>OZ024814.1:150131108-154931108 GCA_964017055.1 Chloromyia formosa | reverse complement strand
GCGTTTAGAGTACGGTTAGTATATGCGCTGAATAGTAGTGCATTTACTGCTTTTTTACTTACTTCTTGTAACGCTTTACCATTTCTGGTAAAATTGTACTGCTTATTACAAAAATGAAAATTTTTTACCTTCTGAAATATTGTCCATTTAGACCGAGAGAAAAATAGAGGGAGTGAGAGTATACAGAAAAACGGGAAAAGGAAAAAGAAAGGAATCCAGTTTGTCATTTGTCGCGCACGCGATCCTTTGTCTAATGTCTAAAGGTCGCCACCCATTGACGGGCACAACCACGACCAAACTTCCATCGAACCATCAAATATCATAGAACGGTGGAAATAGGGGGAATTTTTTTTCCACACGTCCTATGAAATTGATGTTTCGATGGAATTTTGGTCGTGGTTGTGCTCGTCAATGGGTGGCGACCTTTAGAATCCGGTATTATTCAATTACACGTCGACGAAATCAGAGTACAAGTCTCCGAAAACCATCTACACGTTAGCGAACTACAACTCCAAGCACACTAACCAGATAGACTATCTGAAAAGTGAACAAAACACTTCGATGTCTGATGTTCCTTCCGATATTCCACAGTAACTTTCTGTCAATGTCAACAACATCAAGACACGAAACAATGCGTGTTGCATGCGATTCGCGCCCCATCTTACCTAACAATAACCATCCACGTAGTACAATAATTTGATGCAGACCCTCTAATCATTAATTGCAACATATTAAAGCATTTAATTTATAAACTTGTTCATGGCGCGTGATATATTAGCTGCGATTAACAATCTACACAAGAAACATCTGGCTTCAAAGTGCCTCGTCGATTGCGCGACTCTTGTGAGTGTGACTCTGTGTTGTCTGAAGTCTTCAATTTGTTCATTTGCAGTCGCCTCTAATTGATTGGCGTCTAAGGGAGCTCTAAACGACATCGACGACAAAAAAAAGAAGCCTGAAAGCCAGTCAAAGTAGCGAGAACAAAAAGCCATAGTGAAAAAGGACGCCGCGCCGCCAACCAAGCCGCCAAATTGCGGAGTTTTGCCAGAAAACTGCATATGGCATGCGTCGCATTTAATTAATTAAGACCATCGAATTAACGATGCAGTTTGGAGTCGTTGACGCAGATTTCGGTGCCAGCGAACCACAGTGAAAGTGCAATTGCATTTGATATGGATGGCATGTGTTTCGCAGGGAAGGATTGGTTCGAGACGAGGCAGACAGACAGTCAGATCAGGCATTGTTCGAAATCGTAAAATTGTTATTCGCAGCACATTCCAAAGCTAGGAATGACATTTCAATTGGATGTACGAGTATCTTTTGGTTCATGGCAGTTACTAAACCATTTCTGAATCCAAGAAAAATTACGCCCGAAGAAGAATCATTGTATATACTATACAATACTTCTTCTTCGGGCGGTGGTGAAAGAAGTTTTCCGAAAACTACGAGTTAGGCTGGGTGGCAGCGTTAATGGCTCCGCATAGACCACGGCCGTGAAGGCCTGTGGACATCAAGTGTCGAAAAACCACTCTCTGATGCCTACCCGTGACGTGCCCTAGCAGACCAGCTCAGCTGTCAGAAGTAGCCTCCTCTAGTGCTGTGACATCGATATCGATGTTATCGAAAAATCGATATTTTTTCCTAAATATCGATGTTTTTTCCATCGATGTCATGGATCCGATATTTTCCACATATCGATGTCTTTCGTTCGATATTTATCGTATCGGGCTCCGCCCGGTAGTTCAATTTCTTTTTCAATTCATTTCAATTCAGTTCTACTTAAAAGAGTATTATGTATAAAAAGTAGGTTCGTGCTGCCTAAAACGGTAATTCCTTTACGGCTATACGAACCTAACTTACAGATCAGAACTTTTTTCTGGCTTTTGCTAGACTTAATATTTTCCAAAAAAAGGTTTTGTCCAAATTCATAAATTAAGCACCACGGGAAGCTTAATTTTGTCCTAATCTTCTATGTTGTAATGAACCACCTGTAATGAACCATATTATGGTCTGGTAGTGCTGCTCCCACCGGCAGATCGAAGCAGCACCTGATGAGTAGTGATCTGTTGGTGGTACGAAACCAGAGGCCGAGGGTCCCATTACAGCCGAACCCAGGTGCGACCGCGTGGGCGTCTGATCCGTCCGCCAACCATTCCATTCTTATCGACTGTTTTTTTATTCCCCATTTTTACCTCCCCTGTTTGTGTTGTCTTCCCCAGGCCTATGAATTTTTGTTAATACGTAAAGGACAGGGGCAACGAGCGGCGAAAACCCAGCCCACATCTCCCGAACTGAGCTACAGCAAGCATAGGCCGCTGCTTAGCTCGTTGAGGGGCCTTTTTCTTCGCCAGATGGCACGGCCCGACCTTCACGGTCATATGCCACCTAAGGCTCCGTCCCCACGGGCATCTTCGGATGCCCACCAAACCGTCCGTTACAATGTCCCAGTAGTTGAGCGGCGTTCGCGTTCGCTCACACAACGAGCTCTCGGTCGTCTTCGGAGGTTGGCTCCGTCTATTCGTTCTGCGTTCATTACTCTCTTTGGCATGCGATCATCGTCCATTAGTTTCGTTGTACATGCCCTGCCCATTGAAGCCGTTGTAGTTTGATGATTATGATTTCGAAACATCCAGCTCATCGTACAGTTCATACAACTCATGGTTGTACCGATGCGATCGCAAACAGCCCCAAAAATTCGCTTCAGGACCTTACGTTCAAATGTATTTAGCGTGTTTCTGGAGGCTTGAGTTAGGGTCTATGTTTCGCAGCCATAGCATAGTACTACGCGGAGCTTCGTATTTCTGTGCATATGCATCGATTTCATTATGGGGAGAACCGAGAAAAAAGTCTATTAGCTAGCTGTATCCGTCGCTTGATTTCGTGTGTTTCGTGGTGGTCCCTGCCTTGTCAAGTTGCAACCCAGGTATGAAGTCGTTCACGAACTCGATGTTAAGGTCCCCCACCTTGAGCTCGATTGTGCTGGTGAAACTAAAAACTGCAATATTGAAATGAGAGACTTTCTTCAATGTGGGCAATATGTATTTGGGGATTTTGTATTTTATTTTTGGGGATTTCGTTTTTGGGGATTTTGCTTTGGGGACAGACAGACATCGTTAAATTGGCCCATGGGGTGACCCTTCCCTGTTCATTCCCATTTCAAGGGGTCACATTTTACCTTGTGACAAGAACGATATATCGATTTATCGATGATTTTCAGCCGATATTTTATCGGTATCGATAGAAAAAATTTTAAACATCGATAACGTTGAATATCGATACTTTCCTTTCGATGTCACAGCTCTAGCCTCCTCCAATCGCGTACTAAAATAAAAACATACGTCTGCACGTTAACAAAACGAAATACTCTAGAAACCCCGCGATAAACCAAAAACAAACGAGAAAACCTAATGGTGGTGCCCGTGCGGGAACATGGGCTGCATCAGCCAAACCTACAACAAATGACACCAAGGCCAACAAAATATAATGCAGAGGGAAACCGCCCAATCAGGACAGATCCTTTTCCCTTTCAAGTCAGTTGAGCGTAACGTTGTCGAACGATGATAGGGTGCGTCCAGTTTCTTCTTGCATGTTTGTATTGGCATCGGCAGCTCTTTTCAGCAGTCCCTCGGAAGAGACTAGCCACTTGTTTAGCTAGTCTATCCGCGATTTCGTTACCTAGAACCCCACTGTGGCCCGGCCCAGAACCCACCGGAATTCCACAGTCCTAGCGGTGTCTTCGACTTGATAGTAACGGAGTGTGGTGCCTTTAACCTGACTGTGCGAATATATAACTCGTCTACCCTTTTTCCCGAGGTGACGTTACCACTTCAGCTGCCTTCCAAGCTTTAAGCTTCTCCCCGCCTGGAATATGCTAGACTCGTCTGGAAACCCAAAGGATAGATTGCGTGGAAGTTCTGAAGAATAGACTGTTGCACGAGCTCAGCTTTCCATCTTTGAGGCGTACGAATGGAGGTTCAAAGTCTCTCTACGTCTACGCTCATCTACAAGGAGCTGTTCTCCCCCGGGTATATTAACTTTGAAGTACCCTGCCTCCCTGAGCATTATGGCTCATTTAGCTGCCTCATTCCTTAGATATAGGTCAATGGGGGCAGGTTTAACAGAGTGTTCAGAGAAAGCGAAGATACGGTTCCCAAAGCACCGGTAATCCCCAGGCAACATTACCTCTGTACTCTCTCCATTTTTTGTATGTTGCTTTTCGTGTTGAGTGCTTTCCACCAGACCACAGCTCCATATGTTAGTATCGAGCTTACGACGCTTTGCATACCCAGATTATTCTCAGTTTCAAAGGGTGGAGGGTCTACGAATTTCGAAAAATATGTACCAATTTTGTGGGTCCGAACTGAAATATCTAGGATTCTTGGTAAACGAGCATAGTCTAAATGTTTATCCCGAAACCTACTTAATGTAGTTTTATATAGGCAAAATATTAGCGAATCTAAATATGAAAAATCGGAATTTTTAGCGAAAGTAAAAATTATAAAAAAAAGCCGATGCTACATCATCTCCTCAAACGAAAATAACTGCAGCAATTAACTTTCATTCCAGCATCCCTTGCAGACGAACATTAAAAGAAAAAAAAAGAAAATCAATATACCCTACATATCCCATTAGCACAAGCCATATTTAGACAAAATGCTAATAAAATTCAAAATGGCTGCTGTCTGGAATGCACCCATCCTAAAAACTTGTATCCCCATTTCCATAGCAACATCTGTTGGGGCGGAATCCTTTTTTGGTCAATTGTATAGACCTAGGTATGTACTGTCAAGCAGGAGCATGGCATGTCTTGCGCATACTTCACTTACATCCCAGCCTCCCCTTTTCGTTGAGTTTTTTTCTGAAGGATAACAAAGTACACGCATGCGAGGGATTTGTTTTCCTTTCGCCACAAATCCGCCATTATGGAATTTTTCAAGACTCAAATCATCCATCCATCCTCTTATTTATAACTTTCCGCGAATTTATGTATATGTTTTTGACTTAGAATTTCGAGAAGAATTAAAGTTGAAATAATGTGGCGCCCAATGTGAGATAGATTGTTGAGAAAAAAAAATTAATTCAACAATTTGCTGCTACTACTTTTTTTTCCAAAATCAGGAGTTTGCGAATCAACAACATACGTTTACGCTAGAACTTTAAATTTCATAATCTGTAAGAAATTGTAAGGATTGAGTTGTTTTTAAATTAAAAGTCATCTGGAAGTTTAGACAAATTTGTTGATTTTGGTTTCAACGTAAAAAGGACCCCTAATTTTAAAATTGTTTCGTTATTCCGAAATTTCTCTCTGCTTTTGAATTAAGATATTAAACATTCGGCACTAACATCCTTTACCATAGTACCCTTCCGCATAATTTTACTCAATTCAACTCCCTTTTCATGTATTCATGCATTTTTCATACCAGGATAATATCTTTACGACACATCAATTGTACAAGAGTATAAGATAAAAATCGCCAATATGGTTTTTATCTCCTAAACTCGACTGGGTTTAAAGGTTTAAACAAGGGGGTTTTCGCTGTGCTGCCCATTCATTTAACATGCAGACATAAATTAAACACTTGCCAATGATAAGATCACCCCAATTTCCTGAAACATCGTAAAACGAAAACTCTTTAACCATTATAATCTGGCGCAAATGTTCAGATTGTCATCCCGTGGCCTATCACTTCGAAGCAATCTCGGCGGCGGCAGCGGTGTCATTCGGCATTTGCAATAGTAGCCCCTTGACACTTTGCCGTAATCTTTTTTGATCTACGGAGAAAGGCGAATACGAAGACTACGAGAGGACAGTAAGTAAGTACCATGCTAGTAATAATGTATCTTTTTCGCAGTGGTTCAGAACTGAAATTCATATGTTTGATTACCTACTCGTTTCGATCAGTTTACGGTGATGATGATTGCATGCCAAAGAGAGTAATGAATACAGAACAGGTCGACGAAGCGAGACTGCCTAGACGACCGAGATCTCGTTGGGAGAGCTCAGTAGCTGTGGACACCGCGCAGCTACTGGGCTTTCAAAATTGGAGGACGCGGTCACGTGACCGAGATAATTGGAGGACAACGATCCAGCCGGCCAAGGCCCGACCTCAGGCTGTCAAACCACGATGATGATGATGACGGATGTCAATCAGTTCTATGAAATTTTAATCCGTTGGAGTAACACATTTAAAGGGTAAGTTCAAGGATCCTGTTGGCAAGAAGATACCTAAAATCAGACTTTCTCGAATCCATAAAGGCTATTCCTGAAGGTTCATTTGTAAGCCTGTTAAGGTCTCCTTCCCTCTGTTGAGTCGAAATAAATTCCTTACACAGAATACTCTCAAGGTTTTCACTCACTGTCCGTCGAAGATAGCCAATGAGCCAATAGAGTAGGCATAGACAGTGGATAGTGTCGAGGATGCATTACATGCTGCATTGCGTGTGCACTTCAACTTAACGACTTGCATCATGTCGTTGTTCGTAAAAGACATTCAAGAGCTTATCCAAGACACAAATCTGAGTCTCAGGCTATTTAAAAAGACTCGTTGAAGACAATGGACGTTCCTCGTTACAATTTCGCTGAATTACACGTGCACGCCATACTTTTGACTCCAACTGTGACTTTAGTTCAATCGCTTAAATAATATTTCATGGGAAGTGTTGCTGATTTAATGGAAATTAAAAATATTGTGAAGATTTTTGTTAGAGTCTCAGTTGTTTTTCAGCTTTATCGAATAAACTCTTCTTCACAACTCTATAATACTTTCCTCCTATGCATTACAGGGCATAGGAACAAAGCGAGGAACGAAAAGGGTCAACTGGTAAGACAGGACACGAAATTGAGTGGGCAATACGCACATTCAAACCCGTCAAACCTACAGGGATCGAAGAAATTTTGCCAGTTTTGCTCCAAAGAGCGGACAGACCCATCATCCCCATACTGCAGCACATTTATATCACCTGCTTACGATTTGGGACAATACCCGAACAATGGAGTAGAGCGCGAGTGGTCTTCATTCCAAAACCGGGCAGGTTGAATCACCATAATGTGAAGGACTTCAGACCAATAAGCTTAATATCTTATCTGCTAAAAAAGTTTTTCAGAAAAATCCCCACGACAAAAGGAAATCACGCTAGTATCCTTCCTAGTATCCTTCCTAGATACCGTGGAGCTGTCAAGAATGTCACTGTAATAAGCATTATTAACGCTATACCCGATGCGGGGTTGACCCAAAACTAACGACATGGGCGTTGGATATGCTCAGGAACAGGAAAATCGAGGCCAACTCTTTAAGGGTCAAAAAAGAGAAGACACTTTGCACAGGAACACCGCAAGGAGAGATGTTATCCCCTACCTTTCGGATTCTGACGGTCAACGAGATACTAGAGAGGTTAAGAGCCAGCGGCTTTGATGTAGTGGCATATGCCGTTGACATTGTTGTACTTGTGCGAGGTAAATTCCCTCAAACCTGGTCGGACTTTATACAATCGGCGCTGGACCAGCTCCAAATCTAGGCCGGGGAAGCTGTTCTTAAGGCTAACCTGGCAAAAACCGAACTAATACTTTTCACCAGGAAACATCACGTGCCGAAAATTACCACACCCACCTTCAACGGAATAACACTACACCTTGTTCACGTTGTTTAATATGGGAGCGGTACGAAACGTCGACTTTCAAAATCTCGATTATCAAGGTCGAGATTTTTTATGGAAAAGTATTTCAAAATCTCGACTAGAGAAAAATTTGATTAAAAAATATGTCGACTGACGAAAATATGGACAGAAAGAGGTCACAATAATCCCGACTAATTTAAATTGAATTCAATCATCATCATCGTGGCGCGACAGCCCGACGTCGGGCCTTGGCCGCCTGGATCATTGTCCTCCAATTATCTCGGTCACGTGACCGCGTCCTCCAATTTTGGGAGCCCAGTAGCTGCGCGGCGTCCACACCTACTGAGCTCTCCCAACGAGATCTCGGTCGTCCTCGCAGTCTCGCTCCGTCGACTCGTTCTGCATTCATTACTCTCTTAGGCATGCGATCATCGTCCATTCTTTGTACATGCCCTGCCCATTGAAGTCGTTGTAGTTTGACGATTTTCGAGACTTGCAGCTCATCGTACATTTCATACAACTCATGGTTGTACCGGATGCGCCATCCATCTCGATCGCAAACAGCCCCGAAAATTCGCCGTAGAACCTTACGTTCGAAAGTGTCTAGCATGTTTTCGGAGGCTTGAGTTAGGGTCCATGCTTCGCAGCCATAGCATAGCACTGGTCGTATAATGGTTTTGTACACGCGGAGCTTTGTGTTTCTGTGCACATGCTTCGATTTCATTATGGGGAGAACCGAGAAAAAAGTCTTATTAGCTAACTGTATCCGTCGCTTGATTTCGTCAGTTTCGTTGGCGTCCCTTGACAGGTTGCAACCCAGGTAGATGAAGTTGTTCACGAACTCGATGTTGAGGTCCCCCACGTTGATGCTCGGTTGTGCAGGTGTCCTTGTCACCGATTGCATCATTATTTTAGTTTTACCCTCGTTAATACGTAATCCAACTTCTTTTGCAGCGGTATCGAGCGTATGCAGAAGTTCTTCTGCGTCAGCCAATCTTCGGGACATGATGTTGATGTCGTCGGCGTACGCTGCTAATTGTGTCGACTTGATGAGAAGCGTCTTGCTGTTGTCCATATTCATGGCCCGAATAACGTATTCCAGTGCTAGGTTGAAGAGCGTCGGTGCCAGTCCATCGCCCTGTTTCAAACCAGTGCGTGTTTCAAATAGATCAGTAAGTCTATTCTGGGTCCTGACTTGTGAGACGGAGTTGGTCATCGTCATCTTTGTCAGTCGCACTAATTTGGCCGGTATACCAAATTGCAGCATGATGTTGTACAGTACTCCACGATCGATACTGTCGTATGCCTGCTTGAAGTCGACAAAGATTTGGTATACGTTTACGTTGTATTCCCAGCACCTCTGGAGTATCAGTTTGACTGAGAAGAGCTGATCGGTTGTGGAGCGACCAGGTCTGAAACCGCTTTGATATTCGCCAATGACTCGTTCTGCGTACGGTTTTATTCTATTTTCCAGAATTTTCGTCAAAATTTTATAGGACGTACAAACTAGTGAGATGCCCCTGTAATTCTCACACCGCAATTTATCTCCCTTTTTATGGATTGGACAGATGATGCTTCTGCGCCAATCGTCTGGGATCTCCTCGTTCTCCCATACTCGCAGGAGTAATTGATGTATGGCATCAACTAGACTCGTTCCACCGAATCTTAGCAGTTCAGCTGGAATCTCGTCAGCGCCTGGCGCTTTATTTCGTTTTAGTGACCCCAACGCGAGATCAACTTCCTCTACTGTCGGGGGTTGAATGGGTGGGCCTAGATCAACAACATAGTCGAGAGCTTCCTGTGTGGGGATGTTAGATGGTCGGTTTAGAAGCTCTTCAAAATAAGAGGCCCATCGTTTGTTAATACTATCGGTGTCGCTGATGATGTTTCCATCCTTGTCCTTACAAAGGCTGGTCCTGGGTTGGTAGCCGTTCTTAATTGTATTTACTAGTTTGTACGCTTGTCTGGTGTTCCTATTAGCTAAGTTTTCGTTTATGTTCAGCAACTGCTCGTCAAAGTATTTACGTTTCTTACGTCTAATTATTCTATTCGATATTCGCCGTAGCTCGTCATATTTTTCTCTTCTGGCTCTGGTTCCTCGTTGAATCCATTGTCTGTAGGCCTCGTTTTTCGCGTCAAGTGAATTTTTGCATTCTTCGTCGAACCAGTCATTTCGCGCTCGCCGGGCTTTATATCCCACGACCTTCTCTGCGACATCCTTGATGGTACCCTTGAGTTCTTCCCAGAACCCATGGACGCCTGTGTTGCTGATGTTGTGTAGCATAGGTGATAGTTCTTCCTCAAGGGCGGTAGTATACGCCACCGCTGTAGCATCACTCAAGAGCTTATCAACCGCAAAGATTTTGGGAGGGCTGATTCTTGACTGGTGCACTGAGGAAATTCTACATCTGTAGGTCGTCTTCACCAAGTGATGATCTGAGTCGCAGTTTGCTCCTCGATAGGAGCGGACATCCATGACACTAGACGCCCATCTCCTGCAAATGAGGACGTGGTCAATTTGGTTGACGGTATGTGCGTCTGGAGACTTCCAGGTCTGCTTGTGAATGCGTCGATGCGGGAAACACGTAGAGCTTACGACTAGATTCCTGCTGCAGGCGAAGTCGATAAGTCGCTGGCCGTTATCGTTACATTCTTCATGGAGGCTGTGGCCTCCAGAGGTCCCCCGATGCCAACTTTCATTCCCGACTTTCGCGTTAAAGTCTCCCAGCAGCAATTTGACGTCGTTTGTTGGAAGTGAGTCGAAGAGAGTTTCAAGGCGGGCGTAGAACTCGTCTTTTACTGCGTCTTCTTTAACTTCAGTGGGGGCATACACATTGATGAGCCAGAGATTGAAGAATCGAGTCTTGATGCGAATCGGACACAGCCGTTCATTTATGGGTTTGAAGTCAGTAATATGCGATTTGAGGTGATTGTTCACTATAAATGCTACTCCAAACTCCTTGCGGCCCGATGGTTTGCCACTTGTAAAAATTGTGTGCGATTTCTTGTCATTAATCTCGCTGCCAAGCCAATTTGTTTCCTGGACTGCAGTAATGCTCAGTTTGTACTTTTCGACCTGTTGAAGGAGGGCCTTTTCGGCCCCCGGTTTGTTCAGGGAGCGTACATTCCAGGATCCGAAAGAATAATCCTTTAGTCGTTTGCGTGGTCGTCGTTGTTGATCCGTCCAATCCGAGGCTTTTGTTCCAGGTTTCTTGACATGGAGTGGTTTTTACAAGGACGAGTTGTCAGCACGTCGCTTAACCCCATTCAGGGGATGGCCTCGGAGATAGCTGCTTCAGATGGTTTAATAAACGTGCTGGAGCCCACACAACTATGTAGCAGGTCCAACTACGCAAGTCATTCCATCCTACTAGACCTGAGACGCTTAGGTGTTTGTCAGCCATTCAGGCTACAGCTATCTGCCTTTTCCAAACTGTCTTATCGCTAAGACATTGGCCGTCAGCGAATTGATACACTGCCGTTACCAAGGGGCGCCCACGCGGAGGACTATGGAAAAGGTCTTTGAATTCAATGGTGAGGTATAATAATCCATTTCAAAAGCGACAGTGTCAACTGGCTTTATTTCCCTTTTGAAAAGCAAATCGGGTCAATTGACGTTATGTCGCCCCCGATTTATGCGATTCCATTGAGGACAATTTCCACTAAAGTGGGTGCGTTTTCAAAACGAAACAGTGCATGTGTGACAGAGATGTAAAATGTTGTGCACTCGTGAGTGAGTGAGAGAGTCGCGCAACAGCGTCGACACTACTTCGTTTTGCAAACCCACCCTGTAATATGGACTAACTCAAAATTTTGACAGGAGAACAAACGTTCTAGGTCTATTTCCTGAAGGTTAAAATCCCTGAAAAGCGTAGTCCATACAAGAGACTGTTGCACCTAGGGCGAGCATTCTTGTTTGTGCGATACAAAAGGTTGCGATGCATTAAGCGCGGAGCGAGCGGATCCCATGCGAGAGGCTGTTGATTCACAATAGTCTCTTGTGTGTCCGTGTGCTTGGAAGATTTCAGAGAAAAGTATGAACAAAGTCAAATCAAAATGTAACTTCATGTACAATAAATCAAAAAAATTATATTTTCAAGTTGGCGGCCAATTTTGAAAATATAATTCTTTGATTCATTGTCAATATTTAAAAAATCGATCACCTGTCGAGATTATGATACAGGCGAGATATATGAAGTTGATATTTCGAAATTGAGATTTTGATAATCGAGATTTTGTTAATCGAGATTTTAAAAATTGACGTTTCGGACCCAACCCGTTGAATATTTGGGCTTTAGACAGGAAACTGCTCTGGAGAGCTAACGTGAAGCACAGAGTTGGTAAGGCCCGCGCTTGTCAATCGGCTTACGCCACTACATAGGATCTCAGACCACAGACGGTCTATTACATATTTACATGTGTAGTGAGACCTACACTTGTGTATTTAGCGGACGTATGGTGGAAAGCCACCAAAGAACAAAACCAATGTCAAGGACACTGGAGTAGGCTCGGGCGTCTAATCAGCGGATCAGCGCCTGCCAGTTGTATAGACTGCCGAACCATGCGACCGAATACCAGTTAGAATTACATGCTATAGACATAGCGGGAGAGTCCATTCAAGGGACTTCAACGGAGATGACCACGATTTGCGTCGACAGTAGAGCGACCAACGCGCCTATGCCCCTGGAGAGGTCAAGACAATTAACACATTTCGCTGTGACAGTATATCTGAAATGCAAAGAAGTGACATTTAGAGTTATCCGTATCTGCCTGCTTTGATTTCCACAGATCTCGGCAACCCAATCGTTTCGCGCACATAATCGCCATAACTCAAATCGCCTACCGATGAATGTTGGAAGAATGAGGAACAACAATATTGCAACAAACATGAAATGTTAGCTTACGATTGTTGCCTGCTAGTTTGGACCTCTCGTGATCTTAGATCAACTCTGATAACAGTCCGGAGTAACATTATACTTTAGTCCAAGACAAGTCCACGTCCACCATGTGGACGTCGCGTTAGTCGTCTCTCATAAGAGCGTTGATTTAATGGTTGCACCGCTAAACGAGCCATTTTGAATTTTGCGAATATTTAATATCCCAACTAGACTACAGACCTCCCGATTCCTAACTACTCTCTACGGTTGACTTTCCCGACACACCGAGTGTGGCCAGTCGACCATTTCAGCGATACTATCTCTAGACAGTCAACGACGCTTTTGTCAGCATTCAACAAACACAAATCCTTTTCTTATGAATTTATCGCCCGATTCCAATCGCCCATTTCTAATAACTTCCTGCTTGTCGGATATGTTGGTGAGTTCTCGGTTTGAATTTTAATCCAAGAGCTTGCAATCGATTTTGGGCGTTGAGTGCAGGTACCAAATGGAGACGGGGACTACCCACCTTGGCGAGATTACCTAATAAATTATTATAATCCGGCACCGTATGGGATTACGGAAATATAATTTTCTTTAATCGAATGATGGTTGAATTTTAAATAAGTTTCTTGGAAACGGACTAAAGGTTTGGTGTTTGCCCCATCAGATTTAGAAAGGGTGCAAGATGTTTAAAAACGGGGACCTTTTGAGGTGGTACGCGTGTGGGCCAAATGAAAGCGATACTATCGATGGGAATTGAAAACTTTGCGATAACTGTGACTAAATAAAAATCTTTTAGACAAACATGTAAATTTTGGGGAAAGATTTTTATAATCACAAATATACCTGTCAAGAGTCACCGTGATTCGCCGTCTGGATCGGTTATGATAATATGGAAATAGGTAGGTAGGTAGGTAAAACAAACTCGCACAGTACACATTACCTACCCCGGGGAATCCAACACACAATAAAGCGAAGAAGAGAATCAATGCTGACATTTTTCGGTTTTTTTTTTCAGTCCCAGGAGGAAATAGGAGCCAAAAATGGATCTCCTCCTTCCCGCCAAAGCCGAACAAGCGCACAGAAGGTGGTAGTAACTTTCGTTTCGTCAATATCTCCACAGCTTATGCAGAAGCCATTGAAAGGAAAACGGAGTCTCCTAGCGTGCTCACCAATAAGGTGGTGACCAGTGATCATACCCCCGACAGAATTGATGTGCCATCTTTTCAGCGACAGCAGATGCCAAAAGTGGATGTCGTCCAACTAAGGCCGCACAGATAACTGGTCGTGTGGTATGTATTACCGCCCTACTAATAACGTCGAATTTTAAAAACAGTTTACATGCCCCAATTGGCATGAAAATGATATTATATAGTTCAAGCAACTGCCTAACAGTTATCGTAAAAGTCACTATGGCCTGGAATAATCCAGCACAAAAAAAAACTCCCCCACCGTGACAGCCTGGAACTATCTTGGATGTAAGCAGGACGAATTCCAATCGCACCTTGACTTTTCGTGTGATTGCAATTTTTTTCGAGGCTTAAGCGTGCGGCTTTAATCAGGAAAGAGCCTGCAGAATTGTGGCAATTTCCTCCTGGAAAACGCTGCAGTGATCCGGGAGATGGAAAGATAGGTTCAAGTTGAGTACATCGGAGTAAATGCCTACCTGCCAAAGTTCTTTTCGAACACGAGTTTAGAATATAAGTAATCTACAGCATCCGGAATATTCCTGCAGTTCAGAATTGAAGAGTGGCCAGTGCTTGTTGAGAACCACTGACCCGATTCACGAAGGCGGATGGCAGTACTGGCGGCAAGTTTATCGCCAATCACATCCAGAGAAAGTAAGTAAAGCAGAATGTTCGAAATAGCAGATGAAGTTGTTCTTAGGGCTTAGGCTACACTGAGCCGCCGTCTGAAGACCATTTCACCAAACAATAATATGTACTCTATACACATAGATTCAGTACACAACCTAAAGTAAAACAATTGGATAGCTTGTGTTCCAACTACAAATATATTTAATTTAGTGTAGATACAAGTATTTCGGGAGCAACTTGCTCCCTTCTTCACTACAAAGCTATTAAAGTCTATGGCTTATGATATTACTATTTGTACCTATTCTATTTCTAACTTTTAAGACTAATATACCTGGTTATAAATAATTGTCCATATTGCTTAATTTTTACATATACCTGTTACCTAATCCATTTCTTCTTGTTATTTCTATTACTGGTCTTATATTTAATTTGCCAACCTACCTGTGTTATCCTTTATGACACACTTAATCAGTCTCGTCGAGCAATTACCCTCGTCCGTGTTCAGGGTTGAGTTTTTGTCGCCTCGGAGGATTTCTAGGCTTTCCCATGGGTCGAGCGTTGAAATTTTCCTATGTTGTCGTATTATTTCGACATTATCGAAATCTATGTGGTGTCCTTCTTCCAAAATATGGGAAGCCACTGATGATCGAATCGATGTTCCTCGTGTCGGGCGCCCCGCTTCCTTTATGTGCTCATTAAATCTTGTTTTGACTAACCGTTTTGTTTGGCCTACGTACCATTTGCCACAATTTGGGCACGTAATCCTATAGATACCACTCATCTCCTCCTTGGTAAGGCGGTCTTTTTCGCTGCCTAGTTTGTGTTTCAGCGTCGAATCGCGGCTAGATCCGACAGCTTGGCAATTGTATTTATGAAGGAAGTTTTTGATTTCGTAGAATTGCTGCGAGATTGGGATGCTTATACGCGTTTTTGGTTCGTTTGTGAGGTCATTTTGTTCGATCAGTGTTGTAAGTTGATTTTTCCTATGTTGTCGTTGTTTACGGTGGATGAGTTTATTGATGTCTTCACTAGTATAGCCATTTTTTAGTGCTGTGTCTAGTATGTATTGTTTTTCTGTCGCAAATCCTTCCTCTGTTAGTGGGTACGTAACCAGCCGGTGAACCATTGTATTATATGCTGCCATTTTCTGTGACCTAGTGTGGTGGGAATATGCTGGAATTGTCCTTTGTGTAGTGGTCTTTTTTCTATATATTTCGAAGCTTAGTTTGCCATCCATTCTTAGAATTCGCATATCCAAGAATGGTAGGGATCCTTCTACTTCGGTTTCGATGGTAAAGTTGATTTTTTGGTGTAGACTGTTTATCGCTGCCAGTGTTTCGTCGATCCTATTTTTGTCGATGATAGCAATCACATCGTCTACATATCGTAGCCATAATCTCGGCATCAGTCCTAGTTCTTCCATGCGTGTTTCTAGTCCGTGCATAAACATTTCTGTCACCAGTGGAGAGAGAGGGTTGCCCATTGCTACCCCTGCTGTTGTCTTATAAAATTTGTTTCTGAACGTGAAATAGTTCTCGCTCATGCACAGCGTGGTCAGGTTGATGTATGCCCTTACTTTTCTTTTCCACTCAATGGTCGAGTCCCACTTGTTGAGCCATGATTCTAGTTCAGTAATTCCCTGTTTAACTGGTGTGTTTGGGAACAAAGCAGCTACGTCAAATGATACGAGGATTTCTGATTCCTTGATTTCCACATTCTGCAACTTTTCGGTTAGCTCTAAGCTGTTTCGTATTGAGTGCGGGCTATACGGGTTTCCCAACAATTGGCATTCTTGAACGATCCATTTTGCAATAAAGTAAGTTGGCGAGTTTGAGTCAGCTATTATTTCTCTTAGTTCGTTGCCGGGCTTGTGAACTTTGGGTTGACATCTCAGACGGGGGAGCGATGGGTTTGGCATACGTAATTTTGTTATGTTCGGGAATGTTTTCCTTGCCTCTTTGAGGGCCTTGTCTACTCGCTTGATGGAATCTGGGAGGGGGTCTTTTCTCAGTTGAAGGAAGTTCCCGTTCGCCAGTTTATTACTCACTTCTACATCGTAGTCTTCTTTGTCCATGATTACCACGTTATTACCCTTATCTGCCTTTAGATAATATACAGGCTTATCCTTCAATGACCTTAGCGTCACTTTGTCGTTTTGTGATAAGTCGTTCCCTAGCGTAATAGATTTGGTAAGTATCTTCGCGACCCCCGCCCTGATTTCATCCTTGTCATCGAAATCGAATCTTTTTATCGCGGCTTCAATATTCACTGCTGTCTCTTCCTTTGGCTTTATTGGCGGAAATGCGAACGTTAGTCCGTTGTTAAGTAGCCGCATTTCGCTCTCATTGAAGTCGTACGTTGATTTATTTATAACGAAATTCGGTAGGATCGCTACTTGGGATCGTGGTTTATGTTGCGTTTCTCGGCCAGTATTCAGGTTTCTCCATTTTTTCAGTATTCTTCGTCGTTTTCGCAATCTTTCACATTCAGCTCCTCGGATAATTTTGTGTCTGATTACTTCGATTTTTCCTCCACTTTCAGTTACTGACTTTGCTAATTTCAAGTGCGTGTTGTACGCAAGTATAGTCATGTTGTCCAACCGCCCATATTCATGGTTGATCGCATCGACAATTCGCCGTTTTTCTAGATCTTTTTTGTACTTTATTGTATTGTAATTTCCAGCCTTAATGTATACTCGGAGTGATTTCGGGGTTATTTCGTGTCTTTTACATTTTTGCAAGAACCTAAAGTCCTCGATAGCCGTGTGGTTCCCGTCACCGCTGTACGATGCTACATCGTGAGAAACGGAGGTTCAATCCTCGGCAAGGCATAGTAGTGTAAGAGATGTCGACGCGCCCATACCCCTGGAGGGCTCAAGACAATTAACAAACCCCAGCTTCTACCAATCGCCTTCTTACACGTGTAAAGAGCAGTGGCCTTCTTCACACGCTTCTGGATTATTCGGTTTCCAACTCAACTTTTCTGTCAAAAATAACTCCAAGGAACCTTGCTTTATCCGCAAAAACCAATCTGATACCACCCAGCACTGGTGGTAGGACAGGATGAATCTTACACTTTCTAGTAAATAAAACAAGTCCGGACTCGCGTTTCGTGGACTACCTAAGGCTCCTGTACCAGAGCGATATCCTCCCCGCTATTAGCCAAACGAAGAAAGAGAGCAGCCGACGCTGTTTTAAAATTATGCGGATTTACATTTAAAACCTTTAACATGTATGTAACCGTGCTAATCGTTTGAACGTCGAGAATTAGCAATCATCTGAGCTAGGTATATTTTATAAATATATTATTTGGTGGGAAAGATAACCGTAAACGGTTAAATTAAATAGTAAATGATTTAAAATTGTGACGACCCCACGTTGGGCGCCCTATTTCCGTTATTACAGAGCTAATGCCTTTCAGGGCGTTCCTTATCACCCTGTTAGATCTGGCGAATTACCGACCTCGCTTTTCTGCAACTGTTGCGGCATGTTTACTAATTTTTACTATCGAGCCATAACCAATCGCCGCCCACTGCAAAATTATTGTTGATTGATCCGCCCCATTAGAACAATGTCAGTCAACGGCATTGGTGATTTCTTCGGTTGAAATTTATTACACGGGCTGGCTAACACACGTTCTAAGCAATTTCCTGGCATGTACGTGTCCCATAATCAATCACTTTGTAGTAGCTCCGCCACAAAGTGAACCTCACTCAGGTATGTATAGGTATAACTCACCCTTGCCTGTCTTCGAATCGACGAAAATTAATATGCCAGAGGTGGCTCCGTTTCAGCTATTGACACTGAACCAGCTATTTTTAGCTTGAGCCACTTGTTAATTGTTAGAAATAGATGAATCCATCGTCGTCCGTTCGGTGATTTTCTTATAAGGCTGCCTACTTGACAGTCTAGCTGCCTAGCCGTTTTCTAAGAACTATGTTGGAGTCGCGATGTTGTCGATTAGCACCAAACCAATAGTGTCCCGCGCAATAGCGACATTGTCCAATAGACATAAAGTGTCCGGCGCATATCAATTGCACCAACTATTTCATATTGTCACTGCAACTATGGACTCGCTGGTGCAGCAAATGCTTAACAGTCATCGTGTTTTGCTGCAATTACACGTGATATGACATAATGACATGCGTCCAGGTACAACACTTCAGTCAGCGGACATTTCATATTTGCCTCAGTCAATGGTCATACAGCATGTTTCAATAAATAGCCGGTTCTATTGCTTAAATATTCATGAATCAAAGCCTAGTTAAAGTCCCGAACAGTTGGTGGTAAGCTCAAGGCGAATAAAACTTATCTCTTTGCCATTGCAGGCTGGAGAGCCTATTGCATTTCATCCGGGCAACATTTCATCAATTTTAATTAAAATATTGATATATGTAGTGGAAAACGCAACTTTGTAGAGAAATAATGTAATTACGGATCATAACTTGGGATTATTTTAACATATTAGATGTCATTGGATGTCGCAATAATTTTCTTCACCTAAGCAACCCTGACATTTGTATTATATCCGTATAGTAAATACACTGTAAATACACTATGGCACTATTTCCTCAATGTCTGTGAAGCGTTTATCCGATCGAAAATCCTAAAAGGAACCTTATCCGCCTTTTAATTTTATCAGAAAGGTAAGCCACCACCAAACCACCGCTTAATCGTTTATTCAAAACAAAATCCCTATCCCTTGCAAATCCCTAAAAGTTTTTCAAAACAAAATTCTAACACCTCGCAATCGGTTAACAGTTTATCCAAAACCCAGCACCGTGTCTCCGGTTGAAAGTTAATCCAAACCAAAAACTGAAGATAGATTTTCCAAGCGAGAATATAAAGGTTTTCAATCAAAACCTATATTTTGGCTTGGCCAACCCTGAAAAAGCTCTTTTGCACTTCATGCTGCCAACACATTAGAGTTCATTTACTACTACTTTGCCTTAACCCCTAGCGGGGCATAGCGCGTCAACTACTCCTGCGCGCCATCGTACTCTGTTCTGAGCAATGGGGCGAAACTCCCCAGAAGACTTACCCAGTACCTGACACTCCTTTGCCACAGATCGACGCCATGTGATTCGAGGACCCCCTCTTGGTCGGCCTTGGTTGGAAATGGGGTTCCATTTCATGGCATGCAAAGCAATGCAGTTATCACTCTTCCGCAATGTGTGACCTATCCACTGCCATTTTCGCCTGCGTATCAATTCGTCGATTGGCATCTGACCCGTACGCCGACTTAGCTCTTCATTTGATATTGTTTCGGGCCAGAAAATTCTTAAAATTCGACGAAGACATGAGTTGACGAAAACTTGCAGCTTTCTGGTAACTCCTACGGAAACTTTCCATGTACTGCTCCCATACAAAAGCACTGATAGTACCAGGGAGCGAAACAGGCCCAGCTTGGTCTTGATGCTGAGATAACTGCCCTGCCAGATTTTGGACAGCATGCCGTATGCGCGTTTAGCCTGGTTGATACCTCGAGCGATGTCCTGCTCCGTACCACCATTTTCGGCAACAATGCTACCCAGGTAGACGAAGTTGTCCACCTTCTCCACAGGCTGCCCATTAATATTGATGGCAATAGGTGTCGGATTTCTTTTTCGCAACGGCGGGCTAAGAACCTTGGTCTTGTTGGTATTAATCTTTAGCCCAACCTTGCTTGCCTCCCTCTCGAGATCTAACGCCATTGCGGACAGATTTTGTGGGAGAGTAGGCATATGTCGTCAGCGTAGTCAAGATGTTGTAGATAAGATGACAAAGTCCATTGAATTCCTCTGTCGAGTCCGGATAGGGCTGCATGCAACACATCGCCGATCACAATGAGGAATAGGATCGGTGAGAGGATGCACCCCTGCCGAACTCCACTGCGAATCTTAAAGTCCCCCGACACCTTACCTTTATGCAGAACGCGACATTTCGCGCCGTCATAGGTTGCCTTAATAATAGCCACAAGCTTCTCAGGGATGCCTCTCCTGCGCAAGGCCGCCCATATAGAATCCCGGTTCACACTATCGAAAGCCTTTTCGCAATCGATGAAAAGCAAGCGAAGCGGAGAATCGTATTCAGCGCATTGCTCGATGATGATTCGCAAGGTGTTAATGTGATCGACACAGGAGAATCCGGATCGAAAGCCAGCCTGCTCTTCATCAATTGTGCTTTCTAAGTGGGCCTTTAGTCTTTCCAGGACGATTTTAGCTATTATCTTGGCAACGGCAGGAAGCACACAAATGCCTCTCCAATTATTACAGTCTGTGAGGCTACCCTTCTTTGGAAGTTTGATGATCAAACCTTCCTTCCACTCAGTGGGAAAGGTCTCTGTATTCCACGCTTTATCAACAAGTGGGTGCAGCAAATCGGCAGTTACGCTTGGCGCTGCTTGATAAAGTTCGGCAGGGATACCGTCGAGTCCGGCGGCCTTTCCTCGTTTTAGTGCAATAATTGCAGTGACTATTTCCTCTTTAGTCGGGGCAGTGGACCGTATACGCACATTTTGATGGTTAGCTAAATTATCTATATGAGGGGGAACTTCACCAGAGGTTACACGGTTCAAGACCGCGGCGAAGTGTTCTTTCCACCGCCTCATTTGATCTTCTTCCAAGATAAGTAGCTTTCCTATCACTATCCCTCACCGGATGTTGGCAGGAGTTACGACCACCTGTAAACTCCTTGATGACATCGTATACGGCGTTTAAGTTGTTACTTCTAGCGGCTTCTTCTGCTGACGCTAAAAGAGAATTGGCATAAACTCTTTTATCGCGTCGGACACTACGCTGAACTTCTCGAGCTTTCTGACGGTAAAGGAGTTCGATGCTGCTTCGATTGTCGTCTGATGCTGCAGCCAAACGAACTTTCAGCTCCTTTCTTTCAACAATCCGCTGCCATGAAGCGTCGGACATCCAGGGCTTATTCCGGCAATCCGGGTTTGGGCCAAGGATGGTATTTGCGCTATCAATGTACGCATTTTTTATGGCATCCCAGTTTTCGTTTATGTCACTATTTGGGTGACTAGTTATCTCAGCCGCTTTTTGCGCAAGATGGTCATTATATTGTTGTAAGACAGCTGGATTTTTTAGTCGAGCGGTGTTGAATTTGCGGGGCCTGGATCTTTCGTCGCTGGGGCGGCGCACGGCTGCAATACGCAATCGAACATTAGCGATCATAAGATAATGGTCTCTTCCCATCCCAATATCGGCACCCTTCTTGTTTCGCACGTCCAGGAGGCAACTCTTGAATCTTTTACTAATGGCAAAATGGTCGATCTGATTTTGTGTTCTGCGCCGATCAACAGAGGACCAACTGATTTTGTGGTGGTCCTTATGCTCAAACATAGTACCACCGATGAAGAGACTGTGAAAGTTGCAGAACTCTACAAATCTTTCACCGTTGTCATTACGATCACCAAGACCGTGTCTCCCCATCACATGTCTGAGCCCATAGTTATCAGCGCCAACTTTCGCATTCAAATCACCCATAACCATTATAATGTCACCTTTAGGTGTTCTGCTCTGAACGGCGTTTAGTTCTTCGTAGAAGGAGTCTTTTGCCAAGACATTGTCGGGTTCAGTAGGGGCATAACATTGTATTATTGAGATGTTCCTCATTTTGGTCCGGAACCTGGCGGTCAAGACCCTGTCAGAGACCGGTTCCCAGGATAAGAGACAGTTTCGCGCGGCTCTGGTTAAAAGAAGCCCCACACCTGACTCACGGCGACTACCGGTAGCTTTACCGGAGTACAACATTACAGTGCTGCCCGTTGGAGAGATGAATTCTCCGCTGTTCCACTAACTCCTAAGATATTTAATTTGTACCTCAGAAATTCACTCTCTAATTGAAGAAATCGTGCGTTCTGGGGACCTTCTGATCCATTGTCCAGGAGAGTACGCACCTTCCAGAATCCAATCTTTGTCATTGTACGATAGCTAAAAGTCGTAACCGTTGAGTCAGTCCTTATCCGAGGCATAGTTGACGTTTCGTTAGCATATAAAGATTTCGGATAGTGCAAGTTGCTGGCATACACATCCTGTCCTTTGATTGTCGGTTTCAACGACAGGCCCTCAAAGGGAAAGGCCGTGGTATTTTTTTCACACCCCACACCACAGGGGTACCTCAACCAAATCATCGCACCGCCATCACTGGCGGCTTGACGTTGGTTGGCAATGGTCAGTGACCACTGCCGTTCCAGGGGGCGCCCACGCGGAGGACTATGGAAGAGGAGTTTTTGCCCCCCAATGCAATGCGGATGCCTCTCGTCTAAATTTCAGAAACACACACTGCAATCCACCGCGAGGCAGACGTCGTTTTAAAATTCAAGTTCGATGATCGTCCTTACGCAACGTTTGTCCTATCAGCTGCCATTTTTTCATGCGTATCAATTCGTGGATTCGAATCTGAATTGCTGGAGATGGACCGCTCCTATTGGGGCCGACAAAGGGAGCGTCTTAGAATTTCGTGGCGAAGATCGGTGGACGAGGAGAGCGCGTCTCAAGGTAAGTCCTGGGGTGAGTTACGAACTATTGTCGAAAACTGTACGCGATAGCGTGTAGGTGTAGTTGATGCACTATACCCCAAAAGGGGTTAGGTAACATAGTAGTTCCTCTGACTTCACTGCGGATGGAACCTTTTTCATTAATTTCCGCTTTTGGAATATTTCTAGAAATAATTTTGACATTTGAATTAGAAACCCAAATCTAATTTTATATTTTTTGTTTATGTGATGAATGTTTTTATACTACACCAAGAGAAATCACCAGTCATCTCTTCCTGTAAATTGTAAGTTTTTAATTTTGATGTGAATTTCTCCTAAATATTGCTCAAAAACTATCTGCATTAGAAACTATTTTAAATGTAAACAATATGATGTACGATTCACTATGGAATCCATGCAACCTACACCGTTCCACGTTGACAAGACTTATTCATACTAATCGTCTACAGAAGGAATCTGCTCGTGAATCATGTCAAAATGAAATACACCCACAGTGACAGATAATATTAATGGCCAAATTGTGAAAATTCTTGCAAATTATATTAGCATGCCAGAACGAGAAAGAGGTCGATATGATTCTCTTTTAAGGGAGTGTTGAGTTTTAGGCTAAAATGAGGCGGCAGAAAGAGTTTAGGTGCAACGAATTTTATAAAAAGACTAATCGGGAATAATTACCAAACCCCCGGGATTTGTTTGATGTGTTAGGATAATGTGGACGGGTATATACTAAATAATTCAACAACCTTTTCCACAGGTATGCTGAAATCCAGAGGCGTATCCATAAATATTTTTCGGGGGGTGTTTTCTAGAGGAATTTTTTTTTTCATGCGGTTATTGTCTTGGCTCCTCCAGGGGTGGGCGCGTCAACATCTCTCTAGCATTTCTATGCTTTGTTGACGTCTCGATAGCATATCTACTTTTCGCAAATGCAGGTGCACCTCCTATCCACGCCGTCTTTATACTAACAAGCTCAGTGCTCCGAGAGTTCTATTAGTGCCCACAGGCAGTTTTTGGTCGCGCCGAGATTTTAACTCCAAACTCTAGATTAGTGACCGAACGACTACGGCCACCGAGCGCGATAAGTCTATTTTTATTTTGATCGATTTTAAGATTGTTACAATGACAAAACACTTTACAGCTTGAAAATATCGTTACAACCACATTTTGGTCAATAAAAATTCGCTCATAACAGACTCGTACTTGAACTAACCGCGAAAAATGGATATGCTCTTGTGAACTTCAGTAAAATTTGATGCAATGTGTCATTTTAACAATTCATCATGATCATCGCGGCACGACAGCCGGATGTTTAGCAATTAATTCGAGTAATAGGTTTTCAATTCAATTAGAAAATGATCTAAAAATAGAAAATAGGATGAAGATCGATTTTCTATAATACGACTCTGGATATCCTCCGTAATTGTCGCGATGTCTTTGGCGGCCAACAACTCACGTAAGATTCAGCTCAACGCAAGCTTTTTATCCGAGTTCTATCAGTAGTGAACACTGTACTACATATAGTACTCGTATCTACATTGCTACTTGTCTCGTTTATTTTATTGTCCAAATAATTTGCGTACTTGATGCAGCCACTCAAATCACACTCTTTCCCTTGCAAAAGCTGACTGAAATTCATTGCTATTGCAAAAATTGGTCTGAGAATTACCAGTGCAGTGTTGTAAATAAGGAGGTGATCAATCCCTTCTCCTCATGAGTTTTTATACAATCGCTCTATTTTTGTGTATGCTCCTAAATACTGATTTTAAACTTAAAACTCAAACTCGTTTAAAACTTAAATGCGAAAACTAAGCTAGAAGTAAAGTAGTCAGTCACCCGTCATCAGTCCGATATGTAAAAGCTACTTTAGGTGCATTTTTTGCGTAACCGTGTAGGGTCCCTGTCCTGGCTATGCAAAAGAACGCTCTAGGGCATCCAGGTTGAGTTCCGAATCTTCAAGTTGTCTGCCCTGATGTCCTATTTTTATAGACTTCAGCTTTTCGTGAGGTTTTGTCAAGGTTTTTTTTCGATCCTATCTCAGTAATAATTTACGGACGAAAATATTTGAAGACCAAAATGATGTAGGTGGATTTTTATTTACTCATTAATAGCCAAATAAAAATACCCAATCTAATAAGCGCGTATCGTTACCCTGGCCACACACTGTCGAACGCGAACTTGAATACTAACATGGTACAAGTGAACCGCTTTCTTCAGATTTGTGTGTTACGTACACGTTCGGAAGACACTTGTACCATGTTCGTGTTCGTGTTAGTGGTCGACAGTGTGTGGCCATCTTTAGTCGAAAGACACCTTTGTAGACCTTACCTTAAGGCTTAAAATTACATTTATTATTTTGGATCCAACGTCAACGAAAATTTACAGTAAAGAATTGAAAAAATCAATAATCAATCATTTTCGGCGCCCAATGTGGGATCGGTGTGATTTCGTATAGTTCATTGACATTGAATAGTCGAGATATCCTGAAATTAATCGGCGCCGAATATGAGTTCGGTGTGATTTTATCTAGTCGATAAACTAAGTAAGCTCACGAGAACCCCACATTGGGCGCCAAATATTTTCACGACTTTTCAAAAACATTTATTTTCCACTATATATTTGCTCTGACATGATTTCATTAGTCACGAGGCCAAAACTAAGCCAAACCTTTTCAGGGCTTACCTTAAGGATGCATATATGCAAAATTTGAAAGATGTAACGCTCCTAGCTAATGACACCCACTTCAACTGCAGAATTGTTTTTTAAGTTTCAGTCGTCAAGAATATCGTGACAAACTTCCTGATGATTTTGCTGATGGCACCCATCGAGGATTTCATAAGCTACTCGTTAAGTGCTTCGGAGATATTTATATTGAAAAATTACATGAGGACAGTTGTGGTTGATCTATGTATGTGTAGAGAGTTTATTTCCAACGAAGGGCTCAAATTCAGTGCCGAGCAGTAATTGAAAAAGTTGTAGTGCAAATAATATATCCTCTCTCTAAGCTAAAAGGTCGTAAATAGGTTTTAGCCGTTCCACACTCCCCCAGTGCGATAATGCATTGCAACTTTCGAATGAATGAGTTTAGTGCTAGGTTTTCGTCACACGGGTCAAAATAACTGCGACCGGGAATTGGGCTTCAATTGCATAATAGTACCAATTTTCAATTTTAGGTTTTTTTTTTTTGGCGAAGGTGTTTGAACACCCAAAACACCATGGGTACGCGCTTGCTGGATTCCGTCTATTGTCCGTTTTAGCCAAAATACCCTGAAATTTAGGGGCCTTGTCAACACTTTCAGAAAACCTTCCTACGTATGTATTATTCTTGACAGGCTTGTTCTTACTGTTTACTCTATAAGTCTCTCACTCGCCCGTTCTTATTGCTCTGTTGAAGAGCCTGTTTTTAGTCGTCCTTAAGAGAAATTTTCGTCATATTTATTAGCCAACTCGTCACTTTTATATTAGCAAGCAACGCGACAACCTGATCTTAAGTCACCGTGCCGTATTTCGCGCCATGTCATGACCCACAAATATCATGACTATTGCGTTATATCTTTTTCTTCGGTCACTAAAGCCATGGAAATGCCAAAATCATTAAGTCTCCATGGCTTTAGTGACCGGAGAAAAAGATATCCGGAATAACGCAACAGTCTTTAAAATCATCAACACCACATACAACAATGAACTTCCGTCCGTGCGATGCAAAAACGTATCCCATTCGTCTGGGAAAAAACGTAACCCAAAAAAAAAACACAAATACATAAATAAATAAATATAAATAATAAAAAAATCAGTTAAAAATGGGTGGAACCTGTTTTCAGAACATTCACCTTCAAGGCTTCACCAGCATTCCTTTTGACCCCGGAATTCACTATATACCGATGCATCCCACATATCGCGAACATTCCTTCTTCGTTTGATCTGATAATCCAGAAAACTATTTAGACGCTTGCCACCTGCAAAAACTTCCATAGTCATTATGGTACCCATGCACACGCGGAGATGCAAAATATGCATTCCTGCTGCATCTGGCTAGGAGTCTATAATATGCATATGACACGCCAGTGTCAGATACAGATAGTCTGGGTTTGTGCATGATCAATGCACGCAATCTAAGGCGTTGAGCCTGTTGCACATGCGTGCCTGTCATTCGTCTTAATTCTCATGTGGAATTAAGAAGGCGCTTCAGCCTGATAAATGGGCTCACTTAGAAGATTAATGTCTTGAGTTCCACGTCTATTATCAGATTGAAGCGGTCTCGTATCTTTCGGCCTGTGACCGTTTCGCTCGCCATACGCAGATATCGACTCAATAAATCGCTTAGGCGAATTGCAGCTAACGACGTTAAGCGTAGATGTAATAATTTACTGATCCGTTTTCAAGTAGAGCTTTTCACGCCCCGTAGATGGTATTAACTGATAACGAGGTCCTTGAAATATTTTCATCCGGGAAATTGTTTTTTTTTTTCTCTCTTTAAGTGGGCTAAATTCTAATTTGCATTAACCGGTTCCGGTTGGGAGTATCAGGAAGTGGATAGATATTCTGTACTATCTGATGGGGAAAAAGTTATATTTCCGCAAATTTATTTGCCATTTGTCGTAAAACTTGTTCTGAAATGCAAATGTTACGGATTTAATTTGATGAAGGCAATAGTGCGGTGTAAATTTGCAATAATAGCCGCGTTTCTTTACTCCAGAGCAGAGAAGAACAGATTAAAACAGCAAAAGAAAACAGATACAAAGTATCTACACTGCATGCAGATACATCGGAACATGGATATGTCTATGATTACCGACTGCATGGAACCTGTTGTGCTGAAGATATCGACGTAAGTTTTTTAAAGATCTCAGGATAGTTATACTGGATGAAATCATTCGAAAAAACACGTCCCACGCTTTCGGTAGGCATAAGACATATCCATGTACCCATGTATCTGGTGGCAGTGTAGATACTCGTCATAAATTCTGCTTTGCTTTGTCCTGTCCGCTTGGGCTCCTTTCTCTCGCGGGATCGTTTCGTTTTCGTTTGCATCGCGTGTGTGCAATATTCACCTCCTCTCGTGCACCCTGTTCCATCTACCTGTTCTATCTACCCGTTCGGTAAAGTTTGCAGACTGCAGCCTATCGACATTTCTCTGAGTACATTTCTGCTAATCGCAATCACGCTTCCCACCATCTTTCCCAATCGGACGTGTATTGTGTTTGTGTATCTATTGCAAAATCGCTCCCACACTATCCGCCTCATCCCGCCCCTTTAATCAACAGTCCGGGTCCGGCACACACAATCCGTTTCTCGAGTAACGCGTGCGACTCTATGCAATTGTGTCCGGCAAAACAGAAAGGGAAACTAACAAAAGTAAATAAAACATTCCAACACACGCACAAAGAGAATGCACAAGAAAAATTTGATCTTCTGCAGACCTCTGAATGTACATCATGTCACGATGAGCTGCCCGGATCTATAACATCCTGCGACGAATATTTCTCTATTTCGGGGCTTGAGAGATTTTAACTCGCCTAGTATAAATCCGCCATTTTGTTCTATATGTTTATTGCACGTGTGGTGGGGGCCCACATTGTGGACCAGTCAGACCTCAAAGCGCCGCCATTGCAAATGCACAAACGCAGTCGCTGGATCACCCGATTTGGCTCGAATGAACTTCATCCGCTCTCGCTCATCTTCTGGGGCGGGAACTATGTACACTCTCTCAAATTGCGTCTGCGCATATCCAAATGTTAGTCGAACTGACTACTTGCTACCTTTTCTGGGACCCTAGTGATTCAGATAGTACAACACGGGCTATTTTATTAAATGATGAATGGGAATTGGAGGAAATTGAAGGTCATTGAAAGTCCGCCCGTTCACCCGTACACTATGTTATTTCTTGCCGTCCACAACGTCAACCTTTATCGCTATCAAATCAACATCTCAACATGTACACACAGGATCCCCGCAAGGGCACCGCCCGCGCGGATCTACAAGCAACAGCCATGCACAATGACCACTTCACTCAAACGACATGCACAACTAGAAAAGAAAAATTTTCAATGGGCTTGTTTCCTCTTCTGACCCCCGAGTAGAAAAACAGACATTTCGTGTGACGGACAGATTTTTAGGATGACCCCCAGCTATAAGACATATCCATGTCAAAAACGGGTAAAATAAACCTCGTGGCGCACACATTGGTACGAGTATATGCTCAACCAGGCGGCCATTAACGATCTGAACTTCTCCAGTGTCCAGCGACCGACAACATTGGGTCCCGGGCTATTGAGGAAGATAAAACAGCGGATGAATTTGCCAGTCAGGGTTTTTCATCAAATCAATCAAATCATGTGAATCAAATTACAATACACACCTGAGTAGAGCTGATCTGACGCTGCTTGTGGGTTTCCTCTCAAGCCATCATTGGGTGAGATATCTAAACAGGAAGGGTTTGTCTATCGAGACGGAGTGCCGTCTGTGTTTGGATGACGTTGCGACCACAGGTCACATTTTGTGGGAATGCCTGGCGGGCTAGGTTCACGTACCTCGGCCAGATCGACGTTTATACTAACGAAAAACGCCTACTAAGCTGTTTAGGAGGTGCATGCTGCCAACTGCATTCTCCGAAATTAGTCTATTCTAACGAAACGTGAACTAGGCCACATGGAACAGTTGACGCGCAATGCCCCACAAGCGGTTAGGGAAAATGAGGAAGCTGCCTAGGAGTAGTTGACGCCTTTATACTCCATCGCAGGTTTAGTATACGATTTAAAGAAAATATGGGAATGCGATTAGAATTTCAGTAGCTCGGAATTTTGAGCCGTTCGTTCAGAATATTTTCCAGTGAAATTAAATTCGCCCGAGGATAAATTTTGGATTATATCGAATAGAATAATTAGATGTAAGAAACGTAAATACTTTGACGAGCAGTTGCTAAATATAAACGAAAACTTAGCTAATAGGAACACCAGACAAGCGTACAAACTGGTAAATACAATTAAGAACGGCTACCAACCCAGGACTAGCCTTTGTAAGGACAAGGATGGAAACATCATCAGCGACACCGATGGTATTAACAAGCGATGGGCCTCTTATTTTGAAGAGCTTCTAAACCGACCATCTAACATCCCCACACAGGAAGCTCTCTACGATATTGTTGATCTAGGCCCACCCATTCAACCCCCGACAGTAGAGGAAGTTGATCTCGCCTTGCGGTCACTAAAACGAAATAAAGCGCCGGGTGCTGACGAGATTCCAGCTGAACTGCTAAAATTCGGTGGAACGAGTCTAGTTGATGCCATACATCAATTACTCCTGCGAGTATGGGAGAACGAGGAGATTCCAGACGATTGGCGCAGAAGCATCATCTGTCCAATTCATAAAAAGGGAGATAAACTGCGGTGTGAGAATTACAGGGGCATCTCACTAGTTTGTACGTCCTATAAAATTTTGACGAAAATTCTGGAAAATAGAATAAAACCGTACGCAGAACGAGTCATTGGCGAAGATTGGCTGACGCAGAAGAACTTCTGCATAAGCTCGATACCGCTGCAAAGGAAGTTGGATTACGTATTAACGAGGGTAAAACTAAAATAATGATGCAATCGGTGACAAGGACACCTGCACAACCAAGCATCAATGTGGGGGACCTCAACATCGAGTTCGTGAACAACTTCATTTACCTGGGTTGCAACTTGTCAAGGGACGCCAACGAAACTGACGAAATCAAGCGACGGATACAGTTAGCTAATAAGACTTTTTTCTCGGTTCTCCCCATAATGAAATCGAAGCATGTGCACAGAAACACGAAGCTCCGCGTGTACAAAACCATTATACGACCAGTGCTATGCTATGGCTGCGAAGCATGGACCCTAACTCAAGCCTCCGAAAACATGCTAGACACTTTTGAACGTAAGGTTCTACGGCGAATTTTCGGGGCTGTTTGCGATCGGGATGGATGGCGCATCCGGTACAACCATGAGTTGTATGAAATGTACGATGAGCTGCAAGTCTCGAAAATCGTCAAACTACAACGACTTCAATGGGCAGGGCATGTACAAAGAATGGACGATGATCGCATGCCTAAGAGAGTAATGAATGCAGAACGAGTCGACGGAGCGAGACTGCGAGGACGAACGAGATCTCGTTGGGAGAGCTCAGTAGGTGTGGACGCCGCGCAGCTGCTGGGCTCCCAAAATTGGAGGACGCGGTCACGTGACCGAGATAATTGGAGGACAATGATCCAGGCGGCCAAGGCCCGACGTCGGGCTGTCGCGCCACGATGATGATGATGATAAATTTTGGATTAAAATTTAAATGGCTTGACAAAAAAAATATATGATAACTCCCTAACTTCCTCCGGTCACTGATCTACAATAGTTAATATATGATAATTTAACTGTGATCTGTAAAGTCTCTCCAACTATCATGGAAAAAATACAAAACATCTTGTTTCCAAGCCAGGCATTTGCCTGCAGCAAATTTATTTGTCAAATGGAACAATTAGCCGGAGGCCTACTCGAAATGTGAAAATTCGCTCAATTAATATTTTGAAAATGGGGAGGTCAATAACTCTTGCCGATTGGCAAGAGTCGCCATTCATTCTCTAAAGTCTAAACGAAACCTTTCCCGGATTCACTAACCAGACGTACTAAGGAGGTCATCAACATTTGTAACTTAAAAACAAGCATACTAGTAAGACAGCGGCGTTTATCGTCCAATAGGCAAAAAATAATAATTACGGATGCAATCAAAAAAATTAGAAATTCATCGGATCACCATATTTCAATATTCTGCGACGAACGAAGACTTTGTCGACTCAATGGATATGTTGGGCTGAAAAAGAGATCTCAGAAAGAGATTCGACCGAAAGACTGTCCGGATTTGGAAGCGGTAAAGTTTTTATTGCGGTACTAGATCAATAACGAAAATAGGTTGGCCAGGTAGTAACCATCTCGTACTATATTGTACAATTCATTGTCCACAATAATTTTTATTTACAACTGCAATCGGAGATTCATCAAAGAACAAATAACTGGCGCCTGTCATCTTGGAGTTATATGTCTGTCGGATTTCTTTATGAACTATGCAACTCACTTAGATTGGCCGTCGCCGTAGGAAGAGTGCAGAAAGACCCTGTGCTTCCGACTACCAAGAACACGTGAATACCTGGTCGTCGGGTACAACAGCTACGACCATGACAACAACAACCAACGATTGGCGACCATAAATATTCAGCATTTTTGATTACTCCATTGTTCGGCTAATCTCAAGTCGAGCTTAAGCATAATTCGCTACGGCGGCGTATTGAGTTGCCGTATTATGGCCTTACCTTTTGAATAATTCCAAAAGACCACCGTCGATCCCATCGAGTCGTCTACACATACCTCACACGGTGTAGTGCGGCGGCACTAAAGACTTCCTTAAATGGTGCCATGAATGAAAAACATATAGACGAGCCAATATGCTTTGGAGGCAGAAGGGTTGGTGCAAAAGTTGAGGGTCAGATGGTCCGAAGTTGTCCGGCAGTATCTAGTACCAAGATCCGATATTCTCGGGTGATTCCAGCAATAATAGGCACCCAATAGGTCCCGATTTTTAAATACATATACAATTTCTTAACCATGAAAGATTCGATGGCAAATTACTCGAGATAATTTTTTCGTCGTCTCAACCCTGCAGACTATTGACTTGTTTTCGCATTCTGGAAAGACTCCGCGACAAAAATCGCGAACAAAGCATCTCGACAGTACCTTCTCGGGGGCTTATCTCCAGTACTTTTAAGTCAATCTTAATGTCCAATTATTCTGACCAGATTTGGAATTTAAAAGTTTCGGAGCAATCACGTCATAACGTTCGGCGCCTATAAACCCGAGTTGTTGCTACAATATGTAGCTATGTTACGAGTATCTCTTATTATTTTTGTTTAGAGATCGCGTTCCATATGCTAATGTACATTCGAGGAATTTTAGATGGCGTCTATTGACGCAGGTGAGCTTCGGACCGGTTTATTTTGATGGCGTCCTCAACTTAATACCGCCGCCCAAATAGCCAAGCAACGGTCTTCAATCTTTGAATCTTTTGACGTTAACGAAAAAAAAGAGAAAGAAAAAATGATCATATGACCATTATTTATGTTATGGATATGTGAACACCTGAGGCTGTTTAGAGTGCCAAAAAGTTATGAAGAGTTGCCATTTTTTCGGAACAAGATGATGCGATACGGTCAATTTGTCCGTTATAGTGTGGATTATGATTCAAGAAACGATGAATCTGGATAGATAGGTTCTAAATGCTAATAATCTGAAATAATGTAAAGTTTTAATCAACAGCATTTCTGGTAGATAGTCGACATATTTAACGAGGCGAAATCATCAACTTATCGACTGACCCGCCCGTAATCGGACTTTAGACTTATCGAACTACCAACTCGCCGCATGCAGACCTTCATTGGAGCTCAGGTTAAACTTATCAGTCGATAGGCCGGTGAGTCTAACTATTTAAGCGGCAATGAATTTTCGCGACTCAAGCGTCAGCAAGCGAGACGCGAAATAAACGGCTGCAAGCGACAGGGAGCGTCCATTGCAGGCTTCTTCGCAGTTTGCTTAACTATCTCTTCCATTTCACACAAAACTAATCGGTATGTTTCTTTCGAATACATTCCTCGAGGCAACTGGCGGCTACGAGCGGCAAAGCCATTTTTTTTTGAAAACACTGTCGACTGACCCTTCAATGCGCAGTTATTTACGGAAGTAGGACGGGTCCTGGACCTTCTTGGATAAGAGCCCCTGGCGTCTCTAAAGCTATCATTTCTACGGAGAAAGTTCTGTGGGCTATTTCAAGCGTTGAACCCTATAAGTCTGCCGGACTGGATGGCATTATACCTGCGCATATTCAACACACGGTAGATATTGTAGTCCCGTGGATTGAGACTATCTTCAAGGCGTGTTTAGACCTTGTTTACATTCTACGAACATGACTAGACGTCACCGTGGTATTTATTCCCAAAGCAAAGAAGACCTCACCTAAAACCCTGAGACCCACTAGTCTTTCATCCATACTCTTGAAAATGATCGATAGGCTTATTGATGTCTACCTACGTAGCACGACACCAAAAAGTTTATTCGCGGCATCGCAATATGCCTATACCTACCCTTGGTATCTGTAGATACTGCTCTACATTCCATTATGAGTTATATAGAGAAATTTCTCAGCAACAGCGAATTTAATCTAGTTACCTTTTTAGACATAAAAGGTGATTTCAACTATGTCAAGCCGGAGGTGATTATCAGCGCTCTTATAGGAAGAGATTTCGGCAATTCTTTGGTCCAACTTATTAACTTGTTAACATCTAGGGTGATTTCAGCGTAGTTTTTGCAGAGGTACTCCTCAAGGCATTGTGCTCTCACCGATTCTTTGGAACATTATGTTCAGCAGACTGCTTTTAGATCTGAAGAAATTGGGTTGTAAGATGACCACTTATATCGATGATGTCTCCACTGCTGTCTCTGGTAAGCGAAGCAACGCATCATGTTGTTGACTAACTGTACTAATAGATGTTGCCTAGGTGTTAACCGTAGTAAAGCCACTTTAGTCCTGTGTGATGCCTCCAGTCCCCCCCATAGGGGTTGAGACTTTACGTTTACGAAGAGCGCTAACTTCTTTGGTCTCATACTGGATAGTAACCTAAATTGCAGGAGCACACGGACGAAACTACCACTACCCTTTTGTAGGAGGGCTACTGGCAAAACTTGGGGTTTGAAACCCAAAGTACTGCACTGGCTCTATGTCGCAGTGCTTCGCCCCATACTGCTGCATGGAGCTGTAGTCTGGTGGGATGCCCTATAGAAGGCAGCTAATCTGAAATTTTTAGCCAAGGTATACAGAGAGCGGCCTGCCTGGCGATCAGCGGAACTCTACAGTCAACCCAATCCGCTGGATATGATGCTCAACTTTCTGCCGTTGGACATCCAGTGGAAGCTCATGGCGGTGAACTCAGCCATTAGGATAAGAGAGACTTAACAATGGACAACCTTGGGAACCGGTCACTCAACGATCATATGAGATTCCTGAGTCAATTGATTACACTTCACCAAAGCGATGGTTCATCAAGAGTCACACAAACCTGATTCCACCACGGAGTTTGTGGGAGAGAGGGTGTCTGTCTCCACCGCACTCTCTGAAAATATACACGAACGGGCCAAAGACTGATCCAGAATATTTTTTTTGTAACAACCTGACGAGGACTGTTTGAAAAAATCCTAAGTTGTAGTTTATAGCGCCCGACGTGAGGTCGCCTCTTTTTTATATTTTGTCTACGTTTTTTTCGTCCGTTCTACATTTCAGTTGCTTGATTTAGACCCAAGCAACATTATTAATGAAATATCGAGCGTTTTGTAATCCTTGTCTGAACGCCTTATTTGATTTGAATCTTTTCACTAATAATCTCTAGGTTGGTAACTCCCCGGCCTGATTATCAGTTTCCTCCATACACATGTGGACATGGAATAAACTTTTAGTAACATTCTTAAGAATCGCATTAACGGTGCGTCTTAAATTGATATCTTTTGTCGTCGAACCAGCTCTTTAAAAAACCAATGCCTTCCCACCTACTTCGGACTCTGAGGTCATCAACTTTGCTTGAAATTTTGTCAGGTGGCCGGAACTGATTTTCAGTGGTGAGAAATATCTTTTTTCTCACGCTATTCGCAAAATTATTGTCGAGTTGGAGAATGGAGAATGGTTTGGAATTTTCAGGCAGATGACATTCAATTCAGATTAAGCCAAGAGTCAATGTTAAATGAATGCTGAATGGTATTATCATCACACTGCCGCCACTTGATCGTACACAGCTGAAAACAAACCAGTTCCCCAAAAAAAAAAATGTTTTTAAATTCAAGAAAAGATACTTCTGCTTAAAATTCAATTAGTTTAATATTTCGTTGGTTGTTTTGCCATTCCGTTGACTCGTTACTTTTACCATCGTGTGGGCTATGAAATTTATTCTACAAACCGACCATGCATTGTAGTTTTTGTTGACAAAGAATTTCGAAAAGGATCTATTTTTTGTGTGACGGTGACTATGATGACGATGGATTAATTAATAACACCTGAGTATCTGGGTGTTTTATTTATTGTTCTATGTTCTTGTATGAATCATGTATTTGGCTGCTCGTGTCTCTTGTTATTGAGGAGGGCGAGAAAAACATGAACAAGATTCTTGGAGACCACGGGTATATGTATAGTTCAGGCGGATGGTGGTCTGGCGGAGAAAAAAAAATAAAAGCTTTTTTCTCAATTTTGGTTTATGTTTTCTGGAGTGCTTAATCCGAATTTTAACCTTTTGTAACAATCCGGAGCGAGCGAAGCGAGCAGAACTCACACAAGAGGCTGTTGTAATCAGAGCGAGCAAAACAAGCGTTCTTGTTTGTGCGATACTGAGGGTTGTAATCCCTTAAGCGCGGAGGGAGCGGAGACCACACAAGAGACTATTGTACTCAAACCGAGCGAAGTGAACGTTCACGTTTGTGCGATACTGAGGGTTGTGCTCCTTTAAGCGTGAAACGTAACGAGAGGAGTCAGTACAAGGGACTCTTAATTCACATCTACACAAGAGAATGTTGCACCAAGAGCGAGCGAAGCGACCGTTCATGTTTGTGCGATACTGAGGGTTGTGAACCCTAAAGCGCGGAGCGAAAGGAGCTGCCAGAAGGGACTGTTGATTCACAACCTTCAGTCACAAAGAGTGCATGGACAATATAGGTTTGGAACGAGCTGCGGTAGCTCCACCCCTATGGGGCTGCTACCCCCGTTATATAGCCCTAGGTCCTCGTTTCACTTTTTCTATATGTACCAGCCTCCGTTTCATCATTGCGTATGTGCATCCTGCATTTTTTGGTCTATGCACAATTTCGGTTTTAAATCGTATTAAGATATGCGAGGGAAAGCGAAAATAGCCATAGTACATACATACTCACTTCCTTTTTTAAACGAAATTTAACACTGAATGCGAATCGAAAGTGGCATGGCCGAAATTGTCCATTAACAACTAATTTCCAAATGACTAATTTCATGAGGCCTTCACAAAGATGTCTAATACAATGTATCTAGAATTTTCCAATCAACATTAACAACAATGCACTTAGAATAAATTTACGACTAGAAAACGATGCCCTTTCATGCGAAAGTACGAGAAACTTTCGCCAGGTTACATGGCGTGATTGCATCTGCTGCTTACCTCCAACTTATTCGCACTTTTCTACGAACACCTGAGCCACTCTCTGTGCATTTTCCACGACTTTTCGCACTTGCCGCATTTTTCCATACACCGAAGGCACAATCTCTGCAATGACGGTTAAGTTTTTCTAGGCCATTAATACCTGCACTTCGTGATTACCTCATATGTGTGTTTTCTGCAGTAAGTGTAAGGAGCTGTCGTAGGAGATCTCAAGAGAATAGCCATAAGAGGTTCACCCGAGTCGTAAAGTTGCTTCAGTTGGAACGTCTTGTAGATGCGACTGTATAGCGCGGGTACATGAGAGGTCACGTTTCGTTGAATCAGAACTAACGCTGCACCTGGCTACTTGTAAATGGACCAGTGCGCCAGCCGTTGCAACAGTGTAGCAGTAGCGTAACGATTAGTGTGCGGATTGGATTGCACCACGTATCGTAACGCAATGATTGATCGTCGAACACCTGTGTCAATTTCTTTAAACGCATTTGCACACATATTGCAGTAATGAGATGAAATTAGGATATGCATTTCATCGCATCGGTGTCGATAGCAATTTGAGGGGAGCATTATACATCGTCATATGGGATCTGAACTTTCGTGTATTCAATCCACTGAGTCTAGGCCTTTCATGCTAGAGCTGTGACATCGAAGGGAAAATATCGATATTCAACGATATCGATGTTTACATTTTTTTCTATCGATACCGATAAAATATCGGACGCAATAATAATTAAAATTAGACTTCAAAGGTATCTCTAATCTCTAATTGCCTTGACCCCTCCAGGGGCATTGGCGCGTCAACATCTCTAGCATTTCTATGCCTTGTTGACGTTTCAGTAGCATATCTACTTTTCAGAAGTGCGGTTGCTAGCATGCACCTCCTATCCGCGCCGTCTTTATACTGACAAGCTCGGAGCACTGTGAGAGTTCTATTAGTACTCACAGGCAGTTTTTGATCGTGCCGAGATTTGATCTCCGAGCTCTAGATTAGCATCGTAGAGCGGTGACCGAACGATCACGGCCACCGAACCGCTTCAACACCGACGAAGTGTCGGCTGTCTCTCACTCTTCTATCGCTACTACAACCGCCGTTGCTCTGATGAAATAGCCAACTTCATTCCTGAGCGTACCTTTCCTTTACGTAACACCCGACTAGCCAGTCGTGCCCATCCTCATCTTCTAGAACTCAGCAGCAGTCGCACCGCCAAATTCTATGACTCGTTTGTATCCAGGACAACATGAATGTGAAACGATCTACCATCTTTTGTTTTCCCCCGCAACTATGACCTACAAAAATTTAAACAGAATGTACACTGTCACCTTATTCAAACTCAGCCCATCTCCCCACTACCTTAATCCCTTACCGCCAACGCTGTGCTCTCGCATCAAAGGGTTCCCCCCTAAGCTTTGGTATAAACATAAAAAAAATTTAAGACCTTGAAGGAGGCAATATATTGGGTGTACAACTTTGCTTCCGCCGTTTTTCCCGGGAATTAAAAGCTTAATTGTCGAAAAGTACTTACAGATGTATTATTCAAAGTACTCTCCATCGCTAGCGACAACTTTCGCCCATCTCTCCGGCAATTTTCGGATTCCATCTCGGAAAACGGAGGCGTTTTTGACGCGATCCATGATTGGATCCATTTTTCAACTTCCTCGTACGAACGAAAATTCTGACCAGCCAGGCCGTGCGCCATGGAACGAAATAGATGGTAGTCGGAAGGAGCGATGTCTGGGGAGTACGGGGGGTGGGGCAAGATTTCCCATTTCAGGGTTTCCAAGAATGCCTCGACCTCTTTTGCGACGTGTGGCCGAGCATTGTCATGCTGGAGGATGACATGATGAACATTTTTTCCAATTCTTATCCTTTAGCTGATATAGGCACCCTCTTCATATTCCTGATCAGCATCATCAGGAAAACAACATACTAAAATTTCCGAAAAATCGGAGGTGAAGTAGTTAATCTGCATAAATACCCATCTCGTTCAAAGGGCGCAGAATGAGTTACTGGGTAGTCGCGCTAGCGTTCCGTATGCGTGTGCATCTACAATATGAAATGGAAGAAATATTTGACCCACATTGGGTGCCAAAAACAATGAGCCTTCAAATACATATTCAGAATTTATGATTCACTTTTCCAACAACGAATTCACTATCATTCTATGAGGATTAAACCTAGGAATTTTGCAGTGGTCACAGAGTGATTCACATTCATATTCTTGGACTGTGAGTTGGACTTCATGGATTACATGATTTTCCGCCGTCTAGGCAACAATAAGATAACATGCATATTAATACACGGATTGTGCACAAATCGCATTCCACCGTTTACTTTTCAGTAAAAAATGCAAACCATAACGAAATCCAATACGAACGTATCTTCTCCAATTTTATCATATCCCTTGGTAAGCTTCTTCAAATTACAGTCGCCCCCCGAACAGAATCACTAAAAACCTGCTTAATCAGAAGAACAACATGTTTACTCTGTAAAAATCGTCTTTTCCGCTTGGCGTATCAGGCAAAATTTTATCCATTTACGTTTATTTACACACACCTGACTAATCAGATTGAACTGTTGCCATTATCTCTCGACAAACAATTCGATCTAATGATGGCATTTAGACGTAAGTCAAGTCTCAAAGACACTTGTCGACGACCACGACAACGTCGTTTTCTTATCGAAATGTAAAGAAAACCACTGCGACTTGATATGCTTGACTAAAGGCGACCTGCTTACTTCTAGTACGAACTTTCGCTCTGTTATCAGCAATTAGACTGCGTGCTATGTGTACGCATAATGTACTTAGACTGTACTTGGCACGTAACGCAACTGTTTGCACTTAAAATATTTCGTACGAGAGTGTTGCACCTAAAATGTGGCAGGTGGGCTTTTAGCAGGTGAACACCTGCCGGATTCCAATTTGGGAACTGTTTTCTCGAAAGCCTTGAGTCTGTTTTTATCTAAATCTAAATAAAGGCGTAAAGATAGTGTCCTCAAATCTGATCAAATGTATTTATGTGCTTTGACGCGGAGTGCGAGTGCAGACACTTGTACTCGTACACATACGAGACGGTTGCAGGTGAAGATTGCTCAAGTGCAAAACACCTGAGCGAAATTCTTATCATGACATCGACTGATTGTCTGTCATCAGTCTTTTTTTCTTGATGGAGGAAATTAGGTGATAGTGGTAAATAAGGGTGTGATGAAATTTGTACAGATAGATGAATTTCGTTCAACTATCATACTTGTAATATTACAATACAAAGTATGTAACATATTCGTATATCCCGATAGGAAATATACATACGAGTACATGTGTTTCATCTCTCAGACCACTTAGAAAACTTGCCCCGAGAATTGTGTTCTTGACTTTATTTTAAGTGGCTTTTAAACACGAGAGTACAGAACTGCTCTCACCGAGTACAACAAACTCATTAGGCATTCCAAACGAGAATGCTGGAAAAGACATTGTGAGAGCATTCAGTCGCTACCGGAAGCGGCGCGCCTTCACAAAGCTCTTTCCAAAGGCTCAGCAAACGGGGTCGGCCTTCTATTGAGACCAGACGGTTCGTATACTGAAGGTCCAGAAGAAACATTAAAGTTGCTTCTTCAGACCCATTTCCCAGGGTCCGTACTGTCTGATGGTGACCCCGGCCCAACTGTGAGGCCCCAACGGGTTCCCGTAAGCCGGGCTCGCAGTTTATCGGGGGTCATCTTTGACATGGACAAAGTAAAATGGGCGATAGAATCCTTTGAGCCATTTAAAGCTCCCGGAGTAGACGGCATCTTCCCCGCTCTGTTACAAAACAGCTTGGAGATCATAATAACTCCGCTAATCGAACTTTTTAGGGCAAGTTACACCCTAGGGTACATACCACAACCTTGGAGGAAAGTTAATGTGGTCTTCATACCCAAAGCGGGCAATAAGCCGGAACATATGCCCAAATCCTATAGACCGATTAGCCTTACTTCCTTCTTCCTTAAAACCATGAAAAAGTTGCTTGATTTGCATATCAGGCACAAGATGGAACTGTCGAGCCCCCTACATCGTATGCAATTCGCGTACACGAAGGGTAAGTCAACAGTAACCGCCTTGCATAGCCTTGTCAGTACAATCGAAAAGTCCCTCAGTGAAAAGGAAATCGCGCTGTGCGCGTTTCTTGACATTGAGGGTGCTTTCGATAATACCGGCTACGAGTGCATTTCCAGAGCACTGGAACTCAGGGACATCCCGCCCGCTACCATTGCATGGATAGATGCCATGCTCCGGGGACGGGATATTCACTCAACTCTAGGCAGTACATCCATTTGCGTGAATGCCGTAAAGGGTTGTCCACAAGGTGGCGTTCTGTCACCCCTTTTGTGGTCCCTTGTCGTGGACGAGCTGATTTCCATGCTTAATGAGCGCGGTTATCTTACTATCGGATACGCGGATGATTAAATTATCATAGTCAGGGGCAAATTCGAATCCACCATCACTGAGGTGATGAGGTCGGCCCTTGACATAGTTCTACACTGGTGTGTGGCTGTGGGCTTACATGTAAACCCACAGAAAACTGTCGTTGTGCCGTTCACACGAAAACGAAACATAACATTGGATCCAATTTCGTTAGGCGGCACGACCTTAGATTATTCCACTGAAGTTAAATGTCTCGGAGTAACTCTAGACTCGAAACTCACGTGGAATACTCACATAGATAATGTACTTGGCAAAGCCACACGCACAATGTGGGGTTGCAGAAGTTTCTTTGGACGGACATGGGGGCTCACCCCAAAGATAATTGAGTGGTTATACACCATACTGGTGCAGCCTATGGTGACCTACGCAGCGCTTGTGTGGTGGCCGAAAACTCAGCAATCTTCTGTCTTACTGAAGTGCAATAAGCTTCAACGTCTTGCCTGCCTTGGCATCACTGGAGCTATGCGCACTTGTCCTACGCCAGCCCTGGAGGCGATTATTGGACTTACTCCGTTGCATATATTCATTCAAGAATCAGCAGCTCTAAATGCTCTCAGACTTCGTTTAACTTCCGACGTACTCAATTGCCCTAACCCCTTGTGGGGCATAGCGCGTCAACTGTTCCATGTGGCCCAGTTGACGTTTCGGTGGCATAATCTGGTTTCGGAGAATGCAGTTGCCAGCATACATCTCCTGCACATCCATGGCCACGAACGTCGTCGTGGACGGGATTCGAACCCGAAATGCCGGTAGTCAAACATGAGACTGATGCCCCAACACATTGCGCTACCGGTCGCCCCAAACTTCCGACGTGCGTAGTGAAGAAAGCGGTCACATGAGCATTCTGAATCAAATTCCTGATGTGCAGATCTGCTTGAGATCAGATTACATGATCACGGAGGTTTGCTTCGGCAGAAAATATTCAGCCCTCATCCCTAACCGCTCTGAATGGGTAAATGGCACACCCTGTCCAGACCCTAGATGTATCAAGTGGTTCACCGTTGGGTCTAAAACGGAACAGGGTGTTGGTGCAGGTGTCTTTGGACCCAACACCAGGATTTCGATCGCAATGGGAGTCTCGCCCAGCGTTTTTCAAGCTGAGATCCACGCCATTGAGGTCTGCGCCAGGGTAATCTTGGAAACTGGACTTCGCGGCGCTCACATTGCTATCTACTCAGACAGCCAAGCAGCTATAAAAGCGCTCTCCTCATTTAAGGTCTCTTCAAAACTGGTGAAGGAGTGTTACAATCTCCTTCAACTGTTGGCAACCAAAAACCGAGTCTTCTTGTGTTGGGTGCCAGGCCACCAGGGCATTGAGGGGAACGAGGCTGCGGATGAACTTGCTAGACAAGGATCATCCAGTCGTTTTCATGGACCTGAGCCTTACTGTGGCTTTGGACTGGCCTCGGCCAAACTGCGGATCAAAGATTGGTTTGCACGATTGCGTCAACAGTACTGGAATAACCTTCCAGGGCTTCGTCAATCAAAGGAGCTGATAATGCCCTTCAGTCACAAGGGTACTACTCAAATGAGTAGAACCCACCTAAGACTCCTAGTGGGGTACTTATCTGGCCATCACCTGGTCAGATATCACCTGAACAAGATGGGTCTGTCAAGCGAGACTGAATGCCGTCTTTGTCTGGAAGACGTGGAAACGACCAAGCACATCTTGTGCGAATGTCCCGCCATCGCGCGTTTTAGGATGTCACTCCTCGGGCAGGCTACTATCAGCACTGCAGAATTCAGGTTGATTCCTGCTAAAGACTTACTGCCCTTTATTAGAAGGGTGGACGGTCTTTTGGATTAATGAGCTACGGCACAATAGATCTTTATGGTCGCAGTGTCTTCCTGCTGGGAAAGTAGCTCGTATTTGTATATCTATCTAAACACGAGACTGAAGCACCAAATATACGGTACGCTGCGTGTTTCGGACACACATGTTAGGCCGCGTTCAGATTGCCGAGCGATAAGCGCGCGAGCGATTGGGCGCGTAAGCGTGTGAGCGCGCGATTCAACGATTTGTGTTCACACAGTAAAGCGTACAACAAGTGACTAATTCTACTGTTGCAGTTCAATCATGGTGGTTTCAAGAGCTATGCATTTGTTTCTTTTGCCCGAAAGAAGTGCATATTTGAGACGTAACGGTTTTTTTTTTCTTATTAATTTTACTCGACATATCTGTGCACAAATTTACATCACTGACAATAATGTTTACCCGCTTACAAAATCGCCAGAAAATCAAATAATTTTGATTGCTGAGCGCGTCGCTTACGCGCTTAGGAATATCACGCGCTAGCCAATTTGAACAAATACATATGAAACAATGTATTCGATTTTTTTAGTCGCTTAAGCGCTTAGTCGCACGCTTATCGCTCGGCAATCTGAACGCGGCCTTACGCTACAAAATTCTGAAATTCTGATTCGAAGTTTTGGAGTAAGAAAGGCGAAAATGGCTTAAAAACAAACGCACAAGGCAATAGGCAAAGCAGTGGTATTTGAGAGGGAAAACTTTTACCTATGAGCCTTTGCTACGAGAATTGGAGAGAAGTAAGTTCATCAGCAGATTTCAAAACTGTCGTCCTGGACGGGATTCGAACCCGAAACGCCGGTAGTCAGACATAAGACTGATGCCTCTACGTACTTCAGTACCGGTCGCCCCGCCCCGGCTGCTCTCTAGCAGCTAGTGTCCCTAGGGACGACCGGTAGCACAGCGTGTAGAGGCGTCGTCCTCTGGTTTGGGGCGAATCGAATCTATTATTTCACAGAGAACGGTTGGAAACTTGCCCGAGATGGCAACGACAATGTTCTACGCATCACCTTACACCCTACCCCTTCCAGGACCAAAATCAGTTTGTCAACCGCCAGATTCCGGAGAAGGAGGAAATCCCGCCTTGGGGGATTCGCCTTCGGTCCATCGACCATTGGGACATCACCAGTCGAAACTAGGGAAGACATCTTAAAAGCATGGACGGTCCTATCCATCGAAACAATTAATAACCTAACTGATCCCATGCCAGCATGACTAGAAGCAGTTAATCGGGCAAAGGGAGGATACACCAAGTATTAGGTAAAATCGCAAGGAACCTTTTATTCAAATAAACAACCAATTTTCATTTTTTTTTCGAAATTTCGTGGAAAGACGAGGTGCAGTGTAAATAATTTTGGCTATAAAAATTGATGTGCTAGTAATTGTAGTCATTTCATTTTCCGTTTTTTTCCACTCTGTGGTATTTTATTTTAATTTTTCTTTTTCTTTTTAACTAATCATGGACTTCCAAAGGAACACCTGTATGAAACTTCATTTGGTTACAATAACCAGGCCGAAGCGTATATATCACATGGAATTTAAACTAGGGTATAAAAAGTGCGTGTTCTGTACTGTACAGGTATTTAATTGTGAATTGCATGTTTGAAAAATAACCATGTCGGAAACAAGATACATGGTACAGGATGCGTGCACAGAACACGCATTTCATTCAATTCAGTTGACAACTCCCATAATTTTGACGTTGTCTTCTTCTTATTTTAGTAAGTACTGCCAACTGTTAGATTTTGAATGTATGATTGAGTTTTGAGATTCATGCCGTTTTATTTATTCATGATCCAGGTCTGAATATGCACCTTAACAATGATCTCATGATAAGTGCCAGACTGAATGTCACTTATGTACTTTCGTATTACAAAATGGCAATAAATTTTGCTGTCTCCGGTACTCCTCCACGACGAAAATTGCTCAGTTCCTGTCTTATCTCACGTGAGGTTGCTTCTTTGTTCAAACTCATAAACATTTTTCAGCTCCAATCATCAAGAATATCAAAAAAAAACTTCCTGATGAATTACTTGATGGTTCTAATCGAAGACTTCATCAGTTACTCGTTTTGGATGAGTGGTTCGAAAATAAAGTAACTCATTGATATATGGTTTGATATTTACTTACAGTAGACGTCTGATGTTCACTCAAGAAATGAAGAATTGAAATCCAGTCCCGAGAGGATATTGAAAAAAATTTAGAGCCGATGACAAATCCCCTCTCTCCGCAAAAAACCATCTACGCCACTGGTCGGGTGGAAAAACCACTTTAAAGTTTACAAATTTCGACTTCAGCTTTGATTGAACCGTGCAACTATTCCGCTTTTATTAACTCCATACATCAATTATCAACCATAGTTTCAATCACTCAGAGCGGACCATTTATCATTCAAGTATGGAAGCTTCATCTACGAAATGTCCATTGCTCCTCTTGAAATGTGATCCTGATTCTATCGAATCGAGTTGAGTAGATAGTACAATATCTGGCCATCGGGACTAGTATGTATGTTTCTAAATTTTCAACAGAACCCCTAATAAAACATGTAATTGTGCATTTGGTTAGATTGGGGTGGTGCGATCGAAGACAATGCACATTCCAATTGAAAATAAGTACACGGCAAGTAGTACGCCGAAGTATTGCGTCTGGGCTGTCTAACGTGCCTTCTGCCTTCTGAAAATAGCTCGAATCCAAAACCATACTCTGTATCTGACTGCGGGGACTAGATCACAATGTGATATGTGGTCGAAGACAACACTAAAAAAACAATTGGAAACAGTCGAGGTGCTGATGTGCTGAATAAAACGCCTTGTTGAAAGTATTGAGGGAGCCTTTAAGTACATTAGCGATAGTATTTGCACATATGTTTGCCGTATGCTCGGGAAATTGGCCTTAATCTAAAAGTGCAGATGGTACTAATTCTTTTATGGCGTTTTAGGATGCTTTCGTGTTTGGAATCTTGGTGATTGGAATATTGGACCAATTGAACGGGGCATTTATTGTAGAATCGGCAACATGTGCTTTATTGTGTTCCAGATATAGCTGGGATGATGGTACATACTTTCCAAGTGGTACTTGAGTGAATCAAGGATCGTGCTGTGAAATGGAGAAAATCTACTTTACCAATCGATTAAAAGATTTTGTTGCAAAATGCAATGATGAGCCACATACTTACCTTCATTCCTTCTGTTTCCTTAGGATTCAATATTCAAAGTCTGCCATAAAAAGGGAGTGACTGCGAAAGAAACGTGGTACTCCCTTGATCAAACAGCGAAGGAAGTTGTCTACACATCAAGAAGGGAAAAACTAAAGTGCTCACCCAATCCAGCAAAAAAAAAACAAGATCAAACTCCGCGGAGCTGATCCTTAAAGCGACAACGTTATCGAAAGGGTGGATGCAGAAGAACTTCTAAATAATCTTGGCACGGCCGCAAAAGAAGTTGGACTACGCATTAACCAGACAAAACAAAAATAATTCAATCAAGAGGAAGGACGCCGGAACAACGTCGGGGACCTCAGCATCGAATTCGTAGACGACTTCATATACCAGTAACCTGTCAAAGGACGCTCATGAAACTGACAAAATCAAGCGGCGAATACAGCTAGCATATAAGGCTTTCTTCTTGGACCTCCTAATAATGAATTCGAAGCACGTGCACAGAAATACTAAGCTCCGCATGCGAAACCTGGACCCTAACTCAGACCTCCGAAAGCATGATAAACACATTTGAAGTTCCGTAAGTGAAGTTTTGGAGCAGTTTGCGACCGAAATGAATGGGGCATACATGAGCTGTACGAGCTATACAATGAGCTGGAAGTTTCGAGAATCGTAAAACTACTACGTCTACAATGGGCAGGATAGGAGGTGGTGCATGCTGGCTGCATTTTCCGAAGATAGTTTATGCCAGCGAAGTGTCGACTGGTCTACATGGAGCAGTTGACGCGCTATGCCCTACAAGAGGTTAGGGGAATTGAATAGGACATATAAAATACAACAAATGGACGATGACCGCATGCCTAAGAAAATATTCAACGCAAGATGCGTTGACGGAACACGGCTGCAAGGAAGACCGAGAACTCGCTCCGAAGACTCAGTAGATGATAACGCCGAGCAACTGCTGGGCTCCCAAAATTGGAGGACGCGGCCACTTGACTGAGATAATTGCAGTACGATGATCTATGCGGCCACGGCCTGACGTCGGGATGTTGCGCCACGATGATTATAATAATATATAGACAAAGTGGCATATAACAAATCGATTAGACTTTTTGCGTTTTGCGTCCCTTGGTCAGAACGAGCAAACGTGAGTGTTTTTGGTACGGAGTTATGAGACCCATCGTCTGAACATTACTACTACTTTGCCTTAACCCCTAGCGGGGCATAGCGCGTCAACTACTCCTGCGCGCCATCGTACTCTGTTCTGGGCAATGGGGCGCAACTCCCCAAAAGACTTTCCCAGTACCTGACACTCCTTTGCCACAGATCGACGCCATGTGATTCGAGGACCCCCTCTTGGTCGGCCTTGGTTGGAAATGGGGTTCCATTTCATGGCATGCATAGCAATGCAGTTATCACTCTTCCGCAATGTGTGACCTATCCACTGCCATTTTCGCCTGCGTATCAATTCGTCGATTGGCATCTGACCCGTACGCCGACTTAGCTCTTCATTTGATATTGTTTCGGGCCAGAAAATTCTTAAAATTCGACGAAGACATGAGTTGACGAAAACTTGCAGCTTTCTGGTAACTCCTACGGAAACTTTCCATGTACTGCTCCCATACAAAAGTACTGATAGTACCAGGGAGCGAAACAGGCCCAGCTTGGTCTTGATGCTGAGATAACTGCTCTGCCAGATTTTGGACAGCATGCCGTATGCGCGTTTAGCCTGGTTGATACGACGAGCGATGTCCTGCTCCGTACCACCATTTTCGGCAACAATGCTACCCAGGTAGACGAAGTTGTCCACCTTCTCCACAGGCTGCCCATTAATATTGATGGCAATAGGTGTCGGATTTCTTTTTCGCAACGGCGGGCTAAGAACCTTGGTCTTGTTGGTATTAATCTTTAGCCCAACCTTGCTTGCCTCCCTCTCGAGATCTAACGCCATTGCGGACAGATTTTGTGGGAGAGTAGGCATATGTCGTCAGCGTAGTCAAGATGTTGTAGATAAGATGTCAAAGTCCATTGAATTCCTCTGTCGAGTCCGGATAGGGCTGCATGCAACACATCGCCGATCACAATGAGGAATAGGATCGGTGAGAGGATGCACCCCTGCCGAACTCCACTGCGAATCTCAAAGTCCCCCGACACCTTACGTTTATGTAGAACGCGACATTTCGCGCCGTCATAGTTTGCCTTAATAATAGCCACAAGCTTCTCAGGGATGCCTCTCCTGCGCAAGGCCGCCCATATAGAATCCCGGTTCACACTATCGAAAGCCTTTTCAAAATCGATGAAAAGCAAGTGAAGCGGAGAATCGTATTCAGCGCATTGCTCGATGATGATTCGCAAGGTGTTAATGTGATCGACACAGGAGAATCCGGATCGAAAGCCAGCCTGCTCTTCATCAATTGTGCTTTCTAAGTGGGCCTTTAGTCTTTCCAGGACGATTTTAGCTATTATCTTGGCAACGGCAGGAAGCACACAAATGCCTCTCCAATTATTACAGTCTGTGAGGCTACCCTTCTTTGGAAGTTTGATGATCAAACCTTCCTTCCACTCAGTGGGAAAGGTCTCTGTATTCCACGCTTTATCAACAAGTGGGTGCAGCAAATCGGCAGTTACGCTTGGCGCTGCTTGATAAAGTTCGGCAGGGATGCCGTCAAGTCCGGCGGCCTTTCCTCGTTTTAGTGCAATAATTGCAGTGACTATTTCCTCTTTAGTCGGGGCAGTGGACCGTATACGCACATTTTGATGGTTAGCTAAATTATCTATATGAGGGGGGACTTCACCAGAGGTTACACGGTTCAAGACCGCGGCGAAGTGTTCTTTCCACCGCCTCATTTGATCTTCTTCCAAGATAAGTAGCTTTCCATCACTATCTTTCACCGGATGTTGGCAGGAGTTACGACCACCTGTAAACTCCTTGATGACACTGTACACGGCGTTTAAGTTGTTACTTCTAGCGGCTTCTTCTGCTGACGCTAAAAGAGAATTGGCATAAACTCTTTTATCGCGTCGGACACTACGCTGAACTTCTCGAGCTTTCTGACGGTAAAGGAGTTCGATGCTGCTTCGATTGTCGTCTGATGCTGCAGCCAAACGAACTTTCAGCTCCTTTCTTTCAACAATCCGCTGCCATGAAGCGTCGGACATCCAGGGCTTATTCCGGCAATCCGGGTTTGGGCCAAGGATGGTATTTGCGCTATCAATGTACGCATTTTTTATGGCATCCCAGTTTTCGTTTATGTCACTATTTGGGTGACTAGTTATCTCAGCCGCTTTTTGCGCAAGATGGTCATTATATTGTTGTAAGACAGCTGGATTTTTTAGTCGAGCGGTATTGAATTTGCGGGGCCTGGATCTTTCGTCGCTGGGGCGGCGCACGGCTGCAATACGCAATCGAACATTAGCGATCATAAGATAATGGTCTCTTCCCATCCCAATATCGGCACCCTTCTTGTTTCGCACGTCCAGGAGGCAACTCTTGAATCTTTTACTAATGGCAAAATGGTCGATCTGATTTTGTGTTCTGCGCCGATCAACAGAGGACCAACTGATTTTGTGGTGGTCCTTATGCTCAAACATAGTACCACCGATGAAGAGACTGTGAAAGTTGCAGAACTCTACAAATCTTTCACCGTTGTCATTACGATTACCAAGACCGTGTCTCCCCATCACATGTCTGAGCCCATAGTTATCAGCGCCAACTTTCGCATTCAAATCACCCATAACCATTATAATGTCACCTTTAGGTGTTCTGCTCTGAACGGCGTTTAGTTCTTCGTAGAAGGAGTCTTTTGCCAAGACATTGTCGGGTTCAGTAGGGGCATAACATTGTATTACTGAGATGTTCCTCATTTTGGTCCGGAACCTGGCGGTCAAGACCCTGTCAGAGACCGGTTCCCAGGATAAGAGACAGTTTCGCGCGGCTCTGGTTAAAAGGAGCCCCACACCTGACTCACGGCGACTACCAGTAGCTTTACCGGAGTACAACATTACAGTGCTGCCCGTTGGAGAGATGAATTCTCCGCTGTTCCACCATCTTATCTCACTAACTCCTAAGATATTTAATTTGTACCTCAGAAATTCACTCTCTAATTGAAGAAATCGTGCGTTCTGGGGACCTTCTGATCCATTGTCCAGGAGAGTACGCACATTCCAGAATCCAATCTTTGTCATTGTACGATAGCTAAAAGTCGTAACCGTTGAGTCAGTCCTTATCCGAGGCATATCGTCTGAACATTAGGGCATCATATAAAGAATTACTTTAAGGACTCGATGTCAACTCAAAGCCGTTTCAAATGCACACTTGCTCAAGGATGCGTAGTAAAAAATTTGCTTCATTGGGGTCATGTCATTGGATGGGCAAAAAATACCGATGCACACTAATACTTTTTGTGTCATTCAGTCATTGTGACCATAAACTGAGGTGAGTACCACAATAGATCTATTCGTCATACTAAACTTCCCGGTCTTATCTTCTTGTTAACCATAGCTTTTAGGGTGTTTCCAGCAGAAAACCAGCAGCAGCCCTAGGTTAGGACTCGCGACTTGAGGCATTGGGTGGTCATCTCCTACAGGCATAACCGAAGTGGACCATGATACTAATTTCAATTCAATATTCATTTTCACGTCGACAACACTTGTCGATGAACAACTCACATGACGAATTGATACACACTGTGTGCGAATGAATAAATTAAGTGCAGCTGGTGTTGAAATCTATTAATAAGCCGCTCAATTTAAACAGTTTTCGCAGAAACGCATGTTGCGATCTGACAGCTCCGTCACCCCGCACCTACAAGATCCCCCTTCAAAGTGGCTGTAAATCACATGAAAAACGAGCCTAGCTAAATCATGTGCTGTGCAATTTGTGCAATTGTAAGTTGTTGTCATCCATCATAGAAACATAAGTTTAAAAACGGAAGTTGATGTTTGTACGTCTCGCGAAACATTTGCCCGAATTCATCTATTTTCACCGATCCTAGTCATCTCGGCGCAGCAGCAGCTTCCCCACAGCATACACGTTGTACACGGACAATATATAGGTATGCAAAAATATGGCGGATCTAATTGATGATAATTTACCCGACAGGTGGTTTCGTCCCACTTTACCGTCCGTCCTCCGGCCTGTTTGTTGCCCTCGTCAATGTTTTGGTTTGACAATGTCTTTCAGCTGTTCTGCACGTTCGTCGTCTAGCTCTAGAGAGAAGTATCTCGGATTTTTTGGACGTACCATCGCACCGCGCCGTGCCGTGTAAAAACAAACGCTCGGATGATTTATCGGAACAAATGTTTGGCGTATCTTATTCAAAAGCATTCGAGGTATGCCGACGAATTTGCCTCAACGTTTTTCACTTTTCGTCTAAATTGAAAAGTTTTCGAAATAGAATTTGAAATTTGTCGTCTGCTGCTCCTGCTGAGCGTCCATAGGACGTTTGCCTTGTCGCGCCGTCGTTCAAAAGAGATGTTGATCTCACCAACGACATACGATTGATATTTTGACGACAGGCCCATATCGGAAAAAGTTTTATTGCCAACAGCGGTGGTTTTCCTATTTAATCGAATGATTCAATTTGGGCTCGTGTCAGTGGCGAACAAAAGTGTGACATAAATTAGATGTGAATTTGAGTTGGATCGACTGGGATGGTGGAATAACTGCCGGATATCCTTCCTCGCTGGAGAATATTTGCTCAGAGAATTTAGCTATAGATCAACTTCCAAAAACTGGGTATTCAAAATTGCTCAGGATATTTGTTTTATGCCCAAAATTCAAAGTTAGAAGAATTTAAACAGACTTATTTTTGGCGCCCAATGTGGGACAAACATTTTATCAGTGGCATCAAGCATGAATATCGGTTTAAAATTTACCCAAAAAAGTTTTAAATTATAATTTTTTTCATTAATTCCCATTTCACAAGGATCCCACTGTGACCCGACTGGACTGGAAGCAGAGCAACGCTACATGCCAATCCCTTTGAAGATTTCGGAATCAATTTCGAAATACCGCATACTGTTTCGGCTAATCTAGTATCAAAGAAGTCTGAGGTAAAATACGAATAGCACAGAGGTGTAGCGCAGAGGTTGGCTTCCATGGTTATATAAAGAACACATGTGTGTTCATACGAAACTGATGGCTCATAGACACCAGCAGCAGCACCGCCTCTTCTAGCAACCTATTCATGCCAAACACCCAAAGGAGACTCTTCCACTAAGTATCTCCGATGAGTACTATCAATTGGCATGGCGGAGTTTTTCGGCCTCACCTTTATTTATAGCGCTGGAACACATGTCTTGCATTTGTTGACAAAATTAGTTGATCTCTGCTTTGTATTAACGCCGAGTCATACAAACATGTTTGGGATTGTAGGAAAAAAACACACTCCGTGTGTGTAACACACATGAATCTTTATGCATAGGAAACATATGTGGCTAGAACAGCCGCCGATACTACGAGTATGTCTATTCTAGTAAGGAATCCCACGTCGAATGGCTAAGCAGAGATCACCTAATGACATGTGCTATCAAGATCACCTTTCGCGTCTGACAAGGGGCCAACCTTTCTCTGTCGCGGTCTGCAAGCCGTTTGGATTTTTGGATTTTAGATTTCGTTTTTTGCCATTCCACCCCGAAGAAGATAAAGTAGTGTTTCAAAACGAAACAGCAACATTTGGTAAGTTTCAATGCGATGAAAGTATCTAATTATAATTTGGCTCACAGTTGTTGGTATTCGTATCGCAATATGCAATAGACCTTGCGTGGGTTTTTCAGAATCGGAGATGCTTTCGGCTGAGATTCAGTTCTTTGAGGTGCACTGATGCGCCTTGCTAACATTTGACACTATAAATCAATTTTGAAATTGATTTTATGACCGAAAAAGTAGTCGAGATCTAATTTACGATGAGTGCTTTGTAATAACAGGGAGTTTACCACTAATAAACACTTTGAAGCGTTGGCCAAAAGATATTTTATGGCATTTTTTCCCTGTAATTTTTCAGATTATAAAAGTGTTTAAGTGGATACAGGGGCAATTTGAGATTCAAGATTACAGGAAATGTTGGATTGGGTGGTCTGAGTGTGGGCGGCTTACGTGTTGTATATCATATTTATCGCTTAGTTCCTGATTAGGTTTTGGTAGTGACAGTACATCGTTTCTGGGAGTTTCGTGGAACATGTCTTATTAAGGGATATAAAACTGTAATAGACTAAAAGGGTATTTTGACAAAACATACCTCATGCGTGTCATAACTCTAATGGTAACATGACAGCTGCATTAAATCATTGGTAGTGAAATAGAACAGAATTAAGTTATAGCAGATCTGACGAATGCTGCTTGGAATTGTGTAAAAGAGATGAAATAGGCAGACAATAGAAAGGTCTTTTTTCTTTTAAAATCAGAAACAACAAAAAATGTTATTTTTTTTTCTTTTTTCTGTTTGATTATGCACTACACGATTCTATTTTTTGTCAGTAAATATGTATTCGCTGAAGATAACTGAGCTAGTTGAAATGCATCCTTACCAATTGTTTTAATTATGGAAATAAAATAATTTAAAAAGCAAAGTCAATAAGATGTTACTTAAAAAAAAAAACTTTTTTAACAAAAATAACTGTTTGTGTTTGTTTTTGGACAATATTTCGAAAACGGTTAACCGTAGTCCGGATGGCGCAACGGTTAGCACGTTCGCCTTCTACGCACTGGGCCCCGGTTCGATTCCTACTGAATGCGGTAGGTTTTCGATAAAAAAGGGATTTTTGTGTCGGACTATGAGCCCACTCAGCTGTTAAAGGAGTACCCATTTATGGGGTAAATAACTCGGTTGAGCGTGTTGCTGATCACACACCTCTGCACAAGACCGTCACGATCTAGAAAATGAGATGATGCTAACTCATCTCGAGGCCATGGTTCAAATTGGACTGTTGCGCCAGTTATTTATTATTTATTTTTAACCGTATCGAAAAAGGTAGTAACACAAAATTAAAGATAGCATAGAAATTGATCAAGAAGCTCATATCAACTTTTTTCGTATCTGAAATAGTTTTCGAGATAACTTCGTATAAAGTGTGGTATATTTGGCAGAAATTTCAGAGCATAGCAGAAACTTTTTATTGCCGTTGACTGTTGAATGACAAATATACCACACTTTAAATTAAGTTATCTCGAAAACTACTTCAGATACGAAAAAAAATATTCTAACATTTTCTATGCCTTTCCTTGTGATCTTCAATTTTGTGAAACAAGTTTTTTGTCGTGCAGCCAGCCAGCGTCACCATGCTGGTGTGGAGGCGCCTGATGAGTTCGTGCCTTGCACTATGGTACGAAACCAGACTCAGGCCGATTTTTGGGACTTTTTATTCATAAAGAGTAATAGTATAAGGGAAGTCGGATGGTAAGCTCCCCGCAAACACTTTTTTATTGCTACTAGTGGCATGCTAGAACAACATATCGCAGAAAGCCCAGGTGTGTTTTCGCAGAGATATGATCCTTCCCTTTGTCGTGTTGTTGAGTGTATATAAGGCAAAGTGAGATCTAGGTAGTCATTACTGATCTGGTCGCACCTCTCCCATGGTGCGAGGCACGAGGTGTGGAGGCGCCTGATGAGTTCGTGCCTTGCACCATGGTCCAAAATAAATAATATAAATAAATAATAAGATCCGACAAGGTTTTGAGGGAACTTACCTTTCACAAGCACCGCAATGTTATCAGCTTATGCCATCCTCTGGCCTCTATTGGTTTTGTCAAAATTGCCGTTCTACATCTATGGCAATTTACGTTCAAAAACTCTTGAATGCCAATCAAATGGTCGAGACGATTTCGACCGACCTGACTGCCATACTGTCTAAACTTCATTCTACCCGAGATGAGTTTGCACCGCTGTTGATTCCGCCTATCACTGGTCTGGCTGATAATCAATTTGATTTGACGAAAGAATCTCATCATCGCCCATCTAAGCAGCCTCAGCTCCAACAATCAGCAATACAGCCTCAACCTTCTTCCCTAGACGATTTCCAAAGAGAGCTTAACCTGCTGCAGGCTAAGTTTACTGCATATGCTCATAAGCATTTGCCGGCTACTGGGAGTAACGAAGCTGATGCCTCCTTATCATCTGTAAACCAAGGCTTGTTAAACGACGGTGTTCTGACTCGTTCCCGATCAAGGGCTAAGTCTCAGTCTGACACGCTTACGGACCGTTTGCCGAATATTTCATCTTCGGAAAACGACAACCACCGTACTAACTTACCATCAACTTTGACATCTGCATTATTAGCCCCCGCACTAACTATTGCCAACACTTCTGATTCCTCTATGATCATCAACTCCAGAAAACAATCTGTGCAGCAAACATCCGCTCCGCCTTCTATTGACTTATCTACTAGAGGTGCTACAACGTCAGCTAGCGATGACCTTACCATCTCAGCCATCCCCACAAGTTTATTGCGTGTTTGCTCTCCACCTAAACAAATTTTTCTGTCGAGACTGTCTTACGATACGTCAGAAGAAGAAATCAAGCGCTACATTATCAACCAGCTTGGTTTTGAACCTGTCTTACTAACATGCAAGAAACTGACCAAGGAGAACATTCCCAACAAGATGGTATCTTCCTTCAAGGTAACCATTCCACATGATCTGCAAATGCCATGCCAGGCATCTTTCTGGCCTCCGGGAATTCTTTTGAAGGAATTCACTAAACGAAATTTTCAACGACAACGCGTACCAACGATTCCAAAATAATACAAAATAAGTACAATAAGAGTCATAACTTAAATAATTCTTCGTCTTCACTTTCTCTATACCTATATTATCAAAATGTGCGAGGGTTACGCACCAAGCTTCAACTTTTAAATGTTTCTGCCCTTACATCTTTTCATGACATTATCTGTTTGACCGAAACATGGTTAAACCCTTCTATCAACAGTAGGGAACTTCTTGAGGGGTATCAAATCTTCCGTTGTGATAGAAACTTCGAATTACTTGGACTGACAAATGGTGGTGGAGCGCTAGTTGCTATCCAGAACCACATTGAATGTTCATTTGTTTCCAGTAGCCTTTCTCAGCCTTATGATTGCGTTACCGTTAATATTCCTACTTCTACCTCCACACCACTTGTGGTTGTTTGTGTCTACGTCCCCTGTAATTCCACATTTGCTGTTTATGATAGTCTCTTTGATCACTTATCTGATACTGTTAATATTCTATTTCCTAATTCCTGTTGTCTAATCTGTGGTGATTTCAATCTTCCCAATGTTAGATGGCCTGATAGGCCAGGTCTTCCTCTGACTTCTTCTTCCATGTCAAGGTCGCTCACATCCTTCATGGAATTCTGTAACCTTTTACAATTCAACTTAACTCTGAACTTTATGGATCGTGCTCTCGATCTTGTGTTAAGTAATCTTCCCTTGTCTTGTCTGTCGTCTTCGTTTCCTACTCCTGCTTATGTTCCTTGTGATCCTTACCATCCGGCTATTGCTCATGAGATCAATATTAAATTGTCACCCCCTCTCTCACAGACTTATCATTCTAGACTTAACTTTAGGAAAGCTAATTACGCTTCTATTAATGAAAGGCTGAGTCAAATCAATTGGTATTTCATTCTGAAGGATCTTAACTGTGAGAATGCTGTGACATCCTTTTACTCTATCCTGTACAACATCTTATATGAGTTTGTTCCACTATCTAACTATAAACCCCGGAAAGGTCCAGTTTGGTTTACTCCGCTAATACACAAATTGATCCGTAAAAAGAAGCGTGTCCATACTCGTCTTAAACGCTTCAGACGCCAATCCGACAGTATAGCGTTTCGTTATCTTAGAACTAAAATTAAAAGACTTATTATAGTTGCGCGTTCTGCTTATTACGAAAGTGTGGAAAATAGTTTGAGATCCAGCGAAAGCATGCCTTTTTGGTCCTATGTGAAGAATATGAGATCTTCTTCCAGCCACCCTTCGCTGCTTTCGTACAACAATATGACTGCTAATACACCTAACGAAATTTGTGAGCTTTTTGCCACATTCTTCTCAAGTATTTTCTCTCAGTCGTCATTATCATCCTCTAGTCCACCTATTGATGCTCTCGATAGGCTGTCGTTGCATCTACCCCAGTCTGTTCTGCCGTCGTATGTATCTTTTCTTATCTCCTCCATAAAAAATAGTTCTTCCTCAGGACCGGATGGCATTCCTAATTCCTTTCTAAAGCAGACCAATAATTCCATATCTGCTCCTCTCGCCATTCTGTTTACCAAGAGCTTGCAGGAAGGTATTTTTCCAATACAGTGGAAATCTTCCTTTGTTGTTCCAATACCCAAAAAGGGTGACCTTAGCTCTGCATCTAACTACAGACCTATTTCCCTATTATCATCTGTTTCCAAAATCCTTGAGAAGATTGTGTACAACTTCATTTATGATAATTTTGGTTATCTTATTTGTCCAGAACAGCACGGCTTCTGCAAAAATAAATCTGTAGTTACCAACCTGGTTGAATTCGTTAATTACGTTGCTAAATCTTTTAATGATCATAACGACGTTCATGTCATTTATACAGATTTTGCTAAGGCTTTCGATACTGTCAATCACCAAATCTTGCTAAACAAGTTAATCGCTCTTGGTTTTCCTTCATTCCTCGTTGTATGGCTTTGCTCTTACCTCAACGATCGGTCATCTAGAGTCGTTTTCCAAAATTTAGTTCTGTCCGTCATCTGGGGTTCCCCAGGGCTCTATTCTGGGTCCCTTATTGTTCTCATTCTTCGTGAATGATCTTCCGTCGCTTCTTAATTGTCCCTTCTTATTATATGCTGACGACAGTAAAATTTTCTCAGCGGTTTCATGTCTTACTGACTGTAACGTGCTACAATCTGATTTGAACATTTTATCTACTTGGTGTAGCTCAAACGATTTACACCTTAATGTTTCCAAATGTTTTGTAATGGTTTACTCCTTAAAACCTTCCCCTATTTCTTTCTCATACCAAATAAACTCGGTTCCTCTCCTAACTGTTTCTACGTTCAAAGACCTGGGAGTTGTGTTGGACCCCAAACTTCGTTTCACTGACCATTACTCTGATATTATCAACAGGTCATCTAAATTAGCTGGTTTTATTTTACGTTGCTCCTGTAACTTCCGGTCCATACATACCTGTGTGAATTTATTTGTGTCACTTGTACGTAGTGTCTTAGAATATGCCTCTGTTGTTTGGTCTCCATCTACTTCTGTCTCTTGCGAAGCTCTTGAAACTGTTCAAAGAAAATTTACTAGAACCTTAATGTTCAGATACAAGCTTGCATACCGCCCTTACCCCGACCGCCTCAGCTTTTTAAATTTATCGCCACTACGCAAAAGAAGAACATACCTAGATCAATGTTTTCTTTTCAAGTTGTGTAATGGATTGTTAAATTCTTGTCTCTTAGCTGACATTAAGTTTAGGATCCCTTCCCACAACACGCGATCGATGGCAGTTTTTGATCCTCCTCATTCCTCACTTTCTGTTTTTATCAACTCTCCACTCCAGAGATCTATGAGAAACTTTGATAGTTTGGAGCTTGGTTCTATATCCTCTTCTTTTTATACCTTCAAACGTACTTTGCTGCATAAACTTGATTCATCTGAAATAAATGATTAATTAGCCTTATTGTAAATCTTGGCGGCTTCTTTTTAATTTTGAATTACTATTTCTTGTCTTCTGTTTATCCGCCTACATAGTTCTCAGTCACATTTACTTTTTCATTTGAATTACTATTTCTTATTTTCTATTTATATAAGTTCTAGCTCCTTAAGTTATTTTGCTTTTCACCTTTTTTTTCTTCTTTCTTCTTCTGTAAAGTTTCTTTTTTTTTGTATACTATTATTTTTCCTATTACACTTTTTCTCTTTTTTGTATTCTTCACATTACGTATTTTTGGAATCTATTCCTGTTATGTAATAATAATAATAAATAAATAAATAAATAAATAAATCATCTCTCCCTCCTTGCGGTGTACCTGTACTATCTGTCTCCTCTTTTTCTTTTGCCCCCAAAAAGGTGGCCTAGGTTTTCCTGTCTCCATTGTCATCCATTTCACTGCATTCAGCATCCAAATTGAAAGCCCTATCAAATCATACGATATCAACGAGTCACCCCTTTAAAAACAACGCCAACCCTATCGCGTAACTTCCAACATTTGATTAGATCACGAATTTGCATAACAGGCGGATTGGAACCGAAACGTTACATATCAAGTACATTAGTCGAACCATGTGGTGTGGTATCAAAAAGTCAGCTGAACGATATGCGAACGAATGACGGAGCCAATCAAGCGGGTGAAGGTCGAAGTGCTCGCGAAGATATATCGTGAACACTGAACATACTCGTTGAGTACACGGTGCATGGATTTCTGATTAAAGGTAACACACATTCAGGTCTTCGACGTCTGCATCCTAATGCATGTCAAACGCACCCCTAAATAGTAAATACTACTCGACTCGCGATGGATGACGATGTCCGACATTAAGTGCCTCCCCCACGGGTAACATATGCGACATTTTGCAATCAAACATATGACAGAGTACCTTCGAGTATTGTCAGTGTCACATAAATGGGCTCCACAATTGACTGATTGATATCGTGAACGGGCTGATTTCGCTGTGATCCGGACCGCCATCATTGTGAAGCGAAGCGACGTTTTCGACCGTATGGTATGTTTGGGTAATTGAGAGTTGTGCTTAAGTACATGATATGTAAATGGGCAAATATAAATGTTATAAATAATGACAGGATTTGACGAGGTAATCTTGGGATTATGCATAGTTCAAGTCAATTATCCCAGACGGTTCGATATGATGGAAATGGGCAATACATCGAAGTCAAATGTAGATATTTGTCATGAGTTGTACGAGTACATGTCGGAATGTGTGCATGATTTTTAAATTAAGCTCGACGAACCGATTTTAAGAAGCCCTAACAATTATTTGAAAGGATGCTATAGCAATGCATTGCGTATCAACTATATAAAATATTATACTGAATTCGCGCAGATCAACTCTCCGAAAATGAGGATGTTTTTGACTAAGCTTAGAGTCAATCGATTTGGATTCAAGCTCAATTATCGCAGCTGAAATTAACTCTTACATGTCGGTAGGAAATATACTCCGAGAAGAGTGACTTATTCATCATTACAGATGCCTGAAACCCACTGATTGAAGTTGAATTTTGCCAGCTCCATCCATCAGAGTAGACGACGTAGAAAGACTCTGAACCTCTCCAAGATGGAAGCTGGAGTTACACAAATTGTATTCCGTGGGATAAACGAAGCAGACCACTAATGTTTTGGGTCCCTTTTCGCCCCCCACGGTCATCAGTGATTTCCAGATGTCGACTGGTAATTGTCGACCTCTCTCTGGAGTTGGAGTAGATTCAGCAGTTGTAATGGTCGTGCTGCTTCGACTGACAGATCGAAAGTAGCACCTGATGAGAAGTGATCTGTGGTCCGGTGGTGGTGATTGTACGAAACCAGAGGCCGACAGTCACAGTACACTCGAACCCCGATGCGAGCGCGAGGGCATCTGAACCGTCCGCCAACCATTCCATCATTATCGCCACATTTTCCCCCTCATTTTTGCTTCCCCTGTTTGTGTTGTCTATGCCAGGCCTGTGAATGGGGTGGGATACAAAGTGTAGTAAAGGTGGTTCACGGGATGATGGTATGGGGAAGGTATATGTCATATGCTCTTATCAAATCTATGAACTCATGCACACCTGAGTCGACTGGAGACTGGCGTGAAAGCCAATAATTCGAACATATGGTAGGAATTGAACCTACGGCCTTTTGTGCTAGCTACGAAACAGTAGCTCTACCTCTATTCATCGAGCTATCGCCGCGCCGCCCTACCAGTCACTACTCATAAGTTTTCCTGTGCCTACAGTTAGGGCTCAGGAGGGCAATGTATCGTCGCCACTTAATCTTCATCTGTCAACTATGACAATGTTTAACACGAACCCGTTACAATAAATGTCCTTACAAATTTAATTTCGACTGTTCGTCGTAGCATGTAGCAAAAGTCGAATGTTACAAATAAATTTATGAAATATGCAAAAAAAAAAAAAATATTCCTAACTACAGAATGTGTAAATATGGCACGGAACATGAAAGTGCAGTCCATGTCAGACTTTCTGAATAGAACCATAAATTGTCAGAATTATTCTTGATAGCCACTCGGTGTCATTCATGCGGCTTTACTGTGGTAATTTAAAGATGCATTTCCGAGGAAATACTTGCACGAAACAAACAGCTTAATTAAGACCAGACACTGAAGCTATCCGTTCAAAATGATTTATCATTGTGTACACAATTTTACGAGTTACATGATATTTTTCTTAAAAAAAAATGTTTCGGCAATAAAAGATTTTATGGAAAGTTTGTGACATTTCGTTTATAGGAAATTGATTAGAGTGTAGTTAATGTTGAAAGGATCAAAATGTCCACACAGTTCCGTTCTAATTATTTTATAGCCTACATTAACTAGCTCAACTAACATTTTTTGTTGTTATTAAACGCCACCTACATTATGTCGTTGTTCTCTAGATTGCGTACTGTGTATCGCTGCTTGCGCTTCAGGAAAGATCTCTGCCCCGCAGTTCATTTTCGACCCATCGGTTAAAATCGTGATGTCAAAGTCCTTCACCACCTCGCCCCCCTCTATTCAGGCCTGGTGGGGAATTTGGCAGAGAAGCTTCTGTTAAACCTCAGTTTGGGCACAGTGAAGTCTGTTTTTACGTTGACCACATCTCGTGGCAACCGGCTGAGGATGTTGCTATGGCCGTACGGTTTGGCAGTCCAGGCTCCCGAGTCTCTGAGCCTGACTGCACTACCCGATGCCAGCTGTTTAATAAAGAGGTCTATTGGTTGGAAGATGCAAGATTATGTTTAGCGCTTCCCTCGGGCAAGTTCGCATAGCACGTGTAGTGCTAAGACATGCCGTCCTTTACATCCTGCCAAGTTTTGTTACGTTTTATCCTTTAGCAAGTGCTGGTCACCGAACTAACGACGCATACGAGAGAATCGAACGGACTACTGCTGTGTACATCCAGAGGACCATATTTGGCTTAAGACCCCACCTTTTCCGAAGGTTTTCTTACAGGCATAGAAAGCGATGCAGGCTTTCTTCACCCGATCTTCAATATTTAACTTCCAGCAGAGCGCTGGGTGATAGTTGGAGTATTATTATATACTCTGGGGGATAGCCGAAGCAGACCACTAACGTTTGGGTAGCTTTTCGCCCCCTCCCGGTCATCAGTGGCTTCCAGATGTCGACTGATAATTGTCGACCTCTTTCTTCATCACTGAGTCCCGTGTTATTGCTAGCATTTGTTTGAAGCTGAGTTCACTCATGGCTTCTACACTTATCGTGTGCCTGCCTGTGATCCTCAACCTCGTGCTAGCCAGTGCTGGACATTCGCACACAATGTGTGCTGCCGTCTCGGCCTCCTCCAGGCATAGCCTGCAAACGTCATCTTCCCCGATTTTCATCTTGGCCAGATGAGCCTTAAAGTTACCATGCCCTGTGACCAAGGCAGTTATCCAGCTTAGGGTACTCCGTTTATAACTAAGTACCTTTCTCGCTTCCCTGCCTAAAGGGCTGGTCATTACATTCTGAGCTTCTTTGCAAGTGACTAGCTCCTGCCATCTTTGTTGATGCATGGAGTCCATCCACTTCCCAACCTTCGCTCCAATCATGCCGTTCCCCAGAGCAACTCTGGGTTCTGGGCCAATGAAAGTTGCCGCAGATCCCTGTTTTGCTAGGGCAACCTCATTTTCTGAGGCACACGTGTTGAGCTTCCGGACACACTCTAGTACCAGTTTAGAGTTTATGTTCGTCTGCTGCATGCGTCTGATCACCGATTGGTTGTCCAGTGCAATAAGGATTTTCTTCCCCCGCACGTGACCTTCAAGCAAGTGGCCCAACGCATGCAACAAGCCAAGCATCTCTGCCTGGTATACGGACACATACTCTCCTAGACTAAGCGCACATGCTAGGTTTAGCTCTTCAGAGTAAACCCCCGCCTCCGCTTTACCGTCCATTAAAGAGCCATCAGTAAAAATGCTGATGTCATTGTACATACACTCATTATGTATGTTTCCATCTGCAATGTGAGTCTTGTGTAGTCTTTCAACTACCCTACGTCTACTCATGCCTTCTACCGGCATTAGAGTCTCCCTGACCTCATCATGAATAATGTCTAGGATGCTCTTATGACCGCTGCTAGTTCCAAAGCGATGCCACATGGCATCCCTTTCCATGCGTATTGCCGAAAGCGCCGCCGTTTTCTTTATAAATAAGTCCAACGGCGGCAGTCCCAGCAATGCCTCCATTGCTCGCGTTGGTGTGGTGCGCATTGCACCACATATGCTTACGCAAGCTATCCTTTGTACCCCATCTAGCTTCTGCTTTGTGGTATTCTGCATGGCTTTTGGCCACCATATCAGTGATGCATAGGCTAGAATAGGTTTTACCATCATTGTGTAAATCCAGTGTGTCGCTTTAGGTGAAATTCCCCACCTACGAGCACACACTCTCTTACATTGATGCAAAATCCTTTTCGCTTTTTGGATCTTTTCATCAACGTGAACATTCCAAGTTAGTTTCGCATCTAAGGTAACTCCTAGATGCTTCACTTCCTTGGACACCTTGATTTCCGAACCAAAAATCCGTAAGGGAGTTATCTCTATGTCTTTCCTCTTACAAGTAAAAATCATAGTGTTTGATTTACTAGCGTTTATGGTTAGCTCTTGCTCATTACACCATTCTTCGGTTACTTTGAGAGCTTGTCCCATGCAACCTAGAATTGTGTCCATGAACTTTCCACTGACCGTGAGTGCCAAGTCATCGGCGTATCCTACAGTGTGTACGCCCATCGAGTCCAGTTTCCAGAGAAGACTGTCCACGGTGATGTTCCACAGTAGAGGCGAAAAAACACCTCCTTGTGGGCATCCTCGGACTACCTTACCCCGTATTCTGTCACATCCACTGCTAAGATTTACCGCCCTCTGCTTAAGTATAGAGTCGATCCACTTAATTATAATGTAATCAACCCCCCGCTCAAACAGGGCGTTCCTTAGTTTGTTAAAGGAGATTTTATCAAAAGCACCCTCTATATCCATAAAAGTAGACATAGCGATCCCGCCATTGTTAATCCCTCTCTCTGCAACTCTAACAAGTTCATGTAGAGCGGTTTCCGTAGATCTGCTCTATAAGCATGTTGGCACCTACTCAGAGGACTATACATTAGCGTGGTGTTCTCCAGGTAGTGCACCAACACCTTTTCCATTGTTTTCAACAGGAATGATGTAAGGCTAACCGGCCTGAAGGACTTTGCCTCTGTATAGTCTTTCTTTCCCGGTAGAGGCAGGAAGACCACATTAGCCTCCCTCCATGCCTTCGGGATGTAGCCTGCTGAAAGACAGGCGACGAATATATTCCGGATCCTATCTAGTAGAGCGCTCATGCCCCACTGTAATAGTGCCGGGAATATTCCGTCCATTCCAGCCGTTTTAAATGGAGCAAAAGAGTTTATAGCACTTTTGACTCCATTTGGAGTTATTATCCTCTCAGCTTCTTGTTGACTTACCCCACCAGCTCCCGTGTTAGTTTGAGGCCATGGTTGGTCTGACTTGAAACTTCCAGGAAAATGTACCTCCATCAGGGCCTGCAACGTTTCTTCCACTGTTTCTGTCATGGAACCATCAACTTTGCGTATCAGTCCCATTTTCGAAGCAGTGTCTTTCGATATCATCTTCTGTAATCTGCATACTTCCGACGTATCCTTCATGCTAGAGCAGAATTCCCTCCACGTATTTCGTTTCCGAAGACGTAAGGTTCTTTTCAGCTCCCTCTTTTTAACCTTGTATAGTTCCCAAGAGTGAGAGTCTCTCTCCCTCATGTAACGGTTAAAGGCTTTCCTTGTCTCTTTTTTCATAGACTCCAGTTCCCTACTCCACCATGGTGTTGGGTCCTTTTCGTCCACTACTGTGGAGGGACAAGCGTGTTCAAAGGCGCGATTAATAGCGGAGTTCAGTTGTTCCACTGTTCGCTCTATCTCAGTCCATAGCTTGTGGCCCAGGCATATTTCAGGTCTGAGCGCCAGATATTCTATCTCCGCCACTGGAGTACACTAACCCCTGGCTAGAAATTGCAAATTGAAAAATCAGCAATTTTTTCTTCAAACATTTACCTTATTGGTTCGACAATCTCCTAAACGTTTTCGTCATTTTGCTTTTTCAACCCTGAAACGAACATGTATCTTTCATACAGAGATATAAAATCTAACCACATGCATTTTTCATTACCAGTATGTACGATTTTTGTCTTGTGTATTATTCATTCGAATTTTTTATATCTGTTTCTTCGTTTTCGAATTTACTCTTATTGCTTTCTCGTACGTGGTCTAATGGGGAGGAACAATTTGCCTAGGCACGGATATGGTCCTTGTCCTCTGGGAGCTATTGGGTGCATGAATTTCATAAATTGTGAACAGATGTTTGGAGATGCAATCCCCAGCATTTGACGGCTGTCACTATACGCTTTGAATGTTAGTACATATGTACATAAATGGAAATGAGCCAAAGATTAGAGCTTTTATAAACTCTGCATAAAAACGATAAATAACTTACGAAAATCTCTCCGTTTATTCACGATATACGTGCAATTTTATTTTCTCGAAAATTAAGTGGAGAATGTTAGTAGAATATGTGGAATACATATAATCACTTAGTGGATGTTCACACTGCGTGCGATGCCGAGCCGAGCCGGGTCGAGCGATGCAATGCGATTGCAAGCTTTTAAAGCAAGAAAATGGAAAGTCTTCAATTTTAAATGGAATCACGCTTTGAGTGTACACACTCCGCGCGATGCAATGATGAGCCGAGCGATGGCCCGATGTTTTCACAAACTTCTTTGCTTTTTCGTGCGAGCACCGGCTGCTGATTTTTGGCGATGGAATTTAATGGGCTTTGCGATGGAGTTTATGGGCTTTGCGATGCTTTGCGATGTGAAGCTTTTTGAAGCCAGTATGGTGCAAGTACGAGCTGTAAAGTAGTATTTGATGTAAGATCACACTGAAAAAAATGCATGTATGTCTGCTTTTATACCCTAGACTTTTAGGCGCGGCGGTGTGGCAGTGTATACATGGAAATTATGAGGGTCATCTTCTGATTCGATTCAGCCATATCTGTCTGTCTGTCTGTCCGTTTGCACGATAACTTTCGATAGAATGAAGTTAGAAACTTGAAATTTTGGTCAAATGTTTGTAGCATGATCTTGTTGGTTGGTATTGAAAATGGGCAAGATCTGACCGAAGGAACCCCTACAGATGAAATTTCAAAATGAGCGATAACTTTCGATACAATGATGCTAGCGACTTGCAAAATGCGACAAATATTTATAGTGTGGGTTGGTTAGTTGATTTTGGGAATGGGCAAGATCCTATTGAATGAACGGCAACCTTTACTGTAAATGTTAGTTCAAATGTAAATATCCAAAATTCGAATGGATGAACGATGAAACTTTTCATTGGATCCATGCCCACAGCTCAAACTGACCATATGGAAAATTCACTTTTAATGCATATGGCCGTTGCCAGTTGGAAGTTTTGGTATCACAACTAGGTCTGTACAAGTCTAGGGTATATACGCTTTGGATTCCGGTTTTGATTCAGTATGGCTCAAATGAAAGGTTATTATCACCGTAATAAGGTCGCGTTTAGAAGGCGTGGTTTCACAAGCGGTTTGAATTCAAATGCAATCTCGCCGCTCCACAAACCGCGGCGGTGGCCGCAACGGCGAGTCGAGCGGTTTATACATTCATCGTCCTAAAGCCGCCGCGGCTGCCGATTTTTGCGTTTATACACAGCGGTGCGCCGCTGCTCAATCCGCTTGTGAAACCTGTCGTCTGAGGTCGCGGAAGAGATGATGAAATTCACCAACACTGGGCCTTTCTTCATTATTGGGATGCACCCAATGGCAACGCCGTTCCATTTTTAGAGCACTGTTTTGAAATAAATTTACTGGGTCAAGCATACAAACGACATGATGTCGAACAGATTCTATTCCTTGAACTAAATTGGTCTCTACTCTCCATCATTGCGTGCAGTGAACATCCCGGATCATCTTTGCATCGCAAGCCATCGCTCGGATCATCTTTGCATCGCAAGCCATCGTTCGGCTCGGCATCGCACGGCGTGCAATGTGAACACCCACCTCATCGCATCGCTCGACCCGGCTCGGCTCGGCTCGGCATCGCACGCAGTGTGAACATCCACTTAGGATGGTCGAGCTACTTACCCGATTGATTAACGTAGCTCCTGATGAGTCGAATCAATCGGGTGACGAAACCAGTCGACGACTGATATTGGCTTGTATGCTGAGTAATTTTTTGAATAGATTTTTTTTTTAAATCAATAGCTTAGTTTAAACGACGTTTTCTACGACCATTAAGTCCACGACCGATGAAATATGTTCCTCAACAAACCCATAAATCTGCTGCATCGAAGAATTCTACAGAGAGTTGCACATGTGAATTGCGGCCAATTTAATTAAAAAGTACAGGCCGTAAAGTCAGCATGGTTTAGGTTTTATCTAGCTCAAAACATGGCAGGTGCAACTCGCTGTGAGAGGAAAAAGCCGTAATTTCCACTAGTCATACATTACAAATACTCGTACATAGTGCAGAGGCACCTGAGCAGAGTAAAAAAAAATAAGAGCTCAATTGGCACAACAAATCGTCGGACCGCAATCAGGTGTTAAACTGGCGACCTACTTCCCGTTGAAGCGATCATATTGTTCGTACGGTTGTCTGTTTGCCGATCATACAGCAGCATCGTATTGTGGCGTACTGAGGCGCTTCCAGCTGCCATAAGCTCAAGCTCTGTAATGGATTACAGCACAGCAAAGAGCCAGCTATAAGTAATGAACAATATGTTGTGGATGAGATGTGGCGGTTATATGGGGCAGTGTAGAAATAATATGCCCAAAGAATATGGATTATTTCAGGGGCTAATCCCCCTCTCTAAAAGTCCAGAAGGGTCAGAAAGGTTTCGGTTTCTGTACTATATATTTTGACTAACAGAATGATGTACTTATTCGATTCTTCATTTCAGTTTCATTTTCTAGATAAATTTATACTGATCCCACATTGGACGCCGTTAGACAGTGGGTGATGATCACTTCAGTATTTGGTATCGAAATGTGGTAGGTCTTTTCCTGAGGATAGAATGTACGGGTTCAAATATTGGTCCTTCCCTCGACCTGCAAAAAAGGCTTGAAATTGAATTTCACCATCAAAAATGTGTTGGGCGGCTAGTAGGTCAGTGCGTTGAGGCGTCAGTCTGATGTTTCAGCATACCGGCTAGTCACGGGTTCGAGTCCTGTCCCCATGGATGTTCCTGTTGTCTTCCCCCTGTGGTGTGAGGCGTAACAATAAACTACAACCTTTCCGGACTTGTCACATGTACATATGCGGCCAAGTGGGCAGGAGGTACATGCTAACATGCATCGCCCGAAACCAGTTTTTATGCTAACGAAACGTCAACTAAGCCACATGGCAATACTTGACGCACCCCACTAAGGCTTACGGCAAATACATAGTAGTAAATACGCATTAAGGCAATGTCTGTATAGCTACTGTATAGTAGTTTCTACGAATCTATCACTCGTAAATCTACTAATGATGACTTCTCGGCTCGTTTCCATTACAGTTCCACCTAAGATCGCAACTCCAAGTAACCTGAATGAATCACAAAAGCCAGCTCAACAGCTCTCAATAGTGTGGTTATTGCTTACTGCTCTTGAAAACGCTAATTACCGGAGCACCGTTTGAAATAGTGCTTGAATTACAGCGTACTTACCGTAGCCACTATTCACGTTACAGGTACAGTAAATATACTGATCATGTTCATATGGCGCGGATACGAATATGAACAACCTTTCACACATCGGATGCCATCATGCGAGAGCGTGCACATGCGATTTATAAAACTTTACATTGTACGAGTAATGGGAGTGCGATATGTACACTTTCACATGATTTCTAATGTGAAACTTGTAAATTGGCACGACAGGTGGTAGAATTTTTTTTTTCCAGTTTGTATTGCACTGATTATGCGAAAATTTGCAATATTGTACATAGCTCTTTTACAAGCTGTGCAAGAAATAGGTAGCATGCAACTAGAGAATGCAGCGAAACATGCGGAAATCAAAGGTTTTAATTATAAAGAGAATGATGTATGTCTAAATATTTAGATTTCACAGAGCTCGTATATTAAAATATGCTAAATTCAAATTCACTTTGTAAAACTACAATCCGACAAATAGCTAATCCTGGTCATGGAAGCGTGACTTTCACTACCAAATACTCATTTGCCCTAACTCCTAGTGGGGCATAGTGCGTCAACTATTCCATGTGTCTTAGCTGACGTTTCGTTGCCATGAACCAGTTTCGGACTATGCACGTTGCTAGCATGCATCCCCTGCTTCTATTTAGCCGCCTACCAGCAACAAGTCGGGAGTTGTTGTAGCTTATTATTATGCTTACGCCCCGCACCACAGGGAGGAAGAAAACACAAACAAATGCCGCAGACCGGACGTGAACCCATAACGAACGTAGTCAGACATGAGACTGACGCCTCTACGCACTCAGCTACCGGTCGCCCTGGGGGAAAAGCAGTCTTTGGGCATGGCTACATCTCCACCGCTTGTGGAGCATAGCGTATCAACCACTCAAGCGCGGAATCGTCCTCGGGTTTAGACAATGGGACCCAGCGGCGCAAACTCTTTCGCCAATGATCGACGCCCTTTCTAGGACACCCTCTATTTCGAACTACATCTGGCCCCATTTCACGGCATGTAATTCGATGCAGTTACCACCCTTCCGCAAAGTGCGACCTATCCACTGCCTATCCGCGCCGACTCACCTCGTCATTTGATATTGTTTCGGCCCAGAACATTCTAAAAATTCGACGAAGACACAGGCTAGTGAAAACTTGCAACTTTCTGGTAACTCCTATATAGAAACGTGCCACGTACTGCTCCCATACAGTACAAGGGAGCGAAACAAGCCCAGCTTGGTCCTAATACTAAGATAACTGCTATGTGCTATGTGGCATTAAAACGCTCTCCTAGCACTCAGACGGGCCGGCAACGAAATACCCCTCGAGGCGATCGGCGCCATACTAGAGGCGGGAAATCTGACGTGAGCGGCAAGTCTCAGCAGGGTAAGCGAGGGAACCCTGGCAACCGCTCGACCTCGTATGGTCACTATGAGCACCATTAGGGTGCTCCAAGCTAACCTGCACCACGCAAAAGCGTCATCGGCCACACTGTGCAGGTTATTCGAAGAAAAGAAGACCCCCCTTGCGCTCATTCAGGAGCTCTGGGTGGTAAATGATCGAGTTTGTGGTATCAATAGTACAATTGGTAAGTTGATATACGACAAATTAACAGATCGCCCTCGTGCGGCGCTTTTGATAGACAATCACGTCAATCATTTACCACTAACCAACTTTATTTCCAAGGATTTAGTTGCTGTACTAGTGGACATTTCCACTCCACATGGGAGTCATAAAGTGGTGATAGCATCCGCTTATTTTCCCTCGGATGATGATGTAATCCCCCCAGCCGAGGTTCAGTTATTAGTCGAGTTCTGTAGGAAATCCAACCGACAATTCATCATTGGCTGTGACGCCAACGCCCACCATACTGTATGGGGGAGCAGCGACGTTAACGACAGAGGTAAGTCCTTACTTGATTTTCTTATGTGTAAACAAGTATTCGTTCTCAACAAAGGGTGCAAGCCCACTTTTGTCACTGTTGCTAGGAGAGAGGTACTTGATCTCACTCTTGCTAGCAGTGTTTTATCGGAGACAGTTATGAACTGGAGGGTTTCAGATGAAGTGTTAAACTCTGATCACATGCATATCAGATTTGACATTCCTGGAAGCTCTGAACTCCGGTCTGCGTCCTTTTGTCCTAAGAGGACGAATTGGAAATTTTTTTCACGAATTAGTGTGTTCCAAAACTGACCAACTGCTAAGTTCCATTAGCACGACTGGTGAGTTGGAATTAGCCGCGGAACAGCTTAACGACGTGTTAATCACCTCCTACCAAGATAGCACTCTGGCACGTGGTTTTAGTACGACACGTAGGGTTCCCTGGTGGAACGAGGAACTGGCGCGCAAGAGAGCCCAGGTTAGGAGAAAGTTCAATAAAGCGAAGCGAAATGATGAATGGGGTGCATACAGAAGTGCGCTCACGGAATATAATCTCCTTATAAGACGCTCCAAGCGGGAGACCTGGAGGAAACATTGTGCCAAAATTAACTCACTACCTGAAGCGGCTCGCATCCACAAAGCTTTATCAAAGGATCATTCCAATGGTATTGGTCAGCTTAAGAAACCTGACGGATCCTTCACTGTGGATCCAGTGGAAACATTACAGCTGCTCTTGCACACCCACTTTCCGGGTTCAGTACAAGCTGGACCCCGCGTGTCTGCTCCACCAGCTGACCATCGGGTCCCGGTCAGCCTGTTAAGAAGCCTCTCTGGGGTCATTTTCGACAAAGAAAAGGTCAAATGGGCCGTGGAGTCCTTTGAACCCTATAAAGCACCTAGCGCCGATGGCATATTTCCTGCTCTTCTGCAACGCAGCATTAGTTTCATTATCAATCCATTGATCGCCCTGTTCAGAGCTAGCTACACCTTCAGCTACATACCGCGTTTATGGAGAGCGATCAACGTGGTGTTCATTCCAAAAAACGGAAACAAGCCGGAAGAGCTACCTAAATCTTACAGACCGATAAGCCTTTCATCGTTTCTTTTAAAAACTATGGAGAGGTTATTGGATCTGCATATTCGACAGAAAATGGAATGCACGTCACCCCTGCATCGTACCCAGTTCGCCTACGTAAAAGGTAAGTCGACAGTGGTTGCCTTACACAATCTCGTAGGAACGATTGAAAAAACCCTCAATGACAAGGAAATTGCCTTGTGCGCCTTCATTGACATCGAGGGAGCTTTCGACAATACTGGCTACAGCTGCATATCTAGAGCACTTGAGCTCAGAGATATACCCACAGCCACTATTATGTGGATCGATGCCATGCTTCGCGGGCGCGAGATCTACTCAACGTTGAGTGGCGCCTTCTCCTGTGTTAATGCTGTTAAAGGTTGTCCTCAGGGAGGAGTTCTTTCCCCACTTCTCTGGTCACTAGTCGTAGACGAGTTACTAGCTAGGCTATGTGATTATGGTTATCATGCTATTGGATATGCCGATGATATAACTATTATAATCAGAGGAAAGTTTGAAACGACCGTCACTGAGGTGATGGGTGCTGCACTTGACTTAGTCCTTCGTTGGTGCACTGAAGTTGGCCTGAGTGTTAACCCTCAAAAGACCGTCTTGGTCCCATTCACACGGAGGAAAATTCTTAACTTAAGCTCGGTCAGTCTAGGCAGGACGGTACTTCAGTTCTCCACTGAAGTCAAGTGTCTGGGCATTACGTTGGACTGGAGGCTCAACTGGAGCAATCACGTCGAGACTGTCATTAATAAGGCCACTCGAATTCATGTGGGCTTGCAGATCGCTCTTTGGTAAAACCTAGGGCCTCACCCCTAAAATGACTAAGTGGCTATATTTGATGCTGGTACGACCAGTCGTGACATATGCTGCGCTAGTATGGTGGCCCAAAACGCAGCAGCGTTGCACCATACAGTTGTGTACCAAACTACAACGTCTTGCATGCCTTGGTATGGCAGGATCCATCCGTACATGTCCGACATCGGCCATTGAGGCGATTGTTGGTCTTACTCCGCTGCATATTTTTATACAGGAATCTGCGGCTCTTAGCGCTCTTCGAGTGCGTTTAACTTATGATGCTCATGTGTACAATCAGGGCCACATGAGCATCCTGGAGCGGATTCCGGGTTTGCAGATCTGTTCGGGATCAGATTACATGACTACGGAATTTTGCTTCGATGGAAAATTCTCGGTCTCAATTCCATGCCGCTCGGAATGGGATAGTGCCAACCTCTGTCCTGACCCTAGCTGTACCATGTGGTTTACGGATGGGTCAAAGACTGATCAGGGAGTTGGTGCTGGGGTCTTTGGACCGAGCACCAGGATTTCAATCGCCATGGGCGTCTGGCCCAGCATATTTCAAGCAGAGATCCATGCCATTGAGATCTGCGCCAGAGAAATTCTGCACAAGAAACTTAATGGCGCAAACATTGCTATCTGCACGGACAGCCAGGCAGCTATTAAGGCTCTTTCTTCATACAAATTTTCTTCAAAATTAGTGAAAGAGTGTTTTGATACCCTTCAGTGTCTCACAAACACCAATCGGGTAACTCTATGTTGGGTACCAGGCCATCAGGGCATTCAAGGTAACGAAGCTGCGGATGAACTCGCTAGGCAGAGCTCATCTGTGAAATTTATCGGGCCTGATCCGTACTGTGGTCTGAGCTGGGCTACAACCAGACAGCTGGTTAAGCAATGGTCCGCAAATGAAAGGTTGCATCACTGGAATGATCTCGCTGGTCTTCGTCAGTCGAAAGATCTTATAAACCCATACGGTATCAAAGAAACTAGCCGCCTGGGCAGAGCGGACCTGAGGTTAATCGTTGGTTACCTCACGGGACACCACTGGGTAAGATATCACCTCAACAAAATGGGTCTGGCTACTGAAACGGAATGCAGACTTTGCCTGGAGGACACTGAGTCAACCAAACACCTTCTCTGCGAATGCCCGGCGGTTGCTCGTTCGAGGTTCTTGTTTCTTGGAGATTCCATCGTGAGCTCCGCGGTCGTTAAGAGCGCTCCTACAAAGGACCTACTGGCATTCATCAGGCTGATTGAGAGTCTTTTGGATTAGTTGAAGGCTATAAGGCACAATAGATCTCATGGTCGCATTGCCTACCTTTGGGTACCTTAGCCTGTCCTTATTTATTTATTATTTATTTAAGATAACTGCTTTGCCAAATTTTGGACAGCATGCTGTATGCGCATTTAACCTGGTTGGTAAGACGAGCGACGTCCTGCTCCGTACCACCATTTTCTGCAACAATGCTACCCAGGTAGACGAAGTTGTCCACCTTCTCCACAGGCTGCCCATTAATATTGATGGCAATAGCTGCCGCATTTCTTTTTCGCGATGGCGTTCTAAGAACCTTGATCTTGTTGGTATTAATCTTTAGCCCAACCTTGCTTGGCTCCCTGTCGAAATCTAACGCCATTGCTAACAGATCCATAATTTTGTGGGAGAGCAGGCATATATGTCCTCAACTTTCTAATTTACGGTGGAAATAAAAATAAAAGAGACTGATAAAGACCTGTGTAATGTCGTGGTGATTTCCTATAATTAATATTCCCATAAAGAGAAAAACAAACAAAATAAGATTAGTACACTCTGTATTTGTACACTATTATAGAGTAAATTTTCATTTGTAATTATTATTTATCTGTAAAAGACAAGACTATATTACTTGCACTATCCAATCAGTTACGATACTTACTTGGAATCTATTAAAACGACGAACAATTACATTATAACAAAAACAAAAACGTCTGACGAAAGGTAACTAATGGCGCCTGACAAGAATTTTTTAATTGCCATCCCATACAAAGCTGCTTGAACGATCATCGCTCGGAGGCGATTTTAAATAGTTTCAGAGTCCGACGGCGTTACCGACATTCTTATAAATTTCGCTTACATACATGTATCTGACTGTCTTTGAGACGTGTTCAGTTCAGAGTATGTCCACAATCCATAGGTATATCTTTGATTTTAAGCCCCCAGCCAAACGCCAATCTACACCTCCAGGCGAATAACGTTTATTCAGATTAGAAATTTCGATTGATAATCAAAAATTGAAAACCCTGGGGGGAGACAAGTCACAAACAATGATTGGCCCATTCGAGGAATTCATTTTGAAATGGCTCACCAGAGCCTTGAAGGCATAAAAGATTCCATGCGGAGGGACTGCCTATGGTCATCCAAATTTTTTGGTCGTATACAAATTATTTTGGAATTTTTTGAATGGAATGTCTACACTACAGGGTGATCAAATACGAAAAGTCTATTCTGAAATTGGATATGTCAGTGAAGTACGTTATACTACTGCTACTTTGCCTTAACACCTAGTGGGGCATAGTGCGTCAACCACTCCAGGTCCAGGCGCAACTTCCCAGACGACTTGCCCAGCGCCTTGCACTCTTTGGCCACAGATCGACGCCATTTGATCTTAGGGCCCCTCTTGACCGGCCATAGTTGGAAATGGGGTTCCATTTCATGGCACTTAAAGCAATGCAGTTATGATTCTCCCGCAATGCTTGACCTATTCACTGCCATTTTCGCCTGCGTATTAATTAATTCGTCGATTGGCATCTGACCCGGACGCCCGGAATTCAATTTTCGAATTTGTGTACTTCCCACAATTATTTATTTCGATTTATTTCGAACCATCTACATTTCTGGAAAGTCGTGCGGGTTCAAAAGTAGGCATTTATGGGTTAGAATTGGCCAGAGCCGCTGTCATCAGACCAGCTGCTGCAACCAAACTACAGGGGTGTGAAAGTCATCTGATTGGTGAAGCTGGTTTTGGCGGGAGTAGTCCGAATGGCGCAACGGTTAGCACGTTCGCCTTCTACGCACTGGGCCCCGGTTCGATTCCTACTAAATGCGGTAGTTTTCGATAAAAAAAGGGGATTTTCGTATCGGAATATGAGCCCACTCAGCTATTAAATTACTACCAATTTATGGGGTAAATAGCTCGGTTGAGTGTGTTGCTGATCACACACCTCTGCACAAGACCGTCACGATCTAGAAAATGAGATGATGCTAATTCACCTTGAGGCCAAGGTTCAAATTGAACTTTGCGCCAGTTATTTATTTTGCGGCCAAGGCTCGACGTCGGGCTGTCGCGCCATGATGATGATGGTTTTGGCGTGAAAAAGTTTGGGAGAATGGGGGAGAACGAGAAAATGGAACAGGTGGAAAGGGGAGTCGAAGTGGAACCGCCGCGAGAGGAACATCGAACGAAAATGGTCAGCGAGTGACTAAAGAAAACGAGGCTCGAAACGTCTCTAAAAAGTGAATATCTGCACTGTGGGGAGGCTTTAATAGGTACTGAGTGGAGGTTGCCGAGGTTTATCGAGCCAACGTGCTCGTCGTTCATTGTGTTCTTGACGACTTTATAGACTGCAGTTTTGTACAGTACCCGCGACTGTCCTGTCCGCGTCCCGCTTTTGTGTTTCGGACGCTCTATTATTTATTTCCCGGAAACCTTTCTGCTTCGATTCACTCGTATCGTAGTTGTCATTGTTGTCGTTCTAACGTATTTTCGGAATAACTGTTCCTGACTGTGTCCCCCTGCCCCAAAACTTGTGCTAAACTCATCGGAATCGTTACCCAAGGAAGTCCGCCTACGGTTGCCGACAAACATTGCATTCTGCGCGACCCAAGTCCGAGTCCACCAATTAGTGCTCATAAATGGCTCAAAAATCCTGTTCATCGGAAATTCTGCGGAGCGACAAACTTAATTACCTCACTGGTCCAGATTTTCAGATTTCTTTAATATTTGTCCCTTTTCAGATCACATCGTTCGACTAATTCCAAAATGAACCGACAACAACTTTTCCACTGTACTTCACACTCACCCTATACAAATCTGTGATTTTGGGCCTCGCATCTTAACGAAGCAACGTATAAATAGTATGGACGAGAGAAAAAACAACCGACCATTATGAATTCAATACGGGAATATTTATGAGCGCCATGTAGAGACGCGGTCAATTAGGCAAGCTCTCTGAGGTCGGCTCAGGTAAAGCCTGATCGCGGGACTAGAAAGACAGGGACAGGCCACAAAGCCACTTACTTACCTTCAATCAAATGTAGCAAAAGCCAAGCGAATGGCATTCATAAAGCAGAAAAAACCGTACCGTGCGGTGGTCGATCATTAAACACCTGCAACTCATCAAAATTTCATGGAAACAAAAACAAAAGAAAGGTGAAAAACAACAAGAGCCACTGGTACCACAACGGCAGCAACAATAACAGCCACTTGTACCTACAAAAATATTTTCAGATAAAAACAGCACGTCTTGAGAAAGTCTACAAATTCTGCCATCGGCGACGGCGAATTCGTGACGCCTGGGATTTAGCATTTTTGGGTGGCGCACCTAAGAAGGTTTATGTGTACCTTGAAGTACGGTTCGGTGTTGGGAATGGAAACTTCCCAAGCGCTCAGGTGAATGCATGTGATGTGGCAGCAATAAAGACAATGAGGAGGCAGATAAGACACGATCGCTCTCACCTGACCTTAGAAACGATTCATTGTATGACGAACGTGTTGTCAGGTGAAGTGAAGAATTATGACAGTGGCAATTGTTCTTCTTTGGTAATTAATTAAAAATTAGGGACAAGACAAAACCGGTATTATAACATGCAAATTTCGAAAATTTAGGTACGATAACGAAAACCCTGTGAATTGTATTTAATATACATATTCGTTTACTGGAGTGTACTATGTGGCAACTCTGAACTCAAATATTCCAAAACGGTAGGGGAAAGACTGGAAGTTTGATTTTTTTCTAAATAAAATCCCCAATGTGATCGGGCGACGTAGCCCGCCATAGACAGTCCGAAATTCCTCTAAAAAAATCTGGTCAGTCCTGGCCTTGAAGAATTCCGGGCCCTTTACGTAGAAATTGGGCAGTTAAGGGAGACCTGTGCAGTCGGCCAGATGCACAATCGAAAACCGCTCCGGTATGACAGACCGGATTTAATTTTTGAAGGTGTTAATATAAAATGAACCTATCAATTGTCGCAGTGCTTGTGGCTCTTTTACGTTTCGGCTTATGCATCTTGTGACTAACGGTATTCTATTGCCCATTTCAGTTTCATCGACGGGATAAAATCACACTGAGTACCGATATTTTCGTTTCGACAATTTTTCCACTAATTTCTACAGTTTTCACTGAAGTAGGACACAAAAGCGCCCTAGAAAGCTTATGATGCCTTAAGGTCTGTCAGAGCATAAAAAGACAGTTTCATTAAATAGATAAAATACAAAATCGCAACAACCCACATTGGGCGTCGAGTGCGAGCTGTGCCGGTCTTAGGTTAATAGATTCCTCTTTTTGGTGGTGCTTTCACACAAATAAAGAAGATAGTGGATTTAGGCTTAACTTTATAGAAGAAAGACATTCGGACCCGTGTTCAGCGGATTTTCTTCAGATTTGTGTGATGTGCCTTGAACCATTTGGGGGATCACCTTTCCTCAAGTGATGCGTTAAAATTTCGAAAGAAAATTGTTCACTGAGACCATGTTCGTGTTCGACAGCATGTGCCCAGCCTGACATCCATTTTCAAGGACTGTGCTAGAATGTCACGACCCATTTTCCATTAATTCAACACGTAGTGAGCATACGCATCGCAATCGATCACAAATTGCTGGTTAGTGCATCGACAACAGTCGACGAGCTGCTGAACTTTGATGGATGGTGGGATACTGTTGTCAGACGGTAGGTGGAACCTACAACCACCGTTCGATCGTGGTTGATCGTTTGCAGGTCCACTAACGCTGCAGCACGATCTCGGGAAAGAAAAATTCGTAGTGTTATCTGATTGACGCATTTGTCAATCAGAAGTGCTGCACGCGGGCACTTAACTAACCAATCGTTCGTAATTCAATTTACCTGATATATCGTCCAGAGCATAGATTCGGCCACAAACTATCCACGGTTCTTGAATAAGCAAGAGGGTGGTGTATTTCTCCACGATCAACCTGCAAACCGTTGCCAATGCTCCTTGGGCGTTGTGATGGTTCGCTTCGAGCTCAACTGATACTTCAAGTGATAGTTCAACTCAAATCCGAAACTTTGATGACCGTCGCAAACCCCCTTAAAAGAGAGAGGTTATTTGACAACGACGGAACTTCCGAGGGACAGAACATGCTCTTAAGATATTCAGCTGATCCTTTATCAAACATTTAACACGTCTCCTATCATCAAGATCGACACAAATCTGTTCATTCGAAATGCACCGATTCGAGTCTTTCACGCTACGTGCACCCTCTCAATGAGCAGGTGAGCGAACACTTGCATACCTCCGATTCTGACAACACTGAATACAACTCGAACATAATACACATAACAGCGGAAACGCAAACTCTCGGGCATGCTTGACTGAGATTTGCACGTGTTCGCGTCATTAGGGGAATAATTAGACGCACCTGTATGCCATTTCGCTTAAAATATGCGAACTCATACGAGAAATCGATTGCAGATAAATGTACTCGTACATACAGATAGATGTACCTGAACGTGGCCAAATAGTTTTCCCACTAACGCTAGACATAAAAGATACAGTATCTTGGCTGAATATATGGCGGCGATTTGTGAACACATTTTGATACCTGCTTGGTGTCCACGATCATTTTCGCGATCGTTAGCGCGTCACATGGCACCCGCTCACCGCTTGGCGCACTTAATCCCCCTAAATGCGATAGTGGATAAGGCCTGCAAGCTGTAAACACATATTGAGGATTTTGCCAAGAACCAAGAGCATGATGGTCACTGATGACTCTAGCGATGAAAGAGGCCCCGCTTAATTGCACCTCTTATTCAAGGCGGTACGAGCTTGTGAATGCATCCACGACTCTTTGGAAAATGAAGAAATTTGTAAAGTTACCGCGGCATTCCGCAGCAATTTTTGTTGCGGTCAATCGCCGCAATCCGCAGCCTCTTCATAATACCGATAACCGATTCAATGGACCATTAACCTACCAGACAAATGGCTGAAACTCAAATGCTTCCGAGCTCATAAAAGAACAATCTATAAAATTGCAATTGCAATTCCGCCATCATAACCCCACAACTGAGTGGATGCTGCTTTTATGATGTCATGCCATCGTACGAGTAATGCAGATCACCGGTGATGATCACCAGATTGTGGCGAATTATTTTATTGTTAGACCCGGCAGCCTGGGAGACCAGCAAACCGAAGCCAGGCGAGATCTTTTATGGCCGCTGTTTGTCAAGACCAGGACACACGATGGGCATTTGCACGAAAGTCATTTGAAATGGCCAATTTAATTAGCAAATTTGCCAACTTAGCCGTTTATTTGGAATCATATACATATAGTATGTCACATTTGTATTGAGACAGGAGTTTGTTAGGTCTGTGAAATTGGATAGAGCCATTTGAAAAAGTGCATGTTTCGATCCTCTAGCTGCTCTAGTTTTCAAGATACATCTACCAGGGGAACACATTAAGTCTATTTTTCTGGACCAAAGGACTTAAAATTCCATCAGCAGTAGGCTAGTGCATTCGCTTCATGACCCCCCATCATACAACATCCATCTTGCCCATATACCACTCCATTGTCAAAAACGTCCTTTCTCATCGCCGAATCATTAAAAATGCCATCAGCAGTATTCTAATGCATTCGCCTCATGACTCCCAGCCCAGTCATATGACACTCATCTTGCCTATATATCATTCCGTTGCCAAAAATGTCCTTTTTGTTCGCCGAAGGACTCAAAAGGCCATCAACCCTAATTTACCAGAATGTCCTTTTCCATACCAAAGAACTCAAAATGACTTCAATTGTAGTCTAGTGCATTCGCCTGAACAAGCGTGTCATACCTACTACGGAGGTTGCCTTTTATATTTCGGGATTGGAAAACCCTAGTGTTGCAATCTGGCAACTGACAGCTCTATCGTAAAGTTTGACATTTTTGAGGTTATACGTACTCAGAACGTTTTGACATACGAGCGCTGTTTGTGTTTTTTACAGTAACTTAAAAGATTAATCTCGGCCAAATAATGGAATTCAATCGTGAACATTTTCGTGCGATTATTTTTTACAACTTTCGACGTGGATTAACTCAGCAGCAGTGCATGGATGAACTGAATTCAATTTTTGGCGATGAAGCTCAATCAAGGACCAGTGTTTATCGATGGTATGGTGAATTCAATCGAGGTCGTAGTTCACTCCAAGACGAATTTCGTGAAGGTCGTCCAAAATCAGTTGTTGTTCCGGAAACCATTGATGCTGTGCGCGAACTGATATTGCAAGATCGTCATGTGACCTATCGTGAGATTGAGACAACCTTAGGCATTAGTGGGACCAGCATACGTTCAATATTGCATGAACATTTGACTGTCAAAAAAATTTGTTCGCGCTGGATCCCACACAATTCGTCAATCGCTCAAAAAAAGGCTCGTGTCGATTGGTCGAAAGAAATGATCAAAAAATACGATCGCTGTGCTTCGAAACACGTCTATGACATCGTGACAGGTGATGAATCGTGGATTTACGCGTATGAGCCCGAAAGTAAACAGCAGTCGACTGTATGGGTGTTTCAAGATGAGCCAAACCCAACAAAAGTTGTTCGCGCACGAAGCACTTCCAAGCAAATGGTCGCCTGTTTTTTCGGAAAAACTGGACATGTCGCAACCGTACCACTAGAACAACGCAGAACAGTCAATTCTGAGTGGTACACAACCATTTGTTTGCCAGTTGTCTTCCAAGAAATCAGGAAAACCAACCGCCGAAGACAGATCACTCTTCACCACGACAATGCGAGCTCTCACACATCAGCTCAAACAACTGCATTTTTGAGCACTCAAAACATAGATTTGATGGGTCATCCGCCGTATAGTCCTGACTTGGCACCGAATGACTTCTTTTTATTCCCGTAAGTAAAAAACAAACTGAGAGGTCATCGTTTTTCAACACCTGAAGAAGCGGCTGCTGCGTTCAGAATGCATGTTTTGGAGACACCTCAATCAGAGTGGCAAAAGTGCTTTGACAATTGGTTCAAACGCATGCAAAAGTGTATAGATCTTCATGGGGAATATTTTGAAAAACAATAAAGCGATTTTCAATGATTAATATTTGTTTTTGTTCTCTAATCCCGAAATATAAAAGGCAACCCTACCCAACTTGTTTAGTTAATGTCAAGAAGGTGCTTTTATCCTGACGCACACCTGCAGCGGAACCAAAATATCACCCGGTAGTATTTTTTATATAATATTTCGTTGGCATCGGACATCGGGAAAGCCAGGATGGGAGATTTTTGAAAAGACTTAGGCGAGTAACTCTGGTTAGAACGCAGTAGAATAGTACAGTCGATGACTGAATTTGCTGCCAATGTTCCGAGATCAGGGTCACTCAACTAGCCAACAAGGTATAGTCAACGGTTTTTTTTTCTCGACTCCACGAGCAAGTACGGTGTTAAGATTGGGTTTTAACCCTTGAGCCAGATTTTTTCCTGGTACATATGTAGCAAACGTCTTTCACAATCTACTTTTTCCATAGTGTGCGCAAAATCTTCTTTTATAGACACCTTCGTCAATATACTTTCTCCATACCCTCATATACATTAACTCGTATACTATAAATCTGAACGAACTGCATCTGAATCTCAGGTGTCCACGCAAGGTCCACTTTTAGAAAGTATGCAAATTAACGAAATGAAAGCAGATATCATTTGATATTTCTACTTTTGGTCAATTGGGTCGTCTTCTCCGTCATTTTGGCAAAATGCGATGTTGCGCAAATCTCTTCAGCAACACCTGAACCACCAACGCCATAGTTGTAAGAACTAAAGTCCACCGAAAAAAAGGCAATCGCAAACAGCGGCTCATCTATAGTAGGTACGTATGTACATACCCCAGAGATTCGGTGAGAAACCTTCTCTCTACGGCGCAATCATTAACGAACCACGAAGTGTGTAATGTGAGACCATGCTGCGCAACCACGGATTGCAACTCGACCCTCGACGTCGTCGTCTCGTCTTTTAATGTAAGTCAAGACACACAGGTGAGGTAATTTAGCGCGGTTACGCGTCTTTTTTCCGTTCATTCTCAGGTGGGCTTTTTTTTTTTCTTTTTTACTCACCTCATTCAAATTAAAAGACTTTGGGTTACTTTTTAGCGTTTTGCTTGCTTTCTCATGGCTTATTCGGTACATTGCAGGTGTTTGAACCCGTGTGTCCATGACGAAAAGTCGTCATCGTTGTCAGGTTGGGAAGGCGGTGTTTTCAGCCTGAAATTGTTTAAATTGCGCGACAACAACAACGACGCAAAGTATGTCAGCGTCAGCCAAACGACGGCATTTACACTTTGGGCAATGGTATCATGAATACTGACTGCTGCCTCGACCCCAGCTCAGCTTGAATTCATTATGACTACTTAGCACACTCATATGATAATTTGAGTACTTTGCATTCATATAAATTTATTGTATGTACGAGTACTAAACGTGGCGCATAATTTAGATACGAAAAAAATTGACAAGCAATAAAAACAGCTTTTTCGGATATTTCCAAGCGAGTTCACTTCGGACAAGAGTGGGAGTGGAATTGGCGAATAAATTAATGTGATAATTGGTCGTTGCTGAATTTGAGTGCTCCATGAAAAAAAAATTCAAATGATAACATCTTATATGTTTGGCAGACACTTTAGTAAGTATCTTGACTGTAGATATCAAGTGCACTCAAGAACTTAATAAATCGATCAATAAAGGTAAGTATCTTAGGAACGATGACTTTTTGCTGCATTAAGCAGGGTTTTTATAGACACTGGTACTATGGTTAATCGGCAAGGTCGGATGGTCGTCCACCCAGAGTTCAAGGTAAACTCCAGAATTGAAAGACATCAATCTTAAAACTTCTTTCAGTTTGCATTGTTAGCATTTCAAATCGCAGTCATGATTTTAAAAATCCTTTGCAGCCATTTTCCCGATCGAAATGTCTACAAGCAATATATGTATATTCAAATTTGCCTTAAACCCTAGTGGAGCATAGTGCGTCAACTACTTCTGCCCGGTTCTGGGCTATGGAACGTACCTATCGGTACAACTTACCCAGCAGCGCACAATCGTCTGGTTCGGAACCTAGGTTTCTTCAGCGAGGTGAATTGTTATTATTATTGGTGGTACCACAACGGGCCCATGAGAGGTCTAAGTGTGCTGTGTTGTATCAAGGCAGCCCCTTAACCTAACCTAACCTACGGATACGGATTTTAGGAACCTGCCCAATGAGTAATCGCCTGCAAATTTCGAATCCATTCAACCGGATTTCGCCCCAAATATGTTATCAAAAAAGAAAACACTGCTCATGACTAAAACTTCGGAAAAAGAACTGAAACGCACTCAATACAATTTTACCAGGGAGCACTAATTCATAATTTAACAGATAAGTCTGACGAATATCAATTGTCTGCCTATGTCCACAGAAACCTTCATCATTCGTCTCACTATTGTACAAACATTGTACGTTTAATCTGTAAGCCATATTCGTAACGATCTTTTAGGCTCAAGGTTCACTCTGGCATGATTAGTCATAGCCGTTTTCCACTAAACAAACAATCCTCTTATCCTGCACGCCTGCAACAAGCGTACTGAGGATAATTCAATCGTTTATCATGCTTTGCGTCAAAACACTGAAAACAGCAATAAATTGTCATTAAAACATGAACTAATCTCATCGTTCACATCATTACGAATAATGCCGTCTGTCAACCTTCAATTTAACGCTCTGACTGGCCCAAGTTCGATCCAGTGCGCAAACTAATCATCAGCTCATAGACAACGCGAGATTATAAGAAAAATCACCGAGTCAGGCTCACCTCCTTCGTAATATGGACAGCACAGGCAGGTATTGCGCCTGCTATTACGGAGTATATGATCATACCTGGCGTCACAAATGCGTCCAGCGAAACCAACCTATCCAGTATGTCTGAATGACTCGACTCTATGACAACAGATTGCAGTTTATTTGCTCAATTTATTTTTCAATGTCAATGGACAACTAGAGGCATAGTTACCGCCTGCGCACGATCACAACGGACGCGTATTTTTAACCCACAAACGCTCTATAACTGCTTCAGATTTCAGAATCGCATTCATTTGTTTAAAGGTCCGGTTTGCTGCAAACACGATCGTCGCACATTGTTCGCGATTAGCGATCAGTCCATAGAGCACGAAGCGATTGTGAGTATCTTTTTGATCATCGCTTGCGATCGACGCAGAGTGGTACCTAGCAAAACAGACCTTAACGCTGACCGGTCGGTTCAATAAAATTCTCCAATAAATCAATTAAGCGGGCAAAATACGGCACGGCCCCAAGACGTATCTAAGTATCTAATGGGAAAACAATAAGTAGACGGCGAGTTGCCTTTTTTGGGGTGCGTCGAGGCGCCCCAACACTGGTCACAATAGCCACTTGGGGACCCACACGGCTACTAAATCGAAGCACAAACGGACTCTTGAGATCAATGCATTGATTAGATTTATCTGTCGCGAACAAAAAAAGAAAAATTGTATCTTAGAGCATGGTAGTTAAACATGGGAGTATGCGCGGTCCGATGGCATTTTATCGATGAGGAATGCAAACCCAAATGTTTTCTTATTCTTATTGATTTTCTGCACGTGTTCCGGGCTAATTCAAATTCAATTGGATTTCGTGGGACGCCTACATACTCGAACATTCGTACGTTATTAGACGAACATATGCGGTCGGCTTTGTTTAGAGAAAGCGCTCCATTATGCATTCAGATGACAGACTGCATATTTTCGAGCTAGTCGTGGTGAACATACGGTCGACAGTTGTGCAGTACGCCAGTCACGGCGGTTCGCTGTCGCTCCGACCATGTCTAGCAGTAAAGATTTTGTTGCGTTAGCATCACATCCCAGCACTTATGACTTATGGTCCAATTCCAATGTATGGAGATCTTACGGATTCTTCCATGCCATATTTGGTACATATGTACGTACGAATGAATGCCTTAACATCTGTCCTCTAAAGCCAAGATCAATTGCATATTTCTGCAAACACGAGTAATGTTACCTTGGAAGCTATGCAGCAACCATGAAGTCTTCAGTTGTTGTGGGTCACCGTTGGTTCACATTGGGCGCCAGACCAAATCACGGAATTTTATTCGTCATTCAATATGCACCACCCTTTAAAGTCTATTGGACCCGTCAGTATCATTCTGGCCGATTTACAACATCCGCCGGACATACATATGTAGTTGCATCATGGATCAAAACTATTCTCAAGTCGTGTTTAGACCTTCGAGTAGTGCATATTCCTAGCGCGTGGCTCGGGGTAAACGTTATCTTCATTCTTAAAGCGGGAAGAGTTTATACGCGGCACCGACTGGTCTAAGCATACATAGGCAAGCTATTTCGCAGGTTCTGCCACCCGTTCCTAGTATACCGCGCTGTAAGCAGGAACTGGACAATACGGTGAATAAACTGTGGATACTAGTAGAACTCCCACTGCACTCCCAGGAGGTGCATGCTGCATGCTAGCACCTGCACGTCCAAAAAGTAGATATGCTATAGAAACGTCAACAAAGCATAGAAATGCAAGAGATGTCCCTGGAGGGGTCAAGGCAATTAACAACATACTCGTATGTCTGTCGTAGACGATTTTTTTTTACAGTAGCGTATAATTTTGATCAGCCGATAATTCATGACGATCCGTCGCCCGATAAATCGCTCAGCTAACTCATGTAGCTTTTAATTAACATGTTGATTGAAAATTAATTAAAATGAAAATGAAGTGAAAAGATGCAAATTGCATTTGACAATTGGAGGGTGTCTTTTGTGTTGTGTTGCCGCATCTAACATACAATACATTTAGTCCCGCCTTCAACACGACCATTGACAGGCGACACGAAAGTCCCTCATATCATAATCGAAACATATTGGATTAGAATGAGACCGCAAGAACCGCAATATCACACGAGTGTTCATTTCTTGTCATCCGATCCAAATGCAACTTTCCCATAAAATAAATTGAAGGTGAGCAATGGCATGTTGTGTTTGTTTGTTGCGGTCTCTCCGGTGCAAAATCGAACGTCATGTGCACTCGTATGTGCAATGGTTGGACAATTACGCGCCAAGACAAAACAAGACAAGGCAAATATGCCTACAACGATGCGACGATCTGTATTCAGTACATCTGCAAAGTTCTAGATGCTAGTACATCTACGTATCCTTGCATCCTAGAAAACTGGTTATGTCCGCTCAATCAAGAGCGAAATAAGTGCAACAGGAAAATTATAGGTTCTTAACGTTGATCACATCTGGGGTCACATCTTGTTTCGCATTCAGCTGGGCTAATTGTAGCGAAATTATAATGTTGCTGGCTAAAGCGAGTGCAATGGCGATTCGCTAATGTTGCACCTCGTCTAATGTGCAATTTTATGAACTCATTACGTAATTAATTGAAAATTTCCATCAATTCGCGATGTAAAGCGACCGCAACTGTGCGGAACGGATAGGCACAAAATCCGTGCCTGAGTAAGATGAGTAGCGAGCACCTGTTCAATCGTTCAGGTGCTGCTGCTCCACTCAAGTACATCTATAACGCGTTGGTTTCAAATGTGTGTTGGCAATGGATGTAATATTAACCCCACAATTCATCTGAATAGCAACAAATAAAAGAAAAAAAAATCAAAAATCTTTTCTTGCTCCATGGACGCTCAGTTGGGTTGAGTGAGATTAACTATAGGTGCGTCTCTTGGGCATCCTTCCGGTACAGGTTAGTGTAACGAGCAGGCATTACAGAAAAAAAGCGCGCAATTCTACCCCTTAAATTTATCTGGTGTAAGACTCACCCCTCTGTGCACCATCCGAAATCATTTACACACATGATCAAAACAATAGATGCACAAGCATATTTCGTCTTTATTACTAAGTACATAAATTCGATCATGGTTAAGAATATAAGTCCCCAAAATGCCGGCTTGAACCTGGTTTCGTACTGTGGTGCGAGGCACGAGGTGTGAAGGCGGCGGATGGGTTCATGCCTCAGACCATAGGAGAGGCGCGAACAGATCAGTGGCGAACGGCAGGATTTCATTTCGCCTTATATACCCTCAGCGACACGACATGGGAATTGCATATCTCTCCGAAAAGCACCATGGCTTTCTGCGATATGAGTAAAAGTGACACAACAAAAATATAAAAAAGTGTTTGCAGAGATCCGATATCGAACCTATACTATTTACATAAGCCTTACCATTCGTATTCCCCTGATGTTTTTTTTTTCTTTTTAAGAATACTAGAGCAACAAATCGCAGAAAACCATGGTGCTTTTCGTCTATACGCGTCTATAGGAATACTGCCAGTCGAAGATACCATTATCGACGAGGAGGGAGCCATTTGCCGTTTACCCCTCGAGGATAATTAACTGAAGCATCCCAATCAATTTTTTTTTAACCGTGAGGATTATTTGCTGCGATGTCATCATCTAACCGCTAGACTATGCCTCGGGGGAAGTGCTATCTGGTAACGGCAGTGTATCAATTCGCTGACGGCCAATGTCTTAGCGATAAGACAGTTTGGAAAAGGCAGATAGCTGTAGCCTGAATGGCTGACGAACACCTAAGCGTCTCAGGTTTAGTAGGATGGAATGACTTGCGTAGTTGGATCTGCTACATAGTTGTGTGGGCTCCAGCACGTTTATTAAACCATCTGAAGCAGCTATCTCCGAGGCCATCCCCTGAGTGGGGTTAAGCGACGTGCTGACAACTCGTCCTTGTAAAAACCACTCCATGTCAAGAAACCTGGAACAAAAGCCTCGGATTGGACGGATCAACAACGACGACCACGCAAACGACTAAAGGATTATTCTTTCGGATCCTGGAATGTACGCTCCCTGAACAAACCGGGGGCCGAGAAGGCCCTCCTTCAACAGGTCGAAAAGTACAAACTGAGCATTACTGCAGTCCAGGAAACAAATTGGCTTGGCAGCGAGATTAATGACAAGAAATCGCACACAATTTTTACAAGTGGCAAACCATCGGGCCGCAAGGAGTTTGGAGTAGCATTTATAGTGAACAATCACCTCAAACCGCATATTACTGACTTCAAACCCATAAATGAACGGCTATGTGCGATTCGCATCAAGACTCGATTCTTCAATCTCTGGCTCATCAATGTGCATGCCCCCACTGAAGTTAAAGAAGACGCAGTAAAAGACGAGTTCTACGCCCGCCTTGAAACTCTCTTCGACTCACTTCCAACAAACGACGTCAAATTGCTGCTGGGAGACTTTAACGCGAAAGTCGGAAATGAAAGTTGGCACCGGGGGACCACTGGAGGCCACAGCCTCCATGAAGAATGTAACGATAACGGTCAGCGACTTATCGACTTTGCCTGCAGCAGGAATCTAGTCGTAAGCTCTACGTGCTTCCCGCATCGACGCATTCACAAGCAGACCTGGAAGTCTCCAGACGCACATACCGTCAACCAAATTGACCACGTCCTCATTTGCAGGAGATGGGCGTCTAGTGTCATGGATGTCCGCTTCTATCGAGGAGCGAACTGCGATTCAGATCATCACTTGGTGAAGACGACCTACAGATGTAGAATTTCCTCAGTGCACCAGTCAAGAATCAGCCCTCCCAAAATCTTTGCGGTTGATAAGCTCTTGAGTGATGCTACAGCGGTGGCGTATACTACCGCCCTTGAGGAAAAAGTATCACCTATGCTACACAACATCAGCAACACAGGCGGCCATGGGTTCTGGGAAGAACTCAAGGGTACCATCAAGGATGTCGCAGAGAAAGTCGTGGGATATAAAGCCCGGCGAGCGCGAAACGACTGGTTCGACGAAGAATGCAAAGACTCACTTGACGCGAAAAACAAGGCCTACAGACAATGGATTCAACGAGGAACCAGAGCCAGAAGAGAAAAATATGACGAGCTACGGCGAATATCGAATAGAATAATTAGACGTAAGAAACGTAAATACTTTGACGAGCAGTTGCTGAACATAAACGAAAACTTAGCTAATAGGAACACCGGACAAGGGTACAAACTAGTAAATACAATTAAGAACGGCTACCAACCCAGGACTAGTCTTTGTAAGGACAAGGATGGAAACATCATCAGCGACACCGATGGTATTAACAAGCGATGGGCCTCTTATTTTGAAGAGCTTCTAAACCGACCATCTAACATCCCCACACAGGAAGCTCTCGACGATATTGTTGATCTAGGCCCACCCATTCAACCCCCGACAGTAGAGGAAGTTGATCTCGCCTTGCGGTCACTAAAACGAAATAAAGCGCCGGGCGCTGACGAGATTCCAGCTGAACTGCTAAAACTCGGTGGAACGAGTCTAGTTGATGCCATACATCAATTACTCCTGCGAGTATGGGAGAACGAGGAGATTCCAGACGATTGGCGCAGAAGCATCATCTGTCCAATTCATAAAAAGGGAGATAAACTGCGGTGTGAGAACTACAGGGGCATCTCACTAGTTTGTACGTCCTATATAATTTTGACGAAAATTCTGGAAAATAGAATAAAACCGTACGCAGAACGAGTCATTGGCGAATATCAAAGCGGTTTCAGGCCTGGGCGCTCCACAACCGATCAGCTCTTCTCAAACTGATACTCCAGAGGTGCTGGGAATACAACGTAAACGTATACCAAATATTTGTCGACTTTAAGCAGGCATACGACAGTATCGATCGTGGAGTACTGTACAACATCATGCTGCAATTTGGTATACCGGCAAAATTAGTGCGACTGACAAAGATGACGATGACCAACTCCGTCTCACAAGTCAGGATCCAGAATAGACTTACTGATCTATTTGAAACACGCACTGGTTTGAAACAGGGCGATGGACTGGCACCGACGCTCTTCAACCTAGCACTGGAATACGTTATTCGGGCCATGAATATGGACAACAGCAAGACGCTACTCATCAAGTCGACACAATTAGCAGCGTACGCCGACGATATCAACATCATGTCCCGAAGATTGGCTGACGCAGAAGAACTTCTGCATACGCTCGATACCGCTGCAAAGGAAGTTGGATTACGTATTAACGAGGTTAAAACTAAAATAATGATGCAATCGGTGACAAGGACACCTGCACAACCAAGCATCAATGTGGGGGACCTCAACATCGAGTTCGTGAACAACTTCATTTACCTGGGTTGCAACCTGTCAAGGGACGCCAACGAAACTGACGAAATCAAGCGACGGATACAGTTAGCTAATAAGACTTTTTTCTCGGTTCTCCCCATAATGAAATCGAAACATGTGCACAGAAACACGAAGCTCCGCGTGTACAAAACCATTATACGACCAGTGCTATGCTATGGCTGCGAAGCATGGACCCTAACTCAAGCCTCCGAAAACATGCTAGACACTTTCGAACGTAAGGTTCTACGGCGAATTTTTGGGGCTGTTTGCGATCGAGATGGATGGCGCATCCGGTACAACCATGAGTTGTATGAAATGTACGATGAGCTGCAAGTCTCGAAAATCATCAAACTACAACGACTTCAATGGGCAGGGCATGTACAAAGAATGGACGATGATCGCATGCCTAAGAGAGTAATGAATGCAGAACGAGTCGACGGAGCGAGACTGCGAGGACGACCGAGATCTCGTTGGGAGAGCTCAGTAGGTGTGGACGCCGCGCAGCTGCTGGGCTCCCAAAATTGGAGGACGCGGTCACGTGACCGAGATAATTGGAGGACAATGATCCAGGCGGCCAAGGCCCGACGTTGGGCTGTCGCGCCACGATGATGATGATGAAGTGCTATCTGGGCAGCCAGCACCGACATTGCCGACCTTAACTATTGTATTTTAGCGTTCTTTTCATTTTAGCATTGTCCTTAAAAATGCATATTGGATATACACAGGATGGTCCACTTCGAAATCTTTGTACCTGTCTAGTTTGCTAATGTGTGACGCGGCTTTCTTTAAGCCAGCCTTCTCCAGCAAATGCCTAGAAGAAATTGTTCACAAAATAAATTTTTGTCGTAAGACTGCAAATTCATTTTCCTTCTCGAAAAGCTTGTCTATCTTGTTCCTAGGTTTGTGCAAGTCGTAGTCATTTTACAGACGTAAGCGCCTGCAAACGTCATTCTTTATCCCTTGACCGTAGACTAAACAAAGTAAGCAGAGAAAAGACACGTCACGAAATCAAACTTGTTAGAAAAGGGAGAGCTATTGAAGGTCAGTGCCAGGCACAGAAAAGTGAAAACTATGATCGAAGATTCCGGATTGGATGTTGGGAATAAGCATCGATAGTTCCAAAGGCTATCCATAGCGAAACCGCTGATGCCTACGATACAAAAGCTATATTATAGAAGACGAAACAACATAGGAGCTGCCCGTTGGGGGATGGGTGTTGGAACGAAAAGAGTACATGGATGGGATAAGAATTAAAAGAAAGATAAATAAATAACTAATGTCCTGTGTGCGTGAAGCACAAATATAAGTACTGAACTGCAAAAGTTATCGAAGGGCACTCGACTTTGATTTCGGTGCTTGGGGAACCCTAACTTATCCGATCACCCTAGAATCCAAATCGATCCTAACGGTAAATTATTGGTTATTGGGCGCCATTTGATGGCTTTTAGCTTCAGGTACACCGTACCTTACAGACATTTTTTTCTTTTTATCCTTATTCCATTTATGTACATGTTCCTTGTAGAATAGGATTGTCCCCAGTGTCCTGCCACTTTGAAGTCCTACGTTAGGTCCTGCTGCCGAAGTTTGACAACCTGATTTTTTGATATTTGTGCTTCATGGGTTGGATAAAATGCGCGGTGCGCATGGTGCCGTAAACGCTATCAGGAGGGAGCTATGTCAGCTATTGGGACGACGATCGGTTCTTCAATCAAGTCAATTCGATTCTTCTTCGTATACTGGAGTCGTGTTGCGGGTATGTTTTTTTTTTGCTAGTCAGAAATGAAGGCTTTCTTTTACAAACCCTTTCTGCACCAATAGCCGAGCTAGCTACTCAAACGCGTGTCAAGTCTGTCACTTATTGTCGAGGTTTTGGGCACTTTTATTTATTTATTTATTAAACGGACAAAAAGTCCTTTAAATTCACAATTTAAATGCTTACAAAAAAAAAAAACAATAAAATTCATTACTTATTCTAATGTATTTCTAAAGCAATGTTTTACTAACTGTTTACATTATAATATAACTAAATATTTAGCAAAGCATTTTTTAATATGTTACTGTTGTCATTAAAAAAGTCGACACTTGTGGATAATTTATTACCAATGATCTTAAGCCTTTCGATAGGTGAAAATTGAAGATAATTCGTTCTAGAGATTTGCAGTTGAAACAAATCATTGGATCTAGTGTTAATTGCAGGTACACTAAAGGATATTTGGCGCAAAAGTTCAGGAGAATCGATATTGTTAGCAAGTTATATAAAATAGAAACATGGCATCATTATAAGTTCTTCTTGCATCTAGTGTGTGTGTATTAAGCATAGATAATATATTTGCATAATCGATATTTTGACGTGTAACATGAGTTTTATAAGCTATTTTATATACCTCAAAAACTTATGTTGCACTTTTTCGAGTTTATCAGAATGACTTTGGTAATGCGGATTCCATAATACCGATGCGTATTCCAGTTTACTTCTGACTAGAGTGAAATACAATGTTTTTAGAGTATTTATATTGGAGAAATGTCTGGTGTTTCTAATAAGGAAGCCCAACATGCGCCTGGCCTGCTCGGTAATCATTTCAATATGTAGTAAAAAATTAAGTTTGGAATCAAAAGTTATTCCCAGATCTTTTACTGTCTCAACTGTCTTTAAAGGAGTTGCATTAATAGTATAAACATGTTGATGAACTGTTCTTGTTTTATTAAAAATCATTGACTGGCATTTATCCGTGTTAAGCTTTAGGCTATTATCGACACAATATCTATAAAGGTTATCTGAATTGGATTGTAAGATTTCAATATCACTTATTGATGAAATCGCTCTGTAAATTTTGCAATCATCAGCAAATAGTAAAAATTCAACGTTTTCAAAAATAAGATTGATGTCGTTTATGAATATTAAAAATAAGAGAGGGCCAAGATGAGACCCTTGAGGTACTCCAGATGTTGACGAAAACTGATTTGACAATTTGTTTTTGACTTTAACAAGGAAAGTTCTCTCTCTTATATAATCATTTAGCCAGGATAACAGTGGACCATGCAGTCCCATATTTTTTAGTTTTTTGAACAATAGGTCGAAATTAATTGTGTCAAAAGCTTTTGTAAAATCAGTATACACTGTGTGAACCTGCTGAAAACGTGCAAAAGAATTGCAAATATAGTTATGGTATGAGAGGAGATTAGTCGTAGTCGATTTTCCGGAGCAAAAACCATGTTGATTATGTATAATGACGGGACGGATAATAGGCGTAATTTGATCAGTAACAAGGCTCTCGAAGATTTTGGGTATCGATGATAGAATGCAAATTGGTCGGTAATTACGAACATCACTTTTGTCACCATTTTTAAAAACAGGTACTATATAACTAGATTTCCACATATTTGGGAAGTTTCCTGATTCTAATGATCGGTTGAACAATGAAAGGAGTGGACGAGCTATACTTGTAGCACTATATTTTAGAAATATTGGTGGAATACCATCTGGTCCAGGGGTTTTGGTGACATCTAGCGTAAGTAATTTCTTTTCAAGGGAATCGAAATCTATTGAGATAGTGGACAGATTAATCATAAGGTTTAGTGAAGGGGGATTATAAGTATTGACTTCCTCGCTGTATACTTTCGCAAAATTAGTTGCAAACATATTAGCGACTATATTACAATCAGAGCTCCATACTCCATCTAAATGCATTTCATCTGGCAAACCAATTTCAGTTTTACAAGAATTTATATGCCTCCAAAAATATTTCATATTATGTGGTATCTCTGATTCGATTTTATAATTGTATAATTTGAAATCAATTTTCGATCTGACTTTACAAGCAGCTCTAAGTTCAGAAAAAAGTTTATAATCATTAAAACTGCCAGTATTTTTATAACGTGCATGAGCTTGCTTTTTATCGCGGATCAAATTTTTTCGCTCTAATGAAAACCATACTGGAAAATTATCCACATATCGTTGTACAACAGGAACATGAAAGTTAATTATGTCATTTACAATATTATAAAATTCACATATAGCCTCGTTCAAAGTCAAATGATCTAAATCTTGCCAATTTATCAATGCGAGTGCTTCATTAATGCTGTTATAGTCAGCGCGTTTAAAATTCAAAAATGTAACTGTCGTTGGTCTGTCTTTACCGAAATTTGTTAATTTAGTATTTACAATAATATCCAAAGCTGAATGGTAGCTATCTATCGGTACAAATGGTAGTTGATTAGACGAAATAATTAATTCATTACAATTTGAGAAAAACCAGATCTAATAAAATATTGTTTTGGTTGTAAATATGATTGAACTGTTGAAAATTTAAGAAAGAAAAGGAATCTATTTTATAATATGCGAACTTTTTAAATTCGTATTGTTTTGCGTCCACGACTCTTGACTCCAGTTTACAGTTGGAAGGTTGAAATCTCCGGTCACAATAAATTTGGCGTTTAGATAAATGTTTGCACAGTGGAGAATTTCTTTAGCATGTTTATAGTAGTTATCAGGTGAACAATCGGGCGGTAGGTACACAGTAGATACGATTAATTTCATACGTCCGGTTTGAATACATACAATAAGTTGTTCAACATCATGATGTAAATACTTTATCTCAGACGCTTTGATTGAATTTTTGACAGCGATGAGTACACCACCACCTTTTTGTTTATCAGATGTGCGCGCATTACGATCGAGTCGAAATATTTTGTAATTATAAAAACCCAGTTCGGGCGAAAAAATGCTTGGTTTTAACCAGGTTTATTACGATTATTACGTCGTGATGAGATGTTGCTAGGGAAGTCCGCAGTTCTTCTAGTTTCGAACAAATCCCGCGAGTGTTTTGATAATATATCGTTAATGGGATGTTTAGTTTTTTGCCGCTCGGCTTCGAATAATGCGGGGGACACCATTCAAATACTTGATTGTGGCATCCGGATCAGTAATCTTAACGTCACTTAACGTATTTCTTAATGACTTCAAATGTTCCCTTTGGCGAAGTGTTTGATCCATAGATATATTTATATTATTGTCCCTGAAGTAATTTTTAAGAGTTGAATCATTTTTTTCCGGACTATTTGAAGTGGAAGACTCGAATTTGAGGTCACAACTTTAATTGGTCTGCATTTTCCAGAATTAGGCTTGCCAATACGTAGAATTCTTATGTCAGCTGCTGTTATATTAGCTGGATGTAACGTCCGATTTATTATATCCAGGGCTTTATTCGTATCTTCCTCTGTATTCGACTCCTGAATTCCATGGAGGATGACGTTAGTTGATCGTTTCCTACGGTCATCAATTTCCGAAATGATATCCTCCATAATTAAAGGATCCGATTCTGCATTTTGGTTCTGCTTGATTTCGATTTTTAATTGATTAATTTCGTCTCTCAGTGAATTAACCAAGGACGAAAGTGCATTCCACCGATCATCTCTCGCAGTGCATGTCGTGCAGAAAAACACATTCCTCTTCGAAGAAGAAGATGCTTTTAGCGCAAGTGCTTGCGTTCTTGATAAGCCAGCACACATCGCATGTTGTGGCCTTTTGCACAATTCGCAATGGAAGAAATCTTCACTAGGCTTGCAATCTTTTCGGCACAGTGTGCATTCGTACAAATTGACTACTGACATTTTGAATCTAGTTCAACTAGAGTATTAAGTTTGGCTGTCACTCAATAACTCAAACAGTACTCACTCAAACAGTACACACTCAAACAGTACTCACTCAAATGACTGCACTTAATCCCAAAATCACTCAATCGCAAGATGGTAGATGATAATAAGATATGAATTGTTTTCAGGGACCGTAATCAATATTGATTAAGAATAATAAACAGAGCTTTAAGTTGGCGATCGATGATAATCTCGTTCTCGCAGTACTCGTAGGTCGTAGTGGATGATGTGTTGATTGTTGACAAAGTCACTGCTGTCACTTGAGTCAATTGTAGAAATTCGTAAATTATTGAATGCCTTCGATCTTTACGGTGGAAAACTCGTCACGGATAGATCAAGAACTAGCCAATGTAGCAGTAAGTAACAAAATGAACTATTTGATTTTGAAATTTACTTTAAAATATTGAAAAATTTTGCTTAGCGTTACGACAAACGGCTGATCTAGTTGAATAGTTGTCTAGAAGTTCAGGACGGTTTGCACGATCATAACTTTGGCCTATTTTTTACCAAAAGCACCAAAATAAGCGAATTCATCTACATTTTTAACCGGTACAAATGACTGATAGAGTTGCTGACGCGCTACGCCACACAAGGGATTAAGCTTCTTTAAGCGCGATCCACACGTAACGACTTATCCATCATTTCGCGTGCACGATATCGGAATGCTGTCCACACGCAAAAACTTATCCATCATTTTACATGCAACGACATTGTTGTCAATCACTTCGGAGCGTAGGTATAAAGAGAAGTTCGCATTATGATGGTACGATGCAGAAAGTATAGAAAACGAAACGACCAATCGCAGCTGCATTTACAATACATTAACATTTACAAATCAAAGCGCACAACAAATTTATGTAGAGACGGAGGTATAGTGCCGAAGACGCATTTATAAATCGTAGCGATATCGTAACAATATCGTAGCGATATTGTTGTCAATTTGATCGGAGCGAAACCCGATTCACATCGAGCAACGGCATCGTTGACAACGATGTCGTTGCTACAAAATGATGGATAAATCGTGGCGATGTCGAAAACGATATCGTTTCCTACAAAATTATGGATAAGTCGTTCCGTGTCGATTGCGCTTTAAGACAACTTTAAATGTTTTCACATCAGTGACACTTCATTCTTCATACCAAACAATATTCAAAAACATCCCAAAATATTCGGCACCCAGTGTGGGATTAGTGTGATTTTATCTAGTTAATAAAGCCGAAACGGACAATCGACTTAGTAGACGTCAGTAAAAAAAAAGACGCAAAAACCGAAAGCGTTTAAGACCTTAAAATTACAACAAGACTTTTTTTTATCCCATGAAGTAGTGAAAATTTAGACCGAATATATTCCGCGCCCAATGAAAGGTAAGCATGATTTTATCTAGTCAGCGTACTCGAAATGGGCAATTGTGAGCAGTGCCATTAGTCACAAAAAAGAAGAAAACATACTTTTTTAGTCATTTCCTTAAATCTACCTTTTGATTTTTAGATTATAGCGTTTAATTTATTTGATTGGAGATTTCACTCCGCTACATAATTTCACCCTGTTCAAATGCACCGTCTGCGTATAAGGTGTAGCCGGGTCTGAGCAGCGAGCTTCACAACCGCTGGAATATTAGCGATATTTGTTAAGAGTGCAAATCAACTTCCCCGAGCAACCAATAACCTTACAGTCCACTCCTTCGAGCTCCAGGTCAAGAAGTAGTCCTTTGACAACTATACCTACACTCAGCATTAATCTCACTAGAGACTCGTACGCATCGTACCCCACAAATTCGCCGCCTAGGGTTAATATCAAATTCAATAAATAAAAATCTCAACCGAATTAAAATCACATCTACACGTACGTACCATGTACTGTATTCGCTGAGTGTTTGCTTGATCTCCACGTAGAAATAGCGGAACACCTGCGTTATCCCACGCTGATTCAGTGAGGTTTCTCCAAAATGAGGAAATCATGTCCCAGCCCAGAGTCCGCGTCACGAAGAAGTCAAAGCAATTATTTTACGGACTTGATCTTCTACTTGCCGAAGAGTGGACTTGTGGGCATTCAAAAGGCCCAGGCATGGCTTAACTGACGGCTAAGAAATTAACTGAGCCCAGTAAAAAATATAATTATGGAAAAAGAATTGTAAATTAATTGCAGCACTGGATGAACAACGCGCCAAGCATTTCCTGCAAAAGAGTAATTTACGTGGTTGGAGCATGCGATTTAGTCGTTTCGTTGACACTTGTACGATAATTTGTTAACGAGTTTTGGCTAGGAACGATGTTCGATCTAAGTAAATGATCGCAGATATATGTATGTATGTATGTATGTACCACATGGAAAGGGGTGGATGTGTACTCTTCTGTCATAAGTAATTGAAATATTTGCTCTTATTAAAAACTTTAGTCAAATGGTGGTTAAATTGAGTTAATTAAGTTAACCGAACAGACCGAACTAATCAGCAGGATGAGAGCCAAAATTAATCGGGACGCCGATTGCTACTGGCGTCCCTTAGCACATCTGCGAAGGTATCAGGGCTGCCGCTATCTATAGCGCTAGAGAGAGAATTTTTAAAATTGCTTACTTGCGGAATTTCCGCTTTAGCTAGTCCATTTCCACTTCAGGTGGTAAGAATCTAGAACCCACGCGCAGCGATTTGTAAAAGCGGAAATTTCTTGAGTTTTGTGAAAATAATCTCTAAAGCTACGGAACTGGGCACTGGAATCAGCCGGCAACCATTGTAGAGGAGAAAAATTAGCAAAGATAAATAAAAAAATAAATACTACATTCTCCCAATATTCATATGATCAACAGGTTACAGAGAATCCTGAGGCCAGCAAGGGTGCAACATTGCATTCCTTGCCGTATGAAATACGTACGAATAGAAAAAGTGCATTATCCAGCAACTGGTGTCAAAAGGAGCCAAATATTTTTTTTGCAGTGGCACAGCTTTATTTTCCCAATGGGCATCTTATTTCCTGTGGGCGACAGTAAAGTTAGTGCACCTTTAATTTACACGTTTATACAACAAGGTAGTGGAAAATCGCGTTAACGGTGATGTTCTTCTATAATTCACCCAGAAAACACGTCTATTTACAAGTGGAGTCATGGCCTAAGCGTTTGGTGTAAATCTGAAAGTGTGGAAATAACACAATTCATTCAGAAGAGTAGCTAAATATTGTAATTAGCGTGGCATGTTATGGGTATTTGTGTATGGGGCTTCCTAAATAACTTGATTGGAACAGCATCTTCAGTTATCTGTTTCAAAAAAAGAAAGGTTATACGTCGCCCCTCGGTATAACACTTTTCAGGTGCTGGCTTCGATATATCGGTGTACTACTTTGCCTTAAACCCTAGTGGAGCATCAGGTCGAGTGTTCGAAATTTCATCAAAAGTCAGAATAAAACTGTAGATTTTAATGCAATTTTTCTTTCAAAAACCATGAACTGTGACGCAATGCGCAGAAAAAACGAAAAAGTTACACACTTCTTTGCGTAACCTTCTATTCATGAGCCATGGCATGTCGTATTAAAGCCTGCTACAGACAATGGCCCATCCCCGGCCATTTGAAGCCATCTGCACTGTGTGGACGGGCGAATGGCGTTCAGTGGCCAATGGTGCGTAACCGTCATTACTCTCAACAGCGATGGGCCATAGGATGGCCACAAATGACTTCGAGAGCCATTTTCCTCCACGCGATGGCCCATCACGTACGCAACTTTGAATAGCTGATTTAAGTTGAGAGGCTACTACACAATTATCGCAATGCGACTGTCACCGACCATCATCTGTCAGCTTTCAATTTCAATTGCCCACTATGCGCAATTTCCTGATGGCCCATCGAAGACCATTGTGTGGACGGACAATATTTGAATTGATATTTGGTGTGTGATATGGCGGCCATCAAAGTCACCATCGCGATGGGCCATTGTCTGTAGCAGGCTTAAAAAAATTACACAAAAAAGCATATACATATACGTAATATTGTATTGACTTCTTCCTGTCTCCCAATTTTTAGCTCATTTTAAATGTTCAAACTTACTCATCTTGTTCAGAGGATCAAATCGGATGCAATATAAATCTTTTTAGAATATTGATAACGACCAACGAATTTTTCCAATAATCTCCTTAGGCTCCTTCTTGTTGTATCTTTCATTGTACTGAAGTTTTATTGTTCCTTTCTTCTCAAATCATAATTTCGAAAATGTACACTTGAATGCAACAACGGGGATCGTCCGACTCTCATGAGGTAAACGAGGCAAATATTTTGACCACAGTAATGCCATGTAATGCACCTGAACACTTTATGGTCTTTTTATCCTTTGGGTCCAAATTCCGTTTATTGCACCTGAGGAATTTCTGTGGACCACGCAGACTTGTTGTTATTTAATGCCTGCAGTCATCAATTTTCGACTAATTCAGTTGTTATCTGTAGGCTCTCATCCGGTCTTTGATGGTCTGGTACATGTATCTGTGGGCAGGCACGGAGTCGGTTTAAGCTAGCCCGGCTGACTTACTTAGCTCTTAGCCGTCTCTTCATACTGTCACTACGTAACCACTTGGTTCAGGTACTAAAGGTAGAAGAACAACCGTGGAAAAATGAATGAAAAGACAGTGCAGTCGAGGCTCGTTGCAACGGACTGCGGCTGGTAAGGTAAGCAAACCACGATGAGAAGAATCACTGAATTTTCCAAGAAACGATTCATCTTTCGGCCTACAGTGAATTGGATGTTGCACGTGTGCATTTCTCAGTCCCGGACGGGCCGGCCGGTATGACTTGAAAGCAAATCCAGGACGACACTTGGCCGCCCGAGATGCATACGAACGAACGAACAATCTTTGGTTAATCCTCACATAAGCGGCCACACCTGAGTCTGATGATGTTATGCATTTGTTGTTCTTTTTTGGACCAAAATGAACGGACAATAATGCCCTTTGGTCGTATCTCTGCTCAACTCAATGCGTTCTTCTCTTTTGTCACAATTTCCATTGTAATTATCGCATTTAAGATGCTCTTGATTCGATCCCGGCAAGTTAAGCTGATTAGGGTTGATATCGAATTTGAGGCAGCTCAGTAATAATTATATGAGGTGGCTCATTATATGCACTTAGTGGTCTACTTTATAAAGTTCTTTTAATCTGCACATCTTTTAGCACACAGGAAAGAAGAGAATCTGTGTAGGATGATGTTGATTTATTGCGAGTTTCGCCCACGTTGGCCACAGCTGCATGATAACTTGAGTCAGAATCAACAGTTGATTCTAGTCAGATATATTCTGTACTGGTTGTGTGTTCGCTGACAATGGCTGCGTTTTGGTGAATTCTGGTTCAATTTCATGGATCTGACTTCTCTTAATTCCTCCTCCATATGCTCTACCCACTGGTAAAATATGTTTGGACAACTGTCAATTTTTGAATCTGAAAATGTTCCCTCCCGAAAATACTTTTCAGATTCGGAGGGGAACATTTTCAGATGCAAAAATTGACAGTTGTCCGTACATACATATGTATTTTAACGGAGGGGAAAGTATAGTATATGGAGAAGAAATCGAGAAAAGTCAGATCCGTGAAATTTAACCAGAGCTCGCCAAAACGTAGCCAATGGTCGCGGTCCCAAAAAAAAACAAAATCGGGAACGTGATCCAGCTCCGACCCAGACCCAGGTCCGTGAATCATAAGTTGTCTCAGAAACGGCTATGATCCATCCAGATCCATCGGCTGTCAAACATTCGAATTGAATTTGTTTTCTGCGAATACTGCTATTTCTAAAAAAAAAAATTCTTCAATATAATTAACACGCGACAGCGATTGAAAACTGGCGACCGCATAGCTAAAGCCAATCACAACACCTGAAAACACGTCCGCAAGTATGTATAATCAGTGAGCTTTCAGAGTAGTTTCGGTAACATGGACCACTAAGCACTAACCGACCGGGAAAAAATTATGATCCGAAAAATGACGTCACTTGGAACATGTTCCAATGTTCCAGAACCGGACCAGACAGCGTTTCTAAAAGTTGTCACACATGATCGAGCAGACCCACGACTGAACTTGATCAAGGAGTATCGGCACGCTGGGGAAACTTTTCAAATGTCGGAAAGAACAAACGTGATTTTATGCATTAAATCGCCGAACGAAAGCTTTGTAGTGCTGTTAAAAATTAATTACACTTTTCAATATTCACAACTATTTTTTTTTCTGCAAAATAATAAGAAAAATCTCATTTTACGTATTGGCGGAAGAGGATATGACATTTCGTGCTGCCATAGTCGCTGCTTTCAATGTATAGTAGATTATCCAAGATACAGCCGATAACGCTGCTGATGCCCCTAAAATAAATAACTGGCACAACAGTCCAATTTGAACCATGACCTCGAGATGAGTTAGCATCATCTCATTTTCTAGATCGTGTCGGTATGTCTTGTGCAGAGTTGTGTGATCAGCAACACGCTCAACCGAGCTATTTACCCCATAAAACTCAGCTGTTCAATGAGTGGGCTCATAGTCCGACACGTAAATCCACTTTTTTTATTGAAAACAACCGCATTCAGTAAGAATCGAACCGGGGCCCAGTGCATAGAGGGCGAACGTGCTAAACGTTGCACCATCCGGACTACTGTCATTGATTGATTACTGATAGTTCTGCTGTTACGAGTGCAAAAAATCTAATTAGCCCTCGAAGCTTAAGTTCGACAGACATTACGAACCAAGTGGTCACGAGCCACCATCGAACCACATCAAAATCAATAGAACAGTTGAAATGAGGGGATTTTTCGCATGTTCTATTAATTTTGACCCAAAGGGAGCAAAGACCTTTTCCATAGTCCTCCGCGTGGGCGCCCCCTGGTAACGGCAGTGTATCAATTCGCTGACGGCCAATGTCTTAGCGATAAGACAGTTTGGAAAAGGCAGATAGCTGTAGCCTGAATGGCTGACGAACACCTAAGCGTCTCAGGTCTAGTAGGATGGATTGACTTGCGTAGTTGGACCTGCTACATAGTTGTGTGGGCTCCAGCACGTTTATTAAACCATCTGAAGCAGCTATCTCCGAGGCCATCCCCTGAATGGGGTTAAGCGACGTGCTGACAACTCGTCCTTGTAAAAACCACTCCATGTCAAGAAACCTGGAATAAAAGCCTCGGATTGGACGGATCAACAACGACGACCACGCAAACGAATAAAGGATTATTCTTTCGGATCCTGGAATGTACGCTCCCTGAACAAACCGGGGGCCGAGAAGGCCCTCCTTCAACAGGTCGAAAAGTACAAACTGAGCATTACTGCAGTCCAGGAAACAAATTGGCTTGGCAGCGAGACTAATGACAAGAAATCGCACACAATTTTTACAAGTGGCAAACCATCGGGCCGCAAGGAGTTTGGAGTAGCATTTATAGTGAACAATCACCTCAAACCGCATATTACTGACTTCAAACCCATAAATGAACGGCTGTGTGCGATTCGCATCAAGACTCGATTCTTCAATCTCTGGCTCATCAATGTGCATGCCCCCACTGAAGTTAAAGAAGACGCAGTAAAAGACGAGTTCTACGCCCGCCTTGAAACTCTCTTCGACTCACTTCCAACAAACGACGTCAAATTGCTGCTGGGAGACTTTAACGCGAAAGTCGGGAATGAAAGCTGGCATCGGGGGACCACTGGAGGCCACAGCCTCCATGAAGAATGTAACGATAACGGCCAGCGACTTATAGACTTCGCCTGCAGCAGGAATCTAGTGGTAAGCTCTACGTGTTTCCCGCATCGACGCATTCACAAGCAGACCTGGAAGTCTCCAGACGCACATACCGTCAACCAAATTGACCACGTCCTCATTTGCAGGAGATGGGCGTCTAGTATCATGGATGTCCGCTCCTATCGAGGAGCAAACTGCGACTCAGATCATCACTTGGTGAAGACGACCTACAGATGTAGAATTTCCTCAGTGCACCAGTCAAGAATCAGCCCTCCCAAAATCTTTGCGGTTGATAAGCTCTTGAGTGATGCTACAGCGGTGGCGTATACTACCGCCCTTGAGGAAAAACTATCACCTATGCTACACAACATCAGCAACACAGACGTCCATGGGTTCTGGGAAGAACTCAAGGGTACCATCAAGGATGTCGCAGAGAAGGTCGTGGGATATAAAGCCCGGCGAGCGCGAAATGACTGGTTCGACGAAGAATGCAAAAATTCACTTGACGCGAAAAACGAGGCCTACAGACAATGGATTCAACGAGGAACCAGAGCCAGAAGAGAAAAATATGACGAGCTACGGCGAATATCGAATAGAATAATTAGACGTAAGAAACGTAAATACCTTGACGAGCAGTTGCTGAACATAAACGAAATCTTAGCTAATAGGAACACCAGACAAGCGTACAAACTAGTAAATACAATTAAGAACGGCTACCAACCCAGGACTAGCCTTTGTAAGGACAAGGATGGAAACATCATCAGCGATACCGATGGTATTAACAAACGATGGGCCTCTTATTTTGAAGAGCTTCTAAACCGACCATCTAACATCCCCACACAGGAAGCTCTCGACGATATTGGTGATCTAGGCCCACCCATTCAACCCCCGACAGTAGAGGAAGTTGATCTCGCGTTGCGGTCACTAAAACGAAATAAAGCGCCGGGCGCTGACGAGATTCCAGCTGAACTGCTAAGATTCGGTGGAACGAGTCTAGTTGATGCCATACATCAATTACTCCTGCGAGTATGGGAGAACGAGGAGATCCCAGACGATTGGCGCAGAAGCATCATCTGTCCAATTCATAAAAAGGGAGATAAACTGCGGTGTGAGAATTACAGGGGCATCTCACTAGTTTGTACGTCCTATAAAATTTTGACGAAAATTCTGGAAAATAGAATAAAACCGTACGCAGAACGAGTCATTGGCGAATATCAAAGCGGTTTCAGACCTGGTCGCTCCACAACCGATCAGCTCTTCTCAGTCAAACTGATACTCCAGAGGTGCTGGGAATACAACGTAAACGTATACCAAATATTTGTCGACTTCAAGCAGGCATACGACAGTATCGATCGTGGAGTACTGTACAACATCATGCTGCAATTTGGTATACCAGCAAAATTAGTGCGACTGACAAAGATGACGATGACCTACTCCGTCTCACAAGTCAGGATCCAGAATAGACTTACTGATCTATTTGAAACACGCACTGGTTTGAAACAGGGCGATGGACTGGCACCGACGCTCTTCAACCTAGCACTGGAATACGTTATTCGGGCCATGAATATGGACAACAGCAAGACGCTACTCATCAAGTCGACACAATTAGCAGCGTACGCCGACGACATCAACATCATGTCCCGAAGATTGGCTGACGCAGAAGAACTTCTGCATACGCTCGATACCGCTGCAAAGGAAGTTGGATTACGTATTAACGAGGGTAAAACTAAAATAATGATGCAATCGGTGACAAGGACACCTGCACAACCAAGCATCAATGTGGGGGACCTCAACATCGAGTTCGTGAACAACTTCATTTACCTGGGTTGCAACCTGTCAAGGGACGCCAACGAAACTGACGAAATCAAGCGACGGATACAGTTAGCTAATAAGACTTTTTTCTCGGTTCTCCCCATAATGAAATCGAAGCATGTGCACAGAAACACGAAACTCCGCGTGTACAAAACCATTATACGACCAGTGCTATGCTATGGCTGCGAAGCATGGACCCTAACTCAAGCCTCCGAAAACATGCTAGACACTTTCGAACGTAAGGTTCTACGGCGAATTTTCGGGGCTGTTTGCGATTGAGATGGATGGCGCATCCGGTACAACCATGAGTTGTATGAAATGTACGATGAGCTGCAAGTCTCGAAAATCGTCAAACTACAACGACTTCAATGGGCAGGGCATGTACAAAGAATGGACGATGATCGCATGCCTAAGAGAGTAATGAATGCAGAACGAGTCGACGGAGCGAGACTGCGAGGGCGACCGAGATCTCGTTGGGAGAGCTCAGTAGGTGTGGACGCCGCGCAGCTGCTGGGCTCCCAAAATTGGAGGACGCGGTCACGTGACCGAGATAATTGGAGGACAATGATCCAGGCGGCCAAGGCCCGACGTCGGGCTGTCGCGCCACGATGATGATGATTAATTTTGACCCGGTTCGATGTTGGTTCGCGACCAAAATGATTGTCGTGTGTGTCGAGCTTTACCTATGTAAGTGAGATGATGAAGTCTGTCTGGAGAGTTCAATCGAATCCGCTTTTTCATAAATGTCATGGTAACCTTACACAGTACGCACAATTAAAACGAACCCAATTGTTGATCGCTAAACATTTGAAGTGAGATACTCAGTTTTCTCTCCAGCAATTTTTACCTTAGCTTATTTTTATTTCAATCGAACTGAATGCCATTGAGCCTCTATTGATTTCTCTGTGATATTAACAAATATTATTCGTGTCATTATCCATTGGCCCTGTAGTACAGTATGTTGAAGACGTACATTGCCTGTACTGTACGTCTTCAACATAAAATGTAATGTGCTGATCAATCACTCAATCAATGACAAATTGAAGATCTTAATCAACGCATTGGCTGGTGATGCTGATGACACTGACAGCTTTAATTTAGTTCCTCCATACCCAACACTGCGAACATCTGTGCAAACACAAAAGTCATAGTCGGGCGATTATAATGAGAACTTGATGTCAATAAACAAAACAGTCAAATCCGGCCACCACCATGCAATTCAAAGACTCATAAGTTTAGTTGGCGAAATGCAAATCGGTTTATGAGAAAGCCAACGCAGATTCCCACAGATTTTGCAATTGATCGGATTAGATAGAACTAGGGATGGTTGGAATTGGAGAAGGTATCGTCGGTTAATGGAACTTACCTTCTTTCTACGAACATTATAATCGAATGTACGGACATCGGACATATAGGGAATTCATGCTCTCTGCCATAAATGTCGTAAACGTCATATTCGTCGTAATCTTCTGCCATCCCCACTGTAAAATGACAGCCAATAAATATGACGTTTACGACACAAAACTGCCAAGCAAAGCTAAATATTTTTATGCAATAAGTGGTAAGCCCGGTATGCACGCTTTGCTCTTCACTCAAAAATTAAGCGGATCACTCGCCTTGTGAAGCAGATGCTGCTGAAGATAGAGTTTCAATTTATTTAGAAAGGACTCTCATACGAGAGAAATAAAAAGGGAATGAGATAGGGCAAGAGAAATTTTGCAAAAGGGGATATTATAAGGGGAATGTGAGTTTAACATTTCAAATGCAGACTATATCGGCAAAAGGAAATCGCTGTGGCGAGCTCTGATTAAATACCATGAATCTGACTTTTCTCGATTTCTCATCCACATGCTTTCCCCTCCGGTTAAACGATTTTCCTTCCGGCCTGAAACTACCATACACGATACGGAATTCCTCGAGGCCGGGCCTGATCAGTTTCAGGAATTCCCTATATATAGTATAATTATTTATATGATAGAATTTACACTAACCATCTATCAGCGCACCTTCATTACAATTGATGCGCAATTTTCTTCATCGTGGCTTAGAACTAGCCGCTTACCTTCAACAGGTACGGTTTTTTTTTACCTCTTTCTTTTGACGTTTTTTAAAAGGAATCCTGTGCCCCGTTATAAAAACGCAATAAAAGAAATACGAAAATACCTAAATGTTCAAACACATCGTAAAAAAGAAGAGGGAGAAAGGGGAACCAATTTATCTACTTTTCATCTATGCATGAATGAGTGCATTCACGACGCTCGTTTTATCCGGATCGCTACGGAGCGCTACAACCCCTCCCGGTCGTGATTGCAACCGCTCCTTCCATCCGCTCCGGAGCGGTTACTTCCCCTTGGTAGCAGAAATTTTTTACGCTGTCTGGGCATGTAGCGCTACATTTGACAATTCGCAGCTGGTATGTGCGTTGTGACGTTTGTGTACATCAAAAGCGCAAATACAATCCCCGTCTATGTAAATTCACTGTCTTCTCGTCTTTGATTTGATATTTCCTTGTTTCGTGATGTGCCAAAGGAATGTTTTGCGATGGAAAATTGGCAATTGTCAAATATTTGCGGTGTCACCTGTTTGTCAGACATTTCATATGTAGCGGTTCAATCACGAAAGAAATGTTGTGACAGGTAGCGTCTCCTCAAATGTGTAGTGGAGGGGATGTAGCGTTCCGTAGCGAAAATTTTTCACATGAATGCAGCCAATGCTCGACACGTCCTGGAACATTTATAAAAACAATTTAGTTAATTTTTTTTTTAAATACCTATTTTTTGCAGTTAATAGTAATAATAGCCAAGAAAAAAATTCTCATAACTGCAAGGACGATGAAATATTTGTCTAATTAAAGTACACACCTCTATCTTTCATATCTATATTTGTTATTTTTTAAATGCACTAAAAACCAAATGAACAAAAATATGAAATTTGCAACAAAAATTAAGTTAGTGTGTTTAAATTATTCCGAAATAAATGTTGCTCGAGTAAGGAAAAGGGTACATCTGCGCTACATTTGCGTCATAACCAAACTAAGAATGAGAAGACTGACCACAGAGCGCACTTTTTTCGCTCAAAGATGGAAACGTGCCCTTGGTTGGCCTTCTCTTCACTATTTCTACGCAAAACAATTAGTCGAAACTGACCCTGGTCTTACATGAATAACCGGTATGTTGCTAATTGGCTTGACCCCTCCAACATCTCTAGCATTTCTATGCCTTGTTGACGTTTCGATAGCATATCTACTTTTCGGAAGTGCAGTTGCTAGCATGCACCGTCTATCGGCACTGTCGTCGCTGACAAGCTGTGTGAGTTCACAGGCGGTTTTTGATCGCGCCGAGATTTGAACTCCGAGCTCTAGATTAGTATCGTAAAGCGGTGACCGAACGACCACCACCACCGAGCGCCGAGCCTCAACGCACTGAGCTACCGACCGTTCCAAAGATACAAGCATGTTCAGAAATTGTCCTATTTTTTCAATATTGAGAATCGATACATACATTTGCTTCATGCTTCTAGCATCTAGCCAAATAGTTCAACCGATGGCGATCCGGTTGGAAAAGTGTTATTCGATTTTCCAATCGAATGTAATGCACGCCTGTTTACTTTTAAATGTCAACAGTCGATCCATGGTTCCGAATTCAGATCAGCCTCTCTCATACTCACATCATTCCTTAGCTTTCGCACTATGTAGCCTGAAAGTGTTTCCAACCAAAAGTATCTCAGATGATTATGTTTGCATCTGACTCTAGAGGCTACAAGGCGTATTTAAAAAAAGACGTGACTCTTTGGTGGAGACTCTTGTCGATTTGTTTATATTTCTTCTCATGGGAACGAAAACATGATGTGCTGATCCGATACAAAACAAATAGAGGATGAGGAATGAAGCGGAATCTACAGGATCGGTTTGAATATTTATATTTTGAATTCCGTTAAGAGAACAAAATAAAAGCGTAGGGAAATTTCTACGTACTTACGTGATTTTTGTTGTTTTTTAAAGATCGTTGCAATCAACGAAATCGTGGGTCATGTTTGAGATCGTGCCCAAGTGAATGGAATGAGTCGCACTTGGCACTTGATTGGGTTTCAAGTGCGCCACGAAAATCAAGCAATGAATTTTTTTGTTTATTTAAAGTCTCAAGATATGACATTTTCGTGACACAATCAGTCAATATGTAATGAACTTTTCGTGTTATGTATTTAATTTATTAAGGTGCGTTCAGTTGTTTGATAGCTTTTGTCATGACTGAAAAATGTTTAATTTTGTTTGTTTGGATTCCGGATGTGGAAAATTCAATCAAAGACGGTAGCGCGGAACATTACCAATTTGGCATTAAAACGAAAATAGCCATGCGGTGTCCAGAGCGAGCGAAGCGAGCGTTCATGCTTGTGCGATACTGAGGGTTATGATCCCTTAAGTGAGAAGCGAGCGGAGCCCACACATGGGACTGTTGTACCCAGAGCGAGCGAACCGAGCGTCCATGTACTCGTATGTGCGATACTGAGGGTTATGATCCCTTACTATAAGTGCGAAGCGAGCGTAGCGAACGGAGCCCACACAGCACACAAGGGACTGTTGTACCCAGAGCGAGCGAGGCAAGCGTTCATGTTTGTGCGATACTAAAGGTTGTGATCCCTTAAGCGCGGAGCGAGCGAAGCCCACACAAGCGACTGTTAATTCACAACCCGCGGTATCGTACAAGTGTGCATGGATAATTTCGGTTTGAAACGAGCTGGGATAGCTCCGTTCCTAGGGCGTTGTGAATCCCCGCATGTAGCCCTAGGTAGGCCGTTTCACTCTTTGTACATGTACCTGCATCCGTTTCGTCCTAGCATACCTACATCCAGCGTTTTTTTTCAGGCTATGCACAATTTCAAACCGAAATAAGGTATGCGAAGGAAAGCGAAAATAGCCATGTAGATACTCACCTGCTTTTTAAACGAAATTAAGCATTTTTTTCCTTTATCGATATCGTCACTGGTGATGTGTAAGCTGGATAGTGAATATTTCTGCAAAAAAAAAATTAAGCATTGAGTGTGAAACCAAATGAATCTATGCATGGCTACTTTCGGTTTCAACCGAAAATATTCATTAATGCCTTATTTAATTTATTTGGGGGGCAAAAACTCCTCTTCCATAGTCCTCCGCGTGGGCGTCCCCTGGAACGGCAGTGGTCACTGACCATTGCCAACCAACGTCAAGCCGCCAGTGATGGCGGTGCGATGATTTGGTTGAGGTACCCCTGTGGTGTGGGGTGTGAAAAAAACAATACCACGGCCTTTCCCTTTGAGGGCCTGTCGTTAAAACCGACAATCAAGGGACAGGATGTGTATGCCAGCAACTTGCACTATCCGAAATCTTTATATGCTAACGAAACATCAACTATGCCTCGGATAAGGACTGACTCAACGGTTACGACTTTTAGCTATCGTACAATGACAAAGATTGGATTCTGGAATGTGCGTACTCTCCTGGACAATGGATCAGAAGGTCCCCAGAACGCACGATTTCTTCAATTAGAGAGTGAATTTCTGAGGTACAAATTAAATATCTTAGGAGTTAGTGAGATAAGATGGTGGAACAGCGGAGAATTCATCTCTCCAACGGGCAGCACTGTAATGTTGTACTCCGGTAAAGCTACCGGTAGTCGCCGTGAGTCAGGTGTGGGGCTCCTTTTAACCAGAGCCGCGCGAAACTGTCTTTTATCCTGGGAACCGGTCTCCGACAGGGTCTTGACCGCCAGGTTCCGGACCAAAATGAGGAACATCTCAATAATACAATGTTATGCCCCTACTGAACCCGACAATGTCTTGGCAAAAGACTCCTTCTACGAAGAACTAAACGCCGTTCAGAGCAGAACACCTAAAGGTGACATTATAATGGTTATGGGTGATTTGAATGCGAAAGTTGGCGCTGATAACTATGGGCTCAGACATGTGATGGGGAGACACGGTCTTGGTGATCGTAATGACAACGGTGAAAGATTTGTAGAGTTCTGCAACTTTCACAGTCTCTTCATCGGTGGTACTATGTTTGAGCATAAGGACCACCACAAAATCAGTTGGTCCTCTGTTGATCGGCGCAGAACACAAAATCAAATCGACCATTTTGCCATTAGTAAAAGATTCAAGAGTTGCCTCCTGGACGTGCGAAACAAGAAGGGTGCCGATATTGGGATGGGAAGAGACCATTATCTTATGATCGCTAATGTTCGATTGCGTATTGCAGCCGTGCGCCGCCCCAGCGACGAAAGATCCAGGCCCCGCAAATTCAACACCGCTCGACTAAAAAATCCAGCTGTCTTACAACAATATAATGACCATCTTGCGCAAAAAGCGGCTGAGATAACTAGTCACCCAAATAGTGACATAAACGAAAACTGGGATGCCATAAAAAATGCGTACATTGATATCGCAAATACCATCCTTGGCCCAAACCCGGATTGCCGGAATAAGCCCTGGATGTCCGACGCTTCGTGGCAGCGGATTGTTGAAAGAAAGGAGCTGAAAGTTCGTTTGGCTGCAGCATCAGACGACAATCGAAGCAGCATCGAACTCCTTTACCGTCAGAAAGCTCGAGAAGTTCAGCGTAGTGTGCGACGCGATAAAAGAGTTTATGCCAATTCTCTTTTAGCGTCAGCAGAAGAAGCCGCTAGAAGTAACAACTTAAACGCCGTATACAGTGTCATCAAGGAGTTTACAGGTGGTCGTAACTCCTGCCAACATCCGGTGTAAGATAGTGATGGAAAGCTACTTATCTTGGAAGAAGATCAAATGAGGCGGTGGAAAGAACACTTCGCCGCGGTCTTGAACCGTGTAACCTCTGGTGAAGTTCCCCCTCATATAGATAATTTAGCTAACCATCAAAATGTGCGTATACGGTCCACTGCCCCGACTAAAGAGGAAATAGTCACTGCAATTATTGCACTAAAACGAGGAAAGGCCGCCGGACTTGACGGTATCCCTGCCGAACTTTATCAAGGAGCGCCAAGCGTAACTGCCGATTTGCTGCACCCACTTGTTGATAAAGCGTGGAATACAGAGACCTTTCCCACTGAGTGGAAGGAAGGTTTGATCATCAAACTTCCAAAGAAGGGTAGCCTCACAGACTGTAATAATTGGAGAGGCATTTGTGTGCTTCCTGCCGTTGCCAAGATAATAGCTAAAATCGTCCTGGAAAGACTAAAGGCCCACTTAGAAAGCACAATTGATGAAGAGCAGGCTGGCTTTCGATCCGGATTCTCCTGTGTCGATCACATTAACACCTTGCGAATCATCTTCGAGCAATGCGCTGAATACGATTCTCCGCTTCACTTGCTTTTCATCGATTTCGAAAAGGCTTTCGATAGTGTGAACCGGGATTCTATATGGGCGGCCTTGCGCAGGAGAGGCATCCCTGAGAAGCTTGTGGCTATTATTAAGGCAACCTATGACGGCGCGAAATGTCGCGTTCTGCATAAAGGTAAGGTGTCGGGGGACTTTGAAATTCGCAGTGGAGTTCGGCAGGGGTGCATCCTCTCACCGATCCTATTCCTCATAGTGATCGGCGATGTGTTGCACGCAGCCCTATCCGGACTCGACAGAGGAATTCAATGGACTTTGACATCTTATCTACAACATCTTGACTACGCTGACGACATATGCCTACTCTCCCACAAAATCATGGATCTGTCCGCAATGGCGTTAGATCTCGAGAGGGAGGCAAGGAAGGTTGGGCTAAAGATTAATACCAACAAGGGCAAGGTTCTTAGCCCGCCGTTGCGAAAAAGAAATCCGACACCTATTGCCATCAATATTAATGGGCAGCCTGTGGAGAAGGTGGACAACTTCGTCTACCTGGGTAGCATTCTTGCCGAAAATGGTGGTACGGAGCAGGACATCGCTCGTCGTATCAACCAGGCTAAACGCGCATACGGCATGCTGTCCAAAATCTGGCAGGGCAGTTATCTCAGCATCAAGACCAAGCTGGGCATGTTTCGCTCCCTGGTACTATCAGTACTTTTGTATGGGAGCAGTACATGGAAAGTTTCCGTAGGAGTTACCAGAAAGCTGCAAGTTTTCGTCAACTCATGTCTTCGTCGAATTTTCAGAATTTTCTGGCCTGAAACAATATCAAATGAAGAGCTAAGTCGGCGGACGGGTCAGATGCCAATCGACGAATTGATACGCAGGCGAAAATGGCAGTGGATAGGTCACACATTGCGGAAGAGTGATAACTGCATTGCTTTGCATGCCATGAAATGGAACCCCATTTCCAACCAAGGCCGACCAAGAGGGGGTCCTCGAATCACATGGCGTCGATCTGTGGCAAAGGAGTGTCAGGTACTGGGAAAGTCTTTTGGGGAGTTGCGCCCCATTGCCCAGAACAGAGTACGATGGCGCGCAGGAGTAGTCGACGCGCTATGCCCCGCTAGGGGTTAAGGCAAAGTAGTAGTTATTTCCAAACGGCTTATTTCATGGTGCCGATTTTGAGATCCAACCAAATGAACGCCTACCTCCCTGATATGGTTTTTTGGTAACACCACTCGGTCTGTATAGGGCTAGGGTATATATTTTTATGTCCTTCTTTACTATCGCCCACTTCTGGACGAAACCACAATCCACACGAGGAAACTTTTCGAGGCCACAAAACCTTTCTTGTCCATCAAATCTCAGCTTTCCCATTACCTGGTCGTTCAATTTATAAGCCGATCACTTTACATGCAATTACTTCCTAATTGCACCTTTTACATTTTGACGGATGCGATTTCGCTGTTCCGCGCCGATACCCGATAAAGAGCCCAAACGGCCATAAATGCGGTAGTTGTAACTGAATATGTTGTATCCACAATGTCGGCAACTATTGCAGAGATACATGTGAGTACATCGGAGCAACATAATGTGAAACAAAAACCAAAGTGCATATGAGTACGACAGTAATTGCATGTTTATTATCGAAGAGGTCGAATGTGTGCTTAGTCATAAAATGACTTTGATCTGTTGGAGCCGGTGGAGTTCGCAATAGCAAGATGTTGTGCGGTCCACACTAGCGCATAATCAGCATCCGCCCGGAAGAATGCAACGTTCAAGCGCCTTGATAGGAACTTTTTTTGCGCTTAGAGAAACTAGTAGCAAAACAACGCCAAAAATAATTAACATTTTCTTTTTCATAGAAGAGGCAGAATGGTTTGGATGGAGTAGTGTAGGCGCAGTCGCAGACATCTTAAAGTAGTACGAGTACGAAATGCCAGATAAGTTTGCAGAATGTGATGACCTCGAATAATTCACTGTGTCACATGATAAGAGCTGCGATGTTTCTGTTTTTATTCTCAGAATAGCATTGATAAGGAGTAGACTGCGATAGTATCCCTGGCAGTGGTGGAAATGCCAATGGAGTGATTCACATTGATCGCTGACCTCATCCCGACAAGAATTGGAAGTGGCAGGCAGATAAGGTACTTGTGTACTTGTTGTGCCAACCAACAGTTTATGTACTTTGTACATTATACAGATACGCATAAATAAACCCTAAAATTAACAAATTTTCCATTAGATGCTGCACTCGAACACCTGCTCTTTAAGATAGACTGAATAATAAAGCAAATACGAGTAATTTACACGAAACTTGAATTTTCAGACAATTTGAATATTAAGATGCCTAAGATCAACCGAAACACCTGAGTTTGCTTACCGAGACGACCAATGTACATTGCAGTTGTAGGGTTGTCCATTAGCATTTAATTATCGCTGCTACTTCACCTCCGATTTTCCTGACAGTTTAGTATGTACATATGTTTTGTCTCCTGATCATGCCGATCAAGAATATAATGAACATGTTCTTCACCTAGGTAGTCCAAGCTAGGATGATCGACAAAGCATGATTTGGAAAAAAAATCGCGTGGTTTTGAAATATGGCGCAATTGTTGGAAACAGTCCCCTGAATATGTGCTCAAATGTCCTCAATGATAGAGCGTCCGGAAGTGTAGGGGAGAGGGGTCGAATATCCCTTTTTAGGGTTTTGTATTAAAAACAAAACCCTTATGAAATCGGTCAAATGTCTGTCCGTTTGTCCGTCTGTCCGTCTGTCCATGAAATATCTCACGAACTGCTGAAGCTACATACATGAAATTTTGTGGGAGTATGTAGAATTATTATAATTCGCCGGAGAAAGCGATTCGTTGTAATAGGCTTACTTTAAGGGGATGTCCCCATAGAGGGGAAATGAAGGTCAAAATTTTTTTTCATCTGGTATAGGCAAGTGGGGTATCATGAGAAAGGTAACACCGAGTACATTTCATTTCCGGTATTTTCATCAAATTTGAAAAAAGGGGAAAAGAGATAGAGGGGAAAATATGTGATCCGAGTTTGTCCCCCCCCCCCCCCTCGCATTTCGATACCGTTATACTTAGAAATATGAAAATTTGCAGAAAGGCGGCATTTTACTAGTGTAGAAAACCGAAAATCGTAGAATTTTGATATCTCAACAAAAAAGGTTAATAATATTTTAGTACATTTCTATAGTTGCAGTTAGCATACCCCGACACGCCTTAAGCACAGCCGAGGTCAAAAATATTGATGGCCAATGATAACCAACATCATCGGCAATAATATCTTTAAGTTTCATTACAATCACATAATATTTAATAATAGTACACTCATTTAAAATTAGGCATTTTGACACTATCCACACAAAAATTACACCTACCGGCCTCATATGTAGGTGTGAGTACTACTTTCATGTTGTTTTTCGTAGTGCGAATTGCAGTTATTTAATTAATCATTTTTGAAAGGGTGAAGATTAGTTGGGGGCGCTACGTCGTAATTGGCAAACTTTACTGAGTGGAAGGGTCCACATAGAGGCGAAATTAAGCTCAAAATTTTTTTTTATCGACTGGTATAGGCAAGTGAGGTGTCGTGAGAAAGGTAATGTTGAGTACATTCCATTTTTTCGCATTTTCTTGAAATTCGTAGAAAGGGGAATAGTGGGGGAGGAAAAAATATTAGTTCGTAATTTGCCCCCCCCCTGGCATCTCGAGACTGTTAGAATTATGAAAACTTACAGGAAGGTGGGTTCCGAATAGCATATAAAATGGAAAATAATGGAATCTGTATATCTTCTCAGAATAGGTAAGTAATAGTTTATTTCTGTAGTTACAGTTAGCACACCTCTGCATGCCTTAAACACGTTCGAGGTCAAAAGTACTGATGGCCAACGATAACCAACACCTTAGGCAATAATATGCTCTAAGTTTCGTTACAATCACGTAATATGAATTGGCATGTAAAATGTAAGTGGGTAAGACAGTTTAATTATGTTTTTTTTTTGTCCATCTGAGTGGTATCAAGAAGAGCAACGAGCCGATATTTATATACCAAAATAAGCGCTTGCTACAAAACCCTCGGATTGCGGGCGTAGCCCTCTATATTCCGGTTTCATTTCAGCTTCCCTTGATTACAAAAAAAAATGTCCAAAGGCCAAATCAAAGTATGCATATAAAATTTCCTACCAAATGATATTTCATACTCTCGACTATAAAATGGTATATTATACTCTAGACCAGGGGTCGGCAACCTTTTGAGGACGTGGAAGTATCTTTAGACCCGCCTACAGTTGGAAAAAAAACTCAAATATCAGTGAAAGAAAACAGACCGAAATGCACCATGTCAGACTAGCAATTTCGAAAATTGGAAATATTGTTCTTACTAAACCGCTTGCAGACATTGGCTGCATTCCTAAAAAAAATCGCTGAGTCAGCGTTTAGTCAGCGCTTCATAATTGGTGACCAGTACATTGTGATTCTTTTCGTGCTTTAGAAACGGCGTGCCGGCTGTCTCATTTGTCAAATGCCATGTTCAGTTTGGCATTTGACAGAAAACTCGAAATTTCCTGCAATGATGAGTCCCAGGCGACACACAAGATACGATTACAACTTTCTTTCCCACAATAAGGTTTAACAATTACGTTAAAAACACGATTATCGACCATACACAACACCACCGAGGTTAAAGCGCGTTGACATGATCAAACTACGGTTTGACAAACCACCTACTTGAACGTGTCAACCCCTTGTCAAACTGGTTTGATGTCTTGTGCTTCTGTCAAACCGTAGTTGGACGGTGCTCAACTTTTCATCAAATGCTAGTTTGTCAAATCGTAGTTTGATCATGTCAACGCGCTTTTAGAATCGAAGTTTGACAATTGTCGCAAATGCCAAATATTGCGCTGAGCCAGAAAAGCGAGAAAATGTTATGCTGACCAAAAGTCAAAGCGCTTAGCCTCAGCGCTTAGCTCAGATTTAAGTTTCCTCTTGACACTTGAGTTGACGTTTGAATGCTAACTAAACCAAGACACACTCCCACCAAAGACACTCTACTACTCTAATTTGCTCTCGGTGGTTTTTTTTAAGCGTATGGACAACCCTGCACCATTTTGCTAAAACCACATGTCATGAGTCGCCAACAATGAAATCAGCTAAAATGATATGTAAACGGACGGACAGGCAAATATGTGATCAGGTGTTCATTGAAACCAATCGTTTTAGTGGTCCACGATATCGATTGATCTTGGTTCAAAGTCAAATACAATTAGCATGTCTTGTCTTGCACCTTTTCGGAAATTTCGCACATTCATCAGACATGCGGCCTATTAACATGACCCAACGACCATTTACATACATAGGTGTTTGGTTTTAGTGATCATCACGTAATGGTGGTGTGTAATTTACATTCACCTGTACTTTATTTTAAAATGACGCTGTTCTTAATGTATGCGGATGCGGAGAATATTTAACTTAATAACAAAAAAAAAACAGAACTTTCAGACGGTTCTGGATTGATGATTATGGCTTACAACAAAGATAACTAAAAACCTGAGCCTCTGCACATGCTACGCTTCTTGAAAGGTCATATGTCTGGCCGTCTATATATCATAGTTAACGATGCGAGCGCCACGTAGTGTCTTCCCTAAAATTCTGTAATGGACGGTTGAGTGGGTAATCAAAGATGCCCATGGGGACGGAGCCTAAGGTAGCATACTGACCGTGAAAGTCGGGCCGTGCCATCTGGCGAAGAAAAGGGCCCCTCAACGAGCTAAACAGCGGCCTATGCATGGTGTAACTCAGTTCGGGAGACGAGGGCGGGGTTTTCGCCGCTCGTTGCCCCTGTCTTTTAAGTATTAATAAAAATTCATAGGTTTGGGGAAGACAAAACACACATGGGAGGCAAAAATGGGGATTGAGGCGATAACAATGGAATGGTTGACGGACGGCCCAGATTCCCTCCAGGCGTAATGGGACCCTCGGCCTCTGGTTTCGTACAACCGACAGATCCTTACTCATCAGGTGCTGCCAGTGGAAGCAGTACTTTCTCTTAATTGACCTAACCCCTTGTGGGGCATAGCGCATCAACTGTTCCATGTGGCCCAGTTGACGTTTCGACGGCATAAACTGGTTTCGGAGAATGCAGTTGCCAGCATGCACCTCCTGCACATCCACGAACGTCGTCGTGGACGGGATTCGAACCCGAAACGCCGATAGTCAAACATGAGACTTATGCCACACTGCGCTACCGGTCGCCCCAACATTACGGTTGACGACCCAGCAAAATGCGCCAACAAATTTAATAAACAGTTTATCGAACATCCACCTTCTGATAGACTTAAGCGCATCATTACTAGGAGCATTCATAACCGTTCAGCTGACCAGAAACTTCAGTTTACATCTCAGGAAGTTAAAGCAGCGATAAAAAGACCGAAGAGTTCCAAAGCCCTTGGACCAGACGGTATGATGCTCCAACATCTTGACACACGAGCAATTGCCATAACGGCCACGATCAGCCAGCCTCTTCATCTCATTGTCTATCATTCCCGAATATTGGAAGAAAGGAAGATTGATCCCTATTCTAAAACCGGTAAAAAAACCAACACTAGACGAATCATATCGTCCAATCACACTCTTGTCTCCTGTAGCCAAGACCCTAGAAGCGCTGCTCCACCCTATAATTGCGACTCACTTTCAGATGGCCGACCACCAACATGGCTTTACAAAGATGCACAGCAGCACGACGGCTTTGGATGTCATAACATCGAAAATACTTAATGGCTTCAACCTAGCACGTCCCTGTCAACGAACAATTCTGGTGGCATTAGATTTGTCAAAGGCTTTTGACACTGTCAGCCACTCGTTTCTCCTGTCTGACATCTGCGGTACATCGCTTCCGTCGCATATTGTAAAGTGGATCGCCAACTATCTTGCCGGCAGACAGTCCTACACAGAATTTTGATCCGGCAAATCTAAGACGAATTAAACAGGGTGTTCCCCAAGGAGGATTCTTATTTCCCACCCTGTTTAACCTTTACATGTCAAGACTCTCTACGCCACCTGACGGACTCGAAATTGTGAGAAATGCTGATGACTGCACGATTTTAGCAACCGGCAACGACATCACTCAAATGTGCGAACAGATAAATGGGTATCTCGACGAACTGAACACATTCTTCGTCAGCGAAAATCTCACTCTATCTGCGCCGAAGTCTACCGTTCGCTACACTGTTTACCACATGGACCAAAGAAGTGGGACAACAATTGGATATTGCAGTTGACGGTCAAACTATCCCCACCATTAACCACCCTAAAATTCTCGGTGTCACCCTTGATAGCATGGCTACCTCCTCGGCCCATGCGTCAACCATTTGTGACAAGATGAGAAGCAGGAACAAAGTCCTCAAAGCTCTACTACTTTGCCTTAACCCCTAGCGGGGCATAGCGCGTCAACTACTCCTGCGCGCCATCGTACTCTGTTCTGGGCAATGGGGCGCAACTCCCCAAAAGACTTACCCAATACCTGACACTCCTTTGCCACAGATCGACGCCATGGGATTCGAGGACCCCCTCTTGGTCGGCCTTGGTTGGAAATGGGGTTCCATTTCATGGCATGCATAGCAATGCAGTTATCACTCTTCCGCAATGTGTGACCTATCCACTGCCATTTTCGCCTGCGTATCAATTCGTCGATTGACATCTGACCCGTACGCCGACTTAGCTCTTCATTTGATATTGTTTCGGGCTAGAAAATTCTTAAAATTCGACGAAGACATGAGTTGACGAAAACTTGCAGCTTTCTGGTAACTCCTACGGAAACTTTCCATGTACTGCTCCCATGCAAAAGCACTGATAGTACCAGGGAGCGAAACAGGCCCAGCTTCGTCTTGATGCTGAGATAGCTGCCCTGCCAGATTTTGGACAGCATGCCGTATGCGCGTTTAGCCTGGTTGATACGACGAGCGATGTCCTGCTCCGTACCACCATTTTCGGCAACGATGCTACCCAGGTAGACGAAGTTGTCCACCTTCTCCACAGGCTGCCCATTAATGTTGATGGCAATAGGTGTCGGATTTCTTTTTCGCAACGGCGGGCTAAGAACCTTGGTCTTGTTGGTATTAATCTTTAGCCCAACCTTGCTTGCCTCCCTCTCGAGATCTAACGCCATTGCGGACAGATCCATGATTTTGTGGGAGAGTAGGCATATGTCGTCAGCGTAGTCAAGATGTTGTAGATAAGATGTCAAAGTCCATTGAATTCCTCTGTCGAGTCCGGATAGCCTTTTCGAAATCGATGAAAAGCAAGTGAAGCGGAGAATCGTATTCAGCGCATTGCTAGATGATGATTCGCAAGGTGTTAATGTGATCGACACAGGAGAATCCGGATCGAAAGCCAGCCTGCTCTTCATCAATTGTGCTTTCTAAGTCTTTCCAGGACGATTTTAGCTATTATCTTGGCAACGGCAGGAAGCACACAAATGCCTCTCCAATTATTACAGTCTGTGAGGCTACCCTTCTTTGGAAGTTTGATGATCAAACCTTCCTTCCACTCAGTGGGAAAGGTCTCTGTATTCCACGCTTTATCAACAAGTGGGTGCAGCAAATCGGCAGTTACGCTTGGCGCTGCTTGATAAAGTTCGGCAGGGATGCCGTCAAGTCCGGCGGCCTTTCCTCGTTTTAGTGCAATAATTGCAGTGACTATTTCCTCTTTAGTCGGGGCAGTGGACCGTATACGCACATTTTGATGGTTAGCTAAATTATCCACATGAGGGGGAACTTCACCAGAGGTTACACGGTTCAAGACCGCGGCGAAGTGTTCTTTCCACCGCCTCATTTGATCTTCTTCCAAGATAAGTAGCTTTCCATCACTATCTTTCACCGGATGTTGGCAGGAGTTACGACAACCTGTAAACTCCTTGATGACACCGTATACGGCGTTTAAGTTGTTACTTCTAGCGGCGTCTTCTGCTGACGCTAAAAGAGAATTGGCATAAACTCTTTTATCGCGTCGCACACTACGCTGAACTTCTCGAGCTTTCTGACGGTAAAGGAGTTCGATGCTGCTTCGATTGTCGTCTGATGCTGCAGCCAAACAAACTTTCAGCTCCTTTCTTTCAACAATCCGCTGCCATGAAGCGTCGGACATCCAGGGCTTATTCCGGCAATCCGGGTTTGGGCCAAGGATGGTATTTGCGTTATCAATGTACGCATTTTTTATGGCATCCCAGTTTTCGTTTATGTCACTATCTGGGTGACTAGTTATCTCAGCCGCTTTTTGCGCAAGATGGTCATTATATTGTTGTAAGACAGCTGGATTTTTTAGTCGAGCGGTGTTGAATTTGCGGGGCCTGGATCTTTCGTCGCTGGGGCGGCGCACGGCTGCAATACGCAATCGAACATTAGCGATCATAAGATAATGGTCTCTTCCCATCCCAATATCGGCACCCTTCTTGTTTCGCACGTCCAGAAGGCAACCCTTGAATCTTTTACTAATGGCAAAATGGTCGATCTGATTTTGTGTTCTGCGCCGATCAACAGAGGACCAACTGATTTTGTGGTGGTCCTTATGCTCAAACATAGTACCACCGATGAAGAGACTGTGAAAGTTGCAGAACTCTACAAATCTTTCACCGTTGTCATTACGATCACCAAGACCCTGTCTCCCCATCACATGTCTGAGCCCATAGTTATCAGCGCCAACTTTCGCATTCAAATCACCCATAACCATTATAATGTCACCTTTAGGTGTTCTGTTCTGAACGGCGTTTAGTTCTTCGTAGAAGGAGTCTTTTGCCAAGACATTGTCGGGTTCAGTAGGGGCATAACATTGTATTATTGAGATGTTCCTCATTTTGGTCCGGAACCTGGCGGTCAAGACCCTGTCAGAGACCGGTTCCCAGGATAAGAGACAGTTTCGCGCGGCTCTGGTTAAAAGGAGCCCCACAACTGACTCACGACGATTACCGGTAGCTTTACCGGAGTACAACATTACAGTGCTGCCCGTTGGAGAGATGAATTCTCCGCTGTTCCACCATCTTATCTCACTAACTCCTAAGATATTTAATTTGTACCTCAGAAATTCACTCTCTAATTGAAGAAATCGTGCGTTCTGGGGACCTTCTGATCCATTGTCCAGGAGAGTACGCACATTCCAGAATCCAATCTTTGTCATTGTACGATAGCTAAAAGTCGTAACCGTTGAGTCAGTCCTTATCCGAGGCATAGTTGACGTTTCGTTAGCATATAAAGATTTCGGATAGTGCAAGTTGCTGGCATACACATCCTGTCCTTTGATTGTCGGTTTTAACGACAGGCCCTCAAAGGGAAAGGCCGTGGTATTTTTTTCACACCCCACACCACAGGGGTACCTCAACCAAATCATCGCACCGCCATCACTGGCGGCTTGACGTTGGTTAGCAATGGTCAGTGACCACTGCCTTTCCAGGGGGCGCCCACGCGGAGGACTATGGAAGAGGAGTTTTTGCCCCCCAGTTCTTGGGGGAAAGACAAGGAGACCCTACTTGTAAGTCGTTAACAAGTCTATCGGGAGATCTGTGGCCAATTATGCGGCTCCCATCGTCGGAAAACTTATGTGACACTCAATGGAGGAACGTCCAGACCTGCCAATAGCTGCTCTTAGAGCTGTCACAGGCTGCCTACTGATGTCGTCGCATGAGCGAACACGCCTTCACTGGGAAACCAGAATGATGCCCCTAAGAAGTCATAACACACTTCCAACGAAGCAGTATCTGGTTGGCTGTTATGGGACTGACCATCCTAACTAACCTTATGGACAGAAGCCCACCGCCACGTCATGTAAGACGTAATATGAAGGACGGCGAGCGGAAAATCGAAAGGTTTAAAAGAGTTCCCTTCGATAACGCCAGCTACAGATCGACCATCACAACACTGCATAGTGAATAAGTGCTATCCTCAATCGCGGACATGAAACCGAACAGGGTACTAAATGCACAACCACCTGCTGTACAAAGACAAACTACGACTTCCTAGAGCAATCAGGACTGCACTCGCCCAACCTCGTTCTGGTTGGTGCCCACGTCTGAACTCGTACCTATCCCGCATTGATAGCGACATACTCCTGTCCAGCCTGTGGCCTCACTCCACACGATCTTAAGCACATCTTAAACTGTCCTGCCAGCTCCCACGCGCCTAACACCTACTGTGCTATGGGATAATCCTATTGAGGCAGCTGGGTTTTTATACCCTAGACTTTTAGTATAGGGTATATTGTTTTTGTCACGACGGAAATATGTAACACCTTAAAGGAGGCTCCGGAGGTATAGCAATGTATATATATGTAAATGATCAGGGTCACCTCCTGATTCGATTAAGCCATGTCTGTCTGTCTGTCCGTTCGCACGATAACTTTCGATAGAATGGAGCTAGAGCCTTGAAATTTTGACTAGATGTTGGAAGTATGATCTAGTTGGTTGGTATTGAAAATGGGCATGATCAGGCCAAGAGAACGCCTACCTCCCCTACATATGTAAAATAATTAAATGTATTTATAACTCCCGATTAAATAAACATGAAAACCTCTAGCTTTGATAGATTGCTCGTGATGGTAATCTTATACTCCCCTGGAAAAATAAAATTGATCAGTTGAAAACTAACGGTAATTTTCTTACAATGAGCCCCGTACTACCCTACTTTTCAGGTTTTTTGTCCATAACTCTTGAACCAATTGACGTAGACATCTGATTTTTGGCATGTAACCCTGGGGTGAGAAGCTGCTTAGGTTTTGGGATGTTGGGCATAATCAGATCAAAGGAACGCCTACCTCCCCTACAAAATTCAAAAAATTAAATATTATTTTAATTACGTTAACTTTCGATAGAATGACACTAGCAAGTCGAAAATTTGGTAGAATGTTGGTAGTAAGATCTTATTAGTTAACACTAAAAATGGGCAAGATCCGACCCAAGGAACCCCTACCTCCCCTTCAAATGAAACTTGGAATAAGCGATTACTTTTGATACAATGAAGCCAGCAGCTTGAAATTTTTGTCAAATGTTTGAAGTGAGATTGAGTTAGTTGGCATTAAAGACGGGTTAGATCCGACCTAAGGAACCCCTACCTCCCCTAGAGATGACACTTAAAACAAGCGATAGCTTACGACAAAATAAAGCTAGCGACTTGAAATTTTGCCCAAATGTTTTTAGTAGGATCCAGTTGGCTAATATTGAAAATGCGTAAAATCCGACCAACGAAACCCCTACTTCCCCTACAAACGAAACTTCAAATAAGCGATATCTGTCGATAGAGTGAAGCTAGAGACTTAAAATTTTGTTTGTATGTTTGTAGGGTGATCTAATTGGTTGGTGCCAATGATGGGCAAAATCCGACCCAAGGAACCCTTACCTCCCCTACAAGTGAGACTTCAAATAAGCAATAACTTTCGATGGAATGAAGCTAGCGACTTGAAAAATTCAACAAATATTTGTAGAATGGGTTAGTTAATTCATTTTGAGAATGGTCAAGATCTCCCTGAATGAGTGCCAACCTCCCCTATAAACTGGCTATATAGGAAACTCACTTTTAATGCATGGTCGTTGCCAATTATTACTTTTGGTGTCACCACTAGGTCTGTACAAGTCTAGGGTATATACGCTTCGGACTCCGGGCCGAAGCGAAGCTTCGGCCTGGTTAGAGTTGTGAATGGTATTCACGCACGGCATGCAACACCAATTTTCAGATGCTCTCGGTACAGTCAAATAAAACAAAATAAAATAATTTTTAAATTCATTTTTATTTTTTTTGGTTTTTTTTTTATCTTTCTTTTTAATATTTTTTCATATATATTTTTCTGTGTACATATCTACGTTTTTTTTTTAATTATTCATTTCACTTTTTCAAGTCTCTATTACATTATACACATTTGTATCATTTTTTTTTAATATATAGTAATAATTATCATATTCTATACACTTTGTACAAAATATTCTACAGATCACAGAACATGTTTACATTAAAATGTAAAAAAAATTAGAAAAACAAAAAATAAAACATCTTTTTTTAATAAATGTAATTAAAATTATTTTAAATGTAAGTTTTATGTTACATAATTACTTCAAAAAACTAAGTAATTACATGTACTCATATATACTACTTCTTCTTGATTCCAATGTTGTTTATTGAATTTTTATGATAAAATACTATGAAGATGATAATTGAGGATGAATGTTTTCTGATGAAATGATTTGATGGGCCGCAACAAAAAAAAAAGAATATCGAGCGACAAGATTTCATACAGAATAGATGCCATGGCATATTGGCATGGATAAATTTAATTTTCTGGTTGCTTTAGTCAGGAATAAATGAGGAGAATAATTCAGCATGATGACATGTCCCTAATTTCAATGCATCCCTTTTATCTTTTTCGCATAATGTACACTTAAATTTATGTATCTTTTTATACAATTTTATTATATTTAATATTTATCTAATTATATACTTAATAAATGGATTTTCCCGTTGCTTACTTTTTGTAGAGGTTTTGAAATTTATATTAAACATTTTTCTTTTGTGTTTCTTTGTTTCTAATAGTTAAATTGCATCTGAGCCTGAACTTAAGGTTAGTTAAACAGTTTTGCTTTTTCGTTTCTCATTTTCTCTTTTTTTAAACAAATATTCACCTGATTTTTTTCTTATTTTGTTTGTCACTATAAAACTAATAGTTTAAAGAAGCAAAAAGAAGTCTCCGTGAGAAGAACTTTTTGTTTGTTTGTTAATTTTTAAATGTTATGATAATAATTTATTGGATCTAATGAGGATTTATCGATCACGTTTGTCTGTCACCTGGAATTAAAAGAAAGAAAACGAGAAATTAGTGAAATTGTCTGGCAACGATAAAGTAAGTAAATTTGAGGCACGAAAGCATGCAATAATAGAATTTAGACGGCTTGAGATGTTGGTAGGATGATGATGTCGGTTTGACTCAGGGTCGACCAAAGGCTAAGGCGAAGCCGACGGTCGCCTAGGGCGCCAACTCTGAAAGAGCACCAAGAGGAAAGCCAAATTTGAGACTGAATTTCGCCAACTTAGGACTGAAATCCATGTACTATATGTGGCTTTAAATATTTTGCGATTTATCAGATCGAATGTGTTCCAAGGCTTAATTACAGTGATGGCTTAACGATTTTACGCTGAATTATTGCGTAGGGGAACGCATCTTGCAAATACTAAAGAACGCAGCAGCGGTATTTCGTGGAGTACTGCGTAGTGTCAAAATCCCCGATCGTCCATAGAACAAATGGAAACGTAATGTCACCAGTAAAAAAGCGACAAAGTTTTGAGTTTCATAGAACTTTGCGCCAGCATGAAAGCGGCCCCACAAAATTAATCGTTGAAAATTAGCCACTAATGGACAATTTCGGCTGAAACCGAAAGTGACCCCCCCCCCCCCCCCTCCTCCAAGCCTTTTAAGCAAATCAGTCAAACCAGGACCGGTCAAAGTCTAACTTAAGGCGCAGGCAAGGCGGCTTCCGTGTGACAATTTTTTCAAAAAATATCAGACGGAAGCCGCCAAAAATTACCTTGCCTGTGCGTTAAGTCAGACTTTGACCAGCCCTGGTTTGACTAACTTTGTGAAAAAAACGGCTTTAAACCTTCAATTCCTCCTGGTTCTCACGTAGCTTAAAACCACCCGATCACGATCTTTAAACTTTCTAAGAAAACGACCTTATCTAACCTGAACCATCATAATTCAGCAACAATGTTGCTATTATATGAGTACAAAAGAAAAAAATGCACTCAGTCTATGGACGTAAACTAGCCAATAAAGCGCATAATTTGTTTAGTCACTTAAAACGAAATGCAAACTTCCCACCTTTGTGGCTTTGGGGTCACGCTAAAGTCAAGCAAAAAAATAACATTTGGTGTACAATGTGTTTATTTCGTGCGGTGCTTGCTTTTTGTAAGCTGCCCACTTGGTCATGTTTATTTCCCCATCCATTTCGCGGCCGCTTAATAATTAGTAATAATAAGTGCGACACGACCGTCTCATATTTTTCCCTCCAAGCTTTATACGGGAAAAAAATAATAAGCCCAGACAAAATGCATGCTGACCAGTGGCGGATCCAGAGAGGGGGACAATCCGATTCAATATCCGTGTTGAAGCGAATTATCCAATGATGATACGGTCTTTCACATTCATCATTGCGCTCGGTTCACGTGTTCGTTCGTTGACCGCTCTACGATCTAGAGAATGGAGGTTCGATCCTCGGTGCGAACAAAACCTGTGAGTACTAGCAGAACTCTCACTACGCTCCGAGCTTGTCAGCATAAAGACGGCGTGGATAAAAGGTGAATGCTAGCAGCTACACGTCCAAAAAGCAGATATGCTATCGAAACGTCAACAAGGCATAGAAATGCAAGAGATGTTGACGCGCCCATGCTCCTGGAGGTGTCAACCGAATTAATATCATTGTATGCCAGTTTTACATAAGTCAGGCATTCACCGTCCCAACAGATGCATACCTCTGGACTACCTAGGTTTGAATAAGTCTGGACTATACACCCTTAATTGCCAGATAACAAACAACCACTTGCCCCCTCCTTCCAATATTCAATTTCTAGATACGCCACTGATACTGACATTTTTTAGTGGTTCGTGTGGAGAATATAATTTTATTCCCATCCTTGATGACAAACAAATTACCATATGGTTAAAAGAGCCCCGCCATCTATGACGCGCAGAGATACATCGCGAAACGATTCAACACCTGCAACAAGACCTTTAGCTCGCTGTTGTTGTTTTTTTTTTTGGGAAATAAATTGGAGGCCATAAAAAATTTAAATATATAAATTGAATGAGATTTCACGAGCCACGGCAATGGCGCCGCATCATGGGAGAATTTATAGGTTTCCCCGCAGAGAACGAAACAACAAAAAAAACAATATGCGATCTTTTTATGGAGTCGATCTGGGTCGCAGTGCACGTCAATCGTTGTAATTGAAAATAATTAAAGTCAATCAACCACCCGCCCGATATTATTAATTAAAAGTCTCACCTTTAGACGGGCCGCAGTCTCACCTTTAGACGGGCCGCAGACTTTGGGAATGTGGCTGCTTACACATCCAACAGACCGGGCAAATCGACAGACCTAGGGCCATACACCTTCCTGTATATCGGTGATGTAGACCTGTCCAGGTATACCGGAGAGGTATAGCTGTACAGTTCTACCGGAGCGTGTGTGTTGTCTCGCTATTGTATACCTGGACAGACGTCTCGACTTGCACAGGCATCCAGACCTGCTTAGGCATCCAGATCTGCACAGGCGACCAGTGCCTAAGACACTATTCACACGGAGATACTCAAATCTGGAGACTCGAGACTATAGTTACCCATTATATTTACACGACTGAAGTTGCGAGCTTCCAATCAACATTTCCCTGCGGACTCCCAGCGCGCTTTGCAAAATCAAAGAAACCAAGCGACTGAGCGATTCGGAGACTAGCCTGTCAAGTCTCCGATCGCGCAGTTGTCGATTTTCCACGACTGGAGTATCCCCGTATGAGTGCCGCCACCTTATTATACATGGTGAATCTCTTAGCCGCCGAATATTCCAGTCTACTAAGTTTAGTCTGCTTTAAGGTCCGTTTTGCTAGGCGCTACTCTGCGTCGATAGCATGCGACGTTGAAAAAGATACAAAGGAGTGGTCGGTGCTGCATGGCTGGATCGCCTAACAAAACGCAACTTAAGCTGTGAGTTCCTAGGGCACGACTGAGCGTGAAATCATAACGAATCGTCGAAAGCAGACTGTAGTTGTGCGACTGCACCACATAAACTACACACGAGTAGTACTCGGTTATGATGGTTTTTTTCCGCAGTCGCAAACGGAAGTCACTCAGTCGCGGCCTAGGAATTCACACCTTTAAGGTTGGTTTTGCTAGGCACACGATCGTCGCAGTTCCTAGTCCACGACTTGCGTTGACGACTGGGAAAAAAAAAACTATCATAAGGAAGCACGATTCGTGTGTATTTTATATGGAAGTACAGTCGTACAACTACCTGTACAGCCTGTATTCGACGATCCCCTAAACTTTAAAATACACACGAATAGTGCTCATTTATGATAGTTGATTTTACAGTCGCAAGTCGCTCGTCGCGCCCCAGGAACTCACAGCTTAAGGTCCGTTTTGTTAGGCCGCGACTGTGAGAAAAACTATTATAAAGGAACATTCGTGTGTTTTTTATGAGGAAGTACATACAGTCGTACAACTACAGCTACATCCGACGATGTCCCTCCATTATGATCATTTTTTCCCACAGTCGCGAACGATCGTCGCTAAAAAGCGCCTAGGAAAACACACCTTAAGCGATCAAGCCATAGAGCACGGAACACTATGGGTGTATTTTTTTTTCGATCGTCGCCTGCGATCAACGCAGAGCCGTGTCTAACAACACGGATCTTTAGTCCGGTCGATCAGATCGGTTCGGTGTGAGGCTGTTGACTTTTAATCGTTCGACAGTTTGGTTGAGTTGAGTAGTTTTTAGCTAGCCGCAAGATAGTCGGACGATTAAAAATCGATAATTTGCGCTGGCTTTTTTACAAGTGAATTGATCAATACTCTGGCTAGCGATAGGTTAGACAAAAAAAGGTTGCAAATGATCAAAGCGTGTTCAACTTGGGATGGTATTGAGTCTTTCATGGTCAAAACGAGCTGAGACCATACCTTTCCGATACTAAAACGCCCATTAGAGTCTCCAATTCTGCAAGCTTTCACCGCTGTGCTGTACAATATCGATCCAAAAAAAAGCTCACAAATGTTCAATGTTGCCTCTATTTTTCTTTTGTTGCGATCAACAACAACAATCCATTGTGCAACACGCACAACAAACATGAGGTGGAGTTTTGTCAAGATCGCCTTGAAATCATGCTGGGTGGAAAGCGCAATATTGGCGAAACAAAATACATGCATGCGGAGGCCAGCCATTCATAAGGGGAATCCATCTTGTAACTCTGGATTACGATATGCAATCGAAATCGCAACAAATCACTTCGCAACAACACTTCACAATCAACTTTTGGGCACTTTGAACCCACAGCTGTTTCAACCAACAACGGTTTCGGTTTCGAACACAAAAAAAGAAATGGAGCTGCACGTGCAAAATGTTTTCTCTCCTATCGCCTTTAATGGCTGGGCTTCAAAGCCCATACTGCCAGATGGCATGATCAGGTCGATCAAGCATATGATTGAAGTAATGATAGATCGCCCCAAAACAACAACAGCTATAGCTATGATACGGTATAAGGTAGTTAGTTGGTTGACTTACGTGGGTCTGCAGTTTATACCTCTTCTTATTTTTTGCAACATTAGGCAAGCCACGTCCGATATTCAGTTACATAAAAAAAATGTTGCCTGCCTATGATTGCCTGTCGATCATACAAGATGGTCGATGGACGAATGTACAATATTTATCGAATTATAGAGGGCCACGCGGGGGGGCACAATGAACCGAAAAGCCTTCTCTAAATAGTTGACGGCCCAAAAAATCGGTGAAATTTTAACAACGTGAAGACATGATTTTGAAATACCCCCCTACATCGACATTCTCCCCTTTGTCGATGTAGACAATTTTTCGCAGGTGTTCAAAGTTATTTTTTTCGAAAACATGACTCTTACAATTTTTATTTCATTTTTTTTCGTCGTTGGTTGATGTATCTAAGTATCTTTTTGTGTTTCATCACAATCTTGCGCGTTGAATTTGGCGCAATCTCTGCGGGACGAAAAAACGGCGATTGTTCGCGGGAGAGTATGGGTATAATGTATAGTGGCGATCAAAGACGATCGTGCTAAGGCCAGTTTGGTCTACACGCTATAGCACAGTTGTGCAGCTGAAAAATGACTCGATACTTTTTTCTTTTTAAATACCCAGACAATGGGGCCATCAGCCAAAAAGACGTGGGGGCGCTATTTTGGCGACTGATTGTGCAGAAAATTTAAATAATTTGGGCGGATTGGAGAATGTGTTGCTGCGGTGACTGGACACAGGACAACGACGAAGGTGAGATGATGATCTATTCAAAAGGCAGTCAGTGGATATACTTATGCAGTCGGTGGATATGTGTACGAACTAGAGAATGGAGGTTCAATCCTCGGCGCAGACGAAAACTGCCTGTGGGTATTCATAGAACTCCCACTGCGCTCCGAGCTTGTCTGTATAAAGATGGCATGATGCGCAACTGGACGAGGGGTCAAGTCAATTAACATAAAAAACACACCCTCCACGCAAAATTTTGGATTTGAAAATTTGACATTTTTTTTGGAAGCAAACAAAAATTTTTGTTGAACCAAAATCATTGATCGAATGGTCAAAAAAGCGTAAAAATATTTGATTTTGACACGAAGGGTTGATGGTTGAATTTCTCGTAATGCCGATTTTTGTGCCTTCAACAAAAAGTCAAAACTTGACTAAGCCCTAACTTATCGCTACTCTATTACAAAAATTAACTGTCAAAAGTTCCTTACCGTATGCGACGAACTCGAATGCAAATTTGCGGATTCGGCAGACACGAAAAGCGGACTGCTACTGCTGCTGCTACTGTGCTGTGACGACAAAATTGTATTCGGGCTGGATCTGTCGGACAAGGGTTGACGATAACATGCCGGACTGGAGGATGGCGATGCATTCTGACTGCCAGCAATCAAATTTTCCAATTGTTGTGTTTGAGATTCGGCGTCTAGAGCCGCGGCTGCATCAAAACTGTCCACCTCCGGATGACTCTCCAACTCCTTTTGCAAATCACAAATATAATCGATCACATGCTGAATAATTTCCAATTTGGACAATTTACGATTTTTCGGCATGAATGGGACAAGATCTTTGAGTTTCGACAGATACATTTGTATTTCGGCATTTTCGCCGTCACGATGACGCGCTACGCGACCGTTAATTATGGCCGGAACAGATGCACCGGTTGCACAAACTGCTGTGATGGCTTTCATGGTGATTTCGCTGTGCTTTCTTTGCGATGAAGTAGTAATCCAAAAATTGCAGGTGTAAGGGCTGTACACAGACACAAACACTGAGAAGTCACTTGTTATGGGCTTTATTTAATTTGTTGTTTTTTTTAATAAATCCACAGAATGGTGTATATCCAAATGATGAGCTTGTGATCTACACTCACTTAATTCAACACTCTGAGAAATTCGATTTCAATACAATTCACACTATTAAATGACACCCCCACAAAACACTTGGGAAAACAGAAGATCAGAACTTGGCTATGATGTATGTATGTCTCCGTAGACCAAGTAAACCGTTGCTTGCGCTCGAGAAGTCGACTCGAAATGACGTTCCGAGTTCCCCCAACGAGGCTTTTATACATCGCGTGTGACTCCGCCCCTCGACCAATCAGAACGCTCGTTTGCAAAATATCTTTCCGATATGGATTTCTCCTCTAAACGAAATGTACACGTTCCCCTGTTAATTTGTGTCTCGACCAATCGGATGGCAATTCGATAAAAATACTGTTTGGAAAAATTCACGAAATTTACCGAATTTCTGCGATGGTTCAACATCGTCCGATGTTTTTGTTTGGATTCGTTAAGTTTGAAAATCTCATCGCACTTGGTACGGCATCATGATTTTGTCATTGATGGTTTTTCCGATAAATACCTTATAATTGAAGGCATCCTGTTAAAAATCTCTGAATTTAACGAAAGGTGATAGAATTCCATACACATACATATTTCGGTCGGGCATTGCTTCGTTCAGTTCACAAGAGGGGAAGTACGCACGTTAATTATTACATGTGCCTCGGCAAGGGGTAGGCGAGGAGAAGGAAAGCGAAGCGCCAGTTTTTGTTGACAGCTGTTTGTTTTGCAGAGGTTCTTGCAATTGTCTGAATTATGACGCGACACTGGACTACCTGTTGAGTGTACTTGTACACGATTTGTTGCATGCAATATGGGAAAAATGGAAAATCCCATGTTGCAAGTACATGTACAGTACAGTTCATATCGGAGGGTTCTTGTTTCTCTTTCTGAGTCGTTCGTTAGTTCGGTCGGACGGTTGGCTGCTGAGCGAAGTAGCAGCTGAAGACACTGAATAGCGAATTTTTCGTTGGATAGTTGAATGAGCGAAACATTATATTGTGAAGCGTGAGAAAATTTCTTTTGCAGGGTGGACCGCGATGAAATTATTTTGTCGTGGTGTGGCCCGGTGTTTAACGGTGGGAAAAAACATTTTGATTTTTTTTCCATGTTTTTGTGTATTTTTTTTCATCAATTTCATTATAATGCCGGTCAGTTTGCAGTATGTGAGTTGAAGTAAATGTTCTAAAGTGGGCATTAGTTTAATAGATAAACACGCAGTTCTATTCAATTCCGGCATGACTTCGATATCTGAGGCGCCAAATTTTATCGGCGGCTCATTCAAGCTAAATCTAAAATGCGAGTGGCGTGAAAACATAAAAAATTAAATGATGATGTATCATAGTAGATTCGCCGTTCGCAAATACCTAAAGCGGATTTTTTGTTATACACAATTCTACCACTAGATTTTCCCATACAAAAGTTCCAACCTTTAAAGGTGAATATCTGCAAAACGGTTATGAGTTCGCGAAAAAAAGGATTCGTTTATCCCAGACCAAATTTGATTGAAACCCATAATTAAAATTTGACGCCTTAGATATCGAAGTCACCCCTATGAGTCCCTTTAGCGATACATACCTATAGCTACAGGTATTCGGATTGATATAGTAACAAGATCACTGCGCCCACGCTGCCTTCCAAAGGATCATGCCTTAACTGCCTTGATCCCTCCAGGTGCATGATCGCATCAACATCTCTTGCATAAGCATCTATGACTTGTTTACGTTTCGATAGTAGATTCAGGTGGTGAAGTTGCTAGCATGCACTCGGGCCCCACTTTGTTACCTGTAGAGCTTAGCTCTCCAGGTCGGTCGGCTAGGTCCACATTTATTGAACTTTCGATCTTCCAGAAGCATGCATCTATTGAAAGCACAGAAACATTTTTTATTGTATAGAAGTATCCAATTATGAAAGTACAAAACCATGACGGGCCGCTGTGCTCACCACAGTACACATGGACTGCAATAGGGTTCGTTCTGATACCACCAGGGAATCCTCAACCGATAATCACAATTATTGAACTACAATAGATAGAAATTTCTATTAAATGGAGTAGTTTCCCACCGTCAACATAAGCTTAGGTACCCTGTTCAGTGAAGAAGTGGGATCCAAGAAATGTCTTTCGCCTCCTTGCCAGAGTAGGATAGGTACTGCGAAGATAAAAAAAATAACTTCCTTGTCTTCGTCACAGCAGCTTCTACAGTAGTTATTATTATCTACATTTGGTGTGAATATTTGGGTGGTTAGTATAGTAGTAAAATAACAGTGTAAACGCCTCGTCGCAGAGAAAGCGGACTGTCCGCGCGGACCATTTTACTCAAATTTTACTGCAGTTCGCGCGCGGACTGTTCTAAGACTACACTAACATTACTGCGCGGACAGTCCGCTTTCTCACTGACCGGTGCCATGAAGTCGAATGATCCTATTAGCGGCCACCAAAGTGCACCAAAAAATGCCAATAAGTATCAGGCAAAACAGCAAACAGTATATTCAAAGCAGAAGAAGTAGTTGTCCTTAGAGCACCACAAAAAGCAACGCAGGCCAAATTTTGTACATTTTCTAACAAGCTATACGGTTAATTTCTGTAGTAGTCCACCAAAAAATACCTTAAGCATGAGCAAAACAAATACATACCAGCCTTACCATTAAAAATGGGCAATACAGCATAAAAGGCTCTACTGGAAGTACCCAATACATCGAAACTGTGTGTGCCGAACCGTGTTCTGTGCGGAATAACCTTTATTCCACAGTTATCAGCCCAAATGGTTTTTGTGATGTGGCACAGCAACGTTATCCGCACACACAAGCGCACTAAAAGCATGCCAGAATTCCCTCAAACTAAACCTAAACCAAATCAACTGGATAAATGAGGACTACGTATCTGGTATGCAATCACACAGTTTAGCTCTATTGGTATATGCTTTAAACTTTCATTCTCAACCGATATTTGGAGTAGAGAGTATTGGAATTTGAAGCTCAACATCCTCTCCTCCAACAAAGTTAAGTGGTTAACAAATGGATACAAAACTGAAGAAGGTACAGGAGCGGGTAACGCAGGCCCGCCTCATAAGATTCCTAGGGCAAAGTACGCTACGGTATTTCAAGCGGAGTTTCATTCAATGGAGACCGGCGCGGCAATATGCTTAGCTTAGTGGTCGTGATGCCTTGCAAAGATTGGGCTTTGCAAACAAGGTTACCATCTGTTTCCTCCTGAGATACCCGACGAGTTGGCCAGGAGGGCTTCTGCAAGCCCACCCGTCGGCAAAGAGCCATACTGTGGAGTTCCTTCGAGTAGTGTAAGACGGCACATCAGGGAATGGGGGCACTCTGTAACCAATCCTCACTGGGACAATACCTCAGACAGGCCAAACTGTTTATGCTGGTCACTCACGCAATCATCCCTTGAGCTGTTATGATTACGTAGAAACCCGGTGAGAATTATTTTCAGGCTCCTTACGGATGAGGATTGTCTCTGATCCAAGCTGTGGCTTCTGTGAAAATGAGACCCGTTTGACAGAAAACACGCGGACGCGAACAACGTGCGCTCAGCCTTAAGGTGCGTTTTGCTAGGCAATCGCAGGTGACGATCAAAAAGATACATAAAAATAGAGATCCGTGCTCTATGACTTGATCGCTCGCGAACAATATGCGACGATTTTGTGGCTAGCAAACGTATCTGTAATGTGCAAGGTGGTCACCAGATGGTATTTTGAGGACGGAGCCGAAAGTTTGCCGAGATGACCGTGGAGGTCCGGCGACGCTAAAAACGAATACTCCACAACGAGCTGAGCGGCGACATTTGCTTGTTGCAGCTCAGTTCGGGAGATGTGTGTTTTTTCGCCCGCTCGTTACCCCATAGACATTACAATATAACATAAATCATGTGGCTTGGGGGTAGACAAACACAACAAAGGATAAAGCTGGGTACCACAAACCCAGGAAAACTAATAAAATAAAAATGCTTGCAATGGCCGTCGACTGGCTCATGCAACACGCTCCGAGCCCAGGAGTCGAGCGTCGAGGACCCTTGGCCTGGAAATATATATCCCAACCAATGAGGTCCCGTAGCCGGCAAAAAAAAATGGTGGCCATACAATGGCGAATCCAGATCCCGACATTTCTTTTTTTTTTAAACAGACAAATTAAACCAACGCCGATTGCGTTGGTGTCTATCAAGTAACCCCAAAAACAAGGTGTCGATACACTGTGAGCCGTACAAGTTACGGATCCCGCGAGATATCTGAATTTTAACACTAGGTGCGCTTTCTTCGCAGCGGTCCGCCAGCACAAAATGAATATCCGACCGTTGCGCCAACACAATGTGAGGTTCACATTGTGTTGGCGCAACAGCCTCGTGAACTTCTTTCGGTGGCGGTGGGCCAACTAAAAAATTTACCTTCGACTAGCGGAGTGCGAACACAATATGAAACTCCAACCCGGGGAGCGCCAATACAATGTGAACTACCTGAGTCTGCTGAGCTTCCCTCGGCAACGGCGCGCCAACACAACCTGAGCCAAACTAAGAACCGGCAGGTGATTGGAAACGTCTCCCGTTTGCTACCTCTGTCGGCAGAGCTCTTGACCATTCGTAAATTCGACTTCACGAAAAGTGGCCTAATTCTTGAGATTCAGAACGCACCCAGCCAATCATTCGTTCCCTGAGATCGGTACTCATGAATGTCACATTGACACGATGACATTATGTCACTCACAGTTCAGTAGTGATTGTATGGAAGTCGGGGACGCCGATTAGACGGTGTCCCGTGATGATCGCCACGATTTTGAAGTAGCTACCCCCCTCATTCCTGTCGAAAGTCGCCCACACCACGTGGTATCAACTGGAGGGAGTCGCAGCTCAGAGAGTTAAACAATTATCCGCCTCGTTTTTGTGTATTTCTCTGTCATACAAGCTAGCGTCTTGAGCAGGTTAACGTCCTTCCAAAGATGCAGGGTCTCTAGAGACGACAACACGAGACTGTAATGAACCATATTCTGGTCTGGTTGCGCTGTTTCCACCGGTAGATCTATGTAAAGTAGCACCTGATGATTAGGGATCTGTCGGTGGTACGAAACCAGAGGCCGAGGATCCCATTACACCTAGACTCTGCGCCGTCCGCCGGAAACCTTTTAGTTTCCGGGGCCCCGCCTGGGGAAATCACTTTTCATTCGGATTTTCGTCAAAAAAGTCAAAGAATTTGCAAAAAAAAAATTATTTATTATTATTTATTATTTTTTTTTTTATAATTTATACTGAATTTTTGGAATATTGTAGGCATGGAAAATTGAAATATTCGCAAATCGCCTTGCTTGGGCTCCGCGCTTAAGGGATCGCAACCTTCGGTATCGCACAAACATGAACGCTCTCTTCGCTCGCTCTGCGTGCAACTGCGTTTTGATCAGTTTTAAACACACCAAACATGCAGTATAAATCATTCGAACAAAAAAATAAGGAAACAAAATTCAAAAATTAAGATTCAAAATAAAAAAAAAAATTTTTTTTTTTTGCAAATTTTCTAGTCTTTGGGCGACGCGAGCGATACATAACAAAAAATCCGAAGGAAAAGTAATTTTTTCACCCCGGGCCATCCCCAAAATTCAGTTTTTGAGTTATCGTGTTTTAAACCACTGCATTGTGGCGTGGGTCGATTTTTATGCACGCAAGTGTATAAGGAATTTTTACACAAATAATTTATTTTTATTTTTTGAGCAGCATAATGCACTGCTTGCCTCTCCTGCGAAAGTATTAGAGGGGCAGCTACCCGCGTTGATCCCTCGGCTCCGGGGCGTCCCTGCCTTAATATGCAAAACTTTCCCAACTTGCAGAATTTTAATATGTCTATCCTCATTTTTCCCAAACTAATATCTCATGATACGAATCCTACCATAACCGAAATATACATAAAAAAAAACATTTTGATAAGCCCATCAGGCTCTCATTCTCACCGATAAATGGTGAGAACAAACTTCACGATTTATTCACTAGAGAAAAACACCATCTTGACATGTTGTATGGATAACCTAATCGTAAAGGGGGCAAGCACTGATTAAATGAAGTCTCGATGGCAGTTTGCCAATTAAAGTCGCATCTTATTTTCGGCTAAAAGGACTCCCACAAAAGAGAGTATTTACCGAGATTAAGTGACTAACCGTTTCACCCTTGCAGCCTGTACAAAGGCCGCGTTGCCAATCGCGTGAAATCAAGCGCTCGACGACGGTTCGGCGTAGGCCAGTTGCGCTGGGCCTGGGGGAAGATTACACCCTCATTAGGGTGAAGTGTGCAGATCACGTGTGAGAACGACGTTCACAATGTCCGTGGCACAATCGTTAATGCACTTAATCAGCTTCAGATACAATCGATACGATTTTCATTCCCATAGGAACTTGTACAGATGTTCAGTTCCTGTGGGAATGATTCCCGATCGGGTGTAATTTGACCAATATGATGACGCGTGTGCGTGAGTCGATGATTTTAAGGAGCCTACCGGTGTTTTTCGCTTTTTTTTTAGAACCAATAGACAGCAATCGGGAAAATTATGTGTATTCAGCATAATTTATTCCAATATTTGTTTTCTAATTTAATCGTTACGTAATATGTACACAATTGTTACCATTTTGAATATCCATAAATTTCCGCGTTTCATGCTCTGATCAAATCCACTACTGCCCCTATCGTAACACGTAAGAGACTTAATTCACTTTCATTTTGGAAGAAATATTGAAATGACCTTTTGGCCCCTGGATATTTCTCCCGAGGCCATTATTTAATTCATTTATTCAGTCGCGAATATTTTAGATACACGGTATTCCGTGTACCTTTTCAGATAGACAGCAACGGATACTATATCCGTACATACTCGCACTAGTAGGAATAGCTCTAACCAGATGTGTCTGATCTAGGTTTTATAAGACGGTAGCTAAATCATTAAACGGACGACTAATCTGTAAAGGTTTTTTTAACGGTCTCATACGAGCCGCAATATTAACATAGATAAAAAGATTTGACAACTTTTATATACTCGAAGTGGCATTTATGGTTTACACACATAAAATGTATACATAATGATATTTATATCGACGACAAGCGATCAAATTTACGACACAAGCTTTACAACGCGGTTTATGTGTGCTCTTGAAGAAAAACAATAAATGTCCATAAATTATATTTTCACTGATTGTTTGATTTTTATACGAGTATTGTAAATCTGTTTGGCCCTCGTCCATTGGCTCGCAGTGCAAAATTGGAGGTCATTCACGAAGGAGCCGAATCCATCCAGCCAAGTAACAATCTGTCAGTTAACTGCCATCATCCCTTGCTTTGACAATTTACAAAGTTACATTTGTCAGTCGATGTTTTGATTATTATTCGTTTGCAGCATAATTACTTTTTTGTCCGAACAGTTTTTTCTTTCGATTAGCGTGGGTAGTAACGCAACGAAACATAACCAAATATTTACCAACGTCGGGCTGTCGCGCCACGATGATGAAATGTTTACACAGCTTAAAGTGTCGCCCACCAGGCAGCGGGGTATTCGAGTATTTCCGTGGCTTTGGATTCGGGATATTGGGCGAGATGAATATCCAACTTGGCTTCCGCAAACGTCACTTGGATGGCAGAGCCATTATAGTTGACCACCACACACGGTGAGCTTTGGCCTCAACCGAAGTCATTTGGCTCCATGGTGTCGCCATTAATATCCAGGTTAAGAGGTCTATAATTTCTGAATGCTAAGACCAAATGAATCATAAGCATAGATGCAAAACTGGAAAATATGGGCTGCGAAAAGGTCTTTTGGTACCATGGATACATACATAAATGTATTAAAAATATTTTTTCATCGTAAAACAACAAGAACATACTCATATTGAGACCATAATGATAATTCCTAACCTGAAAATCGATTGCGCGCAAACAAATATCTAATTTATTGGTCTCGATACTATACGTTATGGCCAGTTTACATTTTCGCCGAGTGGACGAGCCGAGCATATTTGGCGAGAATGCACGAGGCAGGCAGTCGGGGCGAGATACTCGTTCATATTCTCGAGTCACTTGTTACTTTGCTGAAACTCCCCAGTTGGTACTGTTGGCCATGACTGACGTCGAAATAGCAGCTGCTGTTGCGACAAATTGTGCATACCGATATGATAACTATGTTTCTGTTTATTACAAAAAGAAAATTAAAAAAAAAAGTGGGGAAAAAGGACCGCCGACCGCCGTTTTTTCCTCCTTTCTGCGTACATGCACTGACTGGCAACGCTGCGACGACCAGGACGACGACAACTTTCACGGCCACAATTGCTAATATTGTTGCGATTTTACACAAATTGAAGGGAACCGGTTGGAACAACACTTCGCCCGATTGCCCAAGGTCGACGAGGGCCGTTTTGTGGCCGCAATGTGAAACCGAAATCACGACAAATGTAAAAAAAAATCAATCGCTCAGGGAAAAGGTCAAAAATGGCAAAAGCGAACCACTGAGGACGATTTTGTTTGGGTTTTTATTTGCATTTAGCGGCGAGGCCCGGCCATGCTCGGTCCGCCAATTCAATCCAACTCCCCCTTTTCACCCGTTCCATTTTCTCATTTTCCCTCATTCCTCCAAATTTTTCCCGCCAAAACGAGCTTCAACAATCAGGTGACTTACACACCCCTGAACTTTGGTTGAAGTGGCTGGTCTTATGACAGCGGTTCTGGTCAATTCTAAGCCATAAATGCCTACTTTTGAGCCCGTGTGACTTTCCAATGTAGATGATTCGAAATAAATCGAAATCAAATACATTTGTGAAAAGTACACAAATTCAAAAATTGATACTTTTGTGTCAGAATTGGTCCGTTGCAGTATGCGAAACTTATTGAGCTTCCGCATACGCCATCTGAATCACAACGACCCGAGTTCGAGTCCCGGTCGGATATGCAAACACAAAATTTGTTTTAAATGTTGTTATTTTCAATTAATTAACGACGGAAAACCTGACCTTGGGAGACCCCTACAAGTTTCTGTATTTCAGCCAAGGGGGCCTTAAAGGCGGGTTTCTTGTTGTTAACTTTAGTGGGTATAGAAGGCCATGGATCCACCGTTATCGAACCCCGGAGTATGAAGGGTGCCTGTCCTGTCTGACGCCATGCGACCGTTATTTTTTCCTTTTCTCCGAATTTTAACCATCCTGTTGTATTTGTCTACTCAGGCATGAGTATTGCTTTTAATATTTTATGGAGAGGGGCAGCGAGCGGCAAAGTACCACGCTCGTATTCCTAGTTTGAACTGCAGCGAAAAGCTCATACTGCCACTTAGCTCACTGAGGGGCCCTTACCTTGACAGCTGCCAACTTGGACAGCTGTCACTATCGGACTTTCATGGCCACACTCCGTCCCTACTGACACCTTCGGGTGTCTCCATCGTTCATTACAGGTTCGCCGATATTAGTTGCTTCTGCCTTGCTCAGAATATCAAAGTTTTCGAATATACCATCACGACTGAGTCCACATCCAAATTTGTTTTACTGAATTGTTGTCGTTCAAAATAAAAACAAAAAATGTTTGTGTTACGGTTACCAGTGCGAATAGTCAAATTACGAGTAAGTACCAAATATTTTAACATGAGAACAGATACGTATTGAAATCGAAACACCTGATGGTACCAAATCTATCGTAAAATCTTGAAAATTACCATCATATTGTTTGTAGCTGAATGAAAAAGCTTTTAATTCAATTGCACTTGCTTTCATTGCTTGATACTCTGCGCGAGCCAATTCGGGGTTTTTGTTAGCCACACTATACCTGTCGGTATGCCAATTAAAATGAACACATGTTTTCCGAAAAATTCAATAAAATGAGATAATAAGCCAATTGTTTGGCTATTATTTTTATATAAGAGGCATCTGCGGCCGCGAAAATTAGTCAGGTGTTGATTTCGCTTCTGGACTCGCAAATCAGTATTTGCTTGCAAAGTATGTAGAGTTTCCTGGTCCAGGCATTACCGAATTTCAGCAATTTGACATTGAAGAGTCAAAAGTGATGATCAGATCTTTAATTAAAAACAAGCTTTTGTGTTGGTAATTAGCATAAATGTGCCTCATGTTATTTCAAATTGGCCGTCTTCAATGAATCAAATATTTTCCAGGTGCTCGAGATATCGCACATAGACGTGATATTTGCAAGTGAATGAAAACGTGGGGATTATATTTATTTATTTATTTAATTCATGTATATACACAGAACGAAATTCCAAAAACCGTATATACGTAAAAAGAAAATTAGAATAAAAATTATTACTAAAAACAAAAGTAAAAACAAGAAAAAATATAAATGTATACAAGCATGAAATTAGAAGACAAAGATTGTAGAATAATAACAAAGGTACGCGTGAAAACCCTAAAGGTGATCAGCGTTAGGATATGTACTAAGTCTTAGGAATACGAGTCTACGGAATGCATTGAAATTCACTGCAAAAGGACCAAGTTGGAGTTCATCATGTACCCTCATTAGTCTGAGCAGAGGAGAGTTGTAATAAATGGCGAGTCTGGCCGTTGGCGGATCGAAAATATTCACATTACGCGAGGGTCGAAGCGGCATCCTAAATCGAATACCTTCCACTAGGGTAGAGTTGATAAGCCCGTGGTAAAGTTTGAAAAGAAAGCATTCATTTAAGACAATCCTCCGATTTTTTAATGAATGCAGGTTAAGGAAAAGCAGGCGACCGGGGTAATCGGCATACGGCAGTCCGAATTTAAAAAAGAGTATACGGGTAAACTTTCTTTGTACAGCCTCAATTTCGTTTGAGAAAGTTATTTGACTAGGGGACCAAACTACACAAGCATACTCAAGAAGACTCCGAACCAGGGAGCAAAAGAGGCCCACAGCGGACTGGATAAAACGAAACTGGGAAGTACAACGTAGGACAAAACCAGAGAGTTTAGAGGCACGGTTTATGATAGAGGAGTAGTGATCTGTAAATTTCAATTTACAGTCGAACACAACACCTAAGTCCTTAAAAGAGAACACCCTTTCAAGGGGAACACCGTTAATAGTGTAAGAGAAAGACAAAGGGATTGGTTTAAGGGAAAAGATCATATTAAAACATTTGGAAAGATTGAGCTGTAGACCGTTGTCTGAGCACCAAGACGAAAGCGAATTGAGTACTGTCTGTAATTTAAGACAGTCAACGGTGGAAGACACAGAGAGGTAACACTTAAGGTCATCAGCGAAGAGCAAACTGGCACATTCAAGTAAAGCGGGGAGGTCATTGATAAAAATTGCAAAAAGCAGCGGTCCAAGAATAGACCCTTGAGGGATACCTGAAGTGGGAGTGAAAGGAGAGGACTTCGAGTTATTATAAATGACCTCACAAAGACGGTCACAGAGATAAGAATCAAGCCACTTAACCAATGGAATTGGAATACCAAAGGCAATAAGTTTGGCGAGAAGCTTGTAAAAGCTGACAGAGTCAAATGCCTTACAAAAATCCGTATAGATGACGTGAACGTCCTGGTGGAGTTCAAACATTTCAGTAATGAACTGCGTGATCTCCAGTAAGTTCGTTGTGGTTGAGCGGTGTGTTTGGAAGCCATGTTGACACGGAGATATTAAGTGGCCAAAGTTTTCAATCAAAAAACCGTTCACAATTTTTTCCAAAACTTTAGCGGAAGAGGGAAGAAGGGAAATGGGTCTGTAATTAGTGGCGCCACTGCCTTTAGGAACAGGTAGAATTAGGGATTTCTTCCACAGAGATGGAAAAATACCTAACAGGAGGCTCTTGTTGTACAGAATAGAGAATGGGAGGGATAATGACTGGTTCATGTTTTTAAGGAAAATATTTGGTAGGCCATCAGCCCCTGCACCACCTTCAGCCTTCAATTTGCTGAGAAGTAATCCAACATAATCGGGAGAAATGTGAGGAAACGAGAAATCAGACGAATCAATAGGGAATGAGAAGGGCACAGAAGTGGAGGGTGAGTAAACACAGGAAAAGTAGAGGGTGAGGTGAGTAGATTTCGCACGTAAGACCAAAACAGCTTGCTTTCGTTGCACTTAATGGAATCTTCTACGTTGACGATGTAGGATTTCCGGGCGTCTGCAATAAGTTGTTTGGCTTTGGAGCGAAACCTTCGAAAAAGTATAAGGTCAGCAGGTTGTCTGAATCGTTTGTACCGTAGGCGGCAACGATTCTTTTTATGTATCTTGGAAATCTCCGCCGTAAACCAAACAGGGCTGCTGCGGGATTTCTGGGTAGAAAAGGGAACAAAAGAGGGTATAAGATCAAATAGAATATTGTAAAAAGTGATAACGGCAGAGTCACAATCAAGGTGCTCCAGCACATTTACCCAATCAATTTCAGCCAGCTTAGAATTAAAAGCATCGTAGTCAGCCTTATGAAAGTTAAATTTACCTGGTTTGCGGGACGGTCTGGAATGCGAAGTTTTGAGAGACAACTCAAGGAGAAGCGGAGGGTGGTGACAATCAACTCGTACATAGGGAGAGGGTTCAGATAGGAATAGAGAGGGCAAAGGAATGTTGGTAAATATAAGATCTAACAGGCGGTTAGAGGCGTTTCGAATAGAGTTAATCTGGGTAACAGAACAAAGATGCATAAAAGATGTTAGGCGAAGAAGGTGCGAAGCCGAGGCAGATGAAACTGGAAAACCCGAAATGGGAGGCCACTCAACGTGAGGGAGATTAAAGTCGCCACAGATGACAACAGATGAAAAGGAATCATATTAAGATTATTAGCCGGAAAAATGAAAATAAGGTACGGATTGGTTCCTACTTATTGTTGCAAGCAATTTTTGCGGTGTTTGATGATTCGGAATGGCTGACGCGGTTAAGCAACAATTGCATTTCCGGCTGAGTATCGGAATTTATTTGGAATTCGTTTGTTTTTTTTTAAGAAAACCGTCAAAATCTAATCTAGGGCTACACAATTCAGGTCGCCATATAATCTGATATTTCTGACGCTCAACGGAAAATGATCCAGACAGAATATTCAAATTTGAATACATAAAATTACTCGAATGGTTGGTGCCGCATACTAACAACTCCATGGTCCGGTTTTAAACGAATTCCAGCCGCAGTGCTTCACCCATACCTGGTTCTCCTTGACGAGTATCCAATTCCATTCGGCCAGTGTCCAGTCTATCTGAACGCCACTTCGATTTCTTCCTCATCAACTCGACTTTGCTTCAGAAACTTGCTGAATGCGCAAAACCTCTCCGTAAGCGATCCACCAAATCTGCAGCCGAACAGGATGGAGTTGCTTGAAGCCTAGACGATGCCTTGAAGGCTCGAATTTCATTAGGCTGCAGCAGCTCCGGTCGGTTCAAACCACGAAACACTTGCACGTTTCTTTACGCCAACCGAGAGGGGATGATGACGGTTTTGGAATTTGCAAAAAAAAAAATGAAGAGCAACCTTGTAAATAAAACAAAAAACAAACCAAAAATAAAAATAAAAAAATAACAATGAGAAGACAACCAACAAAAGATATCAAATAAATTTTGGTTCACTTCAACGACTCAGGAAAGATATTTCTTGCGGCTTATGCAGGTGTTCAGAACAAATTGAAAATGTTCTCATGTTGTTCGCCGATATGGAGGTGGAGGATACTGGACGTAGACACGGATTGGGACGCTACGTATATACACATGTACACACGTAGGAAGAGGTGCATGGGAATCTGATGAATCGACAAACATTGTGGAATGCAGATGACGGCGACAACGACGATAAAATGTCCAGCCAGCGTCAAATGATGGAAAGGTAATGGAATGTGAACCTCTTGAACGATGACGGTTAAGTGTCCACTTTAGTACTTTGGTAGAGAGATTTAAGAATAAAACATGCAAATTTTCATTTGATTTTGGAATTGAATTTATGCCGCCATCAACACTTGTTGCACATCACATGGAAAATGGAAATTTTCTGATATTGTTCTCAACTAACAAAGGAATTTGTGGCATTTGATTTTCGCCCAGGAAATGAATGGTCATTTCATTTGGAGTTGGAGGATCTAGCTCTGGATAGAAAAGTCCTCACCACAAAAATGAACTATGGGGTTTCGTTTGGACTAGTTAGGAGGTGAAGATTGTAATAAACCATACGCTGGTCTGGTTGTGCTACTTCCACCGGCAGATCTATAGCAGCACCTGATGAGTAACGATCTGTCGGTGGTACGAAACCAGAGACCGAGGGTCCCATTACACCTGAACCCCAACACGAGTGCTAGGGCAAGCGAGCCATCCGCCAACCATTTCATCCTTATCACCTCATTTTTTTTATTCCACATTTTTATTTCCCTTGTTTGTGTTGTCTTCCCCAGGCCTATGAATTTTTGTTAATACGTAAAGGCAGTGGCGCAACCAGCATTTTGTTCTGGGAGGGGCTGAGAAAACAAATAAGTCGCCACTAATAATATTAAATAATATGTTGACAAACAGGTTCTGCGGCTGATATTCATTGTATTTTCCTTGCGGGAAAATAGGGCATTAAATTAGCACAGTTTCTTTATAATGTAGTATGTTGAACAAGAAACTTTAATTTGCGTGTCTACTTTTCAATAACGAAAAATTTAAAAATAGGCGTTAGACTGATTTCAGACGATCGGCGGCCTACGAGCTCATCAACTCATCGACTCACTGGCTCACGGCCGAATAAAAACCTCTATTTGGGTCAATGTTTAATTCATGAGTCGACTAGTAGAGGAGGAAAAATAATGTAATCTTCTTATGCGTCAACTTTCCATTCAACCTAATAAATTAATAGAAATCTTTTTCTTTTCCCAAAGGATGCACTTAATTTTTTTATGATTTCGACTCCTTTGGACTGGACTTTCGACCCTTGTCGTCAATTCCCATTCTAGCACATAATATTGCTTCTTGGTGAACCGATGAGCCCGTGAGCGACTCATGAACACATCTGTGTAGAAGCTCTGATTTAGCTAAAAGTACGAGTGAACTCGGGTCTGTGTGAAAGTAGCCTGACTTTTGAAACCAAAACAATTTTCAATTTATCTTTATCACTAACGGTTCTATTAACAAAATTCAAAATATCGATATGACCAACTTGTCTAGCAACGCGGGGCGGAAAAAACAGGCATAGGTAGAAAAATAAAAATAAATAACTGGCGAAACAGTCCAACTTTGAACCATGGCCTCGAGATGAGTTAGCATCATCTAATTTTTTAGATCGTGACGGTATGTTTTGTGCAAAGGTAATCAGCAACACGCTCAACCGAGTTATTTACCCCATAAATGGGTACTCATTTAACAGCTGAATGGGCTCATAGTCCGACACGTAAATCCCCTTTTTAATCGAAAACTTCCGCATTCAGTAGGAATTGAATCGAGGCCAGTGCGTAGAAGGCGAACGTGCTAACCGTTGCGCTATCTGGACTACTGGCTTAGGTGGAAAGATGCTGAATATAAATTCGAGGTTTGTCAACACAAATTTTGACCGGGAAACCCAAAATAATGCACATTGTCTTCATTAGTGTGACGAAAATGTTCACCGCAATTTTTAAGAGCCGTTAATCAAGAAGGTCTGAAAATTTATTTTTCTATTAAGTTTTAGCAAATTTGGTGTACTTTAAGAATATACTTTAGGGGACACGAGATGTCAATCCATCCATCCACATTGAAAAAAGTGAGTTGTTATATTAAAAGGGGGTTCCCAGTCAAAATTTCCAAACTTCGTTTTCGTGTTCAGCAGACAAAAAAAATTATCTCACCTTCGATATATTTTTTTTTTTTTATTTACTTGTCCTGGGAGGGGCTTTAGCCCCCTTAGCCCTCGCCGTGGTTGCGCCACTGCGTAAAGGACAAGGGACAACGAGCGGCGAAAACCCCGCCCACGTCTCCCGAACTGAGCTACAGCAAGCATAAACCGCTGCTTAGCTCGTTGAATGGCCCGGCCCGACCTTCACAATCATTATGCTACCTAAGGCTCCGTCCCCACGGTCATCTTCTGATGCCCACCAAACTGTCCATTAAGTAGTATTTACACATGCCAGTAGACCGTGCTAGTACGTACATTTGACAGGCATTGCAAGTGCCTTGCAAGTAACTAGCAAGCTGTCACCTGCATATGTGTAAACACCCGTGCCTATGAACTGCCAGGCCAGTAAACCCGCACGGAGCCTTGCAAGTAGCTGGCCTCCCGGGCCAATTTCCTACTGGCATTCCAGTAGAGACTTGCGGACATATGTTTCTTGTCATTCGTAGATTTGCCGACAAGTCTACTGGCATGCCGGTGCCCTGGCAAATGTAAACGAGCCATTACAACATACTAAAAGTCCCCGAACCTGCGAGCTGTGGAAAAGAGAGGGAGTGGGACGACGACGATTTTTCGGTTTTTCGCCTTACATACAGTGCTAGAAAAAAAATTGTTCTAACTATTTTATTCCCTTTTTCGCAAAAATTCTTGGAGGTAGTTAGACTAATCGAGTTTTATTGGCTCAGGTTATAACAAAGTACGAGTGTATATGTATCCTGTTTAGAAATAGTGAAAAGGTTTTTTGCGGAAAACAAAAGAAGTATTTTGGTTTTGGCGCGAGAAAACCGAACTATTTGCGAAAGAGGTCAAAGACTGGATATTCCTCAGTATAATGTGCAGTGGTACCCGAAGATGTTTCGGAAATGGCCACAAACGAGCCGAAGAACCATCAGGAAAAACAATCCCAATTATAGATCGCTTCTTTTCGTTATAAAGTCCCAACTGGTTGATAACTTCAGCTGACTTTTGGAATTTTTTTTGTATTTCTGAAGATATCTTTTCAAAATTTCATGTTATTCAATCATATTGACTGAAAAACTACGTCCCTAAATTTGGTTGAAATCGGCCCATTATTTCATATACCTCTCATAGGAACAGTGGAATTGGAACAAGTTTTACTATTAATTTAAAAGTGGCAACGAAGGTATGATACCTTTTATGTGTTTGTTGCTTAATTCATCGACTCACAATGGCGGATAAGTACCCGTCGAGATCGTTTGCTTACAAATTACGTGTTGTCGGTGACCTGTTTGGTGTTTACACAGGACGGATATCGTAGATTTGACGAGCCCGACGGGTTTATGCGTCATATCTATTTAAACCTTAACACCACTAGGATGGTTCTTGGACTTGGACGTGCTTAATTAAGCCCATTTGATATTGTTGGTTTGGTGGTGCACTCATCTTTCGGAAGTCGTGTTGGTGGTCGGCTAGTTGAATATGCGTCGTTATAATATATGGGAGTAGTGGTTCCAGCGTCTTCGCTACAGGGCACACTTGCGTTTATCAATAGGATAAACCCTGACCAAGCAATGAGAAATCATCATCATCGTGGCGCGACAGCCCGACGTCGGGCCTTGGCCGCCTGGATCATTGTCCTCCAATTATCTCGGTCACGTGACCGCGTCCTCCAATTTTGGGAGCCCAGCAGCTGCGCGGCGTCCACACCTACTGAGCTCTCCCAACGAGATCTCGGTCGTCCTCGCAGTCTCGCTCCGTCGACTCGTTCTGCATTCATTACTCTCTTAGGCATGCGATCATCGTCCATTCTTTGTACATGCCCTGCCCATTGAAGTCGTTGTAGTTTGACGATTTTCGAGACTTGCAGCTCATGGTACATTTCATACAACTCATGGTTGTACCGGATGCGCCATCCATCTCGATCGCAAACAGCCCCGAAAATTCGCCGTAGAACCTTACGTTCGAAAATGTCTAGCATGTTTTCGGAGGCTTGAGTTAGGGTCCATGCTTCGCAGCCATAGCATAGCACTGGTCGTATAATGGTTTTGTACACGCGGAGCTTCGTGTTTCTGTGCATATGTTTCGATTTCATTATGGGGAGAACCGAGAAAAAAGTCTTATTAGCTAACTGTATCCGTCGCTTGATTTCGTCAGTTTCGTTGGCGTCCCTTGACAGGTTGCAACCCAGGTAGATGAAGTTGTTCACGAACTCGATGTTGAGGTCCCCCACGTTGATGCTCGGTTGTGCAGGTGTCCTTGTCACCGATTGCATCATTATTTTAGTTTTACCCTCGTTAATACGTAATCCAACTTCCTTTGCAGCGGTATCGAGCGTATGCAGAAGTTCTTCTGCGTCAGCCAATCTTCGGGACATGATGTTGATGTCGTCGGCGTACGCTGCTAATTGTGTCGACTTGATGAGTAGCGTCTTGCTGTTGTCCATATTCATGGCCCGAATAACGTATTCCAGTGCTAGGTTGAAGAGCGTCGGTGCCAGTCCATCGCCCTGTTTCAAACCAGTGCGTGTTTCAAATAGATCAGTAAGTCTATTCTGGATCCTGACTTGTGAGACGGAGTTGGTCATCGTCATCTTTGTCAGTCGCACTAATTTTGCTGGTATACCAAATTGCAGCATGATGTTGTACAGTACTCCACGATCGATACTGTCGTATGCCTGCTTGAAGTCGACAAAGATTTGGTATACGTTTACGTTGTATTCCCAGCACCTCTGGAGTATCAGTTTGACTGAGAAGAGCTGATCGGTTGTGGAGCGACCAGGTCTGAAACCGCTTTGATATTCGCCAATGACTCGTTCTGCGTACGGTTTTATTCTATTTTCCAGAATTTTCGTCAAAATTTTATAGGACGTACAAACTAGTGAGATGCCTCTGTAATTCTCACACCGCAGTTTATCTCCCTTTTTATGGATTGGACAGATGATGCTTCTGCGCCAATCGTCTGAGATCTCCTCGTTCTCCCATACTCGCAGGAGTAATTGATGTATGGCATCAACTAGACTCGTTCCACCGAATCTTAGCAGTTCAGCTGGGATCTCGTCAGCGCCCGGCGCTTTATTTCGTTTTAGTGACCGCAACGCGAGATCAACTTCCTCTACTGTCGGGGGTTGAATGGGTGGGCCTAGATCAACAATATCATCATCATATTCAAAATAAGAGGCCCATCGTTTGTTAATACCATCGGTGTCGCTGATGATGTTTCCATCCTTGTCCTTACAAAGGCTAGTCCTGGGTTGGTAGCCGTTCTTAATTGTATTTACTAGCTTGTACGCTTGTCTGGTGTTCCTATTAGCTAAGTTTTCGTTTATGTTCAGCAACTGCTCGTCAAAGTATTTACGTTTCTTACGTCTAATTATTCTATTCGATATTCGCCGTAGCTCGTCATATTTTTCTCTTCTGGCTCTGGTTCCTCGTTGCATCCATTGTCTGTAGGCCTCGTTTTTCGCGTCAAGTGAATTTTTGCATTCTTCGTCGAACCAGTCATTTCGCGCTCGCCGGGCTTTATATCCCACGACCTTCTCTGCGACATCCTTGATGGTACCCTTGAGTTCTTCCCAGAACCCATGGACGCCTGTGTTGCTGATGTTGTGTAGCATAGGTGATAGTTTTTCCTCAAGGGCGGTAGTATACGCCACCGCTGTAGCATCACTCAAGAGCTTATCAACCGCAAAGATTTTGGGAGGGCTGATTCTTGACTGGTGCACTGAGGAGATTCTACATCTGTAGGTCGTCTTCACCAAGTGATGATCTGAATCGCAGTTTGCTCCTCGATAGGAGCGGACATCCATGACACTAGACGCCCATCTCCTGCAAATGAGGACGTGGTCAATTTGGTTGACGGTATGTGCGTCTGGAGACTTCCAGGTCTGCTTGTGAATGCGTCGATGCGGGAAACACGTAGAGCTTACGACTAGATTCCTGCTGCAGGCGAAGTCGATAAGTCGCTGGCCGTTATCGTTACATTCTTCATGGAGGCTGTGGCCTCCAGAGGTCCCCCGATGCCAACTTTCATTCCCGACTTTCGCGTTAAAGTCTCCCAGCAGCAATTTGACGTCGTTTGTTGGAAGTGAGTCGAAGAGAGTTTCAAGGCGGGCGTAGAACTCGTCTTTTACTGCGTCTTCTTTAACTTCAGTGGGGGCATGCACATTGATGAGCCAGAGATTGAAGAATCGAGTCTTGATGCGAATCGCACACAGCCGTTCATTTATGGGTTTGAAGTCAGTAATATGCGGTTTGAGGTGATTGTCCACTATAAATGCTACTCCAAACTCCTTGCGGCCCGATGGTTTGCCACTTGTAAAAATTGTGTGCGATTTCTTGTCATTAATCTCGCTGCCAAGCCAATTTGTTTCCTGGACTGCAGTAATGCTCAGTTTGTACTTTTCGACCTGTTGAAGGAGGGCCTTCTCGGCCCCCGGTTTATTCAGGGAGCGTACATTCCAGGATCCGAAAGAATAATCCTTTATTCGTTTGCGTGGTTGTCGTTGTTGATCCGTCCAATCCGAGGCTTTTGTTCCAGGTTTCTTGACATGGAGTGGTTTTTACAAGGACGAGTTGTCAGCACGTCGCTTAACCCCATTCAGGGGATGGCCTCGGAGATAGCTGCTTCAGATGGTTTAATAAACGTGCTGGAGCCCACACAACTATGTAGCAGGTCCAACTACGCAAGTCATACCATCCTACTAGACCTGAGACGCTTAGGTGTTTGTCAGCCATTCAGGCTACAGCTATCTGCCTTTTCCAAACTGTCTTATCGCTAAGACATTGGCCGTCAGCGAATTGATACACTGCCGTTACCAGGGGGCGCCCACGCGGAGGACTATGGAAAAGGTCTTTGCCCCGGTCGAAAATATTATTGGTGTTACTTTTCTTCTTACAACACTTTTTTTATAAATTTTTTTTTTTTCGGTGATTATTTCTTGTTGATTCACCTCGCATGTCAACAACGTACATTTATGAATAAGCAACCAACATCTTTCAAATCTCTGGAAGATTCTTTGTGGTCAAGCCGCCGCACCGCTACCGCCCATCCATCGACCAGGCATCCATCCAAAAAGGTAAATTGTATTGGATCGTTCACGTTCAAGCAGCTTCTTTTTTCGAAACAGTTCCAATCAATGTTTAATATTATCTGTGAAGAAGCACAGCCAGAATCGTCAAGCAGCGAACCAAGAAGACAAGAACGGATCAGGTGACCTGTCTTCATTGCTTCATTTTGTCCGTAACACGACGAGGAATTTTCTAATCTTGGAACAATGTGCCCTCTTCCTGTTGATGGTAGTTTGGTGTTTGGGTACTTCTTGGAATCAGCTTCTCTGGAATGTTGTGTTCACATGGTCGTCGCAATGAACACGTGCAATACCTTTGCCGGTTACATGAAACGTGTTCATGAATGGATGCTTCAAATTCTTGAACCTCCGGACGGGTCATTCTTAAGTGCTGAATAATAGAAGGTGTATCTTTTCTTTACACAGTTTTTTTTTTATCAAAATATCTTGTACCTTTTGTGGCCTGTCTTACCTTGCCGATTGGTTATGTGGATGCATGTCTCTTCAGATTTGTTATGTTTACCGTGATAAGGTGTGCGATAAGATATTTAAGCTGTTACTGGTACTAATAAGTCAGCAAATATTTAAACGATGAATTTTATTTCTTTTCGAGTTTAGATGCAATAAGACGGTTACGATGAGAAAGTCAAATAAAGTTCTGGTTGTAGGTGTTGAACAAACTTTCAGTAAATATGAACAGAAGAGATGCATTGCAGGATTGAAGATATATCTACGAGTATATAAATAGTCTTAAGATACTGTGCATTGATGTAGATAGATAAATATGTATGTATGTGTTTGGCGTCAGGTAGAATTAAGAATTCATCTGATTAGATAGCTAGAAAGAGCGCATGTTTTACCTGTTACTTTAACAGGCTCCAAGTAATGCGTGCATCTAACAAAATCCATTACTCGTAGCTCTCAAGTTATTATCATCACAATGTACGGGCTTATCTATTTTCAAAATCATATCCTTTGTTACTCTTAAACCTTAAATACATACTCATTTGCCCTAACCCCTAGTGGGGCACAGCACGTCAACTATTCCATGTGGCTTAGAGCTCGCGCCCACAGCAAACTTTTTAATTCGCAGAAAAACTCAATAGTTTAGTCAGAAAACTAGAACACACGGCGTTTTATGAGACTGTGCACACAGCAAACTAAACTATCTAGTAATCGCAGTGTGCGTGGTCTCATAAAGCACCGTGTGTTCTATTTTTCTGACTAAACTATTTAGTTTTAGGTTGCGAACTAAAAAGTCTGCCGTGGGCACGAGCGCTTAGCTGACATTTCGTTGGAATAAAGGTCGATGCAGACACATCAGTCACGTCACAGTTCAGTCAACCTTCCGAATCATAACCGTCACCGTCAAGTCACAGTCAAAATAGCGGCTGTATTCACATATAGCCGTCAGGGTATTCAGACCGTAGTCAGTCATTTTTTGTGTATGCTCTCGAGTGTACCTAGATTTACCATCTATTTTTATTTCATTTCCAATTTGTTTCCATATCTTGTTTTTATATGCTATATCCATATATTTATTATGCGATAAATCGTACAGAACGGGGTAATTTCGAACCAACTCGATTAATTTTTCGACATCGCCCATGTTCACTTTCTAGACTGACGTCCGTCAAACACCAAAAATATCGTTGGGAAGAAATGTGAATTTGACTGTTCGGTGACGGAAGCGCGACTGACGGTTCTGATTCGGCTCAATGTGGACAGCGCCACTTGACTTTCAAGAAACGATATTTTTTGTGACTGATACCAGACGGTGCTGACGGAACTGTGACGTGACGTGACTGATGTGTGTGTATCGACCTTAAACCAGTTTCGGACGATAGACTTTACCAGCATGCACCTTCTACTCCCATTCAGTCGCCTGCAACAACTCGGGAGATGTTGAGGCTTATTATTACGCCCCGTATTACCACAGGAGGAAAACAACACAAATATCCACAGCTACGAACGCGGTGGACGGGACTTGAACTCATAACTAGGCCTTTTCCTAAAACCGGTTCACCGGTATAAAACCGATCCTTTGTTAGAACCGGGCATAACCGGGTGAAGCATAAACGGGTAATCAGGGAAAGAAAGGGGCCTTCAAGATATAAATGCTATCCCATTTTAAATATGACGTTCTCGTTTTGACAGTCTTCACCGAGCGATATCACTGCACATGTTTTCCCAATCCAACTCAAAATCTTGCTATAATCTGGGAGTTGAATATTTTTAAAAGGGTTTAACATTATTTCATAAATATCTTTTCCTTTATCACCGCGTCACTCGTCTCGTTGTCATTCCCAATCTATACAACAAACCATTAACATACCTAATATAAATGGTCCAGACATTTTTCCAAGGATTTACAAAATTTGCACGTATTATGCCAACACTAATTGTCGGCACCGAGGTTCTGTAAAAGGTCATAAAAAGGCGACCGACAAGATTAAGAATACGACACAAAAGATTCAAGACTTTGTGCACACAGAGGGATAAAGATAAATGTAGTAAGTATAAGGATGACGACTGACTCTGACTATGACCATGTAGAGTTCATAAGGCGTCACGTACTTACATCTTATATGCAACGGGCCAAGGTATACCGGGGGCCCACCATAAACGACCACCAACCGGTCACAACCAATTAACAAGAAGGCAAAGAGGTTCGTCACTCTCAACACACAAGAGTTCGTTACCAATCCAGCACAGCTAGGCAATTGATCAGGTACAACGATCCAAACACCTGAGCGCACCTGAGTAAATCAATTCATTCCTCGAAATGGTAAATCAACACAAGAAAAAAATCTTGTGCGCTGTCCAAGAAGAATGAATCTTGGATTTTGTGCAAGAACCCCGAGTGTTTGGAATGGCTGGCAGGTTGATGGCGATGTTAAAGGTGACCATGAATGGTAGGGATTAGAGTGGTACCTACTGGTTGTAATTGCCTGTTGTTTAGCAATTAAACGCTTCCGCTTGTTCTCGTACCAATGTGTTGGAAAAAGGAGTGATTATCGACCTGTACTTTAGTTACTGGTTGAGTTTTTTCAAGTGAAATCAGAAGACAACCTTTAGGGATACACTTCTAATATTTGCTAATGTATAACCCATATAAACTCAATCCCAGATGAATGCTTGTGGTTTGAAATAATTCTTAGATATGGCTTAGATACGAGTACTGAAAGTATGTGCACGGTAATTTCAAGTTCACCTAAATACGGCAAAGCGGTGGGAAGTTTTTTTTTTATTCCAAATCACCTGACCTCATCCAAATGTATACCTTCTTTAAGCCATCTAGAATTTAAAGTGAATGTAGATATAATTCGGCATAAAATTTAAACAGTTCGGCATATTTCAAGTTCTAGATGAGCATTTGTGAAGATTGAGACCCTGCTCTGATCATAAGGTGTATGGTTGGTTAAGTGCAGGGGCTACCATTATGTATCATGGTACACTTAGTCCACCATTGGGTCCGTTGTAGTTCCACCAAAAAGTCATCTTCATGAAACCTACGTATCAAACCAACAGGTGGTAGCGAGGTAAGGATTAAGCCTTATGACTATCATATTCCTGAGTTCGTCCTGATCCTAGAAGACCCAAGAGCCCAGAGATTTCTTTCTCGTATCAGCCAAGGCCGGACAATAACAGAGAAGGTGGAGAACGCTTTCTTCCTCATCCATGTCTCCCTAACTCCTGCAAAAGTCGTGATGAGAAATGGTGGAAAAACTTAATCTCTGCGTTACAACTGCAGATGGGACTTCCCATTCCACTTTTTAGTAATTCCATCTCTTAGTCAAAATCTAGACTTAGGTGTAGATTTTGTACGCTTATTTGGACATGCTTCGGATTGATTTGTCGCGTCTCTATGTTAATTGAACTTGTCTTTGGAAGACCTTAAACACCATCTAACTCCCACTGAAACATCGCAATGTTTCCTTCTTTTTCTTCGGAGGGCTTAGGACTTACGAAACTTGGCCAATATGTTATCGATGTCAGCGGTAGCAAGCCAATTAAGCAGAGATACTTTGCAGTCTCTCCCGCCGCCGAGAAGCTCCTCTTTGTCCAAATTGATCGGACGCTTGCATTAGGTGTCATCGAGAAGTCTCAAAGTTCCTGGTCTTCGCCAGTCACCCTCGTGGTGAAGCCTGGTAAAGTGAGACTGTGCTTGGATGCTCGAAAAGTGAATAGCGTGACGGTCAAGGACGCCTATCCTTTGCCTCCAATCGACGATATACTAAGACGACTGGCAAAGGCAAAATTTATTTTCAGTCTTGACTTTTGGCAAATACCGCTCGATGGAGAATCGGAGGAAAAGACTGCCTTTACCGTACCAGGTCGCCCGCTATATCATTTTGTACCATGTAACCATGCCGTTTGGGCGCTGTAACGCGCCTTAGATGCAGAAGCTCATGGATCGAGTTATCTCTGCGCATCTCCGGCACCAGATTTTCATCTAATTGGATGACTTGCTGTTGATCGCATGGACCTTTGAGGAGCACTTGTTGCTCCGACAAGAAGTGGCTCTCTGTTTTCGAAAGGCAGGTTTGGCATTGAATGTGGAGAAGGGTTAATTTCTTACGAAAGAAATCCGATATTTAGCTCACGTCATTGAAAATGGCACGATCCGCACTGATCCTGATCCAGGTATTTGCAGTCTTCTCTTTGCCAAGTTCCTAGGAATTTCTGGCTGGTATCGCCGTTTTGTTAACAATTATGCGTCGGTGTCTCACCATTGATTGGTTTCTCCTGAACTGATGAGGGCAAAAGAGCTTTTAATACTCTTAAGGAGTTTAACGTGGGGTCTTAGTAACGATGAAATAATAAGTGGTAGTGATAACTCTAGGATTGATGGGAGGTTCCCAATTCGATTTGGCCTTGCAACCAGTGGGTGGATGAGTGTAGTAGGTCCCAGTCCTTACCAGCAGGACTATTCTCAGGTGCATGAGGCAGTTCAACTGGAATAATTTAGTAATTTTGTTCAACATAATGTAATGGGTATCGAAGACGCAGACAGGCACCAACACTGCCCACTAGCTGCCGAATACGAGTTCCGTCCAGCGCGTGCCGCTTTACTTTGTACTTCAAACTGGCAGTGTTGGACTGTCCCCACGGGCATCTTCGGATGTCCCCGTAACTCTCATTACATCTTATAGATCGGTATGGGTGCAGTGGCTGCTATCCCCTTATCCGCGGTTTAGTTAGTGATTGTGGTGTTCGTTTGGGCCTCCTGTGAGGATCACCCGCCCGGCCACCATGTCTTCGGGTACAGAGTCACTCTGCCAAAGCGACAGTTGAAACTGAAGTTATGACATTCAATCCCGGCGAACAATTTGGGATTTATCGACAAGATTGTTGACAGTCCCTCTCTTTTGCAGGGTTCGCGGATGACTCTTCACTCCTCAGTTATTAGCCCGTGTGAGGACATGGCTGCAACACAACACTTAATCCAACTACCTTGCACCTTTCAATTCTTGAAAATAGTTGAATATAAAGTTTGCTTCGCACCTAACCCAAGAAATTCGCGTGTGTAAATCGATTTCTTTGTTAACTGCCAAGTTATTCAACAAGGAAAACAATCAAACTCCATGACATGGATTGTCGGAAATCATCATGCGCATCATTCGATCCCAAACGATGCTCCATAGAATTCCATAAAAAAACGATTAATGACAAACCTTTTTTTAACTACAAAAATGCAGGCTAACAGACCCTTCACCGCAGAGTGCAGTCCGGAGTAATTAAAAACTGAAATGATTTTATGGTGTAAGTTGTGAAGCAATAATATCGCAAGTCATAAACTAGCATAGTAGCGTGACCTTATGCACTTCAACGTCACAACGTTGCGTCGTCGTCGCGTTCCGAACCGCAGGGCCTTCAAAATTAATTCCAATTTTTATTGATTGGTCGACGAAGCCGGGATGTAGCTGTAATACAATATGCCCAGCCGCTTCCATGACCACATCACACACAAGACGGCTGAAGAAGCCACTTGAGAAGAAGCTTGCAGGCCCCCTTGTTTTCAACCACGCCACTATGGGCCAAGACGTTCGTATAACGGAGAGGCTACGAGGTCTTAATTGGATGATTACCGCAGACATGAATGAATTACATCGAATGCATGACACACACTGAATAGACGAGCATTTTTTTTCCTTTACTTCATTTTAAGTACAGAAGCATAAATGCAAGCCAGACATCAGACGCTTCGGTATGTGGGTTATTGGCAGGCATTTCATATTTTCCAATCAATTTCTTGACCATCGAAAGACCTCTCTATGACCTCGTAAATGGCTTCATGCACAGATACTCGCATGAAGTACTCGTAAATTAAACCACAGCAGTAGCGATAATGTGATATCAGAGGCAAGGTCCGGGGCCAAAGAACGCTCCATTTGGCCCCTTTTAAACAATTCCAAGTGTACATGCACGTGGCGATCGGCGGGCCTTTCAAATTTTAATGAGCTGCGCTACATTTCGAGTTCACAGTCTAAAAGACCCTTATACCTTCATTGAGTCTTCCGCAAGTAAGGCACATTATGAATGAGTTGATTTGTCCAGTGGCTCAAGTACTACTCGTAATCGTAATGAAACTGTCAGTCATAATAAAAAATAAAATAGTGCGGGCTGAGTTCGACACATTATTAATGGATGTGGCGATTGTAGTCCAGAATGTGGGAACAGTTTGATTCGAATTGGTTCACCAAATGACCAATAAACCAATATGCCCTTAATTTCTGGTGAGACGACCACGACCTGCATCCTTATTCCATTGATGAATTGATTATCAACAGTTGACGCGCTATGCCCCACACCTGGTTAGGGCAATTGAGTATGTCATGACTAACACAGATGCGCTTGACTTACACTTGAAAGAGCCAATAGTTACCCAGCAAACCAAAAATGATACAAAGTATCTACACTGCATGCAGATACATCGGAACATGGATATGTCTTTGGCTACCGACTGCGTGGAACCTGTTGTGTTGAAGATATCGACGTAAGTTTTATAAAGATCCCAGTATAGTTATACTAGATGAAATCATTCGACAAAATACATCCCACGCTTTCGGTAGGCATAAGACATATCCATGTACCGATGTATCTGCATGCAGTGTAGATACTTTGTATCATTTTCAAGACATACCGTCCCGCATAGCGTACAGGAGAATACAAGTTAACCCAACCGTTGCCCCGTGTGTGGATCAAGCGATCATACACTCTACATATTTATATGCGCCTGTGCTTCGTTAGTACGTAAATCCGCGGTCGATCGCGTCAAGCCGCGGTCTAGCTAAACACACTTACTATTAGATACTTAGATAGTAATAGTACGCGTCTAAGTCTAAAGACGGTAGCGCGACAACACAATTTTATTGCATTAATGTTTACGTTATCCGCACTGCACAAACTGCATCATTTGCACTATTCTCCTCACTAAATCAGAATTGTGCACTGTTAGTTGATATATCATCGATCGTGATAGTACGCGGTATACGCGTCGTAAGTTCCTTACATCTCACGGGAAAAACACGTTGGTGACCTTGGTGACACTGATTTCAGTAGGCTGGATGGGATTGGCCATCACAAGAAAGGGGTGGATCCGCCGCGGAAGTGTAGTCCAAGGTCCGTGGAGCAAGCATCTCTTTCGCACTGTCGCCGATGATGAAGCAACACCCATCCATTGAACTTCTTCGACTCAACCGTCGCTCCATTGGGTGCATACGTGTGTGTGAATATGTGTGTGCGTGTGAAGTTGAAGCTATTTCCCGACCTACACCAACAATTTTCTTATTGAGTCAGGTTAGTGACGTAATTGATGAAAACCAAAAGAGAGAGTGAGGGAGACAAGTTGTCTGGATGTGGCTGGTGTTGTGAGCAGATTTGAATCACGAGGGGATGGCAGTTAATGATGTTGACTTGCGTTATGGGTACCTGGTTGTTTAGTCAGTTCATGACGCGATGTTTTTCGATTTTCGTGAGTTCCCTTTGATGACTGACTCGGATTGACTGAGGATCGGCTACTACATTCATATAACTCGGAAAAATGTTCAATGGGCTTGTTTCCTCTTCTGACCCCCGAGTAGAAAAACAGACATTTCGTGTGACGGACAGATTTTTAGGATGACCCCCAGCTATAAGACATATCCATGTCAAAAACGAATGTTGGCCAGAAATGAATGATTCGCGAATGTAGACCGCATCATGGGCACAGAAAATTTCTGTATTTACTCATATTTTACGCGGAGACTCAACAAATATGTAGAAATTACACGGCGCGGTGCGATGGATTTGTCTTTGCAACAGAAAAAAATATTTGAGCTGTGAGTTTTTATGACCTTAAATGAGATAAAATGCACCACATTTCGTGTGAATATTAATATCGAGTACATTGTGGGAATTCCCTTGTCTTCGTAATTGAGTAGCTTATGGTTATATGGTTTGCAAACGTAACAATTGCATCTTCTACCTGTTTTTACGTTCTTTCTCAATTTTTGTCTGGTTCTAAATTCGTGGTTCATTGATCATTCGAATGTGCATAGTGGAGGACCGAACGTGCCAATAAAGTTTAAAGTATTACGTAGTGCAACAATAAATCGATAGACAAAGTGATAAAGTGTGTTAGAGAAAAAGAAAGTGATATAAATTGACTATATAAAAAGATACTCTATAATATATTTGTGTGTTCAGGCATTTCAAGGACGAAAATAGGTAAAATAAGTACAAAAAAAAATCATTCCTTAATTCGACAAAGCACTAGCTTTTGGATAGTTAATAATTCCGCCGCGCTTAAAAAGAATAGTGTTAAATATCAGTGACGTGCACTCGTAGTAAGCAATTCCAAACTGCTTGACTTACCGAAATAAGCAATTCAATAATAAACTTTGCTTACACCAATACACATATCATCATTTCAGTCAATGTTTTTCTTTAAGCTGAAAAATACATATTATCATTCAAATATTCCTTTACACATTCAAATTCTGATCCGCGCCTTCTTTTGGTTAAAAAACATTCGTTCAATTACTTTAGATAATATTCAAACCTCCCACATTTTGCACACCATAGACACCAAACTTAGAATAGGAAAATGTGCCTAGATCTTTAGATGCATGTACCATGTGTGCATCCAAATACTAGAGACATGTTGATTCCAGAAAATGGGAATCTTGGATTTCGGTAGTACATTGGGCAACGATTTTTTTTTGTTTTGTTCGCAAATTTATATGAGACAAGTCAAGCACTGGCGCGACTGCTTTTGTGTGTGGGATAAAGCCCAATGATGCTTGTTAATGAAATGTTGCCAATGCAGGGAATGTTTATGGGAATTTGATTTTTCCAGTAGAGCTTTTGTTTTTGTTATGTAATGGATTTTCCGTTGCAATCTAAAAGAGGAAATCAGTGCAATCGGGTGATTTTGATTAAATTGTGATTTGAAGTTTTTTTGACCGTTTGTAGTGATTTAATTGATTTGATTTGTGATAAAAGTGGTAAGTTTTCTTTTCGCATTATGTCGGAGTATTGCTGCGCGACGGATTTCGTACTAAAAGCGGGATTTCAACTCTTTCCTTTGCCAAGAAAAGAGAAATTATAGAATCGGATAGACCGAAGCCAGATCTTAGTTTAGAGTTTAAATTAAAAAATATTACGCGAAAATTCCATATCGAAACGTATGAAAAGTACATTTGGTTAACGGGAAGCTGTAAATTAAATAAGTTATTTTGCTGGCCGTGTCTTTTGTTCACGAATGAAAAATCTGTTTGGAATAAAGCTGGATTTAGTGATTTGAATAATTTTACGGGCTCAGCAGCAAAGCATTCAAGTTCCGAAAAACATCTTCAGTCGTAAATTAAATTAGATAATTTTGGTTCTCAGCGTATAGAGTTTATGCTTAGTAACCAGGTGGCAATATCTGTTAGTTTGCATAATGAAAAAGTTGAGCGTAATCGCAATATTTTGAAACGTTTAATCGATACTGTAATTTTTTTGGCAAAACAGGAGCTTCCTTTTCGCGGAAGTAATGAAGACTCTTCTTCAAATAATCGTGGTAATTTTATCGAAACCGTAAATTTCTTGAGTTTGTACGATCCGATAATTGAGTCCCACATAGATTCTATAAAAGCAAATGCAGCGTTTTCGGGTTTGTCTAATAGAATCCAAAACGATCTTGTTTCCGCTATAGCTAATGTGGTTCGAAATAAAATCAATTTGGAAATAAAGGAGCTGTAATGGTCGACGAAACGCCAGATGTTAGCGGTCGGGAACAATTAACGATGATTTTTAGATATACAATATCAAATGAGATTGAAGAAAGATTTATCGGATTTTTGGATGTAAGCGCTAATCGTACAGCTACAGCAATAAGCTCTCACATTTTAAAACAATTGCAAAATTTTAATATCGATAAGAAATTAATTGCACAATGTTACGATGGCGCAGCAGTAATGAGTTCTCAAATTCGTGGAGTTCAGACTTTAATTCGGGAAAAACATAAATCGGCAATTTTCGTTCCATGTTACGCTCATTCACTAAATCTAGTATTGTCTAAAGCAGTTGAGTTTATTCCGGAAATTAAATTATTTTTCGCGCACATCAATAAAATCGCATCATTTTTTAATACATCCACTAAAAGGTCGGACCTTCTTGCAAATATAGTAAATCGTCGTTTACCATCGGTTTCCAAAACGCGTTGGCATTATCATTCGCGTATTATTAACGTTATATTTGAACATAAGCATGAAATTTGTACAGTTTTTGAGACAATTTCGAATGGTTCTCAACACTGGGATGGCGATTCCTTGACTTTTTCCGATATATACTTACAAAAATTCGCAGAGTCAGATTTTCAATTATATCTGTTAATTTTTTCTGAAATTTTTTCGAAAACTGATATATTATTTAATATTATTCAGAGCAAAGTGGTAAACATTTCATGTGCAAGCCAAAAAATTATTGAATTTGAAAATTGGCTTGAAAATGACTTTTCTAAAAAGTTTGATAATTTCTATTCGACAGTTACAGCAGAATATCAGCCACCACGTAAGAAATGTAGATAGATAGATGCGATAGATCCTTTACAAAATTTACGGCGGATATTTCGGGAGATTATAGATGTTATTCTCGGGCAAATTCGAGATCGATTCCATTCGTTTAAAGATCTTTCATTTTTAGAGTTGCTTGAACCGAATTATTTTTCTAAATTCAAGTCAAATTTTCCCGATAAAAATTTTGACTCACTTATTGAATATCACGGTCAATTTTTCGACAGAATAAAGTTGAAAAATGAGCTAAAAGTTATTTATTCTTCAGATGAGTTTAAAAACGCGAATCCTAGTAAAATTCTCGATTATTTTCAAAAACGGCCTTATGTCGCAAACGATTTTAAGCAAGTTCATATTTTAGCAAAATTATTAACGTCAATTCCAGTCACAGTGGCAACTGCGGAAAGGTCATTTTCAACACTAAAGCGCGTTCACACATTTTTGAGAAATCGCCAATCCCAAGAACGACTTTCGGATCTTGCTTTAATTGCGGTTGAAAAGGATCTTCTTATACAAATGCGAAGAGAAAACGATTTTTTTGATAATGTGATTAAAGAGTTTTTACTTAAAGAACGGCGCATAGATTTGGAATACAAATAAATGGCAATGGCGAAAGAATATTTATTTATTTCAAATACCCCTGAATTTTTCTTAGTCTTAATTAACATAATATTTATTTACAAGTATCATTTTTTTATTAGTAATATTTTATTTATTTATTTTTTTTTTTGTATTCCGAATATATGTGCCAATATTTTATTTATATCTTTCCTGATTTCTTCTTTAAGGCTTAAAGCCGCTTGGTATAAATGTTTTTGTGACTGTCCATATTCTATTATACAGTCCATTTTTGTTTATGCTAAATTGGCTTTAGGGCGCCCAACTGCTTGACTATGAAAAATTTCCACTGCACGTCACTGTTAAATATGAACTTTATTTTACGTGATATGTTTCAGTTGTTAGGCTGAGCCACGTTGTTCGCATTCGCGTGCTTTCTGTCAAACGGGTTGAATCTTCGGTAGAATGGCAATCCGTCAGTTTGACAAGGACTCGGCGGTTTTCGTTTTACCATTTGTTTTAACTGTTATGTATTTAAACAAGCTATTAAGTAAGAAAAGTGTGCTAATATATGTGTTAAATTACGTTTACACTATCCCCAGATTACTTCATCTGCGCCGGCTGATTTAATCTGGAACTGTCAAATACATACAATTTTAAACTCATCACACCCAGATTAAGCAGCAGATGAAGTAATCTGGGGATAGTGTAAACCAGGGGCGGTTCCTCATTGGAAGCAAAGGAAGCAGTGCTTCCATTGTTATTTTCACCAAATATTCAGTATACAATTAATTGAATTCATCCATATGATCATACATATTACTTATTCATCAATTATTTTACATTCTTCATACATTATTTTCATACGATTTCCTGTGCAATTCGACTTCCTATTTCCAGTATGTACAAATAATACGTTTCTCTTCACTTTATCTCATACGATTTTTCCCATACTATTTACTTTTATTCGTGAGACAAAGTGAAGAGAATATGAGTGGACACATTTTCGTCTGGCTAGTATAGAAACAATGGAAGCAACAGAAATCACAGCTTCTATGGTGCCTATTGAAGATCGCGCATGGCGACGCATCGCGACGCAACGACATTGAGTAAAATTTTCTATACTTGACGTGCCGCTCGTATATCTTGAGAAGAAGCTGCCAGAATCGCAGCTTCTTAAGCATTTTGTATGGCGGCTTTTGAAAGTGATTTGAAGAGCATGGAGATGTTAACTTGTCGTTTTTCTTGCAATTTTTTGTACATACTCGTAGAAGTGGATTTGCTTTTTGAGTTGGGGGTGTGTGGTTAATAAATTAAATAAATAAAATATTTGAGGTCTCAAAATTTAATGCTGGCATTTAATGAATTCCAGGCTGAAACGAATGAATCCGAACTCCTTTTTCGTGGATTCCCTTGAAAATTGAACTTTCGTATGTAAACATGTACAGTAAACCCTCGGTGTAACGAGCTCCTCGTTATAGCGAGCCAAAAATAGGGCCCCTAGAAAAAAGCATTGATTTTCTATAAAGCTTTCGTTATAGCAAAGTCCCTCGGCTAGTACGAACTACTTTTCGACTCCCATTTGAAAAAAAAAAAATCGGTTACAACGAATTCGAAAGCCACACTACACATACGTAAATTTAGAGGGGGAATGTATCCCATTGCAATTTCTATTTCTAGGGAGTGCTGACAAAATTCGAAAGATGTATCAGTCCTTCACTTGCAAGGTTTACTCTCGGGAGCTCCTAGTTCAGTTTTGAATTAGTTGAATAAACCTTGTGAAAAATCGTGTGCCAACGTCGTGTTGTGCGCTCCCGTAGCGCTACCATTTGTGAATGCAGGCTTTATCAACTGTTTTTGAAAACAAGGACGCAAATGACTCGCGTGTTGCCAGCGGCTCAACATCGTCATACACAAAACGCGCCCGACTCGATGCCCATCCAGAGTTAGAATCCAAATTGCTCCAGTGGTTCAAAGGAATAAGATCCTCCGATGTTCCTCTTTCAGGACCAATAATCAAGGAAAAAGCGAAAAAAATAGCCAATGAAATATGAATCAATAACTTTGAATGTTCAGACGGTTGGTTATGGAGGTTTCAAAATCGTCACTGGATCGCTTCACTTCTTGTTTCTGGAGAAGCGAATAAAGTAGACGAGGAAAGCATCGATACTACAGATGATCCCGAATTCACTGCTGCATTGCTCAAAGCCTACTGCATCTGTGAGAGGAAAGCACGACTTACATTTTCATTTTCTTTCGTTTTACCAAAAGGATAACATCTAGTTCCAGGCTGAAATATAAAAATACATCGTAAAACCTGTGTATCGGAAGTCATTTTGAGTTACACTAATATTTAGGTTTCAAATGCCAAAATTTCGGGAAAGATTGCTAGTTTTAGGAAAACGATTTCAAATTCATTCTTTTTAGTCTGAAATTGTTTTAAAGCCGTCATCAAATTTTGCCCCTCAGATATTGGAATCGTGCTATTTTAAGCAAATTAAAGCAATGTGTCTACAAAAGTTTCCTGGTCTGCTTCCCTTCTTCGGGAACTCACGAACCGCCACTGGTGTAAACGTAATATAACACTGTCCGGTCGTTTGTTTCTTCGCTCACTTCTTGCCTAATTATCTATTGTAAAGGACAACGGTCGACCCAATTTTCTAATACGATGATGCCCGAGTATTTGTTAAACTGACGGAGTGTCATTCTAGCAAAGATGCAATCCGTTTGACATAAAACACTCGAATGTGGTCAACTTACGCTCAGCCTTAAAGTAAAGTATCAGCTACGATCGAATGTTCATTTCAGTGTTCTACCTCGCGCAGTTTTTAAGTTATTACTATTGCGGAAAGATCTGAGTTTTTGTATCCGCTAAATCTTAAGATATTATTATTATTATATAAAAAAAAATTTTTTGTCTTTAAATTATAGCTTTCACCACGCGTTTCCTCATAAAGCTTAATTTCAGAAAAACTTGTTGCTTGTGTAATATATGTTCGTTACCCTACACTACACTCGATAAATACGCAAAAGTACATGTATCACCAGAATAAACTCAGTTCACTCTTCGAATTAGTTTTCCATTTTGAATTCACTATTGTTTTTATACCCTAGACTTATAGTATAGGGTATATTGTTTTTGTCACGACGGAAATATGTAACACCTTAAAGGAGGCTCCGGAGGAATAGCAATGTATATATATAAATGATCAGGGTCACCTCCTGATTCGATTTAGCCATGTCTGTCTGTCTGTCTGTCTGTCTGTCTGTCCGTCTGTCTGTCCGTCTGTCTGTCTGTCTGTCTGTCTGTCTGTCTGTCTGTCCGTCTGTCTGTCCGTTCGCACGATAACTTTCGATAAAATGAAGCTACAGCCTTGCAATTTTGGTCAAATGTTGGAAGTGGCGATCTAGTTGGATGGTATTAAAAATGGTCATGATCAGGCCAAGAGAACGCCTACCTCCCCTACATATGTAAAATACATAAATGTATCTATAACTCCCGATTAAAGAAACATGAAAAGCTCTAGCTTTGGTAGATTACTCATGAGGGTAATCTCATACTCTCCTGGGAAAATAAAACTGGTAAGTTGAAAACTAACGGTAATTTTCTTACAAAGAACCCCGTACTACCCTACTTTTCAGGTTTTTTGTCTATAACTCCTGAACCAATTGACGTAGACACCTGATTTTTGGCGTGTAACCTTGAAGTGAAAAGCTGCTTAAGATTATGTAAGTTGGGCATAATCAGATCAAAGGAACGCCTACCTCCCCTACAAAATTCAAAAAATTAAATATTCCTTTAATTACGATAACTTTCGAAAAAATGATACTAGCAAAATGAAAATTTGAAAGAATGTTGCTAATAAGACCTACTTTGTTGGTATTGAATATGGGCAAGATCCGACTCAAGAAACCGCCACCTCCCCTACAAATGAAACTTCAAATAAGCGATAACTTTTGATAGAATGAAGCCAGCAACTTGAAATTTTGGTCAAATGTTGGAAGTGAGATTGAGTTAGTTGGCGTTAAAGATGGGTAAGATCCGACCTAAGGAATCCCCACCTCCCCTAGAAATGAAAATTAAAATAAGCGATAACTTACGACAAAATAAAGCTAGCGACTTGAAATTTTCGTCAAATGTTTTCAGTATGATCCAGTCGACTAATATTGAAAATACGTAAAATCCGACCATCGAAACCCCTACTTCCCCTACAAAAGAAACTTCAAATAAGCGATAACTTTCGATAGAATGAAGCTAGAGACTTGAAATTTTGTTTAAATGTTTGTAGGGTGATCTAATTGGTTGACGGAAATGCTGGGCAAGATCCGACTCAAGGAACCCCTACCTCCCCTACAAGTGAAACTTCAAATAAGCGTTAATTTGCGATAGAATGAAGCTAGCAACTTGAAAAATTGGATAAATATTTGTAGAATGGGTTAGTTAATTGATTTTGTGAATGGTCAAGATCCCACTGAATGAGTGCCAACCTCCCCTATGAACTGGCCATATAAGAGACCCACTTTTAATGCATATGGTCGTTGCCAATTGGGACTTTTGGTATCACCACTAGGTCTGTACAAGTCTAGGGTATATACGCTTCGGCCTGGTTTCTTTTTTTTTATTTCAGCAAGAATTCATACTATTGGGGAAAAGTAGTGAGCCGAAAAAGTTTATACGTCTGGCATAATCGAAGATTTTGACCGATGCTGTAGCGGAACATTTCGCTTGGACCGGAACGAAAGCGAAACAAAGCACTAGAAGCTTAAGTGTGACGGCTGCGATCAAAAGTATGCCATTTTTTAGACAATGACTTGTTGTCAATTATGCTTATTTCCTTTCTAATTAAATTTCTCTACAATTTTTACAGATTCCTTTCATCTTGTGTTCAGAGATGCGTCTGAGGAGGCTTTCGACCAAGTGGCAATGAAGCACTTCCAGTATGCCAAGGATCGAGGGTGCAAAAAATCAAATAAAAATAAAAATTAATGTTAAAATTTACATATTTTTATGTTTTATCAAATATATTATAATTAAGTTTGTTATTTAAGTTTTCCTATTTAATTTGTTTCCCAATATTTTTATAAAGTTTGTATCTAATTTTTATTCATGTTTTAATACTTTTCTTACTAATTCGCTATACTAATTTTAATTCAGCTCAATTTATCACCATTCGCAAAGTTTAAATTTTTTAAGTTTCCAATTTCTATTTTAATTCGTAATTTAAAAAAAAAAAACACTTTATTTTTATAACCCAAAGACCTGGAAATAAATTCATTATTAAACCGTAACCAATATGTATTATTCATCTTATACATATAAATTGCCCACAACCGATTCATACATCAGACTCGGAATCGATTCATATACCGGATTCGCAACCGATTCATATATCGGATTCGCAATCGATTCAGATATCAGACTCGCAACCGATTCATAGATATGATTCATTTTCGGCTCACAATTGCGAATCATAAACGAGGGATCATTTCAGTCCGCCAAAAGAATCATTTGCGAATCATTTACGAATTCAGAAACGAGTCATCATTCGTCAAAAACGAATGGTTTACGAATCGAATACGAATCATTTGGTTTGCTGGGTAGTCAAGTAATACTTCTGCCTGAAGCGATGCCTTCAAGGGATAGCGAATTATGTCACCAGTAAACATCTTTGTATTTGTCTTCGTCTAATTCATCTAATAATTCAGAACCGCATCAGATACGAGTATATTCACATTCTCATAATATTTGTATTTACAACAATGGGGTCGTGGAAGGGCTACGTACGAATATGATCATTTCACGAATACCTTGACGAAGAAAACCCTCTTTGCCATTCGATAACTCTAAGATTCTACACATTCATCGATGTAATACATAAATCCGATCACATTTTTGTCCAATTTTCTGCAAATTAATTGCCATACCTGTTTAACCAGAACCGATTACAGAAATATTGCGTCTCATTAGCATACGGCCTAGGGCTGTACAGTGGAATAAGTACGTACCTATATTGGACTCGGCAGTAAGCCCAAGTAAAGACATTATATGAAACTTATTTTGTTGATGATAAACGAGTCTCATTAAGTCCAGTTTCATCTGATAACCTCTGCTCAGTAGAAGATACTTGTGGTGCTCCAGAGCTCCAGACATCAGAACGAAGAAATCTTTTAGTTTTGCTGTTGATGGTCGAAAGACTTCACAGATACTCTATGACATGACTGTGATGGATGACTTAATGATAAGCAAGTGCGTTAGTGGAAATTATTCAAAGCTGTTAATGGATGGACAAGTGACTGCGAAAATCGAAAATGAGGCTGCCAGCTATAAGATTGAGCTCAAGCAACACTGTACATGCAAGCGTTGAAGGTGTTTATCCAGACCCATTATTTGGGCACTGTTTATACCCTAGACTTTTAGTATAGGGTATATTGTTTTTGTCACGACGGAAATATGTAACACCTTAAAGGAGGCTCCGGAGGTATAGCAATGTATATATATAAATGATCAGGGTCACCTCCTGATTCGATTCAGCCATGTCTGTCTGTCTGTCTGTCTGTCTGTCTGTCTGTCTGTCTGTCTGTCCGTCTGTCTGTCCGTTCGCACGATAACTTTCGATAGAATGAAGCACGAGCCTTGAAATTTTGGTCAAATGTTGGTAGTATAATCTAGTTAGATGGTATTGAAAATGGGCATGATCAAGCCAAGAGAACGGCTACCTCCCCTACATAAGTAAAATACTTAAATGTATCTGTAACTCCCGACTAAATAAATATGAAAAGCTCTAGCTTTGGTAAATTACTCGTGAGGGTAATCTTATAAACTCCTGGGAAAATAAAATCGATCAGTTGAAAACTAACGGTAATTTTCTTACAAAGAGCCCCGTACTACCCTACTTTTCGGGTTTTTTGTCTCTAACTCTTGAACCAATTAACGTAGACGCCATTTTTGGCATGTAACCCTGGGGTGAGAAGATGCTTGAGTTCTAGTAAGTTGGGCATAATCGGATCAAAGGAACGCCTACCTCCCCTACAAATATAAAAAAAATTCAATATTCCTTTAATCACGATAACTTTCGATAGATTGACACTAGCGAGTTGAAAACAAACAAACAACAAACAAAATGTTGTTAGTAGGATCTACTTGGTTGGTATTGAAAATGGGTAAGATCCGACTCAAGCAACCCCTACCTCCCCTACAAATGAAACTTCAAATAAGCGATAGCTTTTGATAGAATGATACTACCGAGTTAAAAATTTGGTGGAATGTTGCTAGTAAGACCTACGTAGTTGGTGTTGAATATGGGCAAGATCCAACCCAAGGAACTCCCACCTCCTCTACATATGAAACTTCAAATAAGCGATAACTTTTGATGGAATGAAGCCAGTGACTTGAAATTTTGGGCAAATGTTCGAAGTGAGATTGAGTTAGTTGGCATTAAAGCTGGGTAACATCCGACCAACGAAACCCCTACTTCCCCTACAAACGAAACTTTAAATAAGCGATAACTTTCGATAGAGTGAATTTAGAGACTTGAAATTTTGTTTAAATGGTTGTAGGTTGATCTAATTGGTTGGTGGCAATGATGAGCAAGATCCGACCTAAGGAACCCTTACCTCCTCTACAAGTGAAACTTCAAATAAGCAATAACTTCCGATAGAATGAAGCTAGTGACTTGAAAAATTCGACAAATATTGTAGAATGGGCTAGTTAGTTAATTGATTTTGAGAATGGTCAAGATCCTAATGAATGAGTGCCAACCTCTCCTATATGAACTGGCCATATAGGAGACCCATTCTTAATGCATATGGTCGTTGCCAATTGGTACTTTTGGTATCTCCACTAGGTCTGTAGAAGTCTAGGGTATATACGCTTCGGGCTCCGGGCCAAAGCGAAGCTTCGGCCTGGTTTTCATTAGCAAACAACACCAAATATGGAAAATAACCAAATCACGGTGAATTCATTAAATTGAGTATTTACAGAAGCTTCCTCATTCCACTGATCATGCAGCGATTAAGAACTGTGCCCCCGGGCAGTGCAAAGTCCACCTGAATTATTGATAGGCGGTTGCTCCTGGCCTCAGTAACCCGCTTTCTCAACATGTCCATCTGCGTTGGTCATTCATTCCAAGAATTTTTCCTTTTAAATTGATTCGTGCATTGGCAGAATGACATGGAATTTGACGTTGATTGCGAAGATGATTGCTTCCATTGAATTGTCCGTTCATGGTTCAACACAAGCAGTAGCAGCGGCGGCGCTCCCCTTCGCTATAATATAAATGACTTGCAGCTGTCGGATGGAGTACAGTTTGTTAGGAAGTCGGGCAATTGGAGATTATTTCTCGTCATTAAAAGTGGTCAATCGAAAAATGATGGCTAGGCCTAACCTATTGATGGGCTCAAGTGCAGTCTTTAGCCAAGTCAATTGAACTTTAGACTCATGAAAGTTTCACCACGTAATTGCAATGTTATTGATTGATGTTTATTACATTGTGAAGTGAAGGTATCCATTCGACAGTTGGGTAGTCATTAAGGTGGAGGAATAACGCTCGACAGTACCCGTAGTATGTACATAATTATAAGTTTCGAACAGATAGTATTACGGGGTCAAGAAATTATGGCAGTGATGATTATCCAAATTTAATTTGGGGGATTTGCTCAGTTTTCTTGAGTATTTTCCTATTGGTGTTATATAACGCCATTATACATATTATGTATAATGGCTACCGCATAGCACGATTCACCAAAAAGCGAATGGTAGCGAACTATTTCCTCCATGTGCGTCTTCCCTGAATAATTAATAACTTTTCCCACTTTTTTTATGCAGCAGGATTCAGAGTTTTAGCGAGAAAATTAAAAAAGAATAGTTCGCGCGAACCGCATAGCCCATGTCGGGGATGACATGAGCACTCCCGTCACCAAGAAACCTCTTGTAAGAGACATAACAGTTTTCGTCCGAGTGGTGGAAGATCCTTTGCTAAATCAAATATAGCTATGCCCATTGGGGGGGGGGGGGCAAAAACTCCTCTTCCATAGTCCTCCGCGTGGGCGCCCCCTGGAACGGCAGTGGTCACTGACCATTGCCAACCAACGTCAAGCCGCCAGTGATGGCGGTGCGATGATTTGGTTGAGGTACCCTTGTGGTGTGGGGTGTGAAAAAAATACCACGGCCTTTCCCTTTGAGGGCCTGTCGTTAAAACCGACAATCAAAGGACAGGATGTGTATGCCAGCAACTTGCATTATCCGAAATCTTTATATGCTAACGAAACGTCAACTATGCCTCGGATAAGGACTGACTCAACGGTTACGACTTTTGGCTATCGTACAATGACAAAGATTGGATTCTGGAATGTGCGTACTCTCCTGGACAATGGATCAGAAGGTCCCCAGAACGCACGATTTCTTCAATTAGAGAGTGAATTTCTGAGGTACAAATTAAATATCTTAGGAGTTAGTGAGATAAGATGGTGGAACAGCGGAGAATTCATCTCTCCAACGGGCAGCACTGTAATGTTGTACTCCGGTAAAGCTACCGGTAGTCGTCGTGAGTCAGGTGTGGGGCTCCTTTTAACCAGAGCCGCGCGAAACTGTCTCTTATCCTGGGAACCGGTCTCTGACAGGGTCTTGACCGCCAGGTTCCGGACCAAAATGAGGAACATCTCAATAATACAATGTTATCATCATCATCATCGTGGCACGACAGCCCGACGTCGGGCCTTGGCCGCCTGGATCATCCTCCAATTATCTCGGTCACGTGACCGCGTCCTCCAATTTTGGGAGCCCAGCAGCTGCGCGGCGTCCACACCTACTGAGCTCTCCCAACGAGATCTCGGTCGTCCTCGCAGTCTCGCTCCGTCGACTCGTTCTGCATTCATTACTCTCTTAGGCATGCGATCATCGTCCATTCTTTGTACATGCCCTGCCCATTGAAGTCGTTGTAGTTTGACGATTTTCGAGACTTGCAGCTCATCGTACATTTCATACAACTCATGGTTGTACCGGATGCGCCATCCATCTCGATCGCAAACAGCCCCGAAAATTCGCCGTAGAACCTTACGTTCGAAAGTGTCTAGCATGTTTTCGGAGGCTTGAGTTAGGGTCCATGCTTCGCAGCCATAGCATAGCACTGGTCGTATAATGGTTTTGTACACGCGGAGCTTCGTGTTTCTGTGCACATGTTTTGATTTCATTATGGGGAGAACCGAGAAAAAAGTCTTATTAGCTAACTGTATCCGTCGCTTGATTTCGTCAGTTTCGTTGGCGTCCCTTGACAGGTTGCAACCCAGGTAAATGAAGTTGTTCACGAACTCGATGTTGAGGTCCCCCACATTGATGCTCGGTTGTGCAGGTGTCCTTGTCACCGATTGCATCATTATTTTAGTTTTACCCTCGTTAATACGTAATCCAACTTCCTTTGCAGCGGTATCGAGCGTATGCAGAAGTTCTTCTGCGTCAGCCAATCTTCGGGACATGATGTTGATGTCGTCGGCGTACGCTGCTAATTGTGTCGACTTGATGAGTAGCGTCTTGCTGTTGTCCATATTCATGGCCCGAATAACGTATTCCAGTGCTAGGTTGAAGAGCGTCGGTGCCAGTCCATCGCCCTGTTTCAAACCAATGCGTGTTTCAAATAGATCAGTAAGTCTATTCTGGGTCCTGACTTGTGAGACGGAGTTGGTCATCGTCATCTTTGTCAGTCGCACTAATTTTGCTGGTATACCAAATTGCAGCATGATGTTGTACAGTACTCCACGATCGATACTGTCGTATTGTTGAACTGAGAACATAGCACTATGAAATCAATTGTATCACCTTGTAATTATTCTATTCTACTACTACTTTTACTACTATTACTTCTACTACTATTTTCCTTTATGCAAATAAATTGGTCTTGTCTATTATAACTTCAAAGAGTTCAGACGTGTTTTTCTTGTATCCACTATTAAAATACAACAGGTTATGGGCCCAGCACGAAAATAAAAAGAACTCCAACTATAATCGGTATATATATACCTGTGAACTAAATTTCGGAAGCCGATTGGAAGTTATAAGCGCGATTATTGTTCGATTGATTTTATGCATTTGTTTTGCATGGCTCGATAGTTGTGATAATTCATGTGAAATTGAATTGAAGTTTACCACGATGTCCAATAACCAAATCGGAAATAACCCCATCGAAAAATTGCGCGGCCGCGAAAATTACGTAGTGTGGAGTAGACAAGCTAAATCATACTTAATAATAAAAAATTTGTGGAAGTATGTTAAAACCCCCTTAGCTCCATCTGCAAAAGCAGAAGAGCAAAGTGAAGCCGAAAAGGCTCTCGCTGAAATTACGTTGCTGATCGAGCCGTATAATTTCGGACATATTGCATCCTGCGAATGTGCACATAGTGCATGGAAATGCTTGGCAGATGCGTTCGAGTCGACGGGTTTAACCCGAAAAGTGGAGCTACTACAGAGTTTAGTGCAAATGAAATTAGCGGACCATGATTCCATGAAGGATTACGTAAACGCCTTCGTAATGACCGCATTTTTATGCAAAGGCGCCGGTTTCAATTTGGACGAGGATCTGTTAGCATCTCTCCTGTTAGCCGGCTTACCTGACGAGTGCAGTCCGCTGGTGTTAGCTATAGAAAACCAGAAAGAAAAACTGAAGTTAACTGAAGAAAACTCAGTTAAAAATATGCTGCTGCAAGACAAAAAGTTCGATAAAGCAAATGATAGTGGTGGTGCATTATTTTCAAAATCAAATAACAAAAAATTTCGTTGCCATTTCTGTAAGAAACCGGGACATTTTGCTAGTAACTGCTATTTAAAGAAAAATAAAGACAAACAAAACAATAAAAGTGAAAACGTATTATATGCCGCATTATTGGCTTCAAAGTCAAACTCGAACGAATGGTTTATTGACTCAGGCGCAACCTCACATCTGACGATGAACGAAAATCTACTTAACAACAAACGTCATTGCAGTGATGGTGAAATTACTTGCGCGAACAACGACAAATTGAAAATTGAATGTGCCGGCGATATCTCATTAACAGTGAACATTGGACAAAACAAAACAAGGAAACAAGCCCTTTTAAAAAATGTGAAATTCGTTCCAAATATCTGTGCCAACTTGTTATCGGTGAGTCAAATGGCGAAAAACGGTAATCGGATTGTTTTCGAAAGTGATAATTGCAAAATTTATAATTCGGGCGGAAAAGTAATTGCAACCGCGGCGCTTGTAAATAATTTGTATAGGCTGAATTGTGAAACTAAAAACAAAACTGAGAGTGTTTTGCTTGCAACAACAGACACTGAAACATGGCACCGTAGAATGGGTCATATTTGCAGCGAAAATTTAATAAAAGTTAAAAATTCTGTTTTCGGTATAAATTTTAAAGAAAAAAGTGACATAAACTGCAAAGTCTGCATGAAAGGCAAACAAACCAGACATCCTTTTAAAGACAGTGGAACGCGTGCAAAAAGGCCACTTGAACTAATCCATTCAGATGTATGCGGGCCCTTAACAATACGATCAAAATCGGGGTGCAAATACTTCGTCACGTTCATCGATGATTTTAGTAGACACGTTACTGTTGTGCCTATCAAGGACAAGTCTCAAGTATTCGCAGAGTTCGTGAAATATAAAAACTTTGTCGAAAACCAACATTCGAACAAAATCAAAGTGTTAAGAACAGATAATGGTACAGAATACTGCAATTCGCGATTCGACAAATTATGCGAAAAATCCGGAATCGACCACCAGAAAAGCGCACCCTACGTTCACGAGCAACACGGTGTTGCTGAAAGAATAAATCGCACATTACTCGAACGCATAAGATGCATGCTGATTGACTCGAAGTTAAATTATAGTTTTTGGGCGGAAGCAGGAACGACGGCAGCTTACTTGCTGAATAGAACACCATGCAGAGATTACAAAACTCAAACACCACATGAATTATGGACAGGTAGAAAACCAAATTTATCACACGTCAGGATCTTTGGCTGCGAAGCAATGGTCCATATCCCAAAAGAAAAAAGGAACAAACTCCAATCGAAATCCGTTGAATGTATTTTACTTGGTTACAGTGCGGAATCAAAGGCTTTTCGACTTTACAACAAAAATACTGGAAAAATTGTCGTTAGCCGCGATGTTACATTTTTTGAAACAAAAAATGACTTAAATGGAGTCAATGTCAACAACGAACCGTCCATTTATTCTTCCGACGCAGAAAATGACAAATGCGATTCAGAGGGGCGCTACTACTTCGGACTAGAATCGCAAATTGACAACAGGGAAACGGTGGAGGATCCCGTTCCAGTTGACGTGGCGATTGCAACCGAAAACGCCAACCAACCAACCAAGGATTCGATGGTGATCACAAATATTCTCGATGTGCAGGCCGCCACTGAAAATATCGACCAAACAACCGAAAATACGACTGCGTATTCCGATATAGTCAAAGAACCGGTTACAGCCCCAAATTACAATGATGACTTGTCGCTTAACGATAGTATGGAATCTTTGTACGATGATCCCATGGGAGACGAAACATTCAACATTGATGATGACGAAGTCGAAACAACCATGATCAACGACAGCATTGCAGAAAACGTTGGCGTGCGTCAGAGTTCGCGAAACCATAACAACCCTCAGCCAAGTTATAAGCCGCCAAAGTACAGTTTCTGTGCGTTCCAGCAGACTTGCGAGGATCCCAATTCTGTAGAAGAAGCGTTGTCGCGATTTGATTCGCATTTGTGGAAAGCAGCGATGGAAGAAGAAATGAACGCATTGAAAGTTAACGAAACTTGGATATTGTCCGAATTACCTATTGAAAGAAAAAGTATTCCAAGCAAATGGGTTTTCAAGGCGAAAAAGGATACAAACGGAAATGTAATCAAATACAAAGCCCGACTTGTAGTAAAAGGCTGCTCGCAAAAGCAAGGAATTGATTACAAGGAAACGTTTGCTCCGGTTGTTAGATACAGCACTATACGCTTTCTAATCGCGTTATCAGCTAAGCTTGATTTAACCATATATCAATTGGATGCTGTCACGGCCTTTTTGAATGGTGACCTATCGGAAGATATCTATATGAAACAGCCGCAAATGTTCGACGACGGAACTGGCCGTGTGTGCAAGCTTCGAAAGTCATTATACGGCTTAAAACAATCTGGCCGTGCTTGGAACGAAAAATTGAATTCAATTCTACTGAAACATGGACTGAAAAGAAATGAAGCTGATCAATGTGTATACCATCGACACCAAGGAACGAAAATATTGATAGTAGCAATATATGTCGATGATGTACTTATTTTCACCAACGACGAAAAATGGGCGAACGATTTGAAAGGGGAACTGTCGAACAATTTTCAAATGAAGGATCTCGGTGAAGCATCTTCGGTTTTGGGACTACACATAACTCGGGACAGACGCGAAGGGACAATTACGCTAGACCAAAAACACTTTGTGATTGAAGTGTTGAATCGTTTCGGAATGCATGATTCAAATCCAGTTGCAACAGTACTCGATCCGAATCAGCACCTATCGGAAAGCCATTGCCCAGTCACCACGGAGGAGCGTAGCGAAATGTCACAGGTACCATACATGCAGTTAATAGGTTCTCTTTTATTCGCAGCGCAAGTTTCAAGGCCAGACATATGCTTTGCAGTAAATCTGCTTAGCAGATTCAATGCTAATCCAGGGAAAGTTCATTGGGCAGCTGCTAAGCGCGTGCTTCGCTACCTAAGAGGGACCTTGGATAAGAAGCTTGTTTATTCAAGAACGCCAACCGAAATTGAAGTTTTTTGTGATGCTGATTGGGCAAGTGACTTGGACCAAAGGAGATCTACAACGGGTTATGTTTTCGTCTTCCAAGGTGCAGCGATTTCATGGGCAACGAAGCGCCAGAAAACAGTAGCCCTATCATCGACCGAATCCGAATTTATATCAATGACCCGGGCAACACAAGAAGCAGTTTGGCTTAAGAAACTTGAACGAGATTTAAATTCGAATTCATCAAAAACAGTCGTGTTGCATTGTGACAATAAAGGAGCGATCGACACTGCTACTAATAATTCATATTCAGATAAAACTAAACATGTTGAAACAAAATGTTCCTTTTTACATCAAAAAATTACCAAAGGTCAAATTAAATTAAAACAGATAGCTACAAATGAGATGCCAGCTGACTTTCTTACTAAGAATGTTAACAAAGTAAAACTAATTAAATTTTCATGTCAAATTGGTTTAAGAAACTAAGTTAAATTCATTCAAAGTAACTTTAAATAATCAGTTGAAATAAGATTTTAACATTCATAAAATCATGTAATCATAAATGAATTAATAATGAATTGCTGAAAGAAATACTATGTTCAGGGAAAGTGTTGAACTGAGAACATAGCACTATGAAATCAATTGTATCACCTTGTAATTATTCTATTCTACTACTACTTTTACTACTATTACTTCTACTACTATTTTCCTTTATGCAAATAAATTGGTCTTGTCTATTATAACTTCAAAGAGTTCAGACGTGTTTTTCTTGTATCCACTATTAAAATACAACACGTATGCCTGCTTGAAGTCGACAAAGATTTGGTATACGTTTACGTTGTATTCCCAGCACCTCTGGAGTATCAGTTTGACTGAGAAGAGGTGATCGGTTGTGGAGCGACCAGGTCTGAAACCGCTTTGATATTCGCCAATGACTCGTTCTGCGTACGGTTTTATTCTATTTTCCAGAATTTTCGTCAAAATTTTATAGGACGTACAAACTACAATGTTATGCCCCCACTGAACCCGACAATGTCTTGGCAAAAGACTCCTTCTACGAAGAACTAAACGCCGTTCAGAACAGAACACCTAAAGGTGACATTATAATGGTTATGGGTGATTTGAATGCGAAAGTTGGCGCTGATAACTATGGGCTCAGACATGTGATGGGGAGACACGGTCTTGGTGATCGTAATGACAACGGTGAAAGATTTGTAGAGTTCTGCAACTTTCACAGTCTCTTCATCGGTGGTACTATGTTTGAGCATAAGGACCACCACAAAATCAGTTGGTCCTCTGTTGATCGGCGCAGAACACAAAATCAGATCGACCATTTTGCCATTAGTAAAAGATTCAAGAGTTGCCTCCTGGACGTGCGAAACAAGAAGGGTTCCGATATTGGGATGGGAAGAGACCATTATCTTATGATCGCTAATGTTCGATTGCGTATTGCAGCCGTGCGCCGCCCTAGCGACGAAAGATCCAGGCCCCGCAAATTCAACACCGCTCGACTAAAAAATCCAGCTGTCTTACAACAATATAATGACCATCTTGCGCAAAAAGCGGCTGAGATAACTAGTCACCCAGATAGTGACATAAACGAAAACTGGGATGCCATAAAAAATGCGTACATTGATAGCGCAAATACCATCCTTGGCCCAAACCCGGATTGCCGGAATAAGCCCTGGATGTCCGACGCTTCATGGCAGCGGATTGTTGAAAGAAAGGAGCTGCAAGTTCATTTGGCTGCAGCATCAGACGACAATCGAAGCAACATCGAACTCCTTTACCGTCAGAAAGCTCGAGAAGTTCAGCGTAGTGTGCGACGCGATAAAAGAGTTTATGCCAATTCTCTTTTAGCGTTAGCAGAAGAAGCCGCTAGAAGTAACAACTTAAACGCCGTATACGGTGTCATCAAGGAGTTTACAGGTGGTCGTAACTCCTGCCAACATCCGGTGAAAGATAGTGATGGAAAGCTACTTATCTTGGAAGAAGATCAAATGAGGCGGTGGAAAGAATACTTCGCCGCGGTCTTGAACCGTGTAACCTCTGGTGAAGTTCCCCCTCATATAGATAATTTAGCTAACCATCAAAATGTGCGTATACGGTCCACTGCCCCGACTAAAGAGGAAATAGTCACTGCAATTATTGCACTAAAATGAGGAAAGGCCGCCGGACTTGACGGCATCCCTGCCGAACTTTATCAAGCAGCGCCAAGCGTAACTGCCGATTTGCTGCACCCACTTGTTGATAAAGCGTGGAATACAGAGACCTTTCCCACTGAGTGGAAGGAAGGTTTGATCATCAAACTTCCAAAGAAGGGTAGCCTCACAGACTGTAATAATTGGAGAGGCATTTGTGTGCTTCCTGCCGTTGCCAAGATAAAAGCTAAAATCGTCCTGGAAAGACTAAAGGCCCACTTAGAAAGCACAATTGATGAAGAGCAGGCTGGCTTTCGATCCGGATTCTCCTGTGTCGATCACATTAACACCTTGCGAATCATCATCGAGCAATGCGCTGAATACGATTCTCCGCTTCACTTGCTTTTCATCGATTTCGAAAAGGCTTTCGATAGTGTGAACCGGGATTCTATATGGGCGGCCTTGCGCAAGAGAGGCATACCTGAGAAGCTTGTGGCTATTATTAAGGCAACCTATGACGGCGCGAAATGTCGCGTTCTGCATAAAGGTAAGGTGTCGGGGGACTTTGAGATTCGCAGTGGAGTTCGGCAGGGGTGCATCCTCTCACCGATCCTATTCCTCATTGTGATCGGCGATATGTTGCATGCAGCCCTATCCGGACTCGACAGAGGAATTCAATGGACTTTGACATCTTATCTTCAACATCTTGACTACGCTGACGACATATGCCTACTCTCCCACAAAATCATGGATCTGTCCGCAATAGCGTTAGATCTCGAGAGGGAGGCAAGCAAGGTTGGGCTAAAGATTAATACTAACAAGACCAAGGTTCTTAGCCCGCCGTTGCGAAAAAGAAATCCGACACCTATTGCCATCAATATTAATGGGCAGCCTGTGGAGAAGGTGGACAACTTCGTCTACCTGGGTAGCATTGTTGCCGAAAATGGTGGTACGGAGCAGGACATCGTTCGTCGTATCAACCAGGCTAAACGCGCATACGGCATGCTGTCCAAAATCTGGCAGGGCAGTTATCTCAGCATTAAGACCAAGCTGGGCCTGTTTCGCTCCCTGGTACTATCAGTGCTTTTGTATGGGAGCAGTACATGGAAAGTTTCCGTAGGAGTTACCAGAAAGCTGCAAGTTTTCGTCAACTCATGTCTTCGTCGAATTTTAAGAATTTTCTGGCCCGAAACAATATCAAATGAAGAGCTAAGTCGGCGTACGGGTCAGATGCCAATCGACGAATTGATACGCAGGCGAAAATGGCAGTGGATAGGTCACACATTGCGGAAGAGTGATAACTGCATTGCTATGCATGCCATGAAATGGAACCCCATTTCCAACCAAGGCCGACCAAGAGGGGGTCCTCGAATCACATGGCGTCGATCTGTGGCAAAGGAGTGTCAGGTACTGGGTAAGTCTTTTGGGGAGTTGCGCCCCATTGCCCAGAACAGAGTACGATGGCGCGCAGGAGTAGTTGACGCGCTATGCCCCGTTAGGGGTTAAGGCAAAGTAGTAGTAGTATGCCCAGTTGACCTTCAATAGTCACAATGCATACCATTAAGGTCAGTAGCCTGCACCTTTTCTATTGTTCCTCTACATCCAAAAACGGCTTTTCCTCTCATTCCAATCCAACCCACCGCATCAAATGCCGTTGCTTCTTGTACAGGTGTACCTTATTAATTCGGCGCTTGTCCCTAAATATTTGTAACGGAAAATGAACCAAATTAACTTATCCGCGCATATGCCTATAATGCTCCTGGAAAACGCACGTGCGACGACAATCTAATCCTTGTACGGTTTCCTTATCACATGTCAAAGCTGCGTTTGTTGAAATTTTTAATAAGTGCCACATTTATCGGGGATTAGTTTTACATCTGTCTGACCACCTCTGTCTCTATTATAATATATCCAAGCGCCAGACTTTGAGCATTTGTCCTTAACCGTTTAATTCCGAGTGTCCCTTTGCGCGGAGTTTCCAGCTGATGGTGTGTTACACATCCGCCTTAAATGCGCGGCGCATGTTTGCCGTTTTGTGTCATGCCCCTCACGTGAAAACTAACATTTGCGCTTGACTTCTTTATTTCAATACAATTCAGGACCAACTGCACAATTTCATTTCGACTTTTCCCCGACAACGTGAAAGGATACACCGGGAACTGTTAGCGCAATTGGCCTTGTACACGGCAAACACGGAATTGTGAACATATGCAAGGCTGCAAGGAGAACATGGTTTGTCCATATTCACATTTTTGCATTGGAACGTTGAATGCGTGTTGCATTGGAAAATGGAAGAGGGTTGCTGGGCGGTTTTTGATTTGAATTTTCTGCAATAGACACTCGCCAGCTGGTATTCATGTAGGGAGCGGAGCATGCATCATGAGAATAACGGTACCCAAAGGACATAGGGGTCGGCATTTGACTGAGAGTGGATACATCTCCCAGAAGATCAGGGCTGGTGTCTGGGGATTCTATGACTTAGTATGTCAGTACCAGGAATCTGGAGGCCCATATCGCTAGTTAGGTCCATTTTGTAAAGAGCTGTTTCAGGTACACATTTTAAAGCCGTGGTGGTTTTCAAATACCGCTGAAATCGCTCGTTTAAAAAGAGGCCCTTTATGTCACTACAGACGTTCAAGCATGCTTGAACGACTGTAACTACCTCTCTCTACCTCCGAAAACATTAAACCGACGACATTGAAACGGAAACCCTCGACCAGATAACTCATTTGCAGCTGCACGAATCGGTTTTTTTTCCTCCTCTAAATGGGAATGAAAATCTTGCACATGTCCATATGATGATGATAGCGACATTTTCCGATCATATGTGGTGCAAGATACAAGATGCAAACATTGCATATGCCCATCGTATGTTTTGCACAGATTGCGGTAAGTAGACATCGCCGAATGCACAGTCAGTCGTTGCGACTATTAATGGAGGAAGAGGGAAATTATTTTCAATTGTCGATGGGCAATAGTATTTCCTCCATAGGCAATAGTAAGCGATATGCAGTGCCAATGGTCAGTAATACTTAAGTATAAGTCATACGTCTACAGACTGGAGACATCGTATGGAAAGCGGTTGAAGTGACTGTTTATCACTTCCTCGAAAAATTGCTTCCCGCAACAGCACATCTGGTCATGAGAAGAGTGTTATAAAATTAGACATAAATGCGATTTTTATTTTGATACTATTGGCGTCAACGGGCTGGTCGGAATGAACTGGTTAATAAACTTGCATATTCAACAGACATCAGATAAAGTCCTTGATTAAAATCTGCGAAGGACGAGTGACACGAGTGGACGAGATCTTCTGCCAAGCCGGGATAGTTGGTACTAGGGATGTCAAAAACCGGTCGGTTAACCCGAACAACGGGTACTAACGGGTGAAATTAACCCGGCTATTTCGGGTTTTTTTCCCTCGTAGTTTATACCCGGTCGATTTTTCGTCCATCGGGTTAAAAGCCGGAATGGAATTTCTTCTTGCTCTTTGACCTCTTAATCCTTATTCGTCATCTCTCCGCTTACTCCTACGAGACTTGCCAGATCTTCAACTTTGGACTTCCTCCGGATCTGTTGACTGGTTATAACTGAAAAACTATTGTTGGAATGTCAGACCACTTTGCTGTTATTCAGAGGATACTCCGGTTCTGGTAAGAGGCTTTTCAAGGACTGATTGGAGCTTGTTTTCCACTGATCTCGGTAATTCCGTCAGAAGCATACAAGTTGTTGATGTAGCCATCTCAAAATTTGAAGAGAGACACGACAAAGTCATCCTCCAGCATGACAATGCCTGGCCACACGTCGCAAAAGTGGTCAAGACATACTTGGAAACCATGAAATGGGAAATCTTACCCCACCCGCCGTACTCCCCAGACATCGCCTCTTCCGACTACCGTCTGTTTCGTTCCATGGCGCACGGCCTGGCTTATAAGAATTTTCGTTCGTACGAGAAAGTCGAAAAATGGATCCAATCATGGATCGCGTCGACGAAAGGCACCTCCTTTTTCCGAGATGGAAACCGAAAATTGCCGGAGAGATGGGCGAAAGTTGTCGCTAGCGATGGACAGTACTTTGAATAATACATCTGTAAGTGCTTTTTGACAATTAAGATTTTAATTCCAGGAAAAAACGACGGACGCAAAGCTGTACAGCCAATATTAACAACTCTTACTCAGAATCTCATATATTTCCTCAGGTTCTGTTTCCGGTTCAGTTCTTTATAGTATTTTCACTGCAGACATTCCGGTACCGCAGGATCCATCTCCAGTGAAGATTATTCAGTATGCTGATGATACTCTCGTCCATGCATCAAGGTTGGATCCTATAACAGCTGGTAGAGAAATTAACGATTACCTTTCTACGCTATCTTATTACTATAAGAAATAGGATACCAAGATAAACGGTTCAAAGACACGAGTGACGGTATTTAGAAACCCTTCGAGATACGCTTTTTCCCAGTCCATTCGCGCAGTATCAAAGAAGGTCAAAATCAAAATTGGCTGTTCGGAGATAGCCCCGTCACCTACACTGGAGTACCTAGGTGTTCTGTTTCACGAGCATGTCAAGTTTAACCCTCATGTTAAACGTACAGCGATGATTGCTCTATGGTTAAAGTCATCCTGTATAAGACTTTAATCAGATCCATCATCACATACGCAGCGCCAACGTGGCTAGCTTGCTCTAAGACTGCCATGAAACAGGCTGAGAAGCTTAAGTCCCGTCAGTAAATGCATCAGAGACTGGGAGCCTATTGAGGCCACCGTCCAACTGGACTATTCCCCAGGCCCGAGGCAACCAAGATGTTCGTTCAGATCTTGTTACTCGCGCAGCAGGAGCAGGAAATATGAACTTTTGAGAATGAACCGTAACAGAGTAAGACGCATTTGGGGCCTTCTAATTGGCCATTCTTCCTTAAGGCGATATTCAGATTAGCTACATTTTCAGCTCCGACGCAGCCACGCTCAATAGCCAAGCATAGTCGATCGTATCGCATGCTGAGCGATGAGTGTGAATCCGCCCATTTGATGCTGTGTATCTCGACTGAGACTGAAATTTCAAGCAGTCGTGCAGCGCGGTGTCGTGTGTGTGAATTTCGCCTAAGAGGTCACTTAAAAATCATGCGTATAGTATCGGACGCTAGCTGTCGTTTCAGCGAGGGCGATGATAAAACGTCACTGGACGTTCTTTGGCCCAACGTCATCAAGAACACTATGGCATCATTTTCCCTGAAGCAGATGACATTGTTTCTATTGCGCTCACCCTTTTAAGCAAATTCATTAGCGCGATCAAACTCGATCGACAGGTCTAGGCCTCTAGGCTTGTTGCCAGACTTTGTTACAGAATGCTCATGTGACCAATGTCACTACCGCATACAGCAGAGGTTAGATGAAACCTAAGAGCATTGAGAGCTGCTGTTTTTTTAATGAGGATATAAAGCATGGCCACTGGTCACTTTAAATATTGCCGCCAGACAAGGCGTTTGGCTTGTATGCACATGTAGCGGTTGAAGTCTGTTGTGCGTGGGCCAAAATGGTGTTAGACGAGATATCATTCAGTACAGCCATCAGTCGAACTATCAGGAGAGCCATCAGTTGAGCTATTCGTTTTGATAGCCGTTCTCCATAAAATCTTTTCCAAAAACTTATGGCTATATTTTGGTCTGTGATAAGCCGACCCGTATATAAGGAAGGCAGTTGTTTAGGTTGTGGTTTGTCTTTAGAAAACCAGCTGCAAGATTCGAAAAGGTCTTCAGCTTCACACATTTTTGCTAGAATCTTTACAAGTACCTTCAAGGACTTGGATAACGGATGACTTTTGACTTTCTACGCTTTCGATGATTTCCTGAACACACCAAATTTGAAAATGCTCTCTTTGTGCCGTCTTACTGGTCTTACTCAAGTGTCCAGATCCAGACACATCCGAGATAACAAGGCGAAAACCCTTTCAAATATGTACACAATCAACGAAAGGGGAAAAAAATCGTCGTCTCTGATAGTGATAATCCACTGCGTGTACATTTCTAGTGAAAGATTCTTATCCGTGGCAACCATGTCCAGACAAAATGAATGAAATCAATGATTCCAGGCGTGGGAAAGCGATGATGCCTCCTCTTAACCATTATATGGCCATGTTCACATAGGCTCGCGTAGCTCGTCATGGTGCGAGTATGTGCTTAGTCACAGCAATAACACATGCAGCAATTTTATATCCTCAGTCCGACCATTTTTAATTCTGTACACTTGCGGCACTCGTTTTTATCAAGAACAACATTCTTTCTGGCATTCTTTCTGACCGTCGATCGCGGTCATAAGTGTCCCAATGCTAAGACCTTTCTTTTTTTTCTGCTCCTAACATTATCAGCAGAGCATTGCGTTAATGGGCCTCGTTTGATAAGCAGTTGTGTGGTCAGTACACGCATTCTGATAAGACGTTATTTTTATACCCTAGTTTTCCTTTATATTTCGATATTGTGTGCTTGCATGTGGACTGGCCTGCGTGCGAGTGTTTTTACAAAAACTTAAGAGATTTGAAAATTTATATTAAGTAAACAAATTGCCTAAAATTGCCAATGAGAACCATGGGAATTCTATGCTTGTGTACACATGAATTTACAAAGGCGCTCCGGTGAAAGATTTCGTCGGTCGATCTAATCTAATTTACAGCAAATAGCCGAAATAGTCTTAGCGAAACATGTCGAAATGTGAAGTCAATGATGGGAAAGTGACCAAAACCAATCTCGACAGTATTTACTTTTGATTACTCGTAATTGGGTCAGCATAGTTGACTAAATAAAAATTGATCATCATCAAACATCAAAGTCCAATCTTAAAAGTCAATCCCAACTAGCATTTCTAGAAACAAATTCCAATATTTTGGTTTCCACCACTTTATTTTTGGCAAGGCAACCGATTTGGTATCAAAATTCTAACTTCCTGTGAATCCTATAGCCGTAGCGTATCTCGTTGAACGTTCCGGCATGGTAACAGTTGGAGCAATACGGTGGCATTATTTTGCGATATTTATTTTGGTTCCAAAGTGGTAATTTTCTATAGAACGGAATATGAAGAAAATGTTACGACTATACAGAGTATCCCGTTTCAGATGGTAAATACTTTTTTGATACTGTAGAAATGGTGCGCTCGGTTACCATGTTCGTTCGGCCACCAACAGCAAACAATATCGAAATATAAAGGAAAAAAATAACGTCTTATCAGAATGCGTGTACTGACCACACAACTGCTTATCAAACGAGGCCCATTAACGCAATGCTTTGCTGATAGAGGATCTAGAGATTCATGGTTCGATCTGCCTGTGGGTACCAACAGAACTCCCACTGCGCTCCGAGCTTGCCAGCATTACGGAAAACCAGTCCGAAGTGTATAAGTTAACTAATTAACAACCGAGTTGTTCAAAAAATACAATTTTATTATTATTTGTTCGCTGATATACTTGTAATTACAACTGAAGTTTACAATTCGTTTACTTAATTTATATGGATGAATTCTGCCTGTGTTGCACTTTTTGGTATTCCAGGTAAACGATGTGTTGCTAGTCGTGCAGGTTGTTTCCCACGGGGAAAATTGCTGACGATGCGGCGCATGTTGGTTGTTTCCAGCCGGTGGTGTTAACTCGCCGCTTCTTAAATTCGATTGTCCTCAATCGACTAGAAATATGGTAGGTCGTTGAACCGTAGTGTGGGGGTGCAAGATGTAAGTGTTTTCGTGGGGCGATCGGTATCCGATGATGACGAGGTTCTGGATGTACGTGTTCTCGTAGGATGATCGGGAACCGATATAGTTTGCTCTTTTGGCGTCGAGTCTGTAATGTATGAATTCATCGTTATGATTTTTTTATTACCGTTTTTGTTGTAGCACTTCCAAAGGATGTAGATGGTGCCCAAAGCGGAAATTGCGGTAAGTAACCCATAGGATGCAACTCGATGGATGGTATTTTCGGCTTCCAAGTCTTCTAGCCTCTTAGTGTTGTTGATAGAGATTTCTTCCAAACCAGGCTCAGTTAGAACATTTTGCTGGAGTTTGATTGCCAATGATGGTTGTAAAATAGCGGTTAAAACTTCAAAGGTCGTTGCTTCCCTCGAGATGAATTGCTTGCCATCGATCGTAATGGTGGTGTTGTGGAACTTGATGACAAAGGTTCCATTCAAATTGTGTAAGGAGCCTTCGACTTCCAAGATGCCTGAATACTGGTTCAAGAATAATATTCCGGGTGATATTTCTTCGATTGGAACTGAATTTCGCCCGCTGGTGATTTGACACGTGGCATTTAAACTTTTTAGGAGATGTGGGATACACTGCGTCTCGCTGATATCTACTACATTATTTTGGTTACAGATTAGAAGATTATTCACGTTTTTACAGTCGTTTTTTAGTGCATAAATTTTATCTTCGTTTACAAGAATTTTTTCGAATGGTATGTTGTACATAGTTTTATGTTTTCTGATTGATCGGATAAGTAAGGTTTGATACAATTCTTTTGTTGTTATTGGAATGTTAATTATATACAAAATACATGAATTGTTTGAAATAATTTTGATTTCCGAAAAATCTAAAATTTCTTCCACTGTTGTGTATGGCAATGATTCTTTGTCTAATAATTTTGTAGCAAGATTTACTTCATTTTTGGAAAGTATGATTGAATTCACGATGCCAGCTTTGGCCCAATGAGTTGCATATATGACATTGGTGAGTTCTTCCTTTACAATTTTTAATCTATACTGGAGATCTAAAACAAGGCTATTTTTTACATCATTATTTGCTTTTATCATTTCCTGAATTGTATTCGTTATTTTTGTAATATTATTCAATCTTTCGTTATATAAGCTGTTTATAACAACCTGCTTATTATTGTTTTCTAAAACGTTTGAAACTTTTTGTTTGATTGTGACAAAATCTTCGTGATCTGGGGTGCCTGCCAACCATTTCCATGCAGTGCCAATGGAGTCGATAGATCTTTTTATCCGACGCGGTTGCAGGTTATTGAGCATATTCCTTATCTGTTGCAATTCGTGGTTTAAGAATCGTGAAACAGGATGGTGTTGGGTTGTGGAAAGGTTGAGTAGGGAGTTCATGTCGTCAGTTAGTCTTGCGTATTGTTCTAGGTCAATGGTATGTATCAGTTTAAAGTTTCCGTCGCGTAGCTTTGCTTGTCCGATGTTAAAGGTGGCTATGTGGGAGTTCGAGAAGTCCAGAATTTGAATATTTGCGTGCACAAGGTGGGGAAGACATCTAGAAAAGGAAAAATTAGTTTTTTATTCTGTCTTTGTGGATCACTTTTCCAGACTCGGTTAGTATTGTGGTATTTTTATTTTCCCTAACTGTTTCTTGTCGATATCGTGATGATAACTTTGACCCCAATCGTTTATTTTGCCGGACATATACTACTTGCCCTACTTCGTAGTTTTTTGCTGGTTGTCTATTTCTATTATGAAATTTTAAGTCCTTTTCCTGTTTATTTTTTAGTTTTTCGATATTACTTAAACGAACCTTTTCAAGTTCCTCAGGACTGACATTAGGTATTCTTCCAAGATATGACTCGACTGGTTTTCGACCAGTTGTAGAGTGTATGGTGTGGTTATACTCATTCACTGCTCTATCCAGGAGTTCTTGAAAAGAGCGAGGTGGACCGTCCTTTTTCAGACATCTCATTATCTCAACTAAGGTGGAGTGAAAGCGCTCAACCTGTCCATTGGCTTCGCTTTTGTAAGCCAGGGTCCTATAAGTTTTTATTTGAAGGTCATCTTCCATCATTGATGTAAGTGAAACGGATGTTAGTGCTCCTTCATTGTCGAGAACAACGACGTCAGGCACACAAAAGAAGTACAGGATATCTAATAGAGGTTCTTTGATGTCTGCAACAGACCTTGAAGGTATGATTGTAGCCCTTGCGAACTTAGTGAGTTTATCAACTGCAGTAAGAACAAGTTTCTTTTCGGTATTGAAGATATCTATATGGACCGTGTGTCCTGGATATGCTGGTATTGGGGTTGGATGTAACAGTGGCTTGTTAGGATGTCTTTCATATTTGCTGAGTTTACAAGTTGTACACCTTTTAAGCAAATTTTTGATTTTTGAAGACATACGTGGGAAATAAAAGTTTTCGAGAAGTTGGAGACGGTTTTCTTCCGCATTGCGGTGAGCCCGTCGATGTACTGTAAGGATTTTTTCTTCTGCTCTACTTCGCTAGTGACATCTTCAACTAGTTTCTGGGTGTATCTAATTTTGTAGTTACGAAAATATTGTGGGCAGATTTCTTGAATTATTCCCATGGTTGTTTCGTCAGTCAAAAGTCCGTTGATTATATCGGGATTCAAATATCGTTTGAATATGGATATTATAGCCGGTCTTGAATAACTTTCTCTGATAAAAATATGCCTAGAGTATTTGTCGAAGGGGTGGATTAGCTGATAACTATCTTCTTGGCCAATTTTCAGCAGAAGTTGGTTTCGGAAAACGTTTATCGGGATTTCAACGGTAGGGATAAGATTGTGAGACGAACTATCGTCGCTATGTTCGGTAGGTGTTAATGAATTTACATACTTGTGGGGGTCTCGATAGGGAATCGGCAACTACGTTTGCCTTACCCGGTTTATACTTTGTGTTTTTGTTGCTTAAGGCATATGTTAGGGGTTGATGGTCGGTGTAGATTACAACCCGACGTGATCCGTAAAGATAACCTCTCAAGGAGTTCAGGGACCATATAATCGCCAGCATCTCCTTCTCGTTTGCGGCATAGTCCTCTTCTGTCTTCGAGAGTGTCCTTGACAGGAAGGTGATCGGTTTGTTATTTTGAGAAAGCACGGCTCCGATGGCGTAGTTTGACGCATCGGTTGTGAGCTCGAATGGTTTCTCAAAGTCAGGATGGGCCAAGATTACTTCATTCGAGATTAAACAGTTTTTTATTTTGTGGAAGGCATCCATTGCAGTATCGTCCAGGTGAATAATTTTATTTTTAGAGAGATGTTTGGACACATGTCCATCCACTCCTCTCAAAAGGGATGTCAGCGGTTTCGCAATTTTGGCATAGTCGCGAATAAATCGTCTATAGAATCCCGACATACCCAAGAACGATCGCAAGTCCTTTAGTGTCTTGGGAAGCGGAAAGTCACTAATTGCCTTCACTTTCTTGGGGTTGGTTTTGATGCCACTTTTACCAACAATGTACCCTAAAAATTATATTTCTTCGTGCAGGAACTCGCACTTGTCGAGTTGGATTTTTAGATTGGCGGCTTCTAAAATGCCGAATATCCTTCTGAGGTTTTGAAGATGTTTCGTCTTGTCTCTCGCAAAGATGATTATATCATCTATGTAGATATAGCAGCTTTTCCCTATTTCATCCCGCAGGATGTCGTCTAGGGCCCGTTGGAATATAGAAGGAGCATTTCGCAGCCCAAATGGTAATCGGATGTATTCAAATTTCCCGTTATTGATGGAAAATGCTGTTTTTTCTATATCCGACGCCTTAAGAGGGATCTGATGAAATCCGCTCTTGAGATCGAGTATGGAGAAAACCCCATTTTTGCCTAAATTGGCGAGAACTTCGTTAACGTCAGGTATGGGATATCTATCGGGGATAGTAATGGAATTCAATTTACGGTAGTCAACTACCATCCTATATTTTTTTTCGCCGGAAGCGTCGTCCTTTTTCGGGACGATCCATACCGTTGAATTGTATGGTGATCTTGAGGGTCTTATTATTCCATCAGCGAGTAATTCAGCTATTTGTTTTTCAATTTCGTCCTTTAGGGCCATTGGATAAGTGTAAGATTTTGAATATACCGGGTCATTTGACTTGGTACGAATTTCCCCTTTTACCCTTGTTGTGAATGTGAGACTTTCGTCTGGGTCGGTAAGAAGGTTTGGGAATTCATTCATAAGTTTTATAAGTTTTTGAGAAGTTTCCGAATCTAGATGGGCTGTCCTAACGTTAAGATTATTAATGGTTTCTGATACGTGTTGTTTTAGAGGGATGTGTATGCAAGGGTCGATTGTCATATAATTGGCTTTCGCATGAATAACAGCGTTTAATCTCTTTAGCGTGTCGTTGCCAATTATGCCATCGAATGCTATAAGGCTAGGCAATATAAAAAATTTCAGTGGTTGCACAGAGGGGCCAAAAGGTTGGATAAATGAATGGTGAGTAATTTTGATGCTTCCTGCTACTGAATTTGCATGGAAGTCTATAGTATTTGGAAGAGGTCGTCTTATGTGTCGAGGTTGGATATAGTTGTGATTTGATCCGGTGTCAATCAGGAATTTTAGTAGCTCTCCCCTTCCGGTTTTATATTGAAAATAGGGAAGTGAAGAGCGTTTTAGCCTAAAAAATATATATCGTCCAAGTATTCGTTCTCGTCCGAAGTCTCGTCCAGTTGTTGTGGTTCAGAAGCCACATTTGATTCGTCATTGTTGCCTGTCTGGTCGTCGTGTGGTGGGAATGGCACAGTATCTTCTGCCATTAGGTATTCACGCAAGTCCTCATCGTTGTCCACACTGTTATGGTACAGAGTATCGCTGCGTATTTCAGGTTGAATGTTAAAGTTCTGAGTGCGTCGCTGTTTGTTGGGATTATGTCCTTGGAAGGAGGTCAGTCGTTTCTCTCCGTAGGTCCTGTCAATACGTGGTCTATTTATGTAGTTTGCTGTCCGTAAGGATTGGTCCACGTCCATTGGCACTGCTCGCTGGGGTCTAGGAGGAAGTGGTTGAGCTTTTGGAGGAAAGACAGGTGGTTGTTGGTAATAGAATCGAGGAGCTTGAGGGGCTTGCGGGTTATTCACCAATTGTGGATGATACTGATGTCTGAGAGCTGGTATTGGAGCCGGTGGGTGTGGGTTACTCCTCATTGCTCGCTGAGGTACTGGAGGAGGCCGCTGAATATGTGGTTTACCTGTTCGAACTTGGGAATTGTAGGCATGCTGAGCTCTGTAATCGATGTTTTGTAATTTTAGGCACAGATGTAGGGCCTGTGGTAGATCCGCCGGTTCCCGAATGCTTAATAATCTAGGGAGATCTCCCCTGAGGCCTCGCACGAATGTATCAAGTGCCTTGTCTCGGTATGCTTGCGTCATGATGCTAAGTGACTCTTGGCTTAGATCCATTGACCCAAGCTTCCCAAGGATCAGTGACAAGTGTTGATAGACCGCCTGATAAAATTCGGGGATAGTATTTGTGCCTTGTACCAGCGTTGTCATCTGGTACTCCAGAGTTCCTAGATCGCGTTTATCCCCATAGTGCAGCGTTAGGCACTTAGCGATCTTCTCCCAATTAAGGGGTGTATTATACGATTCGAGGGCTATGTCGGCATGGCCAACGATCTTATTGCGGATTACCGATAACATACCGTAGTATTTCGGAGTTCCTTTTAGATGGTCGTATACCTTTAGGATACGGTCTACCGATTTTTTCCAGGAACTAAATTCCCCTGGATTTCCCTAAAAATCACGGAGGCTCTTTACTACCTCTGGTATTCTATCCATATCGGATAGGCCGTGATCGATGTTGACGTTGATTGGTACGTCCACATCGTTGTTAGCATCTGATGCAGGGTTCATCAATGCACTGAATATTTCCCTACCCTGTGATTGCAACGTTGTTGCGACTATTTGTGCAATAATTTGCCTCATTTCCTCCATATTAAATACTGGTTGTTGTGCAGGGGGTGGATTATTGTCGGCAGCGGGAGGAACCTCCAACCGAGCAGGTCGTATAAGGTTGTTCGGGTTCGACATTCCGGCCGAATAGGTTTGAGGATAACTCACACAACTTTGAACCACAATGATCGTGCAACGTTTTAAACCGGTTAAATACTGCGGTACCTACTTGAAAAACTTGAAGGATGTATCGACCGAGGGCACTTATAAGCAGAAAAACTAAAATTTTGGGTGATCGAAGAAGGTTCTGTCGATTCTCGAATGTTATTTTCTATTTAATTTAATTTGAATCTTTCGTAATTTTCACTTGCTATTTTCTATTTAATCTGATTTGAATCTTTCGTAATTTTCACTTCATTAAAGAATCTAACCTTAAGAAGGACTCACTTTTTTAATTTAAAACAGTGGAAGACTTACTGTGCGATTGCAACAATTTTGCTTATAAGTATGACCGCTTCCATGTATCCGGGTGGTAAGTTCGTGCTGGGGCTGTTTCGGTCTATCTCGGTACTTCCTTTTTGTCCTGGCCTGGTTGTCCTGGGCTACTTGGGACCTTGATTGGCCTGATCGCGTTGACTGGTAATGCAGGGTAAATCACCACTTTTGGGTTCGATCGCGGTACTTGATTTTCACCGATCGCGTGGTTGTCGAAGGGTATAATGTTCCCGCACTTGACTCGAACGCAACTATGTAACGCGACTTGAACAGCCCCACGTTGGGCGCCAGTTAACTAATTAACAACCAAGTTGTTCAAAAAATACAATTTTATTATTATTTGTTCGCTGATATATATACAACTGCAGTTTACAATTCGTTTACTTAATTTATATGGATGAATTCTGCCTGTGTTGCACTTTTTGGTATTCCAGGTAAACGATGTGTTGCTAGTCGTGCAGGTTGTTTCCCACGGGGAAAATTGCTGACGATGCGGCGCATGTTGGTTGTTTCCAGCCGGTGGTGTTAACTTATAGGTATATACCCTAGACTTGTATAAACCTAGTGGTGATACTAAAAGTACCAATTGGCAACGACCATTTGCGTTAAAAGTGAGTTTCCTATATGACCAGCTTATAGGGGAGGTTGGCACCCATTCAGGAGGATGTTGACCATTCTCAAAATCAATTAACTTACCCATTCTACAAATATTTGTCGAGTTTTTCAAGTTACTAGCTCCATTTTATCGAAAGTTATCGCTTATTTGAAGTTTAATTTGTAGGGGAGGTAGAGGTTCCTTGGGTCAGATCTTGCCCATCATTGCCACCAACCAATTAGATCACGCTATGAACATTTAAGCAAAATGTCAAATCTCTAGCTTCATTCTATCGAAAGTTATCGCTTATTTGAAGTTTGAAGTAGGGGTTTGGTTGGTCGGACTTTACGTATTTTCAATATCAGCCAGCTGAATCCTACTACAAACATGTAACCAAAATTTCAAGTTGCTAGCTTTCTTTTGTCGTAAGTTATCACTTATTCTAAGTTCCATTTTTAGGGGAGGTAGGGGTTCCTTGGGTCGGATCTTGCCCATTTTCAACACCAACCAAGTAGATCTTACTAACAACATTCTACCAAATTTTTAACTTGCTAGTATCATTCTGTCGAAAGTTATCGTAAATTAAGGAATGTTGAAATCTCAGCACTGAAGAAGGATACAAGTGGTATCCGAAACACGTGTATGTAATAGAAATAAAATTGATCTGCAGTATAAAGGAAGCTTAACTCTTTTATTTTATTCTTGTCGAACTGTAGAAAACAAACGGAACTTAACTAAATATTATTGAAGGAATATTTAATTTTTTAAAATTTGTAGGTAGGCTTTCTAAGCAGCTTCTCACCTCAGGGTTACATGCCAAAAATCAGGTGTCTACGTCAGTCGGTTCAAGAGTTATAGACAAAAACCTGAAAAGTAGGGTAGTACGGGGCTCTTTGTGAGAAAATTACCGTTAGTTTACAACTGAGTATATGATTACCCCCATGAGCAATCTACCAAAGCTAGAGCTTTTCATGTTTATTTAATCGGGAGTTATAAATACATTTAATTATTTAACATATGTAGGGGAGGCACGTGTCGGACGAAGTGTCTCATTCAGATCATAGACACATCAGATTTGACATCCTAGGACAATCTGACATTCGCTCGGATACTTTTTGCCCAAGGAAAACTAACTGGATTAAATTCCGTGAACTAGTTAGCTCCAAAGCGGAACTACTGGTCAGCCCCATAAGCACTACAGGGGAAATCGAGATTGCAGCTGAGGAGCTCAATGAAATTTTAACTTCCTCCTACAGAGATAGTACCGTTTCACGTTCGGTGGAGTCGGGGCGTAAAGTACCCTGGTGGAACGAGGAATTGGCCCGCAAGCGAGCTAAAGTTAGGAGGATGTTTAACAAAGCCAAACGCTTCAATAGGTGGGATGAGTACAGAGCTGCTCTCACCGAGTACAACAAACTCATTAGGCATTCCAAACGAGAATGCTGGAAAAGACATTGTGAGGGCATTCAGTCGCTACCGGAAGCGGCGCGCCTTCACAAAGCCCTTTCCAAAGGCTCAGCAAACGGGGTCGGCCTTCTATTGAGACCAGACGGTTCGTATACTGAAGGTCCAGAAGAAACATTAGAGTTGCTTCTTCAGACCCATTTCCCAAGGTCCGTACTGTCTGATGGTGACCCCTGCCCAACTGTGAGGCCCCAACGGGTTCCCGTAAGCCGGGCTCGCAGTTTATCGGGGGTCATCTTTGACATGGACAAAGTAAAATGGGCGATTGAATCCTTTGAGCCATTTAAAGCTCCCGGAGTAGACGGCATCTTCCCCGCTCTGTTACAAAACAGCTTGGAGATCATAGTAACTCCGCTAATCGAACTTTTTAGGGCAAGTTACACCCTAGGGTACATACCACAACCTTGGAGGAAAGTTAATGTGGTCTTCATACCCAAAGCGGGCAACAAGCCGGAACATATGCCCAAATCCTATAGACCGATTAGCCTTACTTCCTTCTTCCTTAAAACCATGGAAAAGTTGCTTGATTTGCATATCAGGCACAAGATGGAACTGTCGAGCCCCCTACATCGTATGCAATTCGCGTACACGAAGGGTAAGTCAACAGTAACCGCCTTGCATAGCCTTGTCAGTACAATCGGAAAGTCCCTCAGTGAAAAGGAAATGGCGCTGTGTGCGTTTCTTGACATTGAGGGGGCTTTCGATAATACCGGCTACGAGTGCATTTCCAGAGCACTGGAACTCAGGGACATCCCGCCCGCTACCATTGCATGGATAGATGCCATGCTCCGGGGACGGGATATTCACTCAACTCTAGGCAGTACAGCCATTTGCGTGAATGCCGTAAAGGGCTGTCCACAAGGTGGCGTTCTGTCACCCCTTTTGTGGTCCCTTGTCGTGGACGAGCTGATTTCCATGCTTAATGAGCGCGGTTATCTTACTATCGGATACGCGGATGATTTGACTATCATAGTCAGGGGCAAGTTCGAATCTACCATCACTGAGGTGATGAGGTCGGCCCTTGACATAGTTCTACACTGGTGTGTGGCTGTGGGCTTGCATGTAAACCCATAGAAAACTGTCGTTGTGCCGTTCACACGAAAACGAAACATAACATTGGATCCAATTTCGTTAGGCGGCACGACCTTAGATTATTCCACTGAAGTTAAATGTCTCGGGGTAACTCTAGACCCGAAACTCACCTGGAATACTCACATAGATAATGTACTTGGCAAAGCCACACGCACAATGTGGGCTTGCAGAAGTTTCTTTGGACGAACATGGGGGCTCACCCCAAAGATAATTGAGTGGTTATACACCATGCTGGTGCGGCCTATGGTGACCTACGCAGCGCTTGTGTGGTGGCCTAAAACTCAGCAATCTTCTGTCTTACTGAAGTGCAACAAGCTTCAACGTCTTGCCTGCCTTGGCATCACTGGAGCTATGCGCACTTGTCCTACGCCAGCCCTGGAGGCGATTATTGGACTTAATCCGTTGCATATATTCATTCAAGAATCAGCAGCTCTAAATGCTCTCAGACTTCGCTTAACTTCCGACGTGCGTAGTGAAGAAAGCGGTCACATGAGCATTCTGAATCAAATTCCTGATGTGCAGATCTGCTTGAGATCAGATTACATGATCACGGAGGTTTGCTTCGGCAGAAAATATTCAGCCCTCATCCCTAACCGCTCTGAATGGGTAAATGGCACACCCTGTCCAGACCCTAGATGTATCAAGTGGTTCACCGATGGGTCTAAAACGGAACAGGGTGTTGGTGCAGGTGTCTTTGGACCCAACACCAGTATTTCGATCGCAATGGGAGTCTCGCCCAGCGTTTTTCAAGCTGAGATCCACGCCATTGAGGTCTGCGCCAGGGTAATCTTGGAAACTGGACTTCGCGGCGCTCACATTGCTATCTACTCAGACAGCCAAGCAGCTATAAAAGCGCTCTCCTCATTTAAGGTCTCTTCAAAACTGGTGAAGGAGTGTTACAATCTCCTTCAACTGTTGGCAACCAAAAACCGAGTCTTCTTGTGTTGGGTGCCAGGCCACCAGGGCATTGAGGGGAACGAGGCTGCGGATGAACTTGCTAGACAAGGATCATCCAGTCGTTTTCATGGACCTGAGCCTTACTGTGGCTTTGGACTGGCCTCGGCCAAACTGCGGATCACAGATTGGTTTGCACGATTGCGTCAACAGTACTGGAATAACCTTCCAGGGCTTCATCAATCAAAGGAGCTGATAATGCCCTTCAGTCACAAGGGTACTACTCAAATGAGTAGAACCCACCTAAGACTCCTAGTGGGGTACTTATCTGGCCATCACCTGGTCAGATATCACCTGAACAAGATGGGTCTGTCAACCGAGACTGAATGCCGTCTTTGTCTGGAAGACGTGGAAACGACCAAGCACATCTTGTGCGAATGTCCCGCCATCGCGCGGTTTAGGATGTCACTCCTCGGGCAGGCTACTATCACCACTGCAGAATTCAGGTTGATTCCTGCTAAAGACTTACTGCCCTTTATTAGAAGGGTGGACGGTCTTTTGGATTAATGAGCTACGGCACAATAGATCTTTATGGTCGCAGTGCCTTCCTGCTGGGAAAGTAGCTCGTATTGTTATATCTATATATCTATCTATGTAGGGGAGGTAGGCGTTCTCTTGGTCTGATCATACCCATTTTCAGTGCCAACCAACAGGATTGTACTTCCAAGATTTGACCAAAATTTCAAAGCTCTAGCTTCATTCTATCGAAAGTTATCGTTCGAACGGACGGACAGACAGACATGGCTAAATCAAATCAGGAGGCGACCCTGATCATTTATATATATACATTGCTATGCCTCCGGAGCCTCCTTTAAGGTGTTACATATTTTCGTCGCGACAAAAACAATATACCCTATACTATAAGTCTAAGGTATAAAAAGTCGCACGCAACCCTTGGTTATACAATTTTTTATGTATTTCTTTGTCTCCTTTCTTCTTGTCTCAGAGTTTTTCTCTCAGGGGGTCGCAGCAGCAGAAAGATTGAGAACCCCTACTACTTTAGAGGGATATAGCAGCAGAATTATGCTCCCATTTTTGCTGTGTATCCAAACTCAAAATTTGGATTTTATGACTCATTCTCATGTTCTCCAAACTAAAACATTAGCCCCGTCGCTATGCAGAGCAGAGCAGAGCAGGTTAAGACCACACAATAATACTAACAATTTGATCTGAGCTGCTCTGGATAGAAGACTAGTGCAAGAATTTCACCCGGTTAAGTAGTCTGGGTTTTGAAATGATGGCGGGTTTCGGACAGTTTAGAGCACATGAAATTCATTTCCTGTCAATAAAATGTTCGTTTTGTGTAATTATATGGAATAGTAAATACCTAAAGGAAATTTGTCCGATTGTATCTGTACTAACGATTTAAGTTCCCTCTTGAAATTTGAGTTGACCTTTGAATGCTAAACTAAATCAAGACACACTCCCAGCAAAGACATGCCCCGTTTTCGTCTCCGCTACTCTAATTTGCTCTATGGCGTTTTTCGCCGCTTATCCTGCTCTACTCTGATCTGCACGAAAAAAAAAACGCAGATACTGTTTGTCGACACTAGTAAAATTATTGTGTTCAAGAAGAAGTTGAAAATCTTTTTGCTAAAAAAAAGCCTCGGAAGTTTCCTTGCCTATTGGTATCAGGCACTACAAAACCCTCGTATTGCGCGCTCCTACGAAGAACATATCTCTCCAAATTAGCGTCTTTCAAATTCAACCCAAATGCAATAAATATTTACTTGAACGTCATCCTTCCGGGGAAAACGCATACGAAACCGCAGAATCATCGACATCTCGGCATCCAACGATTCTACAATCTTTTATTAAGTTTTTGATTTAATAAACAAATGACAATCATTTGAATGCATATACGAGTAGGTATACAAATTTGAAGGAGTATGCGATATTCACCAGCAACGCTAAAATAAGACGTCATAAGCGGATGTCATCCCCGTTCATCTTCATTTGAAATTCAGTTGACTTGGCATAAACAACGAAATATGTCCAAGTGTTCCGTGGGACGGATTTGGTGAATAAACCCTTTCAAACGATAAGAAAATGGCAAAGAATCTTTTTGCAGTCATCGAACGTATTTAAATGTCAGATAAATATTGAAATTGAATTTCTGTTGCCTGAAAAAATGTAAAAAAAAATAGAAAAATAAAAATAATGAAATATAATAATAAGGAATTGATCGGTAAGCGGATGTAAAGTGGCCCATAAACGCTGGTTACGGCGACATAGCTTGACCTTCACTTTCTTATCAATTCTTATTTGTCTTTCTCGTCATTCCTAGAATAGTTAACCGGGTGACGGGTAGTGGCTTGCGTCTTTTACCAAAAGTAAGTTTTGCGTTTGATGCCTGTAAGTGTCACCATACACTGTCGAACTCGATCTCGAACATGGTACAAGTGGACCGATTTTCTTCACGTTTATGTAAAGTGTGTGTATGTGTCTTGAGCTATTCAGAGGACATTTGTATCAGGTTCGAGATCGAGTTCGAGTTCGACAGTGGATGGTGACACAGACAATGGCCTAGCGCATAGGTGACCATGACATTGTTCTTCAATGGGTCAGTCAATATTCAAGTCGTCCATATCGAAGTGATAGCACAACAATCATCTGTGTGCCGCGGCCAACAACAACTTTGACCAGCTGTTTTAGAATAACAGGCCCGCGATCCGCCATGGCATGGTGGAAAATGTCTCCCGAAGCCATTTGTAGCCATCTGGTGGCCCATTGCTGCGACGGTTACACGCCATTGGCTACCAAACACCATCCGCCCCACACAATGGCGATGGCTTCCAATAGCCAGGGATGGGCCATTGTCTGCGGTAGGCGTGAGATGATTTCGCACTCACATGGGCTCCGATCGCTTCGCGAGCTCCGCGCTCATGAGATCTTAACTCTCAATATCGCACAAACATTAACGGTATATCCAGGATAACCTCAGCTATTCTAAACACATCTAGCCTATTGGCTCTAGGCTTGAGAGAATTCTGTCTATTTTTCCGAAATCGGAATGTAGAAAAAATTAGAAGATCATCCTAGCTGTTTTATTATACCCTAGACCTTCTTCTTCCTTGTCATTTTATACCACTCTGCGGCTTCGCGTTGCTCTGCCTGTGGTGTTGGCACTTTGGCCATTCTGGCGGTATAATCTCAGCTTCCTTCTGCAGGCAGCTCGGTCTTGCATCGTATCATCGCCCAGAGTAATGCGTTGTTGTTGCTTCTTCATCTGATCGAGCCAAGTGTGTTTCCGTCTGCCTCGGGGTTTGGGTCCAGGAAATGGAACATTCATTGATAGTGCCTTCATGACAGGGTTCTCAGGCGGACGCCTTCTTAGAACATGGCAATACCAATCCACACGACGATCTTCGAGCTTTTCAGTGATTGGTTGCTTAACAAACAAGCTGCCTCAGATGTAGGTACTTTTGATGCGATCCTTTTTGGTCACTCCGGCTGACATTAGTAGCATCTCATCTCGGTCGCAGTCACTTTACTTTCATATGTCTTACACATAGTATGTACTGTTTTGTGCAACTTGCCCTTTAGCTTTCGTAGCATGTTCTTGTCGCAGAAAACTCCAGAGTTTTGTCGGCACTTCATCCATGACACTGATGCGATGTTTGATGTCGTCATCGCTTCCTTGTTGACCATCGAGCTCAGGTATTTGAACCTTGTACAGGATTTTAACCGTGGTGGTTTCACCGCTGTAGCGTATCGAGCGAGCGATGTGAGCGTTCTAGTGTGATATACTGAGTGTAGCAACCTCTTAATCGCACACGCAAGGGGAGTGTGGAATCATCTCAATTTAAAATCACCTGTTGAGCAGAAACACGAACCACTACACTATATGCGTCGCCCAGTCAACTAGGAATGCTCGTAAGTTCCAGACAATGGACCTTTCTGCTTCATGATCATAAAGAAAAATCCTTCAGGTCCAACAAACGTAGAGATAGACATATCACATCATATAAACTCACCCTAGGAGCTCCTGTTCTTTCCAATCACGATGGGTTAAATAAATGCACCAATGTCAAGCGAATTTTGTAATCACATTCATTTGATTTCATCAAATGCTGGATGGACCATTGCCGTGCGTTGTTAGATTGTCTCAATTGGACAAGTCACATTTCTAGCCGCTGTGTCGCTGTGGCGGTTATTGCAGATGCCACTTCGCTATACGAAACGACGACATGCCAATGAAGATGTCAACAAGCCGGGGTCCAATGTTCAAACATGTCAACATGACACTGCGACATAGCCGACATTGCAAGAAAAGTAGCATGAGTGCAGTTCAAGCAGGCAATATTTCCTCATCCTCATAAGAAAAATTGTTTACAAGGGTCCCAAACAATTTACTGGCAACTTGTTGCTGGCTATAGTGACCGTACGCGTAATGAAGATATTGCGAGAGAAGATACATACTACATGCGATGATATTCAATCTGATATTGCATTTATTGGAGCCTAGCGGTTGTTCGCTTTTGTTCGATTCCGATAACGCTTGATGCATAATTAGTTGAAGAATCTCATATAATTCCTCCGTTCATAAGTTGTATGTGTTTATGATTTTCAATGGTAGAAATTTGATAAAGTTGAAGAAATAATATAATATAGTCAGCGCCATAGCAAAGCAAGCCTTCCTGGATAGCGAACGAGGCAAATTGGATAATACTAGTATGTCCCCCTTTCTTAAAACTATATGGAAATCATCTATAGCAGCATTTATTCATTCATGCATACAGTAAAAATTAAAAAGTAAGAAAACATCATCGTAAAGAAAAAAGTTTTTCCATCTACAATTGAGTTTTTCTAGATTTTAATGTAGCAAATTGATCGCAGACATCATCATTGATTCCTCCTCGCGACTTCGTATTCAACTGATAAATCAGATAACCTCCCCTGGCCAATAGTACATCTCAAATAATTTTTGATTAGTTTCAGCTCGCTGAAACTCCGTTCACACTATAACCTACTCGTATATTCGCAGGTATTGTCAAAAAGATTTTAAACCTATATTTGGTTTCGATTCTTTCGAACTATAATCATGAATCAACTGTCACCCACCCGTGGGATGACGGGTTTAGAATATGCACCCTTAGATGAGTCCTACCTTTGATCATAGATAAACAGACTATATAGATGTCTATTCTGGAACAAAATATCGCGTCTATGAAATGATATCTACGAAAATTTCGAGTTAACCACGCAGACATGTGTGTGTGAGAGCGAATGAAGCGTGAGCGTCACTAGTTGCAATTGAAGAGCAATGGCACGTACGTAGTTAGACTCTTTCAGTCGAATCTTTTAAGAATCTCGTGTTTGCTGCGGTTTGCTTCTCTCCTGCGGTGTACCGATCTCAGGCCGGCCGCATCTTGGACGTAGGCAGCACAGCGCGCACATGACATTGTTGTTGTAACAATAGTTAAAATCTGTGCGAGCTGCCCTGCCTACGTCGCAAGATGCGGCCAGAGGAACAGACCGAGGAGTGTGAAGTTTATGTCCTATTCATAGAGTCATTAAGTTCGAACAATTACTGTTCGCGTGGACTCCCAATCGAGGTATGCACTTATGTGGATTGCTTTAAAAGGCTTTCTTATTTCTTCCATTAATCAGGCATTGATTATAATCATATATTTAAAAAAAAAAGAGGAATTTATCATAAAATAAATTAATAAAAATAGTAGAAGTAATTGAAAACAGGTAGTGACAAACTTAATAAAGAAAGTAAGGAAGTATTCATTTTAATAACAGTATTTGAGGAAGTTATTTGTTATAATATCAACGAAAGGGAAAAGAGGGGGAAAGTGGATAGAAAGCAACCATCAACCAATATAAAATAAATAATAGCATCCAGTCTGTTAATCCTAAAAATGTTATTTATTGTAAATGTTGTGATTACCTATTATAAAAGTTACTTAACCAATATGAATAAATATACAAAATTAAGCAACAAAACTATAATATATATATATTGAAGAAAATTAACAGAAAAACAATAATAATTTAGCTTAAAAGTAAAAACTTGGCTATCCTTTTAATATTTTAAGTTTTCTATGATTAACATCACGCCGTTTTTGTTCTGACAAAATTCTATCCATTTCCCATTTACAATTTTTTCGAATTAAAACGACCATGAAATATTCTAAAATTGAAAATCTATGAGAATGACAATTATTATTTAGATTATACCACTCAACTAATCTTTCACTACACAATCTACACAATTCTTTCAGAAAATTAACGCTTTCACGTTGTTTAATAAAAAAATCATCAAAAATTTCCCTATACTAAGTATATGAACGCAAACATTAAGTATAAGCAGATATGCGTAAAATATCCTCTAAGTTGATAGGGAGCTCCTTCCGCTAATTATAAAATAGCGGTAATTGAATTTGGAATATTTACAATCGTATAATATTATATATATAGTATATAAAATATATAATTAAGTGAACAGCCTTCTATTTTTATACCCTAGACTTTTAGTGTAGGGTATATTGTTTTTGTCACGACGGAAATATGTAACACCTTAAAGGAGGCTCCGGAGGTATAGCAATGTATATATATAAATGATCAAGGTCACCTCCTGATTCGATTTAGCCATGTCTGTCTGTCTGTCCGTCTGTCTGTCTGTCTGTCTGTCTGTCTGTCTGTCTGTCCGTCCGTCTGTCTGTCCGTTCGCACGATAACTTTCGATAGAATGAAGCTAGGGCCATGCAATTTTGGTCAAATGTTGGTAGTATGATCTAGTTGGATGGTATTGAAATTGGGCATAATCTGGCCAAGAGAACGCCTACCTCCCCTACATATGTAAAATATTTAAATGTATCTATAACTCCCGATTAAAAAATCATGAAAAGCTCTAGCTTTGGTATATTACTAGTGGGGGTATTCTTATACTCTCCTGGGAAAATAAAATCGATCAGTTGAAAACTAACGGTAATTTTCTTACAAAGAGCCCCGTACTACCCTACTTTTCTGGTTTTTTGTCTATAACTCTTGAGCCAATTGACGTAGATACCTGATTTTTGGCATGTAACCCTGAGGAAAGAAGCTGCTTGAGTTTTAGTAAGTTGGGCATAATCAGATCAAAGGAACGCCTACCTCCCCTACAAAATTCCAAAAATTAAACATTATTTTAATTACGATAACTTTCGATAGAATGACACTAGCGAGTTGAAAATTTGGCAGAATGTTGGTAGTAAGATCTAGTTAGTTGTTATTGAAAATGTGTAAGATCCGACTCAAGGAACCCCTACCTCCCCTAGAAATGAAACTTCAGATAAGCGATAACTTTCGATAGGGTGAAGCTAGAGACTTGAATTTTTTTTAAATGTTTGTAGGGTGATCTAATTAGTGATGTGTGATAATGATGGGCAAGATCCGACCCAAGGAACCCCTACCTCCCCTACAAGTGAAACTTCAAATAAGCAATAACTTTCTATAGAATAAAGCTAGCGACTTGAAAAATTCGACAAATATTTGTAGAATGTGTTAGTTCATTGAGTTTGAGAATGGTCAAGGTCCTCCTGAATGGGTGTCAACCTCCCCTATAAACTGGCCGTATAGGAAACTCACTTTTAATGCAAATGGTCGTTGCCAATTGGTACTTTCGGTATCACCACTAGGTCTGTACAAGTCTAGGGTATATACGCTTCGGACTCTGGTTTTTATTTCCATGCATTTTTATGTCGATAATATCAATCATTTATAAGCCAACAAATGAAGTCATTGGTAATAACGACTCGTTTCAAAATTGCGATTGCAGAAACCTGTGCTTCCGCTCATATCTTTTGCGTATCTATGTGGTGTAACAAACACGCATTAAACAAGCGACTTGTTGTTTGCGTAATGCGTGCTCGTTTCCCTACTCTATACGCGATAGATACGCTAAAGAGTGCGCCTATTCATACCCTCCTAAGAACAAAATTAAGAAATGCATACGTATGATACACGGTACACCTCCTATGGTGGAATGAATGCACATCTCAAAGCAAGAGCATTTCAGGTCTCTTCGAATGCGTTGCGAGAGAGCCATCTCTTATGCGGTTATCCGTGTGTCCTTCCTTTTGTATTGGTGACATCAGGCGCACATTAGGCGACAGCGTCTGAAATAAGTGGTCCCGATTTTTTCCGCAGAATGGACATCTATGTAGTCTGTTTATCTATGCTTTGATCGTACGAGGCGACTAATAGGACCGATCACGTGCAGGCAACAACAACACCTCTAGATGAGCCTGCGGCACTGTTCAACATCTTTACGACCTTCCATAGGTCAGTGTGTGTGAGTGGGATGCCGGGTCTGGAGACCACCGCCGGATGTAAAAGGAAATAAATAAATAACTAGCGCAACAGTCCAATTTGAACCACGGCCTCGAGATGAGTTAGCACCATCTCATTTTCTAGATCATGACGGTTTTTTGTGCAGAGGTATGTGATCAGCAACACGCTCAACCGAGTTATTTACCCCATAATGGGTACTCATTTAACAGCTGAGTGGGCTCATAGTCCGACACGTAAATCCCCGGAATCGAACCGGGGCCCAGTGCGTTGAAGGCGAACGTGCTAACCGTTGCGCCATCCGGACTACAAAAAAGGAAAAGGAAAGTCCATACAAATTTATTTTCCACACACTAGTGCCACCCAACTCTACCTTTCTCCAGATAGGTGTAAAAGAATGGATGTATGGCCTTATGTTAGAACACGCTAGAAGCACTACCCCGCTGGGCACTACTTCTGATGCGCAGTTGAGTGATCCCAGGGCGAACATTGTTCGTGCCAGAGCTCGACGGTTTCTGGGGGCGAGCGCTATGAGGCAGTCCAATTACACTGTAGAGAACTGAAGGTTGCAAGTTGAAATGTCGGATCCATGACGGCAAAGAGCGAAAAACTGGAGGACGTCATGAAGCGGAGAAGGATAGACATTATGTGAAAACGGACCATGGAAAAAACTTGGGAAAGTGATTTTTAAAAAGACTTGGCGATCTTTTTTGTTAGTATTTGTCCCTTTTGCAATCCATAAAGAGACAAATACTAACAAAAAAGATAGATTAGATTGCAAACATGGTTTCATGTGAGATAAACACACATAATGTTAGACTTAGGCGAGTAACTCTGGTATGAACACAGCGGAATATACCGTTAGTCCAGTCGATTACCGAATTAGCTGCCACGGTTCCAAAATCATTATCACTCAAGCACCCTGCATACCGAATTTGGATAAGTTTGGACCACAGGAAGTGATCAAACTAACGCACAGCATGGATATGCCCGTCCATCATATGAATATATGGGACGGGTCAAAAAATAACATGTACCACATTTTAAAGAGATTTACTCTAAGTGAGTTCCACTCCAAGCGCTTCAATTATTGTACTTCTAGTGCACCGCTTGTATTCCCATGGCTTCACTCCAACCCTATTCCTCCATACAACATACGAATTACAACCGAGCACAATCAAATTAACGTGAATGAATACCATCTTAAATTCCAATTAACCTTTCTGAGAACTACGGAATTGCGGAGCTTGTTACCTGCTGTTGCTCTGTATCCAACATAAACTATGAAATGGCTAAGAGATCGCTTCAATGTTGCATACGTATGTACACAGCCCAACTGGAGCCCCGACATAAAACCGGGCACGATCATATTTCGTTTTGGTCGTTCCACCCAATTTGATCGTTCATATGACTCCAATGATCATTAATCGTCCCTCAACTTAAATCCACATGCTTAATCTTTAATCGTTTAATATGTCAACTGTCAGAAAGCAGTTCAACATGACATGTATCAGGGATTTGATTCCTACAAGTGCTGAACACCTCACTGTATTCGTCCATTTGGTTCAGGCGCTACAGTTTAGACAAGAAGCAGGTAACACGATAAAATTCCTTTCAGTTGAATGTAAGTCGTGTATGAAGCAATTATCAAGTTGGGATGTTCGCTCTTAGGGGTGGTTTATTTTGAGTTTATCCAGGTCGTAGGAAGGGAGACCACACAAGATTCTTGAATGAAGAAAAACACAAAATACCCAAACACAAACCCCCAAATACAAAATTCCCAACCATAAAATCCTGAAACACCAAATTTCCAAATTAAAAATCATCGTTCAAAACCCTCTAAAGTTTGATGAATGAGTATTTCGGATTTATCCAAGTCTATGAGATTGAAACCATAAAAAAGTCCCCAGATGAAGAAATCCCCAAACGGGGAAAATCCCCAAAGACAAAACCCCCTTAAACGAAACCTCCAACCGCAAAAGCGCCAAATACAAAATCCCCGAGCACGAAACTCCCAAATTCAGAATCATCGATACAAAAATTCCTAAAAGCGAATATCAAACTGGTTTTTCGTGAAGGCTTGTTGCATTAAAAACTGGAAAAAAAGAACGTTATGACATGTATACAAGTTAGGTATTTGTACTCTCTAGAGCAGAAACAATGGTGGGGAAAGAGACCTCTCTATAGTCCTCCTCGTGGGCGCCGCCAGGAGCAGTAACTAAAACAGTGCTAACCAACTCTTGCTGTACTCAGTACGGTACGGGATTTGGTTGAGGCAAAAACTCGGGCAATGGGCCAACCACCCGTCCCCAGAAAACAATTGGCCAGAAAACTGGAGTCAAGCCTTGGATACGATCGGACTTACGAATACGACCACGAAAACGAAACATGAAATACTCTCTTGGAACCTGGAATGTCCGCATAAAAGCGAAGTTCTTCAAAATCTGGCTGATAAACGTCCACGCACCGACTGAACATAGGCCTGTTCGGTACTGAGATTTCAGTACCGGTACTTGATATTTTCAAGTACCGGTACCACAAGCGGTATCCCGGTACTCACAGGTATTCGTTCAGTACCGGTACTAGTACCGGTTTTTTTTCAGTACCGAGTCTTTTCAACCATGAGCCGGTTTTTTTCAATACCGGTACTGAGTACCTGTTCTTTTCTGTATCGAGTCTTTTCAGTACCGGGATCCCGGTACTCAGTACCGAGTCTTTTCAGTACCGAGTCTTTTCAGTACCGAGTCTTTTCACTACCTGTTCTTTTCAGTACCGAGTCTTTTCAATACCGAGTCTTTTCAGTACCTGTTCTTTTCAGTACCGAGTCTTTTCAGTACCTGTTCTTTTCAGTACCGGGATCCCGGGATTCGAGTACCTGTTCTTTTCCATAAAAAAGACTCGTTCATTGCTGGACCAATTCTTCAGGTTTTTGGAAATTGTTAGAGTCGTGTCGTGCATTGAAAGATTTTTCAGATAGACATCGTAGTATAGTATGTTAGTTAGTACGCACATAGATATACGAGTATGTACATTGTTCATACATAATTGATTTTGAGTTTTGTTAGGATTGAGACTGAGATGAGAGTATTTATTGTATTGGGAATAGGATATGTAATTGGGTATGATATAAATATGAAATACATATGAACGAATATGTATATGTACGTATGTATTGTACATAATATAATAATATAATGCGTTGCATTGGTCAATAGCCGGCCATACACACACGCTCTATCATCTGCAAACGTACGCCAATTCGATCGCCCCATATTTTTCCGAATGATTCGCCGCGTTCGCAATCCCCAGCAAAATCGCGTCACCTGGGTCGCCCAATTTTTTTGCGAATGATTCGCGGCGTTTACAATCCCCTCGAAAATCGCGGCACCTGGGTCGCCGAATGATTCGCCGCGTTTGAACGAGTAGTGAAATTTAAGTAATTTTGTGCGACCAGACGGTTCGTGGCGTTTTCGGTTTGCAGATGATAGAGCAACAACAATTTGTATGGAGACGATGTCTAGTTGGGTGCGTTGTGATTTTGCAGATGATTCGCCGCGACCGAATTTTTATGGGTTATCTATAGTGGCGGTAGTAGTATGTAGCTTGCATAATAAAATATGAGAAGGATGGGTCCACGCAGATATTTTGGTCCTGCTGCAGGTGTGCGTCAGGATAAAAGGATTTGTTTATCGATGAGGAGAGATATATAGGCAAGATGGGTGTTGTATGACTAGGGGTGCTGAGACGAATACGTTAGACTGCCGCTGAAGGCATTTTGAGTCCTTTGGTAACGAAAAAAGACATGCTTTGCAAGGAAAGCCCGATCAGACGAGTATTTCCCCATGAAAACAGGGTGGCCATTCAGGGGTGGGCAAAAAAAAAAGTGCTGGATGCAGATATGCTAGCACGAAACGGCTGCAGGTACATGTACAAAGAGTGAAACGGGCAACCTAGGGCTACATGCGGGGGCTCGCAACGCCCTATTTCCCCATGAAAACAGGGTGGTCACTCAGAAGTGGGCAACTCACACAAGCGACTGCTAATTCACAACCCGCAGTATCGCACAAGTGTGCATGGATAATTTCGGTTTGGAACGAGCTGGGCTAGCTCCCCTCCCAGGGCGTTGCGAACCCCCGCATGTAGCCCTAGGTTGCCCGTTTCACTCTTTGTACATGTACCTGCAGCCGTTTCGTGCTAGCATATCTGCATCCAGCACTTTTTTTTTGCCCACCCCTGAATGGCCACCCTGTTTTCATGGGGAAATACTCGTCTGATCGGGCTTTCCTTGCAAAGCATGTCTTTTTTCGTTACCAAAGGACTCAAAATGCCTTCAGCGGCAGTCTAACGTATTCGTCTCAGCACCCCTAGTCATACAACACCCATCTTGCCTATATATCTCTCCTCATCGATAAACAAATCCTTTTATCCTGACGCACACCTGCAGCAGGACCAAAATATCTGCGTGGACCCATCCTTCTCATATTTTATTATGCAAGCTACATACTACTACCGCCACTATAGATAACCCATAAAAATTCGGTCGCGGCGAATCATCTGCAAAATCACAACGCACCCAACTAGACATCGTCTCCATACAAATTGTTGTTGCTCTATCATCTGCAAACCGAAAACGCCACGAACCGTCTGGTCGCACAAAATTACTTAAATTTCACTACTCGTTCAAACGCGGCGAATCATTCGGCGACCCAGGTGCCGCGATTTTCGAGGGGATTGTAAACGCCGCGAATCATTCGCAAAAAAATTGGGCGACCCAGGTGGCGCGATTTTGCAGGGGATTGCGAACGCGGCGAATCATTCGGAAAAATATGGGGCGATCGAATTGGCGTACGTTTGCAGATGATAGAGCGTGTGTGTATGGCCGGCTATTGACCAATGCAACGCATTATATTATTATATTATGTACAATACATACGTACATATACATATTCGTTCATATGTATTTCATATTTATATCATACCCAATTACATATCCTATTCCCAATACAATAAATACTCTCATCTCAGTCTCAATCCTAACAAAACTCAAAATCAATTATGTATGAACAATGTACATACTCGTATATCTATGTGCGTACTAACTAACATACTATACTACGATGTGTATCTGAAAAATCTTTCAATGCACGTCACGACTCTATGAACATTTCCAATAACAATTTCCAAAAACCTGAAGAATTGGTCCAGCAATGAACGAGTCTTTTTTATGGAAAAGAACAGGTACTCGAATCCCGGGATCCCGGTACTGAAAATAACAGGTATTGAAAAGACTCGGTACTGAAAAGAACAGGTACTCGAATCCCGGGATCCCGATACTGAAAAGACTCGGTACTGAAAAGACTCGGTACTGAAAAGACTCGGTACTGAAAAGAACAGGTACTGAGTACCGGGATCCCGGTACTGAAAAGACTCGGTACTCAAAAGACTCGGTACTGAAAATACTCGGTACTACTGAAAAGACTCGGTACTGAAAAGACTCGTTGCTGAAAAGACTCGGTACTGAAAAGACTCGGTACTGAAAAGACTCGGTACTGAGTACCGGGATCCCGGGATCCCGAATAAAACCGGCTCATGGTTGAAAAGACTCGGTACTGAAATCCCGGGATCCCGGTACTCAATACCGGTACTAAAAAAACCGGGATACCGGTACTCTTAGTTTTTGGTACCGGTACTGAAAAAAAACCGGTACCAAACCGGGATCCCGGTATTAGGAACAGGCCTAACTGAACACTAAGATGAAGAGATCAAAGATGACTTTTACAACACCCTAAAGGAATCTAGTTTTTCCAGGGTGTTGTAAAAGTCCTCTTCTATCTTTTTATTGTGTCATCCCCATCTAGGGCGGCTACGAGCGGCGAATTCAACATTGTTTTGAGTAAGGCGCTCAAGTCGCGTGGCACACGTAGACGCTCATACGCGCTTCGCTCAAAGTTTCAATCTCCGCTCCTCAACTTTGGATCTGGCGCGCATAGCCGATTGTGCCGTTGGAGCGCGTTGCCGCTCAAATACGCATCCAGTGGTCGGCCGCACTAAGAAACGCTAGGAGGACTCAGTGCGAGAAGACAGTAGGAAGTTGGTCGGTGTACAGGATTGGAAACGAGATGTGAAGGCCGAGACGATTGGAAGCGACGACTTTCGGAAGTCATAACCTGATTGGGACGACATGGCTAATAAGTAAGTAAATCGACTACTGCGGAATCAACGGCAGAAGCCTTTTGATTAGCTGTGATGCTAATGCAAAACACCACGATATGGGAAAGCACCGATATTAACAGCAGAGGTGAGTTACCTCTCGACACTATCTCTAGCCTAGATCTTAATATACTTGATGGGGGGCACAGTCCCACCTTTGTTATCAGGTCAAGGCAAGAAGAAGAAATCTTAGACCTTACTTTATGCAGTTTCTCTCTATCTGAACGAATATATAACCGACATGTCTCGGACGAGCCTTCCTTCTTCGATCACCTGCCTATTCATGTCGATATTTCACCGGTGGCCTCGCCACCAGCTGATAAACGAATCGCGTGACGCATGAACTTGCTCGGATACTCCGAGTCGTTGCGGGATAAACTATCTCTCATAGAGAACATAGCTTCTGAGGGGCCAAATCATGACAGACTCACTACGAACACCACCAGAGCCATTTGGAAGCATACGAAGAAAATTGTTTCTTTAAAGTCCATCAAGGAGAACAAGGAGCCCCGTCTAAGGATAAGGACCAGAAAGTTGGTCAATAGGGCCAATCGCACTGCAGAATGGGGTCTATACCGCTCCACTCTTACAGAATACAGTAAGAAGGTTAGGGATGCCGAATGTCGCAGATAGATGACTTACTGCAAGAATGTCAACAACACCAGCAGAGCTGCTAGACTATATCGGATCCTGACAAAAAAAAAAGCCCCAGCTTAGTTAAACACACTCCAAAAACCTGACTTCCAACTGAGGTATGATCTTAGAAAGCGCAAGAGTACAAATATCACACCTCAATTGGGGATTTGTGTATTTTGTTCTATATCCAGTCAGAGAAGGATCTTCTACGAAATCAACTTACATATATGCAGTTAGGCAGTGCAATGCGAATAGTTAGAGCTCAGAATATAAAAAAGACCACTCGTCGTAGAGAATCTCAGGATGCACTATTTCCAGAAACAGGTGGTCTGGTCACGGCTTATTGCATATGACCGTAAACCAGCATCCCTACTATAGTTTGAAACATTAGCGAACGTCTTTTTCCTTTAGCCCTTAACCAATCAACTATACTAATCTCCTTGCAGCCACTTATTTGGTCATACGCCAGCCCTTATTATGTATCTCGTTATCCGTACCCTCTTCTGTAGAGACAGCCTAGCAAACATTGTCAATAGTCTTGTACGGCAGATTGCGATCACTATAAGTGCAAAGTACTAGACCATAAATTCATCGTCCGTACTCAGACTTACAACGTTTAATTGAGCCCAAGGAGCACAGCATCCAGTACACGGTCTCCGAACGCATCTGATTCTGAATTCAATTACATATAGTATTGTACAATATATCCGCCGTCCTGAGACTTTTCAACAATAAATTCTTGTGATCAAAACGAAATATCGAAATATGCTATCGTCTTAATCTCCCAACTATAGGTATGTACAATAGTATCTAGAATCTAGTACGTACGTACTATAACTAAACTACGTATCATGGGTTTCAAAGTATCTTTTTCATGAGCTGTCTTTCAACGTCGTCCGGTGTTGTGTTATGAGGATATCTGTACGGCATCGAGTACATTCGTTTTTTCGTCAAGTGAAATCTTTGACTGTTGCACGAAGCGAAATTGATAAGTGCACTTGAAGAGATGTTAATTGTAACACCTGGCGTAATAAATTTCTGCAATTAGCGTTTCGGAGAGTATAATTGCCTGCCATGTCGGTTGAAGTTTAATTTTCATGGGGCTATGAAATATGCCCGAAAACGTTTTGACGTGAAAGACAAGAAGTTGTTTGGAATTGCCAAAGTTATTTGGGTGGGCTCGGCGCGTAATGCTCGAACTCGAAGGCTTTTGGGTGTAACGATTTCTAATTGGTTAAACAAATATTGAATCGAAATTATGTATTTGGACGTGGGAAATTAATAGAAGCTAATATTGGTTAGGTTAGTTTAAGGGGCTGCCATGAAACAACACAGCACACTTAGACCTCTCATGGGTCCATTGTGATACCACCAGTAACAAAAACACCTCTCCTCCGAACCAGCCTGTGCTGGCAATGTAGCGATTGACCTGTATCACACTCATATCCATGAGGTCCTCCATATCAAAGTAGAACCAGGAGCCCAGGAATTTCTTCCTCCTGATGGCCAGTGCCGGACAGCGGCATAGAAGGTGCAAGACACTCTCCTCCTCATCCACATCCTCACAACTCCTGCAGTAGTCATGATGAGGAAGACGGAGCCTCCATGCGAGCTCACCAATGGGGCAGTGCCCTGTGATAGCCCCCACCACTCTACCAATGTGCTTTCTATTCAGTGCCAGCAAAGAGGCAGATCGGCTAAGGTCGAATTTCTGCCAAATCATTCTCGTCGTTTGGCAAGTACGACTATTGAGCCATCTGGTATTTGCCCTATCCACTGCCACAGATTTAATTGCCACTTTGCATGATGCAATTGGCATTCTAATGTCATTGCGGTATCCATCGACGACACCGGTTGCCCCCTCGTGCGCAAGATCGTCCGCCCTACAGTTGCCCGCAAAGCCACTGTGACTCGGTATCCAGCAGAGGGTAATGTTGAAAAAGTAACTCATCTCCATGAGGGCCGAGCGACACTCCAGAATAGTTTTCGATGTGGTAAGAACAGAGTCAAGTGAGCGAATCGCAGCCTGACTGTCCGTATAGATAAGTAATGTCTCTTGCTGTCACGACATGATTCCTCAACCAGGTCAGTCTTCCGAGATCGCCGAAACCTCGGCCTGCAGGACACTACAAAAGTCGGGAAGGCGGTAGGATAAGTTAATTCCCAGTACCTCCGAGTGTATACCAATCCCAACACCATTCTCGGTCTTAGAGCCATCCGTGTAGATAGTCAAGGAGTTGGAGGTAAGGGGTACATTATCAGCCCATAGGCTTCGTGACGGAATCAGGCTGGTATAGTTCCTACCGAAAACGTGTTTAGGAGACGTGTAATCAGTCTCCGGAGGGAGATCCAGGTTGCACAGGATAGCCGCGTGGCCAGTGCTCGAAGTACGCCATTGGCCTGTTTCTCGAAGACGCAGGGCCGTATTCCCCGCCAGCTGTTCGCCAAATATGTCAAGCGGGAGCAAGTGTAGCAGCGTGTCCAAGCTGGCTGACGGAGTTGTTCTAAAGGCCCCCGTCGTGGTAATCGCTGCTAGTCTTTGCACTTTACTTAACAGGCGACAATAGGACGCCACTCTTAGTGCTGCCCACCAAACACAAATGCCGTGAAGTAGAATTGGCCGCACAACCGCTGTGTATAGCCAGTAAACCACCTTCGGTTGCAGGCCCCAGTTCTTACCAACCGCCCTCCTGCACGAATAGAGCGCAGTAGTGGCTTTATTCACCCGCTCAAGGATGTTGGGCTTCCACGTCAATTTCCTATCAAAGATAAGGCCCAGGAACTTCGCTCTATCACTGAAGGCCAGTTGCTTGCCATCCAATGATGGAGGCTCAACAGGAGGCAGCTCCTGTCTTCTAGTAAAGAGCACAAGTTCGGTCTTGTGAGGGTTGACACCAAGCTAATATTAGTTCGGTACGACCAATTTATGTGTATTTGACTGTTGAGTAAAAATAATATTTTAGATGAACTTCAAAGTTTCATTTTGCATCTTCCGTATCTCGCCTTTAGAAACAGACAACCTATTTTTATACTCTAGATGAAATCTGAGAGTATTATAAGTTTGCCACAAAGTTTGTAACGCTAAGAAATAAGGCTCGCAGAAAAAAATGAATGATACAGAAGTTCATATTATCACTCGAATATCTCAAAACCGGATGTCCGTCTGTCCGTCTGTCCGTCCGTCCGTCCGTGACCTCTCTAGCTCGAGAACGCGTTGAGCTATGAAGTTCAAATTTTGCACACGTTATTTTTGACAAAAAATGAAGGCTAAGTTCGTGAACATGCTAAATCGCTCCACCCCTTCTACCCCCTCCCATACAAAATGACACATTTTTGAAAATTTACAATAATCAGATTTTCTCAGAAACTATAAAACATATTGCTTTGAAATTTTTAATATATCACTTTTATGATAATTGTCACCTATGTTATAAAACTTATTGTAATCCTCACCCTCCTTCTACCCCCTCCCATACAAACTGCACTATTTCATGAAATACGTTAAGCCAATTTACTCAGTACGTATACAATTTATCGGGCTGAAATTTTGTACTTAACACTTAATTAACAATATCAGTTAGATTCAAAAAAATTAATCGATTACCCTTACTCCGTCTACCCCCTCCCATACAAAATGACACATTTTTGATAATTTACAATAATCAGATTTTCTCAGAAACTATAAAACATCTTGCTTTGAAATTTTGAATATGTCACTTTTATGATAATTGTATATACTAGATGAATACTCTAGATGAAATCTGAGAGGTGATGGGATCAACAAAGTCTTAACGATGCATCCGAGATTGCAACCAAAATTATTTATTGGCTTTAACCAGGTTCAAATTCATCTAGAGTATTGCATGATTGGGGTTTACCCCAATCGTAGTTCTTTTATGTTTTTCCACTTAGTTCAGTTCAGGTGTTTTTTTTTCAAACGCAAAATCCACAAACATTTCTCTGAAATCATCTCCTAGGGTTAACATGTATCACAACCACCCACCATTATCCACCCTTCAAATGCTGTTATCCTTCCTCTTTAACCGAATTCAAAGTCGGCATCGTGAAGAGCCTCTGCTGTTGAGTATTGCAACTACATAAATAATATCCACACACATCCTGCGAGCTTTTGGAAGTTGCCAATTTCCTATTGTGGTGGGTGGTGGATTCAACGGAAGTGAGGGTTTGTGCAGTAGATACGCAAGGACGTTAGAAGGAATTTTTCCAAGAGGGGTCACTGACATACTTTGAAATTATTTGCAATAAATTTTGAAACTGAAATAAAATTATTCATAATAACCATGGCCACAGTCGGTGTTTGACATACCTATATACTAGTTTGGGCATTATTCTTATGGGGAAAAATAATAAAAAATTTAAAATTGACAGATAAATTTGAAATTATTGATTTCTCAATAAATAGGAACAGTAGAGAATAACATCACACTGGGAATTTGTTGGAAATTCTTTCAACTACAGAATGGCATCTTTTTTCGTCGATTAGATGAATTGAGGTGAAATTATGAATGGTTTAGGCATTTATCAAGTGATAAAACAAAGAATCCTTTTTTTGATTTCAAATTTAACCCTTTGACGGGCAAGACCGTCTACAGACGGTCTTTATTTATGCTCTTCTAAAACACATATTTGTCGTACGATCAGACATGCACTCTTTTGTTATTTACTAAATGCATACAACTATTTATACGGCAAAGTTTTGAACGACAAGCTTTTATAGTTTGGCAGTGACAGGCATGCAAGTGTGGAACAATAGTGTAAATAGATACAGAAATTATTGTGAAATTCAATCAAAATTCAATACCAAAAAAAGGTACTTTATAGTAGCTGAGCGGAGTCGGGAATTTTTTTGGTAAGTAATATTATTGTTAGCTTCCATAGTATTCTCCTGGATTATTCGTGGAAAAAATATTGCCGGTGTTTTTGTGCATTTCGTGAAGACCGTCTCTAAACGGTCTTGCCCGTGCAAGTCAAAAGAAAGTTTTCTTCGCATAATAGAATACCGTTGCACTTTTGTGTTGTCTTCATCATTATGTTCCTATTTTTTTACCTATAAAAGGTATTTATGCGTTGCTACTGCTATATTTTAGACAATGGAAGATCGTACCCAAGGAAAAGAAAGGAAGTATAACGCGAAAAAGCTTCAAGAGCTTACAGAAGCAGAAAGGCAAAAGAAATTTCATCTGTCTTCAATGACAGATGAACAGATCGAGCAACTGTTGCACTCAACTCTTTTATCTGATGAAGAGTTTGAGTACGAGGATGATGACGACAGTGTAGCCGACCCAGATTACGTGGTCGACCAGATAACACCTGAGGAAGACGAAATGATCACGGAGGTCTTAGGTGAAATTAACAGCAGCACTTACGACAACACAGTTAGCTTCGCGTTGAGCCTCAACTCAATTTGTGTTGACTCATCAACATCTCAACAATGCTCTCCTCGTTCAGCAACTGCAGCAGCAACAACAACAGCAAAAATACTAAAGGCAAGTATGCCATCAGCAGAAATGGTTCCATCAACTTCGGCTGACGCGGTTGCGTTACTTTCACCTTCAGTGGTACCTCCACCTGTCCCCGGAAGAGTTGTCAAACCCCCGAAAAGAGCTCGATCGCCACTAGCGGCAGTAGAATCCACAGGTCCACAGGTAACACCATCAGGAGGTGGATTTACTGGTTCAAGCTTGGATGCTATCAAAAAAAGTTCGTCTGAGTTCTCGAACATTTTGTGGCGTCAACGATCTATGCGAATGCATGTGAATGAAGTAGCGTTCCGGGTAAATTCTGAGTTACCTCAAGCCGTGAAAAAACTCCAGACACCAATAGAGTTTTTTAGCTATTTTATTAATAATCAACTCATAGATTTAATTGTTGAAGAAACTAATCGATCAGCGCGCTTAAAAGACATAAATAGCCAATTCATAACTGATGTAGTGCAAATTCGAAGATACCTAGGAGTTCTGATGTTTATGTCTATTTTTCGATATCCAAACATAAAGGCACACTGGTCTGAATTTGGATTTAGACATATACCAGATGCTTTGCCCTGGAAGAAGTTTCTGGCAATAAAAAGGCATTTGTCGTTTGCTAATGAAAGTAACCGGATCAAAAAAGGTGAGCCTGGGTACGATCCACTGTTTCGTATAAGGAAAGTCATTGACATTTTGAATGAACGCTTCGACTCCGTTCCAAAAAATGCTCGGTTATGTGTTGATGAGCAAATGTGCAAAACAAAGGCAGTACACCATTTGCGGCAGTATACGAGTATGCCAAACAAACCACATAAATGGGGGGTCAAGTTGTTTGTCCTTTGTGATAGTAATGGATACTCATATCGATTTGAAGTGTATAATGGCGCTGGAGATAATATTGTTTTAACAGGAACACCAGATCTTGGAGCAACCAGCAACATAGTAATTCGGTTATCGCAAACAATACCGGATTTTGTCAACCATATACTATATTTTGACAACTTTTACTCGTCACTGCCACTTCTGGTTTATTTGCGAGCTCGTGGTATATTTTCGTTAGGCACCATCAGAGCGAATAGAATACCAAACTGTAAGCTACCAGCTGATACAGATGCAGAGCTGAAAAAAGCAGATAGAGGTTACGCAGTAGAGTTTGTAGGAAGTGCTTATGGAGTTGACATAACCACGGTTCTTTGGAAAGACACCAGAAACGTGCGACTCTGTTCAACTTACGTAGGTGTCCAAACGTTTGCAAAAGCAAATGCTGCCACTCAGCCATTGAAAACCATTCGTTACAATAAAAAAAATAAGGAATACATTGAGGTAGATTACCCACAAATAATTCGTGAGTACAACTCCCACATGGGTGGTGTAGACCTCATGGATTCAGCAGTGACGTGCAGTGGAAATTTTTCATAGTCAAGCAGTTGGGCGCCCTAAAGCCAATTTAGCATAAACAAAAATGGACTGTATAATAGAATATGGACAGTCACAAAAACATTTATACCAAGCGGCTTTAAGCCTTAAAGAAGAAATCAGGAAAGATATAAATAAAATATTGGCACATATATTCGGAATACAAAAAAAAAATAAATAAATAAAATATTACCAATAAAAAAAATGAAAAATAAATATTATGTTAATTAAGACTAAGAAAAATTCAGGGGTATTTGAAATAAATAAATATTCTTTCGCCATTGCCATTTATTTGTGTTCCAAATCTATGCGCCGTTCTTTAAGTAAAAACTCTTTAATCACATTATCAAAAAAATCGTTTTCTCTTCGCATTTGTATAAGAAGATCCTTTTCAACCGCAATTAAAGCAAGATCCGAAAGTCGTTCTTGGGATTGGCGATTTCTCAAAAATGTGTGAACGCGCTTTAGTGTTGAAAATGACCTTTCCGCAGTTGCCACTGTGACTGGAATTGACGTTAATAATTTTGCTAAAATATGAACTTGCTTAAAACCGTTTGCGACATAAGGCCGTTTTTTTGAAAATAATCGAGAATTTTACTAGGATTCGCGTTTTTAAACTCATCTGAAGAATAAATAACTTTTAGCTCATTTTTCAACTTTATTCTGTCGAAAAATTGACCGTGATATTCAATAAGTGAGTCAAAATTTTTATCGGGAAAATTTGACTTGAATTTAGAAAAATAATTCGGTTCAAGCAACTCTAAAAATGAAAGATCTTTAAACGAATGGAATCGATCTCGAATTTGCCCGAGAATAACATCTATAATCTCCCGAAATATCCGCCGTAAATTTTGTAAAGGATCTATCGCATTTCTACATTTCTTACGTGGTGGCTGATATTCTGCTGTAACTGTCGAATAGAAATTATCAAACTTTTTAGAAAAGTCATTTTCAAGCCAATTTTCAAATTCAATAATTTTTTGGCTTGCATATGAAATGTTTACCACTTTGCTCTGAATAATATTAAATAATATATCAGTTTTCGAAAAAATTTCAGAAAAAATTAACAGATATAATTGAAAATCTGACTCTGCGAATTTTTGTAAGTATATATCGGAAAAAGTCAAGGAATCGCCATCCCAGTGTTGAGAACCATTCGAAATTGTCTCAAAAACTGTACAAATTTCATGCTTATGTTCAAATATAACGTTAATAATACGCGAATGATAATGCCAACGCGTTTTGGAAACCGATGGTAAACGACGATTTACTATATTTGCAAAAAGGTCCGACCTTTTAGTGGATGTATTAAAAAATGATGCGATTTTATTGATGTGCGCGAAAAATAATTTAATTTCCGGAATAAACTCAACTGCTTTAGACAATACTAGATTTAGTGAATGAGCGTAACATGGAACGAAAATTGCCGATTTATGTTTTTCCCGAATTAAAGTCTGAACTCCACGAATTTGAGAACTCATTACTGCTGCGCCATCGTAACATTGTGCAATTAATTTCTTATCGATATTAAAATTTTGCAATTGTTTTAAAATGTGAGAGCTTATTGCTGTAGCTGTACGATTAGCGCTTACATCCAAAAATCCGATAAATCTTTCTTCAATCTCATTTGATATTGTATATCTAAAAATCATCGTTAATTGTTCCCGACCGCTAACATCTGGCGTTTCGTCGACCATTACAGCTACAAATGGAGCCTCCTTTATTTCCAAATTGATTTTATTTCGAACCACATTAGCTATAGCGGAAACAAGATCGTTTTAGATTCTATTAGACAAACCCGAAAACGCTGCATTTGCTTTTATAGAATCTATGTGGGACTCAATTATCGGATCGTACAAACTCAAGAAATTTACGGTTTCGATAAAATTACCACGATTATTTGAAGAAGAGTCTTCATTACTTCCGCGAAAAGGAAGCTCCTGTTTTGCCAAAAAAATTACAGTATCGATTAAACGTTTCAAAATATTACGATTACGCTCAACTTTTTCATTATGCAAACTAACAGATATTGCCACCTGGTTACTAAGCATAAACTCTATACGCTGAGAACCAAAATTATCTAATTTAATTAACGACTGAAGATGTTTTTCGGAACTTGAATGCTTTGCTGCTGAGCCCGTAAAATTATTCAAATCACTAAATCCAGCTTTATTCCAAACAGATTTTTCATTCGTGAACAAAAGACACGGCCAGCAAAATAACTTATTTAATTTACAGCTTCCCGTTAACCAAATGTACTTTTCATACGTTTCGATATGGAATTTTCGCGTAATATTTTTTAATTTAAACTCTAAACTAAGATCTGGCTTCGGTCTATCCGATTCTATAATTTCTCTTTTCTTGGCAAAGGAAAGAGTTGAAAATCCCGCTTTTAGTACGAAATCCGTCGCGCAGCAATACTCCGACATAATGCGAAAAGAAAACTTACCACTTTTATCACAAATCAAATCAATTAAATCACTACAAACGGTCAAAAAAACTTCAAATCACAATTTAATCAAAATCACCCGATTGCACTGATTTCCTCTTTTAAATTGCAACGGAAAATCCATTACATAACAAAAACAAAAGCTCTACTGGAAAAATCAAATTCCCATAAACATTCCCTGCATTGGCAACATTTCATTAACAAGCATCATTGGGCTTTATCCCACACACAAAAGCAGTCGCGCCAGTGCTTGACTTGTCTCATATAAATTTGCGAACAAAACAAAAAAAAATCGTTGCCCAATGTACTACCGAAATCCAAGATTCCCATTTTCTGGAATCAACATGTCTCTAGTATTTGGATGCACACATGGTACATGCATCTAAAGATCTAGGCACATTTTCCTATTCTAAGTTTGGTGTCTATGGTGTGCAAAATGTGGGAGGTTTGAATATTATCTAAAGTAATTGAACGAATGTTTTTTAACCAAAAGAAGGCGCGGATCAGAATTTGAATGTGTAAAGGAATATTTGAATGATAATATGTATTCTTCAGCTCAAAGAAAAACATTGACTGAAATGATGATATGTGTATTGGTGTAAGCAAAGTTTATTATTGAATTGCTTATTTCGGTAAGTCAAGCAGTTTGGAATTGCTTACTACGAGTGCACGTCACTGGGATTCATACATGGGAAGAAACGGTTTGCGTATAAAAACCATGGATACTATGACGCGTATCTTTTATCACCTACTCGATATGGCCGTTACCAATGCGTTCATTCTATACCGCCGGAAGAAAGCTTCAGTTACAGAGGAAGACGAAATACAAGAAAAAGATATGACGCCATACAAATTTCGTTTGGAAATAGCTAAAAGTCTCTGTGCTACCACCGAAAAACGCACAGTTGGACGGCCATCAAGCGCACCACAGCTTCGTTCTAACAGTGGCACTGGTAAAAGAGCAGTGCATCCAGTGAAAGAAATAAGGTATGATCAAGTGAACCACATTCCCGATTGGGGTTCAAAAAAATCATGCAAGTTGTGCAAGAAATCCGACACACACACTTTTTGTACAAAATGTAACGTTCATTTATGTTTTTCGAAGGCCAAAAATTGTTTCAGAGACTATCACATGCAGCCATAATACATAAAAATATTGTAAGCATTTTTGATTTCGTTATTTCAATAAAAACGGTTATTTACTCTAAAAAAACACAGCCTTATTTTTATTTACCCTTACCCGGGCAAGACCGTCTGCAGACGGTCTTCAATTTTTTGCATCTGGCTGCCAAACTAATGAAAATTTTGGAAAACGGACTCTCAATTTGGGTTTCTTGCACCAAAACTATCCGGAAACCAAAATTCCCAAAACAAAAATCCAGGTATTTCTATCTTGCCCGTTAAAGGGTTAAATTATATAATTTGCCGATAACGTAATGAGTGACACTTCTTATACGTTGTTCGGGGGAGTAAGTGTTGCCGACATGCTGCATGCTTCTCTATTTCCACCTCCAAAGTCTAATTTCACTAAACTACTAGACAAATCATACTAACCCCACAATGGGCGCCGAATATTTTCGTTTTTTTGCGACCATTTTTCGGTTATAAATTTCTGCTGTAAATTGTCACTCACATAGGCTAAAAAAGCCCTAAGGTAGTATTGCGGTAGGCTTGCGCCAGCTTCGGATGACTGACGACATATGACAGACGACGTTACTTCTAGCTAAGTTTTCAAGTTTTAGTTTGATTTTAGTTTGAGTTTTACTTAAGTTAAAAGTTCGTATTTAGGATTCACCAACTTCTTTATACGTGTTGGTTTCAACAACATACAAAATGATAAAATTCTTTGTTTTTTTTTCGAAAAGTTAATCTGTTTTTAAAGCAACAGTAGTAAATGCGAGGGATCTGTGCTCGTTATTATGTAGATAGATTGTCCATTTTTGTGGCGTTGTTTTCACAAATGAAGAGGATAGTGAGTTTGACAAGCGGGACATCGCGGTACGTGTAATATGCATTTCAACGATAGGTTTCTATTAATTGAACAGGCCGCTAAATACTTCAGGCCAACTCTCAACTGGGAGTCAGTAACAGAAATTAGTTGGTCAGAGTTTCAATCGTGTACCGGCGGACTTCGTTTTAGCACTTCCCAGAGGTAGCTCCAAATTATTTTCGAACGAGTTTTTAATTGTTTGACGAGCATACAGGAAAAAATACCTGCAAAATTAAGTTACTTCCGTGCTGGCAACGCTGTAAGCTAAGGTGAGTAAATGAAGTCTATTATCTCCTCGTTTCATTTCTATTTATTTGTTAAGTTTTTGTTTTTTTACAAAGCCTAACCTAGATTATCAAAGTGTGACTTAATTACGAACAAAATTAAATAAAGTACTTAACCATAATAAAGTGATAAACGTAACAGAGATACTATAAGTAGTACATCGTTAAATGAATATGTTATTTTGATTGCATCTCATTCGTTTAATAAGGTTTAAAATCTCACAGCGAAACTCCAATTTCGTATCTTCATCAAAGTCCCTAATCGACGGCAGAATACTCTCAAAGAACGATCTGTCTGGGTCGGAATCAGATGCTGGTGCTGAATGAGTATTAGCTGAAGTGGTATTAGCTGAAGCGGTATTAGCTGACGAAGCTGCTGAAGAAATAGTTGAAGAAGAAATCGTTGGAGAAGGGAGAGACGCCATAAAGCCGGCAAATGCCGATCCTTTACGCTTCTTCTTTTCAACCAATCTGACCGGTTTTGGTTTCTTCGGCAGAACTGTTTCACTTGTTATATCTGGCTTCACGTCTACATCGTCGTCGGTTACTTCTAAGCTGGACTGTGTCTCGTTTGTCTCGTTTATGACCTCGACGTCAGGACGAAGAAAGGATAACAGCGAAGCATAAACATACGGCCGTACTAGAATACCGAACCGTTCTGATTGCACGCTTTTCTTTGCACTTCTCCAATAACTGTCCTTGATATTTCGCCATTTTCTTATATATAGATAGCCTGAAAATACAATTAAATAATTGAAATTATTATACTCGTATAATAATGTTTACCACGTAGATTTAAATTTGCTAACTGGAAAGCTCTATAATTTTCTAGCGGGATTCATGCTCACGTTGTAAACGTCGTACCTGTTGTAATGGACAGGTGTTGCGGACACCTAAGTGTCCATGGGGACGGAGTTAAAGTATGCCGAACTGACCGTGAAGGTCCGGCGACGCCATCAGGCGAGAACTCCTGAGCGGGATAGGCGGCGGCACGAGCTTGCTGTAGCTCAGTGACGGGAGATGTGGGCGGAGTTTTTGCCCTCTCGCTGCCCCGTACCATTAGCATCCTAAAAAAAATCTCGTACCTTAAGGTAACAACAGCACACACACGGGTACCAAAGGTCCCACGACCTTAAAAAAAAATGGCAAAGAAAAAAAAAGAAGAAAGAAACTACTTAAAGGCAATGGCCGTCGACCGGCTCATGTACCTCGACACGACTCCTGGGTCCAGATTGAGCGGACCCTGGCCTCTAAACCCACCCTACCAATGAGGTACCTTGGCCAAATTGTTGGTACCTCCCAAAACAAACAAGCTAAGCGATGAGGATTTTACCTCATCCTACCATCGCTGACCTGAAAAGGGGGTTCTTGGGGAGTTCCAAAAAGGAAAGCCGGGATTTAAAACGTTATAAATCCATATTTAATCAATTGAAAAGAATTCCCAAACAAAATAGAACAAAATGGGTGAAAAATAAAATAAAATCAATTCATAAGTAAAGCAACGAGATCAAGAATACGAAAAAAAATTACAGGGGATTTAAAAAAAGAAATATTATTTAAACGATAGCACTTACCTTCAGAATTCCTCGATGGCCATCGTGAACCCTGAAGCAGCTGGAACGTAAGCGTTAAATTTACTATGAAACTATTTAAAGGAAAACTACTCTGATCACCACTTAGCGAAACAAAAAGAAAAAAAAATCAAGGAAAAAAAACCATATTTAAAGGAATCAGAACTAATAACAAAACTATCATGCACTGCACGGCACTGGCAATTTCCTAGTTGATAGTAAAAATCCAGTTGTTGTTGTTTTTGTTAGTTTCGGTGCTCAGTATTACAATACTCCTTAACTCCTCACTCAGCTGTGCAATTGCTCGCCACGGTATTGCTTCGTAAACACAACATACAATTTGTATGGGCCTCTCAGCCATTCCGGTAACACAGTATCGGTGTCGGAGATGGTTTTCGGGTACCGATATCGAGCAGAGATGTTAAATCGGCGGGGATCAGGGGCAAAACGATAAAAGTGTACAAAATGGGCGGTAAACCGTTGCCCTTGACGATAGAGTGGATTTCGTCTTCACAAATTTCGCAATTTTTGACCACTCAGCAGTATACCACACCACAACACAACTCTGTCACCCAAAAAGCGGTGGAGATATCGAGGCAATCTCGAGACGATGGTTGGAATTTTTTTTTTATAAACCACACCAGCTACCTCCAAACAAAAATCACCCGTCCGTGGGCGCAACAAGACAACAAAAATAGCGCGTCCCGGCGATGGCGTTGCCGACCTCACGGCTATCACGGATCACAGTCCACCATCTCTAAAAAAAAAAATTAAATTTCCCCGCAACTATGTCTCGGGCGGCGGGTAAAAGTCGACCCCCTGCCTGGGCGATCGCGAAGATGTTTTTCGGACGGCGGGTGAAAGTGGACTCTATAATAATGCCGATGTTGCCCGGGCGGCGGTTCAAAGTGAACTCCCGAATCGGTCTCCCTCTCGAAAGGTCGAGACCACCGATTCAGCACAACATCGGCTAAAATTTCTCGCCAATCGAGTTTCATACAACGGAATTCTCCATTTGCATAAAACTCGACTTGGATGTTGGATGTCGGAGCGAGAACGAATATCGCTACCCGCTTGTCTGTTCTATCCCAGTGCGAGGTCGATGACACCAGATCAAACAGCATATTCTTACAGGACACATAAGAGTCCATTAGAATATAGCGTTTGCCAGTGTCAACGACCCACAGTGTGATAGAATGACAGAGTTGTCGTTCTTGCAAAATTCCTGATGGAGAATTCGAATTGTTAGTTGACAAATGTTTTAGAAAAATATTCAAATACCTAGTAGTAGTATTTGTAATAGTAATAGGCACAATGAATTCATGGCAGAGTGCTGTGCTATTGAGTCGTTTTGCCCATCACTAGTTTGTACTATCTATTATTATGTTTATACTATAATCAAGAGTCCTCAACTCATCTCAGTAACTACGAATAATATACATGTAGCACAAACTTTGGCGATTTTTACTTAACATCAGCCTTACCACTCCAAATTATACCATGAGGTATATTTTTATATTACCGGGTGACACATCGTGATTCACGGCTTGGCTAGTAGTACATTTTATAAACACTTTTACTTTTGATCACAGTAGTATATATAAATGATTAGCGTCACCTCTTGATTCGATTTAGCCATGTCTTCTGTCTGCCCGATCGCACAATAACTTTGAATAGAATGAATGAAGCCTTGAAATTTTGGTCAAATGTTGGCAGTATGATCTTATTGGTTAGTATTGAAAATGGACATGATCAGGCCAAGAGAACGCCTACCTCCTACATATGTAGAATAATTAAAAGTATCTAACTATCTAACTCCCGATTAAACATGAAAAGCTCTAGCTTTGGTTGATTGCTCGTGAGGGTAATCTTATACTGTCCTGGAAAAATAAAATCGATCAGTTCAAAACTAACGGCAATTTTTTACAAAGAGCCCCGTACTACCCTACTTTTGACGTTGATCGCGTTGTTCGCGTGTTTTATGTCAAACGGATTGAATCTTTGCTAGAATGGCACTTCATCAGTTTCGATTCATAGAACTTCCATATTGCCCATTTTTCACTTAACTTCCAAGAATGTTTTTTTCGCTCCGAAGGATTCAAAATGCTATCTGCACTACTCCTGGATATTTGGATCTTCACCCCGATTCATATGACACTCGTCTTGCCCATATTCCCCTTCTTTACCAGGAATATCCTTTTTCCTAGCCAAAGGACTCAAAATGTCATGAAGAGTACTCCAGAGCATTCGCCTTATCACTCCAATTCATATGACATCCATCTTGTCCATATTCCAGTTTATTATTCATCCCCCGATTCATATGCCACCCATATTGCCAATGTTTTACTTCAACAGTAGTCTGGTACATTCCCTTATCATTCATTATAAACATTATCATTCACTTATCAAACATTCTCCTCGCGTACAATTAAAAATCCCTCACCTACAGCTGAAATTCATACTCACTCAAATATCAAAACACCAGAAACCAAGAAAAAGTCGCACGAAAGTCGACATGCGACCGGACAGCCAAGTCGCTTTGGAGTCGGTCGAGTCCGAGTTGCGTTGCAGTCGCACCAGTGGACGAGGTTCCACGCAATAACACGTGTCCGACTGTAATGCGACTCCCGTGCGACGCCCATGCAACTCGTTTTTGAGTTGGATCGCAGTCGCGTTGCGTCTGTGGACGAAGGCCCTTAACCTCTCGGGCATGGGCGCGTCAACATCTCTAGCATTACTGTGTCTTGTTGACTTGACAGCATATCTACTTTTCGGACGTTCAGTTGCTAGCATGTACCTCCTATCCACACCGTCTTTGTTCTGACAAGCTCGGAGCGCAGTGAAAGTCCTTTTGGGTCCCACAGACAGAGGATCGAACCTCCATTCTCCAGATCGTAGATCGATGACTGAGCCAACATCAAGCGCGACCATGGCACACCAGTGGCGTGGCGTCCATGGAAGCAAGGGAAGCATTGCTTCCCTTATACTTGGCGATTGGTGGAAAATTTTCTAAATAATTTTTTCTGAATCGCGCAAAAAAGTCGCGAAAAAAACTCTTCGGCACAGTCTATGTAAATAAAAGTTCCAAAGAAACTAATCGCGAATATCTTACACAGCCGAATTGGTAACACCGCGAAAACCACCACACCACACCAAGAAGAAGACACATGGAAGCATATCAAAATTTGCATCTATGAGCGTTTATTTTTGACATGGATATGTCTTATAGCTGGGGGTCATCCTAAAAATCTGTCCGTCACACGAAATGTCTGTTTTTCTACTCGGGGGTCAGAAGAGGAAACAAGCCCATTGAAAATTTTTCCGCGTTCTATGAATGTAGTGGCCGATCCTCAGTCAATCCGAGTCATTCATCAAAGGGAACTCACGAAAATCGAAAAACTTCGCATCATGAACTGACTAAACAACCAGGCACCCATAAAACAAGTCAACATCATTCAACTGCCATCCCCTCGTGATTCAAATCTGCTCACAACACCAGCCACATCCAGACAACCTGTCTCCTTCACTCGTGCACAGCGCTATGGCTCCTCCTTCACAGTAATCTTTTTGTTTTCATCAATTAGTCACTAACCTGACTCAGTAAGAAAATTGTTGGGGTAGGTCGGGAAATAGCTTCAACTTCACACACACACACACATACACACACACACACATACACACACACTCGTATGCAGGCAATGGAGAGACGGTTGAGTCGAAGAAGTTCAATGGATGGGCGTTGCTTCGTCATCGGCGACAGTGCGAAAGAGATGCTTGCTCCACGGACCTTGGACTACACTTCTGCGGCGGATCCACCCCTTTCTTGTGATGGCCAATCCCATCCAGCCGACTGAAATCAGTGTCACCAAGGTCACCAACGTGTTTTCCCGTGGATGTAAGGAACTTACGACCGTACTTGTATCGCGCATACCGCGTACTATCACGATCGATGATGTATCAACTAACAGTGCACAATTCTGATTTAGTGAGGAGAATAGTGCAGATGATGCAGTTTGTGCAGCGCGGATAACGTAAACGTTAATGCAATAAAATTGTGTTGTCGCGTTTACCGTCTTTAGACTTAGACGAGTACTATCTAAGTATCTAATAGTAAGTGTGTTTAGCTAGACCGCGGTTTGGCGCGATCGATCGCGGATTGACGTACTAACGAAGCACAGGCGCATATAAATATGTAGAGTGTATGATCGCTTGATCCACACACGGGGCAACGGTTGGGTTAATTTGTATTCTCCTGTACACTATGCGGGACGGTATGTCTTGAAAATGATACAAAGTATCCACACCGCATGCAGATACATCGGTATATCTTATGCCTACCGAACGCGTGGGACGTGTTTTGTCGAATGAATTCATCCAGTATAACTATACTGGGATCTTTATAAAACTTACGTCGATATCTTCAACACAACAGGTTCTACGCAGTCGGTAGCAAAAGACATATCCATGTTCCGATGTATCTGCATGCAGTGTAGATACTTTGTATCATTTTTTCCCCAGTAAACCTACTGTGTCGCGATAAAAAAAAATTCACGTACACGGTAGGTTGGAAGCACTCAGGAATTTGCTTCCAAGTTCCCCTCACATGTAGTAGAGGAAATTCTTGCCTGCAGCGGAGCTGCTGGCGCATGGACGCTGGGGAACTTTTCTTCCCATTTCCTCTTTGTTCGTATTTTCTTGTGGACTGAAAATATTTGCTGTGTTGCAATGCGTATGTGATGTGCTATATGAGTTTCACAAGGGTTACCAGAGTAGGATAGGAATTGAATTGTGGAAAAAGTTTCGATTTGAAATATAATGGCTTCATGGTTAAAAATTATTATTGGTAAATTCGAGAAGAAGTGATTTCGCATAGAATTATTAGTGTATACGAGTATTAGTAAGAGACGAACTCAATTATAGGGATATTTATGCATATTTCAATAGCTTATATCTAATCGAAAACCATTTAACGGAAAATTTCAAGAAAAAATAAGTGGGAGATGGTAATACTGCCTCAAGTCATTGACGTCACAAGGAATTGAATGAGCCGTTAAATTTAAAACTCATTTGCTCTAGTGTAGTGCTTTAGTGTAGTGCGATTTGTGTGCTTTTTGTTGGTGAAAAGGTGAAGGGGTTTTTTAATCGGTCTAGGTGCTTATAATTGCTTATAGTGTTTTGATTTGTTTTTAAAGTAGCATGGATCAATATTGTGTTGTTGATGATCTTTTTCGATTGTCTTTTGGATCTCGATCTTTCGCAGAAAAAAAAGACATTATCGAAAAGGGTCGACCGAAACCGATTTTGGAAATTGTTTCTAAAACAAAAAGATGTACTAGGCATTTTACTGCTAAGATTTATGAAGATACGGAATGGATTACCGGTTGTAAGACCAAGCAAAAATTATTTTGTTGGCCATGCTTGTTATTTTCAAATGATTCAAATGTTTGGCGAACTACCGGGTTTTGTGACTTAAATAATTTACATAAAGCTGTGGACAGGCATGGTACGAAAAGCGTTGATCATTTAAAGTCAGTACTTCTTCTTTCCAAGTTCGGTTCCGGTCCTAGAATTGAAGAATTATTAAGTAGCCAACATAGATCTTCAATAATATTGCACAATGAGAAAGTTTCGAAAAATCGAGATATACTAAAAATGCTAATTGACGTTGTGTGCCATTTAGGATGTCAAGAACAGGCATTTCGTGGTCACAATGAAAATGTGAATTCTTGCAATAGGGGAAATTACGTTGAACTTTTAAATCTTTTAGCTAAATATAATCCGGACTTGCGAGATCACTTGGAGCAAGCGACTGTTTTTTCCGGAATATCAAATTATATTCAAAACGATCTCATTAGTAGCATTTCTAAAATTTTATTAAAACAGATTTATAATGAAATTCAGCAAACTAAATTTATAGCAATAATATTAGATGAAACAACCGATGTTTCATGTCGTTCTCAACTCTCAACAACCTTTCGTTACATTACTCCTTCCGGTGAGGTTAAAGAAACTTTCATAACTTTTACAGATATTTCTGATGATCAGACTGCGTCGCGTTTATTTGACCATGTTTTAGATGTTGTTCAAAAATTCAATTGCGGTAACAAACTTATTTGTCAAAGCTATGACGGGGCTTCGGTAATGTCTGGTAAAATAACTGGATTACAAACACGTGTAAAGGATGTGTATAAAAACGCAATATATATTCATTGCTTCGCTCATCGGTTAAATTTAGTTTTATCTAAATCATGCGATAAAATACGCGAATGTCGAATTTTTTTTCAATCTATTACTTGTTTTTCAACATTTTTTAATCATTCAACAAAGAGAACAGTTGCACTAGATTTATTCCTCAAAAAAAGGCTTCCAAAATTAGCTCCAACACGTTGGACTTTTAATGGTCGATTAGTTTTAACCATTTTTGATAATTTAGATCAATTAAAAGAACTCTTTGAATATATCATTGAAAATGAAAGTGGAAAGTGGGATGGCGAGACCGTTAATAGCGCAAGGGGACTTCTTGTTTTACTTACAGATTTTCAGTTTGTTTTCCTGCTCAATGTTTTTTCTAAAAATTTTCCACAAACCGACGTACTTTTCGATATATTTCAAAGTAAACAAACTGATATAATGTACTGCATTCAAAAAATTACAGATTTTGAAAATCAACTTCAATCGTTAAGAAATAGTTTCACGGAAATTTGGACCCAAACCACATCTATTTGCGAAACTCCACAACGCCGGAAAAAAGCCAGGTGCCTTGTTGACAGTAATGAAAATGTTGAACTATTCTTTACACGTATTTATGTCGAAATTATAGATAATATTACCGCAGAAATAAATTCAAGATTTTCATCCTTAGCAAGTTTCACATTTTTAAACCTATTAGATTCTTCTAAATTTAACCAATATTTGAAAACATTTCCGGACAATCTTTTACTAAATTTAACTAAAACTTATGCTGATATATTTGACCATATTTCATTAAAGACTGAACTCATTGTGCTTTATTCTGATTCTGATTTGCAGGGAAAATCTTTTCAAGGTATTTTTAACTATTTCATTAATAACAAATTAAAAGATAGCTTCACACAATTTTATAAATTAATATGTTTAGTTTTAACATTACCAGTAACCAGTGCGTCCGCAGAGCGCAGTTTTTCTTGCTTAAAAAGGATTAAAACGTATCTTAGAAATTGTAAAGGCGAACAACGGCTTAGCGACTTGGCAATAATGTCAATTGAAAAGGTTTTCCTTAAATCATGTTTGTGTGAGCAAAGTTTTTATACAGATATTATAGATGAATTCGCAAAAAAAGAAAGACGAATAGAATTAAATTACAAATAATAGTAAGTACGGATCTTATTATTTATTTTGACTTGTAATATATTTATTGCCCAATTATTATTATTTTATTTTATTCACTAACTGTGATTTTTTAAATAGTAAATAGTTGAATTATTTTTAATTTTTATTGTATTGTTATTGTTTTTATTATTCAAATTTTGATTCGTTGAACATGATTACTTTCTTTATGAGTGTATGGATATTTATTTTGCAATTTTTTTGCTATTGTTGTTATTGTTATAGTAGTTCTAATAATTCGAATATGCTTTATTTATATACTTATAGTTACAGCTTTGCTTTTTTGATAAGTCTACCAACATATAATTTTTACAATTATTTATTTAAAAGTAAATTATTATATATTGGTAACATGGGAATTAAAATGCTGATAAAATACAGTATACCTACTCTCACGTCCCCGTTCGTGATTCCTGGGTGCTTTTATATTAGAAATGTTAAAAGTAGCTAACGAGAGGGGTTCAATTAATACGCAGTAAATTTGTGGAAAGCATAATAATAGTAAATTTTTAATACCAATTGCTTCCCCTAGTTGAATTATCACGCCACGCCACTGTGGCACACACCATGTGAAATAAGAAGTCCACTCAAAAGAGCACCACAGCAATCAACTAGCGAGATGCTTTTAAAGCAACCAAAGCAAAAAAAATTTCCCGACACAACAATCCACTCGAACGAAAAGTTAGAAAACAGAAAACAAAAGAAACAAATGCATCTTTGCAACGGAAAAGCTCGGATCTCAAGCAAGACACGTGTTCCTCCAAATGAGCTCGCGATGAAAGCAAAATCAATCAACAAGCGAAAAGCTTCAAGTCAACACATGGCACCCGATTCTGCATTGAACTGAAACTGATGCACAAACCACAAACAAAGAGTGATTCACGCGAACGCGCGCATTCGGTTGCGTCTCCTCATGTCAGAATCAAGTGCAATACAAATACCCAACTAGTTGTGTGATCCTATTGTATCTTGTATTTTACCGTCTACGTTATAATAGACTATACCGTAACTCTACTGTATAAAATAGTTATGTACTTACATATTTTCTCTTGTTCTTCTTTACTCATTCGATCGAAATCTTCGTTGATTCCGCGACAGACATTTAGCCACGCTTTTCTCTTCGCGATACGATTTTGAAATTGTTCACTACTCACATCCCATAGTTCAGGATACTTTTTAACTTCTTCAATAAGCCGCTCGGCGTCCAATTCATTTGCCATAGCGCACAAACACTTACGATAAACGCCCAGAGATGTAAACCGCTCAATCGACGACCACTCACTAAAGAGAACGATGAAGCGGTTTGCAGCGGCACAGCAATTGCACCGCGTGAAGTACAGAACACCATACGGGACGGTGCCTGCTGCGACTCCGACATGGTCCACTTGTTCACCGAGAGCGACCGAATTTTGTCCGTAAACGCCGAGCATGTCGCTACCACATGAAGAGCGACGACGCGACATTATCGTAAATGCGACATCGCTGCGGAACAGCAACATTTCAGTACATTTTCTCTTTGAATAGTAGAGTGCAGTGTATGAGTGCGACTTTCGGAATGAATGTTTAGGTATAGTGGAAAATGTGCGTGCATGTGCATATATTAGCCGCAGCGCGGCAATAGCTTTGTTTATGCGTCAGTCTACACTCAAGGGGGGGGGGGGGGGGGGGGCTTGGGAAAATTAAACAGACGAGTCGTCTGATATTCGGCTCGTTTGCGATTCGAACTCTGCTCGTCTGCGATACGAACTCTGCTCGACTGCATTCCCACAAGACGAGTGACGCCCTGCACCGCACACGGGTCGATTGCAATTCGGCGCGTCTGCGACGCGATCCGATATTAGGCATGGGTGTTGTTACGGATTCTTATTATCACGAATGTGATTTTAGAGTTGAGGAAATTTGGGCAATGTGTCGCGTGGGTCAAGCTGAGAGGAGGAGTACACAGGAGTGTCGGTGAAACATTTTAACCCTTTGGCGTGACGAAATAGACCTTTTTGTACATGAATCGGAACATGAGTAATAATGGTTGTCGCGTGAGTTGAGGTCAAAGGCAAGTGCACAGGAATGCTGGTGAAAGCATTTTAACCCTTTGGTGAAGTGACAAAGACCTTTACCGGCATGAAGCGGGATTTGGTTGTCGCGTGATTCGAGGTGAAAAGAGAAGTGCACAGGAGTCCTGGCAAAAGCATTTTAACACTTTGGTGTGGCGAAAAGGGTCTTTTTGGGTATAAAACGGGATATGGACGATAAGGGTGTCGCGTGATTCGAGGTGAAAGGAGAAGTGCATGCTAACCCTTTGGTAAGGCGAAAAGGACCTTTTTAGGCATGAAATTGGATATGGGCGATAAGAATGTCGCAACAGGGTTGCCATTCTGGGGTGGGCAACATAAATAATCAAACAAATCATAAATTAACGCTTCCATCCTCACCTGAAACATACTCCCGCAACGTTCACTTTAGGCGAACTCGCAGACTGAGTCTCATGTAGTTGCGCGCGAGGAACTCACAGCGCGGCACCGGGTCTGTCACACCGCGCGAGATTAATTTCGGGTGACGAATACGTTCACGTATAGTGAACGCGATGCAGTTGCGAGAGTGGTTTAGTTAAATCGAAATGAACCTTCAGACAACCATTTGAAACGCTTAGTGGATGTTCACACTGCGTGCGATGCCGAGCCGAGCCGAGCCGGGTCGAGCGATGCGATGAGGTGGGTGTTCACATTGCACGCCGTGCGATGCCGAGCCGAACGATGGCTTGCGATGCAAAGATGATCCGAGCGATGGCTTGCGATGCAAAGATGATCCGGGATGTTCACTGCACGCAATGATGGAGAGTAGAGACCAATTTAGTTCAAGGAATAGAATCTGTTCGACATCATGTCGTTTGTATGCTTGACCCAGTAAATTTATTTCAAAACAGTGCTCTAAAAATGGAACGGCGTCGCCATTGGGTGCATCCCATTAATGAAGAAAGGCCCAGTGTTGGTGAATTTCATCATCTCTTCCGCGACCTCAGACGAGAGGTTTCACAAGCGGATTGAGCAGCGGCGCACCGCTGTGTATAAACGCAAAAATCGGCAGCCGCGGCGGCTTTAGGACGATGAATGTATAAACCGCTCGACTCGCCGTTGCGGCCACCGCCGCGGTTTGTGGAGCGGCGAGATTGCATTTGAATTCAAACCGTTTGTGAAACCACGCCTTCTAAACGCGACCTTATTACGGTGATAATAACCTTTCATTTGAGCCATACTGAATCAAAACCGGAATCCAAAGCGTATATACCCTAGACTTGTACAGACCTAGTTGTGATACCAAAACTTCCAACTGGCAACGGCCATATGCATTAAAAGTGAATTTTCCATATGGTCAGTTTGAGTTGTGGGCATGGATCCAATGAAAAGTTTCATCGTTCATCCATTCGAATTTTGGATATTTACATTTGAACTAACGTTTACAGTAAAGGTTGCCGTTCATTCAATAGGATCTTGCCCATTCCCAAAATCAACTAAACAACCCACACTATAAATATTTGTCGCATTTTGCAAGTCGCTAGCATCATTGTATCGAAAGTTATCGCTCATTTTGAAATTTCATCTGTAGGGGTTCCTTCGGTTGGATCTTGCCCATTTTCAATACCAACCAACAAGATCATTCTACAAACATTTGACCAAAATTTCAAGTTTCTAACTTCATTCTATCGAAAGTTATCGTGCAAACGGACAGACAGACAGACAGATATGGCTGAATCGAATCAGAAGATGACCCTCATAATTTCCATGTATACACTGCCACACCGCCGCGCCTAAAAGTCTAGGGTATAAAAGCAGACATACATGCATTTTTTCAGTGTGATCTTACATCAAATACTACTTTACAGCTCGTACTTGCACCATACTGGCTTCAAAAAGCTTCACATCGCAAAGCATCGCAAGGCCCATAAACTCCATCGCAAAGCCCATTAAATTCCATCGCCAAAAATCAGCAGCCGGTACTCGCACGAAAAAGCAAAGAAGTTTGTGAAAACATCGGGCCATCGCTCGGCTCATCATTGCATCGCGCGCAGTGTGTACACTCAAAGCGTGATTCCATTTAAAATTGAAGACTTTTCATTTTCTTGCTTTAAAAGCTTGCAATCGCATTGCATCGCTCGACCCGGCTCGGCTCGGCATCGCACGCAGTGTGAACATCCACTTAAGCGATATCAACCCTCAAGATACACAGACCGAGCCTCTAACGCTTGCTCCGCTCGCTCAAACAGCGAAGACTTCAATGAGAGACTCTACGAAATCTCAGATTTTATGTTGTACTCGTATCTTTTTTTCTACTGCACGGATCGGAGCAAATGATAGCCTATGTACACCCTTGGAACAGAGCCATCCGTGAGACAAGAAAGCAGGTCCCTGAAAAATAGCGTCTAATCAAACTGTTATATCTCGGGTGTTTTTCATCGTATCGACTTTAAATTACATCGATGAAATTACTGCGACAATGACCCTATCAAATTTGAACTCCCATGACCACCAGGGGCTCGAGCTACAGAGGTCCGAAAACCCGTGTCTTCGATTTTTGTCGTTTTTCTTTGACGGAACGAACGCTCCCGCATCCCTAGATTTGCCTTTTACAGATTTTCGGGGAAATCCAGGAACATTCCTGTTTCGGAAAAATTAGGAGAATTCTCTCTATTTGATTAGAGAGAACTTTCACAAAACACAAAAAATTTCCGCTTTAGGACTTACAAATCCCCCCGCGTGGACTCTAGGCTCCTACCACCTAAAGCGGAAATGGACTACCTCTAGCGGAAATGCCGCAATGAAGGAATTATAAGAATTCCCTCTAAATTCAATAGAGAGAATTCTCCTAATATTCGCGAAAAAGGAATGTTCCGAATTCTCCTAAAATTCGTGAAACAGGAATATTCCCAAATTATTTTCCAAACGAGTTTTTAATTGTTTAATGAGCATACAAAAAAAATACCTGCAAAAAAAACTTACTTCTTCGCTGGGGGCACTATAAGCTAAGGTTGTCAGGTAATTAAGTTAATTATTTCCTCCCTTAATTTTTATACCCTAGACTTATAGTATAGGGTATATTGTTTTTGTCACGACGAAAATATGTAACACCTTAAAGGAGGCTCCGGAGGTATAGCAATGTATATATATAAATGATCGGGGTCACCTCCTGATTCGATTTAGCCATGTCTGTCTGTCTGTCTGTCCGTCTGTCTGTCCGTTCGCACGATAACTTTCGATAAAATGAAGCTAGAGCCTTGAAATTTTGGTTAGATGTTGGAAGTGTGATCTAGTTGGATGGTATTGAAAATGGGCATGATCAAGCCAAGAGAACGCCTACCTCCCCTACATATGTAAAATACATAAATGTATCTATAACTCCCGATTAAAGAAACATGAAAAACTCTAGCTTTGGTAGATAACTCATGAGGGTAATCTCATACTGTCCTGGGAAAATAAAACTGATAAGTTGAAAACTAACGGTAATTTTCTTACAAAGAACCCCGTACTACCCTACTTTTCAGGTTTTTTGGCTATAACTCCTGAACTCCTCCACGTAGACATCTGATTTTTGGTGTGTAACCTTGAAGTGAGAAGCTGCTTAAGATTATGTAAGTTGGGCGTAATCAGATCAAAGGAACGCCTACCTCCCCTACAAATTTCCAAAAATTAAATATTCCTTTAATTACGATAACTTTCGAAAAAATGATACTAGCAAGTTGAAAATTTGTTAGAATGTTGCTTCTAAAACCTACTTTGTTGGTATTGAAAATGGGCAAGATCCGACTGAAAGAACCCCCACCTCCCCTACAAATGAAACTTCAAATAAGCGATAACTTTTGATAGAATGAAGCCAGCAACTTGAAATTTTGGTCAAATGTTGAAAGTGAGATTGAGTTAGTTAGCATTGAAGATGGGTAAGATCCGACCTAAGGAACCCCTACCTCCCCTAGAAATGTGTTGTATTATACGTCTGATTTATTATATAGTCATTCTGACATTCATTCAAGTGGTATAAAAGTGTTATACATAGTATGTTTACATTATAAGCTTAAGCTAGGTTTATATATAATATTATGTTAATATGTTTACACGACATCTCCCCTCTAAATTAAACAACTTAAATTATGTTCAAAATAATGCATAGGTATTTCAGTCACTATAGCAATCTACAGTTTTATAATTTTCTGAAAATTCAATTTAAGTACATAATTTAGCTTTTACATTTCCTTCCTTTTTTTTTTTTTTTTTTTTTTTTTTAAATTGCAATAAAATTTCATTGAATAAAGTTTAGTTTGGTTTTATTTGATGTAATCTTTTGGATAGGACAGTTTATCGGGAGGAAAGACCATTCTTCCAAATCTTGTTGTGGGAGTAGGTGCAATATTTTCAGTTTTATGATTGTCAACATCTGATTCAGACACGACTTCTTCTTTTTGATCTATATTCAATGGTTCTTTTGTCATTGGTCTAAAAAGATGCTGCCTATTCCTTCTATATACACTACCATCTATATCCTCAACTATATATGACTTTGGCTCACGACAACTTTGTACGATTGTTCCGGGACTCCAATAAGATGATGGCGTTTTTTTATAATAAACTTTGTCACCAGAAGATAAAGGATCGAGTTTCTTTGAATTTTTGTCGTAATATTGTTTACTCTTTTCAGTTTTGTTTTCCATGGATTTTTTACATTTATCAATATCAATATTGACGGGCAAATAATTTTTCAATAAAGCTGGCAATTTTGTGCGAAGTTTTCTAGACATTAGCAGCTCTGAAGGAGACGGAAGACTGTCTTTTGACGTAGTTCTATAATGCAATAAAGCAATATAAGGATCAGAACCCGTAGTCAAACTTTTTTCGAGAAGTTTTTTGATTATTTGTACTGAACGTTCAGCAAGTCCATTAGAACGCGGTAAATGTGGACTAGATGTTACGTGATCGATATCCCAATCTTCCATAAATTGCTTGAAGTCATGAGAATTGAAAGGAGGACCATTATCTGAGACGAATATTTTGGGAATTCCATGACGAGCGAAAATTGATTTGAGTTTATTGATCACGTACTTACTAGTATGATTATTGTTTAGATTTTCGATTTCAATATATTTTGACCAATAATCGACTACTAATAAATAGACTTGTTTGTTGAAGTGTAACAAATCACATCCAACTTTAAACCACGGTATTGGTTCAATTTGATGAGATTGCAAAGGCTCTTTAGATTGTGATGGTTTGTGTCGTATACAAATTTCACAATTGCTGACTATGTTATATATGTCGTTGTTAATGTTTGGCCAGTATACTACATCTCTTGCAAAACTTTGACATCTTTGAATACCTAAGTGTCCTTCGTGAAGCAATTCTAATATTTCACGTCGCATTGAAATTGGAATAATGATTCGATTTGACTTTAATAAAATATTGTCAATGACATGCAAATCATCTTTGACACTAAAGTATGATGCGCAATCTTTATCAAGTAATTTTTTGTTCTTAGGCCAACCTTTTTGAATATATTCCTTTATTTTACATAAAGTGACATCGTTATTTGTAGCATCTTTAATTTTATCTAACCTATTTGAGGCGACTGGTAAATTGGTAAGAAGTAAATTACACTGAAGATCAATGTCTTTATCAAAATCTTCGAGCGATTTTTCTGGTAGTGCTGCTCTTGACAGTGTGTCAGCAGTAAATAAGTATTTGCCTGGTTTATATGTGACATCCAATTCATAACATTGAAGACGAAGCATGAATCTTTGCAATCGAGGTGGTACTTTGTATAATGGCTTTTTGAATATTGAGACAATGGGCTTGTGATCGGTTTCGACTGTTATCCGTTTTCCGTAAATATATTGATGGAATTTCGTGCAACCAAACAGAATAGCAAATAGCTCTTTTTCGATTTGAGCGTAATTTTCTTGACTTGGAGTTAAGGTTGCTGAAGCATAAGCAATAGGATTGAATCCATGTGATAGCACGGCACCTACTGCAGTTTTTGAAGCATCTACGGATAGTGTAACTGGTTTATTTGGATCAAAATATGTAAGAACTGGTGCTTGAGTAATGAGAGATTTCAGCTTTTGAAATTCTTTTTCATGAGCATCATCCCAATGCCATTCTATGTCTTTTTTCAGAAGTAACCTTAAATTATTATTTTCAACGGCAAGATTTTTTATGAAATTACCTAAATAGTTGATCATACCTAGAAATCGTTGCAATTCTGACACCGAAGTTGGACGTTTTAAATCACAAATTGCTTTGATTTTCGAGTCATCAGGTTTCATGCCTTTTTGGTCAAATATGTGACCTAAAAATTTAATTTCTTTTTGACATATTTTCGATTTTTCTTTGTTAAATTTTAAACCAATTTCCTTACCTCTTCTTAATACTTCTTCTAATATTCTATTATGTTCCTCTATGGTCGCTGCATGTATTAAGAAGTCATCTACATAGACAATGACACCGTCTATGTCTCCGAAATGTTTGATCATTTCTGCATGAAAGATTTCAGAAGCGGCATTTATACCAAAAGGTAGTCGCAAAAATCTGTATCTACCAAACGGTGTTATAAAAGTGCATAAACGGGAGGATTTATCATCCAATGGGATGGTCCAAAATCCCGAATTGGCATCTAATGTTGAAAAGAATTTGGATCCACTTAACTTTGAGGTACATTCATCCATATTAGGGAAAGGAAAATGTGAACGAAGAATTGCCTTATTCAAATGACGCGGATCTAGACAAAGTCGAATTTTACCATTTGGCTTAGACACAATGACAATAGAATTAACCCATTCAGTTGGTTCTTCTACTTTAACAATTACATTTAGATCTTCCATTCGATCTAATTCTTCCTTCAATAAAGGTTTGAGAGAGAATGGTATTTTTCGCGGAGGGTCTACAACAGGATTAACATCGGGACGAACTAGCAATTCACACTTTGTTTTTAACATTCCGAGGCCACGAAAAACTTCACAATATTTCAATAATATTTCATTGCAACTTTGTACATCACTCTTAACAATCGTTTCACAATTACTTTTCAATTCATTTATATTATTCACTAGTTTCAGCTCTACACAAGTTGGTAAACCTAATACTGTTTGACAGTTCATATCCAAAACAATGAATTTAATGACATGTTCAATACTTTGATAACTACAATTCATCGTAACAGAGCCTATTACAGGTAGCTCTTCGCCCGAAAATGTCATTATACGAGTTTTTGTTGCTGTTATTTTATTTGTGATGTTCAATGCTTTGAAATTGTTCAACGACATGACATTAGCTTGAGCCCCCGTATCTACTTGGCAATTTATGTTGTGATGTAAAATTTTCAAATTTACGGTCCAAGTATTTTTTGTATTTGAAGAATTTTGCAGCATGCCTAAGAAAAATGTTCCTGATTCACTTTCGACAATGTTGGATTGAAGCGAAACATTCTTGACGAAGGCTGTTTTGTTTTTATTCCGACACATTTTCGAGAAATGATTTTTCTTTTTGCAAATGGAACAGGTAATACCGAATGCGGGACATCTTACTCGATGAATTTCACCGCAGCGGGTACATATTTCTTTCTCTAAATTTTTGTTAGGTTGAGTTGACGATTGTTTTGAATTATTAGAGTTAGAATAGTGTTTCGAATTATTAGACTTATGACCATTTTCTTTTTGCGACCTAACGAATTTCGTGACTTTATTAATGACATTTGTACAGGAGTTTTCGTTCTCTAATTGTTTGGAATGAAATTTAGTCATTTCAATTGTCTTAGCAATTTCTATAGCTTTTTCAAGCGGTATACCCCCTTCGCTCAGAAGCCTTTCTTTTACGTTCTTTAAGCTTTCCGATAACCCGCACACAAAAATGTCTCGGATTAAATCATTTTTGAGTTCTCCGAATTCACAATTAGAGCCAAGATTCTTTAAGACTGTCACATATTCATCAATAGTTTCACCGGGTTTTTGCTTTCTATTGAAAAATACGTGCCTTTCGATGGCAATGTTCTTTTTTGGCGTGAAATGGTCTTGGAATTTTTTGACAAGTTCCGTAAATTTTATTTCGCTTATTTCTACGTTGAAAGATTCAAAAATACCTATGGATTCAATTCCCATGTGGTGTAGAAGCAGGGCGACTTTTCTGGCATCGTTTTCTTGGTCCAGCGCTGTTGCGGCCAAAAATATATTAAAGTTGAAAATCCAACCTTTCCACGTTGCTGCCAAATTAGAAGATGAAAAATCCATCGGGGCTACGCTTGATGAATACGATCTCTTCACGATTATGGGTTGTTCCTGCGGTAGAGACATGTTGATTAGTGTAATTTTTGACGATTTTTTATTTGCGAATTTGCGAATTTGACGAATTTGGCGATGACTCCTTAATTGACAGTGACACCTGACACCATGTTGTATTATACGTCTGATTTATTATATAGTCATTCTGACATTCATTCAAGTGGTATAAAAGTGTTATACATAGTATGTTTACATTATAAGCTTAAGCTAGGTTTATATATAATATTATGTTAATATGTTTACACGACTTAAACTTAAAATAAGCGATAACTTACCACAAAATAAAGCTAGCGACTTGAAATTTTGGTCAAATGTTTGTAGTATGATCCAGTCGACTAATATTGAAAATACGTAAAATCCGACCATCGAAACCCCTACTTCCCCTACAAAATAAACTTCAAATAAGCGATAACTTTCGATAGAATGAAGCTAGAGACTTGAAATTTTGTTTAAATGTTTGTAGGGGGATCTAATTGGTTGATGGAAATGCTGGGCAAGATCCGACTGAAGGAACCCCTACCTCCCCTACAAGTGAAACTTTAAATAAGCGTTAATTTTCGATAGAATGAAGCTAGCGACTTGAAAAATTCGACAAATATTTGTAGAATGGGTTAGTTAATTGATTTTGAGAATGGTCAAGATCCCACTGAATGAGTGATAACCTCCCCTATGAACTGGCCATATAAGAGACCCACTTTTAATGCATATAGTCGTTGCCAATTGGGACTTTTGGTATCACTACTAGGTCTGTACAAGTCTAGGGTATATACGCTTCGGCCTGGTTATTTATTTGTTAAGTTTTTTTAACAAAGCATGACCTAAATTAACAGAATTTGACTTACTTACGAACAACATTGAACTAAATACTTAATTATAAGAATGTCATAAACGTAATAGAACAGAGATACGATATGTTGTACTTCGTTAAATAAATATGTTATTTTGATTGCATCTCATTCGTTTAATAAGGTTTAAAATTTCACAGCGAAACTCCAATTTCGTATCTTCATCAAAATCTCTAATCGACGGCAGAATACTATCAAAGAATGATTTATCTGGGTCCGAATCAGATGCTGGTGCTGCATAAGTATTAGCTGACGAAGCTGCTGACGAAATAGTTGAAGAAGGAATGGCCGAACAAGAAATCGTTGGAGCAGGGAGAGTCGCCATAAAGCTGGCTATCGCCGATCTTTTACGATTCTTTATGACGAATCCGGTCGGTTTTGACTTCTCAGGCAGAACTGTTTCGCCTGCTATATCTGGCTTCACGTCTTCATCCGTGTCGCTTACTTCTAAGCTGGACTGTGTCTCGTTTGTCTCGTTTGCGGCCTCGGCAGGACGAAGAAAAGATAGTCGCTTAGCATAAATATACGGTTTTATTATAATACCGCACTTTTCAGATTGCGCGCTTTTCCTTTCAGTTCTCAAATAACAGTCCTTGATATTTCGCCATTTTTTTGCGACTGCACTGCCTGCAAATACATTTATAGATATAATTGAAATTATTATACGAGTGTAATGCTTACAACGTAGATTTAAATTTGGTATACCAGTAAAACTAGTACGATTAATAGCCGCCATACACTATGCGACCCGTCGTCCGATCAATCGGCCGACATATCGCCACAAAATATCTGCCGATCCCCACTGCCCACACACTGTACGATTTTCATGTGATGCGATAACGAATGACAATTCAAAACAAAAAGATACAAAGTATCTACACTGCATGCAGATACATCGGAACATGGATATGTCTATGACTACCGACTGCGTGGAACCTGTTGTGTTGACGTAAGTTTTATAAAGATCCCAGTATAGTTATACTGGATTAAATCATTCGAAAAAACACGTCCCACGCTTTCGGTAGGCATAAGACATATCCTTGTACCAATGTATCTGGTGGCAGTGTAGATACTCGTCATAAATTCTGCTTTTCTTTGTCCTGTCCGCTCGGGCTCCTTTCTCTCGCGGGATCGTTTCGTTTTCGTTTGCATCGCGTGTGTGCAATATTCACCTCCTCTCGTGCACCCTGTTCCATCTACCTGTTCCATCTACCCATTCGGTACAGTTTGCAGACTGCAGCCTATCGACATTTCTCTGAGTACGTTTCTGCTAATCGCAATCACGCTTCCCACCATCTTTTCCCAATCAGACGTGTATTGTGTTTGTGTATCTATTGCAAAATCGCTCCCACACTATCCGTCTCATCCCGCCCCTTTACTCGTAATCAACAGTCCGGGTCCGGCACACACAATCCGTTTCTCAAGTAACGCGTGCGACTCTATGCGATTGTGTCCGGCAAACAGAAAGGGAAACTAACAAAAGTAAACAAAACATTCCAACACACGCACAAAGAGAATGCACAAGAAAAATTTTGGAATTTTTGCAGAAGGGGGGGGGGGGGGGGGCATTTGATCTTCTGCAGACCTCTGAATGTACATCATGTCACGAGGAGCTGCCCGGAACTATAACATCCTGCGACGAATTTTTCTCTATTTCGGGGCTTGGGAGATTTTAACTCGCGCAGTACGAATCCGCCATTTTGTTTTATGATATGTTTATTGCAAGTGTGGTGGGGGCCCACATTGTGGGCCAGTCAGACCTCAAATCGCCGCCATTGCAAATGCACAACCATTTGGATAGAATGAACTTCATCCGCGATGGCTCTCGCACTCTATCTTCGGGGGGCGGGAACTATGTAATGTACACACTCTCAAATTGCGTCTGCGCATGTCCAAATGTTAGTCGAACTGACTACTTGCTACTTTTTCTGGGACCCTAGTGATTCAGATAGTACAACACAACAACAATTTCATTCATTGTGACCTCAGATTGGGTCTATGTATGTGCATGTCGGGAGTGCACAATTTGTTTAATGAAATGGTGAGAATGAGAATGATATGAATGAATGAGAGGAGGAGGTCCGCTGCCCTGAGCGAAATTTCGCATACATTCAAAGACCATAAATTGCGTGTGAGCATGTCGAGCGAGGAGAGCAGACGACTCCTTGCGACGTGTTCTGGGGGCCTAGTCAGGTTAGGTAGTACGGAGCGTACTCTATATTTTTGAGGATTTTGAATGTATGGTATGGTGTGTATGCAGGAGTTTTGATTATGGCGTCGCGTTGACTGAGAGAGTGGGACAGAGAGCGCCTGTTCACCCGTACACTATGTTATTTCTTGCCGTCCGCAACGTCAACCTTTATCGCTATCAAATCAACATTCCAACATGTACACACAAGATCCCCGCAAGCGCGCCGCCCGCGCGGATCTACAAGCAACAGCCATGCACAATGACCACTTCACTCAAACGACATGCACAACCAGAAAAGAAAAATTTTCAATGGGCTTGTTTCCTCTTCTGACCCCCGAGTAGAAAAACAGACATTTCATGTGACGGACAGATTTTTAGGATGACCCCCAGCTATAAGACATATCCATGTCAAAATAGGTTATGTATGATACACTCCCAATACAACCTAGATTAATTTTTGTTAACTATTTGGATTTGTGTGGTATTTTCGTATACTATTTTACATATTTGATATTTCAATTGTAGAGCCATTTAAATCATTAGAATCCTTCAAATTTTAGGATTTAATAATTTGGTAATTTGAAATTCACTTGCGATAATCACATACACCATCCAATCCATCGTCGGTCCGTATCGGGCGACGGATCGGCCAATCGATCGCTGCGCGTATGGCACGTTTAACAAAGATGACGACGACCAACTCCGTCTCACAGGTCAGCATCCAAAACAGGCTGACTGATCTCTTTGAAACGCTCACCGGACTGAAGCAAAGATGGATGGATCTGAAAATGTTCCCCTCCTGAACAGAATACTTTTCAGATCCGAAAGGGAACATTTTCAGATCTGAAAATGTACAGTTGCCCGTACATATTTTACCGGAGGGGAAAGCATATGCAGGATTCGAAAAATGTCAAATCCTGGTCCGCTCGCAGAAAGGCACCCAATGGCATAACGCGCGCGAAATAAGAAATTCGTGAAGAAGAGGCCACAGCAATCAATCAGTGAGACGCTTTTAAAGCCATCAAAATACGCAAATTTTTCCAACACAATCCGCTTGAACGAGAAGCTCGAAAACAACATGAATCACAAAAAAAAAGAAAAATTCATCTTTCCCGCTATAAACTGAAAGGCTATGTAAGTACACGTGTTTCTTCAAATATGGAATGAATGCAATGGAAACATCAATCCACAACCGAAAAGCTCAAGTCGACACATGGCACCCAAACCTGCCTAGAACTAAAACTGTGGCACAAACAAAGAATCACGCGAACGTGCGCATTCGGTCGCGTCTCCTCATGTCAGAACCGAGTGCTATACAAATATACAACTTGTTGTGTGATCCTATTGTCTGTCTTGTCTTGCATCTTACCGTCTACGTGGACTGTATCGTACCGTAATTCTACTGTATAAAATCGTAACGTACTTACATATCATCTCTTGTTCTTCTGTATCCATCCGATCGAAATCGTCGTTGATTTCGCGACAAATATTTTGCCACGCTTTTCTCTTCGCGACACGATTCTGAAACTCTTCACAACTCATATCCCATATTTCAGGATACTTTTTAATTTCTGCAATAAGCAACTCGGGATCCAATTGCTTTGTCGTCATAGCACACACGCCTACGATTAACGTCTAGATGTACACGGCTCAATCGACAAAAACGCACTAAGGCGAAATTCATCTACGCGACAAGCAGTCGCAACGACTCAGCATCTACAAACCGAGATACACAGCATAAAATGGGCGTACATTCAGTCGCTCCGTTATTTTGGCAGCAAATGCTGAAAATGTAGCATCGACCGGGAGACGGAGATACCAATTTTTCAATACATTTTCTCTTTCTCGATAGCGGAGTGCATTGTGAGTGCGGCTTTCACAGGAAACGTGCAATTTTTGCATATATGTATACAAAAGGTGTATTAAAAAGCAAGAGGGGTGTTATTGGGTGCACCCCTATATTGAATTGAGTTTGTCAAGAGGAGAATTGGCTATTAATTTAGTGAATGCGTATAAATTTTGATTTTCTTTAATAAAAATTAATGAAAGCATATTAAAATCAATACATATAAAAGCTGTTAATAATTAATGTGGCCGCCTTTTGCTTTAATGACAGCTTTTATTCACCTGTTCATACTATCATATAGCGTGGTGAACGTATCTGCATTTATTTCGTTTTCCCATACTTCTTGGATGACGTGTTTTATTGTTCTTGGCTCTTTTTTCTTCATTTTCGATCCCATTATCAGCCATAGATTTTCAATGGGGCTCAAATTCAATTCGGGGCTATTTCCGGACCAGGTTAGGGTTTCAATCCCGAGTTGCGCCTTATATTGCGTGATCTGTTATTGATAAATGTTACGATAACAGTGGATTTTGATTCAATGTCAAACAAACTTACAGAGCGAGCTCGATGTGTTGGAGCAGAGTCATCCTGAAATATTGAATTTTGAATGTTTTCTGTTAGGCCCCCAATTGCTGAAACAACACCTTGATTTGTTATTTTCTTGTATGTTGCTGCATTAACAGATCCTTCTAGAAGGATTAGAGGCTCTACGCGGTTGTACCTTGTACATGATGCATCCCCATCCCATCCCCACGTATGAGATTGAACGCAATCACTAGAACAACGCTCTCCCGCTCTACGGCGTACTCTGGCTGATCCATCAGGCCCAATCATGTTGAATTTGGATTCATCGGAAAAAATGCCTCCAATCCTCCAAAGTCCAATTTTCCCGCTCCTTGCACCATTGTAGTCGAGCTTTCCTCATTCGTTTTAGCAAAAGGGGCTTTTTGGCAGGTCGACGGGAGCGCAAACCCATCTCATTTAGCCTTCTTTGGATAGTTCACGTACTACAAGGCTTCTTCATCGAAGGTTCCAGATCAGCTCTTAATTTTGCAGCCGATTTTAAGCGATCCTGAAGTGACAAGATCTTCAAATGGCTCTCCTCTCTTGGCGTAGTAACCCGCCGCCTTCCGCTGCCTGCTTTCTTCTCAACAGTGCCTCTTTCCTTCTGTTTTTTAGGGTTTTGTATAAAAACAAAACCCTTATGAAATCGGTCATGCGTCCGTCTGTCCGTCTGTCCGTCTGTCTGTCTGTCCATGAAATATCTCACGAACCGCTGAAGCTACATGCATGAAATTTGGTGGAAATATGTAGAAATACTATAATTCTCTGGAGACAGCGATGCGTCGTAATAGGTCAACTTTAAGGGGGGGTCGCCATAGAGGGGAAATGAAGGTCGAAAATTTTTTTTCGTTTGGTATAGGCAAGTGGGGTATCGTAAGAAAGGTACCGTTGAGTACATTCCATTTCTGGAATTTTTTTCAAATTTGAAGAAAGGGGAAAAGAGGGAGAGGGGAAAATATGTGGTCCGAGTTTGTCCCCCCCCCCCCCTTGCATTTCGAGACCGTTATAGCTAGACATATGAAAATTTACAGAAAAGCGGCATTTCACTAGCATAGAAAACCCAAAATAATAGAATTTTTAAATCTCATCCAAAAAGGTTAATAATAGTACATTTCTATAGTTGCAGTTAGCACACCCCTGCACCCCTCAAGCACACCCTAGGTCAAAAATATTGATGGCTGATGATAACCAACATCATAGGCAATAATACCTTCAAGTTTCATTACAATGACATGATATTTAATAATAGTACATTGACTTAAAGTTATGCATTTTGACACTATCCATACAAAAAATACACCTACTGGCCTCACGCATAGATATGCGTGAACTACTTACATGTTGTTTTTCGTAGTGCGAATTGCAGTTATTTAATGAACCAACTTTGGAAGGGTGAAGATTGGTGATTGGTGATCCTAACAATAACTATTCACACAATTAATTTTTTTAGGGTTTTGTGTCTTAAATCTTACAAAATCGGTCAAATACCTGTCTGTCCGTCTGTTCATAGAATATCTTACGAACGGCTGAAGCTGCACACATAATTCGGCGAGAATGTGTAGAAATACTATAATTTGCTGGAGATAGCGTTGCGTTGTAATTGGCCAACTTTAAGAGGGGGGGGGGGGTCCACATAGAGGCGAAATTAAGGTAAATTTTTTTTATCCACTGGTATAGCCAAGTGGGGTGTCGTGAGAAAGGTGAGTACATTCCATTTTTGGCATTTTCTTGAGATTTGTAGAAAGGGGAACAGTGGAGGAGGGAAAAATATTAGATCGTAATTTGTCCCCGCCGCCCTGAAGCCGTTACACAAGTTTGCAATTTGCAATGTCGTCGTAACATGAATGGTTAAGCATCTCGAAGAGTAGGACAGTTTATCTCGTATACATACATATCTATCTACAGCTTCTCGTATTAAAACTATTACTTTGAGAGGTGACAGATGCAGTCTTTTTGTGAATTGGCATGTAAGATACTATATCATGGGTAAAACATTTAATTATGGTGTTTTTATTCAGCTGAGGAGTACCAAGAAGAACAGGGAGCCAGTATTTACATGCCAAAATAAGCGCTTGCTACAAAACCCTCGAATTGCGGGCGTAGCCCTCTATATTCCGGTTTCATTTTTTATTATACTTCGCACTGTCCACCCATGGCATCCAACTTCACGAGCGATTTCGGATTTCGATTTGTTTTGCTCGAATAAACAGCAGATTTGCAATTTTTGCTCCATAGTTAGGATTCCGGTCTCGTCTGCCAACAAGTGTAGTCGGATGTGCTAGGTTCTCGCAAAAATCGCGCATTAACCGAGCCATATAAGGCCATCGTGCCCTAAATCTTTTAAAATCGTGTGTGCCAGTGTGGCACGTTTCTAAAACACAATTTATTTAGTGAATTTTCGCTAAAGATCGCAGTGGATGAATTAGTTTGTTGCCCGATCCGGGATGCCGGTTTCGTTGGCCGACATTTGAAGTCCGATGTGTTTAGTGATAACAAAAACAAAATCGTGCCTGATCCGTGCCTTCTAAGGCCATCGTGACCTGTAATAGTTAAAAACATGTGTGTCAGCGCGGCATGTTACTAAAAAACAAGTTATTTAGCAATTTAAAATACTTAGTGATTTTTCTCGTAAGATCGCAATGGAATTGTGAAGTCTGTTGTCCGACCCGTGAAGTCTTCCGCGTGATATAGTGCCCTCTTCGAACCAAGTGCTTCCGGGAAGCATCCCCTCGGATATTCTGCCAGCGTTTAAAGTCCTCTTTCCTGTTTGCTAACAGGCGATCTCGTAAAGGAATTTTGAGGTTAAACTCTGTGGGTTACCGGTACAACACATTGTCCACAAACTAAGTAAGTTCTAACAAATGTTCTACTCACTAGATCGTCGTCATTTTACGCCTTAGCCAGGATGCTGGGTAAAAAACGCTCTCCTAAAATCCCCTTGAGGACGTCTCACAAAAAACCACCGTGGCCTCCGCTTATGGCCACCTCACGGACGCCTTGTAGCGAAGAGGGGGCTGAACCCCTTGTCAACAACTCGTCGTTAGATAGCGAACCAGCTCTCTTTCCTAAGAAGCGCAGTAATAGCGCCTTTGGTAGCATCGGTGGAAGAAATAAGCCAGAAGTGGCTCCTCCCAGCGCTTATTCCAACACCGGTAATCAACCCCGCTCCAGCGCCCTAAGCCATTGCACTGGAGGCTCGCCGACCCTGCACGGCCGCAACATTGAAGGCGAAATTATAGACGACATCGAGGAAATATTCATGATCCCTGAACCACAAATCGCCCCAGCTGACTTCGACGAATCGACTAGGTCGGAAATTAATAACGACTTCAATAGTTTTAAGTTAGCCACAGGTAGACTGGTCACTAAAAATAAATCTAACCACCCAAATGAGCCATTTGCTAACGTCCCTACTAATACTAACAGGTTTGAAGAACTGAACGCGGAGGAACAGGAGGAGTCAGTCCTTACGATGCCGTTGCCAAAAAAGGCATGGTGCCCTCCCATATTCATTAAAAACATCCACGCAAAGACCATTAAAAACATGATGGACAAAGTTCCCGGGACGGATTACCGAGTCACCCATTTCTCTGAGGCTAGGCATAAGCTCATTGTAAATAGCATCGTGGTGCACCAAAAAATTATTAATACAATTAAAAATACGGACGCTGAGGGGTATTCCTTCACGCCGAAAGAGAGCAAAAAGTTCTCGGTCATTATGAGAGGGTCCAGCTCGCATTTCCAGCCTGAAGAAATAAGGGAGGGAATTCTTTCGAATCGCCCCGAAATTCTACCCGAACATCTCTCTGTCTCCCAATTCTCAACAGCTTGGTCTAGAAGCAACAAAGTTGCACTTCCCTTCTATAGAATAGTCCTGAACAAGGAAGAAGACCTTAAACACTTGACTTCTTAATCAACGTGTATGGTGTGAGAAACCGCACAAAAACGGTGTTACACAATGCTTCCGTTGCCAGCGCTTTGGCCATGTTGCCGCAAACTGCGCCTTCGCCGCCCGTTGCGTGGCCTGTAGCCTTGAACACATAGGCATCGAATGTCCGAGACGTAGCGACGCCAACCTCAAAGAAAGCGTTCCCCCTAAGTGCATACTCTGTAACGGAGCCCATCCAGCTAACTTCTCTCAATGTCCTATTCGTCTTCAACACTTGAAGAGGATAGAAGAAGCTAAAACAAAGCGTGAGGAGGCGAGAAAACAAACGTTCTCCAGCTTCTTATATCCGCAGTTGGGAATCAGTGCATTACCCCAAGTATCCTATTCAGACGCTCTAAAAAACAATAGCTTCAACCCACCGCTTATACCTAATATGAGCTTTTCTAATGAACTCTCCTGCATCTTCAAAGATTGTCAGGTACTGCTTGGCATCAGTCTTGTTACTTTAATACAAAGAGCTAAAGCTTTCTGGTTTTCCTATAAAACGCTACCACAAGAGGCCAAAGCCGAAGCTTTAATAAATTTTGCTTTAAACGTCACCAACAATGCTTAAGATATTAAACCTAAATATAAATTCCTTAATCGCCCACTACAAGCGAATCGCCCTGGAAAACCTCCTTCAAAGTTGTAAGCCTGACATTGTATTCCTTACCGAAACTAGGCTACATATTTGGCATAGGCTATTTTTCCGTGACTATGAAATATTGCGTAATGACTCAGGCAGAGGCACGGCTATTTTATTTTTAAAAAAGTACCAGATAAACCGCAACAGTATAAATATCATGGAGGAAAACACCTCTAGTGTTTTTGCCACCCTTAAACTGCACTTACCTTTTGGAGCCTTCAAAAAAATCTTAATTGGTTCCCTGTACTTCAAATCGGGCTTAGGTCAAAAAGTCAAGGACTTCCTTAACTCCACAGTAGCGAATAGTAATGAGTTTAACTCAATGCTCTTAGGTGGCGATCTCAATGCGAGACATCTCTCCTGGGGAGATTCACTTAATAATACGAATGGCATTGCGCTTGCTGACTGGATCTCTGGTTAAGTAAATAATGATCTGGTCGTAGTAAATGCGAATTCTCCCTCCTTCCCAAGAGGCGCTTCATTCATCGACAACTTTCTTATCACTGCGGACCTCCTCCCCCCGGTCGTCTCACAGACCGTCTACTATACTATCGCGTCTCCCTCGGACCACTTTGGCCTCCTTCTGAGCCTGGATATCCCAAGAGGCCATATTCCACATGCGCCTCCGATACTGAAGAGAAACTTTTCCAGTATTAATTGGACAAACTCAATGAGGACCTGCTCGAACGCATTGATGAACCGTTCCCTACGACAAGAAACCTCTCAAAAACAGAAATAGATTGCTATATTGCCCTAATTACTCAATCTATAATTGGATGCCTTGATATATATGTCCCGCTTAAACCTCTAAACTTTTCTAAATACGATTTCCTGTCTGACTTTACTCAGAGTTTGATTAAAACCAGACAAAATCTTCTACAGAGTCTTAAAAGAATTTTTCATTCAAACCTCAACCGATTTAATTACAACTACCAGGTTCTCAAGAGCCAAGTGAATTGTTTAAACACAATTATTAAACAGCGAGTCAACTTAGAAGTAAATGAGTTCTATAAAAAAACAACTAAAAGAGCTTAAACCCTCTCCATATATTTTCAAGCAAATCAACAAAATCTCTGGACGGAGAAATAATGGCTACAACATCGTTAAAGACCCTATTACGCTGATGGAATTAAATATCATTCTATTGATAGCAAAATACTCGTATTAGAAAACCACTTTAAGGAAGTTTTCAAAAAGAGAAGTCTCCCCAATGAGGGGCTTAACTCAATAGTGAACGCCAGAAACGAGGAATTTTTAGTAGGGCATGAAGGAGCAATACTTTCATTGTTCTCAAACATGAACACGTCAGCAAACCCTATAAATACAAACCACAACCAGTTCTTTACATCTTGCGGAGAGGTGCTCAATCTTATTAGGTTCACTAACAATAAAAAATCAGCGGGGCCAGACGGAATACCAAATAATGTCCTAAGAAAATGTGCAGAATCCCTGTCAAGGCACTTGACGATCATATTCAATAACTGTGTTAATACAGCTTACTTCCCCAACCCTTGGAAGCAAGCCCTTCTTTGCCCTATTCCTAAAAAGTCAGGCAATGGAGAAATTAACTCCTTACGTCCAATCTCGCTTCTTTCCAATATTGGAAAAATATTGGAGAAGATAATGTTGAGCAGACTTTCTGAATTCACTGACAGCTTAATGCCAGATAACCAATTCGGATTTGAAAAATTCAAGTCAGCGGAGATGGCTATCTTAGCTTTTCAGGATATCATCCTACACAACCTAAACGGGAAAAAAACAACGGTTGCCTGTGCGCTTGATCTCAGCAAAGCCTTCGACTCGGTACCACATTGTGGTCTATTATTTAAACTCATTGAGGCCAACTGCCCCATCGAGCTGAGCCGGTTAATCTCCAGTTTTTTAAGTGACAGATCGCTCCGAATATTAGTGGGTCCTCACATGTCCACATCTGTACCCATCTTCTCCGGTGTTCCTCAAGGATCCATCCTGGGCCCCAAGCTCTTTAATTTCTATCTTCACGATATACCATCATCACTGTGCCTGCCTGACTTCGATGTGGAATCGGACTTGGCGTCAATTATTTCAAGCCTATTCTTTGCTGATGACATGATTGTTTTGGCAGAAGACCCTAAACCATCCTTAGCAATCTCCAAGCTCGCCTCTAGGCTAGCTCCGATATGCTTATATCTACACAACTGGGGGTTTCACATTAATTCTTCGAAAAGTGCTCTAACCTGTTTTAGAAACGCCAGCGGTAAAGGACACCGCAATGCGGTCCCTGAAAGCAAACGGATAAATCTCCAAATTAATGGTGAGCCGATTCCCTTGAAAGAACAGCTCAATTATTTAGGAGTGATCTTCGACAATAAAGGCAGGTGCAATCCTCACGCGAGAAAAATCTTAAATAAAGTCAACAATGCTGCCAAAGAAATAAGTGCTCTCCTCTCCTCCAAATCGCTGGAACCTAAAGTAAAACTACTCCTTTACAAAACACTAATTCGTCCAGCTATCACTTACAGCTTTCCAGCTTGGATGACGCTCTCACCTAACGTCGCGGAAAAAATTCAAATCTTCGAAAGGAAAATATTACGCAAATGCCTATCGAAATATCGTAGGCCAAACCGTAAATATTATCACAATTCCTTGCTGTATGAAGACTCTGGCATAACACCGCTACTCCAGTATATGACCCTTAGCAGCAGAGTCCGGCTAAAAAAGTGGGAGACACACCCGTGTTGGATCATTAAAGCTCTCTATGTCAATAATGCCAATGTAGGATCACAAGCTGTATTTTATAACTCGCCGTTCCACTACCTCTTTGTGCCTTCTTCTGACCTGCCTGACACTCTTTCTCCGAACTCGTTCATGCCGCCTTTCTATCAAAAAGCGTCGGGGAACAATCTCAGAGGCTAATTTCCCATTTAGATTTAGAGTTCGATTCTTCAAGCCTGTTTTGCTTTTTGTACAGCATCAGCCAGAAGGCTGAGCGTAACGTTTAAGGAAATTAATATAAAATGGACTTTTATCCGCAAACAAATGTAACCACCTTGTACTCAAAAATATTAGCTCTGTAAATATTTATTGTAAAGTAAGAAGCATAGCGTAACTCTACTATAAGAAAAGCACTGTACCAGTACTTATGTAATACCAGACAGAATTTGAACATTTAATGGTTTACTTTTGATTCCTTTACAACCTCTAAAATTAAGAAGACCGTGATATGAATTCCATTTAGTATAACGTATTTTATTGAATTGACTTTCTCATCTTAGCAAACTATATTACAATACGAAGAAATACCTCAAGAAAGAACCATATTCTTATGATACATGTACAAGAACCCGTCATCTAAATCTGTTCGTTCTTTGAACTGTTAAACTCAACATGTAGGAATCTCTAAGACGGAGGCACCCCCCAAACCAACTTAATTGGCTTTGCGATCACCATCCGACTTACAGATTCTTTCGCATGTGAAAGAATTAAATTGTTTTGTTTCGTTTTTAATTGAAAGTATTTAATTTTGTAATTTTCTAGTATAAGGCACCCGCTCCTTCTGGAGTCGTTCATGTATATAAGCCTATGAGCAAAGGCAAAAATTTCAATCGTTAACTAGTATATAAACAATTGAATCGGTAGGATAAAACCGAATTCCTTCTTTTCCATATATGTGATACTTTGACAATTCGACTGTCATAAAACCAGCTACCATGTTTCATGTAAACCTACATTAAAAAAGAAAAGACTCAAATAAATGAAATGAAATGAAATGAATGCTCCATAGTTAGCTGCTTACGTTTTGACATTTTTATCGACTACTTGTTAATGCAAAAGACAGAAATAACACTGATGCAGCTATTATACATTTTCTGGCTTATGTAGAGATCCTAATTTACACCTGTAAAATTTTAACCGCCTACGAAAAGGATAAAAGGCTCATTACCTCATTTACCGGGAAACCCCTAATTCGGTTTTTTTTTTGTCGTTGGGTGTACGTGTTGTCCCTTAGGTATACCCATAGAGTAACAATACAAAAAGCTAGAGCTCAGTACAAAATACGAGAAATCGCTGAAGGACCTTTCGTTCAAATGAGTTTAGCATGTTTCCAGAGTCTTGAGTTAGGTTAGCTAGCTAGGTTTCGCAGCAATAGCATAGCGCAGGTCATATGATGGTTTTGTATATGTGGAGCTTAGTATTTCTGCGCACACTCCGATTCCATTATTGGAAGTCCGAGAAAAAAAGTCTTATTTGCCAGCTGTATCTGTCGCGTCGCACGATTTCGTCAGTGTGTCTGTGGTGTCCTTTGACAGGTTCCTATGCAGGTATGTGAAGTCATCTATGAATTCGATGCTGAGGTCCCTGACGTTGAGGTTCAGTTGTGCTCGTGTTCTTCTTCTTGTTTGCATCATTATTTTCGTTTTGCCCCTGTCAAGATTATGTAAAAGTTCTTCTAAGGCGGGCAGGTTCCGAGACATGATGTTATAGTACCCACAGGCAGTTTTTGTTCACGCCGAGGATTGAACCTCCATTCTTAGATCGTAGAGCGATGACCGAACAACATGCTTCCCAGGGATCTCTCATTCATCCGGTGAATGGAAATTGACCATTATCCATAATAAAACCATTTATTGCCCAAATCAGTTTCAGATTTCAAACAAATTTGGCCCACTGCATTTTTTCAGGAGTCTCACTGATTCCCACAGACATTTCATCATCAATCTTCAACAGCCACCACATCTACGAACGAGTATCTATCTATTCATCTGCAATAGCTTTTCGCCGGAGCGCAGCTGATATCGGTGGTACCGCTGCGATCGATTAGACAAAAATCGCAAGTTTTGTAATTAGTGTTGTGTCGATCGGACGTTTTTCATTGATTTACATCGAATCATGATCGGAGCTCGCATTGCGTTAATTGATCGCATCCATTGCCGCAATTTAGATACGCACCTTTCTCGTACACTCGGAAGACACATTTTGGAGAAAGCTAATTGGCCATCATTTATCAGAATTAGCCATGTTCTGGATACGGAGGAATCCCTACGGCGAGCGGTGTGTCCATTCCTTTTGAAGACGCAGAGTCAGCAGAGCAGAAAACTACTAGAATACAACATACTCGAATGAACTCGATGGCAAATGAAGAGAAGACCACGGTAAATTAACATTTTACGGGTGATCTGGTTTCAATAAAACATATCGCTTTTTAGAGCCTACCAACATGTGGTCTGTCTGGTTTACTTTTTGATTTAGATTATTTTAATTGTACGAAAATGATTGCTTGTGGATAATCAAATTTTTGGAAATTAGATAGGAAATGGCTAGTATTCAGGTAATTTAGGTACTTTGGTGATGCTGTAGGTGGTGTATTTCGGGTTTATTGAGATTTTCGAGAAGAACTTTGTTTTTAGTGTTTTCTATCTTTATTTTTCCTTGCCTGATTTTGCTTAGATTATTATTGCGTGTAACATATTTTGATTCTGACACTTCCTTTTGATGTGTGTCAAGAGGAAGAGGCTGACCAATGTCACCCCATATAACCCACTTTGGACACCAATTTGCCTCTTGCTTCTGCACGCCCCTGTGTGAAGGGCAACCCTGGTTCGCGAAACGCGGAGGACTCCTTCCGGGGGGCCTCCAACTTTGTGGGAATTCTTTTCTAGAGTCCTTCGACAATTTACCTTTATGCAGAACGCGAAATTTCACGCCGTCATAGGCTGCCTTAATGATAGCCACAAGCTTCTCAGGGATGCCTCTCCTCCCCGAGGCCGCCCATATAAAATCCCGGTTCACACTATGGAAAGCCTTCTTGAAACCGATAAAAAGCAAGTGAAGCGGAGAATCGTACTCAGCGCATATCTCGATGATGATTCGCAAGGTGTTAATGTGATCGACATAGGAGAATCCAGATCGAAAACCAGCCTGCTCTTCATCAATTGTGCTTTCTAAGTGGGCCTTTGGTCTTTCCAGGACGATTTGAGCTATTATCTTGGCAACGACAGGCAGCACACAAATGCCTCTCCATTCTCCAATTATTACAGTCTGTGAAACTACCCTTCTTCGGAAGTTTGACGATCAAACCATCTTCCACTCAGTGGGAAAGGTCTCTGTATTCCATGCTTTATCAACAAGTGGGTGCAGCAGATCGGCAGTTACGCTTGGCGCTGCTTGATAAAGCTCGGCAGCGATACCGTCATATTCGGCAGCCTTTCCCTGAGGAGGAACCTCACCAGAGGTTACATGGTTCAAGACAGTGGCGAAGTGTTCATTCCACCGCCTTATTTGATCTTCCTCCAAGATAAGTAACTTTCCATCACTATCCTTGACCGGATGTTGACAGGAGTTACGACTACCTGTAAACTCCTTGATGACACCGTATACGGCGTTTAAGTCGTTATTTCATGTGCCTTCTTCTGCTGAGGCTAGAAGAGAATTTGCATAAACTCTTTTATCACGTCGCATACCGGGCGACCGCGTCAGTAGCGCAGTGTGCTGAGGCTCACCCCAAAGATAATTCAGTTGTTATATACCATACTAGTGCACCCCATGGTGACATACGCAGCGCTTGTGTGGTGACCGAAAACTCAGCCAAATTCTATCTTACTGAAGTGCAATAAGCTTCAGCGCCTACCTTGGCATCACTGGAGCTATGCGCACTTGTCCTACGCCAGCCCTGGAGGCGATTATTGGACTTAATCCGTTACATATATTCATTCAAGAATCAGCAGCTCTCTAAATGCTCTTAGACTTCGTTTAACTTTCGACGTGCATAGTAAATAAAGCGGTCACATGAGCATTCTGAATCAAATTCCTGGCGTGCAGATCTGCTTGAGATCAGATTACATGATCACGGAGGTTTGCTTCGGCAGAAAATTTTTAGCCCTCATCCCTGACCGCTCTGAATGGGTAAATGGTGCACCCTGTCCAGACCCTAGATGTATTAAGTGGTTCACCGACGGGTCTTAAACAGAACAGTATGTTGGTGCACCGGAATTTCGATCGCAATGGGAGTCTCGCCCAGCGTTTTTCAAGCTGAGATCCACGCCATTGAGGTCTGCGCCAGGGTAATCTTGGAAACTGGACTTCGCGGTGCTCACATTGCTATCTACTCAAACGGCCAAGCAGCTATAAAAGCGCTCTCCTCATATAAGTTCTCTTCAAAACTGGTGAAGGTGTGTTTGCACTATTGCGTCAACAGTAGTGGAATAACCTTCTAGGGCTACGCCAATCAAAGGAGCTGATAATGCCCTTCATTCACAAAAGTACTATTCAAATGAGTAGAACCCACCTAAGATTTCTAGTGGGGTACTTATCTGGCCATCACCTGGTCAGATATCACCTGAACAAGATGGGTCTGTCCAGCGAGACTGAATGCCGTCTCTGTCTGGAGGACGTGGAAACGACCAAACACATCTTGTGCGAATGTCTCGCTTTTGCGCGTCTTAGGATGTCACTCCTGGCTACTATCAGCACTGCAGGCTTCAGCTTGATTATTATTATTATTTATTTATTGCAGCTAATTTACAATGAGTACATATTGAATTTCAGTTAGGGTATCTTAGCTCGCGGCTCGCATAAGTCGAAACTTGTGAGCGAGTGCGGTTACGGTTTTTCTATTTAGGTACACAGCAAATCTTTTTTCCAGTAAAGTTCAACTAGAGAAAATCTAGTGAAAATTTCCAACTGATAATCTAGTGAAAAATATCGTATACCCATAAATCTAGTGAAAATACCTAGAAATACAGTTCGTACCCAAAAATCGACTGGAAATAACTAGAAGTACAGTTCGTCTTGCCAATTCGACTGTTTTTCTAGTGCTCACCACTTTGTTTCTAGGAAAAAAAAAGTTTTGCACCTAGAAAACTAGATAAATTCACTGTTAAAGCGGTGACGAAGCAAGCCAGGCATCATTATTGTCTTTGCGTTTGGAGGTTTGGAGGCAGAAGTTCGTAAGGTGAAAAGTGAACTGTTGGTTTTCTCAAAACACGCCATCATATTCGCGCGGTGGCCGTGTTCGTTCGGTCACCGCCCTACGATCTAGATAATGAAGGTTCGATCCTCGACATGAACAAAAAACTGTCTGTGGGTACTAATAGAACTCCCACTGTGCCCCGAGCTTGTCAGTATAAAGACATGCTAGCAACTGCTCGTTCGAAAAGTAGATATGCTATCGAAAAGACAGCGACAACATGTTGACGCGCCCATGCCCCTTGAGGGGTCAAGACAATTAACAACATTTTGAAAGCAACCTATCAAAATTAGCCCAACAACTTGGCTTCGAATAAAATGTTAGTTGTAGCCTTTCTGCATTAGAGCGACAACATATACATACGGTACCACCAGGGGGGTGGCACTTCATACGATTTAAGCAAAAGCGCCGTGCCAGTTGCTACGCAAATAATCAAATGAAAGTTGCCTTTAGAGGGATAGGGACGGCAACATTTTAAAAAGCTCTTCAAATGCCAACTACCTAGTACGTTTCATTGTATGAGTGCCATACTTGCTATTCCGCATTACCCCTTCGTGTACTGATGGAATCCAACACATATGCAACTACTAGGCAGGCACTCTTAATTCGTATGGAGTCCCATTTCTTGTTAGCAATAATCTCTATTCTTTGGTACCACTGCCTACCCAGTTCCGTTTAGTAGATTACCAGTGTATCTCCTTTCGAGATTTTTGTCAAAACAATTGAAATACTAGTAAATAGAACTAGATTCTCAACGAGCTTCTGATAGAAAATCACTAAAAAGATTTCCTGATATTCTAGTGGTTACTTAATCACTAGATCTTTACTAGAATATCTAGGAGCTAAATTCTAGTTGTGTTTAACTAGAATCTAGTTGAAAAAAATTTACTGTGTACATTTATTCATTTTTTGAATTATTGATAATATTAGGATGTTACATTTTTATAACAAAAAAATAAAAAAGTAAAAATAAAAAAGAAAATACAGTTAAAAGAAATTATTAATATTTATTAATATGATTGTAGAGATTTTTTCTTACGTGGTTAGAAACTGGTCCAAGTAGTGGGTGTTTAACCGAGTAAAATGTTTCAAAATTAATTTATAATTCCTAACGTTTAAATTGTTTTTTATTTCCAGTGGAAGACTATTATAGATTAAAGGACCTAGAATACTCAGATGTCTTTTAGTATTTGATTTCTTTACTCTTATTGTAGCTATCGGTTGCAGAGCTTGACGTCTAGTTTGGTAATGCGTAATATGTGGGAGGAATTGCGATATGTTCAAATGCATGAATTTTAAAGAAGTAAATAAATAAAGTTGCCGGATATTCAGTACTTGAAACTCTTCAAAAGCGGAAGTGGTTGAATAAAATTTAGACTTTTTAAGCATGTTTTGATAATCCGGTTTTGAAGGTTTTGTAAAGGTGCCAAATAGGTAGCAAATGATGCTCCCCATATTATGATGCCGTACTGGAGGATTGACTGGAAAGTAGCGAAATATACCATTCGAATTGTACGTATATCAACGTTGTTACGTAGCCTAAGAAAAATGTATATAGTTCGTCTTAATTTTTGAGTAATTGTTAATATATGGCTTTTCCAGTTAAGTTTATTGTCAATTATTATACCGAGATATTTTGTTTCGTCAATTTCAATTATGTTGGTCTTATTTATTTTCAGGACTATGTTGCTAGATTGGGTGTCTGTTTTGTTTCCGAACGTGAGGAAGTTGGTTTTCTCTAAATTTAGAGCAAGTTTGTGCATACACAGCCACCTATAAATTATTTCACATCCCCGATTAGCTTTGCTTAAAACTGTTTCCCAACTATTTGCTTTGAAAATTGCCACAGTATCATCAGCAAAAGCTATAATATCGCCTTCAAAATAAGGGTCACTGTTTTTAATTTTGCATAAATCGTTCACATAAATATTGAAGAGAGTTGGCCCCAATACTGTACCTTGAGGTATCCCACAATTAAGCTGGGCTGATTCACTAATACATACTACTTTGCCTTAACCCCTAGCGGGGCATAGCGCGTCAACTACTCCTGCGCGCCATCGTACTCTGTTCTGGGCAATGGGGCGCAACTCCCCAAAGGTAAATCTTTTGGGGTACCTGACATTCCTTTGCCACAGATCGACGCCATGTGATTCGAGGACCCCCTCCTGGTCGGCCTTGGTTGGAAATGGGGTTCCATTTCATGGCATGCATAGCAATGCAGTTATCACTCTTCCGCAATGTGTGACCTATCCACTGCCGTTTTCGCCTGCGTATCAATTAGTCGATTGGCATCTGACCCGTACGCCGACTTAGCTCTTCATTTGATATTGTTTCGGGCCAGAAAATTCTTAGAATTCGACGAAGACATGAGTTGACGAAAACTTGCAGCTTTCTGGTAACTCCTACGGAAACTTTCCATGTACTGCTCCCATACAAAAGCACTGATAGTACCAGGGAGCGAAACAGGCCCAGCTTGGTCTTGATGCTGAGATAACTGCCCTGCCAGATTTTGGACAGCATGCCGTATGCGCGTTTAGCCTGGTTGATACGACGAGCGATGTCCTGCTCCGTACCACCATTTTCGGCAACAATGCTACCCAGGTAGACGAAGTTGTCCACCTTCTCCACAGGCTGCCCATTAATATTGATGGCAATAGGTGTCGGATTTCTTTTTCGCAACGGCGGGCTAAGAACCTTGGTCTTGTTGGTATTAATCTTTAGCCCAACCTTGCTTGCCTCCCTCTCGAGATCTAACGCCATTGCGGACAGATCCATGATTTTGTGGGAGAGTAGGCATATGTCGTCAGCGTAGTCAAGATGTTGAAGATAAGATGTCAAAGTCCATTGAATTCCTCTGTCGAGTCCGGATAGGGCTGCATGCAACACATCGCCGATCACAATGAGGAATAGGATCGGTGAGAGGATGCACCCCTGCCGAACTCCACTGCGAATCTCAAAGTCCCCCGACACCTTACCTTTATGCAGAACGCGACATTTCGCGCCGTCATAGGTTGCCTTAATAATAGCCACAAGCTTCTTTTTTGATTCCTGCTAAAGACATGCTGCCCTTTATTAGAAAGGTCTTTTGGATTAATGGGCTACGGTACAATAGATATTTTATGGTCGCAGTGCCTTCCTGCTGGGACAGTAGCTCCACTACTTTATCTTAATCTTACAAGCTTGCACACCTTCCCCATTAGGCAGCTAATATCATTTATAAAAGTTCTTTTAAAATATCGTGCGTCAAAGATATTTGTAAAAGAACTTTTAAACTTTTATAGTGTAATAGCCGCCTAATTGCAAACTCGATTTGCCCAGCCGCAAAAATCGTAAAGTTATCATTGTAATTTAAGTTTCAGTGTCGCAGCGAGTTCGTCTGCAAATTGCCGTTAGTGTAATTCCCTATTCAGGCTTGTCTACTATTCAGATACAATATTATTATAATACTCGTATTTCATTCACTTGTACGTACATATTCCGTCTATTCTTCAATTCTATGTATGTGCTCTTATACAATACGTTAATTTTCCACTTCATACAACACAGAACCGGCTACGCGGCTACGGGTACGAACTTGCGGTTTGAAAACACATTTACGTATACGACATACAGTTTCAGATTGTGCGCTGCCATGCCTCGCCGGCACTACAGCTCAAACTATAATTGTCATAAGACATCTTAAGGCAGGCAACAATTCGGTACAAATGCATGAAGTCTCTCACAGTCAACCATAATGGTCTTAAGTTGGTTTGTTGTACTTTATACATAAGAGTTGAATAGTTGGATACTACACTAGTCCTCAATTGCCCTAACCCCTTGTGGGGCATAGCCCGTTAACTGTTTCATGTGACCCAGTTAACGTTTCGTTGGCATAAACTGATTTCGGAGAATGCAGTTGCCAGCATGCACCTCCTGCACATCCATGGCCACGAACGTCGTCGTGGACGGAATGATTTGGCTATACTAAGAAAACTATTGGGCGAAAAATGCATAGAAATAGGGACACATTTTGAATTTTGAAACATTCTTAAGATTGAAGCACGAAGATGTAGAGCAATTCGTCACGCAATTGTTAGTACAAACGTCCGCAACTCACAGCCATCAATCAATCAGCTGTTCAGCCTGTTAGTGATAGTTAAATTTATTTTTGTTATACTTCTTTAAGTTAAGAACCCCAAACTTTCCACCAAGGCTATGATTGCATCAAAGGGTCATCCCTTAAAGTCGTGGCAAACATATGAAAAAAAAAGTTAAAACCTGAAGCATGCACTTCCAAGCACATGAAATAAACATCCAACAAAGCTAACAATCGACCACAACGCTAAAACACAGCCATTTAGGAATTGACACTTCGCGTCGTCTTGACGTTGAACTCGTATCAACTTTTGCCGCCTGAGCGTGGGCTTGGTCGCGCTGATTATACTCATCGCTATTTAAAATACTCGTACATTAGTTTAACTTTATTTGACAACAGAATCCGTCTTCGTCGCGCAAACTATAACGGATACTCCATGCTTCCTTCGTCTGATAACGCAAAATAAAACTTTTAATTAATTGTGTTTAATTAAATAACAAAAAAAAACCTAATTTTTAACCGTACACATCTTAAAATTATTATATGTAGTTAGTACGAGTACAAGAAAATCCGGAACATAAAGATTCATAGCCGAACTGAACGAAAAATCTTAAGTCGCCACACGACTATTATAGTTAGAGCTTATGCGGTCGGCTTCCGGTCGGTTTTTGCTAGCTAGCATTCCCCCGACCAACCGCAACGGCAATACAACCGCATCTCCGGTCTTTTTAGTACGTTGTCGTCAACTGAGCCGTGTGCAAGTCCGGGCGTTTAACGTAAGTGTGTACAATGTTAACAGAATTGCTTATTGACGAAATTGAGAAGTATCCTGAAATATGGCACAGGGGTAATGAGAATTATCAAAATCGTGCTGTGAGAAAACAAGCATGGACAAATGTGTGTAGGCAAATGAACAGCAAGTTCGATCAGATGAATGAAAAGGAACAGGATGAAGTATGTAAGTACATGTCTATTTTAAACAGTAGAGTTCCCTAGTGTTCGTACAATGCGATATAATTAAAACGTGGTAATGGTTACTTAAATACTCTTTTTACTATATATTTTTAATATTCGATTTATTGCTTATAAAAGCAAATTAAGCTAGGCGGCTTTCACACGGAATGCACGATACACGAGATTCTAGCAGAAAGCACCAGTGGCGAAGGAGCGTTTGTATATGCGACGATTAGTTTAAATTACAGAAAAGCTCACTCGCCACTGGTGCTTCCTGTACGAATTTCGTGTGTCATGCGTTCCATGTGAAAGCCGCCTAAGGGCTTAGCAAATTCACGCTATCCCGTATTCAATATTCGCCTAGCGTAATTTGCTAAGGTGCCTAATACGGCTTTCACTTGGAGCGGAATTCAATTCAATTGCCCTAACCCCTTGTGGGGCATAGCGCGTCAACTGTTCCATGTGGCCCAGTTGACGTTTCGACGGCATAAACTGGTCAGTTGATACGGCTCTGCACTCTCTGGTTAGCTGCATTGAAAAGTCCTTGTAATCCGGGGAATATACGTTGTCCGTGTTCTTGGATATCGAGGGGCCTTTCAACAATATTAAGCCTAGTGCGATAATAGAGACGCTAAGGAACTTGTAGGTCGATGAATCGCTCTCGCCTCAAGGCGGGATACTGTCTGCTCTTCTTTGGAACTTAGCAGTCAAAAGGCTGCTTCTGACACTGGAAGAAATTGGGTGCCATGTGACTACCTATGCAGACGATGTTGCTATTGCTAGTTTCCGGGAGTCTTAAGTGAGGTACTCCAGAATGCACTATGCATTCTAACGGAATGGGCAGGGACCTGTGTGGGGGTAAATGCCGACAAAACCGAACTTGTGCTCTCCACTAGAAAGGGCAAAACTCCCCCTGTTGAACCTTCCCTTTTGAATGGCAAGAGACATTGCTGAGAAACCAAAGTTCATCGGATTCATCTTTGATAAGAAGTTGACACGGAAACTGAATATTCTAGAACGAATGAAAAGGCCATTGGTAAGAACTGGGGCCTCCAGCCGGAAGTGGTGTAATGGTTATATACTGCAGTGGTACGGCATATGCGTATGGTGGGCAGCACTCAGAATGGCATCCTATTGTAACCTGCTGGGAAAAGTTCAAAGACTTGCTACGATTGCCGCTACGGGGGCTTTGAGACCTACTCCATCGGCTGGCTTGGACATGCTGCTCAACTTGCTTTCAGTGGATATTTTGGCGGACAACTGGCGGCTAAAGCAGCCCTGCATCTTTGCAGTACTGGACAGTGGCGCGCGCTGAGGAGTTGACACTCCGCTGTTCTGGGTAGTCTGGACCTTCCAAAAGTTGATTTTGGCAGTAACCAAATCAGCCTGATTCCCTATTAGTTGGGACGCTAAGCGATTTGACCTTGCAAAATAGGATAGAGAAATGCCATTTGTTATGATTGTTGGTGGTCCCCGTAAATTCATTTTAAGAGATGGAGCCATTTTGAGCCCCGCGGCAGAGCGGCTGTGCGGGCGAAAAACCGGAAATTTGAACCCTTTTTTTAATATTCTCCTCATAATTTGTAAACGGTACCTCGGATCAAAAAACGTAATAGGATGTAAATTAAAGAACGGCAAATTCTACATTAAATGCATTGCTCAAAGTTGAAATTTGGTTTAGTAGTATAATCAAAATCGATAGTCGAAAAACGTTACTTTTTGAGGCTTTGGAGAAAAATCACACTATATCGCTTTTCAAGCTCACATATCTCGGAAACCGATGCTGCAAATGGAAAAACTCAGTAGGGAAAAGTTGAAGATACTTGTATTTTAAGTTCAAATAGCTCAATATTTTTTAAATCGGCCCGTTTTTAGTGTTGTTGCGAGCGAAAATGCAGAAATGGTTTTTTATCGATTTGAGCCTTAATAGCTCTATCTCGATAAATATAACAGCTAAAAGCTTTGGTTTAGCCTCAATTCGTAGATACTTTAACCATGTTTATAAAAGTTTTGCTAAGTTTTTTGTTAGACTAATTTAATTAATTAAATAATTAGTTAATTAAATGATTTAATTTCCTCCGTAATTTCAAAGTTCAAGCAAGTTATATGACATTTTAGGTTGACTCCTAAAGTATTTGGTAATTTTGAGTCGAATGAAATTAACCGCAATTCCATACGACCACTATTTCAAAAAATATACACATTTTTTCAGATTGTTTTATTAGTTAAATGGGCTTTTTTGTTAAGAAAGTTGAAAATAAAAAGCTTTATGCCAGTTTTAGGTATGGTTCTTAATGTATTAGGTCATTCTGAGTCGAATGAAACCAACCACAATTCGAAACGATCATTAGTTCGAAAGATATTTACATTTTTCCAGATTGTTTAATTTATTAAATGAGCTTTTTTGTGAAGTAAGTTAAAAACAAAAGGCTTTTATGCCAGTTTTAGGTTGATTCTTAATGTATTTGGTCATTCTAAGTAGAACAAAAACAATCGTGATTTCATACGACAATTAGTTCAAAAGATATTCACATTTTTCCAGATTTTTTTATTAGTTAAATAAGCTTTATTATTAAATAAGTTGATAATAAAAAGCTTTGATGCCAGTTTTAGTCTTCTTCGTAATGTATTTGGTCATTTTGAGTCGAATGAAACTAAAGGCAATTCCATACAATCATTAGTTCAAAAGATATTCATATTTTTTCAGATTTTTATTATTAGTTAAATAAATTTTTTACTAAATAAGTTCAAAATAAAAAGTTTTTATTCCACTTCTAGGTTAATTCTTAATGTGTTCGGTCATTCTGAGTCGAATGAAATCAACCGCAATTCCGAACGATCATTAGTTCAAAAGATATTCACAATTCTCCAGATTTTGGTATTAATTAAAAAGATTTTTTTTATTAAATAAGTTAAAAGTAAAAAGCTTTTTTTAGCAAAACTTTTATAAATAAGGTAAAAATATCTACGAATTGAGGCTAAACCAAAACGTTTAGCTGTTATATTTATCGAGATATAGCTATTCAGGCTCAAATCGCTAAAAAGTCATGTCTGCATTTTCACTCACAACTACACTAAAAACGGGTCAATTTGAAAAGTATTCGGCTAGTTGAACTTGAAATAGAAGTATCTTCAACTTTTCCCTACTGAGTTTTTCCATTTGCAGCATTGGTTTCAGAGATATGTGAGCTTGAAAAGCGATATAGTGTGATTTTTCAGCAAAGCCTCAAAAAGTGACGTTTTTCGACTATCGATTTTGATTATACTACTAAACCAAATTTCAACTTTGAGCAATGCATTGGATGTAGAATTTGACGCTCTTTAATTTACATCCTATTAAGTTTTCTGATCCGAGGCACCGTTTACAAATTATGAGGAGAATATTAAAAAAAGGGCTTAAATTTCGCGGTTTTTCGCCCGCACAGCCGTTCTGCTGCGGGGTACAAGATGGCTCCATCTCTTAAAATGAATGTATGCGGACCATTAATAATAAAATAATTCCAAACGGCATTTCTCTATCATATTTTGCAAGGTGGCGTCAATTTATGTCGCTTAGCGTCCCAACTATATAGAGATCAATATAAAATATGTTAACGAGACTTCATTGACGCGCTATGCCCTACTAGGGTTTAAGGCAATGTAGGATACTCGAATATAATAATATAGAAGACTGAAAAAGATTAACTCCATCTTAGCGTTTTTCAGTTACGAAATTTAAACTTTCGTTGCAGGCATTGTTGTAAACTAATTTCAATAATTTCAATGTATTTTCAGGCAATACGTACATGAAAAAATGGCGAAATATAAAGGACAGTTTCCTGAAAAGTGAAAAGAAAAGCGGAAAATTTGATTGTAGGCCGTATATTCATTCTGTGCAATTATCTTTTCTTCGTACTACAGGGGCCATGAACGGGATACAGTCGAGCTCTGAAGAAAGCGATGAGGACGTGAAGCCTGGTATAATAGGTGAAATAGCCCGGCCGAAGAAACCGAAACCGACAAAATTCGTCCGAAGGAAGCGTAAACGGTCGGCATTCGTCAACTTTATGGCGTCTCTTCCTTCTTCAACTGTTTTGCCTTCGGCTACTTCTTCCACTACTACTTCGGCCACACCTTCGTCAGCTAATCCCTCTTCAGCTCCATGTGTATCTGATTGGGATCCGGACAGAGCGTTCTTTGAGAGTATTTTGCCATCGATTAAGGATTTTAATGAGGATTCGAAATTAGAGTTTCGCAGTGAAATTCTAAACGTTATTAAACGAATGAGATGCGATCAAAACACATTCCTTTAACGATGTACTACATATAGTATCTCTATTACGTTTATAACTTTATCAAGGTTAAGTACTTTATTTAATTTTGTACGTAATGTATTCAGTTACTTTGAGGTAATCTAGGTTAGGCTTTGTATGATAAAAAAACTTAACAAATAAATGAAAATTAAAGGAGGAAATAATTGCCTTTCTTTACTTACCTCAGCTTATTGCGTTGCCAGCACAGGACTAACATAATTTCGCAGATAACTTTTGCTCGTCCAACAATTAAAACTAGTTCGGAAGTAGCTTGGCTTTTCCCGTTCGTATAGCTTAAGCATAGTACTAAGGCCACCTTTTCGCACGAAATCCCATAATGTCAACTGTCAAAAATTTCGCTCTTGCGAAAAATATTCACAACCTCGGTACTAACATACTTCACAACGTGATCGTTAGAGGCGTGACTTATGTTACGGATAGTTAGGCTGCAATTCGATAACTCGAATCTGTTCGACTACATTGAAAACCATCATGAACTGTCGATTAGCCCTCAATGAGTTGGGTAGTTCTTTCAGTATCACACTATGCTGGATACTGGCCGTAGTGGCTTCGGCAACTGTGTGTCAGACCCACTGACTTGAGAGGGGGCAACCGCTGTTGTTGACGGGGATCGCGTTAGCATAAAAATGTCAATTACATCGTGTGAACTTGTAATAAAAGCCGCTACGGTTGACAGGGCGAATACTAGATTGTTAAAAGGCGATACGTGCCAAACAACGAAGATGGTTTCGCCGAAACGGCCCTGGTCGCTCTGGCACGCTACTCTTGCTGAATAGGAGGCACATTAGCAGAGTTGTGGGGGTTATCACAGGACATTGTCCTGGCGGCTCCGTATTCCTCACAACAATTATTGCAGAAGTTGTAAGGACGTGGATGAAGAGGAAAGCGTTTTCCATCTCCTTTGTCAGTGTCCAGCATTGCTCGAAGGCGGTAGAAATTTCCGGATTTATGCTTTTTTTCGGGATCTGGAGGATTTTAAGGATACGAGTCTAATAGAAGTCATTCGCTATATTGCCAGCGCAGGCTGGCTTGGAAGCTAGGTTCAATTACAGGGAGCGTGAATCCCCCTAATATCTCACCAAGTGAATACTCTGCACTCAGCTCTGCATTTTTAATTGAATATGCACTGCTCCCAAAAATCTAAAATTTTGTTTGGTAAAGGACGTATCTTATTCAGCTTGTCATAACTTAAATCTCTTTTCTTAGCTTGTTTGCTATTGTCATTCAAATGTAAGCATTGCTTAATTTTTTCAAATCAACCGCGAAATATTGAGTCTGTAATAGCGGTAAGCTTTGTATATTGAGACCATGCCATATTGAATTGGGGCAATTTCAAAACCCCTCAGTGTAAGAGAGCGGCCAAGGCCTGACGTCGGGCTGTCGCGTCACGATGGTGATGATGATGATGATAAGAGAGCACCAAAATAACGCCTTATTTCATCCTCAGTACATTTATGTTCTATGATCAGTTCTTGTAGTGCATACAAATTAGTTTGCTCTTTTATCAAATGAACAGCTCGAATATCAAACAAACTTGAAAAAGATTCCATTAATGTCATAAAGTCATCAACTTGTAAATTGGAATCTTCTTTCCAAATACTATTCGGAGCTTCAAATGGCCTTGATCTCCATTTAAGTGTCTTCAGATCCACTTTTTCGAAGCTAGTTTCAGCAGCACTGGAAAGTTCATGCTCATCTTGTTCGTCATTTAAATTATCAAGAAGGTCTTTTTCCATTATCCCTTCCCAATTCTGCTCAAGCACTGCAGAAACGTCTTTGACTTCATGTCCACTTTCTTCATCAGTAGAAACGTCCTAATCGAAGTTCAAAATCCTGTTGTTCTGTTGTTAAACCTTACACTTGTGGTCTGATGACAAAATGACCATAAATCCAATACCACAATTACCCAAAGTTGCTCACAAGCAACTTGACAGTTTTGAAAATTACTCACCTGATGATTGATTTAAAAAACACAATTTCACTTTCCAAATACAGTAGAGTCCGCATATAACGAACCTCAAGGGACCGGCTGATTTGGTTCGTTATATCCGGAGTTCGCTATAAACGGAACATATAAGGGAAATACATATAGCATTCGTATTTGATATTTAAATGTTGTATTTCATCATCATCATCATCGTGGCGCGACAGCCCGACGTCGGGCCTTGGCCGCCTGGATCATTGTCCTCCAATTATCTCGGTCACGTGACCGCGTCCTCCAATTTTGGGAGCCCAGCAGCTGCGCGGCGTCCACACCTACTGAGCTCTCCCAACGAGATCTCGGTCGTCCTCGCAGTCTCGCTCCGTCGACTCGTTCTGCATTCATTACTCTCTTAGGCATGCGATCATCGTCCATTCTTTGTACATGCCCTGCCCATTGAAGTCGTTGTAGTTTGACGATTTTCGAGACTTGCAGCTCATCGTACATTTCATACAACTCATGGTTGTACCGGATGCGCCATCCATCTCGATCGCAAACAGCCCCGAAAATTCGCCGTAGAACCTTACGTTCGAAAGTATCGAGCATGTTTTCGGAGGCTTGAGGGTCCATGCTTCGCAGCCATAGCATAGCACTGGTCGTATAATGGTTTTGTACACGCGGAGCTTCGTGTTTCTGTGCACATGTTTCGATTTCATTATGGGGAGAACCGAGAAAAAAGTCTTATTAGCTAACTGTATCCGTCGCTTGATTTCGTCAGTTTCGTTGGCGTTCCTTGACAGGTTGCAACCCAGGTAGATGAAGTTGTTCACGAACTCGATGTTGAGGTCCCCCACGTTGATGCTCGGTTGTGCGGGTGTCCTTGTCACCGATTGCATCATTATTTTAGTTTTACCCTCGTTAATACGTAATCCAACTTCCTTTGCAGCGGTATCGAGCGTATGCAGAAGTTCTTCTGCGTCAGCCAATCTTCGGGACATGATGTTGATGTCGTCGGCGTACGCTGCTAATTGTGTCGACTTGATGAGTAGCGTCTTGCTGTTGTCCATATTCATGGCCCGAATAACGTATTCCAGTGCTAGGTTGAAGAGCGTCGGTGCCAGTCCATCGCCCTGTTTCAAACCAGTGCGTGTTTCAAATAGATCAGTAAGTCTATTCTGGATCCTGACTTGTGAGACGGAGTTGGTCATCGTCATCTTTGTCAGTCGCACTAATTTTGCTGGTATACCAAATTGCAGCATGATGTTGTACAGTACTCCACGATCGATACTGTCGTATGCCTGCTTGAAGTCGACAAAGATTTGGTATACGTTTACGTTGTATTCTCAGCACCTCTGGAGTATCAGTTTGACTGAGAAGAGCTGATCGGTTGTGGAGCGACCAGGTCTGAAACCGCTTTGATATTCGCCAATGACTCGTTCTGCGTACGGTTTTATTCTATTTTCCAGAATTTTCGTCAAAATTTTATAGGACGTACAAACTAGTGAGATGCCCCTGTAATTCTCACACCGCAGTTTATCTCCCTTTTTATGGATTGGACAGATGATGCTTCTGCGCCAATCGTCTGGGATCTCCTCGTTCTCCCATACTCGCAGGAGTAATTGATGTATGGCATCAACTAGAGTCATTCCACCGAATCTTAGCAGTTCAGCTGGGATCTCGTCAGCGCCCGGCGCTTTATTTCGTTTTAGTGACCGCAACGCGAGATCAACTTCCTCTACTGTCGGGGGTTGAATGGGTGGGCCTAGATCAACAATATCATCGAGAGCTTCCTGTGTGGGGATGTTAGATGGTCGGTTTAGAAGCTCTTCAAAATAAGAGGCCCATCGTTTGTTAATACCATCGGTGTCGCTGATGATGTTTCCATCCTTGTCCTTACAAAGGCTAGTCCTGGGTTGGTAGCCGTTCTTAATTGTATTTACTAGCTTGTACGCTTGTCTGGTGTTCCTATTAGCTAAGTTTTCGTTTATGTTCAGCAACTGCTCGTCAAAGTATTTACGTTTCTTACGTCTAATTATTCTATTCGATATTCGCCGTAGCTCGTCATATTTTTCTCTTCTGGCTCTGGTTCCTCGTTGAATCCATTGTCTGTAGGCCTCGTTTTTCGCGTCAAGTGAATTTTTGCATTCCTCGTCGAAGTCATTTCGCGCTCGCCGGGCTTTATATCCCACGACCTTCTCTGCGACATCCTTGATGGTACCCTTGAGTTCTTCCCAGAACCCATGGACGCCTGTGTTGCTGATGTTGTGTAGCATAGGTGACAGTTTTTCCTCAAGGGCGGTAGTATACGCCACCGCTGTAGCATCACTCAAGAGCTTATCAACCGCAAAGATTTTGGGAGGGCTGATTCTTGACTGGTGCACTGAGGAGATTCTACATCTGTAGGTCGTCTTCACCAAGTGATGATCTGAGTCGCAGTTTGCTCCTCGATAGGAGCGGACATCCATGACACTAGACGCCCATCTCCTGCAAATGAGGACGTGGTCAATTTGGTTGACGGTATGTGCGTCTGGAGACTTCCAGGTCTGCTTGTGAGTGCGTCGATGCGGGAAACCCGTAGAGCTTACGACTAGATTCCTGCTGCAGGCGAAATCGATAAGTCGCTGGCCGTTATCGTTACATTCTTCATGGAGGCTGTGGCCTCCAGAGGTCCCCCGATGCCAACTTTCATTCCCGACTTTCGCGTTAAAGTCTCCCAGCAGCAATTTGACGTCGTTTGTTGGAAGTGAGTCGAAGAGAGTTTTAAGGCGGGCGTAGAACTCGTCTTTTACTGCGTCTTCTTTAACTTCAGTGGGGGCATGCACATTGATGAGCCAGAGGTTGAAGAATCGAGTCTTGATGCGAATCGCACACAGCCGTTCATTTATGGGTTTGTATTTCATCAAAAGATACAAAAGTAGAAGAACTATGACGAAATTATTTTTATTTTAAACATAGTCATTTCAATATTCATACGCATGTACATAATGGAAGTATTTTAAGAAAAAAAGTTCAAAATTGTCGATTGGTTATTTCTGGAAGTTAAATATTTTATGATTCATATATGTGTGACTCAACTCGCGCAAAACTTATTAAGTATGTCGATTGGTGCATTTCGAAGTTGAAAAAAATTGCGAATCTGACCCATCTTGTGAATTACATCGATAATCGGCGGAGCTGAATGTATCGTGTTGTGATATTCTACAGGATCTTCATCGTCGTCGTCACTTTCTGCCGATGAAACACTTAACAAAATTTGCTCATCGGTAAGATGTTCGGTGCTAATAAGATCCTCGTCAACTCGGATGTACTCACTGAACTCTACGTCTATGCCAGGCATGATCGTTTCGCTACTTTGTCTCAGCAACTCAGCAAGTGAAATGTCGTCTTCTGCATCAAATCCGTCAGAATTGTATTCCTTCAAAAATCCGGGCATGAGCGTAACAGTTCGCGATTGTTCGTGTCGAAACTTTTTCCCATGCCATGTGAAGAAAATTTATTGCATCTAAAAGGGTAACAGCAAACTTGTATTTGCCGTCGTCAATAGCATGAATCCACTTCGCTAGAAAAATGCGCCTGTAATTGCTTTTCAAGCTATGAATCACCCCCTGATCCATTGGTTGTAACTTCGCACAAGTGTTAGGTGGCATGAAAACCAATTTAATGCACCTTAAATCTTTCAGATCGGGGTGAGCAGGGCAATTATCCAGTAATAATAGAATTTTCCGATTTATTCTGGATAACTCTTCATCCCACTGCCACAAATAATTCGCAAAAATATCAGCCGTCATCCAGGCTCTAGAATTGGCTTCATAGTCGACGGGTAGATTCCTATTTTTGAAGCATCTGGGATTTTTAGATTTGCCAATGACAAGCAATTTTCTTTTTTCAGTTCCCAATAGATTTTCTGCAACAAGAACCGTTATTCGCTCTTTTGAAAGCTTTCCACCGGAGCAGGATTCTCCTTTAAATTTTAGTGTCTTGTTTGGCGTGAGCTTATAAAATAAGCCGGTTTCATCTGCGTTGAAAATGTCACAGCTTCTATAATTTTCTTCAAGCGCGGGCCATTTGTTTTGTCGCCAGTCATCCTTATCTACCGCTGCAGATTCTCCGATTAATTTTCCGGAAACGATACCATGGCGCTTTTTAAATCGTTCAATCCAGCTCTTGCTACATGAAAATTCGTCATTATCTTCAAGTTTTTCTCCAAACTCGTTCGCTTTCGATTGGAAGGCAGCGCCTGTTATAGGGACATTCGAATTTCGCCGTTGCGAAAACCATTTTATAAGTCCTTGATCCAGCTGATCATGTTTGGACTTCTTTAATTTCTTCGTATCCGAATTTCTGTTCTCAAAACTACGTATGATGGTTTCACGATTTTTCCATATTGTAGCTATTGTTGACTTACTCAATTGCATTTTCTGCATAAATTACTTTGTTTTATACCACTTTCAATTTGCTTCACAATATCAAACTTCTCTTTTAATGATATGCCTTTGCGCATTTGTTTTACACCACCAGCAGATGACATCTTGCTAATAACAATCACAGTAAATGACTGAAGAAAAACATATACAAAACGCACCCCGGCAAATACCCCAATTATACGTATAAAATTTCGTTATAAGCGGAACGTTGGACCTTTTTTTGTAGGATTTGGTTCGCTATATCCGGATAGTTCGTTAAAAGCGGGTTCGTTATATCCGGTAGGAAATGTACTGAATTTATATATTTTTCGTTCGATCATTTGAAATTGGATCGTTATAACCGGAAGTTCGTTATAACCGGGTTCGTTATAAGCGAACTCTACTGTATTTAATTTAATCCCTGCTGATTATTATTTATTTGATTTATAATTCTTTTTTTTTTAACTTTACTATCACTTACAAACGTCTCATTAACTTGACAAAAATATTTTCGCCGACACATCTGCAGTTTATTGAAGCTAACTTAGCTGAATGATCCACAAATTGAGTTATTATTGATCACACTTCGTCTAGACATTTGAAACTACTGTTATTGTAACAGTTCAGCTAACAAAATCAATAAGAACTCTGACCGTAACCCATTAAACGAGTGAAATTGCTTTCAGGCAACGTTGACGTCGAAAAGGTTAACAGTCAGCTGAGTGTGCTCACAGTCCGACACATAAATTCCCTTTTGATCGAGGACTACCGTATTCAGTAGGAGTCGAAACGAGATCCAGTGCATAGAACGCGGACATTTGAACCGTTGAGCCATCCGAACTACTTGTACTTCACGTACAAAATTAAGCTAAAATTGGGTCGTGTGAACAAAAATTAAGCAAAAGCTAAAACTAGCAAATTTTAAGCAATAGCTGTGTTTCAGGTGAATAAAAATTTTAAGCAAAAGCTTAAACTTTTCACGTTAGCAATTGCTAGATTTTTCCAGCCATTGCTTAAAATGTGTGAATAAAACAGACCATTAGCTAGAAATAGTAAGCAAATGCTACCAATTTTTTAAGTGTGCCTGAGAGCACACTTAAAAAATTGGTAGCATTTGCTTATTATTTCTAGTTGCTATTTTTGCTGCATTTATGACTTAATTGTTTAAGTGCAGACTACCATAAGTTATACAGGTTTACGGAAAACAATGTTGAGTGGTTGGCCAACTATTTTCTGGGTGAAAATAGTGAAAAAGGAGTAGGAGCCTTGCCTCCTAAGAAGCGAATGGAAATTTTTCTTCGTTTTTTAAATGATCCGGGATTTCAAATTAGTGTCGCGAAGGAAGAAGGAGTCCACCGTACCACTGTTTGCAAGGTGATAAGTGGCGTTATTCCCAAGATCGTCATTTAGTATTTATTGTGAATTGCCGAAATATCATATTGGCGATAGATTGGCGAATTGAAATGTTATCGCGACTCTTTCGTCTGAGGGTTAACCCTCTATTATTGAAAAAGCGACAAATAATCTAAAAATTTGTCGTATGGAAGAATCGCCATTCTTTCGCCTCTGAGGGATATCCCCTAATTATTGAAAAGGTGACAAATAATCTATTAATTTATCGCAGAGAAGAATCGCCATCGTATCATCTTGGCAGTATTTATCTTCCAAATGATACGAAATTGTTTGCTGGGTTATAACGAGAGACAGTATGGCAGACAATTAGGGTGTTGCTTAAGTGGTGGTAGACAACGTCAAAGGTGGTAACAATTTGAGGCAAGTAAAGTCATTTGCAAATACTTGATTTTAGTACTATTTTGTATTCCGCTTATAACACCGTGGCAGACAAGTCTGAAGTTTCGAATTTTCTATGAAAAAGGTGGACTATGACCCTACTGGAATGTAAAATCTTGATCCGGGCAACACACACACACAATACACCTCACGAATGAACTATTTTCATCATTTTGACCGCGGCGGCCGCAATGTTAGAAACGGAAATCTGGTTTGGTTTTTTGCACTGACACTTAGGGGAGTATCCTGAAAAAAATGTTGTTCGGATCAAGATAGTACATTCGAAAAGGGTCGAGTAGGATTTTTATGTCGTAATCCACCTTTTTCATACAAAATTCAAAATTTCAAACACACTGTACACACGATCAATAAATTTAAATAAATACTATCTATCTATGTAAATAAATACATATGTATATGTCTTACAAAAAACGTTCTTTACACACCAAATTATCACAAGGAATGCAAGTTTTTATTTTTATTTTATTTTAGGTTTAGGCCCGTTTTCTCAATGTCCAGTTAAAATTCAAATTCGAGATAAAATTTGTTGTTGTTTTCCCTGTAAAATTTGACAGATGGGTACGTTCAATGTTTAACTGGAGTTTAAATTTTAATCAGACATTGAGAAAACGGGCCTAACACTTTTTTAGAAAAATAAGTTTTAGTTTAAGTTTAGTTTATTTAACTGAGTTTGGATTTTCCGTCTGTATTGATCGTGATTCACTTAAGAACTAAACTAACTTTACAAACTATTTTGCAAAAACCTCTTTCTTCAGAATAACTCACAGAATGCAGAGTAATCAGAAATTTTATGCATCTGGTTACGGCATCGTAACAGTTTTACATTGCATCGCATTACTTTTTGTATACGACCAATAATTTATCCTTTTCGTTATCTGACCACTTGAAATCGTCTCGCACATGGGACCGCAACACTTCGTGTAGACCAGGGGCAGGCAAACTTTTTCTGAAAAGGGCCAGCTTTTTTAGATTTTAGGGTCAGCGGGCTGGATAGCAAATTCGATATGCAACTGCTTACCGATATGGTCAACCTAATTCCAGTTGAAGGTCTGACGGAAGATTATACATTTTTCTATCAAGCGGATTTTGAAATACGTAACTGTTTCCGCAGTGAAATTTAATTTTTGAGAATAGCGTTTTCGTTAAAATTTGAAACTTTGTGTATTTAAATAGGTCTCAGCAATATGAAACTGCGGGAGCCGCAATGGTTTATTGAGCGGCGAGATTGCGTTTAAATTCAACGTAAATTTGTAAACCGCAGCGGCTCCCGTAGATAGGATAAACGCGGCCTTAGAGCGACTCCTTGTATTGTTAGGCACATTGAGAACTTTTTCGTGTGGCTTTTGCATTTAAAGCTGACCGAAATCAGAATGATCACCCGCCACTCAAATCAGAGTGACCTGGTTGGTGTTCCCTGGACATTGAAGGGCCTTGAAACACTTTTTCACTAGCTTCAATAAGAGTTTGTAAAACGGACGTCTGCACAGATGGAAATGCTAGTGCAACGAAGCCTCTGAATTAGAATCTCTCTGATGCAGGACTCAATCGCATGGATATATGCTTAAAATACGCGAGACCAGAGGACCTTAGCGATTTAGATCAAGCCAATGATCATAGCAGTAGTAGTTCGGATGCCGCAACGGTTAGCACATTCGCCTTCCGATCACCAGGTCCCTGGTTCGAGTTCTACTGAAGGCGGTAGTCTTTTCGATAAAAGAAAATTTACGTGTCAGAATATGTCCTACTCAGCTGTTAAAATGAGTACCCATTCGAAGTAAATAACTCGGTTAAGTGTGTTTATAATTACACCTTCATGATCATGAAAATTAGATGATGCTATCTCAAGGCCTCGGTTAATTAATTGGACCGTAACGCCACTAATTATCCCTGAACTATTTTGATAAACAATACTAACTCGCGGGCCGGATAAAAACTAGTGGCGGGCCGGATTTGGTCGGCGAGCCGCAGTTTGCCGACCCCTGGTGTAGACGATCAATATTTATACCTTAGACTTTTAGTATAGGGTATATTGTTTTTGTCACGACGGAAATATGTAACACCTTAAAGGAGGCTCCGCAGGTATAGCAATGTATATATATAAATGATCAGGGTCACCTCCTGATTCGATTAAGCCATATCTGTCTGTCTGTCTGTCCGTCTGTCCGTCTGTCTGTCCGTTCGCACGATAACTTTCGATAGAATGAAGCTAGAGCCTTGCAATTTTGACTAGATGTTGGAAGTATGATCTAGTTGGTTGGTATTGAAAATGGGCATGATCAGACCAACAGAACGCCTACCTCCCCTACATATGTAAAATAATTAAATGTATTTATAACTCCCGATTAAATAAACATGAAAACCTCTAGCTTTGATAGATTGCTCGTGATGGTAATCTTATACTCCCCTGGAAAAATAAAATCGATTAGTTGAAAACTAACGGTAATTTTCTTACAAAGAGCCCCGTACTACCCTACTTTTCAGGTTTTTTGTCCATAACTCTTGAACCAATTGACGTAGACATCTGATTTTTTGCATGTAACCCTGGGGTGAGAAGCTGCTTAGGTTTTGGGAAGTTGGGCATAATCAGATCAAAGGAATGCCTACCTCCCCTACAAAATTCAAAAAATTAAATATTATTTTATTGTAATTACGATAACTTTCGATAGAATGACACTAACAAGGTGAAAATTTGGTAGAATGTTGGTAGTAAGGTCTTATTAGTTAGCACTGAAAATGGACAAGATCCGACCCAAGGAACCCCTACCTCCCCTTCAAACGAAACTTCGAATAAGCGATTACTTTTGATACAATGAAGCCAGCAGCTTGAAATTTTTGTCAAATGTTTGAAGTGAGGTTGAGTTAGTTGGCATTAAAGACGGGTTAGATCCGACCTAAGGAACCCCTACCTCCCCTAGAGATACACTTAAAATAAGCGATAGCTTACGACAAAATAAAGCTGGCGACTTGAAATTTAGCCCAAATGTTAGTAGTAGGATCCAGTCGGCTAATATTGAAAATGCGTAAAATCCGATCAACGAAACCCCTACTTCCCCTACAAACGAAACTTCAAATAAGCGATATCTGTCGATAGAGTGAAGCTAGAGACTTAAAATTTTGTTTGTATGTTTGAAAGGTGATCTAATTGGTTGGTGGCAATAATGGGCAAGATCCGACCCAAGGAACCCTTACCTCCCCTACAAGTGAGACCTCAAATAAGCAATAACTTTCGATGGAATGAAGCTAGCGACTTGGAAAATTCAACAAATATTTGTAGAATGGGTTAGTTAATTCATTTTGAGAATGGTCAAGATCTCCCTGAATGAGTGCCAACCTCCCCTATAAACTGGCTATATAGGAAACTCACTTTTAATGCATAGTCGTTGCCAATTATTACTTTTGGTGTCACCACTAGGTCTGTACAAGTCTAGGGTATATACGCTTCGGACACCGGGCCGAAGCGAAGCTTCGGCCTGGTCTTTATTACTTTTCGTTAAAATCAATTCAACAAAATTAAAAAATTTAATTGAGGGGCACTAAAAGTGAAAGACGATGATGTTAATTGATGTTTTGATGTTGTCTTAACGTGGGCTGTGCAAAACTCAATTTCTATAGTCGAAATTGAGACACTTCAAGAACTACGGAACACGCAATAAATTGGTGCTTACAACGCACTTTTAAGCAACCTAAAATCACAGATTTCATTCAAATACGAATTGAATTAAATTTTATAAATAAGTATATTTAATGTACACCTTATTTGAGCTCAATTCGATGTTTTAATTATTAATTTAAAAGTGTCTCGATAATTTCACCATTCCGATAATTTCAACCAAGATGGTTTTTATTAGTTGAAATTATCGCGATTGTACTGTAATCAGAAATTTTATGCATCTGCCGTACAGAATAGAAAGCAATAAAATTCTTTGAATTTCAATAGTCACCAACCATACACTTCAAATAGTCGGATAGCGAAAGTAAATTTTAGAATGTAAACTATAAATAATTGATGGTCTAAAAATATGAACCTCTTATCTATAACGATAATTATCGTTCTTTGTATACTTCAAAATGCTACGATCTTGTGTTCTCTGCATTCTTTAAAGTGTCATGATGTTACCGTTACTTGCATGCGTGACCCAACATTGTAATCCAATAAATAGAGAGTTAAATATGTGCCACAAGGAAAATTATTAGGATTTTTCTTTAAACTAAATAATCTTTAATTTGAGATAAGTCAAATGCCCGTAAGTATGACAGTTACGCAGAAAAGGGGTAAAACCCCATTTTTTTAAATTAGATGGTTTTTCCCTTTTTCTACGTAACTGTCATACCTACGGTCATTTGACTTATCTCAAATTAAAGCTTATTTAGTTTAAAGAAAAATCGATCCTAATAATTTTCCTTGTGGGACTAATATTTAACTCGTTATTTGATGAAATACACCAAAAAATGATTATTTTTACACTTTGTAGGAACAAACGAGTAACTGACAAAAAGTGTTTTTCAAATTAGACTAGCTCTGTCGCTATTGGTTGTAGAAAAAAACTTGTCAGATGAAATTTGTTGTAAATTTTGTGCTCTACAAAAATGGTTTACCATATTTTGCGCTAAAATAGACTGGAACGGAGTTATAGGCGAAAAACTGATAAAAGTGCCAGTTTTTTCCAGACAGCGGGGGGAGCACAGGGGGGACGGTGACGCAAACTTGGATTTTTTACTACCCCACCGACCTATACAATATATCAAAAATTCAGAACTACCGCACCTTTTGCAAGGTAAAAACTCTCCATCATTGGACTATTGGAGGATATTCAATTATCGAAGCATCTACTACTGGACCAAATAATCATAAGCAAAAGCTTAAATTTTCCAGCATTTGCTAGTAAGCAAAAGGTTATTCACACAAATTCAAGCTTTGGCTATTAGCAAATGCTTTAACTTAAAGCAAATGCTAAAGCAAAGACTTAACACTTGTAGCATTTGCTTATTTTTTATTCACACCACCCATTGTCTTTCAATTCAGATTCCACTATAAATTTTTCATGATCGCCGCCTCATAATGTTTTGACGAAAGTCAAACTTCCACTTTCCGTCATAGCACCATGCAACGTACACAAACATGTTATATATAAGAGCCCAAAACATTTGTCACGAATTCGATCATTCAATTATTTATACTCACCCACATGGGGATCTGAAGCAGAAATCTGAATGAATCCGAAAACGAAAAAGATAACACACAACAACAAAACGAGAATGACTCAGTAGTAGCGTCCATTGAAGCAACCAGCATGGGATTCAACCACGTCCACGGATCGACAACCAAAGTGCCGTTCATGCAGAGCTCGTCGCCGCCACCAGAAATATCTGAGTATCTGCACCTACGTTGTCCATTCTTATCATGGCGTTGCCTCGTCTCTTTTTTCCAACCCAACAAACAATTTTCAACCGAATCCCGTCAACCATGTATTGTACTCGCAGTACGTACGACCAGTCTGTATCTGCGAATTCATATCGGCCATGTGGGGCGCAAAACAACAACTTCAGCTTCCGCTAAGGCTGAAATCGACTTCGCCCTCCACGTTGCGAGCAGTCCAAACGACCCACACAGTTCCCTCGAATGTGCCTGAGGTTCGGGGTTCGTCGGCCGGAAAAAAAACAAACTCCATGCCAGCCAGCCAAGGCAATTAATGGCGGAGCCAGAGCTCTGTTCGGGCAAACTGTTGATAGTATGCATTTCAGCCGTCTCGTCGTTGCCTCGCTGCTCCACGAATAGCGGTCCGTACGGGCAAATCAGTCTCTGTGTTAACAAACCGTACCCATACCCGTAGAAACCACATCAAGTTTTCCGGTCACGGCGACGGGCACGGGGTCGAGAGTGCTCACGTTCACCAGACGCAGAGCAGGCCCCTGTTGAAACTCAGAAATTCCAACAGTTCGTTTCGCTTCGCTCTGACGTCGACATCATCATCATGGCCAAAGTGAGTAGCGCTGTTGCCGATGGGTTTTTTCCACTAGGAATTTGCATTTGGGTAATTTATCTTAATATCTCTGGATGTTCTCATTGCAGACACGTGTCCTGACACTTATCGAGAAAGTCAATATCATTCGCGAGTACCTGCGCACCAAGCAGAGCCAGGGCCTGGCCAAGAAGTTCAATTGCCATCGCGGCCAAATCCACCACATACTCAGGCATAAAGATGAGTATCTGGCGGACTGGCTGACGACAAAAGATCCAACACGTACGCGTCGACCGCGCTGCAAAGTACTCAACGCTTTGGGTCTGATCTTGTACGAGTGGATTTCGCGTTGTAGCCACTACGAATTCACGCTGACCGACGAAATGATCAAAAGCACGGCCTGCGAGATTTCCAAGGTTTTGAACTATCGCCTGTTCAAGCCCAATCCGAAATGGTATTCGCGATTCAAGCTCAAATTCAGATTGAACGGCATCACAAATTGGGAGGAGTGGAAGTCGAGTTCGCCAGGCGAGAAGCAGAGTCTGGTGCTGGAAGACATCCTTCACGATCTGAGAGCCGTGCACGGCGAAGACACCATTCCCAATTACGTCCAACTGAACGATGAGGAGTTCAAGGATCTCACCGTCCGATGCTATGGCAATCAGAATGTGGCGGAACAATTGGGTGAGCTGCTGTGTGGCAATGCCGACATACCGGACGTCGTCACTTCGAGCCAAGGTGAGACGACGATGGAGTCTTCGAACAGCCACAACGGCTACGTTTCGTATAACGAGTCGGAGGTGTCGGACGAGGGCTACACGATCATAAGCATCGACAATGATGACTCCAATGATGCTCCAGCTAAAGGGAATGGCAAGAAGCCGGCTAATGGGGTCGTTGAAACGGAGGAAGCTAAGCCGATTGATAGCTATCGGCAAGCCTTGAACATTCTGGGACCGTTGGAGCAATTCGCCCTGTTGAAGGAGGACATTCGAGCGGTCGGTCTGATCAATCAACTGGAAATCATTTTTCAAGATCGGATGGCAAAGGAGGATAAGGTGACCAAGTAGAATAAGATTAGGTTAGGAAAACATGAATATTGATATTTAGTTTAGTAGAATTTAAGTTTTCTTATTACTATATGTATGTTAAATTTTGTGATCTTGAATACATGCGTTTTGAAAAATATTTTGAATTTCTTTAATACCGGGTGGCACATAAGCAACCAACAAGCTTAAGCAGTTCATTTTTTAGCTGATTTTTGAAGGAAAAAAAAGTTATTCGACTTCCGTGATAAGGAGTTTCATCCACGGTTTTGCTGGTTGGTTTTATTTATGTTTCATGACTCGAGGAATCGATTGCCATCATTAGATTTTTTTAAGTGTCTTACATACACCGGGAATGAAAGAAGCGTCGAAGCTTTAAGAAGGAAGTGTGGTTGTGGAGGGCTATTATTATTATATACTCTGGGGGATAGCCGAAGCAGACCACTAACGTTTGGGTCCCTTTTCGCCCCCTCCCGGTCATCAGTGACTTCCAGATGTCGACTGATAATTGTCGACCTCTTTCTTCATCACTGAGTCCCGTGTTATTGCTAGCATTTGTTTGAAGCTGAGTTCAGTCATGGCTTCTACACTTATCGTGTGCCTGCCTGTGATCCTCAACCTCGTGCTAGCCAGTGCTGGACATTCGCACACAATGTGTGCTGCCGTCTCGGCCTCCTCCAGGCATAGCCTGCGAACGTCATCTTCCCCGATTTTCATCTTGGCTAGATGAGCCTTAAAATTACCATGCCCTGTGACCAAGGCAGTTATCCAGCTTAGGGTACTCCGTTTATAACTAAGTACCTTTCTCGCTTCCCTGCCTAAAGGGCTGGTCATTGCATTCCGAGCTTGTTTGCAAGTGACTAGCATGCATGGAGTCCATCCACTTGTCTAGGATGCTCTTATGACCGCTGCTAGTTCCAAAGCGATTCCACATGGCATCCCTTTCCATGCGTATTGCCGAAAGCGCCGCCGTTTTCTTTATAAATAAGTCCAACGGCGGCAGTCCCAGCAATGCCTCCATTGCTCGCGTTGGTGTGGTGCGCATTGCACCACATATGCTTACGCAAGCTATCCTTTGTACCCCATCTAGCTTCTGCTTTGTGGTATTCTGCATGGCTTTTGGCCACCATACCACTGATGCATAAGCTAGAATAGGTCTTACCATCATTGTGTAAATCCAGTGTGTCGCTTTAGGTGAAATTCCCCACCTACGAGCACACACTCTCTTACATTGATGCAAAATCCTTTTCGCTTTTTGGATCTTTTCATCAACGTGAACATTCCAAGTTAGTTTCGCATCTAAGGTAACTCCTAGATGCTTTACTTCCTTGGACACCTTGATTTCCGAACCAAAAAGCCGTAAGGGAGTTATCTCTATGTCTTTCCTCTTACGAGTAAAAATCATAGTGTTTGATTTACTAGCGTTTATGGTTAGCTCTTGCTCGTTACACCATTCTTCGGTTACTTTGAGAGCTTGTCCCATGCAACCTAGAATTGTGTCCATGAACTTTCCACTGACCGTGAGTGCCAAGTCATCGGCGTATCCTACAGTGTGTACGCCCATCGAGTCCAGCTTCCAGAGAAGACTGTCCACGGTGATGTTCCACAGTAGAGGCGAAAGAACACCTCCTTGTGGGCATCCTCGGACTACCTTACCCCGTATTCTGTCACATCCACTGCTAAGATTTACCGCCCTCTGCTTAAGCATAGAGTCGATCCACTTAATTTATTTAATAGTTATTTATTTATTTATTTATTTAATAGTAAACGGACAAGTGTCCTTTATATATAAAAACATAAAAAAAATGGCTGTCTTATAGTGAATATACTAGGTAAACATATTATAATTAACTATTATTATTATTAAGTAACAATTCAATATTAAAAATTCAAAGTAAACGCTTAAATTACTAGAAAACAAAATTAAAAGAAAATCACTCAAATAAATCTAGTAAGAATTTTTTCAATATAACTTTATTCGAATTGAATAAGTCCAAATGATTAGAAACCAGATTTCCAATAGCTTTCAATCTTTCCATAGGCGAGTTTGACTCATAGTTAGTTCGGAATGTATGTAGACAAAAAAGTTCATGATGCCTTGTGTTTCTAGTTGGGACTTTAAAAGGGATTTCTTGAAGTATGTCAGGGGCATCGATTATACCATTAACTAAATTAAATACAAAAATTGCATCATAATAACTTCTTCTAGCTTCAAGGGTGTTAATATTTAAAGTTGACTGAATACAAGAGTAATTAATATTCTCAAATGGGATATGCATTTTATATGCCATATATCTTAGAAATTTGTGCTGAACTTTTTCAATAGTATTGCTGTGAGATTTATAAAATGGATTCCATACAACAGACATGTACTTTAATTTACTCCTGACCAGTGAAAAATATAATGATTTAAGTGCATGTATGTTACGGAACTCGGAAGAATTTCTAATTATAAAACCTAGCATTCGACGGGCTTGTTCGCAAATATCCATAATATGTTCACGGAAATTTAAAGTTGAGTCAAAGAGTACTCCAAGGTCATTAATTGAGTTAACTTGCGTAAGCGGAACATTATCGATGGAATAAGTGTAATGAAAATCAGTTCTACTTCGATTAAATACAATGAATTGACATTTTGATAGGTTAATCTCTAAATTATTCCAGGTACAATAGTTGAAGAAGTTATTTAAATTAGATTGCAGAATTAGGATGTCATCGTTACAGGTTATTTTTTTAAAGATTTTGCAGTCATCTGCAAAAAGCAAAAATTCAACATTCTGGAAAACGTTAACTATATCATTGATAAAAATCAAAAATAATAAGGGACCTATGTGGGAGCCTTGCGGAACACCTGATGTTGGACAAAATGGTTCAGAGTAATTATTATTAACATTAACAATTGATGAGCGATTTCTAATATAGTCATTTATCCAATTTAAAAAAGACCCAAAGAAACCGAAATTCCGTAGTTTTCTTAGCAAAATATCGAAATTAATTTTATCAAAGGCCTTTTTCAAATCTGTGTATATAGAGTGGACTTGTGAGAAGTTGGCAAATGACTTATAAATATAATTTTCGTATACGATTAAATTAGTAGCAGTGGACTTTCCAGCACAAAACCCATGTTGGTTAGGTATAATCAAAGGTCGTACTAAAGGAGTTATCATATCCGTTACAATACTTTCAAAAAGTTTCGGGATGCAAGACAATATGCTAATTGGACGATAATTTCTTATATCAGCTCTGTCACCGGATTTATAAATCGGTAGAACATAGCTTACTTTCCATATGGATGGAAAGTGTCCAGAAGCTAGAGATTTATTAAAAAGGACATGAAGTGGGTGTACAACATTCTCGACACAATTTATTAACAAAATCGGAGGAATACCATCAGGTCCCGCACTTTTAGAAATGTCTAGCGTAAACAGTTTTTCTATAAGAGAATCTAGGTTAATTGAAAGACTGGATAAGCTAAAAGCATTATTGAGTAAGGGAGGCTCATACGAAGTATTATCAGTGCTGTATACCTTTGAAAAATTTTCAGCGAATAAATTAGCAATTATTGAGCTGTCTGAGGTCCTTATACCATTAAGATGCATGGTATCAGGCAAGTCGCCATCTGTTTTGCGAGAATTAATGTGTCGCCAAAAATACTTCATATTAGTAGGAACCTGAGATTCTAGCTTGGAAATGTAGCGTTGGAAATCAAGTTTAGATAGCTGTTTACATTTTGATCTAAGCATGGAGAATTCCGTATAATAATTTAAATTACCCGTTGCTTTATAATTTAAATGAACACATTTCTTTTTTTGAATTAATTTTTTCAAATCACTAGAGAACCAATTGGGAAAATTGTCACAATTTAAGCGAGTACTAGGAACGTATAAAGTAATTAGATTATTTAAAACATTATAAAATAAAGACACAGCATCATCTAATGGTAGATTTTCTAGCTCGGACCAGTCAATTGAACGTAAGGCATCATTAATATTTAAATAATCAGCATTTTTAAAATTCAGAAAATTAGAAGATCTTCTATTTACTTTAGCATTTAAAATATGTAAATTTACAATAATCTCTAACGCAGGATGATATAAATCAATAGGTAAAATAGGATGTGTAGCTTGTAAAACATTAACATTATCTAAATTCGAAAAAACTAAATCAAGTAGACTATTGGTTACATTTTTAATTAGATTAAATTGAGTAAAGTTTAAAAGGGAATTATAATGTAATCAACCCCCCGCTCAAACAGGGCGTTCCTTAGTTTGGTAAAGGAGATTTTATCAAAAGCACCCTCTATATCCATAAAAGTAGACATAGCGATCCCGCCATTGTTAATCTCTCTCTCTGCAACTCTAACAAGTTCATGTAGAGCGGTTTCCGTAGATCTGCCTGCTCTATAAGCATGTTGGCACCTACTCAGAGGACTATACATTAGCGTGGTGTTCTCCAGGTAGTCCACCAACACCTTTTCCATTGTTTTCAACAGGAATGATGTAAGGCTAACCGGCCTGAAGGACTTTGCCTCTGTATAGTCTTTCTTTCCCGGTTTAGGCAGGAAGACCACTTTAGCCTCCCTCCATGCCTTCGGGATGTAGCCTGCTGAAAGACAGGCGACGAATATATTCCGGATCCTATCTAGTAGAGCACTCATGCCCCACTGTAATAGTGCCGGGAATATTCCGTCCATTCCAGCCGTTTTAAATGGAGCAAAAGAGTTTATAGCACTTTTGACTCCATTTGGAGTTATTATCCTCTCAGCTTCTTGTTGACTTACCCCACCAGCTCCCATGTTAGTTTGAGGCCATGGTTGGTCTGACTTGAAGCTTCCAGGAAAATGTACCTCCATCAGGGCCTGCAACGTTTCTTCCACTGTTTCTGTCATGGAACCATCAACTTTGCGTATCAGCCCCATTTTCGAAGCAGTGTCTTTCGATATCATCTTCTGTAATCTGCATACTTCCGACGTATCCTTCATGCTAGAGCAGAATTCCCTCCACGTATTTCGTTTCCGAAGACGTAAGGTTCTTTTCAGCTCCCTCTTTTTATCCTTGTATAGTTCCCAAGAGTGAGAGTCTCTCTCCCTCATGTAACGGTTAAAGGCTTTCCTTGTCTCTTTTTTCATAGACTCCAGTTCCCTACTCCACCATGGTGTTGGGTCCTTTTCGTCCACTAATGTGGAGGGACAAGCGTGTTCGAAGGCGCGATTAATAGCGGAGTTCAGTTGTTCCACTGTTCGCTCTATCTCGACCGTATTCCGAGGTATTCCGTCTTGAATATCCTCGACTTGTTCCAATAAATATGTCTCGTACTTAACACGATCAGTATTTTTTGGCACTCTTATACGTTTGCGTTCGCTACTCCGTTTTCTGCCATACAGAATTTCAAACTGGATAGCCCTGTGATCAGACATGGTTAGCCTGTCCACCACTCTCCAATTCTGAACTCTGTCAAGCATATTAACAGAGCTTAGGGTAATGTCGATCACCTCAGCCCTTCGTGCATCCACGAAGGTGGGAGCGACCCCCTTGTTTGCTACCAGCAGATTGTACTTTTCCACAAATTCTAGCAGCTGCTGTCCTCTGGGATTGTCATCTGTGCTACCCCACACAGTGTTGTGCGCATTGGCATCACAGCCAATGATAAGGATGATGTGGAGGGCTAAGAGGAGTTCGTGGAGACTTATGTGTGAACGCGTTGAAATGTCCAGCGAATCCTCAAGACTACATAAAGTATTAGCTACTAATCCATCGATGCCTACCTATCTAATGAAGCCAGATGGGTCGTGAACTTTAACAAGTAAGGAAACAAGTGATATCCTGCTGGACACGCACTTTCCGGGCAGTGCATCTGAGTTTCGTTCGTATATGCACAGGAACACGTTACAGATCCATGCATATCTGCGGCTGTACTATCAAAGGAACAAATTATCTCGGCTATATCCAGTTTTGAGCCGCTTGAATGTTCGGGGCCTGACAGTATCATTCCGGCAGACTTACAGCACCTGTCCGATGTTGTCTACCCCTGGATTGAAACATTTTTTAAAGAATGTTTAGACTTAGTCTACATCCATCGGGTCTGCATAGGTGGTTTTTATTAAAAAAAAAGGCAGAATATCCCACGCACGCCCGAACGATCTTAGGCCGATTAGTTTATCATCAACCTACTTAAAGTACTGGAGAGGCTTATAGATACTCACTTACGAAGTGAGATTCCCGCAAATCTCTTATCAAATTCACAGCATGCATACTGGAAGGGTAAATCCGTTGATACAGCGTTGCAGTCTATCGTGGGCTATATCGAGAAGTTCTTAAGCGGTGAGGAGTTTACCATGGTGGTGTTTCTGGCTATTGAAGGAGCCTTCAACAACGTTTTAGCCGCCATACATTATGCGAACCGTCGCCCGATCGATCGGCTGATGAATCGCCACAAAATGTCAGCTGATCAAAAACTATACGGAACTGTGAAAAAAATCGTCAACGATAAGCGCATACACAGGCCGATCCATCGGTCGATATCGATATCGAGCGACGGATCGGCCGATCGATCGGTGTGTGTATGGTACGTTTTAGACCAGCTGCAATCATTGATGCACTGTCGTGCATGTCGTGGACGACTCTCTCTGTAAGTTCATCAACCTGATGCTAACATCTAGGCATAGATAAACAGACTACAGTCTACAGACTATAGTCTGTTTATCTATGATCTAGGGCTATTTGCACTGAGTTGGGCGTGTCGTCCGCTCAAGGTGTACAACCTTGCTTCCGTCGTTTTCCGATAGTCGGCTGCATCGGTGAGGGTTGGTCAAAATACGTAGTTCAAAAATGTCACAAAGTGAGTTTCGACGTCTGTGAACGTATCGATATCCCCGTATTAGTAAAAATTTTTCGCCTTTTTGATTCGCGATTCAAAATGTCTGTTTTCGAGCCAAGTTCTCGTCATTTGCGGGAAGTTTTGATTTTCTGCTTCCATTTGAAAGAAAAAAACTGCAGCTGAGACTCACCGAATGCTCTCACATATTTACGGTGAGGTTGCTCTGATTGACAGAACATGTCGTGAGTGTTTTCAACGTTTTAAAAGTGGCCATTTCAATGTCGAGGACAAGCATGGTGGTGGGAGAGAAAAATGTTTCAAAGACGACAAATTGGAAGCACTGCTCGATGAAGATTCGTGCCAAACGCAAGAAAAATTAGCTGAATCACTGGGAGTGACTCAGCGAGCCATCTCGAAACGCCTCATGGCCATGTGCATGATTTAGAAACAAGGAAATTGGGTTCCGTACGAGTTAAAACCGAGAGATATTGAACGGCGATTATTTGCATGCGAACAACTGCTTCAAAGGCAGAATCGGAAGGGATTTCTACATCGCATCGTAAGCGGCGACGAAAAATGGGTCCGTTACGATAATCCCAAGCGCAGAACTGGGGAATGCCCGGAAATGCCTCAACGTCGACGGCAAAACCGAATATTCACGCCGCCAAAGTTAAACTTTGCATTTGGTGGGACCAGCTCGGTGTGATATACTACGAGCTACTGAAACCGAATGAAACTATCACAGGAGATCGGTACCGAATGCAATTGATGCGTATAAGTCGAGCATTAAAGGAAAAACGACCACCACAGCACCAAGAGAGACACGACAAAGTCATCCTCGAGTACGACAATGCTCGGCCACACGTCGCAAAAATGGTCAAGACATACTTGGAAACCCAGAAATGGGAAATCTTGCCCCACCCGCCGTACTCCCCAGACACCGCTCCTTCCGACTAACATCTGTTTCGTTCCATGGCGCACGGCCTGCTTGATCAGAATTTTCGTTCGAACGAGGAAGTCGAAAAATGGATCCAATCATGGATCGCGTCGAAAGACGCCTTGCTGCAGCACCCCAGCTTCGCCGCGGTATACCGCATAAGGCAGTGAGAGCTCGCATATACCGCCATGTTAATTCGTACCACTGTACCGTACCGCTACCGCGTACCGCGCTTGTTTGGGGAGAGCTTAACATTGCGCGCACAGCGTTCGTGCGCGCAAATTTCACGTATAATATGAGCATTCGTGCGCGCACAGCATTCGTGCACCAATGCTCAAATGTATACGAAGCTTAAGAAATTTATCTCAAGGGAATTTAATTGGGATTTTTTTTTTAAGGATATCCTAGTGCCTGCTACAGACAATGGCCCAGCCTCGGCCATTTAGGGCCATTGCCATTGTGAGGACGGGCGGATGGCGTTCAGTGGCAATGCCGCGTAATCGTCATTTCGGTCAACAAATGGCTTCGAGAACCATTTTCCTCCACGCGATGGCCCATCACGTGGACAACTTTGAACAGCTGATTTAAGTTAACAGGCCACTACACAATTATCGCAATGCCACTCCCACCGACCTTCTGTCGTACGATTGAATTGACATGTGATTTGTGATGGCGGCCATCAAAATCACCATCGCGATGGGCCATTGTCTGTAGCAGGCATAAGAAATATAAGTCTGGGGGAAAGTTAAGTTTTTTTCAAAAATTCGCCCTTCACTAATTGTATAAGGGAGATAAGTTAATACCTTAGAGAGTTTTTGATTAGTTAATACACTGGAAAGCGCACTGACCAGTGGCAATAATAGTTGTTTACATTAAATTTGATCCTGGATTTCTAAACAATAAAATGTTTTCGAAACTTACAAGCAATGTTCCCAGTTCGTTATCATCACTTCCAGGAAAACTACAGCGCTAATAGCAAAATAGATGGCACGCTCCGAATTCGGTACAGAATGGCTCCTGCCACCATCATCCGCATCATAACACGAATCCTTCATCAAAACACGGACTGGCCGTTTTCATCCATTCGCCTGGAAGCACATCGCAGATGAATTTCGTGCCATCCGTGACTGGGGATTCCCATTTCGGATGGTGAATCGTACCGTCGAATCTGCACTATGTGACGCGGGCTCTGAGATCCCCTTGAAATGGGCATCTTAGCTCAAAGTTGGTCCTTGTATCTTGTGTTGTACAATACATGACACAAGAAGGGACGACTCGAGACAAATACTTATCCTCTGATTTTTTTCCCTTATATAACGACCATCCCTCGAGGTTTGCAGAGGAATCGATTTTTTTTTCCATTTCGGTGGAACGACCACCGTCGCGTTGTCAGGATATTCGTCACAATGAGATGTTGTCGAACGCCACCCCGTCGTTTTCCTGCTTTTCCCCCGTAACGGACGTGTGGCTCGTTCGTGTTACGACTCGACGACGAGCCGGGTCGTTGTGTGCCACGGCGCCATGACAGCTTGCCTGGAGGGAGCACATGGTGCTTGTTGTGTACCACCGCGTTTTCGAGCCAGGCAGGCAGCTATGTGGTCGTAAATCGATTTTCAGACCGGCCCGGCCTGCGTGCCGGAGAATTCTCTCGTTGCAAATGCAAGGTACACAACACATTCAGTATCAGTTTGTGAGCGAGTAAGCATTCGTGGATCCAGCAGCATTCCGGAAATACAATATGTTCGATATGGAGGCAAATTACGGAGTGAGTTGCTCTTTTAAAGCATACGTTATTTTGCTATACTGACTTATGAAAATTGAATCATCTAATTTGCAGGTTAAGAAGATGCGAAATAGGCTTAGCCCCGAGCAGAGGATTGACGTCATTCGCCGATACGAGAACAAGACCAGCGTTCGCGAATTGGCCAGAATTTTCAACTGCGGCCGAACGCAAATCAAGGGAATCCTGCGCAATCGTAATCATCATCTGATGATGGGGGTGGGAGCTCAACCGACTCATGAATTTAGACCGAAAGCTCCGTCGAGAAGTCGCCCACAACCACCCATCTCGTTTGAATGGGTTGAACTCGTCCTGGCCGAATGGGTACGTCGTGCACGTTGCTACCACATCAACATAACGCCCGAAATATTGCGCAACTTTGCCCAAGAAATTGCCGATCACATGAACTTGAAGGGCTTTCAAGTGAACGAGAAATGGCTTCAGCAATTCCGGCAAAAGTACCATCTGTCGGAAACGGAACTTAGCATCAAGCAAGAAGTCGACAGTCGACCGAATGAAAGAAAACCATTGAGCATCAGCGTCATAATTGAGGAATTGCGACAACACACCGCGACAGGATATGCACCAGTGTCGGGCGAACATTACTATTCGGGTGGAGAGGACTCCGAAATGGACGACGGCATGTTTCAAAATGTTGTGCCGGAGATTACAATCATTACGCAGGATGACGATTCTACGGTGCAGATGAAGGACAAGCAACCCGTCCGATATGACTATGGCGCGGTGCAAGGAGTTGATATGGAGCCGGCAAAATTGATAACAGATTACAGGCAGGCACTCAATCACCTCGGACCACTGGAGCAGTTTGTGCTACTGCGAGAGAACGTTCGAGCCGTGGGTCTGATTAATCAGCTTGAGACTTTACTCAGGGAGGAGATGCTCAAAGAAGAATAAATCTATCGTTCGTTCAATATACACATTAATGGTTAATATTCTTTTAATTTTAATTAATAAATTTAGTCTGGATTTGAACATCTGTTGTTTTTTTTTTCATTCTGGAAGTAGATCTCCTTCGAGGTGGAAAAAGCGGTATCTTTTTGGAGATTGTAATAGACAGGTGTTGAAGGACACGTAAGCGTCCATGGGGACGGAGTAACGGTTTTCCGAAGTGGTCGTGAAGATCCGGCAGCGCCATCTGGCGAAGGCTCCGCAGCTTGATAGGTGAGCTCCGTGACGGGAGATGATTGCACTCTCGTTGGGTCTTTCCATCATAATTCTAAAAATGAAACCGGAATATAGAGGGCTACGCCCGCAATTCGAGGGTTTTGTAGTACGCGCTTATTTTGGTATCTAAATATTGACTCTCTGCTCTTCTTGGTACCACTCAGCTGAATAAAAACACCATAATTAAATGTCTTACCCATGATATAGTATCTTACATGCCAATTCACAAAAAGACTGCATCTGTCACCTCTCAAAGTAATAGTTTTAATACGAGAAGCTGTAGATAGATATGTGTGCATACGAGATAAACTGTCCTACTCTTCGAGATGCTTAACCATTCATGTTAAGACGACATTGAAAATTGCAAACTTGTGTAATGGCTTCGAAATTCAGGGCGGCTGGGACAAATTACGGTCTAATATTTTTTTCCTCCTCCACTGTTCCCCTTTCTACAAATCTCAAGAAAATGCCAAAAATGGAATGTACTCAACATTACCTTTCTCACGACACCCCACTTGCCTATACCAGTGGATAAAAAAAAATTGACCTTAATTTCGCCTCTATGTGGACCCCCCCCCCCCTCTTAAAGTTGCCCAATTACAACACAACGCTTTCTCCAGTAAATTATAGCATTTCTACACATTCTCGCTGAATTATGTGTGCAGCTTCAGCCGTTCGTAAGATATTCTATGAACAGACGGACAGACAGGTATTTGACCGATTTTGTAAGATTTAAGACACAAAACCCTAAAAAAATTAATTGTGTGAATAGTTATTGTTAGGATCATCAATCACCAATCTTCACCCTTCCAAAGTTGGTTCATTAAATAACTGCAATTCGCACTACGAAAAACAACATGCAAGTAGTACACGCATATCTATGCGTGATGCCGGTAGGTGTATTTTTTGTATGGATAGTGTCAAAATGCATAACTTTAAGTCAATGTACTATTATTAAATATCACGTCATTGTAATGAAACTTAGAGATATTATTGCCTATGATGTTGGTTATCATTAGCCATCAATATTTTCGACCTCAGGTGTGCTTGAGGGGTGCAGGGGTGTGCTAACTGCAACTATAGAAATGTACTATTATTAACCTTTTTGGATGAAATTTAAAAATTCTATTATTTTTGGTTTTCTATGCTAGTAAAATGCCGCTTTTCTGTAAATTTTCATATATCTAGCTATAACGGTCTCGAAATGCAAGGGGAGGGGGGGACAAACTCGGACCACATATTTTCCCCTCTCCCTCTTTTCTCCTTTCTTCAAATTTGAAAAAATTTCCAAAAATGGAATGTACTCGACGGTATCTTTCTTACGATACCCCACTTGCCTATACCAAACGAAAAAAAAATTTCGACCTTCATTTCCCCTCTATGGGGACCCCCCCTTAAAGTTGACCTATTACGACGCATCGCTTTCTCCAGAGAATTATAGTATTTCTACATATTTCAACCAAATTTTATGCATGTAGCTTCAGCGGTTTGTGAGATATTTCATGGACAGACAGACAGACGGACAGACGGACAGACGGACGCATGACCGCTTTCATAAGGGTTTTGTTTTTATAAAAAATCCTAAAAATCGCATAGAACTCGATATAGATGCTTGTGCGAGGAACGAATATCGCTACACGCTTGTCTATTATGTCACAAGACGAGGTCGATGACATCCGATCTAACAGTACATTTTTAAAGGACGCATAGGTGTTCCATCAGAATGTTCTGTTTGCAAATGTCAACCTGTCAACGACCAGCAGCAGTGGCGCAACCAGAAATATGGCCTGGGGGGAGCTAAGACATATTAACGGAGTATTGTATGGCTGTGTCATTCGTCATTCAAACTTTTTTATACATTTCTTATAAATTTTCAACAACTGTAATGAATCGCATGACTTTCAATAGTCACCTGGTCGAGTTGTCGACCCCTTCCGTCTCTGGCAGCACCTGAAGAGTATGATCGCCTTTAGAAGGAAACCACTGAGCTATCCGGGTGCCGGTTTGTCCCTTCACGATTTTTGTATCTACTCCATTTTTATACCCTAGACTTTTAGTATAGGGTATATTGTTTTTGTCACGACGAAAATATGTAACACCTTAACGGAGGCTCCGAGGTATACTACTTTGCCTTAACCCCTAGCGGGGCATAGCGCGTCAACTACTCCTGCGCGCCATCGTACTCTGTTCTGGGCAATGGGGCGCAACTCCCCAAAAGACTTACCCAGTACCTGACACTCCTTTGCCACAGATCAACGCCATGTGATTCGAGGACCCCCTCTTGGTCGGCCTTGATTGGAAATGGGGTTCCATTTCATGGCATGCATAGCAGTGCAGTTATCACTCTTCCGCAATGTGTGACCTATCCACTGCCATTTTCGCCTGCGTATCAATTCGTCGATTGGCATCTGACCCGTACGCTGACTTAGCTCTTCATTTGATATTGTTTCGGGCCAGAAAATTCTTAAAATTCGACGAAGACATGAGTTGACGAAAACTTGCAGCTTTCTGGTAACTCCTACGGAAACTTTCCCTGTACTGCTCCCATACAAAAGCACTGATAGTACCAGGGAGCGAAACAGGCCCAGCTTGGTCTTGATGCTGAGATAACTGCTCTGCCAGATTTTGGACAGCATGCTGTATGCGCGTTTAGCCTGGTTGATACGACGAGCGATGTCCTGCTCCGTACCACCATTTTCGGCAACAATGCTACCCAGGTAGACGAAGTTGTCCACCTTCTCCACAGGCTGCCCATTAATATTGATGGCAATAGGTGTCGGATTTCTTTTTCGCAACGGCGGGCTAAGAACCTTGATCTTGTTGGTATTAATCTTTAGCCCAACCTTGCTTGCCTCCCTCTCGAGATCTAACGCCATTGCGGACAGATCCATGATTTTGTGGGAGAGTAGGCATATGTCGTCAGCGTAGTCAAGATGTTGTAGATAAGATGTCAAAGTCCATTGAATTCCTCTGTCGAGTCCGGATAGGGCTGCATGCAACACATCGCCGATCACAATGAGGAATAGGATCGGTGAGAGGATGCACCCCTGCCGAACTCCAATGCGAATCTCAAAGTCCCCCGACACCTTACCTTTATGCAGAACGCGACATTTCGCGCCGTCATAGGTTGCCTTAATAATAGCCACAAGCTTCTCAGGGATGCCTCTCCTGCGCAAGGCCGCCCATATAGAATCCCGGTTCACACTATCGAAAGCCTTTTCGAAATCGATGAAAAGCAAGTGAAGCGGAGAATCGTATTCAGCGCATTGCTCGATGATGATTCGCAAGGTGTTAATGTGATCGACACAGGAGAATCCGGATCGAAAGCCAGCCTGCTCTTCATCAATTGTGCTTTCTAAGTGGGCCTTTAGTCTTTCCAGGACGATTTTAGCTATTATCTTGGCAACGGCAGGAAGCACACAAATGCCTCTCCAATTATTACAGTCTGTGAGGCTACCCTTCTTTGGAAGTTTGATGATCAAACCTTCCTTCCACTCAGTGGGAAAGGTCTCTGTATTCCACGCTTTATCAACAAGTGGGTGCAGCAAATCGGCAGTTACGCTTGGCGCTGCTTGATAAAGTTCGGAAGGGATGCCGTCAAGTCCGGCGGCCTTTCCTCGTTTTAGTGCAATAATTGCAGTGACTATTTCCTCTTTAGTCGGGGCAGTGGACCGTATACGCACATTTTGATGGTTAGCTAAATTATCTATATGAGGGGGAACTTCACCAGAGGTTACACGGTTCAAGACCGCGGCGAAGTGTTCTTTCCATCGCCTCATTTGATCTTCTTCCAAGATAAGTAGCTTTCCATCACTATCTTTCACCGGATGTTGGCAGTAGTTCCGACCACCTGTAAACTCCTTGATGACACCGTATACGGCGTTTAAGTTGTTACTTCTAGCGGCTTCTTCTGCTGACGCTAAAAGATAATTGGCATAAACTCTTTTATCGCGTCGCACACTACGCTGAACTTCTCGAGCTTTCTGACGGTAAAGGAGTTCGATGCTGCTTCGATTGTCGTCTGCTGCTGCAGCCAAACGAACTTTCAGCTCCTTTCTTTCAACAATCCGCTGCCATGAAGCGTCGGACATCCAGGGCTTATTCCGGCAATCCGGGTTTGGGCCAAGGATGGTATTTGCGCTATCAATGTACGCATTTTTTATGGCATCCCAGGTTTCGTTTATGTCACTATCTGGGTGACTAGTTACCTCAGCCGCTTTTTGCGCAAGATGGTCATTATATTGTTGTAAGACAGCTGGATTTTTTAGTCGAGCGGTGTTGAATTTGCGGGGCCTGGATCTTTCGTCGCTGGGGCGGCGCACGGCTGCAATACACAATCGAACATTAGCGATCATAAGATAATGGTCTCTTCCCATCCCAATATCGGCACCCTTCTTGTTTCGCACGTCCAGGAGGCAACTCTTGAATCTTTTACTAATGGCAAAATGGTCGATCTGATTTTGTGTTCTGCGCCGATCAACAGAGGACCAACTGATTTTGTGGTGGTCCTTATGCTCAAACATAGTACCACCGATGAAGAGACTGTGAAAGTTGCAGAACTCTACAAATCTTTCACCGTTGTCATTACGATCACCAAGACCGTGTCTCCCCATCACATGTCTGAGCCCATAGTTATCAGCGCCAACTTTCGCATTCAAATCACCCATAACCATTATAATGTCACCTTTAGGTGTTCTGCTCAGAACGGCGTTTAGTTCTTCGTAGAAGGAGTCTTTTGCCAAGACATTGTCGGGTTCAGTAGGGGCATAACATTGTATTATTGAGATGTTCCTCATTTTGGTCCGGAACCTGGCGGTCAAGACCCTGTCAGAGACCGGTTCCCAGGATAAGAGACAGTTTCGCGCGGCTCTGGTTAAAAGGAGCCCCACACCTGACTCACGACGACTACCGGTAGCTTTACCGGAGTACAACATTACAGTGCTGCCCGTTGGAGAGATGAATTCTCCGCTGTTCCACCATCTTATCTCACTAACTCCTAAGATATTTAATTTGTACCTCAGAAATTCACTCTTTAATTGAAGAAATCGTGCGTTCTGGGGACCTTCTGATCCATTGTCCAGGAGAGTACGCACATTCCAGAATCCAATCTTTGTCATTGTACGATAGCTAAAAGTCGTAACCGTTGAGTCAGTCCTTATCCGAGGCATAGTTGACGTTTCGTTAGCATATAAAGATTTCGGATAGTGCAAGTTGCTGGCATACACATCCTGTCCTTTGATTGTCGGTTTTAACGACAGGCCCTCAAAGGGAAAGGCCGTGGTATTTTTTTCACACCCCACACCACAGGGGTACCTCAACCAAATCATCGCACCGCCATCACTGGCGGCTTGACGTTGGTTGGCAATGGTCAGTGACCACTGCCGTTCCAGGGGGCGCCCACGCGGAGGACTATGGAAGAGGAGTTTTTGCCCCCCATTCATTTTTCAAAACAGTTAACAAATATGTATCGAATGAATTCAAAAAGTAAATATGTTATAATACTGCGTGCGTTTAATTTATATAATTTCTAATCAGTGTCGCTTATGAGCATCGTGGATATTACACCATGAAAGAGCTAACGGAAACAAACATCCCTAATTTAGAAAACAAATTATTTTCTTCTCTATTCACTGTAAATCAGTACATTACATTTCGATTTTTAGTGGGGGGCGTCAGGATTTGTGAACCGCTCAAGGGGGGCACGGGATCCAAAAGGTTGAGAACCACTGCTATAAATCATTATTATTAATGATGCTTTGGTCCATAAGAAACATTTCTCATTGACTTTCAACGTTTCGACCCATACCCCAACAACACACTCATGTGGTGGATACTGTCGGCAAAAAACGAACTCTTATGCTGAATTTAGCGAATCTGGCTAGCTTTGAGGAGCAAGCACTCTCAATGAGAATATGGGAGGTGAGGCATTTGACGTGAATACCAGTAGGTCGAGTACATACGAAAACGGTGACGATGTATGGACTCCAATTTCCCCACAATTTTAATCGATAATACAACCAACAACATCAACAAAATGAGTATCCATGCGAGAGAGCTGGGCTCGAGAGCTTGCAACAAACTCAGTTTGGGAGAATTTCCCGCCTTACTATTATAGGAGTAGTAACGAACACTGGCTGAGACTGTGCTGGTAAACATGCTACTGGCTGCTGGTAGCTGTGAGCACAAGCGGCAACCCCTTTTGTATAAAAAAAATCCCACAAGTAATTTACAACCTTTTTTCAAAATATTATTAAATATATTTAGTGGTTAATTTTTAACAATGATATGATTTTATTTACATTCTCTTGTGCTTATGTTCTAATAAAAAAAGATACAAGCTACGCATCCGTTTCAATCGATTGTACCTGACTGAAGCATTTTCTCGAGTTCGTCCCGAAAAAGAGTTTCTAATTGATTTATCAGACCCACGGCCCGAACATTACCCTTCAGCAAGGCAAATCTCTCCAACGGACCGAGAACATTTAAAGCTTCCCGATAGGATTTCACTTCCTTTGGAGTTGGAGTTGGAGTTGCCTCATCTTTCTCAACGCCTGATTCCTTTCTGTCCTCGTTATCGTTGCCGTCCAACCGGCTGGATTCCATCTCCCTAGCCTCTTGCTTCACAACGTCTTCCAGTCCGTTCAGGTCGTCCTTCCTCGATTCGGGACAAGTTAAAATGGGCGTCAAGATAATCGACATCGGATGATTGTGAAACTCCAGACCGGGAGGAACGGTGTACTGAATGCCAAGTTCATCCATGATGTCAGTATATTTGAGCGACTTTAAGCTTTGTCCTGGTGCTTTTTCCGACAACGACGACGACGGTTCAAAGGAGAAATTGTACTTTGCCTTAATGCTTTTGACCCATCCTACTTGCGGACGGCTGGATTCTACGCCCAACAACGGAGCAATGTGACCGGCTACATTCTCCAGGAGCGGCTCCGTAATTTCCACGTTATAGGCCCGGCTGCGTTGAAACCATTCCGACAAAACGATGGCCAACGAATCGGATACATTTTCCGAGATGGAATTTTTCGCTGACGACTTTCCCTCCTGGGATGCTTTGTAGAGAGCGAGGAGCTCCTTGCGTGCCTTGATGATATTTTGGATTTGTGTACGGCCGCAACCATAGATTTGGGATAGGCGGCGAGCATTCTTGGTGAGCGTGGCATAGTCATTGATAACGGCTATTCTTGTCTCTAGCGACAGGACATTTTTCGGTTGGCGTTGGATTCTCTGGAAAATGAGATACGACTATGTTAGGTGAAATCATAAAATTATATAGGTAGTTGATTGGCAGGTTTCATAGAAATTACCTTGCTCATTGTGTGTCAGACAGCAGGGAACAGTTTACTGGTTTGATGTAAAATGAACCGGCCTTGAGTAAGGTTCCCCTCTGGAATGCCGCAAGGCAAAGCTTTACGTCATGCGCCGCGTCAGACATGTGTTGTATATATGTAGAGGCGACCATAAGAGGGTGATACCCAGTCCAACCAGAATCTGAATGTACATTCATGGGAGCAGGAAGAGTCCAGGCTTTGCTTCTGTCGGTTAAAAAAAAAAATACTCAACTTTATACTTGATCTTTATAAGAAAAACGGGAAAATCAGCTAGGACCAACAATTGACGGTAATTTTTCGAAAATGCTGCTACTATAAAAGTCACGAAGCACGTGCCACTGAGGGTGAGGTGGCTGGCTATTACCAGCAATTTCGAAAAATTGCCACCAATGGCTGGGTTGGCTGATGATGTCAATAAAAGGCATATGATTTAATGGTGTGAACTGTCCAAGTAGGAAAGCGTAGACAATAGCCGTGTTCGATACAATCGTACAAAGCTCTAAAATGAATCGAACGGCCTGGATCAGTGACGAGCGAGCTCAAACGGTCATCTTACAGATAATTCGCCGCGTGGGGGCGAATTACGGGCTTAGTATACATAGAAAGGAATAGGGGCGAATTGCCGAGAAAGAAGTTGATGTTGGCCAATTGACATTCAACTCTGTTCCAGATGGGGTTCAATACGAGAGCTGCATCATAGTCCGGCCAGTTGTTTTGAATCGGGAAGCACCTTTGTCCAGGTGTCCAGAAGGCTGACTAGAGGTTCGAAAAATGTCAAACCACAAAATGAAAAACAAAATTCCACATGACTGTGTGATTAGGATTGGAACTCTTGAATAGGAGAGAGGTTGATCCCCTTAATCACCCCCTTATCTACGCCACTGCAGCAATTGTGAAGCGCTGCACTAAGCGCTTGCGTTCTAATAGCGCAGCCATTATTAGCCAGTTTCAAAAGATTCATGGAGATAGTTAATTACTAATCAGACATATGACTGATCCATTATGCATCACAAGATATTCCAGCAGATGACAAGTTCGAAATGAATTACAGTCATTCAAATTACCAGAAAATTTGATATCGGTCATGGGTATATTGGGAGTGCATTCTCTCGATGACCTCGCCGTTGAAAAAACAATGCGCTTCTTTTCAGTGACCCAGTTTTGCTTCGCCAATTGTCTGGGTAGTTCCAAATGAAGGCGAGCTGAAGCCGTTCACGATCACAGTCGCGGATAGGTTCCGTAATAGTTACCCACATCACTTTTGGTAGATTCGCCGTAGTTGGTCGACTTGAGTCACATAAGCCCACGTATCGTTGCTAAAGTATCTCATACTTATAACAGACTAGAGCGAACGACACAAAAAGTCAAGTCATTTACAGAAGGTTCCATATTGGACTTCTTTTGTTGTACAAGGAAGAAAATTCCTTGACGAGCTCTGTTCTACGCGGATATCGTGTTTCTGACCCTGTTCTTGATGGCATGGGGAACATTGTTTTTTAAATCCTAGAATCCTGAAATTAGCATACAAAGCTTTTCGAAGACGTCGGTTACGATCTTGTTGCTTTCTGTCGACCGTGCTGAAGCACTCTTGCGGTGACCTTCGTAGCAGTGAACTTTGATCATGATGGCGCACTAAGCTTGCGGGGGCAAAGCTCACTACGCGAGCTCCGCATCTTTGGGGGCTGCAATCTTCAATACACCGGCCTAGAACGCTCGCTTCGCTCTATACGCTACAGCGGCAAAGCCAACGATATAAAACCATCGTTGAGGCACCCTTGAGCCTGCAGGTTGATAAGTCGCTTTGCGCACTTATCAATACGTTGTTGAGATCAAGACTTATTCATGCAACCATGGGTACATCGACGGCATCCAGGTTTATTTGGAGGGGAACCCCCCAAGGGGATATTTATCCCCCCTTCTCTGGAATCTGGGCAACCGGTAGCGCAGTGTGTTGAGGCATCAGTCTCATGTTTGACTACCGCCGTTTCGCGTTCGAATCCCCACGGTGTGCTGCAGAATTATCTATCCATTCTAGTGGAGTGGGCTAATCCGGATAAAACGGAGCCTGTGTTATTCACTAGAAGACACACGATTCCTTCAATCGAGCCTCCTATCCTGGAGGAAGCAAGACTATTCTTTACTGATAGAGCTTAATTTCTAGGTCTCATTTTGAACTGGAAGTTACAGTGGAAACTTGACATTCTAGAACAAGTAAACAGGGCTTCTATTGTGCTCTACTCGTGCCGAAAGGACACAGTTAAGAACTCAGCTGAAGGCGATATATTGGATATACACAGCAGTCGTGCATCCCATATTATTGTACGGTATCTGTGTATAGTGGACAGCACTTAGAGTAACGACCTACTGTGGTCTGCTGGAAAAGGTGCAAAGGTATTTATTGTAAAACCACCCCATCAGCCGGACTTGATATAATACTGGACTTGCTTCCGCTGGACAGTCATGGAGAACAACTGGCAGCCAACACGCCGTCTGTGCGGTCGTGAAGCGGGACAATGGCATACGCTGAGTAAGGGGCACTCCACTATACTGAACGACCTGGATCTCCCTACAGAGACGGACAACACTCCTTCAAAATACAATTTTGGTAGAAGCTTCACTAGTTTGATTTCGCCGAGGAGTTAATGAATGGAAGATATGCCCCTGACTTCGGATATCATGGCCATTTATACGGATGGCTCTAACCGTGATGAAGGGATCAGCGTTGCCATATTTTCTGAAGGGCTGGGAATTACCCTTTCAGTGCATTTTTTTCAGCAATAGAAAAAAAAACCAGGTTCTTGATTTAGTCACTTTTTGGGTCAATGAGGTACGTAAGCAAAGAGTCTAAACAGTCCATTGTAATATAGCCGTGGATCGAACTACTTAAGCGTGTCGATCTGAACTCGATCCTATTGATAAAGTAGAATGTTGGGTAGGGTCAAAGTGAAATCCTCCGGGTCAGGGAAGCCAACCCCAAAATGTACCCTGTCACACATTAACAGAGAATATGCATTGATGTTTCATCTTCGCCCTCCCAGAAGCGACAGCCACTCTCCTCTGGCATGCACATGTCTTATGTCTAAAGATGGCATCTCAGAGAGATTGTCTCAATGGCTGGTGGCCTCAGTGCATCCTCAATCTTTAAAGCGTTTTGTAGTGGCACATAATCGGATCCCATGAAAGTGCTCTGAACCACAGACTGGAGTGTTCGAGGTTATCTTGGACTGGCTAGTTCGTCAGCCGCTTAATTTCTGAGTATGCCTACTTGACTGGGGAGGAGCATAACTCTTTAAAGCGTGGCTTAGAAGCTAAGCACTAAGCAAGGATCTTAAGTGTCGCTTCTGTTGATAAAGTGTATTTTACGATGATCTTTGATGCATTGAATTTACGCTACATAGAGTTATGTTACGGTTTTCGACCATGTTCGAGACTGTTTTTCTGAGCGGCCTTTCTTCACTGCAAGCTTTCAGAAGTTCAAAGTTTCCTCCACAATTGCCATTCGCCTTAGCGATCTCAAACATTCTCTTATGTGCCGTGGAGGACAAAGTCACTTTTTACACTTAAACCAATCAACAATTTTCCTCACAGAACAGTAACCCAATTTCTTCAGGCATGCGCTGTTGAGTATGAGCTTTATGAGCATGGGCTATTCAGCGATTTACGCAGAAGCGTAGTGATCTGGAGAAGAAACTTGGAGGTGTAGTGTGGCCGAGAAGTATTTTGGAACATACGCTTCGATCAGATCGAAATTGAGAGGCTGTGTGTCGTATCCTGTGCAACATCCATTAAGAGCCTCGGAAGGAAGAGGAGAGGGACAGATCTGCGCGCCCAAGTAGCAACTAGTTAATTAATCCCCAAATCGCGAAATAGTACTTGTTGTGTTGTGGAAGCGATGCATCGAATACTGGAGTTTTTCTTGCATCGAGGGGGTTTGGCAGCTCTTGGCCGTTGAAAACCGGGTCGTTCCGGTACAAAGAACCGTATATTGTTCCGTGGGGTCTCCGGGGACGATGACAGATTTTTTTTTATCTGTTGTTCAACGGTGGTTTTTGGCTCAGTTACTAGGAGCGAAATTCAAAATAGAAAAAAAAGGAACATTCCTGTTTCGCGAATTATAGGATAATTCTCTCTATTGCATTTAGAGAGAATCCTTAATTGCGCCGTTTCCGCTTTAGGTGGTAAGTGCTTAGAACACACTCGGGGGGATTTGAAGGTCCTAAGGCGGAAATTTCCGAAGGTTTGTGAAAATTCTCTCTAATTGAATTGAGAGATTTCTCCCAATTTTTGCGAAACAGGAATGTTCCAAAAAAAAAGATCGCGTAGCCGTAACCTAAATAACACTGGACAAGGCACAAAAAACAAACCTAATACATATGTGGGATTCCAACACTTCTGTTATGGAATGTGTGGACCCCTCCGAAACAAAATCCTGGCTACGTCACTGACGCTCGCCTTGCTCGCTGTGCATCCGATAGCGTCAACCCACATAACTGTTTAGTTTGGATAATGTCATGTGCATAACTTTGATTCGCCAAAAATACGGTTCCCAGGTGTTTTTTGTAATGGGAAGACTGTACTAAATTAGCAGTAAATATAAGGAACAGTGTGTGACTAAAAAAACTTTGTGTTTTTGAATGTCTGCCAGCTTAAGTCTTAAGCTGGCAGACACTATCGTAACTTTTAAAAGTAAAGTGTAATATTGTTTTCGACTGTACGAAATTAGCACTAAATAGGTCCGAATTTAGTACACTTCTTTAAAGTATGTCTGCGACTATTGCTCTGCCAGCTTAAATGAGCTTCATTTCCCGGGCTAAAAGTACAACTTTCTGCAACTGGCTTGGCTTTCTGTGTCGTTGACTATAATGTAGCTGTAACTGCTCCATCCGCCATCGACAATGCTGATAAACTCCAAAACAATTTTTTTTTCTTCGAATACTCTCCTAATCATATGTATGCATGTAAGAATGTGAGATTTCAGCACCCTAGTATCTCAATTACCTGACCGTAGGCCTCGACCAGAAGATCTCGCGAACACGATGAGTGCACACTCGAGAATCGCCCTAGGAGCTTCGAATGAGTGTGCACAGATAAAAGATGGAACGTCATGCAGATCGGAGGCGGATTGTATCTACGTTACATCTACCTCGGAGTATATACCATACAGATATACAGATACCCAAAGGTAGAGATAGTGAAAGGTGTACGATACCTGTTGAAGCGATCACCCGAGCCGCGGTCTACGACGCACCATTGCCCAGGCACTGTGCATGAAACAATCTTTTTTTATGCAAGTAGACAATCAGCGCGCGGGAACTCGCCATGTTGGAGTCCCCAGTCCCCCAGATCCAGATTGTTCCACCAGGGATCCCTAGCTTCTCGGCGTATGATCATCATGATGGTTGCAATGCCAGCAAGATTCCAACGGAACAACTTGAGTCGATGGAGCCCCCGACAGAGGAGATATGCGGGGTGAGTTCGTGGCTATGAAACCAAGCGAAACCGGATCGGAGAACGCTTCATGAATTCAGATTGCTAGGCCTAGGCCGAATGTGTGCTGGTATGTGTGAGGCTGTCACGGCGACGACGACTCGCCGGCCGTGGGACCTTGGAAGTTGCTCGCTTCGCGAGTGCCAGTTTGCTTCAATGCGACTGGTTTCTAGCACAAGGGCCACAAATTAATGCATTTTGTGGGTTTGAAGTGCCGTTGGCGAGGTGAAGGGGGAATTGAAAAAAAAAAGTTGGAAAAGAGAAAAGAGGCACGGGCAGATCAGAGACATCAGACCAGGCCACTGCGCCGCGCTTCGTGGCTTTATCTCGTCGACTTTTGTTATTACAGTGAGAGCCATGGGAGGATCGGTACGTATATTTGCGCTAGTTGGCTTGCTTGTTAGCTTCTTTAACTAATTCTCTATTTTCTAACTTTCCACGGGCGTCATTTGCTAAATTGTATTCACTAACGTTTGCTGTCTTGCTATTTCCTGAGTTGTAATTGAATTACATATATTCAAATGCACATTAACATTGTAACTGTACTAATTGCAATTTAATTGTTTCTCTCAGAGAGGATACCCGCCACATCGGCAGCTTTCTCTGGAAGAGAAAATTGAAATCATCAAGGAGTACGAACGTACCAAGAATCGATCGCACTTGTCGCGTCTCTTCTTCTGTCATGTGGGTCAGATCAATCGCACGTTGCAGCACAGAATCGAGATTGTGGCGGAGTTCCAGCGAATTCAGGCCGCTGGGAAGATTCGAAAGAAGCGATCGGCGTGCAGAGTTCTACAGGCAGTCGGAACGATTTTGCACGAGTTCGTACAACGTTGCCGATTCTATCCGATTCAGCTGAGCGACGAATTTCTGCTGGAGAAGGCACGAGAAATTGCACAAATTCTGAATCTGATCAGCTTCCGAGGTCACAACTACTGGCTGAAGACGTTCAAACATCGCTTCAAGCTGCTCGACGTCAACTGGGACACGTGGCACATTCCCTACGCCGGAAACACGGAACGCAAGACATTGCACCTGGAGACCATCGTGGAGGAATTGCGTGAGAGCAAGGGCGCGGTTATCATCCCCTTTCCGACCAAACTGAATGAGGCGGAGTACGAGGTTGCTGTTGGAGAGCTGATTCGAAATAGCGCCCCCTACCCGGGCTACACGCCACCAGATGGAACCACAATCAATCGCCCGGACGAGTACAATAACAACAACAACACCAATGGCGATTTGCAGTGTTTCCAGAATTCAGATGAAGATATGGAGACGTCGGGATACGATGATAACTCATATGATTTCGATCCGACCGATCTTTTGGCTATCGAGGACGAGCCAAGTGAGAGTGCCGATGATCCTATGAATATCGATTCATATCAGACAGCCCTCAGCTATTTAAGACCCTTGGAACAATTCATTCTGGTCAAGAAGGAAGAACATCTTATAAACATGGTGGGCCAGGTGGCTAGGGTCCTGCAGAAAGCTTCGGAAAGTGAGGTGGAAGAGGAGCGGTCTACCGGCCAATCGAGTTGCCCATCTGTCGTTAATGAGGTTCAGATCGAGGGCTATCGAGACGCAGCGGAATACCTGAAACCTTTGGAGGAATTCACGCTGAACAGGGAGCATGTACGAGCGGTGGGGCTGATCAATCAACTGGAGATACTCTTGAATGACGCTGAAGGTTAGGTTAAGATAAAGATAAATATTTTGATATTATAAATGTTAAGTTTTGAATATATAGATAGTTTTACGATGAAAATTAATTGTTTTATTGTTTTCGACAGAAGGTTGGCTTTCTGCTTATTATACAGGGTGGGCCATTCAGTTTTGCGGGTTTGAAAAATATATTAAAAATAAAGCCTGAATATTTTCGAAATAAAATTTTATTTATATTAAATTGTCAGCAAATTTATGCTATGATATCTAGATGTGGAAGCATTTTCCAAACCTGCACCTGAAATTTGTGAAAATCATCTCGAGCGTTGCATGTGGAATAGCGACCATTTCATCGCGAATTTTTGTTTTCAGCTGAGCGATCACGGTTGGCTTACAATCGGAAACATTACTTTTCAGATATACGGGTGTGGGAATATTGCCGGATAAAAGCACTGCCGCGTGATTCTCCATGCAATTTCCGGTAAAAAAAATATTCCGGAACATTTTTTCGAATTTTTAGCCCTTTAGTTGCCACATGCATTTACATTTTTCCTCAAAATTCCCCGCCTCACACGACTAAAAATTCAATATCTCCGAAACTGCGCCAATTATAACACTCAAATAAAATGATTAACGCAGCCAATATGTTGCTCTAAGATACAAAATATATTTGGTAAAAATCAGACAAACGCTTTAATTATTAAACATTTTTGAAGTAAACATTTTTGTTTCGCTGCAAAAAATATTTTTTTTTCTATCACCTTTTTCTGAGGTTCATCCGAAAACCATATTTTTCTTGCCGTGCACAACGTCAATCTTTATCGCTATCAACATATCGAAATGTTCAATACAAGAACCCCGCAAGCAAGCCGATTCAGCAGATCCAAAAACAATGGCCCTGCAAAACGATTACCTCAGTCAGCCGACATGCACAACCAGGTGACACGGCAACTACGCGACTCGGAAGCTAGCATGTCGAATCTTCTAGTCTCCGGTTGCGCAGTTGCCGACTATCCGCGACTGGAGTATCCCCTCAGGAGTGCCACCATCTGATTTGCATATGCCAGATTTCTTAGTCACCGAGTAGCCCAGTCTCTCAGAGATTTGAGTATCCACGCGTGAGTAGTGGCTAAAGCGGCTCAGAAATTCGAAACCTGAAAAGAAAATAAGTCTAGCTAGGGTATAAAAATTGTCGGGGAGTATGGGACATCCTGTATATGGCCCAGTAGCTGTTGAGCCCCGGGCCAGAATTTTCTCTCGATGTCCCTGCTTATAATTAGAACAAAATTCCAAGACTGGCTCTAGTACCCCGCGGGAATTTCGTGACGGAGGAGGGATCGAATGCATCTACTTAAGCTCTCGTCGCAGCCAAAGTCCTGCCTATCTTCACGGGGCACCGAAATAAGCCATGCCGAAAGAGTCCATCCGAAATAACCCATATGGACCCACATTTCGTACCGAAAGTGTCCACACATGGACAATACCGGTTTGAAATCTAAGTAGCATCGTCATCATCGTGGCGCGAAAGCCCGACGTCGGGCCTTGCCCGCCTGGATCGTTATCCTCCAATTATCTCGGTCACGTGACCGTGTCCTTCAATTTTGGAAGCCCAGTAGTTGCGCGGCGTCCACACCTACTGAGCTCACCCAACGAGATCTCGGTCGTCCTCGCAGTCTCGCTCCGTCGACTCGTTCTGCATTCATTACTCTCTTAGGCATGCGATCACTGTCCATTCTTTGTACACGCCCTGCCCATTGAAGTCGTTGTAGTTTGACGATTTTCGAAACTTCCAGCTCATCGTACAGTTCATTCAACTCATGGTTGTACCGGTTGCGCCATCCATCTCGATCACAAGCAGCCCCGAAAATTCGCCGCAGAACCTTACGTTCAAATGTGTCTAGCATGTTTCCGGAGGCTTGAGTTAGGGTCCATACTTCGCAGTCGTATAATGGTTTTGTACACGCGGAGCTTCGTGTTTCTGTGCACATGCTTCGATTTCATTATGGGGAGAACCGAGAAAAAAGTCTTATTAGCTAACTGTATCCGTCGCTTGATTTCGTCAGTTTCGTTGGTGTTCCTTGACAAGTTGCACCCCAGGTAGGTATATGAAGTTGTTCACGAATTCGATGTTGAGGTCCCCCACATTGATGCTCGGTTATGCAGGTGTCCTTGTCGTCGATTGCATCATTATTTTAGTTTTACCCTCGTTAATACGTAGTTCAACTTCTTTTGCGGCGGTATCGAGCATATGCAGAAGTTCTTCTGCGTCGGCCAATCTTCGGGACATGATGTTGATGTCGTCGGCGTACGCTGCTAATTGTGTCGACTTGATGAGTAGCGTCTTGCTGTTGTCCAAATTCATGGCCCGAATAACGTATTCCAGTGCTAGGTTGAAGAGCGTCGGAGCCAGTCCATCGCCCTGTTTCAAACCAGTGCGTGTTTCAAATAGATCAGTAAGTCTATTCTGGATCCTGACTTGTGAGACGGAGTTGGTCATCGTCATCTTTGTCAGTCGCACTAATTTTGCTGGTATACCAAATTGCAGCATGATGTTGTACAGTACTCCACGATCGATACTGCCGTATGCCTGCTTGAAGTCGACAAAGATTTGGTATACGTTGTATTCCCAGCACCTCTGGAGTATCAGTTTGACTGAGAAGAGCTGATCGGTTGTGGAGCGACCAGGTCTGAAATCGCTTTGATATTCGCCAATGATTCGTTCTGCGTACGGTTTTATTTTATTTTCCAGAATTTTCGTCAAAATTTGATAAGACGTACAAATTAGTGAAATGCCCCTGTAATTTTCACACCGCAGTTTATCTCTCTTTTTGTAAATTGGACAGATGATGCTTCTGCGCCAATCGTCTGGGTTCACCTCGTCCTCCCATACTAGCAGGAGCAATTGATGTATGGCATTAGCTAGACCCGTTCCACCAAATTTTAGCAGTTCGGCTGGAATCACGTCAGCGCCCGGCGCTTTATTTCGTTTTAGTGACCGCAACGCGAGATCAACTTCCTCTACTGTTGGGGGGTTGTATGGGTGGGCCTGGATCAACAATATGGTCGAGAGCTTAGAGATGTTAGATGGTAGGTTCAGAAGCTCTTCAAAATAAGAGGCCCATCGCTTGTTAATACCATCGGTGTCGCTGATGATGTTTCCATCCTTGTCCTTACAAAGGCTAGTCCTGGGTTGGTAGCCGTTCTTAATTGTATTTACTAGTTTGTACGCTTGTCTGGTGTTCCTATTAGCTAAGTTTTCGTTTATATTCAGCAACTGCTCGTCAAAGTATTTACGTTTCTTACTTCTAATTATTCTATTTGATATTCGCCGTAGCTCGTCATATTTTTCTCTTCTGGCTCTGGGTCCTCGTTGAATCCATTGTCTGTAGGCCTCATTTTTCGCGTCAGGTGAATTTTTGCACTCTTCGTCGAACCGGCCATTTCGCGCTCGCCGGGCTTTATATCCCACGACCTTCTCTGCGACGTCTCTGATGGTACCCTTGAGCTCTTCCCAGAACCCATGGAAGCCTGTGTTGCTGATGTTGTGTAGTATAAGCTATAGTCTTTCCTCAAGGGCGGCAGCATACGCCACCGCCGTAGCATCGCTCAGAAGCTTATCAACCGCAAAGATTTTGGGAGGGCTGATTCTCGATTGGTGCACTGAGGAAATTTTACATCCGCAGGTCGTTCGAAATCGAAATAAGGGAAGCGAAAAAAAGAAAAAAAAAAAACGAAAATAGGTATGCAGTGTCCAGAGCGAGTAAAGCGAGTGGTTATGTTTGTGCGATACTTAGGGTCATGATCCCTTAAGCGTGGACCAAGCGTAGCGATTGGAGCCCACACAAGAAACTGTTGCACTCAGAGCGAGCGTTTATGTTTGTACGATACTGAAGATTGTGATCCCTTAAGCGTGGAGCGAACGTAGCGAGCAGACGTTGTCCATGCACACTTTGTACGATACTGCGGGTTGTGAATCAACAGTCCCTTGATTCACAACCCGCAGTATCGTACAAAGTGTGCATGGACAATTTCGGTTTGGAACGAGCTGGGCTAGCTCCGCCCTTAGGCGGTTCCGACCCTACGTATATGGCCTAGGTCGCTCGTTTCACTCTTTCTATATATAACTGCATCCGTTTCGTCCTAGCATATCAACATCCAGCACTTTCTTTTGTCTATGGACATTTTCGGTTTCAAATCAATTCTGCCGAAATTGTCCATCAATTGCTAATTTCCAAATGGATTACTTTTTGGTGCCCAACTGCACCAAATCCACTATACGCTATATAATCTCTTTCCATCCGACTCAATTGAGTCTAATAGAACGGCGATTAATTTTTACAGATTGCCCCTAGTTTTTGGCTGGCGTCTTCGATAATCTCCGGATTAGATCCTCCATGATTGGGACATATGTATGTATATGACGATGGACTCGCGTTCTCTGTCGTATCTCCATCCAAAACCTATCGTCGTAGTTTTGTGGCAGGAACTCTAACCGCAACTTGTCCCAGTCCGTCACTAGTCCCCTATTCGCCCCAAATCCAATTAGGGCTTCTCCCTCAAAAAGCTTGATATACCGATTAACAATACATCGTTGTCGTCCCTAGTCCCGAGTGACCATTCGATTTTTCCAAAGGTAAAGCGTTCATTCCACAGCTTAGAACATAGAACCATTGAATGAGCTTGTATTGTATGTTTCTGGCTCCAACATTTGGCGAATAAGTCGAAAGCTTAGAACATAGAGGCATGGAATGAGCTTGTCTTGTATTTCTCTGGCTCCAACATTTGGCGAATAAGTCGACAGCCGGTTGTTGTTTGATACTGACATATGTTGACTTACTCCAGTAACTATGTACATGAAAACGCATTATAAAAGAAAGTGAACCTACAAACGAATTTTCTTTTGTATTATGTAGGGAGGGTCTAGAAAAGCTTAACTTGAAGTTTTCGACCTCTGTTTCATATGTGGCTTTTTTGCTAGAGTGAAAAAACGGTAAAAAAGTTTGTTTTGCTATAAGATGCGATAACTCAGTAACTATTGATCTTACAAGGTCGACTCATAGCTCATTTTAAAGGTTTTACTGTGCTCTACAAGTTACTCTCACTTTTTTTTTTGAGTATGACTGATTGCTTTCCAGATAACGAACGATAAAGCAAAATAAATAAGCAATAATTTTAGTTTTTGCTTTTTTTCTCATTATTGTCAAGGAAAAGTGCTAAAATACCCCAAGTAAAATTCATAGAGCACAAAGAATCCTACATATTGCTTTTTTTTCGTTGCATTTTGCTCAGAATTGCGCCTTCTAGAGCGCTTCAAAGTTTGAAGTCCGCCTAACCGCATTATCACCGCATTGGTTATATCGATATGTGGCGCCACATCAGTTTCACAAAGTTTCCGAATGCATTAATGCAAAAACGAACCATAATATGTGTACGTTTTGGTACTTTTTTCTCATGCTATAAGTAACATCCTGACCTCCGTGTAATTGATATTTACGTGGTACTATGGTTTAATTTTCGTTACTTTAAAATTATCAACTTTTCTTAGGGGAATCAGATGCGTTTTTGCCTTTACATTTAGTTATTTTGTTATGAAAATTAGACTTACCGTTGCAGTTGAGACATGTGCTAATTTACAAGAAATATTTTTCATTATAAATCAAACCTAGCACGCTTTGTTGATCGCAGCTGATGATCATCATTATCTTCTTCATTTGGATATTGCTCGCAGTCTTCATGTTCGGTAAAATTCTCCTGCAACAATTCGTTTTCGAGAATTTCGGATGTTGTTATAGCATTCTGGCATGTTTGGCCAGAGCAGTGAAAACAAATAACGGAACATTTAATCCCTGCTTTTCGACAGCCACATGATCCAGTGCAGTTTCCTTTGCATTTGCAGGAAATCAACTTTAATAGTTCGGCGGGTGCAGGTGGGGCTTTATTTCGTATTGGCTCTAATCCTGCATCTGATTTTTGCCAACCCCAATTTTCGGGATCCTTGTAGTAGCCCAACCATGTTTGCACTTGGTGATATGTGCGGAAAATATGTTGTTGTGCCGAGCTTTTCGTAGGGGGCAGCACGGACAAATTAAATTTCGTCTTCGAGGCCGATTTAACGAAATGTTTGTATCTTATTGTATTTAAACACTTATCCTGCTTATCGCCGCCGTATAAAGCGATGAGAAATTGTTCTCCTGCTGAAACGAGTATTTCAGGATCAACATTGTTAACTTTAAAAAGCTCCACCGCCGACTGTAATTCCGGATGATTTTTCAAAACGGTTAAGAATTTCAATTTTCCCACATTGAAAAGACAGGAAGTCGTGTCGCACCCGCTGAATGCGTGCAGAAAGAGGATGTTGTCACTTATACATTTTTCATGTTTCATACTTGACACACCGTAGAGAGTTTCCTGAATTTTACCTTTTGCAGGTTTCCGGAAGAATATGTTGGACATATTTGGGGCGAGTCCAATAAGCAGCACAAGGAGATCAATGTCTTCACCAACTATTTCTGCAGAATCATAAATGCTTATTTTTTCAATTGCTGTATTCACAATTAGTGTGTCCGCATCCTCAACAGCTTTTATAGTTTCGATTTCAGCTTTCTCAAAATAAATTTCATATTTTCCCCTCTCCTTCTTTTCCCGTTTCTTCAAATTTGAAAAAAATTTCAAAAATGGAATGTGCTCGACGGTACCTTTCTTATGATACCCCACTTGTCTGTACTAAACGAAAAAAAAATTTCGACCTTCATTTCCCCTCTATGGGGACCTCCCCTTAAAGTTGACCTATTACAACGATTCGCTTTCTCCGAATTATAGTAATTCTACACATTCCTACCAAATTTCATGTATGTATTTTAGCTTCAGCCGTTCCTGAGATATTCCATGGACAGACGGACAGACAGACATTTGACCGATTTCATAAGAGTTTTGTTTTACTACAAAACCCTAAAAAGCTGTGAGAGTAACTTGTAGAGTACAGTAAAAGCTTTAAAATGAGCTATAACTCGACCTTTTAAGGTCAATATTAACAGAGTTATTGCGATTTATATCAAAAAACAAAAAATTTACGGTTTTTTTATTCTAGCAAAAAAGCCACATATGAAACAGAGGTCGAAAACTTGAAGTTAAGCTTTTCTAAAACCCCTCTACACCTTACAAAAAGAATTTCGTTTGTAGGTTCACTTTCTTATTTAAATGTACATAGTTACTGGAGTAACTGTTCTGTCGAATTTTGCATGAATAAAGGTCAGTTCTTGTCAGATTATCGACAGTCAGCCTACTCAGTTCGCGTTTCGGTATTGACATAATGTTGACCGCGCTGTCGAATTGTGCATAAACATGATAAATTCTTATCAATATTTAAATTTCATAACTACTAAACGGTCTACTGAGTTAGCTGACTGTCGGCCACATGTCGACTTAGTACCCAGATTTTGGAGCCACTGTTTCTATGGAGACATATAGAACAAGCTCATTCCATGGCTATATATTCAAAGCTTAGACCATTTAGCAATGGACCGTGTTTCGACCATTTAAAAGTGCTCCAACATTTGGGGAATAAGTCGACAGGGTGCCTACTTAGATGATTCAATATTGACATATATGTTGACTGTTATGTCTAATTGTGTTGTTTTAATAACAACATTGACCAATTATTTCAACAACAATAAATTGATTAATTAATGTTTAATCAATTTATTGTTGTTGAAATAATCGGTCAATGTTGTTATTAAAACAACACAATTAGACATAACAGTCAACATATATGTCAATATTGAATCAAATTGTCAATATTGTCAATATTGAATCAAATTTTCAGAAAAAAAGAAGTTTTTGTTTTGTGTGCGGTGTTCTGAAAGGAAAGGAAGAGAGAATCTCCTATCACAGGTGAGTGGAAGCCAGCAAATCCATAAATTAAATAGATGGTGTACTATTATAATTAACATTTATTTCATTAAGGTTCCCAAAAGAAAGAAATCTATTGATTGAGTGGCTGAATTTTTTTAATCTAAAGTCTGTCTCCCATCACAGTCGATTATGCAGCAGACACTTCGCTGCATTCGATTTTTTCGAATCTGGAGGTCGCCGCCAATTAAAAAATGGTGTTGTTCCTTCAATCAAATTTATTGATGGGTAATTGCACGAGAGATACTTTATACGATGTTCGTAGTAAATATTTTTTCTATAAGTAGTCGTCAAAAAATCAAAAATCAAGAAAAGAACTTAAGTAAAAAATGCATTATATGTGGACCACAAGGCGAAAGACACCTGCCATTGTCATTATTCACGTATATATGATATATTAGAGTATAGAGGTTGCAGAAATAAATTTTCATGCCCGTATTACTACTACAGATTTCCAAGAGGTGAACGTGGTAATGTCTGGAAAGAATTTTGTGGAATTGACTCGATTACAAATAACTCAAGATTATGTAGTCGTCATTTTGAAGATGCATACTTTTGACGTCATCCTGGAGAATGTAAAAGTTCCTTGTTGAAAAAAAACGCTGTACCAACTATGTTTATGCCACAATCTCAGTAAATATTTTACTTTTATTTTAAGATATAGATATTTTATTTTAAGAAGTATACATATATGAAATTTGTTTCTAGATTAAAAAATAGTACTGAGTATGCTTCACTGTTATTACCTTCGATAAGTTTTTGTACGACAGACAATACTACGACCAAAGTTGAATATCTGGAGTCACCAGCGTCAAGTTTACGTATAACGGACAATGCTACGGCCGAAGTTGAATATATGGACTTGGAATACGGAATTGAAACCTCTTCCTTTTTTTATAAAACAAAAAATCCTTTGGTGGATGCAACATTTTGTCATTCAGAGCAATCTCAGTATGTACTAACTTTCATTTACTACTAGCTGAAAGAGTTGGCTTCGCACGCTCTCTCATCTAGGGTCCGCTACGCTCACAGTTTGACACTAATTTCGGTCGTTTTGAATATTTTTTCACCGTCAATCACCCACTTATGGTTCCGCTCATTTTGGAGATTGTTTTTTTTTTGTTCACGCTCACTCACCGCCATATGGGGGACGGGGTTGCGAACCCGAAAAATTCAAATCATTAGAACCTGTTTTGGATTATAACGGATATATTTATGAAATTTCCATTAAAATCGATTGAGCCATTTAGGCGCAAAACAAGAACACACATACAGTCCATTTATATAATATAAAATATTTATCATTACATATTTTATTTATTAAGAGTAGAATATTTATTCCAGATTATTAAATAGGGCCAAATACGTTCAACTGGAACAAACTACAAATAGCACTTCCTCTGTTGGTGAAACCGCCTCTCCCTCAGTGGATGAGATAAGCTTTCCCCCTGTGAATGAGACGAACTTTTCTTTGGCAGATGAGACAAATTCCCATTCGGTTAATCATTCAAACTTCAATTTGCCCGATGACGTGATGAACTCCCCTTCAGCCAATGTAACACCTCAACTTTCACAGAGGACACCACGGTTTCCTGGTGACATACGATCCCCGCATTTATCAACTCCCAGACGTGCGAAAAGGTGTTTCCGTATGGTAAAGGACACCGTTAGAAAACTTAGAACGGAAAAAAAGAAGTTGCAGCGAACACTCAGAAGAAAGAATAAGCAAATTACAAGCTTGAAAGATGCTATTGCAGAGCTGAAGAACAGGCGATATATAAGCGAGGAAATAACCGAGGAGCTGCTGGTAATAATTCAACAGCATGTATTACTTGTTGCCTTCAAGATGTGATTACTTTGAGATAGCATTCGTACCAGGCATTTCCTGCACAACTATGAAGGTGTTTTTACACCGTCCGATCTGTTTTGTATTTGCTTCCAATTTGCTTCTATCTGTTTCCGATCAGCTTTCGATTTTCATCCTATCTGTTTCCGACCTCCTTTGATTTTCCATGGGTTTACGACAAATCATATCGGAATAGAATGTTAATGGGAAGCTGATATGAAACCAATCCGAAATGTATCCGATCGTAGAAAAACACCTTAAAAGTATTGGCTAGGAAAACTCTCTGTTGTTATGTTCTGATCTTCACCATATTTTTTTTTTTCGCAAATCATTACCACAGAATGGGATGCCTCCATCGTTAAAACTGTTAACCAGAAGAACGAGCCAATCGGAACGAGCGAAATTCGAGCCAGATCTGCGACAATTTGCCTTAGAGCTTCAGTTTTATTCATCAAAAGCATATAATTATGTCCGTTTAAAGTTTAATAAGCTGTTGCCACATCCAGCGACAGTACGGAAATGGTTTTGTACATTAGACGCCCGCCCAGGTTTCAGCCAAGAAATTTTAGACACCTTGAAAAAGTGCTCTGAAAACTTAAACAAAAAGATGGTATGCAACCTAGTTCTTGATTCAATGTATTTACATTAAAAGAAAAGGCGAGTACAAGCATGGGAAGAATTTTGGATCAGTAGACTTGGGGATCGATCCCATAAGCGGGAATAAAATAACCGGTAATAACAATGATCTTGCAGGTCAAGCATTGGTTTTTATGTTGGTTGCCTTAAATGCAGCCTGGAAAGTTCCCGTAGCTTACTTCATTGTAAATACGCTTAGCGGAAAAGAAAAATCCAATCTCATTTCCATACTTTTGAACCTTTTGCACGAAAACAATGTTCATGTTCATTCGATAACGTACGATGGAGAGGGTACCAATAACACGATGATAAAAGATTTAGGTGCGAATCCTGATTTCACATCTGCGAGTTATAAACCGTATTTCTCACATCCGATTACCAACGATCCGATTTGGATATTTCCGGACGCAAGCCATATGATAAAAAATGTGAGAAATGCGATTGCAGAAAAAGGCCATTTGATAGATGCTTGCAACCGCGAAGTGAATTGGAATTACATTGGATACCTGAACGAAATTCAGAAAAGGTTTGGTTTACATATTGGTACCAAAATAACGGATCGCCACGTAAAATTTACTGAAAACAAAATGAATGTCCGCCTCGCTACTCAAGTTTTTAGTAATTCGGTCAAAGATGCCCTACATTTTCTACAAAATCAAAATCATGTTTCCTGCAAAATGGAAGGAACTGCGAATTTTTGCGGGGCTATAAATGATTCGTTTGACATGTTAAATTGTAGAACACGGTACGGCAATAGCATTCGTAAGCAACCCTTCCGAATTCCATTAATGAAAGACACTATAAACCAGCTAAAAGAAAGAGCCACCGAAATTGTGAATTATATTTCCGCCTTAAAAAACATTGAAGGAATCTCCGTTCTTATGTACGAACGAAAATGCGGTTTTCTGGGACTCGTAACATGCCTCAGAAATATCTTCGAGCTTTACAACTTCCTCCACGAGCGTTATGGGTTTGAGTATCTTTTAACCTATAAATTGCTACAAGATCCCCTTGAATCATTTTTTTCTGCAGTGAGAATGAGAGGTGGTTTTAATAATAATCCCACCTCTTATCAATTCCAGTACGCTATGAGACGACTGCTAACTCACTGTGCTTTAGTACAAGTCGAGAAAGGAAATTGCACCGCCGACGAAATACCGCTTTTACAAGTGTCCAGTTTCCGTAAAAGCTCCAGTAATGATATACAAGAAGAGATGAACAACGAAAACGAGGAAATGTTTCGTTTCGATTTAGAAATCCCCTCAGACTACGTGCAAGAAGTAGTTCGATACATTTCCGGCTTTATTGTAAAAAAAACTAAAAGAAAAATGTGAGCTGCGGACTTGTCACTTCTGTATGCACTTGGTTGAAGGACAAACTAGAACCTCAAAATTAATAGATATAAAAAATCGTGGACTTTTAATGTATCCTTCTGAGGAACTATTCGATCTGTGCCTTGTTATAGATAGAATAATAAGAGGTTCAGGCGATAAAGTTTTCTTGCCATCTTTTGCAGAAAAATTAGCGAAAGAATTAGCTGCCGTTGACAAAAGTGGGCCGTTTTTTGTACATGACCATTTCCGTAATTACAAAGAGCACTATTCGACGTTGGTAGAATATATTACCAATATGTATGTTACTGTGAGATTGCACCATGAAAATGAAAAAAGGAGCAACGTCGCGAATTATATCAGACGAGTTCATACAAAGCTTGTTTTGTTCCATAATCAATAATGAATTTTTAATAAACTTAAGCATATCATAACCATTTAAGTATTTTATTTTATTTCACATTAATTTAGAAAATGTACGCATTCTAAAACACTTTTCACTTGATTAATTGATGCCGACCAACAGATTTTCAAAAATCGAATAAAGGAAAATGTCGTCCAAAAATCGCTTAAGATCGTCACTTAGCTTAAATTAAAACAGTTAAGCCACACATTCAGCTCATTTCTTTCATTTGGGTACCTTGAAAAATAAATGGTAATTAGCAGATAAATTGTCGTTTCCGGATATAATTTATTTACAGGTTTTCATCTTTCTGCTGGTGTAGAAGTTTCATCTACCCCAATTTTCGCTGCGCCACAAACAAAACTAATCAGCCGGCTGCCTGAAAATTTATACTTTTCACTCTAATAAATCAATTCACTATATTTTTTCTGTTTATTTATGTACATCGCGTCCGTACTGTCAATTCCTGTCAACACTTAATTGTCATTCATAATCACTAAAATGGTCTAATGAGTCGACCACTTGTCGACTTAGTACCCAGATATTGGAGCCACTGTTTCTATGGAAACATACAGAACAAGCTCATTCCATGGCTATATATTCAAAGTTCCAGTCAGACAAACATCAAATTTTTTTATATCAAATTGGTTGCTACGATACAATACGAATTAATATGACTACTGTCATACTTTTGGTTGAAAAATTCATGAAATTTTCTCAGCTGTATTATTTTGGAGATCTGTACGCCAAACACTTAATTCATGACCCACCTACGAACTTTCTCATAATCTTCAGATATCGGTCATTCATAATTCAGGCTTCAAAGGAATTTCGTACAATTTTCCCTAGAACAAATATTAAATTTCTTTCTCCATTCGACCATAAACTTCCAAACCGTCCCTGGATCGTTTCACACTTTTATATTAATTCATCTTATCAGTTCCTCTCCACCCACAAAAAGAAAACGGACAAAACATCCAAATGTGTGTGTGTACTCTGGTACATGTACATATTTAAATTGGAAATTAAAGCTGCCACAGCCAGAGCACAATGGGATACCTATCGACCAGAGCTGGGCCTAAAACGCCACATTCATTCCAATAACAGTCACTCTGGTCACCACATTGGAACTCGCTGACTCTGTATACCTCCTCTATTATCCAAAGGAACTCATACTCCGTCCTGGTACACAGTCGACTCGATAGGGTGTTGGTTGGGGTGTGACGGGGCTGACTATGTTATTTTCAGTCAACATTCTGTACGTACGGAGACTTGTCCTCGATTCTCGGGTGACGGCTGTTTGTGCCGTTGGAATGGAAGAAGCCGCCCGGCACTGAAAGCAGGCAAATATCGATCCACGAGGAGTGTATGCCAGAACCCAGAACTGTCGAGCTCGTGTTGCGTTGCTGAAGCAATTGGCAAGGATTGCTACCAGTGGATATCGAAGGTTGTCGCACTGGCCGTCCTTTATGGTAGACTGTACCCGACCTTGTTGGAACGGAACACATCTGCCAAGGGGGAATTAACCGTATCGACGACGACTTTGGGTAGGAAATGTGCACGAATTGGTAAGAAACTGAGGGAAAGAAAAGTATAACCGACAGGCAGAGAATAGGGTAGGCGGAAGAGAGATTCGTCGTGTTGGCGATGCTTGGCAACCTTTTGAGTGCAGACCACACGGTCTGGCAGAGCCCCAGTCGTGTTCGAGAGAGTGAAACAGTTTGTCGTGACGAGGGGACGCTGCACAATTGGAGGTCGAAAATGACAAGTTTCAAAAAGGTAAACACATTATTTGAGAATCATCCATTTACCGTAACTTCATAAGATTCCTTCTTTGAATACAGAACAGCGCTTATATTCCCCGACGTGAACTAACCCTTGCCGAGAGAGTGGAAATCATACGGTCCAATCAGAGAGGCGTACGGACCGGTCTGATTGCGGAACGGTACAGCTGCAGCAAACAACAGGTTCGACGTATCATTCGTCGCAAAAAGGAGTACCTGGCCCTGTGGGCGAAAAGTACAAACGATGAAGTGGAAATGGTACGGCGACTTCGCAATCCACTGCAAATAGCAACCGGTCGCATACTTTACGAATGGATCTTGCGCGCTCGCCACTACATGGACATCACAGACGACACATTGCGACAAACAGGCCACGAAATCGCCGCCCATATAAATTACGGCGACTTCAAGTCCAACAATAAGTGGCTGAGTCGCTTGAAGGACAAATACAAACTGCACAATATGAAACTAACAAACTTCCGTAGCGAGCCAATGGACCCGAAACACATAAAGTCCTTGAATATTGCCGATATCATTGAAACAATAAAACGGGAGGATCCGGCCAGTTTGGCGGAGTACTTTAGAGAGCTGGACGCTGTCGAGAGACGACAAACTGATCTGACCATACTCAAGAAGCTCAAGCAGACCGATGCGCCGCCGGTGGAGAGTAGTTCCAAGGAAGAAGAGAGCGACAGCGATGACGACATCGGGCAAGAAGATGGCAATGAGGGTAGCTGCTCGCCCTTCGATCAAGGAATTGGGATGGAGGAGATTGAGATGGGCATTGACCATCCGCTAACTGCCGCGGAAAACGACGAACCAGCTATGCGAGGGATCACAACGTATGGGGAGGCAATGAAATTGTTGGCACCACTGGAGGATTTCGCCCTAATACGAGAAAATATTCGAGCGGTGGGTTTATTAAGTCAACTGGAGAATTTGTTTAAGGACGAGATCGCCAAGGGTAATGTTTAGTGTAGATTTGTAATTTATCTTTGTGTATATTAATGCAAATTTGCAGTAACTATTAGTAAGATATTACGTATAATAAAGTTGTTATCTAAGAATTGTATGATAATAGGCGTCTGTTTTGATCTTACTTTATTGAATTGAATGAATGATGGCTGAATGAATGTAGTCAGAATGGCGCAATGATTAGCACGTTCGCCTTCTGTGAACTGGGACTTCGATAAAATGGGATTTACGTGTCGGACTATAAGCCCACTTAACTGTTAAATGAGTACACATTTGAGGAAAATAATTCAGTGGAGCGTGTTCCTGATCATACACCTCCAAGTATACCGTCATCCGCCCGATTTCACAATGTCCTGTTAAAATTTATCATAGGAATAAAGTGCCTGCTAGCACAATTTCATTTTCTCTACGTCTGTTTAGCGTTTATCTGATCGGAAATACTAAAGGGAATCTTATCTGCCTTTTATATTTTATCAGAAAAATAAGCTTCATCGTTTATCCAAAACAAAATCCCAATACCTTGCAATCGCTTAATAATTTATTCAAAACGAAATTCCAACAGCTAGCAATCGGTTAAAAGTTTATCCAAAACAAAACCCAACATCATGTCTCCGGTTGAAAGTGTATCCAAAACAAAAACTCAAGATGCGTTCTATCCTTTTTGCTTGGTAAATTAAAGGGCGTATGAGAAAATGAAAATATTTACTGGTCAGTTTACCGCTTCGATAAGCTCATGCCTCTGTTAGTTATCGGGCAGTTAAACGAGACATTGAGAAAATGGGCCATAATCTAGTAAATAAGGTGATCCTTAACCTTACTCATCTCGAGGCAGTCCATTAATTGCACTCTAGTGCCTTTTATTTTATTTAATGGATGTGTTTACTAAAATATTGGTCATTCATAGATCATACCATATAACCGGGTTGGGTGCGAAACGTAGACTTTTAAAATCTCGATTAACAATATCTCGATTTCGAAATATCGACTGCAAATCTCGACAGGTGAAAATCTCGATTTTAAAATATCGACAATGGGCTCATTCAGAGAACACTGAGCAGCTACGTAGCGACATCTCCCCTCCATGTCACACGGTGCGACAGCTATCTGTCACAAACTTGTTTTGTGAACACACCGGCTACATAACAAACTTGTGACAGGTGACACGCCAAATGTCTGACAAACGGCTGTCTGTTTAAATTTGTTTGTTTGTTTCAAATCACTCGCAATAAGGATGTGGTAATAAACGCTACTGGTCACATACAAAGCAGTCGGAAGACCTGTGGCTTATTATTATGCTGCTCCTGTGTGTTCTCAGAACCTATTTGACACCTTGGACCTTCAAACGGAATTAACATGTAACACACACACACTGCAACTCCGACCATTCGCTACAACAGCAATACACGGTTCCTGCGGCAGGTTAAATGCCCAATTAGCCAATAAAGCAACGCGGACTCATAATAAAAGTCGCGCCGGTCCCATTGCTAATAACTGACCAGGCCGAAGCTTCGCTTCGGCCCGGAGTCCGAAGCGTATATACCCTAGACTTGTACAGACCTAGTGGTGATACCAAAAGTACCATTTGGCAACGACCATATGCATTAAAAGTGAGTTTCCTATATAACCAGTTTATAGGGGAGGTTGGCATACATCCATGAGTATCTTGGCCATTCTAAAAATCAATTAACTAACCCATTCTACAAATATGTATTTGTCGAATTTTTCAAGTCGCTAGCTTCATTCTATCGAAAGTTATTGCTTATTTGAAGTCTCACTTGTAGGGGTGGTAGAGGTTTCTTGGATCGGATTTTGCCCATCATAGCCACCAACCAATTAGATCACCATACAAACATTAAAAAAAACTAAGGTATAAAGATGCCAGGTGTCTAGCTTTACTCTATCAAAAGTTATCGCTTATTTGAAGTTTCATTCGTAGGGGAAGCTGGGGTTTCATTGGTCGGATTTTACGTATTTTCAGTATTAGCCAACTGGATCCTACTATAAATATTTGACCAAAATTCCAAGTCGCTAGCTTTATTTTGTCGTAAGTTATCGCTTATTTAAAATTTCATTTCTAGGGGAGGTAGGGGTTCCTTAGGTCGGATCTAACCCATCCTTAATGCCAACTAACTCAATCTCACTTCAAACATTCGACCAAAATTTCAAGTCGCTGGCTTCATTCTATCAAAAGTTATCGCTTATTTGAAGTTTCATTTGTAGGGGAAGTAGGGGTTCCTTAGGTCGTATCTTGTTCATTTTCAATACCAACTAACAGGATGTCACTACCAACGTTCTACCAAATTTTCAACTCGCTAGTGTCATTCTATCGAAAGTTATCGTAATTAAAGTAATATTTAATTTTTTAAATTTTGTAGGGGAGGTAGGCGTTCCTTTGATCTGATTATGCCCAACTTACTAAAACCCAAGCAGCTTCTCACCTCAGAGTTACATACCAAAAATCAGATGTCTACGTCAATTCGTTCAAGAGTTATGGACAAAAAACCTGAAAAGTAGGGTAGTACGGGGCTCTTTGTAAGAAAATTACCGTTAGTTTTCAACTGATCGATTTTATTTTTCCAAGAGAGTATAAGATTACCCTCACGAGCAATCTACCAAAGCTAGAGCTTTTCATGTTTATTAAATCGGGAGTTATGGATACATTTAAGTATTTTACATATGTAGGGGAGGTAGGCGTTCTCTTGGCCTGATCATGCCCATTTTCAATACCAACCAACTAGATCATACTTCCAACATCTGACCAAAATTTCAAGGGTCTAGCTTGATTTTATCGAAAGTTATCGTGCGAACGGACAGACAGACAGACAGACATGGCTAAATCGAATCAGGTGGTGACCCTGATCATTTATATATATACATTGCTATACCTCCGGAGCCTCCTTTAAGGTGTTACATATTTCCGTCGTGACAAAAACAATATACCCTATACTAAAAGTCTAGGGTATAAATATGATGACGCGCATCATTAATTGTCGCGCTACGCCCCAGGCCCCACTAGGAGTATAACCACAGAGCAGAGATATACCATAGTTGGAACTCAGTATAAATTAAGCAAAGGTTGCCCATAGTATCTCACTTGCGTAGGAGTTGTGTTCACTAATCCGTACACAATGGATGTGCAAAATGTGAGAACTAAAGCCCCCCATATACCTTGCGATCAGTCGACATCGATCTGACGATGTTGTGATCGTCAAATTGATTGCACAGTGTATGTACTTATCGTTGACGATTTGTTTTATATTTCCATACCATCGTCAGATTGATCCGAAGATGAATATCATTGTCGTCTAACGATGAATTGCATTGTCTATGGGGGTCTTATATCCATGTCCATTGTGCCTGGCGGGGCCTCTAAAATGGGAGTGAACGTCGCATGCTTATTTGTGTGCGTGGGATTATTTGCATCCTGCCTTAAAAATAAATCTGTTCTGAGTTCCTACTCTTAGTACGTCTGCTAGGTGGTATAACCAAACAGTATAAATTCCACAAGAGTTATCACTCCATAGAACTTTCGCCTCTGCCAGGAGATTTGTATGTATTGACAAATTGTATAAACATAGTATAAGCTACACAGTATAGATACACAAGAGAATCAATACATACAAATCTACCGCCGAAGGCAGAGTCAGCTTTCTTGTGAAGTCTATACATACAAATCTCCTGGCAGAGGGGAAAGTTATACGGATATGGAGTGATAACTCTTGTAGAATTATCAATCCTCTTTGGTATAACCGCGAAGACACAACGAAAATACAATTAACGAAAATCCCACTCACTTTTAAATTTTAATTTTCCCGTAAAATTCCCGATCGTCGTCCGTGCAAGAGTTCAACCAACGCTCATATGACGCACGCGCCACCTGTTATGCAAATTGTGAAAACAAAAATGTATCACGCTCCAAGCCAAGGGAGCGTGTAAAATTTTCGCTCTGAAGAGGAAGTAGCCGCTCAGCAGCGGATTCATGGAGCGATTGCATTCACCAGACATTGGGACAGTAGCGCTACCATATCTCTATCATCGGGGACTTTTGAGTACATATTCATGGGACTCAACCATTGTGCAAAATTTCACAATTTTTCTAACTAATCAACCTTTTTCGAAATCCTAGCCCGGACTCTGTGCTCTCATAAGTGAAGCAAACTGTCAATGTTAATTTTAAATTTCAACTGCGGAAAAAATCAAACCCCAAAATTACATTTGAAAACAAATTTATTCCATCGCTTAAAACTACAAAACATCGATAATCCAAAAACTACCAACTATTCGTTTCCCCTGGCCATTTCGTCCTTAAACAAATTCTCCAGTTGATTCAACAGACCCACCGCTCGAATATTTTCCTTCATCAGCGCGAAGTCCTCGAGCGGTGTCAACAACTTAATTGCTTCGCTGTATGTAGTAATTGCCTGCGCCTGATATCCTTGTGGTGCCAGTAGCGACTCCTCCGTGTCATCCATCCCAATTCCCTGATCGTAAGGCGACCAACTCTCGTCATTGTGTGTATTCTCTATCTGTACATATTTCGATTCGTCATTATCTGCGTCCTGTTCCATTTGCCCATCTGAATCCTTCTTCGGCTCTTTCAGATTCGACGTCTCTTTGCCGGTTCCTTCGAGCATTTTGAAATACTCCGATAAGCTGACCGGATCATCTCGTTTTATCGTTGCAATTATATCAGCAATGTCCAGTGTTTTGATACGTTCCGCATCGAATGGACCCGTATGGAAATCGGTCAATTTCAAGCTGTGCAACTTGTACTTGTCCTTCAAGCGACTTAGCCACTTATTATTCGATTTAAAGTCCTTGTAATCGAGATGGGCGGCGATCTTATGGCCGGCTTCGCGTATCTTATCATCCGTCACGTCCATATAGTGACGGGCTCGAAGGATCCATTCGTAGATTATTCGTCCGGTTGCCACGTGCAACGGATTGCGAATACGACGCACCAAATCGACCTCATCATTTGTACTTTTCGCCCACATCGACAAATAGTCCTGTTTACGACGTATAACGCGTCGTACTTGCTGCTTACTACAGCCGTAACGTTGCGCTATCAGTCCCGTGCGCACGCCACGTTGATTTTCTCGAATGATTTCCGTTCTCTCGGCAAGGGTCAGTTCGCGTCGATGAACGATAGCTGTGTCCTGTTAATTTGAAGAGAATTAGTTCAAAATTCTGTTAGAAATTATTCAAAATATATTTCCGTACCTTTTTGGCTGGCATTATGTGTAAGCAAATTGTAGCGTATCTCTCTCCACGACAGTCTAAAACACCCTCCGGAATACAACTGAGGCTCTGCCGAGCCTGCCTACGCTTAAAACCCTCGAAGATTAGAGCTGTCGACTACCCTTCGTTCTGTTAAATTTTTGTGAGTGTGTGTTCCGACTTCTTGGAATTGTTCTTGTAAATTCGAACCCTTGGGTCGGGTAATTTCCAAAGTCCAAACACACGCTGGGCTAGTCTCCTCGCATACCGTACTCTGCCGCAAAGGACATGATGACGACGGTTCTGGGTATTTGTTGGCAACGACGCTCGTCAACTTTGCCATACACTCTGTCCGTATCGATATACGTGTACCCTTGTAGCCTGCGTTTCAATTTCAATGCACGCGGGCTCATCAGTGCACAGGGGGCTAAAGTGTAGACAGAGCAACTGTGCAGGCAGCCCGGGCGAGGATAATGACAAGATTCGAGATCCGTAGTAGGTACGAGAATCGAGAACTCGGATCGAATGTGATGGAAGAGAACAAAGTGAATGTCGAAATTATATGATACGAGGATATTTTGGGCATGTGGTTGCCAATGCGACAGATGTTAGTGGTGCACATGTACATGGATGGCAATCGCAAGTGTACACACTGTGAAATTTGATCGAAGCACATACGTACATACTTGTCATACTAATACGCACTTTCGAGAGTAGTCTAGCCAGTCGTTTCATTTTCTAATTTAACTCTGCCTGAATAGTGATCATTTGCTGAACATTGGAAATTAATAAGATAATACATGGGCCGTGGCCCGCAAAAGAGCCCGAAGCACTGTAACAATAAGTCTACTGTGCCATGTCCAGAACCTGGAGAGCAGTACATACTAGATCCTCATCTCGAAAAATCGACTGAGATGGCCGAGTTGGATCGAAGCAACGTCCTCGGCCATGGGGTGGACAATGCCGGCGAGCAAGAGCTTCACGTTCACAGAGGATGTGTTCTGGGGTTTCGGTTTCGTCGTCCGCCTCACGAAAAACTACAGCATATTATTTTCAGGTGACCTCGAAGACGGGAGTGACCTGTGAGAAATCCACAGATAACTCTGACCCAGTATCTGCTCAGGCTGAGCAAATCAAGGGACCGGTTACGGGAGTAGCCTGCAATGAACAATTTTGATTGTCACATACCAGGGAGAGCTTCCCACAGCGAGGCAGTTCTCTCCCCCTCCCAGCCCTTAATCCGCTGCCATCAGTTCTACGGCCCATTCTTTTGCATATCATTCTTGTTTGGTGGACGGTGCTTAGAATGGGAACCCACAGGACTCTACTGGGGAAGGTGCAAAGATTGGATCCACTCCATCAGCTGGGATCTCCTGGATGTGCTTCTAAATCTTTTACCACTCGATATTTTTGCTGAACAGCAAGCAACGATTTGTAACGAACCATATTATGGTCTGGTAATGCTGCTCCCAATGGCAGATCGAAGCAGCACCTGATGAGTAGTGATCTGTTGGTGGTACGAAACCAGAGGCCGAGGGTCCCATTACACCCGAACCCAGGTGCGACCGCGTGGGCGTCTGATCCGTCCGCCAACCATTCCATCCTTATCGACAATTTTTTTTTTTTTTTCATTCCCCATTTTTACCTCCTCTGTTTGTGTTGTCTTCCCCAGGCCTATGCATTTTTGTGAATACGTAAAGGACAGGGGCAACGAGCGGCGAAAACCCCGCCCACGTCTCCCGAACTGAGCTACAGCAAGCATAGGCCGCTGCTTAGCTCGTTGAGGAGCCTTTTTCTTCGCCAGATGCCACGGCCCGACCTTCACGGTCACTATGCTACCTTAGGCTCCGTCCCCACGGGCATCTTCGGATGCTCACCAAACCGTCCGTTACACGGCCCTGCTGCCCAGGGTGGCGGTCAATTTAATTCCGCCAGTGACTGCATTGATTTCATCACCCCAATTTTTGACCGACCCATTATCCAACTTTAATTTCCCGTTGACCGACTTCAACTATCTATTTAAAGTTCCATTGTGTGCGTTCAGAAGGGACTGAGCAACTTCCGCTCAGCGAACATGTTCAGAACGAGCGGGTTCAGAAGTGACTGAGCAACTTCTGCTCGGGTGAGCATGATCAAATTTCACCGAGCAAGAAATATTTCTGCTCACTGATCAGTGCTCAGGTTCTTCTTCTTCTTTTTCAACCTCACGCTCATGTTACGACTTTCGAATTTTGACAGTTATCAACTTGGTTGTTGTGTTTTCGCCGCTTTCGGCTTCTAGTTCTTTGGTTTTCGAGTGCTTTTGATTTTGTTTTCTCGTTGTTCGTGATTTTTGTAATGGACAGCGTGGGATTCATGTATTTTCCACTTTTCGGCACTTGACGTCTAAAATTGTCATCGTCAGCTTTCAGCTGGTCGATTTGTCAGCTGGTCGCTTTGTCAGCTGGTCGCTTTGTCAGCTGGTGAAGTAGCGTTCAGCAGGTGCAGACTCCAAACCGAGTAGCTCCGGAGCGAGCGGTTTCTGCTCTTTTGCCACCTTCTGAACGCACTCATTGTACCTACCTGTCTAGATCATATTAGCGTTACTTTACGTTACGCAAAATATATTCAAACCCGCAGTCAAAACACATATACATGTCACAAAAACACAAAATGATTATTTAATAAACAAAATCTGAGTCTTTAGTTTTATTCCAATAAAAATTAATTATCATTATAACAATAAACTAGTAACTGTCTTTAGCATTCTCTTCCTTAAGCATCACATCAAGTTGAGTCAATAAACAAGCGGCCCGAATATTTTCCTTCTGTAGAAGAAATTCTTCGACAGCAGCCAACGCCTCCCTGGCTTCCATGTACGACGTGACCTTCCACCTTGAACTCTTTGTTGGAGTGACACTAATCTCAGTATCCGGATCTAACTGTTCAGGATCCATGTCGATCTCATCTTCCCGTTTCACCGTAACGTCTTCAATTTCGATGGCCTCTTCATTCAGATCGGTGTCGCTTTGATTGAGATCCGTAATCGCATCTGAACCATCAGCATCGGTGAAGATCTCTTCAATGCACTCATCACTCACCACGCCATCAGCAGTTTTATGTTTTTTGAGATATTCCTCGCTGGCAATTAAAATGTCCGGATCCGTTTGTCGAATATAATCAACGATATCAGCAACGTACAAAGATTTCAAATTTGCAGGATCGACAGGCTTCCTGTTCAAACTAGTAAGCTGCAAATCTTCAATTCTATAATGTAACTGAAGTCGTTTGAACCACGTTCTATCTGACTGAAAATCTTTGATTTTTAGAAACTCGGCTACGTCATTCGCCGCCTGTTGTACTTTCTGATTGGTAACAGTAGTCTGATAGCGAGCGCGAAGTATCCATTCGTAGACAATTTTTTCAATAGCTGCACTTGCTGGATTTAAGTATCCTTGCATATCCGCATGTCGAGACAAGTACTCCTCCCTGCGGCGCCAAATACGGCTTATTAGTTGGCGCCGAACATTATAGCGCTCGCAAAGGTCCTTGACCCGAGCACCGCTATCCTTCTCCAGAATGACATTGACCTTTTGGGCAAGTGTTAACATAACGGGTGCTTTCTTCATCTGGAAAAAAAAATATATGTGTATCCTTTGAAAAGGAGTATACCTACAAAATACCTTTGTTTTATCACTACTTGTACCCGGTTGAAGTTTTATCGCACTTTTGGACAAATACTCCTCCTTTTTACGCAAAATATGGTAAATTGCTTGGCGGTTAAGATTAAAGCGTTTGGCAAGGTCCTTAATCTGAGCACCGTTGTGTCTTGCCAGAATTATGTTGATACTTCGGCCAAATATAGCGCGTGAGGTCTTTCTCTGAGAAACGAGACAAATTATGGTTACATATAACAGTGCATTCAGGACGAACCGAAAAAATAATTTTGTATTGCCACTTACGAGTTTGTTGATATCCCGGGACAAATACTCCTCTCTGCGACGCCAAATGCGATAAATATTTGGACGGCTTATATTATAGCGTTTGCAAAGGTCGTTGATCGTAACACCGTTACCCTTCTCCCGAATGAGATTGATGCGTTGGTCAAGCGTTAGCCTAACAAGTTTCTAGTTTCGTGTGACAAGAGAAATGTTGTTTATACTTTAAAAAGGACTATAATGGTTTTCGGATCATCTAGTAAGATACCTTTCGTGTTGCACTTGCATCCTCCATGACGTGCAGAAGTTTGTCTATCGCTGCCAGGTCTTTCCCCTTTTTGGTCGGGTCCATGTCCATTGTTTCTTTCAGTCTTCTCAGATGATTGGCGTACATAGTAGAGATTTGCGGATCGTTTTCCCGAATGTACTGCAACAGAGCGTTAACGTGCAACGACTTCAAATTTGCCGGATCCACTGTCTTGGAATGCAGGCCAATGAGTGGTGTATTTTCTAAATTATAACGGGACTTAAGGCGTTCCAGCCAATCGTTGTCCGGGCAAAAATCCTCATTATGAAGATAGTCCGCCACTTCTTGGCCCACCAGTCGTATAGTATCATCTGTCACGTCCATACGGTAGCGAGCACGAAGTATCCATTCGTAAAGAATTCGATCCGTTGTTTCATTCGCGGCATTAGGCAACGAATTGTTTTGGGTACGCTCAGAGAGAGCCAAATACTCATTCCTGAGGCGCCAAATACGCGTTATATGATTGACCCCGACTTTGTAGCGATCGGCAAGCTCCTTGCTTTGCGCACCCTTCTCCTTTTCTTGAATGATCCGCAAACGCTGATCAAGTGTGAGCTGCGGTTTGCGAACGACTTTTTTGTTCTATAAAACGAAGAAAATATAGTTTCTTCAGTCATGCCTGTAGTGTTGGCCAAAGTACGAATGGAAGTACCTTTCGTTTGTTTTCAGACATTTTCGTGGCTCTAGAAAGTCTACTTCTGCGTAATCTAGCCAGTCTTAAATTCTTCACGAGCATTATTCTATTGATTTTTTATGGCTGTTTGAAGTACCCGAAAAATGCCTGTTAAGAAATATATATTCAATGTACTTAATCGCATTAATCGAGATTACATTAACCCTAGATGGACATACTTATTTTAGATACACAAAGAATGTGCTTCGTCTAACCGACGACGCTCATTTTCACTAATGGTGCGGTCAGATACACTGGAACTAGCTTGCCAACTTCTGAAAATTTTGCTCGCGGTGTAGTGTAAGCATTACGTAATCAATGACACAAAAACAGCGATGATGTACATCGGCACTTTAGGCCCGTCCGATGTAAGTACATTTTAATTTTGATCCATTTGCTTTCAAGTTGTATGATTTGCCTTGAAAAATGGTGTCCTTATCGCCCCGATTCAGGAGATACCAGGCAAATGCAAGAATGTGCTTTTTCCTTACCAAAGGGCTCAAAGCACCATCAGCAAAAGTCTACTGCATCCGCGTCATGAAGCCTACTTCATTGCCAGGAATGTCCTTTTTCCACATCAAAGAACTCAAAATACCTACGACAGTAGTCTAGTGTATTCGCTTCAACACGCCCACTCATATGATACCCATCTTCCCTAGATATCACTTCACTGCCAAGAATAGCCTTGTTCCCTCACTAACGGACTCAAAATGTCATCATCCTTTACCAAAGGACTCACAATGACTACAACAGTACTCCATTGCCTTGGTCCCATCCACCCCGAATCAGGAGATACCCATATCTACTAGTTTGGTTTCATTTCATGATAAAGAGAGTCCTTTTGTACTGGCGCACACCTGCAGCAGGACCATAATATCGTGTAGTACCCAAGGAAGGTAAGTATCAACTTTGTTTGAGATTGGACCACGGGAAATGCCTGGAGGAGCGATCTTTGGAAAGACTTAGGCGAGTTACTCTGGTTTGAATACAATAGAATATACCGTTATTCAGGGCCGGTCTAAGACGAAACAGGCGGTCGCCTAGTAGTTGGCACGGTAAGCAATTTAACCTTGCAAAATATTCTAGTGAAATGTCATACGACAAATTTTATCCTTTTCTTAATATTTTCATAACTTTTAAGCGGTGCCTCGGATCGAAAATATTTATCGGATGTAAATTAAAAACCGTCAAATTCTGCGTCAAATGTACTACTCAAAGTCGGGATTCGGTTCGGTAGTATAGTCGAAATTGATAATAAAAAAAGTGTAAATTTTGGAGACTTGGAAGAAAATTACACTTTAAAACTTTCCGGGCTCGAAAGATCTTTGAAACGGATGCAGCAAATGAAAAATCCCGATGTACTCGTACAAAAGTTGAAGATATTTCGATTTACAATCTAACGTGCCCAATAGTTTTCAAATTCGCTCGTTTTTAATGTAGTTGTGTGGCAAAATGCAGAAATGCTTGCTTAGCGATTTCAGCCTTAATAGTTCTATCTCGGTAAATATGACAGCTAAAATTTTAATTTTAGTGTCAATTTGTAAACATTTTAACCTTGTATAAAAAAAAGTTTTGCTAAGTGTTTTTTTCAGACTAATTTAATTAACAGATTAAATTTCTTCCATTTCAAAGCTAGACACTTTCCAGACAGTTTCAGCTTGACTCCTAATGTATTTCGTCATGTTGAATCAAATGAAACCAACGGCAATTCCATAATTCCGGATTTTCTAAAATATAATAAAATATCTGCATTTGTATAGAGACCATCCCTTACTCTTCCTCCCCTCTATTTGCATTTGGCCAAGCCTTCAGCCACAAATTGTAGTAATCCTTCATACTCCTACCAAATTCCATGAATGTATTTTAGCTTTAGCAGTTTTTGAGATATTCTCTGAAAAAAAAACTCTAAAAAGCCTCACTATGCCCAATCTTGCTGGAAGAAACTAGATACGCCCGTAATACTTGGAAAGCGTCATTCGAACATGTAAATCTTTTTTCCTCTCATTTGCTTGATCATACTTATGTATATCTACTACAGACAATGGACCATGACTGGCAGTTGGAAGTAGTCACGGTTGCTTAAAACGGGACCTACTCTTTTCGACCTAAGTTTAATATCCAGACCTAGGTCTAACACCCTAGCTCCTGTTAGTAGGTACGCTTTGAAAAATATCTAGGTCCGCAGATCTAGGAAGACTTGGGTAGATACGCAAATTTTGAAAAAACAGAAGAGCAGTATTGGGTAGGTAGCAGTGACGTGCACTCGTAGTAAGCAATTCCAAACTGCTTGACTTACCGAAATAAGCAATTCAATAATAAACTTTGCTTACACCAGTACACATATCATCATTTCAGTCAATGTTTTTCTTTAAGCTGAAGAATACATATTATCATTCAAATATTCCTTTACACACTCAAATTCTGATCCGCGCCTTCTTTTGGTTAAAAAACATTCGTTCAATTACTTTAGATAATATTCAAACCTCCCACATTTTGCACACCATAGACACCAAACTTAGAATAGGAAAATGTGCCTAGATCTTTAGATGCATGTACCATGTGTGCATCCAAATACTAGAGACATGTTGATTCCAGAAAATGGGAATCTTGGATTTCGGTAGTACATTGGGCAACGATTTTTTTTTGTTTTGTTCGCAAATTTATATGAGACAAGTCAAGCACTGGCGCGACTGCTTTTGTGTGTGGGATAAAGCCCAATGATGCTTGTTAATGAAATGTTGCCAATGCAGGGAATGTTTATGGGAATTTGATTTTTCCAGTAGAGCTTTTGTTTTTGTTATGTAATGGATTTTCCGTTGCAATTTAAAAGAGGAAATCAGTGCAATCGGGTGATTTTGATTAAATTGTGATTTGAAGTTTTTTTGACCGTTTGTAGTGATTTAATTGATTTGATTTGTGATAAAAGTGGTAAGTTTTCTTTTCGCATTATGTCGGAGTATTGCTGCGCGACGGATTTCGTACTAAAAGCGGGATTCTCAACTCTTTCCTTTGCCAAGAAAAGAGAAATTATAGAATCGGATAGACCGAAGCCAGATCTTAGTTTAGAGTTTAAATTAAAAAATATTACGCGAAAATTCCATATCGAAACGTATGAAAAGTACATTTGGTTAACGGGAAGCTATAAATTAAATAAGTTGTTTTGCTGGCCGTGTCTTTTGTTCACGAATGAAAAATCTGTTTGGAATAAAGCTGGATTTAGTGATTTGAATAATTTTACGGGCTCAGCAGCAAAGCATTCAAGTTCCGAAAAACATCTTCAGTCGTTAATTAAATTAGATAATTTTGGTTCTCAGCGTATAGAGTTTATGCTTAGTAACCAGGTGGCAATATCTGTTAGTTTGCATAATGAAAAAGTTGAGCGTAATCGTAATATTTTGAAACGTTTAATCGATACTGTAATTTTTTTGGCAAAACAGGAGCTTCCTTTTCGCGGAAATAATGACGACTCTTCTTCAAATAATCGTGGTAATTTTATCGAAACCGTAAATTTCTTGAGTTTGTACGATCCGATAATTGAGTCCCACATAGATTCTATAAAAGCAAATGCAGCGTTTTCGGGTTTGTCTAATAGAATCCAAAACGATCTTGTTTCCGCTATAGCTAATTTGGTTCGAAATAAAATCAATTTGGAAATAAAGGAGGCTCCATTTGTAGCTGTAATGGTCGACGAAACGCCAGATGTTAGCGGTCGGGAACAATTAACGATGATTTTTAGATATACAATATCAAATGAGATTGAAGAAAGATTTATCGGATTTTTGGATGTAAGCGCTAATCGTACAGCTACAGCAATAAGCTCTCACATTTTAAAACAATTGCAAAATTTTAATATCGATAAGAAATTAATTGCACAATGTTACGATGGCGCAGCAGTAATGAGTTCTCAAATTCGTGGAGTTCAGACTTTAATTCGGGAAAAACATAAATCGGCAATTTTCGTTCCATGTTACGCTCATTCACTAAATCTAGTATTGTCTAAAGCAGTTGAGTTTATTCCGGAAATTAAATTATTTTTCGCGCACATCAATAAAATCGCATCATTTTTTAATACATCCACTAAAAGGTCGGACCTTTTTGCAAATATAGTAAATCGTCGTTTACCATCGGTTTCCAAAACGCGTTGGCATTATCATTCGCGTATTATTAACGTTATATTTGAACATAAGCATGAAATTTGTACAGTTTTTGAGACAATTTCGAATGGTTCTCAACACTGGGATGGCGATTCCTTGACTTTTTCCGATATATACTTACAAAAATTCGCAGAGTCAGATTTTCAATTATATCTGTTAATTTTTTCTGAAATTTTTTCGAAAACTGATATATTATTTAATATTATTCAGAGCAAAGTGGTAAACATTTCATATGCAAGCCAAAAAATTATTGAATTTGAAAATTGGCTTGAAAATGACTTTTCTAAAAAGTTTGATAATTTCTATTCGACAGTTACAGCAGAATATCAGCCACCACGTAAGAAATGTAGAAATGCGATAGATCCTTTACAAAATTTACGGCGGATATTTCGGGAGATTATAGATGTTATTCTCGGGCAAATTCGAGATCGATTCCATTCGTTTAAAGATCTTTCATTTTTAGAGTTGCTTGAACCGAATTATTTTTCTAAATTCAAGTCAAATTTTCCCGATAAAAATTTTGACTCACTTATTGAATATCACGGTCAATTTTTCGACAGAATAAAGTTGAAAAATGAGCTAAAAGTTATTTATTCTTCAGATGAGTTTAAAAACGCGAATCCTAGTAAAATTCTCGATTATTTTCAAAAAAACGGCCTTATGTCGCAAACGGTTTTAAGCAAGTTCATATTTTAGCAAAATTATTAACGTCAATTCCAGTCACAGTGGCAACTGCGGAAAGGTCATTTTCAACACTAAAGCGCGTTCACACATTTTTGAGAAATCGCCAATCCCAAGAAAGACTTTCGGATCTTGCTTTAATTGCGGTTGAAAAGGATCTTCTTATACAAATGCGAAGAGAAAACGATTTTTTTGATAATGTGATTAAAGAGTTTTTACTTAAAGAACGGCGCATAGATTTGAAATACAAATAAATGGCAATGGCGAAAGAATATTTATTTATTTCAAATACCCCTGAATTTTTCTTAGTCTTAATTAACATAATATTTATTTACAAGTATCATTTTTTTATTAGTAATATTTTATTTATTTATTTTTTTTTTTGTATTCCGAATATATGTGCCAATATTTTATTTATATCTTTCCTGATTTCTTCTTTAAGGCTTAAAGCCGCTTGGTATAAATGTTTTTGTGACTGTCCATATTCTATTATACAGTCCATTTTTGTTTATGCTAAATTGGCTTTAGGGCGCCCAACTGCTTGACTATGAAAAATTTCCACTGCACGTCACTGGTAGGTAGGTATGTATCCAGGTCTGGGTAGGTCTCTAGGTCTGGCTAGGTAATCATGTCTGGGTAGATCCGCAGGTTTTGAAAGAACAGAAGATCAGTGCTGGGCAGATACGCAGACCTACCCCTTCCTTATCAATGGAGTAGGTCTGGTAAGATATTCACACAGGTTTTGAAAGAACAAAACATCAGGAGTAGGTCTGGTACGGATAGATAAGATATGTCTTCTTTAACTGATTTTTTAAGGAAAAATCAGTAATTCGACCCTCCCTCGATAACGAGTTTCGACTCCAGAATAAGTTTTCCTTATGTTACATGACCCCAGGAATCGATTGGCATCATTGGATTTTTTTAGTGTCATTTATACAACATTTTGCGGATATATATATGTACGGAGGTTGCCTTTTATATTTCGGGATTGGACAACCCTAGTGTTGCAATCTGGCAACTGACAGCTCTATCGTAAAGTTTGACATTTTTGAGGTTATACGTACTCAGAACGTTTTGACATGCGAGCGCTATTTGTATTTTTTACAGTAACTTAAAAGATTAATCTCGGCCAAATAATGGAATTCAATCGTGCGATTATTTTTTACAACTTTAGACGTGGATTAACTCAGCAACAGTGCATGGATGAACTGAATTCAATTTTTGGCGATGAAGCTCCATCAAGGACCAGTGTTTATCGATGGTATGGTGAATTCAATCGAGGTCGTAGTTCACTCCAAGACGAATTTCGTGAAGGTCGTCCAAAATCAGTTGCTTTTCCGGAAACCATTGATGCTGTGCGCGAACTGATATTGCAAGATCGTCGTGACCTACCGTGAGATTGAGACAACCTTAGGCATTAGTGGGACCAGCATACATTCAATATTGCATGAACATTTGACTGTCAAAAAAATTTGTTCGCGTTGGATCCCACACAATTTGTCAATCGCTCAAAAAAGGCTCGTGTCGATTGGTCGAAAGAAATGCTCAAAAAATACGATCGCGGTGCTTCGAAACACGTCTATGACATCGTGACAGGTGATGAATCGTGGATTTACGCGTATGAGCCCGAAAGTAAACAGCGGTCGACTGTATGGGTGTTTCAAGATGAGCCAAACCCAACAAAAGTTGTTCGCGCACGAAGCACTTCCAAGCAAATGGTCGCCTGTTTTTTCGGAAAAACTGGACATGTCGCAACCGTACCACTAGAACAACGCAGAACAGTCAATTCTGAGTGGTACACAACCATTTGTTTGCCAGTTGTCTTCCAAGAAATCAGGAAAACCAACCGCCGAAGACGGATCACTCTTCACCACGACAATGCGAGCTCTCACACATCAGCTCAAACAACTGCATTTTTGAGCACTCAAAACATAGATTTGATGGGTCATCCGCCGTATAGTCCTGACTTGGCACCGAATGACTTCTTTTTATTCCCGTACGTAAAAAACAAACTGAGATGTCAACGTTTTTCAACACCTGAAGAAGCGGTTGCTGCGTTCAGAATGCATGTTTTGGAGACACCTCAATCAGAGTGGCAAAAGTGCTTTGACAATTGGTTGAAACGCATGCAAAAGTGTATATATCTTCATGGGGAATATTTTGAAAAACAATAAAGCGATTTTCACTGATTAATATTTGTTTTTGTTCTCTAATCCCGAAATATAAAAGGCAACCCTCGTATATATCCGCAAAATGTTGTGGACACGATAACAGTCGAACGGAAGTCGTAAGCGAAGCGAAACTTTTCCAGTTGATAGATGTCAGTGGGGAGCCAGCAGTACCGATAAAGCGGTTCAAAAGTTACAGCTATATAACATCAAAAGTATCTAAGCCTAGTAACTCCGTAACGAAAAAAGCTAGCTGCACCAAACTTGTCCAGTAGGTAGACGTCAATAAAGACTAGCCTATTATTGAGTTTCAGCAAACATCTATCTAGCGGTTAAAAAGTCACAGCTATATGACTGCATAATTTTATAAACAAAATAACTACATAATGGAAGAAGCTAGCTCGTCGAAACCTATCCAATTGGTGGACGTTAGGGAGGACGGGGCTATCTAATCTATCTATCTATCTAATTTCAGAAAAATGCATCAAACGGTTCAAAAGTTGCAGCTATATAACGGCTAAATTTTGGTGGTTAGGTTGCTCATTGCAAATCTGAAGTCGAAATTGACAAAAATCAAAAACAGAAGGAGATCCTGAACGGCAATCCTATTTTTTCCAAAACACGGCCAAACTGGCTGGAAAAAACTTTTAGGCTTTCTTTTTTTGGATCGCGAATCTTAACTCAGAATTGCAAAAAAAAAACAAAGTGGAGATCTAGAGTGGCAACACTTTTTTTTCCTGTAAGCGCGGCCAATCTTGCTGGAAAAGAAACTAGTAGTGGGTTTTTTGGGTCGCTAGCTCCGATTCTGAAGCCAAAATTAAAAAAAAAAAAGAAATAAAAGTGGCGGATCCGGAAGGCAACATTTTCTCTTCATAAACACGACCGATCTTGCTGGGAGTACGGATATTTTTCAGTTACCGATAAAGTCAAAATTTAAAAAAATTTGGGATCCAGATTACTGTTGTACAACCATGAAGAAAATATTCATTCCGAAAAAATGTCAGGAAGCACTCTGCAACTCCATGCATAAAGTGCTTTCAACTTCAATATTAATTATACCTTAATCTTGATTTTATCCTGAAAGAAACCCTAAGGAGCGAATCAATAAAAGGCGCTTTTCTAAATAAAGATTGGCCGCATTGCAAATGCAAGTGTTAATCGAATTAATCTACTCCATTCCATAAACATGGGTTAGGTCCGCCGATCTACATAGGTTTTCGGATTAAGATCATGTGCCGTATCGGATCGGGTCCGATCCGATCCGCTAAATTAGGGGATCATACTATGATTAGTTGAAAACCATTGCCTGCCATCGAGTATCTACGCGGATATCGGTTAGTGGCGATGGCATTTGGAAGAAAATATAGCTGTCCAGATTCACGATAGCAACTGACAGCCAGTCTGTAGCAGACGTTAAACTCTCAAAAAATATTTGTGAATATACAGAAAAGTAACTCTATCCCGTTTGACATTAAACCAGCAGAAATAACCGGGGAATCCATAGATTCTCTTCATAACCCGGAGTGTTGGTAACCCTATGTATAATGTAAGTAAATCAAACTGAACTTACCATAGTCAACCAGTCAGTGACCACACTATAAATAGTTTATTCACACAATTTGCTATATAAAAAATGAGTCTACCGCTTCAGCGACATTTTCATACGTGCATACACAACTCAACACATCACCCCGAATAGTCGTCGGAACGATTCATTCGATATCTCTCGTGATACTAAAAATACGAGTACGTAGGAGATACAGAGACTGGCGAGAGACACACAACTGCAACTACTACCAGTCCAGTACGACGACGTGATCACGGCACGCAGTTTGTGTAGTGATACCGAAAAGAAAGGTGGAACGAAAGCAAGATCCGATGATACTCAACGTTCTTCGTACATGACAGATACGTAGATTCAAAATGATTCTTTGTTGCTTTTAGTAAATTGTTAAATGGGGCATACGCGCATTCACTACTTCTATAATAACTGGTTTCGGAGGATGCATGTTGCTAGCATACTCCTGCCCATTTAGCCGTATTTCGCGACAAGCCGAGAATGGCTTTGGCCGGCTTCTCATGCCACTTAGGCCGGTTTCACACGGAACGCACGATACACGAGATTCTAGCAGAAAACACCAGTGGCGAGTGAGCTTTGTATGTGCGATGATTAATTTTAAATTGCACTCGTATGAAAGCTCGCTCGCCACTGCTGCTTTCTGCTAGAATCTCGTGTATCGTGCGTTCCATGTGAAACCGGCCTTACGGTATACGAGATTCTAGCAGAAAGCTTCAGTGGCAGCATGCTTTCCATACCAGCTAGACGATCCGGCTTCACTGTGTGCTTTGTCTATCAGCACGCTCTTGGCGCTATTGTTTTCGTTTATTTTCAATAATTATTAGTACTATGAATTGGACAACTCTTTTCAATATTAGTCAGTACTATTCAACAAAAGGCGGTCAAGGCCCGACGTCGGGCTATCGCGCCACGATGGCGATTCGAAAACACTCACGTCCATTGATGCTTAACTTGTAACAATACCAAAGTTCCTTTTAAGGGGTGTGAAAAAAAATACCACGGACTTTCCCTTTGAGGGCCTGTCGTTAAAACCGACAATCAAAGGACATGATGTGTATGCCAGCAACTTGCACTATCCGAAATCTTTATATGCTAACGAAACGTCAACTATGCCTCCGATAAGGACTGACTCAACGGTTACGACTTTTAGCTATCGTACAATGACAAAGATTGGATTCTGGAATGTGCGTACTCTCCTGGACAATGGATCAGAAGGTCCCCAGAACGCACGATTTCTTCAATTAGAGAGTGAATTTCTGAGGTACAAATTAAATATCTTAGGAGTTAGTGAGATAAGATGGTGGAACAGCGGAGAATTCATCTCTCCAACGGGCAGCACTGTAATGTTGTACTCCGGTAAAGCTACCGGTAGTCGTCGTGAGTCAGGTGTGGGGCTTCTTTTAACCAGAGCCGCGCGAAACTGTCTCTTATCCTGGGAACCGGTCTCTGACAGGGTCTTGACCGCCAGGTTCCGGACCAAAATGAGGAACATCTCAATAATACAATGTTATGCCCCTACTGAACCCGACAATGTCTTGGCAAAAGACTCCTTCTACGAAGAACTAAACGCCGTTCAGAGCAGAACACCTAAAGGTGACATTGTAATGGTTATGGGTGATTTGAATGCGAAAGTTGGCGCTGATAACTATGGGCTCAGACATGTGATGGGGAGACACGGTCTTGGTGATCGTAATGACAACGGTGAAAGATTTGTAGAGTTCTGCAACTTTCACAGTCTCTTCATCGGTGGTACTATGTTTGAGCATAAGGACCACCACAAAATCAGTTGGTCCTCTGTTGATCGGCGCAGAACACAAAATCAGATCGACCATTTTGCCATTAGTAAAAGATTCAAGAGTTGCCTCCTGGACGTGCGAAACAAGAAGGGTGCCGATATTGGGATGGGAAGAGACCATTATCTTATGATCGCTAATGTTCGATTGCGTATTGCAGCCGTGCGCCGCCCCAGAGACGAAAGATCCAGGCCCCGCAAATTCAACACCGCTCGACTAAAAAATCCGGCTGTCTTACAACAATATAATGACCATCTTGCGCAAAAAGCGGCTGAGATAACTAGTCACCCAGATAGTGACATAAACGAAAACTGGGATGCCATAAAAAATGCGTACATTGATAGCGCAAATACCATCCTTGGCCCAAACCCGGATTGCCGGAATAAGCCCTGGATGTCCGACGCTTCATGGCAGCGGATTGTTGAAAGAAAGGAGCTGAAAGTTCGTTTGGCTGCAGCATCAGACGACAATCGAAGCAGCATCGAACTCCTTTACCGTCAGAAAGCTCGAGAAGTTCAGCGTAGTGTGCGACGCGATAAAAGAGTTTATGCCAATTCTCTTTTAGCGTCAGCAGAAGAAGCCGCTAGAAGTAACAACTTAAACGCCGTATACGGTGTCATCAAGGAGTTTACAGGTGGTCGTAACTCCTGCCAACATCCGGTGAAAGATAGTGATGGAAAGCTACTTATCTTGGAAGAAGATCAAATGAGGCGGTGGAAAGAACACTTCGCCGCGGTCTTGAACCGTGTAACCTCTGGTGAAGTTCCCCCTCATATAGATAATTTAGCTAACCATCAAAATGTGCGTATACGGTCCACTGCCCCGACTAAAGAGGAAATAGTCACTGCAATTATTGCACTAAAACGAGGAAAGGCCGCCGGACTTGACGGCATCCCTGCCGAACTTTATCAAGCAGCGCCAAGCGTAACTGCCGATTTGCTGCATCCACTTGTTGATAAAGCGTGGAATACAGAGACCTTTCCCACTGAGTGGAAGGAAGGTTTGATCATCAAACTTCCAAAGAAGGGTAGCCTCACAGACTGTAATAATTGGAGAGGCATTTGTGTGCTTCCTGCCGTTGCCAAGATAATAGCTAAAATCGTCCTGGAAAGACTAAAGGCCCACTTAGAAAGCACAATTGATGAAGGGCAGGCTGGCTTTCGATCCGGATTCTCCTGTGTCGATCACATTAACACCTTGCGAATCATCATCGAGCAATGCGCTGAATACGATTCTCCGCTTCACTTGCTTTTCATCGATTTCGAAAAGGCTTTCGATAGTGTGAACCGGAATTCTATATGGGCGGCCTTGCGCAGGAGAGGCATCCCTGAGAAGCTTGTGGCTATTATTAAGGCAACCTATGACGGCGCGAAATGTCGCATTCTGCATAAAGGTAAGGTGTCGGGGGACTTTGAGATTCGCAGTGGAGTTCGGCAGGGGTGCATCCTCTCACCGATTCTATTCCTCATAGTGATCGGCGATGTGTTGCATGCAGCCCTATCCGGACTCGACAGAGGAATTCAATGGACTTTGACATCTTATCTACAACATCTTGACTACGCTGACGACATACGCCTACTCTCCCACAAGATCATGGATCTGTCCGCAATGGCGTTAGATCTCGAGAGGGAGGCAAGCAAGGTTGGGCTAAAGATTAATACCAACAAGACCAAGGTTCTTAGCCCGCCGTTGCGAAAAAGAAATCGGACACCTATTGCCATCAATATTAATGGGCAGCCTGTGGAGAAGGTGGACAACTTCGTCTACCTGGGTAGCATTGTTGCCGAAAATGGTGGTACGGAGCAGGACATCGCTCGTTGTATCAACCAGGCTAAACGCGCATACGGCATGCTGTCCAAAATCTGGCAGGGCAGTTATCTCAGCATCAAGACCAAGCTGGGCCTGTTTCGCTCCCTGGTACTATCAGTGCTTTTGTATGGGAGCAGTACATGGAAAGTTTCCGTAGGAGTTACCAGAAAGCTGCAAGTTTTCGTCAACTCATGTCTTCGTCGAATTTTAAAAATTTTCTGGCCCGAAACAATATCAAATGAAGAGCTAAGTCGGCGTACGGATCAGATGCCAATCGACGAATTGATACGCAGGCGAAAATGGCAGTGGATAGGTCACACATTGCGGAAGAGTGATAACTGCATTGCTTTGCATGCCATGAAATGGAACCCCATTTCCAACCAAGGCCGACCAAGAGGGGGTCCTCGAATCACATGGCGTCGATCTGTGGCAAGGGAGTGTCAGGTACTGGGTAAGTCTTTTGGGGAGTTGCGCCCCATTGCCCAGAACAGAGTTCGATGGCGCGCAGGAGTAGTTGACGCGCTATGCCCCGTTAGGGGTTAAGGTAAAGTAGTATAAGTTTGTCGGAATCACTCCAAAGTTAGGATGCTAACAGAAAATATTGTACATAACTACAGCAGAGGGCCGACAGTTGCACTTTTTCAAACTTTAACAAGGGCTCAAATAGAGTATTTCACTTAATTAGCGACTCAGCACTTATCTTGAGCCCAGCATTATTGGCTACGAATCATGAATTTTAATAAAGGGAGGGAGGCTTGTAGATGACAAGTTGGTATGTCACAATTCATTGTCGCTTATTAAATTATGTGACACATGCTCACCTTAAAGATTTCCAATTATTGCGTACCAATCAAGCAAGTCGACACAAATATTCAATTCATCCTTCACGGGAAAATTCCCACAAAATCAACACCTTTCCATCAACCCCTTGAGAATTTAACGGATTGTATTGCGATAAAACAACTGCCCAATTGTTGATAGTACGCACATGTGTGCAACGATTGTCACGCGGGGTAATCACGTCATATTATAGATTCTAGCCACCGTTAAAAACGCAGCCGTGGACAGGAGAAAAAAAACTACGAATCTTCCGGCAAAGAAGGAACACGTGTGTTTCAATGTTGACAACGAGTGAAATTACCCCTTGGTGAGAAATACCAAGGCCCATACTCATATCATTTGCGGCTGCGACGCATTATGAATGCTCGCGATTGTGAGAACCAAGCCAAGGATTCGCGTCATCCTTTGACAGCTGCTATTACGAGTACGACTGCTGATAGGACGCATATTGTTCGTGTCGTGCCCAACTGTGAGCACATGTGGGTCAATCCAGGATTCGTAAGAATCGTTTAAGATATTGCGTCTCCTTGAAATGAAAATGTTATAAAAACGTCGGTCGTCGCGTCAGTAAAGAAACACCACAAATGTTAAAAGAAGTTGTTTTTTTTCTCAATATTGCTTGTAACAATGGTGACATTGTTACTTGGATGTAATCAACCAAATCTTTGGTCGAACACAAAAGGATCAAGGAAGATATCTTGTACGCTACATGTATAGAAGAGGGATGTTTCTTAACTCTTTAAGCCAGGGAGTAAAGGCACAAATTCGTTGTGACAGGACATCACCTGCGATATTACGAATTGACAATTTTGCTGACTTATTCGACCAGAAAAAGGGTTAGCAATTACACGTTAGATTTTTAATATTCAAGATAATTTGAAAAATCACTGACTTTCAACCTAACAATAGCCGTGCTCTATTCACCCCATACAAAACGACTCCGGTGATGGATCGTATGGGATCCTATTGGATCCCAGTTGAAAGCGAATTGGTTGAACGTCAACTTCTCTCGCCTCTATATGCTTATTTGTATACTGAGTCCGCAATTTGGCCCCACTTTGACCGCGTATCTGGATGGTGGCTGTTTGAATTCGCTCGTCGCAGATCCGTGGCGTTCGATTCAATCTGAATCTTCATCTGCTTGAATCGATCACACAAGCTCGAGTACATTACTCATACATCCTTGGGTAGATTGGTATTTTAAAAGTATTCCTTGCTTTAGTTGAAACAGAAGCGTCAATAAATCATAAATTTGGAGTTCAGTTTTCTTGCAAGTTGTAACTTAAGATAAATTGTTGCCAATCCGTAGACTCTGATTTGCTTTGAGCAGAAACGATTGAAGTCTTCGATTCTTGAAAGAACACTGAATGATCTCCCAGCACCTATACCAGCGATGCACTATGGGAACCAACACATATGCAAATACTAGGCGCTGCGTTATTGTATTAAGTGCGGTTCGTAATGTTTTATCTTTGTAGTTACGACCGGATGAACTAGGCAACCTATTAGATCGTTCAATGAAAATATCAATTAAGAATTAGCATACTCGTCTCGATTGGCACTTCCTTCTTTGATTGCATTGCAACACCTGTTGTGTAGATGTTTTGAAAAAGGAAGATGTTGACTATGTACGAGTATTTGGATCTATAGTAGAAACGCGATCTCGTGGAACTTGTTTGAGTGTGAGGGCGTGATTAAGGGCACTTCTGCTAACGGCACTTCTTTGATTACCGGTAGATCAGCTACGAACTATTTCCGGAACGTGTCCAGCTTAAACGTCTTTTATACTTACGATTCCCCCCCCCCCCCCCCCCCCACAATAACTACCAAATTTCCGGCCGAAACCCTGCACTTTCCTAGTCTCCTACACACCTAAAGAAGAATCCATAGAGAAACGCTTCGGTAAAAAGTATTTTCGGCAGGATCTGCTCCGGCAGGATTGATATTTCGTGATTGCACATATTAACTTTATAACCCAATGACAGTCCGGAAAAACCATGCGATGGGGGTACGCGGTCATTTCCTTTACTATAATGCAATATTTAAATATTTAGCAGTTAGCACCCCTTAAGTTATCCATTTTCATTACGCTTATTGCCAATCCACAACGTCTAACGTTCATTCATTCGCGCTTTGATTGCATTCCAATGCGAGCAGATGTTTCGCAGCATATTCGCATTGCGAATATCGCCGATGACCATTTACGGAAGATGACTCTGTTTAAAGTTGTTACATGTAAAATGTGTGATGCTATCATAAAGGAAGTGGCATTCGAAGACAAACATGTGCAGAGGATCACGACTTTGTACTGAAGACCACGGTGTAGACATTCGCGTATCTCCTTGTACGTACTTGTAGAATGGTAACTACGAGTACAGTGAATAAGACGACGACACGATCTCCGAATGATATTGAACTTTCAGTCACGATCGATTATAAGGTGAAACCTGTTCACATGTCCTGCGGAGATATCACACACCGCGCGATTGCCTGTTACTTCTACCGATAATTGGCAATATCGTGATTTGAGATTGCTATAAAGTACTATGGTAAATATTAATTTATTAATAACTGAATTAATGGACGATAAGATGCACCAGCACCAGGTGGATGCAATCTGTGCAGCCCGAATTCCAGAAGGGAAAATTCGAGACTGTATAACAACTGCCAGATCAGAACTTGAACTCAGTAGTAGTCACACCGATAAATTCTACGAGTCATTCGTATCCAGAACAACACGAATGTGGAACAACTGCCATTTCTTGTTTTCTCCTGCAGCTAAGACCTATGAAAAAATGTAAACGAAACGTACACCGGTACCTCATTCAAACTCAACCCATCACAGCCCCACTACGCTAATTTCCTTCACGCTAAGGTTGTGCTCTCGCATCAAAGGGTATCCCCTAAGCTTTGGCATAAACATAAAAAAAAACAGAAACGCCACCGGCTTTTCACCTTACAAAAATGTGAACGTTCGTCAAGTCATAAATATTTTAAAATACTCCTGAAGTCAACTTGTCTTCTGGATCCACTTGAAAAATCTCACAATCAAAACATGCAATCCCAAAGGAAACTCATTTAGGGCAGATTTAGAAAAGCTTAGTAGGTTATACCCCTTATTTAAGTATATAGTGATAGGTGGGGACTTCAATTCTCGTCATTCAGACTGGGGTGACTCAGTAATTAACGCTCGTGGTAGGATATTGGCTGACTGGCTATATGAGTCGGCAGCCCCTAATATCTTTTCAGTTGTAGCTCCATCTACTCCCACAAGACCAAGTAGCTCTGCAACTTTAGACTTTTTCCTGGTTTCGGATGAATGGGAAGAGTTAATTCATTCATACGATTGTAACACTGTTGCAGGTATGTCAGATCACTTTCTAGTGCACCTGAAGGTTAAGTTGAGGGCTACAAGATGCCAACTTCTTCAAGCAGATCCTATTATGGTGAGGAACTTTTCTCGTACCAATTGGGACGAGTTTTCGGGTGAACTTGTCTCAGCTGCCGAAGAGATTAGACTGCCCACGGATAGGAATCTATCCTGTGATGAGGTTGACGAAGCTGTCTCCGCCGTTACGACAAAAATAAATGAGGTTGCGGATAAACACTCTCATTTGTCACAGATAGGGAAGTATAGGTATAATGCCCTGCCGCCTGTTATAGTAAAACACCTGAAAATGAGGCAGATATGGCGCACTCAGCTAAAGAGAATTTTCCACAGGGAGGGAAATAAAACCTCACACAGGTACAAACAATTATTGTCCCGGATAAACTGTCTTAGTGTGATTATCAGGGAACTTGTGGGAAATTTCCGTGATCAACAACTCACGCAACGTCTGAATGACATTAAGCTCGGTTCAGATATGTTCAGGGAAATTAATAGACTCTCTTGTAAGGAGACTCATGGGGAGGACTGCCTCAGGGCTGGTGATCGTGTAGTTTTTGGGACTGAGGAAAGGGCGAAGGTATTTGCCGACTTTTTTCACCCTCAACTTAATTCAGTGAACAGCGGAGCTTCCAACCGCTTCAAAACAACGGTCGAGCATACGGTGTCCGCTTTTCTGAATACGAATTCAAGGCCGATAACTGTATTTTCTCCTGAAAACCGTTCCGATAGACCTGAGGATACGCAAGCGTTCCTTAATGTCGAACAGTTTGCCCAGTTAGTTCAAGCAACGAACGGGAAGAAATCATGTGGATTGGATAAGATCTCCAATAATCTTATTCATAAATTGCCAAACGCGATACTCATGATATTAGTTGTTATCTTTAACAACGCTTACAACTTGGGATACTTTCCACCGGCTTGGAAAACGGCGAAGGTCATTCCAATCTATAAGAAGGGTAGTCGTCAGGATCCTTCAAATTATAGACCTGTTTCCTTGTTGTCTAACTTGGGAAAGCTGTTCGAGAGGTTTTGGACTGCTAAAATTCGCAGGTTTGTTAGCACTCAGGACATTATACCGTCCTTCCAATATGGATTTAGACCACAGCATGGAACACAACATGCTGCATCTTTCTTACTACACGTCATCAGTAAGAGTCTCAACGAGAGAAGAAGTCCAATGGTTGTGTGTGCCCTTGATTTGGAAAAGGCTTTCGATTCCGTTTGGATTAAGGGCCTTATCTTCAAACTGATTCAGCTTAACTTCCCAGCTGAATTAGTGAAGATAATATTTAGCTTCCTCCGGAACAGGAACTTTCGTGTGAGTGTAAGAGAGTCTTTGTCTGAATTACACAGCAGCTCTTCAGGTGTCCCCCAAGGCTCCGTTTCAGGCCCCATTCTGTACAATGTATTTACCTCTGATATGCCAGCTCCACGAGACCCCTCTAGTGTGAAGCTCATCCAATATGCCGATGACACACTCATCTATGCTTCCAGACCGAGTCCTCTAAAGGCAACCAGGGAAATACAAAAATATCTCTCTGCCCTGACCAAATAATTCAAAAAATGGGGTATTAAAATTAACGGAGCTAAAACACAGCTCACTGTATTTAGGAACCCGTCTAAGGCCCCCTTCTCCAGAGGAATTAGGAGCAAAGCGAAAAGGGTCAAGTTGAAAGTAGGTAGTTCAATTATAACTCCGTCTCCGTCATTGAAATATTTAGGTATTCTTTTCCATATGTTCCTTAGATTCAATCCTCATGTTAAGTTAGCTCTCAAGAAAACCCAGATAGCATTTAGTAGAGTTAGGTACTTACTCAGTAAAACAGTAGGTTTATCCTCTCGTGTTAAGATTATACTGTACAAAACTCTTTTACGTCCTATACTTACATATGGCGCCCCGACATGGATGACCTGCTCCAAGATGGCCATGATGGATGCGGAGAGATTTGAACGTCGAATACTACGTTACTGCGTTGGAAACTTCTACGATTGGAGCAGCAAACGCTACATCCGGACCACCGTCCTCTATGAGAAAGCGGGGATCGAACCTCTCCGGCACTTCATTTTAGAGGCAACGAGGAAATTTTTCAACCAGGCGAAGAATCATCCGAACGTCAATGTTCGTGGCATGTGCGATGAAGAAAACACTAATCGTATCGAAAAATACATTCAGCCAGCAGCGATAGTAAATGAACACCACGACCAGTTCTTCGACCATCTCTATGAGTATACAAGTAAACCCTTGCAAGCGAGAGGATAATCAGCGGTATCAAGTTCTACCGTTGCTGTAAATATGGATATATGTAAATAGGAGATAGCTCAGTTAGTTGTAAGGTAGCTGTAAGTTAAATATAAGAACGAAATGATAAGTACATGCGAAAGCATTTAAAAGAAAAAACAAGACAAGTAGTTTTACTAATGATGTAATTTTAGCTATGTAAACCGGAAGGTAATATGGAACTAGTAGTAAATGAAGTATATAGTAGACCAAACATTTGTATAGTCGCTAGTAATAAGTTAAGTTAAGAAACAGTGTTAGAAATTAAGTCATAGATTGTTCAAACAATTGTTGAAAATAAAAATTATCTGAACTGAACTGAACTGGAAACGTGTTAATAATTTCCTACTTCAAAAACCATATGACGGACAGACAAATGCTGAGCTAATCGGAAAGTTGGAATCAACGTCAATTCAGAGTTCGCTTTGTTCATTCGCGGGAAACCGCCTCCGTCTGGCGACACTGATATCCCATATCTCAATTTCACTGTTCATCATATGTGGGCACATACGGAAATTTTCCTCTTCAATGCAATTGCGGGAATGTTTCTAATGATCCGCGATCTGCATCACGACTTTCGAATCATACTCGTATATGTATCCTTTGGACACTTCAAAAATTTCGTTATCCCAACAGCGATCCTCTGAAATTTTCCCAATGCACGATGTCCGATCTGAATTTAGCTCGGCCGCGGAATGGTGAACACATTTTCCATGCCTTGAAGATTCCGTGAAAGCCGAAATTCGTCTGTTATCGATATCGAAACACTTGAACATGGAAAAGCTGCGCTGTCTGGAGGTTTTCCTGAATCCATATGTGAAGTCCCAGTAAGAAATTTGGGCCTGGAATCCGCCCGAAATCCGTCATAGTTCCTGAATCTGAACATTTGGTATTGCGTGATACATGATGCAGGCTGAAGTGATAGTGCACGCATGGTCGTAGTCTGATCAAACTCCACGGCCGAAATGACATTCCGAAATTTTCTTCTGGGACTATCCCAATATCAACATATGAGTATTGACAAATGTCGACCAAATGACGGGCAATCTGGATTCAGTGCGTTCAAGGATGGCCCAAGGCGGCTTATGAGTACACAAATGACTTTATGGATCTCTCATAGGGACATGTGTGGCACTCAATTGGGATTGGGCCAGATCATATTATTTTGTCTGCTGTGTCGAGCATCTAATTACCAAAGGCGCTATGTACCCGTAGGAGGTCGTGTCGTTTTGATTCAGACCTTTGAATTTACGGCTCAAATGCGGTGAAATGTGACCGGATAAAAAGTATCCACTCGTAAACATCTTAACGCCGTATGTAAATTGACGTTTCTGTTCAAGATGACCCGGACGAATGTTAATTATCTCATTTGTTGTTACAATTAACAATTATGTCGGTTGGTATTAGTTGGAGTTTACAAACATATGACGGGATCTAAGGGAGATTAATTAATTTTTAAGTGGCATTCACTGAAAGATTTGAGGAAATAATATGAAGTTTGACTTATCAAAGTCAAATTGGACAAATCGAGCGAAAAAAAAAATCGAAAAGTGTTGAAACTTGGCATGGTTATTAGTTGGTATCAGGACTAATAATCCTTTGTGGTTTAAGGTTTTTTTTTTCTTTAAGATTTTGCTTGAACATAGGTTAGGCAAGGTACAGGCTTCACACTTAGACCACCATTGGATCCCTGGTGTTACGGCTAAGATCACCTTCATTCGAAACTACGTATCAAACCAGCCTGTGCTGACGATGTAACGATTGAGCCGCACAGACAAGCAGACAGACATGGCTAAATCGAATCAGGAGGCGACCCTGATCATTTATATTTATATATACTTAATTGCCCTAAACCCTTGTGGGGCATAGCGCGTCAACTGTTCCATGTGGCCCAGTTGATGTTTCGTCGGCATAAACTAGTTTCGGACAATGCAGTTGCCAGCATGCACCTCCTGCACATCCATGGCCACGAACGTCGTCGTGGACGGGATTCGAACCCGAAACGCCGGTAGTCAAACATGGCTGATGCCTTAAAACACTGCGCTACCGGTCGCCCCATATTTATATACTATACATATCCTCGTACGTACGGAGGCTCCTTTAGGGTCTTACATGTTTTCGTCATGACAAAAACAATATACCCTATACTTTGTAAAGTCTAGGGCAGGGGTCGGCAACCAGCGAGTCGCATGCGGCCCTCCATTTGTTTTTGTGCGGCTCGCTAGCCGCTAGGCAATAAGGTATTTAGTACTTTAAGTTAGGATCTGCAAAACGTGAGCATACCGTGAACGTACACAAGCGCTCTTTTGTAGGTTTTATAAATATATCGACTCCATAATAGATCTAGAGAAAACAGCCCAAGGATTAGTGCACAATAAATAAACATAAATTTGGCTGATTGCACAAAGAAAAGCTAGTCTGTCTACCGGTACCTGTTGCTAAAAAAGGAGGCAAGTCAAGTTATCTGTTCAACGTTCGGTCATTGCATAACAAAAAATTAGATTGCAAACCATTTGGGTAAAACGGTGGCATGCGTCATTAAAAGCACACAACAATTGGGGATATACGAGTCAGACTATCAGCCCACTTAGCTGTTAAAGGAGTACCCATTTCGGGTAAATAACTCGGTTTAACGTGTTACTGATCACATGCCTCTGCGGAAAACCGTCACGATCTTATAAATGAGGTGACGCTAGCTCAAAGCCTTCAGGTCCAAAATTGAGACGTGGCGCCAGTTATATTTTTTTATGTTGACCTAAGTAGATTTTACCGAAGAAACGTCGAGTTTCGCTATGTTCTTCAAGAGTCTCTTGAAGAACATGATTATTTAAATTTACAATACAATGGCTCCAATTATAGCGAAAAATATGTTCAAAAGTATACAAAATCTTGGGAAAGTTGCCCTTTGTTCAAAGGTAAGGCCATTCATTCATTGTTAGGTGGAATTGAAAAAATCCTGACTTTGTAATTGTTTGTTGTTAAGGTTGGTTGAAACCGCTGCCGGGAGATAGTACACGTGCGTACTGTTTATTTTGTGGGAAAGCTTTATCAGCTCACAAAAGTCTCGAAGACCACGCTAAAACGAAGTTACACCAAGATAATGATAGAACCTGGCAAGAATGCGTAAACACTACAAAATCACCGATTTCGCCAGACCAACAAGAGAAAAGAAAACGTGCAGAGTTGAAAACTGCGACTTTCATCGCTGAATATTGCCGCCCAACCCATTCTTGTCGATGGGGTCAGCATTCCTGATTCGCCCATATTGAACATACTAGGTATTAACATCTCCAGTATACTAAATTGGTCCGACCACACCTTGTGCGTTGCAAAAAATGCAATGAAGTGTCTGGGCTTTTTGAATCGCTGTAAAAGATACTTTACATCATCTGATCTGGCTCAAGTTTACAAGGCTCATATAAGACCGAGACTTAAATTACCGTATTATCCGCGTTAGACAGAGTCAAACGGAAAGCCTTCAAGCTTTCTGGCGATGAATCCATAACACCTCAAATCGAACCGCTTGAACACCGACGAAGTGTCGGCCGTCTCTCACTCTTCCATCGCTACTACAGCCGTCGTTGCTCTGATGAAATATCCAACCTCATTCCTGAGCGTGCTTCTGTTTTACGTAACACCCGATTAGCCAGTCTTGCCCATCCTCATCTTCGAGAACTCAGCAGCATTCGCACCGCCAAATTCTATGACTCGTTCGTATCCAGGACAACATGAATGTGGAACAACCTACCATCTTTTGTTTTCCCCTGCAACTATGACCTGCAAAAATATAAACGGAATGTACACCGTCACCTTAAACAAACTCAACCCATCTCCCCACTAACTTAATCCCTTACCGTCTGCGCTATGCTCTCGCATCAAAGGGTTTCCCCTAAGCTTTAGTGTCAACATAAAAAAAAAATAAACAGTTGATCACCTCTGCGAAGTCATAACTGATTTCGATTGTGGGTCAGAAACATTGGCCTTGTTTATGCCGTGGAACTATCTTCGAGGATTAACTAATTCGAGCTAACTCACGATGACATAAACATGTCGCACTAGCTAGTTTTTGTACCAATTTTAGCTCCACTTGCTATGCAGAACTGGACTGACAAATTGGGAGTATGTGGTGTTGTTGTCTTCGCTAATGGTGTTGTTGTTGAAAAATATATCTTATTTGTTATATAAATACCTCATCCTTTCCTGAAACTTTGCATTCGTTTCATCCATTGATTGTAGCGGTAGAAACGCGTTTTTATTAGGAGGCTACTGCCCCTTGACATTTTCTTAACCTATGTTACCGCAAAGACCTTTTCCATAGTCCTCCGCGTGGGCGCCCCCTGGTAACGGCAGTGTATCAATTCACTGACGGCCAATGTTTTAGCGATAAGACAGTTTGGAAAAGGCAGATAGCTGTAGCCTGAATGGCTGACAAACACCTAAGCGTCTCAGGTCTAGTAGGATGGAATGACTTGCGTAGTTGGACTTGCTACATAGTTGTGTGGGCTCCAGCACGTTTATTAAACCATCTGAAGCAACTATCTCCGAGGCCATCCCCCGAATGGGGTTAAGCGACGTGCTGACAACTCGTCCTTGTAAAAACCACTCCATGTCAAGAAACCTGGAACAAAAGCCTCGGATTGGACGGATCAACAACGACGACCACGCAAACGAATAAAGGATTATTCTTTCGGATCCTGGAATGTACGCTCCCTGAACAAACCGGGGGCCGAGAAGGCCCTCCTTCAACAGGTCGAAAAGTACAAACTGAGCATTACTGCAGTCCAGGAAACAAATTGGCTTGGCAGCGAGATTAATGACAAGAAATCGCACACAATTTTTACAAGTGGCAAACCATCGGGCCGCAAGGAGTTTGGAGTTGCATTTATAGTGAACAATCACCTCAAACCGCATATTACTGACTTCAAACCCATAAATTAACGGCTGTGTGCGATTCGCATCAAGACTCGACTCTTCAATCTCTGGCTCATCAATGTGCATGCCCCCACTGAAGTTAAAGAAGACGCAGTAAAAGACGAGTTCTACGCCCGCCTTGAAACTCTCTTCGACTCACTTCCAACAAACGACGTCAAATTGCTGCTGGGAGACTTTAACGCGAAAGTCGGGAATGAAAGCTGGCATCGGGGGACCACTGGAGGCCACAGCCTCCATGAAGAATGTAACGATAACGGCCAGCGACTCATAGACTTCGCCTGCAGCAGGAATCTAGTCGTAAGCTCTACGTGTTTCCCGCATCGACGCATTCACAAGCAGACCTGGAAGTCTCCAGACGCACATACCGTCAACCAAATTGACCACGTCCTCATTTGCAGGAGATGGGCGTCTAGTGTCATGGATGTCCGCTCCTATCGAGGAGCAAACTGCGACTCAGATCATCACTTGGTGAAGACGACCTACAGATGTAGAATCTCCTCAGTGCACCAGTCAAGAATCAGCCCTCCCAAAATCTTTGCGGTTGATAAGCTCTTGAGTGATGCTACAGCGGTGGCGTATACTACCGCCCTTGAGGAAAAACTATCACCTATGCTACACAACATCAGCAGCACAGCCGTCCATGGGTTCTGGGAAGAACTCAAGGGTGCCATCAAGGATGTCGCAGAGAAGGTCGTGGGATATAAAGCCCGGCGAGCGCGAAATGACTGGTTCGACGAAGAATGCAAAAATTCACTTGACGCGAAAAACGAGGCCTACAGACAATGGATTCAACGAGGAACCAGAGCCGGAAGAGAAAAATATGACGAGCTACGGCGAATATCGAATAGAATAATTAGACGTAAGAAACGTAAATACTTTGACGAGCAGTTGCTGAACATAAACGAAAACTTAGCTAATAGGAACACCAGACAAGCGTACAAACTAGTAAATACAATTAAGAACGGCTACCAACCCAGGACTAGCCTTTGTAAGGACAAGGATGGAAACATCATCAGCGACACCGATGGTATTAACAAACGATGGGCCTCTTATTTTGAAGAGCTTCTAAACCAACCATCTAACATCCCCACACAGGAAGCTCTCGATGATATTGTTGATCTAGGCCCACCCATTCAACCCCCGACAGTAGAGGAAGTTGATCTCGCGTTGCGGTCACTAAAACGAAATAAAGCGCCGGGCGCTGACGAGATCCCAGCTGAACTGCTTAGATTCGGTGGAACGAGTCTAGTTGATGCCATACATCAATTGCTCCTGCGAGTGTGGGAGAACGAGGAGATCCCAGACGATTGGCGCAGAAGCATCATCTGTCCAATCCATAAAAAGGGAGATAAATTGCGGTGTGAGAATTACAGGGGTATCTCACTAGTTTGTACGTCCTATAAAATTTTGACGAAAATTCTGGAAAATAGAAAAAAACCGTACGCAGAACGAGTCATTGGCGAATATCAAAGCGGTTTCAGACCTGGTCGCTCCACAACCGATCAGCTCTTCTCAGTCAAACTGATACTCCAGAGGTGCTGGGAATACAACGTAAACGTATACCAAATCTTTGTCGACTTCAAGCAGGCATACGACAGTATCGATCGTGGAGTACTGTATAACATCATGCTGCAATTTGGTATACCAGCAAAATTAGTGCGACTGACAAAGATGACGATGACCAACTCCGTCTCACAAGTCAGGATCCAGAATAGACTTACTGATCTATTTGAAACACGCACTGGTTTGAAACAGGGCGATGGACTGGCACCGACGCTCTTCAACCTAGCACTGGAATACGTTATTCGGGCCATGAATATGGACAACAGCAAGTCGCTGCTCATCAAGTCGACACAATTAGCAGCGCACGCCGATGACATCATCATCATGTCCCGAAGATTGGCTGACGCAGAAGAACTTCTGCATACGCTCTATACCGCTGCAAAGGAAGTTGGATTACGTATTAACGAGGGTAAAACTAAAATAATGATGCAATCGGTGACAAGGACACCTGCACAACCGAGCATCAACGTGGGGGACCTCAACATCGAGTTCGTGAACAACTTCATCTACCTGGGCTGCAACCTGTCAAGGGACGCCAACGAAACTGACGAAATCAAGCGACGGATACAGTTAGCTAATAAGACTTTTTTCTCGGTTCTCCCCATAATGAAATCGAAGCATGTGCACAGAAACACGAAGCTCCGCGTGTACAAAACCATTATACGACCAGTGCTATGCTATGGCTGCGAAGCATGGATTCTAACTCAAGCCTCCGAAAACATGCTAGACACTTTTGAATGTAAGGTTCTACGGCGAATTTTCGGGGCTGTTTGCGATCGAGATGGATGGCGCATCCGGTACAACCATGAGTTGTATGAAATGTACGATGAGCTGCAAGTCTCGAAAATCGTCAAACTACAACGACTTCAATGGGCAGGGCATGTACAAAGAATGGACGATGATCGCATGCCTAAGAGAGTAATGAATGCAGAACGAGTCGACGGAGCGAGACTGCGAGGACGACCGAGATCTCGTTGGGAGAGCTCAGTAGGTGTGGACGCCGCGCAGCTGCTGGGCTCCCAAAATTGGAGGACGCGGTCACGTGACCGAGATAATTGGAGGACAATGATCCAGGCGGCCAAGGCCCGACGTCGGGCTGTCGCGCCACGATGATGATGATGATGATGTTACCGCAGTCACAAACCAACACCTGACATCTTTCATGTTTAGTACCTCTTCGTATGGTCGGTATAAACACACCACGAACAAGTACTAGCACTAAAACGATTTAGTTAAATCGCCTTTTAGTTCCACGGCATAAACGTGGCCATTGTCGAAAATTAAAGTTCATCGGACTAAATGTACAGGCAAAGGGAATATTTATTCAGTAGGTGTGTTCGTTTCACTTGAATCCAGATCTTGAGTGAATCGAACGCCGCCCGTGACATTCTATGTACATATTTCTATATATTTAATTTCAGGTCTACAATATAGGGTCAGAAAAGGTAGTTGCCGAGCTATCTCTATACACTCATGCGGAACGCAGTAGCGGCAGTAGTGAATGACTTGCTTGACTACTTCGCTCGAGAGAAAATTGTAGGAATACAGTTCGCGTATCAGTTGGTGTCCAACCAGTACGGCGGATTGGTAAGTATATGACGCGCTTAAAATAACCAATGATGCAAAATCACTTCAATAGCTGAAATTTTACATTATATTATAATCTGACTGAGACACTATAGATTTAAAGTCGCGCTCGGTGGCCGTGGTCGTTCGGTCACCGCTCTACGATACTAATCTAGAGCTCGGAGATCAAATCTCGGCGCGTTCAAAAACTACCTGGGAGTACTAATAGAATTTTCACAGTACTCCGAGGTTGTTAGTACAAAGACGGCGCGGATAGGAGGTGCATGCTAGCAACTGCACTTCCAAAAAGCAAATGTGCTATCGAAACGTCAACAAGGCAAATAAATGCTAGACATGTTGACGCGCCCATGCCCCTGGAGGGTCAGGACAATTTACAACTGTTTAAAATTCTTTCAAATAAATATGCTAAAAAGCGGTAACTACCCCATTGGGCGGCAGACGGCCTACTGGCCCTGTACGTAGTAGCATACTAGCGCACATCCCCACTCAGAAAAAGAAAATAAAAAAATGCATGAATGTTCGTTTTACAAAATTCAGAGTTTTATTAAATCTAAAATACCATTAATTTATCCAATACTTAGCAGAATAGAAAAAAACTCCATTACTCCATTACAATTCCTTTGCCATTTCGTCCCTGAACAAAATCTCCAACTGATTTATCAGACCGACAGCACGAATGTTCTCCTTTAACAGGATGAATTGTTCCAGTGGACCCAACAAGTTGATTGCTTCTTTATACGTTGTGATTTCGCGGGCGTACTCTGTATCGGCCATTTCTCTGGATTCCGGTAGAGTGTCAATCATCTTCTGTTCATCCTCGCTAACATTCATGGCATGGTCAAATGACGAACAGTTGCTGTTCCATTGACTCCCTTCCTTGTTAACGAGTCGTTCCAACAGAGCTAATGGCTCGTTCTTAACAGGAACCTGATCAGCATCATCCGAGTCCGTCTGCTTATCAAAGTCCGACAAACTGGCGGGGTCGTTTCGTCTTATTGTCCCAATGATATCATCCAGATCAAGAGATTGAAGATTGTTAGGATTGTTAGGATCCAAGGCCGTCGTGTGGTTGGTTTTCAGATTTAAACTGTTCAACTTGTACTTGGCCTTGAAACGATACAACCATCGATTGTTCGATTTGAAGTCCTTGTAATTGATATGTGCCGCAATTTGTTGTCCGATTTGGCGAAGTATTTCGTCGGTTATTGCCATGTGATAGCTCGCCCGAAGCACCCATTCGTATAGAATCCTACCCGTTGCCATTAGGAGGGGTGTGCGAAGCCTACGGACCATGACCGCCTCCTCATTCGTACTTTTCGCCCAAAGTTGCAGATAGTCATCCTTACGATTTATGATGCGTCTGATTTGCTGACGGCTACAACCGAAATTCTGCGCTATTAGGCCCGTTCTTAAGCCCTTTTGATGCTGGCCGATAATCTCAACCCGCTCGGTCAGTGTCAATTCGCGACGTGGCACATATTCCGTGCTACCCTATTTGATAAAATACATAAATCAAAAATTGTCATACCTGAATAATGAATAACGGCGCTATCCTAAAATACCTTTGTCATCTCATTGGCCATGTTCTAAATACACGTCCCCCAGAGCGTAGCGTACAAGTTCTGCACTGAAACACGACTGAGGGGAGCACGCTTCCTGACACCAACCAAAAGCTGTCGACTCAAAGTACATATATCTATCTCTCTCCGTCTGTCGACCCAAATGTATAAATGGATTGCTGGGCGGTGTACTGCCAAGAATATCTGAAACGATGGATTCGACGTTATGTCGAGACCAAGGTACTTCAACAAACTTCTGGCAGGCAACAGCATACCAACTGCACAGTGGAGCGTTTGCCAAATAATTCACCCTCTGCTATAGAAAGCATAGCACAACACGTCTGTCAGTCAGTCCACCCATGTGATTCTATACATAGTCTAGTTCGCCTGCTTGGTATCGAAACTGTACTTAGTCACGACATATTCGCTTTAAAGCTATATGTCGAGGAAAAACCGGGAGAAAGCCATACAATACGCGATGGGCTCCAAGCTGAGTCGAGAGTCGACAAACACAAGCAGATAGACGGTCGGAAAGCGGGTTGGGGGTTGGTTGTGGGCGGATTTGGAGACGAACAAACTGAAACTGTGTCGCTGTCATGACCGGTGAATTCATGTATAGCATGGACAGAGTACGAGACGATGATATTACGAAAATGGGAATGATTGACATTTCTGGCAAAAGGTGAGGTAAGTTAATGTTGCTTTGTTGCATTGTAGATCTTGATATAGCTTCCGTATTATGAATTAATGAAGGCAACAATCAGGTTATCTTCTTTTCGGCATTGATTGCAACTTTTTCCTGCCATTCGCGTGAGCCCTCTTGTTCAACTGATTCGGATTAAGACACTGAAGGCCTTTTCACACAATCGACGACTCACACACACATCAACTCACCACCTCATCGACTGACAGTGGCGTAGGGGCATTAAGAAGACCCCCTCCCCCCACTGTTCCATGTGGCCCAGTTGACGATTCATTGGCATAAACTAGTTTCGGAGAATACAGTTGCCAGCATGCACCTCCTGACAACTGTAATTCTGATCTGGTTATGCTGCTTGCACCGGCAGATCGAAGGCGGCACCTGATGAGTAATGATCTGTCGGTGGTACGGAACCAGAGGCAAAGGGTTCCATTACATCCGGATCCTAATGCGAGCGCGAGGGCAAGTGAGCCGCCCGCCAACCATTCCATTCTTATCGCTTCCTGTTTTTTTGACATGGATATGTCTTATAGCTGGGGGTCATCCTAAAAATCTGTCCGTCACACGAAATGTCTGTTTTTCTACTCGGGGGTCAGAAGAGGAAACAAGCCCATTGAAAATTTTTCCGAGTTCTACGAATGTAGTGGCCGATCCTCAGTCAATCCGAGTCAGTCATCAAAGGGAGGGAACTCACGAAAATCGAAAAACTTCGCATCATGAACTGACTAAACAACCAGGCACCCATAAAACAAGTCAACATCATTCAACTGCCATCCCCTCGTGATTCAAATCTGCTCACAACACCAGCCACATCCAGACAACCTGTCTCCCTCACTCGTGCACAGCGCTATGGCTCCTCCTTCACAGCAATCTTTTTGTTTTCATCAATTAGTCACTAACCTGACTCAGTAAGAAAATCGTTGGGGTAGGTCGGGAAATAGCCTCAACTTCACACACACATACTCGTATGCAGGCAATGGAGAGACGGTTGAGTCGAAGAAGTTCAATGGATGGGCGTTGCTTCGTCATCGGCGACAGTGCGACAGAGATGTTTGCTCCACGGACCTTGGACTACACTTCCGCGGCGGATCCACCCCTTTCTTGTGATGGCCAATCCCATCCAGCCAACTGAAATCAGTGTCACCAAGGTCACCAACGTGTTTTTCCCGTGGATGTAAGGAACTTACGACCGTACTTGTATCGCGCATACCGCGTACTATCACGATCGATGATATATCAACTAACAGTGCACAATTCTGATTTAGTGAGGAGAATAGTGCAGATGATGCAGTTTGTGCAGCGCGGATAACGTAAACGTTAATGCATTAAAATTGTGTTGTCGCGCTTACCGTCTTTAGACTTAGACGAGTACTATCTAAGTATCTAATAGTAAGTGTGTTTAGCTAGACCGCGGCTTGACGCGATCGATCGCGGATTGACGTACTAACGAAGCACAGTCGCATATAAATATGTAGAGTGTATGATCGCTTGATCCACACACGGGGCAACGGTTGGGTTAATTTGTATTCTCCTGTACACTATGCGGGACGGTATGTCTTGAAAATGATACAAAGTATCTACATTGCATGCAGATACATCGGTACATCTTATGCCTACCGAAAGCGTGGGACGTGTTTTGTCGAATGAATTCATCCAGTATAACTATACTGGGATCTTTATTAAACTTACGTCGATATCTTCAACACAACAGGTTCCACGCAGTCGGTAGCCAAAGACATATCCATGTTCCGATGTATCTGCATGCAGTGTAGATACTTTGTATCATTTTCCGGACAGGAATTCCAGATGGTGTATGGCCGATTTAAGGCCCCTTTTGTGTAACTTTTTAAAGACATAGAAGGAGTTGCCGGTCTCGGCTTGAGCAGTCTTTGGAGCTTCGCTAATGAGTCAGGATCCTTCGAGCCTAACAAAAACCTATTGTCAACGACTACCACCGGAACGAAATGGGTATCGGAATCACGTGCTATCGCTATGAACCCAAGTGATCTATGCGGGGCCAGTACACTGCGACCCAACCTAACCTAACCTAGGTTTACTTTGTTTCGTAGCTTTTTATGGAGATACTCAAAATAAAGAGCAAAAAACCTTAAACTAGGACCTATGCGAGTAGTGCAAAATAACTAGACGTTTTTACCGAATGGTGAAAGTCGGAACGGGTTTAACGTTTTTTCCTACTATAGATATCCATGGCTCGGCTCCTTGTACGAGTATTATGTATTCAAGTTGACTTAGAGCTAGCTAGCTAGATTACAAATTATTCCTGGCAAGATTCCATACAAAAAAAATTAAAAGTGAGAATAAAATAAAACTCACTCGAAAGACCGCCTAAAGTCCATTTCGTGCCAAATCGACAACAGATTCGTGATATATTATCAAATTTCCACAAAATTATTCCACACCACAGGCGTTGAAATTTTTTCTCTTTGCGGTTACAGAGCACAAAAAGGCATTTCTGCGTCAAGGCTGGCCCCTTCAGGACACGAATTGTATCGAAGAGTTATTGCTCGGAATGGCCAATATGGAGTCGAGTAAACAATCACTTTAATCAACTCACTTTAAAATTTGCCTCCAGCTGCGTTAACGTATGGCCGGGGCGAATTTATTAATCGTCCAACACATTAAAGCTCTTTTTCTTTCGCTGGCATGTTCAATAAAAGACGTCTTGCACTTTATGGAAGGTGATTAATTCGCCAGGGCAGTAAGATTACATGTATTTATCTACCGTATTCTTGCTGAGATCGATTTCGCAGCCAATTGTAATAATAATGTTAATTCGCAGGTCACGCACTCGATTATCCCACATGAGATTGTAGCAGCAGCCTTGGATCTAGATACTGTATCGGAATTGCCGTATCGGATGATTTGTGAAGTCAACTGATGGAGTTTAGCTGGGCGTAAGGGAGTGTAATGGATAGTCTTTAATTTTTTAAATTTCATATTATGTCCTTAGCAATATAAGCTGCTTTCATCTCACATTTCAGGTATCAAAGATGGATATGCATTTAGTTAATAAGAAAAGACACACTTGGGTAATGTTAGTGAGTTCCTTGAAATATTTAGTTTGTAATATTAGTAACATTTTGGGTATACGAGTATTCCTATTTCACCAGGCGACGCATCGTGGCTCGCGTCTTGGCTCATAGTGGTTTTACCGCTGAAGCGTATAGGGGGCGACCGGTAGCGCAGTGTGTTGAGGCATCAGTCTCATGTTCGACTACCGGCGTTTCGGGTTCGAGTCCCGTCCACGACGACGTTCGTGGCCATGGATGTGCAGGAGGTGCATGCTGTCAACTGCATTCTCATTTGACAGAAAATTCAAAATTTCTTGCTTCCATGAGTCCCAGGGGACGCACAAGATATCATAGCAATTTTCCTTCCCACAATAAATTCTGGCAATCACGTTAAAAGCACGACCATCGACCATACACAACACAACCGAGCTTAGAATCGAAGATTGACGGAACAGGCATTTGTCATTTGGCAACTTGACAATTGTCGCAAATGTCAAATATTGCGCTGAGCCGGTAAAGCGAGAAAAGCTCTTAGCTTCAGCGCTTAGATCAGCACAAGCATTTCTAGGACAAACTACGAGTACCATGCAGCACTAAGCGCTTCTCATCGCTCTTGTTTTAAGAAGGCAACCATTGGCTTCAGTGAGATTCGCCTCCATTCTAGGTGTTAGTTTCACATTTTTGTTTTGAATAATTGGCAACACGTCCCGTCATCTACCCAATTCACGTTACCATACTCTTTGGAATACGTTCGCTCCAAACAATATGGCGCATTTTCAAATTATTGCAATTGTTGCATGCACTGCGCACCTATTATTGATGCCAAATTGCATTTAATGCCGTGGCACATGCAAACTTCAAACAATTGAAGTTGAAATTGAAATAAATAAATTGTATATGTTGTTTTTCCGTAGTTATCTTTCCCCTGATTTAATTCAATTACAAATATCTGCAAGCAATTAAGCTTGACCATACGACCAATGCTCATTGAAGTGATTGTTTCTTGGACGGCAATTAATGAGTTTTGTAGGCAGTTCGATCAGTGGGCAAGGAGAAATATACTATACATATATACTACTACTACTTTGCCTTAACCTCTAGCGGGGCATAGCGCGTCAACTACTCCTGCGTGCCATCGTACTCTGTTCTGGGCAATGGGGCGCAACTCCCCAAAAGACTTACCCAGTACCTGACACTCCTTTGCCACAGATCGACGCCATGTGATTCGAGGACCCCCTCTTGGTCGGCCTTGGTTGGAAATGGGGTTCCATTTCATGGCATGCATAGCAATGCAGTTATCACTCTTCCGCAATGTGTGACCTATCCACTGCCATTTTCGCCTGCGTATCAATTCGTCGATTGGCATCTGACCCGTACGCCGACTTAGCTCTTCATTTGATATTGTTTCGGGCCAGAAAATTCTTAAAATTCGACGAAGACATGAGTTGACGAAAACTTGCAGCTTTCTGGTAACTCCTACGGAAACTTTCCATGTACTGCTCCCATACAAAAGCACTGATAGTACCAGGGAGCGAAACAGGCCCAGCTTGGTCTTGATGCTGAGATAACTGCCCTGCCAGATTTTGGACAGCATGCCGTATGCGCGTTTAGCCTGGTTGATACAACGAGCGATGTCCTGCTCCGTACCACCATTTTCGGCAACAATGCTACCCAGGTAGACGAAGTTGTCCACCTTCTCCACAGGCTGCCCATTAATATTGATGGCAATAGGTGTCGGATTTCTTTTTCGCAACGGCGGGCTAAGAACCTTGGTCTTGTTGGTATTAATCTTTAGCCCAACCTTGCTTGCCTCCCTCTCGAGATCTAACGCCATTGCGGACAGATCCATGATTTTGTGGGAGAGTAGGCATATGTCGTCAGCGTAGTCAAGATGTTGTAGATAAGATGTCAAAGTCCATTGAATTCCTCTGTCGAGTCCGGATAGGGCTGCATGCAACACATCGCCGATCACAATGAGGAATAGGATCGGTGAGAGGATGCACCCCTGCCGAACTCCACTGCGAATCTCAAAGTCCCCCGACACCTTACCTTTATGCAGAACGCGACATTTCGCGCCGTCATAGGTTGCCTTAATAATAGCCACAAGCTTCTCAGGGATGCCTCTCCTGCGCAAGGACGCCCATATAGAATCCCGGTTCACACTATCGAAAGCCTTTTCGAAATCGATGAAAAGCAAGTGAAGCGGAGAATCGTATTCAGCGCATTGCTCGATGATGATTCGCAAGGTGTTAATGTGATCGACACAGGAGAATCCGGATCGAAAGCCAGCCTGCTCTTCATCAATTGTGCTTTCTAAGTGGGCCTTTAGTCTTTCCAGGACGATTTTAGCTATTATCTTGGCAACGGCAGGAAGCACACAAATGCCTCTCCAATTATTACAGTCTGTGAGGCTACCCTTCTTTGGAAGTTTGATGATCAAACCTTCCTTCCACTCAGTGGGAAAGGTCTCTGTATTCCACGCTTTATCAACAAGTGGGTGCAGCAAATCGGCAGTTACGCTTGGCGCTGCTTGATAAAGTTCGGCAGGGATGCCGTCAAGTCCGGCAGCCTTTCCACGTTTTAGTGCAATAATTGCAGTGACTATTTCCTCTTTAGTCGGGGCAGTGAGCCGTATTCGCACATTTTGATGGTTAGCTAAATTATCTTTATGAGGGAGAACTTCACCAGAGGTTACACGGTTCAAGACCGCGGCGAAGTGTTCTTTCCATCGCCCCATTTGATCTTCTTCCAAGATAAGTAGCTTTCCATCACTATCTTTCACCGGATGTTGGCAGGAGTTACGACCACCTGTAAACTCCTTGATGACACCGTATACGGCGTTTAAGTTGTTACTTCTAGCGGCTTCTTCTGCTGACGCTAAAAGAGAATTGGCATAAACTCTTTTATCGCGTCGCACACTACGCTGAACTTCTCGAGCTTTCTGACGGTAAAGGAGTTCGATGCTGCTTCGATTGTCGTCTGCTGCTGCAGCCAAACGAACTTTCAGCTCCTTTCTTTCAACAATCCGCTGCCATGAAGCGTCGGACATCCAGGGCTTATTCCGGCAATCCGGGTTTGGGCCAAGGATGGTATTTGCGCTATCAATGTACGCATTTTTTATGGCATCCCAGTTTTCGTTTATGTCACTATCTGGGTGACTAGTTATCTCAGCCGCTTTTTGCGCAAGATGGTCATTATATTGTTGTAAGACAGCTGGATTTTTTAGTCGAGCGGTGTTGAATTTGCGGGGCCTGGATCTTTCGTCGCTGGGGCGGCGCACGGCTGCAATACGCAATCGAACATTAGCGATCATAAGATAATGGTCTCTTCCCAATATCGGCACCCTTCTTGTTTCGCACGTCCAGGAGGCAACTCTTGAATCTTTTACTAATGGCAAAATGGTCGATCTGATTTTGTGTTCTGCGCCGATCAACAGAGGACCAACTGATTTTGTGGTGGTCCTTATGCTCAAACATAGTACCACCGATGAAGAGACTGTGAAAGTTGCAGAACTCTACAAATCTTTCACCGTTGTCATTACGATCACCAAGACCGTGTCTCCCCATCACATGTCTGAGCCCATACCAGAGAGTACAATGTAACAGCAGGCGTTCCGCAAGGATCTGTACTCGGCCTTTAGCTGTGGAACATCATGTACAACGACATATTGGATTTACCAGTACCTAAATAAGTAACGATAGCCATCGCAGATGACATAGCTGTGGTCGTGGTGGCCAAGGATCCGGCATTCGCCGAAGTTTATGCCACCGAAGCAATCACAACTGTTAAGTTGTCATTAGATAAAGTATTACTGGAACTAGCTGAGCAAAAGACGGAAGCCGTTCTCATCAGTAACCGAAGAAAAAAGAACACTCTGAGAATCAGAGTCGGAAACACACATAACACGGGGGAACAGCATTTTGTTTATTTCGATTTGATATTCATTTCTAGCTAATTTTTGGTCGTAGAATCCGGAAATGCTAACCGTTTTTCTCCTATGCGTCCAGTTTTTGAGATACAGGGGGCTCAAATTTTGGCCCCCATACAAACCTTCCCTTCATTGAAATCAAAACAAACGAAACTCGTTACAATTTTTTTATTTATAAATTTTGATTTTACATCTTAACAATATTACCTAAGAACTAAAAAAAAAATTATGGCAAAAATTTTCGTTTGTAGCTTTTCCTGGAGTGTTCAATTTCAGGACAGTCGCGTTTTATGCTCCAACAATAGTCCGCCATCATATTCGCATCCCATCTGCCTTGATATCGAGTTTCCATGATTTTTAAATCTTGATGAAATCGCTCTCCCTGCTCATCACTCACAGCTCCAAGATTTTCCGGAAATTCATCTAGATGACGGAACGATAGAAGGATACTTTGGCTTCTGGTTCCAGGAGATGTTTTTCCAGTAGCCTAGACGCTAACAGTTCTGAAGCTTTTTTAGAAAGCCCCAGATCGCGCACTAGATCGTTCAGCTCGTTCTGTTTAAATCCTTTAGGTTGGTTCCTAGCGCTGAGTTCGGAGAGTGATGATATCGACGGACTTAAAAGCATATTTACGTCCACGTCCAAAGAAGGCGAAGGAGATACTTGATATACTGGCACTGGAACTTCAGGAGAATGAGCAACTGGTCTTTTCGCCGATTCTAAATTGGGATACTGTATCTTATTTTTGTTTTTGTGTGTGTACCCTGTTGTTTTAGTACAACAAAAGTAACAATCACTTGTGTGGTTTGAGGGCTCTCGCCATATCATTGGCACACCAAATGGCAACTGAAGTCGTTCTGCTTTCGTCCAGGACCTCAAATGTGTGACACATCACCTGCACACTTTATGAGGGACCCACCATTTATCCTGATTGCAAATTGGAGTTTTGAAGTAGGCAAGATATGCCTGGTGAACAAAGGGGCCTATTTTTGTCCTCTGACTTAGAAATGTATAACTGCCACGTATATAGCAAAATGAGTCCGGAGCGTTGAGACACTTTCGACGAGGGATAGTAGAGGCTTCCATTACACAAGTTAAGAGCACAATAATAGAGTAATATACTGGAACAGAGGCTTTTAAATACATTTTTTTACATAAAAGAGCCTTAAAAATGGCCGAAGAATTTCACAACTTTTAACAAACAATGCAGGTAGCGAGAAATTACTTTTTTTATTGCTTTTAATTTTATTGTATACAGGTACTAGAAGGTCCTGCACAAGGATGCAGCCCCGTAGCTTTTAAAAAAAGTGTTTTTTTTAAGGGGGCCTTTTGTAATTTTCCGTAAAATTAAAAAACAAACGAAATCTCGAAAACCTGACGTATAGGGGAAAAACGGACTGCATTTTTGGAATCAGCGAGGCCGTTTTACTATAAATTAGGTGCAAAATTCAAAAAAACAGAAATTAAACCGGAAAATAGAGGGCTACGCCCGCAATCCGAGGGTTTTGTAGTGTCCCATGCCAATAGGAGATGAACTGTCCTACTCTAGGAGATGCTTAACCATTCATATTAAGACAATATTGCGAATTGTAAGTTTGCATAAAAAATATTGAGAATAAATTGTTTGAATAATTATAGAGAATAGAGTCAGCGACCAGCATACCCCCCCTTCCCCTCCTCCCTCCTCTCCTACCAATCATTACCCTTTTGAAAATGGTTTACTCCAATTCGCTCTGCGGAAAACAATATGAGAGTATGATATACTCGTAGTACTAGTATGGAGTACAAGAGACCTGTTATGTGCATTTTTTGTATGGATGATATTAAAATGACCAAATCTAAATGAATGTACTACTATTAAATTTTACGTGATTATTACGAAATTTGGAGATATTATTGCACATGGTGTTGATTATCGTCGACCATCAATATTTTCGACCTCGAATGAGTTTGAGAAATGCAGGGGTATGCTAACTGTAACTATAGAAATATACTATTATTAACCTATTTTGAGAAGATATTAAAATTCCATAATTTTTTTGTTTTCTGTGCTAGTTGAAAGCCATCTTCCTGTATGTTTTCATATTTCTAAGAGTAACGGTCTCGAAATGGTAAGGGGGGTGGGACAAATTACAATATGATCTCATATTTTCCCCTCTGCCTCTTTTCCCCTTTCTTTGAATTTGATGAAGTCGCCAAAAATGGAATGTACTCTGTAGTACCTTTCTCATGATACCCCACTTGCCCATATCAGATGAAAAAAATGTTGACCTTAATTTCCCCTCTATGGGAACCTCCCCTTAAAGCAGCAACCCACCTACCTCCCCCTTAAACTTCTCTCCCTACCACTCCTATACCACCAATCTCCACCCTTTCAGAAAAGGTTAACTCCAATTCACTTTACGAAAAACAATATTCAAGTATGCAGTACTAGTACGGATATGTAGCCGGTTATGTGCATTTTTTGTATGAATGACATCAAAATCGCAAAATTTAAATGAATGTAAAATACTATTATTAAATATTATGTGATTGTAATGAAACTAGAAGGTATTATTGCCTATGATGTTGGTTATCATTGGCCATCAATATTTTTGACCTCGGGTGCGCGTAAGGGGTGCAGGGGTGTGCTAACTGCAACTATAGAAATGTACTATTATTAACCTTTTCTGATAAAATTTCAAAATTCTAAAAATCTAGGTTTTCTACGCTAGTAAAATGGCGCTTTTCTGTAAATTTTCATATTTCTAAGTATAACGGTCTCGAAATGCAAGGGGGGGGGGGGGGCACAAACTCGGATGACATATTTCCCCCTCTCCCTCTTTTCCCGTTTCTTCAAATTTGGAAAAAATTCCAAAAACGGAATGTACTCGACGGTACCTTTCTTATGATACCCCACTTGCCTATACCAAACGAAAAAAACATTTCGACCTTCATTTCCCCTCTATGGGGACCTCCCCTTAAAGTTGACCTATTACGACGATTCGCTTTCTCCGGTGAATTATAGTAATTCTACACATTCCTACAAAATTTCATGTATGTACGACGATTCCAAATGTGGGAGAACCACGACACGAGTAGGAGACTTTTCTTATCTTGAGTGATCACCGCCATACTTCTACATATTAATCCCTCACTACTCAATTTAACTAGTAGAGTCATCCTGATCCGGACCGCGAACCTTCTCCGCCTCCAATTGAGTGAATACAGATAGTCGGTTGTCCGTTAGACCTTGGGTCCATGTTCTGCTTAATCTCGGTAAAACGGCTGCCTGTCCACAAATTGCAGAAGAAATGTGTACATTGTGTATTTCAATTTAATTTCTATTGTATCATACTTATGTAAATGTTGATCAACTCGGTATTATTTTCGAATCTCGTACGATGCCCAAAGGTTGCAATTATCTCCGCCCATACCCAAATACATACCACCATTGTCAAATACACCACTTAGTGGATATTGTAATGTATCTTAATTGGGCGCGAAAAATGCAAATTTCCCACGGTGGTCGATCTATTATGTGTGTTGGCAATTGACTTTAATTTGCGTACCCACCGGCCGTTCATGATTCCCGAACTGTATGGTGTATATCCTGTTCCGGCACAATAGTCCGCGCGGAGGGACACCAAATAATGGACCCTCACATCACACGTGATTGTCGATTTCCCACAGTGAAACGGTGGCGGCTGTGCGCGATATCCGTTGTTGTGCGCAAAAGATAAGGGGATTAAGTTAAGTGCGCAGCTGAGCTCGAATTTAAATCACAGCCGGGTATAATGTGACGTTACATTTGGGCATATCATATACTACGTACGAGATCAAAATGTGTGCTGTATACACACCACATCTGATTCACACGTGAGTAATATCTTTGACTCACTACGTTTAACGATATCCTTTTAGGGAAGAGTCACAACAACACAACAGCTGTTGGTCTGGTACGAGTACGTGTGATCATATTTTCGTAAACTTCTGCCCACGTGTGCGATATTGACATCTGACTATTATGAGAATCGTGGCGAATATTCAAATATTGACTGTTTGAATATATTGATTCTGATAGTCAGGGGACATAAATGTAACGACCGATCGACCTCAGGGCTCAGGCGATCATTGACCTAGATGGGGCGAATTTTGAGAGTGAAAGTTTCGGTGACTTTGTCGTAGGTGTCACTCACCCTTCGGTAACAGCTGGTTTTATGTAACTTTTAGTAGTTCGGATTACTCGTTTACTATGCATATTCTAGGAAACACCTCCGCCCCTAATGTTAAATATTTTCCTGCATTCACCCTATGACTCGTGTATGACGCCACTATCACAAAATACCATTGCATGGATTGCCGTGTGTATTTATAAATTTTAACAATATGTACAAGTAATTGTCTCCTTCTAGTCGACAACATATCGAAACAATTAGGGAGCCTGTAACGATGAACATTGGGTGACTTCTGGTTCGATGTTTCACGTAAACGTGAATAGGGGATATGAACAGGAGTTGCATCTGCAATGATGTTACCGCATGTGGAGATGCAATTCCTTTGCATCTGTAACGAAGTCAATGATAAGATACAGATGACATTGAGCCCAAAATAGTTACGTGTGTGTGTTTCACATCTGTTTTGTCAATCCAATATAATGCTCTCGAATATACTTTTATCAAATGTCATAATTTTGGGGGTTGCGCTATATTATCAACAAGAACAAATTTATACCTAATTTCTTCTTCCTTGCCCTTTCATACCACTCTGCGGCTTCGCGTTGCTCTGCCTGTGGTGTTGGCACTTCGCTCATTTTGGCGGTATAATCTCAGCTTCCTTCTACTCGGTCTTGGATCGTATCATCGCCGAGATTAATGCGTTGTTGTCGCTTTCTACATTTATACCTAATTTAACATTAACATATGTAGCACAACCTGATGGTCATTAAGTCGAGGGAGTAGTTAATGAACATACTAAGGATTTTAACCTACGTGTATTTCAAATAGTACAGTATAAATGCTATTTTAGAAGCTTAGACACGTAAATATATCCTGTATCACCCCTTATACAAACTGATAGTTGTCTGTGAGATACTAACAATACTTGCAACATAGGGTTATAGCACTACGCGAAATTACTTTTGATGATTGATATTCATTCAGAAATAATGAGCAAAAGTGTATTACATGGAAAAAGAGGTTTTTTTTTTCATTAGAACTTTGGAATCTTTTTATCTTCACCTCAATAAATGCTGTTGCGACAATGAAACAATTCAATTATGAAACTACAGAAGTAGTGCGCCGTACAAGAGAAGAGAGGAGGGACAAAAATAACCAGTCAGTGTAAGATTTGGAGTTAAGGATGGATATGTGAAGTGCCTTCTGGGGTGATAAAAATAGGAATTCAAGAATTACAACGGTGGCAAAAAAGCGAAAAGGATTGGTTCGTATTTGACGTCCTTCCCCTGCGGAAACAGTCGATTTTTTTACAAGTACCGTGGGCGCAACACGGCCTAACTCCGCTGAGAAGTCGGCCGATCGTTTCAACTCGCCGCCGTTTAGTTTTGAGTGTAACAACCTTAGGATACAAGATCTCGTGTCCTGCGAAATATAGCTTCAAATTACACAAAAATCGCCAAGACGAAATCTTGGAGAGACTACTGTAAGTCAATTGAGAGCACTGGGGCTTCAGGAAGGCTACACAATATTCTTTCTAAAGGCCATAGTTGTCCGTCATTTATCAAGAGACCGGACGGAGACTGAATCGAAATCGGTGGCTGAAACCCTTGAAATCCTTATCCAGGACAACGAGGACCGCTGCGTCCCTGACAGGCCAGGTGAGCAGTGCACTTCGTGGGAAGAAATTGCATCGGTAATCACAGAAGAGAGAACGATTTGGGCCATCAATTGTTTCTCGCCGTTTAAGTCTCCGGGACTTGATGGCATTTTTCGAGTCTTGCTTCAGCAGTTACAAGACATGATAACTCCATGGCCTGTTACGTTCAATCCGAAGGCGGGCAGATGTGGTCATGAGTCCCCTTCGTTATGAAGACACTGGACCGAATCTTGGATAGCCACATTCGACAACTTTTGGTAAAATCGCCAATTTCGAAGCATGCGTATCTCAATGGAAAATCGATGGGCGCCGAAACACTGTCCTCAGACTAACCCTGTTCTTCCCTGTGCTCGAATATGGGATCTCATGTGGATGTCAACTTGTATCTCGGCAATTCGTCCCAGATCCAGGCGTAATTATCTTAGTCGGATGTTACCTAAACGATCAAGTTTACCGTGTCCTTTGAGACCCACAGACTCTAACTTCTCGGGACTAATCAACCGACTACATCTACATTCAAGTCGGAGCTGAAATTGTGCTCTAACCTCTATCCAAAAGGTCGTCATTCGCCAGTAATTAGCTCCTCTGCATTCCGAACAAGCAGCAAAGATACAAAGATACACATGCACAAAAGTCCAAGCCACCCGAGAAGCTGTAGCTTGTCTTTTTCAAGTATTTACTGCAATTGCTTGTACACGTGTTCCAAACTCTACTCTAGCTCGCAGATTAACTTCCAATTGAATTGGTAAAAAAAGAAAAGAAACGAATTCAAAAAACGATTTCTTTGAGCACCACGTAGCAGTCGGTATCAGGCTTCATTAATTTTCCCGTGGTACATTAGGTGTCTTGTTGATTTCATGACCCGACCGCTCACCTGTGGACTATGGCCCATTGATTGCAGATGGCTGGTTGTTGGCTCTTAATGAGAAGGTAAGATCGCTTTACAAGCATCTACCTTCTGGAATTTGTACATGTTGTTTTGCATTTCGAGTTGGATCATTTACGATCCAACAGTTGGATTCGATCACGAAATAAATCGTGACCTGAACGGATAAGATGAGAAAACGACTAAAGTGAATTTCGATTTTTATGAATATACCGATAGATGTTTCTGGTTGGACAACTCCTGCGTGGTAAGGAAAGAAAATCAATCAGATGACGATAGGTGAGAAGAGGGAATCTTATTTGATAAATCGTAAATCAGGACCGCGTTTTCTGTCTAAAGCTCAGCAAGTAAAATTTATGTAGTGCAGGTTTCCCCGCCTACCTTTTGTTGGTATTTAGTGTATTTGGATGGCATGTCCTGGATCCCTTTTCTTCGTCCCTGTTTACCTCTCAAATAATAACAATAAATGAATAAGGGCAGACTAAGATACCTATCTGGTAGGTACTGCGACCAAGAGATCTATTGTGCCATAACCTTCACTAATCCAAAAGACCCTCAATCAACCTGATTAAGACCAGTAGGTCATTTGTAGGAGCACTCTTAATGACAGCGGAGCTCGCTATTGAATTTCCAACAAACGTTAACCTCGAACGAGCAATCGCCGGGCAGTCGCAGAGAAGGTGTTTGGTGTACTTAATATCCTCCAGGTAAAGCCGGCATTCCGTGTCGGTAGACAGACCCATTTTGTGTTTGGGTGATATCTCACCCAGTGGTGCTCCGTGAGGTTACCAGTGATTAACCTCAGGTCCGCTCTTCTCAGGCAGCTAGCTACTTTGTGACTGTAAGGATGTGGTGGTGCCTAGCAAAACGCACCTTAAGACTGACGACGAAGTGGATGCAGGCGTATACTCCGAGAGCATAAAAAATCAGTCTACTAGATCACTACAGCGTGTTCCGGGCGGTATAGTATTGCCGATAGCAGAAGTTGTGATATCTCATCATGACCTCCAGATTCATCACTGTACACTTAGTCAGTCAGGCTGCAATAAGATCTCCCCAACCCGTTGTGGGCAATTGCATGGCAGCCGATTCTACGCACCCGAGCGACCCGTTCATCAGCAACGGCCAAGGGTTGCCAAGCTTCTCCGACAATATTACAACGACGAGGGTGACGCCCAGGTATTTGATGTGATTTGCCATGGGATAGAGACACATTTTGAGACGCCTGATGTGTCTGAGATTTCTTTTTGTAAAGAATAAAATGACAACTGCCTTGGATGGGTTGACTTCAAGACCGTTGTCATTACACCATTCTTGTATGTAGAGAGCTGCTTCAAGGATGTCTGTTTAAACCTCCTTGAACTTTTCTTTAGTCAATATCACCAAGTCATCGGCATAGCCCTGTACTGAGTAGCCCTCCGTTGAGAGTTTCCTGAGCAGACCACCTACTACTATGCACCATAGAAGAGGAGACAGGACTGCATCCTGTGGTCAGCCTCGGGTGAGATTAGTAAGGAGGGTGACGCCTTCAATGGTGTTGATGTCCCTTCTGAAGGAAGCATATGTCCTTTCCAGTTTGTTATAGTGGTGTCGGTGCTCTTTTCTTTCAGCGCTTTGTCGATGGCTATGAATGATGTGTTGTCGAAAGTCTTCTTTTATATCAAGGAACGCTGAAAGAGTTTCTTTAGCCTCCATTGTCGCTTCGATCTGTCTCACCAGGCAGTGGAAACCGGACTTTGTAGATTTTCCTGCTCGGTAAGTAATCTCTCTTCCGCGTAGGGAATTTCTATTCGGGAGAATTTGTCGAATCTGCTCATCCAAGATTTTCCCCATCTCCGTAATATGTCATGCGCCTGGGGGAGGCGGTGGTTTCACGATTTGTGACGAGGTGACATGAGGGAGGGAGGGGTTGTACCGATAGTGAAACGTGACTTTATTTGAATTTATGTCTGTAGGGAATTTCTCTTCGGGAGAGTTTGTTGAATCTGCTCATCCAAGGTTTTCTCCATCGATTTCAAAATGAATGAGGTGAGACTGATGGGTCTGTATGATTTAGGATCATCTTTTGGGCGATTTTTCATTTTCGGAATAACGACTACCTTCTCGGATCTCCATGTGGGATAGTGAAATTACATATTCGCGCGAGCGGCGGCTGAGTATTACTCGCGATGTATGCACGCGAATGTGCAGTGGTCAATTGCGCTGACGAACATAACTAAGCAGCAACCATGACTTGTGATACGCACTTTTACTCGAGTGACACTCGCGGTCATGCTCGCATATGTGTAGTTTCACTATGAGGAATAAATCCCAGTGCCTCTAAATATACTGATGTATGGAGTCAGTGCCCCATAACCTTTCTGAAGGGACTATTCCATCAGGGTTTGCTAACTTAAAATGATTAAAAGATCCAATAGCCCACTTGACCTTGTCTTCCGTGAAGATTTTTTCTCGTTGCTTTCCAATCGGATGGCGTAGCTTTGTAGAATGCATTGTAAATATACTGAACATCTGTTACTGGGTTTGTTCTTGTCCTGTGTGCGCCATCCTAGTAGTATCAACATACAATTTGATTGTTGATACAATAAAAGCCACCTGGCCTGAAGACCGTCGTATCAGTTAACTGCCCCACACTTCCTTCATAACCAAAATCATTGAAGCCTTTGTAAAATCAACGTGTACATTATTCTAGCTATTCCCTTCCATATTGATCCGATAACTTCAGCTACACCACGCAACTGAAACAATTTGTTTGACTTGAGTTTGCGCAGAGGCGTAACAACCCCCTTGAAAATGATGAGCTTCTCCAACTGTGTCTTATGTCTATTATCACAAATTAGACAGATGTTCAACAGGTAGACTGTCCGAAAAGGAAGTATGGTAGGTGGACATCGGACTACCAGGGTTCTTGCCTGATAAATCACATCTGCGTTATTTGAATTCACACACGCACTGGTCGTGGATTTCCCCAGACATAATGGAAGCAACCGCTCTTACTTTTGAACTACATAATTGCACTTGAGAAAAAAAAAACTCATTATATCGCTTCAATGACCACCTTCTTTTAAAGTGTTCACGTCACAGCCGCCTTCCCACGAAAATATTCATTTACCTGTTCAAGGACCGTGCGAGAATCTCGTACACCAAACGAACATCCTCATAGCCTCATATATTCGAGTATGTGCTGAACATGTCTCAAGTCTGCGGGACATTTGACCGATTGCAAAAAGGATTTCGTAAACGTGATCAACGGTCTGTTTCATCCATTTCAAATGATCGCTTGGGAATCTGCTCTCCGGCCAGGATACCATGGAAACACAGGTGATTGAGCACGAATGGGAAATCCTGCCACGTTTTCTTGCTTCCGTATGGAACTCGGAACAAGTGCTCTTTGCATACACTTACATGTGCACAGATACCGTGAGAAGGTCGGGACGGTTAATTGGCTGTGAAGAAGAGCAACGTCTTAGGGAGAAGAAAAAAACCAGGTGTCTATTTCAAATGACTAACCTTTTCCGGATATAGCTTTATCTGCCCAGTGGAATTAGAATGCGTTGTTTTGCAGACAATGGGAAGTCAGAGCGATTTATGCATTTCTGACGAATTTAATTCATATTAGCTCTGATGGGTTCTAAATGACCCTTGAAAATGTTGTAACTCCCGCCGTTCCCAATCTTTGGTAACAATCAATTCGTAGTTCGTTACCCCTAGTCATTCGCGTAGTTTGACTACTGGTAGTACTTTTTGTGCTTCTACAAACTTGAGGTAGAATTTTTAGCAATGTAGTTGACTATCTTAAGGCCAAAATACATGTAGAAGTGGACGGACGGACGTATTTTCTTTTGGGTATTATCACGGGGTTAGGGGCAGACGTGCATGATTTCATATTCTCTCTCTCACAATTGCCCTAACCCCAAGTGGGGCATAAAGCGTCAACTGTTCCATGTGGCCCAGTTGACGTTTCGACGGCATAAACTGGTTTCGGAAAATGCAGTTGCACCTCCTGCACATCCATGGCCACGAACGTTGTCGTGGACGGGAATCGAACCCGAAACGCCGGTAGTCAAACATGAGACTGATGCCTCAACACACTGCGCTACCCGTCGCCCAATGGTTTTAATTGATCTCATTTGTTTCTAATTTCATTCAATGGCAATCAATTGTTTCCCTTTAGATCGCTCACGAAACCAAATTTTTCAAAAGTTCATTATGTTTATAGATGCGGGACATTGCGAAGTAGGCTATTTCCTCACGGGGCGAACATTTTAGAGCTTTGTGCTTGCATTTACCACCCAGCACACTTTGTTAAGAAGCTCACTGTTGTTCAGAGTAATAGATCGGGGCGAACATTTTAGAGCTTTGTGCTTGCATTTACCACCCAGCACACTTTGTTAAGAAGCTCACTGTTGTTCAGAGTAATAGATCATCGTCGTACATATCCAGTATGAACTATGCACACATCGTGTTCGTTAACTTTTCGCGGAGAGCAGTGAATTTTGTAAGCTTTTGTTTGCACTAGCACTAGCCAGCTCCTTCCTTCAAATGATTGCAAGGGAGATGTAATGGAATTTGCGTAATTTGAGAAAACTTTCATACGTTTTGTTTGCAAAATTGCGAATGAGAATAATTGATCAAAAAGATGATCAATCAAAAATTGCCGTCCGTCCGTCCGTCTACATGTATTTCAGCCTTAAGGCAAATCCAAAACTTTTACAATTCCCCATCATAAGCACATCTGCAGATTTATTGAAGAATTGGACGTCTGTAATTTCTGGAAGGCAAAAAACATCGTATTTGTTCGATGACACTTGAGTAATCATTGAACCGCAGAAAAGATACGTCTTGTGCCCATACGATATCCATGAAAAAGTTGGGACATCTGTGTCGATTGGAGAATCACATACGAGTCCAAGTGAATTCTTTTCTTACTGATTGCAACCGGAACTCTATATTTTTTTGAGTGGTTTTCAGCGATCTTATTTTTATGTATTCAGTTGGAGGTAAATGTGAAGGTCGTCTACATGAATATAATCTGTTTAAAAGGAATGTCAGAGAAGCTTGATATTGTCGTTTGTCGAATGGTGATCTTGTCTAGTAAAAAAAAATACTTATGGAACTATTATCATATCAGTTAAACAGCGTGTCATGTAAGACGGCCATGCTGTCACGCACAGCAAAAAATGTAGAGGAACATTTTTCCGAAATCTTAACTCTTTAGCTGCTATAGACATTTAAACTTTTTTATTGAATATCGCTCGACTCACGTTACTAAAAACGATAACTCGCTAGTGCTCGGTAGCCGTGTGGTTACGTTCACCTCCCTACGATGTTACAGCTAGAGAGACGGAGGTTCAATCCTCGGCACGTAAATGAAAACTGCCTGTGGGTACTACTAGAACTCGCACAGCGCTCCGAGCTTGTCAGTATAAAGACGGCGCGGATAGGAAGTGCATGCTAGTAACTGTGCCATCCGAAAAATATATGCTATCGAAACGTGATCAAGGCACAGTAATGCAAGACATGTTGACGCTCCCTTTTCCCTGGGCATATAAAGGTCAGGAAGGCAACATAATGAAAGATATCGGTTTACCCTGATCTTTGATATAAACTACGGTATAATTGGGGACCCTGAGACCCCTTACGCGATTGGCCACGATCGATGGTTCCTGAATTATGACTATGTCCGGGCGGAGTAAAAGAGCGGCTGAATTCGCTTTTGAATGGTGTAAATAAATTTGGAGGAAATTGATCATAACTGAGGCGGGTTTTCGCCTCGACTGCAGTAGCGTCAAATTGGACGTAAACAGCTCAATAAAAGCATTTATCCGTTTATGACCCATAAGAATGTGGTCATCCAAAAATGAGGATACAGTGCCACATGCCACACCTGTCTCGAAATTAATGTCTAAATTCAATGCAGATCATGAATCTTCATTCATAACACGAGCATCTGAATGCAGTCTCCATAATCACTTCCCACTTTATCGAATCTCTCCCACCTGATTGTCCAATAAACAACATCAAATCCGCAATTAACTCAATCTCCTCGATTTTATATACTCTTGAGAAAAAAATTATTTCATTCGGCACTATTTTTTGTTCAATGGAAACGAAGAAAATTCATGACCAGATCCACTTTCTACTGTTTACAGGAAATAGCACGTATCCTAAATAATCGCAGCATGATTTCTTGTTCCACCAAATATTTCTTCTCCAATGTTTGTGAAATTAAACAAATCCAGACGGCATGGTGCTGAAATCAACAGATTCAATTCAATTTGATTGCCATCAATATATTTTCGTCAAATTGTTTGAAAAGTTGAAGTATCTTTTCATTCAGGTAGGTGGCTGCGGGAGGTTTTTTTTTCAGAGCAAGTGGCCTTACGTCGGGGAATGCAAGTATCATATATATGGTGGAGGTGAAAAATGGCTATGGAGGTGATAAAAGAGTGACGGGTCAGAAAAAGAAGATTGAAATATTAAAAACAGATATTCTACGAAGGAATTTGATCAATTCAGTTGAATTTTTGCAGCATGATGAAGATCTAGTTGATTTAGATCATTGGTTTGGCATCATACAGTATCTTTCCAGCTCTATATCTTCAATTATAACTAGACCCGTTCCACCGAATTTTAGCAGTTCAGCTGGAATCTCGTCAGCGCCCGGCGCTTTATTTGGTTTTAGTGACCGCAAAGCGAGATCAAGTTCCTGTCGGGGAACAGACTGTCGGGGGTTGTATGGGTGGGCCTAGATCAACAATACCGTCGACAACTTCTTGTGTGGGGATGTTAGATGGTAGGTTCAGCAGCTCTTCAAAATAAGAGGCCCTTCGTTCGTTGATGCCATCGGTTTCGCTGATGATGTTTCCATCCTTGTCCTTACAGAGTCTAGTCCTGGGTTAATAGCCGTTCTTAATTGTATTTACTAGTTTGTACGCTTGTCTGATGTTCCTATTATCTAAGTTTTCGTTAATATTCAGCAACTGCTCGTCAAGGTATTTGCGTTTCTTACGTCTAATTATTCTATTCGATATTCGCCGTAGATCGTCATATTTTTCTCTTCTGGCTCTGGTTTGTCTCTGAATACATCGTCTATAGGCCTCGTTTTTCGCATCAAGTGCATTTTTGCATTCTTCGTCGAACCAGTCATTTCGCGCTCGCCTGGCTTCATATCCCACGACTTTCTCTGCGGTATCTTTGATGGTACCCTTGAGTTTTTCCCAGAACCCATGGATGCCTGTGTTGCTGACGTTGTGTAGCATAGGCGATAGTCTTTCCTCAATGGCGGTAGTATACGCCACCGCCGTAGCATCGCTCAGAAGCTTAGAAACCGCAAAGATTTTGGGAGGGCTGATTCTCGATTGGTGCACTGAGGAAACTCTACATCTGTAGGTCGTTTTCACTAAGTGATGATCTGAGTCGCAGTTTGCTTCTCTATAGGAGTCGAGATATATCACACTAGACGCCCATCTCTTGCAACTGAGGACGTGGACGATTTAATTGACGGTATGTGCGTCTGGACATTTCCAGGTCTGCTTGTGAATGCGTCGATGTGGGAAACACGTAAAGCTTACGACTAAATTCCCACTGCAGGCGAAGTCGATAAGTCGCTGGCCGGACTGGAGACTGTGTCCTCCAGTGGTCCCCTGGTGCCAACTTTAATATTCGACTTTCGCGTTAAAGTTTCCCAGAAGCAGTTTGACGTCGTTTGTTGGAAGTTAGTCGAAGAGAATCTCAAGGCGGGCGTAGAACTCGTCTTTTACTGCGTCTTCTTTAACTTTAGTGGGGGCGTGTACATTGATGAGCCAGAGATTGAAGAATTGAGTCTTAATGCGAATCGCACACAGCCGTTCATTTATGGGTTTGAAGTCAGTAATGTGCGGCTTAAGGTGATTGTTCACTACAAATGCTACTCCAGACTCCTTGTTGCCCAATGGTTTGCCACTTGGAAAAATTGTGTGCAATTTCTTGTCATTGATCTCGCTGCCAAGCCAATTTGTTTCCTGGACTGCAGTAATGCTCAGTTTGTACTTTTCGACTGGTTGAAGGAGGTCTTTCTCGGTCCAGGGAGCGCACATGTTGATCTGTCCAATCCGAGGCTTTTGTTTCAGGCTTTTTGACGTGGGGTGGTTTTTGGTTACAAGGACGGCCTCTGAGATAGCTGCTTCAGATGGTTTATTAAACGTGCTGGAGTTCACACAACTGTGTTGCAGGTCCAACTACGCAAGTCATTCCATCCCACTAAACCTGAGATGCTTAAGTGTTGGTCAGTAATTCAGGCTACAGTTTTCTGCCTTTTTCCAAACTGTTTTATCGCTATGACTTGGCCGTCCGCGGTTTGACACACTGCCGTTACCCACAAGGAGGACTATAGAAAAGATCTTTTGCCCTACGATTGATGGCCTTACTTCTAGTAGACACGCAGCAGGTCTAGTGGCTAGTTTCGCAGTAGGTTTCGTGCTTGGTCACCCTGCGCACTCTGTGGCTGCTCTCGCAGCAGGTTTCGTTGCTGGACTAACGGCACTTTTCGCGGCTGATAGGTCTTGTGTCGAAAAATCACTTGTCATTCCCTGATTAGCTGAAAAGGGCGGTAAAATAGTAAGGGCGGTAGCTTTCTAGGGTCAGGATAGGAAGAACCCCGGCCTTGAATATCGTAGCCAATCAGCAAGAACAACTGGACTAACAACTGAGAACTCCAACCTTCTTAACCCTTTGACGGGCAAGACCGTCTACAGACGGTCTTTATTTATGCTCTTCTAAAACACATATTTGTCGTACGATCAGACATGCACTCTTTTGTTATTTACTAAATGCATACAACTATTTATACGGCAAAGTTTTGAACGACAAGCTTTTATAGTTTGGCAGTGACAGGCATGCAAGTGTGAAACAATAGTGTAAATAGATACAGAAATTATTGTGAAATTCAATCAAAATTCAATACCAAAAAAAGGTACTTTATAGTAGCTGAGCGGAGTCGGGAATTTTTTTGGTAAGTAATATTATTGTTAGCTTCCATAGTATCCTCCTGGATTATTCGTGGAAAAAATTTTGCCCGTGCAAGTCAAAAGAAAGTTTTCTTCGCATAATAGAATACCGTTGCACTTTTGTGTTGTCTTCATCATTATGTTCCTATTTTTTTACCTATAAAAGGTATTTATGCGTTGCTACTGCTATATTTTAGACAATGGAAGATCGTACCCAAGGAAAAGAAAGGAAGTATAACGCGAAAAAGCTTCAAGAGCTTACAGAAGCAGAAAGGCAAAAGAAACTTCATCTGTCTTCAATGACAGATGAACAGATCGAGCAACTGTTGCACTCAACTCTTTTATCTGATGAAGAGTTTGAGTACGAGGATGATGACGACAGTGTAGCCGACCCAGATTACGTGGTCGATCAGATAACACCTGAGGAAGACGAAATGATCACGGAGGTCTTAGGTGAAATTAACAGCAGCATTTACGACAACACAGTTAGCTTCGCGTTGAGCCTCAACTCAATTTGTGTTGACTCATCAACATCTCAACAATGCTCTCCTCGTTCAGCAACTGCAGCAGCAACAACAACAGCAAAAATACTAAAGGCAAGTATGCCATCAGCAGAAATGGTTCCATGAACTTCGGCTGGCGCGGTTGCGTTACTTTCACCTTCAGTGGTACCTCCACCTGTCCCCGGAAGAGTTGTCAAACCCCCGAAAAGAGCTCGATCGCCACTACCGGCAGTAGAATCCACAGGTCCACAGGTAACACCATCAGCAGGTGGATTTACTGGTTCAAGCTTGGATGCTTTCGTCTGAGTTCTCGAACATTTTGTGGCGTCAACGATCTATGCGAATGCATGTGAATGAAGTAGCGTTCCGGGTAAATTCTGAGTTATCTCAAGCCGTGAAAAAACTCCAGACACCAATAGAGTTTTTTTTAGCTATTTTATTAATAATCAACTCATAGATTTAATTCTTGAAGAAACTAATCGATCAGCGCGCTTAAAAGACATAAATAGCCAATTCATAGCTGATGTAGTGCAGATTCGAAGATACCTTGGAGTTCTGATGTTTATGTCTATTTTTCGATATCCAAACATAAAGGCACACTGGTCTGAATTTGGATTTAGACATATACCAGATGCTTTGCCCTGGAAGAAGTTTCTGGCAATAAAAAGGCATTTGTCGTTTGCTGATGAAAGTAACCGGATCAAAAAAGGTGAGCCTGGGTACGATCCACTGTTTCGTATAAGGAAAGTCATTGACATTTTGAATGAACGCTTCGACTCCGTTCCAAAAAATGCTCGGTTATGTGTTGATGAGCAAATGTGCAAAACAAAGGCAGTACACCATTTGCGGCAGTATATGCCAAACAAACCACATAAATGGGGGGTCAAGTTGTTTGTCCTTTGTGATAGTAATGGATACTCATATCGATTTGAAGTGTATAATGGCGCTGGAGATAATATTGTTTTAACAGGAACACCAGATCTTGGAGCAACCAGCAACATAGTAATTCGGTTATCGCAAACAATACCGGATTTTGTCAACCATATACTATATTTTGACAACTTTTACTCGTCACTGCCACTTCTGGTTTATTTGCGAGCTCGTGGTATATTTTCGTTAGGCACCATCAGAGCGAATAGAATACCAAACTGTAAGCTACCAGCTGATACAGATGAAGAGCTGAAAAAAGCAGATAGAGGTTACGCAGTAGAGTTTGTAGGAAGTGCTTATGGAGTTGACATAACCACGGTTCTTTGGAAAGACGCAGAAACGTGCGACTCTGTTCAACTTACGTAGGTGTCCAAACGTTTGCAAAAGCAAATGCTGCCACTCAGCCATTGAAAACCATTCGTAACAATAAAAAAATAAGGAATACATTGAGGTAGATTACCCACAAATAATTCGTGAGTACAACTCCCACATGGGTGGTGTAGACCTCATGGATTCATACATGGGAAGAAACGGTTTGCGTATAAAAACCATGGATACTATGACGCGTATCTTTTATCACCTACTCGATATGGCCGTTACCAATGCATTCATTCTATACCGCCGGAAGAAAGCTTCAGTTACAGAGGAAGACGAAATACAAGAAAAAGATATGACGCTATACAAATTTCGTTTGGAAATAGCTAAAAGTCTCTGTGCTACCACCGAAAAACGCACAGTTGGACGGCCATCAAGCGCACCACAGCCTCGTTCTAACAGTGGCACTGGTAAAAGAGCAGTACATCCAGTGGAAGAAATAAGGTATGATCAAGTGAACCACATTCCCGATTGGGGTTCAAAAAAATCATGCAAGTTGTGCAAGAAATCCGACACACACACTTTTTGTACAAAATGTAACGTTCATTTATGTTTTTCGAAGGCCAAAAATTATTTCAGAGACTATCACATGCAGCCATAATACATAAAAATATTGTAAGCATTTTTGATTTCGTTATTTCAATAAAAACGGTTATTTACTCTAAAAAAAACAGCTTTATTTTTATTTACCCTTACCCGGGCAAGACCGTCTGCAGACGGTCTTCAATTTTTTGCATCTGGCTGCCAAACTAATGAAAATTTTGGAAAACGGACTCTCAATTTGGGTTTCTTGCACCAAAACTATCCGGAAACCAAAATTCCCAAAACAAAAATCCAGGTATTTCTATCTTGCCCGTTAAAGGGTTAACTTGGTGAAACTCCACAGTTTCACCTCATCCTAGGATAAAATTATGTAGAACAGCTCCCGAAATCATTGTCTATATAAGTACCTCTGAGCTTATATCCAATAACATAATAATAATATGAAACGACTTTAAGGCGTGGTAAATTACCACTGATAATTAATGCAATTTCGAAATTGCCACTTAAAATACCTCACGTTAAACCACTTGCTTATCTTCATTCGGAATCCATTGCAGTTTCACATGCAACCGGCTCAATTATTTACGCATGCAATTCGGTACGCATTGTGCGGGTTGCTGCTGCTGCAAGAGTACAGCAATCGGCGACAACGTTCCAAACACGCACTTGCCATTCCGACACTATAAAATGTCGCCAACTTTGCACCAGGTAGGTTGCAATCACCGTCTTTCTAATCAGTTGCACAGGTGCATGTGCGACAATCTTTTTACGTCTATGTACCTATCGTTTTGCGTTACCCTTTTACGGAACACACGGAACGTTTCCTAACAATTTTACGCGATCAGTCCAAGCAGCACCGCGGGCAATTGTCGCGATCTCGCGTATAAAATTCCATTTCTGTGTAAACTGAACGAAAAATTAAACTTATCAACATTTTTATGGTATGGTGCTTTCGATTAACGATCTTTTTGCATATCTTAGGATTTTGAAAATATTTACTGGTCTCTCCGGGAAAAAAGCCACGTCTCCAAACAGCCATTCGGACATTTTGTCGGCATTCGCTTTTCGGGTCAATTTCGATAGATTTATGTGCGTTTTGCGTAAAAGGCACTAATTAATTTTGATATCTTATTGCACGTGAGTGTAGTAACGAGTACTCAGACTCACTGCGCTGACGAAGAGGTGGTAATCGTTCACTAGGTGGTCTAGGCATTTGCTAATGGTGCGCTAAATTGAATTAAGTTGCCTAATCTTTTACATTAAATCACTTTTCAAGTAAATGGCTCAATTGAAGTGGTACTTAATATAAATTTCACAGTCATTTCCAATTTTGTATTGAACTCGGCTTGAAAGTATTATGGGCACCGCCGGTACACATGTCCTGTTCTTTTAAGTGAAAATTAGTCACGCGTCAAAAGGCAATGGGGTGTAACTTATTCTTTTGGAATACCGTGTGTAAACTATAAAGTTTATCGTGGACAACTAATGGCCACAGATTTGTTTGACTGTTTCGAGGAAATCGTGGCATGATTATGTATGTAAAATGTGATATTCGATTCTCTGCCTTAGTACCAGGTGGCATTCAGAATTAAGCAATAGGAAATTGTACGAGTACACTAGATTTAGGATCAAGTCACAGATATACTGACGCCAAATAAACCTCTGATGACTCCTGCAGCGCCTATAAAAAAAGGTGACCAGCTAGCTAGCCTGCTACTGATTACTTCTGGAACTGCATACCTTGAGCCAATGTCTCATACCTTTATACGATTTCAACGTTATATATTAATTGCTTAAAATTACCGACACCAGTCCTTCTACCTTTTCTCCTGTAATAAACTTTTCCATTGACTCATGAACCGTCATCGAAGCTTTCAAGCCGAGGATACATAATGCGATTTTGCATTTTATCTTGGCAATTTCATATCCAAAGTAACGAACTCGTCAATTCCAATTTATTTCGCTTGTCCAAAGGTCACAGCGCTATCGATTTTAATATCGCTTTTGTTGATGAACCCACGTACATTCATGCCCATTTATGGATACTTTCCTGATGGCACGGTATCATCACAGCAATCGTATATCAGTCGCTTCATATCCATTACTTGGTTAAGATTTCTTTTGTTGACTTGCCACCTCATCAATGTACACGTAAGAGATAGCGGCTATAGTAGAAGGCTTACCATTTCAGTTAGGTGTAATTGAGATTGATTTTTGGTTGATTTTTGGCTTTCCAATAACCACTACAGGAATCGGACGTCTTAGGCAGCTCGAAGGATAGAGCGTCACTTTACCAAGCGAGAGGTCGCAGGTTCAATTCCTGCCATGAATTTATTCAAAAAGTTCCAAAGGGCCTAGTTGGCGTTTCGTTAGCATACAAAAGATTTCGGATGATGCAAGTTGCTGGCATACACATCCTGTCTATTAAGGGCCGGGTGTACAATCGTCGTTTAAACGGCATCTGTTCCTTAAACTACCGTTTAACCAACTGACTCCGATTAGGTCTGATGTACAATAGCTAAACCACTGTTTAAATCTATCGATTAAGTGTTAACGCCGTTTAAAGTTAAACAGTCGTCGGTGGCCGTTTAATCAATGGATTAGCCAATTGTCATTCTGCCGTCGCGTCGTGCCATTCTGTCGTTTTGTAATTAAAGTGATAGACTAGACGTGGTTTTGTATTGTACTTTCATTTCAATTTGAAATCCGGTGTAAAGTTTTAAATAAAAAAAAAAAGAAATGAGTGTGAATCAATACGAGGACATTTCCGAGGATGAAGATTTTGTGGAACTAATTATCAATGTGTTTACCAGACGGCCGAAAATCTTCCGTAATCGACCAAACCACTAGCAGATATGGAGAAATGACGAATTCTTCCAGAGGTTTCGAATGTCGAAGGAAACTGTGTGCTACGTTTTAGAGGAAACTGGAATTATTCGATCGCGAACAGAAAGGAATAATGCGGTACCATCTGATGTAAAGTTATTGCTCACTTTGAGATACTACGCAACAGGTAGTGTCATCGGAGCATGTTCGGATTTTTGTGGAGTAGACAGATCGACAGGATGTCGTATCATTTCTTTAGTCTCCCACCGTATAGCTGAGCTACGACCTCGGTTCATAACAATGTCAATTGAGAGAGAAGCTGACAAAGTAATGGCGTATTTCTTTACGAAGTACGACTTCCCAAGATGCGTTGGAGCAATTGATTGCACACACATTAAGATACTTTCGCCGGGAGGCAGACACGCAGAACTTTTCCGCAATAGGAAAGGCTATTTCAGTTTAAATGTTTAAACTGTCTCTGACGCTTCTCTGTGCATCCGAAATGTGGTTGCAAGGTGGCCTGGACCTGGATCTGCCCATGATTGTTGTGAAAAGGTAAATTCACAATAAATAAACATAAATCCTTTATAGCTAAAACTTGAAATTTTCTTTTTTTTTTTAGATCATATGGTGTGTGGAAAAGGCGTTACCCAATTTTGGCGAAAGGAATTAGTGTACGTCTCAAAGTTGCTTAAGCTGTTATAGTAGCAACTGCGGTTTTACACAACATTACTGTGGAAAGAAATGAGCCCATGCCTGATGTCGATGAAGAAACATTGCGTCTCATTAATGAAGAGAATCCTAATAATAATGTTACTATCAACGTGCGGGGTAATGGACAAACCACAGCACGCTACATCGTCTATGTGTCTGCATAGTGTAAATTAAATGGAAATAAGACACAATTAGGTGCTCTTCTTGCTGCTCATCTTTGCTAAATGTTCCTCTCGTCGCCATGAATGTGCTTCCTCAGCATGATGTAGTTGCTGCTCCAATTGTTGTTTTTTTAAGGCAAATTCCTCCTCTAAATGCCGCTTTGCGAGCTTGTGGAGTTCTCTCTTAAATCCTCGCTCTTGTTCAGCACTATTCGCTTTAGATGTTGCCCAAGCTGACATTTTGCTTATTGGATTATCCCTTTTCCGAGTCCTAAGTGCTGGATGCGGGGATCGAGCAAGAGACGGAGATTGTGGTGCGAACAATTGGCGTTTTGGCGGGTCTTGTGAAGTGACTTTTGGGTTTACGGTGGCTTCTTTAACAGAAATTTGATCACAGGATGGTGCTAAAGAATGTGAGTAAACTGCCTCTACATCGGAGGAAGCAGATATCTCTATTTGGCTGCCAGCGTTGAGGTTAGTGCCATCGATTTCCATATCCAATATTATAACTGAAACCACAATCAATAATCATCCTGAAAATTTACTTTTTCCGCACGACCGCCTCCAGTCTTCATCACAGACTGTTTTTCTTGTCCTAGCTTTTTCTTTACAACTGATATACAAAGGAAATACTTTCGTTAAATTTCTACTATTTTTGATACGTACTAGGTTTTATGCACTTGCCTTTTTTTATATTGTCATATTTTCTCCTGAATGTGACAACATCCCTAGTTTGCTCAAGATTTTAGGAATTAAATTCTTCTACAATTTTTTCCCACTCTTTTGCTTTCATGGCATTTGTCACTGCATTGGTGTTTTTATTTTCTATAACAACACTATGACTGTTCACAATCCTAAGCAGCAAACTCTCTTCTCCTTTTGAAAAGTTTGTTTGCTTTGTTCTTTTACCTTATCCGTTTTTACTTTCAACATACTGCACTGTTCTCAAAGCAGATAATAACTAAAATTCAGTTAATCATCACTATGCACCATTTAAAACAAAAACAAATGAATTTAGAAAGTAACGGAATGCGTCCCCGATTCGAGGCTTTTGTAGTGCCCACTGTCAATAGACAAAAGAAACGTTGGAGGCTTTTCCCCGATTTCTTGAAGTGAACTACTGTACTCAAAGAGAAGCTTAGCAGTCGATGTATGTATATAGGTATGAACAGACGCTACACAATTGCAACCTTTAATAATTATACACAGAATGTTCTCGGCAAACACCCTTTCACAAATGGTCAGCAATACTCTAATTCTGTAATTCTGAATAATCCGAGTTCTCCATTATTTTTTATTTTTAGTCACCACACACGATCGAGCACAACCACGATTGTACCTCCACGCCATAATGCATTTTCCATGCAAATTACAATATATCTACATATTCCCACCTAATTTTTAAATGCAGCTTCAGCTGCTCGTGAGATATTCCATGAACAGATTGAAAAACATTTGACCGATTTTATAACAGTTTTAATTTTTACTACAAAACCCTAAAAACACAAACGCATACGGCATTACGCGGACTCAAATATCGTATGCTGCCCTACAAGGAATGTAAAATTATCCTCTTTTTTCTATTGACTGCGATGGCAGTCATTTGTTGGCAAATGCGTTAGCCATTTATCTATACGTATTTTGTGTATACGTAACCGTATCGAAAACAAAGAAAAGTCACACATGCAATTCAATTGTCCTTTGGCTTGTCGTGGTTCTCAATCTTTGTTAAACTGCTGTTTAATCCCCATCAATTGGTTAAACAGCTGTTTAGCTAAACGTTCGTTTTAATGTATTGTGCAACAGGCTAAAGGTGAATCGATGGTTAAACGGAGATTTTAGTTTAAACGACGTTTAACTGATTCTCCGTTTAAACTGTGAATTGTACACCCGGCCCTAAGTCGTCTTCGACAAGTCGAGAAAGGCTGTGGCCTATTCTTACGCCACACCCCACATGAAGTGAATGAGTACATTGATTAAAAAAAATAATAGAGGGCGGACATGATACTGACCATATCAACTTCCAGTTGGTCTTGCCGTAAGAGCGGTTCCTCTTCAGAACGGGAACGGGAATACTTCACTAAAGGAATCGAAATAAAATTGAAATCAAAGAAAAGGCCTTCAATTTCGCATTGAGTTGGCCCCACATTGGGCGTCACTTTTAATTTTGTATTTTAATTGTGCTATTGTATTAACGCGCTCGGTAGCCGTTTGGTCAAGTTCACCGCCCTACGATGCTACATATCTAAAGAGACGCAAGTTCAATTCTCGGTGCGTTAATAAAAACTGCCGGTGGGTACTACCAGAACTTAAACAGCGCTCCTAGCTTGTCGGTATAAAGACGGAGGATAGGAGGTGCATGCTAACAACTGAACCACCCAAAAACCATATATACTATTGAAACGTCAACATAGTAATACAAGAGATGTTGACGCGCCTATACCCCTGGAGGAGTCAAGGCAATTAACAAAAAAAAAGTTGTTAAGGGCCGATTTTTAAACGTCCGGTTAACGTTTATCGGTTTATCTTATCGATAATATTACCACCTATCCTCCGTTTAAAATTTATCGAAACAATCAACCCAAACAGCTGATTTCGGCCGCTGAAATGTTGACAGCTAGCTGTGCACATTCAAATAAGAGCAATAAAACTGGCTATAAAGAACAAAGTTCTGGAGATTCAAAATTTTGGCGCTAACCGCCACTTACTTAATCGGCACTTTAACCGAACATTGCAAAATTGGCGCTAATTGTGTTAGATAATCAATAAAAGTCTCTTGTTACGTTTTTTTTAAAGTCATTACACTTCCATAATTCAGAATTGCAAAATCGATGCCGATAATTTAGCTGAAGGAAACTTACGTCCATCCAATTTCCGATCGAAAAAAGGAGAAACGATTTATCGGCAAACTGAAACACTGCTCTCGGCCTGAACATGTTACTTGCATACCTTTCACAGGCAATAAGAGTAACCTGCGCCATCATTGTACAAGCACGATCCACGATCCGCATTACAAAAATTCCTTTACCTTCGCGGTTCGCGGCCCATCATCATCTTTTCCATATCGCAGAACGATCTCGCTTTTGTACCTTTATATTACGATAATTTTATTACATTAGTTTGGCCACAAGTTTCCCGCCGCGGGTCTTCGGTTCAATCCATTTCTTTTAATTTAATGCAATCTTGCGGTATATGCGCCTGCCTCCTTGTCCGCCATTTCGATTTCGACCCTTGGCCTCATCTTTCAAGACAGAGCGCGTCTTTCAAGTGGCCATATCTTTTCGAGAATATCATACTCTTGAGGTTGAAATCATTCGCCAATCTTCAATCTTTTCTTCACTCGGACTTTAGGTGTGTTGTACTCGTCGTATCTTTTGTCCAGCGCGAAATTGCAGATTCAATGTGATTTGGCACGATGCGTTTTTTTTTTGTCCGCATTCGCACCGACAGGAATATTGCAATAATTGTGAGCATTTCGTGACTTGATCCCGCAACAATAATAATTTCAATTCTGCATTATATCCGCGAAAAGAAAAAAGCCACAAAATACCGTGACCTGATCGTATAACATACAATTTCGCCTTGGGTCATTTCTCATTTTGTGTGTTGATGGAATGGCAGTTACAGCGCGAAGCCGATGATTTTTATGTCGGTAGGGTTTTCTGTTGGAATTTGTAGGATGGATACTGCAGGTTAATGGTGAATCATGGCCAGCTGCTTCTCGGGTTGAATTATTTGTGATTGTAGCGCAAGTTTCTCCGCTACACGGAAATATATGGAATCATGGATAAGGTTTTGGGCCGAAGGTAAGGAATTTTCCGGTACCTACGAACGCTCACAATTGCACAGATATAGCACTTGCACACGTATGTCCCATGCCGTGCGTTGTGCCGTTCAAGCCTCCTGGAGCTCTTTTGCAGAATTGTCTTGATACCATCGCCACTCCGCTAATTTGTCTATTGAGGGCAAATTACACTCTAGGGTACATACCGCGACTATGAATGAAAGTTAAAGTTGTTTTTATAGCCAAACATGGTAACAAACCGGAGGATTTACCAAAATCCTACACATAGTTTAGCTTCACTCTTCCTTTAAATCATCGAGCGGCTGCTCGACGTTGACATCCCACACGAGATGGAATGTTAGACTCCTCTGCATCGAACATTTAAAATGCAAATTTACAGTGACCGCCCTACACAATCCTATAGGGTCTATCGAGAAATCTTTTGAGACAAGGAAATCTCATTGCCTTCCTTGACATTGGGGATACTTTTAATAACACCAGCTATAGTGTAGTGTGCGAAATAAGTAACTGGGATAAACACATTTCCAGTTGCTGCAACTCTGATATGCACTTTTGAAATTTCCAAACATCACACAGCTTTACAGAGTTTTAAAGTCCGCTGCAATCATTCTCCGAATTACGTAAGTATATCGTTCCAAGGGAATTTACGTATGTATCTCACAACGTACCAACTGGCCTAAATATACTGAGGTGCTACGGGAAAACTCTCTTAGCAGAATCCGACTTCCGAGGCCCCCTAAGTCTCGAAAGACTAACTTACGAAGAAAGTTGTCTCCTTGGGACTACTGGGGACAGCAGAGGAGCTGCCAAACACAACAGCTAGACGCATTTTTGCGAGGGCGTACAAAACTCCATAGCAGCAAAACTTCATCGTGTTCTCGTTAGTCTCTAATTCAGAGAGCACACTTAAAAGAACGGATGACAGCATCACAGAAGACTCCGGTAGCACAGATTCGGACTTCCTCCTCGTATTATGGCTATAAAACGGAAACAACCACAATTCAACAATCAGTTTTCGCCCCCAGATCCAGCCGGACTACCTTCTGCGAAGAATATATTCAAGGCAAGAACTGACGCGACTTTTCGAACTCTTCTTCAAAAAGGGCAACAGTCACTGGTCCAATACCTTCTAAGCATTTTCAGATACCGCTTTGTTTTGGGCAGCATTCTCGAGTCTAGAAGATCAGTAAGAGTGGCTTTCCTTTCAAAAAATTTTTAGCTGATCTATGGATAACCCTAAGTTCTATCCGCCAATCAACATAATATCATGTATGCTAAAAGCAATGGAAAAGATGCTTGCGAGTAATCCGCTGGACCGTAGACAATTTGTTAATCAATCCGGCAAAGTCGCTGAATACGCTCTACACAACCTTATAGTTGGGACGCTAAGCGACATAAATCAACGCCACCTTGCAAAATATGATAGAGAAATGCCGTTTGGTACGAATGTTGGTGGGGCCCAAACTTTCAATTTAAGAGATGGAGCCACCTTGGACCCCGCGGTAGAGCGGCTGTGCTGGCGAAAAACCGCGAAATTCGAGCCCTTTTTTTAATATTCTCCTCGTAACTTCTAAACGAAGCCTCGTATCGAAAAACTTAATAGTTTGTAAATTAAAGAGCGTCAAATTCTACATACAATGCATTGCTCAAAGTTGAAATTTGGTTTAGTAGTATAATCAAAATCGATGGTCGAAAAACGTCACTTTTTGAGGCTTTGGAGAAAAATCACACTATATCGCTTTTCAAGCTCACATATCTCTGTAACGGATACTCCAAATGAAAAACCGTGCAAGTAAAAGTTGAAGATATTTTGATTTCCGGTTTAACGTGCTCAATACTTTTAAAATCGGTTCATTTTTAATGTAGTTGTGAGTGAAAATGCTGGAATGCTTTCTTATCGATTCCAGCTTTAATAGCTCTATTTCGGTGAGTATAGTAGCTGAAGTTTTGTTTTAGTCTCAATTTACAGATAATTAAATCTTGTTCAAAAAGTCTTTGCTTGACAGCTTGGCTTGATAGCTTAGGTCATAGTTACGCTTTTTAGGGTTTTGTAGAAAAAATAAAACCCTTACGAAATCAGTCAGATGTCAGCCTGTTCAAAGAATATCTCGAAAAGAGCTGAAGCTACAGGTATGGAATTTGGTAGAAATATGAAGGATTACTACAATTTGTGTTATAAGGCTTTTCATTAGTGGCCAAATTGCAAGGAGGGACAGTTATTCGCCGCTTAAAGCACATATATGAAAATTTCCAAGATGACGGCATATAATTAGGATAGCGACGTACAGTTAATGTCGATTTTCTCTCTAACAAAATAATGTTCAACGATCAAACGAGACGTACTAGGCATACAGCTCTCCTAAAGGAGTACCAACACCCGACGGATTATGGCTATAACGAACCCATAAATAGATGTTGTCGAAATTTCAACTCTATTAGTACCCTTTATTCTCCAGGGATGTCCAAATTCTCTTTTAAGCATAATTTGATAAAATCCCTCATAACATCCTAGTTTCCTGCTTTTTGTCCCATACACGTTAATATCTTTTAGTTATATAAATGGAATGAAATGTATGTATACTTATTGTCAATGTAACTTCAGGTTTCTAGCTTCAATAAATAAATAAATAAATATCCAGGATGTTGATATCCTTAGGAAAAAGTTTAATAATAGTATATTTCGATAATTTGATTTGCTACTCTCTGCATATCCCGTAAGTGACCTTAAGAGAGACGTAATAATGCCAATCCGTTAGCAACGGGTGCAGGTATCTTGTTATAGATACAATTTGCATGTACATAGTCATAATTAATCAACTAGTCAAGAATAAAAAACAATAAAAATTATTTTTATCCGCTATTGCCACATTGTGCAAGCGGATAGATTTGAAACTGATTTGTTTTGTGTTTCGTGACAATGTGTTACAGTTATCAGAAGTGATAGCGAGTATGATAGATGCTGATTGTTATTTGGTGAGTTTGAGGTACACCTGAAAAGGCATCCCTTCAAGCCATGAAATTTTGGCAGGCTGTGGAAAGTCAGCAACATATTCCATCTCCTGGAGATTGGGGGTGGAAACTAGAAGTAGAACGTTGGCTCCCATTACGGATAACAGCGCCGGGTGCTGCAAGGGCATGTGCCACTCTTCATAATCTGGAAAAAATGTGAATATCTTTCGAACTAATGGTCGCATGGAAGTGCGGTTAGTTTCATTCTACTCAAAATGATGAAATACATTAAGAGCTAAATTAAAAGTGGCATAAAAGCTTTTTATTTTTAACTTATTTAATACGTAAGCTTATTTACTTAATCACAAAATCTGGAAAAATGTGAATATCTTTTGATTTAATGATCGTATGGAATTGCGGTTGGTTTCATTCGACTCAGAATCACTAAATACATTAGGTATCAATCTAAAATGGGCAGAAAAGCTTTTTATTTTTAACTTATTTAATAAAGCAGCTTATCAAACTAGTATCTTTTTTTATTTAAATGAGAATATCTTTTGAACTAATGATCGTATGGAATAGCGGTTGATTTCATTCGACTGAGAATGACCAAATACATTAGGAATCAACCTAAAAATGGAATGAAAGCCTTTTATTTTCAACTTTTTTAATAAAATAAATATTCAACAAAAAAAATAAAATCTGGAAAAATGTGAATAAGTTTTGAACTCACTGTTGTATGGAATTGACTTTAGTTTTATTCGACTCGAAATGATCAGATACATTAGGAAACAGCTTAAAATTGGCATCAAAGCTGTTTATTTTCAACTTATTTAATAAAGAAGCTTCCTTAACAAATCCAAAAATGTGGAAAAATGTGAATATCTTTTGAACTAATGGTCGCAAGGAATTGCGGTTGGTTTCATTCGACTCAAAATGACCAAATACATTAGGGACTATCCTAAAACTGGCACAAAAGCTTTTTGTTTTCAACGTATTTAACAAAAAGGCTTATTTAATTAATAATAAAATCTGGAAAAAAGTGAATATCTTTTGAACTAATAGTCGGATGGAAAAGCGGTTGATTTCATTTGACTCAGAATGACCAAATACGTTAGAAACCAACCTAAAATGTCATATAAGTTGCTTGAACTTTGAAATTATGGAAGAAATTTAATCATTTAATTAACTAATTTTTTAATTAATTAAATTAGTCTGACAAAAAACTTAGCAAAACTTTTCTAAACAAGGTTAAAGTATCTACGAATTAAGGCTAAACTAAAACTTTTAGCTGTTATATTTATCGAGATACAGCTATTAAGGCTCAAATCGCTAAAAAACCATTTTTGCATTTTCGCTCACAACTACACTAAAAACAAACCGATTTGAAAAGCATTGAGCACGTTAAACCGGAAATCAAAATATCTTCAACTTTTACTTGCACAGTTTTTCATTTGGAGTATCCGTTACAAAGATATGTGAGCTTGAAAAGCGATATGTGTGATTTTTCTCCAAAGCCTCAAAAAGTGACATTTTTCGACTATCGATTTTGATTATACTACTAAATCAAATTTCAACTTTGAGCAATGCATTGGATGTAGAATTTGACGCTCTTTAATTTACAACATATTAAGTTTTTTGATCCGAGGCACCGTTTACAAATTATTAGGACAATATTAAAAAAAGGGGTCGAATTTCGCGGTTTTTCGCTCGCACAGCCGCTCTACCGCGGGGTCCAAGGTGGCTCCATCTCTTAAAATGAATGTATAGGGACCACGAACAATGATTGTTTGGCATTTCTCTATCATATTTTGCAAGGTGAAATCGCTTAGCGTCCCAACTATTATTGGTGACATCGAAACGGCTTTTGACAACACCATTTTTGATTCCATCAGCGCTCCTCATAGCAAAAGGTGTCGACGATCCCCCTGCTGTCTGAACGAAAGAAATGATTTCTTGCAGAAGGGTCATCAATTACTGAAGTGGAAGATACCACTCTCACAGCAAACGTCACTTTAGGTTGGCTTCAGGGAGGTGTATTATTCCCTGCTCTCGTGCATAGTTGTGGAAACATTCATGTAGAGATGACCGTCGTTGGGATTTTCAACAAAAGGATTCCCGGACGACCTCATTATCGACAGGCGTAAGTTTTAAGAAGTTCTACCGATTACGGAGAGTGTTGTGCTTCAAGAACTTCAAGAATGGTGTGATATTAGTGGACTTCGGGTCAGCCCGACGAAGGTCATTATTGTCCCATTTACGAAAAAAGGAAACTCAGGGCGGTGAAATGCCCCACTCTGTGTAACTCATAAGTGGAGTATTTAATGAATTGTATTTTTACATAGGTTTAGTAAGCATTGTACTGACGAAGAGAATAAGTTGCTCTCGAAAGACAAAACAATTTTTTATTTGACATGCGGCTGTCAAATAAAAAATTGTAGTTTTGGAGACGTTACAACTTCTACTTTATTTTTATTTTTTTTTTAATAACGTACCTCTGTCAAGAAACGAATGATCGCAGGACACGAAAAAACGGTAGAGCTCTACCAACTTATACATCTCTATGTATAAGTTGTAGAGCAAACGTAGAGACTAAAAAGTTTCCTACGAAAGATGTTCACACGGTAGAGAAATCTCTACAAAGCACTCTCTCGTAAGCTACGTTTAGGCCATAGAGAAAAAGTGGTAGAGCTCTACCAAAAGGAATACTTTACTCTATGTGGTGTTTACATGAGAGTGCATCTCTTCCATAATTTAACTCTGCGTAAGTTCTGTAGAGCATTTTTTGGTAGAGCTGTACGTACCAGGTGTTCACACAGTCTACTTATTTTTGTCTGTGGAAAATAATAGTAGAGCCACATCGTGAAAATAAATCAGTTTGATTGAAAGTGTGCAAAAATGAGTCCCAGGAGAATGGTAGCTTCTACAGTTGTGTATTTACTGTTAAGTGAAAAAAAAAAGAAAAAATGTAGGAAGTGGGTGAAAAAGTGGATGGAAAAAAGAGAACATTTCGGAATTTATCACCAATTATTGAGGGAATTAGAAGCTGAGCTTTTCAGAACTTTTTGCATATGTCGCTTCGGATTTTAATTTATTATTTGAAAAATTAAATTACGTTATTGTTATAGCCACGAAAAATTCCGTCTACAGTTTGAACAATTTGCTTACCGATCCCGGTATAGTGGACTTGATGCGTCCCATAAATCCGTTTGCGCCCCAACTAACGAAATTAATTTCAATGTTTGGTCCTTGGACCAGACATATTGGCTGCTTTCCCTTCGATGCATTTTTAACCTCAAATGAAGCACAATGACAGAGCTCTGCTATCACCGTTAATTAAGAGACGAATGAGGATTTTTAAAACGGAAGAGCTATACCAACTTATTCAACTCTATGTATAAGTTGTAGAGCAACTGTAGAGACGAAAAATTTCTCTACGAAAGGTGGTTAGATGGTAGAGAAATCTCTACAAAACTATCTCTACGGAATACAGCGTAGAGCTCTACACTTCAGCTCTACATGGTGTTTACACGTCTCAACCGAGAGTTTTCTTTACTATTCACTCTACCACTTTTTCTCTACCGTCTAAATGTAGCTGTCGAGATAGTGTACAGCTCTACGCTGCACCTCTACGCAGTATTTACACGTCTCTAGATATCTCTTCCGAGAGTTTTCTCTGCACCATTTTTTCTCTCTTGTCTAAACATAGCTTAATGTAGACATGGGGTGTTAGAGGTAAGAATAATCGTTTATGGAAAAATAATTTCTTAATGTAATTATCAGCAACAATCTGACGATCAGGAATTGTCCCTGTGGTAATGCAATGGACCCAACTCCGGGTTTAAGTGTACACACGGCAGCCCATGTAAACTAACGTAACGAATTCCATGTCTCCAATAAAGGACATTTTGTAACTTTAGGCAGACGAGCCCCTAAACTTGCGTCTATATTTTTCGACATGTTAAATATGTACATGTATATCCAGGCTTAAATACACTTCTCGCTGAACATCGTACAGTCAATAAATACATTTCATTAATTACCTTATTGAAACGTGATAATTTGAAGATATTTCAAAACGTTCAGAACAGCATAAAACCAATTAGTCACCGACAATAAATACCGAAAAAAAATTTACGGCCACAATTTCTATTACTCTACGAGTTCTGATTATGTTTCTATAGAAATACCAATAGAAAAAAAAGATTCTCACACTCTCTCTCTCTTTTAACACTTGTTAAGATCCTGCTGATAGGAATCTTCCAAGGCTCATGTGAACAAGATGCAAGTGTTCAAATGGTCGTGTCGATCCAATTCATTCATACACAGTTTTCCGTGGAAATTTCCTTTTCAGAGGCTGCGTCTCATGAAATTGAATGACCTGGGCTGAATATGGGCGCACTCAATATGGCCATAAAGTGTTTACGAGGCAGGGTATGCTCGTTGGATTTCATGTATCGATTTAAAAAAACAAAGTCAACAAATCCGAGTATCGAAAGCTTTTCTCCAAATTTGATGAGTTTTTTACGTGAAGTTAATGGAAAGTGCAATTTTCATAAGTTCCCTTGAGTGGGCTCCGTTCGCAACGCTCGCTCCGCGCTTAACACCTCGCCTATGCCTATAGTACTAAACTTTTCTTTTCGTGCGAAATTTCATACAAATACTGTCAACAGGACGAAACTTTTGATCTAAGGGATTAAAATTACATCCAAATGTTTATTTCCTATTATAATCTTAAACTTACTGGCCCAATAGGCGACTTCTCTTTTAAATAAATAACTGGCGCAACAGTCCAATTTGAACCGCGGCCTCGAGATGAGTTAGCATCATCTCATTTTCTAGATCGTGACGGTTTTTGTGCAGAGGTATGTGATCAGCAACACGCTCAACCGAGTTATTTACCCCATAAAGGGTACTCATTTAACAGCTGAGTGGGCTCATAGTCCGACACGTAAATCCCCGGAATCGAACCGGGGCCCAGTGCGTTGAAGGCGAACGTGCTAACAGTTGCGCCATCCGGACCACCTCTCTTTTAACTTTATTAAAATAATCTTTACTTTTTATTTGACAAAGGAAAATTTAAGATTGGTACACTGGTATACTATTTGCCCTAACCAGTAGTGGGACATCGTGCGTCAACTATTCCCATGTGGCTTACTTAACGTTTGAATAGCATAAACTGGTTTCGAACGATGCATGTTGCTAGCTGTTGGATCTCTTGGGTTGGAGAGATCTTGATTGGAATGGAATGCACAAATGATACACAATTCGCAAATTCTACGATACGCTTTAATACTGACAGATGGAATATCAGATACAGAGTGAGTCACAAAGAAGAAGAACATTCATGTATTGTATGTTTTTGGGGTTGCCAACATCTCCCCCCCTAAAAGGAATCATAATCCTTTAGATACGCTGGAGGTCTACGTTGACGTACTGGTCGCTGCGGTGTAGTCGCTGCTATAGGTGATCTGACAGCCTCTGGTGTACGACTGTATACTTCGTCTGCTGCTGCTGGAGCAAGTTCATTACTAGCTGGTACATCGCTTCGTGTAGGTTCCAATCGAAGCTGCGTCTGATGTGGCTTTATATCGAATACATCCAGGAAGGTGGTTAATGGAATGTGATGTGTATTCGATGGTCGAACGCCTGTTGCTCTTGGTTGTATTTGATCAGCATGCGCGCGGATCAATGGGTTACGATCAGCATCCTTGATGTGAATGTTGTACATAACGTTCCCAATGCGCTCGATCACAATGCCTGGTGTCCATTTCGGTTTGTGACGTGTGTATTTTTGAACATAAACCGCGTCACCAACTGCAAATACCTTTTGTTTGGTACCATGTTTACGGTTGTATTGGCGTTCTGCATACTGAAAATCGGTCTTGTCTGACTGTGAATGACTGGTTGGTAGCAAAAGATCAAGCGTGGTGCGGACTCGGCGTCCGATGAACAGTTCGGCAGGAGATTTCCCCTCGGGTGCACTACGATTCGGTGTGGCTCGATACGTTGCAAGGAATGATTCCAGTTGTTTTACCGGTGTTTCTCCCCCCCCTTTTCGAATTTTCGCAATGCTCGCTTGAATGTGTCCACGAACCGTTCTGCCTGGCCGTTTGATTGAGGATGATACGGCGCTGTGCGGATATATTCGATTCCGCGTTGTACACAATACTGCTGGAAAACTGCGCTTGTAAACTGCGTTCCATTGTCGCTGATGATTACCTCTGGGTTTCCGTAGCATGAAAACAAGGTAGACAGGATATCAATTGTGTATGATGGTGTGATGGTCTTTGTTGTATGTACTTCTGGCCACTTAGAAAACGCGTCTACGATGACAAGGAAGTACAGACCATTGACTGGGCCGGCGAAATCAATGTGTATGCGTGACCACGGGCTGGATGGCTTCTTCCATGGGTGAAGTGGTACACGAATTTGTGATTTGCTGGCTTCGATGCAATTGGAGCAATTGCGTACATACTCCTCGATTTGATTGTCCATTTTTGGCCAGTAAACAAAACTTCGAGCTAGGCTTTTCATTCGACACTGACCTGGATGATCTTGATGAAGCCGTTGTAAAATTTGGCGATGAAATCGATCAGGTATGACAACTCTGGTGCCGAACATGAGACATCGGCCGCAGATTGAAAGTGATGATCGTCTCGCGTAGTATGGTGCAATTTCATGAGTTATCTGCTGTTTGTTTGGCCAACCATTCCGAATGTAGTCCATGACACTTATGAGTGTGTCCGACTGCTGTGTTCCATTTGCAATGTCTGCATGTGTGATTGGTTGAATTGTTGAAATCGCTGCTACGAGTGAACACTGGAAGTCACGTTCTAACATGATCGAAGCGACAACAGTGTCTTCGTCAACTGATGGTTGTGTGTTGATGAGTCGTGAGAGCATGTCTGCATGCCCGAATTGGTCTGTCTGAACGTATTCAATTGAGAAATCGTAAGCTCTCAGCGTAAGTGTCCATCGTTGAAGTCTGTTGGCTGTATACACAGGAATTCCCTTTCTGGAACCGAAGATAGCCAGGAGAGGCTTGTGGTCGGTCTGCAGGATGAATTTTCGTCCATAAATCATTCGATGGAATTTAGTCACTGCGAATATCAGCGCCAGTCCTTCCTTCTCTATCTGGCTGTAGCTTTTCTCTGCATTGGACAGAGTTCGTGAAGCATGATAAATTGCTTTCACAGTGCCGTCGGCGAAACGATGTGGGATGCATGCGCCGATGCCAGTGTTTGATGCGTCACCGGCTACAATTAACTCGAGATCCGGATTGAAATGAGTGAGAAGGAGGTCAGATTGCAAGATCTGTTTGAATTTTTCGAACGATTGTTGACATTGTGGCGTCCATGACCATTTTGCATCCTTCTTCAATAGCTGGTTGAGTGGATGGCGCAAGTCATGCATCTTAGGAATAAATTTCCCGTAGAAATTAATGGCTCCAAGATATGAGCGAAGTGTTGCAAAATCGTGCGGTTCTGGCATTTGTGCGATGGCACGAATTTTTTCCGGGTTTGGATGAATTCCATTGCTGTTCAGGATATGGCCCAAATATTCCAACTGTTGCACTGCGATTTTACATTTCTCGGCCTTGATGGTGAAACCGAATTGTTGAATTCGCTCGAAAAGACGTGTCAGGTTTCTGTTATGGTCTGCGATATCTTTTCCATACACAAGTATATCGTGCATGTATGCCGAAGTTCCCGTGAGACCTGCGATCATCATATCCATAACTTGCTGAAAGACGCCTGGTGCAACTTTAACTCCAAATGGCAGACGTCGATATATGAACAGGCCTCGATGCGTGTTAATTGTCAAATATTCACGAGAATTGGCGTGTATTTTGATTTGGAAGAAGGCATCGGAAAGATCAATGAGACTGAACACTTTGCAATTGGATAATCTTGTGAATATATCCTCTGGTGTCGGCAATGGATATGGGTATGGCTCAAGTGTATCATTGAGGCCAGTTGAAAAGTCTGCGCAGATACGTGTAGAACCATTGTGTTTACGCACTGCAACAATTGGTGCTGCCCAGCGGGAATATTCGACTGCTTCGATAACGTCATGTTCCAACAATCGATCGATTTCTCTGTCGATGTCGCTGGTCACTGCAAATGAGACTGGGCGCTTGGGCCGGAACACTGGCTGAGTGTTTGGCTTCACACGAAGTTCAACTTCGAACTGCTGGCACAGGCCTGGACTGTCACCAAAAACTGCTGGAAACTGCGACTTGATGTTGTCGATTGTTTTGCGGCTCTTGGCTGGAACAGCTGCTGTGGTCGTGTGTGTGTGACATATCGAACTGATGGGTACGTCCCAGAATTCGAGCTCGTCGATCCAATCAATTCCAAGAAGATTCGGCGTGCCCGATGGCGTAATATAGCAGGTGCCTGAGAACGATCGCTGGCCGAAGTTGACGTTGCACTGAAATTCACCACTGATGGCTATGGGTCCTCCGGATGCGTTCCGTGCTTGCATGTTACTAGCTTGGCTGCTTGGTCTGCCTATCTGGTTGTACGTCTGCTGATTGATTACTGTTATCTCTGACCCTGTATCGAACTGAAATGTGCAATCTTTGTTATTGATGCGCACGGTGATGTATTTCCTAGACGTCTTGGATATTTGGTTGACACGTATAATTGTGTTTGAATACGTCGACGGTGACTGCTTGTTAGTGCGCTTGTTTTTGTTTTTGACATCACAATAACCCTCCTTGTGGCCCTTTTTGTTGCATTGGCTACATATGTGAGATTTGAATGTACAATCTCTGGAGTAGTGCATACTTCCGCAAAACCAACAAGGGGTTTTTGGTATGGACTTGTTTTTCTTTTGGTTGTATCTGGGCTTGGACGCTTCGCATTGCTTTTGATGCGATTGATGTTGTTGCTGCCGTTGTGTGCTATCTGTGCCACGGTGTTCTGATTTCTGCTGTACTCTGTTGACGTTGCTGACTTCTATCAACGCTGTGTCTTTCTTGAGACTGGCGACTCGATGACATTCGGTCATTAGGCTCTGTAGAGAGACATTTGCTGCGTCTGGCCCGTCAATGGTCGATAACAGTTTCATACGGATGGCCTCATACTGGTGAGATTGCAGCCCACTCACAAAAACTAGGCACTTGAACTGATTTGCAGTTAACTCCGCCAATTTAAAATCTTCGCACTGCTTATTTACTCTTGATGAGTACGCGCTAAAGTTTTCAAGGTCAGACTTTTTCTGTTGTAGGCACTTATATCTCGTACTGAATAGAGACTCCTGCTGACCGAAATTGGCTTTTAGATGCTTCACTGTATTTTCAAAAGAAATGTCTTTTGGCTTTTGCGGCAAAATAGAGTTTACATATAGGTTGTGGCACCGTGTACTTAGTTTTCTCAGCAACAATCTAGTCTTTGCGTCATCGGTGAGATTGATCGCGTCTTCCGTGAAGAGCGTCTCGTAGCGAGTGTACCAAGCGTCAAATGTTATGTCGCTTTCTGGGTCGTAATCAAACTCTGTGATTCCTTGTCCCAAAGTCTCCATACGGAATTCGGTATCTGCTGCCCACTGATTTTGTCTTTCTCTGCCACCATTGTTTTCAGCAAAGACTTTTGTCAGGCGTGTTAGTAGAGCTTCCTGTTGACTTTGGCTCTGCTCCTGTTGATACTTGATGAATTCCAACAAAGTTTCTTGGAACTTGTCCATGACGAAAAAATTGAGGTTAATTCGACCACGAGGAACTGGATCACGACGAAAACGAGTATAACGAGCGGCACTGTCTCCTGGCACGCTTTTGATAAAACTTTTATCCTCGTCGCCACTGTTGGATCTCTTGGGTTGGAGAGATCTTGATTGGAATGGAATGCACAAATGATACACAATTCGCAAATTCTACGATACGCTTTAATACTGACAGATGGAATATCAGATACAGAGTGAGTCACAAAGAAGAAGAACATTCATGTATTGTATGTTTTTGGGGTTGCCAACACTAGCATACCTCCTGCCCATTTAGCCGGACACCTGTGACAAATGGGGGAAGTTTGAGGCTTATTATTACGTCCCATCCCACAGGGAGAAGATAACACAAGCATCCATGGCCACGACATGGATGGAACTCGAACTCGTAACTGACCGGTATCATGAGACATTAGACTCAACGCACTGAGCTACCGGTCACAGGGGCTTATTATTGGCATAAACTCCTCCAAAAATTTAATCCGGTCAGTCCGACTGAATAGGCCGCCTGAACCGTCGAAACTCTACATACACGGTTCGGAATTCCAGAAGGCCAGGACTATCCAGTTTTCCCGGAGACGAATTCCGGAACGTCTGTGGTGAATGCCAGACCTGATCAGTTTTTGATTTGGCATCCGGCCGACTGAACAGGCCGCCTGAACCGTCAAAATTCTACTATACTCAATTGCCCTAACCCCTTGTGGAGCATAGCGCGTCAACTGTTCCATGTGGCTCAGTTGACGTTTCGGTATAAACTGGTTGCGGAGAATGCCAGCATGCACCTCCTGCACATCCATGGCCACGAACGTTGTCGTGAACGGAATTCGAACCCGAAACGCCGGTAGTCAAACATGAGACTGATGCCTCAACGCACTACGCTATCGGTCTACTACAATATCCGGAAATCCGGAAGGTCATCCGTTTTTCGGAAGAGGATATCCGGATTGTCTATGGCGAGCTTTACATATACACGTACATACGTCACTTCCATCAAACGTGTTCTAATTTCGATGCGTAAATTCGTAAATTTTCAACTTCTCATTTTCCCTCTTCGATACCCATCACATACACCAGTAACCCTAATTTCCTTGCATGCACATTGAACACCTGAGAATTTGACCCAGTCAATGAATATAAATAATATAATCGTGAGTATTCAGTATTGCTCAAACAACGCTGTTCGCTGTATACCCGTACATGCGTGGGATCTTCAACTAACAGATGAAATGGAAAGGATCAAAAGAAGCCAACATAAAGGACCCCTGAGAAATGATATTCTCGGTTAGCCGATCGTTGGTTTATGAATGATCTTTTTTCAATTGGTGTGATGTGTTTCTCATACGACTCCTTTTTTTTACGTTATTGTGTGCTTCTTTGGTTCGACGCTGTTGTTGGTCCTAGTTAGTCTTAAGAAAAGACCTCTCGATTACTGTTTTCATCTTAAAAAGTTGTTAGACCACAATGGATTAAAGTAACCCGCCCTCAAGAAGATTTCTGCATTGATGACTTCAAGTAGCGTAAATTTGTGTGCTATAGAGTGTGTGCCTTGTTGGGATTAATAACGATGCGGTTAATTAGGTTCCAGGGATATACTACACAAGGCGACCCGATGCTGAGGCGAAGTAATAATGTCAATTGAATATACAGTTGAGTGATGTAAACTGTGGTGAAGCATATTGAAAGGATTAGTATCCGACGATTAATCTCAATGGCCATCAATTTTCTCGTTTTCGACTACTAAACTTTCACTTAAAACATTGCTGTAGGCAAGAGACTCGACGGAGAGATGAATTCTTACGCTGCTTGCACCGGCAGACCGAAGCACCTGATGAGTAGTGATCTATCGGTGGTACGACGCCAGAGGCCGAGGGTCCCATTACAACCGGAGCCCATTGCGAGCGCGAGGGCATCTGGGCCGTCCGCCAACCATTCGATCCTTATCGCCCTACTTTTTTTATTATTCCCCCTTTTTGCCTCGCATGTTTGTGTTATCTTCCCCAGGCCTATTTTTACTATTACGTAAAGGACAGGGGCAACGAGCGGCGAAAACCCCGCCCACGTCTCCCGAACTGAGCTAAAGTAAGCATAGGCCGGTGCTTAGCTCGTTGAGGGGCTTTTTTTCCGCCAGATGGCACGACCTGCTCTTCACGGCCATTATATTACCTTAGGCTCCATCCCCAAGGGCATCTTCGGATGCCTACTAACCCGTCCATTACACAGTCGTAGTTCTATTTATAACACTTCTGTTCCCCTGGCAGACAACGCCAAATAACTGGGCATAATTCTTAAAAGTAAATTGCTCAGCGCTGTCTCAGACAAATGCATCAAAGCTCGGGAATATGCCGACAATATGTAGGAAAGATTTGAGGCTCTCTGGGTCCATTTTAGAATATGGCGTAGTGGTTTGGCGGAGAGAGCCTTTACCGCAGGTGGTAAAACTACTCTGGCATAAACAATTGAGTACGTAAAGAACAATGTGTGACATCATAAATACGCTGGTTGATCGTGATATACAGTTAAGTTAGGGTTAGCACTGAAGAAGGCAGCGCGTAGCTGTCGAAACAATTGTATGCAGAAAAAGTAATAAAAATCTGCAGTAGAAACGAAAACAATGCGTTTTTATTCGAACTACGGAAAAATGAAAACAAATAGCAATGTGCTAATTATCGCCAACCCTATCTTACCTATACCTGTTCTGAAACCTGTTATCCATTAATATTAAGTACCCAAGTTTTTCAATTAACAATCCACCTTGACCATTAACTCAAAATATTTAAACTAGTCTCCAATCAACAATTCCTCCAAACACCGCCATATAGTCACAATAAGGCCGGACCTTTTAACGTCGACAACAAAACCCTCCACCGACAAAACACCTTACACGGCTGCATCCATCCATTGATTTTCCTGAGAAATGACCAAACGGATGCTTATTGCTTGGATGCATTCAGAAAGGTTGTTTGGATCGATTCTCAGGAATTTCACAACGTCTTTTGAATAACAAAAAAAGAAAATATAAACAGCTTGTGGAAAAGAACAAAAGTCTTCAATAACCAAAGTCCGACAATAGAATGCATTTAAAGCTTCGTGGCTCAACGCTCAACAGACTTATGTTAGAATCTCAACGAAGATGATGGAACCAGATTAAATAATGGTCACGAAATGAATTCCTGAGTCTGAGATCTGACTATGCCCGAGTACCTGTGTATCCCATGTTAGAACCTCAGCGTTTCGTCCAGGTTTTTATTCATAAAAATATGCCTCAGACTAACCGCAGCGGGGTGTGGCGCCGAATAGGTTTTCGGACACCTGAGTATTTAAGAAGTGTAGTTCTTGAGTGCGTTCAGAAGGTGGCAAAAGAGCAGAAATCGCTCGCGAGCAGCTCCGCAACTGCTCGCGAGCAGCTCCGGAGCTGCTCGGTTTGGAGTCTGCACCTGCTGAACGCTACTTCACCAGCTGAAAAATCGACCAGCTGAAAGCTGACGATGACAATTTCAGACGTCAAGTGCCGAAAAGTGGAACATACATGAATCCCACGCTGTCCATTACAAAAATCACGAACAACGAGAAAACAAAATCAAAAGCACCCGAAAACCAAAGAACTAGAAGCCGAAAACGGCGAAAACACAACAACCAATTTGATAACTGTCAAAACTCGGAAACTCGCAACATGAGCGTGAGGTTGAAAAGAAGAAGAAGAACCTGAGCACTGAGCACTGATCAGTGAGCAGAAATATTTCTTGCTCGGTGAAATTTGATCATGCTCACCCGAGCAGAAGTTGCTCGGTCACTTCTGAACCCGCTCGTTCCGAACATGTTCGCTGAGCGGAAGTTGCTCAGTTCCTTCTGAACGCACACCTTGTCAGTTGGTTCTCGTTCCCAGCTCAGCATCCCATTCTCAAGTGCCATGTTACCTTCACCTTCGCACACCATAGCGTCGTCATCGTTCGCCTTCATCTTTCTTTGGTTCTAAGACGCGAAGACAACCTGTGTCAGACTTTGAGAAGACTTTTTGATAAGCCCGGCAAGGTAACTTGTCTTCCATGGACCAATGCATATAAAAGGCGTCGAGAATGGTCTAATTGTAAACAGAAAGGCCACACAATGATTCCGGTATGGTCTGACCGTTCCAGGCTGATGTAGGCGGTAAAGACTGATGACGACTCGTTTAGAGATTGTAAGATAAGGGCACGTATGTACATATCAAATTGATAGGATTGATGTATGATGCGGACATTTGTGAAGATGTGTAGGAAGAAGTGGTTTAATGATGTGGTATACAACCTTATTTGATCTACAGGGGTAAGAAGGAAGCTCTGAGCATGTAAATTGTAAAACATTATTCCATTTCATCAAAGATTTTCGCCGCGTAATAGTTAACTAAATAAATTGCTGGAATATTCCAAACTTACATGTGTCTGATAATCGTACTTCAATTTGTCTCAATCTCTTGATCGAATAAACTTATATAGATCTCCATTCCTAGCGTTATAATTCCGCGATCTTTTATTAGCAGAGAACTGATCGTTTTGACAAAACTTCCCTCCCTTCATTCCCTCTTTCTTTTTGTAGCTACTTTTCTATTATATTCCACACCATGGGGGCAAAGACCTTTTCCATAGTCCTCCGCGTGGGCGCCCCCTGGTAACGGCAGTGTATCAATTCGCGGACGGCCAATGTCTTAGCGATAAGACAGTTTGGAAAAGGCAGATAGCTGTAGCCTGAATGGCTGACGAACACCTAAGCGTCTCAGGTCTAGTAGGATGGAATGACTTGCGTAGTTGGACCTGCTACATAGTTGTGTGGGCTCCAGCACGTTTATTAAACCATCTGAAGCAGCTATCTCCGAGGCCATCCCCCGAATGGGGTTAAGCGACGTGCTGACAACTCGTCCTTGTAAAAACCACTCCATGTCAAGAAACCTGGAACAAAAGCCTCGGATTGGACGGATCAACAACGACGACCACGCAAACGAATAAAGGATTATTCTTTCGGATCCTGGAATGTACGCTCCCTGAACAAACCGGGGGCCGAGAAGGCCCTCCTTCAACAGGTCGAAAAGTACAAACTGAGCATTACTGCAGTCCAGGAAACAAATTGGCTTGGCAGCGATATTAATGACAAGAAATCGCACACAATTTTTACAAGTGGCAAACCATCGGGCCGCAAGTAGTTTGGAGTAGCATTTATAGTGGACAATCACCTCAAACCGCATATTACTGACTTCAAACCCATTAATGAACGGCTGTGTGCGATTCGCATCAAGACTCGATTCTTCAATCTCTGGCTCATCAATGTGCATGCCCCAACTGAAGTTAAAGAAGACGCAGTAAAAGACGAGTTCTACGTCCGCCTTGAAACTCTCTTCGACTCACTTCCAACAAACGACGTCAAACTGCTGCTGGGAGACTTTAACGCGAAAGTCGGAAATGAAAGTTGGCATCGGGGGACCTCTGGAGGCCACAGCCTCCATGAAGAATGTAACGATAACGGCCAGCGACTTATCGACTTTGCCTGCAGCAGGAATCTAGTCGTAAGCTCTACGTGTTTCCCGCATCGACGCATTCACAAGCAGACCTGGAAGTCTCCAGACGCACATACCGTCAACCAAATTGACCGCTCCTATCGAGGAGCAAACTGCGACTCAGATCATCACTTGGTGAAGACGACCTACAGATGTAGAATTTCCTCAGTGCACCAGTCAAGAATCAGCCCTCCCAAAATCTTTGCGGTTGATAAGCTCTTGAGTGATGCTACAGCGGTGGCGTATACTACCGCCCTTGAAGAAAAACTATCACCTATGCTACACAACATCAGCAACACAGGCGTCCATGGGTTCTGGGAAGAACTCAAGGGTACCATCAAGGATGTCGCAGAGAAGGTCGTGGGATATAAAGCCCGGCGAGCGCGAAATGACTGGTTCGACGAAGAATGCAAAAATTCACTTGACGCGAAAAACGAGGCCTACAGACAATGGATTCAACGAGTAACCAGAGCCAGAAGAGAAAAATATGACGAGCTACGGCGAATATCGAATAGAATAATTAGACGTAAGAAACGTAAATACTTTGACGAGCAGTTGCTGAACATAAACGAAAACTTAGCTAATAGGAACACCAGACAAGCGTACAAACTAGTAAATACAATTAAGAACGGCTACCAACCCAGGACTAGCCTTTGTAAGGACAAGGATGGAAACATCATCAGCGACACCGATGGTATTAACAAATGATGGGCCTCTTATTTTGAAGAGCTTCTAAACCGACCATCTAACATCCCCACACAGGAAGCTCTCGATGATATTGTTGATCTAGGCCCACCCATTCAACCCCCGACAGTAGAGGAAGTTGATCTCGCGTTGCGGTCACTAAAACGAAATAAAGCGCCGGGCGCTGACGAGATCCCAGCTGAACTGCTAAGATTCGGTGGAACGAGTCTAGTTGATGCCATACATCAATTACTCCTGCGAGTATGGGAGAACGAGGAGATCCCAGACGATTGGCGCAGAAGCATCATCTGTCCAATCCATAAAAAGGGAGATAAATTGCGGTGTGAGAATTACAGGGGCATCTCACTAGTTTGTACGTCCTATAAAATTTTGACGAAAATTCTGGAAAATAGAATAAAACCGTACGCAGAACGAGTCATTGGCGAATATCAAAGCGGTTTCAGACCTGGTCGCTCCACAACCGATCAGCTCTTCTCAGTCAAACTGATACTCCAGAGGTGCTGGGAATACAACGTAAACGTATACCAAATCTTTGTCGACTTCAAGCAGGCATACGACAGTATCGATCGTGGAGTACTGTACAACATCATGCTGCAATTTGGTATACCAGCAAAATTAGTGCGACTGACAAAGATGACGATGACCAACTCCGTCTCACAAGTCAGGATCCAGAATAGACTTACTGATCTATTTGAAACACGCACTGGTTTGAAACAGGGCGATGGACTGGCACCGACGCTCTTCAACCTAGCACTGGAATACGGGCCATGAATATGGACAACAGCAAGACGCTGCTCATCAAGTCGACACAATTAGCAGCGTACGCCGACGACATCAACATCATGTCCCGAAGATTGGCTGACGCAGAAGAACTTCCGCATACGCTCGATACCGCTGCAAAGGAAGTTGGATTACGTATTAACGAGGGTAAAACTAAAATAATGATGCAATCGGTGACAAGGACACCTGCACAACCGAGCATCAACGTGGGGGACCTCAACATCGTGTTCGTGAACAACTTCATCTACCTGGGTTGCAACCTGTCAAGGGACGCCAACGAAACTGACGAAATCAAGCGACGGATACAGTTAGCTAATAAGACTTTTTTCTCGGTTCTCCCCATAATCAAATCGAAACATGTGCACAGAAACACGAAGCTCCGCGTGTACAAAACCATTATACGACCAGTGCTATGCTATGGCTGCGAAGCATGGACCCTAACTCAAGCCTCCGAAAACATGCTAGACACTTTCGAACGTAAGGTTCTACGGCGAATTTTCGGGGCTGTTTGCGATCGAGATGGATGGCGCATCCGGTACAACCATGAGTTGTATGAAATGTACGATGAGCTGCAAGTCTCGAAAATCGTCAAACTACAACGACTTTAATGGGCAGGGCATGTACAAAGAATGGACGATGATCGCATGCCTAAGAGAGTAATGAATGCAGAACGAGTCGACGGAGCGAGACTGCGAGGACGACCGAGATCTCGTTGGGAGAGCTCAGTAGGTGTGGACGCCGCGCAGCTGCTGGGCTCCCAAAATTGGAGGACGCGGTCACGTGACCGAGATAATTGGAGGACAATGATCCAGGCGGCCAAGGCCCGACGTCGGGCTGTCGCGCCACGATGATGATGATATGGGTATAATTACTTGCAATTAAACGTTCTTACGTCTGCAACGTAATCTCGCTTATTTGCTTAATTATTTTACGTGCGAATGCTCCACTGAAGAACCTACGAATCGAAATGCTACACGCTTTTTCGTCGTTACCACAATACCGACCATTTTCTCACCAGCGCACTAAACTACTCATTTGCCCTAACCTCTAGTATGCCATAACGTGTCAAGTATTCCATATGACTTAGCTGACGTTTCGTTGGCATAAACCAATTTTCGACGATGCACGTTACCAGCATGCATCTCCTGCTCCCGTTTAGCGACAGGTCGAGAGATGTTGCCCCGCACCACAGGAGCACGACAATACAAACATCCATGGCCATGAACACCGTGGACGGGACTTGAACCCGTAACGACAGTAGTCAGAGATGAGACTGACGCCTGTCCCCACTGAGCTACTGATCGCCCATCGTTTATTCAAAAAGGGGTAGTGCCCAACACGACCTTCGTTCATTTGTACGCAATTTTTATAGTCAATACGCCGGTGGTCCGTGACGCAACCCCTTGGGCGACGGAGTCCGCATCGGCTGGTGGCCGGTAGGGCGACGCGACGTCCGCTCGCCATACATGGACTGTCCGTTGAAATCCCCCTTCCGCAAATTGTGGCCCGAGACGTCTGTTGCCAGAATGCATGCTCGTCCGTGCACGTGGACAGTCCGTCGAAGACCCCTTTCCACAAATTGTGGCTCGCGACGTTAGCCTGGCCGATTCTCGTAACTCCTTCCTGCAGGCAGGAACACAGCCCCTCTCCCCCTCGGAGGTGGCGTATTTGCTGGAAACACCGGTCGTTTTCTGGCAGGTATGGGGTTTCTGCTGCTTCGACCAAATTGCTTTGCCGAGCTCCTGCAATTGCTGCTTTGTATTTGTGTTACCGTCGAATCCGCCCTCGGTGTTGTGTTTTCGATTGGTTTTCTTTAGTCCGGGGAGTTTTCCGCTTACTCGAGAGAAGATAAAAGGAAAATTTCCTTGTGGGAGTTACTCGTGAGAACAATTTCTCGAACTTTTCACACACTTCTCTACGCCCGTCTCCATAAAATGCAGTCAACAGCACTCGTTACATTCAAATAATTGAAAACTGCTTTAGATTTGCATAGCGCAGCGAATGGAGCAATTGCTTATGCGCTCAACGACACTTCTTTGACGCCCGAATAATCAAGCGGCAACCACCTCTACCTTCTCCCTCAATTCGACTCCCAATTTTCCAACCGTTCCCTTTTCCTGTTGTTTTCATTCCTCTAAATTTTTTCCCGCCAAAACCAGCTTCATCAATCTGTTGACTTTCACACCCCTGCAATTTTAGTTGCAACGGTAGGTCTTGTTACGGCGGTTTTGGCCAATTTTGACCCGTAAATGCCTACTCTTGAGCCTGTACGATTTTTCAGAATCAAATACATTTGTGAAAAATGCACAAATTCAAAAATTGATACTTAGGCCCTAACCAGATTGAACTCAGAATGCAGCAGCAGCAACAACAACAACATGTAGATCTGGCATCGCCGCTGTGTCATCGCGACAGATCTACCTGTTGTTGTTGTTGCTTCTACCGCTGCTGCTGCTTTCTGCGTTCAATCTGGTTAGGGCCTTATGTGTCAGAATTGGTCTGTTAGGTATCGTCAGCCGTTTCCCAGTGTGAAACTTCGTCACAAGTGGACGGTCCAAATACAGTTCCGACCAATTCACTTGTGAGGGAGTTCACTTCAGTTCAGTTCATTTTTCAAAATAGTTGGCGAAGGTTGACAAGTGTCCATTTGGACAAAGGCGTTTCTAAAGAGTGACTTTTGTCAAAGCGGTTTCACTTCATATTAATATAAACGCTACTTGGAGAAAACGAGTCGTGAGAATGCCGTTTTGTTCCCGGGCGATTTGCTTGGTACTATACTAATTATCTTCGGTAAGTCACTGTCTTACTGGAAAATGAAGCCCACGATTCGAAATTCAATCCTTCGCGCGTGTAAATTTGAACTGTGAGAGTCACATTCAATCGGGAGAATCTTGGCGCCTTTTTTGGCGCCCTTTCGGAGTCGGCGCCCTAGGCGACCGCTTGTTTCGCCTTAGCCTTTGACCGGCGCTGAGGGAGCTCCACACGCAGAGCCAGCAGCGGGACCTCAATTGGTGTGCATTACAAGGCCACCTCCAACAGACCACGCATTGTATAATAATATTCACGACCGAATCCGAAGCGCGGCTTCCGTCAAGTTCGGAGTTCAAAACCAGTGTATACTTTAAGCGAAAAAGAATAAAAAAAAAACTAATTAAAGTTTATCCATCTTATGTATTTATATTTTTCTTCATCCAATTTATAACAAAACTTGTAAATATCTACGCTATAAAGTAAATCACAAATTGATTACTTTTTCGATTCAATGCGCTCCTTCAACATAATCTCCAGTTGATTTAAAAGTCCCACGGCACGCATGTCTTCGTTCATCAAAAGAAACTGTTCCAACGATTGCAAGGATTCTATTGCATCCTGATAGCTGCTAATTCCTGGATTATGCTTACAGACGGCTTCAACACCACTCAACGCAGCACCTTTAATCGCAACATTCCCAAGAAGGATCTCGGGAGTGTTTATCGAATTGTCTTCAATTATATAAACTTCGAGTTCACTATCACTCGCCATGTTACTGTGTGCCGATGGCGTTTCCTGAGCTTGTTCCGAAATATCTGCATCATTGATTATAAGCTCCTTTGTTTCGTGCCACAATATACTATCAGCATCCTCCGGTTTAGGGGCCTCTGGTTCAACCGTTTGCTCGTCCTCGACACAACACTCTGTGCTCATAGTATTGGGCAGAATTTTCTCTTTTCCATGTATCTGACATAAGTCTTTGATTATGACATAAACATTCGTGAGTTGGAATTTATGTCCCAAGGGACATAACTCCTGGGGGGTATCTTGTGATAGGAACATTCTCTTAACCTCTCTCGTCCACTGCATGGTCAACCAGATACTTTTACATTTGAGATAGGAGCTGATTGATTGAACGAGGGCACTTAAATTATAGGCGTTGACGATGAACCGATTGTGACGGCAGCGCTTCACCCACTCCTTAACAATTAGCAGAATTGCTTCACGCGAACGACCAATCAACACCCTAACGAATGGATCGACGATTTCACGTGGTTTGCCACATCCGGGCTTAGCAAGGATAATAGTTTCGCCATACTGATCACTCAGATCGTTGATTATGTCTTCCGAAATCATTGACTTTCGCTCTTTGGGAGCATCAGACGTTAGCGAATAGGAACTTCTACTAAAATTAAAATTGTACTTTATCTTGAAATGCATAAACCACTTTCTGAGTTCCGTTGAGACATCAATGTTAATATGTGCTGCAAATTGCTCCACCACTCGCCATATTACGTACTGGCTGACAGGTACTTGGTTGTATTCGGCCCGCTTTAGCCATTCGTTCAACATCAACTCAAGCGCTATGAAAGGGGGTGAATCGACAATCCAATCAGACTTTTCATGGAATGCATTCTCCAGGTCCAAATACTTCATCATTATGCTGGGACTGGACGGTCGCTTTCGTTCCCCGCATGTTGCGGGCGTGTCGTTGCTAACTGGTCCATTTGGGAGGATGATATCAGGCCCAAAGTGTTCGCACAGCTCCATTATGATGGCATCAATGATTGACGAATCTTCGACTATGTGGCCTCTGATTGTAATTTGTTTCTTCTTTCTTCCTCGCCGGGTCAAATGAATTCGATATTTGCTTGTAAAGTGCTCAATGAATGCAGGAATTTCAATAGCATTGACGAAACCTATAGATTGAACCGCCCGATAAGTTATTCGTCCCAATAAATTCTCCGTAATTTCGACATTTTTCTGACGAGCACGCTTCACATATTCCCATAGGATAAGTTCGATGGCGACGTAGCAAGGTCCGTCGAATCTTGACAAATCCTTAATTTGATCCTCAGATGGTGCATCTTCATGCATTCGGCCCCCGTTTGGAAAAATCATGTTATCGCCGAAATCTTTGGTTAAATCGTTGAGTATATCGACGAAATTCATGGATAGGCGTCCTTCAGATAACATGCCCACCTGCACGCCCCTGCCCTGCCCTGATGTCCAAGCAATTTGATATTTCATCTCGAAATATTTATTCCACATTGTCATCAAGCTCATATCCTTATGTCCTATATGTTCACAAATCAATTGTGACCATCGCTGAAGCAGACTGGCGGACACAGATAATCTGTTATGACGGGCACGTCTTAGCGACTCCGCCATAATAAGTTCAATAGCGAGATAGGAGGACGAGTAGTATGCAGTGTTCCAGTTCGTTAGCCCCAACTCGGTCCAGGACTTAATAGAACCGCTTTCAGTATTGTCGAACTTAGTTGAGGACATGTCGGCACGTTTGTCAAATTCCCGGAGAATTTTTCCGTCGTTCTGAACATTCGGAGCTGTAGCAATTGTCTAGGAAAATATGAAAAAGAAAAAAATGAAAATACGTTAAGTGTGAATACACGTGCATATCATATCGTTCACTGCACACAATAGTGACACAAATTAAAAACTATCTCATCTTTGGTATTAAAGCCAGCCCAAACCTGTGCAGTTGTAGGTGCGTACACACCTACAACTGCACAGGTTTGGACATCTGTGCAGCGTGAACACAAACACTATGGTAGACCTGTGCCTGTGCGGGTATACCTTGAGATATACCGGCACGATCACTAAGACCGTGTCTCCCCATCACATGTCTGAGCCCATACTTATCAGCGCCAACTTTTGCATTCACATCACCTAAAACCAATATAATATCACCTTTAGGTGTTCTGCTCTGAACGTAGTTGTTCGTAGAAGGAGTCTTTCGCGAAGACATTGTCAGGTTCAGTTGGAGCGTAACATTGTATTATTGAGATGTTCCCCATTTTAGTCCGGAACCTCGCGGTCATAATTCGGTCGGAGATCGGATCCCAGCAAAAGACAGTTTCGAGCGGCTCTGATTAAAAGGAGCCCCACCGACATTACAGTGCTACCCTTTGGAGAGATAACCATCTCCTTATCTCACTAAATCCTAAGATACTTAATTTATAACTCAGAAGTTCACTCTCTAATTGAAGAAATCGTGCGTTCTGGGGACCTTCTGATCCATTGTCCAGGAGAGTACGCACATTCCAATCTTTGTCATTGTACGATAGCCAAAAGTCGTAACCGTTGAGTCAGTCATTATCCGAGGGATAGTTAACGTTTCGTTAGCATATACATAGATTTGAGATAGTGCAAGTTGCTGACATACACATCCTGTCCTTTGTTTGTCGGTTTTAACGACAGGCCGTCAAAGGGGAAGGTTTACCTCAACCAAATCATCGCACCGCCATCGCTGGCGGCTTGGATCTGCTAGTTTGTCACTAAAATCTCCGTCACTTTGTTGGCAACAACATTTTTTCCATTTTACTGGGCTAGCTTTTATTTACGCAAGTACTATCGTAAAATCCGTCCATAAAATTTTCTGTGGCTTCGTAAATTAGTTTAGCTAGGAGTGCAGCTCCGCATAATCCAACTTTTTGTAACGTCTTTTTCATTTATCCGGTGCTACTTTATTTTTTGAAGTTAGCAACGTAACCTTCATTGCCCCAGCTTCTGAAATCGTTCTTACGTAAATAGCCGGTGCAAAGGCCTCCCGGGAAGCATGGCAAAATCCTGGCACACAATAAGAGTACATACAAGCATATCAACACACCATCGCGACGGTTCTTTATATTCTTTTTAGATTTCAAGTTCAGCAAGCTGCTATATGTTAAACCCATCCATTCCTCAGTAGTAATGGACATCAAGAAGGCAGGTGATGCGATTCTAACTCTATAAACGGAGTCACGAATACATCCATTCAAGGCGCTGTGCAATAATTGTAAAATTGCATTAAACAACGTGGGAAGCGAAGAAGCAGTAGATCATTTTTTTTAACAAAAATCAAAGATGCACAGCTTGGACAAAACAAAATCTTCTATTGACCGTGACTGTAACATGACTATGTACCTTGGTATTTATGATCGACAAGAACTTGTCAGCCACAATGAATTGTATCTGATATTCACCTGGACATGAATTTCCATTCCCACGCCTTAAAAGAAATTCTCGGCGTTTTTATGCAAACACATGATGCTGCATGGGATTAAGAATCTCACCTGTACAGCATCTTTTCGTCTTCTGGTTGTAAGTAGATGCAGATGTGGTCGTGTAGATCTACGAAGTTTCGTATAGTTTCTCAGTCAAATTGGTATAGGAAACACCTGCACAAAGAAATGGTTTTTTACTTGTTATTGGCTTGTACTAACCTATTTTTTTAGTGCGAAATTCCATACAAATACTGTCAACAGGACGAAACTTTTGACAGTATTTGTGTGAAATTTCGCACAAAAAGAAAAGGTATGTACTAGGCATAAGGAGGAATTCCTATGCGACGACTAGAGGCTTACGTATGTCTATAGATGTGCGACTCTAGATGTACGTCTCTTCTATTGCATGGAATTGAAAGCCGTACGTCTCTAATAGTCGTATAGGAATCATCCGCGCTAGACCACACATTAGACTGTAACACAGATGTGGTATTTGCGGTAAATCTCAAATAAGGACGGACGTCGAGGGTCGAGGCCTGGTCGTTCAGACCGTCCGTGACACCTAAGTGCCGAAACCTCCTCAGCGCTGAACAGAGGTTACTCGCGCTAGATAGCTAGCTCGGCTATCAGTAATGTGCGCGGGGTTAAAGGGGGTCGCAACTGCACTGCTTAGTTTCAATAAGATTTCGCAAGTCGACCCGAGTCGACCGAATCCGAAGCGCGGCTTCCGTCAGGTTTGGAGTTCAAGGCCAGCGAATACTTAAAGTATTAAAGAAAAAGAATAAAAAATTAATTAAAGTTTATCCATCTTCTATATTTATATTTTTCTTCATCCAATTAATAACAAAACTTATAAATACATAAGCTATAAAGCAAATCACAAATGGATTGATTACTTTTTCGATTCAATGCGATCCTTCAACATATTCTCCAGTTGATTTAAAAGTCCCACGGCACGCATGTCTTCGTTCATCAAAAAAAACTGTTCCAACGATTGCAAGGATTCTATTGCATCCTGATAGCTGCTTATTCCTGGATTATGCTTACAGACGGCTTCAACACCACTCAACGCAGCACCTTTAATCGCAACATTCCCAAGAAGGATCTCGGGAGTGTTTATCGAATTGTCTTCAATTTTATAAACTTCGAGTGCACTATCACTCGCCATGTCACTGTGTGCTGATGGCGTTTCCTGAGCTTGTTCTGAAGTATCTGCATCATTGATTATAAGCTCCTTTGTTTCGGGCCACAATATACTATCATCAGCATCCTCCGGTTTAGGGGCCTCTGGTTCAACCGTTTGCTCGTCCTTGACACAACACTCTATGCTTGTAGTATTGGGCAGAATTTTCTCTTTTCCATGTATCTGACATAAGTCTTTGATTATGACATAAACATTCGTGAGTTGGAAGTTATGTCCCAAAGGACATAACTCCTGGGGGGTATCTTGTGATAGGAACATTCTCTTAACCTCTCTCGTCCACTGCATGGTCAACCAGATACTTTTACATTTGAGATAGGAGCTGATTGATTGAACGAGGGCACTTAAATTATAGGCGTTGACGATGAAGCGATTGTGACGGCAGCGCTTCACCCACTCCTTAACAATTAGCAGAACTGCTTCACGCAAACGACCAACCAACTCCCCAACGAATGGATCGACGATTTCGCGTGGTTTGCCACATCCGGGCTTAGCAAGGATAATAGTTTCGCCATACTGAACACTCAGATCGTTGATTATGTCTTCCAAAATCATTGACTTTCGCTCTTTGGGAGCATCAGACGTTGGCGAATAAGAACTTTTACTAAAATTGAAATCGTACTTTATCTTGAAATGCATAAACCACTTTTTGACTTCCGTTGAGACAGTAAACTTAAGATATATATATGCAAATTGCTCCACCACTCGCCATATTACGTACTGGCTGACAGGTACTTGGTTGTATTCGGCCCGCTTTAGCCATTCGTTGAAAACCAACTCAAGCGCTATGAAAGGGGGTGAATCGACAATCCAATCAGACTTTTCATGGAATGCATTCTCCAGGTCCAAATCCTTCATCATTATGCTGGGACTGGACGGTCGCTTTCGTTCCCCGCATGTTGCGGGCGTGTCGTTGCTAACTGGTCCGTTTGGGAGGATGATATCAGGCCCAAAGTGTTCGCACAGCTCTATTATGATGGCATCGATGACTGACGAATCTTCGGCTATGTGACCTCCGATTGTAATTTCTTGCTTCTTTCTTCCTCGCTGGGTCAAATGAATTCGATATTTGCTTGTAAAGTCCTCAATGAATGCAGGAATTTCAATAGCATTGACGAAACCTATAGATTGAACAGCCTGATAAGTTATTCGTCCCATTAAATTTTCCGTAATTTCGACATTTTTCTGACGAATACGCTTCACATATTCCCATAGGATAAGTTCGAGGGCGACGTAGCAAGGTCCGTCGAATCTCGACAAATCCTTAATTTGATCCTCAAATGGTACATCTACATGCATTCGGCCCCCGTTTGGAAAAATTATGTTGTCGCCAAAGATTTCGGTTAAATCGTTGAGTATATCGAAATTCATGGATAGGCCTCCTTCAGATAACATGCCCTCCTGCACCTGCACGACTCTGCCCGGAATTGATGTCCAAGCAATTTGATATTTCATCTCGAAATATTTATTCCACATTGGCATCAAGCTCATATCCTTATGTCCTATATGTCCACAAATCGCTTCTGACCATCGCTGAATCAGACTGGCGGACACAGATAATCTGTTATGACGGGCACGTCTTAGCGACTCTATCATAATAAGTTCAATAGCGAGATAGGACGACGAGTAGTATTCAGTTTTCCACTTCGGCCGCCCCAACCTGGTCCAGGGCTTAGTAGAACCGCTATGATTGTCGCCAGCATTGTGAATGCAGTCTTCAGTATTGTCGAACTTAGTTGCCAATGAGGACATGACACTTTTGTGAAATTGCCGGAGAATTTTTCCGTCGTTCTGAACATTCGGAGCTGTAGCAACTGTCTAGGAAAATATGAAAAAGAAAAAAATGAAAATACGTTAAGTGTGAAGTGAATACGTGCATATCATATCGTTCACTGCACACAATAGTGACACAAATTAAAAACTATCTCATCTTTGGTATTAAAGCCAGCCCTATACTATATTGAGGTATACCTACGCAGCTACAACTGCACAGGCTTGGACATCTGTGCAGGTCTGGCCGCCTGTGCAGCGTGACAACAAACACTGCGGTAGACCTGTGCGGGTATACCTTGAGATATGCCGGCACAGGCGTACCTCGAAGTCTTTCACCGCTGTTAACCAAGTCTTGCCAGCAGTAGTAGAGTAAGTTTAATTGGGACAACATATATGGAGATGGGCTGACGAACTCTTTACCGGACGAACCTAAATCTAAGCCCCGGATACAATCGGATTCACGGAAACGCCTACGCAAAGAAAACTCGGTATATTCTCTTGAAACTTATAATATTAGAATAATGAACAAACCTGGCGCCGTTAAAATGCTGTTACAACTGGCCAACAGCTACAACCTGAATGTACTGGCACTTCAAGAAAAATGAAACCGGAATATAGAGGGCTACGCCCGCAATTCGAGGGTTTTGTAGCACGCGCTTATTTTGGTATCTAAATATTGGCTCCCTGCTCTTCTTGGCACTACTCAGCTGAATAAAAACACCATAATTAAATGCCTTACCCATGATATAGTATCTTACATGCCAATTCACAAAAAGACCGCATCTGTCACCTCTCAAAGTAATAGTTTTATTACGAGAAGCTGTAGATAGATGTGTATGTATACGAGATAAACTGTCCTACTCTTCGAGATGCTTAACCATTCATGTTAAGACGACATTGCAAATTGCAAACTTGTGTAACGGCTTCGAAATTCGGGACAAATTACGGTCTAATATTTTTTCCTCCTCCACTGTTCCCCTTTCTACAAATCTCAAGAAAATGCCAAAAATGGAATGTACTCAACATTACCTTATTATTTGACCGATTTTGTAAAATTTAAGACACAAAACCCTAAAAAAATTAATTGTGTGAATAGTTATTGTTAGGATCACCAATCACCAATCTTCACCCTTCCAAAGTTGGTTCATTAAATAACTGCAATTCACACTACGAAAAACAACATGCAAGTATTGTAGTACATGCATTTCTATGCGTGAGGCCGGTAGGTGTATTTTTTGTATGGATAGTGTCAAAATGCATAAATTTAAGTCAATGTACTATTATTAAATATCATGTCATTGTAATGAAACTTAGAGATATTATTGCCTATGATGTTGGTTATCATTAGCCATCAATATTTTTGACCTCAGGTGTGCTTGAGGGGTGCAGGGGTGGGCTAACTGCAACTATAGAAATGTACTATTATTAACCTTTTTGGATGAGATTTAAAAATTTTATTATTTTTAGTTTTCTATGCTAGTGAAATGCCGCTTTTCTGTAAATTTTCATATGTCTAGCTATAACGGTCTCGAAATGCAAGGGGGGGGGGACAAACTCGGACCACATATTTTCCCCTCTCCCTCTTTTCCCCTTTCTTCAAATTTGAAAAAAATTCCAAAAATGGAATGTACTCGACGGTACCTTTCTTACGATACCCCACTTGCCTATACCAAACGAAAAAAAAAGTTCGACCTTCATTTCCCCTCTATGGGGACCCCCCCTTAAAGTTGACCTATTACGACGCATCGCTTTCTCCAGAGAATTATAGTATTTCTACATATTTCCACCAAATTTCATGCATGTAGCTTCAGCAGTTCGTGAGATATTTCATGGACAGACAGACAGACAGACAGACGGACAGACGGACAGACGGACAGACGGACAGACGGACGCATGACCGATTTCATAAGGGTTTTGTTTTTATACAAAACCCTAAAATTGGAAATCTCAAAGCATCTCTGACCATCAATTCTACAACAGCCTGGAAAGGCTATGTATGTGACTCTGTAACGGACCAAATCTGACGCATAAATATGTATCTATTTTTAAATTTGTGTATTTTTCACAAATGTATTTATTTGGATTTACTTCAAATCATTTACATTTGTGAAAAGTCGTTAAGAATTCAAAAGTTGGCATTTATGGGTTAGAATTGGCCGCTGTAAAAACCACTGCTGTCAACAAATTCAGGAATGAGAAAAACGCAGATTGGTGAAGCGACATTATGAAAATTGGGGAAATGAAGGAAAAGAGAAAATGGAACGGGTGGGGAAAGGGGGAGTCCGACTTGAAGCGCCGCCGAACACGGATGGACGTCGTTAAAAAAGAAATAGCGAAATAAATCGAAAAAAAAAGAATTTTAATTTCGGGTCGAATTTCAAAGGGGCGAGTGTACTGGCCTTTTGTAAATTTCGAGCGGCATTTGCTCTCGCTGAAAACTTGCACAACCCAAATCTAAAACGCTTCGAACCTTTTTTTCGTTTCGGTCGTTTTTGTCTGGACAAGAAAATAAAAGTCGTATATACCCTAGACTTGTACAGACCTAGTGGTGATACCAAAAGTACAAACTGGCAACGACCATTTGAGTTTCCTATATGATCAGTTTATATGAGAGGTTGGCACTCATTCAGGAGGATGTTGACCATTCTCAAAATCAATTAACTAACCCATTCTACAAATATTTGCCGAATTTTTCAAATCGCTAGCTTCGTTCTATCTAAAGTTATTGCTTATTTTAAGTCTCACATGTAGGGGAGGTAGAGGTTTCTTTTGTCGAATCTTGCGTATTTTTAATAACTACCAACTAGATCCCAGTACAAACATTTGACCAAAATTTCAAGTCATTAGCTTCATTTTATCGAAAGTTATCGTTTCATTTGTAGGGGAAGTAAGGGTTCCTTGGGTCAGGTTTTGCTTATCATTGCTACCAACCAATTAGATCATGCTATGAACATTTAAGCAAAAATTTCAAATTTCTAGTTTCATTCTATCGAAAGTTATCGCTTATTTGAAGTTTTATTTTGTAGGGGAGGTAGGGGTTCCTTGGGTCGGATCCAAGTAGATCTTACTAACAATATTCTACCAAATTTTCAACTTCCTACTGTCATTCTATCGAAAGTTATCGTAAGTAAAGGAATATTTAATTTTTTGAAATTTGTAGGGGAGGTAGGCGTTCCTTTGATCTGATTATGCCCAACTTACTGAAACCCAAGCAGCTTCCTACCTCAGGGTTGCATGCCAAAAATCAGGTGTCTACGTCAATTGGTTGGTTCAAGAGTTATAGACAAAAAACCTGAAAAGTAGGGTAGTACGGCGATCTTTGTAAGAAAATTACCGTTAGTTTTCAACTAATCGATTTTGTTTTTCCCGGCCCGAAAATCATATTAAAGGGGAGAATGAGTACTTTCCATTTCATATTTTATACATAAAATAATGAAATAAAAAACAACATAGACGGAGCGATCCGTCGTCCGATATTGTGATGGCCCGATGGATCGCATCGGGCATGTGGCTCTCGTTGATGAGTTTTTTTCTTATTGTTCCATAAAATGTTGATCGGTCGATATTTTGCGGCACCGCCTGATTGGACGGTCAACGGATCGCTTCGTCTATGCGGCCTTTAACTTACCACTTTTATCCTTGAAACATTTTGATCAATATTTATTCTACATTCAGGCTCCTAAAAAAAATACTGTTAATTGATATTCTTCAATAATTAGAATATAAACATACGAATTTATCCAAAAATACAGGTACGGCATCGTTAGTAAGTTGCTTCGCACCTCGCTCTTCGAGTAACGATGCTCTATCGAAATGCTTCTCACAAATACGATGTTTCTTCACATCGACTGAACATTTCGTTTTTCCTTTTAAGATGCGCTTCCATTGTTGCTGCCTAGCTATTTTCGTGGGGAAGCTGAAAACCATATCGTACCATTATTGGAATATTAAAGTTGTATTTTCCAGTGGGAGCAGGCGGTCAGGTTTGTGGGGGGAACTCGCAGGCAAGTTCACATAGCACCTCCGCGTGGTGGCCGCTGGTAACTTCGAACAGTGAAGGCTGAGCTATGGGGCCGGTTGCGTGTACTATCACATTACGCGAGTACCGCCGTTCTGCGATATGCAAGTAATCCACACACTCCCTACCTGGCCTCTTGTGCTCTATAGTTTTGGCGAAAGTACGGAGTGTCAGACATCCTAAGTCCCCGGGATGTTATGCGACCGTGCCCATTGGGGGAAGGTGACCAGGGACGCAAATCGTCATCACTAACGGAGCACGTTACTGCCGCACACCTGTACAATAATGGGTAGTGTAAACTGTCTCCCCGACCGTACGTTGGCAGACGGGCGCCTATGAGACTCTCTGCATAGGGTCACGGCGACTAGTTGTGAGGTTGGAGCTGGTGACTGAGGGGTAGATTAGGTTAGGTATGGTGGCAGCCTGATGGCTCCGCATAGACCGCTGGGGTCCATAGGGATACCATTTCGGCGTTTCGGGTTCGAATTCCGTCCACGACGACGTTCGTGGCCATGGATGTGCAGGAGGTGCATGCTGGTAATTGCATTCTCCGAATTTAGTTTATGCCGTCGAAACGTCAACTGGGCCACACGGAACAGTTGACGCGCTATGCCCACAAGGGGTTAGGGCAATTGAGAGATAGCGATACCACATATTCCAGGTACTCATCTCGTTTCGTTGCTAGCCCTTACCAAAAGATTGTCGTTGAGCTGGAAGGACCCTGATTCATTGGCGAAGCTCAATAGGCTTCTCCAACTGAGTCCTGCGACTCCTTGAAGGTCGTTGCAGAAGTAAGATACTAGGCACTTTAATCTTCTTCTAGCGAGTGTAGGACATTCGCATAGAAGGTGCTTTAGTGTTTGGTATCTGGCAATTCTTGCAGCCATCATTAGTTAGCTTTAGTCTGTACGCGTGTTCCCCTAGAAGGCAGTGGCTTGTTAGTATGCCCACTAATAGTGCACACTGACTTCTGGGTAGTCCGAAGATGCTTTTGGTTTTCCTTTTGTCGAAGGAACTCCCGAATATTTTCAGTCAGCATTAGCCTTTTCGCGCATACTGTCGTCCAGCATCTTCTTGCATGTTTGTATTGGCGTCGGCAGCTCTTGGACTGCCCCTCGTTCGAGGCTAGCCCCCTGTTTGGCTAGTCTGTCCGCTATTTCGTTACCTAGAACTCCGCTATGCCCCGGAACCCACTGTAGTCCTACGGTCCTAGCTGATCCTAGTATTTGTAGAGCTGTTAGGCAGTAATGCACTGTGGCCGTATGGTCTTTCTTTGAAGTACCCTACCTCTCTAAGCCTTAGGGCACAGTTTCAGTTTTCAGATATAGGACAATGGAAGGCAGGTTTTGAAGGGTGTTCAGAGAGAGCGAAGACTGTTCTTAAGGCACCAGTGATCCGCAAGCAACATAGTCTCTGTACCCTCTCCATTTTCTGTAGTATTCCTTTCGTGCTCAATGCTGTCCACCAGACCGAAGCTCCGTACGTTAGTATCGGTCTTACGATAGCCGTGTATATCCAGTGAGTTATTCTCGGTTTGAGGCCCCACTTTTTATCAAGCAAGCTTTTGCAGGTGTAAAAGGCGATGATGGCCTTCCTATTTCGTTCTTCGGCGTTACGACCCCAGTTAAGACTACTATCCAGGAGCATCCCTAAATAATACTTTGCATGGGTTGACAAAGTTAACTCGGTGTCACCCATCTTTGGCAGGATTAATTCCTGAATTCTGTTCTCCTTGTGAAGAGGACAAGTTCAGTCTTCTGAGGGTTTACACTTAGAACCCTTCTATCCGCCTACCTTAATATCTTACTGAGAGCCATAATTGTAAGTTCTGACAGTGTGCCCGTGTGCTTGCCTGATACGAGTACCACGACATCGTCTGTAAAGGCTACCGCACGTATTCCGGACGATTCGAGGGATGTTAGTAAATTGTTCAGTACGACTCTCCATAGGAGCGGCGATAGCACTCCTCCTTGCGGAGTGCCTCTCATCGTGCTCTTGATAGATTTAGCACCTCCCCATTCAGATGTTATTAGCCTGTTCGAAAGTAGTGCTTCGATCAATTTCCTTAGAGTTGTATTCACCTCAACAAGTTCCAGGGCCTCCACTATAGCCTCCATGGTGACACTGTTGAAAGCCCCTCCTATGTTCAGGAATATACCAAGAGTGAATTCTGTATATTGATGGGATGTTTCTATCGTGGAGACTACTTCGTATAGAGCGGTTTCTACCGATTTCCCTTTCATATAAGCGTGCTGAGTTCTAGAGGGGTACAAAGGGTGGATGGTTTCCCTAATGTACCCGTCTATGCATTTTTCCATTGTTTTTAGCAGAATGGACGTTAGACTAATAGATCTAAAGTCCTTAGGATTGACATGGCTGATCTTGCCTGTTTTGGGGATGAACACCACTCAAGACTACCTCCACGACAGAGGTACGTAGCCTAGTCGGAGACATCCCTTTAGTATGGCAACAACCCAAGGAGCTATTGTGTCCATGGGTTTTTACAGCATTGCCGGTATGATTAGAGCTTATCGCCCATTTTACGCGTCTGCACGTGAATACTCCTGGAATGTTGCTTCTTCTTGCATCGCGATTTCCTGTTTCCGGCCGTGTAACTAGGGTGTGATGGTCCTCACGGCCGAGGAAGCGTGCGTTAAGTAGTTTAGTGTTTCTTCGCTATCTTCTGTCCAACCTCCATCCTCCTTGTTGAGGGTGGAGCGTGGTGTCGGGTTTTCAGAGATGACTTTTCTTAGCCTTGATACTTTCCTCGTGCTTTCAATTTGGCTGCAAACGTCTCTCCAGCTATTCTGAGGTGAAAGTTCACCTGCGGGGGACTCCGAATCGATGCGGATCACAAAAAGAAGTGAGAAGCAGATGATGAAGAAGAGGCGTCGAAAGCAAAGGCAGGCTATCGGGAAGATTTCGAATCAACTCGATGAGTTAGGGCATGAGGAGTCGACTCTGGAAGTGGAAATATCGACGAAGAGATTCAAGAGTGGCAACCCAGGAAACTCAAAACCGCACTAACCACGGGGGAGAAGAGTCTTCGTAGAAAGACTGTTTCACTTAGTGGACCACCCGCAATAAAGGTTAGCCAAGGTGAAACAGTGGAGGGTCCGAGCCAGCGACCGGGCGGTAGTTGAAACATTACTAAAAGGCCGAAGGCAAGCAAGAACGGGAAACCTAACCAGGGAAACCAATCTTTTGCACAAGTGGCAAGAAGAGACCTTACCCTGGGTATCACCGACATGTCGCTGGTGGGGACTTTAGGGACGACACACCTGAACGCTTTTAAGGCGTCTCTTGTGTGCCCTGGATAACCTCGGGGAAGATACAGGAGATATAAGTTTTGTTGGCAATGCCACACTGGTCGACGAATTTATTACCATCACGTGTAAGAACCAGTCGACTAAAAGCTAGCTTATCAACACTCAGCAAACCCTGACCAATTTACGGGAAGGCGCCAGACTGTGGGTGGATACTCTGCATGCGTTGCGTGGCGAGGTAAGGATGGTCATCCTTGCTCATGGTTGTACAGAGAGCAAGGATATCATTATGAAGAGGCTACAAAGGCAAAATGGATGGGTGAAGGATCCGTCCAAGTGGAGGATTACTCACGCGGAAAGTTTTGGCAATGCAGAGAAGGGGGGCATGATGCTCACAGTAGCGAAGGCTATTGAGAACGTAGGGGGGAGACTCAACTGCGGTCTTGATCAAGCCATCGTCAAATTCAAGAGGAATGACCGGTGAGCTGAATGTCCACGTTGGAGCGGGGGTCGATGATTCCGCAGGGAGGAGTCTATCAGAGATGGTGGCGGGCCCGCACAAAGAAACACTAACTGTGTGCCAGTTGAATATTCATCACAGCAAAGCAGCATCAGCGATGATGATGAGATGCTTTTAAACAAATCCACATTGCCTCACGTTTTCTGTGCCAACGAGTTGTACCATTGCTTTAAATCAAAAGGACGCTTGCCTTTTTCAGTATAAATGTGACTAAGAGATATACAGACAACCTTAAGATATGCATTATCTTTTAAATCTTACCTGAAATATGATACCTTCTCATCGGCATTTTCTGTGTATGATGAACAACCGTTTATCACGCACTTCATTTTTTCTTTTTTTTTTTCTTTTAATTATTATAATCACTTATGTCCTCAGTATTATGTGTCCACACTACAGAAGTATTTTTAATTTTTAATGTATTATTGTATGTACGGAGTACGTCTCTCTTATGACACAGACTGTACTAAGCTCTATTATATTCTCGAACCATCGCTGACAAGTACCAACACAACGAGCACTGGCAGATTCTCGAGCCGTCTGAAATCTTCGTTGACTAGTGGAAACCCGAGTCTAGCAGCAGAGTCTCGAAACATCGTAACGATTCTGGAAACAGAAGAACAGCTATAAAAGGCAGATGTCACCAGCAACAGCAAGTAGTAGTAGTCGAGACTCAGTCGGAAGAGGTAGTCATAGTCGAGACTCAGTCGATCGTCGTAGAAGCGGAACGGGAAAGTAGTACATTCGTTAATTTTATCCGCTGGTAACGAAAAGTTAGAGCTAGTCTGACGATAGTTGTTAGTTACGCGTGTGTAGTTCGTTTAGTAAATAAAGTGTGTGTGTGTTTTTCAATCATGTCAAAATGTTTCATTATTCAGCATATAAATATCTAACGAACCCGGCTTCGGTCACGAAACATGTATGCTTTCAAACTTCTCACACAAAAGTATGTTTGAAAGACATTTGGCCAAAATATTCAACTTTCAAAACTATTTAAAACTGGCACGACAACTACTGAAACTGATAAATCGAAAGTCAAGAGACCACTAAACAAACAAATGATTGCGTTTTCTTTCGAATCACTTTTGCAAAACCATCTCCATACAAAGCCTGGAAGCAGACCTGGTCACGCACACAACAGTCGAAAATTTGTATGGCGGAAAATGGACCGCTTTTCGGGTTCGGATTCCGTCCACGACGACGTTCGTGGCCATACGAGTAAATTACCAAAAGACTAAGGTATAAAAAAAAACAGTTGTTCCATTTTGTTAATATTTTCTTGATCCAATTAAAAATAAAACATATAAATATCTACGCTATAAAATAAATGACAATTTGATTGATTACTTTTTCGATTCAATGCGCTCCTTCAACATATTCTCCAGTTGATTTAAAAGTCCCACGGCACGCATGTCTTCGTTCATCAAAAGAAACTGTTCCAACGATTGCAAGGATTCTACTGCATCCTGATAGCTCCTAATTCCTTTATTTTGCTTACACGCGATCTCAACATCACTCGACACAGCACCTTTAATCGCAACATTCCCAAGAAGGATCTCGGGAGTGTCTATCGCATCGTCTTCAATTATATAAACTTCGAATTCACTATCAGTCGCCATGTCACTGAGTGCTGATGGCGTTTCCTGAGCTTGTTCTGAAGTATCTGCATCATTGATTATAAGCTCCTTTGTTTCGTGCCACAATATACTATCAGCATCCTCCGGTTTAGGGGCCTCTGGTTCAACCGTTTGCTCGTCCTCCACACAACACTCTGTGCTTGTAGTATTGTGTGTGTGTGTGAATGCTGATGGCGTTTCCTGAGCTTGTTCTGAAGTATCTGCATCATTGATTATAAGCTCCTTTGTTTCGGGCCACAATATACTATCATCAGCATCCTCCGGTTTAGGGGCCGTTGATTCACGCGGTTGATCATCGTCCTTATAAAAACACCTACTGCCCGTAGTGTTAGGCAGAATTTTCTCTTTTCCATGTATTTGACATAAGTCTTTGATTATGACATAAACATTTGTGAGTTGGAATGTATGTCCCAAAGGACATAACTCCTTGGGCATTTCCTGTGGTAGGAACATTAAATTAACCTCTCTCGTCCACTCCGTAATCAACGAGACATTCGTACATTTAAAATAGGAGCTGATTGATTGAACGAGCGCACTTAAATTATAGGCGTTGATGATGAAGCGGTTGTGACGGCAGCGCTTCACCCACTCTTCAACAATTAGCAGAACTGCTTCATGCGAACGGCGAACCAATTGCTTGACGGATGGATGGATGATTTTACGTGGTTTGCCACATCCGGGCTGAGTAAGGATAATATTTTCGCCATACTCATCACACAGATCTTTGATTATGTCTTCCGAAATCATTGACTTTCGCTCTTTGGGAGCATCAGACGTTTGCGAAAAGGCACTGCCGCTCAAATTGATATAATTGATATCGTACTTTGTCCTGAAACGCTTAAACCACTTTTTCAGTGTCGTCGAGACATTAAGATTAATATGTGTTGCCAATTGCTCCACCACTCGCCATATTACGTACTGGTTGACAGGTACTTGGTTGTATTCGGCCCGTTTTACCCATTCGTGCAAAATCAGCTCAAGCGCTATGTAAGGGGGTGAATTCACAATACTGGTAGACTTAAGCGAATTCTCCAGGTCCAAATACGTCGCTGTTATGCTGGGACTGGACGCTCGCTTTCTTTTCCTAGATGCTATGGGCCTGTCATTGCTAACTGGTTCATTTGGGAGGATGATATCAGGCCCAAAGTGTTCGCACAGCTCCGTGATGATAGTATCAATGACTGATGCATCCTCGTCTAGAGCTGTGAATGTCACTTCCTTGTCCCTGCATCCTGACTTGATCCTCTCCAATCGATATTTGCTTTTAAAGTTATCAATAAAATCCAAGATTTTAATATACGAGTATTTGACGGAACGAATAGATAGAGCCGCCTGATTAGCTATTCGACCCAATAAATGGTCCGAAATGACAACATCTTTCTCACGAGCACGCTTCAGCCATTCCCAAAGGATAAGTTCGATGGCGACGTAGCATGGTTCACCGAATCTTGACGAGTTTTTAGTGCTGGCGGGTTGACCTTCAGATGGACTATTTGGACGCCCGTTTGGAAAAATTATGTTATCGCCGAAATCTTTGGTTAAATCGTTGAGTATGTCGACGAAATTTATGGACAGGCGTCCTTCAGATAACATGTCCACCTGCACGACCCTGTACTGATTTGATGACCAAGCAATTTGATATTTAGTCTCGAAATAGACATTCCAGATTTGCATGCACTTCATGTCCCGATGTCCGATATGTTCACAAATGGATTTTGACCATCGCTGAATCAGACTGGCGGACAGAGATAACTTGTTATGACGGGCACGTCTTAGTGATTCTGCCATAATAAGTTCAATGGCGAGATAAGACGACGAAAAGTGTGGAGTGATCCACTTCATCGGATTCAACTCGGTGCCGGGACTTATAAAAACGCTGGGATTGTCGACAGCATTGTGAATGCCGTCCTCAGTATTGTCAATCATAGTTGCCAAAGAGTGCCGACCACTTTTGTGAAATTCCCGGAGAATCTTTCCTTCGCTCTGGACATTCGGAGTTGTAGCAATGGTCTAGGAAAATACGAGAAAAAGACGTGAAAATATGTTTAAGTGTGAATCCAGGTACATATCGTTCACAGCACGCAGTAGTGACACAAGTTAAAAACAATCTTCTTTTTTTGGTACTTATAGACCTGCTTGAGCGCCGGTCACCTTTGACCGGTGTTAATCAAATCCTGACTGTAATTTACCATTGCTGGTAGGACTAAGTTTAGTTGAGGCAAAGTATATGGAGATGGGCTGACGGGATCTTTACCAGTGGAAATCTGCTTTCGTAAGTGTGTGCATTTGGCAGCGCAGGGGCCTATTCCACGAAACAAATTTGCAACTCAGAACTTTGCATGTTGCACTTTCATCATTGTGGCGCATAGCCTCGTCGTCGGACCTTGGCCAGCTGGATAGTTTTCCTACAATTGTCTCGGTCATTTGATCGACTAACGAGACTATCCAGATGGCCATGGTCCCACTACGGGCCGTTGCGCTACATTAATGAAAGTGCAAAATGCAAAGTTCGGAGTTGGAAAGTTTCGTGGAATCAGCCCCAGGTCGTTACTTCTGGAAAACTGGACATTCATGTCGACGCCACGGAGCCAAATGGCTTCGGTCGAAGCCAAAACCCGCCGTGTGTGAGGGTCAACTGATGGCCCTGCCATCCAAATTATGTTTGCGGAAGCCCAATATCCCAAACCCACCCTTCCTACGACACGCGTTTCAACGCACCGGGGCGACCCGTTCTTGGGATGAACACATATCGGCGCGGCTACTCTCAAGACTCCTCGTTCGCGTCGGAATTGAATCGATCCCTAGTCCTTGGATATGCTGTGTTTGCAATAAGCCAATACATCGTAATCCCACCTCTGTCAAATGTAATTGCTGCAACGATTGGTGCCACCTCAGAAACTGCTCTGGTTAGGCAGGTTACTTCCACAAAATTATCTAGGACAAAAAAGTATGGGGACAGCAAAGGAACCTGAGGCCAAGGTTCTGACTTTCGAGAAGGCTTTGAACTCAGCGTCTAAATCTCTTGGCCTGCTAAGTATAGCAAGAAAACCCTGCACTCATGGTGGAACGAAGACCTGACTTGTCTTAGGAGATTGGCAAGACATATCTTTAATACTTGCAATAAACACAAGTATTGGCGCCGGGAGCTGCACGCTAGCAACTGCATTACACGAAACTAGTTCATGTTATCGAAACGACAACTAGCCACATGGAACAGTTGACGCACTAGGGGTTAGGGTTATTGAGTAAATAGAAGGCATATTGGCTCGGTGATGGGTGTTATCACTGGACATTGTGTCGTTGGGGAGCATGCCAGGAGATTTCGGATTCGCTACAATGATTTTTGCAGGAGCTGTGGGGATGTGAACGAAGAGGAGGTTGCTACTTGGATCCTATTACTTCACTGACCTGGAGGAGCTAGAAAGCGCGGATCTTAGGAAACCCCAGCGTTTTATTGTTAGCTCTAGATGGTTCTAAGTAAAGAAAAGGTAAGAGAAAATATGTACTAGTGGTATCACAACGGACCTACCGAGGTCTATGTGAGCTGTGGTTATCACAGCAACCCATCTACCTAACCTAGGGTATAAAAATTACAAAACTAAAATCATAGTTCCATTTTATATATACATTTTCTTGATCCAATTAATAACAAAACTATATATGCTATAAAATAAATATAAACTAAATCACGAATCGATTGATTGCTTTTTCGATTCAATGCGCTCCTTCAACATATTCTCCAGTTGATTTAAAAGTCCCACGGCACGCATGTCTTCATTCATCAAAAGAAACTGTTCCAACGATTGCAAGGACTCTACTGCATCCTGATAGCTGCTAATTCCTCGATTTTGCCCACAGGCGGTTTCAACATCACTCAACACAGCACCTTTCACCGCAACTTCCTCAGGAAGGATCTCGACAATGTCTATCGCATCGTCTTCAATTATATAAACTTCGAATTCACTATCACTCGCCAAGTCACTGAGTGCTGAAGGCATTTCAAGAGCTTCTTTTGAAGTATCTGCATCCTTGACTATAAGCTCCTTTGTTTCGGCCGACAATCCACTATTATGAGCATCCTCCGGTTTAAGGGCCTTTGGTTTAGCCGTTTGGGCGTCCTCAAGACAACACTCAATGCTCGTAGTATTGGGCAGAATTTTCTCTTTTCCATGTATCAGACATAAGTCCTTGATTATGACATAAACATTTGTGAGTTGATAGTTATGTCCCAAAGGGCATAACTCCTGGGGCATGTCCTGTGATAGGAACATTTTCTTGACCCCCTTCATCCACTCCATGGTCAACAGGATATTCCTGCATTTTAAATAGGAAGTGATTGATTGAACGAGCGAACTTAAATTATGGGCGTTGATGATGAAGCGATTGTGACGGCAGCGCTTCACCCACTCTTTAACAATTAACAGAACTGCTTCATGCGAACGACAAACCAATTTCTTGCCGGGTGGATCGATGATTTCACTTGGCTTGCCGCTATCGGGCGGAGCAAGGATAATACTATCGCCATACTGATCACACAGATCTTTGATTATGTCTTCTGAAATCATTGATTTCCGGTCTTTGGGAGCATCAGATGTTAGCCAAAGGGTACTTTTGCCCAAATTAATATCGTATTTCGTCTTGAATTGCATGAACCAGTCTTTGAGTGCCGTCGTGACATTAAGGTTAATATATGCTGCAAACTGCTCCAGCACTCGCCATATTACATGCTGGCTGACATGTATTCGATTGTATTTGGCCCGCTTCGCCCATTCATGCAAAAGCAACTCAAGCGCTATGTAAGGGGGCGCATCCACAATCCATCCAGACTTGAGTGGACTCTTCGGGTTGGAATACTTCATCGTTATGCTGGGACTGGATGCTTGACACTTGAGTGGACTCTTCATCAGGTTGGAATACTTCATCGTTATGCTGGGACTGGATGCTCGCTTTCTTTTCCCAAATCTTGCGGGCGTGTTGTTACTAACTGGCCCATTTGGAAGGATGATATCAGGTCCAAAGTGTTCGCACAGCTCCTTGATGATAGTATCAACGACTGACGCAACTTCGCCTACCTGAGCTTCGAAGGTCGCTTCCTTCTTCTTTCCTCCTCGCTTGATCACGTCTATTCGGTATTTGCTTTTAAAGTTATCAATAAATGCGGAAATTTCAGTATTATTGACGGAACCAATTGTTAGAGCCACTTGATAAGCTACTCGAGCCAATAAATAGTCGATAATGACGGCACTTTTCTGACGAGCACGCTTCAGCCATTCCGATAGGATAAGTTCGATGGCAACGTAGAAAGGTTCATCGAATCTTGACGAGTTTTTAGTGCTGTCGATTTGATCTCCAGATGAACTATTTTGGCGCCCGTTTGGAAAAATTATGTTATCGCCGAAATTTTTGGTTAAATCGTTGAGTATATCGTCGAAATTCATAGACAGGCGTCCTTCAGATGACATGTCCACCTCCACTACAACCCGCTCTGATGTCCAAGCAATTTCATATTTAGTCTCGAAATATTTACTCCACATTGGCATGAATTTGATGTCCTGATGTCCAATATATTCAGCGATGAATTGTGACGATCGACGAACCATATGGCCGGACACAGTTATCCGGTTATGACGGGCACGTCTTAACCATTCCGCCATAATAAGCTCAATGGCAAGAAAGGACGGCGAGTAGTATACGGTGTTTCCCTTCATAGGACCGAACTCGCTCTGATTGTCGACCGCTTTATGAATGCAGTTTTCAGTATTGTCGAGTTTAGTTGCCAAAGCCGATATGTCGGGAATATTGTGAAATTCCCGTAGAATCTTTCCTTCATTCCGATTGTTCGAAGTTGTGGCAATGGTCTAGGAATATATGAAAAAATGGAAATACGTTTAAGTGAGAATACACGTGCATATCGTTCACGGCACGCAATAGTGACACAGGTAGAAAAAAAAAATATTTTTGTTTTCTTTTCTTTTTTTTGTGTACCCAAAAACCCCGACTGTCGAATTCGAACACGAACCTAGTACAAGTGGACCGGTACGTCATTGGACATTTGTACTAGGTTCGTGCTCGAGTTCGACAGTGTATGGTGACACTAAGAAAGAAAGGTCCTTCGAAGAATCTTTGGAGCGACGCGCGATGGAGACCAATGATGAAGAAAGTACAACAACGAGCTGGATGAGTTATTTGACGAATTAGAGGCCTCCATATTTACAAAAATTCGTAAACTGCAGTGGGCATTTCATCTGCAAAGAATGGACGTACGCCGAATCCCCAAAAAAGCCTTTGCTGGCAGCTGGCACCGGCGAAGGTGTGAGAGCGTGTGGAAGACGTAAGAAGCGCTGGGAGGACTCGGTGCGAGAAGACAGTAGGAGGTTGCTCGGCGTGCGGGATTGGAAACAGCGATGTGAAGACCGAGACGATCGGAGGCGACAACTTTCGGAAGTCATATCCCAGCGGGGATGACATGGCTAATAAGAAATGTGTTAGGCATAAAACATAGTGCTGAGGTCGCTTTTTCGCGGAGGCGACTCAGCTCGTATTATGGTTTTTCGTCCTTTTCGAATCCTTCTGCCCAATATTTGTTCTATTGTTTGCCGGCACTTCCGACCACTACACATTTTGATATGACACTTGTAACATACTTGCACCCGACGATAAAATTCTGACAACTTTATTTCATATTTTTCAATTACTCCATTGTTTCCTTCAAATTAAAAATTGTACAGAACTATTATAATTCGAATGCACTCGACGTCTTCATTGCTCCTTTTATTCGTCTTTTTGGAATCTTTTCGCCCAAACGATCTTTCTTTTCTCGTTTTCTAATCCCACTGACCATTGCAAATTTTAATATGACACCCCGTTTTCGTATAACAAAATTTATTTTCAGAAAAAAAAACGTTTTTACCTAAACAAGGCATCCCGCTTCAGATGGTAAACAGAACAGTTTATTTGTGGAAAATTGACACTCAAATGGACACTCTACCTTTAACTGTTAGGTTAGGTTAAAGGGTTGCCATGATTACCCACAGCACACATAGACCACATCTGGGTCCGTTGTGTTACCACACGGGATACAGAAATCCCTGACCATCCTATACCTCGAATCAACCTGAGCACACAATAAAACGTTGTAACTGACCAACGTCAACGTTAACCAAGTCCGCCAACTCGTTAAAATAGTAAGAGCGAAGAAATAACCTCCTCAGACTCGCCAAGCCTGAGCATCCACAAAGAGAATGGAAGGTACTCTCCTCTTCCTCCTCATCACCACAACTTCTACAAATGTCGTTATACGGCAGCCTAAGCATCCTGGCGTGCTCTCCGATTGGACTATGCCTAGTGATGACCCAACGACAGCACCGATATGTTGTCTCCTCAACGACAGCACCGATATGCTGTCTCCTCAACGACCGCAACTTAGCAGAGCGACCCAAGTTCAACCTGGGTCACATCTGTTTAGTTAAACTACATGTGCCGCTGCTCGGCCATCTCGAGTTGGTCCTGCTGATCGCAGCCTGCATAATGACGAATTTACATGAGTCGAAAGGCATTTCAACCGTGCAGCGAGTACTTTCAGCTTCAGGCGTTGTACCCCGACGAGCCAGTTCATCAGCTCTAGAATTGCCAACGAATCCATTGTGACCTGGAATCCAACACGCAGCAATGTCAAAGCTATACAACTCCGTTAGCGATATACGACACTCCAACACAACCCTCGAGGTAGTAAGTATGGATTCTAGCGATCTAAACGCTGCTTGGCTGTCTGTTAGAATCACAATGTTCCTTACAGATAGGACCTGGCGCCCCAGCCAGGCCAAAGCTTCCCAAATTCCTACCAATTCCGCCTGAAGAACACTACAGTATTCCGGAAGTCGCACCGATAAGTTTAAATTCAGTGAGTCGGAGTGAACGCCCGCGCCAACTCCACGATCGGTCTTAGAGCCATCGATGTAGAGATATATCGTGTCTGATCTTGTAAGCCAGTCTTCATCCCATTGAGCTCATGTTGGAATAAGGCACTTAAAGTTCTTGTCAAACAACGGCTTTGCCAAAGCATAGTCCGTAGTTGCGGGGATATCACGATTTCTTAAAATTATCGAGTGCCCACTGTTTAAAGTCAACCGCTGACCCGTCTCACGAATCCGTATGGCCGTACAAGCGGTCAACTGTTCTCCTAGAATATCCAAGGGGAGCAAGTTGAGCATCATGTTCATAGCATCAGAAGGAGTCGTTCTAAGAGCCCCACTGATCGCCACACTAGCTGTTCTTTGCATCTTCCCCACTAAATTACGGTTAATCGTCGTACTAAGTGCATTCCACCAGACAACTATACCGTGCAGGAGGATGGGTCGTATAACCGCCACATAGAGCCAGTGTAGCACTTTCGGTTACAGGCCCCACTTTTTAACGATGGTCCTCCTACAGGCGTAGAGTGCAATATTAGCCTTGTTTACGCGTTCCTGAATATTTGGCCTCCATTTTAACTTCCTATCTAAAATCTGACCAAGGAAATTTGCATTGTCAGTGAACGTCAATCTCGCCCCCTCCAGGACAGGAGGGTCAACAGGTGGAATTATAAGTGTAATGTAGCACACAGTTTCGCGGTTTTCCGACGCAAAAGCAAAGCAGCGTCGAAAACGCAAGTGTAATTGAAGCCTTAGAACTCTTACAGCGCTCTAAGCTCTGTCGGTAAAAGATAGCGCAGATAAGAGATGCATAAGCAACTGCACCATCCGAAATCTATATGCTATTGAAACGTCAACAAGGTATAGTAATGCAAGACATGCAGACGCGCCCATACTCCTGACGGCGTCAAGGCAATTAACAAAAGAAATTTGTCCGATTGTATCTGCTGTACTAAGGATGTAAGTTTCCTCTTGAAATTTGAGTTGACATTTGAATGCTAACTAAACTAAAACACACTCCCAGCTAAGACGTGCTCCGTTTGCGTCTTCCATAGATATATATTGAACATATTGTAATGAACCACCTGTCATGAGCCATATTATAGTCTGGTAGTGCTGCTCCCACTGGCAGATCGAAGCAGCACCTGATGAGTAGTGATCTGTTGGTGGTACGAAACCAGAGGCCGTGGGTCCCATTACACCCGGACCCAAATTCGACCGCGTGGGCGTCTGATCCGTCCGCCAACCATTCCATTCTTATCGACTATTTTTTTTTTATTCCCCAATTTTACCTCCCTTGTTAGTGTTGTCTTCCCCAGGCCTATGAATTTTTGTTGATACGTAAAGGACAACGAGCGGCGAATACCCCGCCCACATCTCCCGAACTAAGCTACAGCAAGCATAGGCCGCTGCTTAGCTCGTTGAGGGACCTTTTTCTTCGCCAGATGGCACGACCTGACCTTCACGGTCATTATGCTACCCTAGGCTCCGTCCCCACGGGCATCTTCGGATGCCCACCAAACCGTCCGTTACAATATCGGTAATAGTACTATCCTCACTTTGTGCTTCATGTTATTTTCGAACCAACTCGCGCATGCGCACTGCTACCCATTTACACGCGGTCGCTATACGTTCGGTAAATGTCGTTACGCCATCGGCCACAATTTTGACATTTACGAAGCATTTGGCCCCTCGCTCCTCGGGCTCCTGGGCCAAATGTTAATACGTGTTGTGCGTGTTTCACTGCGCAGACGCGAATATGTCAACCATAACCCGATATTCAAATTTTTACCCCCACTCTGTGCCTATTTCCTATCTGTTCAATATATATCTATAGCGTCTTCGGTACTCTGCTTTGCTCTATAGTACTTTTTTGTCGCTTGCCCTGCTCTACTCTGCTCTGTACAAAAAGAATGCACCTACTGTATTACTTCCTTGCCTGTTATTTAGAAGGTCTTGAATGGACGCATGTGGGCATCTTAAGTAAATAATGTTAGACTTACGGGATTGTTTCCGCTCTGTCCCGGTTCTGTCATGGTCCAAATTTATCGTTAATTCCAGTCAAAGCACTCGTCAACTTTTTCAGTCTTTACGAATATAAACAATCGCACTTCATTCTATTCTAAAAATATTAATCAGAAATTCTCCCGAAACACACCGATATGCGCGCTCAGGTCGAACCACGAATACACACTGAATATCTCACCTTGCTATTCCATGCATAAACGAGAAAGAAAATCACATCGGATCGCATTCTCATCTACGCATTGGGAAATATCATCTTTCTCTATCTTACTTCGGTAATTTGCCTCATGCTCTACTTTTCATTTATTTGTCATGCAAGCGACAAATAAATACGCAAAAGATAATCCTCACTCGTATACTCTTTCAGCTTGTGGAGCTTTCACTACAGTTGACAGCACAAAAAACGTCGTCATTGAGATACCCGTATGAGGAGCAATAGAGATGAAAGGAATCAAATGCCAAGCAACAAAATAACAGTAAAGATACTGGGAGAGAAAACGATGCACTCCGCGCATATGCGCACATACACATAGAATAGATGGTATCGATAGTGGTCGAGGGCTGCGAATCGAAAACATTGAGAGAGAACTAATCGTGCAGTTTCATTTTCTTTCTCTTTCTCCCTTCTGTGATCTAAAAGCGAAAAAGGATGTTGCTCGTAAAAGCTCGATCAGAGCGGTACTGCCAGTTAATTAATTTAGATTGACATACAGATTTAATTTGTACTGAATATTTTTCTTTATTTGTAGCAAACAATTTATGTGTGCAGAAGTACATTATGGGTACAATTAATGCATACGAAAATTTTTCCTTTGTTAGCTCATAACCCAAGAGGCAGGGAGTTTTTACCTTGCAAAAGATGCGGTGGTTCTGAATTTTAGATATGTTCACAGGAGAGAGAGTTACAAGGAAATGAGAAAGCGCGAGAGAAATGAAGTAATTCGGCACAAGTGTGGAACTAGGATGGGAGTTTGACATCTCACGTGTCGGCTATGTGGATCGGGCGCATCGGGCAGGTGTTTCGCGGTAGAGAGACAAAATGGAATGGTATTGTTCACAAAGGAGAAGCATAAGGGGGGAATGTGAGTTTGACATCTCATGTACTTCTATATGGACTGAGCGGGTGTTGCGGGGAAGAGGGCGTGTGTCTCTCTGTTTACTTTTTACGAGTCGAATTACTTCAAATAGTTCAGTGTTTCAGTATATGCGGATTGCTCATCCATAGATTCTCTTTGGATATGTTTTATAGGTCGGTGGGGTAGTAAAAAATCCAAGTTTGTGCCTACATCTCACGTGAAATATAATTAGGATCGATTTTTTTTAACTATTATAAATAAGCTTTAATTTGAGATAAGTCAGATGCCCGCAGGTGTGAATGTTCCCAGAAAAAGAGGAAACCCGTCTATTTAGAAAAAAAAGAGGATTTTCCATTTTCACTCTACTTATCTCAAATTAAAGCTAAATTATAAATAACTGGCGCAACAGTTCAATCTGAACCGTGGTCTCGAGATGAGTTAGCATAATCTCATTTTCTAGACTGTGACGATGTATCTCGTGCAGAAGTGTGTAAACAGCAACACGCTCAACCGACTTATTTAGCCCATAAATGGGTACTCATTTAACAGCTAAGTGGGCTCATAGTCCGACACGTAAATTCTCTTTTTTATCGAAAACTACTGCATTTATTAGGAACCAAACCTTGGCCCAGTGCCTAGAAAGCAAACCTGCTAACCGTTGCGTCATCCGGACTATAGCAGATTACTTCATCTGCGTCAGCTGATTTAATCTGGAACTGTCAAATACATACAATTTTAAACTCACCACACCCAGATTAAGCAGCAGATGAAGTAATCTGGGGATAGTGTAAACGTAATTTAATTCAGTTGAAAAAAAATCTATCCTAATCATTTTCCTCGTGGGACTAATATTTAACCCGTTATTTGACGAGGCCACCGCTGGATAGGGTTTAGCGAAGGGCCGACAACCCACTACTCCATGTCAAGGAACCTGGAACAAAAGCCTCGGATTGTGTAATGGACGGTTTAGTGAGCATTCGAAGATGCCCGTGGGGACGAAGCCTATGGAAGCATAATGACCATGAAGATCTATCCGTGCCATCTGGACCAACTGATTTTGTGGTGGTCCTTATGCTCAAACATAGTACCACCGATGAAGAGACTGTGATAGTTGCAGAACTCTACAAATCTTTCACCGTTGTCATTACGATCACCAAGACCGTGTCTCCTCATCACATGTCTGAGCCCATAGTTATCAGTGCCAACTTTAACGTTCAAATCACCCATAACCATTATGTCACCTTTATGTGTTCTGCTCTGAATGGCATTTACAATAGTTCTTCGTAGAAGGAGTCTTTTGCCAAGTTGTCGGGTTCAGTAGGGGAATAACATTGTACATATTATTGAGATGTTTCTCATTTTAGTCCGGAACCTGGCGGTCAAGATTCTGTCAGAGACCGGCTCCCAGGATAAGAGACAGTTTCGCGCGGCTCTGGTTAAAAGGAGACCCACACCTGACTCACGATGACTACCGGTAGCTTTACCGAAGTACAACATTACAGTGCTGCCCTTTGAAGAGATAAATTCTCCGCTGTTCCACCATCTTATCTTACTAACTCCTAAGATGTTTAATTTGTAGATTTTAATTTTAAGATTTCGGATAGTGCAAGTTACTGGCATACACATCCTGTCCTTTGATTGTCGATTTTAACGACAGGCCCTCAAAGGGAAAGGCCGTGGTATTATTTTTACACCCCACACCACAGGGGGAAGTTTTACCTCCACCAAATCATCGCACCGACATCTCTGGCGACTTGACGTTGGTTAGCAATGGTCAGTGACCACTGCCGTTCTAGGGGGCGCCCACGCGGAGGGCTATGGAAAAGGAATTTTTGCCCCCTTATATATATAATAATATAATAATAAATAATATTAAGAACAGAATTTTGTAGTTTAGCCTAATATAATGCGTTTGCATACATATGTTACTTTGTTTCCATATAAATCATTTCAAGTTAGGTCGCTTTTTTCTAGAACGTAGCCCTGTCGTATGTCGGGGTACGTCTGTATCGACATCAACTCCGGCCACACACTGTCAAGCACGAACTGGAACTCGAACATATGATACAAGTACACATTTTTCTTCAGATTTGTGTGAAGTGTGTTTTTCTGGAGCTATGCGGAGGACACTTGTACCAGGTTTGTGTACGAGTTCATGTTCGACAGTCTGTGACGACCCTAACTATCAATCCCATAAGATAATTTTCTCCGACAAAATGAAAGATAATAAAAAAAATCCATTTTCGAGTTTTCATTCCTGCTACAGACGATGGTCCATCACTGTCAGTTACTATCGGGAATCTGGGCAGATAGCGATTTAGATAATAGATACACGATGAGAGTGACTTCCAATTGCCAGCCATGACCCACTGTCTGTAGCAGCCATTAAATTTCCACCACTGACAACAATCCGAAACGTGTTTGTAATGCGTGTTCGTTACCCCACCCAACACTGATAGATACGCAAAAGAGCCCATAACGGCAAAATATACTCTTGTGCATGAACTACAAGTGTTCATCACACACAATCGTTTCTTTACAAAAAATAGACATCTCTTGATAACGAATCTTTTTGCATACAAATTCAAATTCAATTTCAAGATATTCCATCCGTTAAAAGCCAACAACTTCGATGGAGCTTTTGGAAGCAATATTTTTTTTTCTTTTTGAATCTGGTTGGAGCTTTTACTCTGCGACAAACATTTCTCAGGCCCAGTGTGTACACATGCGCTCATGACACGTGGTTGTGTGAATCGCAGGAACAAGACGTAGCGTGCAGTAAACAAAAAATAGACATCTCTTGATAACGAATCTTTTTGCATACAAATTCAAATTCAATTTCAAGATATTCCATCCGTTAAAAGCCAACAACTTCGATGGAGCTTTTGGAAGCAATATTTTTTTTTCTTTTTGAATCTGGTTGGAGCTTTTACTCTGCGACAAACATTTCTCAGGCCCAGTGTGTACACATGCGCTCATGACACGTGGTTGTGTGAATCGCAGGAACAAGACGTAGCGTGCAGTAAACAAAAAATAGACATCTCTTGATAACGAATCTTTTTGCATACAAATTCAAATTCAATTTCAAGATATTCCATCCGTTAAAAGCCAACAACTTCGATGGAGCTTTTGGAAGCAATATTTTTTTTTCTTTTTGAATCTGGTTGGAGCTTTTACTCTGCGACAAACATTTCTCAGGCCCAGTGTGTACACATGCGCTCATGACACGTGGTTGTGTGAATCGCAGGAACAAGACGTAGCGTGCAGTAAACAAGAATTCTCCGATGTAAGATAGAGAAAGAAAATAATTTTGAATGTGTAGAAGAGACTGGAAAAAGCGTGCATTTTTCTCTCTTATTCGTGTATGAAATGATCAAGTTGGAGCAACTCAGTGTGTGTTCGATGTTCGGTTCGGACGGCGTGAGCGCTTTTACGGGGCCGGTGTGTTTTGGATTGTTTTTCTTTCAGCAATGTTTAGAACGAAAATTAATGGTGGCGTAGTGTACAATTAATATTGTTTTCGTACTGGAACTCGAAATAATGCAATCAGCTACGAGTTATTCAATGTCGGAGATCGTAAGTATCATTAGATTCAATATCTTTAGTTGCTCCTGGACCATCAATTTTAATGTCAATATTTTCGACAAGGGAACATTCCTGTTCCACGAATATTGGGAGAATTCTCTCTATTGCATTTAGAGAGAATCCTCTCTATTCGATTAGAGAGAATTTTCACAAAACTCGAGGAATTCCCGCTATAGGACCTGCAAATTCCCCGCGTGGGTTCTAAGTTGTTACCACGTAAAGCGGGAATCGACTACCTGAAGCGAAAATACTGCAACTGAGGATTTTTAGGAATTTTCTCTAAATACAATAGAGAGTATTCTCCTAATATTCGCGAAATAGGAGTGCTCTAACATAAGAACCTTGAACTCACGGGGGGAGATTTGTAGGTCCTAAAAAGGACAACTTGCCCGCCTGGAAAGATAATGAGGGAGGCAGAAGGGAATTCGGAACATTTCGCATATAATAGGAAAATCTCTCTATATTTTGTCCCGCCATTTGGGATTGTGTCTAGGCTGTTTTAGGTTGTGTAGGATAGATTTGGGTTTGTGCATACCGAAAAAGTACCCAACCGAGATTCCGCCGTGCATGCTTGTGCCATGCTGAGGGTTACGGTCGCTTAAGCGTGGAGCGAGTGGGGCTCACACAAGTGACTATTGATTCACAGTCTCTTGTATGTGTTTGCACTTGAAAGTTTTACTATGATTAATATTAGGCGTGTTCTTTTGCAATCCAGGTCGATTGTAGTTTAGGCGAACTCATAGGTAGAAGCATGCAATTGATTTGATATTGATTTTGTTTGGATTATGTTAATTAAAAAATTATAACAAAAAAAAAAAACAAGAGCAAGCATTAAGCTTGTCAAGTGGAACTGCTATATAAAAGAAAGTATTCCGAATAGTTTCCTAATATTTCAACGAAAACCATGTCGATTCCAATTGAATCCCATTGCAATCGAATGAAGTGAAAATGAACAAACTTCTTACGGCAACCACTAGATGTAGCCTGAATAAGTGTGAAGATTTATGTTCCATCCAGGTTAGATCTTGCCACAGCTGTCACCGGAGTAGAACGCTAACCCATATGGGTTATTATTGTTGTAGTGCGGGTTATTTCACTAACCTGTATAGGCTAAGTTTCGCAAAAGAACGCGTCTATTTCTATTATAGTCCGGAATAGTCTCTTTTTTTAATGATTGTAATGCGAAAGAGTCTTTCTTGTGGGCACCGCGCTTAAGGGATCGCAACCCCTCTGTGTGCAATGTAGTGCTGTGACATCGATATCGATGTTATCGAACAATCGATACTTTTCCCTAAATATCGATTTTTTTCCATCGATGTCATGGATCCGATATTTTCCACATATCGATGTCTTTCGTTCGATATTTATCGTATCGGGCTCCGTCCGGTAGTTCAATTTCATTTTCAATTCATTTCAATTCAGTTCTTCTTAAAAGAGTATTATGTATAAAAAGTAGGTTCGTGCTGCCTAAAACGGTAATTCCTTTACGGCTATACGAACCTAACTTACAGATCAGAACTTTTTTCTGGCTTTTGCTAGACTTAATATTTTCCAAAAAAAAGGTTTTGTCCAAATTCATAAATTAAGCACCACGGGAAGCTTAATTTTGTCCTAATTTCTATGTTGTAATGAACCACCTGTAATGAACCATATTATGGTCTGGTAGTGCTGCTCCCACCGGCAAATCTAAGCAGCACCTGATGAGTAGTGATCTGTTGGTGGTACGAAACTAGAGGCCGAGGGTCCCATTACAGCCGAACCCAGGTGCGACCGCGTATGCGTCTGATCCGTCCGCCAACCATTCCATCCTTATCGACTGTTTTTTTATTCCCCATTTTTACCTCCCCTGTTTGTGTTGTCTTCCCCAGGCCTATGAATTTTTGTTAATACGTAAAGGACAGGGGCAACGAGCGGCGAAAACCCCGCCCACATCTCCCGAACTGAGCTACAGCAAGCATAGGCCGCTGCTTAGCTCGTTGAGGGGCCTTTTTCTTCGCGAGATGGCACGGCCCGACCTTCACGGTCATATGCCACCTAAGGCTCCGTCCCCACGGGCATCTTCGGATGCCCACCAAACCGTCCGTTACAATGTCCCAGTAGTTGAGCGGCGTTCGCATATATTGAGCTCACACAACGAACTCTCGGTCGTCTTCGGAGGTTGGCTCCGTCTATTCGTTCTGCGTTCATTACTCTCTTTGGCATGCGATCATCATCCATTAGTTTCGTTGTACATGCCCTGCCCATTGAAGCCGTTGTAGTTTGATGATTTCGAAACATCCAGCTCATCGTACAGTTCATACAACTCATGGTTGTACCGATGCGATCGCAAACAGCCCCAAAAATTCGCTGCAGGACCTTACGTTCAAATGTGTTTAGCGTGTTTCCGGAGGCTTGAGTTAGGGTCTATGTTTCGCAGCCATAGCATAGTACTACGCGGAGCTTCGTATTTCTGTGCATATGCATCGATTTCATTATGGGGAGAACCGAGAAAAAAGTCTATTAGCTAGCTGTATCCGTCGCTTGATTTCGTGTGTTTCGTGGTGGTCCCTGCCTTGTCAAGTTGCAACCCAGGTATGAAGTCGTTCACGAACTCGATGTTAAGGTCCCCCACCTTGAGCTCGATTGTGCTGGTGAAACTAAAAACTGCAATATTGAAATGAGAGACTTTCTTCAATTTGGGCAATATTTATTTGGGGATTTTGTATTTTATTTTTGGGGATTTCGTTTTTGGGGATTTTGCTTTGGGGACAGACAGACATCGTTAAATTGACCAATGGGGTGACCCTTCCCTGTTCATTCCCATTTCAAGGGGTCACATTTTTCCTTGTGACAAGAACGATATATCGATTTATCGATGATTTTCAGCCGATATTTTATCGGTATCGATAGAAAAAATTTTAAACATCGATAACGTTGAATATCGATACTTTCATTTCGATGTCACAGCTCTAGTGCAATGGCGGCAATCAGTTTGGCATTTGTTTGCTTGACACAGACCCCTTAGATGGTGTGACACAATGGCTGCGATCCTGTGAACGGATCAGGAACAGACTACTCCTCCATATGCTTTCCCCTCCGATAAAATATGTACGGACAACTCAATTTTTGGATCTGAATACTTTTCAGATCCGGAGGAGAACATTTTCAGATCCAAAAATTGATAGTTGTCCGTTCATATTTTACCGGAGGCGAAAGCATATGAAGGAGAAATCTGTTCCGGATCCGCTCGTAGGACCGCGACCACTGACTGCGTTTTACCGAGCTTGATTTGAATCTAGTAAATGACAGTAATAGCATATGCACACCACAGGAGATTTGCATAAAATTGGAAATTTTACCAAATTGAGCTTACATTTATTAAGATTTCCTAATTTAGACTTTGGACAAAATTTAACACAAATCTCTTTTCAAATCTGGTATTTTCCCCTGAATCTTTATTTCACCACAATGTATGCAATATGTTTCTAATGAATTATCCAAGAAAGGGTGCGGCCGGTAGCTCAGTGCGTTGAGGCGCCAGTCTGATATCTCATGCTTCCGGTCAGTTACGACGGGTTCGAGGCCCGTCCACGTCTTAGCCATAGAAGTTTGTGTTGTCTTCTCCCTGTTGTGTGGTGCGTAACAATAAGGCCGAGCTTGGAAGCTGCGGGAGCACATGCTGTTTACAAATTTACGTTAAATTTGAATGAAACAAACCGCTCAAACCGAAAAAAACCGTTTCTGAAAGGATTTCGCGAAAGGATTGGTTTTTCCGAAAGAGGACATCAAGACCTTGGATTTGACATCTAATTCAGCGCAAACTAGGGATGGGAAATACCTACCGGTTATTCCGATAACCGGTATTTTCCCTTTCGAATAACCGGTTATCTCCGGTACTATTTTTGTCCGGTTTTTTACCGGTACTACTTTCTACATCCAATAACCGGGGAAAAATAACCGACATGCGAAAATGCTCACTTGTTTTTTCAAATCGTTTGACGCCAGAGAAGAAGAAAAATTCAGCCGTTTGTCCTTCTGACTCAAATTTAGTGGGACCGTTTTTTTTACAATGGCAATTTGAAAAAAAAAACGCAAGCAACAACAAAAATATGCTTGAGCCCCATTATTGCCAGCCAAGCCATCATTTTAGCCAAGAAGTTAAGCACCACTTGGCTGACATTGGCAAACTTTCACCCTTACCTCAAAAGGCTGAGGTCATAAACAACTAAAACCCTTTTTGGTCATCACATGACTAGGAAGTAGCCAATTGTGCTCCAGTGGAATCATTTTCAAATGAATTGAAGCTCTATCTTCAGCAGCCGTTGCTTCATAGGGGGAGCGATCCTTTCAATTTTTGGGGGAAGAGCAATGCCTGCAAGCCGGGTTTGTCATTTATTGCACAAAAATATTTAGCTTTGATCGGGAGTTCCGTGGCCTCTGAACGACTGGTATCAAGTTTAAATGATGTGGGTGGTATCTAATGAAAGGACTCGACTAACGGATTAACATATTACCGAAAGAGTATTTATGAATAGACTGGATACCAACTATTGGCCCAAAGCTTGATTTGTGAAAAGAGAAGATTTTGAGTTTGCGCTATTTTGATGACCCTTTGGCATATATGTGTTTGGGAAGCAACTTTTCTTCAGTGCAACTCTTACTTATTTTGTAAGTCTAAAACGTGACATACACACACCGATCGATCGGCCGATCCGTCGCCCGATATCAATATCGGCCGATGGATCGGCCTGTGTATGCGCCTATTGTTGACGATTTTTTTGATTGTCCAATATAATTTTGATCAGCTGATATTTTGTAGCGATCCATTGGCCGATTTATCAGGCGACGGATTGCATAATGTATGGCGGCTATTACACTGCAGGCATAAGTTGCTCCCCAAACACATGTATGCCAAAGGATCTACAAAATAACGCAAGCTTGTCAACAATTATTAACTTATTATTATTAAATAACCGGATAACCGTTTTTTCCCATAACCGGTAGATTGGGTCGGTTAAACTGAAGCGGTTAAACCGATGGCGAAAATAACCGGAACAACCGGACAACCGGTAGATTTTCCAATAACCGCCATCCCTAGCGCAAACCGCGATGAGGGTTGTTCGTCGACCTGAAACGTCATCTTTGTCCCCTCCTGCTACCCACTGGCCATCCGGACTACTAGTTCAACTACAATACATTATTATAATTTCGCAGATGCAGGATTCCGAAAGCTTTTGTTTTAGAGCAGGGCTTCTTATATTTGTTTCATTCGTGACCATATTTTTTAGTGAAGCGAAGATTCTAGACGGTTCGGAATCCGGCTAGTCTCGGGTTTCCACTACTCAACGAAGAAGAAGGTTCGAGAATCCGCTTAATTATCGATGGTTCTGTTTCGGGAAGGTGCTAGACTATGATGGAGCATAATACAGTGTGTGTCGTAAGAGATACGTACTCCGTACACGCAACAGTAACATTCCGGCGGACCTACAACCTGTTCTGGACATAGTGAACCCCTGGATTGAATCGATTTTCAAAGCCTGTCTAGAATTAGTATACATATTTTATATTCCTCGTGTATGGATGGAAGTGGTCTTCATCCCGAAAACGAGTAGAAGTTCTCACGCACGACCGAATCATCGACCCATCAGCCTATCATCAACTTTGCTGAAGGTGTTGGAGCTTTTGATCGGCACACACTTACGGTGCACTATACCAGCACATTTTTTATCCGCCTCCGAGGACGCCTACTGGAAGGGCCCATCATTGGACACAGCCTTGTACTCTGGCCGGTTTCATCGAAAAATTCCTCGACTGCAAGGAGTATTGGCTGGTTGCCTTTCCGGATATTGAGAGGCTTTCAAGAATGTTAAACCTGACGCTATCACTGATGCCCTCTCGACTCTCTGCGGAGATGACTCGCTTTGCAAGTTAGTACACCTGATGCTTACATCTCGGGTGGTCTGCAATAGTCTCTAGGCACGTAAGAAGGGGCACCCCTCAAGGTGGAGTTATCTCTCCCCTTCTCTGGAATCTGGCGGTCAATCTAAGTCTGGAAGGGTTGGGAAGCAAAGTTATCGCTTATGCGCGCGATATTGCTATCGCCATCTCGGGGAAATTTCCCGGTGCCCTACGCGTCATGAGGCCGGCCACACACGTACAGTTTCAACAGAACAGTTCAACTGTAAAGTTTAACCGGTACCGATGACGCGCAGAAATAGATATGTATTGTCTCGTAAACGTTCAGTTCTCGCATCAATGTCATTAACGGTAATATTGACAATAAAGTTGGCGGTCTACGGGTCACTTTGAGTCTGTTTCAAATTAGAAAAAAAAATGCATTTCACAATTATGTGTTCTCTTCATTTCCGTAGGAAGTAGATCCTTCCCAGGAAATTGACTTTTACACAAAAATTCGAATTCTACAAGATTGGGAGCAGAAAACGAACATATCTTACTTGGCAAACAAGTTTGGCTACGATCCAGTTTGCATTCGTTCTATTATCAAAGAAGCACGACTTTTATTGCACCAATGGAAACAGTTGGAACCACTCGATTCACACTCTGGATACAGCTCTCCGTCTTTTATTGCAATTGAACTGGTATTGGCCGAATGGCTAAGACGCGCTCGTCACAACAGGATTCATGTGACGAACTATATGTTTCAACAATCAACAGAATTCATTACGGGACATATAGGACATTACCATCTCAAGTACCATATGTGGAGTATTTATCTTGAGAATAAATATCAACTCACTAGGATACTAAACCAGAGTGCGGAAGAGACGACTGCAGGACATCTGTCGATGAATTTTGGCGACATAATAAACGATGTAAGGAAATATTTCGGCGAAAATATTATTTACCCAAATGGACCGAGACTTGGAGCTTCGAACGATTATGCCTCCGGTACTGGCGAACCAACAACTTCAACGTATGACAATTCTCTCTACGTTACACTCGAACTTATCCTGTCCGAATGGGTGAAACGGACTCTATACAACGGCGATGGTGATGGCATCACACAATATTGGTTGATGTATATTGCAAAGTACGCGGCTCGTTGCATTGAATTCGATTTAATTGATGACCCTGTATGGATTGATTCGTTTGTGAACAAATATAAATTAAATAGGATTATGGACCAGCCTGAAACAAAATACAAGTCGTTTGATTCACTCAAAGAAGATCTAACAGTTACAATTAATGAAATAATCGAAGACTTTCGTCAGCAATTTGGGTCTGATATGATCCGACCAATGGAAGCGGTTGTCCACCAAACACCATCAACTTCTAGAAAAAGAAGCCGGAAGTCTAGTCTTAGTACAACGGTAAACAATTCAGACTCAACACTGCGTGAAGTATCTAGTTGGATAATGACTACGCCCTCCTACATTGCGCTAGAGTTAATTTTGAGGGAATGGCTAAAACGCGCCCGTGACAATCAAGTATGCATAAGCGCCCAGAAAGTGTATAGTTGTATCGGATCAGTTATATTAATAATCAAGTCAAGAATCGCTAATTCTTCCTTTCATAAGCTCCGAAATTGGTTGTCCGACTTCATGAAAAAATATAACGTTAGGTTCGGAAAGGCTTCCCTCTATAATGATAAATATCGAAGGTCAACGCTGCCTGCGGATATCATCAAGGATCTGTGTGATCAATATGGCGAAAATATTATATTTGCTCGACCGGACATCGGTGACCAAAATATTGATCCATGCTATGCGGCCGAAATTTCTCGCATGCGCACAACATTTTTTCTAATTGTTGAGGAGTGGGTGAAACGATGCCATCACAATGGATTCATTATCACCGACTACAATTTAACCGAACTGACTAAATCAATCGTCGCCTATTTGAAATGTTCAAATGACAGGACAATTTCGAACTGGACGAGAGAGGCGGAGATAAAGTTCCTAACTTGGAACGTTCCTAAAACGATATGTCCCTGTGATGTAGAACTCCAACCTACTAACGTCTATCTAATTGTCAAGTATTTGAGGGAGGTACATGGAGAAGAAAAATTTCCTCCTTTTCCGCGTATGAATGTGGAGGATGTTGAAACGATTGAGAGGAGAATGGCCCGAAAAAGCGTTGTATTACAGGATGTAGATTCATCATCGTCACCATTGTGGCCCAACAGCCCGACATCATCGATCCTTAGCCATCTGATTAAAAAAGAAAATGATTGTGACAATGACGTACCGGAAATAGACGAAACTAGTGACGATATTGCGACTGAAAGTCTGGTCGAAGTTTATATCACTGAAGTCCATTCCAATGACGTTCAAATGGACACTGTGGAAACGGAACCTGAGTTGGATGATGTTGACAGTACTAGCCAGAAGGTACGAGAAATAAGCAACGTTCCTGGGACAGCCGGCTCTTCGTACCGGAACGACTCGTTTTTCGACTGTCAAGAGCTGCCAAACTCCCTCGATGCAAGAAGAGCTGCAGTATTCGAAGCATCGCTACCACAACAACAAGAAATTAGCAACTACCACGATGCACTGGAATACTTGCGACCTTTGGAACAGTTTCTTTTGACGCACGAAGATATGCGTGCAGTGGGACTTGTAAATCAACTGGAGAATATGCTTAAGGATCGCACTAAGGACTAATCAAAGTGTGATTTATTATGTGAACATTTATAAGTTTTGTTTATAATGGATGCTAGAAAATACATACAAGATGAGTGGCAGCGAATAATTTTTGTTGTTTCATTTTTCGGTTTTTGGCCCGCCCTATATAGCTGGGGAGCTGCTGAACTGAGCTGAGAACTTTCTCAATCGTTTCTTTCTAATGCAGGAATAAGAAAATGAGAAGTCTGACAAACCTCCGAGGGTGAGTTTGGCGGTCGTAGAGGGTTAAAATTTGCAAAAAAAAACTTTCACATTTCGTCAGTTCAAGTCTGCCGTTTTGTATTGTGAAAGATTCTATTATAATTATCCAGACTTAAGAAGATCCTTTCAAAAAAATCCAACCATGCCTAGTTATCTGCTGAAGGACGATACTATATGGTCTTAACCCCTAGTGGGGCATAGCGCGTCAACTACTCCTGCGCGCCATCGTACTCTGTTCTGGGCAATGGGCCGCAACTCCCCAAAAGACTTACCAAGTGCCTGACACTCCTTTGCCACAGATCGACACCGTGTGAATCGTGCTGAGATAATTGCTCTGCCAGATTTTGGACAGCATGCCGTATGCGCATTTAGCCTGTTGATACATTTCCTGATACGTTTGATACTTTAAGTATCACCATACACTGTCGAACCGGATCTCAAACATGGTACAAGTGGACCGTTTTCTTCACGTTTATGTGAAGTGTGTGTGTGTGGCTTGAGCTAGTCAGTGGACATTTGTACCAGGTTCGTGTTCGAGTTCAACAGTGTATCGTGATACTTAAGGACCACAACAAGTTTCGTGCCAAATAGTATCTGGTGGTTTATGTATTAAAGTTCTTGCAAATGTACAAGTGCGAATCATTTTCAATTTAAATTGGAATTGTTTGTGACACTTGGTTTCATTCTGCACACCAACTTAGTATGCGTCTGTAGCTTAGCTCGGTAATGCACCGGGCATTTTTTGCTACTCGAAACACGGTCTCTGCGGTTCGCGCCCCGCAACGGGACCAACTATTTTTTATTCTCAAATTCCCTCTGAATTAATTTCTCCGAGCTTAGTGGTTTCGTATGGATAGTAGCACTCATCAGGTCTTGCATCTTTGCAGCTATCCATGTGCAAGACGACCACGAAAGTGTGAGAATTCTGTTTGTATAAGCCGTGAAGGCGTGATTTTACTTGAAAACTCGACCGTGGAGGTCTAGATGGTGTGAAGCACTTATATTAACTCACTAGAGGGGTGGAGAGAGGGTGAGAGTGAGAGTGAAACCACTAAGCTCGGAGAAATTAATTCAGAGGGAATTTGAGAATAAAAAATAGTTGGTCCCGTTGCGGGGCGCGAACCGCAGAGACCGTGTTTCGAGTAGCAAAAAATGCCCGGTGCGTTACCGAGCTAAGCTACAGACGCATACTAAGTTGGTGTGCAGAATGAAACCAAGTGTCACAAACAATTCCAATTTAAATTGAATATCTGGTGGGTTTTTACCGGAGGGAGCACCCAAACTTCAACCTCATTGACAAGACGGCGCGGCGCCGCTTTAAGGATTTTATTCCTACCGCGCATCCTGTTACAAACGGTTGAAGCATGGGGGGATGACGTGGCCATGCTGTCAAGGTTTACTCTTAGAATTTTAGGATGGTTCACGGTCGGAATAGGTTGATTGCCAATTGAGATCCCAAGTTGCATCTTAACTTCCTTCGTCCAGGTGGTAAATAAGGTTGCCGAGGATTTAGGCGCTGATACGGTTAAATTCTTGCCCGTGAAGAAGGAGTTAAGTTCTTGCAGGTATTTATTCGTTCGCACATTTCCGTGATGTTGTTTCCTGTTGCCAGAATGGAGCAGTCGTCGGCATAGGAGATAATTTCGATTCCTTGAGGTGGAGTTGCAATTGCAGATAGGTAAAGGTTGAACAAGGAGGGAGATGGAACTCCTCCTCGTGACACACTTTGTTTGACCTTCCTTAGCTTCGATTTCTTGCTCCCTAATTCGTTGTAGGACTGCCTGCCCGCGAGATAATTGACAATCCATTTTGTAGTTTGCGTTGGAAGAGATGCATTGTATAAGTCGGACTGAAGTGCTGAGTGGCTGACTGTGTCGAAGGCTTTGTAACGGACGGTTTGGTGGTCATCCGAAGATGCCCGTGGGGACGGAGCCTAGGTAGCATAGTGACCGTGAAGGTCGGGCCGTGCCATCTCGCGAAAAAAAGGACCCCTCAACGAGCTAAACAGCGGCCTATGCTTGCTGTAGCTCAGTTCGGGAGATGTGGACGGGGTTTTCGCCGCTCGTTGCCCCTGTCCTTTACGTATTAACAAAAATTCATAGGCCTGGGAAAGACAACACAAACAGGGGAGGTAACAATGGGGAATAAAAAAAAATAGTCGATGGATGGAATGGTTGGCGCACGGATCAGACGCCCACGCGGTCGAATCTGGGTCCGGGTGTAATGGGACCCTCGGCCCTCATCAGGTGCTGCTTCGATCTGCCGGTGGGAGCAGCACTACCAGACCATAATATGGTTGATTACAGCTTTCGACAGGTCGAGTGCCACCAGAATTGTTCTGTGACATGGACGAGATTGATTAAGGCCATTGTTGATGCGAGTTGTCTCATGGCATCCAGGGCCGTTGTCGTACTGTGCATCCTTCTGAAGCCATGCTGGTGGTTTGCCAAACTGGATGTATGCCGCAAGAACAGGGTGGATTAGGGCTTTGAGCGTTTTGGCAACTGGTGATAGAAGTGGGCCGGTAAGATTCGCCGAGTGTCGCTTTTTTACCCGGCTTCAAAACTGGGATCACTCTCCCTTTCTTTCAGAACTCAGGAACGATCAACGAAGAGATGGACAGGTTGAATGTAGCAGTAAGGTATTCGATTGCTGGCATATCGAGGTTTTTGAGCATAACCATTGAGATGCCATCAGGTCCCATGGTTTTAGAGTTTTTCGGTTTTCTGATAGCTGCAGATACTTCATTGGAGGTAAAACATGGCGGTCGGCGGCTCGGTTGTGAATTTTCCTGCGAATTATGCGTTTGAGCCTGTCAGATGTAGGATGTTCAATAAAATGCTTATTGAAGTGGCTAGCGCAGCGCATGGGGTCGCTTACCGCAATATCACCAAATTGACATTCCGACATTCCCTTTTTGTTTTGTTGGATTTGAAAGGGCACGGACTGTGGACCATAATTTGTTGACGGCTGTTGCCAAGTTACAGCTGTTCAGATGATTGCTTCTGATGATTTTAATCTCTTATGTTCGTCTACTTGCTTGTATATTTCGCAGTTTAGTTCATGAATTCTTGGGTCGTCAGGGTGATTGCTTCTGCTCGTAATTTGATCTCTTTCATCTACCCATCTGGCTGCTGAAGTAGGAAAGTTAGGTCTTACTTTCGGTATTCCTTCTGCAGGAATGAATTTTACAGCCGGTTTGGTCAGGACTTTCCGTAGGTTGAATTCGGCCTTGCGTACATCGGTTTGGCATTGGTGTAGGATCGAAAGCTGTCCCAATCAGCCTTGCGGTTGATAAACGTGCGGTGTTCAGCGGGTAGAGTCTTTGTTGGTTTGTCAATCCGGATAACGATTGGGAGATGGTCAAACGATAAGAGTTAAAAACAGCTCCCATAGTGGACTTCATTTAAGAGAGCTGCACCGATAATCTTAATATCAGGTGAACTGGAACATTTGCCAACAATACGAGTGGAAGTGTCACCATTCGGTGGGCAGAAATCCGAAGCATCAAGTTGTTCTGCTATTGATATGGCTCTGGCATCGTTGTCAAGGTTGGAATTCAACTCTCTCGGTGATTTTGTCCAAGAGTTATAAGCAAAAGTTTGAAGAGTGCGACTCATTGCCCAGACGCACAAAAGTAGTTGACGCGTTATGTTCCACTAGGGATTAAGGCAAATTAGTATCAATCGCCTCGATAATATCGACAATGGAGTTGGCGGTCTACGGGTCTGTTTAAAAAAAATACATCTTACATATTATTTATGTTTCTTTCAGCCCCTCTCGCAAACAAACTACAAGGAAATTGATTTCTTCACAAAGATTCAAATTTTACAAGGCTGGGCACGGTATAGCAGTATAACCTACTTGTCAAATAAGTTTCGCTACGATAAATATTGCATTCTCTCTATTATCGGAGAAGGACCAATTTTAAGGAATCAATGGAAACATTTGGAACCGCTCGAATCACACTCTGGATACCACTCTCCGTTTGTTGTTGCAGTCGAACTGGTTGTGGTCGAATGGCTAAAACGCGCCCGTCACAACAGGCTTCATGTGACGGACTGTATGTTTGAACGATCGACTGAATTCATTATGGGACATATAGGACATTACGATCTAAAGTACCAAAAGTTTAGTATTTATCTTATGAACAAATATCAACGCACTCGGACGCTAAGGCAGAGTATGGAAGAGGCGACTGAAGGATATCTGTCGACGAATTTTGGCGACATAATAAACGATTTAAGGAAATATTTCGGCGATAATATTATTTACCCAAATGGACCGAGATATGGCGCTTCGAACGATTACGACTACGGCACTGACAAGCCAACAACTTCAACGTTTGACAATCCTCTCTACGTTACACTCGAACTTATCCTGTCCGAATGGGTGAAGCGTGCGCTGTACAACGGTGATTATGATGGTATCGTACAGTGTTGGTTTGCGTATATAGTAAAGTACGCGGCTCGTTGCATTGAATTATATTTCGTTGATCCTGTATGGACTGATAGGCTTGCGAACAAATATAAATTAAGTAGGATTATGGCCCAGCCTAAAACAAAATACAAGTCGCTTGATTCACTTAAAAAGGATCTAGCAGTTACAATTAATGAAATTATCAAAGACTTCCGTCAGCAGTTTGGATCTAACATGATCCGGCCAGTGGCAGCGGTCCATTGGGTATGCACTGAGCAAACACCAACAACTTCTAGAAAATGCGCCCGAGAGTCTAGTCTTAGTACAACGGTAAGCAATTCAGACTCAACACTCCGTGAAGCATCTAGTTGGATAATGAATACGCCCTCCTACATTGCGCTAGAATTAATTTTGAGCGAATGGCTACGACGCGCCCTTAACAATCAAGTACTCATAACCCAACGGAAAATGTATCGTTGTGTCGAGTTAGCTACAGCAAGGATCAGGTTTGATGATCCAAATCGTATGCTCCAGACTTGGTGGCGCGGCTTCATTAGAAAATATAAAGTTAGTTTTAAAAGGGCGCCCCTCTCTACAAAGTTTTCTGGTAAAGATCGAAGTTCACTGTGGTCAGACCATATCATCAAGGATCTTTGTGATCAGTATGGCAAAAATATTATCCTTGCTCAACCGGTTATCGATGATCAAAACATTGACTCAGGCTATGCGACTGAAATTTCTCGCATGCGTCCAGCATTTTTTCTAATTGTTGAGGAGTGGGTGAAACGATGTCAACACAATGGATTCATTATTACCGGCTACAATTTGGCGGAACTAACTAAATCAATGGTCGCCTATTTGAAATTTTCAAATGACAGGACAATTTCGCACTGGACGAGAGAGGCGGAGATAAAGTTCGTGACTCGGAACGTCTTCAACACGACATGTCCCTGTGATATTGAATTCCAACCTACGAACGTCTATCTAATTGTCAAGTATTTGGGTGAGGTACATGGAGAAGAAAAAATGCCTTCTTGCTCGAGTGTGAATATGGAGGATGTTGAAACGATTGAGAGGAGAATGGCCCCAAAAAGCGTTATATTACAGGATGTAGATTCATCATCATCATTGTGGCTCAACGGTCCAGCTTCGTCGAACCTTGGCCGTCGGGATAGGGCGTCGAATGTGAGCTTGGTAAAACGGAAAAGGGAAAATGACTGTGACAATAACGTATCGCATGTAAAGGAAATTAGGCTTACTAGTGATATAGACACTGACACTGAAAGTCTGGTCGAAGTTTATATCACTGAGGTCGATTCAAATGACGCCTCCGAGTTCATTCAAATGGATCAAGCGGACACTGTGAAAACGGAACCAGAGTTGAATGATGCTGAAAGCGCCAGCCAGAATGTGCGGGAAATATGCGACTACCACGATGCATTGGCATACTTGCGACCTTTGGAACAGTTTCTTTTGACGCACGAGGATATGCGTGCGGTGGGACTTGTTAATCAACTGGAAAATATGCTTATGAATCGCGCTAAGAACTAATCTAATATTACGTTTACACTATCCCCAGATTACTTCATCTGCAGCGTAATCTGGGTGTGGTGAGTTCAAAATTGTATGTATTTGACAGTCGCAGATTATCTCAGCTGGCGCAGATGAAGTAATCTGGGGATAGTGCAAACGTAATATAATTGTGATTTATTACGTAGATATTTAAGTTTTGTAAAGAATTGATGCGAGAAAAGAAAATATATATGAGATGAATGACTGCGAATAATTTTTGTTATTTATTTCGATTTTTATCCCGCATGGCCGGTCAAAGTCTAACTTAAGGCACAGCCAAGGACATTTTGATCCCCTCCCACCTCTTCACATTTTTAATATTATTATATGTATATATTATTTCTGTCACACGCTCCGTAGATATAGCAATACACAGTCGAAACTCGTTAACTCAAACTTGAAGGGAAGACAGTTCTACTTCGAGTTGTGGAATTTCCGGGGTATAAAGATTTCGAGATATCGAATTTTTTCAAAAACAAATTCGACACCGAATTTATTCGATTTGTTGTTGAAAACTAACATTGGTTCATAAAACGATAAGTTGAGCACGTCAAATTTAAATGCTAGATTAGGTTACGTTGACCAACCTCCACCTCTGCTAGTTCTCCCAGATGATTGAAGAAGTATTTACCGAGAGTTGACCTTCTCCTGCTTGCTTGGCATTATGGTATTTGCCTTGATCCCTCCAGGGGCATGCGCGCGTCTACGTCTGTTCGGTACTCAAATTTCAGTACCGGTTTTCAGTTTTCCTTAGCACCGGTATTGCAAGCGGTTTCCGGGAATTTTCGGTATTCGTTTCAGTACCGGTACAAGTACCGGTTCTTTTTAATCATCATCTTCATCGTGGCGCGACAGTCCGACGTCGGGCCTTGGCCGCCTGGATCTTTGTCTTCCAATTATCTCGGTTACGTGACCGCGTCCTCCAATTTTTTAAGCCCGGTATCATCATCATCGTGGCGCGACAGCCCGACGAGGGGCCTTGACCGCTTGGATCGTTGTCCTCCAATTATCTCGGTCACGTGACCGCGTCCTCCAATTTTCGAAGCCCAGTAGCTGCTCGGCGTCCGTATAGACTGAGCTCTTCCAACGAGCTTTCGTTCGTCTTTCCAGTCTCACTACGTCGACTCGTTCTGCGTCCATTACTCTCTTTGGCATGCGATCATCGTCCATTCTTTGTACATGCCCTGCCCATTGAAGTCGTTGTACTTTGACGATTTTCGAAACTTCCAGCTCATCGTATAGTTCATACAACTCATGGTTGTACCGGATGCGCCATCCGTCTGCCAATCTTCGGGACATGTTGATGTTATCGGCGTACGCTGTTAATTATGTCGACTTGATGAGTAGCATCTTGCTGTTGTCCATATTCATAGCCGGAATTAGGGATGGGAAATAAATACCGGTTATTTCGATAACCGGTACTTTCAGTTTTAAAAACCGGTTATTTCCGGTATTATTTTTTTCCCGGTTTTTAACCGGTATTATTTTAAAAATGGAATAACCGAAAATAACCGGTGAGCAAGATTCCCAAAGAACATTCCGTTTTTGAAATTTTGCGCACGAATACCGCTGCAATGAAATCATTCTGTTCATTATGAAGCAAACTACAATTGACTGGACCGTGCCTTGTCAGTTCAAATTTTCACTCTTTCTTTGTGGCTTGCTTGGGCTTGCTAGCCTAGTGAAAGTGTAGTTGCGTGCGTAGTTCTGTGTGTATGTGTAGTCTAGTCAGTGTGCGTGCAGTGCAGTCTGAAGTGTGGCACATTGTGTTCTATTTGTTCTGTCTTGTGTGGCATTTTGTAGAAAATAATAAGGTATCTTTATATGGAGATATATATTATTGAAGCGCAATGCAATGAAAACATTGTGATCATTATAGGGCAAACTGTAATTGGCCGGATCGTGCCTTGCCAGTCAAATTTTCACTCTTGGCTTGCTTGCCTATAGTGTAGTTGTGTAGCCTGTAGCGCCGCGCCGCATTGTGTTGTATTTGTTCTGTGGGCTTTTGCAAAAAATATAATATGGCTGCATCTGCATCTTTTGTATGGCGATATTTTTTTAAATTGAATGAAACTGAAGCGCAATACTCTGTTTTAAAAGATTGAAAACCGGAGGTGGGACGTCAAATCTTCGCACACATTTGAAAAATAAACACCCGAAACATTTTTCGACAGACAAGGTAAGGCATTGCAATTGAATCGTGAAACGTGAATTTTGAAAATAACTCATTCAAGATTTTGCACTCATGCTCATGTCAATTTGTTTTCAATAAGAGATGAGACATTTTCAAAATTCATATCATCAACGTAAATTATGTAACACAACAGACGGAGTATTCTGTTCGTCTGATCCTTAAACATAATAGAACCATACCATGAGTGTCTGAGCTCTAAGAGCAAAAAAAAAACTCGACTTTCATCTACAGGGTAAACAGTTAACTTTTGGGGAAGCCACTGAGACCGAAACATCATTAGGATTATCATCCACCAGGGGTGCTCCACTTACGACCTCTCCTGTATCAAGCTGTGTATTGCTTTCACCTTCGCCTTCACCAGATGTTTTAGACACACCGAAAACAAGACGAGTTGCTAATTCAGTTGGTTCCGACCGAAATGATCCTTCATCTTCGTCCTCGTTAAGGCAAATGACCATCCAATCCACACAAGAAAGCATTTTCAGTTATGAAAGTAAGTTGTATAATTTCTTGTAATGTAAAATATGAAGAAGCAGAAGCACAACTTTCCAGAGGGAGGAAAACGTGACGCAGAGCTCAAGAATGCAGTAGTTTATATGATTTGCCGCGATAACTTGCCCCATTCAACTGTTGAGAAGGAGGGCTTCGTAAATTTTTGTAAGACTGCCGTGCCATTGTTCAAGTTGCCGTGTAGAAAAACGGTAAATACCTACTTGAAAATAGTTTTACACAACTATTTCCATTAATTTTTCTCGGATTATAAAAATTTGGCCATTTTTAGATAACACAACTCGTAAGCAGTAAATACACCGCGGTGATCGAAATCGTTAAGGCAACATTGGCCAATGTTTCCCATATATCTTTATCGGCAGATATCTGCACTTTGACGAATACATCGAAGAGCTTTTTAGTTCTACCGCGCATTTCGTCGGTAGATCAATTATACTCGTATTTTATTATTTATAATACTGATTTTGATCTATTGAACTTTTAATAGATGAATCTGAAGGAAAAAAAAGTGGAAGTATGACAGCGATAACAACTAAATTGGAAACTTTAATGATAGGAGTGCGTCGTCTTAGGGAGTCTCACACTGGCGACTACATAGCCCAGGAAATTAATAATGTTTTAGAATTTTTTGATGTTAGTAAATCTAAAGTAGTAGGTGTATGTACAGACGGGGGTGCCAATATGATTGCATCAACAAGAAAATTATTCGGCGAGGGGAAGAATGTATATTGTTTTGCGCATCTTCTTAATTTAATCGTGACAGATGCTTTGGAAGATCGTAATAACGATTATTTAAAAAATGTATTAAAAGAAATCAAATCGATAATAACTTTCGGTAGACAAAGCAATATTTTCATGGAAAGGCTCCGAGCAGAACAAGAAAAGGAGGGAGTATCAGAAGGCCATATAATATTGTTGATACAGTCTGTTCCAACTAGATGGAATTCAACCTACCATATGCTTGAACGCTTTATTGAACTTTCTCCTGTAATTGCACAGGTTCTAGCACATCCTTCCGTCAAAAACGCTCCAAGAATGATTGCCGGTGCCGACATTGAATTCGTAACAGAAGTATTGAGTGTTCTAATGCCTTTCGATGAAGCTACTAAGGAGATATCAGGAAGCGACTATATCACCGGGAGTCTTGTTATCCCCTTAGTGGCTATTATCGAAGGTGCCCTATTAAATATCACACCCAAACATAGTGCAGCCGTCATTTTATCTCAAAAGCTACGCAGTAGCCTCAAAGAAAGGTGTTCAAAAGTACTGCATAACGTTCTCCTATGCCATGCTACGTTCTCGGATCCCCGTTTAAAAGAAATGTATATGAATCCCCTTGCTGCCAGCGGAACCGTTACCAGTTTCAGTGATGAAGTAAAAGACTACCTAGCCGACATAGGTAAGCTTTCACCTTTACCGCATAGAGCGGAGAACAATATAAATGCCAACCCTCTGTGGTCATCACATGATCAGGAAGTGGAGAAAAGTGCTCCGGTGGAGTCTTTCCCAAGTGAGTTGAAGCTATACCTCCAGCAACCTCTGCTTCCAAGGGGTAGTAACCCGTTTGATTTTTGGAAGAAAAGCATGACATGCATGCCAGGTATGTCATTCATTGCCCAAAAATATCTGAGTTTAGTGGGAAGTTCCGTGGCATCGGAACGATTGGTTTCAGCCATAAATGATGTTGTTTCGGATGACAGGACTCGACTTACGGACCAGCACATTTGCGAAAGGGTATTCATGACTCGATTGGATAGCAAATATTGGCCCGAAACTTGATTAATTAAAAGTAAAGATTCGTTTCCGTTATTTTTGAGACCTAAACGGTCTCAAAAATAACGATATGATATGAATGTGTTCTTGGAGCAACTTTTCTTCAGTCCAGTGGATGAAAGGGAAGTTTTTTCCAAAATACATGTATGTCAAAGAATAACCAATCTTCTCTTACTCTGCACTGCACGCGATCTCACCATCTTTTCATGCATCTACTACTTTAGATTTATTGTACTGAATGTACTTTAAAGTAACTATTCTGAAAACTTTGTAAGCATTTGCCTTTGAATATATTGTATTAAATAATTAAAACAATCTGTTTTATTTAAAATCTTCCTTTCTTAGTTAGCCGGTTATTACCGGTTATTTCGATAACCGGTATTTTGGGCCGGTTTAACCGGGCCGGTATAACCGACGAGGAAAATAACCGGAACAACCGAGCAACCGGTATTTTCTGCAATAACCGCCATCCCTAGCCGGAATAGCGTATTCGGTGCCAGTCCATCACCCTGTTTCAAACCAGTGCGTGTTTCAAATAGATCAGTAAGTCTATTCTGGATCCTGACCTGTGAGACGGAGTTGATCATACTCACGTTTACGTCATCTTTGTCAGTCGCACTAATTTTGCCGGAACACCATATTGCAGGATGATGTTGTACAGTACACCACAATCGATACTGTCGTATGCCTGCTTGAAGTCGACAAAGATTTGGTATATGTCTACGCACTTCTGGAGTATCAGTTTGACCGTAAAGAGCTGATCGGTTGTGGAGCGACTATGTCTGAAGCCGCCTTGATATTCACCAATGATTCGTTCCGGCGTACGGTTTTATTCTATTTTCCAGAATTTTCATTAAAATTTTATGGGACGTACGAACTAGTGAGATGCCCCTGTAACTCTCAAACCGCAGTTTATCTCCCTTTTTCTGAATTAGACAGATGTTGCTTCTGCGCCAATCGTCTGGAATCACCTCGTCCTCTCACGCCAGCTGTCACTTCTGTGCAAATGATGATGAGGCCTCCCAGCGAGTTTGAGGCTCTTTGTCGTCGTCGCTTATAGTGCCTCGGTGATCCTTGGCAGGCAGTTCAGCAGTTTTGTTTGCGGGATAAAGTTGAACAGTTTTGTTGACCGGATGAAACTGGATCATCAAGCCTGTATCTATATCAAGACTCGTGGACTATAGCTATTGGTCGCTCCGGTCGATACTCTCGTTTTTAAATTTCCGTCTCTATGTTATACGTCGTAGCTGTGGGCCCCATAACACTTCAATGCAATAAACTAGGCAATTTCCTCGTTTGTAGAAAATATCGACCAAACACTGTAGGCACGTAAGTGGCAATATTCTATAGAAAATTATCAGTCCCAAATGTGAAAGTATATAGGTAGAGTATTGAACATGTAATGTGTTGTAGCCTATGTCTACATGTCCACATAACACAACACAACGGCTTCAATGCAAATGAAAAGCAAGCATAAATTATTAATATGTACAATGTACTCTAATGAACCATATTCGGTCTGGGTAGTGCTGCTTCCACTCGTAGAGAGAGGCAGCACCTGATGAGTAGTGATGTGTCAGTGGTACAAAACCAAACGCCAAGGGTCCGTTTATAACTGGACCCCGATGCGAATGCCGGGGCACCTACGCCGTCCGCCAACCATTCTATCCTTATCGCCCCATTTTTTCATTATTCCCCATTTTTGCCTCTCGTGTTTGTGTTGTCTTCCCCATGACTATGAATTTTTATTAATACGTAAAGGACAGGGGCAACGAGTGGCGAAAACCCCGCCCATGTCTCCCGAACTGAGCTACAGCAAACATAGGCCGCTGTTTGGCTCGTTGAGGGACCTTTTTCTTCGCCAGATGGCACAGCCTGATCTTCACGGTCACTATGCTATCTTAAGCTCCGTCCCCACGGGCCCATCAAACCGTCTATTACAGGATCTCCAAACAAAGTTTTTATGTTTTAAAATTTCAGGCCCCCTCTGAAAAGCCAGTCCCGTCTCGCCAGGCCTGTATACGGCACTGATGTGTTACAAAACTGTCAGCTGATTTGCTGAAGCGTATACATTTCTGCTCTATGCATTACAAAAGGGTCCGTCTTTAGTTTAAAATAAAAAAAGTAAAGTAAAAACACGAATCGAGCTCTTGCTAACATAAGTATTTTATTTCAAATAATTTGATCACAAAAGATGTTCTTAAAATACTAACAAATCATCTCCGACCTATTCATTTCATCCCTAAAGATATTCTCCAATTGATTGATAAGACCAACGGCCCGAATATTCTCCTTCATCAAAACAAATTGTTCTAACGGTCCGAGTTGATTTAGAGCCTCCTTGTACGATTCAATTTCCTTGGCAAACTCCATCGAAGTATCATCACCGCTCGCAGCATCCCCAGCATAATTGTTACCTATCAACATTGCCAACGAGCCAAAACTTTCCGAACTAAAGTTCGCTAGGGCAATGTCCTTTCTCCCGTCGCCAGAGGAACTACTCGTACCATTCCCAGACATCTGGTGGTTGGGAAAGATTACAATATCGCCGTGTTCTCGTCGCAAATCCTCAATTATGACGTTAATGCTCAAAGGTTATCGGTCGTCAGGACGAATTTGAATTGGCTCCTGTTTGATGTCCAGCCCAATGTTGAGGAGTTTATATTTTTGCTTGAAACAGACCAGCCACATATTTGTCGCTTTGAAATCTACAAAATGAATATGTTCGGCAATTTCCTGTGCAAAATTCCGAAGGATATCATCCGTAATATTGATTTGGTAGGTTCGAGCCCGATTAATCCATTCGTTCAATATGAGACCAAGTGCAATTTGAACTGGCGATTCAAAGTCTGGTTCCTGTTGATGCGTTTGTGACCACATTGCCAGGTACATTTTGCGTTTGCGCAGAATCGTCTTGATTTGACGTCGTCCACATCTGAATGTTCGCGCCAAGTGGTTGATGTCCGGTGTACGCTCATACTGTCTAAGTACGTTGATCCTATCGGAAAGGTTTAGCCTATTCCGAATCACCATGGTTCCAGATTTCTGAAAGTAAATGAATCAGCTATCCAATTGAAGCGATTAATTAGATTGATAACTCACATAGACCACCTTCCCCATCCCGAACATGTGCACGACACCACTCAGCTCGTCCATGTTTTCTCCGAAACTAGTTGTTCCAACGAAAACCTCTAGCAGACTACACAGACTCTTCTCTATTGATTTTTCGCCCAGCATGAAACCTCTCAACTGAACACACAATATATATCGCTGTCGCTACGTTTTTAGCACGAGCAACTCCAGAAGAACCATTCAATGCTGGCATGTACTGTGGCTCGAGCCCGAGCAACCGACTGCGTCCTTAAAATGAGAACTGCCTGCCTCACTAACAAAAATCAATAGTCGTGCGAGCCTTATGTAGCTGTGTACATAGAATTCGTATCCGCTCTCCGCTTGAAGAATTTCTCGTTTGTGTCGGGGGATTTAAATGCGGATGGGACGGACGTTCGCTTCCATGAAAGATATCAAGACAAACGAGGGTTCTGTCGAAGCGACCGAACCTTTCGGGAATGACTCTAGGTCTTTATGGGATCCATTCAGTCCGCACACAATCGCATTTTGCTCACCCATCCCACAGTTGCTGACTTTGTACATACCCTGAAGCCTGAACTGTGCAGAGTTGAAAATTAAAGTTGTTCGTTTGCAAAGGCTTTAAGGACTCGCCGAGCGTGATGTTTTCCATCCGTCGGTAAAGCTCTTCGGTCCATGCTGTGTGTTCGAATTTTATCAGGACCCGAATTATCACAATTTTATTTTTATTCACTCGGTAGCTGGTTATTTGGGAAAGTTAATTTTGACGTTTTACTATTCCATCGTAATGAGATATCGGCTTTATAAGTAATTACACTTGTTGGTATAAGATTCTACTTAGACATTCAGGACAAACGATCCAGTTATCAGTTCTCATACTGCGTGCATTCATTCACAAATATAGAGATTTCTTCCCTTCTACAATCGTCCCTCACTTTATTTGGGGATATGGACCGGGAAAACCTCGGATCAAGTTAATTCGCATAAATCGAGGTTCTACTGCAGTATGTATTGTATATACCTATAAATATGTAGGTCATGCTGACCACCGAACACGAAGAAAGTGCTCTATTACAAGATACAAACACTGAAAGGCTACTCTAAGCTTCTTCCGCCAACGTTAAGTTAAATTCAGCTGGACAAATTAATTGTTTCATCGTTTTTTATTGCATCGTTTCGCCTCTTCTTGTAATGTACGAAATAGGTCAGATGATATGAGCCAGACAAAATAATATGCATGGGTCGGTAAGGCAGTTTGGCATGCAATATCTTAATTGCCTTGGCTTGACCCCTTCCGGGGCATGGCCGCGTCAACATATCTTGCATATGAATGACTGCATTCGCTGAGTCAGCGCTTCACAATTGCTGACCAGCACATTGTGATTATTTTCGTGTTTTAGAAACGGCATGCCGGCTGTCTCATTTGTCAAGTGCCATGTTTAGTTTGGCATTTGGCAGAAAACTCGAAATTTCTTGCTTTGATGAGTCCCAGGTGACACACAAGATACGGTAACAACTTTCTTCCCCACAATAAGGTTTAACAATTACGTTAAAAACACGATTATCAGCCATACACAGCACAACCGAAGTTAGAATGGAAGTTTGACAATTGTTGCAAATGTCAAATATTGCGCTGAGCCAGAAAAGCGAGAAAATGTTATGCTAACCAAAAGTGAAAGCGCTTAGCTCAGTGCGAGGGTTTCTACGACAAATCACCATGTTGCACTAATCGCTTCTAGGTGCTGACTCAGCGCTGGGGTTTTAGGAACGCAGCCAACGCCTTGTTGCGTTTCAACATCAAATCTGTTTTTCGGACATACACTTTCTGGCGTGCACCTCCTATCCGCGCCGTCTTTATACTGATAAGCTCGGAACGCAGTGGGAGTTCTATAAGTACCCACAAGATGCAAAGATGAAACACGAGTGACTATTAGTTCCATATGTGTTGGTTCCCATGTGCGTACACAAAGGGATAATGCCAACTAACAAGCATGTTACTCAGCCAATGAAACTTTATAGGCAGTTGCCATGACTGAAGTGTTGCCGTCTCTGTCTCTCTCAAGGCGATTTACCTTTGAATTATTGGCACCGCGAGGGGTATCTTAAATCCTTAATTTGTATGAAGTAGGGTATCTTTGGAAATGACCGCATATAACATCTCAATACTAGGAAACAAGATGGCCTGGATCGGAAACGACTTTATCACCAAGCTCCCAAACAGTACTGCTCTAGTCTGGACATGAAGGCGATACGTCACCTTGAATGGCAGGCGTCGGAATTCTGTTGACTAAGGACGCATGCCTATCTCTAATTCACTGGAAGCCCATCTCCGACCGTATCATCACAGTCAGATTCAAATCCAGGGTTAAAAACATCACCGTAATTCAGTGCTACGCCCCTACTGAACTAGCGGATCAATCAGCTAAGGACAAGGACGCCTTTTATCAACGACTTGGCGACACCTTCGACAAGGCTCCCAAAGGTGACATAAGAATTATCACGAGGGATTTGAACGCCAAAGTTGGGTCTGATAATGTAGGCTTAGAACACCTAATGGACAATCATGGACAATCATGGATTTCTTCAAGTAGAGAGTGAATTTCTGAGGTACAAATTAAATATCTTAGGAGTTAGTGAGATAAGATGGTGGAACAGCGGAGAATTCATCTCTCCAACGGGCAGCACTGTAATGTTGTACTCCGGTAAAGCTACCGGTAGTCGTCGTGAGTCAGGTGTGGGGCTCCTTTTAACCAGAGCCGCGCGAAACTGTCTCTTATCCTGGGAACCGGTCTCTGACAGGGTCTTGACCGCCAGGTTCCGGACCAAAATGAGGAACATCTCAATAATACAATGTTATGCCCCTACTGAACCCGACAATGTCTTGGCAAAAGACTCCTTCTACGAAGAACTAAATGCCGTTCAGAGCAGAACACCTAAAGGTGACATTATAATGGTTATGGGTGATTTGAATGCGAAAGTTGGCGCTGATAACTATGGGCTCAGACATGTGATGGGGAGACACGGTCTTGGTGATCGTAATGATAACGGTGAAAGATTTGTAGAGTTCTGCAACTTTCATAGTCTCTTCATCGGTGGTACTATGTTTGAGCATAAGGACCACCACAAAATCAGTTGGTCCTCTGTTGATCGGCGCAGAACACAAAATCAAATCGACCATTTTGCCATTAGTAAAAGATTCAAGAGTTGCCTCCTGGACGTGCGAAACAAGAAGGGTGCCGATATTGGGATGGGAAGAGACCATTATCTTATGATCGCTAATGTTCGATTGCGTATTGCAGCCGTGCGCCGCCCCAGCGACAAAAGATCCAGGCCCCGCAAATTCAACACCGCTCGACTAAAAAATCCAGCTGTCTTACAACAATATAATGACCATCTTGCGCAAAAAGCGGCTGAGATAACTAGTCACCCAGATAGTGACATAAACGAAAACTGGGATGCCATAAAAAATGCGTACATTGGTAGCGCAAATACCATCCTTGGCCCAAACCCGGATTGCCGGAATAAGCCCTGGATGTCCGACGCTTCATGGCAGCGGATTGTTGAAAGAAAGGAGCTGAAAGTTCGTTTGGCTGCAGCATCAGACGACAATCGAAGCAGCATTGAACTCCTTTACCGTCAGAAAGCTCGAGAAGTTCAGCGTAGTGTGCGACGCGATAAAAGAGTTTATGCCAATTCTCTTTTAGCGTCAGCAGAAGAAGCCGCTAGAAGTAAAATAACAACTTAAACGCCGTATACGGTGTCATCAAGGAGTTTACAGGTGGTCGTAACTCCTGCCAACATCCGGTGAAAGATAGTGATGGAAAGCTGCTTATCTTGGAAGAAGATCAAATGAGGCGGTGGAAAGAACACTTCGCCGCGGTCTTGAACCGTGTAACCTCTGGTGAAGTTCCCCCTCATATAGATAATTTAGCTAACCATCAAAATGTGCGTATACGGTCCACTGCCCCGACTAAAGAGGAAATAGTCACTGCAATTATTGCACTAAAACGAGGAAAGGCCGCCGGACTTGACGGCATCCCTGCCGAACTTTATCAAGCAGCGCCAAGCGTAACTGCCGATTTGCTGCACCCACTTGTTGATAAAGCGTGGAATACAGAGACCTTTCCCACTGAGTGGAAGGAAGGTTTGATCATCAAACTGCCAAAGAAGGGTAGCCTCACAGACTGTAATAATTGAAGAGGCATTTGTGTGCTTCCTGCCGTTGCCAAGATAATAGCTAAAATCGTCCTGGAAAGAGTAAAGGCCCACTTAGAAAGCACAATTGATGAAGAGCAGGCTGGCTTTCGATCCGGATTCTCCTGTGTCGATCACATTAACACCTTGCGAATCATCATCGAGCAATGCGCTGAATACGATTCTCCGCTTCACTTGCTTTTCATCGATTTCGAAAAGGCTTTCGATAGTGTGAACCGGGATTCTATATGGGCGGCCTTGCGCAGGAGAGGCATCCCTGAGAAGCTTGTGGCTATTATTAAGGCAACCTATGACGGCGCGAAATGTCGCGTTCTGCATAAAGGTAAGGTGTCGGGGGACTTTGAGATTCACAGTGGAGTTCGGCAGGGGTGCATCCTCTCACCGATCCTATTCCTCATTGTGATCGGCGATGTGTTGCATGCAGCCCTATCCGGACTCGACAGAGGAATTCAATGGACTTTGACATCTTATCTACAACATCTTGACTACGCTGACGACATATGCCTACTCTCCCACAAAATCATGGATCTGTCCGCAATGGCGTTAGATCTCGAGAGGGAGGCAAGCAAGGTTGGGCTAAAGATTAATACCAACAAGACCAAGGTGCTTAGCCCGCCGTTGCGAAAAAGAAATCGGACACCTATTGCCATCAATATTAATGGGCAGCCTGTGGAGAAGGTGGACAACTTCGTCTACCTGGGTAGCATTCTTGCCGAAAATGGTGGTACGGAGCAGGACATCGCTCGTCGTATCAACCAGGCTAAACGCGCATACGGCATGCTGTCCAAAATCTGGCAGAGCAGTTATCTCAGCATCAAGACCAAGCTGGGCCTGTTTCGCTCCCTGGTACTATCAGTGCTTTTGTATGGGAGCAGTACATGGAAAGTTTCCGTAGGAGTTACCAGAAAGCTGCAAGTTTTCGTCAACTCATGTCTTCGTCGAATTTTAAGAATTTTCTGGCCCGTAACAATATCAAATGAAGAGCTAAGTCGGCGTACGGGTCAGATGCCAATCGACGAATTGATACGCAGGCGAAAATGGCAGTGGATAGGTCACACATTGCGGAAGAGTGATAACTGCATTGCTTTGCATGCCATGAAATGGAACCCCATTTCCAACCAAGGCCGACCAAGAGGGGGTCCTCGAATCACATGGCGTCGATCTGTGGCAAAGGAGTGTCAGGTACTGGGTAAGTCTTTTGGGGAGTTGCGCCCCATTGCCCAGAACAGAGTACGATGGCGCGCAGGAGTAGTTGACGCGCTATGCAAATGCTATGCTATGTTAAGGCAAAGTAGTTAATCATGGACTAGGCAACAAAAATGGCGAGATATTCGTGAAGTTTTGCAACTCTCGTCAACTCATCATTGGCGGTACTTTCCGATAGATATTCCGCAAATAGCCAGAGTTGAAACCAGCCCACCATCTAAGCTGGAAGTAACTGCGTCTATTAAATCGATGGATGAGTAACTGCGGCTATTAAGTCGATGGATGCGGGTAAAACCCCGGGGAGTGATGGAGTCCCGGTGGAACTTTTTAAAGTGGATGCCAATGCTACTGTGGATATTGTTCTACCGACCCCTCATTCAAGAGTGTTGGGAATTCGAAACTCTCCATAAAGAGTAGAAGAAGAGCGTCATTATTAAGATCCCGAAAAAAGGCGACCTGAAGGATTGCAATAATTGGCGTGGGATCTGTCTTTTCCCAGCAGTCTCCAAACTGATGGCAAAAATAATCTTGAACCGGATCAAGCAAACAGTTGACCGCACACTGAATGATGACCAAGGCGGCTTTCGCGAGGGCTGCTCATGTAGCGACCACATCCACACCCTCCAAATTATTATTGAACAATCCGCAGTGTAGAACATTTCATGTTCATTGATTTCGAGAAGGCGTTTGATAGCGTTGACCGGAAATACATCTATCTGGAGGGCTTTACGCAGGAGAGGCATACCAGATAAAACAATTTTCATCATCAAGGAGTCCTACCAGGGAGCCCAATGTCACGTCTTACACAAGGGTAAGCTATCAGATCCTTTCGAGGTGCATAGCGGAGTGAGACAAGGCTGCATTTTGTCACATATGCTGTTTTTAATTGCCATTAATGATGTACTAAGCGGCGCGCTTTAAGAACACCAGAACAGAATTTGTGTCTCGGGGCAGGCTGTCGAGAAAGTTGACAATTTCCAGAGGCCGAGGGTCTCATTACGCCTGAACCCTGATGCGAACACGAGGGAATCTGCGCCGTCCGCTAAACATTCCATCCTTATCGCCCCATTTTTTTTTATCATTCCCCATTTTTACCTCCCCTGTTCGTGTTGTTTCCCCAGGCCTATGAATTTTTGTTAATACGTAAGGGGCAGGAGCAACGGGCAGTGAAAACCCCGCCCACGTCTCTCGAACTGAGCTACAGCCAGCATAGGCCGCTGCTTAGCTCGTTATGGGGCCTTTTTCTTCGCCAGATGGCACAACCCGACCCTCACGATCATATGCTACCTTAGGCTCCGTCCCCACGAGCATCTTCGGATGCCCACCAAACCGTCCACTACATATTTGGCGCCCAATGTGGTCAACCTTGGGGGTTTCACGACCATACCAACCCTCGTCCTCCGGTAACCATTATTACAGATTCTAGCCGTACGGTTCAAAACGCAACATGGGGAATTTCTCCTTAAGATGGCCTGTCAGTCAAGTGCACACGTAATTCTAACTTTATTCAGCTTCAGCGTAGTGTTAATCTAAACTACACTCGATAGACGCGCAAAAAACGGATTTTATAAGTGGAGTCGCCCGTGTCAATAATTCTAACATCGACTGTATGAACTCCTACCGAATGAACAATGTGGGCTCAAGCAAATTGAACAAACATCCTTTAGCCCTATTTAAGAAAATATGATTCGTTGTGTGTAATCAAAATACTGAACAAAAAAGATTGAAGAATAAAAGGTCAGTTTGCTTCCTAAATATTTTAAGTTTTATTGGTACATACATGTATTTTATAAATCTTATATAAACTATTACATACATTTAGTTATATACACAATATTAATTTGCATTCCTTGAACCTGATCTAACCGTTCAATTCTATCTTATTCATTTCCTCCCTAAAAAGATTCTCCAGCTGATTGATTAGTCCAACGGCACGAATATTCTCCTTCATCAGAGCAAATTGTTCCAATGGTCCGAGTTGATTCAGGGCCTCCTTGTACGTTGCAATTTCCTTGGCAAACTTGAAAGCCCCATCATCCTGTCCATTTTGATTTCTGACTTGAACTACTGAGTCATTCGGCTGCAAGGCAAAGTTTCCCACAGAGACCTCCTCCACCTTTCTTTGGATCGTTTTGTCATTGATAAACGAGCCATTTCTCTCGGTTGGATCCCCGTTGGGTAGAATGACACTTTGTCCGTGTTGTTGTCGCAATTCTCCAATTATAACGTTAATGCTTAACGTTTTTCGATTCTCCAGACATGTATCCGCTTCCTGCTTGATATTTGGTTCCATATTGGAAAAATTATATTTCTGTTTGAAGCGGTCGAGCCACACGCTGGACGGCCTGAAATCTGCGAATCGAATATGTTCGGCAATCTCGTGGGCAAAATTCCGCAGGATATCGTCGGTGACGTTTACTTGATAGGTGCGGGCTCGACACACCCACTCGTTCAGAATAAGTCCTAAAGCCACTTGGTCGGGCGTTTCAAAGTCCGGTTCGCGCTTATGTCGACGTGTCCAACTGGCCAAGTATTTCTTACGCTTGCGCAGAATCGTCTTGATTTGCCGTCGTCCACATTTGAATGTCTGTGCCAATTGGTTAATATCGGGCGTACGTTCATATTGTCTTAGGACGTTGATCCTTTCGGAAAGGTTGAGTCGGTTGCGAAAAACCAAGTTTCCAGATTTCTGTGAAAAAAGAAAACTTATTTTATTTTCAGTGCCAAAGGTACCAAGTTTTAAGGATTAATCGTACATAAAATGCCACTCCTCCTCCAAACATGTGCATGACGTCACCAAACCCGTCCATGTTTCCCTCAAAACTATAGATGCTTCAACGAATGTGGCTCTTCAGAACTAAACCCACTATTGATTCTGTTCCCTCGACACGTGAAACCTTCCCACTTTCTGAACAACCCTTAACACAGCATTCAACGTTCGTATGTACCAGAACAGCTCGAACGACCGACTGAGTCCTCAAAATGTGGTCTGCCAGCCTGAGTAGCAAAAATCGATATTGTAGCAAGCTCCATGTACTGATAATGTGTACATAGAACATAGCAAGGCTCCTCTACGTCAGGATATAAAATCTTCACCGAGAAACGGCACAAAATTCGAGCAGGATAAAGGACGTCAAGTCAAACGAGGGTTCTACCGGAGCCTTTCGAAAAGGACTTTGGGTCTTTACGGGATCCATTCAATCCATGCCGTGCACAATTTCCGACAGTTCACCCCACCTTGTTTCTGGCGTCGCGTCCTGTCTACCCGACTCGAGGATAAAGTGAAATTAAAGTCATCTGTTGGCAAAGGCTTTAAGAACTCGGTGGGTGGGATAGATGAATACTTTTGCTGTATTCTGCAAAAGGCTACTCTGCCTTGAGCTGAGTGTGGATTTTATCAGACTCTGAAAACTTTCACATCCATTTCTTAGGAGTCTTGCTCAACGTCTATGTTGCCAGAGGTTGTGGCGTGGGAGGGAATACAACTTTTTTTGTACAAATCTTATTGATTTGGTATCAAGTTATAACTAGAACGAAGATTCTAAGGTAGATACTGAGATACAAGTGACCAAATATTTATTTATGTGATGATGGTTGCAGACCTAGCATTGTTGATGAGGATAATGGTCGTTGAAGAGGATAATAGTCGTTGATTAAGGAACTCATGCGTTCTGGGTGACGTTATCGTAACGTCTGTAGTGAAAATAAAGGAAGCAAAATGTTAGTGCCTACAGCAGTTGGCATGTACTACTACCAATAAAAACCACCCTAACCTTTTTTTCTTTTTTTGAACTCTGTTCCCGTTTTTTAACAATAGTATCTGGTCACGCCAGGAACAAACGCTCGAGACTCATCTTTGCGTATTCCGGATAATCTAGAGATTTTGTATAAAATATTCGATGTGTCATTTTAACGTTGTGTAACGAACGGATTGGTAGGCATCCGGAGATGCCTGTGGGGACGGAGCCTTGGGTAGCATAATGACCGTGAAGGTCGGGCCGTGCCATCTGGCGAAGAAAAAGGCCCCTCAACGAGCTAAGCAGCGGTCTATGCTTGCTGTAGCTCAGTTCGGGAGATGTGGGCGGGGTTTGCGCCGCTCGTTCCCCCGTCCTTTACGTATTAACAAAAATTCATAGGCCTGGGGAAGACAACACAAACAGGGGAAGTAAAAATGAGGAATAAAAAAAAATAGTCGATAAGGATGGAATGGTTGGCGAACGGATCAGACGCCCACGCGGTCGAATCTGGGTCCGGGTATAATGGGACCCTCGGCCTCTGGTTTCGTACCACCAACAGATCACTACTCATCAGGTTTTCTTCGATCTGCCCGTGGGAGCAGCACTACCAGACCATAATATGGTTCATTACAGGTGGTTCATTACACATTCGGGCCCAACCCGACACTTATTCTGATCTACCGACTTTATTTCAAGTTAAAGTAAACTAGAGTTTGGCGTGGTAATGTAAGAAGCATGGTTCGGACAATTCTAAACCCACAGATTGGTAAAACTTATAGAGTACTTTGGCAGAATTATGTGCATATCAATCCTTTCTGCGGCTGATGAGTTTTTTTTTCGCGGGACACTTCACAACAAGGTTGTTTTTGGGCCATATGTACATACATATATACTGTACTGATGCTGGTTGTGTATTTTTGGTAACCATATTGTCTTTTACACCACCGGTGAAATAAATACACCAAATAAAGGTATTTAAACACCAATCGTACGGTGTGTTTCAGGAGTACTAATTCACTGAATGGATAAAAAAATTCTTACTACGTTCGTAGTTGCCGACGTGCTGCTCTGACAAGCCATTCGCCATGGACCAGAACAAGTGGAAATATGATCGAGCGATATTTGATGAATATGGCGGGTGGGATAAAACTTCCCATTTCAGCGTTTCTAAATAAGTTTTCACCACTTTTGCAACATGGGGTCTGGCATTGTCCTGGAGCAAAAACAACCTTGTCATGTCGATCCTTAAATTGGGGCGCTTTTCTTTTAATGCTTTGCTTAAACGCATCAGTTGACATCTGTAGATGTCCCCAGTGATGGTTTCGCTCGGTTGAAGCAGCTAATAATAGATTACGCCCAGCTGATCCGACCATATGCACAGCATGATCTTCTTTCCATGAATATTCTGCTTTAGCGATGATGTTGATCCATGACCGGGCAAACCCCACGATTTTTTGCGCTTAGGATTGTCGTAAGTCACCCACTTTTCGTCGCCAGTGACGATTCAATGCAAAAATCCCTTCCTTGCCTGCCGTTGAAGCTGTTGCTCACAGATGACTAAACGCCGTTCGACGTCCCTCGGCTTTAACTCATGTGGAACCCACGTTCCTTGCGTTTGTATCATTCCAAGGGCTTTGAGGCGTTTTCCAACCGTCGATGAGTCAACTCCAAGCGATTCTGACAACTGTGCAAGCGTTTGACAGTGGGCGCGGTCCTGGTGTAATGTTGGATGGTACTTTTTTCATAGTGTAATAAGAAGTTAGTTAATTAAATCGGATGATTTCATTTATTAAGTGACTTTATACCTTTACTAATGACTGCAAGATGCAATCTTATTATTACGGCGTAATCGCCAATCTTTCCCTAATAGCTGGTAAGTCTGTGAGTCGCCAATTGCAACTTCCAATTACAGACTGCCCTTCCCTTATACAATATCGCCTATTTATACTATCACTTATTACTAACACATGTTTTCTTACAAATTAATCATTACTATACCTATTCCCTATTCCCATGCTCCAGATTCACCTAAAAATCAAGTGACATCATCACAATAACTTTTGACCTAATTTCCGGTCACTTATTGTGATATGGAGAAAGTAAACGTGATTCACAAGCAATGCAACTAAAGTATGCAAGAATCAAGCAGTGCAATATGACACCAAGAATGCTTTTGCTTACTTCGTTGCTTGTTTGTTTACAAACGAAGAAAATACTATTCTTAAGGTGAGTGTACACCATATGTACACTACACCCATGGGGTTTTTGGTGATTTGTGTTATACAAATCATAATAATAATTATAATACTACTCCACGTGTAGGGTATCTGGAACATGAGGTTTACAATATCCTCTTAATATTTTACATATAATTTTTTTTTTTTTTTTTTTTTTTTTTTTTTTTATATATATATATATTGTTATTGAATGTTAATTACTCAAAATTTTTTTAGTCTATTCTTATGTATTGTTTTAGGAATTCCCTTATAATCTATTGTTACATTTGTATTATCAATACTTATTATGACATATGGTGTACACTCACCTTAAGAATAGTATTTTCTTCGTAAATACTTTTAAAATAAATTTTTAGATCAAGAACATCCAATTTGGTACTTGAAAAAAAATCTTTTAACTGAGTTCTTGTATTCTCAAGAGCCTCTAGTTTTGATCTAATAGTTTGTTCTTTATAAGGTTTGTTAATTGATTTCTTGGCGTTGTTTAACTCCTTTTTTGATTCTTCAATCAGGGCTTTTACATGCGAAAAAGTGGATTGTTCTGATTTCTCAACATCAGACATTACTCAGTGAAATACCAAAAAAAAATGAAAGGTGTAAATTTGAATTGTATATGTGGAGTCTATTAATTAAATATTTGTTGTTCTATTAACATATTTTCGTACATAATTATTATGGTATCTATTATAAAAGTAAAATAATACTAATGCTATAGCAAACACTGCTGACGTGGTGATTGCCTGACGATATTCGGTCATCATGGATCCGGTGTTTACTGAAGAGCAGTTCCCCATATTTAATTATTGTATTATTATTAATGTTTTTTTTTTTTTTTTTAAATTTTTAAGTTTCATGGATATATCCTCAGCTTCCTTGAATAGAGCTCGCTTTTGAGCGGAGTCCGTCACCAATGGGATGATACCAAAAATTCTAGCCTTCTCCTGACGGAGTCGCACTCGTTTTCCGCCTCTGGTGCGTGTAATAGCCGCTTCCGCAGGTTGTGGTGTCGTCAGCTGTGGTCGTTGAATGTATCTCCGCTTTGGTCCTAGATGGGGTAGATCGTCTTCCGTCGCCTGCAAAATTGCATCCTCGTAAGTTTTCCTCTTCTTTTTAACGACAGGAGCGGCAGGGTCTACTGGTTGCTGAACTGGCGCTTTTTCTTCTGTATCGGGATTAATCTTCGACGGAATATACTGCGGTGCTTGCCTATTTACTTCGACGGTATATTTCTCTGCGGTGCCAAATAATTTGCTGAAATAGTCATCTATCTCACGGTGCTCTTCCAATGAAAAATTAATGTCGAGCAAGTCCTTGTCCATTGTTCGATGATTGGCAGGATCGCCATGTAATGTTGGATGGTACTTTTTTCATAGTGTAATAAGAAGTTAGTTAATTAAATCGGATGATTTCATTTATTAAGTGACTTTATACCTTTACTAATGACTGCAAGATGCAATCTTATTATTACGGCGTAATCGCCAATCTTTCCCTAATAGCTGGTAAGTCTGTGAGTCGCCAATTGCAACTTCCAATTACAGACTGCCCTTCCCTTATACAATATCGCCTATTTATACTATCACTTATTACTAACACATGTTTTCTTACAAATTAATCATTACTATACCTATTCCCTATTCCCATGCTCCAGATTCACCTAAAAATCAAGTGACATCATCACAATAACTTTTGACCTAATTTCCGGTCACTTATTGTGATATGGAGAAAGTAAACGTGATTCACAAGCAATGCAACTAAAGTATGCAAGAATCAAGCAGTGCAATATGACACCAAGAATGCTTTTGCTTACTTCGTTGCTTGTTTGTTTACAAACGAAGAAAATACTATTCTTAAGGTGAGTGTACACCATATGTACACTACACTGGAAGCCTTCTGATATGGATCTGACTTTTCTGTTTTCTCCTCTATGTGCTTCCCCCTACAGTAAATTTAGTACAGACAACTGTCAATTTTTGGATCTGAGAAATATTCCCACAGACGGCATACACGGCCGTCTTGTCAAAAAGGATCTGTCAAGTTTTTAGTTTCAAAATGGAAAATTTAATTATTGCGGAATTATTGGATGATTTCGGTGATATCCAAATTGCAAATAGTGTGCAAAGCATACTAAATATAGTGCGCGTTGTCATGGATAACAACATGACAAACGATTGGAGTTTGTTGGGCGGGATTGAGCGCGAAAACCGACCCAGAAATGCAAATTATTTCGAACAAATAGTTCCCCGATACGACGACTTCCTATTCAAGGAGCAGGTTTGTAGGCTAAAGGCGCAGCAAACTACCACTAAACACTTCGCAACACGTCCTGCACGCTGGCTAACGGATGACTGGCTATGTTGCTTTGGTGACCGAGGCGCCGGAGACATCTGAGAACTGTCAAAATTTCTGATTTTAGAAATTGACCGGAAAAATATTCAGATCCAGAGGGGGAATTGTCAGATCCAAAAGTGACAGTTCTCTGTACTAAATTTACCGGAGGGGAAAGCAAATGGAGGTGAATTTGAGAAATGTCAAACCCTGATCCGCTCGCAGGAACGCAGCCAGTGACACGGGTCTTCACCGAGCATTGTCATCAATTCTCCATCTTCAAACTTTTTCGGCTGCCCGGCACGCTCTTTGTCTTCCAAGTCAAAATTTCCATTTTTGAACCAAGCGAACCACTTTCTGCACGTTTGCTCAGCTAGAGAATATTCACCATCATAAACGTCTACTAAAATGCGATGATTTTCCGCGGCACTTTTCTTCATGTGGAAGTAATGAAGCAAGACTCCCCGCAAAAACAGATTTTCGGGCACGAACGTTGACATGTTTGATGACGCACAACAAAATGTTATAAACTCGATAAAGAAATGTCGTTCAGTGGACTAGATGCGCCATGACAGTAGCCTTATGGAGAATATTTGCTTTTGTATATGTGACTACGGATACTTAGGTAACGCCACCTTTTGTAAAATGCTACGAATTAAATACAACACCCAATATATTGGGTGGTATGCATAAAAATGAGGATATACTCCAGAGTGGAGACTATTGAGTGCATTTCTGAGTCTGCGATGTTCTGTGAGTTGAGTGGAAAGTTGGTATGTGTAAAAGTACACTCTATTCAGAGAACATAAAAACATCGAATTAATTGTTCACTCAGTCATTCTATCGTTTTGACATTTTGTCAGCTGTTCCTGTCATCGTCTTCTCTTGCGAGGTAAAATTATTAACAAAGGAAAAAGTCCTTCTTGCTAATCGTTTTCTCGGTGTTTCAGATATGCCAGCTGTGGAGGAAGTGTGTAGCTCTTTTTCCATACCGTTGCCCCGGCAATAGGGCAACGGTACGGAAAATATTTGGGCTGCGCTTGTCGTGGACGAAACCCATCGGCTGAAGAGCGATCAAAATCAATTCTTCCGAATTCTCTCGGGCTACAACATTAGCTACAAATTCCTCTTATCGCAGAACTTTTGGATCATCGTTCAAAGTGGCTTCGGATGCGACGAAAGAAAAGAACGAAGAACGGGACACGGAGATCATCAAGCAGGTCGCTGAGGACTACGATCCAGCGTATTGGGTCAAGTTGCTTCGGCACCACAACGAACAGCACCAATAAGGGCAAAGGCAACTGTGTCCGCAAACAAGTTAATTACAACGACGGTGGCAGAACCCTTTCCCGATTCCAACTGTTTCTGACTATTCGGGTAGATATTTGGAAAACCCAAAAAAATGGTAGCGATTTTTAAGAGAAGATACGATAAAGAAGGAAAAGATGAATAGAATAGAAACAAAATCGTAATGTTGCGCGATATTTTCCTGCTATAATTTTACAAATTAATAAAAATTATCAGTTAAACTTTTAAATACATATTTGTTTTACTTGTAAATGAAATGGAGATTGATTGGTTTACATAGTGATTAGTCCACACATGAACATTTACCTGTTTGTCATATGGTATGAGCTACTATGCGAGGATAAATAGAATATGTTCAACATCAACTATAGGATGACTTTAGAAACGAACAAAGTATCTGACGTACGATTTTTTTCAGTTCGTCATAGTAGCCCCTACGGGAGAGAACATTTTAATGAAAATTGATAAGTACTGTTGTTGTTGTTCTGGTAGCGATGTTTCAAATACTGCAGTTCTTCTTGCATCGAGGGTTTTTTCGAAAAACGGGTCGCTCCGGTGCGAAGAACCCGCTGCCGTGGGAACGATTGATACTCATACACAAACTTTTAATCCTGTTTAGGGGCAGTGTTTAATATGACGGATTCCATCTTGAGGTCCTCTTTAACTATGGCAAGTACAAGATCAGCTGCTAGTGACTAAGTAAATTCAACCTCGTTTCAATTCTGTCGTCTGACATCAGACTTGTATCAGTCTCTCGGGTCAATGCAGACTCATTTCAATAAGGCGTCGAAGCCATCTTGTCTAGCTAGAGTCGTTTCACCCATGGAGTAGTAGAAGTTCTACGCATTATAATCTGGTGTCAGTTTTTGTGAATGTGGTTTGCTGGCCTTCTTAGGTGTCGTGTGATAATTCAATTCATCGAGTAGCTCTTTACGGGGCGAACTTCCTAAGGTCATAGTGGTGGACGCCGATTTAGTTGGAGTTGGTGTATTTTTCACATCGAAATCGTCCTCCACATTTCCGCGCATGAAATCGCCATCGTCACGAGTTGATTTTAACTATCCTCTGTTGTCATTATCCAAATAGGGGGCTTTCTGAAAAGACTACAAAGCCGCCACTGGTCCGTCCTCCTTCAAATGCCTTCCTCCTGATCGATATCGTCCTGCGGAGATTTCTGCAAGCAGCCAGAACTTAGGTAGTTCTCACAGTCAAATAAGTGAATTTGCTTACCAAAAACATGCTAACAAAGCAAATCACCGTATATTTACTTGTTTTGACAATTTGACAACTGTCATGGTATATACTTATGTACACCAAAAATGTTGAAAGACTGTCGCTTGAGTGTGCATATTTGTAGACTCTGCTTTTCTTGACTCAACTCAGATATTATGCATACGAAATTGAGTAAATTATCATATGCGATGATTTTTTTAAACATCAGACTGATTTTCACTCAAGATGGCGGCTGCTGGTGAGTGGAGTGGAGTTTTTCGCATATGTTATGCATACCAAATTGAGTGAAATTCGGTCAACTCAGCTTTACTCCACTCGACTCACTTTATGCATACCACCCATTGTATTTTGTTGAACAATAGCATTTTTGGAGGCGATTCTAAAGTAGGCAGGAAGTTTCGCGTAATAAAATTCAAAAATATTCTCATCTTAGCACATTTTTTTCAAGCGAGTTTTTACCCATTCGCATTTTTTCGAGTGGGTACACAGCTACTCGTACCACCCACTAAATTCATACAAGACAAGTATTATCTGCCGGTCTTGTTCACAAGCAAAAAGCTATCACAGATATTCACTTTAATTCCATCCCAACAACGTGGGTCAGTCTTCTACCTTCAATGTTCATGCAATTCATGTCGACAGGTAGCCTGGTTTTTCCTTCTACCTGCCACTTTTGAACTAGAACGTATTTTGGGTCTTTCCCGTTCGGTAATATTGCTTCGGCAGGCACGTGGAGAACACTTCTGTCTTTCCCGGCAATTAAAACCATTCCTCCCCTAACATAGCAACGGGCATAATTAAGAATCATTTTGCCCTCAATATTCTTCGACCAAATTCGAAAGCAAGATACACAGATACGAGTACATTCCCTAGTGCACATCCACATCGCAGGGGACCGAAATTTCCACACAAAATTTTGCCTCAGAGCCTTGAATGCGAACCAATTCTTCAATTCCATGCGCTACTACAAGAATACAACCGTCCTCTTACCTAGTCTAGAGCACGAGGAGATTTTCAGAGAGGCCACTCCTTCCTTACCCTTCTCACGATGGATGATAAGTACATCAACATGAACCGAAGGGATTCTAAGAAGACCGGATGGAATGAAAAGCCCTTGAACCAAATGATGGCGTAGAGTCCGTAGTGCTTGTGCATATACGATAACGTTGTTGGCTTGAGTGTGATGTCGTTATCAACCCTCGCCACCACTCGTCGCCCGCAGTCAACCGTACATCATTTGTATCGTTCCGTTCCCCTATGTTGTGTATGTATGTATGTACGAGTATGTATGGCTTCCTCAGGCGTAGAGGCATTGAGGCCTTGTGGTAGACACGTCGGCTTCGCCATGTGCCGACGCAAACGATTCGCATCTGCTTCCATCGGGCAAACCTCAATTTGAGGAATCAGTCGCTCGTCGGAGTTGCTTCTGAAAACATAGAGGGTGTGGGACGTACTCTGACTGGGTTTGTTTTTTTTTTATCTGAAATATATTCTGAAACAGCGAATGCACACTCGTGCAAAAAAGCTCAAAAGCGATTAGAGAATCGATTTTTAGATACATACGAGCTCTCCCTGAGACGGGCTGGTTTAGTTGTGGTTGCAGGCAGAGGCATATATGATTGAAACGACCGGTCTCATGTCCGAAAGCGGAAAGACCTATGACGTAAGTATGCTAGCACTAGCACGTTATATTTAGATTTTCAGAACATCTGTTCGACGTTTGCATGTTAATCTCAATTATCGTTACAGAGCATGGAGCCGGTGCGGCGCAACCGGCAGAACAAGCTGAAACTGAACCAGCGGATCGATGTCATAAATGCGTTCAAGCATACGCGCGATATAGGGCAGCTGGCGGATATGTTCCAATGCGGACGCTCGCAAATCAAGGACATTCTCAATAAACGCACGACCTTATTGTCCATATGGAACCAGAACCAGAAACCTCAAATCCCCTTTAAGGCGCGCTCCACAAATGCTATTGAGATAATTCTTCACGAATGGATACAGCGGGCTCGTTGCTACCAAATGAGCATTACGGACGACATATTGCGAAGTAACCTTCAGGAAATTGCCGACCACGTCAAGGCGAAGGACTTCAAAGCAACTAACACGGAATGGTTGTCGCGTTTCAAGGAGAAATTCAACGTGGTCGATATACATATTAAGCCCGAGCCTGGCACTAGTCTGGGCAAAAGGAAGCCCCTGAGCATTGGCCTTATTATTGAGGATTTGCGACGTGAGCATGGAGATGATGTCATTCTGCCCACGGAAGAGGTTCACGCCGCCAGTCAGGACGACACAGATGCTTCGGGGAGGGTTGACGTCAATATGACCGGGTACTCGTCGGAAAGTCCTGACTCGGGCATACAAATGGATAGTGGGTCGAATTCTGGCACGGATTTTCCAAGGGAAATTGTAACGTACAAGGAGGCATTGAACCAGCTTGCTCCCCTGGAGCAGTTTGCTTTGCTCAAGGAAAACATGCGGGCGGTTGGGCTAATCAAGCAACTCGAGAATCTGTTCAGGGAGCAAATGACGGAGAATGAGTTGAAGTAGGGATGTCGATGACGATAGATATTTAAGATTAATGTAAATATTTTTAAATGTTACTATGTTTGTATTTAAGTTAAGAGTCTAGCAATAAAGTATTTTTGTAATTCCAACCATTGACTTTGAAGTACTTGTCACGCGGGGGTGATGAGTTCCGGTTGTGTGAATGATGATTTTTCTGTGGGCGATGGGTGCCTTATAGGTGTATACTGCGCAGGCCTGTTAATTGGGTGGATTACTTGTACAAGTACATTGTACGTATCGTTGATAGTAACAATTGAGGTTGACTAGGGTTCAATGTATTCTAAAACGTGCCATACACACACCGATCGATCGGCCGATCCGTCGCCTGATATCGATATCGGCCGATGGAATTCTTGTTTAACTGATTTTATCTATTCGTAAAATAGCCAGTAGGATGTAGGCTCAGTTCGGGAGACGTGGGCGGGGTTTTCGTCGCTCGTTGCCCCTGTCCTTAGAAATCTGCTTTAGCGACAGGAACAGAATTATGTCGCAAATTTACTGAATTCTGTTCTGGTGTATGCAAAATCGCCGCTTAAGGCGGCTTAGTCCTAAGAATTAGCAAGTAGCCTTAATGGGCTTGTGGGGACACAAATCGGTGGAAGGATCAAAAGGGACCCGATGAGGTCCTTTTTAGTCCTGTCCTGTTCCAGAAATGGGTGCCAAATAATGTATTGAAATTGACAGTACGAAGACTAATCGGATATAAACTGGTTGACTGTGAAGGCAGGGAGGTCCCCAAAGTTTTATATAGTGACCATCGGTCCTTATGGATGGGAGGGTTAGAAGGACACCTGAGTCGCCCGACAATCATTCCGTCCTTATCGCCCCATTTTGTTTATTCCTTTTTTGCCCATTTGTTTGTGTTGTCTACCCCAGGCCTGTGAATATATTTGAATCTGTATGGACAGGAGCAACAATCGGCGAAAACCCCGCCCACGTCTCCCGAACTGAGCTACCGCAGGCACAGGCTCTGCTTAGCTCGTTTACCGGCCTTTTTTTCGCCAAATGACACTGCCCGACCATCACGATCGTTACGCTAATAAAAGATAATTTCCCATTTTGACAATGGCAATGACGAATGACGCCCTTGAGGAAAAACTATCACCTATGCTACACAACATCAGCAACACATGCGTCCATGGGTTCTGGGAAGAACTCAAGGGTACCATCAAGGATGTCGCAGAGAAGGTCGTGGGATATAAAGCCCGGCGAGCGCGAAATGACTGGTTCGACGAAGAATGCAAAAATTCACTTGACGCGAAAAACGAGGCCTACAGACAATGGATTCAACGAGGAACCAGAGCCAGAAGAGAAAAATATGACGAGCTACGGCGAATATCGAATAGAATAATTAGACGTAAGAAACGTAAATACTTTGACGAGCAGTTGCTGAAAATAAACGAAAACTTAGCTAATAGGAACACCAGACAAGCGTACAAACTAGTAAATACAATTAAGAACGGCTACCAACCCAGGACTAGCCTCTGTAAGGACAAGGATGGAAACATCATCAGCGACACCGATGGTATTAACAAACGATGGGCCTCTTATTTTGAAGAGCTTCTAAACCGACCATCTAACATCCCCACACAGGAAGCTCTCGACGATATTGTTGATCTAGGCCCACCCATTCAACCCCCGACAGTAGAGGAAGTTGATCTCGCGTTGCGGTCACTAAAACGAAATAAAGCGCCGGGCGCTGACGAGATTCCAGCTGAACTGCTAAGATTCGGTGGAACGAGTCTAGTTGATGCCATACATCAATTACTCCTGCCAGTATGGGAGAACGAGGAGATCCCAGACGATTGGCGCAGAAGCATCATCTGTCCAATTCATAAAAAGGGAGATAAACTGCGGTGTGAGAATTACAGGGGCATCTCACTAGTTTGTACGTCCTATAAAATTTTGACGAAAATTCTGGAAAATAGAATAAAACCGTACGCAGAACGAGTCATTGGCGAATATCAAAGCGGTTTCAGACCTGGTCGCTCCACAACCGATCAGCTCTTCTCAGTCAAACTGATACTCCAGAGGTGCTGGGAATACAACGTAAACGTATACCAAATCTTTGTCGACTTCAAGCAGGCATACGACAGTATCGATCGTGGAGTACTGTACAACATCATGCTGCAATTTGGTATACCGGTAAAATTAGTGCGACTGACAAAAATGACGATGACCAACTCCGTCTCACAAGTCAGGATCCAGAATAGACTTACTGATCTATTTGAAACACGCACTGGTTTGAAACAGGGCGATGAACTGGCACCGACGCTCTTCAACCTAGCACTGGAATACGCTATTCGCGCTATGAATATGGACAACAGCAAAACGCTACTCATCAAGTCGACACAATTAGCAGCGTACGCCGACGACATCAAATCATGTCCCGAAGATTGGCTGACGCAGAAGAACTTCTGCATACGCTCGATACCGCTGCAAAGGAAGTTGGATTACGTATTAACGAGGGTAAAACTAAAATAATGATGCAATCGGTGACAAGGACACCTGCACAACCGAGCATCAACGTGGGGGACCTCAACATCGAGTTCGTGAACAACTTCATCTACCTGGGTTGCAAACTGTCAAGGGACGCCAACGAAACTGACGAAATCAAGCGACGGATACAGTTGGCTAATAAGACTTTTTTCTCGGTTCTCCCCATAATGAAATCGAATCATGTGCACAGAAACACGAAGCTCCGCGTGTACAAAACCATTATACGACCAGTGCTATGCTATGGCTGCGAAGCATGGACCCTAACTCAAGCCTCCGAAAACATGCTAGACACTTTCGAACGTAAGGTTCTACGGCGAATTTTCGGGGCTGTTTGCGATCGAGATGGATGGCGCATCCGGTACAACCATGAGTTGTATGAAATGTACGATGAGCTGCAAGTCTCGAAAACCGTCAAACTACAACGACTTCAATGGGCAGGGCATGTACAAAGAATGGACGATGATCGCATGCCTAAGAGAGTAATGAATGCAGAACGAGTCGACGGAGCGAGACTGCGAGGACGACCGAGATCTCGTTGGGAGAGCTCAGTAGGTGTGGACGCCGCACAGCTGCTGGGCTCCCAAAATTAGAGGACGCGGTCACGTGACCGAGATAATTGGAGGACAATAATCCAGGCGGGCAAGGCCCGACGTCGGGCTGTCGCGCCACGATGATGATGATAATGACGAATTGGACATACACGTATTACTGTACTGCGCAGGCTTGCCAATTGGGAGGATTACTTGTACGAGTACATTGAACGTATCGTTGATAGTAACAATTGAGGTTCACTGGGGCTTAATGTACTCTTACCTAAGGACGTAGCGACAGTTGATCTTTCGTTGAGCTTTTTTATATGGATATAATATTTCGATATTCAGTGATATCATTCCGCGAATTCTTGTTTGGCTGATTTTACCTCTTCGTAAAATACCCAGTACGCTGAAAGCTGTAGATAGATAAAGAACACCGCCGACGTCTAGCATAAACCTGGTTTCGGAGAATGCAGTTGCCAGCATGCACCTCCTGCACATCCATGGCCACGAACGTCGTCGTGGACGGGATTCGAACCCGAATCGCCCGTAGTCAAACATGAGACTGATGCCTCAACACACTGCGCTACCGGTCACCCATCAATCGTCAATGACAGCCAAACTTAAGCGGACCCGCCGGTACAATACAAAGGTGTAGCAAAACAGACCTTCAGGTCGCGGTGCTTCAGGGCCCTTCGGTGGTGTTCTTTATCTATCTACAGCCTTCAGCGTACAGGCGTACTCTGGTCATTTTATGAATAGATAAAATCAGCCAAACAAGAATTCGCGAAATCAAATCACTGAATTTCCAAATATTGCATCTACATAAAAAAGCTCCACGAAAGATCAACTGTCGCTACGTCAATATGTATGTAAGAATACATTGAGCCCTAGTGAACCTCAATTGTTACTATCAACGATATGTACAATGTACTCGTACAAGTAATCCACCCCATTAACAGGCCTGCGCAGTATGCACCTGAAGGCACCCACAAGTCGCATGCAAAAAAATCATCATTCACACGACCGGAGCTCACCACCCCCGCGTAATAAGTACTTCAAAGTCAATGGTTGGAATTACAAAAATACTTTATTGCTAGACTCTTAACTTAAATACAAACATAGTAACATTTAAAAATATGTATTTACAATGATCTTAAATATCTATCGTCATCGACACCCCTACTTTAACTCATTCTTCGTCATCTCCTCTCTGAATAGATTCTCGAGTTGATTGATTAGCCCAACCGCCCGTATGTTCTCCTTGAACAATGCAAACTGCTCCAGGGGACCAAGCTGGTTCAATGCCTCCTTGTACGTTTCAATTTCCCTTGCAAAATCCGTGCCAGAATTCGACATACTATCCATTTGTATGCCCGAGTCAGGACTTTCCGACGACGAGTACCCGGTCATATTAACGTCAACACTCCCCGAAGCATCTGTGTCGTCATCGAAGACATCACCATCGTCCTGACTGGCGGGGTGAACCTCTTCCGTGGGCAGAATGACATCATCTCCATGCTTACGTCGCAACTCCTCTATAATAAGGCCAATGCTCAGGGGCTTTCTGTCGCCGAGACTAGTGCCAGGCTCGGGCTTAATATGTATATCGACCACGTTGAACTTCTCCTTGAAACGCGACAACCATGCCGTGTTAGTTGCTTTAAAGTCCTTCGCCTTGACATGGTCGGCGATTTCCTGAGCGAAACTGCGCAATATGTCGTCCGTAATGTTGATTTGGTAGCAGCGAGCCCGCTGTATCCATTCGTGAAGAATTATCTCAATGGCCATTGTGGAGCGTGCCTTGAAGGGGATCTGAGGTACGGCCGGTTTGGGGTTCCACATGGACAAGTAGGTCTTGCGCTTGCTCAGAATGTGCTTGATTTGTCGGCGTCCGCATTGGAACATATCCGCCAGCTGCCCTATATCGGGCGTATGCTTGAACGCATTTATGACATCGATCCGCTGTTTCAGATTCAGCCGGTTGCGAAGCACCCGCCCCATGCTCTGTAGCGATAATTGAGATTAACATGCAAACGTCGAACAGATTGTTCTGAAAATTGAAATATAAAGGTAGTGCTAGCATACTTACGTCATAGGTCTTTCCGCTTTCGTACATGAGACCAGTCGGTTCAATTATATATGCCTCTGCCTGCAACCACAACTAAAGCAGCCCCAAAATCTCAGGGAGAACTCGTATGTATCTAAAAATCGATTCTCTAATCGCTTTCGAGCTTCTTTGCACGAGTGTGCATTCAGCTGTTTCAGAATAAATTTCAGATAAAAAAGAAACAAACCGAGTCAGAGTGCGTCCCACGTTCCCTATGTTTTCAGAAGCAACCCCGACAAGCGACTGATTCCTCGAATTGAGGCTTGCTCGATGGAAGCAGATGCGAATCGTTTGCGTCGGCATATGGCGAAGCCGACGCAGATATCTACCACAAGGCCTCAATGCCTCTACGCCTGAGGAAACCATACATACATACACAACATAGGGGAACGGAACGATACAAATGATGTACGGTTGACTGCGGGCGACGAATGGTGGCGAGGGTTGGGTTGATAACGATAGCACACTCAAGCCAACAACGTTGTCGTACAAGCACAAGCACTACGGAGTACGGCGGTCTCGACGCCATTAGGTTCAAGCACTGCTGATTCCATCCGGTCTTCTTAGGATGATCCCTTCCGTTCATGTTGATGTTCTAACCATGCACCGTGACAAGGGTAAGGAAGGAAGTGACCTCCCTGAAAATCTCCTCGTGTTCTACACTAGGTAAGAGGACGGCTGTAGTCTTGTAGTAGCGCACGGAATTGAAGAATTGGTTCACATTCAAGGCTCTGAGGCAAATGGAAATTTTGTGTGGAAATTTCAGTCCCCTGCGATGTGGATGGCACTAGGGAATGTACTCGTATCTGTGATCTGTGTATCTTGCTTTCGAATTTGGTCGAAGAATATTGAGGGCAAAATGATTCTTAATTATGCCCGTTGCTATGTTAGGGGAGGAATAGTTTTAATTGCCGGGAAAGACAGAAGTGTTCTCCACGTGCCTGCCGAAGCAATATTACCGAACGGGAAAGACCCAAAATACGTTCTAGTTCAAAAGTGGCAGGTAGAAGGAAAAACCAGGCTACCTGTCGACATGAATTGCATGAACATTGAAGGTAGAAGACTGACCCACGTTGTTGGGATGGACTTAAAGTGAATATCTGTGATAGCTTTTTGCTTGTGAACAAGACCAGCAGATAATACTTGTCGTTATGAATTTAGTGGGTGGTACGAGTAGCTGTACCCGCTGGAAAAATGCGAATGGGTAAAAATTAAAATTAATGTAAAATGCAACATGCACGATAACCTTAATCGAGTTTATTAATGAAATTCTTGTCCAGCACATCGCAGACGCAGGTTCGTACTTGCTATTAAAATAGTTGATCTGACCATAATCCTGATCTGAAACTGTCAGGATGCCTACAGTCATACAAAAAAGTATTCGTACATACGTCGTATCATGCTTTACTGTCCTGCAACAGTTAAAAGAGCTACATTTTTTTAACAAAAAATGTCTCTACCTCTTTTAGCAATACTACTTTCTTATATTAACTTAAAAAAAGTACTCTTTTCTGATCGTGTCAACAGAAAAGTGAGAAACAGTTAAGCAATTCCCGAGAATTGAATCAAAAAAGTATTCGTACAGCAGCAATGCAGAAAGAATAATGCCGTTATTCCGTTGCCGATGGCGATCATTCGTATTGGGATCAGTCTTGTGATAATTATCAAGTATTTATCAATTGTTGTTAAGCAAATTTGTAGTGGATTCTTATTATGGGACGAAAAGGTAAAGAAACGACAGAAGGAGAAAGGAGAATTATCCTTTCCTTGCCCAATCAATGCAAATCATTGCGTGAAATCAGCGTTATTGTTGGGAGACCACGCTCAACCGTTCAAATCATCATTGATAGATATTGTGTCACGGAAAGTCTTACGAATCAACCAAGATCAGGACGACCAAGGTTATTAACGGCCAAATATGAACGCAGTATATGTAGAAAAGTGCGACAAAATCCGAAAATTACAGCTTCAGCGATTGCGGCAGAGGTAGCGGAAAAAGATAAAATAGACGTTTCTGGAGAAACAATCAGAAATGTGCTCCGCCGTACCGGTTACAACTCTTGAATCGCTAGAAGAAAATATTACATAAGCGAAAAAAATAGTGAGGATCGATTAGAATTCGCCAAAATAATGCGAAATCATGGAATAGACTTCTGGGAAAATGTTAAATTTACTCTAATCAGCAAATATAACTTTTCCCAGAAGTCTATTCCATGATTTCGCATCGTTTTGGCGAATTCTAATCGATCCTTCCTATTTTTTTCGCTTATGTAATATTTTCTTCTAGCAATTCGAGAGTTATAACCGGCACGGCGGAGCACATTTATAAAATTTTGACGAAAATTCTGGAAAATAGAATAAAACCGTACGCAGAACGAGTCATTGGCGAATATCAAAGCGGTTTCAGACCTGGTCGCTCCACAACCGATCAGCTCTTCTCAGTCAAACTGATACTCCAGAGGCCATTAATAATCTTGGTCGTTCTGATCTTGGTTGATTCGTAAGACTTTCCATGACACAATATCTATCAATGATGCTTTGAACGGTTGAGCGTGGTCTCCCAACAATAACGCTGATTTCACGCAATGATTTGCATTGATTGTGCAAGGAAAGGATAATTCTCCTTTCTCCTTCTGTCGTTTCTTTAAATTTTCGTCCCATAATAAAGAATTAAATGGAAATCCACTACAAATTTGCTTAACAACAATTGATAAATACTTGATAAATATCACAAGACTGATCCCAATACGAATGATCGCCATCGGCAACGGAATAACGGCATTATTCTTTCTGCATTGCTGCTGTACGAATACTTTTTTGATTCAATTCTCGGGAATTGCTTAACTGTTTCTCACTTTTCTGTTGACACGATCAGAAAAGAGTACTTTTTTAAGTTAATATAAGAAAGTAGTATTGCTAAAAGAGTTAGAGACATTTTTTGTTAAAAAAATGTAGGTCTTTTAACTGTTGCAGGACAGTAAAGCACGATATGACGCACAGTGGTTCAGAATCGAAAACTAGCTGGACAAAAAAATAATAAATCTTGCAATAGTCCCCAGAAAATAATCAAATTTTGGGGATTTGTGTTTTAGGGGTCGTATATCACGAAAATGATGTTAAAAATATGTTGTGTACCCTAGACCTAAAAATATATGGGGTAAAAGTCTCTTTGTCGTCCCGATCTTTAATTTTTGATAGAATATCATAAAAGTAGCGACTTGAAATTCAGGTCAAATAATAGGTAATTATTTGAGTAGGATTAAGTTAGCGGATTTTGAAAATGGATATGATTCGCCTTAAAAAACATGTACCTTCCATATGAAGATTGATTATTTTACTGTGAATTTCCCGATAATTTTCGTATGAGTGAAGTACATAATTAAGTTTGAATCAGGGCAATATGACAATTTAATGGGTGTAAAGTACCAAAGCGTTCATATTTGAATACCCTAGATCTTATACAGGATGTCCCAAACCCCAACGTCAACCCGGAAACCGGTGATAGGCCAAGTGGTGGCAGTTATCAGAAAAGTATTAAAAAAAGTCTTCGTCAATTATTTTTTGACTTATAGACATTCAAAAAGGAATTGGAAAAATGCATACCCTGTGATGATTTTTTAAGTACTGTTATTACAAATTTTCCTTTTTTTTTAATTTTTTTTTTTTTTTGATGAAGCAACCCTGACTAACTGTTCTATAAATCACAATCTAAAAGTAAAAAATTACTGTATTGGTTTTAAATAAAATACGACTTTTTTCCCCAATTTTGTACTCAAAATTATCAATTATTCCAACTTCAACTGACTGCACTGTAAAAAAAAAATACCACGCGGCTTTGGTAAGTAACTGTAAAAGATGGCGCATTTTGTCCAGATTCCAAAATAGTACGACACTTTCTATATTATCTGTTAATTGAGGTGAAAAGAAGTAATCATCTCATTTAGGCAAAAGTGTAATTTATTCAACAAAAAAATCAATTTACAATTAAACGTTAGAACTTCAATTTACAACAAATGTTCAGAATGTTTGCCTTCAGCTGTAATGCAAGCACGACATCTTCTTAAAAAGGATCGAGTTATAAGCCGGGCGAATCTTCCGGAACTAATGGCTTCAGCGGCTTCCGCAATTTTTCGGCGGAGTTCCTCCAAATTTTCTATTTCTTTCGTGTAAACCTTTTCTTTTACCGCTCCCCAGTAAAAAAAATTGAGGGGATCTAGGTCAGGTGAACGTGCCGGCCACGAAATTGTACCAGACCGCCCTATCCACCTCTCGGGATATTCTCGATCGAGGAACTCTCTTACTGTACGGGCATAATGCGCTGGGCAGCCATCGTGCTGATACCACATACATATTTGCAAAAGTACTGAGTGGCACGTCTTCCAATAAATTGGGTATATGATTCATTAAAAAATCTAAATATGTCTCGGCACTTAAGTTCTCCGAAAGTTCGAATGGTCCAATAATTAAGAGATAATATAGGAAGTGTCGTACCATTTTGGAACCTGGACAAAATGCGCCATCTTTTACAGTTTTTTGCCAAAACCGCGTGGTATATTTTTTTTACAGTGCAGTCAGTTGAAGTTGAGATAAGTGATAATTTTGAGTACAAAATTGGGGAAAAAAGTCATATTTTATTTAAAACCAATACAGTAATTTTTTACCTTTAGATTGTGATTTATAGAACAGTTAGTCAGGGTTGCTTCATAAAAAAAAAAAAAAATTAAAAAATAAAAATTAAAATTTGTAATAACTGTACTCAAAAAATCATCACAGGGTATGAATTTTTCCAATTCTTTTTTGAATGTCTATAAGTCAAAAAATAATTGACGACGATTTTTTTTAATACTTTTCTGATAACTGCCACCACTTGGCCTATCACCGGTTTCCGGGTTGACGTTGGGGTTTGGGGCACCCTGTATGTATTGTTTTTTCTACGACGAAAATATAACGCTTTAAAGGAGGCTAGAGCTGGAGGTATAGCAATATATATATAAATGATCAGGGTTATCTCCTCATTCGAAATGGCCATGTATGTCGGTCTGTTTTCCCGTCTGTCCATTCGCATGATAACTTTCGATAGAATGAAGCTAGAAGCTTGAAACTTTGTTCAAATGTTTGTAGTACGATATAGTTGGTTGGTATTGAAAATGGGCATGATCAGGCCAAGAGAACGCCTAGCTCATCTATATATGTAAAATAATTAAATGTATCTATAACTCCCGATTAAATAAACATGAAAAGCTCTAGCTTTGACAGATTGCTCGTGAGGATAATCTTTTACTCTCCTGGAAAAATGAAATCGATCAGTTACAAACTAACGGTAATTTTCTTACAAAGAACCCCGTACTACTCTACTTTTCAGGTTTTTTGTCTATAACTCTTGAACCAATTGACGTAGACACCTGATTTTTGGCATGTAACCCTGAGATGAGAAGCTGCTTGAGTTCTAGTAAGTTGGGCATAATCAGATCAAAGGAACGCCTACCTACCCTACAAATTTCAAAAAATTAAATATTCTTTTAATCACTATAACTTTCGATAGAATGAAGCTAGCGAGTTGAAAATTTGGTAGAATGTTGTTAATAAAATTTAATTAGTTGGCATTTAAAATGGGAAAGATCCGACCCAAGGAACCGCTGCCTCCCCCACAAATGAAACTTCGAATAAGCGATAACTTACGACAAAATAATGCTAGCGAATTGAAATTTTGGTCAAATGTTTGTAGTAGGATCCAGTTGGCTGATATTGAAAATACATAAAATCCGACCAACGAAACCCCTACTTCCCCTACAAATGAAACTTCAAATAAGCAATAACTTTCGATAAAATAAAGCAAGAGACTTGAAATTTTGATCAAATATTTATAGAATGGGTTAGTTAATTGATTTTGATAATGGTCAAGATCCTCCTGAATGATTGCCAACCTCCCCTCTAAACTGGCCATATAGGAAACTCACTTTTAATGCATATGGTCGTTACCAATTGGTACTTTTGGTATCACCACTAGGTCTGTACAAGTCTAGGGTATGTACGCTTCGGACTCCGGGCCGAGGAAGTTGAGGGAATTGTCTCATCCCTGTCGGATGCGACTATTATTTCATTCAGTCAAGCAGCACTACTTTTCTCAATTTTTTGGTGAATATTGTGGCTTTCTTTCAACTTCCGAAATAGCACGGTCAGAAAGTTCTACATTTTGGCCGTAACGGAACTTTCTTCAATGCTCGAAAAACAAGCACACTGCACTTTTTGTTTTATGTAAATTTTTAATAATTTCATAGCTTCTGTTTTTACCGGAAATTTCCCACCTTCTTTCAAATGTATTTTAAATAAAGCTCCCTTCACCGAATATTATAGGTATATCCAATACCTATAAGCAAAGGAAATCAAAAGGAAATTAAATTTTACACCGTGAGATAACGGAAAGTAGCAATGATTCAGTCTGGATGATATCACCGATAAACAGGGTTTTCAACATATAACCCCCTGTTCGAGTTCGCTTCAGTTCAAGGAAAGTTTTTTAGATAACGATTTGCGTTTAAAACCCCAACAAATTCGCTATCAATAGACTGCGTACTAAAACGAATTTGTTAGACCAATGTTATTACTAACCTCCTGTTATACGAATCATTATCGAAAAGAATATTCACTTTATAAAAAAGACGAATTTTCAAAATAAAACACGATTAAACATCCGAGTACTACTAAGCCTTGTTTTGATAGGTAAACCAATAAAAAAAAAGAAACAATTAGGAGGTAGCTTAGCATTTTTTTAGCCGATGCTTGAATTTTTCTCCAGCTACATAACAAAACAAAAATATTTGCATTTTGTTTGCACAGAAAGCAGAATAATCGCACAGCCTTTTTCAAGCGAGAATATCTCGAAAACGGTTTATGATACGAGAAAAGTGGTAAAACTATTTTTTATGGATTTTTTTATGGTCTTTCATTTTTGCTCAGAAGGTTTTTGGCTAGGGTTGACCGTTTTTTAAATATCTTTAAAAATCCGTTTTGACTGAGTTATTACTGTCGCGAAATTCCATTTTAGACTGCTAGGTGGCGGGATGTGGCGATGATTCAGCCTGGATAACAATGCCAACTAATAAGGTTTTTGATGTATGGTGCCTTTTTCAAGTTCATTTGAGTTCAACAAAAGTTGCAGTCCACGAAACGTAAAAATTTCCGTTAAAAAATCTAATAATGTAACTACTAATATAATACACCCCAGAAAGTTTTTTTAATCCACAATATTGTCAATAGCTTCTACTAACCTCCTATTTTACAAATTATCATCAAAAACTGGGATGAAAATATCCACGTCAGTAAAAATGAATAAATTTGCTGAATGATATCAAACGATTTAATCATCGGATGATAATACCCCTACATTTCGGTTTGTTTTGATAGGTACGCCAATGGAAAAAAATATATGGAAGTTATTTTTTATTTGCTTAGACGTTTGTTAAGGCATATAACAACATGAATTGCAAAAATCTGTTACTTCGAATTTTTAATTTTGTCCAGCTAGAATGTAATTTTGAACCACTGTGCGACGTGTGTACGAATACTTTTTTGTATGACTGTACAAATGCAAGTTGTTGCTTTGTTGAAGCTACAGCTGTCAAATTTGGAAGTTACCGATTAATTTTGGGCTAATTATTACACGGGGGAACAGCATTTTGTTTATTTCGATTTGATATTCATTTCTAGCTAATTTTTGGTCGTAGAATCCGGAAATGCTAACCGTTTTTCTCCTATACGTCCAGTTTTTGAGATACAGGGGGCTCAAATTTTGGCCCCCATACAAACCTTCCCTTCATTGAAATCAAAACAAACGAAACTCGTTACAATTTTTTTATTTATAAATTTTGATTTTACATCTTAACAATATTACCTAAGAACTAAAAAAAAAAATTATGGCAAAAATTTTCGTTTGTAGCTTTTCCTGGAGTGTTCAATTTCAGGACAGTCCCGTTTTATGCTCCAACAATAGTCCGCCATCATATTCGCATCCCATCTGCCTTGATATCGAGTTTCCATGATTTTTAAATCTTGATGAAATCGCTCTCCCTGCTCATCACTCACAGCTCCAAGATTTTCCGGAAATTCATCTAGATGACTGTGTAAAAAGTGGACTTTGATGCTCATATTGCAGCCAAGCCTTTGAAAACTGTCCAATAATTGCTCGACTACTATCGCATAATTCGATGCACGTATATTGCCTAGAAAGTTGTTCACTATATTCTTAAATGCCAGCCATGCTGTCTTTTCATTTTCTTCCATTGATTCAATAAAATTTGTATCTCTAAGAAGCTGTCGAATTTGTGGACCGTCAAATACACCAGCCTTTATTTTTTCGTATGATAGCGCAGGAAGTGCCGACAGAATATTGTACTTAAAACAATTGCCTTCTGTTGGTAAGGCTTTCACAAATTGTTTCATCAGGCCTAGTTTTATATGCAACGGCGGGAAAATGATTTTTTGTCGATCCACAAGCGGTTCATGAACAATATTCGGATCACCAGCCTTCAGATCAGATCTCGGGTGCCAATTCCTTTGTGTCCAGTGTTTATCACGAGCTCTGCTATCCCACATACACAAAAAGCACGGATATTTTGTATATCCACGTTGCTGACCGAGAAGGAAGCAAACCATCTTGTGGTCTACACATATGATCCATTTATGCTGGTTATAATTAATTATGTCCATTACAAACGATATCTCGAAAACCTGACGTATAGGGGAAAAACGGACTGCATTTTTGGAATCAGCGAGGCCGTTTTACTATAAATTAGGTGCAAAATTCAAAAAAACAGAAAAAAGTGTCAAAATTGTTCTCCCGTGTTATCAACGTAGTCGGGATGGCGCAATGGTTAGCACGTTCGCCTTCTGTCCACTGCACTGTAAAAATCTATGGCTCCTTTTAACACCAGTGTCTGGATAATGAACTTTTTCTATCCATTCGGTGAATTAGAACTGATGTAAAATATAATATTTTTAAAGCAGGATGCAAATAATCCCACGCATACAAATAAGCCTCACCACTCTAGAAGCAACGGCAACAATTTAAAGTAAACCGACCTTTAGAGTGATAAGGAATACAACACATCAAATCAGCAGTGTCTGCTGATTAAAAAGCCAAAGGTTTCTCAGCTGCTATTGTATGCGTGACATGGTTTCTCAATTTCATATGTGTGAGTTACCATTTTCGGCCATTGCATTCGTGCATTATATATATTGGGGCGACCGGTAGCGCAGTGTGCTGAGGCACCAGTCTCATGTTTGACTACCGGCGTTTCGGGCTCGAATCCCGTCCACGACGACGTTCGTGGCCATGGATGTGCAGGAGGTGCATGCTGGCAACTGCATTCTCTGAAACCAATTTATGCCAACGAAACGTCAACTGGGCCACATGGAACAGTTGACGCGCTATGCCCCACAAGGGGTTAGGGCAATTGAGTATATATATATATATTTATATATATATTATTTATGTCATAATATTACGTTTACACTATCCGCAGATTACTTCATCTGCGCCGGCTGATTTAATCTGGAACTGTCAAATACATACAATTTTAAACTCACCACACCCAGATTAAGCAGCAGATGAAGTAATCTGGGGATAGTGTAAACGTAATATTACGAAGGTACATATGATACCCTTCACGCTAAGAGTATCATACCTTCGGCTAGCTTGTTTTAAAGTAATTATTACTTTTGAATTGCAATTACTCTTATTGAAAAAAGTAATAAATAGTATTTAACTGTTTTTTTAGAAAGAATTTAAATAGTAATAAATAATTGTAATTAAATAATTCCAATACTCTGCTAGATCGAGACGGTGTGTTTTGTCTTTGTGTAGAGGTGTGTGATCAACAACACGCTCATTTTTGTTATTTACCTCCCCTAAATCCCCTTTTATCGAAAAAAAAAATTACTTCCTTCAGTAAGATTCGAAGATTTCCTATGTAATTTCCAGCAAAAAATATTAAGGAACAACGAATTCCTACCCCTTTATCTGATATAGGTATTTACCTTTTTTTTAAGGAAATTGCCTACCTCGTCGTCGTTTTAAATTAAATTAAATAAAATTTTGTTTTGCCCTTAAAATACCATTTGTTCCACCACCATTCAATCTTTTGACTTAATAAATTTTCTTTGAAAGGCCCGCAACTGCCAAAAATTACGAAATTACGGTGGAATGATCTAAGCACGATTTGACGATCAGAAAATATAGATTCGATTTTTGAAATATAACTTTCACATTATGTTTACAGAAGTTCGAGAAAAGTGATAAAAATAAAAACAAAATTTTACATTTTATAGAGGTAAGACCAACAAACTATTCCTCTGATTTTTATGGGATAAATTTTAAAATAAGAGCATGGTACTAGTTAATTAACTATATACTATATCGGTAGGCTGTAGTAGCACGTGGGAAGGGTGTACTATTCCACGTTATTACACTCGTAAATAACGCATAATTTTCCCGTAAAAAATTCGTTAGTTTTTCTGGTATTGTACCAATTGTATTCCCGTATCAATACGGGTATTAAACCAGTAATATTTCTGGTAATTTATGCAGTAAACTATCGGGTTTTACAATAGTAATGATTCCGTACCAAATTGGATTTTATCTGAATACATCTACGTTTTTTCACCAGTAGACGGGAAACGGACTGTGTTATGTTCGTCAGCTAACGAAGAACAGAGGTAAAGCATCACACATGGGGCTTGGTGAAAAGTAAATAAGTTGATTTTTTCCCGATGCCCTATACCTTTTAACTGAAAGATTATCGGCAGTGCTACCAGATAATCAGCCGGTTTGCAGGGATGCTGTATATTATATTCTTCTATTTATGTATGTATGTATATAAGGGGGCGCCTTATTAAATCTTCGCCCGGGTTCGCTATAGCACACGGCTCAGGCTATAGCGACAGGAACAGAATTATGTCGCAAATGTACTACATTCTGTTCCAATTCCTGATGGTTCTGGTGTATGCGAAATCGCTGCTTAAGGCGGCTAAGTCCTAAGGCTTAAAACAAGTAGCCTAAATGTGCTAGTGGGGAAACAAATCGGGGTAAGGATCAAAAAGGATCCCGATGAGGTCCTTTGAAGTCCTCTTCTGTTCCAGAAATTGACCCACGTTGGGCGCCAAATAATGTAATGAGGGAAATTTGGCAGAAGGCTAAATTGATATGAACTGGTTGACCGTGAAGGTAGGGAGGTCCCTGTTCCATGTGGCCCAGTTGACGTTTCTCCGGCATAAACTGGTTTCGGAGAATGCAGTTGCGAGCATGCACCTCCTGCACATCCATGGCCACGAACGTTGTCGTGGACGGAATTCGAACCCGAAACGCCCGTAGTCAAACATGAGACTGATGCCTCAACACACTGCGCTACCGGTTAATCTTCAATGACAGTCAAACTTAAGCGGACCCGCCGGTTCAATACAAAGGTGTAGCAAAACATACCTTCAGGTCGCGGTGGTGTTCTTGATCTATCTACAGCCTTCAGCGTACAGGCGTACTCAGGTCATTTTACGAATAGATAAAATCAGCCAAACAAGAATTCGCGAAATCAAATCGCTGAATTTCCAAATAGTGCATCTACATAAAAAAAAGCTCCACGAAAGATCTACTGTCGCTACGTCTGCTATACATTATGCGATCCGTCGCCCGATCGATCGGCCGATGGATCGCCACAAAATGTCAGCTGATCAAAATTATACGCAACTGTCAAAAAAATCGTCAACGATAAGCGCATACACAGGCCGATCCATCGGCCGATATTGAGTGCGTTCAGAAGGTGGCAAAAGAGCAGAAACCGCTCGCGAGCAGCTCCGCAACTGCTCGCGAGCAGCTCCGGAGCCGCTCGGTTTGGAGTCTGCACCTGCTGAACGCTACTTCACCAGCTGACAAATGGACCAGCTGAAAGCTGACGATGACAATTTTAGACGTCAAGTGCCGAAAAGTGGAAAATACATGAATCCCACGCTGTCCATTACGAAAATCACGAACAACGAGAAAACAAATTCAAAAGCACCCGAAAACCAAAGAACTAGAAGCCGAAAACGGCGAAAACACAACAACCAATTTGATAACTGTCAAAACTCGGAAACTCGCAACATGAGCGTGAGGTTGAAAAAGAAGAAGAAGAACCTGAGCACTGAGCACTGATCAGTGAGCAGAAATATTTCTTGCTCGGTGAAATTTGATCATGATCACCCGAGCAGAAGTTGCTCAGTCACTTCTGAACCCGCTCGTTCTGAACATGTTCACTGAGCGGAAGTTGCTCAGTTCCTTCTGAACGCACACAATGATATCGGGCGACGGATCGGCCGATCGATCGGTGTGTATGGCACGTTTTAGAATACATTGAACCCTAGTGAACCTCAATTGTTACTATCAACGATACAAACAGTGAACTTGTACAAGTAATCCACCCAATTAACAGGCCTGCGCAGTATACACCTATAAGGCACCCATCGCCCACAGAAAAATCATCATTCACACAACCGGAACTCATCACCCCCGCGTGACAAGTACTTCAAAGTCAATGGTTGGAATTACAAAAATACTTTATTGCTAGACTCTTAACTTAAATACAAACATAGTAACATTTAAAAATATGTATTTACAATAATCTTAAATTTCTATCGTCATCGACATCCCTACTTCAACTCATTCTTTGTCATCTCCTCCCTGAACAGATTCTCGAGTTGATTGATTAGCCCAACCGCCCGTATGTTCTCCTTGAACAATGCAAATTGCTCCAGGGGACCAAGCTGGTTCAATGCCTCCTTGTACGTTTCAATTTCCCTTGCAAAATCCGTGCCAGAATTCGACATACTATCCATTTGTATGCCCGAGTCAGGAGTTTCCGACGACGAGTACCCGGTCATATTGACGTCAACACTCCCCGAAGCATCTGTGTCGTCATCGAAGATATCACCATCGTCCTGACTGGCGGGGTGAACCTCTTCCCCGGGCAGAATGACATCATCTCCAAACTTACGTTGCAACTCCTCTATAATAAGGCCAATGCTCAGGGGCTTTCTGTCGCCGAGACTAGTGCCAGGCTCGGGCTTAATATGTATATCGACCACGTTGAACTTCTCCTTGAAACGCGACAACCATGCCGTGTTAGTTGCTTTAAAGTCCTTCGCCTTGACATGGTCGGCGATTTCCTGAGCGAAACTGCGCAATATGTCGTCCGTAATGTTGATTTGGTAGCAACGAGCCCGCTGTATCCATTCGTGAAGAATCATCTCAATAGCCATTGTGGAGTGTAAGGGGATCAGAGGTACGGCCGGTTTAGGGTTCCACATGGACAAGTAGGTCTTGCGCTTGCTCAGAATGTGCTTGATTTGTCGGCGTCCGCATTGGAACATATCCGCGAGCTGCCCTATATCGGGCGTATGCTTGAACGCATTAATGACATCGATCCGCTGTTTCAGATTCAGTCGGTTGCGAAGCACCCGCCCCATGCTCTGTAACGATAATTGAGATTAACATGCAAACGTCGAACAGATTGTTCTGAAAATCTAAATATAACGTGCTAGTGCTAGCATACTTACGTCATAAGTCTTTCCGCTGTCGTACATGAGACCGGTCGGTTCCATCATATATGCCTCTGCCTGCAACCACAACTAAAGCAGCGCCAAAGTCTCAGGGAGAACTCGTATGTATCTAAAAATCGATTCTCTAATCGCTTTCGAGCTTCTTTGCACGAGTGTGCACTCGCTGTTTCAGAATAAATTTCAGATAAAAAAAGAAACAAACCGAGTCAGAGTGCGTCCCACGTTCCCTATGTTTTCAGAAGCAACCCCGACGAGCGACTGATTCCTCAAATTGAGGCTTGCTCGATGGAAGCAGATGCGAATCGTTTGCGTCGGCACATGGTGAAGCCGACGTAGATATCTACCACAAGGCCTCAATGCCTCTACGCCTGAGGAAGCCATACATACATACACAACATAGGGGAACGGAACGATACAAATGATGTACGGTTGACTGCGGGCGACGAATGGTGGCGAGGGTTGGGTTGATAACGATAGCACACTCAAGCCAACAACGTTGTCTTACAGGCACAAGCACTACGGAGTACGGCGGTCTCTACGCCATTTGGTTTAAGCACTGCTGATTCCATCCGGTCTTCTTAGGATGATCCCTTCGGTTCATGTTGATGTATGTACTTATCGTCCATCGTGGCAAGGGTAAGGAAGAAGTGGCCTCCCTGAAAATCTCCGCGTGCTCTACACTAGGTACGAGGACGGTTGTAGTCTTGTAGTAGCGCACGGAATTGAAGAATTGGCTCGCATTCAAGGCTCTGTGGCAAATGGGAATTTTGTGTTGAAAATTTCCGTCCCCTGCGATGTGGATGTGCACTAGGAAAGTATTCGTATCTGTGTATCTTGCTTTCGAATTTGGTCGAAGAATATTGAGGGCAAAATGATTCTTAATTATGCCCGTTGCTATGTTAGGGGAGGAATGGTTTTAATTGCCGGGAAAGACAGAAGTGTTCTCCACGTGCCTGCCGAAGCAATATTACCGAACGGGAAAGACCCAAAATACGTTCTAGTTCAAAGTGGCAGGTAGAAGGAAAAACCAGGCTACCTGGCGACATGAATTGCATGAACATTGAAGGTAGAAGACTGACCCACGTTGTTGGGATGGAATTAAAGTGAATATCTTTGATAGCTTTTTGCTTGTGAACAAAACCGGCAGATCATACTGGTATGAATTTAGTGGGTGGTACGAGTAGGTGTACCTGCTGGAAAAATGCGAATGGGTAAAAATTAAAATTAATGTAAAATGCAACATGCACGATAACCTTAATCGATGGAATTCTTGTCCAGCACATCGTAGGTTCTTCGTACTTGCTATCAAAACAGTTGATCTGACCATAAACCTGATCTGAAATTGTCAGCACATACAATTGCAAGTTTTTGCGTTGTTGAAGCTACAGCTGTCAAATTTGGAAGTTACCGATTAATACCGATTAATTTTGGGCAAATTATCATCAAGGTAGTCGGGATGGCGCAATAATTAGCACGTTCGCCTTCTGTCCACTGCACTCCTTTTAACACCAGTGTCTGGATAATGAACTTTTTCTATCCGTTCGGTGAATTATGTAATGAACCATATGTTGGTCTGGTTGTGCTGCTTCCACCGGCAGATCTATGGCAGCACCTGATGAGTAAGGATCTGTCGGTGGTACGAAACCAGAGGCCAAGGGTCCCATTACGCCTGGGCCCTGATGCGAACGCGAGGAAATCTGCGTCGTCCGCCAACCATTCCATCCTTATCGCCTGTTGTTTTCCCCAGGCCTATGATTTTTTTGTTAATACGTAAAGGACGGGCAACGAGCGGCGAAAACCCCGCCCTCGCCTCCCGAACCGAGCTACAGCAAGCATAGGGCGCTGCTTAGCTCGTTGAGGAGCCTTTTTCTTCGCCAGATGGCACAGCCCGACCTTCACGGTCAATTATGCTACCTTAGGCTCCGTCCCCACGGGCATCTTCGGATGCCCACCAAACCGTCCGTTACAAAGGGGTTTACAACCGCAAATGGCATACTAGGTATACAAAGCGGTTGTACGGCCAATTTTATTGCACGTGACGGGACAACTGGTGTTGTTGATGGGGGGACCCGGGGGTTAGGCTTATTGCGTTGCCTATTCCAAGGTCGAGGTGAGAATGCACGGTGCCCAACACCAAAAGGGAGCACCCGTGTTAGTTGTAGGGACGAGGAGCAGTTCCTAGTCGATCACTCTTTTCTTGACATGTAAGGGACTTCTCGTTAGCATTTAGCAATAGGGCATACTCGAGCTTGAGGCTGAGCGCACGTTGATCGAGTTCGCGTATTTTCTGTCAAACGGGATGGATCTTTGCTAGAATGACAGTCCGTCACTTTGACAAAGATTCGGCGGTTTTCGTTTCACCAATTGTGTTAACTCTTGTGTATTTAAACGAGCAATTATGTAAGAAATGTGTGCTGATATATGTCTCAAGGTCAACACACACGACAAGCATTTTGGCCGCGAGCATGCATCGAACCACGTCAAAATCAATCGAACAGTGGAAATGAGGAGATTTTTTTCTATTGACTTTGACGTGGCTCGATGCAATGCTCGCGACCAAAGTGCTTGTCGTATATAGGTATGTCGAGCTTTATATGTCCGGTCACTTGTTTCGTCGCTCATTTCCAGTTGTAAAGGACAACAGTCAACCCAATTTTGATATGATGATGTCCGAGTATTTTTATACAATATAAACTGACGGAGTGTTATTCTAGCAAAGATTCAATCCGTTTGACATAAAACAAGCGAACGCGATCAACGTGCACTGAGCCTAACATTTATATTACGGCGAGCGAGGCAGAAGAGACACTCATAAAACTTCTAATACACTAGACACGTAAAAGCTACTAGTGTTTACACATCAGTCGGGCTTACGCGGACGAAACGTAAAAACGGGTATCGAATTTTACTGGCGCGGAAATAATGCACACGTTATTGTGTTTACACGAGGTGCGTTTACGATTTGACAGCATACGAGTATGTGCGAGTGCTCACAACACCTTTTTTTATGTGTTTGCTGTTGAATTCATCGACTCATCAACGGCGGATGAGTATGTCGTCGGTACCCGTCGTCAGCTAACAAGTTACGCGTTGTCGTAAACCCGTTTGTTGTTTACACGGGACGAGTATCGTAGGTTTGACACGCCCGACGGGTTTACGCGTCTCGTGCATTAAAACCTTAACACCCCGCCCACACTACCAATATCGAGGTTCCTCATCGACCACTCATTCGTCGCCTATTCCAAGGTCGAGGTGAGAATGCTCGGTGCCCAACGCCAAAAGGGGGCACCCGTGTTAGTTTTAGGGACGAGGAGCAGTTCCTAGTCGATCACCCCTTTCTTGGCATGTTAGGAAATTCCCGTTAGCATTTCGTAATTGGGCATACTGAAACTTAAATTTCTTTATGTATTAATGTTCTTGCAAATGTACAAGTGCGAATCATTTTCAATTTAAATTGGAATTGTTTGTGACACTTGGTTTCACTCTGCACACCAACTTAGTATGCGTCTGTAGCTTAGCTCGGTAACGCACCGGGCAGTTTTTGCTACTCGAAACACGGTCTCTGCGGTTCGCGCCCCGCAACGGGACCAACTATTTTTTTATTCTCAAATTCCCTCTGAATTAATTTCTCCGAGCTTAGTGGTTTCGTATGGATAGTAGCACTCATCAGGTCTTGCATCTTTGCAGCTATCCATGTGCAAGACGACCACGAAAGTGTGAGAATTCTGTTTGTATGCGGGGCGAACCGCAGAGACCGTGTTTCGAGTAGCAAAAAATGCCCGGTGCGTTACCGAGCTAAGCTACAGACGCATACTAAGTTGGTGTGCAGAATGAAACCAAGTATCACAAACAATTCCAATTTAAATTTCTTGTAACGGCGAGCGAGGCAGAAGTGACACTCTAAGGCCGCGCCCACACTACCGATAGCCGAACTAGCTATCAAACTTGAGTAAACCTCGTCAGTGGTGAGGAGGCATTGACACTTAGGTGTCTGGAATGGTCTGATCGACCAAACCGTCAGCCTCCGTCCTCACCCAGGCTCATAATCCGTTACAACATCGCCAATACAGGCTGGTTCGATACCTAGCGCAATGAGGTGATCTTATTGTTATCACAACGGACCCAATAGTGGTCTACGTGTGCTCTGACACATCATGGCAGCCCCTGTACCTAACCTATGAGAAATTGTATAACCCTCAAATGGCAAAAGGACTAATAATACAATAAATAAATCTTATAGCCGCCATACATTATCCGATCCGTCGCCCGATCGATCGGCCGATGGATCGCCACAAAATGTCAGCTGATCAAAAATTATACGAAACTGTCAAAAAAATCGTCAACGATAAGCGCATACACAGGCCGATCCATCGGCCGATATCGATATCGGGCGACGGATCGGCCGATCGATCGGTGTGTGTATGGCACGTTTTAATAACAAACGGCGATGTTGAAATTCTAGCATTAATTTATTAAATATGTACATTAGAGTCCATATACATATATTATTTACATTTATACAAATACTACCTCGTACTTAAAACCCATTTCTGGCCATTTCTTCCCTGAAAATATTCTCCAACTGGTTTATTAATCCAACAGCTCGAACGTTCTCCTTCAATAAGGCAAACTGCTCCAGAGGCCCAAGCTGGTTAAGAGCCTCCTTATAGGTACTTACTTCCTGGGCGAATTCTTCGCTACCATTCTCCGATAATGCTCCATTCTGCCTATCGTCTATTTGCATTGTTGAATCAGGACTAGGTAGAGCATAGTCAACAATCTGTATCTCAACATTGCTCAATGCAGCCAGACCACAATCTTCATCGGAGTAGTCGGACTGCTGACTCTCTTCCGGTTCCGCCACGGGCAACTTGAAGCCCTTCTCCTTTTGCAGATCCTGAATTATAAGGCCAATACTTAGTGGTTTTCGTACCGCAAGTCCTGGCTCCTGCTTCACGAAAATCAACTCTCCAAAATTGTATTTCTTCTTGAAGGCAGCCAACCAAACGTGATTGTCTGCTTTAAAATTTCTCGCGTCCACGTGGTTTGCAATGTCCTGGGCGAAATTAATCAGGATATCGTCGGTAATGTTGATACAATAGCACTTGGCACGTTGCATCCATTCGTTAAGGATCGTTTCGATTGCAGCAACAAATTGTGGAGCAGGCGACTCAGGCTTGACGACTCTTGGTGCAACCGAATCGCGGCTCTTTCTCGCAGATGGCACAAGTTTCAATGCTGGTGATACGGAACGCTCCTTTGTGTCTATTTGCATGTCCTTGCCCACCATGCCCAAATATTGGCTACGCTTTCCCAAAATGTGTTTGATTTGTCGTCGTCCACACTGGAAGTACTCCGCCAGATAGCCAAGATCCGGTTTTCGTTGATACTCCTTGATCACTCGGATTCTTTGCGCCAGGTTCAGGCGATTACGAACCAGCTTGCCAGTTTTCTACACGGAAAAGATGTTGGGTCAAATCATTGAATATTTAAATGCAAATTTCCTATAACTTACGTCATATGTTTTTCCGCTATCGAACGTGTACGTGTCCTCCATGGTGCCGATTATTCGAAACGCTTTCCGGACAAACCTCAATCTATTTTTACAAACAAATTCCCGGGCAAATACGAGTATGTCCGCAATTTACTTGCAACTCTGGACGAGTGATCGGTATCAGAGCAGAAACGTTGTAAGATCCGTTCGTATTCGGCGACGACAGACGACGACAGACTGAATTTTTGAAGAGCCATGCGCTGTCGAAGGGAACAAACAGATGCGAGCTGTAAACATAATGAACCGCAGGTACATGGGTAGCACAGGGCCTTAATGCCGCTATGCCTTATAAATAGGTACACACACTATGAGGCAGCTGCGTAATGCCAACGGAATGAAACGCAAGAGCGGCTACAAGGGGTGGACAAGGAATAAGGAATGCTCGTATGCATGAAGTCGGTCGTATCAAGAAACGACACCATACGACTGCAATGGTCCCTTTTAAAAGGATATCAGGTTATCAGAAGATCCTTTTCGTAGACAGTGCACATAGAACTACACTCACACGAATGGCCATGTGCACATCCACATTTTACACTGCAGGAACATGGATGTATGTTAAAGGTCAAGACATTTGGTAGAGATACTATTCTTGCTCTTGAAGGATTTTTTTTTTCATATTGGCGAGTGTGTGGACAAGGACAGGCAGTTTACCCGTATATGAGCAATTGGAGGGTACAGCATTTCTTCTTGTTTAGTAATTTCGATGGGATGAGTGAATGTGAATAAAAGGAAAGCAACCATAAACCCATAAAATCTTCCGAAGTACTTTTGAAAAAGGCTTCAGATTGATATTTTGTAGCTCAAAAATGGTTATAAAAATGTAAAGTCGAGTGCCGTAAACTTTAATGTGGTTTAGCATGAGTGAGCCAGCAATGTGGAGAATACGGATTAAAAACTTTGACTGCTATGGTAATATGATTCTCATCCCATTTGCATGGGATTATCAAACCATTCGAAAAAGAAGATATTAAATTTTTAAATGAAATAAAATTTTTGTTTTATGGCGAGGAGTGGAGCGACCATAAAATGCCAGAGCTGAGTGGAGGCAGTCCTGACGAGAGGGGGGAAGGGGTGATTCCTCCGGGCCTGCGCTTTAAAAGGGCTAACTTCTAACTAACTTCGTGCTTCATTTTGTTGGATAGCCCCAGGGGCGGACTGGACCACCAGGCAAATGCCCGATGGGTTCCACCCTTGACGAACATTTCTTAAAACCGGTGAACTAATTTTCCTGCAAAAAGCAAGCTCTTCAAAATAAGAAGCCCATGGTTTGTTAATGCCATCGGTGTCGCTGATGATGTTTCCATCCTTGTCCTTACAGAGGCTAGTCGGGGATTGATAGCCGTCCTTAATTGTATTTAACAGTTTATACGCTTCTCTGGTGTTCCTATTAGCTAAGTTCTCGTTAGTATTCAGCAATTGCTCGTCAAAGTATTTACGTTTCTTACGTCTAATTATTCTATTCAATATTCGCCGTAAATAGTCATATTTTTCTCTTTTGGCTCTGGTTCCTCGTTGGATCCATTGTCTATGGGCCTCGTTTTTCGCCTCAAGTGCGTTTTTGCATTCTTCGTCGAACCAGTAATTTCGCGCTCGCCGGGCTTTACATCCCACGATCTTCTCTTCGACCTTTTTGATGGTACCTTTGAGTTCTTCCCAAAATCCATGGACGCCTGTGTTGCTGATGGTATGTAGCATAATCTTTCCTCAAGGGTAGTATACGCCATCGCCGTAGCATCGCTCAGAAGCTTATCAACCGTAAACATTTTGGGAGGGCTGATTCTCGATTGGTTCACTGAGGAACTTCTACATCTGTAGGTCGTCTTCACCAAGTGATGATCTGACTCGCACTTTTCTCCTCGATAGGAGCGGACATCTATCCAACTTGACGCCCATCTCTTGCAAATGAGGACGTGATCAATTTGATTGACGGTATGTGCGTCTGGAGATTTCCAGGTCTGCTTGCGAACGCGTCGGTGCAGGAAACATGTAGAGGTTACGACTAGATTCCTACTGCAGGCGACGTCGATAAGTCGCTGGCCGTTGTCGTTACATTTTTCATGGAGACTTTGGCCTCCAGTGGTCTCCCGGTGCCAACTTTCATTTCCGACTTTCGCGTTAAAGTCTCCCAGTAGCAATTTGACGTCGTTTATTGGAAGTGAGTCGAAGAGAGTCTCAAGGCGGGCGTAGAACTCGTTTTTTACTGCGTCTTCTTTAACTTCAGTGGGGGCGTGCACATTGATGAACCAAAGATTGAAGAATCGAGTCTTAATGCGAATCGCACACAGCCGTTCGTTTATGGGTTTGAAGTCAGTAATGTGGACTTGGGGGGGCAAAGACCTTTTCCATAGTCCTCCGCGTGGGCGCCCCCTGGTAACGGCAGTGTATCAATTCGCTGACGGCCAATGTCTTAGCGATAAGACAGTTTGGAAAAGGCAGATAGCTGTAGCCTGAATGGCTGACAAACACCTAAGCGTCTCAGGTCTAGTAGGATGGAATGACTTGCGTAGTTGGACCTGCTACATAGTTGTGTGGGCTCCAGCACGTTTATTAAACCATCTGAAGCAGCTATCTCCGAGGCCATCCCCCGAATGGGGTTAAGCGACGTGCTGACAACTCGTCCTTGTAAAAACCACTCCATGTCAAGAAACCTGGAACAAAAGCCTCGGATTGGACGGATCAACAACGACGACCACGCAAACGAATAAAGGATTATTCTTTCGGATCCTGGAATGTACGCTCCCTGAACAAACCGGGGGCCGAGAAGGCCCTCCTTCAACAGGTCGAAAAGTACAAACTGAGCATTACTGCAGTCCAGGAAACAAATTGGCTTGGCAGCGAGATTAATGACAAGAAATCGCACACAATTTTCACAAGTGGCAAACCATCGGGCCGCAAGGAGTTTGGAGTAGCATTTATAGTGGACAATCACCTCAAACCGCATATTACTGACTTCAAACCCATAAATGAACGGCTGTGTGCGATTCGCATCAAGACTCGATTCTTCAATCTCTGGCTCATCAATGTGCATGCCCCCACTGAAGTTAAAGAAGACGCAGTAAAAGACGAGTTCTACGCCCGCCTGGAAACTCTCTTCGACTCACTTCCAACAAACGACGTCAAATTGCTGCTGGGAGACTTAAACGCGAAAGTCGGGAATGAAAGTTGGCATCGGGGGACCTCTGGAGGCCACAGCCTCCATGAAGAATGTAACGATAACGGCCAGCGACTTATCGACTTCGCCTGCAGCAGGAATCTAGTCGTAAGCTCTACGTGTTTCCCGCATCGACGCATTCACAAGCAGACCTGGAAGTCTCCAGACGCACATACCGTCAACCAAATTGACCACGTCCTCATTTGCAGGAGATGGGCGTCTAGTGTCATGGATGTCCGCTCCTATCGAGGAGCAAACTGCGACTCAGATCATCACTTGGTGAAGACGACCTACAGATGTAGAATCTCCTCAGTGCACCAGTCAAGAATCAGCTCTCCCAAAATCTTTGCGGTTGATAAGCTCTTGAGTGATGCTACAGCGGTGGCGTATACTACCGCCCTTGAGGAAAAACTATCACCTATGCTACACAACATCAGCAACACAGGCGTCCATGGGTTCTGGGAATAACTCAAGGGTACCATCAAGGATGTCGCAGAGAAGGTCGTGGGATACAAAGCCCGGCGAGCGCGAAATGACTGGTTCGACGAAGAATGCAAAAATTCACTTGACGCGAAAAACGAGGCCTACAGACAATGGATTCAACGAGGAACCAGAGCCAGAAGAGAAAAATATGACGAGCTATGGCGAATATCGAATAGAATAATTAGACGTAAGAAACGTAAATACTTTGACGAGCAGTTGCTGAACATAAACGAAAACTTAGCTAATAGGAACACCAGACAAGCGTACAAACTAGTAAATACAATTAAGAACGGCTACCAACCCAGGACTAGCCTTTGTAAGGACAAGGATGGAAACATCATCAGCGACACCGATGGTATTAACAAACGATGGGCCTCTTATTTTGAAGAGCTTCTAAACCGACCATCTAACATCCCCACACAGGAAGCTCTCGATGATATTGTTGATCTAGGTCCACCCATTCAACCCCCGACAGTAGAGGAAGTTGATCTCGCGTTGCGGTCACTAAAACGAAATAAAGCGCCGGGCGCTGACGAGATCCCAGCTGAACTGCTAAGATTCGGTGGAACGAGTCTAGTTGATGCCTTACATCAATTACTCCTGCGAGTATGGGAGAACGAGGAGATCCCAGACGATTGGCGCAGAAGCATCATCTGTCCAATCCATAAAAAGGGAGATAAATTGCGGTGTGAGAATTACAGGGGCATCTCACTAGTTTGTACGTCCTATAAAATTTTGACGAAAATTCTGGAAAATAGAATAAAACCGTACGCAGAACGAGTCATTGGCGAATATCAAAGCGGTTTCAGACCTGGTCGCTCCACAACCGATCAGCTCTTCTCAGTCAAACTGATACTCCAGAGGTGCTGGGAATACAACGTAAACGTATACCAAATCTTTGTCGACTTCAAGCAGGCATACGACAGTATCGATCGTGGAGTACTGTACAACATCATGCTGCAATTTGGTATACCAGCAAAATTAGTGCGACTGACAAAGATGACGATGACCAACTCCGTCTCACAAGTCAGGATCCAGAATAGACTTACTGATCTATTTGAAACACGCACTGGTTTGAAACAGGGCGATGGACTGGCACCGACGCTCTTCAACCTAGCACTGGAATACGTTATTAGGGCCATGAATATGGACAACAGCAAGACGCTGCTCATCAAGTCGACACAATTAGCAGCGTACGCCGACGACATCAACATCATGTCCCGAAGATTGGCTGACGCAGAAGAACTTCTGCATACGCTCGATACCGCTGCAAAGGAAGTTGGATGACGTATTAACGAGGGTAAAACTAAAATAATGATGCAATCGGTGACAAGGACACCTGCACAACCGAGCATCAACGTGGGGGACCTCAACATCGAGTTCGTGAACAACTTCATCTACCTGGGTTGCAACCTGTCAAGGGACGCCAACGAAACTGACGAAATCAAGCGACGGATACAGTTAGCTAATAAGACTTTTTTCTCGGTTCTCCCCATAATGAAATCGAAACATGTGCACAGAAACACGAAGCTCCGCGTGTACAAAACCATTATACGACCAGTGCTATGCTATGGCTGCGAAGCATGGACCCTAACTCAAGCCTCCGAAAACATGCTAGACACTTTCGAACGTAAGGTTCTACGGCGAATTTTCGGGGCTGTTTGCGATCGAGATGGATGGCGCATCCGGTACAACCATGAGTTGTATGAAATGTACGATGAGCTGCAAGTCTCGAAAATCGTCAAACTACAACGACTTCAATGGGCAGGGCATGTACAAAGAATGGACGATGATCGCATGCCTAAGAGAGTAATGAATGCAGAACGAGTCGACGGAGCGAGACTGCGAGGACGACCGAGATCTCGTTGGGAGAGCTCAGTAGGTGTGGACGCCGCGCAGCTGCTGGGCTCTCAAAATTGGAGGACGCGGTCACGTGACCGAGATAATTGGAGGACAATGATCCAGGCGGCCAAGGCCCGACCTCGGGCTGTCGCGCCACGATGATGATGATGAATGTGCGACTTGAGTTGATTGTTCACTATAAATGCTATTCCAAACTCCTTGCGACCCGATTGTTTGCCACTTATAAAAATTGTGTGCGATTTCTTGTCATTGATCTCGCTGCCAAGCCAATTTGTTTCCTGAACTGCAGTAATGCTCAGTTTGTACTTTTTGACCTGTTGAAGGAGGGCCTTCTCGGCCCCCGGTTTGTTCAGGGAGCGTACATTCCAGGATCCGAAAGAATAATCCTTTAGTCGTTTGCGTGGTCGTCGTTGTTGATCCGTCCAATCCGAGGCTTTTGTTCCAGGTTTCTTGACATGGAGTGGTTTTTGCAAGACGAGTTGTCAGCACGTCGCTTAACCCCATTCAAGGGATGGCCTCGGAAGATAGCTGCTTCAGATGGTTTAATAAACGTGCTGGAGTTCACACAACTATGTTGCAGGTCCAACTACGCAAGTCATTCCGTCCTACTAAACCTGCGACTCTTAGGTATTGGTCAGTCATTCAGGCTACAGCTATCTCATCATCATCGTGGCGCGACAGCCCGAGGTCGGGCCTTGGCCGCCTGGATCATTGTCCTCCAATTATCTCGGTCACGTGACCGCGTCCTCCAATTTTGGGAGCCCAGCAGCTGCGCGGCGTCCACACCTACTGAGCTCTCCCAACGAGATCTCGGTCGTCCTCGCAGTCTCGCTCCGTCGACTCGTTCTGCATTCATTACTCTCTTAGGCATGCGATCATCGTCCATTCTTTGTACATGCCCTGCCCATTGAAGTCGTTGTAGTTTGACGGTTTTCGAGACTTGCAGCTCATCGTACATTTCATACAACTCATGGTTGTACCGGATGCGCCATCCATCTCGATCGCAAACAGCCCCGAAAATTCGCCGTAGAACCTTACGTTCGAAAGTGTCTAGCATGTTTTCGGAGGCTTGAGTTAGGGTCCATGCTTCGCAGCCATAGCATAGCACTGGTCGTATAATGGTTTTGTACACGCGGAGCTTCGTGTTTCTGTGCACATGATTCGATTTCATTATGGGGAGAACCGAGAAAAAAGTCTTATTAGCCAACTGTATCCGTCGCTTGATTTCGTCAGTTTCGTTGGCGTCCCTTGACAGTTTGCAACCCAGGTAGATGAAGTTGTTCACGAACTCGATGTTGAGGTCCCCCACGTTGATGCTCGGTTGTGCAGGTGTCCTTGTCACCGATTGCATCATTATTTTAGTTTTACCCTCGTTAATACGTAATCCAACTTCCTTTGCAGCGGTATCGAGCGTATGCAGAAGTTCTTCTGCGTCAGCCAATCTTCGGGACATGATGCCAGCTATCTGCCTTTTTCCAAAGTGTCTTATCGCTAAGACATTGGCCGTCAACGATTTGATACACTGCCGTTACCAGGGGGCGCCCACGCGGAGGACTATGGAAAAGGTCTTTTGCCCCCCAAACGATTTAGTCAGTTTACATGAAAAAAAATCATCTCGAGGTGCCTTCTTCACAGACCTTAATAGAACTCCCACTGCGCTCCGAGCTTTTCAGTGTATAAAGATGGCGTGGATAGGAGGTGCATTCTAGCACATCCGAAAAGTAGATATGCTATCGACACGTCAACAAAGCATAGAAAGGCGAGAGATGTTGATGCGCCCATGCCCCTGGAGGGGTAAAGGCAATTAACAATTTCGACAACGATCAATATTCTATTTTATTTTTTTAGTTTTATAAGAACTTGAATCACGACGTCCTGTACTTCATAATTCTTACTTTGTTCAAAATGTCCCTATTCCATCACTTTCTCTACAATTCATCGCATTTCCCCCTAAAAGGGATTATTGATGTTAACTCTAACAGGTGGTTTCTTTTTATATCTATGTAATTTGAAAAATTATCTGAAAATAAGGTCTTGTCCCATGAACCGGGCGCATTAACGGCAATAATGACTATGGTTTCTTTTTTGCCATAAAATGTTAACTTTACACGTTTAAATGGTTAGTTAACAAGCGCGGCAATTTTATTATCTATGACAGACCGTTCTGTAAGGTATACCCTATCTGTCATTAGCTAAAGATTTATTTATCTAAATCTCGATTTTAATGTTTTTTCCTCTCCGATTATTGACCCAGGGGGAGGCAAAAAGGAAAAAGCCACAATATCGGCAATCAGATAAATTTTAAAACAAAATATTGTATCAAGCTTGTGGCAATTAATGTGTGATTTCAGTGCAGATATCAAAAGTAGGTATAGGTAGATATGAATGTGCCAAACTGCCAGATTATAAGTGGCGGTGGCGGTATCTTGTAACTTATATCGTGTTGCTTCTGATCACGTATTACAACATGTAGACACGACTGCTTGCTGACACTTTTTTTTTCGAGTCGGGGTGGAAAGTGTTTACAGACACCCGATGCCAAATGATGATAAAGTAATGTCATTCATTGCGCACTTTTCATTTTTATTATCTTTGAATGAAATCTAGATCAAGATTTAGTTTGATGTAGACTTAACAAGAATTTGAGTGCACCTCAACGAATAAACGTATGTATCGGCGTATGTATATCTTATGGAAAGGGGTTCATTAAACTTGAGACGATTAACCGGAACAAACAAAAAATCGTCATCGTAATCCGTGTCCACTATCGGTCAGAGGACACACAGCGTGTTAAGTTTAATGACCAAACATCTTTATCGGTTTGTCGAAAAATCAACAGAATGAAGCATGGATCGATGGATACATTATTATCGTTCAAACAGAAAACTGTCGGAAGACGCTTTGCCGGAAGAAAGGGCGGTTACTATACATATTTGTAAAAGATCCGTTTAATCAAATTTTGTGGCAGAAGTAGCTACAAGTGATCGATACGGTCGGGAGCAGAAAGCAAATTATAGTACGTACTTTCAGATTGCATCTAGAATCACACATCAGTTTCATAAGTGTCTGATACCTTCCTCCAGTGGTAAACCAGGATCTTGTACTCGAGTACTCAAAATCGACCTGTTAAAAACCGACCGGCTCCGACGAGCTAAAAACCGACTCATTAAAAACCGATTCACTAAAAAACCGACCGAGTACATACTCGAAAACCGACTTGTTAAAAACCGACCGGCTCATAGTTAAAAAAATAAACGGCTTAAAAACCATGAGCCGGTCGGTTTTTTGATGAATCGTTTTTTTTAATGAGTCGGTTTTTAACTCGTCGAAGCCGGTCGGTTTTTAAAAAGTCGGTTGGTTTTTTGGTGAATCGGGTTTTTAATGAGTCGGTTTTTTACCGGTCATGAGTCGGTTTTTATGACCATAAGCCGGTTTTTTTAATGATTCGGTTTTTCCGAAACAGGTACTTGGGAATCTCGGGCCCGGTACTAACAGGGGACCGGTTTTAAACCGGTGGACCGGTTTTACGATAAGGCCTACTGCCGACCTCGTGTTCTTTTCCTGCCGGCTTTTTACGCGCCCTTTGCTATATGCAATTTTAGGGCTCCGCACTGTCCAAAAGCGATAATTGGCAACAATTTAGTGTAAAAGTCGGGACACCGCAAATCCGAGAGCCACCGGCAACAATTTAATGTAAAGTTGGGACACCGCAGATTCGAAAACAGCCACGGGCAACATTTCTGTGTGCAACTGAGATTCCGTAGATCCCCAAAGCGAACACCAAACCGAAAAACCCTTTAGATTTGGTAATTACATACAATTGTAAACTTTAAGAATTGTTTTAACCGGCGCAATTTGTAGGGCTCCGCACGGCCCCAAAGCGTCCACCGGCAACATTTAGTATGCGACTGGGACCCCGCAGAACCCCAAGGCGGCCACTAAAGTGGAGAGCGCTCTTGTTTGGGGCTCCGCACCATCCCAAAGCAGACTCTGGCAATCTTTTGTTTTTGTTTTTTTTTGCGCATTAGGTTCTAAGAATCAAGAAGCTACACACGGAGCATTTGTAGTTCCTAAAACGGGAATTCCTTCCTAAAATGGGAATTCCTTAAGTTTTTGGCCATTTATAACTAGCAAACATATCGATTTCGTCACTGACTTAGTGGATGTTCACACTGCGTGCGATGCCGAGCCGAGCCGGGTCGAGCGATGCAATGCGATTACAAGCTTTTAAAGCAAGAAAATGCAAAGTCTTCAATTTTAAATGGAATCACGCTTTGAGTGTACACACTGCGCGCGATGCAATGATGAGCCGAGCGATGGCCCGATGTTTTCACAAACTTCTTTGCTTTTTCGTGCGAGTACCGGCTGCTGATTTTTTACGATGGAATTTAATGGGCTTTGCGATGGAGTTTATGGGCTTTGCGATGCTTTGCGATGTGAAGCTTTTTGGAGCCAGTATGGTGGAAGTACGAGCTGTAAAGTAATATTTGATGTAAGATCACACTGAAAAAAATGCATGTATGTCTGCTTTTATACCCTAGACTTTTAGGCGCGGCGGTGTGGCAGTGTATACATGGAAATTATGAGGGTCATCTCCTGATTCGATTTAGCCATATCTGTCGGTCTGTCTGTCCGTTTGCACGATAACTTTCGATAGAATGAAGTTAAAACCTTGAAATTTTGGTCAAATGTTTGTAGCATGATCTAGTTGGTTGGTATTGAAAATGGGCAAGATCCGACCGAAGGAACCCCTACAGATGAAATTTCAAATGAGCGATAACTTTCGATAGAATGAAGCTAGCGACTTGAAATTTGGTTCAAATATTTGGATTTAGATTTAGTTGGTTGGTATTGGAAATGGCCAAGCTCCGTCCCAAGCAACCTCTACGTCCCCTACAAACGAAACTTCAAATGAGCGATAACTTTCGATACAATGATGCTATCGACTTGCAAAATGCGACAAATATTTATAGTGTAGGTTGTTAGTTGATTTTGAGAATGGGCAAGATCCTATTGAATGAACGGCAACCTTCCCTATAAACGTTAGTTCAAATGTAAATATCCAAAATTCGAATGGATGAACGATGAAACTTTTCATTGGATCCACGCCCACAGCTCAAACTGACCATATGGGAAATTCACTTTTAATGCAATGGCCGTTGTCAGTTGGAAGTTTTGGTATCACAACTAGGTCTGTACAAGTCTAGGGTATATACGCTTTGGAATCCGGTCTTGATTCAGTATGGCTCAAATGAAAGGTTATTACCACCGTAATAAGGTCGCGTGGTTTCACAAGCGGTTTGAGCAGCGGACACCGCTGCGTATAAAGGCATAGAGCAGAAGCGGCGGTTTACATATTTAGTGCCGGTGCACATGGACGTCGAAATGCCGTCTGACGCTGCGTCACTTTCAATCGGATAGGAAGAAATACATTACGGGCAATGAAGCGATGCACATGGCCGCAGATAGCTATCCGATAATTATCGGCGCATCGGCATCATTTTGCCGCCGCGATAGCTATCTGGGATGACGCTGGTTTCTGTTCCTATCTGCGTCCTTTCACGCGTCCGCATATCAATTTTTAATAAGCCGGCCCACATAAATTCGAGCTCGGAACACGGACACGGTCACAATGTTTGATTTGTATGATGTTTCTTAAACCATTCGCTTGAGGATCACTTTTAAGTGCCAATTAATTAATTGTTAATAGTTGATCGTGACTACTACAATTGACAATTCATTTTGAGAAAAAAAATGGTGGGGAGGGAGCTCTCAGCTCGGACGGGGGTTCGTAAGGGGGGTGAAAATGGTGTTAAAAATGCGATATTCCTTATATTTTAGAAGTTATGGCCAAAAAACAGTTTATTTAAAACTTAAAATAACATAAATTGTAAATTCAGGTTGCAGATAGGTATCAAAGAGGGAGGAGCTTAAGTGACGAGGCGTCCGGCGTCATTTGGACGTCCATGTGTACCGGCTCTTACACTGAATTCAAATGCAATCTCGCTGCTCCACAAACCGCGGCGGTGGCCGCAACGGCGAGTCGAGCGGTTTATACATTCACCGTCCTAAAGCCGCCGCAGCTGCCGCTTTTTGCGTTTATACGCAGCGGTGCGCCGCTGCTGAATCCACTTGTGAAACCTCTCGTCTGAGGTCGCGGAAGAGATGATGAAATTCACCAACACTGGGCCTTTCTTCATTAATGGGATGCACCCAATGGCGACGCCCTTCCATTTTTAGAGCACTGTTTTGAAACAGAAATAAATTTACTGGGTGAAGCACAAACGACATGATGTCGAACAGATTCTATTCCTTGAACTAAATTGGTCTCTACTCTCCATCATTGCGTGCAGTGAACATCCCGGATCATCTTTGCATCGCAAGCCATCGCTCGGATCATCTTTGCATCGCAAGCCATCGTTCGGCTCGGCATCGCACGGCGTGCAATGTGAACACCCACCACATCGCATCGCTAGACCCGGCTCGGCTCGGCTCGAGCGATGCAATGCGATTACAAGCTTTTAAAGCAAGAAAATGGAAAGTCTTCAATTTTAAATGGAATCACGCTTTGAGTGTACACACTGCGCGCGATGCAATGATGAGCCGAGCGATGGCCCGATGTTTTCACAAACTTCTTTGCTTTTTCGTGCGAGTACCGGCTGCTGATTTTTTGCGATGGAATTTAATGGGCTTTGCGATGGAGTTTATGGGCTTTGCGATGCTTTGCGATGTGAAGCTTTTTGGAGCCAGTATGGTGCAAGTACGAGCTGTAAAGTAATATTTGATGTAAGATCACACTGAAAAAAATGCATGTATGTCTGCTTTTATACCCTAGACTTTTAGGCGCGGCGGCGTGGCAGTGTATACATGGAAATTATGAGGGTCATCTCCTGATTCGATTTAGCCATATCTGTCTGTCTGTCTGTCCGTTTGCACGATAACTTTCGATAGAATGAAGTTAGAAACTTGAAATTTTGGTCAAATGTTTGTAGTAGTAGTTTGATCTAGTTGGTTGGTATTGAAAATGAGCAAGATCCGACCGAAGGAACCCCTACAGATGAAATTTCAAATGAGCGATAACTTTCGATAGAATGAAGCTAGCGACTTGAAATTTGGTTCAAATATTTGGATTTAGATTTAGTTGGTTGGTATTGGAAATGGCCAAGCTCCGTCCCAAGCAACCTCTACGTCCCCTACAAACGAAACTTCAAATGAGCGATAACTTTCGATACAATGATGCTAGCGACCTGCAAAATGCGACAAATATTTATAGTGTAGGTTGTTAGTTGATTTTGTGAATGGGCAAGATCCTATTGAATGAACGGCAACCTTCCCTATAAACGTTAGTTCAAATGTAAATATCCAAAATTCGAATGGATGAACGATGAAACTTTTCATTGGATCCACGCCCACAGCTCAAACTGACCATATGGGAAATTCACTTTTAATGCAATGGCCGTTGTCAGTTGGAAGTTTTGGTATCACAACTAGGTCTGTACAAGTCTAGGGTATATACGCTTTGGACTCCGGTTTTGATTCAGTATGGCTCAAATGAAAGGTTATTACCACCGTAATAAGGTCGCGTGGTTTCACAAGCGGTTTGAGCAGCGGACACCGCTGCGTATAAAGGCATAGAGCAGAAGCGGCGGTTTACATATTTAGTGCCGGTGCACATGGACGTCGAAATGCCGTCTGACGCTGCGTCACTTTCAATCGGATAGGAAGAAATACATTACGGGCAATGAAGCGATGCACATGGCCGCAGATAGCTATCCGATAACTATCGGCGCATCGGCATAATTTTGCCGCCGCGATAGCTATCTGGGATGACGCTGGTTTCTGTTCCTATCTGCGTCATTTCACGCGTCCGCATATCAATTTTTAATAAGCCGGCCCACATAAATTCGAACCCGGAACACGGACACGGTCACAATGTTTGATTTGTATGATGTTTCTTAAACCATTCGCTTGAGGATCACTTTTAAGTGCCAATTAATTAATTGTTAATCGTTGATCGTGACTACTAAAATTGACAATTAATTTTGAGAAAAAAAAATGGTGGGGAGGGAGCTCTCAACTCGGACGGGGGTTCGTAAGGGGGGTGAAAATGGTGTTAAAAATGCGATATTCCTTATATTTTAGAAGTTATGGCCAAAAACAGTTTATTTAAAAATAAAAATAACATAAATTGTAAATTCAGGTTGCAGATAGGTATCAAAAAGGGAGGAGCTTAAGTGACGAGGCGTCCGGCGTCATTTGGACGTCCATGTGTACCGTTTCTTACACTGAATTCAAATGCAATCTCGCCGCTCCACAAACTGCGGCGGTGGCCTCAACGGCGAGTCGAGCGGTTTATACCTTCATCGTCCTAAAGCCGCCACGGCTGCCGATTTTTGCGTTTATACACAGCGGTGCGCCGCTGCTCAATCCGCTTGTGAAACCTCTCGTCTGAGGTCGCGGAAGAGATGATGAAATTCAGCAACACTGGGCCTTTCTTCATTAATGGGATGCACCCAATGACGACGCCCTTCCATTTTTAGAGCACTGTTTTGAAACAGAAATAAATTTACTGGGTGAAGCACAAACGACATGATGTCGAACAGATTCTATTCCTTGAACTAAATTGGTCTCTACACTCCATCATTGCGTGCAGTGAACATCTCGGATCATCTTTGCATCGCAAGCCATCGCTCGGATCATGTTTGCATCGCAAGCCATCGTTCGGCTCGGCATCGCACGGCGTGCAATGTGAACACCCACCACATCGCATCGCTCGACCCGGCTCGGCTCGGCTCGGCTCGGCATCGCACGCAGTGTGAACATCCACTTAGGGACGTATTGAGCTCGGTTTTCGAAATACGCTGCCGGCTGTACCAATTCAAATGTTTACCGTATTTACCGTCGAATCCATTTGCTGTTACCTTAGATCCCACATTCTAGACAAGCCTGGAACTGTGCTTAACTTCATTCAATTGCTAACAAATGGCTTAGACCACAAATCTGCTAATTCTTAAGTTACATCTGATAGTGCGGCTGCGACGGCTTCTAACTGATTTCTTCTCCCGATTTTAACTCTCAAGCATTCTAACAAATCTGCCATACATCTGCGCGGTGCGGTTGTAATACGAGCAGGTTCACACAGCTTCCCATCAATGGTAACCTGTGGCAATTTCCAGCTTTCTCACGTTAATATTAGTGGAACTACCTAAAGTTCCGTCATCAGATAAGTAGATAGTCTCGTGTAGTGTGGCTGGCCACATCAAGTTAGTTGGGTAGGGTAGTCGCGCACAATAGCCAACGCAGCAGATACTGACTATATTAGGTCGCAACTGCTGGGACACACTATGCGAATATCTGAGGAATCAGATGCAATGTTCTTCTCGTGGGAATTACACGATTTCAAACTTGTTTTCATGTCTCTTCCTTCGCTCGTAATAGTCGACCATGATTAGATCGAATGATGATGACTGTCAACTGCTAAACTTACAATCTACTTGGACGATATCATCCGTTGGAGCTCATAGACCTTGTTCTTCTGACTCTGCTCGGCAGCCTCATCCATCTCGCATCGGTGCTACTTCGTCCCTGTGATCGTTCCATTATTTTTAAATTTTGTGTGTTTTTGGGAGGGTCACGATACATCTTAGCGAGCCCGAAAACTATTCGACACTAATCTTTGCCATTTTGGACATTTTGACATGGATATGTCTTATAGCTGGGGGTCATCCTTAAAATTTGTCCGTCACACGAAATGTCTGTTTTTCTACTCGGGGGTCAGAAGAGGAAACAAGCCCATTGAAAATTTTTTTTTTCTGGTTGTGCATGTCGTTTGAGTGAAGTGGTCATTGTGCATAGCTGTTGCTTGTTGATCCGCGCGGGCGGTGCGCTTGCGGGGATCCTGTGTGTACATGTTGGGATGTTGATTTGATAGCGATAAAGGTTGACGTTGTGGACGGCAAGAAACAACATAGTGTACGGGTGAACGGGTGAACGGGCGAACCTTCAATGACCTTCAATTTCCGCCAATTCCCATTCATCATTTAATAAAATAGCCCGTGTTGTACTATCTGAATCACTAGGGTCCCAGAAAAGGTAGCAAGTAGTCAGTTCGACTAACCTTTGGACATGCGCAGACGCAATTTTGAGAGTGTGTACATTACATAGTTCCCGCCCCCGAAGATAGAGAGCGAGAGCCATCGCGGATGAAGTTCATTCTATCCAAATGGTTGTGCATTTGCAATGGCGGCGATTTGAGGTCTGACTGGCCCACAATGTGGGCCCCCACCACACATGCAATAAACATATCATAAAACAAAATGGCGGATTCGTACTGCGCGAGTTAAAATCTCCCAAGCCCCGAAATAGAGAAAGATTCGTCGTAGGATGTTATAGTTCCGGGCAGCTCATCGTGACATGATGTACATTCAGAGGTCTGCAGAAGATCAAATGCCCCCCCCCCCCCCTTCTGCAAAAATTCCAAAATTTTTCTTGTGCATTCTCTTTGTGCGTGTATTGGAATGTTTTGTTTACTTTTGTTAGTTTCCCTTTCTGTTTGCCGGACACAATCGCATAGAGTCGCACGCGTTACTTGAGAAACGGATTGTGTGTGCCGGACCCGGACTGTTGATTAAAGGGGCGGGGTTTGGCGGATAGTGTGGGAGCGATTTTGCAATAGATACACAAACACAATACACGTCCGATTGGGAAAAGATGGTGGGAAGCGTGATTGCGATTAGCAGAAACGTACTCAGAGAAATGTCGATAGGCTCCAGTATGCAACTGTACCGAACGGGTAGATGGAACAGGTAAATGGAACAGGGTGCAGGGTGAGGAGGTGAATATTGCACACACGCGATGCAAACGAAAACGAAACGATCCCGCAAGAGAAAGGAGCCCAAGCGGACAGGACAGAGCAAAGCAGAATTTATGACGAGTATCTACACTGCCACAAGATACATGGGTACATGGATATGTCTTATGCCTACCGAAAGCGTGGGACGTGTTTTTTCGAATGATTTCATCCAGTATAACTATACTGGGTTCTTTATAAAACTTACGTCGATATCTTCAACACCACAGGTTCCACGCAGTCGGTAGTCATACACATATCCATGTTCCGATGTATCTGCATGCAGTGTAGATATATTGTATCTTTTTTTTCTCACTATTTCCCGGGGGCTTTGGAAGTGCCACCATTCACCTCAGCTACACCAAAAATTAATAAGAGTGTGGGAAGGGGGAGAGGTGGGGAGTTTCGGGAATGCTAGCATTCATCTTAGTGACCTTGAAAACCAATGCTTTTGGAGATTATTTTTTAGATACTCACTCACCCTTATGTAGGGGACGGGATTGTTGGCTGCGGTCAAATCGAAAAATTCAAAACGTTAGAACCTATTCTGGATCATAACGGATCTGTTTATGGAATTTCCATGGAAATCGATAGAGCCGCTTGGCCGCAAAAAACGAACAAACATACAGCCCTTTTTTATAAATATAGAAGAAAGAAGATACAAATAGAAGATAAATAAGTCAACAATTCGTCACAGACAGATATGTAACGAATTGTTAACTGTGTTGACTGTGAGCTGTTTGAATTCGTTCTTTGCTGATCCTTGGCGTTCGATTCGCTATCTCTCTCTGAATTGCCCTAATCCCTTGTGGGGCATAGCGCGTCAACTGTTCCATGTGGCCCAGTTGACGTTTCCACGGCATAAACTGGTTTCGGAGAATGCAGTTGCCAGTATGCACCTCCTGCACATCCATGGTCACGAACGTCGTCGTGGACGGGATTCGAACCCGAAACGCCCCGGTAGTGAAACATGAGACTGATGCCTCAACACGCTGCGCTACCGGTCGCCCCGAATTTCGCTATGGGTCTGGCTAATATTAAGACAAACATCACCAGGTTTCACGACCGCCATCTTGATTTCACAAACGGCGCAATGGAACACTCTCAGCTTAGGCGGTGTGTGTGCGGGTGAAAAATGTCGGCTTTGAAATTCTTATCCCCACCATATGCCTAATACCAACTCATTTGCTACACGTCAGTTTAGTTACAGAAGAGAAAAGTAGTATAAGAGGGTCCAACCAAATTATATTACAAGCCGAAAAGTAACCCAGATGTCCAACCAAAGTAAACTTCGAATATCTGAAATAAAATGCGTTCCCAGCATATATCAGTATCACTCTCTTCATATCCTTACACACATTTCTAGCCTTAAATGGTTGTAACTGAACAGTCTGAAATCGGAAGCATTCTGCTGATTATACAAACTAAGTGGTTAACCAACTCGAGGTATACGGACATTGTGCTGAGATGGAAGCTACTTCGAATCGGGCGTAGGATTTCTTATAGGAGAGTTAAAAAGACGACAAAGAATGGGGACAAGCAAGAGGCTCTATTCAAGATGTCGTCACTTGAGAACCGGGTGGCTAAAGTGCTCTAGACGTGTTCTAGATGCGATGTACATAGCCGTTTTTGTCTGGCGGCAATTTCCCAACAACTTCTTGCTAGACCTATTCCGGAATGATGAAGACAAGACACTAACCAAGAGTGCAGGTGTTCCATAGACTTAATGGCGCCGCTTCACATTCCATTTTTGTCGTTCGCTGTGATCATCATGGGATCACACAACACATGGAACCATTATTAGTCCGACTTTATGAGATGATGCATGTGGGCGCGCTGTGCTAGTTGGATGGAAGAGTCGCATGGGAATTGGAATGTGATTCAGAACTAAACTTAAAATCTGTCACTATAATGCTAATGACCGCGCATGGACCTTATTCAATTTGAAAGGTGAGATTGCATATTTTTGTCATGAAATTTGTTTTGATCGAACTCTCACGTAAAGGGCGCATGGCATGTTTGATGAGCTGTTTTTGCATACCACTAGTAAATGTTAACATGTTGGACGACCGGTAGATCAATACGTAGAAGCACCAGTTTTAGGCTGCGCGCACGTTAGCACGCGTTCGCGTGTCGCGTTCACGTGTTTTATGTCAAACGGTTTGAGTCTATGGTTTCCAGCCAAAGACGCGAATCTGTCAATATGACACATGCTCGGCTATTGTCGTAAATTGAGTATTATTGTGCTTTATAATGGATAATAAGTTAAGAATTGAGTGGCAAAACAAACGACTGGGGAGTAGTAGGATGTGCATAAGCACACATTTCATACTAAGATATTGTCTGTAACACACAATAATGAACTTAATTTGGTTATACGATAACAGCCGAGCATTTGTCAATTCGACAGATTCGCATCTTTGGTTGCAAACCATAGACTCAAACCGTTTGACATAAAACACGTGAACGCGACACGCGAACGTGTCCCAACTTGCGTGCAGCCTTATGTCCGACTCCGACTACCGGCGTTTCGGATTCGAATCCCGTCCACGACGACGTGCGTGGCCATGGACGATTGTGTTGTCTTCATCCTGTGGTGCGGGGCGTAATAATAAGTGACACCATCTCCCTATTTATCGCAGATATACGGCTAAATGGGGAGGCAGGAGGTGTATGCTGGCGACTAAAACTACTTTATGTCAACGAAACGTCAACTGGGCCACATGGAATAGTTGATGTGCTATGCGTCATAAGGACAATTGCGTAAATGTTGACACTGGGTGCGTTCCCAAAAGTATCGTAAATCCGCTACTTATCCATTGTCCCTTGTCCGATTCGTGATTTCTCCGGGAAACGACACGATACCCTTGCCGTCATGAATATATTTCACACAAACATACGCCGCTTAATAAGGGATATTTCCACTTTAAACACAATTTTCAAATAAAATTACGAGCGAGGACAGACTTTCCGGTCACTATACGCACTTTGAGGCCAACAAACAGTTATTTACAAATGGAGTGACAGCAGGGGCGGATCTAGCCAAGACCTAAGGGGGGGGGGGCGGCGGCAATATTGCGGGTTGCCTACACGAACATTTCAGCTTAAAAAAATGAACGTTCTGCAGACGCATAACTGACCGTAACGCCGTCGTCGATAGCAATTGCTTTTTGGGCAACACATACGGGCGGCTTCACATAGTGTCTGACTAGCCGACACGTTGTGCACTCCCTAGCACCGTGCGTCTCTCCCGTCCAGCGATTCCTCGGGTGAACAAAATGCTCCAGGAGTGCTTGCTCGGTATTCGTCGCATTGGATGAAATTCGTTCACCCGCAGGTGCAGGTGCTTGGATGCCGACAAAGTGTTATCCACTTGGCTCGTTCGTGACTCGGTAACAGCCATAATGTGGTGCCGCCATATGTCACAAACTTCCTAGAAAGAAGAAAGAAAGAAGTTTTCTTTTTATACCTCTCACGGAGTGAGGGTATATTAACTTTGTCATGATATTTATAACTCATAGAAAGAAGCACCTCCGAGCTCCGACCGAATAAACTACAATATATATCCTTTATCAGCATGATGAGACGAGTTGATTAACTCTCCGCCCGTCGCGCCATTTTTTTTACGCCGATCGTCGCGCGGGGTCATCAGAGACCCCAAAAATAAACAGCATCCAATTAATCTTGTAACCTACATTTTATGTATTATTTTAACGGATTACATTTAGGTGATAAGGTCGCATTGAAATAAGAAGAGATAATTCAAAGTTAGTTATTTAATTATACTATATAAACTTAACGAAAAAAAGCAACAATTTTCTCAATCTTTGGAAAATGTAAATTTTAATATTAACTTTTTTTTTATAAAAACGAAACATTTGCTTTCAATCTTACAACTATTTAAAATCAACACATTTCAAATAGTTGTAAGATTGAAAGCAAATGTTTCGTTTTTATAAAAGAAAGTTAATATTGAAATTAACAATTTTCAAAGATAGAGAAAATTGTTGCTTTTTTTCGTTAAGTTTATATATTGTAGTATAAATAAATAATTAATTTTGAATTACCTCTTCTTATTTCAATGCGACCTTATCACCTAAATATAATCCGTTAAAATAATACATAAAATTTCTATGGGCATTTTTTTAACCGAATGTGTTAATATGCTGGAATGGAATGAAACGTTTCCTCGCGAAACAGTTACGCGAGGAAACTCGATAAATCTAAACACACCCAACTAACAATTTTGTTCTTATAGAGATCTTCAAGGATTTTATAAGAACTACATTTAGTTTCAGCTAAGACTTATTAACTTGCAAATTGTTCTGATAGAAATCTTAAAGAACGTTTCTAGCCAAAAAGTGGCGTATGAAATTATGAGTATAAAGTATTTTAAGAATTCTTCAAGTCTTCTTGACAGCTCTAACTAGAGAACTTATCAGAAAGATATCAGTAAAAGTACGTATAAGTGATTTACAGTAATCTGCTACACATACATAGATCACCTTTTAGAATCTTAACTAAGAGACAAAGATTTCTATTGGTTTTCAGTAAATAAATTTTGTGCTTATTGTAGCATTAAGTGAAATTCATGATACTTTTGGAAGTTCTCTATAAAAATACGAATGGAGTTGAAATTCATACTTGTATTATTGGTCTGATGCACTTTTTCGCAGTGGATTTTGTCGATTTGATAGCCAAATTTTCTCTGCGAAAAAAAAATTTTCTGATCAAATGCTGTACAAAACTCCCAAAAAAACGAATCCCTCTCGAAATTTTGCATACATGTATTTTACATTTAATGTTCATCATGAATTAAATGTAATTTTTGCATAGTAGCTAATAGTGGCCTAAAATGTATTAAACACGTTCTTATTTTCTTGTCAGACCCTAAGAAATACATTTAAAATGAAAATATCCAAAGTTTCCCCAAGTATTGAAGAAATTAATTTCTGGCGCAATAATTGTCATAACCAAACAGTCGAAAAAGATGGCGGTTCTCTCAAGCTCTATTTTAAAGAACTTATATATACCATAAGTAAATTATAATAACTTCTTCCTATTAAACTTTTCTTCAAAATTGCAATTAAACTATATCTTTCCCTACAACCTTCGCCTGACTTCTTTAAGTATCAGAGTGTATAGCTTTCTCATTTAAAGCCGTTCTACTCATCTCTATTTAAGCTAAAATATTACAACCCTGAAACAGGAATATATTCTTGATCAAGCTTATTATACAAGCAGTACGAGAGTTGACAAACGGCAATTATTCCCTATAATGGTTTAGTTAGACCTACACTGCATTAACACTTAGTTAGAATGGTCTAAAGCAAAAACTTTAAGAGGATCTTTTCTAATATTTTAACACACTTGCAAAAATTACTTTTAAGGCTATAATCTGAACAAAATGCCTTTAAAGTTTTCATCGAGCTTCCAATCTGCACTAAAGACTTTTTACACGTCTTTTCTTTTAAAAGTTACAACAGATTCAGGTATTAGTTTTACTTTTTAGCAGAATGCCTAATAAATATCTTTAACGTAATATTTCGTTCCGAAAGGTTTAATACCGATATTATAGGAGTTTTGGTTCTCACCTCAAGAGCAAATTGTTAGTTGGACACCCTACTACTCGGAATGTCCTATCCCATCAATGTATCATACATGAATGTTGAATTGGTTCCCTATAAAAATATATCAATGTTAAAACCTGAAGATCAGTTGAAAACCTTAATTTTCCCATTTTTTTTCTCGTCCTCTTCCTTCTCTTTTTATACCCTAGACTTTTAGTATTGGGTATATTGTTTTTGTTACGACGGAAATATGTAACACCTTAAAGGAGGCTCCGGAGGTATAGCAATGTATATATATATAAATGATCAGGGTCACCTCCTGATTCGATTTAGCCATGTCTGTCTGTCCGTCTGTCCGTCTGTTTGTCCGTTCGCACGATAACTTTCGATAGGATGAAGCTAGAGCCTTGAAATTTTGGTCAGATGTTGGAAATATAATCTAGTTGGTTGGTATTTAAAATGGGTATGATCAGGCCAAGAGAACGCCTACCTCCCCTACATATGTAAAATAATTAATGTATTTATAACTCCTGATTAAATAAACATGAAAAGCTCTAGCTCTGATAGATTGCTCGTGAGGGTAAAACTAACGCTAAATTTCTTACAAAGAACCCCGTACTACCCTACTTTTCAGGTTTTTGTCCATAACTCATGAGCCAATTGACGTAGACAGCTGAATTTTGGCATGTAACCCTGAAGTGAGGAGCTGCTTGGGTTTTAGTAAGTTGGGCATAATCAGATCAAAGGAACGCCTACCTCCCCTGCAAAATTAAAAAAAAAATTAAATATTACTTTAATTGCGATAACTTTCGATAGAATAACACTAGCGAGTTGAAAGTTTGGCAGAACGTTGGTAGTAAAACCTAGTTAGTTGGCGTTGAAAATGGGCAAGATCCGACCCAAAGAACCCCTACCTCCCCTACAAATGAAACTTCAAATAAGTGATAACTTTTGATAGAATGAAGCCAGCGACTTAAAATTTTGGTCAACTGTTTCAAGTGAGATTAAGTTAGTTGGCATTAAAGATGGGTTAGATCCGACCTAAGGAAATTTTATATAAGCGATAACTTACGACAAATAAAGCTAGCGACATGAAATTTTGTTCACATGTTTGTAGTAGGATCCAGTTGGCTAATGCTTAACCCATTAATGCCTGATGGGTATTTAAATACCCATAAAACAACGGTGCATTCAAATAGGTATTTCTCCTTATAGGTTAGAAATTTCACTTTCATTTCTTTTGTATTACTTATATTAAGGATAGTGCCGCAAATAGTTCCTTAGAAGGAGTTCAGAATAATCAGGATTACTTGGGGGTTTCCCCAGTCGAAAATTATGATTTTTTTGGATTCCACGAGATGGGCGTCAAATTGGCTATATAAACAGGAAATCGGGAAAACTTTGCTAGAACTAATTAGCATCTAGTGTCCTTTATCTAATAAAAATAAAAAATCCACGGTAGAATTGGTTTTTGGAGTTCCAGACGTAATTTACTCCTTTGGGTATTTAAATACCCAACAGGCTTTAGTATGAACAAAATGCACATGAAATCTAGGGAAATGAGTATCTTGATGTATGAAGACCAATGTATGAAAAATGATTTTATCATCTAAATAATACAGAGTTCACCCATACAACAATATAAGAAGACATTATTTGGCCTTTTTATTGATGGGTATTTAAATACCCATCTCATATCTCCATTCAACCTGCACATATCGATCTGAAATTTTGCAAATATACTATTATAACTAATATTAACTTTCTGACAAAATTTCAGTCAGTTGAAAACCTTAATTTTCTAATTTTTTTTTACTTTTTTTCCTTTTTCTTCTTTCTTTTTCTTTTATTTTTTTTCTTCTCTTTTTTTTCTTCTCTTTTTTTTTGCCCAAGGGGGGGGGGGGGCAATGTCCCCGTTGCCCCCCCCCCTTAAATCCGCGCCTGAGTGGCAGAACTTGTCAAGAGCGAACTGTCAAAACTCTAGGAATCGTTGAAGGGGTAATCGGATCGGAAAAAAATCGTGATACTTTTGCCCTTCACAAAGATTCTGGTATCGGTGTCTGAAATCGTACCGTTTTCGCAAAGTATCTATGAAACCGTGTCGACGCGCTTCCGACACCGTCCAAAATAGAAACGCAGCCACTGGGAACAAGGAAACCGACCGAGAAGCAACATCTGGACCCAGTCTCCATGAAGAAATCAACGATAACGGTAATTTCCATATAAACTGGTAATTAGCTTTCAGCTGCTTGCTTTCCAACCCGACAATCATTATGTTGCTAATATTGGCTGTTAACCAAGTTAGCAGGTATAGCTTCTAGGATAGTTGGTTGCCCTCAGCATTAGCAGGTAAAGATTAGCAATTGTAGCAGAAGCGTCAACGATAAGCACATACATTGGCCGATCCATCGGCCGATATCGATATCCGATGGATCGGCCTGTGTATATGCTTATCGTTGACGATTTTTTTGAGAGTTCCGTATAATTTTTGATCAACTGACATTTTGTGGCGATCCATCGGCCGATCGATCGGGCGACGGATCGGATAATGTATGGCGGCTATAAAATAAAGTTTTGAGATTTTGTGTTTGGGGATTTTGTGTTTAGGCATTATGAATCTATTCAATATCCAAGCCTATACTGACTAATTTAAGACTGTATCAAGTTTAAAGAAAATACAGTAACGCAGACTGTCGATCCCCTATTCACCAAAACCGATTTCCGTATTCATTGTATTTTATTGAAAACAGATATACACAATCTATTGTAGAATAGCTTCAAACTAATCAACATGACAAACCGTAAGAACATTAAAGTCGACCTCTGGGGTCTTGTAACGAATGTTCAGTACGCTCAGGTGTTCATTTACAAGTTACATGCGAGGATGACTGGTGCACGTATTACGAGTACATGTAGGTAGACAAGTTCAAGCGAATATCTGACAAGAATACTTTATAAATATATATATGGTCTAATGATGGGTTTTGGAGTTACCACTGCCAATTGTGTAGTTTGTTGATCGACGAACATTCTTTCCCCTGTGGTGTGGGGCGTAACAGGGCAGAATAACAATTGCACGTTACATTAACAAAATTGTTCTCGATAGAGCTGGTTGTTAGTGTAGTGCGTACGATTGTTATTCTGCACTTACTTGATCTGGACTGCAAAAAAACGCAGCTGTAAGGCATATCCGGGTAAGGAAACATCAACTAACCAATTAGGGGTGGTTGACGCGCTACGCCCCACTGTAGGGGTTAGGAATAGTGATTGTTCATGGTCATCTGCATATCTTTTGAAGCCGACTTGACTTTGCCAAACTGGTTAACTGGTTTTTTTTTAAAGAAATGACGAGCTTTTTTTTAAAAAAAGGTTCCTGATCCTTTGGTCCGAAGTATCTATCGATTGGCAACCCTCTCCTGCCAGACTCCAGCAAATGCCTTCAATTCAAGATTGTTAGGAGCTTGAAAAGCCTGAGATTTATATTCGTATCGCGATTTTCTTCTATACATAGAACAGCACAACGCGATGAACTGCTACGACCAAGCGCAGGCTCTCGTATCCATAAATGGTTAGTCGGGAGTCTGGTTCACATTCTACATAACACAACCATTGCTCGGACTTAAATTCCTTTGCACAAATAGGTTGGCTGAGTGAAGTAGACTCATAAAATGCAGCAGCAACATTAGCAGCCTGGCAATTGTGTGATCAATGACGGCAAGATTAAGCCTTGGACGCAACTTCATATGGGAGCCTTCAACCCGCACTTAAGAAGGCACTATACCTATTTAACGTACGTGCAATGTATGTACATGCACCAGTGTTGAACTTAACTCGTGCAAGTGCTCTATGAATCCAAAGAGTCACAAAAGATTTTCAGGTGTTTCAGACTGTTAGCACATTCTTATTGCTGTGGTTTCTCCTTGACCTTATCAGGTGTCGTTACTTGGGTTAACGTTTTCCGACTTCCATTAACTTCGATGATCACGATCTTGACTTATGGTCCCATCGAAGCGCTCACACTTTACCTGCCACTGGCAGGTTTTCTTGAAATTACACACGCTACGCTCCAGTGTGCATGTGCATACATACGATACGAGGATGCTTCTGATGATGACGCCGTACTTTAATTTGATCTTTGATCCTGGGATCGTATCAGTCAAAACGTGAAGTGCACTAAACATCCTTTCAGAAGTAACGTATCCAGATAGTGCGCCGACATGTTCGATGAGTTCATGAAAGCTTGTCAATTCGCAAAGATAAGTAGCAGGCATTCATGTGAGGTTGAAGGTTCAATATATACGATGAGAGGTGATAGATGCCCGCATTATATAAACCGAAAGAGTCTGGTGGATTCCTGTACATTTGTTTGGTCGTTGCGACTCCGTACAGCAGACAAAGAACCCTAAGGTTAGGTCTTTTCACCCAATCGGCGACTCATCGGCTTACCGAATGATGGATTTGAACATGGGGTCAAAAGGAAGTTTTCACATGATCAGCCGGTGAGTTGGACTCTAATTTTCTACAAACCTTCCTTAGGGGGCGACCGGTAGCGCAGTGTGTTGAGGCATCAGTCTCATGTTTGACTACCGGCGTTTCGGGTTCGAGTCCCGTCCACGACGACGTTCGTGGCCATGGATGTGCAGGAGATGCATGCTGGCAACTGCATTCTCTGAAACCAATTTATGCCAACGAAACGTCAACTGGGCCACATGGAACAGTTGACGCGCTATGCCCCACAAGGGGTTGGAGCAATTGAGTGATGTTAAGAGTCATCTCAAATACTTTACATCCAAAGCACACGCATTAATGGCGTGTATTTTATGCTTGGAAAACCGTTGAGCTACTCAGATTTTGTGTCGTGATCCGCAATACTCCCAATGTCATCTTCAGTCTAAGAGCCGTGATAGAACTACTTTATGGCTTGGGAGAAAAGTACCACTTAAATAAAATAAATAAATAAGGACAGGCTAAGGTACCCAAAGGTGGGCACTGCGACCATGAGATCTATTGTGCCTTATAGCCTTAAACTAATCCAAAAGACTCTCAATCAGCCTGATAAAGGCCAGAAGGTCCTTTGTAGGAGCGCTCTTAACGACCGCGGAGCTCACGATGGAATCTCCAAGAAACAAGAACCTCGAACGAGCAACCGCCGGGCATTCGCAGAGAAGGTGTTTGGTTGACTCAATGTCCTCCAGGCAAAGTCTGCATTCCGTTTCAGTAGCCAGACCCATTTTGTTGAGGTGATATCTTACCCAGTGGTGTCCCGTGAGGTAACCAACGATTAACCTCAGGTCCGCTCTGCCCAGGCGGCTAGTTTCTTTGATACCGTATGGGTTTATAAGATCTTTCGACTGACGAAGACCAGCGAGATCATTCCAGTGACGCAACCTTTCATTTGCGGACCATTGCTTAACCAGCTGTCTGGTTGTAGCCCAGCTCAGGCCACAGTACGGATCAGGCCCGATAAATTTCACAGATGAGCTCTGCCTAGCGAGTTCATCCGCAGCTTCGTTACCTTGAATGCCCTGATGGCCTGGTACCCAACATAGAGTTACCCGATTGGTGTTTGTGAGACACTGAAGGGTATCAAAACACTCTTTCACTAATTTTGAAGAAAATTTGTATGAAGAAAGAGCCTTAATAGCTGCCTGGCTGTCCGTGCAGATAGCAATGTTTGCGCCATTAAGTTTCTTGTGCAGAATTTCTCTGGCGCAGGTCTCAATGGCATGGATCTCTGCTTGAAATATGCTGGGCCAGACGCCCATGGCGATTGAAATCCTGGTGCTCGGTCCAAAGACCCCAGCACCAACTCCCTGATCAGTCTTTGACCCATCCGTAAACCACATGGTACAGCTAGGGTCAGGACAGAGGTTGGCACTATCCCATTCCGTGCGGCATGGAATTGAGACCGAGAATTTTCTATCGAAGCAAAATTCCGTAGTCATGTAATCTGATCTCGAACAGATCTGCAAACCCGGAATCCGCTCCAGGATGCTCATGTGGCCCTGATTGTACACATGAGCATCATAAGTTAAACGCACTCGAAGAGCGCTAAGAGCCGCAGATTCCTGTATAAAAATATGCAGCGGAGTAAGACCAACAATCGCCTCAATGGCCGATGTCGGACATGTACGGATGGATCCTGCCATACCAAGTCATGCAAGACGTTGTAGTTTGGTACACAACTGTATGGTGCAACGCTGCTGCGTTTTGGGCCACCATACTAGCGCAGCATATGTCACGACTGGTCGTACCAGCATCAAATATAGCCACTTAGTCATTTTAGGGGTGAGGCCCCAGGTTTTACCAAAGAGCGATCTGCAAGCCCACATGATTCGAGTGGCCTTATTAATGACAGTCTCGACGTGATTGCTCCAGTTGAGCCTCCAGTCCAACGTAATGCCCAGACACTTGACTTCAGTGGAGAACTGAAGTACCGTCCTGCCTAGACTGACCGAGCTTAAGTTAAGAATTTTCCTCCGTGTGAATGGGACCAAGACGGTCTTTTGAGGGTTAACACTCAGGCCAACTTCAGTGCACCAACGAAGGACTAAGTCAAGTGCAGCACCCATCACCTCAGTGACGGTCGTTTCAAACTTTCCTCTGATTATAATAGTTATATCATCGGCATATCCAATAGCATGATAACCATAATCACATAGCCTAGCTAGTAACTCGTCTACGACTAGTGACCAGAGAAGTGGGGAAAGAACTCCTCCCTGAGGACAACCTTTAACAGCATTAACACAGGAGAAGGCGCCACTCAACGTTGAGTAGATCTCGCGCTCGCGAAGCATGGCATCGATCCACATAATAGTGGCTGTGGGTATATCTCTGAGCTCAAGTGCTCTAGATATGCAGCTGTAGCCAGTATTGTCGAAAGCTCCCTCGATGTCAATGAAGGCGCACAAGGCAATTTCCTTGTCATTGAGGGTTTTTTCAATCGTTCCTACGAGATTGTGTAAGGCAACCACTGTCGACTTACCTTTTACGTAGGCGAACTGGGTACGATGCAGGGGTGACGTGCATTCCATTTTCTGTCGAATATGCAGATCCAATAACCTCTCCATAGTTTTTAAAAGAAACGATGAAAGGCTTATCGGTCTGTAAGATTTAGGTAGCTCTTCCGGCTTGTTTCCGTTTTTTGGAATGAACACCACGTTGATCGCTCTCCATAAACGCGGTATGTAGCTGAAGGTGTAGCTAGCTCTGAACAGGGCAATCAATGGATTGATAATGAAAGTACCACTTTATCCCTTTTCGCTTTTGACTGGCTTCAACACCTTCCACCTAGCATTAGAATACGCTATTCGGAGGATGAATGCTAACACCAGACGAGCGCTACTATTACATATTTTTGCGAAAACTATTTCGAACAAAACGTACCAATCACGCGTCAACATTTGGTTCATTACAGAGACCAGCAAAACAGGAGATGTCAGACCATGGGGAAGTGCTCGGACTAACGCACAAACAAACAAACGCACATACGCACAGCATGGATCATTGCATATACCCATCATATGAATATATGGGACGGGCCAAAAAAAAAACGACTGACTAATTTTGAGCTTTCTCGATGTTATTCGCGTAGCTATTGTAGCGAACTATCTTTCTCTTCAAAAATAGTAACAGACGCTAACGTTAGAACACCATTCATTAACAGAACAGAAATTTACGACTTCGAAGCATACACGAAGTCATAACATTGCCTCATTGATGTAAAGAACAGCACCAAATGGTCATGGAACACCTCCAACTATACAAACATTGTCTGAACTCGGAACAAACTCCAACCCACTCCGTAGCCTAAACTCTGAAATCACTCCACAATCTAACAAAGCCAGGCCTGTGTACCAAAGTCCAGTGAAGTTGGTGGGCGCACGGAAAGAACTCTTCTGGAATCCATGGACACTTAAAAGGCCACCAAAGACGAGTCATAGTCACGGGAGCCTGGGTAGGTATGTAGGTTCCTCCAGGTAATACAAATCTGTGGGATGGCGATGAATTTTATTGAGAATTAATGGACGGACATGTGGCTGCTAGCCATAAAGATTGACTCACCACCGCCACAATGAATAGGTGGTACACTTTCTGAATGTTACCTGGACCACCTGAAATCTTATTGCTGAAACAATCTTTAGTCTTCCCGGTAATGTGCAGGTGTTCAAAGAACATTGCAGTATTGTAGTCGCAAGAGAATGGGCGAAAAAGTTTCAGATCGAAGTTAGATTATTTCAATTGAAAGTCACAGCTTGGCGAGCATTTGAAGGGACTATAACCATTCCGGATGAGCGGGTAGTCCCTTTCAATTAACCATTCATATGTTCTGTTTGAGACCTTGGGTCTCTCTCGACTTGAAACGAACTTCTAACGTCAACGTAAATCATTCAAATGGTACAAATGGAAATAGGCGTACGAGTATATCACAGAAATCGTGACGCCAGGTGTCATTTTGGTATGCAAGAGCATTGTCAACATGGAACCATTTAACCAGAGCCAATGTTTGTTGTACAGACACTGCACTGTTCTAGTTCTGCATCGACTACGCCCTTTTCAAAATAATGTTCTGCAATGTTGCAAACGATTAGAATTATACATACGGACAAATGATTGCCGATAAATCACCCAAGTGTTGTTCTTAGTTTACAGATTATGGTGTCTTGAGACAATGACACGCGTCACAGTCTAACAACAAATAGAAATGGTTGACAGATTTGTGGGTGCGATTTCTTTTTTCAGTATGTCCAAACGGTTACGTATTACGTTAAACAATTCATCTGGAATCAGAGTCATTTCAGTTGCAAACAATAAACCCATATGGGAAATGCAACATTAAACGGTCGTAACTGCATGCTTACGCGAATTGCATTAGACAAGAAGCTGGGATTCTTTTTGACATGGATATGTCTCATCGCTGGGGGTCATCCTAAAATGTTTTTCGTCACGCAATATGTCACCATTTTGGTAAGGGAAGTGTAACTCCGTTAGTTTTCATATAACGAAAATCGTTCACCACTTATTGGCAAGCTCTGAATTTATCTCAACAACTCGTGCTGCCAAAATCCACCCTGAAACGGCCATACACGATCCGGAATTCCTCAAGTCCGGGCCTGATCAGTTTTTCCGGACAGGAATTCCGGATGGTGTATGTTCGGCTTTAGAGTTATCATCTGACCACAAGGCTCTTGTTCCATAGGCTGTTAAGATTACGACTTCAGGATGCATTGAAAACTCTCTCTCCATATTTCATAAACATGTCCCTTTACAGCACAAATTAGCAATTTGCTTCAACAATGTACTCTAACGATAATAATAAACAATCTACAATAGTATCCCTCATACATGTTTCCGAGGTGTCGTCAAGCAGTTTGTCCGTCTGAACTTGAAAAACACAACATATCCAACCTTGTCCGTGTTGCGGACAGAACAAATATACATATATCAGCGTCCCTGACTGCTTGTTCAGTCGCCTTTTAAGAAATGCCGCCAATATTGTGCTATCGCCAATATTAAGTGTCAAAGATATTGAAAATGTGAACAAAGGACGGACGGTGCGGCGCGGCGCGGTGCGACAACAACGACCGTACGAATGCAACCTCAAAAGGGAACCAGAGGCAATTAAATCTCGGGGCATCATCATGGGACACCGATGGGGCCTCGGGAATCTGTTCACCGTGGTTATGGCTGGAGTTCAGCCTGTTTGAAGCTGTTGAATACATCATTTTAAAAACACGCACTGGAAAGGAATATAGTCCAGTGGCCAGCAACACAAGCATATTGGCGACAGAATGGCGGGTGCACACCTGCATCCGATCGGATAGCGTACAATAAGAAGCGACATCCAAGCCCCAAAGTTGATGATGGTCGGGGTTGCTATAGTTAAGTTCGATATTGATGTTCTTGGGTATACTCGTATGTACTTCAAACTCGGCAAAATTACTACATCACATTCTTAAGGGGCTTCTAGACGTTATATCAATTTGAGACCATAGCCATCAGTCGAGCTTTCCGTCCAGCTATCAGTCGAGCTAGCAGTCCAGCTATCAGTCGAGCTACCAAATCTGGTCCGATTTAAAAAATATCTGGGTCCGGGAAGGTCCGCTGATCCGAATAGTTCCACTGATCCGAGTAGGTCCGCTGATCCGAATACTTCCAATGATCCGAGTAGGTCCGCTGATCCGAATAGTACCACTGATCCGAGTAGGTCCACTGATTCACTAATCCGGTTAGGTCCACTGGTCCGAATAGGTCCGCTGATCCGCATAGTTCCGCTGATCCGGATAGTCCGCAGGTCTGAGTAGTTCCGCAGACTGAATAGGTCTGGTCTGAAGATCTGGGTAGGAGACTAGGGATAGGTAGATAATAGAAGCATAAAGGTTTGGAAAGAAAAAAAACAGATTACCAGGAGTAGGTCTGGGATCTGGGTCTAGGCTTAACAGTATACACAGATTTTGAAAGAATAGAAGGTTTCACATCAATGTGGTAGGTTTAATGGAAGAGTTGAGTAGGAAGGTTAGCACAGTGGAGTGGTGGGATGGATAAGGTCGAAGGAAGGGAAACGCATTTTAAGACCTTTGGTCAGGAAAAACGAACCTTCTTGGACATGAAGTGGAACCTAGACAATATGGGGCAATCGCACTATCCGCATTAGACAAAGCTCAACGGAAAGCCTTCAACCTTATTGGCGTATTGGCGATGAATACATAACATACCGTATCTATCCACTTGAACACCGGCGAAACGTCGGTTGTTTTTCACTTTTTTATCGCTACTACAACCGCCGTTGCTCTGACGAAATATTCAGTCTTATTCCTGAGCTTGTTCTTCCTTTGCGAAGCACCCGGGTAGCCAGCCGTGCCCATCCTCATTTTCTTGAACTCAGCAGTAGTCGCACCGTTAAATTCTATGATTCATTGGTATCCAGAACAGTACGAACGTGGAACTACCTACCATCTTTTGTTTTTCCCTGCAGTTATGATCTGCAAAAATTTAAACTAAACGTACACCGGTACCTCAGTCAAACTCAACCTATCCCAGCCCCACTACCCTAATTTCCAAAGCTTTCCAAGGCTGTACTCCCGCATCAAAGGGTATCCCCCAAGCTTTAGCATAAACATAAAAAAGGAGTGGGGCGCTAGGATGACGTCATGCTAGCTCTACCATGCGAAAAACGTTATCCTGGCAAGTCGGCAGGAGCAACAAATTAGCAAATATGCATTAAATTTTGTTAGATATGTGCCAGTGGGGATAGGCACCGCAGCAGAAGATGAGATGAGAGATGAGGGTTATCAAAATTTAAACGATTAAATCTGTTTTCCGACTGGGGGGTGTTCATTGACACCAGAATCAGTATCTCTAGGCTTTAAAGTAAGTTTACCCTACCCTAGTTTGAAGTTATTCAATCCCTCGATAAAAGCTACGTGCGTTCGATAACTACAATCTACTTGTGGAGGTGCAGACTGAGTGAGAGGAGGAGGAATACTCGAGGTATCTAGAATATCGTGTTCAACTTGAATACCGCAGTTTTCTTCCAGATCGGTGATGTTAATGTTAGATGACCCCGTTGGACTACTGATCGCGATGTTGCTATAGAGCATGGTTGGAACTTTGTGTTCGGCAAGGATCAGGCTGTCTGATACGATGACGTTTATTACTCGAAAGGCGGGGCGAGGATTGCCGCAGAATGCCGATTCCTGTTGCTCATATCCACAGGAGGTTATGAGCGTTGCATTGGTTCTGAGTTTGTACAGATTAGAATTACGGCTCAATTCGGCAAGAAGCAGATTTTAAGAGAAAGCCGAGTTGCTGTTCCACTAGCTTAGTGGTGAAATCTTGGCGGTAGGCAGTGTTCGAGGCCGAGACCGGTAGCGCAGTGTGTTGAGGCATCAGGCAGTCTCATATTTGACTACCGGCGTTTCGGGTTCGAATCCCGTCCACGACGATGTTCGTGGCCATGGATGTGCAGGTGTATGCTGGCAACTGCATTCTCCGAAACCAGTTTATGCCAACGAAACGTCAACTGGGCCACGTGGAACAGTTGACGCGCTATTTCCACAAGGGGTTAGGGCAATTGAGTATGCCAGCTGAAAACAGGGCTAAAAAGGTTACGTTTCACGCTCCTTTCGGCTGTAGGAGTTTCAATAATAATTATGAGGGCCTTGTCCGACCCGTCCTGTCCTGGTGCAGGATAAAGCATTAAAAGGTGACTGAAGAAAGAACTAAGAGCCGTTTTCAAAAGAAAACGGCGTAGCGTAGCCTAAGATTAAGAAAATAGAAAGAAAAAAGAAAAACACCTTTTTCTTTATCTATGAGCGTAGCTTAGAGATGACATAGCCAATTGTAATGAAGCCTGTAATTCGGTGATTGGGCCTAGAGGCATCACTTCCGTTTTCAAATTGTTGAATCGAATTAGTTTTGACAACTCAACCAATTCGAAAACGGATACACCTCAAGGCCAGAATGCGATATTTATTTTTATAAGCAAAACAATTACCTGTCACTCGTCTAGACGGAGGTCTCGCGTAGATCCAATTAGCGAGACGATACCATAATCCGTGATGCTCCTTACCGGGAGAAGTAGCGCATCCCTCACAGAATCCGGACTCCTGCCTAGCAGTTGAGGGTGTGTAGTCTTCCTTCTTCTTCTTCCTTATTCGGCGCTCCGGTTAAGGCTTGGGATGCTGAGGACACTGTTTCAATAATCCTACAAAGAGACAAAAAAATAAATAAATATAGTCAACGAACACTTAGCTTGTATTGACAATTGAGAATTGTCAGAATGACATTTTTCTATTATGGGGAAATGTAACAGTGCTGCCATATGGAGTTATGGGGATAGTGCGGAAAGTGTAATTGTTTGCCATTTCCCACTTTTTTCGTCGGGGGAATTTTGTTTTTGTCCTTTTTCCGGCAGAGGGGGCAACCATGAAATTTTGGCGACCTCATGTCTTTCTTCCAGTGACAGTGGTGCGGTGCGGACCTCTCGGCCGCCGCCAAAAGAAAAAATAGAATTGCAGCGTTAAAAATAAAGAAAGGGGTAAGCGAGTTTTGTGTCGTTAAGGCCCTACACGAGAGGGAAATTGGCTTAAATTGCTGTCTTCTCTTCTTTTTTTTCACCTATAGAGTAGCCCAGCAGCAGCTGACCACGCACGGACTTTGAAGTTTGTTTGTCGTATTGGAGGAAACTTGTGGATTTATTTAGAGATGGAGAATTTATATTCGATTTTTCTTGTTTAACTGCTTTCAAAATTGCTTATTTGACTGTGGCGGCGACGAAGCAGAGTCTGTGTTCTAACCGGAAAGCGAAGCAGCAAGCGGTTCCCCATCGGGGCTTCTTCGACAAAAGCGGCGCCTCTGCGGCCACATTTTGTGAAGGAAGCAGTAAGCGGTTCCTCATCGGGGCTTCTTCGGCAAAAGCGGCGCCTCTGCGGCCACATTTTGTGAAGGAAGCAGCAAGCAGTCTCCTCATCGGGGCTTCTTCGGCAAAAGCGGCGCCTCTGCGGCCACATTTTGTGAAGGAAGCAGCAAGCAGGCTCCCCATCGGGGCTTCTTCGGCAAAAGCGGCGCCTCTGCGGCCACATTTTGTGAAGAAAGCAGCAAGCAGGCTCCCCATCGGGGCTTCTTCGGCAAAAGCGGCGCCTCTGCGGCCACATTTTGTGAAGGAAGCAGCAAGCAGGCTCCCCATCGGGGCTTCGTCGGCAAAAGCGGCGCCTCTGCGGCCACATTTTGTGAAGGAAGCAGCAAGCAGTCTCCCCATCGAGGCTTCTTCGGCAAAAGCGGCGCACCTACGGCCACATTTTTTTTGAAGGAAGCAGTAAGCGGTCCCTATCGAGCCTTCCGCAGCACCGGATATTGAACCACCATCACGGTCAGTAAGAAACAAAAAAATTCGTGTCCAAGAGGTTCGCACGTCAATGATACGGCAGAGAAAAAAAAAACGAATACATGTAGAATTTATTGTGTTAAGATAGGAAAAAGGAGTGTTGTGATATTGTGTCATATTGTGTAAATTGAAATTTTGTTTGTATGTTTTTTGTAGCGAAATCCTGTGTAGTGTTGCGCTGCGCGAGCTGCTGCGATTTAGTGTAGTTGTCTTGCTAAAAAAAAAAAAAAAATATAGCTGTGTATCGCCCTGTAGCGGCCGCCACCGGAAGATCGTTGTTTTGTTATTTGCGAAAGAAAAGAGATGCAATTTATAATATATGTAGGCAGTGCGCGCATCAACCCTAGGGAAATTTAAAGAACCGAAAAAAAAAAATAATATTTATATATATATATATGTGGAAAAATACAACATCGTAATATGTGTTATAACGAACGAAATATGTGGTAATTATTAGTGTAAAGGTGTCTCCGCTCTTTTCCGCTTCGCCCGAAATGTAACTGTAATTGGACCTGAAACCCTTCGGCCCTTTTTTTTCTTTGCTGTTTTTGAATGCGGTTCCGTGATTTTTTTTTGTTTGAAACGCACCTGAATCCCGGTGATGTGAGTCCGGTCGGAGATTTTTTTTAGTGACCCGCGACCATTTGTTTTCCCTCCCGAACAGAGCTGCCCTCAAGCAGGTGCTCCCCTCCGATCATGCAGGCTTGCGTTACACAATCGTGATACTATTAGCCCCGGGCTTGATGTTCAAGCCTACTAGGGTGAGGTCGAGGCTGGTGGGGTTACGAGAGGTTTCGATCTGTAATAGGTCGAGAAAGAGAGCCTCATCAGACTCGTCCGGATCCTATATGTGAAATGTCATACTTCACTTGCGCTCTATACACTACAAGTTTACTTATTGAGACTTCAAGGCTCTATACACTACAGAGGGGTGAATCACCGCCATCTTTATCCTCAGGCCGGAGTGTCAAAGTAATGACGTCATGACAAGCAGTGAACCATATGTAAACAAAGTGAAAAACGCGTGCAGTCGACCTCTTGGAATCTGGTGATTTTCGTGCGTAAAAGTGATTTTAGTGTCGCGATTTTAAGTGCAATTGAAAGTAGTGCTTGTCACTGATATTTGGAAGTGAAAAAAACGCAAGGTGCCGCGAACTTCCGAACAAAATGAGCAGCTCGAAAGTGCGCGAGACATAAGTGTGGTTATGAAAGTGCGACACGGAAAATTTCGCATTTTTCGTTAATTTCCCGGTAATTTAGCTAGTGTGAATGGTACAGCACTACTCTGGGACGAATCCTTGGGCCGGTGAGTTCAGCGGAAACTCCCGGAAGTGCCCCAAAAAGTGAATTCAAAGTGGTTGTCAAATGACAACATTACAGGTGATTTCCGGCCTTTTCATCGGAATTCATAGGGTAATTATACGTTTTTTGTTGTGCAAAAATTTTAGTGAATTGATGCGCCCCAAAATACGGGTTTTAAACGCGTTGTTGACGAGCCAGACGAAAGTTTCACTGCAGCTGACAGGACTAGATGCCTAGCAGTGAAACTTTCGTCCGGTTCGTCAACATCGTGGTCAAAATCCACACTTTGGGGCTCATCAATCCACTTAAATTCTACCACAACAAAAAACGCATACTTACCCTATGAATTCCGATGAAAAGGCCGGAAATCACCTGTAATGTTGTCATTTGACAACCACTTTAAATTCATTTTTTGGGGCACTTCCGGGAGTTTCCGCTAAACTCACCGGCCCGAGGATTCGTCCCAGAGTAGTGCTGTACCATTCACACTTCCCGAATTGCCGGAAAATAAACGAAAAATGCGAAATTTCCCGTGTCGCACTTTCCTAACCTCGCACTTTTCAATACACCATTTCACTCGATATTTCCCGGCACTTCACGTTTTTTTTTACTTTCACACGGCACTGATAGCCACTTCTTTTAGTTACACTTAAAATTCCAGCACTAAACTCACTTTTACACACAATTATCCCGATATTTCACCGGGCGACCGCACGCGTTCAGACTTCGTTGACTGCTTGTCATGTCGTTAGTGCTTTGACAATCAGCTGACACTCCGGCCTGAGAGTAAAGATGGCAGTGGGTGAATCCACTATTGGCCAAGACGCGAAAAAAAAAACATCGAAAAAAGTCGATCAGGAATGTGCCACAACTTTAATTGAGTTAAAAGAAGAATATCCTAAATGAAGCCAGAAAAACAGGCTCACCGTTCTTCATTCGATTCAAACCAACTTTTTTCCTTTTTTTGTTCTTTTTTTCTAACAACAACTCGTTACTTTCAAATCTGTGGAGACTTCATAATGTTTCCTTCAATCTACACAGCTACAGAACCACCTTTTAACTCCACCCGGCCGCCTTGTTTATAACCTCAATTCGTGATGTAAACAAAAACACAAAAACCACTCGCCACTCTGTCAACCAATCCGATGAGAATTTCACAAAAGCTACCAATTAGTGCGGGACACTAAAACTTCATTGAAATGAACCGGGGAAATGACAACGGCTTTGAAGAATGGGTAAGTATTGCGAACATTCCGAATGAATCCTTTTCCTGACTCGTACTTCGTACAGGGCGGCTACATGCAAGCAAAGATCGGAAAGCTGGAAGAGCAGTTCGTACAATCGAGTGATTGCCTGCGCCAATCCAACCTCTTCGCGGGAATATCGATTTACGTGAACGGCCTGACGAATCCATCGGCCGATCAACTAAAGCGCATTATGATGGTCAACGGGGGCATCTATCATCACTACGAACGTTCGCACACCACCTACATCATCGCCTCCAACTTGCCGGACGTGAAGATTCGCAACATGAACACGAGCAACATAATCAGACCCGATTGGGTCGTGGACTGTGTCAAGGAGAATCGGATTTTGGACTACACCAAGTATTTGCTCTATACAAATCACAAACCGTCGCAGCCCAAACTGAATTTCAAGAAAAAGGAGCTGGAGCCCGACAAAAAGACGGAACCGCTCAAGGAAGCGGAGAGAAAGGCGGATCGTAGCATAACGGCAGAGGACGAGAAATGCCTGAACATTCTGGAGGGCCTAGACAACGTGCATGCTCCGTCTCCCGAACTACTTCCCGAGGAGAAGGAACCTAAGCCCGAGCCTGAAATCAAGAAACCACCTCCGCCCAAAATTGCCAAATCGGCAGTCGATCCCAACTTTCTCTCCGAGTTCTACAATAACTCGCGACTGCATCACATCGCCACATTGGGCGCGGGATTCAAACAGTACGTCTCTGAGCTTCGCGAAAAGCATTCAGGGACTTTTCCACACCGCGATGAGGTCCGTTCGAAGCTTCCCAAAACGAATAGCTCGCAATCCGTTCCACAGACAATAATGCACATTGACATGGATTGTTTCTTCGTGTCGGTGGGCCTCCGATCCAGGCCCCATCTTCGAGGCGTACCGGTTGCCGTGACGCATTCGAAAGGAGGCGATGCCGCGGTACGTCCCGGATCAGACAGACAAAAGGAGCGTGACTTGTATCTGAAGAGACTGGAGGAGAAATCGGGCAATTATATGAAAAGGGAGAAAATCCAAAGCGGTTTTGAGGGCAACGAATCTCTGTCGGAGATTGCTTCGTGCAGCTATGAGGCGAGGAAGATGGGTGTTCGAAACGGGATGTTTGTGGGTCAGGCTTTGAAGTTGTGTCCTGGACTTAAGACGATTCCGTACGATTTCGAGGAGTACAAGGAAGTGGCGTTTACGCTGTACAATATCGTGGCGCAGTATACGTTGAATATTGAAGCCGTGAGCTGCGATGAGATGTTCGTGGATCTGAGTGATGTTTTGAAGGACTTGCAGGTCGAGCCGATGGAGTTTGTGGCCTATCTGCGAGATGAGGTGAAAACGAAGACGGGATGTCCTTGTTCGGCTGGCGTGGGCGGTAATAGGTAAGCATTTTAGAACATTCACCAAAGTGGTGGTTTATGCAGGTGATTGCTCTACGAATCGTTCGAATCGACCAAGGGGGCGTCCTAGGAACCCATGACACCGATCTGTCGCTAACGAGTATGCGTTGTTGAGTGAGTCATGCAGACAGAGGCATTGGAGTAATTACCGCGCTATGCCCCATTAGGGGAAGAGGCAGATTAGCCGCCGAAAACCAAACCGTCTCTGAAACAGTTGTAAAAGCGGTTATCAGAAAAAAATGCCTACGACTCGTAAAAAATCGTTTTTAGATTTGAAAACGTCATTTGTCTTATTCGATTTCCAGATTACAAGCCCGTATGGCTACTAAGAAAGCGAAACCCGATGGACAGTTTTTCCTAAGTCCGGAAAACGTCGAACAATACATGTCAGCGATTCCTTTCAGTGACCTTCCAGGTACTCACTGCCCCATTGATATTTATTGGAACTTCTTCATCTTCGTTTCATCTTTCTACAGGCGTTGGCTACAGCACATCCTACACCCTGGAACAATTAAACCTGAAAACTTGCGGCGACTTGCAACGTCTCTCCTTAGGCAAACTACAACAGGAACTAGGCAAGAAGTTTGGAGAAACCCTTTACCAATTTTGCCGAGGAATTGATAATCGACCACTAGTCTACGGACAGGTTATCATTTTCTGCCCCTGGATAAACTCATCTCTCATATCTTTCCTTCTCCATCTCAGATCCGAAAATCCATTTCCGCCGAAGTGAACTACGGAATTCGCTTCACCGAATACGAAGAACTCGAGAAATTCCTACAGCAGCTTTGTGCCGAAGTACATTCTCGGCTGCTGGCCATCAAACGACGTGGAAAATGTATAACTCTTAAATTGATGGTGCGGGCCAAGGAAGCTCCGGTGGAAACGTCCAAATACATGGGTCACGGCTATTGTGATAATTTGACCAAGTCAACAACATTGCAAGAGTACACTTGCGATTTGGGCGTGATTACAAAAACCATTCTGAATACGATGAAATCGTTGAATTTGCCGCCGAAAGAGTTGCGAGGTATTGGAATTCATATCGCGAAATTAGACAATCCGGAGGATGGTAAAGTGAAGAAGGAGAACGTGTTGAAGACGATGTTCAGTAAAGTGGCGGAGAAACAAAAAGGTTTGTTATGGCATGTGACTTAAAATACTCATTTGCCCTAACCCCTAGGGGGGCATAGCGCATCAACTATTTCATGTGGCTTAGCTGACGTTTCGTTGGCATAAATCAGTTTCGGACGATACACGTTGCCAGCATGCACCTCCTGCTCTCAGAAGCGCCGTTTTGAAGCCATAAATTTCAAAATTTGTTATTGGATGATAGTCGAAAATTCAGAGGATTTCGGGATGCCTAGATCCAACTGGAGGAGTTAAGGAAGTAAAGCAACTCCCCAATTCTCATCCCTGACACATCCTCTAGATTGTCAGGAAAGTGCAATGATCCATATTCTGGCTCTGGTAGTGCTGCTTCCATCGGCAGATCGAAGGCAGCACCTGTCGGTGGCACGAAACCAGAGGCCGAGGGTCCCATTACACCCGGACCCCGATGCGAGCGCGAAGTCACCTGCGCCACTCGCCAACCATTCCATCCTTATCGCCCCATTTTTTTTTATTCCCCCCATTTTTGCCTCCCTTGTTTGTGTTGTCTTCCCCAGGCCTTTGAATTTTTATTAATACGTAAAGGACAGGGGCAACGAGCGGCGAAAACCCCGCCCACGTCTCTCGAACTGAGTTACAGCAGGCATAGGTCGCTGGTTAGATCGTGTACCAAGGATGGCAAAGTTTTTCTAGGAAAAATTGAAAGGCTAGACTGCGTCACTGTAACGGGTGCTATTCGTAGTTGCTCTGCTGCCACTCATGAGGCACTACTGCATTGGATGTCCCTCCGCTCCACATCCATCTAAAAGCGGAGGCCAAACTAGTAATAGCGAGGCTTAAAGGCAATCCGACTTCTCTTAAACTGAACTCAGAGGAAAATGAATGGCTTCTCGAAATCAATGAGCTGATGCCATCTGATCACTTAACAAGTGGTGTGCCATCCGCCTTAGGCAGGCACACGATGGAAATGGCTTGAAATGGCCAGTAGTGATCCATTATATGTAGCCGGCTTTAAAACTACAATGTAAACCCCATAAAGATTAAATTGCATTTCACAACCTTTCAGAAATATCCCTAGCGCCCAAGGAGCCAACGGGAAATGTGACGGAGCAACAAAAAGGTTTGCTTCCCTACCGCCCACTATTAAATTAGTTATTTCCAACTCCAATCGAACTTTCAGAACAATCAGCCTCTATCGAATCAAAGCCCAGGGAGCCTATTGTTGAAACGGCATCGAAAACACCTGTGAAAGCCATCCCCGAAAAACGCAAATCGTCCCCAACTACCCCAGACAAAGACAAGAAGCCATCAAACGTACCGAAGAAGACTCGTGGCAAAGCAAAAACAGTAAAACAAGTGGACGTTTCGAATATGCTGCAAAATGCAGCAACCAAACGAAAAACACCGGAACCTTTGCCTCCCGATATTGATTACGCGGTACTAGCTGAACTTCCGGAAGACATACGAGAGGAAGTCTTACGCGAACATCGTCAGCTGATGAAAATGAAGACGATCGCTAAAAAGCCTCAAATTGCGGCAACGGCAACCACGACGAAACCGTCGACCAGCACAGTGGATACTGATTTTCTGCAAGCCTTGCCACCCGAACTCCGAATGGAAGTTGAACGGGACTTGAAAAGACAGCTGGAGTTGAATACAGCCGATTCAAATGATACGAAACCGACCAACAGCGAAAAAGTGGTTGAAGCAGACAATGTAACGCAATCGGAAAATATTTTCGATCAGAAAAATTGTCGACAACTTATCGAATCGTGGGTGGACAGTTCCGACAGTCCGGAGGATTGTGATGTCGATCTTTTCGCCCAGAATGCTCAGGAGTTGGTGCAAATGAAACGTATCGCTGAATTGTTGGTTCCGCTTCGACTTTTACATAGGTGGGCTTTTCTTTTGTGTTTTTAAAAAATGATTTTTACGATTGAGGTTTGTTGGTTTTGTATTTGTAGGCTCATCGGAATGAAGAGCAACTGTGCGTGGCATGCCTCCTACAGAACCATTTTGGGTGTCGTGCAACGTGAAATGGTGGCCATGTATGGATCGAGAATGATGATCGAAGATGAAATTCGTTGCGATAATTGTTAAGTTTTGATATATGTATGTTTTTGTAATACTATAAAATTTTTAATGCGAATATTTTGAGCTGTTTTTTTTCATTTTAAGAAGCACGATGGTAACCAATAGCGACAAATGTGAAACAACCGTTCTTGCGGTACCCGGTTCATTGTACCGGAGCGACTCGGTTTAAACGGTCAAGAGCTGCCAAATCCCTTCAATGCGAGAAGGCAGAAGTGTGTGTTTGTTACACACTTACCATCTAGTTTTTTGTGCGAATTGGGAGCATTGTATGACGGCGCAAGTACTCTCAATTCTACTTCACCACGCTGGCATTGAAAGCAGCCCGGGTTCCTGAACTTGCTGCATTTGCAAAAAATTACTTCATCATAGTTCCATTTCTGTGAAATGTAAAATAACTTGCGACGAATGGTGTTCTTTCGGTCTATATCATCACAAACTAAACCATGGAGCCCTTCCTTCACATCGAATTTGTGTAAAAATGAGGGTCAACAATCATCTTCTATGCCCTACACTCCCAGTACAACGCTGCCTACAAACACACAAACCGGCTTGCAGATATCACCAGTGACTTCGATGAATAACAACACCATTCCTGCGGCAGCCGGTTCTTCGTACCGGAACGACCCGTTTTTCGACGGCCAAGAGCTGCCAAACCCCCTCGATGCAAGAAGAACTGCAGTATTCGAACCATCGCTACCACAACAATAACAACATGAATAACAACACCAATCATTAATAGTGAACGTTTGTTTGAAAAGTGAAGCGCCGGGAAATTCTGAGAGGATAGATAGCTTTGGTGGATTTACCCTTCCTGTAAACCTAACTGCGTTCATGAATGATTTTATTATCCTCCAGGAAGGGGTTGAGGAGTTCTTTGACCAACCCATTTAAGATTTTCGCAAACACATTAAGGAGATAGGTCTGTTTAGGTTTTCTGGTGCTCAATCTTTTTTAGGAATTGATAAAATTTTAATTCTCCATTCTTCTGGGATAGTTCCACTTAACCATACTTCGTTTAGGGTATCTAAAACAGCTGACAGAAGTAAAATTGAGTTTTTGGAAGCGTTCGTAGGAAGTCCCATCAGTTCCTGCCGCAGAGGGGGTGGAGCCTTTTTTTTAGCAAAGTCTGGAAATTAGTGAATATGGACTGTAGATGTTTTCCAGTGCTTTGCATTCTTTAATGATCCACATCGCGAAGTAGAATGTGGGTGAGTTCGTGTTGGTTACTATTTCTCTTAACTGGTTACCATCTTCATGACCACGGCTTCACAGACCGAAAAGAACGCCACGACGAGCGAACTTACAGCCACCGTATTGATACTTCGCCGTCGTGATGGCGAATTGTGTACTCCGTATAAATTTAGACGGGGCGAGAGAAGTTGATGTTCAACCAATTTGCTTTCAGCTTTGCTCCGATGAGATCCCATGTGAGAGCTGGATTAAAACCGGTCTGTCGTTTTATATGAAAATGATCCGAAAATTGATTGAATCGAAAAGGGCTAATATTCGGTAACGTAGTGCTTGCTTCCTTTTGAGCCCCAATATTCCCGAAAAATGTATGACCATTTTTGCGCAAAGGCTGGTAAAGTTTTACCAATGAGTGCGTTCAGAAGGTGGCAAAAGAGCAGAAACCGCTCGCGAGCAGTTCCGCAACTGCTCGCGAGCTGCTCCGGAGCTGCTCGGCTTGGAGTCTGCACCTTCTGAACGCTATTTTACCAGCTGACAAGTTTTGACAAATCAACCAGCTGAAAGCTGATGATGACGATTTTAGACGTCAAGTGCAAAATACTGGATGTGTGTCTTCTCCGTCATACCAAGCTATCAGTCTGGTTCAGGACGTGGCAGCGACCGGTTGCTTGATTGTAGACTCGTTGCCAATTCAAGTGCGTGGATTCAGTGTACTGTTAGGTGGCGTGGGTAGCCATTTTGGGTGTGTGATTTTCGAGTGAATAAATTGTGGAAATAAGTAAGATCGTTCAATTTTCTTTGTAAATTTAAGGTTAACTCCATCCTTTTTGACTAAATTATTAATATTATGGAAGATAAGGGGGCGGAACCCCCTGACAGGGGGAGAAATAAAAGTGGATCTTCCAAGCAATCTAGAGATAATACTCCGGTAAAACCAATCGGGATTCAAGAATCCGTAGAATATTCAAAAAATAATAGCACAGCCGCAAAGCAAAACAAAGCTATAAATAACGGGGATGAGCGAATGGACACATCAAATCTGAAAAATAACAAGGAAAGAAACTACCGGTATAACGGAACGTCATCGGTTAGCGCGTATGTAGTGTTAATGCAGTTGATTGAGGATGCGAGGATCTGCGATATTGAAGTTAACGAACTGCTCACTAGCTGTCGTATTGAGGGTATCCTTAGCATAAAAAGTGCAAATTTCCGTACAGTCAAAGTATGCTTTAATAATTACCAAAACGCGAACAAATTTATGAACAATGAAACAGTTAAATCTAACGGGTACAGAGTATACATTCCGCAAAGCAGCGTATCTTCCTATGGGTTAATCCGGGACATCCCAATAAGAATCACTGAGGAACATATGATGGAAGTGCTTCAGTCTGAGGCGAAGGTCCTCAGCACGTATAGATTCACTAGAAAAGACAATGAAGGGAAAATAGTACCTACCAGAACAATCAAAGTTGAATTTGAGGGCAAAGTTTTACCTCCAATTGTACGTTTTGGGTATGCCAAGAGGGAAGTTACCTATTTTTTCCCGAAAGTTAGGCTGTGCTTCAATTGCGGAAGAATTGGTCATGTTAGCAAATGGTGCAAAGCCAACAAAAGGCGGTGCTTAAAATGTGGATCCGATTATGAAAACTGTAAAGAACAATCTAATACTTCTAAATGCATCTTATGTGGGTCGGACTCACATAATTTCTTTAATAAAGACTGCCCCAAGAAAGAAGCGGAACAAGAAATTATCAAAGCAATGGTTATAAGGGACAAATCCAGAAAAGAAGTCCTAGAGGAAAAACTAGTTAACTTCTATAGTATTCTTGGATCAAATGAATACAACAATGATTTTCCCGAAGTATCAGAACAATATCCATACAAGTCAAAAAAAATGTCACAAAATCAAACGTCGGTGCATACACAGGTTAGGAACCCTGTGGAAGATCACAATAAAATAATGATCAGAAAAAGAACATTTGCCAGTATGGCAAGGGAAAGGAAAGCGAACGAAAAACTAATTGAATCAAGGCGCATTCATAATGAAATAATTGCCCCAGTTACAATTGAGAGGAGATTGGCTTTCGCTTTCCCAAATGGTAGAGCGACTAATCTCGAAATATCAAACAGTAGTAATGAAATAAATTCCCCAGTAAAGCGTTATGAAAACAAGGGTTACAGAGATAACCACAAGACTGTTGTTGAAAATTATGAAGATATGTGCGGAGAATTACTAAAATTTATAGGAAATATATGCGACAGAGACAATCCTGGGAACAACGAATTTATTAAAGAATTTAAAAGAAAATTTGAAGCTAATAAAATGAAATCTGATGTAATTTTTTTCGATAATATTCAGAATAAAAATAATTAAAAAAAAAAAAAAAAAAACATTAAAAATAAAAATAAATAATTAAAAAAATAAATAATAATAATAATTAAAATAAAAAATTAAAATGAAAGTATTGCAGTTAAATATTCAGGGTTTGGGAGTCAAAAATAAAAACAGTCTAGAAACGTTATGCCATGAACAAAAAATTGATATTGTGGCCTTACAAGAAACCATCCTTAGTGGTGACAAGAAACCGTACTTCAGTAATTACTTTAGTTTTTACAAAAATCGAGACGACGGTTTCGGCGGGGTCGCAATATTGATAAATAAAAAAATCCGTTGTAGACAGGTGGTCATAAACAACCCTCTTAATTTTATTGTTGTGGAAACAACAAACCTGCCGGAGAATTTCATTTTTGTTAATGTTTATATATCACCATACAGGGATAGAACCCAGGAAACTGAATGGTTAACGAACTTAAATGACTTATTCAACCAATTACGCAGCTTCAACAATAGAAATGTTATCTGGGTAGGCGATTTCAATGCTCATAGGGTTGAATGGGGAAGCAGGTCGAATAACAGCAGAGGTACGATACTTGACCAACTGATTGGTGAGGGCGGACTATCCATGTGCAACAATGGCGCGCCTACGTTCATTAGTAATAATGGTAATCATTCTGTCTTGGATCTCACTTTCACCAATCGTCCGGATTTGGTTAGAAACTGGCACACATATAACGTTAAGATTTTTGGCTCCAGACACATACCCATTTTGTTTTTTATAGGTTCCATAGTTGTAAAAAGAGATAGAATAGTAAACAACAACATATTGGAACAACAGCTTAAAAATATTAATTTTTCTAATAACTTAAATAATTTCAATAAAGAAATGAAAAGATCAATAAAGACAGCCACTTTTTACGTCAAAAAAAATTCATATAAACTTAAGATGTGGTGGAATAATAATTTGAAGACTCTTTTTGACAAATTTGTCCAATTGTCCGCTAAATTTAGACGTTCTAGTACGTCAGAGAATCTCTTTGCTCTGAACGAAGCAAGACAAAAATGGAAAGAGAACGTCAAAAAGGAAAAAAAAAGGAGTTGGAAAGAGTCGATAAAAAAAATTAACAGCAGCTCTGAAACCGGCGAGATGCATCAAATTTTTAGGAATGTCCAGAGATCTCTCTTGAACCCCCCGGATTACGGGTCGTGGGATTATGTTAAAAAGACAGAATTTCTTAATAGTTGCAAACCACATATTGAGGTTCGAACAGAGTATAACCCTAGGGTCGAGACTAGCTTGGACAGGGAACTATTCAATAATGAAGAACTGGATAATGCGGTCAGAAAAAGAGGTAACAAATCGGCACCAGGTTTGGATGGGATTGCGTATAAACACATTAAATTACTGCAACCGGAAATGAAGGAGAGATTCCTGGAGATTTTAAATACCTGCTGGATTGATAATGATATTCCTCCAGAGTGGAGGGATATTAAAATCATCCCTATCCCAAAGCCTAACAAAGATCTATCCAAAATTGAGAATTTCCGACCTATCTCTCTGCTGAGTGTTCCTCTAAAGATTCTGAACAAGATGATATTATCCAGATTGAATTCCTTTCTATATGATCATAAGGTCCTAAATGATAAGTCATATGCATTCCGAGAAAGATAGTCAACGTGTCATTGTATTAATGATCTAATAAATAATGTCTTGGTCAACAAATCCGAAAAATACATATCTGTTTGCGTGACTATGGATATTAAGGCGGCATACGACAGTGTTGATAGAAAAACACTCATATCAGCAATGATTAAGAGCCGAATTCCTCCGGAATACATTAATTGGATCGATCAATTTCTAAAAGATAGAAAAATCTGGCTATCTGATGTTTCAATGGTAATCGATGGTGGAGTGCCTCAAGGAAGCTGCCTGAGCCCTACACTCTTTAACATCTTAACCAACGAACTACATAATATAACCAACAGCAATAATACACTATATCAATTTGCTGATGATTTTTTAATCTTATCCCGTGGAAGGACCCTTCAAGAGGCAATAGCTAATCTCGAAAATTGCATTGTAAACTTTATGGACATACTAGCGAGACTTAATTTGAGCATAAATATTGGAAAAACGCAATTCTTCATTTTCTCAAAAGCCAATTTAAGTCAACACAGAGTTAAAGTTGGAAATTCAACCATTAACACTGTAGATATTTTGAAGTATCTTGGTTTTATGTTAAATTGGAGTTTGTCGGTTGTTCCTCATTACGATGCAATTATAAAAAAAAATAACTTTAATAAGGCTACCTTTAATTTAATTAATAGCCAAACTGAGGGATTGCACCCTGCAAAAGCCTTGACATTATTCAGAACACATATTCGCCCTAAGGTCGAATATGCGAGAACCACAACGTGCAATATGAATAAGAAAACAGTGGACAAAATTACGGTGTACTTTAATGCATTCCTCAGAAGATGCCTGGGAACAACTCCGTCTACTCCGGTGAGTAATCTATATATGTTAGCGAACGAGCTTCCACCTGAATTAAGAAGCCTCTGGCTGACAGCCAAGGAAATGGCAAAAAGATGCACGTACGAGGAAAAATTTTTAGAATTTTGGACAAACAATGACATGGTCCAAACGATAAATTCTAGCTATGCTAGATGCTGGAATATATTTGGAGATAAATTAAAACTCTTACCCACATTAAATATTAATATTGCTACCAAAAAAATGGTGATTTTTAACAAGGCTCATGACTTAGGAATTACAAATGAGACTGATTTATCTCGTACAAGTTTAAGTAGTATAACCAAGCTAGATATCAGGGATAACGAGACGATTTTATATACGGATGCGTCCAAAGATCCAGATAGTGTGGGTGCGGCCTTTATTAACATCAGCGATCAGTATGGGGAAAAATTCAAACTGCCTGTCAGTACCTCTATTGTAACGGCTGAACTCTCGGCCTGTTGTAGATACAGTGTAAACACCCCCGAACTAATCGTTGCGAACTGTACAAAAGTGTAAACCTGGGATTAAATTATTGTGAATGATGAAATAGAATTTCGTCACTTGTCAAATAGAATTTCGTCACTTGTACCAAGAACCGCTTAGTGTATGGACGCGCATTTTTATCGAAATAAAGTTTGCTTTGTGTATCGTATACCTTTCTGTTTTTCTTTGTAAACGGATACGTCCTTAAAGTGTTTAAGACATAATCTGGCGACCGTGACAGGACGGCAGGATCCGTGAAAATCAGAATCGAAATATTTTCGGTGAGGTGACAAGTCAACAAGATGGAGGCGGCTAAGAAACGTCGGCAGGTGGCGAGGTCGGCTTTTACAAAGTTATTAAAGACGGTGATCGCGAAACTTGATAGTTCGTGCTCCTTGGAGGAAAAAACGTGGGCGTTCCAAACGTTGGAGCATAAAATGGAGGAGCTAGAAGCGGCGCAAAAGGATTACGCTACTGTTGTGTTTGACTCAGAGTTGTCGGAGGCGGAGATCGAGCAGGATTTGTCTCGTGATGACGAATATTTCGTGGAATTTTTGAAGGCGCGGGCCAAGATGGCAAGCTTTACGAAGCCTGAGGCCTGGCACACTCCTCGTATGTCACCAGTCGCCACCCGAAAAATTCTGAAATTGCCGTGTATTGAGTTGCCGAAATTGAGTGGCCACGTGAAAGAATGGCTTCCATTTTGGAGCCAATTCAAGAAAATTCACGACGACGACGCGCTCGCCAAAGAGGACAAGTTTCAGTACTTGCTACAAGCGACAGTGCCTGGGTCGAGGGCTAAAGAGGTTATTACGAGTTTTCCACCGACAGCAGAAAACTATGACAAAGCGGTGGAGAGTTTAAAGAATCGGTTTGGTCGCGACGATGTGGTTGTGGAGTTCTACGTCCGGGAGCTTCTCGGGCTCGTTTTACAAAACGCTACGAAAGGAGAGCGGAAATTGTCCATCACGCCCCTGTATGACAAGATCGAGCTGAACATACGAGCTTTAGACTCGTTAGGTGTAACTTCAGATAAGTGTGCCGCTATGTTGTACCCGCTGGTGGAATCTTCCCTGCCCGAGGAGACTCTGCGTGCCTGGCAGCGAATGGGATCGCGAGATAATGCGGAGACGGGTGACCGTCTTACAAAATTGCTAGAATTTCTGCGTAGGGAAGTGGAAGGAGAGGAAAGAATTGGAATGGCCATGACGGGATTCGGCATTGTTACAGAAGGCGACAAGAAAAAAGGTAAATTTTTGAGTAAAGATGTTCCGAGCGCTAGTGCTCTTTTGATAAATAAAAATGACAGTTGTATTTTTTGTAAAAAAGACCATTTAAGTGAGAAATGTGAGGTAGCAAAGAAAATTGATCTCGAGAAACGCAAACAAATTGTAAAAAAGGAAAAAGCGTGCTACTATTGTCTCAGACGGGGTCATTTTGCAAAAACGTGTAAATTAAATATAAATTGCGATTGGTGTTCGAAACGCCATTTACTTTTATTGTGTCCGAATTTTCCGAGAAACGAAAATGTCAAAAGCGAGAATCCGAGCGAACATAATCTTGCCGCGTATTCCGATTCCCCTCAGGTATACCTGCAAACGTTACGTGTTAAACTTTTTAATAAATCGCGAGAGAAGATTGTTAGAGTAGTATTGGATTCCGCGTCGCAACGGTCGTATATCCGTGATAAGGTGGCTAAAGAGTTGGAGTATACTCCTCTAGGTACGCAAGAATTGTCACATTCTCTGTTTGGTGGCATTAAAACCAGAGTGGAAAAACACGAGACTTTTAAAGTAAGACTTAGAAGTTTAGACAATACGTATTGTTGCAATTTCTCCGTTTTGAACCAAGATCAAATTTGTGGTTCAATTCCCAGTGTTCAGGCTGCTAGTTGGGTGTCCAAATTAAGGAAGGATGGTATCTATCTAACAGACGTCGGTAGCGAAGGCGGTGAGATTGACCTTTTAATTGGAGCCGATGTAGTGGGTAAATTGTGGACTGGGAAGAAATATGATCTCCAGAACGGACTAACCGCGTTTGAGACGTTTTTGGGTTGGACGGTTATGGGAAAATTGCATGGGCATGTTGATCATGCGACACTCGTTACCACCATGTTTGTTCAGGAGGCCAACGAGACAGATTTGTGGCGCTTAGACGTCATGGGTATCACGGATCCAGCCGAATGTTCGGACAAGAAGGACAAAGAAGAACGTGCTCGGGAACATTTGTTGAGTACAGCGGTCCGAAGTGCCGACAATCGATTTGTGGTAATGTTGCCTTGGGTGGAGAATCATGCTCCCTTGCTTCACAATAGAGATGTAGCGTATGGAAGGTTAGTCAAGAGTACTGAAAAGCTCAAAAGACAAGGTCTTTTTGAGAAATATGACAACATATTTAGGGAATGGTTGTCTGAGGGAATAATTGAGCGGGTCGCAAATGACGAGTCTGACGGGGATTGTCATTATTTACCTCACCGGCCGGTTGTCAAAACGCATGGCACGACAAAAATAAGACCAGTGTTCGATGCGTCAGCCTGTGCAAAGGGCTATCCATCCTTAAATCAGTGTCTGGAAAAAGGGCCAAATCTGATAGAGCTAATACCATCTTGTTTAAATAGATTTAGAGAGCACCTCATTGGAGTAGTAGCAGACATTAAAAAGGCCTTTCTGCAGATAGCAATAAGTGAACGTGATAGAGATTATCTGCGGTTTCTGTGGATCGAGCAAGATCAAGTAATAGTTTTCAGACACTGCCGTGTGGTTTTTGGCCTCACTTGTAGTCCGTTTTTGTTGGGAGCGATCATCGAGTTGCTTTTATCTAGCGTTGAGAAACAAGGAGAGATGGAAAAGACAGTCGAGAAGTTGAAAACCTCGTTTTATGTCGATAATTGCATTGCCAGCGTAGATTCTGAAAGAGAAAAAGAGATTTTCATCAGGGAATCTACGGAAATTATGGCCAGAGGGGGTTTTGATCTTCGTGGATGGGAAAGTACGGGAGATTCCAGGGGAAAAGACGAAACTCTTGTGCTAGGTCTTTTGTGGAATAGAGGGAAAGATACGTTAGCCATTAATCCGGACATTTTGAGATTAGATATCCCAGGAAAAATTACAAAGAGAGCGATCTTGTCTGCGACCCACAAAGTATTTGATCCAATAGGATTCACGAGCCCTACGTCTTTGCAGCCCAAACTGCTTGTTAAAGAATTATGGAAAGAAAAAGTTGAATGGGATGAGCCGATTGAGGAAAAACAAAGGGAATGTTTTTTAGGATGGCTACGCGACTTAGATGGTTTAAAGCGAATCGAAATTCCCCGAAGTCTGGGTATTGGCAATATAACACTACATGCTTTTGGGGATGCTAGTAAACTAGCATATGCAGCGGTAGTTTTTGCAAGGATTGAGTATGAGGGAGTTGTCAATGTTCAACTGTTAAGTGCTAGATCGAGGGTTTCTCCGGATGGAACCACTAGTAATAGACTTGAATTAATGGCCGCTTGTATTGCAAGCAGGTTAATGAAAGCAGTGACAGAATCCTTAAGTCGTCCAGTTCTCAAACATGTATATTGGACTGATAACTCAACCGTCTTAGCCTGGATAAAGAGAGATATGCAATGGGGAACTTTTGTATGGAATCGGGTAAGGGAAATTCGAGATATAAGTAAGCTAGGGGAATGGCGTTTTGTACCTGGCGAAGTGAATCCTGCCGATTTACCCTCGCGAGGATGTACCCCTACTCAGCTAGTGGAATCAGAATGGTGGTCGGGGCCTAGTTGGCTTTACAAAACAGAGGAAGAATGGCCAACCATGATTCAGGAAGCAAATGAAGATGAAGTTAGAATCGAACTTAAGAAAACGGTTGCTATGAATATAGTCACGTCGAAATCAAAGTTTAAGGCCAGTGAATATTTCTCATCAATGACTAAGGTTATTCGTTTCATGGCCTGGGTAAGAAGGTTTTTGAATGCTCGCAGGAAAATAATAGATGATAGATGCAAGGGACGACAAGGTCGAAGCAACCAAGTTTGTGTATACTCATCCAGAGAAGAAAGGCTAGAGTTAAAGCTTTCTTTAGAAGAAATACGTTCGGCTGAGGTTACATTGTTTAAATTCCTTCAAGAAAAGATGTTTTTCTCTGCAGGCACAGACAAGCTTTCTTCATTTAAGACAGTCTTAAATGATAACGGTTTATATGTATTGAAAACGAAAATCTTTAATCGGCCGGATAGCTTTAATTTTCTTTGTCCCGTCCTATTAGACAATAATCATGACATTATATATCTTTTGGTGAGAGAGACTCATGAAAATTTGGGACACGTTGGGGCTCAGCTGATCATGAGTAACTTGAGAGAGAAATTTTGGATTATTTCTATTCGCAAAATAATCAAAACAGTCATATCTGATTGCGTTATTTGTCAAAGACAAAAGGCTAAACATATGGAATGTGATCAACCCCCACTACCCGTAAACCGTGTTCGAGACGCAGCGGTTTTCGAAGTCGTTGGAGTGGATTTTGCTGGTCCACTATTTTTTAAAGGGGGGGAGAAGGGTTGGATATGCATATTTACTTGCGCCGTATATAGAGCTGTGCATTTGGAACTCGCGTCATCCTTGTCCACTAATGGATTTATAGAATGCCTTCGTAGGTTTGCAGCAAGGCGTGGACGGCCAAGAATTATATATAGCGACAATGGCACAAATTTCACCGGTGCTAGTAAAGCCTTCAGTAATGCAGATTGGGCTAAAATTCAAAAATATAGTTCAGCGGAGAGAATTGAATGGAGATTCAATCCACCATCTGCACCTTGGTGGGGTGGCTGGTGGGAAAGATTAATTGGTGTTCTCAAGACGATTTTACGGAAAGTTCTCGGAAAAACTTGTCTCAGTTATGAGGGTCTCACGACAGTGCTTTGTTCGGCGGAGGCAATTATTAATGCTAGACCTCTGACATATGTATCGGAGGATACAGAGGATTTGAAGCCACTATCGCCGTCGATGTTTTTGCAGGAAATTAACGAAATAGGTATGCCTGATTGCGATATGATGTGTCATTCGAAATTAAATAAAAAATTGAGATATAAATATAAAATTCTTCAGAATTTGCGCGAACGTTTTCGTATCGAATATTTAACTCAGTTAGTTTTAAAACCCGGTAAAAAAGAAACTAGAGTCTTAAAGATCGGAGATATTGTTTTGGTCGGTGACTATAAAAGAAAAAGAATTGATTGGCCACTTGCGCGCATTGTTGAAGTAATACCTGGTCGAGATGGTACCGCGCGAGTATTTGTTCTGAAATCTAAAAACGGTTTGTTTCGAAGACCAATCCAGAGAATATATCCGCTAGAAATAGCTCAAAATAAAATAGACATAAGAACAGACTTGTGTGAAAAATTGACTTCTTTAAAAAATAACGGAAAGATAAATAATGAAAGTAATAGGGTTAGTTCCGAAGAAATAAATGAGGGAAATGACCGTCTGAAAAATAAATATCATGATACGCCAATTTTGAATGCGGACAAGAAAATTGTAACCACGAGAAGTGGAAGGGCTATTGGAAAACCCAGCCGCTATGAAGATTAATGTAAGAAAAAAAAAAGGAAACAAACTGTAACTTGGTATGATCTTATATTTGGATAGAGAATAATTTTAAATTGATTCAACTCCGACTTTCCAATAAAGATTAAATTTTTGAAAGTATGTTAAGTTTTTATGTATAACAAGTAAATTCTGAATTTTTTAAGCCGGATGTCGAAAATTACGTTTAAATGTATTGTCAACTCTTTAAAAGGTGGGAGGATGTTGTAGATACAGTGTAAACACCCCCGAACTAATCGTTGCGAACTGTACAAAAGTGTAAACCTGGGATTAAATTATTGTGAATGATGAAATAGAATTTCGTCACTTGTCAAATAGAATTTCGTCACTTGTACCAAGAACCGCTTAGTGTATGGACGCGCATTTTTATCGAAATAAAGTTTGCTTTGTGTATCGTATACCTTTCTGTTTTTCTTTGTAAACGGATACGTCCTTAAAGTGTTTAAGACACGGCCATTCTAAAAGCCATCCAATATGCAGTGGCTAACAATTTCAGCAATATAACCATTTTTACAGACAGCAATGTGGCTTGTGACATCCTCAAAAACAAAGATAACGCGTCGGTTACATCTTATGCGATAAAAAACTTAATAAATAGAGCGAATATTGATAGGGTTATAATCATCTGGATTCCGGCCCACAAAGGCATCTTTTATAATGAAGTTGTTGATGAATTGGCCAAACAAGCCAGAGTTGACGGGACCGCATATAGTCCTCCAAGCTCCATCCAATCGACATTAAGTGAGATAAAAGATCTGATCTTTAACATGTGGCAGGATAAGGTTGATGAGGTTTCGCAAACCAAGGGCAGATTCTTTCACAATTTAGTTAACAACGTTAGAGAAATTAGCTGGTTTAAACAAAAAAAATACAAAAACACGGAACCAAAAATTTTAAAAATCGCTAATCGAATACTGACAAACCACAGTTATAATAATGAATATTTGGCTTTGATCAAAAAGATTCCGTCGGCCGATTGTTTTCAATGCGGTGTCCCGCAAAATAATGAACATATCATAAAAGACTGTCCAAGAAACTATGGCATTCGAGCTCTTATCCCGGGTTGGAGTCGGTTTGGTAGTGGTTCCTATGCTGATCTCATTAAAGGTATGAATTCAGATACTTTGATTTGTGTTGCGGCTGAAATTAAAAACAGAAAGATCCACTTTTAATAGTAAGAGTAAAACTTTTTTGTTTTTTTTTTGTTTCTCAATTTTTGACTAGTAGAGTTTGGAGTCGCCTGTTTGTCGGGAACGGAATGATTTTATTTAATTAACATTTAAATTACATTAAAAAAAAAATATATATATATATTATATAGAGATATGTATATATAAAATTTAAAAAAAAAAAAAAAAAAAATACTGCAGTAACAGTACATGGAATCTATGCACCTTCCTTATTTTATTCTCGTGATCAACGGCCTCAATGGGCCAATTCTATAAATATCCATTGTCCTGAATTGGAAAAATTTTTTTTTTTTTCCGGGAAGTTGTTAACCCAAAGAACAACTCTGACTAGCCTAAAATTTAATGGGCAATGTTTTTTGCATATTGTGAAATTGCAAGCCTGTGAAACGACGCCATGAAGGCATTTGAGTTATAAGCTGACCTGAATTAATTATATCGCAACCATATCATAAAACGACGTCATATTGAAATAAATTATAATAAACTCTAATCCGATACTGATAAAATTGATACACGATGGCAGTACAATCCAATTAAGGATTAGCCAACCGACTTCGTTTGGAGCCCCACTCGTGGACTTCTGATTTTATCAGCGGTGACATCGAGGACCAAGCCCGGCTTAGTCAAAGGAGAAAAAAAAAAAAAAAAAATACCAAGCTATGTATTTCGCGCAGAAAATTAACGTTGTGTTTGCATATTTATTGGTTCCCTCTGTGACATAGTGGTACAAGATGCCCGAAGCAACGAACATGGAGACAGACAGACGTACAACTAACATCTCGCCACGATGGGACGTCGTTCGATTAATACCATGAAAGGTGGAAAATACATGAATCCTACGGATCAGGCTCGTGAGTATCTTGCGGATGGGCAATATTTACAATGTTTAACTTTTTCTTTCTCGTCCATAGCCAAGGAGACACGACAAATGGTCCGCGCGGCCGCACTTAAAGGCAAAGATCCCGCTCAGATACTCGGGGGAAATGGAAAAGATCGTTTTCATTTGGGACGTGAAAACTTGAAAACTTTTTTGTTTGTGTCAACCAGGACCGCTAGTTGGACGTCCAGGAATGTCGTGCCAGGAGGCCTGCCATCACGATTGGGCATTCAAATGCCACCCGGTCCACCGCCAGGCATGCTTCCCGTCCGGCGCGTGTCATGCACCACCATCAAAAATGACCAAACTTAGCGGACTTCAGGCGAAGGATTCAAAGGACGTGACCACGATTACAGCCAAACTGCAAATAAGGTACGTCAGACTGCACGTTTTACCAGTGGACGTAGCTTATTCACATTTATGTCCTTTTGTTTTACAGAACTGTGAGCGCGGACGTTACTCGATTTTGTACTATCGGCGCTGCGTGTGAAACGAGACGACTTTATGAAGCCGAAACCCAAAAAACCCTCCCAAGAGACTAGGCGGGCCAAGTCGAACCCGGGCGGGACAAAGGATGACGCTCACATGCAATTTATGCGCGAAATGCAAGGATTATTGTAGGATAGGAAAACTGGATGAATAAAATCTTGAAAAAGTTTTCGAATTTTTTGGCCTGCCCCTCGACTTGTACCACGGCGGGGATTTATCAAGTGATGGTTAGAGTTATGGTTTGTCATAGTTATAGGAGCGTGTCGGCACACTTAAACCGGCAATTATCCATTTTTCCTCTTATCGTCCCGTTTTCTTCGTTTCGTTTGCTTGTGTTATTGTATCCCCTTTGGTTTATGGTTTTCTTTGGTATGTAAAGCAGCAACGAGCGGTGAAAACCCCGCCCATGTTTCCAAACTGAACTACAGCAAGCTGCTTACCTGCTGGGGCTCTTTGCCATATGATTGTTTCAGATCAAGTCATCTGTGATTTATTTTTTCAAACTTTTCAACTAGCAACTTTGCCTTTTGTACTTAAATTTTTGTTGATACAACGACTCGTCGTTGGTCCTTGGCCGCTTGGATAATGTGGATAGTCGCTTAAATTGCTGAGACAACTGGAAGAAAACTATCCACACAGCGAAGGTCTGATGACCACGGGACTTTTCACCACAAAATATATTTTCAAATAACTTTCATAGTGTATAGCCGCCTAAGAAAAAATTTGTGACAGGAACGTAGTTTGTTTCAAGTACTTTTCTTACAAGCTTGCACACCTTCCCCCTTAGGGGAATAAAAACCTTTCAAAATATCGTGCGTCAAAGATATTTGTAAAACAACTTTTATAGTGTAATAGCCGTCTTAATCCCAACAGCAAAGTCCTTAAAACGTTTCTGCTTCGAAAAACTTTACAATTACAATATTATTGAAAGAGTCTTCAATTGGCAATACACATTTATCTTTATACCCTTCACGGATGTGATAGGGTATAATAAGTTTATTATGAAGTTTGCAACGCACAGAACCATATATGTATATTCTTGGTCGGTATGATGAGACGAGTCGATTAAGCTTTGTCCGTCTGGTCTGTTTCTGTGCAAAGTAGTCCCTCAGTTTTAAGGCTATCGAGCTGAAATTTTGTACAGAGCCTTCTTCACGCAGTATATCTGTCGGAACCAACGGAATCGGACCACTACGTCATATATCTGCAATAGGAACGACCGGTTTGAGGAAAATCGTCCTGCTCTGTTTCCTCCAGAGCATGTAGGGTTCATCCACCACCTCGTACGGTTCTGAGCACGTTTCGATGATTTCATCAAAAAAATCCGGATCTGAAAAAGAATCAAATTTTATTTATAAATACATAAATGGTTTATTTTCTCTTTTCGAAAAGAACAAAAATAATGTGAAAATAAACAGCTCCTTTCTGTGTTCGCTCATCGCGGATTTGTATAGCGTTAATGCAGCTGTGATCAAGCAAAACGCGTACAACTAAATCGGCAAACTTTCTGAAAGGATTTAGCAGCGCTGTTCCTTCTACCAGCACCGGATTCTTTTAAGTATGTATATAGCGTTATGTGCGTTCACATTACGACTTCTACCGGAAGGGGTAAAACTGAAGCGGCTAAAATCCAGCATAATTTCTATAGATTTTGGTTTCTTCGTGCGGCCGTGCAGTATGAAGAACATTATGGCCTTCTTCACATATTGAAGAAAGTTCCGAAGTTTTGGTTTTAGTTAATCCGATCAAAGCCGCATAATGTGAAAGCGGATTTATGGGAAACTAACGCGGATAACGGTAATCAAACGCGTCCAACTGAAGTGCGGGAACATATCACAGCTTAAGCTCGATAAACACGTTCGAGCATAATTACGACTGAACAATTCGTAACCGTTCGTATGGCAGCCGATTCTTCAATTTATTCCTGCAGGACACATTCCGAGAATTCGGTCTAACTTTCCTACTCCAGCCGCTAGACTGGCAGACGAGAGACATAGCATCAGGTGCACAAACCCAGACAATCCCAGAATTCACGAAATGAGGTGTGAAATTCCAAGACTAGTAGCCGAACACAGGAGGTTAAAATGGAGTACTCATCTGAACGACTGCAACTTAACCACAGGTATAAGCAAACTATGGTCGACAGTCTGTGCCCTTTGTAATCTGCCGAAACAGAAAGGAAATGTCGCCATCCAGTTCGGAGACAATTCAATCAGCGATCCTACCCACAGCGCAATTCTCTTCAATAAGCAATTTATTGAACATCCTCCACCAAGTAAACAAGAGAAAATAATCCGCAGGAGGATCCATAACCTAACCGCAGACAACATACCGCTGACGAAGTGGCTGCAGCTATCAAGATGGCGAATAGCTGGAAGGCCTTGCGATGCAAGAAGAACTGCAGTATTCAAAGCATCGCTATCACAATAACAACAAAGCCTTGCGACCTGATGGAATCTCATTGGCAATGCTTAAAAACCTCGTCTCACATGCTATCGAATATCTCACGGCTACATTCAACCTATACATCATATCACTGATCGTTCCGGAACACTGCAAGAAAGGAAGAGTAATCCCAATCTTGAAACCTGCGAAAAAAGCAACATTCTGCGAGTCCTATCGTCCCATCACACTTCTATCACCAGTTGCCAAAACGCTCGAAGCACTAATCCACCCTATTCTTGCGGCCCACGTGTAGCTTGCGAACTACCAGCACGGCTTCCGAAGGATGCACAGTACGACGACGGCCCTGGATGCCATTACAACTCGCATCCATGGCCTGAATCATCCATGTCACAGAACAATTCTGGTCGCACTTGACCTGTCGAGGTTGCCACACATGAACGAGCACAACCACAACTAAACTTCCATAGAACCATAAAATATCATAGAACGGTGGAAATAGGAAAAAAAAATTCCACACGTTCTATGAAATTGATAGTTCGATTAAAGTTCGGTCGTGGTTGTGCTCGTTCATGAGTTGCGACCTTAAGAGACCACAACAAACTTCTTGCCAAACAATATCTGGTGGGTTGTTACCGGAGAGAACAGCCCAATACCAACCTCATAGTCAAGACGCCACCACCAAGATATGTTAGGCGTGATTTGAGAGACCTCGAAAGAGATGTCCACAGGTAGAAAAGAGTTCCCATTGACAACGACGCATACAGATCAGCCACACATCATGAGGAGGTACAATCAATAATTACAGGACTAGGTCCAAACGTAATTCTTTCGGCACAACCACATACAATTTCTCCTGGAAAAATAATACTTCCGAGGGCAGCGAGAACGAGACTTGGCCAACTTCGGTCAGGCTGGTGTTCGCGTCTTAACTCCTTCCTATCTCGCATTGACCGGGATGTCACAATCACATGCCCCGCCTGCAATGGTACACCTTATGACGTAGACAACATTTTCAATTACCCAGCTGCACCCATACACCTGACTCCCAGGTCACTGTGGGAGAACCCCCTAGAAGCTGCCATTTTCCTGCAGGGAAGACGACGAACGAGGAAGACGACTAACTACAGCATGTAAGAAAGTCACACACCGAACTTGTGACAATTGCTATTACCACAATAAGTGCATAATACACAGGAGGATCCATAACTGAAATGCAAACAACATACCGTCTTCACCACAGACGAATTGGTTGCAGCTATTAGGAAGGCGAACAACTCGAAAGCCTTGGAACCTGATGGAGTCTCAATGGCAATGCTCAAACACCTCGACCTAGCTATCGAATATCACACGCCTAAATTCAACCTATCCATCACATCACTGATCATTCCGGCACCACGAGAGTAGAATGATGCCCCAGTGCCATGTATGGTCCAACGCAAAAGTTTTAAAACGAGCCGGTTTTGTTTGTTTCCTGCAAAACGCTACCCACATTTATCTTTAAGAACATAAAAAAAACTAACTCACCACTTTGCGGACGACAATCTCCCGGCAAACCACCCCGTCCACATTCGTGGGCGAATTTTTGGACACTGTCCATTATGAAAATCCCAAAAAAAAAAACAGAAAACAAAACAGAAACGGCGAAAACACAACCTAAACACAACACAACAACCAATTTGATAACTGTCAAAACTCGAAACTCGCAACATGAGCGTGAGGTTGAAAAAGAAGAAGAAGAGCCTGAGCACTGATCAGTGAGCAGAAATATTTCTTGCTCGGTGAAATTTGATCATGCTCACCCGAGCAGAAGTTGCTCAGTCACTTCTGAACCCGCTCGTTCGGAACATGTTCGCTGAGCGGAAGTTGCTCAGTTCCTTCTGAACGCACACAATATAAAAGCTGCAGCGGATACACTCAAAGCAATCTTCTCCGAATTTCCAATTCATCTACCGCGGTTCCACATTTTTCACCCACCAATTTTCCACACACGATCGAAACGCGCCAATCAACGAAATACACCAACCGTTTCGTCCGGATTCCCGAGACAATGCGGATCGTGTCTCCACTACAAACGAGAAATTTCCCACGTCTACCAATCGCACAAACATGACATGCGGTCCTTTTGCAGGCCGCTCCGCCGCTGCAGACATTTTGTGTGCCGTGTGTGTGCGTCAAGTTTGCGGCCCTGCATGAAAACACTGACATAAAACATCAAAAGTTTTGCAGTCGGTGGAAAAGTGTGAAATTTTGTGAGAGATTTATGTAAAATTCGCGTACCGGTGCATACATGAAGGATCTGTCTGACTTGTAAAGGTTTGTTCAATTCAGTGATGAAGTGAAAATGTGACAAAACGTTCCTATTGACAGCGAAAAAATGGCCGATCTCGATGCTGTTGTGAATCTCGGCCTCGATGAAAACGAAGCGGACATTGCTGAGGAGCTGCAAGGCTTCGAGGACTCTTTCGATACGAGAAGTGAAGCGTCCGCGGACAGCTCGAGCAGCTCGGCCACAAATCCCAGCATCAGTTCCGTGAGCACCGATTCGTCCGTGTCGCCAAAGAACCGGCGCGCACACCTCAAGCGCGAGCGTTCAGTGAACGGGGAGAGTGCGGGCGGGGGTGGTGGAGGAGGTGGTGGTGGGGGCGGCGGCGGTGGTGTTGGTGGTGGCAGTGGTGGTGCAAGCGGCGAGAATAATAATCGCAAGGACAACAATAAACGCTCGGACGACGAACACGACGACGATGATAAGGACAATGACAAGAATAACGGTCGCAAAAGTGCCAGTGCTAGTGCCAGTCCGGATGCAAAAAAGACTCAAAACTCGTCGTCGTCCGCGAACAATTCCAAGCACAACTCCAAGTCCTACGATTACATGACCAAGCTCAACTATTTGTTTCGCGACACGCGCTTCTTTCTCATCAAATCCAACAATGCGGACAATGTGGCGCTGAGCAAGAGCAAAAGCGTGTGGTCCACGTTGCCGCAGAACGAGGCGAACCTGAATCAGGCGTTTCGCGAGAGTCGCAACGTTCTGTTGATATTCTCCGTGAATGAAAGTGGTAAGTAGAATTGCATCTCGTGACTGATGTGCCGGGTCTTTCCCCGCGCAAGCGGGATGTGACCGCGGCAGCAATTCGGAAAATCTCTTTCAGAATCTTTTTAGGTGGTGGGAGCCTGCGATGTCGGGAGTACCTACGAGAGGTCCCGTTGACGTTTCGTTAGCATATTAAAATTTCGGAGGACACGAGATGCCGGCATAGACATCCTGTCTGTTTCAGTCGCCTTCTACACACCGCTGTGAAATATTTTAAACCCGCACCCAAAAAGGAAGGGCGCTGTAGATCGATGTGAACAGCGTCGATTTACCAAGCGAGTGGTAGCAGGTTTGATTACTTCTACGAACATATTCAAACAGTTGCTTTTCTCGCCGACCCCCAATGGACTTAGCTGTGAATGAGTACATTGATTTGATAAAATTTAATGTCCGGCGGGACGTCCGTGATACTGACCAGGTCAACTTCCAGTTACCGTCTTTCTGTAAAAATCAGTCTCGTAAATGAAGTGCTCTACTACACTCCATACCCGATGTTCCGATTTTCGGAATGGAAAGGGGAAAACTTTACCCAGTCTGCAAAACCTCCTTGTATAATTTATCAGCATTACGTAATCACTACTAGACAGCGCTCCCACGGCAGCCGGTTCTTCGCATCGGAGCGAACCGCTCATCAGGAGCAGCCAAGGGCTGCCAAACCCCTTCAATGCCAGCATGCATTGCTACAACAACTTCTACTACTAGGCAAACATTCTTTTACCAATTTCTCGACAATTCCCTAGGAACTTCGCCATAGCGTAGTTGCTCTGGGTCAATCTTTCGAGGTACTCATCATGATCTGTGTTTCTACAGAACAGTGTCTGGGATCTGCTTGATCTCACTACGCCTTTTGCCGCGCCAGACGCTGATTCTAATATTGTTTGTTTGCTTACAATCTCATCAACGTAAACTGCAAAAACTGTGTTTATTACAATGTTGACATCATATTTATTAACATTTTAAAAAAGAGCAAAACTTCGTTTTTGTTCAATTGAAATTGTCTCTTATCATATCAGTAGAAAGGGCAGCATGTAGTAGCGTACTGCTGATAGACACGGTGGCTGCCATTCACTGGAACTTTTGTTGAAAAAAATTCGAGTCGATGAGTCTTAACCAATTGCGCCTTTCTCCCTGTCATACGGAGGTTGCCTTTTATATTTCGGGATTGGACAACCCTAGTGTTGCAATCTAGCAACTGACAGCTCTATCGTAAAGTTTGACATTTTTGAGGTTATACGTACTCAGAACGTTTTGACATACGAGCGCTATTTGTGTTTTTTACAGTGAGTGCATTCACCACGCTCGTTTTATCCGGATCGCTACGGAGCGCTACGGAGCGCTCCGTAGCGCTACAACCCCTCCCGGTCGTGATTGCAACCGCTCCTTCCATCCGCTCCGGAGCGGTTACTTCCCCTTGGTAGCAGAAATTTTTTACGCTCTCTGGGCATGTAGCGCTACATTTGACAATTCGCAGCTGGTATGTGCGTTGTGACGTTTGTGTACATCAAAAGCGCGAATAGAATCCCCGTCTATGTAAATTCACTGTCTTCTCGTCTTTGATTTGATATTTCCTTGTTTCGTGATGTGCCAAAGAAATGTTTTGCGATGGAAAATTGGCAATTGTCAAATATTTGCGGTGTCACCTGTTTGTCAGACATTTCATATGTAGCGGTTCAATCACGAAAGAAATGTTGACAGGTAGCGTCTCCTCAAATGTGTAGTGGAGGGGATGTAGCGTTCCGTAGCGAAAATTTTTCACATGAATGCAGGCAGTAACTTAAAAGCTTAATCTCGGCCAAATAATGGAATTCAATCGTGAACATTTTCGTGCGATTATTTTTTACAACTTTCGACATGGATTAACTCAGCAACAGTGCATGGATGAACTGAATTCAATTTTTGGCGATGAAGCTCCATCAAGGACCAGTGTTTATCGATGGTATGGTGAATTCAATTGAGGTCGTAGTTCACTCCAAGACGAATTTCGTGAAGGTCGTCCAAAATCAGTTGTTATTCCGGAAACCATTGATGCTGTGCGCGAACTGATATTGCAAGATCGTCATGTGACCTATCCTCAGATTGAGACAACCTTAGGCATTAGTGGGACCAGCATACATTCAATATTGCATGAACATTTGACTGTCAAAAAAATTTGTTCGCATTGGATCCCACACAATTTGTCAATCGCTCAAAAAAAGGCTCGTGTCGATTGGTCGAAAGAAATGCTCAAAAAATACGATCTCGGTGCTTCGAAACACGTCTATAACATCGTGACAGGTGATAAATCGTGGATTTACGCGTATGAGCCCGAAAGTGAACAGCAGTCGACTGTATGGGTGTTTCAAGATGAGCCAAACCCAACAAAAGTTGTTCGCGCACGAAGCACTTCCAAGCAAATGGTCGCCTGTTTTTTCGGAAAAACTGCACATGTCGCAACCGTACCACTAGAACAACGCAAAACAGTCAATTCTGAGTGGTACACAACCATTTGTTTGCCAGTTGTCTTCCAAGAAATCAGGAAAACCAACCGCCGAAGACGGATCACTCTTCACCACGACAATGCGAGCTCTCACACATCAGCTCAAACAACTGCATTTTTGAGCACTCAAAACATAGATTTGATGGGTCATCCGCCGTATAGTCCTGACTTGGCACCGAATGACTTCTTTTTATTCCCGTAAGTAAAAAACAAACTGAGAGGTCATCGTTTTTCAACACCTGAAGAAGCGGCTGCTGCGTTCAGAATGCATGTTTTGGAGACACCTCAATCAGAGTGGCAAAAGTGCTTTGACAATTGGTTCAAACGCATGCAAAAGTGTACTATAGATCTTCATGGGGAATATTTTGAAAAACAATAAAGCGATTTTCAATGATTAATATTTGTTTTTGTTCTCTAATCCCGAAATATAAAAGGCAACCCTCGTATAAGTTCAGCTTTTGAGGCTTTATCCTCACTTTAGTGCTGCACACTCGCAGGGACTCACAGTCTCTGGCCCATTTCTTGCTCATTTTTCTTATTCCTTATCCCATCCATGTAGAATAGGGTTTTCCCATCCCCACCTAAACCTCCCAACGGGCAGTGCCTACGTCGTTTCGTCAAAGTATGCTTTTGCATCGGGTAAGGGTAAGACGTTTCGACCAAAGGGACCAGTCTTACCTCGTTTATGCTGAATCGATGGAGGAAATCCTGGATGAACATATTTGCCAAACTCTTCTGAAGAGAAATCCTCTTCATGTTAGACAGTTCGCCGACCAAGCAGCTAAATTTACAGAGTTCGCTCTCCACTGCCTGGTCAGGGAAATTGAGGCGACAATGGAGGTCAAAGAAACGGCTCTTTCAGCTTCCCTTGACAAGGGGCTTTCGACAACAGAAGATTTACTGCTATTAACAAGGCACTTAAGGGGAAGAATGCGGACACAACAACAATAGATTTGAACATTGAAGTCGTAATTCTCCTTGCTAATGTCACCCCTTGGCTGCCCACAGGGAGGAGTTCTGTCTCCTTTACTGTGGGGCACAGTGGTTGATAGCCTGCTGTGGATACTCTCGAGGATGGGCTACTCAGCACAGGGCTACGCCGATAATTTAGTTATTTTGATTAAAGGAAAGTTCGAGGGGCTTTTACCCGACATCCTTAAGCAGTTCTTGCCATTGTACAATACTGGTGCAACGATAACGGACTTCGAGTCAACCCATCCAAGGCAGTTGTCATTCCATTCCATAGAAAAAGAAACCTCAGTCGCATCAGACCCCCTTTAATGTACGACCCACCACTTCCCATGGAAAATCACACCATGATACCCAGGTAGGGTATCATCCTCGACAGTAAACTACTCTGGCAAGAACACCTCAGGGTAGTGGCAGATAAGGCTTTGTGGATATGTAGATAATATGTAGGTAAAGTGTGGGGAATAAAACCCTCAATAGCTCTCTGGATTTACAAGGCTATCGTTAGACCTATATTAGAATATGGTGCGGTGGTTTGGTGGAAAAGTGCATTCACTGTTGCTGGTAAGATCACCTTAGGCAAGGTGCAGAGACTTGCATGCCTAATGGTGACGGGGGCTATCCGCTCCTGTCCATCTATTGCTCTTGATGTACTTACTCGACCTACAGCCAATACACATCCACATAAAAGCACAAGCCAAAATGGCAACCGCGAGACTGGTAGCATGCGACGCGAACGTAAAGCTAAATTCAGCACAAAAATGGCTTAATGAAAGTATTCTCGCAAGTATGCCATCTGATCATCTTGTGAGGGAAAGATCATGCAAGAAATGGTTCACCGCCGTTATATGGGACAGAGAACACTGGCTGGAGAAATATGCCAATCTTCCCTCTCATACTATCATGTGGTTTACTCGAAAACCAATGAATTTACATTGTGGGTCCCAACTATCGGACTTTCATACCCATGGGCAAGTTCGCCACTGTCTTCCAGGCGGAGGTGCCCGCCATCGAGATATGTACCGAGTTATGTCTGAAGATCGGCTACGACAACAAGAACGTGGCTATATTCTCTGAGAGCCAGGCGGCCATCAAAGCGCTGTCAAAAAGTACAGTAACATAGTTGCCTAAAAGCACTACATAAAGTTGGCTCTCGGAACAGAGTAACTCTATTCTGGGTCCCTGGCCATCAGTGGCAATGAACAGGCCGACGAAATGGCCAGAGCAGCTTCGGCCACTCCCTTCTGCGGATCGGATCCCTTTTGCGGTATTCCAAATCTATACAATCATGAATCTCATTAGAGATTGGGAACGCAATGAGGCTACCGCCTATTGGGATACGAGTAATAAACCAGGATTGAAACAGGCAAAACTTTTCATTTCGGGCTACTCGCGTAGCTGATCGACTGAATTGCCAAACTTAAACCGGAACAAGGTTAGAACCATCTGTGGTCTCCAGACTGGACACTCAGGCCTGAGAGGCCACTTGAGAACTATGGGGATTGTTCCTGAGTCGAGCTATCGCTTTAGCGGTGAAGAAGGCGAGACTTCAACTCATATTTTATGCGATTGCGACGCCTTAGCCCGACGACATAGAGACTGCTTCGGAGCAGCCTACCCGGAGGCTGATGATATTGCCTCGGCTTCATTATTCTTCCTGAGCAGATTTATTAGCTCGATCAAACTTGATCGACACAGTCTAGGCCAGTTACCAGACCCAGGGCTTTAGTACAAGGAGCCACGCGACCTCTGTGCTCTGAACCCTTAGGGGTTCAACACCCACCCTACAATCTAATCTATTCTAAAAGGGACCTTTTGGAATTACCGAAATCGAGAGTTTCAATTCAATTCAATTTTATTGCAATTTATAATTCATACAATCGTTAGAATACTGAGTATTTAATGCTTCTCTCCTCAGAAGCCATGCTTGTGCGAGGAGGAGATTAGATAAAAGCTAGGATTAACTAAGTTAACTAAGGTTACAAACGTATAATAGAGTGAAAAACATGATTAACTGTACATTATAGTATACGTATGTGCTGTTCATTATCGTATAGTGCGAAAATTCTGTGGAAGTCGCAAAGGGATAGGTTAAGTAGCCAAAATTTTAGTTTTACTTTGAATAAATGTAAATCATAAATATTTCTTCTGATGTCAGTTGGAAGGATGTTAAAGAAGTATGGACCGGTATAGGTTCGGTATCGTTGGGATGAGTGTTTTTTCATGCGTGGAACTATAAGTCTTACATTGTTGTGGCGTGTGTAAGCAGAGTGCGAAATGAAATTTATGTTTAGATGTTTCACTAGGTAACAAAGCGTGCTTTTCACATAAAGTTTCCTTATGTGGAGCACATTGAGTATATTGAACAATTCTTCCGAAGGAAATGTTAAAGGAAGATGGAAAGCAGTTTTTAATATAATTTTTTGGGTAGTTTTTAAATTTTTTAAGTGAGCATCGTATGCATTCCCCCAAGCTATTATTCCATATTGTAAAACTGATTGGACAAGTGCAAAATAAACAAGTTTTATCTGATCTCTTGTCAGCGTGGAACGTATAATTTTAAAGATATATACCGTTTTCCTTAATTTTTGAACCAGCTGAGCTATATGGGCGTTCCATTTTAGGAATTTGTCAATGATAATGCCAAGGTATTTGACGTTATCTTGACAGGATATTTCAGAGCAGCTGCATGGGCCGCCGTATAGGTGCTGAGCTGGTGATATACAGTTATTATGAGGTAATTTAATTCTATTTTGCGTTGGTTGTCCAGAGTTATTAAGTGAAAATGTCATAGCATGAGTTTTGGCAATGTTTAGATGGAGAGCGTTACAGTCGAGCCAGCTTTTTATTGTTTGGGGGTTTACTTCTGCATTGGAGAAAGTTTCTGGCCACGTCTTGGTAGAGGTGAGTAGAACCGTGTCGTCAGCAAAAGCGACGATCTTGCTATTTATTAGATTCATGTTGCATAGGTCATTGACGTATATAAGATAAAGCAGTGGGGATAGGACTGTTCCTTGGGGTAGTCCATATGCATGATTGCGTTCCCAGCTACTGAGTGTAACACCAATTTTCACACATTGCTTTCGGCATGATAGATAGCTGGTAAATAATTGTAAGGGTCTGCCACAAATTCCGATTTTCTTTAATTTCTCTAACAGGATCTTGTGTGGAATAGTATCAAAGGCTTTAACCAAGTCCATGAATATTGCCATAGGTTTGTTATCAATTTCGATTTCTGAGTGTAAAAAGTCGCCTACTTCTGTTATTGCTCTTTCAGTGTTCATTCCGTTCCTGAAGCCAAATTGATTAGGAGATAGAATGTTGTTATCACTAAGATATTTTTCCAAGCGGTCCTTCAGGCACCTTTCGAATAATTTTGATATTACTGGTAACAATGAAATTGGTCTGAAGTTTAGAGCATTGGTTTTATCGCCATTTTTGTATATGGGGATGACAATAGCTTCTTTGAATAAGGATGGGAAGGATCCTTCTGTAATACATTTATTGAATATTAAAGCTAGCGGCTCATTTATTTCATCCTTTATAGCTTTGAGTAGCTCTGAATTTATGTTGTCGATGCCAGAGGCTGATTTACCCAGATTATCAATTTTTACTGCAATTTCTTCTGTGCTTATTCTGTTTAAGTGGAAATTGTGTTGGAATATCTATTTGCCCCAGTTGTTGAATAGGCACCGCAGCCCTGTAATAGTTTTTACCAATATTGGTGAACGTTACATTGAGAGTGTTGGCGGCTGACTCCATTGTATTACTCGCGGAGTTTGTGTTTGGATTGATGATCTTTGACCAGTCAATTTCATTAGTGCTACGTCTTCCAGTCATCTCGTTTACTGTTTGCCATAATTTTTGAGAGCAATTTTTACTGTTGTTTATTGTCGTAAGGATTTAGTCTCTTTTTGCCGATACCATTATTTCGTTAAGTTTGTTCCGATATATTCTGTAATAATTCCTAAACTTCGTGGTAAACGGTTGTTTATCCAACTTGTTTTTATACCCTAGACTTTTAGTATAGGGTATATTGTTTTTGTCACGACGGAAATATGTAACACCTTAAAGGAGGCTCCGGAGGTATAGCAATGTATATATATAAATGATCAGGGTCACCTCCTGATTTGATTTAGCCATGTCTGTCTGTCTGTCCGTTCGCACGATAACTTTCGATAGAATGAAGCTAGAACCTTGAAATTTATGTCAAATATTGGTAGTGTAATCTAGTTGGATGGTATTGAAAATGGGCATGATCAGGCCAAGAGAGCGCCTACCTCCCCTACATATGTAAAATACATAAATGTATCTATAACTCCCGATTAAATAAACGTGAAAAGCTCTAGCTTAAGTAGATTACTCATGAGGGTAATCTTATACTCTCCTGGGAAAATAAAATCGATCAGTTGAAAACTAACGGTAATTTTCTTACAAAGAACCCCGTACTACCCTAATTTTCAGTTTTTTTGTATATAACTCCTGAACCAATTGACGTAGGCACCTGATTTTTGGCATGTAACCTTGAAGTGAGAAGCTGCTTAAGGTTTTGTAAGTTGGGCATAATCAGATCAAAGGTACGCCTACCTCCCCTACAAATTTCAAAAAATTAAATATTCCCTTAATTACGATAACTTTCGAAAAAATTATACTAGCAAGTTGAAAATTTGACAAAATGTTGCTAGTAAGACCTACTTTGTTGGTATTGAAAATGGGCAAGATCCGACCCAAGGAACCCCCACCTCCCCTACAAATGTAACTTCAAATAAGCGATAACTTTTGATAGAATGAAGCCAGCAACTTGAAATTTTGGTCAAATGTTTAAAGTGAGATTGAATTAGCTGGCATTAGCTGGGTAAGATCCGACTTAAGGAACCCCTACCTCCCCTAGAAATGAAACTTAAAATAAGCGATAACTTAACGACAAAATAAAGCTATCGACTTGAAATTTTGGTCAAATGTTTGTAGTATGATCCAGTTGGCTAATATTGAAAATACGTAAAATCCGACCAACGAAACCCCTACTTCTCCTACAAATGAAACTTCAAATAAGCGATAACTTTCGATAGAGTGAAGCTTGAGACTTGAAATTTTTTAAATGTTTGTAGGGGGATCTAATTGGTTGGTGGCAATGATGGGCAAGATCCGACCCAAGGAACCCCTACCTCCCCTACAAGTGAAACTTCAAATAAGCGTTAACTTTCGATAGAATGAAGCTAGCAACTTGGAAACTGCGACAAATATTTGTAGAATGGGTCAGTTAATTGATTTTGAGAATGGTCAAGATCCCACTGAATGAGTGCCAAACTCCCCTATGAACTGGCCATATAGGAGACCCACTTCTAGTACATATGGTCGTTGCCAATTGGGAATTTTGGTATCACCACTAGGTCTGTACAGCTTCGGCCTGGTTTAATCTGTCTCTAGTTCTTATTGAACGGACAATTCCTTCTGTCATCCAGGGTTTTAGCGGCCTAAACCTACGTTTGGTTGTGAGAGTGTATTGGCTTTCTACAATAAGTTCTTTCAGTTTGTCATAGAATTTCCTGGTAATAGTTTCAGCATTATCGGCATTGGTTAGTATATTTTGCCAGTCGACATGATTTAGTTTTTGCTTTAGAATAGTTGGATTTGTTTTAGTTTTAACGATTTTATTATTGTCTTTATTGGAGCTCTTCGGAATTAGAGGGACTGTTAATATAAGGGTATTATGGTCAGTTATGGAGTTTTTTAAAATAATCGGAGTACAGTGTTTGTATTGTCTTTGTCGTATGAAGAAATGATCAATACAGGTCGATGAAGTTGCGCCCGTTCGCGTTGGTTTGTTTATTAGAGATGTGAATCCGAGTCCAGCTAAACAGTTAAGGTAGTCATTAGTTGATGTGGAGTCGTCCAAGATATTTATATTGATGTCACCTACTATGAAATCGGTAGAGTTATTTGATTTTTCTGGAATTATATTGGGTAAGTTATTGATGAAGTTGGCTAAATCGAGGGAAGGGGATCTATATATTCCAGTTAGAGACAAGCTAGAATTAGCTTTATATCTACTTTGATACCCGTTAAAATTTCATTCGAAATTTCATGGTATGTATATTCGATTGAATTTTTAATGTATATTATAATGCCGTCATTTTTGTTTCTACTTGACTTTGTAAACAACGTCTGATACCCTTGAATGCAAAATTGTTGTATTATTTTTTCAAATTCCACTAGGTAACTATTATGTTGGGTTTCGGAAAGGACAATGACATCAAAATTGACATTTAGCTCATGGATTAATATTAATAGGTCGTGAAAGTTCTTTTTTATGCTTCTAATGTTCAAATGAATTATTCTGAATTGGTCTAAATTTTGGCTAATTAACATATTACATTCCCTAACTGAATTAATTTCAATAGTTTCAATGTCATCGTGATCTAAGTAATCCATTGTCAATGAATTCATTATATTTATGTAGGTATTTAACTGAAAACAATTAGAGTTTTTAATTTACTTTTACTATACAAGAAGTCTAGACTCTAGGTCAGATTCGCATAGGATTTTATAAATTTTACTATTCTCATTTTTTCTTATAAATATATTACTATGTTTAGTCCATACGAATTTGAATTCATTCTCCCGTGCAAATGTTTTAGTTTTGTATAGTATGGCTTTAAAAGTTTTTGTCAAGTGAGAATTTATGTAGACTCTGTTGTTCGGAAAGCTGTTGTGGATTTTATCAGCTGTGAGATTTACTCTCTTCTGCTTAGTCTCCTGTAGCCAAGCGTCGCGATCGGTTGTTGAGTTAAATTTTACAATAATTGATTTCGGGATATCTCCTCGTGTTTTGTTTGAGAGCCGAGTAAATGAAGTGGGCGTTGTATTTAGTTGGATTTGCAGGGTTTTAGCTACTTGCGTGAACACTTCCGATAGATTTTCGTTCCTAGTTTCTGGGATTCCAGAGATTTCTAGTTCGGTGGCCAGAGAATTTTGCTCAAGCTGGTTGACATGTCCCTACAGGGTTGTTATTTGTGCTTTTAAATCTTTATTTTTCTGGGAGAGGTTCTCACACATTTGTGTTAATTTGTCTATTTTGGTGGAATATTGGTTGATTTTTAAGTTGAAGTCATCGACTTTGGAACAGCAATAGTCCAATGATTTCCGATATTCTAGAAGTTCAGCTTTTAGTGCGTTTTTCATATCGTCAAATTCGGATTTTACATTCGTTTTCATTTCGTTCATCAGCTCTAGTATGTTGTCCAAACTTTGATTGTTTGAGCCTGATATATTTTCTTGACCGCCACGACAATGTTTGCAAGTCCACACTTTTTTACGGTCTTTTGATAGTTTTCGGAAGTTTGGTTCTGACAAACCTGCGCAGAAGAAATGAAGTGATCCCATACATTTTGTGCAGTCGATCGCATCCGCCTTGTCTATAATCTCTTCGTTGCAGCTAATGCATTTCATGGCTTCCAGATAAAGGTGTCGAGTGCTTACCCGTATTATTCTTGTTATTTGCCGTTTTCGTTGATATTGTTGGGAGATAGCTGGTCTAGTGTAGGCGAAGCGAATGGACAAAGATGTAAATCCAATTAACAATGAATGTTGTGTCGTTAATTGCGTTGATGCTGGGTGCCAAGTGTGAACAGCTGTCAGATGCGGGAGACAGCTAGCATAGAGACAAAAAATGCTCTAAATACGACACTTTTGCCAGATGGATGATATTAACTCTATACAATGTCGAATGAATAATCCTGAGACTCACGGACGTAGTTATGCAAGTACTCTATTCAACAATTGACTTTATTTTTGATATTTTATACGAGCGATTGTTAGACACAGTAGTTATCACTTAGTTTACTCCCGATATCCCATCCGGGTCCCTCGAAAGTCTTTCCACCTTTGTGTGCAGGTACTGACCTTCTATAGCTCTTCATCGTAGTAAGTCGGACTTCGGAACTCGTCCTTCTCGACTCGTCCTGTTTCGATGGTCAAGGGAAAAGGGGAATTATATGTTACAAGCGTTTATGCCTGCAACATGACGCCGACTTCCCTGAGAAGAGGACAGGTAGAGTATCGACGGGGAATGAATCCGTATTCTACCCTGGAGGGACCACGAATTTGGAACATGGTGGGAGTGACTTAACTGAGAGTGGACGGAAGGAAGAGCCCGAAAAGGGAGCAGGAAGCAAAATACGCAAAATTTTCGCTGGCTGTGCGTCGTAGAAGTTTATCAAAACATTCGTAAAACTGAATTATATTGTCATCGCCGCCTGGATGATCGTCCTCCAATTATCTCGGTCAAGTAACCGCGTCTTCTAATTTCGGACGCCCAGTTGTTCGGCGTCCTTATCTACTGAGCCCTTTCAACGAGCTCTGATATGAACGGACGCATACACATGATGTCTGATATGAAAAGAACACGGACATCCAAACTATGTGACACATACACTTGTTGAATATCGAACGCGTCGCTACTACAGCAACCATTTGGGGGGGGGGGGGTATATGTGTGCGACCGTAGATCACGAAATGTTGTCGCCGGTGGTCGCGCGGAGAGAGGCCTTTCCAAGATGTGATATTGGGCGTACTGCCGGAGAGCCAGTCGTAGAATTGAGACACTCGAAAATGATAAACCCGGGCCGTAAGAGGATCCTTCCGAATTGCGCGCATCGATCGATTTTTCGCTAGCCGCAGCCAGCTGATTCATCCTTATCGACTGTCTCTCGTTTCGGAGAGGCGGAGGTGGTAAATGCTTCACTTAAGCTCTCTCGTTCTAACAGGAACATGTTTCTCCAAAAGATACCGTAACTGTGCCACCGAATCCACGGTGAAAGGGTATCACGTTATCCGCCTGGAGAGTTATTTCTGAACCGGGATTTTCGGGGGGCTGAGGTGATTGTAGATGAACAGTCGGTGCTAGTTGTTTCAATCTCATACTTTCTCACTCGCTGATCGCCCGTCGCGTGAGCTTAATGGCGTCAAATTCGGTTTTGGTGGCTTGTTTTGGTTGTTTTTATCGAATTTCGTACTAATTTGGATTCCCACTAGTAACTAGAGAGCTGAGACGTCTGCACCAGCGCCTCGCCTTAGTGCAGTAAGGTTAGGTAATCCTGGAGGCCACCCGATGAGCCTAGCCTTCGCTTCGTCGATTTCTGGCCACGGCTCCCATCATCCGAAAATGTTCAACTTGCTTTCTAAGGTTAACCCCACACTATTCATCAAAATAACTCCCAGTATAGGCGTTTGGTCAGGCGTCAATGGCCTTCCAGAGTTTGTTGTTGTTGTAGTAACATCGTTTTCGTTGAAGGGGTTTGGTAGCCCTTGGCCGTTGCTGATGAACGGGTCGCTCCGGCTGCGATGGGAGCGCCTTCCAGAGTTTCGGTTTCCCCGCTGATCAGCTGTTGCCTTGGATCTATCAGTATAAGTCTCGCCATACACTGCCCAACTCGAACATGCTTCAAGTGGACCGGTTTTCTTCGGATTTATGAAGTGGGTGTATGTCTTGAGCTATTCAGAGGACATTTGTACCATATTCGTGGTCGAGTTGGAGTTCGAAAGTGTACGATGACACTAAGGAGCACGGTTAGTTCACCGATTGATATTAATTTGCAGTACCATCCCTTAAACCAACAAACTGTTCACTGGAAGGTGACATTTACGCAAGAATAACGCACTATTCGAAGCATATTTATTTGCCATTTCCAATTAGAATTTACTGAAAATAAGGAACCGATAAATTCAGTCACAAAGTCGTTGAAAGAGTTCTTGGAGGATTTTTTTGTCTCGTCAATTTTTACCTGAAATTTGAGAATTATGAAAAGAAGATAAATGTAGCGGAAAAAAAAAACAGTTTACACAATGATTTGAAATGTTGCAAACTCAACACACATATTTCTTTATTTTATGTGTCAGTTTTCTTATTTCCACAGTTCCTTCTCCACTTTCACAAAAAATAATTGATCTATTCCCTTCGTCTTTTTCTTTTTTCTTTTAGGTAAATTCGCCGGTTTTGCACGAATGTCGGGCGAATCGAGGCGTGACGTTCCGACCGTACCGTGGGTCCTACCTCCCAGTATTTCAGCAAAAGCACTTGGCGGCATTATTGAAATCGATTGGATCTGTCGCAAAGAACTCTCGTTCACGTGCACGGCGAACTTGTTCAATTCGTGGAACGAAGGCAAACCGGTGAAAATCGGTCGCGACGGACAAGAGATCGAACCGAAAGTTGGCGCCGAATTGTGTCGCCTATTTCCCGAGGACGAAGCAATCGAGCTGACACCAATTCTAAAGAAATCAAAAGAGAATGCCCGGCTGTTGCGCGAGAAGGGTGTACGTGTATCATATAAAGGACCGCCTCCAAGAGGCGTATCGATGCGTGGACGTAGTAGTTTAGGGGCGGTGCGAGGCAAAAAGGCTTTCCTGTTAAATAGAAACAAAATGGGCGGCGTGCCACCGCCCGGTGTATATAAACGTTCAGCGTCACCGTACGCGAGTCGCGAGGGTCGAATACCGGCACCGTGGGAGCGATACGTCACATCGGCCGCAGCGGCCGAAGCATATGTCGCCGATTATATGCGAACGATGCAACATCAGCTACCTCCCATGCCGTATATGCCACCGGCGGCATTCTCGAATATGATTCCACCAAATCCGGCTGTAGTACAACCAAATGCGGCGGTCTATGAGAATTTGCCGCCACCGCCGCGCTACTATGAGGGTCCACCGTTGCCCGAGTATCCACCTCCACAACAGATACGCCCACCGCCGCCCAATTACGAGCCGCGCCCGCCATACGAGCGATCAGTCGACGAGTTTCTTTGGAAGGCAAACGAACGGCCACCATTACCACAGAGTGGTAGCGGAGGTGGTGGTGGTGGCGGCGGCGGATCACAAATTGGCGGCGCCAGTCAGGGGGGCAGCAATGGCGGCGGAAGTGGTGGCAGTTATCGAAATAACAATCGTGATTTTCACAGAACCCGCGATCGTGGTGGACGTGATCGAAACAGTCGTAGTGATCGGGAGCGTAATTTTCGTGATAGAAGTCACCATCGCAGTAGCTATCGTGATAGACGATGATTTTACCATGTGTAAGAATACCCAGAAGCAGCCGCCTACCACCCTGTCCTAATGACACAGAGGATTAATTTAAACGTGAAGTGAAACGTAACATAAAAATAAATATATATATAAAAGTATATTAAAAGTATGAGACATGATAAACTTAAAACAAAAACAGAAAAAACATTTTCCGATATACACTCCAGTTTTTCACTTGTATCGAAATTGTCGTTATTTTCCTCCGATTTTCTTCCTTTTTTGTTCAAGTCCGTGGTCGGCGAAGCAGAGAATAAAAAGAAAACGATTACACAAATTTTGATCTAATCATGCTAAAAGTATAAAAAAAACTTCAATAAACAATCCAGACATAAAATACAAAGATAAAACTTGATAACGAACTTTTCAGAAAATCAAACGCGCGCGAATCTTCAGTTTCTGTCACACGAATGAGAAACGGAGAAGAAAACGAAACGCCAGCAAATATCTATTGATTAAGAGGCCACACCTTCTAAGATCCGTTTAAGATAGTCAAAAACCCCGACGTGAAAATAATTAAACTCCCTGAAATGAAGCATAAATTCAAGATGAGAGAGAGACTTCATTGCATGAGTGAATGTGCAGAGAGAGCGATGCAACAACAAAAAGAACACGAAACAAAATACAACAAGTAAAAAATAAAAATAAAACAAAACTCCTATAAGCGATTGTATTTTTAATTCTAATTATTAAAATAAAATATTGTTTTTACAATACTTGGAATTTATATAGTGACATGATGATGTATTTTAATTTTAAAAATATATATATTTAACGACGACACTTTAATTATAACATTTTGTGCGATTCTTTTTTTGTTCTTAACTGGCGTAGGTTGCTCGGTGAATTGAAAGGGGAAAAGAGAGGTCCAAAAAAGCAAAAAGGTGACCTACTGTTCTAAATGAAAATGTGTGTCAAGGATTCAGACGTGAAAAGGTTCTGCCTGGAGAATATACAGTCCATTCGGTCAGACATGGTAAACCTGTTATTTTACTTGAAGGTACATAGGTATTGAAGAAGTGATGCTTAACCTTCCGATCAGTGAGAGGACTTTTTCCGATAGTTCGAAAGATTTTGCTGAAGCACGCCATCACGCAGAAACTGTCGCCACCTTAAACACCGCAATATAATGTTCGTACGGAGGGAGAGAGAATCGCACTGTTGTCGAAAGTACGCAAACTCCGAGATGAATTTTCCGGATGAGATTTGGGCGGAACTGATAAGTACGGCAATATATTTCTTAATAGGACTGTGTAACGGACGGTTTGGTGGGCAACCGAAGATGCCCGTGGGGACGGAGCCTTAGGTAGTATATGACCGTGAAGGTCCGACCGTGCCATCTGGCGAAGAAAAAGGCCCCTCAACGAGCTAAGCAGCGGCCTATGCTTGCTGTAGCTCAGTTCCGGAGATGTGGGCGGGGTTTTCGCCGCTCGTTGCCCCTGTCCTTTACGTATTAACAAAAATTCATAGGCCTGGGGAAGACAACACAAACAAGGGAGGTAAAAATGGGGAATAAAAAAAAATGAGGCGATAAGGATGGAATGGTTGGCAGATGGCTCGCTTGCCCTCGCGCTCGTATTGGGGTCCAGGTGTAATAGGACCCTCGGTCTCTGGGTTCGTACCACCGACAGTTCCTTACTCATCAGGTGCTGCCATAGATCTGCCGGTGGAAGCAGCAACCAGACCGGAATATGGTTCATTACAACTGGGAAAGTCATCTGAAGCTGGACCGTTCGAGCTCTGGATCGGAAGAAAACTCAGGGTTAAACATTTGCGAATAATGGCATCCAAATGTTACGTTCATGTACTAGCACAGAGAAGAAAGAGGCAAGATGGACATGAAGGCCGAGAGGTGCTACCTCTGGTGACGAGCGTTATAAAATTTATATCAAGGAGAAGAGCAATGTCGTCGTGTCCAGAGACATCGTGTTCTAGGAAAATTTGAGCGGCTTTGCTCGAAAGTCAACATGCGCACCAAGGACACCATCAGAGAAGAAGAAATAACAGAGGAGAACGAGGAGGAGACGCTCCTGCGGCAGCCGGTTCTTTGCACCGGAAAGATCCGTTTTTCAACGGCCAAGAGCTGCCAAACCCCCTCGACGCAAAAAGAACTGCAGTTTTCAAAGCACCGTTACCACAACAACAGCAATAAAATGAAGAAGAGGAAACTCTGGTTGAGGACAGTGATGATGGCTACGAAACAGGAGGAGGCATAAGCTTCGAAGAGAACAAAGAACAAAAACAGCTAAGAAAACGTTTGACGCTGAAAAGAACCCGGTAATTTCAAGGAGTTTGGCGCAGATTTTCAGAGGGACGGCGAAGAGAATCCAGAATCTTTTGAGGAAACTACGTCGAGCAAGCAAGCATCTAAGTGGAAAGAACAAGGAACCACATGAACCTGGAAATGACTTCCTTAGAAAAAATAAAACGCTCATAACTCCTGGCTTCAGGTGCAAAAGCTCTCCCTTGTTCACGGTGAAGTGTAAAAACCTCTTAAGTGGGTTTACCGAGTTAAAATACAACAAGGGCGGTCGACTGCCGAAATTGGCAATTTATAGACTAAATAGGAAGTACTCATGCGATGAACTCAAGCTGGAAATTATATCCCTGAATTACGGCATTAGGTCAGATATAGAAATCAGGTCTCTTCAATATAAAAACTACAAGAAGCAGGAAAACAAATACACAGCCATTTTTGAGGTCTCAGGTGAAATATTTTCAAGGCTAGTTGACAGATACGTAAATATTGATTATGCTAGCTACTATTGTGCAGAAATTATTGATGTAAAAAGATGCTTCAAGTGTCAAAAATTTGGGCATATAGTCAAATACTGCAAGTGTTCCAGTGATATATGTCCCAAGTGTGCAGGCAACCATCGATCATCTGATTGCCAAGCATCAGTAAAAAATTGTGTCAATTGCACAAATAAAGGCAAGACTGATTGCAGACATAGCGCAGATAGTAAAGACTGCCCTGAATACGCATTTGCGCTGAATGTTGCAGCTAGCAGGATCAATTATTACTCATCAACATCACAATGAGTCCACGATCCTTCAAAATCTACTACGCTAATGCTCGAAGCATCAGAAATAAATTGTCTGAGATCGAAGTCATGGCAAGTGTATCTGAACAAGCCGATGTAATCGTTATCAATGAAACTTGGCTGTTCCAAAACGAAACTGAGTTCTTCAACCTAAATGGATATACTGCTTCCTTCAACTGTCGATCAACCACAGGTGGCGGTACCGTAATATACGTAAAAAATGGCATACAGTTCAAGGTAATATTCAACACACCGCATTATAACACAATAATTCTTGAGCTATCTACCAATGGGGTTTCTATTAGAATTGGAACATACTATAGGGCACCTTCAGATAACGCTTACGATCTGATAGAACATTTAGATAATATATTCCTTCAATATATTTTAACAACTTAATAATGCTGTCAGATTCTAATATAGACATCTTAGATAAAAATAGCACGGTATGCAATGAATATCTAGAAATGCTATCCATGAACCATATGACCATTATTAACGATAAAGAACCGACAAGGGTTACGCACTCTACTGCCACATTGATTGACCATGTTGTCTCCTCAATAAACACTTTAACGAATAATTTCAACTACAAATTACTGGATGTAGCAGGCCTTGATCACAAAGTCTCAATATTGACTATAAGAGAAGCTAGCTTGGACAAAAAACCAATGGAAGTCATATATATATAAAAGCTCTTGACAAAAGTTTATACAAAGCAAAAGTAATAACAAAATTAGGCAGTTTGAATGAAAGTTCAATAGGATTCAAAGAACTGATAAATATCGTCAAATCAGCAAAAGAGGAATCGACGACGCTGAAGAAAATCCGTACTAGGCATCAATCTTGGATTTCCTTTGAAATAATTCAAATATTAAAAAAGAAAAATATTGCCTACAAAAAACACAAACTTGATCCTGGTAATGAAACCAAAGCTGCTTCTTATAAATATCTCAAAAGCAAAGCTGCAAAACCCATACATCAATCTAAATTAAACTCTCTAAATAGACAATACGCCAATGCATCTGGAAATAGCAGAAAATTATGGCAAATAATTAATAACGAATTGACAGCCAATGCAGGACGCAGGGACGAAACCGGAAGCAGCCTTTCAGCTAATGATGTTAATCTATTCTTCGCTACAACTGAAGAAAGATTGCAACAAAGTAGCCCATCAACGAATATAAGATGCCCTAACATCACAAATACCAAGACTAGTCTAGCCATAAATATTGTTACAAGGTTTGGCAACCCTGCAGAAAGGAACCGTTATATTGCATTTCTTAAAAATTGAGCTAATCGCTATAGTACGCTTGTGCTTGAAGCATTTGTCATCATTTGAGTTTAATTTTTAGTGTAGTGAACATGGATTGGGGTGACAAAGAAAATAGAATTGCTGTGATTGCACTTCATAAAGTAGGAATGCAACCAAGTGATATTTTTAAGACTCTGCATACCCTTGGTATAAGCCGAATGTTTGTATATCGGGCTATTGAAAGATTTAATGATACGTCTGGAGTAAGTGACCGCGAAAGAAGTGGCCGTCCGCGAACTACTCGAACACCTCAAGCGGTTAAAGCCGTGCGCGAGAGAATTCGCCGTAATCCTCTTCGGAAACAAAAAATTTTATCGCGTGAGATGAAAATACCCCAAAGAACAATTTCACGTATCATCAAAAGTGACTTGGGGTTGGGTGCTTATCGTAGATTTTTTTTTTAATAATAATAATAATAATACCGGGCATTTACTAACAGATTCGTTAAAAAAAATAGAGTGGAAAAATCAAAACGATTACTTTGCCGGTACGCAAACCAAGAACACCGTAAAATTTTGTTTACGGACGAAAAAATTTTTACTGTCGAAGAAACATTTAATAAACAAAACGATAGGGTTTATGCTCGCAGTGCCAGAGAAGCTTCTCAAGTTGCCCAAAAGGTTTAAAGAGGTCATCATCCAGCCTCAGTAATGGTTTGGTGGGGTGTTAGCTACAACGGGGTGACAAAGTTGCATTTTTGTGAGAAGGGCGTCAAAACGTCTGCCAAAATTTATCAAGAAAGTATCCTTGAAAGTGTAGTGAAACCTCTCAACACGTCATTATTTAAAAATCAGTCTTGGAGTTTCCAGCAAGATTCTGCACCAGGTCATAAGGCGAAGTCAACCCAAAAATGGCTTGAAGAAAATGTTCCAGATTTTATTAAAGCTGAAGATTGGCCTTCCTCTAGCCCAGACCTGAATCCGCTGGATTACGAATTATGGTCTGTCTTAGAGCAAATGATGTGCTCTAAAAGACATTCTAATATCGAATCCTTAAAGAAGTCTCTTACACATGCAGTCGCCAACTTTCCGATTGAAGTCGTGCGTGCTTCCATAGATAGATGGCCAGCTCGATTAAAGCCTTGTGTAAAGGCAAAAGGCAATCACTTCGAATAACTTGTTGCAATTTCCGTTGTTGACAATGCATTTAATAAATAAACAATGATTTCTTAACATATAACACCTCTTTTATTGAACAGTGCTTCAAAAAGTTTGTAACAGTATTTATGGCTAGACTAGGTATATTCTTAGAACCTACTAGCTCTGAGGAAGTATCCGGTATCATAAAAAACCTGCGGAATGTATCAGCTGGTTACGATCAAATAAAAATCAGTGACCTACAACTGGTCAACGATGAAATCTCACCGCTTATAAGCCAAATTATCAATAGACACCTCTGTGAAGGAACATTTCCAGATGTTTTGAAAACTGCAAAAATTAAACCAGTATTTAAAAAAGGAGATTCTAACGATCCATCAAATTACAGGCCTATTGCATTGATCAGTGTATTCAGCAAAATATTTGAAAAAGTTGTTAATACCAGAATTGTACGTTTTATCAATGAGACTATTGGTTTCGACAAACAACAGTACGGATTCCAAGCAGAAAGCAACACAACTGCGGCACTAATTGATGCATTACATTTTTTAAACTCCGAGTTGGATAAATCAAAATACGTTACGGCAATTTTCATAGACTTGAGTAAAGCTTTCGACACAGTTCATCATGTAATGCTTTCGGAGATATTGAATGAACTTGGCATAAGAGGTGTTGCTAACACCCTGATTCAAAACTACCTAAAAGATAGACCTATAATAACAGAATTTAACAGCGATACAAGCGATACAAAGGTGTTAAATTCAGGAGTACCTCAAGGTTCTATCCTAGGCCCTACATTATACCTACTGTACGTAAATAACTTATGTAACGCCGGCCTTCGGGCTAAATATGTTACATATGCAGATGACACACTCCTGCTTTACTCACATCTTGAAAAAAACGATGCCGAAGAAATGATAAATAATGATCTGAAACTATACCAACAATGGCTTCTAGGAAATAAACTTGTAATAAACATCGAAAAAACACAGTTTATGCTCTTCAAGCAAATAAATAAAATAGACATCGAATTAAACATCAAAATCGGCAACCAACCTATTAGTAGAGCTGAAAAACTCAAATACTTAGGTCTTGCCTTCGATGATAAACTTACTTGGAATGATCATATTAATCAAATGAAAGCAAAATTCTGCCCAATAGTTGCATTGCTGAGACGAAAAGGATACTTGAATTTCCAACTTAAAAACATGATTTTTTATGCTCATTTGATGCCTATTCTAACGTACGGTATCTTGATCTGGAGCCAAACCTCTGCGAGAAATATTTCAGCAATTGGAAGAATGCTCAACAAAGCTGTTAAAGCGGTTCATAATCTCGATTATAGAACCCCCACTGTAGAAGTCTATCGATTAGCTGGCAAATTACCACTAGAAAAAATTATTGTTCAGGAGAAAGTGAAGACAATTTGGAAAATTGTGAACAAGAAAAACAAGACATCCATTTCTTTGACACTAAATAGAGAGGTTCATAGCTACAGTACGAGAAACGCTGGAAATTACAGAACACCATCTGCGTATACGAACAGAATATTGAGAGATCCGATTAGATCGTCAATAACGATCTTTAATGCTTTTCCCCTGGAAATTCGTTCTCTAACATCTTACGAATCACTAAAACGAAAATAAAAAAAAAACATAAAAGAACTACGATTGGGGTAAACCCCAATCATGCAATACTCTAAATGAATTTGAACCTGGTTAAAGCCAATAAATAATTTTGGTTGCAATCTCGGATGCATCGTTAAGACTTTGTTGATCCCATCACCTCTCAGATTTCATCTAGAGTATAAACACAAGAGATGAAATCTGACAGCATTATAGGTTTCTCACAAAGTTTGCAACGCTAAGAAATAACTGATATTGTTAATTAAGTGTTAAGTACAAAATTTCAGCCCGATAAATTGTATACGTACTGAGTAAATAGGCTTAACGTATTTCATGAAATAGTGCAGTTTGTATGGGAGGGGGTAGAAGGAGGGTGAGGATTACAATAAATTTTATAACATAGGTTACAATTATCATAAAAGTGATATATTAAAAATTTCAAAGCAATATGTTTTATAGTTTCTGAGAAAATCTGATTATTGTAAATTTTCAAAAATGTGTCATTTTGTATGGGAGGGGGTAGAAGGGGTGGAGCGATTTAGCCCGTTCACGAACTTAGCCTTCATTTTTTGTCAAAAATAACGTGTGCAAAATTTGAACTTCATAGCTCAACGCGTTCTCGAGCTAGAGAGGTCACGGACGGACGGACGGACAGACGGACAGACGGACAGACGGACATCCGGTTTTGAGATATTCGAGTGATAATATGAACTTCTGTCTCATTCATTTTTTTCTGCGAGCCTTATTTCTTAGCGTTACAAACTTTGTGGCAAACTTATAATACTCTCAGATTTCATCTAGAGTATAAACTCCACGAAAATTGCATTTACCAACAAGTATTAGTTACCGCGTTAATTAATAAATTAATTATATTTTTCATGAATTTAAATATCTTTTTTTGCATCCCTTAATACCAGTGTATCTACACTGCCTGGGATGCAAAACGAGTTTTAACCCTCTAACCGGCGGAACTGAACAGGCAAATATTTTTCATTGGAATTTTTTTAAATCATAAATCGGAGTCTACGAAACATATCTTCCGATTTTCAGACATAAATACCTGCGCACTAAGTCGCCAGGTAGAAAAAACGAATCCGTTCCTACAGGAACGCTTGCCAGGTTAAGTGTAAAAAAACAGACAGGTAAGAATATGGGATTTTATGCTGAATAACAGGATTTATTACGATAAAAGATACATGAAAGGTTAAAATAGATTATTCTAAGAGCAAGTAGATTGGCATTAAAACAATTTTTCGCTACTGTGATACACAAATGCAGGCGGCATTTACTACAAAAAAATTGAGTCTTGGACTTCTTGCAAAGCTTGCAGTCTCTTTTTTCTTTATTTGTCAGCATGATGGGGTTGTGGTCCAGTCCATCAAATCGAATATCGTCCACGGGATGTCTGCCGCTTTGACCAATCTTCAAATTGCACGGTGGTGGTGTTGATGGTGGTGTCGTTTTGGGCGTTGGGGGTCCTGAGGAGCGTGATGATGGTCTACGAGACCAGCAGCAATTTTTTCTCGAAACTGCGACAAATTCAACAAAACGATGTCCTCCGCTGAGACATCACTGGAATCAGCGCACCTTGCTGCGTGTATTCGCCGATATAATATACCTATATAGGCGTTGGTTGCAGCCATATCAATGAGATGGTAAAAAATTCATACCATTGCATTTCTAGTTTTCGCTTTGATATGATACCGGCCCATTAGACCATCCATCAAATCAACGCCGCCCATGTGACGATTGTACTCTACAATTATTTGCGGACAATCGACTTCGATATACTTTTTATTTTTGCGATCATACCGCGCTGCTTTTGCGGGTTGTAGTTCCTGATTTGAGCGTAAAAAAGGCTTTGTTGCGACATATGTTGATGCCAGTCGGACACATTTATTGTCTTTCCACAATACGGTTGAGATGTCAACACCATATGCTGAGCCAACAAATTCAGCTGAGTATCCTCTTACTTGTTTCTTCACGGCATCATCATTTGGAAGCTTGCAGTTCGGTATCCTGTTTACACGGATTGTGCCTAAACTGTATATTCCTCTAGCACGCAAATATACTAGCAATGGAATCGACGTATAAAAATTATCGAAATATACTATATGGTGCTTGAAATCCGGAATCGTTTGAGACAAGCGAACGACAACGTTCGCAGCGCAACCAAGATCGGGCTGTCCATCAAGTACCACATTATCTCCAGCACCATTGTAGATTTCGAAACAATATGCGTATCCACTCGAGTCACATAGCACAAACAATTTGATTCCCCATTTATGGGGTTTATTTGGCATATATTGCCTTAGGTGATGTCTCATCTTTGTTGAGCACATCTGCTCATCCACACAAAGTCGCGCCGTTTTGGGAACGGAATTGAATCGATCGATGGTAATGGTGACCGGGGTCTTTTTACTGGCCTCAGCGCTGGCGGTTTTTCAGTTGGTACAGCAGTGGACGTCGATGGTTGCGGCTCTGTTGTTTGAACCGCGTCTTTTTCGGACGCGGAAGCCTGTAAATCCGCTACGCTCAAATTTATTGGACAATTCGTGGCATCAAATATATCCAAATATCCACCCGCCTGGCGTCCATGGATTTCACTGTTATCTTCCGGCCGGATTTAATGAAGACGTAGATCGAGATTGGAGAGTGACACGCTGTCGTCGCAATCAAAATCGCTGCCATCTTCGTCTGATTCCACAGAATTCAAGAGGTCCATCACCTCCTTCTCACTCAATTCACACAATTTAAATGTATTTCGCCTTCTATTACTCATTTCTACGGAAAAGGTGGGGAAAAATAGAAACAATGAGAAAACAGCAAAACGGAAAAAATATAGCGTGAAACGGCAAGCGTTCCTGTAGGACCGCATCACAATTACTCACCTGCACTGCGTTAAAATCAACCAAATCACTAAACGATGGCACTTTTCACTTAAAAAACGTTTATATACCGCAGAGAAAATGTGCTGATGAATTTGAACTGTTATAACAATGTTTTTATCAACTTTGAAAATTATGTATCGGAAAAAAAATTATTCGTGCTCACGACTCGAAACCGGACACAAAACTAATCATAAATGACTAACGAAACGCCAGATCGCGTTCGTCTTTTGACACATGTGCTACCTGAAGTGTTGTCGCTAGACTCTAATTCAGGATCACATGTAAATGTTTCTACCTGACAAGGAAATTTGATTTTGGTGATGCGTTCCTACAGGAACGCTTGCCGGTTAGAAGGTTAATTTATAATTTCATTAATTTTTTGTGTTTCAATGTTTTTGTGTCAGTTACTTTGGCGTCTATACTAACTTCTATCCTAAATAACATATGTGTCTCTCCCCCTTCCCTTCCCTGGGAAATGATGATGGAAGCTTTCTAATTAACACTGAATTAGATGAAAGATAGCGCCAAAGAAAATTCTGATCCCTCATCCCTGTAAAAAAAAAGAAAAAAAAAAAAAATTTTCAATTGTGGACTTACGACCACCTGGCAGCACCATCCTCAAAAAATTTCCCTCATCCAGCTGTCAAGAAGCAAGTCATTTGGCCTGTCATGCTGGCAATCCCGAACAGTTTACAAACAACAAATACGTACAGTCACCCCACCTGAATGTGTGTTGGTGGTGGTCTCTGCGACTCTCGTGCTGCTGCTACCGCCGCTTTCTTTTGCCACAAGCAAATTGTCTTGTGCCTGCGGTTCGCAAACGTTGGCGAATTGTCGCGCCGTTGTTGCCATTCGTCTCTGCAATTTGTGCAAAATCGTCCTCCGCACGCATTCGTGCACGTTTACTCCTTTTTTCTTTATTCCCGATCCGCAGTTTGCAAACTCGACAATTTCCGCGTCGTGTGTACAGTGACCGTGGTGGTGCTGCCGCTGTTGGAGTGCAGTTTCGCATCGCTCCCGATTCACCTTGTTCCGTGGAAAACCATCGGCTACTTGACTTGTGCCCTTTCTCCACGCGAGTCGCAAGCGCCGTCACCGTAGCCATCACCGCCGCCGCTGTTGTCGTCGTCGTGTGTTGTGTCTGACGAAAACAGCGAATTGGAGTTTATTGCCCCTGCCTGCCGCTTCTTTGCTTCTTGTGCTGTGCGTCTTGCCATCGCCGTTCGCCTGCTGCCCATGCTCCTCTGCAACGCAAAATCACTGAATCTTTGGCCAAGGTAGCGACTGTGCAGCAGCTTCTTTCGTGACTCGTGAGCAACTTTTCTTGCGCCTCTTCGGCAAATCGCAGTTGCCCTCGAGCCCGTGTAGAGCAGGAAACGATTCGCCTGTCGAGGAAGTGTCGTCGCAGTTGTGTGTGTCGTGCGAATTGTCAAAGTGCGCCGCGGTCCAGAAACGGTCAGTGGAACTCTGTCGCCCGAAAAGAAAAAAAGCGAAAAGAATCGTCCCCGTGGATTTGCAGTGCCCGCAACCGAGTGCCAATTGGTCCGTGTCCTGTGCAAAAATCGCGACATTTGCAAGCAGCCGTCGCTGACAAAGTTCTCATTCAGGAAAATAGTGAAAAAGTGAGTGGTGGCCAGTGTGGTCTGTGGTGAAGTGTGTGATGCCCGTGCTGTCCTAAATTAGCACTTTGCCGGATCGTCTGGGTCTCGTTTGGATACTCGAGCCGCCCGGGACGCTGCAGAGACGTCGCCCGGTAAGTACGGAAATGGAAATTTGCACCAGTCGAGTACTTTCTCGCCTTCTCGTCTGTCGCTATGGATTTTTGGGTGGGACATGGAATTTTCTTCGTCGCGCGAGGACTTTTGGGGCGACGAGTGGACGGCGGCGGCAGGCAGCCAGCCAGCCTCCTTCAGGGCGCATGAGTTCCTTTCGCCTCGTCAATGAAAGCCGCCTCTGCGAAGTGGACCGAGAGGCGAGAATCGTGCGAGATTCCGTCTTCTTTGCATTGGATCCTTGGGGACGACGACTGGGGGGACACGGGCAACGCCTCGCGTAGTGCGGGTCGCGTAAATTTCTTCAATTGAAAAACTATTGAGTGCATTGAAGAGAAGTGCACTCACTGAGTGCAGAATGTTGTTGTTGTTGCTATTGACTGCAATGGACCGTCAAGTGCCGGCGGCAGTGGCTGCGAGTCGCCAGTGATTTTGCCAGTTGCATGGTTCAATTGCGTGTTTTATTTATTGTTATGCATGACTCGTACGCGAACACCACCGGCTTCTTGAGAAGCCAACGATGGGAGACCAGACCAGTTTTTTTCTTTGCATTAAAATTTCACCAATCTTGCGCGACCACGCACACATCCCAACTAGGAAAGTTGCCCTGTCAGAATCAAGGACGCAAACCTGTCCCGTGGGAGATTCTGGTTGTTGTGGTTTTGTTTTTCCGTCATTCAGTGAACTGGAATGCTCGGATGGTGCAACATTTGCATAAAATGTGAACGTATGCATTTTTTATTGGATTGATGACTCTTCGACTTTGCGGTTTGTATTTATTTTCGCATAAATTCGAGATTTATCAGTTTGGCTTCCGGAAGACCCACAGCAAACCCAATTGACAAACTCTTATGCCTGCTTCAGACAATGGCCCATATCGCAATGGTGACTGGTGGCCGCCATCACACATTAAATGTCAATTCAAATCTTGTCCGTCCATACAATGGCTTTAAATGGGCCATCAGGAAATCGCGCATAGCGGGCCATAGCTATCGCTCTGTGCGTCACGGCAGTTATAATTAAACGGATCGCGTACGACAGAAGGTCGGTGATGGTAGGTTTGCGATAATTGTGTAGTAGCCTGTCAACTTATATCGACTGTTCAAAGTTGCGCACGTGATGAGCCATCGCGTGGAGGGAAATGGCTCTCGAAGCCATTTGTGGCCATCCCATGGCCCATCGCTACTTACAGTAATGACGATTACGCGCCATTGGCCACTGAACACCACCCGTCCGTCCACACAATGGCGTTGGCTTCAAATAGCAGGAGATGGACCATTGTCTGTAACAGGCTTTAAGGGGTTCACTATCAATTTAACTGGCAATATTTCTACAAGAAAAACTGAAGATAATCGTCAGCGCTTCAGATTATCGTCAATTGTTCCTGCAGTTTCTCCTCAGTGTTTGTTCGGTCTTTCGGACGACCGGCATTTCACGGACTCAGCAACTAACTCACCGCCTCATGGATTTAAGTTTTGTCTTGCTAGACACGACTCTGCGTCGATTGCAGGCAGTAATCGAAAAAATACACAAAAATTGTGCTCCATACTCTCTGGTTTGATCGCTAATCGCGAACAATGTGCGCCGATCCTGTGTTGACGCACTCGGTGGCCGTGCTCGTACGGTTTCGCTTTACGATTTAGGGATTGGAGGTTCTGCTTTTAGGTGCTACTAATAGAACTCCCACTGCGCTCCGAGCTTGTCAGTATAAAGCTATAAAGACGGCGCGGATACTAGGTGCATGCTAGCAACTCCACGTCCGAAAAGCGAATATGCTATCAAAACGTCAAACAAGCATACAAATGCAAAATATGTTGACGCGCCCATGCCCCTGGAGGGGTTAAGGCATTAACACAACTGTATCTAGCAGAACGAACCTTTAGCATGGGCTTAAGTGGAGGCTTTCGTTCCTGCGGCAGCCAGTTCTACGCACTGCAGCGACCCGTTGTATCCGCCACGGCAAAAAGCTGAAAAACGCAGAGGTATCAGTCTCATGTCTGACTACCGGCGTTTCGGGTTCAAATCCCGTCCACGACGACGTTCGTGGCCATGGATGTTTGTGTTGTCTTCCCCCTGTGGTGCGGGGCGTAATAATAAGCATCTCCTGACTTGTCGCAGGTTGGCGGCTAAATGGGGAAGATACCCGCGGGGACGGAGTCTAAGGTTGCATGGTGACCGTGAAGATCGCTCCGTGCCTTCTGGCAAAGAAAAAGGCCCCTCAGCTTGCTGTAGTTTAGTTCGAGAGATGTGGTTTCGTACCACCGGCAGATCATTACTCATCCGGTGCTGCCATCGATTTGCCGGTGGAAGCAGCACAACCAGACCACAGACCTTCCAACTATTTTTAACTGTCTCTCTCTACTCTATGCGGATAATTGAAAACTCTTGTCCTCCGCATTCCGCCTATCCAATTACATCGCCGTTCAATCTACTTAGCTTACAATCTGCCTAACGAAAGACTTTCACCTTAATGTCTTCAAATCCTCTGTCTTAGTGTACTTCTTAAAACCTTACTCTATTTCGTTCTAATAGAACAGGTCTATACGGTCAAAGACCTTGGTGTTGTTTTTGACTCCAAGCTGTGATTCACCGATTACTATTCGCACATACTTAATTAACAAAGCTTCTTTCTGTTTTTTTTCTATCATGACTTTCGTTCTATCTTTACTGCTGTAAACCTATTTATATCTATAGTTCGTAGCGTCTTAGATTGGAATACGCTTCGGTAATATCATCCCCATCGAATTCAGTTCCATTCCGGGGCATTGAAAGTGTTTAACGTAAATTTATGCGGGCCTTAATATTCAAATGCTATCTTCCTTACCTCCTATCCTGAACGCCTTAATTTTCTTAAGTTGATGCAGTTTGCAGAAGAGGAGGATTTATGAATGTTTTCTCTTCAAGATGGCTTCTTAAGGTGCGTTAAGATTTAGCGAAACCACTTGCGAAACACGAGGAAATGCACCCGTGACCAGTTTGACAGTTTCGGGTGAGGAACATGTTCACACTACGCGCAATTTTGCCTCGCGCAACCGTTTCGCAAGTCGTTTCGCTAAATCTAAACGCACCTTTAACCTTTACGCTTATATCATATCCTTCATATGATACTCGTCTCGCATTGTTTCTATCTTCGATCTTTCCAACAATGCCACGGGGAGCTGGCCGAACTTTTTATAATTTCCATTTTGGGGGTTCCAGGAAATAGGAGTGTAGCGGGAATGGCCGATCAACTGGCGAGGTAGGACTCCGCACTTCACGGGTCATACGCGGTGATTGTTCACAGCCCCTTAGTGTTGTATAGGTAGAAGGAAAATTCCTAGACATTATACCTAGTCTAGCCATAAATACTGTTACAAACTTTTTGAAGCACTGTTCAATAAAAGAGGTGTTATATGTTAAGAAATCATTGTTTATTTATTAAATGCATTGTCAACAACGGAAATTGCAACAAGTTATTCGAAGTGATTGCCTTTTGCCTTTACACAAGCCTTTAATCGAGCTGGCCACTTATCTATGGAAGCACGCACGACTTCAATCGGAAAGTTGGCGACTGCATGTGTAAGAGACTTCTTTAAGGATTCGATATTAGAATGTCTTTTAGAGCACGTCATTTGCTCTAAGACAGACCATAATTCGTAATCCAGCGGATTCAGGTCTGGGCTAGAGGAAGGCCAATCTTCAGCTTTAATAAAATCTGGAACATTTTCTTCAAGCCATTTTTGGGTTGACTTCGCCTTATGACCTGGTGCAGAATCTTGCTGGAAACTCCAAGGCTGATTTTTGAATAATTACGTGTTGAGAGGTTTCACTACACTTTCAAGGACACTTTCTTGATAAATTTTGGCAGACGTTTTGACGCCCTTCTCACAAAAATGCAACTTTGTCACCCCGTTGCAGCTAACACCCCACCAAACCATTACTGAGGCTGGATGATGACCTCTTTGAACCTTTTGGGCAACTTGAGAAGCTTCTCTGGCACTGCGAGCATAAACCCTATCGTTTTGTTTATTAAATGTTTCTTCGACAGTAAAAATTTTTTCGTCCGTAAACAAAATTTTACGGTGTTCTTGGTTTGCGTACCGGCAAAGTAATCGTTTTGATTTTTCCACTCTATTTTTTAACGAATCTGTTAGTAAATGCCCGGTAGATCTACGATAAGCACCCAACCCCAAGTCACTTTTGATGATACGTGAAATTGTTCTTTGGGGTATTTTCATCTCACGCGATAAAATTTTTTGTTTCCGAAGAGGATTACGGCGAATTCTCTCGCGCACGGCTTTAACCGCTTGAGGTGTTCGAGTAGTTCGCGGACGGTCACTTCTTTCACGGTCACTTACTCCAGACGTATCATTAAATCTTTCAATAGCCCGATATACAAACATTCGGCTTATACCAAGGGTATGCAGAGTCTTAAAAATATCACTTGGTTGCATTCCTACTTTATGAAGTGCAATCACAGCAATTCTATTTTCTTTGTCACCCCAATCCATGTTCACTACACTAAAAATTAAACTCAAATGATGACAAATGCATCAAGCACAAGCGTACTATAGCACAATTTTTAAGAAATGCAATATAACGGTTCCTTTCTGCAGGGTTGCCAAACCTTGTAACAATATTTATGGCTAGACTAGGTATGATACAAGCTAGCGAGAGATGGAGCGCACTGACAACATACGCACGTAGAACAAATGCTCTTCTGAATAAATCCCGCTGGGATGTCGTTACGGTTACAGCGACGCCGACGGGACATTGGCCAGTGGGTAAGCACGCCGTCAGATTGAGCATTCCTTAGAATCTTCACAGTCGGAGCTGCAAGAATGCGTTGGAGAAGGAAACTCTGATCTATTTTCTGACCAAATGCCCGGCTCTAGCAAGAGCCAAGAACTGGATAGTGCTTTCTTCACTGACATATCCGATATCTCACCGGGTATCGGAGAGATAATACGAAACCCATCATAGTCAACATTTGTGCATAATGTAGTTGCTTATAATGGTCGTGGATCTGAACAGACCTTCTCCTCCATATGCTTTCCCCTCCGGTCAAATATATATATGTATGTCAATTTTTGGATCTGAAAATGTCCCCCTGCGGATCTGAAAAGTATTCTGATCCAAAAGTCTGTTCCAGATCCGCTTTCAAGACCGCGTCTAATGTACATATATTAAGTCATTTCCGATCAGAATTGTGGTTGATACACAACCCAGTAAAAAATAGAATAACTCTATCCATTTGCCTAATTTTTACATTATCATAAATCATTTCTTTCTTCTGTTCCATAATATTCCGAAATCGTGTCACCATTTTTTCTGGAACATCAGATAAGAAGATACACACCATTAGCCAAACATATACAGTAACACCAGATTATTAGCTAGTCCATATGAAATACATGCATCTGCGAGTTACAGTTTAAATACCGCTACCTGATATTAAATATCGATATTGCAAACAACACATAGGCAAGTGAAAAAAATGCAATCACCTTGATTTTTAGATCCAATCGTGTAAGCATAGATACGAGTATGATCATAAATATATGTAGGTTTGCTATTTCACAGTTTGCGATGAGCTCTCACAGCTTTTTCTTAATTTTCCTCATAAGCACTCGGCACCGAAAGTGATCAAACTTGGCAGCTCTTCTGCTAACTGTGTGTGTGTCTGTGGTGATCTAATCCCAATATCAACTTCGTATCGCATTGTTTTGTTGACTTTTATCAGTTGATATTTAATCGAATTGGACGTCGTTTTGTTTTCACAACACAAAAATTAAAAAAAAAAGGAAATTGCATTGACAAATTTGGTGTTGGGAAAAAAGTCGGTTTGTGGAAGGTTGCGTGCAAGCTGCTGAGCGATAAGTGCTTGATCGACTGCATAAGCGACTACAAAGTTATCAGATACATTGTTCCTTAGGCGAGGTTTACATGCTACGACTTATCCGTCGATTTGCATACAACATTATCGTTGCACGCAAATCGACGGATAAGTCGTAGCGTGTAAACCGCGCTTTATGCAACTGTTGATAGGAGATGAGCGTGCTAGCACGTAAGCGACACGCTCCCGTAACCTTACGCTATTATCTATTCCAAGAATCGCAGTGCGTATGCATACTGGCGTAAGAAGCAGTGACACAAAAAGAGCGATGATGTTCATCGGCACTTTAGGCCCGTTCCATGCAAGAACATTTTAATTTTAATCCACTTGTTTTCAAGTAGTCAATGATTTACTTTAAAAAATGTTGTCCTTATCGCCCCAATTCAGGAGATACCTATATCTACCAGACGAATGCAAAAATGCCCTTATTTTCCAACCTAGGAACTCAGAATAGTCAACAGTCGTCTAGTGCATTCGCATCAACACCCCCAGTCATATGATATCCATCTTGCCGAGGTATCATTTCATAGCAAAGAATGTCCTTTTTCTCCTCTCCAAAGGATTCAAAATGGTATCAGCCCTGACCAAAAGACTCGAAATGCCTTCAACAGTATTCGAGTGCATTAGTTTCATCACCACAAATCAGGAGATATACCTATACATATCTACCAAGTTTGGCTTTCATTTCATGATAAAGAGAGTCCTTTTTTTCTGACGCAAGAAAGCTACGTAAAAAGTTTGGTTGAAATCTGACCGCGGGAAATGCCTGGAGTAGCAATCTTTAAAAAGACCTAGGCGAGTAACTCCATCATTCCAATACTGCATCGCATTTATAGTGCTTGCTTACGATTTGGGACAATACCCGAACAATGGACTAGAGCACGAGTGGTCTTCATTCCGAAATCAGGCAGGTTGAACCACCATAATGGTAAGGACTTCCGACTTCAACTTAACATCTTTTCTGCTAAAAACGTTGGAAAGGCTAGTGGTTTCTCACACTCAAAACTCGATAGTTGTCGGGGGAATCTGTGTTAACCAGCATGCATATCTTTCGGGTAGATCAGTGTCAACGGCCTACACAAAGTTGTCGAGACGATAGAAAAATCCTTACAACAAAAGGAATTTACGCTAGCAGTCCTAGATATCGAGGGGGTTTTCAACAATGTCACTGTGACAAGCTTTATTAATGCTATGACCCGTTACGGGGTTGCTCAGGAACAGGAAAATCGAGTCCATCTTTTTGGAGGTAAAAAAAGAGACTACAGTTAGTACAGGTGCACTGCAAGGAGGGATATTATCCTCTCTCTTCGGGATCCGGACGGAATACTAGAGAGGTTAACAGCCAGGGGTTTTGAGGTGGTGGCATATGCCGATGACATTGGGGTGCTTGTGGGAGGTAAGTTCCCTCAAACCTTGTCGGACCTTAATGCAATCGGCACTGGATCAGATCCAAATCCGGTCCGGGGAAGCTGGTCTTAGGGCTATCCCGACAAAAAACCTAATTAATACTTTTTCAAGAAAACATAACGTGCCAAAAATTGCCACACCCACCCTCAACGGAGTAACACTATACCTTGTTGTCGGTGTTAAATATTTGGCCGCTCTGGGGAGGTAACGTGAAATACAGAATTGGTAAGGCCCGCGCAGCCCTCTTTGCGTGTCGGCCGGCTTAGGGCAGTGCATGGGACCTCAGACTACCTGTTACATATTTACATGTGTAGTGAGACCCACACTTGTGTATGAACCGGTCGTATGGCGGAAAGCCACCGAAAACAAAACTAATATTAATATTAATACGAGTATAATAACCATACAATACCGCTATCTGCATTTCAATTTCAAACAAACAGAGCGAATCTCTCCCAATCAATCAAATTGATGGAATAGATACTATACACTAACAGATCCATCCAATCTAAACGCATCCTTGTGTCAACATTGGAAAATTGTATCGTGTGTCACTCAGCAAATGCAATAATTGCAGTCATCATCATAGCTCAAATAAACGAGTTAACATGAAAGGCTCGAGCAAATATTGAAACAACCAAACCAACGCGACGTGAAGCCACCGCAGCCACGTCCTTCTTCCCTTTGAATGCTGTGAATTGCGTCCATGGATGTTTTGCAAATCCTTTGATTGATTTCTAAATAGCAGACTTAAAGGACACTTTTCCAAGATTTATGTGCGGTCGTGGTCTGCCGGAGGAGTATAAAATTTAATCATGCCGGTTGTCGTCAGTTGTGTGATGGTATGAGGATGTGACAGTGACAGAACGTAATGTATTATACCTATATTATATATGGAGGTATTTTGCTACTGAGGCTAGCAACGGCATCACACGATCGCAAGCTATGAGGGATCGCATGACAAGAGGCATTTTGACTGTGCAATGCAGTGCATTGGCGCGAGGATGATTGAATATAGAATTTTTGTTTTCATGAAGAGATACTCATCCGATTTGGGTGGCTCAAAGTAAAGGGCATTCGGGAGTCGTTTATTCCTAATTTGAAGACAAAAAAAAATGGGGTTGCCAACCCCGGAATGGCAACCCTGCTTTAATGAGAAAATACTTCGTTGCAAAGAAGGCCTTTTTTCTGATCAAAGGACTCAACAGTAGCCAATGCATTCGCCTCATGGCATACATTCGCCTCATGTATGTACATACTAACATTAGGCCTATTCGATTCGCTCGGATCTCATTGGATCTTCATACAAATTTGCAGACCGGTCTTTGATCCAATGAGATCCGGGGTGAATTGAATAGGCCTAATACTAACTACGACTTACTAACTATACATTGCAAAGAAACAAATCGCAGACGCCACCGTGCTCAATCATCATCGCGCCTAGCAAAATGCATCCACACGATAATCATAAAACTGTAATCGCTTTTAGGATCGTTGCCTGCGTTCAACGCACAACAGCGTTTAGCAATACAGACCTTAAAACACCCGAGCGATCTACTACCAGCAGTTCGAACTGGGAAGCGGTCAACTTGGCTCGCAGACGTAATACACTGTCGGTTTTTCTCGCGACATGAGTTCAAGCAGAAACGATGAGCCGCGAGCCAGTAGCACGGTTTACAAAACCGCTGTATTGAGGTGATGCACTATAAAGCTATAACATAGAGGAAACAAAACCGCGGTATTACTCGTTAATGTATCACCGCCTTCGGATCTTTTTTTGGTATAACCTCATGAGCAGTCTACCTACAACGTATCCGACGAAAAGTAGGTGGTGGATACATGACAACAAAAAACCGTTCACAATATTGCCCTAAAGACTCTCAAATCAAAAAAATCACCTTCACCCTTCCAAATTACGGTGCACTTTACAGATTGGCATTACACTGCATCGCCAATCTAATCGGTGAACTCGATCTCTTAACTTGGAAATTTTCTCAACACGATATCTAATATCTGGACGGCCTTGAAACCGTTACCTGCTCAACAATGAATAACATACACGTGCAAAAAAAGAGCCATAACATGATAACTTCTACACTTGACCAATTCTTCGAGACACTTCTCACCTGAGCATTACGTCTTTCACACATTGAGCTCTGTTGCTGATAACTTTAAACAACGTCGAGTGTTGATGAAATCTCTTGCATAACAGTGCTTCATCATCTTAAGATGAAGCTTGAATCTTCAAGTACATGTCCACCAGTTTTTCGTTGGGTTCATGACACAAGGAGGAGCAGAGTGGTCAATCAGCTCCTTTTACTTGTTTAATCTGCCAACAGGCAGAGTAGAGTAATTGGAAGCTGACACAGTGGTCTAATCTTGATCAGATTATTTGAAGGTCTCTTATAGAATGCTCTCATCTTATTGATCCATTTGATCCAGTGACTTTTTGGATAAATGTCTGATGCTGATGTCATCAGGTGTAGTAAGTGTGTTGGCCTTTTAGAACAGCTCAACCATGTTCTTCATGCAATTTTTGTCCCGTATTAAAGATTTCATTTGGTTCAACAGAATTTATGTGTCGGTTCTTTTAAAAGGAGTTACCTGAGTTACTTGCCCCGAGCACACAACACTCCATCATTTATTACCGTCTTTTGGGTGGACGTTTGTTGCAACGACTAAGTGGTTTTTAGACACAACACCATTCAGCTGCGAGACCTACGGAGAGATTAGGCAGAAGATCTTCTGCGTGATCAGTCAGGAGACCTGCTAAGAGATCAGGCGCTTGACCTGCTGTGAGACGAACCACGAGACTTCCTGAGAAACCGGCCACGAGACCTGATCAGAGACCTATAAATACACTAGTCACTAAACCTGCTCCGAAACCTATTGCGAGACATGCTTCGTAACCAGTGATGAGATCTGCTGAGAGACCCGGTATAAGACCTGCTACGAGACAGTCACGAAACCTGCAGCAAGATCAGTTACGAGACCTGCTGAAGGATCATGCGCGATACAGACCACGAGACTTGCTGCGAGACCAGCCACAAGACCTGCTGCGAGACCAGCCACGAAATATATTGTGAGCCCTGCCGTCAGGAAAACGAATAGCTGGTCTGGTAGCAGGCCTCACAACATGGTCTCAGAGAAGCTCTCGTATTTGGTCTCACAGCACACGGCAGGTCTCACGACTGTTTAGCCTTGTGTCTGAAAACCACTTTATTCGACAAACAAAATAAAGTGACGCGACCTTAGTATATCTGGCAGCCTAAAACCTAGGCATGAATAACACAGATAGATTCGTATCTAATCTCGCCCACGATAATACATTCATAGATACACTGCGCTGACAGGCAAACATAGAATACGAGTCATGTTAGACAGGTCCCATTGAAATTTACCTCTTACATAATTTGCGCCTATAGACACATTGTGTGTTGTCCTACCAAGCGAGAGCGGTAAAATTGCTAGATCGTGACTGGCGTAAAGTTAGTAAGTAGCAAATTTTCGTACTGCAGAATTCGAAGTGCACGACGAGTGGTGCTGGTGCAGCGTTGATTTAGTTGGTTGTTGGTGGAAGCCAAGTATATAATTAGAGCTATTCGCATTCAAACAACAATTCTGAAAGATATCCGAATAACTGCATATGCAGAATTATTGGATTTCATTCACCCGGGAGGTATTAATCTGACGAACGTTTATTGGGCCGATATAGCGGGCGAGCACACCACTGCGAGATAACTACGAAAAGTGAGCTATTAAATGCGAGTTGTTTTTTCGCTTCTAGTTATGTCTTTACAGAGAGACTTGCAATACGCATCGCAAGGTTAATGCTTCCTTTGATTTCGCAATGGAAACGTTTGAAAAAATAGATTAAATTAATGGATTTCCGTTTATGGAATAGCCATTTTAAGTCTCTGAATAGGGTGTATATTGCACAGGAAATTCCAATGGTTTTCTTAAGACTGAAAAACTTATTTATCTTCAAAAGTTTGGCAATTTGATCGTTTTTACGTTGAATTTCAATTTATTTGTTGGAATATTATTGACACTGTTGAATCACTGAAATTTTAAGACGAGTTGAAGCTGACTCGGGCGAGTGGGATTACTTCGAAGGCGATGAAATAAATTTTTAAGAATAAATAAGGATTTCAAAAATTATAACAAAATTCCGGGTTATATTTATACACAGCAGTATGTATTAAAATTCACTGCAACTCCTCTTCCAACTGTATCTAGGAATCAGCAAAAACCTCCACTCAGAGAACACCTCTGTTTAGAGGATAAAAGCTGTTGCACCTTGTGGGTCGCTTATTTAGAGATTTCACTGTAGTACTTTTTGAGCACATATTGTATCTGACGACAATATGGCTCATGTCATTGAGCCAGTTCAGCATCGGTACGGAACACAAAATGAGCGCTTTATGAGTATGTATTAGATGACAATCTGGATCGTTGCATTGCACAATCACTACCATTGTAAGATCGAGTTGTTGATGCACACTTATGAGGCGAGAATACCCATGCCACAGTGATTATTTTCGCACCAGCACTCGATCTTAAAATTTTTATGCAAAATAAACTTGACCGTCCTGACAATTCTTAAGGCTGCGAGGAAGACCAAGAGCTCGTTGGAAAGACTCAATATTTGAGGACGCCGAACAACTGCTGGGCGTCCCAGATTAGAGGATGCGGTCACGTGACCGAGATAATTGGAGGACGATGGTCCAGGCGGCTAGGGCCCGGCGCCGTCGGGGTGTTACGATGATTCTGCGAACCTGGTTGGAAATACTCTATACACCAATCAACCACCATATGCATGGCGGTCGGAAACATTTTCAATTGATTTGACAAGGGGCTTTTATTTCGTTAAACAGGTTGTGAGTAAAACAGTCCCACCAGTACTGAGGCCACTGTGCTATAACCCCAAGTCTAGTAACAGTTTTCAACTTTATATTGTTGGAAACAAAGTTGTTATAATTATCTGTTTAAAAAAAAAGACAATAATAAAATCATTTCAGTGGAAATAGAATATTTACAGCACATATCCACAAGTGCCTCTTCTTATAAAATATGCATGGATCTTTGCGAAGGTGGTCTCCCGATTCAAACAAAACGTACCTCGCATCCGCAACATAAAAATAAATGAAACCGGAATATAGAGGGCTACGCCCGCAATCCGAGGGTTTTGTAGCAAGCGCTTATTTTGGTATATAAATATCGGCTCGTTGCTCTTCTTGACACCACTCAGATGGACAAAAAAAAACATAATTAAAATGTCTTACCCACTTACATTTTACATGCTAATTCATATTACGTGATTGTAACGAAACTTAGAACATATTATTGCCTAAGGTGTTGGTTATCGTTGGCCATCAGTACTTTTGACCTCGAACGTGTTTAAGGCATGCAGGGGTGTACTAACTGTAACTATAGAAATAAACTATGATATTATTGACCTATTCTGAGAAGATATGCAGATTCCATTATTTTCCATTTTTTTCGGAACCCACCTTCCTGTAAGTTTTCATAATTCTAAGTATAACGGTCTCGAAGGGGGAAGGGGACCAATTGCGAACTAATATTTTCTCCTCCCCCAATGTTCCCCTTTCTACAAATTTCAAGAAAATGCGAAAAAATGGAATGTACTGAACATTACCTTTCTCACGACATCTCACTTGCCTATACCAGTCGATAAAAAAAAATTTGAGCTTAATTTCGCCTCTATGTGGACCCCTCCCCCCTTCCACTTGATAAAGTTTGCCAATTACGACGCAGCGCCCCCAACTAATCTTTACCCTTTCAAAAATGATTAATTAAATAACTGCAATTCGCACTACGAAAAACAACATGAAAGTAGTACTCACACCTACATATGAGGCCGGTAGGTGTAATTTTTGTGTGGATAGTGTCAAAATGCCTAACTTTAAATGAATGTACTATTATTAAATATTATGTGATTGTAATGAAACTTAAAGATATTATTGCCAATGATGTTGGTTATCATTGGCCGTCAATATTTTTGACCTCGGCTGTGCTTAAGGCGTGCAGGGGTATGCTAACTGCAACTATAGAAATGTACTATTATTAACCTTTTTTGTTGAGATATCAAAATTCTACGATTTTCGGTTTTCTACACTAGTAAAATTCCGCCTTTCTGCAAATTTTCATATTTCTAAGTATAACGGTATCGAAATGCAAGGGGGGGGGACAAACTCGGATCACATATTTTCCCCTCTATCTCTTTTCCCCTTTTTTCAAATTTGATGAAAATACCGGAAATGAAATGTACTCGGTGTTACCTTTCTCATGATACCCCACTTGCCTATACCAGATGAAAAAAAAATTTTGACCTTCATTTCCCCTCTATGGGGACATCCCCTTAAAGTCAGCCTATTACAACGAATCGCTTTCTCCGGCGAATTATAATAATTCTACATACTCCCACAAAATTTCATGTATGTAGCTTCAGCCGTTCGTGAGATATTTCATGGACAGACGGACAGACATTTGACCGATTTCATAAGGGTTTTGTTTTTAATACAAAACCCTAAAAAACAACATAGTACAAAATATCCTCGTCCATTACCATCCAAAAAATGTCTGACAGCGAATATCACATTAGAGACCCACATAAACATTGCTTTTTGTTTTCTCCCTACCAACTTTAACGTTTTCTTTTTTTCGGCTCACCTAATCGATCCAATAAAACACTCCCTCGATTTCGTTTTAACACTTATTGCGTGTCGAATACATCGACTATTGAACATTCAATGTCAGAGCAAATGGCGATAGACTACATGAAAATCAATTGGAAAAGGGCTAGTCGCCTCATATCCCTATTATATTTAATGAGGCGAAATAACCCTAAACGAAGGAGATTACGTCGCTCTTTGGACACACCTCGGAAAAAATAGAAATTTAGTGGCTGTAATTTCCCTCTCAATAGAATTTTCAAACAGCGGGATGAACTAGGAAGGTGGTAATTATCAAACGTGCAAAAGGGAGAAGGGAGAAATTGTTAATATGTGTGTCAGCACGTTATTTTAGGGATAGTTAGAGAAGGGAAAACAGCGAATTTGGTGAACAAACGGCTGAAAATTCACTGTGCTGTGTGATTTTGAAAAATAATCAAAATAGGATACAATTAGACGAAATTTTCGAGATTTGATAGACATTCGTGGGCTCTTATTTAATATCGTATAATGTAATAATTGTATTCCGGGGGATAGCCGAAGCAGACCACTAATGTTTGGGTCCCTATTTGCCCCCTCCCCGTCATCAGTGATTTCCAGATGTCGACTGATAATTAGATTTTCATCTTGGCCAAACGAGCCTTAAAATTACCATGACCTGTGACCAAGGCAGTTATCCAGCTTAGGGTACTCCGTTTATAACTGAGTTCCTTTTTCGCTTCCCTGCCTAAAGGACTGGTATAATGTAATGTGAAGTCTCACTTGTTGTGTATGGTTGAAAGAATCGGTTCGACTGACTATTAATTGTTGTTCGTTACAGTTGTTAAAGTTGTCTTTATCTAATTGTGTGTGTATGAAATTAACAACACTGTAATCCTGATTTCAGGGAAGTTTCTACAATACATGTGATGAGTAACATCATGAGTGGCGTCCTGAAGATGATAAGGTCGCGTTTATTTATTAACCGCCGCATTGAATTTAAATGCAATCTCGCCATCATCATTTGCCCTTTCATTTATAACAATCATCCAAAAATTCAAATTTTCGCCTTTTCTATCTCTTGTGCCTCTTCGCCGGCAAATTTTCAGTTGATTTAACACAACATTCCAAATGTCAATACCAAAAAAATCCATTTCAAATCCCCTTATCAATTTCTACTAGCTATAAAATTAATTGAAAATTAGTTGTTTCGTCTGATGACCCCATCCAATTCCTCCGGATATTACTTTGTCCATACTTATGGCTACGTTTAGTGTATTTTTGCTACTAGCATACAACATTACATTATACACTCAAGATGCCGTTGATCAAAATGCGATAAACGCTTTTTCTAGTAATTTAACTAGCATTTCCATCATCATCATCGTCTTCATCATCATCATCAGCGTGGCATCAACCAAGAATGTAGTAGTAGTCGATTCGTTTGCAACACGATGAAGCTTTTTGCAATTAATGAGTTCAAAATTGGTCCGCGGGCCTCAAGAATCATTATTATCATCGGACATCGGCTCACATCATAAATGTGTGTGTGTGCGTGCAAAAATTGATTTAACCAACCACAAATTTTGATTTAAACGATTGAAGAGACTCTGATGGTTAAATGAAAGCGATGATGAGTAATAGCCAACAGAAAAAAAAAACAAAAAACTTGTTTTTTTTTTTATGAGAGATACTCGTACATTTCAGGTTGATTTGAGTGAATTACAAACCACGGAGGTGAGACCACATCTCAGAGTAGTAAACGGGAAGCTCTGGCTTAGTGGTCTCGAATAATGGAGAGGTAGGGCACACAAAGTTTCCCTTTTGCGCCTCCCCACACCGCTATGGTTACTTCAAATTGAGAAAAAAAAATACCAGAAATGGAATGTGCTCATTGTGCCCATTGATGTGACATCTTATCCCACGAGCAAAACAAAAAATTCCTCTATGGGAAAGGCCTCTCTAATTCCTGCCGCAGCTTCTCCAGCAAACATAGAGAGATGGCGTGCCATCTGAAGGAGTTATGTATCTCCGAGGCCATCTCCTGAATGGGGTTAAGCGATGTGCTTTAGGCTTTCTTGATGCGATGTTCAACGTTCAGTTTCCATGAGAGATTCGAGTCGAGACAGAGTTGCAGGCACTTCACATTAGTCGATAGATTCAGTGAGTGTCCATTTAGTTTCGCTGGGAGCGCAGACTCCTCAATTTTTGTATTTCTAGTGAAAAGAACCAGTTCGGTTTTCGCCGGATTTACACTTAGGACGCACTCTGCTACCCAAGTAAGCACTTGGTTTTTCACTACGGCCTAAGCAGGCCGAGTTAAGAAGGTGCTGGAGCCGCCGCGTTTTACAAATTCATAAACCACTCAATAAACCGCGGCGGCGGCGGGGATGAAGGTAAGATCGTAAGCAACTGCATAATGTTTTTACATACAGTAAAATCCAATTTAACCGTACTAAGAGGTTTACGAAATTTACGAATACTATATAATTACGGATACTGTTGAAACTATTTATGACAATAAAAATATGTCGGTAAAAAGAATATATTTATTCTTCTTCCTTTTTTCTCAATATACAAAAGTTGCTGAGATGAATAGTGGCGCTCCCAAAGCTCATCCCCTCGGGGCTAAGGGACCGTGAAAAAATGTCCAAAACGACTGAAATTAGTGTAAAATTGTGAACGTAGTGAAAAGAACTCTCTTCTTCATTTATTAAATAAATTACTTTAAAAAATATTCAAAATTAAAATTCCCAACGATGCAATGTGTCTCCGCTCAAAGGAACTGGTGCACCACACATTGCATTCATTAGTTTCACCGGAGTGTAATCAAAAAACCTGCAACGCTAGATACAAGTATCTCTCATTCCTTTCAGTTCCTTTTTAATTTCTTTTAGGTCAAGGAATTTATGCGGAAAAAAATCAACGAAATTTATTTCCGTATAATCATACGCTCCATAAATTCATATGTATATCTAAATAAATGTAAAGACGAATGACGTAGAGTTGAAGAAGGTAGACAGGATAGTAAGTATACGTTCTGTCATGTACATACACACAAATAGTGCTCCGTGCTGGCCGCTTGATCGCTAGTCGCGAACGATTGTCGCGCAGTTGTGTCTAGTAATACAGAGCTTAATGAAATGGATTTGAGAACGCGTTTTGTTTTGCCTTTATTTTTATACATCGATGGAATGTAAAAATAAAAATTTTAAGTGACATGCATACAATAGATTGTTTGAAGTGAATCGAAAATATGGCGACGAGGTATTAAAAACGAGTAAGGCTCTTCTCACACGGCGATACTCAAATCTCGGATACTCGGCGACTGGGAGACGGGGACTTAGAGACTTGACTCGAGACTGTACTCGCCCGTCATCTTCACACGGCCGCTACCGAAGTTGCGAGTCTCCTATAACCCTCAGTTCCCTTCGGACTCCGTATGTGCGTTTATCCAGTGCGCTTTACAAAATAAAGGAAAACAAGCGACTCGGAAACTAGCGTGTCGAGTCTCCGGTCGCGCAGTTGCCGAGTATACTCATTTGCCATAGCCCCTAGTAGGTCATAGCGCGTCAACTATTGCATGTGGCTTAGCTGACGTTCCGTTGATATAAGCATAAATTAGTTTCGTACGATGCATGTTGCCAGCATGTACCCCTGGTTCACGGGAGATGTTGGGGCTTATTATTATTCCCCGCACTACAGGGGCAAGAAAGACAACACAAACATCTATGGCCACGAACGCCGTGGACGGGACTTGAACCCGTAACGACCGTAGGCAGACATCAGACTGACGCCTCTACGCACTGAGCTACTCTCCCCTCCCCCGTATAAGTGTCTGATTACATATGGCGACTAAGAGATCTAGTCGCCGAGTATCCCAGCCGCTCGGAGATTTGAGCATCCCGTGTGAGTAGTGCCTAAAACCGTCGAGTAATACCGACGAACTATACTGTCAATGTATCACCAAGGAACGCCAACGAGTAAAACCGTCGAGTAAGGCTGTCATGAGCAGAACAACTAATCTAAATTCTAGGATTCGTTTTCTATTACAAAGTGATAATGATAATTGCGGGCCGAAAATATCGATGAACATGACTACTTTTTGTATGCAAACTATCAATTTCAATTTTTAGGTATGTATTGTCATTCATGTTGTTTTATATCGTTTTAAAAATTCACTCGCCATCAACTCATTTATCTATGCGGTTTTCTTCGAAATGAATAATGTGAATTTGATTTCTTATTCCGCTCAGATCCTAGATGGGCGTTTATCTTGCATCCAAATCATTTAATTCACCGACAATGATTATCTCGTGTAGAAAATGCCAATGATAATAATTACGATGCCGACTGTAATGGCGATTGGAAGATTTCAGCAATTATCCATACCTTGTGAATCCGCGTAGCTACTGTTGTGCATATATTTTTACGTGGAAAAATCACTTTCTTCCGAAACGGATGGGGCTCCGTGACTTTCTTTTATTTTATACACGTTTAATCGTCCGTCTGTATTACGTACCGACCAGTATTGACTTCAATGCTAAGGTAATGATATGGTAATGAACGTGAAAGTGAAATGAATTATTGTTCCACAGCAGTGATATGCATTGTTACAACTGCTCGTTTATAAAATGTGGATTTATTCGGCCGTGAATTGCACAAAATGTTTGTCCTTGAAATGGAAATGTGGGGTAAGGGAGCAGGCAATATTCTGTTGTGCAGAATGGTTTCGTCAGTGCTAGATACTGTTTTTTTTTCATTTCTGTCCCGTGTAGGTAACGAGTACGCTTTCAACAAACAACAGTTTACAGCATCCTGCCCCATTAAAGGGGGAAACCACATTAGGAGGTTCAAAAAAAATTTTTTTTATTGCTTAAATTGTTAGCTTAACAATCCAAGAATACGCTGCCGAAATTTCAAAAGCAAAATTCGCATTCGTTTGGATTTTATGAGCATAGAACCGTCTACAGGCTCGAGCGCACTGCGGGTAGGGCGGAGCACTATCTCAGGTAGCCGCTTTATGCACTTACGTAGCGGAACCCCACCTCTGCATCCCCATATTTGCACCTTTGTTTTCAAGTAACAAGTACTAGAAGCATCAATAAAAGGGATTATTTCGGTTATATTCTGTTTTTCGAACGCGTTTTTCTCAAAATGACTTTTTTCACATTTGCGGCAAGTCTAACTCAAAAAGTAATGAACCAATCATTATGAAAATTGAAAGTATGATTCTTTGTAAAAACATGAACTAACCTTTTAGTATGATATCATATTTTTAGGGGTGTTTTTCTTTTATTAATTAGTGAACAAAAATGGTGAAAATTTAAATGATTTTATCCAACACCTGCAAAATTTTGGATTTCCATAATTTTCACCTGCATTGAGGTTCATATTCTTAGAAAATAAGCTCTTCTACTGTTGTGGATTTTTAGAATCGTTAAAAATAAATTAAAATCCACTTACTTATTTAATTGATTATTTTAAATCAAGTTGTCATGAATTATAAAAAGTTGACATGTTTTAAAAAAATATAAAAATATTAAGTTTATCTTTCCTTCGAGAACATTAATTTTTGTAAACTACAAAAACAAAAAAAAATAAATATTATTAATTAAAAGGAATATTATTGAAATCAAATGAACATCTTTCCTCTGCAAATGAATATTATTAATTAAAAGGAATATCATTGAAATGATTCTTTCTTCTTCGAACGAATTAAATATTCTAACAATTGATTTATTTCAAGAAATCATAGAAGAATAAAAGAAATATAAAATTATGTATCTCCATTCTTTCTCATGAAGTTAAGCTTTTCAAGAATCCATTAAGAGTTCTCAAGAAGGATACTTAACAACTGGTGACCCCGAACATGGAACAATAATTCCTCTAGAAGTCTGGCGACGTTCGAACAAATTCAACGTTTGAACAACATCGTCGTTCAATTATTCGTCCTACGTGACTAGTCCATCAGCAGTTGGCGCTATAAGCAAAAAGTTGCTTATTCTGCTATATTCCTCAATTAAATTAATTTTTAATTATTTGAATATATTTTAAACAATTAGTGTAAAGGTAAGGGGATTTTTGTGATCAATATAAAAATGCCGGTAACTAGAAGCAGAACTGCGAATTCTTCCCTCCATCATGATTCCTCATCGGGAGAAGATATCCAAACTGAAGTTGAAGTTAATGTTACTCCATTGTTAGCATCTGGAGCAGTTTCAAATTCGCGACAGTTGCGCGATTCGGCGGCTCGAGTTCCTCAACATGATCATAATAGGAATCGTCTCAGAAGTTTTCCTTTTTGGCCTAGGAACTCGGTCGGTTGGTTTGCTCTGCTTGAAAGGCAATTTGCGGCGTTTCGAATTGATAATGAGGTTGAACAATTTAATTTGGCATTAAGTATGTTCTCGCCCATAGATTTGGAGAACATGGATGGAGTTTTTGAGGGACTCCGGGATTGTTCTATGTACACAGATTTTAAAAGAGCTGTAATTGATAAATACAGTTTATCGGATTCATCGAGAATCCGTAAACTGCTAACTGGTTTGGAGTTGGGCGACCGTAAGCCAGGTCAGCTTTTAGGAGAGATGAAAAGTCTGGCTGGACCAAATTTTGATGAAAGGGTTCTTAGTTGTCTCTGGTTGGAGAGACTCCCCACGAATATCAGAACCGTAGTTGTAGCAGCAAAAGGTTCGTTAATGGAAGTTGCGGAAGTTGCTGATAAAATTCATGAAGTTGTTACAACACCTTCAGTGTTTGCGGTTTCCGAGTCAGGTACGGTTTCGCCTATTAGTGGACAAGAGTCTTTCCAACTTCAGATCAACACGTTAACAGACAAACTTAATCAAATGATGGTTTTGTTGAATAGTGTTATTACTCCACAAGTCAAAAATCTATCAGCGCAAAATAGTACAAGTAATGCATCTTGTTCAAATTCACGTGGTCGTTCCCGTTCAAAACCTAAACATCAAAAAAGTGCTGAGGGACTCTGTTTTTATCATGATAAATATGGAGATAAGGCGCATAAATGTTATACGCCCTGTAAGCGTATGACAAAAAACTAAATTTTGTGTTGGAATCGACGGTTTCTGACACCATTAATTCCACAAGCCGTCTTATAATTGTTGATGACAAATCGAATCTGAAATTTTTGATTGACACAGGGTCTGATTTGTCGATTATTCCAGTTAATGTTGCTGATAGGAAATCTCCTAATCCTTTTTTTCTTTTGTAGGCTGCCAATGAAACAAACATTTCGACTTATGGTAATCGTGAACTGCAAGTCAGTTTAGGACTTCGTCGCGTTTTTACTTGGAATTTTTTGGTTGCGGATATTTATAGACCTATCATTGGCGCTGATTTTCTTAAACATTTTGGCTTAATGGTGGATTTATCTAATCGTCGAATTATAGATTTAGCAACATCGTGCCAGTCTGAACAGGGTGAATTAATTCAATTTAACATACCTAAACTTGAGTTGGTGTCTTATCCTGATGTTGATGCACGAGTTGCTAATCTTTTAAAGAAATACTTTGGGTCAGAGTGTGAACCGGACTTTAAAATTCCTGTTCCCCATTCTATCAGGCATCATATATAGGTAGTTACTAAAGGTCCACCGAGTTCAGCAAGACCTCGACGTCTGAATGCTGAAAAATTAACTTGTGCCAAAAAAGAATTCAGTTTTATGGTTGAACAAGGCATTTGTCGTCCTTCGAAAAGTCCTTGGGCTTCACCTCTACATATGGTGAAGAAAAAAGACGGTTCTTGGCGACCTTGTGGTGACTATCGTGCTTTAAATAACATTACTGTGCCCGATTCATATCCCATACCCCACATTCACGATTTTTCTCAACAATTAAGTGGGAAGAAATTTTTTTTCTGTTTTGGATTTGGTTAAAGCGTATCATCAAATTCCAGTCAACGAGGAGGATATTGAGAAAACAGCAATCACGACACCTTTTGGATTATTTGAATTTCCTAAAATGACTTTTGGTTTTCGGAATGCTGCGCAAACTTTTCAGCGTTTTATCCATTCGGTTTCACGTGATCTTGATTTTGTTTTCCCTTATATTGATGATGTCCTGATAGCTTCTAGCGATGTTGAAGAGCATTTGAGGAACTTAGAAATCGTCTTTGAACGATTTACACAGTATGGTTTGCTCATCAATTTGGGAAAATGTCATTTTCTCAAAGATTCAGTATCTTTCCTTGGTCATAATATTGACGCTAGGGGTGTTAAACCTCTTCCTGATAAAGTTGAAGCTATACGTAGTCTAAAACCCCCAACAACAGTTTATGAAATGCGTCGTTTTCTAGGTATGTTTAACTTTTATCGTCGTTTTGTTCCCCATGCCGCTCAAAATTTGGCGCTGCTCAATGATTTCTTGCTTGGTTCTCATAAAAAGAAAGACAAGAAACCTATTACTTGGAACGAGCGATCTTTGGCTGCTTTTGATAGGGCTAAACAACTGCTTGCCGATGCTTCACAACTGGCATTCCCTCGTAGCGATGCGAAATTGTCATTGTTGGTAGATGCCTCTGACATTGCTGTCGGTGCAGTTTTACAACAGTCTTTCAATGGTGTTGACGAGCCTTTAGGTTTCTTTTCACAAAAGCTATTATATACTATGGGGGATAGCCGAAGCAGACCACTTACGTTTGGGTCCCTTTTCACAAAAGCTAAGTCCTACTCAACGCAAATATTGTGCGTATGATAGAGAGTTGTTAGCTGCTTATTTAGCAGTAAAACATTTTAGATATATGTTAGAAGGTCGAGAGTTCACGTTGTTTACGGACCACAAGCCTCTAATTTTTGCTTTTAAGCAGAAGTCAGATAAGGCTTTGCCGCGACAAGTTCGATATCTCGACTTAATTGCTCAGTTTACCAGTGACATACGTCACATTAAAGGTGAGGATAATGTAGTCGCCGATAATTTATCGAGAGTTGAAACAATCGAGATTCCTTCCTCGATTAATATTCAACAACTGGTACTCTCACAGTCTAGGGATCCAGAACTGGAAAAGTTAGTCATCAACAACTTTAGCTCTTAAGCCGGTATGCATTCCAGACTCTCATATTCCAATTTGGTGTGATACTTCAACCAATCCGGTTAGACCTTATATCCCATCTGATCTAAGGCATATGGTTTTTGACAAGGTACACAATCTTTGTCATCCTGGTCTAAGGGCTACGGCTAAATTGCTTCGAGGTCAGTTTATTTGGCCATCAATTAACAAAGATGCTAAGTCTTGGGCCAGGCAGTGTTTGTCCTGTCAGCAGTCGAGGATTTCTCGGCATACTCAATCACCTTTAGGATCTTTTGAGCCAAGCAAAGAAAAGTTTAATTTCATTCATTTAGATATTGTCGGTCCACTTCCTTTATCTGAAAATTTTAGATATTGTTTAACTATTATTGACCGATTCACTCGTTGGCCTGAGGCTTTTCCTATTCCAGATGCACGTACATCCACCATCGCCGACACCTTAGTAAAAGAATTTTTTCCGCGTTTTGGCATTCCAAAAGTTATTTTAACGGATCAGGGACCTCAGTTTGAGTCAGAACTTTTTAGGGAGTTATCTACTTTTCTCGGTTTTGAACGAAGACGTACCACCGCGTATAATCCGAAGGCTAATGGCTTTCTTGAGCGTTGGCATCGGATTTTGAAGGAGGCTCTTATAAGTCGAGGTAATCCTCAATGGACAAAAGAACTTCCTTTTGTTTTATTAGGTTTGCGTACTATTTTGCGAGAGGATTCTGACTGCACTCCGGCTGAATTGGTTTACGGTCAAAATCTTAGACTCCCTCATGACTTCGTCAATCCTTCTGTTTCCAGAGAGGCTGTCACAGATTATATCGAACGCTTGCGCAAATTTGTTAAAAGTTCCAGATGTGTTGAGACTAATTTCAAAACAAATAAATATTCTTTTGTACCAAGTGAACTTAAGGTTTGTTCCTACGTTTTTCGACGCGTTGACTCTGTTCGTCCCGCCCTCAAGGCGCCTTATGAAGGTCCTTTTTTGGCTCTCGATCGAGGTGATAAGATTTTTAAGATTTTGGTTGGTCAAAAAGAAGTATATGTATCAATAGATCGGTTAAAACCAGCTTTTGTAGACATTTCATCACCAAATCCTAGAACTCGATCGAGAGCCAAAAAGGTTTCATTCAATGAACAAGTTTCAGTGATTTCTTGTAGTTCAGATGTTTAATCATTTAAAAAACAATTAGTTTTTCTTCTAAGGAGGGGGGTAATGTTGTGGATTTTTAGAATCGTTAAAAATAAATTAAAATCCACTTACTTATTTAATTGATTATTTTAAATCAAGTTGTCATGAATTATAAAAAGTTGACATGTTTTAAAAAAATATAAAAATATTAAGTTTTTCTTTCCTTCGAGAACATTAATTTTTGTAAACTACAAAAACAAAAAAAATAAATATTATTAATTAAAAGGAATATTATTGAAATCAAATGACCATCTTTCCTCTGCAAATGAATATTATTAATTAAAAGGAATATCATTGAAATGATTCTTTCTTCTTCGAACGAATTAAATATTCTAAAAATTGATTTATTTCAAGAAATCATAGAAGAATAAAAGAAATATAAAATTATGTATCTCCATTCTTTCTCATGAAGTTAAGCTTTTCAAGAATCCATTAAGAGTTCTCAAGAAGGATACTTAACACTACTATAATACAATTATCCTATACGACATGTACTATAATAGTATTGCTGCGAGACCTGGACCCTGATCCAAGCCTTCGAATATATGCTGAAATTTCGGCAAATTTGGAAATTTTCGTCAAATTTGAAGGCCCTCTAGCGCCTTAGGAGTTTTGTAGGGGATTCGATGTAGTTTATTTCTTATATTTTTACTTTTTCTTCAAAAGTTAGTATATTCTAAGTTATAGGCAAAAATGTGAAAAAAAAAATCCTTTTCGGAGCAGTTTTGGGCCGGTTTGCCGAAACGCATACCTTTTTCGAGGTGGAAACGTTGAAATTCGGATTCAGCGCCCCAAATTACATGAATAAAAATTTATAAAAAACTTCTATATTTTTCTCATCGTGGAACTACGCCATTACTATAAGCGAATCAGTCTGAAATGATTTGATTGAGGAAGATTCGAGGATCAGTATTGAAGTTGTCGTCACGAAATCGCTCTTCGGGGAGAAAGGTTTTATTTCGGAAGTTCCCAGAGTTGCGCCATAGACGATTTCTACTGTATCAGGTCCTCTGTGATTCCGTTTCACAACCCAAGTAGAACCGCGGGAAGCAGCCTACCCAGTTCTCGCTCGATAGCACTATTACTGTCTTGATGATAAGTAACCTCGTGCGGGTGCGCTTGCACACCAGCAGCTTGATGAGTGGAGTAAAGACTCAAATTGAGCCCCTTGATCTGTTATGACAACGCTGGGGGCTCCAAAGCGGGAGACCCAGTTAGCGTAAAACGCTTCCGCAACACCAGGAAAATGTCATCCGGCCAACATGTGAACCAATTTACTAATGTAAGGCAGTAACGATAGCCACGGGATGGCGGAAGAACAATGTCGAGATGCACCTGCGGGAATAATTCATATGGAAAGAGAACTCCTGGAACCTGTTTTTCGTCTGACGGATGACTTTAGACCGTTGACAACATTCGCACGTTCGAGCCTATTGATTAACGTTTTTTCGTATGTTTGGCCAGACGTATTTTCTACTGACAGCACGCAGACTTGCGCGGCCACTGGGATGCGAACCTCTGTGAAGGACATCAAATAATTATTTTCGTAACGCCACCGGGACTAAGAGCCTGATCGTTGATGATGATCTGTCATACACTAGCTGCTTACCAAGACCAATTTCAATGAACAACGTCGGGTTTTAGGTAAGTAACGATTGAAGCTCAAAATCTCCGATTTGGGCTGCTTCGAAATTGTCCGTATCTACAGTCATTTCCACAAGAGCGTATACTTTGTAACTTTTTAATGCACCATTTCTCAAAGAGTGGTGGGGGACTTTTAGTTACCTGCATTTTTCCTCTTTTTCGCATTGTATAAATTTGGTCATTCTAAGTTCAAGTAGGAGAGTGATAAGACGTCAAGTGAAATGAGTGCGATTTACAAAAAACGATTCGAAGCTGTGTTTTTAGTAAGTCATCCGAAAGGACCAAAAATGACACCTGCATCGGCCGGAAAGTACCTGAAAGTTTCGACATAGTTTGTGAATAAGTGGATAAAGCGTTTTAAAGATACTGGAAATGTAGACGATCTACCTGGTAGGGGTAAAACCCGAAGCACTTCAAAAACCCAGGATAAGGCCATCATTGATATTTTTAAGAAAAATCCGTCCGTTACTACCTTAGTGCAAGCAAAGGAAATGTTATCGAAGAATAATATTTACGTGTCCTTGAATACGATTCGGCGAAGATTACAAGAGGAAAACATCAAAACCAGGTATGCCTTGATGAAACCTTACCGAAAACCAGAAGCGAAGACGTGTAGAGTGGGCTAAGGAAAACATCGATCGTGATTGGGACAACGTGATCTTTACGGATGAATCAAGTTTTGCTGTAAATACGTTCAGGAGACGAGTGTGGTCACAAAAAGGAGAAGCTGTCGTGAACCGAACCGTTAAACACCCTGTGAAGGTCCATGTTTATGGATGCTTTTCTGCACGCGGTTTCGGAAAATTAATAACGTTTACCGGAATTCTTACTGCTGAAAGGATGATCATTTTGTACAAGAAAGGATTATTGAAGTCTGCTATATGGCAACGACAACACCGATTGGTTTCTACAAGAAGATAACGATCCGACACATAGAAGTACTAGATTGGCCTTCGCAATCGCCGGATGCCAATCCTATTGAAAATGTTTGGGGATTAATGAAGCAGAAGCTTCAAGGAAAGCAAATAAAAGGAGAAGCACATTTAAGGCGAACGCTACAACAAATTTGGAAGAACTTATCGACAGACTACGCGGAAAAATTGGCCGAAAGTTGTCACCGAAAATGCCAGTCAATAATCAATAGTGACGGCGATTGGACCATGTATTAAATATAATTGCGAAAATGTATTTTGTATTTACTTTCAATAAAAAATAAAATTTCTTACTTGTAACATTTTGTTTTTATTTTGTGAGGTATACGGTCTTGTGGAAATGACTGTAAGAGCGACGAGAATGAATCTACGACTGTGGTGTTCGTCTTGTCTTGTCAGGAACATAAACAATGGCTTAGTTCATAGCACACAGCGGAATAGCAACGTGTTGTGACAACAGTATCGAAGCAGCTTGGCATTGGCTTCTTGTATTCTGAGCCGCTCGTATCTGATCATTCATTAATTTTCAAATTTCACAGCTGAAAACTGACTACTAACAAAAAATTGTATAAATACGATAGTGCGGGTGTCATTTCCGAACTTCCAGCATATGCTGCTGCTAGTCAGCGCAGAAATTTTGCAAAAAATGCTCTGTAACAGTTAAAGACAGAATATCCACTTTAGTTTTCTAGTGTTAATTTTCCACAAATTAACGATATAATATCTACCATTGACCACCAGGAGGTGCATGCTGGCAACTGCATTCTCCGAAACCAGTTTATGCCGTCGAAATGTCAATTGGACCACATAGAACAGTTGACGCGCTATGCCTCACAAGGGGTTAGGGCAACTGAGAGAGAGAGAGACCATTGACGCGCTCGGTGGCCGTGTTCGTTCGGTTACCGCTCACCGCTCACCGATCTAGAGAACGGAGATACGATCCTCGGAGCAAGCAAAAACTGCCTGTGGATGCTAATAGAACTCCCACTGCGCTCTGATCTTGTCAGTATAAAGACGCCGCGGATAGTAGATGCATGAATGCTATCGAAACGTTAACAAGGCATAGAAATGCAAGAGATGTTGACGGGGTCATGCCCCTGGAGGGGTCAAGGCAATTAACATCGACCATTAAAGTGTATACCATCTCAAGCGGGACACCCTGTATCGTATCGCTGCTGACTGCTTCAAGAATTAGCATAAAACAAAACATGATGATGATTCAGTAAACTAAACTCATAGGTCATTAGAACCGCATACCAGTCATTGAGGTGGTCATCCTAGATGGCTACTAAGTACTTAATGTTTTTCACTAGTCAAAATAATTAGCACACAGTCTCAAGATAGTGAGACGTGACAGTTATTTCTCTAGAAATTCGTTACACGTGAAGTCCCATCCCCAAAAAGAAACCAACGACTGTCGAAAACATATAGACCCGAGGCGAAGAGTGAAGACGGACCGCGATCATTAGGGAATTCCGGTTGTGAGCTTCTACTGGCTGTGGCAGCATTTTTAATTTCTTATTGTTCTCCAGTGCTTGTGGCTTTAGCACTTTATTTCAACAACTATACTATGCCTGGTAGAAATACATATATCATGTCATCAAATCCAGATTATTTCTAATATATGCACATGCTAACACATGATTTACGAGTGTGAAGACGGTTAGATTTTACTGCTGGATGTTTATTAACCTTTACGTGACGGTGTAACTAAATCTTGACCGCAAAACAGTAGTAAACCTCATTAACTCTAGTGGGTGAACTTCACTTCTGCAGTGAACAACTTCATTTATGGCTTCTTTGTGTGAAATGGATGAAACTACACATATAGGTACTCTTTGGGTTCATATGTTTTTACTATCCGTGCGTTCCACGGTCTTCGTTTTTTCTAGTATATTTCATTGTTACCCTCACTCTGTGTTCGACGGATAATCTTAATCGCTCGGAGTAATGTTTGTGTGACGGGAATGGATTTTGATCGTCTCAATAGTGTCATTATCTGTATAATGAAAACTACCAGGGGAATCTGAAAGATTGACATATCTGGAACATTCTTTTGTTAACATGTTAGAAATTATAACTCGCGCGATGATCACTGACCCAAGAAATCTTCTTTTGTTTCGTGGAAATCGTATTGAAAAATTAATATGATTCATCTGGGTATGCTAGACAGATAACGGGTTCAATGTAGGAGCCTTTGTTGAATCTCAACTCGTCCCAATTCAGAGTATAGTACATACCAAACGTTTTTAGAACAATACCAGTGAGTATACCTGCAGGCCACAGTAATTGTGGACACCCCATGGCCCCATTCGAATCGAACGCACGCGGCTTCATTATAGGGTTAAAAGTGTGTTGGTGAAATATACCAAAAGGTATTGATTGACAACGTTTCAGTCGGTTACATTGAAAAGAAAGTTTCAATGCTGCAATGCATGATTGATGCTGGAAGCTCGCAATTGCATGGGCTATTTATGGGTTCCTAGATGTACATTGAAAAAAGCACTCTCCCACAGTCAGGTGGCAATGAACTTGACATTGTGAGGCTTCTTTCTTTCATTAACAATGAATTACACATACAGGGAGCCAATTTTGTATCTTTTCCAACATATGTAATTGTACTTATCTGCCTGCATTTGAAATTTAGAAAGAATAATTTAAATTAAAGAAATGATGCTAATGGGTTGCGGTTTTGGATGAATGCTAGTTTTCTGTTCAAAGAGCAACATTTTTTGGAGAAGAAATAAAACCAAAGTTGCGATAAAATCGAAAATCATAAAATTAATGGTTTGGATACAATGATGTTGCGGTTCAGTTGCCACTGTGGAATAAATGATACCGAGGTTTTGCTCGAAAATTCCGGAAATTGAGTCCCAAAAATTGGACAAGATAAACCTAGCTTCATCTATCGTTAGTCTGTCAAACCACACGAGCAGCTGTACCACTAGCAACGGCCACGCGATCAACCACGAGACATCGCCATCGCAAGATGGCCCTGGTTAGGCGGAAGTTCAACAGGACAAAGCGTTATAATGAATGGGGCGAATACTCCTTCTCAGACGCTTCAAACGGGAGAGCTGGACTAGATATTACGAGAGCATTCAATCGCTGCCTCCACAAAGCCCTGTCTGAAGAGCATACTAACGGTATCGGACAGCTTACGAAGCAGGACGGATTCTTCACTGAGGGTCCTGAGGAAACTCTGAAGCTCCTGCTACACACCCACTTTCCGGGTTCAGTTCAAGCTGGAACCAGTGAGTCTATTCCATCGGCCGACCATCGGGTTCCGTTTAGCCGTTTAAGTAACCTCCCGGGGGTCATTTTCGATAAATAAAAGGGCAAATGGGCCGCGGACTCCTTTCAACCCTTTAAGGCAGCCGGTGCCGATGGAATTTTACCTCTTCTATTGCAATATCTTGATTTAATTATCACTCCCTTGGTTGTCCTGTTTTGATCCACTACACTACTCTTTGAGCTATATAGCACATTTATGGAGAGCAGTGAACGTGGTGCTCATTCCGAAAACGAAAACAAGCCGGAGGAGCTACCGAAATCTTTCAGGCCGATAAGCCTCTCGTCGTTTCTCTTTAACACTACGAGTATTGAGAGGTTATTGGATCTGTTGGGCGTCCAAGATTGGAGGACGAGATAATTGGAGGACGATGATCCAGGCGGCCAGGGCTCCACGTCGGGCTGTTGCGCCACGATGAGGAAGATTGGATCTGCATATCAGGAAAAAATGGAATGAAATGAACGAATCGTCACAGGACGGTACTCGAGTTCTCCACCAAAGGCAAGTGTTTAGGCATCACGTTCGACTGAACTGGAGCAAGCACGTCGCGACTGTTATTAGTAAGGCCACTCGTCTATTTCTATCGCATTGAAGTAACCATTCCCCATTCTAATCCTCATCGTTTTTTTTTATATTTCGCCAGAATTCGAAGAGAATAGGCACATTACCTCATATCCGAATAACTTCCTCAACGTCGAAAAAAAACATATAAAGCGTGTTCGTACATGAATGATGCAGGTGTCTTAATTAAATGCACCGTCCCGGTGAACGTGCTCATGTGGAAAAGAATTTTAAGTGGTTTTCGTTTAAGTGGCTTCGGCCATTGTTCTTCAACTTTGTTGTCAACCTTGGAAGTCATTGACAATCACCCACCGCCACCACCATGTGCCCCCGTACAATTGAGCAGTGCATACCTGACGTCTGCAATATCGTTGCCGGGGTTGTTGGGAATGTTGGGAACAGCCTTGTCTTTCATGGCATTGGCGTTGACTGGGAGGAAAAAAACCCTTCGTTATTTCCCATTTGGATTTGGTTTTCTTCTCACTGGCAGACAATGGGTGTGAATGTGTGCTTCGTGATATGTAAGTGGGGTTGAGATTGAAGAACACACTGCGAAGTTGCTTTAACTTTTGTTGTGAAAGTCCGTCTGGAGGTCATAGAGTTTATTACATTTCAACTTGATAAGTTGCCGACATTGGCATCTCTCTATCCCTTGCAAATATCGATGAGTCCTTGAATGACTGTTGTCAGTCTTCGCCCACTTCTTACGCTCCATCCCCTTCTCAGTAATCTCTCAGACATTCTTACCTTTATTTTACATGTTCTGTTCGTGTCATACCATTAGCATTAAAAATCCCACTGTATACAACAAGAACATCGGCCCAGGCAGTGTTCACACTGCCTGCTATGCGATGCGGTGTTTTTTTGGTAGAAAAGTCGTGATGTGTGTGGAAGAGTTTACCATCGTCTTTTTTCCCCCGCAGTTACGACCTACAGAAATTAAAACAAAACGTTCGCGTTTAATTTCACCTGGTTTAACTCAACACTTCCCTCCTCTTTTACCTTAATTTTCCTTTCCTTACCCGCCAAGGCTGTACAGTACATCAAAGGGTATCCCCTAAGCTTTGGCATTAACATACAAAAAATAGCACGTAATCGCGAGCAGTGTGCATGTCGATCGTGCCATTCCATACAAAATTGCTGACTTTCCATTTTCTTGTGATGCTTCTAATCGCAAGCCAACGTACGGCATCGTATCCCATCACAGGCAGCGTGAACGCCATGTAAATCCTACACAACGTGAATCAGCTTAAATATTTTAGTGGTGGAAAAGACAAAAGCAAAAAAAAAAATGCGACAAGCTAAATAGCCCGAAAGGGAAATTCTTAACCTGAAACCCTTCCTGTGTTCACCAGATCTGTACAGCATTTCAGCGAAAAGGGGGGGGGGGGCAGAGCAGTCTCTGGCCGTATGAAATAATCCGGCGAAAGGTTGTGTTTCCAGGAAAGAGAATGTGTGCTGGGTCAAAAGGATGAACCGAAGAGAATAGAGGAACGGATTCGGGCGGAAACACAGCGGGAATTTGTAAAGAATGTTTTCTAATGAATAATTGAACATGGAATTATGAAAAAAGGTCCCGGATGAATATTTCTGGCTCCTATTTTTGCTCGAAAGTCGACGTGGGGGAGATTCTATCGCTGATGTGTCGTTGTCGGTTTTCAATGGACTGACTGACTCGGCTGCGTGTTTGTTTCGTCCTTCAAATCAGGTTGTTGCTGTTGTTGAAATTAGCATGCTTCATATTGGGTTGACACATTATTCACGGAAATTTGTCGCACAATCGTCCGCTGATCGGACAAAATGGAAGCAAATTGTAATAAGGCGTTTTATTAGTGGTCTGAGGGGGGAGTCCAGTCGAATTTTGAATATTATTCCGATTCTTCATTGGCGAATCAATTTCAGTTTAAATTTAATATTCACCATGAATAAAACATTTGTTTCTTCTTGTCAGTTAAATGATTAGCATAAGATATTCAGGATTAATCTTTTTTCTTTCTTTTTCTTTTTCAGATTTATTGTTGTGTCCTGCGAAGAAAATGTAGTTGCACGCTGGAAACACGGTGAGTAAATATTCCTGAAAAATGACGCAGAAACGGTTCTATTATTAGAAAAAATATGCATGTCCTATTGGACGGACCGTTGGCAACACTGTAATTTGTATCTCATTAAGTGGTGGCTGAAGCACGACTTTCCAGAGCCAATTAGCACAGAAGGCGTCATCTTGAAGCCACAAACCCTGTGGAAATTTTATTGTTTGATTATGATTGGAATTACAGGGGATGCTTGGATGACTAGAGTCAACCGGAGGAGTTCAGGAGTAAAGCAACTGCCCAATTGTCACCCCCAATGCATCCCCTATGTTGTCAAGAAAAGCCTTGTTGCCCAAAGAAAGTGGGTGAGGATTTCTTTCTCGTCTTCATTCCCGCAACTTCGGCATGCGGATTGTAAGATATACCTAGCCTGATTGCTTGATCTCCGATAGGCCAATTTCCCGTAATGACTGCCGTGAGCCTGGCGAAATCTCTAAGTGATTTGGTCATAAGCTCAGATGTTTTCCTCCTGTCATGGCTCTCCTGTGACAGGAGGAAAACATCTTATTATTATCCTCGATACGGCGTAGGTGAACAGATTTCGCCATTTGGAATCCGCAACATTAAGGTAGTGAGAGGAGATACATCTCATTTAGTTTTCCAAGTTATTGTTATTTGAGTGCGACGTGTTTCAGATCGGTGGCCAAGTAAGATGGTTGGAGAAGAGCAATCATCCTATGTTTGGCCCAAACGAAACGCTCTTCAGGGAGATCGCGGCTACTTGGGAGGCTCTTAGCTGGATGGGGCATAATGGCACACCTGCTGGGGATATTACTATTTTCACTGATAGCCAATAGTTATCACACACTCGAAAGCAGCTGCCGATTGTCGTACCTCCCTCCTGATAGGAGAATTTTTCAACATCTTCCTATGATGGATCCCGGCCCATATTGGCTTTGATGGTAACTACAGGGCGGATGAGCTAGGTTATGAAGGTGCGAATGGTTGGACCAGGCTAAGTCAGCGCAATTTTGGGTGGTCTCAGTTTATGCCAAAGAATCGTCAACTAAGCCACATGGGAATATATGTCGCACTATGCCCCACTAAGGGTTTGGGCAAATAGTAGTCAGCAACATTAGGTAACTTTGGCCTAGGTTCGATCCTAAACGCTCTGCGGAGCTGCTGGCGTTTAATAGAAGTAACATGAGAACTTTTGTTGGTGTGATTAGAGGACATTGTCTAATCGGCGAACAGGAGACTGGGGTTTCCACATAATGATTTCTGTAGGAGCTGTGGGGATGAGGAGGAGTGTACACTTTATCATTTATGTGAATGTCATGCCCTGGCTATAAGAAGAAGGAATACCTGGGGGTCCTTCTATTTTAACGATCGGAATAACCTGAAGGTTGCTGCTCCGTCGTATTATTGACTGCTCTGGCTGTTTCAATGGATAGATTGTACTCGCGTTGTGGAATCAATGGTGGTATCACAGCGGACCTAGTGGTGGTCTATGTTTACTGTGTGTATCACGGTAGCCCATTCAACCTAACCTAACCATGTATACAAGGAAAAATAATAAGGGATCGTAAATATGGTGGTAAAATAAAAAAATTAGTGTTCTATTTTAGTAATTTTCTTTTTTCTTTCGCATTGTTCCGTCCACGACTGCGTTCGTGGCCCTGGATGTTTGTGTTGTCTTCCCCTTGTGATGCGGGGCGTAATAATAAGCTACAGCATCTCCCGACTTGTCGCAGGTAGGCAGCTAAATGGTGGAGCAGGAGGTGCATGCTGGCAACTTTATTCTTCGAAACTAGTTTATGCCAACGAAACGTCCGCTGGGCCACATGGAACAGTCGACGCTCTATGCCCCACAAGTGGTTACGGCAATTGAGTAAACTAACGAAATCTGCGTACAAAACCATTGTTGCCCGCGACAATATCCATCATAAGTTTGTAACAAACTCCATAAAAATATACAAGTTTCGAATTATGTTAACAAGAAAACTCAATTACCTTTGCTTCGACACACACCAATTGAATCATTTTTTATTACATTCGAATATCATATGAAAGTACTCGTATGTCCTCCTATATCTACGTCGTCCTTACTACGATTTTTTTATTTTCTCTCCTTTTTACTACAACTATCCGCACATCCCTATAACTCCAACGATGGGTTGCCACTTCTTACGAGTATACCATTCGCAAAAGTCCTGAAAAAAATATAATCATAAAAATTCAGACTTTGTGGCGCCAATGAATAATATCGCGTATAGAGTGAAAATTTAATTTTTCAAGAGTTTTTAGTAGATCCAAAAGGATCCGAAAATTGTGTATGGTACGGGTAGATTCCACCATGGCCCTCGCAAGTGTAAAAATCAATACATGGTGGGTGTGAGAACGGTAAATTTCCCTTTTTGCGGTGGAAAATTAAATTGGAATATATAATTGAATTTATTTGTCGGAAATGTTGATTTTCCGTTAAAGTTGAAAGGCTACAAGGATTTGAATGAGTCTACCGTGGAGTATATCCCATCGGTTTTTTTTATCATATATAGAAGAACGTGTAAAGACTGGTGTAAAGTAGTATATCCTAGAATTCTTAATTACATGGTTGCCTCTCCAGTAGCGTTGATAGATAAATTTTAGGCGCTTTCTTTTGTACTACCGGGTTACTTCTTCAGGGTAAATGTGAAAGGATAGGTTGAATGAGTACATAGATTTGATAAAAATTATGTAGTGAAGGCGGGACGTGCGTGATGCGCGCAACTATTTGCCGGTGTAAATACGAAAGAGTTTTCTGATCAGCACAACTCATGAATTTGATTCGTTCCTATGGTGACGTTCTCCATCATTGCCAATGCGGACAGCAGCTGGCCCAAAGTAAGTGTTAGACTACCTTCCGCCAGTTGTCAAGCGTTATGCTACCGTAGTCGGCATCCATCCTGTCAACCACAGCTTGTTTTATCCAGCTCTTCCGCACTACAAGGGGCCCGGTCGATAGTAGCCGTAGTCTTCTGTCGTTGAACCACTACAAGAGCCAGGTTTACACGTGTTATATGGCCTACTAAAGCCAGATTCGGTGTAGCACATCCCGGTTCAGGTACAATCGAAAGACCAGACTTACCCACACTCTTCTAAGTTCGGACGTATCAGGAACTGCTACCGTGCGCTGCTTGGAGTTACAGCTGGACTGGCACAGTCCGCAAAGATCAGATTAGTGTTACGCGAGCCTGTTGCACCACGTTTCGATGGACCAGAGTTTGCAATAGTCCGTCCTCGGCGTTTCAAGCTATGCTTGAAATTTACAACTTTCAGTCCTTTTATAAAAAAGGATATTTGAAGACAGTTGTATCGAAAGTGTACCTAATTTAATTTTTTGAAAAATTTCTCTTATTTTTTATTTCTCTCATTTTCTTTTTCCATATTTTTCAGTTTTGATAATTTCCATCCTGCTTAGTTCCAGATTACGTATTTGCCAGTTTTTCCAAGCCGTGGATAAGCTGAGTATTATAAATGCAGTTTGCGCTTTTTTTTTTTATAAAAAATAGCCGACAAGCTAATTTTCTGTACCATCAGTATTACATCAAAACACTTTATGTACTTCCACGGACCTCAATTGCCCATTCATGCCGCGATAATCCATGACCAATTTACCTAACTTACAAAAATCAATAAATTCAAACTATTAAAAGAAAATAGATTCAAGAGAAGCATTTAACCTTGCAAATCGCATAGTGTAAGCCATAAAAACAATGAGCTTACATTGTTCGTGATCCATCAATTGATTTTGCTAACTTTGCAACAGCTTAGTGCAGATTGTGCCACTTTTACGAGTATAATGTGGCTGACATTAAAACAATTTTCGTAATTGATTTTTTCTTTTCAAGATTATAGTCCTAACTACAATGGGCGTATTACGTCTTACGTTCTTCGTTCAAGGTTAGGATTCATCGAGATGCTGTCAAATCTTAGTGGATGTTTTGCGCTAAGTATAATTGTCTTAGGATCAAATTTGAATTTGTTCATACATATTTAATTTAGCATTTAATTGATGATACCTTGCAGCCGTCATTTTTACACGACTCTTTTGAGTCGGATTTTGAAGAGGAGTGGACGCTACTATGGTTGAGGCGGATATGTTAACGTTCTAACATTTTTATTGTCACTATTATTTACATTTATGGTCAGTTTCAATACTGTAAAGTAGCATTAGAAGCACTTCTTCTCCCACTGGCGCAAGAGAGGGAAGCCATAGCTTTAATACTGGAGCCCTGTATCGTGGGCGATTCAATAAGAGGTCTAAGTCTCCTAGTTATGGTATTTTTTATATTAAATCAAGAGCAAGTTCGTTTGGCAGCAGCATCAGACGACAATCGAAGCAGCATCGAACTCCTTTACCGTCAGAAAGCTCGAGAAGTTCAGCGTAGTGTGCGACGCGATAAAAGAGTTTATGCCAATTCTCTTTTAGCGTCAGCAGAAGAAGCCGCTAGAAGTAACAACTTAAACGCCGTATACGGTGTCATCAAGGAGTTTACAGGTGGTCGTAACTCCTGCCAACATCCGGTGAAAGATAGTGATGGAAAGCTACTTATCTTGGAAGAAGATCAAATGAGGCGGTGGAAAGAACACTTCGCCGCGGTCTTGAACCGTGTAACCTCTGGTGAAGTTCCCCCTCATATAGATAATTTAGCTAACCATCAAAATGTGCGTATACGGTCCACTGCTCCGAATTATTGCACTAAAACGAGGAAAGGCCGCCGGACTTGACGGCATCCCTGCCGAACTTTATCAAGCAGCGCCAAGCGTAACTGCCGATTTGCTGCACCCACTTGTTGATAAAGCATGGAATACAGAGACCTTTCCCACTGAGTGGAAGGAAGGTTTGATCATCAAACTTCCAAAGAAGGGTAGCCTCACAGACTGTAATAATTGGAGAGGCATTTGTGTGCTTCCTGCCGTTGCCAAGATAATAGCTAAAATCGTCCTGGAAAGACTAAAGGCCCAATTAGAAAGCACAATTGATGAAGAGCAGGCTGGCTTTCGATCCGGATTCTCCTGTGTCGATCACATTAACACCTTGCGAATCATCATCGAGCAATGCGCTGAATACGATTCTCCGCTTCACTTGCTTTTCATCGGTTTCGAAAAGGCTTTCGATAGTGTGAACCGGGATTCTATATGGGCGGCCTTGCGCAAGAGAGGAATCCCTGAGAAGCTTGTGGCTATTATTAAGGCAACCTATGAAGGCGCGAAATGTCGCGTTCTGCATAAAGGTAAGGTGTCGGGGGACTTTGAGATTCGCAGTGGAGTTCGGCAGGGGTGCATCCTCTCACCGATCCTATTCCTCATTGTGATCGGCGATGTGTTGCATGCAGCCTTATCCGGACTCGACAGAGGAATTCAATGGACTTTGACATCTTATCTACAACATCTTGACTACGCTGACGACATATGCCTACTCTCCCACAAAATCATGGATCTGTCCGCAATGGCGTTAGATCTCGAGAGGGAGGCAAGCAAGGTTGGGCTAAAGATTAATACCAACAAGACCAAGGTGCTTAGCCCGCCGTTGCGAAAAAGAAATCCGACACCTATTGCCATCAATATTAATGGGCAGCCTGTGGAGAAGGTGGACAACTTCGTCTACCTGGGTAGCATTGTTGCCGAAAATGGTGGTACGGAGCAGGACATCGCTCGTCGTATCAACCAGGCTAAACGCGCATACGGCATGCTGTCCAAAATCTGGCAGAGCAGTTATCTCAGCATCAAGACCAAGCTGGGCCTGTTTCGCTCCCTGGTACTATCAGTGCAGGCGAAAATGGCAGTGGATAGGTCACACATTGCGGAAGAGTGATAACTGCATTGCTATGCATGCCATGAAATGGAACCCCATTTCCAACCAAGGCCGACCAAGAGGAGGTCCTCGAATCACATGGCGTCGATCTGTGGCAAATGAGTGTCAGGTACTGGGTAAGTCTTTTGGGGAGTTGCGCCCCATTGCCCAGAACAGAGTACGATGGCGCGCAGGAGTAGTTAACGCGCTATGCCCCGCTAGGGGTTAAGGCAAAGTAGTAAGGGCAAGTTTCCATGTGGATGGGGAAACTCCTAATGTATATGACAAATAGAACAATTTGCGCAGCGGTGTAGCTAGACACATAACAACTAGGGCCAGCCGATTTAGAAGTGTCAAGCTTTGAAAGGACTTTGAATACCTAGTGTTGAAATGTAAAGGCCCATGGCTGTAAGAGCACATAGGGATAGAAGGCGGGCTTTGAGTAGTAGGTGGCAAACAGGAGTTTTTGGAAAAGGTCTTAGCGAAAATATTACCACTATCCAGCGGCTCATTATTCTGTTGTATAAGGGGCGGAAAGGAAGAAGAGGAAAAGTTGTTCTTCACTATTTAACAAGCGACCAAAAGCCTTTCCCACCATTTCTTTGCATGGATACAGGGCCGTCGAGAGAGGGGAGCGGAAGGGACGAAACGCGCCGGGCCCGTGTTTTTCTCGGGGGCCCGAAAATTTTAAAACTTAAAAAAAAAAACGTCTCTACGCACTGAGCTATCGGTCGCCATATATGGGCTCCTACAAAAGTTGAATAATTTGAAAAATTGCAAAAAAAAAGAAAAACATATCTACGCTTTGACCTTTTTTTTTGTTCATTGAGCTACCGGTCGCCATACATGGGCCCCTACAGAAGTTGAGTACCGGGCCCGGATTTTCTCTCGACGGCCCTGCATGGATATGTGTGGCCTACACTGAACCCTTACCGCTCTTCTGGGTTGCTGCTTTTTAGAAAGCACATTAGGAATGTTGTGTAGGTTGCCACTGGCCATTGTCTTATTGGAGAGCATGCCTGGAGACTTTGAGCTCCGCACAATGATTGTTACAGAAGCTGTGGTGCGGAGGATGAGGAGAGGAGCTCTTTCCATTTGTTCTGTGCCTGTCCTGCCGTGGCTGGTGGTATGAAGGCCACTCTTGAGTCCTACTACTTCACCGATTTGGATGACCTGAAGGAGATGAGTGTATGTCAGCTACTCGGATACTCTTACAGCTAGATTCGCCAGGGAAAACCTAGGAATCGCCCTAGTTCAGGAACCGTGGCAACAAAACGGAATCGTAAGTAACTCTACTCTTATTTATGACAGGGGTGCCAGCCGATGCCAGATCCTGCATCCTTCTCGCGAATAGAATTCAGTACATTTGCCTTTCAGAGTTCACCACCGGCGATATAGTGGCAATAGCCATCAGCGCAAACCTTGGAGGTTATTTACATCAACTAGTTGTCGCATCCGCATATTTCCCTGGGTACTCTTCGGTCCCGACTGAAGAACTACAGCGACTAGTCGACTACTGTGGAATCAGCGGCAAAAGCCTATTGATCAGCTGTGATGCTAACGCACCTCACACGGTATGGGGAAGTACTGATATTAACAGCAGAGGTGAGTTACTTCTCGATACTATCTCTAGCCTAGATCTTAATATACTTAATAGGGGATGCAGTTCCACCTTTGTTACCAGGTCAAGGCAAAAAGTCTTGGACCTTACTTTATGCAGTTTCTCTCTATCTGAACGAATATATAACTGGCATGTCTCGGACGAGCCTTCCCTCTCCGATCACTTGCATATTCGTTTCGATATTGCACCGGTGGCCTTGCCGCCAGCTGACAGATGAATCCCACAATGCACAAACTGGCTTGAATACTCCAAGTCGCTGCGGGATAAGCTCTCTCTCATAGAGAACACAGCTTCTGAGCGGCGCACTGGAGAGTGGGATCTATACCGCTCTACTCAGAGCAGATACACAGAATACAGTAAGAAGGTTAGGGATGCCAAACGTCACAGCTGGATGACTTTCTGCGAGAATGTCAACAACACCAGCAAAGCTGCTAGACTACACCGGGTCTTGGCAAAGAAAAGCCCTAACTTAGTCAGCACACTCAAAAAACCGGACGGTAGCACAACGCAAGCCTCCGGGAGTACGGGAAAGCGCCTTTTGGACACACTGCACTTCCCTGGGTGCAGAATTATCGCAGATGATGAATATAAGCCGGACTGTCAAGACAAGTCCTACAGGAAGAACTTATTCCATACCTGGTTAACATCTTTTGAAGCAGCTTCGCGCTGGGTCACATTCCCAATGGCTGGAAATCAGTGAGGGTGGTCTTCATTCCAAAATTAGCCAGCAGACCTATGGATGATCCTTAATCCTATCGACCTATTAGCCTGACATCGTTCATACTGAAGAGCATGGAGAAGATCCTCGACGCTCACATCAGGACATCGCTCCTTGTGAATAACCCACTTCTCCCCCTAGACATTTCATGATTATTTCTTTAGAATATTTAGTTAAAAATCTAAACTTGCTTTCAAACGCCTTAAGACCATTGTAGTCCGGGCTTATGATCGACTGACAAACAACGTTTTGCTTGTAATTCACAGGGGAATTCATTTTCTGGAGGCTCACACCTGACGCAAAGTGCCCAATCAATACAATGAATGCTCCATCATTCAAGCAGTTTTGTTTCTTCTTAATTAACTTAAAAACGCTTCAAGTCATGTTAATTTTTAGATAATCTTTTTATGCAATCAATATTCCGCAGGAAAATGGTAAATGCGTGAAACGTGCAAAAATTATCATTGAAATCACCGCATGGACGGACGTTAAAGCCAAAGCTTCAATTGAAATTAGTCGAAATATACACTTCCATTAGCATATTTTTTTTTTGGAGCCATATGAAACTGCATAATTCATTTCACGTAAAAGAGTAATCGTATCTTTGGAAATTTTGTGCAGACTATGAAATCATGGTGAATCAGTTGCGTATAGTGAAAGTTCAAAGCATCCGCATTTATCTTCTCGTCAGACAGCTCAATCGCTAATTGCATTCTGTGAAAAGAATCGGTCTACGACAAAAACATGCGAGTAGTGTACAGTAGAAAAATCATCATTTCTGATTGGTGTATGTATTTCTTCTCATCACGGATCATAAACCGAGTTCCGGCACTTACAAACATTTCATTACGACAAAGGCTCTTTCTTTCCACTTCGCCGACTAAGAAGAAATTCACCTGAAGAGGCTTTAGCGCAAGCTGGAGAGAAACAATGGCTGAAAAACGTTATCTCGTTGTTTTTCATAGGAAGCCAGACAAGAGGTGACTTTTATCAATTCTCAAGAGCTCTTGTTGTCATACTGCATCCTAGACACAAAATGCGGCAGGATATATGTAGATAGCTCGCAAGAATTCATGTCCGCCTGATAGACATATTTCCATGTACATATTCATTATACTAGCTGTGTTCGTTTCACTCGGTCTCGGATCTAGAGTGGATCGAACGCCACAGATGATACGTGCAAATTCAAATAAGTTACAAGTACATGCAGATAGGCGGCGAAAATGGGTGCGAATTTGTAATGGACGGGTAGGTCGGTATCCGAAGATGTCCGTGGGGATGGAGCCTTAGGTTGCTATAGTGTCTTCGCCAGTATCACGACCTCCGGTGGTTAAGGCGTATCGTTTCTAAAAGTAAACAAAAACAAATACGAATTAGTAAACTAAAAATATAGAAGAAATTATAATTAATAAACAATTTGTAATCGGGCGGCATAGGCTTAGTATGCGGCACTCAGGTAGGGGTAATTACCTTAGTTAGGAGCTCCTCCTCCACTTCATCGTCACCACCCGACACCGCTCCAGTAGCTCCGGACACCTAAAATAGAAGAAATATTCACAAAGGACCAAGTCCTCTCAGCGAATACACCAAAAAATACTTATCTGATATCCAGTGCGAAATTGTTGCAAATTCGACAGCCCCTCCGCGCGGTGACACAGATCCCAGCCGATACGCTCACGAAATCACTCTCCACAAATGCTCGACGCTGGCTATAAGGATTTCGCAATAATTTCACGTATTGATTTGATAACCAAACGATCGCGACACAAAACATGAAAATACTACAATTTACACAGTCGCAACGCTAACAACGACGCGGAACTGTCATAAGACATTGGAAGCGGGAACGTCAGCTATCCCACTTCCAATAATGACCACGACAATATGGTAAACTAATTGGTGGTTTGGATATTCGGTGCACGATCTGTGGGCCATGATGGCGCAGTGTACACGCACCGGCACGTGTGGCCTTCAAGGTCATGAACTCCCCCGAATTCAAGGCCAACGAGTAAGATACACCGTAGCCCAGAGCTAATAAAAGGGCGAGGATCCGAACGGGACACCCTCTTTTGGTGTGTAAATTTGGACTCGACAGGTGAATATCCAAAGACAACCATTCCGTGAAACAGAAGACTCAACCCGCTTTTTTGGTGTGTAAATTTGGACTCGACAGGTGAATATCCAAAGACAACCATTCCGTGAAACAGAAGACTCAACCCGCTCTTTTGGTGTGTAAATTTGGACTCGACAGGTGAATATCCAAAGACAACCATTCCGTGAAACAGAAGACTCAACCCGCTCTTTTGGTGTGTAAATTTGGACTCGACAGGATCGACCAGGGTGGATATCGCGGTCGGGCTGGTGGATCCCCGTTTACGAAGAAGAAAAACTACGACACACATTAGCGGATGTAATTGTGCTCAATTGGTGAGTGGCGCCAACGTCTCAGCGGTGGACGGAGACTACACTTCGAGGCACGACATTGGAGGAGCTGACGACGAAATTCTTGGAAAGTTGAGGTTGCCGCCCGTGATAAAATCAGGTAGCTAGTTAGGCACATAATTTTACTATTTTCTAGTTAAGTGTATAACAGAGTAAGGAAGAGTGTATTTAGTGGCGGCCGACACGCTAGTGTTTAAGTGTTACTGAATTACATTTCGAATTTCTAACTGAAAAAAAACAGGATTATAACTTATTGTTTGTGAAGTGAGCTAATTCGTTGGTAGGAGCGGGGCGCTGGGAGTGAGCGTAGCCAGCGTCCTTTGACAGAAACTACGCAAGCCGAAGCCGCGAGTGTGTTTCTCGCCGTACCGACTCGCCGTTGAGAATTGGTCTTCGGTGCGGTTTTTCGCGTTTCGGACCGCCCCCAGAAGGGACCCTTTTTGAAACGCGTGGCGCCCACGCCCGTCTCCTCGGGTTAAGCCGGCAAGGGGCTCGAACTTTTCTCAACGACGTGTGTGTGTGTTGTTGTATGGTATATGGGTCGATATATTCGACACGGTGGTCGCGAGTCCTACTTCCTGGAGCTCGAAACGAGTCGCGGACCCGAACGGGTGGAATTCCTGGCGGATTCGTCGCGGAGGGCGGAGAATCGAGGGATTTCACATCGGGAGTATCTTGAGGAAGAACGTCTGGAGCGGGCTTTAGAGGCCCAGGTACGGCCAAGAGTGAGGCCAACGAGCTCTAGGAGGGAGGACCCGGCAACCGCGGCGACTTCAGTAGAGGACCGTTAGGGAAAAACCGTAACACCAGATGGCACAGCCCGACCTTCATGGTCAATTAAGCTACCTTAGGCTCCGTCCCCGCGGGCATCTTTGGATACCCACCCGTTACCCGTTACATATTCGGCCCCACGTTGGGCCTGGGGAAGACAACACAAAGAGGGGAGGTGAAAATGGGGAATAAAAAAAAAATAGTCGATAAGGATAGAATAGTTGACGGACGGATCAGACGCCCACGCGGTCGCACCTGGGTCCGGGTGTAATAAGACCCTCGGCCTCTGGTTTCGTACCACGAACAGATCACTACTCATCTGCTGCTGCTTCGATCTGCCGGTGGGAGCAGCACTACCAGACCATAATATGGTTCATTACACATGTTAACGTTCAACCGATTCACTTCCAACTTTGATCAAATGAGATCTCATACCGAGACCTGGATCAAAGTCCGATCAGTTATTTTGTATGAGAATGGATTTGAGACCGTGTGAAACGAACGCGCCTATTAATTCTAAGCCGATTGCACAAGCTGATCGATATTCCTGGAATGGAACGCATTTCTATTACGAGTAGTCGACAGTAGATGTTGCAGAAGAATGACACTTTTTACGGTCCATCATTGCCCTCGTTATCATCATCATCTGCTGCTACTTAGTGCACTGTAAACGTGCCCATCATAATGTGCGGTGACTTAAAACAGTATGACAGTATCTTAATAAGGTGATAATGGACGAGTACATGCTTTGGATGGCAATGATAAGCCAGGCTTGTTTTGAAGTGAAGAAATGCGAACATTGTGACACTTATATGGATGGCATGTTCGTGAACTTGTCTCGTTTTACTGTAGGAGTCCCACATTCACATAAGACGGCAAGAAGGTAATAGGAACTTCCTTATAGCAGAATTAATCTGCCCGCAACACCATAAATGTTGTTTGCACCTTGAGTTTAGAACTGGTGAAAAGGTGTGTTTTCAAGAATCTCCTTCCTAGACGTCATGAAAGGTAGCTGGAAAATAATGCTCCTTGATCCGGTACATGTTAGTCATTCAGAAAGAAATCTGATAATGAGACAGCCCCAATTTGGGGACAATATGTAGTTGGCAAATTTCTGGAGGAAAAGTTGACTCCATAAATTAAAGCTTCAGAAATTTCCCCTCAAACACGATAATGAACAATTGCCTCAATTTCGGGATAATAGTACTTATATACATATACAGTCATTTCCACAAGAGCGTATACTTTGTAACTTTTTAATGCACCATTTCTCAAAGAGTGGTGGGGGACTTTTAGTTACCTGCATTTTTCCTCTTTTTCGCATTGTATAAATTTGGTCATTGTATAAATTTGGTCATTCTAAGTAGGAGAGTGATAAGACGTCAAGTGAAATGAGTGCGATTTACAAAAAACGATTCGAAGCTGTGTTTTTAGTAAGTCATCCGAAAGGACCAAAAATGACACCTGCATCGGCCGGAAAGTACCTGAAAGTTTCGACACAGTTTGTGAATAAGTGGATAAAGCGTTTTAAAGATACTGGAAATGTAGACGATCTACCTGGTAGGGGTAAAACCCGAAGCACTTCAAAAACCCAGGATAAGGCCATCATTGATATTTTTAAGAAAAATCCGTCCGTTACTACCTTAGTGCAAAGCAAAGGAAATGTTATCGAAGAAGAATATTTACGTGTCCTTGAATACGATTCGGCGAAGATTACAAGAGGAAAACATCAAAACCAGGTATGCCTTGATGAAACCATTACTTACCGAAAACCAGAAGCGAAGACGTGTAGAGTGGGCTAAGGAAAACATCGATCGTGATTGGGACAACGTGATCTTTACGGATGAATCAAGTTTTGCTGTAAATACGTTCAGGAGACGAGTGTGGGCACAAAAAGGAGAAGCTGTCGTGAACCGAACCGTTAAACACCCTGTGAAGGTCCATGTTTATGGATGGTTTTCTGCACGCGGTTTCGGAAAATTAATAACGTTTACCGGAATTCTTACTGCTGAAAGGATGATCATTTTGTACAAGAAAGGATTATTGAAGTCTGCTAGGATGCTATATGGCAACGACAACACCGATTGGTTTCTACGATCCGAAACATAGAAGCCGGTTGTGTACACGCTGGAAAGAAGAAAATAACATTCAAGTACTTGATTGGCCTTCGTAATCGCCGGATGCCAATCCTATTGAAAATGTTTGGGGATTAATGAAGCAGAAGCTTCAAGGAAAGCAAATAAAAGGAGAAGCACATTTAAGGCGAACGCTACAAAAAATTTGGAAGAACTTATCGACAGACTACGCGGAAAAATTGGCCGAAAGTTGTCACCGAAGATGCCAGTCAATAATCAATAGTGACGGCGATTGGACCATGTATTAAATATAATTGCGAAAATGTATTTTGTATTTACTTTCAATAAAAAATAAAATTTCTTACTTGTAACACTTTGTTTTTATTTTGTGAGGTATACGGTCTTGTGGAAATGACTGTACGTATATAATTTTCGAACCAGACCAGAATAACAATTGTCCCAAAATTTATCGCGCTCGGTGGCGGTGTTCGTATGGTCGCCGAATTACACTCTAGAGCAAGGGTCGGCAAACTCCGGCCCGCGGGCTAAATCCGGCCCGCCTCAGGTTTTCATCCTACCCGCGAGTTAATATTGTTTTTGACATGACAAATCAAATTTATAAAAATACATAATTTAAAAGCGATTTTTTTATCACAAGGGAGTGTGTTTGAGTGGTATTTAAAACAAATTTATTTGCAAGATTGGAGACTCAATTGGACTAATCATCCAAGTAGCAATCCCTGCCCAGATCCTAGGTAAATAAAAAAGAGTTTGGGGGTTATAAATCCAAAATTTTTGAGCAATTGTTGTTCGCCCGTTTTTGGGGTGAACATTTCATGAACGATCATTCCAAAATTGGGGCGATAAATCATCAAATACTATAGTTCCTGGGGTGTTAATTCTTGGAGCCTATAATGGCGTTCCTTTGTTCAGAGCCCCTTTTACATCATAATATGATTAGATGGATACAGTCAACACTTATTGACTTATTACACATAAACCACTCAATAACCACTTTTCGAATAACATTTGTTCACGGAACAACATGCTTATTACAGCATGAATAAGTGCAATTTACGTCATGACAGTGATAAGCTCAGCTCATAAATATGCGTCCATGTCACGAGCTATGTATGTTATCAACTTTTAGAAACATGCGCGTTCATGCTGCAACCGCAATTATATTACTAGCAACGCGACGACAACAGTTTGATGAAAAACCTCAAACTCAATTGTATTTTAATTATATCTTCTACAGCTTCTGATCTTCCGACAAATAATCATTTCTAATATTTATGTCGATTTTTGATCGCCCATCCAAGATACGTGCATTACTGAGTTCATTATACCCTAGTTTCATTTCAGTTGGAGTCAATATCGGCAGTAGCACACCAGTCACGCCAGAAATTAACTCATTAAGGAACCCTGCTGTAATAGGAGTCCAAAGAACAACACATCAAATTATGAAAATGATTTTCTTTTGTTGCGTCATTAAGGATTTTATCACTATAATGTATTCACGTGGAGAAAGATTGATGGATCCGATAAATGCTTCGAAATGATGGTACTCATTAGAAATAACATCTTGGACATTATTGTGTACCACCCTGCGAAGAAGCAAGAACCCAAAATTGCAGACAAAGGCGATGAGAGAATATGGAGTTCGAAGTATAAAATTTTCACAACTTCTTGGCAGCTTTCTTTGGGTTGGGTTTCGGGGTACAGGGTGTCCTCAAATTAGCAGACACGAACTTGGCCACCAGATTTTTTATCCAACTCTAAGCGAGAAAAATACGAGTATACATATGAAGATTTTGTTCTGTTTCTTATAAATTTGCTAAAGGATTTTATAATTTAAAATTAATTAATACAATTAATTTAATTATTGTAACGGACGGTTTGGTGGGCATCCGATGATGCCCGTGGGGACGGAGCCTTAGATAGCATAATGACCTTGAAGGTCAGGCCGTGCCATATGGCGAAGAAAAAGGCCCCTCAACGAGCTAAGCAGCGGCCTATGCTTGCTGTAGCTCAGTTCGGGAGATGTGGGCGGGGTTTTCGCCACTCGTTGCCCCTGTCCTTTACATATTAACAAAAACTCATAGGCCTGGGGAAGACAACACAAACAAGGGAGGTGAAAATGGGGAATAAAAAAAAATAGTCAATAAGGATGGAATGGTTGGCGGACGGATCAGACGCCCACACGGTCGAATTTGGGTCCGGGTGTAATGGCACCCTCGGCCTCTGGTTTCGTACCACCAACAGATCACTACTCATCAGGTGCTGCTTCGATCTGCCGGTGGGAGCAGCACTACCAGACCAGAATATGGCTCATTACATTATCTCGGATGACATGACAATGATAATAGTCGAATGTCATCCTCTGCGAGTACATTTAAATGTATTGGCTGAGGATGACGTCGAGGAGTCTATGGACGAGGATATGCCCTTAACCACCGGTTTCATTGTCATCTATGCAGATGGCTCTAGGACCGACGATAGCGTCGGGGAAGATATTTACTCGAAAGGACTGAGGATTAACCTTTCACTCCGTTTTCCCGTTTATTGCAATGTTCTACAGGCAGAGGTTTCGGCGATCTCGGAAGTCCCTTTCTTTGGTGGGCAGTCATGGCATTACTGTGAGGGACATCACTATTTACAAGTTGGGGATATGTAGATGAGGAGGAGAGCGTAGAACAATGGTCATGATACCTTTTGTCCAGGTTTTCATAATGAACTCATTGATGTCTTCATCATTACATGGTTAGCAGGGCTAACGGGTAAAGAAATCGAAAAGAAAAAAATTGTAATATTTTTGACTTAGAATTTCATAACGAATCGCGTGGTGAAGCCCATGTCCATAAATTTATGGACACCCTGTATCATAATACTGTTTTGATTCTTTTTTAAGTCTCTCCGTTTGAGATTTTATCTGGCGGTAGATTCCTAGGAAGCCTCGTTCGGCGGATACGGTTGTAAAGTTTCATTAAGGTGTATAAGGCTTGCGTTTCGGCAAATTAAATTATTCTTAATTTTTTGCCCGTAGAAACTCGTAGAAAGAATAAGTTGGACAGTTTTATGGTAATGGAGCTTTGGCTGTGGTGTTTTGTTTCTTCATTGAAGGGAAGTTTGTTTGAAAAGGATGATTTTTTGTTGACCCATAAGGTAGTATATAAAGGATACTTATTTTAAACCAAGAAATGTGGGTTTCGCGGTAAAGATTTTTTTTTTCGTTGTTGATAAGACGTCGAATACCTTAGTAAAGGCTTCTGTAATAAGTGTTTTGCCTCCATAATCATGTCTTTTTGCTGGAAAACAAACGAACCCTGAATCATTCTTTATGATTGGTTCAGTCTTCCCAACCAGGCCCGGCTCCCTTCCATATGTGCAGACTGTGCATTTGAACAGGGTGCCATTATGTAGGGGCGCGAAACTTCCAACCGTACAATTAAAAAAAAAGGTTTTTTTTTCTCTTGCGATGATCGGTTTTTTTCTTGCGACTAACGGCACCGTGTACCGGTGTCCGGTTTACCTTTTCAGATTCACTGACTAGATAAAAAGACACTAACCCTACATTGGGCGCCGAATACATACTTTCGGGCTTTAACGACCATTTTCGACTATTTTCAATTGAAAATCGAAAGAAACTTCAAGGTAGTTGTAAGGTCTTAAACGATTTCAGTTTTGCACCTGATCGACTGCCCGTTTCGGCTTTTTTAACCTGATAAAATCACTCTGACCCCACATTGGGCGCCAAATATTCCGGGGCTTTTTTCGACCAAAAAACCTTAAGGTCCTCTTAAAGAAGCTTGTACTAGTCTGTCTTAACCTCCGCGTGGAGGGTATCGCATCAGTAATGACGGATGGAGTCATCTGTACCGGTTTAATGTAAATGTATTCGCCTATTCTGTGGCGCTGTTGGTAACAAATACGAGTACAAGCCAAAGTGAGATCTGAAGCTGAAAGTATGTGTGGACCGCCGCGGACACCTAAGTGCCAAAACTTCATCAGTAAGTAGCAGGTTTGATGTTCACGATGAGTAGCTCGGCTCGGCTATCGGTTAAGAAAGGCTGGGTTAAAAGAAGGCGTGTGACTTTCTGACTCGTTGCCCGATTGCAATATATGAACGAGATATTTCCCTTACAGAATTGGAAAAAAAAACTGGATTCGGTAAGGATTAAAAAAAAAAGTAGCCGGAGCTTGTAACGCCCTGTATGCGTGAATCGGCTACCCAAGGACTGAAATCAACATTAATGGTAAATTATTGGGCCCATTTCATGACTTTTGAGGTTCAGCCCTAATGTTTGTGCTTCACGTAAACAGGGCCTCATAGACTCCGTCCAATTTGTTTCTTTTTTTTTCTCTGACTTCCTTTTAATCCTTATCCCACCCATGTACCCTTTCCTTTCTCACCCATGTACCCTTTCCTTTCCCACCCATGTACCCTTTCCTTTCCCACCCATGTACCCTTTCCTTTCCCACCCATGTACCCTTTCCTTTCCCACCCATGTACCCTTTCCTTTCCCACCCCTATTCCCAAAAGGCTGTGCCTATGTTGTTTTGTTTTCAGATACTTTTGGCAGCAACAAATTCAATATGGACGCCTCTTCGGAACTAGCGATGTTTACTCCCAATATTCAATCTTAGATCCCCGACCGGTCAAGGGAGAAAGGGCCTGTAAAATGACTCCGATTTCCATAAACCTAGAAACAACATCCTCATTGTCAAGAAATTAATCTGTCCTCTTACGCCAAAAATTTAATTTTGTGAATAACTTCCTCTAGGCTCGGTAGGGAAGCCGCCTGGCTAAAATAAGGACGTCACATGATAGTAAACTTAACAGGTTCAGTAATACTTCTAGTTAAACTTAATTGCGCATTTATTTAAAACAAGATGTTACATGGCTCGATGTGTACAGCTGGAGACGCGGACCTTGACTTACTACAGAATTCGAAGCGATGGTGAAATTCAAGTGACTTTCGTAGTTAGCGATGCCAACGCCACAGTGTTGAGTTATGGAAACTCAGGCGTTGACAGCTGCTGCTACAATTCTTCGTGTCGCTCGCCACAGCACTCGGGGGCTGATCTCGCGGTCGCCACAAGCTTGGCTGAAATATTCAGATTCCGGAAACGGAAATGCTTTTCATTTCCATCTCAGACTTGTTGAACATAATCCCCTAAGACGTTATCACGTCAAAAAAAAAAGGCCTTAGGTCAATTATTTGCGGATATTTGGATATTTTGATTTTACTATACGAGTCATTCAGATCCCGAGAAAACGACATAATTAGATGGAATTATAAATTCGCGACAATGAACCCGGAATTATTAATGCATCTCTTGAAGACTAATCTTTAATATTAATCTAATGCATAGAAAGATACAGACCACCGCTACCGTTTAATAGCCAAGTTTTCAGCCACAGACTTCTTTATGTGATGTGTGGGTTTATTGTTGTCGGTCTGTGTCTATGTGGTGGCGCCTTTATGCTGTATATGTTTACATCTTTCAATTTTGAAATAAAAGTAGTTTATAATTGTTTAATTTTGCAGCAGAAAATGCTACGATACAAAAAAGAATCCGTTGCAACTCGGAGGCAATGAATGCAAATTAGCTTGAGTGAGATGGAAAATAATGAGCTGCAAGTTAAGTAACAAAACGACTGTTCCATACAGTTCTGTTTCCGATTTTTGTGATTTGTTTCTGCATAGTGTTGTATCTAAAGAGACTTTTACACACGAGATCACGCGGCCAGCCACGAGCTATGCAACCGTGGTTGGTCGCGTGGTCCGGGCTCGTCGTACAGCATGTCTCGTCGTACAGCATGTCTCGTGATTGGTTCTGTAACCACGAGACATGCTGTGCGACGAGCCCTGATCATCAGCATGGTCTTGGCTGGTCGCACAGCATATCTCAAGCCTGCTACAGACAATGGCCCATCCCTGGGCCATTCGAAGTTATCATCACTGTGTGGACGGGCGAATGGCGTTCAGTGGCCAATAGCGCGTAACCTTCATTATAGTGATGGGCACTATCGATAGTTTTTAGTTATTCGATTGTTTAAAAAACTAGTAACTAGTAAAAACTATCGATAGTTTTTGAAAACTAGTAACTAGTAAAAACTATCGATAGTTTTGAAAACTAGTAACTAGTAAAAACTATCGGTAGTTTAAAAAACTAGTAATTAGTAGAACATTATCGAATAACTATCGGACAAAGGTCCGATAGTTTCGACAGGCCGATAGTTTACTGTCGAATAACTTTTTCGAGTGAATTCAAGCAAAATTTGGCTGACGATATACATTTCTTACATGAATGAATGAATGTGATTGCATATACATTTGTGTAGGTAGATGCGATGTTAAGAAACAAGGACATTCTTTGCAATGAAATGAGGCCAGATAGGTATCATAAGACTGGGGATGATGAGGCGAATGTACAGGACTACTGTTGATGGCATTTTTGAGCCCTTTGATTAGCGGAAAAGTACATTCTTGGCACGGAAGTGATATCTAGGCAAGATGGGTATCAAATGACTTGGGTTATTGAGGCGAATGGACTAGAATACTGTTGGTGGCATTCTAAGTCCTTTGGTTATGAAAAAAGGGCATTCTTGGCATTGAAGTGATATCTAGGACGCAAGATGGGTATCATATGACTGGTAGTCATGAGGCGAATACACTAGACTACTATTGATGCCATTTTGAGTCCTTTGGTCGAGGAAAAAGGATATTTTGGGCATTGAAGTGATATTTAGGCAAGATGGGTATCATATGATCCGGAATGCCATCTACAGTACTCCTGGACATTCGCCTCTTCACACCGGTCCATATGACACCCATATTGCCCATATTTCGCTTCACTAGCAAAAATATCATTTTTCGAATGTCCTTGTCGCCACCGATGGATTCGGAATTCCATCTACAGTACTCGTGGACATTCGCCTCTTCACCCCGGTTCTTATGACACCCGTATTGCCCATTTTTCACTTAATTTTCGTGAATGTCCTTTTCGCCACCGAAGAACTTGAAATGCCATTTTCACTACTCCTAGACATTCGTCTTTCCACCCCGACTCATATGACACCCATATTGCCCATATTTCGCTTCACTAACAAAAATATACTTTTTCGAATGTCCTTGTCGCTACCGAAGGATCCGGAATTCCATCTACAGTACTCCTGGACATTCGCCTCTTCACCCCGGTTCTTATGACACCCATATTGCCCATTTTTCACTTGACTTTCCTGAAAGTCATTTTCACCACCGAAGGACTCGAAATGCCATCTTCACTACTCCTGGACATTCGCCTTTTCGACCCGATTCGTATGACACCCATATTGCCCATATTTCGCTTCACTAACAAAAATATACTTTTTCGAATGTCCTTGTCGCTACCGAAGGATCCGGAATTCCATCTACAGTACTCCTGGACATTCGCCTCTTCACCCCGGTTCTTATGACACCCATATTGCCCATTTTTCACTTGACTTTCGTGAAAGTCATTTTCACCACCGAAGGACTCGAAATGCCATCTTCACTACTCCTGGACATTCGCCTTTTCGACCCGATTCGTATGACACCCATGTTACCCATTTTTCGCTTCACTGCCAGAAATATCCTTTTTCGGATGTCCTTGTCGCCACCGAAGGACTCTAAGTCCCATTTATAGTAGCCCCGAACATTCGCCTCTTCACCCCGGTTCATATGACACCCATATTGCCCATTTTTCACTTGACTTTCGTGAATGTCCTTTTCGCCACCGAAGGACTTGAAATGCTATCTACACTACTCCTGGACATTCGCCTTTTCACCCCGATTCATATGACACCAATTGCCCGTTTTTCGTTTCCCTGCCAAAAATATCCTTTTTCGAAAGTCCTTGCTGCCACCGAAGGACTCTGCTCTATAGCACATTCGTCTCTTTGCATACATTCTCCTCACGTACATATAAAAATCCTTGATTGCATAGTGACAACCTGCGCAACATACGAGGTATATTTTCATACAAAAACCCTTAATTTCACATTCACACAAATCGCAAAGGCATTGCGAAAAAAAAGATACTCGTATTTTCCCAAAGCACCACCAAAAGATACTTTGCAAAAAAAAAAAAGATTTTCAACACCTTTGGCTGCCATGTTCAATCATCAATCATGAATATCAGCTATCGACCGATAGTCCCGATAGTTATTCGAATAACTATCGATAGTAAAAACTATCGAATAACTATCGGCCGATAGTTTTTACTATCGATAGTAAAAACTATCGAATTACTTTCCGATAGTTATTCGATAGTGCCCATCACTACTTCATTACTGTCAACAGCGATGGGCCATGGGATGGCCACAAATGGCTTCGATCGAGAGCCATTTACCTCCCCGCGATGGCCCATCGCGTACGCCAATTTGAACGGCTGATTTAAGTTGACAGGCTACTATCACAGACTTTCTGTCGTACACGATCAATTGGATTATAACTGCCGTGACGCACAGAGCGACAGCCTTCAGTTTCAATGGCCCACTATGCGCAATTTCCTGATGGCCCATCGAAGACCATTGTTTGGACGGACAATATTTAAATTGACATTTGGTGTGTGATGGCGGCCATCAAAGTCATCATCGTGATGGCCACTGTCTGTAGCCGCCATCATAGTTTGTCTTAGCTGGTCGCACAGCACGTGGCTGATTGATCTCGTGTGTAAAAACCACACTTAATGGATACTTTTCCAAGTCTAAAACAACACTCTTTTGTGGTTTTTGTAGAGTTCACTTCCTTATGTAAATTTCGCCATTAAATGTGTGCTTATTATATGGGGAAAACAAGAGGGCGCAACACCTGCGAGGCGGTCAGCCGGTAGAACGAGTTTCTCTTTTTAGCGACCACTTTAAAGCTGTATCTAAAACAAATTCTGTCTATTTTTAATGATTACCAAATCATTTATAATAGTCATTGTGTTTTTTTTTATTGTATAATAATAGAGTTTTTATTAGAAACGAATTTAGAGGAAAAGTCTATTATAGAAGGGTTCAAATGTTGATCTTGTGAAAGTTGTTGTTGTTTGTTTGGGAAAGTTTGACCAGATGGAATATACAACTGAAACCGAATTCGGACATGTCCATGGAAAAAAATCAATTGTTTAAAAACTTAATTCGGTTTCATTTTATACCACTTATTCTATTCCAATTTCCTCTTTTTCAATAATAGCTGGAATCTTATTATCTTCCACAACTCTACTTTTACTTCGCAGTCACATCGTCGTGGTGAAGTTCCTAAACTAATGTTACATGGTGTTACCAAATTAACCGTGTAATCTTAAAATAATAACAAAATTGAACTCTTTTCTAAAATCAATAAAAGACGTGTTTTCAAGCGTTTGTATAATTTTTCTATTTTTTTTTTAACCAAATTTAGCGTTGTATTTTCAACATTGTGTGATTTTTATCGCTCTTACGGTTTTTCTTGACCTTTTGTTAAATCTTTGACTGTTTTTCTTCTAGTTTCTGTCCTTAACGTCTGCATGGTCTGGTCTGGTGTGAGGAACTTTCACTTTTAATATAAAAGTGATTCAAAATATCTTAATATCGATATGTGCAGATTGCAATGCCATTTTAAATGTGACACGTTGAATTGCGACTTTCAGTGCCCGTCGAAAGCCAGTACAAAGTATCTATTGGTAATTTCCACGTATCAGTACTGTTTTCCATTAGGCGCGCCACTCATTCCTCGAATCGACTTTTGCTCGATCTCTGTTCGTCGTCTGCTCGTTTTCGATATTACCGGCAAAATATCGAGAACGAGCAGACGACGAACAGTGATCGAGCAAAAGTCTATTTAGATTTCTAAGAATTTCACGGCTATTGAAATCAGGCCTAAATATTTTACACCCCCATTCAATAACACCATCATATCGCCACTTATCTGTGTCACCGTTCCCAATAATATCTTCAGATAAGGTCAAGTTTTTATCAACTGATACGAAATAGATTATGGAAAATATACGCGATAAATGCGTATATAAGGCATCTATATGAGTACATTGACTTTGTTTGTCATTTCAGTGGAAATGGGTATCTGAGCTAATCAGATACATTCTTTTTTGACTGAGCATCCAACATCTTATAGACTTACATATAAATAAAAGATGAGAGGAAGACATTTCTCATGGTTCTGTTGTTACTGGGTTCAATGTATTTTTCTTCGTATAAATTTATTCGTATTCTATCTTTCATTGCTTGGATTTTATTATTTCCGAAGTAATTGGACTATTAATTTCGACAGTAATGGTAATGGGACCTTTGCACAGATGGTTTGTTAAAATTGTGTTTTTATGTTTGTTGGATGAAGGTGGATAAAGGTGGATTTCGTTTTAGCATTGAAGGAAAACTCTTACACACATACGTTCAAGCACGCTTGGAGGAAAACTCTCACACACATACCTTCAAGCAGACTTGAAGATTAAACAAGCAAACTTGTCAATCATGCTTGAACGTCTGCAGCGAACTTAGTCAATGTTGCGACTAAGGGCTTACACACAGGTCAGCTCGTCCTCCACTCGAACTCGTTTTAATATTGAAGTTAATATCTGTTGAGAATAATTTCCCGCCGAAGGGGGACCAAAAAAGTCGACCGCTGCGCTGGTGCGAAGCGTAGGTATATATGTATATACTTCGTATCGAAATTAAGCTACCTTAAATTCAGTATTGATGAGCCTCCTGAGCCCAAGCCGCTCATTCTCAACTGGAAAAGGATAAACTGGGTCAAGTATAGGCGGAAGACTGGAAGACTATTCCCTCTGCCACACCAGCCGTCAAACAAGTCAGAGCTGGATGACATAGTATGATACAAACTTTGACTGGTGCACTTAACAGAGCTGCTTCGGAATCATGCCGGTCAGTAGAATTAAGCGAAAAACACATACATATACGCGATCGCGATGGCGATCAAACGTGTTCCACATTAGTAAGTTAAGCAGCACATACTTGTCGCGATCTGTTAGTGATAGAGTGGACATCTGCAGCGTTCGATCGCGGGGTAGTCGGCGATCTGCGATCAAACGCAACTGGTTGAATTTAGCGCAGACAGCGCTCGGTGGCCGTGATCGTTCGGTCACTGCTCTACGATACTAATCTAGAGCTCGGATATGCGATTCTTTGTATATTATAGGATGGCCGTATTTTCCTAGAGGTGAAACACGTCCTCAGTGCGGCCCATCTATTGTATGCTAAGATATAGGAGTTATGAACTGCCTTCTTAGTGGCACTAAGTGGCGCATTGACAGCCACTGCGTAATATCTGTTAAGTGCAGTGCCCTGTCGCGCCAGCTGATCGGCCTGCTCATTTTCCGCTATACACCCATACCTCGCTTTACGGCCTAGATACGTTCCACGAAACTTGGCCGTAAAGCGAAAAGCCGTATAAGGAATCAATTATTCTAATACAAACTCATACAAATTCAATGGGATCGGTTCCAAATTTGTTAAATATGTACAATAACATGGTTTATCATTCAAAATGCATTTTATCTTTTTATTTCATTTAAATCAAAAATACATATATAACAAGTACATACATTTGTACATAAAATAATAACAGACTCCAAAAACCAACAATAATCTATAAACAAAATGTTCAACAACCGCATGCGGGACCCGTTATCGGACCGGGAGTTGACGAGGATAGTTAAGAGAAACCTACGGGAAGACGTAGGCCGATCAGCTCTTCATATCAAATTCGCTAACTTGCTGGAGTTGCGAGAATTTGTACGAGACTTAGAGAACTATAACGAGCGAATGGCTTCCCGGCGCTCCTCTCCCTCGTCAAGTCTCGCGTCCTCGGGTTGCGGAGCTGAACCGCGATGCTACCACCCCTGCAAGAGACGTGCAGGCCGAAATAGCAGCCCTAAATGTAAATTCCACCTGCTGGAACTGCCGAAGGCCCGGACAATCCTACGCGGACTGTCGGGAGGAGCTAAAGGTCTTCTGTTTTGGAAGCGGAGCTCCGGTCGTGGTTAAGCCCCAATGCGGGCATTGTGCACTTCCAAAAAACTATGTGCGCAGGAGACCCCAATCCCATCAGAGCGTTTCCAAAGAGGTCCAAACCGAGTCGACCTATACCGAGATGCCGCATTAAACTCGTGGCCACCACCACAGAGTTCTGCTCCAAAGCAGCAGGGCTTAGAGCCTCCTGCACAGTCCGAATCGGAACCCCCCCCCCCCCCCCCCATGCACGTTTTTCCCCTGGCACGTCTATTACCTCGGATTCGTCTTTCCTACCGGACGTATCACCCTTACCGGACGCATCACTTTTACCGAACGTACCTACTCCCCTGACTGCTGAAGCAGAGACACAGACTTGCGTCCCGAGCAAGCTACTGTCATGCAGATCTACCGATCTGTCAGCCACTGAGAACGCGGCAGTTAGGATTCTGAAAAATTGCTCTTCCACAACAATAACAAGACCCCCAAACCTAGTGGTACCGAAGTCGGACCCCCCTCACTACAGCTTCAGACCACTACATGAGCGACAGAAAGATTACTTGGCAGCTCGACAACGAATTTTCGGCGCCGAAGAAATCCAGCCTCGTCGACCAAAACGTTCCACGTTGCGGTGCCGGTGTTTCTGGAAGAAGGTGCTGGCTATTTGTCGGCGATACTGCGAAGTAATCCAGCCAGGCTGTCCGAAGGACGATGTTCGGCCTTACGCCGCCGTCACGCTCCTTGGTCAAACAGTGAGTGGGTTGGTCGATACAGGTGCATCCTGTAGTGTGATTGCTTCCAGCTTTGCGGAAGCGGTTCTGAAGGATAGCCGTTATCCCTGGAATAAGTTTAGACTGGGAGTTACCACCGCCGATGGCACGTTCCATACCGCCAAAGGTCCCGGCCAACGTCACATTTCGAGGACGAACAAAAGCTCTCGAGTTTTTGTTAATGCCAACCTCTCAGTCAGAGCTTATACCTAGGGGTCGATTTTGTCCGGAGTTTCCTGACCTATTTGCTCCCTCTCGACACTTATCAGAACTATTGCCCGATGACCCTGCGGCGACAGTCAGCCAACATTCACTGACAGCTGCTCAACAAATGCAACTCAATACCGCCATTTCAATGTTTCCGACGTCGATGGCGTGCGAGATGACATTCGTACGCCCTAAGCGCTCCTGGGCGAAAGACGGAAACATTAAAATGTTTTTTTTTTTGCCGTTATAGCGAAACATTTTAGGCCGTAAATCGAAAACGTGCCTTAATTGAAGAGGGCCGTCATAGCGAAATGCCGTATAAAGAGCGGCCGTATAGCGAGGTATGGGTGTACTTGTACTTCCTATGACACGGAACCCAGAGGAGGGTGACTCTGTTAAGGGTGGCCAGAGAGTTCAGCTCTTGACGGCATTGTTTTACTATATTCGATGACACTGTCACCGTATCAACGGCCATTATGGCAGCCTGGTTATTCGTGAAAATTGCGACATCCTTTGCGGTAACCGTGATATACACTAGCATGTTGCTAGCATGCATCCCCTATCCGCGCCGTCTTTATACTGACAAGCTCGGAGCGCTGTGGGAGTTCGTGTAATACCCACAGGCAGTTTTTATTAAGACGCCGAGGAACCTCGGTCTCTCTAAATGTATCATCGCAGAGCGGTCATCGAGACCACATGGCTGCCGAGCACGTCTAAATATCAAAAAGATTTCATGTCATGAACAACTGGCTTGCTTATTAGCAGAAATCGAAGTTATTGAAAAACTGAAAATCAGCGCATCAAGACTGAATCTGTTCAAACCATTCCAAAGTCCTTCAGAACTGGGCTATTATTCGCGAAGAAAGTATGAACTTATAAACGGGCACAATTCCTTCAAAACATCAGTCAAATCGACATACCACAACATCCATTTTTTTTTTCAAGAGTCATCTTCAAGCCACCTGTCACATTTTACTATAAATCTTTCTAAAACTCTTCGATCATCTTCAACTCTATTATAGAAAAATTTAAAATTCGTCAAGGTCTTAAGTTTAAGTTTTTTTTTCATGATTCCACTTTGGAAGGCCGGCCCCAATTGAAATGGACATGAAGCGTATCAATTGTGACCACTGACTGGTGAGCAATTGAGCATAGCTGGCCAGAGTTGAGTGCCATTCAGCCAAGTGGTCAATTTGCAAACCAACAAAACGGAAATGATTCGATGTCAAATTTGATCAGCCCATTGAGGTTTTAAAAGATAATCTTTATATCTTGTGGTTAAGCATTTACCGTTTATAAGTGTGAAAAAAATATTAAAAAAAAAAATGGGGTCAGCCAAGAGATTGGCGATTTTTGTTCCGCATAGGTGCGGTGATAGAGATTTGGATTGCTAGACAATGGCCGATTTGGTGAAATGGATTTTATTTGATGAATGAGTACATAGGTGAGGCCAGTGGACAAATGATTTAATGAGGCTCTTATTGAGATGTCCGTTACTGTAAAACTCTAACAAGTGATAGAAAAAGTTTTCGCTGGGACTAAATACTTTTCCTTCGTCGAACAGCCTTTATTCGATATGGCTTGATCACGGGCATAGATGGCTTTGCGAAATATCGCCCCAAAAATTTTGTATTGGATTGGGGTGATTTTTCCAATGTAAAATCTTCCCGAATTTGCGTTTCCCAAAAAACTCAAATTTTTTTCAGGGTGGTTATACTGCCTAAAGTGGATATTCACTCTGGATCACTGCTAAGTAGATTTCCGCTTAAGGCAGTACGAACCTACATTCTTCGGTATGAAGCTGTTGTTATGATGCATATATGGTAGGTTTGTACTGCCGGAAGCGAATATCAACTCTGGGCTCAGTCACAAGTGGATTTCCGCTTTAAAATATATATAACTGGCGCAACAGTCCAATATGCCTCGAGATTAGTACCCACACACAGTTTTTTTTATCGCGCCGAGATTTGAACTCCGAGCTTCAGATTAGTATCGTAGAGCGGTGACCGAACGAGCACGGCCACCGGGTGCGACCAACCTCTCTTTAAGTCTCCGTGAATACTGCTGTGCTTTTCAGGCGATTGCAAAAGTTCGGTTCCAGACGGCCAAGGTCCGCTGTAGCGCCACAGTGTTGATGATTAAAGCAATTTGCAGAACCAACCTTAGATGGATAAATGGTAAAACATTCCTTTCGACAAAACTGTTGCGACCCAGGTTGTCGCTGAAAAGGCAACACATTAGAGCTGCTGTGGGAGTCATCACTGAGAATTGTATAATTGAAAGCAGCTGTGACGAGGAGAAAGAGAATCGTATTCTTTATCTTCTCTGCACCTGTCCTCTGCCTCCTCCAAACTTAATTTCTAGATCCACCACTGACTCTACCTACACTAGTAACAAAAACTGAAATTTTCCTTGCTTGCTCTCTTCTTTAGGACGAATAGTGGGTGCGTCAGTTTTTTTTTTGTGGAGTAGAATGTCCAATTCCAATTCCTGAATCGACTTCCTAGAAGAAAAAGATGCATGTAACGGGCGTACTCTCTGCGTGTCGCCCTAGTCTAGCTTCATAGTCGATTCAGTTACAAAGGTGTTCCCAATTCCTTATGCAATTAACTTAAATCGAAGAAGAACATATACATACATATGCCCATTGCCATACCTTATACCAACGACTAGTTAACAGGATGTCACTGTAGAAACATGTACGAAAGTGTGTCGCACTACCTAGTATCTTGTAATGTGATTTCCTATACCGGTACCAAGAAACCCCAACGAAATTCATTGCAGTGCTCGTGCAAAAACTACATTTGGTTTTGATATGAACCAACTCTTAGTACAACTTTGACGTGGTCCAGTATAATATATAACTGTAATCTTATTACAGTTATATTCATGCATCATAATATTTCCCAGATTTGCATATCAAAATGATCCATTACGTAGTGCGCTTTTAACATTTAGTTTATTATAATTTCCTGATAAGTTTCATGAGACGAGAGTTGTTTTTTCGTCACACTACGTGTTGGCATTTTATTTATGCGCGGAGTTGAAATGTAATTTAATTCCGTCTGAAATATGATCCACGCTGTTGTTTGTTAATAACTAATTAGTCGAGCGGATGTCATATAATTATATTATACTAATATGATATTTTGTTTAGGCAGACCGATTTGGTGAATTGTGTCTAGAGTGTATTTGAATGTGCGATTGTGCTGAGACAATGAATTCTAATTTTGGCCTATGTTATGAGCTGTCAAATCGATAAGAAAATGATAATAAGATTTTGGTGGCTAGACCTTGAATAAAACGAATTTAAGTGGCACGTGAGAATATTTTGGGGATTCAGAATAGCTGAAACTAATTGTCAGCTGCGACCTCTACAAGGTTGATGCGACAACTTTAAGCTTTCTGAACAACTATTCAGTTTTACTAGGGGTCAGGCGGGACAGCAGCCAATCGCCAAATTCAGCTTCATGTACGCAGTTTTTTTTGTCCACACCTACGATCATATATTTAGATTTAAGATACAGCTGTCTGGACCATAGCCAAATCCTAACCCTATTCTATTGTACATTTTTATTTATTGTACTGCACCTGGGGAATAATTTCCTTCTCAATGAAATTAGCCATTAATGGATAATTTCGACTGATACCGAAAGCACTCCAACCTTAACCTACATCTTAATAAAAAGATGTTTGGATAAAATCTTTCTATATTCCGTGCCGGTTTTAACTATTTTTGGCGCCCCGTTGAACATTTCCCGAAAGCAACACCAAAAAAAGGTACTAGTACAAGTCATCTTAAGCCTCTTTTCACGTCAGTAATAATTTGCCCTACAGAAAATAATCGAAAAATGGTCGAAAACTCCCGAAAATATTCGGCGCCCAATGTGAGGTCAGTGTGACTTTATCTTATCCTGTTCAGTAAATGAATTAAATAAATAAATAAATAATTTAACCAATAAAACCGATGTGGGCAATCGAGTTACCGTTAGTCACAGGACAAAAAACCCGAATCATTTTTACACCTTACCTTAAGGCTATTTTATGGCCAGCTCAAGCCTACATCAAGGATTTTTATCCTACGTCAGTGAAAAATTACTATTGAAAAATTTCAAAAATATCCGCCCAATGTAGGGTCAAAATATAACAGCTGATTTAATTTCCTAGGCTGGCAACTCCGCCTGTTGACCTGATACGCTGTTCAAATATACCAGAGGTTCTCAATCTTTATGCCGTCGCGACCCCCTTAGAGGGGAGAAAATCCTGTGCACGTTGCTTATTATTACGCTCCGCACTACAGGGGGAATACAACACAAACATCCATGGCCACGAGCACCGTGGACGAGACTTGAACCCGTAACGATCGTAGTTACGCACTGAGCTACCGGTCCCCCTGTGGTGTCGAGCGTAAAAATAAGCCACCGCCTTTCCCGGTTTATATGCGAGTGCATCACACACTGTCGAACTCGATCTGGAACATGGTACAAGTGGACCGGTTCTCTTCACGTTTATGTGAAGTGTGTGTGTGTCTTGAGCTATTCAGAGGACATTAGTACCAGGTTCGAGATCGAGTTCGAGTTCGACAGTGTATGGTGACACTTAGGAGTTGTTGATGCGTTATGCCCTACTACACAAGGGGTTAAGGCAAACGATATAGGTAAGCTTTCTGACCATCAGAAGTCAAGTTGAAGTTTTAGACGTTATTAAAAAAAAAAGACGCTGTGTGTTTTGTGTAGAGGTGTGTGATCAGCAACACGCTCAACCGAGTCGTTTACCCCAAATGGGTACTCGTTTAACAGCTGAGTGGGCTCATAGTCCGACAAGTAAATCTCCTTTTTTATCGAAGACTACCGCATTCAGTAGGAATCGAACCGGGGCCCAGTGCGTAGAACCATCCGGACTACTAGACGTTATTATATTTTTATTACATAAAAAATACTAGTCTAATTTAGTCAACATTTTCAAAATGTGTAATATTTATTTCCTTTCATTTTCAGATTCTTCAAACATGGAACGAACCATAATTTTAAGAACTCTAAACTATTCTAGTAAATCGTTTGCGTGAAGGGAGCTGGTCAAATTTGCTATAATTACGTTGACTTGGTAAGTGTACTCATATATGTCATCTTTTTAATTTTTGGTAAATGCTAAGTTTCTTAATGGTAAATTGGTTGGTATAGATATAGATTAAAGATCTTGGTAAATTCAAATAGTAAACTAGAAGTTTATGTAAAACTGAATTGTGACTAAAATTTGAGCTGTCATTAGGAAGACAGTTCAAATTCAAACAGATTTCTACGTATTTTTGTGTAGCACTTTCCTCATCAAACTCGATATCTCGCTCTAGCCGGGCATTCGAAAGGGAAGTGTGTGAGGGTTTCTTTCCTATCCTCATCCTCCTGGCAACATCACTACATGATTTGGTCAATACCTCAGATGTTTTCCTCCTGTCATAGGAGGAGTTCTACAGTTCTCAGCGGAATACAAGCGGGTTCCGCATGAGAGCTCTCTAGGACGGCCCTTCCTGGACAGTTCGTCGCCGTTTTCGTTGCCCTCAATGTCTCTGGGGGGGCAAAGACCTTTTCCATAGTCCTCCGCGTGGGCGCCCCCTGGTAACGGCAGTGTATCAAATCGCTGACGGCCAATGTCTTAGCGATAAGACAGTTTGGAAAAGGCAGATAGCTGTAGCCTGAATGGCTGACGAACACCTAAGCGTCTCAGGTCTAGTAGGATGGATTGACTTGCGTAGTTGGACCTGCTACATAGTTGTGTGGCCTCCAGCACGTTTATTAAACCATCTGAAGCAGCTATCTCCGAGGCCATCCCCTGAATGGGGTTAAGCGACGTGCTGACAACTCGTCCTTGTAAAAACCACTCCATGTCAAGAAACCTGGAACAAAAGCCTCGGATTGGACGGATCAACAACGACGACCACGCAAACGAATAAAGGATTATTCTTTCGGATCCTGGAATGTACGCTCCCTGAACAAACCGGGGGCCGAGAAGGCCCTCCTTCAACAGGTCGAAAAGTACAAACTGAGCATTACTGCAGTCCAGGAAACAAATTGGCTTGGCAGCGAGATTAATGACAAGAAATCGCACACAATTTTTACAAGTGGCAAACCATCGGGCCGCAAGGAGTTTGGAGTAGCATTTATAGTGAACAATCACCTCAAACCGCATATTACTGACTTCAAACCCATAAATGAACGGCTGTGTGCGATTCGCATCAAGACTCGATTCTTCAATCTCTGGCTCATCAATGTGCATGCCCCCACTGAAGCTAAAGAAGACGCAGTAAAAGACGAGTTCTATGCCCGCCTTGAAACTCTCTTCGACTCACTTCCAACAAACGACGTCAAATTGCTGCTGGGAGACTTTAACGCGAAAGTCGGGAATGAAAGCTGGCATCGGGGGACCACTGGAGGCCACAGGCTCCATGAAGAATGTAACGATAACGGCCAGCGACTTATCGACTTCGCCTGCAGCAGGAATCTAGTCGTAAGCTCTACGTGTTTCCCGCATCGACGCATTCACAAGCAGACCTGGAAGTCTCCAGACGCACATACCGTCAACCAAATTGACCACGTCCTCATTTGCAGGAGATGGGCGTCTAGTGTCATGGATGTCCGCTCCTATCGAGGAGCAAACTGCGACTCAGATCATCACTTGGTGAAGACGACCTACAGATGTAGAATTTCCTCAGTGCACCAAGCAAGAATCAGCCCTCCCAAAATCTTTGCGGCTGATAAGCTTTTGAGTGATGCTACAGCGGTGGCGTTTACTACCGCCCTTGAGGAAAAACTATCACCTATGCTACACAACATCAGCAACACAGGCGTCCATGGGTTCTGGGAAGAACTCAAGGGTACCATCAAGGATGTCGCAGAGAAGGTCGTGGGATATAAAGCCCGGCGAGCGCGAAATGACTGGTTCGACGAAGAATGCAAAAATTCACTTGACGCGGAAAACGAGGCCTACAGACAATGGATTCAACGAAGAACCAGAGCCAGAAGAGAAAAATATGACGAGCTACGGCGAATATCGAATAGAATAATTAGACGTAAGAAACGTAAATACCTTGACGAGCAGTTGCTGAACATAAACGAAAACTTAGCTAATAGGAACACCAGACAAGCGTACAAACTAGTAAATACAATTAAGAACGGCTACCAACCCAGGACTAGCCTTTGTAAGGACAAGGATGGAAACATCATCAGCGACACCGATGGCATTAACAAACGATGGGCCTCTTATTTTGAAGAGCTTCTAAACCGACCATCTAACATCCCCACACAGGAAGCTCTCGATGATATTGTTGATCTAGGCCCACCCATTCAACCCCCGACAGTAGAGGAAGTTGATCTAGCGTTGCGGTCACTAAAACGAAATAAAGCGCCGGGCGCTGACGAGATTCCAGCTGAACTGCTAAGATTCGGTGGAACGAGTCTAGTTGATGCCATACGTCAATTACTCCTGCGAGTATGGGAGAACGAGGAGATCCCAGACGATTGGCGCAGAAGCATCATCTGTCCAATTCATAAAAAGGGAGATAAGCTGCGGTGTGAGAATTACAGGGGCATCTCACTAGTTTGTACGTCCTATAAAATTTTGACGAAAATTCTGGAAAATAGAATAAAACCGTACGCAGAACGAGTCATTGGCGAATATCAAAGCGGTTTCAGACCTGGTCGCTCCACAACCGATCAGCTCTTCTCAGTCAAACTGATACTCCAGAGGTGCTGGGAATACAACGTAAACGTATACCAAATCTTTGTCGACTTCAAGCAGGCATACGACAGTATCGATCGTGGAGTACTGTACAACATCATGCTGCAATTTGGTATACCAGCAAAATTAGTGCGACTGACAAAGATGACGATGACCAACTCCGTCTCACAAGTCAGGATTCAGAATAGACTTACTGATCTATTTGAAACACGCACTGGTTTGAAACAGGGCGATGGACTGGCTCCGACGCTCTTCAACCTAGCACTGGAATACGTTATTCGGGCCATGAATTTGGACAACAGCAAGACGCTACTCATCAAGTCGACACAATTAGCAGCGTACGCCGACGACATCAACATCATGTCCCGAAGATTGGCTGACGCAGAAGAACTTCTGCATACGCTTGATACCGCTGCAAAGGAAGTTGGATTACGTATTAACGAGGGTAAAACTAAAATAATGATGCAATCGGTGACAAGGACACCTGCACAACCAAGCATCAATGTGGGGGACCTCAACATCGAGTTCGTGAACAACTTCATTTACCTGGGTTGCAACCTGTCAAGGGACGCCAACGAAACTGACGAAATCAAGCGACGGATACAGTTAGCTAATAAGACTTTTTTTTCGGTTCTCCCCATAATGAAATCGAAACATGTGCACAGAAACACGAAGCTCCGCGTGTACAAAACCATTATACGACCAGTGCTATGCTATGGCTGCGGAGCATGGACCCTAGCTCAAGCCTCCGAAAACAGGTTCTACGGCGAATTTTCGGGGCTGTTTGCGATCGAGATGGATTGCGCATCCGGTACAGCCATGAGTTGTATGAAATGTACGATGAGCTGCAAGTCTCGAAAATCGTCAAACTACAACGACTTCAATGGGCAGGGCATGTACAAAGAATGGACGATGATCGCATGCCTAAGAGAGTAATGAATGCAGAACGAGTCGACGGAGCGAGACTGCGAGGACGACCGAGATCTCGTTGGGAGAGCTCAGTAGGTGTGGACGCCGCGCAGCTGCTGGGCTCCCAAAATTGGAGGACGCGGTCACGTGACCGAGATAATTGGAGGACAATGATCCAGGCGGCCAAGGCCCGACGTCGGGCTGTCGCGCCACGATGATGATGAATGTCTCTGTGACCCAAAGCAAGGTGATATTGAGCCGTCTGCCAAGGCAACTAAACTCTTCTCTACTCTACACCGCTCGACCAGCTTGGACTTACCGAGTTCACTGCCTTGCCACTACTGTCTCTTCATCTCTTCTCACACTTTAACGCATTTAAAGCGTACTCCCCGTTCACTTCATTTGAATGTACATTTTGCAACCCAACGTGCAAAGTCTTCTTATCGCGTACAAATGAAACTCATTCCACAACAACAGGGAGGCGAGGACGAGAACGCGAACTTCATTACTATTCCCCCATGGATAGAACTCCATAGCAACCTTGTACCCAAATCATCTCTCAATGGGGCGACCGGTAGCGCAGTGTGTTGAGGCATCAGTCTCATGTTTGACTACCGGCGTTTCGGGTTCGAATCCCGTCCACGACGACGTTCGTGACCATGGATGTGCAGGAGGTGCATGCTGGCAACTGCATTCTCCGAAACCAGTTTATGCCGTCGAAACATCAACCACATGGAACAGATGACGCGCTATGCCCCACAAGGGATTAAGGCAATTGAAACCAAAATCATACCCATGTTAAATTCATACCGTATCTTTAATACTATTCAAGAAAAAATCCATACACAAATTTCAATTTAACCATAACTGTAATCAAATCCGGCAAAATAATCAGGATACTGATACGGATTGTCTGAGTTACCGGCGGGTCCGTTGTTATCAACCCCACCATGATCTTCTTCGGGTAGCGCTGTTATCTCATTGTAGATATACTTCTCACAATCGATCACTGCACTGGCATCGAAACGTTCGCTCACAGCAAATCCGTCACGATCCACACAGAAGAATTTCCCATTGACATCCTGCAGAAATTCATAATTTCCATTTCCATTGCATGCAAGCGTGTGCGTTAGACCAGCCTCAGCGAAAATCTTTTGATCCCGGGCACAATCTGAAAAGAAGAAGAATTAATAAAGTAAAAGTAAGTCTCTCCGCACAGGGGTCGTTTGATATTCGGCTCGTTTGCGATTCGTATTTTGCTCGTCTGCATTGCCACACGACGAGGGACGCTATACACCGCGCACGGGTCGATTGCAATTAAAGTTCCTTAGAGATTGAAGCAAATATGTCCGAATGAAGTGAGTGACTCATAAACAATGACTTGCGAATTTGTTTGTTCACTTCCTGCGTCTGATTACGAGTTCGAGAACTCCTTCGACGTGAACCGTACCACAACTTCATAAAGGTACAAGAAGTATTCCGTAATCATAGCATAGACAGTACATAAGAGTATGTATATCTACCCCTAGGCCCACATTAGAGCAAAACCTATAGTTAGACTCACAGACAGTAGGTCTATGATTGCAAAATGACACGTACTGCAATTAACCTTTGAGATGGTGTTCGATGGTGCTTGAAATGATCCAATCCTGCCTCCATCGCGCCATTGACAAGCAACACTGCAACGAGAAGAGAAAATCGATAAAGTGCCAAGTTGATTTCACAGAAGGATGCAAGGATCGAAGTGGAATTTCGTCCTGCATGATGACGGTGCATTCCTTTCTTCCTCGTCAATTCCAAACTCTTCACTTACATTCCCTCGGCAACCGCATAAATACCATAGGATCCATCATAATCGCAAATAATTTTCTTGAATTCTGCATTTTTTGTACCGTGCGTGATGAGCGTCTTTTGCATTAGAAACTGGCCATAGGCAGCGCTCTCGCATTGTCTCAGGTAGCGAAGGCCCATTTTTACAATGTCATCTGAAATGAAGGGAAAATACTCGTACTTATTATAGGGAGCATGATAGGCGATACTTTACAAAGTAATAAAACCGACTTAAGATGAAAGCCGCCATGAAGAAGTTGAGCCTTAGTATCAACGAGGGGTTATGCAAAGAAGTGCCCGTGCAATACTCCGATTGGCACGGGAATAGACAATTGAAGTGCTTGTTTCATACATTCGAGTATTTAGAGTAAACAGTAGCCTCAGGTGTCAGTTGAAGTTTCGTTTTCTTTTCAGTGAGCTTCAGAGTACTTGCCGCTAATATACTCGCATGTAGTACGAGCACTTGTTCTCATTTTTGTCCAATTACTACGATTGTGCGACGTGAGCCATGCTGTCTCGGATTATAGTTGTCGGCAATCTTTTTGGGCAACCCAATCCGTGATGGATGACTCAAAGCAATTGTTGCTACTGCTGGATAAAGGCTATGCATGTTGTAATCAAATAAATGACATAAATGGAATGAAATTGTCGACGCTTTGATTTGCTTGCAAGGTCTTTACATTAATGATTTTCATTTCAACATTGCCAAAGGAAGTAGGAGTGTCAATTTCCGGTTTAAATTTACTAGGAGAAATAAATTCCGAACTTAACTTGAAATCAACTGTAACTCCCATCTCTTCAACTCGTCCAAATAATACCTGGCAATACTGCGGGGAATAGTCTTCGATTAGTCAAAAGCACGTTAGTTCGTACTACCTAAAGTGGATATTCATTTGAGAACTAGGTTAGGTTAAAGATCTGTCATGATAACGACACGGCACACATAGATCACGTATGGGTCCGTTGTGATACGAGACGGGATAAATTATCCCGGCCATCCTATGCTTCGCACCAGCCTGAGCACACAGAAACGTTGAAGTTAGCAAATATCAACGTTTTCAAAGTGTCCCAGCTCGGCAAAAAGTATGCTCCAAGAATTGACAGAGAAGATGAAACGGTGCACTCTTCCTTCTCCTTGTTCCCATAAGTTCTGAAGAAGTCATTATACGGAAGCTGCAGCCTTCTGGCGTTCTCCCGATTGGACAATGCTCAGTGACGACGCGCACGACCGCACCAATATTTTATGTTTTCATCGACAGTAACCTGGTAGAGCGGCCTTGGCCATATCTTCTTCTTCCATAAAAATAATAATGTCCTTCGTGAGGGGGCGGGCTCTAAATCACATCATACTCACAGCAAGGCAAAAACGTCCACATTGATTCCGGAACGGCTCTAGTTCCGTGAACAACTTCACCCGTTCTGGCATCGGCGCACCAACAGACCCCATTGCTGCACTGTAATGGCTCAAAATTTCCTTTTGGATCGCAATGAATCGTATTGTCAATTTGTCCGCCCTGCATGAGTTTGTGTTTCATTCGACTACAGGCGCAGGTCATGTCTTCGGCATCTCTTCGCCAGGACCATCCAAAAATACGTTCGCCAGTTTCAGAATTGCAAAAACATCTGAAAAATTAGTGATTTTATAAGTGTGCTTTCACACGATCAGTCGCAGATCATGTGAGAGCTCATTACGTGACGAATGAAAGCTTCATATCTGAAACTGAAACTCACCTACCCATAATTCGGTCACCTTTACATTGGACTGCTGCAAAGGTTCCGTCAGTGTTACAAGTGGGAAGAATTTTCAGATGCTGCAGATGATAGGTATATGCGCAGGTTTCTGTAGATGTGACATTTGTGTTATACGCTGGCAGGCCAATAGGTTATTAGACTACTCACTCTTGTCCAAGGCACATATGCTGTTGACACATTCCAGACCCGGTGCGCAGACAGTCGACGGTGAACACGAGTATCCATATTCTGCTCAAAAGGAGAAAGTTGACAATTTTTATATCCACTGCAGATTTCTTAGCTAACACATACCCAATCCTTTTCTGCATGCCGGACAACAATCGCATAGGCTGCCATCCTTCACCAGATAGTGTTTTTCAGGACAGTCAGCTTGTGTTAGTGACGAAACACAGGGAATACTTGAACTACATTTTGGGCAATTCGACGACTGACTCGTCGTAAGTCTATCCGGCAAAACAATGGAAACTATGAAGACGACAATGATCTTCATTGTGACGACAATTGAGGGAAAAGAATTTCACTTGTCAAGTTACTCTATACGTTCACTTCAACATGAACATCTTTATTGTCTTGATAGCAATTGACAACCTTTCCAATTAAATTTATCGCATCTTATCGGTGCGTTCCCCTTGTTACTTCCGTTGAGATAAAGTCATGTTCATTTGATTTGTTCTTACTCTTGTCTTTTAATTGAGTTTGAAATATGGCATAGATTCGAGGATGGGGTGTGGGCTTGAGAATTAGTCTGGTTGATGATAAGAAGGCAATCGCAAATAGACCTCTTCCTAACATCGATAGAATAGTTACGTCCGTTACGCTGGGACCCCCGCCACTAAGTATCGACATCAGGCATTGTGCATAATTAGGTGCTAAATTAGTTGCCCTATTCCCGAATTTATTGCTCCTTCCCATTCTCCAAAATTAACGATTTTATGTGGGGGTACATCTACATCTACTACTGATGTTGCGCCATACCATACCGTCTAAGGATCTTCAGATGCAGCTTTGCTTTGGGCTGTATTTCTGGCTCCTGGGTGTCAGTGAGAGTGGTCTTCATTTAAAAAAAGATACAAAGTATCTACACTGCATGCAGATACATCGGAACATGGATATGTCTATGACTACCGACTGCGTGGAACCTGTTGTGTTGAAGATATCGACGTAAGTTTTGTAAAGATCCCAGTATAGTTATACTGGATGAAATCATTCGAGAAAACACGTCCCATGCTTTCGGTAGGCATAAGACATATCCATGTACCCATGTATCTGGTGGCAGTGTAGATACTCGTCATAAATTCTGCTTTGTTTTGTCCTGTCCGCTTGGGCTCCTTTCTCTCGAGGGATCGTTTCGTTTTCGTTTGCATCGCGTGTGTGCAATATTCACCTCCTCTCGTGCACCCTGTTCCATCTACCCGTTCGGTACAGTTTGCAGACTGGAGCCTATCAACATTTCGCTGAGTACGTTTCTGCTAATCGCAATCACGCTTTCCACCATCTTTTCCCAATCGGACGTGTATTGTGCTTGTGTATCTATTGCAAAATCGCTCCCACACTATCCGTCTCATCCCGCCCCTTTAATCAACAGTCCGGGTCCGGCACACACAATCCGTTTCTCAAGTAACGCGTGCCACTCTATGCGATTGTGTCCAGCAAACAGAAAGGGAAACTAACAAAAGTAAACAAAACATTCCAACACACGCACAAAGAGAATGCACAAGAAAAATTTTGGATTTTTTGCAGAAGGGGGGGGGGGGGGGGGGTGGCATTTGATCTTCTGCAGACCTCTGAATGTACATCATGTCACGATGAGCTGCTTGGAACTATAACATCCTGCGACGAATATTTCTCTATTTCGGGGCTTGGAAGATTTTAACTCGCGCAGTACGAATCCGCCATTTTGTTTTATGATACGTTTATTGCATGTGTGGTGGAGGCCACATTGTGGGCCAGTCAGACCTCAAATCGCCGCCATTGCAAATGCACAACCATTTGGATAGAATGAACTTCATCCGCGATGGCTGTCGCTCTCTATCTTCGGGGGGCGGGAGCTATGTAATGTACACACTCTCAAATTGCGTCTGCGCATGTCCAAATGTTAGTCGAACTGACTACTTGCTACCTTTTCTGGGACCCTACTGATTCAGATATGTAGTACAACGCGCGCTATTTTATTTGTTTGGATTCCAGCCATTTTGAACATTTGGGAATTTTTGCGGAAGGGGGGCATTTGATCTTCTGCAGACCTCTGAATGTACATCATAACATATAACTTCCTGCGACGAATATTTCTTTATTTCGGGACTTGAGAGATTCTAACTCGCCTAGTATAAATCCGCCATTTTGTTCTATATGTTTATTGCACGTGGGGTGGAGGCCCACATTGTGGACCAGTCAGACCTCAAATCGCCGCCATTGCAAATGCACAAACACAGTCGCTGGAACACCCGATTTGGCTCGAATGAACTTCATCCGCTCTCGCTCATCTTCGGGGGGCGGGAACTATGTACACTCTCTCAAATTGCGTCTGCGCATGTCCAAATGTTAGTCGAACTGACTACTTGCTACCTTTTCTGGGACCCTAGTGATTCAGATAGTACAACACTGGCTATTTTATTAAATGATGAATGGGAATTGGCGGAAATTGAAGGTCATTGAAAGTCCGCCCGTTCACCCGTACACTATGTTATTTCTTGCCGTCCACAACGTCAACCTTTATCGCTATCAAATCAACATCCCAACATGTACACACAGGATCCCCGCAAGCGCACCGCCCGCGCGGATCTACAAGCAACAGCCATGCACAATGACCACTTCACTCAAACGACATGCACAACCAGAAAAGAAAAATTTTCGATGGGCTTGTTTCCTCTTCTGACCCCCGAGTAGAAAAACAGACATTTCGTGTGACGCACTGATTTTTAGGATGACCCCCAGCTATAAGACATATCCATGTCAAAATCGATGACGGACCCATTGATGAATCTAGATCATATCGGCCAATTAACCAAACCTCATCCATGGAAAAGATCCGTGACGATCACGGTGTAGACTTGATGAACACTCAAGTGAGGACGGAGGTATAGGCTTTGGTGGTTAAGACAATGTCGGACACGTAAGTGTCAAAGCCTCCCCAATCAGTGACGAGGTTTCCGAGAGCTGGATAAATAGCTCGACTATCAGTAGTATGGGCGGGGTCACAAGGAGTCATTGCTACCTCGACGCTACAAGAATAAAAAAATCTTGCGCGTGCCTGATTGCAGAACGCTGAACGACCTCGACAGCAGTAGGTCGCTGTTTCGCATTCGCATGATTCTCACCCGCCTTATCCCACGCTTGTTTCTGTTCAGTCGCTGTAGAAACTGTGTGATTACATGCAACATTGGCTGCGTTCCTGCGAACGAATCAGGTTTTGACGTTTCTTGAATTCTCCTCCATATGCTTTCCTCTCTGGTGTAAGAACTGAATTTTTCTTTTTTTTTTTCTTTTTATATAAAGTTGCCAGGAGATGTTTACTTACATGGATAGCCGACACATACCCGAACAGCCGCTGTTGAGCGTCCCTGGAAAGACACTAAAATAACTCATAAGCTTGTTGCTCTACGTAACCTACTACACAGGTGAAAGAGTCATTAGTCTCCACCATAGGTATCTAATCATACTCGATTCATGCAGCTCAATCCAACTTAATTGATCTACCTCTCTCGACTCGGTGCTGCGATTTGGCAGGCCTTCGCGCGGAGACGGCAATATTCAACTGCCCCCGGATCGCCCACCACTGCACACCAGCACCGTGACTAGAGAACGTACTGAGGACCCGATACTGCGATTTGGCGAAGCCTGCACACGGAGACGGCAGTTCGTAAGTACCCCCGGATTGCTTGCCACTGCACACCAGTATCGGTCGGCCTTCGCACGGAGACGGCAGCAGGTTCCCCTACTGCCCCCGGATCGCCTATCCTGACTAACACACACTACAGTCTTCGGATGACCCGATACTGCGATTTGGCGAAGCCTGCGCACGGAGACGGCAGTTCGCAACTACCCCCGGATTGCTTGCCACTGCACACCAGTATCGGGCGGCCTTCACACGGAGACGGCAGTAGGTTCCCCTACTGCCCCCGGATCGCCTATCCTGACTAAAATACACTACAGTCTTCTGATGACCCGACACTGCGATTTGGCGAAGCCTGCGCACGGAGACGGTAGTTCGCAGCTACCCCCGGATTGCTTGCCACTGCACACCAGTGTCGGTCGGCCTTCACACGGAGACGGCAGTAGGTTCCCCTACTGCCCCCGGATCGCCTATCCTGAACACACACTATAGTAGAATCACTTACAACGTAAGTGAATCTCTCTACTCTACGTCCACATTCTCCACCCACATGCATAGGGGCTCCTACTACTACTACTATACAGCTCAGTGACCTACTCACCCTGACAACACACTGCACTCAAAACCACTACACTATTCTGCTCCGAATATGTCCACGATCGCCCTGAGACTGACTCGATAGTCATATATGTCTTGAGCTACGATCCGTGGTTTCCTGGCCACACACTTCCATATGTGGACCTTACATCTCTTTAACGTTTTCCCTGGGTTTAAACACACACGGCTACATCCTTGTACAGGCGCGACCGTCATGTATGTTTATTAATTACTCAGTTTCTTCGGTCATAAAATGGCGACCAGTTATGATGGGTATTCGAGAGCACCCATATGTTGACAATCCAGACCGTCCATGAAAAACCAACAATCTAGGGACCGCCACATGTTAGGAGAGCATAGTTGAGAAATAAGAACTCATTGAAGTTCTTGAAATATTTGGTTTATTAACCGAACTTAGTAAATGTATTACACTGGTAAAATTTGTACGGACAACTGTCATGAAAATGTTCCCCTCCGGATCAGAATACTTCTCAGACCAATACCACGCCCTCGCTCAGCTGATCACGGCGAAGTCTGCCTTCGTTGTTGACGTCTTTCATACCTTTGTGTGCGTTTCCGCCAAAGTAGCCAGTCGTTGGTGACTGATGGTGGCGATTCCGGTTTTCGTGTGTTTCTTGTTTAGTTTTCGTTTCCCGCGTTCAGTATTCAGTGGTTATCTACTAGTTAAATTACATCTAGTTATCCGATAAAACAATATGTGCGCAAAGAAAATGTGTTGTGTGCGTTTGTACGCAAGGTGTTTGCAGTGGTATACCACTGCCTATTCTTTATACAAATATTGGAAATGGAACAAGGCATATGGGGAATTAAATTTGATTATCGAAATTTGGAGTACCAGACTCAAAAATTAAACATTAGGGGCCGTAAAGAAATAAAAAGAATGACCTGCTTTCCAAACCAGAACATTGGTAAATTGACAGTCACACATTTGGGGTATTCCCGAAAAGATATGAAATGTCCACACAAGTTCAAGATCAAAGACACAACCAACTACTCTTTTTGAAACTTCTCCATCGGAACAGCATCTGAAACTCTTTGCAATCTTATCAAACTGATACTCAACCCACTAAGGCCATTTATAAAAACTACACAGCTGTAATGAAAGTCATTGTTATTTAGTCAACATTGTATCCGATAAAATGATGCTAACGTCCTCCGCGACCCTTAATTATTGTGGCTTATCATCTGGAGAAAACCAAACCAGCTGACTGATATTTACCGATTTCGTCACCACCTCCACGGTACGACGTATGTCTTTATCTTTTGCTCAAACGATAAGTCAGCAAAGTGAGCCATTTAATTTTTTCACCGTCTGGAATAAGACAAACACCTAGTTTCCAACACTTTATAGCATGTCAAATTTTGTTATTATTCCTTATGACATTTTAGTGTTTTATTTTTGTATATATGTATATTATGTACTTATTAGTTTCTTTTGTGCTGTTTCAACGAATACTAACTTATCTTTGTTCGCAAAAGTAAATACGATTTTGGTTTACGGCTGTAGTGATAAGATTTCGCATGAAGACGTTTGAGATAATAAACTTTTATTCCATAATAATGATAGAATACAGTCAGGTGTATTTGATAGTCCTCACCGTCTTAGGTACTGAACAATACAGGCCATGTTCAGACGGGTCGTCTCGTAATCGGCTCGATTGCGATTCGAACTTCACTTCCCAAGCAAATCGATTCGCTTACATGCCGGCCTATGGACGCCCCGTGTGCGGATCTCTATACATTTGCTTGAGAAGTGCAGTTCGAGTCGCAGACGAGTCGATTCCGAGACGAATATGAGACGACCCGTCTGAGCACGACCTTACTTCAGCTAACAGGTCCCATGACCACTGGCGATCTTCCAAAGCAAACTCTGTTTAACCTTACATCGCTAAAAAGGGAGGAGAAAAGGGCCTTCTCGTGGAATAATGGATGGATTTTTTTTATAGATTTATGCGAGAGGGGAGATGAGACACACAATTGATTGTTGTCGGTCATTTCTGTTCACTTTTTCCAAAACGCAATCCTACCGTTCACAGACTGTATAGGTATAAAACTAAATTCAATGCCATTGCCACTAAAAACTCTCGGAATCTATCAGTTTGCCCGTCGTCATTTGCACGCGAATTCCGCTCCGCGAAACATCAACATATATGGGACGGGCCAAAAAGAATGAATTATCCCTGAACTGAATTTGGGGGATAATTCTTAATTTTTTTAATCAAAATCAACTTTTTTTGGGAAATTTTGCAAATGTTCTCCATAAATGTGGGGTACATATGTCGCGCTCGGTGGCCGTGATCGTTCGGTCACCGCTCTACGATACTAATCTAGAGCTCGGAGATCAAATCTCGGCGCGATCAAAAACTGCCTGTGAGTACTAATAGAACTCTCACAGTGCTCCGAGTTTGTCAGTATAAAGACAGCGCGGATAAGCGTTGCATGCTAGCAACTGCACTTCCGAAAAGTAGATATGCTATTGAAACGTCAACAAGGCATAGAAATGCTAGAGATGTTGACGCGCCCATTCCCCTGGAGGGGTCAAGGCAATTAGAGAGAGGGTATTCCTTTTATTTTGGTTTTTATCTGAAAGACGACTGGACTTCAACACTCACGAGTGTAATTCAAACACAATAGCTAGCTACCCCTTCTCCACAGACGTGTGATTCTGTATTGACAAGAACGGCCAACGAAACAGCCAACAATATGCGACAGGTGAAACGACTCAACTCGCTGAAACTGAAAGCTTTACGTTTGTCGATTAGTAGTACCATTTCCCTCAGTTTATTGTCAGTTCTGCAATCGCGTATTTTTTTTTTAAATTTTGATTTCGTTATCAAACGCTCGAAGTGGCAATTATTGTTGATTGATTTCTGATGTTCGTGTGCGAATCAATTGACTGGCGGCGCAGCGAAATTGAATAGACACGACGCGAACTTTAGTCGAGACTTTCGTCGTAGTTGAACCCCGCCCCTTTCTTCCCTTCCCGATTAACGGGTATCAACATTATCATCATAGTAGGCGACTATTTCTTCACCCCTTATCATCGGCCAAAAGAAAAAGGTTAGGAAGTTATAAAAGTTCAGTAAAGGCAATTGCATAGAATATGGGGGTGCGATATGCTTGCTCCCCGAATTCAAGAGTTTTTAGTGGGTGAAATTTTTAATTGGTTGGTCTCGTTATAATTGAAAGTTAAATTATATTTTATTTAGTGAAAGAAATGTGTGTGTGTGATATGTTTCATTGAAATTGCAAGATTTCTATAAAATTAAGAGCTATAGATAGTGAAGTTTTGTGTATGTGTATTATCTGTGATTAAAAGCTTATCAGTGGACACATCATGGTTTGTTGTCTTTTTTATAAGTTGTATGTATTCAGAAAGATACTTTAAAGTCTTTGTTACAAACTATATAGCTGTGACAACAATTTAGCTTCAGACCGAGTTTATCCGATCTGCGGCAGCCGCCGGGGCTTACAAATTTACATTGAATTTATTGTAAATGCAATCTCGCCGCTCATCAAATCGCGGCGGCTGCCACCGCGGTTTGTTGTTCCATTTAAATTCAATGCAAATTTGTAAACCGCAGGTGCTCCCGCAGCTTCTAATCTCGGATTTATGGTTGACTACTATCTCTAGTGAAAAATATAAACCGGTTTGAAAAAGGTTGAATTTCCCCTCCATCGAGATAGGGTATTTGACATATATTTTCCTTCTTGTCCATATCTCCTGGTCATGTAAGGCTTTTCCCATTCACACTTATTGGCTTGACTTGCGGCTGATTCAGTTTTCTCATCAATTATATCAATTTTTCGAGTATCCTAGTCCCCTAGTTAGACAGACACCTGTAGTGGGGGTCACCGGCCTGAACACACACGAACTTCGCGAAGCGGGGTTGGCTGACTAGCGGTCGCCTATCTACGTCTTTTCTCCTCCTTCTGAAGCTCTTTATAAATGTTACACAGGGTGCGATTCACGGGCTTACAAGTTAATGGAGGCATATGTTCCACAAGATTTTTCGAGCTCATTGCTCCTCCCAGTTCCTCCTCCAGTACACTCCAGTCAGTGTACGGATTTGTTGTTGTTGTCGTAGCAACGCGTCTAGCGTTGATGGGGTTTGGCAGCTCTTGGCTGTTGCGGATGCAACGGTTCGATCCGGTGCGTAGAACCGACTGCCGCAGGAACGAGTGTACGGGGTCTTCCGCCACCAGCGGTACCAAATAGTACGATTTATCGTATTTATTACGATTTTCACCTTCAAATACGATTTTACTTAAATTTTACTTATTCGCTCGTACGGCAGCCGGTTCTACGCACCGGAGCGACCCGTTCATCAGCAACGGCCGAGGGCTGCCAAACCCCTTTAACGCCAACCGAAAACTTTTTAGAACTTATCTTAAGGCTTCAAAAAAAAAACGAAAATACCCGGCGCCCAATGTGGAGTAAGTGTCATTTTAGCCAGTCATTAAACCCGAAATGGGCAATCAAATAAGTGGGGCAGCTAGTTACAAGACACGACACCCGAAACGCCGGTAGCCAAACATGAGACTGATGCCTCAACACACTGCGCTACCGGTCGCCCCAGTTATCAGATGCAATCGACGAATTGATACGCAGTTGAAAATGGCAGTGGATGGGTCAAACATTGCGGACGAACGAGAACTGCATTGCTTTACATGCCATGAAATGGAACCCCATTTTCAATCAAAGCCGACCGAGTGCAAGGCGCTGGGCTAAGTCGTTTGGGAAGTTGCGCCCTATTGTCCAGAACAGAGTACGATGGCGCGCAGGAGTGGCAAGGTAGCATGTCCTACTAGGAGTTAGGGCAAATGAGTAAGCTAGCTAGCTAGCATTATATACTTAGATAAAAATAGGCATTTGCCTAAAATTCCGAAGTCTGCTAATGATTACACTCCGAAAACCCATTTAGGGAGTGGATGGTCGAAGTAATGGAGGGGTGGAATGCAGCAAGGGGACGACCGATAGCGCAGTGTGTTGAGGCATCAGTTTCATGTTTGACTACCGGCGTTTCGGGTTTGAATCCCGTCCACGACGACGTTCGTGGCCATGGATGTGCAGGAGGTGCATGTTGGCAGCTGCATTCTCCGAAACCAGTTTATGCCGTCGAAACGTCAACTGGGCCACATGGAACAGTTGACGCGCTATGCCCCACAAGGGGTTAGCGCAATTGAGAGAGGAATGCAGTAAAATGGTAAAGGGTAAAGAAGTGGAGGGGTACGACAGGCAATTTAGGGAATACCGAAGAGGCGGGGAGGTAGTAATAATGTTGTTTTGATGGGACTGGAAAAGGGATGACACGGTTGAACGGAAAATTTTAGAAATTGGGATGAGAAAACTCAGAAATGGGAAACAGAAAATGGAAAAAGGGAAATGGAAATTTCAAACAAGAAGATTATATAGAAAATAAGATATCGAAAACGATGACAGGAAAATGCGAAATGGAGAAAACGTCCTATGCGGGATCTGGAAACCGCAGAATCGGAAATGGAAAATTGGAAAATAGAAATTGGAAAATGGGAAATGTAAACTGAAAAATAAGACAAGGAGATTTGAAAATCAAAATCCCACTCCATTCTAGTCTATTTCAGTTTCGTTTTCCAATTTTCCGGTTCGCCAGCTTCCAGCTTCCCAATTTAGATTTAGATCCATTTTATAAATCTCCCCTTTTTGAACTTTCAAATTCTTTTAGGGTCCGCTTAAAACTAATCTCTGATTTTTTCTCCAGTATCTATCTCTAATGTAGTCCGGATGGCGCAACGGTTAGCATGATCGCCTTCTGGACGCCGGTTTGATTCCTACTGAATGCAGAAGTTTTCGGAAAAAAAGGGATTTACGTGTCGGACTATGAGCCCACTCAACTGTTAAATGAGTACCCATTTATGGAGTAAATAACACCTCTGCATAAAACACAGCGTCACGATTTAGAAAATGGGATGATGCTAACTCATCTCGAGGCCGTAGTTCAAATTGGACTGTTGTGCCAGTTATTTATTTATTTATCTAAGCTTACATGCTTACAACGTTTTCTTTATCGCTGTAACATTTCGGAGATAAGTTCGTTGTCTTCATCTCGGTAACGTCGTCCTTACCCTCAATAACAGATTCAAACATTTCAGAATGGAGCTTATTCAGAGCTGTATATTGTAAATCTAATCGAAAGCAGGCAACAATTGTTAAGCTTATATCGTAGCTCTTTTACTACATAGATTTTACTAGACAGAAATCCACTATGTCGAATTGAAGGTGCATTTCATTCATATTCCTACTCCTAATAAAACACCGCACGCGAATGTCTTCGAAATGAAAACGCCCGATTCTTGTTTCACTCCTTTAGCTTTACCCAGAACGTCCGTAATGTCAGGACGAACCTATTACTATCCTCTCCAATACTTCACAGTTATCTGCTCCCACATCTTTTTGCTATTTACATTATTAACACTATATAAATTGCACTCCAATTTACGTCTTTACTAATGCCAATCATAATTTTTGTATTTTAGGGCTCGATAAGATATCAGCGTTGTCATCTACCATCACATCATCGCCATCAACGCCACCACCATTATCGTCAACATGGAGAAACCCATACACCCCGCGGTGGGGCCTAAAGTCTCCCAAATTGCAAACATTTTTCAGCGCAAGCCGCTGGAAATCAACCCCGAACCGACTACCAAAGAGACCCAACCCGCTGTCGCGGTCGTACGTACCGAATCTCATGCGACACGTTTCAATAACGCGCGAGCCCTGTTTGAGAAATTGGGGGTCGAGAATCGCACCCCGGTACCACTCAGCATTAAAATGTCTCGTTCGGGCAGTCGAGATGATAATTTGTGTTGCGACGACGGCCACCATCATTCCATAGATAGCAGTGGACGAGATAGTGACGGGAATAATTGTCGATCGCCATCGCCATCGCCGCCTAAACGTCGATCGTATTCCAATATTGCGAGTATCTCACCGCCAATCGGTGCCGGTCAATTGAACGGTGTCAGTGCCAAACTGGAACAGTCCAAGATTCATAACGTGTCGCGAATTAAGTCGGAGGAAATGTTGGAAAAGCCAGAAAAGCCCGAGCGAAAATTCAATTCACGCGAACTAATCGAAAAGCAAAAGAAGTGGACGTCGCATTTCACGAAAGCCAAATCGACCCGGTCGCATAGTGATCCAAATCGGTGTGACATTATACGAACAGTGCCCGGTACGGGTTTGATACCCGGTAGTGTGATACAACCGAAGGAGGTGCGGAACAGTGTACCGAACAGTGGTCCGCGATCCATTGAATTGATCGCGACGACAAATGAAATTCCACCACCCAGTCCGCCAGCACGTCAAATGATTCCGCCTGAAATCAAGCCACGAAATGCATCGACAAAACTGACGAGCCCCATCAAATCATCTCCGCCTCCCATTCCGGCCACCAAGCCGTCTGCCGCACTCCTCCTGAAAGACACCAAGCAACACAACATTTCTAGTCCCGAACGACTACGTTCACCAACAAAAATTTCTGAACCTCCTCCGCCGCCACCGCCGCTCAGCTCGTCGCCATCAAAATCTTCGATTCGAAGTCGCTCCTCGGACGAATCTTTGCCCCAATTGCCCGAACGGAATCGCAAAAAGTCCGTGGAGCTTATTGACGACGCTTTACCTATTGGATTAGGAGATAAGCGGTCGTCTATTGACAAGGACAATTCCAATTCATCCAATTCGTCGTCTAGTATATTTTCGCCACCACCACCCGTGCATCCTGTTAGCTCGTCACCTAGTCCTGCACCGAGTGCGTCGTCTGGACCGTCGAGTCCGGTTCACACCGAAGACGAGAAGCAAGAAAACGAATCAACGGAAAAAGCTGAACTGGGTGGACGTGGGCTGCTACGAAATGATAGTAGCGAAGGTGAGTTTTCCCTTTTTGTGTTTCGGGTGAGGAGGACGACGGAAGTACTGTCCTTTTTAATATTTATAGTCGACTCCCGGCAAAGGTGATTGCAGTGTGTTGATAGTATTTGCACTTTATCGATTGCCAGTCTATTTGGATTGGGAGTCGGTTTTGAATCTCGTGTCAACAAACAGACTAGACATTGAATGCCTACTATTGGATTTTATTGGACTGTTGCCAAACATTGACTGGATAGTTTATCGTTGAAAGGACATTTTTTCTTTATATGAATTTGCGCAAGGTAGATGGTGGAGGTGCATGCCAGCAACTGCACCATCCGAAAATCTGCTATCGAAACGTCAACAAGGCATAGTAATGCAATGATGTTGTCGCGCCCATTCCCCTGAAGGGGTCAAGGCAATTACCAACAACACGGTAGACGGAAGTTTTTTGTAGATAATAAAAAATTGATTTGGTGTGGTCTGGACTGTGTTGGGAAGTAATTCGCCTACCAATGGCGTGGAATGAGGTTTGGCTTCTTATAACCTCCCAATTAGATTTCCTTAGTCATATTACAGCAAATCTTTGTATTTATTATACTCATTTCGTTTTAATATTCCGAATGGTGCAACGGTTAGCACAGTCGCCTTCTATGTACTGGGCTCCTGGTTCTACTGAAGCCAGTAGTCTTTTTGGATCTATGAGTCCACTCAGCTGTAATCCATTTGAGGTTGAACTCAGAATGGATTTCCACTTGAGCAGTTCGAATCTACCGTGAATACATACCCTGAATTTCTAACCCCTACTATATAAAATGGAAAGCACTTGACGGTTGGCTCTGAAAGAGGAAATACACTTGATGGTGGGCCCCAAGTGGATTTCCGCTTTAGACAATACGAACTTAGCTAAACTAACAAATTATGATTACCTTTTTAATAGGGTTGTGTTATGAATTAAAAGCCGAGTTGACCTACTTATATCCAAAATCCCTCTTGATCATTTGCTGCTAACTGTCTCACCTTAGATTAGGGTATAATTATTTGATGAAAGAGACCTCTCTCTTCTGGACTGGTATACATACTTGACAAACCGTGGCTGAGCACCATCTTCAGGCAGGCAAGGCCATTCTGTGTGTGGTTTGGGTCCTTATGCCCAAAAATATAGACAGGAATTGGTCAGAGACTACGCCACGGGCAAATCAGATTTCCCGGAACATTCCTACTTGATCGGGCGAAGCATAGTGGTTCGTGTTTTTGACCAATAGTGAGTTTTAATTGGAGTGGATTTCTCACTCGCTTCGCAACCGGAGCGGCTTAAGGGGTTGTTAATTGCCTTGACCCCTCGTGGAGCATGAGCGCGTCAACATTTGTATAGCATATCTACTTTTCGGAAGTGCAGTTGCTAGCATGCACCTCCTCAGTATACCGCCCCAGAATGCTCGCTGAGCTTGCTCTATATCCCACTCTTAGTCAAGGAGCGAACCACGATGCGTCGCCCGGTGAAATAGGAATATACCGATTTCCCTATCCCACCGATTTCTGTACAAAATTTCCTCATGCTTGTTTGCCTCAACCTCTTCATCTCTATTGCCATCTCAGGAAAATTGCCTAGTACCCTTAGTGAGGTAAACAGCATGCTCTCACTATCTATCAAAAACTGTGGTCTTAGCGCTAGTCCGAACAAAAACCGAGCTTGTTCTATTTACTAGGAAGCATCATCTGCCTCCTGTTGAACCACCTGTACTTGAGGGGGTGAGATTATCTTTCATGGACAAGGCGAGTTTCCTAGGTCTTGTACTTGATAGAAAGCTAAACTGGAGGCTGAATACTATATTCGAGAACGTCTCTAGTGTTGCAAGAAAGCCATAGGCAAAAATGGGGCCTGCAACCAGAAATGCTCTATTGGCTTTTTGTTTCGGTTCTGCGTCCCATATTGCTGTATGGGGTCATTAATTGGAATGCCCTACGCACAGGGACAAGCCGCAATATCCTGGCGAAGGTACAGAGTGGGGCTCTACGCTCAACTGCATCAGCTGGAGATCATGCTTAACCTTCTTCCTGTGGACACTGTAAGTGAACAAGTCGCTGTCAACACGGCGATCTGCTTAAGGGAGACCGGTTGATGGACTGCCACACGCTTCGGTCATGCTTCAGTCCTGAACAATATTGACATGCTCTCCCCTACGGACTACTATATACCAAAACATTGGTTCAGTGAAAACTACACATGTGTTGTTCCACCCTGCGGTCAATGAGAAATGGATTCGACGGCGACGGTCCTTAACGCTCTATGTATTTACAAAGATGGCTCCAAAACCGATGATGGGGTAGGCGCTGGAGTCTTCTCCGATTGTCTTCGTCTTGCTATGTCTTTCCGCCTCCCAAACTACTGTAGTGTTTTCCAGACGGAGATCCGTGCAATCAAAGAGGCAGTTGTGTGGCTCGGGCGTAATATTACATCTGCGAAATCCCTGGAATCCGTCCTGGCAGACTGTCGAATATGTTTTAGGGAAATGGGAAGTTTTTCAACATTACATTATGCTGGATACCAGGCCATAGCAATTTCACTGGCAACTGTAGAGCAGACGAGCTCGCTAAAAGGGGAACTACCGATGGCATCCTGCAGATATGTCGAGACATTGCCATGCCGCTCCAAACTTGTAAGTATGGTGAGATGGCGGAATGGAGATACGTGCTGCTATGAAGCGAAACTTGTATGGCCTAAGGTGGATGTAAACGATCCCACATCAGTCTTGTTGTGGGAGTCATTACTGGCCACTGTCATCACGCCAGAAAGCTTCGACTTCCATACTTCGACTTTTGTAGAAGCTGTGAAGATGAGGACGAGGACGAGAGTACTTTTCGCCTGCTTTGTACTTGCCCAGCATTGGCACATCGAAGATCTACTTTGGGGTCTTATTTTTATGCTCATCTGGGAGAGTTAGCTAATGCGGATGTGGGTCAACTTCTTCGTCTAGCTATTAGCTCTGGTTGGTTCAATCATTAGATGATGACTGCAGGTATGTTTTACTAGGGTGTCACCTATACCTAGTTTGAGTACTAAGTGTGCTGTAGGGAGGACTGCCGTATAGTAATACCATACCATAACATATAGTATACAATTAGGCCCGTTTTTTTAACAGCAGCAGGTTAAGACCACACAATTACACTAACAATTTGATCTGAGCTGCTCTGGATAAAACGTCAGTGCAAGAATGCTGCTCCGTTAAGTAGTCTGCGTTTTGAAATGCAGGCGGCGCAGGTGTCGCAGTTTTCGAATAGTTTACAGTTTGGGGAAGCACATAAAGTTCATTTCCTGTCAATAAAATGTTCGTTTTATGTAAATTATTTGGAATAGTAAACATACAAAATAATTTTGCTTGTCCGATTGTACATGCACTAAGGATTTAAGTTTTCTCTTGAGTTGACATTTGAATTCTAACTAAACCAAGACACACTCCCAGCAAAGACATGCCCCGTTTTCGTGTTCGCTGCACTAATTTGCTCTCGATCGTTTTTTTTGCCGCTTAACCTGCCCTACTTTGCTTTGTACAAAAAAAACGCAGCTATTATTTCGGATGGTGCATGTTGCTGGCATACATATCCTATCCATTTAGGTAGCCTTCCACGACAAACCGTGAAAGGCTACGGCTTATTTTTACACTCCACACGGCAAGGGTGACAACATTTCCCCATACCAACTACTAAATATAAATCATTATTCGGTAAACTGATTGTGGATTGTAAAAAGATAAAAATACATACCGGTCTCTACCCGGAGTTTCGATAAACGCCGCCTTTAGTACTTTGAAAATGTCGCTGTGGATCAGTGACTCTCGAATTTCTTCATCCATAGCTTGTGGCCAATTCTTAAAATTATAAATTTAAATTTATACAATTTGTTGTGTACTCAATGGTTAGAATAAATTCAATTACATTCTTCGAAAGATATCAAACCAATACCAATAGATATTTCGGTGTAGTACTTGGCATTGGCATTTTCGTCCGATTATTACTTATCTAATTAATTGGCGGTGTGTGAAAGTGAAAATCATTATCAGAAAAATTCCATTTTAATTTTGTTCACCTGAAATGTAATGCAATTGAATTATTGATCGTCGCGAGCCGATGTTTGTCATAGTCAAGACATTTATCTTTCTCGTAAAACTATTAAATCAACAGTAACAAAGAATACAGAAAAAAAGTGTTCTACAGTGAAAGAAAGAATGAATAAAATTTTAACGGATCACATTCTTTGGATGAAAAGGAGAGCTAGTAAGTTTACTGTTTATTGAATAATTAAAGTTTCTGTTTATCTTGTCCGTAATACCTCAGAAGACTAACTTCTTATTTTTTTAGGAATTTTTTATAATTAAAAAAATTCTTTAAAAAAAATGGAAAGATTGGACACCATTTTTTTCAGAAATTTTCTATTATGTTCAATCTTTTGGAAAAAATATCTTAGATATCAATTTTTAGGCGTTACTAACGCTTTGGAAATTTTCATATTTATACCCTAGACTTTATAAGTATAGGGTATATTGTTTTTATCACGACGAAAATAAAATATGTAACACCTTAAAGGAGGTTCCGGAGGTATAGCAATGTATATATGTATTTATATAGGTATAAATGATCAGGGTCACCACCTGATTCGATTCAGCCATGTCTGTCTGTCTGTCCGTTCGCACGATAACTCTCGATGGAATAAAGATAGAGGCTCGGAAATTTCGTCCAATGCTCGTAGTATGATCTAGTTGGTTGGTATTGAAAATGGGCATGATTCGGCTAAGGGAGCGCCTGCCTCCCCTTCATATTCAAAATAATTAAATGTACATAGATATACTACTTTGCCTTAACCCCTAGCGGGGCATAGCGCGTCAACTACTCCTGCGCGCCATCGTACTCTGTCCTTGGCAATGGGGCGCAACTCCCCAAAAGACTTACCCAGTACCCGACACTCCTTTGCCACAGATCGACGCCATGTGATTCGAGGACCCCCTCTTGGTCGGCCTTGGTTGGAAATGGGGTTCCATTTCATGGCATGCAAAGCAATGCAGTTATCACTCTTCCGCAATGTGTGACCTATCCACTGCCATTTTCGCCTGCGTATCAATTCGTCGATTGGCATCTGACCCGTACGCCGACTTAGCTCTTCATTTGATATTGTTTCGGGCCAGAAAATTCTTAAAATTCGACGAAGACATGAGTTGACGAAAACTTGCAGCTTTCTGGTAACTCCTACGGAAACTTTCCATGTACTGCTCCCATACAAAAGCACTGATAGTACCAGGGAACGAAACAGGCCCAGCTTGGTCTTGATGCTGAGATAACTGCCCTGCCAGATTTTGGACAGCATGCCGTATGCGCGTTTAGCCTGGTTGATACGACGAGCGATGTCCTGCTCCGTACCAACATTTTCGGCAACAATGCTACCCAGGTAGACGAAGTTGTCCACCTTCTCCACAGGCTGCCCATTAATATTGATGGCAATAGGTGTCGGATTTCTTTTTCGCAACGGTGGGCTAAGAACCTTGGTCTTGTTGGTATTAATCTTTAGCCCAACCTTGCTTGCCTCCCTCTCGAGATCTAACGCCATTGCGGACAGATCCATGATTTTGTGGGAGAGTAGGCATATGTCGTCAGCGTAGTCAAGATGTTGTAGATAAGATGTCAAAGTCCATTGAATTCCTCTGTCGAGTCCGGATAGGGCTGCATGCAACACATCGCCGATCACTATGAGGAATAGGATCGGTGAGAGGATGCACCCCTGCCGAACTCCACTGCGAATCTCAAAGTCCCCCGACACCTTACCTTTATGCAGAACGCGACATTTCGCGCCGTCATAGGTTGCCTTAATAATAGCCACAAGCTTCTCAGGGATGCCTCTCCTGCGCAAGGCCGCCCATATAGAATCCCGGTTCACACTATCGAAAGCCTTTTCGAAATCGATGAAAAGCAAGTGAAGCGGAGAATCGTATTCAGCGCATTGCTCGATGATGATTCGCAAGGTGTTAATGTGATCGACACAGGAGAATCCGGATCGAAAGCCAGCCTGCTCTTCATCAATTGTGCTTTCTAAGTGGGCCTTTAGTCTTTCCAGGACGATTTTAGCTATTATCTTGGCAACGGCAGGAAGCACACAAATGCCTCTCCAATTATTACAGTCTGTGAGGCTACCCTTCTTTGGAAGTTTGATGATCAAACCTTCCTTCCACTCAGTGGGAAAGGTCTCTGTATTCCACGCTTTATCAACAAGTGGGTGCAGCAAATCGGCAGTTACGCTTGGCGCTGCTTGATAAAGTTCGGCAGGGATGCCGTCAAGTCCGGCGGCCTTTCCTCGTTTTAGTGCAATAATTGCAGTGACTATTTCCTCTTTAGTCGGGGCAGTGGACCGTATACGCACATTTTGATGGTTAGCTAAATTATCTATATGAGGGGGAACTTCACCAGAGGTTACACGGTTCAAGACCGCGGCGAAGTGTTCTTTCCACCGCCTCATTTGATCTTCTTCCAAGATAAGTAGCTTTCCATCACTATCTTTCACCGGATGTTGGCAGGAGTTACGACCACCTGTAAACTCCTTGATGACACCGTATACGGCGTTTAAGTTGTTACTTCTAGCGGCTTCTTCTGCTGACGCTAAAAGAAAATTGGCATGAACTCTTTTATCGCGTCGCACACTACGCTGAACTTCTCGAGCTTTCTGACGGTAAAGGAGTTCGATGCTGCTTCGATTGTCGTCTGATGCTGCAGCCAAACGAACTTTCAGCTCCTTTCTTTCAACAATCCGCTGCCATGAAGCGTCGGACATCCAGGGCTTATTCCGGCAATCCGGGTTTGGGCCAAGGATGGTATTTGCGCTATCAATGTACGCATTTTTTATGGCATCCCAGTTTTCGTTTATGTCACTATTTGGGTGACTAGTTATCTCAGCCGCTTTTTGCGGAAGATGGTCATTATATTGTTGTAAGACAGCTGGATTTTTTTAGTCGAGCGGTGTTGAATTTGCGGGGCCTGGATCTTTCGTCGCTGGGGCGGCGCACGGCTGCAATACGCAATCGAACATTAGCGATCATAAGATAATGGTCTCTTCCCATCCCAATATCGGCACCCTTCTTGTTTCGCACGTCCAGGAGGCAACTCTTGAATCTTTTACTAATGGCAAAATGGTCGATCTGATTTTGTGTTCTGCGCCGATCAACAGAGGACCAACTGATTTTGTGGTGGTCCTTATGCTCAAACATAGTACCACCGATGAAGAGACTGTGAAAGTTGCAGAACTCTACAAATCTTTCACCGTTGTCATTACGATCACCAAGACCGTGTCTCCCCATCACATGTCTGAGCCCATAGTTATCAGCGCCAACTTTCGCATTCAAATCACCCATAACCATTATAATGTCACCTTTAGGTGTTCTGCTCTGAACGGCGTTTAGTTCTTCGTAGAAGGAGTCTTTTGCCAAGACATTGTCGGGTTCAGTAGGGGCATAACATTGTATTATTGAGATGTTCCTCATTTTGGTCCGGAACCTGGCGGTCAAGACCCTGTCAGAGACCGGTTCCCAGGATAAGAGACAGTTTCGCGCGGCTCTGGTTAAAAGGAGCCCCACACCTGACTCACGGCGATTACCGGTAGCTTTACCGGAGTACAACATTACAGTGCTGCCCGTTGGAGAGATGAATTCTCCGCTGTTCCACCATCTTATCTCACTAACTCCTAAGATATTTAATTTGTACCTCAGAAATTCACTCTCTAATTGAAGAAATCGTGCGTTCTGGGGACCTTCTGATCCATTGTCCAGGAGAGTACGCACATTCCAGAATCCAATCTTTGTCATTGTACGATAGCCAAAAGTCGTAACCGTTGAGTCAGTCCTTATCCGAGGCATAGTTGACGTTTCGTTAGCATATAAAGATTTCGGATAGTGCAAGTTGCTGGCATACACATCCTGTCCTTTGATTGTCGGTTTTAACGACAGGCCCTCAAAGGGAAAGGCCGTGGTATTTTTTTTTTCACACCCCACACCACAGGGGTACCTCAACCAAATCATCGCACCGCCATCACTGGCGGCTTGACGTTGGTTGGCAATGGTCAGTGACCACTGCCGTTCCAGGGGGCGCCCACGCGGAGGACTATGGAAGAGGAGTTTTTTGGTCAAATGTTTGAAGTAGGATTTAGTTAGTTGGTATTACAGATGGGCCAGATCCGACCCAAGGAGCCCCCACATCCCCTACAAATGAAACTTAAAATAAGCGAAAATTTAAAATGAAGCTAGTGACTTGAAATTTTGGCAAAATATTTGCAGTAGGGTTCAGTTAGCTGATTTTGAAAATACTTAAAGTCCGACCAACCAAACCCCTACTTCCCCTACAAATGAAACTTCAAATAAGCAATAACTTTCGTTAGAATAAAGCTAGTTACTTGAAAAATTCGACAAATATTTGTAGTGTGGGTTAGATAGTTGATTTTGAGAATGGTCAAGATCCTTCTGAATGAGCGCCAACCTCCCCTATATACTGGCCATATAGGAAGCTTTAATGTATTTTAGGTATATGGTCGTTACCAGTAGGTACTTTTGGTATCACCACTAGGTCTGTAGAAGTCTAGGGTATATACTTCGGTCTGTTTTTTTGTTTTCTCCAAAGCCCGAGTTGGTGGTCTTCGGAGAGATAATAAACATCAGAAATGGAATGCCCTCATTGGCCTTTTAACATATTGATTTTCGTCAACACCGTGCAAAGGTTGTTGAATTTCAATACATATTAATTTTCAAGTCACTTAACTCGTTACACTATTGACATTTAGTCAAATCCTTTTAACGTTGACTCAAGTCGCGCGTTAGGTCATCACGCGTGACTCTACTAGACAAATCATAAACATTAGCATTATCTGTAACCATTTGGTCTACACACTCTGATTCACAATTTCCTATGACCGTTGACGATTTAAATTTGCTTTAATTTTAAACTTTTTTTTTTTGTTGTGTTTTGGTTGTAAATATTTGTATTTCTATTTGTTGATAATAATCTGTGCTGACGTGAGAATGTTTATAGTTTTTTTTTTGAGTAAAGCGAAGCGCTTCAGACTCAAATGGGAAAGGCAAAAATCATGAAAAGTGTGAATGATTTTATTGATTACGCAAATTGAAACTTTGATCTGTCTTCGTATTAAGAAATATCGCGAAAGCGATTAATTAGGGAAATTGCTGACGCAAATTTAATTGAAAGATGTTTCACGTTGAAAACTAGTGATTTCGGAATTAATGAGATTCGAAAATAGACCTTTGTTGGTTATCCACGTGGTGGGGGGAATTTTGCATGAACAACATTTGATTGTGTGGGTATAGTGAATCATTTTAAATGGTGTCTGTTTTGCCCTTTATCAATATGTTGTCGATTTTTTTGAGTATGTAATTTTTTAACTTTTTTCTTTCGCGATGGGACCGTATACGATTTATTTATTGCACCATGTAGAAATGGGTTGCTATTATAGTCCAGTCGGCAGCTACTACAAAATGGGGGGGGGGGGGGGTCCCTACCAAAATTGCGAATTTAATGAAACTTGGGGATGTTGGTTGTTGGTGTCCAGTAGTGTGACATCTAATTTATCCAGAAGAATTTCCTGTGCTAACTTGGTGGCGGCCGAAAAACCGCAAAATTTTACCACTTTTTATCTGAACTGTATTCACTTTGTAGGGCGATATATTTCCTACAATTTACACTAGTCAACCTCATTTTTTCGTGACATCACACTAATTTGCCCAATTGTGGTGCTGTGGTTTGTTGGTGTAGACCTTCTCCTACAGGTAGCTCCGCAGAAAAAAGTTCGTTGTTTCACGAGCGGTGTGGGCCATAGCACCATCATGCTGAAACCGTATGTTGCCATTGTTATGTACCCGCACAAGTGGGTTAAAATCGGGCAAGATTTATGGTCTATTTCGTCGAAGATAGGTTAGGTAAAGGGGCTGCCGGGTGCTCACCCAGCACACTTAGTCCATCATTTGGACCGTTGTGTTACCACCAAAGTAGCCTGTTATAACCTAGGCGTTAAACCAGCCTGAGCTGGTGATAAAGCGATAGAGCTGTATGACACTCGTTTTTAATGTCGCCCAGGTCCAGGAAAAACCAAGAGCCAAGGAATTTCTTCCGCCTCGTAGCCAAGGCCGGACAGTGACAGAGAAGATGCAGAACGCTTTCCTCCTCATCCACATCCTCACAGCTCCTACAATAGTCGTTATGAGGAATACGGAGCCTCCAGGCGAGCTCACCAATGGGACAGTGCCCTGTAATAACCCCCACAACCATGCCAATGTGCTTCCTATTCAATGAAAGCAGTGCGGCAGAGCGGTTAGGGTCAAGTTTCGGCCAAATCAATTTCGTCGTGTGGCACGTGTCGCCGTTTAGCCATCTAATGTTCGCTCTGTCAATCGCGACGGCTTTAATTATAATTTTGCACGATGCGATTGGCATTCTAATGTTTAAACGGTCTCCGTCGAGAGCGCCGGTAGTCCCTTCCTTAGCCAGTTCATCCGCGATGCAGTTACCCACGAAGTCGCTATGACTCGGTATCCAACAGAGCGTAATGTTGAAAAATGCACCCATCTCTTTAAGAATCGACCGACACTTTGCGATGGTTTGCGATGTAGTCAGGACGGATTCGAGTGATCGAATGGCAGCCTGACTATCCGTGTAGATCATAACGTCTCTCATGGTCACTACATGATTTCCTAGCCAGGTCAAAGCTTCAAAAATTGCCGTAACCTCCGCCTGCAGGACACTGCAGAAATCCGGAAGGCGGAGTGACAGGTTAATCCCCAGTCCCTCCGAATAGATGCCCGCCCCAACACCGCCAACGACCCTAGAGCCATCCGTGTAGATGACTATGGAGTCGATGGCCAGGGGCGCGCTATTAGCCCATTGACCCCTCGACGGAATCAAACTGGTGTAGTTTCGGCCAAAAAGGTATTTCGGAGAGATATAGTCAGTCTCCGTGGGGAGACTCAAATTATCCAGTACAGTTGAGTGCCCGCATCTCAGCGTGCGCCACTGGGCAGTCTCACGAAGACGCAGGGCCGTGTTTGCCGCCAGTTGTTCACCACAAATATCCAACGGGAGCAAGCCGAGCACCATGTCCAGCCCGGCTGACGGAGTGGTCCTGAAGGCCCCCGTCATGGCCATCGCAGCTAGTCTTTGTACCTTGTTCAGTAATTTAATATAAGCCCCTACTCGAAGTGCTGTCCACCAGACACTAATTCCGTACAGTAGTATGGGTCGTACGACAGCAGTATATAGCCAATATACAGCTTTAGGCTGCAGGCCCCAGTTATTACCAATGGCCCTTTTACACGAGTAGAGTGCGATAATAGCTTTATTGACCCGTTCCTCGATGTTGAGCTTCCACCTTAGTTTCCTATCTAAAGTAAGACCCAGGAACTTAGCCTTGTCGGCAAAAACCAATTTCGTGCCCTCCAAAATGGGAGATTCAATGGGAGGAGTCGTGTGCTTTCTAGTGAAGAGCACAAGCTCCGTCTTGGCAGGGTTAATTCCAACTCCGCAAAAGTTTGCCCATTCTGATAGAATGGTCAAGGCATTCTGCAACAACCCACTGAGGACATCAGGAAACTTTCCTGTGACGGCAATGGCAACGTCATCTGCATACGCGATGACTTTACACCCAATTTCTTCCAGCCTCAAGAGCAGTTTGTTGATCCCTATGACCCAAAGGAGGGGAGACAATATCCCTCCTTGGGGGGTTTCTCTGGAGACACTCCTGCATACCGACGATGCACCCAAGGTAGAGTGTATACGCCTAGAAGTTAGTAACATATTAACGAGTTTGCAGAGCGATTCATCAACCTGGAGACCTCGGAGTGCCTCAATGATCGCACTAGGTCTGATATTATTGAAAGCCCCCTCGATGTCCAGGAATACAACCATCGTGTATTCCTTTTGGTCGAGAGATTTCTCAATGTAACTGACCAAAGAGTGCAGAGCCGTGTCCACCGACTTACCCTTCCAATAGGCATGTTGCGATGTGGATAGAAGGAGTGGCGGAATGGTATCCCGCAAATGGATATCCACCAGTCTCTCTAGTAGTTTCAACATGGTAGAAGAAGAAGATGCTGAAGGAGCAAGTGTGACGATCAATGGAGCTCGCTACAGAACTATGCTTCAGGAGTTCTGTATTATACTTGTGCGGGCGCTCAACAACAGTGGGGACATATAATTACAGCAAGATGGTGCTATGACCCACACCGCTCGTGCGATACACTCCAAAAAGTGATGCAAAATGCCATGAATAGAGCCGATGCGCGCTTCAATTCCAATGGTGGTCACTTAATGGAAATAATATTCCACGCCTGGTGTATTGTAAATCACATACATAAATTAAACTTAATTTTGCAATTTTTTTTTTAGTTTCTATCGCTTAATTTAAAAGTTATCACAGATATAAATAGGAAAGGGACTTTTTGCCCACCCAGTAGAAAAGAGGAAAACAGCTTGGTGAAACGCCAATGTCTCCAATCTAAGCGCTGTGTGTTCGAAATGTTTTAACAAGGCGAAAACTTTCAGGCTGGAGTCAGAATGGGAAGACACTTTGACTTCTTTTAACAAGAGATTTAGATTCAGAGATAAGCATGTCTCACCGTAAGGGGCGCTACCCAACCTCCCGCCGCTCCACATTCACCTAAAGGCGGAGGCAAAAGTAGCTGTAGCCAAACTAAAAGCACGCCACAATTACCTCAAACTATACGCAGAGAAAACCAACTGGGTAAATGAGGACTACGTATTTGGTATGGCATTTAGGTAGAGAGCTTTGCTTCAGCCGAAATTTTGAGTAGGGAGGATTGGAATTTGAAGCGCAACACTCTCTCTTCAGTCAGGCAGCCATCAAAGAACTAAGTAATTTCTCCTGAGCTGAGCAGATTCGCTGGGATGATTGGTCTCGACAATTATAGGTAATCACCAATCTGCATAGACACCAGTGTTAATTGCCGTGACCCTTCCAGGGGCATGGACGCGTCAAAATCTCTTGCATTACGATTGTTGACGTTTCGGTAACGTATTTTCGGATGGTGCAGTTATTAGCATGTATCCCCTATCGGCGCCGTCTTTATACTGACAAGCTCGGAGCGTAGTGGGAGTTCTAGTGGTACCCACAGACAGCTTTTATTAACGCGCCGAGGAGTGAACCTCTGTCACTCTAGATGAAGCATCGTAGAGCGGTGACTGCTACTACCTTTGGGTCGCAGTGCTTGGTGGCTCTTCGGGCCAGCTGTCCTCCACCTAATCTAATCTAATCTTTAAAGGAGTTGCGGTTTACTAAACGAAATTCATGGAGGAGATTTTACAAACGTATTGAAGTGTCCGGAGAAGTGTCGCCAAACCCCTAGTTTTCTACCAAAGCAATATGGGACACGGACGTCTTCGGCACCTTGTTCGAAGACGTTCGTACATATTTAGTCCCTGCTTGATTTGCATTTTACCGGTAGCTTGACGGTTTCCAAGCTCGAGGATAGCTTTAGCCAGCGGATAGCGCATGGATTCCCTTCCTGAATAAGTTTCAGTGGGCAATGTCTGGTTCGAACTTTTCAAATATGCTGGACCCGACGGAAAAAAGTCTCTCGATCACAAGGAATTCACCATGGCTGTCTTCCTACAAATCTAGGGCGCGTTCAACGATGTCTGGCTCCGGCTGCTGTGACATCTAGATTTTAGAGCGAGGTATATTGATTCAGGGGGCACCACAACGAACCCACATATGGCCTAAGTGTGCTGTGACATGTTACGGCAGCCCCCGCACCTAACCTAACCTAGCATAAGGTTAATGCCAACGCCTAAAAATAACAGAAGCCATCCCCTCACTCACAAAATTGATAGACTTACATATGTCTGCTCCAACCATCAGCATCACCAAGTATGCTGCCGACATTCCATTTGGAATGAACACAAAGCTGATAATCTGATGCTCTGTATCCATAAACTTTTCGCTTTTTCATTTTGTCAGGAATTCTCACTCGTTAATAAGTTTTTTATTTGATATGGGTTTTATTCGAAAATTTATGCGACAATAAATAAATTTTTTGAATAATATGAATATTTTTAAAAGCTTAGATTCATCCCACATTTTGATGCTAGACAGCATAACATAGTTTATAATGTCGTTTCATTGTTGTTGATAGCCGCGATCAAACAAACTAACAAAACAAAACATATTTATCCTCAATTCACCTAAATCAGGGGTCGGCAAACTCCGGCCTGCGGGCTAAATCAGAGCAAATTGGTTGAATTGTAGGATGATCGATGAAGAAATGTGATCCAATCACGCCGGACTGGAGATTTAATGGGAGTAATAATAATGTCAACTACGTAATCAGTAAGGCGACACGGATCACGTGGACCTGTAGGAATCGAAAGTTACGACCTCTTTGCAACGATATGGCACGACCACTGTTATATTTTATATATATATATATATATACACTGACTTGTGTAGAGGCTGAAAAAGCAACAGGCCTATTCTACGATTTGCATAAAATGGGTTCCCATTAGTGCACTTTCAGCTTACAAGCTCTCATCGAGGCTGATGAAATAGTAATTGGAGGCCTTCAATGCTTGGCGACCTCGTTCTGTGAACTTTTAGGTATCAGAACTCAATTGTGGCCTTCGCTGGTTTTCAGCTAGAACGCTGGACTGGGCTGGAATAATCGACCTAAATTTTTTTGTATTTTAACGACGCCGTCCATATGAATAAAGCTGATTGGAGGCTGCTAGAGGGATATCTATTTGGACACCACTGAGTGAGGTATCATCCCAGCCAGATGAGTTCAAAGACTCTGTTTGACAGACGTCTATTCCACTAATGGCCTTGACTATTTTACGTGCTGCAAACAAATTCTAGTATTAACGAAAACACCATCACCTTAATGTCACGGCGCGAAGAATTCGGGTCTTTTATCTGCCCGCTGAACCCAAAATTTGAACGATCTGCCCCCTTTCAGGAAAAGTTTGTCGATCCCTGATCTAAATCAATAGAGTTTTAATTAAAAATGGTGATCAATGATAGAAATAGAAAATATCTTTCACATAATATTCACAAAGATGTTTAGATATGCTTTGAGAAAAATTTAAGGGTGCATCGCTCTTGTTTTGTCTACAATCTGACTTTTATTATTGTTGGGCTTTTCCAGACACATTTTATCTGGCGAGATCATGGATCTCGTCATTTGGGAATAATACTCGTACATACTACATATTCATATTCCTTTCGTCGTAACATTATGGAATGGCTAGACATATCTCTCTTGCTATCTTATGGATGAGTCCGCGACTCCACTCCCGGCCAATATGTAAATGGACAAGCGAGAGTACACATTTAGAATATAATTTTAGCTCAGTGTGAAACGATGGAATAGGAGAGTAGTTTATTTTGTTGAGTGATACGATTCGTGATTGCTTTGCAGGGGTGGTGGGCGATTTGGGTGATATCGATAGAAATTAGCTGAATTTCGAATTAAAGATATTAAGACATCGCTGTGATTGGATAATTATCTCCGCGCTCTTTAAAATGTGGTTCGGAACTTAAAATGAAAATTACTACTACTACTTTGCCTTAACCCCTAGCGGGGCATAGCGCGTCAACTACTCCTGCGCGCCATCGTACTCTGTTCTGGGCAATGGGGCGCAACTCCCCAAAAGACTTACCCAGTACCTGACACTCCTTTGCCACAGATCGACGCCATGTGATTCGAGGACCCCCTCTTGGTCGGCCTTGGTTGGAAATGGGGTTCCATTTCATGGCATGCAAAGCAATGCAGTTATCACTCTTCCGCAATGTGTGACCTATCCACTGCCATTTTCGCCTGCGTATCAATTCGTCGATTGGCATCTGACCCAAACGCCGACTTAGCTCTTCATTTGATATTGTTTCGGGCCAGAAAATTCTTAAAATTCGACGAAGACATGAGTTGACGAAAACTTGCAGCTTTCTGGTAACTCCTACGGAAACTTTCCATGTACTGCTCCCATACAAAAGCACTGATAGTACCAGGGAGCGAAACAGGCCCAGCTTGGTCTTGATGCTGAGATAACTGCCCTGCCAGATTTTTGACAGCATGCCGTATGCGCGTTTAGCCTGGTTGATACGACGAGCGATGTCCTGCTCCGTACCACCATTTTCGGCAACAATGCTACCCAGGTAGACGAAGTTGTCCACCTTCTCCACAGGCTGCCCATTAATATTGATGGCAATAGGTGTCGGATTTCTTTTTCGCAACGGCGGGCTAAGAACCTTGGTCTTGTTGGTATTAATCTTTAGCCCAACCTTGCTTGCCTCGCTCTCGAGATCTAACGCCATTGCGGACAGATCCATGATTTTGTGGGAGAGTAGGCATATGTCGTCAGCGTAGTCAAGATGTTGTAGATAAGATGTCAAAGTCCATTGAATTCCTCTGTCGAGTCCGGATAGGGCTGCATGCAACACATCGCCGATCACAATGAGGAATAGGATCGGTGAGAGGATGCACCCCTGCCGAACTCCACTGCGAATCTCAAAGTCCCTCGACACCTTACCTTTATGCAGAACGCGACACTTCGCGCCGTCATAGGTTGCCCTAATAATAGCCACAAGCTTCTCAGGGATGCCTCTCCTGCGCAAGGCCGCCCATATAGAATCCCGGTTCACACTATCGAAAGCCTTTTCGAAATCGATGAAAAGCAAGTGAAGCGGAGAATCGTATTCAGCGCATTGCTCGATGATGATTCGCAAGGTGTTAATGTGATCGACACAGGAGAATCCGGATCGAAAGCCAGCCTGCTCTTCATCAATTGTGCTTTCTAAGTGGGCCTTTAGTCTTTCCAGGACGATTTTAGCTATTATCTTGGCAACGGCAGGAAGCACACAAATGCCTCTCCAATTATTACAGTCTGTGAGGCTACCCTTCTTTGGAAGTTTGATGATCAAACCTTCCTTCCACTCAGTGGGAAAGGTCTCTGTATTCCACGCTTTATCAACAAGTGGGTGCAGCAAATCGGCAGTTACGCTTGGCGCTGCTTGATAAAGTTCGGCAGGGATGCCGTCAAGTCCGGCGGCCTTTCCTCGTTTTAGTGCAATAATTGCAGTGACTATTTCCTCTTTAGTCGGGGCAGTGGACCGTATACGCACATTTTGATGGTTAGCTAAATTATCTATATGAGGGGGAACTTCACCAGAGGTTACACGGTTCAAGACCGCGGCGAAGTGTTCTTTCCACCGCCTCATTTGATCTTCTTCCAAGATAAGTAGCTTTCCATCACTATCTTTCACCGGATGTTGGCAGGAGTTACGACCACCTGTAAACTCCTTGATGACACCGTATACGGCGTTTAAGTTGTTACTTCTAGCGGCTTCTTCTGCTGACGCTAAAAGAGAATTGGCATAAACTCTTTTATCGCGTCGCACACTACGCTGAACTTCTCGAGCTTTCTGACGGTAAAGGAGTTCGATGCTGCTTCGATTGTCATCTGATGCTGCAGCCAAACGAACTTTCAGCTCCTTTCTTTCAACAATCCGCTGCCATGAAGCGTCGGACATCCAGGGCTTAATCCGGCAATCCGGGTTTGGGCCAAGGATGGTATTTGCGCTATCAATGTACGCATTTTTTATGGCATCCCAGTTTTCGTTTATGTCACTATCTGGGTGACTAGTTATCTCAGCCGCTTTTTGCGCAAGATGGTCATTATATTGTTGTAAGACAGCTGGATTTTTTAGTCGAGCGGTGTTGAATTTGCGGGGCCTAAATCTTTCGTCGCTGGGGCGTCGCACGGCTGCAATACGCAATCGAACATTAGCGATCATAAGATAATGGTCTCTTCCCATCCCAATATCGGCACCCTTCTTGTTTCGCACGTCCAGGAGGCAACTCTTGAATCTTTTACTAATGGCAAAATGGTCGATCTGATTTTGTGTTCTGCGCCGATCAACAGAGGACCAACTGATTTTGTGGTGGTCCTTATGCTCAAACATAGTACCACCGATGAAGAGACTGTGAAAGTTGCAGAACTCTACAAATCTTTCACCGTTGTCATTACGATCACCAAGACCGTGTCTCTCCATCACATGTCTGAGCCCATAGTTATCAGCGCCAACTTTCGCATTCAAATCACCCATAACCATTATAATGTCACCTTTAGGTGTTCTGCTCTGAACAGCGTTTAGTTCTTCGTAGAAGGAGTCTTTTGCCAAGACATTGTCGGGTTCAGTAGGGGCATAACATTGTATTATTGAGATGTTCCTCATTTTGGTCCGGAACCTGGCGGTCAAGACCCTGTCAGAGACCGGTTCCCAGGATAAGAGACAGTTTCGCGCGGCTCTGGTTAAAAGGAGCCCCACACCTGACTCACGACGACTACCGGTAGCTTTACCGGAATACAACATTACAGTGCTGCCCGTTGGAGAGATGAATTCTCCGCTGTTCCACCATCTTATCTCACTAACTCCTAAGATATTTAATTTGTACCTCAGAAATTCACTCTCTAATTGAAGAAATCGTGCGTTCTGGGGACCTTCTGATCCATTGTCCAGGAGAGTACGCACATTCCAGAATCCAATCTTTGTCATTGTACGATAGCTAAAAGTCGTAACCGTTGAGTCAGTCCTTATCCGAGGCATAGTTGACGTTTCGTTAGCATATAAAGATTTCGGATAGTGCAAGTTGCTGGCATACACATCCTGTCCTTTGATTGTCGGTTTTAACGACAGGCCCTCAAAGGGAAAGGCCGTGGTATTTTTTTTCACACCCCACACCACAGGGGTACCTCAACCAAATTATCGCACCGCCATCACTGGCGGCTTGACGTTGGTTGGCAATGGTCAGTGACCACTGCCGTTCCAGGGGGCGCCCACGCGGAGGACTATGGAAGAGGAGTTTTTGCCCCCCCCCCCCCCCCCCCAATGAAAATTGACCCCTTCAGAAGTTTCGTCCCAAAATGGAACTAACAATTACCCCAAAATTCTTGAAAAATTATGCTAGAATTATTGCTGTAATAAAATTGACTCAAATTTACCGTTATGGAAATTTACTTTTTAAAATATTTGTTCCTTTTCTCTCTTCCTTTACTAGTAACAAAAACTGAAATCTTGTCTTTCTTGTCATCTTTAGCACTGGGTGCATCACTTTTTTGTGGAGCAGTGTACTTTATGATTTTGGATTTCCGTGAGTCCATACTACCTATGGTGTTCCTCAGAATGGATTTCCGCTTTCAGTAGTACGAACATACGGCGTACAAACACAAGAAATCCACAAATCTAGTGCAGATCCGGGATTCGTAATATTTAAAGCTGAAGTCCACTGTAGGAAATCCCAGAATAGATTTACTTTTTAGAATGTTGGAAGATTTTTGTTCTTCATTTAGCATTTACAATTCTCGATCTTCCTCCCTATTTCCGAATTGAAGGGCAAGAACATGTTAGCTGCATTTTGAAAATTTGAGTTGAGTTCACTTTCTAATTTTAATACAAAGTGTTTTAAAACAAAATTTATATTTGATGCTTCGATATAAAAGAAAGGGCGACAGCTATAAATTTTTCTTTAATAAAATGTATTCTTTAGGAGTTTGATTTTTAAAAATAATATCATCTGAATGTAATGCCGGCACCACAAGTAGCTAGCACCTTGCGTCTCTCCCTTCCAATGATCGAGTGAACCAATTTCATTCAATGCAACGAAAGCCAAGCCAATACTTGTGATATCCATATGCTGTGGATTCCAATCAATCGCCAAACACCGAGAAATTTGTTCACTCGATGAATCGCTGGACAGGAGAGACACTAGACGCCTGGGTGTGCACAAGGTGCTAGCTCGGCGAATCACGAATAATGTGGTGTGGTGCCGCCATAACTATCACGCTCCCGGCCCAGATTTAAACGAGCAGCAAAATTTCTCAAGACGGCTTGGCATGTATGTAGACTCCGTAATGGCTGCCCTTTCGTCACGGATATTTTCTTTCAACTGCCTCAGAGAAGTCAGTTTATTGACATAAACTTTCGACTTGAGATATCCCCTGTAGGAAAAAGCCCATAGGGGTCAAATCAGGACTGCGGTGGAGCCAATTAATGTCACTTCTCTTGGAGATCAATTTGTGAGGGAAAGTTTCACGAACTCGTTGCGGAGACGTGTTGGACGTGTGTGACGTGCCTGTCAATTAAATTTTGTAGGGGTGCACTTTGAGGTTTTTGTAAAATACAAAATGTGGTGTAACGATGATCGCTGCACAGTTGAAGTACTTCCGCGCTTACGAATTGAAAGGTTCGGAATGAACAAACAGATTGATCTACACTTGCCACGTTTTCGTTCGTTCTTGATGAATGGTGATCAAGGGTCGCAGGGAAGGAAGCCTCTCCCACCATGCGAAGCGTGAAGGGTATCATACCTTCGGTAAGCTTGTTTTTTATTTTGTATTTTTTTTTTGTTTTTTATTTTGTATTTTTTTTTTTATTTTGAATTTGTTTTTAGGGTTTTGTATTAAAAACAAAACCCTTATGAAATCGGTCAAATGTCTGTCCGTCTGTCCATGAAATATCTCACGAACGGCTGAAGCTACATACTTGAAATTTTGTGGGAGTATGTAGAATTATTATAATTCGCCGGAGAAAGCGATTCGTTGTAATAGGCTGACTTTAAGGGGATGTCCCCATAGAGGGGAAATGAAGGTCAAAAATTTTTTTTCATCTGGTATAGGCAAGTGGGGTATCATGAGAAAGGTAACACCGAGTACATTTCATTTTCGGTATTTTCATCAAATTCGAAAAAAGGGGAAAAGAGATAGAGGGGAAAATATGTGATCCGAGTTTGTCCCCCTCCCCTTGCATTTCGATACCGTTATACCGTTAGAAATATGAAAATTTGCAGAAAAGCGGCATTTTACCAGTATAGAAAACCGAAAATCGTAGAATTTTGATATCTGATCAAAAAAGGTTAATAATCGTACATTTCTATAGTTGCAGTTAGCATACGCCTGCACGCCTTAAGCACACCGGAGGTCAAAAATATTGATGGCCACTGATAACCACTATCATTGGCAATATAATCTCTAAGTTTCATTACAATCACATAATATTTAATAATAGTACATTCATTTAAAGTTATGCATTTTGACACTATCCACACAAAAATTACACCTACTGACCTCATAGGTGTGAGTACTACTTTCATGTTGTTTTTCGTAGTGCGAATTGCAGTTATTTAATTAATCATTTTTGAAAGGGTAAAGATTAGTTGGGGGCGCTGCGTCGTAATTGGCAAACTTTAAGGGGTGGAAGAGGGGAGGGGTCCACATAGAGGCGAAATTAAGGTCAAATTATTTTTTTATCGACTGGTATAGACAAGTGAGGTGTCGTGAGAAAGGTAATGTTGAGTACATTCTATTTTTTCGCATTTTCTTGAAATTCGTAGAAAGGGGAATAGTGGGGGAGGAGAAAATATTAGTTCGTAATTTGCCCCCCCCCCCCCGTAACATTTCGAGGCTGTTAGAATTCTGAAAACTTACAGGAAGGTGGGTTCCGAATAGCATATAAAATGAAAATAATAGAATCTGTATATCTTCTCAGAATAGGTAAATAATAGTTTATTTCTATAGTTACAGTTCGCACACCCCTGCACGCCTTAAACACTTACGAGATCAAAAGTACTGATGGCCAACGATAACCAACACCTTAGGCAATAATATATTCTAAGTTTCTTTACAATCACGTAATATGAATTGGCATGTAAAATGTAAGTGGGTAAGACATTTTAATTATGTTTTTTTTTGTCCATCTGAGTGGTATCAAGAAGAGCAAGGAGCCGATACTTATATACCAAAATAAGCGCTTGCTACAAAACCCTCGGATTGCGGGCGTAGCCCTCTATATTCCGGTTTTATTTTTTTAATAAACTCGATTGACGATATTTGCACTTTGTGATAGTCCATATTAAATTTGAAATCAAAAACGGATACTTTGTCTAATCACTTTTTTATTATTGTTCCCTGACGCGTTTCGCTCTTTCGAGCATCTTCAGAGGGATTAATTTATTTGTTACAATTGCCTGTGTTTTTATACTATCTTAACATAGCGTGTACATAACATTATTCAATACATCCTACTTAAGAGATAATTAAAAGGTCATTTACTCTAATTGCTGAAAACCAGGATATAGAAGGTAATGTTACGTTAAGGTAGATGTTGTGACGCAATGTGATTCAGATTAAGCAAACGAGAATGGTTAAGGTCCTGATGGTCATTAAGTAGTGTTTTCCCCGGAGTCCTGTTCGCTCTGTTTATTTCAAGGGCTTCAAGAAGGTTGAGTTTTTTCCCTTTTGAGCAGGTATGTAGGATCTGGGGTTTAAAGTTGTTTCCAGCCTTATGACCTGTTTCCTTTAGATGTTCGGAGAAATTGGAGAAATTAGAACCACTCATGTGTTCCTTGAACCTTGTCTCTATTGACCGGCCTGTTTGTCCCACATATGTTGCGAGGCACTCGGGACATTCTAGTTTGTATACTCCCGGTTTCTTCTTTTTATCTGTGCGGGGTTTCGCATTAAAAAGTCTGTTTCCAAGTGTGTGACCACTTTGGAATGCTGGAACTAGTTTTTCTTTTTTGAAGAAGTTCCCCACTTTCTCTGAGAGGCACGGGATGTATGGTAGTGAGATATAGTTTTGGAGCCGTTCGTCTGACCCTCTGGGGTAGACCATGCTGTTCGTCATTTCGTTCCTCTTCTTTTTTATTAGGTTATTAACCATGTGGTGGTCAAAACCATTATTGGTAGAGATTTTTCTTATAAGATTCAACTCCAATTCTCTATTTGATTCCGACATTGGGATGACGAAGGCGCGGTGAATCATGGATCTGTAAGCCGCTATTTTGTGCGACCATGCGCAAGTTGAGTCCTCCGGGATGGTTACATCCGAAAATGTCGGTTTCCTGAATATTTTGAAGTCGAACTTATTGTTTGAGTAGGAAATGGTAAGGTCTAAGAAGTTAATGGTGTTATTAACGCTTTTTTCCAGGGTAAATTTGATGTGAGTGTTTACCGTGTTAATGAAACCGAGAAATTTTTCGAGCTGCCTATCTGTGCCTTTGAAACCTACTATAATATCATCCACGTATCTGTACCAAAAAGCAATATGCGTTCTAGCCAGGGAAGATGATAGAATATTGGTCTCGAAGAAGTGCATATAGATATCCGCTAGGAGCGGGCTGAGTGGTGAACCCATAGGCAACCCTTCCCGTTGTATGAAGGTGTTATCTTTGAATTTGAAATAATTTTGCTGGAGACAGGTTTCAAGGAGGTTCAGAATGTCCTTTTTCTCTAGAGGGCAAATATTTTCCCCGCTCAGGATCGTTCCAACCAATGTCGGGCATTCTTTTGAAGGTATGTTCGAAAACATGTTGGTAACATCAAAAGAAACAAGTTTGAAATGTTCACCTGCGAGGGGAAGGGAATTTAATTTCAATGTAAGCTCAATAGAATTTTTAACTCCGTGCGTAGGATGAAATTGGGATAAGTCCCGAATTTTATCATTCAGTTTCTTGGCTAAGTGGTAAGCTGGCGCTGTGGTATACGGAACCACTGGCCGACAGGGGCTCCCTTCCTTGTGAACTTTGACGAGGCCGTAGATTTTTGGGGCTTCTGTGTTCATAGGGATAACCCTTCTCTTTTCCCAATCATTTGAAAAGAGTGCGGTAGCTTCGGAAATTGAAAGTTTGTTTTTTTATTTTGTATTTTTCTTTTGTTTTTTTTTTGTTTTTTTTTTTTTGTTTTTTATTTTGAATTTTTTTTTTGTTTTTTATTTTGAATTTTTTTTTTATTTTTTTTTCGTATTTTATTTCGTTTTTTTTTCTTATTTTTTTCTCCTATTTTTCATATACACATGTTGGGTGCAAAAAGCATATCTTCACATAGATTTGGAGCTTGGAAAAATTGAAATTGTAAATATGTTGCACCCAGAGCGTGCGTAACGAGTGTTCATGTGTGTGCGATACTGAGGGTTGTGATCCCTTAAGCGCGGAGCGAACGTAGCGAGCGGAGCCCATACAAGAGATTGTTGATTCACAATAGTCTGTTGTGTGAGCTACGCTCGCTTCGCGCTTAAGGGATCAAAACTCTGGAAAATCCTATAAAAACCAAGAGCTCAGAAATTTCCTCCGCCTCTCAGCCAGGGCCAGTGAGAAAGAAAGTGAAGAATGCTCTCCTCTTTATGAATGTCCTTACAACTCCTGCAATAATCATTGTGAAGAATACGGAGCCTCCAGGCGAGTTCACTGTTAGGACAGTGTCCTGTAATAAACTCGGCAGCTCTGCCATGATTTACATAAAAGAGTCAAATGTTCAGCTTCTATGGGAGGATGCTCAAACGTATAGTGAAGTACGTATGCTCCACGAGATGCATGTAGCGTACATTGGTTTTTAAGGAGAACTTCCAAATAAGAGTACTCATTTTCGTTTTATCATGAATCCGGCACCATTATATTTAGGATCTAGGCCCATCCTTTGATGTAGATCCTTCCCATGATATGACCTATTTCCAGAACTCTTTTTTTTTCTTTGGTTTCACACGAATTTCGAACGAAATACATTTCCTTTGAAAAGGACTAGAAATTAAGTGGATCAAATAGAACTGAATACCACGTTTTTGCATATCCTTTGATCAGGCTAAACATCTTTGAACTGACTTCGATCATTAAACAACCGATTCTAACTCTATCGATACTAGACTTTCATCCTCACTATCGTATCTTTTCAGAAGATGTTGGGGCGTCGGCGTCTTGATTGTTGTCACCCATGGAATTTGCGTAGAGGGAACAAGTTGAAGCGCATATTTCGCCTTTTACTTCTCATTTTAAACTAAGATTATGTTGCGCTGACTAACCAAAATGTAGACAGCCCCCTATTCAGAGTATGTGGTACATGTTTGAAGATGTTTGATATGGGCCTAGATGGCTGGCGCTGGCTCCTCTACTCCATGAAAGATTTGTCGTAATATTCTGTCTTCTAGCTAGAGTATAGCACATATCGTACGTATTCCGCTTGGCTATGGGACGCGATATTTGACTGACAAGAATCGTGATTGAGTCCGATGATAGTCGCATGCGCCAACAACCAATTGCTCCTCATACATACTCGTATCAACACTATAAGCATTTCTCGAAATTGTATGCCTTGAGGAGCGGCGACCAAGCAGTCGATGTTGTCGATCCGCGACGTGCGATTTTCTCATTATATGCGCGATTCTCCGATTTTCCGAAAGATTGTTAAGATTGTGTCGATCTCTAGTTACCGGCAAACAACATCTTGTTATCTCGAGTTTCTATAACTTTCAGTTTTAGTGTTTGGCAATATTATTGCATCGGATCGGATAGTGTGTCGTGCGCGGAGGTGTATAAAGCGGAATTCGAGGTGATCGTGGGAAAATCCTTAGCAAGAAGAGTGACCGTGCCCGCGAGGATATATGAGTGGTAGCGCAACGAATTCGTGATCGTGATCGTGTGTCCCACCCGCATCCCCATTCTTTACAGAGCTAGTGATTCCTTTGTCGATAGTTAGCAGATTTCAGTGTGTAAATTGATTTTAGCGCTCCAGTTTATTGTTTGTGATCTCCCCGCTACTGAATTGCATTCCTATGAAAATTGCATCCAATTAGAGTGTTTGTTTAAGTCATTGTGGTTCTGTAGAGTGTGTAGTAGTTCAGCTAAATCGTCATCATTTAATTAATCGATTCCGACGACTGGTCATAGTGTCGTTAGTGTTGGTGAACATTGGCTGTATAAGTTTTAACTTTAGTTACTACTGCAGACGCAGGGACGAATGGTTGGGCCATGGAATTAGGTCGACGCGACCGACGCGGTAGTGATAATATCGACGAAATCGTTTGGAAGGGGTGAAGGCCAGGATGACAATCCAATTTTGAGTGGCGAGAACAAAGACTGTGGACGTAATTGGTCCGTTTTATCACATGTATTTATTGATTGGGCAGCAAGGTCGATGTCAGTCTTTGTTACACATTTATTCAAATTAACATTTTCGAGTATTGGCTTGGAGGACATTGTTCCGAAAAATCTGATAGAGTTCTATGGCTCTTTTAGTAAAGGGTGGGGGTCAAAGGTCCTTTTTTTTCAGTTTTTTCTTGAATATTTGAAAACCTAAAAATTCTATAAAATGTTTCCATGTTCCCGGGGTGGTTCAATGGATTTTGAAATATGGTAGTGATTTTAGTAGTGCCACCCAGTTCTGAAAAATGCTATACGAGGTATGATCAAGAAATAAGGAACCTGTAATGAATCATATTATGGTCTGGTAGTGCTGCTTCCACCGGGGCAGATCGAAGTAGCACTTGATGAGTAGTGATCTGTTGGTGGTACGAAACCAGGCGCCGAGGGTCCCATTGCAACCGGGCCCAGATGCGACCGCGTGGGCGTCTGATCCGTCCGCCAACCATTCCATCCTTATCGCCTAATGTTTTTTTTATTCCCGATTTTTACCTCCTCTGTTTGTGATGTCTTCCCCAGACCTATGAATTTTTTTAATACATAAGGATAGGGGCAACGAGCGGTGAAAACGCCGCCCACGTCTCCCGAACTGAGCTACAGCAAGCATAGGCCGCAGTTTAGCTCGTTGAGGAGCCTTTTTCCTCGCCAGATGGCACGGCCCGACCTTCGCGGTCATTATGCTACCTTAGGCTGCAACGAAAATCTATTCTGAGGTCCGAGGCTATAATGACTAGACTGCAATCACAGCGATCAAAACCCCATCTTTGTTCACTGCAAAACATATTTTAAATGGCATTGCACTCACTTTGCTATATTTATGTTACCATGTTTTATCATTTATGTCTCGTATACGCCGATTGTATTAAAGATGAAATTCAAAAGAAGTAATTTCCATAATTGAAGCTATCAGCTTCATACATATTTCGTCTTTATTTCTTTGCTTACTTTCTGCTTACTATTTTTCATAGTTTTTAATTCTGATTGGGAATGGTGGAAAATCGTCATTTTTATTTTCTATGAGATGAGGTGCTCATTTTTATACCCTAGACCTTAGAAGATACTATATTGTTTTTGTCAGGAGGGTCTGGAAGTATGGTAATGTATATATAAATGATCAGGGTCACCTCCTGAATCGATTTAGCCATGTCTGTCTGTCCGTTCGCACGATAACTTTTGATAAAATGAAGCTATATGCTGGAAATTTTGTTCATTTTGATGATGAAATGGTTGATATTAAAGATGAGCATGATCTGGCCAAGGAAACGCCTACCTCCCCTGCATGGCACGACTTCGATATCTGAGGCGCAAAATTTTATCGGCGGTTCATTCACGCTAGATCTAAAATACGAGTGGCCTGAAAATATAAAAAGTTAAGTGGTGATGTATCAATGTAGGATCGTAACTACCTATAGTAAAGCGGAAATTTATTCTATAAACAACTCTGACACTGGATTCTCCCATACAAAAGTTCCAACTTTAAAATTAAATCCAAAACGGTTATGAGTTCGGAGAAAAGGACTTCAGATTCGTTCATTTCAGACCAAATTTGATTGAGACCCATCATTAAAATTCGGCGCCTCAGATAATGAAGTCTTCCCCAGTCGACTTTTAAACACTTCCGCCCAAATCCAAATAAGCAAGAAAATTGTTGTTGTCCGCCACAAAAAAAAAAAAAAAAATCACGACGGTGTCACTAAACCACCACTATTTTTACTCGACGAATCGAAAAACACTTCCACGGTGCTAAGACACCATCCGACTACTCAAAGCCACCCGTTGAAGCCATCAAGTTCACGTCCTCGTTGCCTTTTGACGGACTTGATTTTCTCTAAAATTGGGGGAAATACGGAACGGACCCGCAAAATCAAAGCGCAACCAAAAACAAATGCATCCAGCACCAAGCGGTAAAACAAACGGCCAACAAACCAAACTCAAAAATTGCCTTCCGCCGGTCTCGCCGTTTGCTACTCCATTTGTTTTATATGTAAATATTTCCCCGAAATGTTATTCACTGGCCACAGATCACAAATAAACATTCGGCTTATCGAAAACCACTCATTGGCATAAACGCAGAACCAAAAATGCCCCCGAAGAATGCGAATTTTGATCGAATTGTCGCAATGCTACGGAAAAGTCATCAGCACATCGTCTCTGCACAAACATTGTGCACGGAATCCTTGGCCACGATGCGAGTACGGAAGGAATTACGCGAAATACGCACTTTGACAAATTTAGAGGTGATTTTACGTTCACTTTCCGCGAATATCCATAGAACTGTCTACAATGCAATTTGACGACCTTTCAGCGAGTCCACTCACACCAAAAACTACGACTCCAAAAAAGTTCAAAAATCACCCGAAAATTTCCAAAAATTACAGTCCGTCCACTACTTCACTCCGCCTTTCCCAAAACCCAAACAAAAAGCTCTCTCCAACAGTCCCCGCCGAAACTCCTGTCAAGTTCACCGCTGCGCGGAAACCCTATGACCGAAAACTGCGTTCGGTGTGCACACAAATCGGTTCAAATCTGACGCACACCTAACATTTTTGAATTTGACAACAGGACCACAAAATCAATAAAATATTTTAAATTATGTAAAAAACATTTAATTTTGACTAGATGACAGATTTGGTTCATCAAACGAACGCCTATCTCCCCGCCTAATGTTATCTCAAAAATATGGTAATTTACCATATAACGGAGGTAGCGAGAAATTGTGTTCAAATATTTGTAGTTAGTTGATTTCGGGAATGGGCAAAATCCTATCCTTCCCTATAAAGATGTGGTAAAGAGTTTACGTGTCTCATGGGCTCGTACCTTCCCTATTGAAGTCTATTTGAAGTTTTCGCGTCACCACTAGGTGTGCACAGGTCTAGGGTATATACATACGCGACTCTCGTTGTTTACTTTTTATTTTATTTAATTTTTTTTTTGAGGTTTATGTTAAAAGATACGCTACTATAAAAGGTCATTGAATAATATAGAGACATAGACTAATGGGACTTTTTTTTAAGATTTTAGTAGCTCGGAAAGAACATTACTGGTAAATACATATGTATATGTATAATATATACAAAATTTAGAAATTGGAAGACAAGAGTAGAAAAAATTCGTATTGATTTTCTGAAAAAGAAGAGAATAAAAAAGGTAGTTAAATTATAAGCCACACTATAATTGACTGCAATATTAATGAAGGCAATTCAGATGTATTGAGTGGTATCGGATTTTATGAAAAGATTTGGATATTTTTCTTTTGGGGATCAAAGCAAAGAATTATTTCTCAATTGGCTTTTAAGAGGAGGAAGAGTTTCATTTTCTTTGAATGCAAATGCATAACTTCAAAGTTGCCCTAATGATGCATCGCCATTGGCTCCTATTTCAAAGAACCATTCATACAGAATCGCCGCCAATAATGCTGTCTATTATTAGAGCATTTCCATGAAGAGACAATCTACAAAATGTTCGCTATTTCCTGGAAGATTGTCTCAGTAATCGTATCGATTCTTTTAAATTGTTCTATTCTTCGACTTTCTTGAAATCATTAACACGCCAATATTCACATTCAACTAGCTGAAATATTTCGTCTCAGCCAAAAAGTGTAGTATTTTTACTGAGGCACGTTTCGACACTACTTTCCACGAAATTCACATGCAAAAGTAATGAAAATAAAGCAAACGTCTTCGGAGTGCACGCAGGAAACGTTGACATAGAGCCATTCGTATGCAGTAATTTGCAGAGGAATTTCCCTGGCCAAAATACACATCCACATGACTTTCGTGCGTTGTATCTGCAAATGAACTGAAAATAGATTCATAGAGAAATTGTATGTCCGGTGGAATTTATAAACATGCTAAATAGCGAGAGATTAGTTGATCAGCGCCAGAACGTTGACCCTCGACCACAATCGACTATGGAAGGATCAAATACGATTTTTTTTAAATAAAACTCATTCAGTGAAGGTGACCATAAAATCGATTTCACCATTCGTAGATCGTCAGTAGAATTGTTGGTCTCTTTTGCATCGTATCTCATCTCATTAACTGAACAGAAGGGTTGATGTTCGCCTTTCAGTACGGCTGAAGGCTCAGTCGCCCACAACAAATCCGAACCATCCTAAGAACAAGACGCAAGAAAAATTTGCTATTCTTAATAATAACAACATCGAGAAAAAATGCATGCAGAGACGAGGACTAAAAATGCCATTTCTCGAACAAATTGATCCTACCGTACTTCAAATGTCATTTTGTATGCGTATACAAAGATGCACTACTTTGGAGTGAATATCGGTGGAACCTTAACCGTATATGCGCCAGAACGCAGCAAACCAATCGACCAGTATTATCGAGATATTGTACACAATAAAAAATCCGGTGTAGATAAACACCGAACTGAGGTGCAATGGATTCCAGGCTTTTTAGATGTAATAAAGTACACCGGCGAAAGGTGTAAATAGAAAACACCTTTGGGATAGCATACGGTAATCTATTTCGGTTTAAATATTACCTTTTTCTACATCAACGGAGGAGCCGAATAAGAATCCTGAATGCATTAAGCATCTGGACCACGAAACGTCAACAAGGCATAGACATGCTACAGACAGGCGCATATTTACATATGGGCTATTTGGGCTATAGCCCAGGGCGGCAGAATTATAGGGGCGGCAAATTTGGGAACGAGAAAAATTTATGAAATTTTTTTTTTTTTTATTTTATGTATGCAAAAATATTGTCCATCATGTTATTTTTATTTGGCATTCAAACAATTCTTCAGTGTTAAAACATGGAATTAAAATGATAAAATTTGGTGCTACTTATATGTATAGAGTATCTACTATGCATCGTACGTAGATCAGCTCACCGTAGTATTTCGATATGTGAATTTAGACGGTCGCCCAGTGGAAAGATTTCTGTGCTTTCTTCCCCGAATTGGCCATAAAGCAGAAGATTTGTTCAGTGCAGTGATGGGTATTTTGAAATTAAAACAAATAGATGTGAAAAACTGTAGGGGACAGTCTTATGACAATGCCGCCAATATGTCTGGTATATATTCAGGACTTCAGGCTAGGTTTACACTATCCCCAGATAACTTCATCTGCTGCGTAATCTGGGTGTGGTGAGTTTAAAATTGTATGTATCTGACAGTTGCAGATTAAATCAGCCGGCGCAGATGAAGTAATCACGGTATAGTGTAAACGTAATATAATGTGTCGCTAAAAAAAACTGTCTGAAACACGATGGTCGGCGCGTTCAGACGCTTGTTCAAGCTTAATAAAGATTGGTGCGAAATCATGGAAACTCTCACAGCTATCAGCGACAGCGAAATGGAAAAACCTGCTACCAGGTGTGAATCTTCTGGTTATCTTCGGCAACTGTAGCTGCTTGAAACAGCGATTTTGTCTACTGTTATGGGGTGAGATTCTGCAGAGGTTTAATGCGGCTAGCAAAAAGTTGCAATCAATCGATATTGATTTGGGCATAATTTCCGAACTTTATGGTTCTCTGGCCAAATATATTGATGACATGAGAAACAATTACGATCATTTTGAGCAGCTTGCCATTGAAAAATCATCAATTACTGAGTATGAAGATGCTTCAAAACGCCAAAAGAAAAGAAAGCTACATTTTGATGAGATATCACATGGTGACATAGTATTTACCGGACGAAAATATTTCGAGATAAATATGTACATACAATGTTGTAATCGATACATTATCGTCCGAATTAAACCGCCGTCAGGGGCGGCAAAATTCCAGGGCGGCAGAAAACTTAAATACGCCCCTGGCTACAGATGTTGACGAGTCAATGCCCATGGAGGGGTCAAGGTAATTAACATCATCGTTTGCTGATTCTCCTTTTCATTCATTGTATCTTCTCCTGTAGACTTTTCTCTTTCAATAAGAGCTCGCGCTCGCGCACGGCAAACTTTTTAGTTCGCAGAAAAACTAAATAGTTTAGTCAGAAAAATAGAACATACGGTGTTTTATGAGACCGCGCACACAGCTAAGGCCAGACATCGGGCTGTAGCGCCACAACCATGATGACTAACTCGGTGATAAACATACCCCCAATATTTGCCAGACTGTTAAGTTGAGCCTATAAATACCGGAACCCTTGTCACTTCTAGGTCAATACTTTTCAAGAATCTAAAACACCTAATTCTCTGCACCTGTTTGTCTAACACCTTCCAACCATATTTGTAATTCGCATTGTCGCAAAATTCAATGTTTATATAAACTGAAATCAGAAATTCACTGAACACTATCTAGTACGAGTATCAATTCCAGTGCTTTGTAAACAGGTGGTGTATGAGTAACCCGTCCCTTCCAGTCCTCTCTCCCCCATCTCCCAACATTTGACATCATCTTTTGCATTTAAATTCGATGCAAATCCCAAGGCATACATATATACTGATAATTCAACCTGGATTTGCCTTTTGTTTGGATGATTTACTATATACTCATGCCGGGTAGGAGAAGATCATATTTTAAAGAACGTTTGGAAATTCTCATGTATTCTCGATCCAGTGTACCTTGTCTACCATAAATGTGGACCGAAGACCAAATTCGTTCCGTGCTTTTATCTTTACCTTAAATAATATGTGAAAATTTAAATACATACAGTGGCGGACAAAAGTCTACGGCAGCACCTTATATTGAGGTTTTGGTTAATTGGAAGCTTGAATCAAAAATCCGTTGATGCACATTTTTTCAGTAACGTAAATATATTAATAAAAAAACGAAAACAAAAACTTTTTATAACAAACTTAAAGAGAAATCCATAAAAACATAAAAAATTGAATGGACAAAAGTCTACGGCAGTCAGTGCTGGCTGACTTATACACAAAAAATTTCCAACTAAACCTAACTGTATTTCTTCGAAATGTGTTTATTTGATCTTACTGCCATTCAGTACATGTGCGGCTGCAACTCTACTATAGGTTTATCGCTAGTTTCGAACTGTAAGGACTGCAAAATGTCATCGCGAAAAGAAATTTCTAGTGATGTCCGAAATTTGATCGTCCAGTATAAAAAAGTGCTCGGAAATTGCGAAATAACTGAAACTAAAACGAAGTTCTGTTTATACCATTATCAAAAAATTTTAAAGCAGTGGTTCCATTGAAAATAAGCCGCGAACTGGCCGACCGAAAAAGCTTTCACGCAGAGACATTAGTTCAATTTGAAAAGAAGTGAACAAAAATCCAAAAATAAGTGCTCCAGATTTGGCGAAACAAGTAGCTGCGGTAAGGAAAAAGGATGTCCATGCAAGAACAATCTCGAGAGCATTAAATTTTAATGGGTTTCAAAGCAGAACTTCACGTAAAAAAACCATTAATATCCGCAAAAAACCGACTTCTGCGGCTAGAGTTCGCCAAGGCCCATATCAACAAGGACAATGATTTTTGGAATCGAGTAATTTTTACCGATGAGTTTAAATACAACATGTTCGGGTGTGATGGTCGCATTAAAATATGGAGAAAAAAAAATACGGCATTAGAGACCAAAAATTTGATTCCTACTGTCAAGCACGGTGGAGGTAATGGTATGGTTTGGGGAGCCATAGCTGCATCTGAGGTCGGCAGATTGGCTTTTGTTGAAACTACTATGGACCGCTATGTTTACAAGAACCTGTTGGAACAACATTTAAGGGCATCAATTGAGAAGTTATGCCTTGGAGGGAGCTGGATTTTCCAAAAGGACAATGATCCGAAGCACACAGCACTTTTCGTCAAGAACTGGTTGTTGTACTACGCTCCCAGGCAGCTGAATACGCCTCCCCAAAGTTCGGATTTAAACCTAATAGAACATGTATGGGAGCTTCTGGAGCAGAAAATTCGGAAATGATGCATAAAAAATAAAAATTTGTTGAAGGAAGCGCTCATTACAGAATGGGAGAAAATTACATCCGCAGAAACTGGTAATTTAGTCGGATCTATGCCCCGAAGACTGCAAGCAGTAATTGATGCTAAAGGGGGTCCAACCAAGTATTAAGCCAGCAAATAATTTTAAAAATTCCGAAACGTTTAGTTGGAAATTTTTATTGTATAAGTCAGCCAGCACTGACTGCCGTAGACTTTTGTCCATTCAATTTTTTATGTTTTTATGAATTTCTCTTTAAGTTTGTTTTGAAAAGTTTTTATTTTTGTTTTTTATAAATGTATTTACGTTACTGAAAAAATGTGCATCAATGGATTTTTGATTAAAGCTTCCAATTAACCAGGACCTCAATATAAGGTGTTGCCGTAGACTTTTGTCCGCCACTGTATATTTATTTTATTAGATGGAGAAAATAAAAATTCTGAAAACGTATCATACTATGAATAAAAAAAATAGTTTTGGCTTACTGGTAACGGTTAAAGGTGTGTTTATGTATTTAAACGGTACGTAACGCATATTTTAGTCGAATTCAAAAAAGAAATAAAACTGGATTCAGTGGAATTATTGAATACAAGAAGCACAGACTGTCATTGTTAATTTGGTTAAAAGCTAGAGGTTCAAATCCTGGTTAATTGTACTATTTACAGTGAAGAAGTCGTTTGATTTGATAACGTCTTAGGGCGACCACAGAGTGAAAGCTGGTGCTGGTGTTTTGATTGTGAACTCTCAGCGAAGAGAAAAGTTCACGTGGAACGTGCTCATGGAGCTTTCCCTGCCCTTGCTGCTCAAGATCACATTCGTAATTGTCCGGTGTATGTGTTCAATTTTCTGTGTGTTATGATTGGATTTTTGTATAGAAAATCACCGGACAATTACGAATGCGATCTTGAGCTTTAGCAATAGCATGGGCAGGAAAAGCTCCATGAGCACGTTTCACGTGAACGTTTCTCTTCGCTGAGTGTTCACAATCAAAACACCAGCACAAGCACCAGTACCAGCACCAGTACCAGCACCAGTACCAGCACCAGTACCAGCACCAGTTTTCACTCTGCGCCATAGGCGCCGACTATGGGGGGGCAAGGCACTTTCTACCCCCCCCCCCCCCCCCATATTTCAGGCACAGATATCGTTTTGCAAGAAAAGCGATCCTCACTCGACATCTTCATTCAAACAATCAAACACATATTTAGCTATGACAAATAGGGAAGGAAGAAAGGACATATATAGGAAGATTGTACCACTGAATTCTGTGCTTTAAGGTGCGTTTTGCAAGGCATCACTTTGTGTCGGTTGCAGGCGACGATCAAAAATATACCTACAAATAGTGTTCCGTGCTATATGGCTTGATCGCTAACCGCGAATAATGTACGACGATCGTGTGCCTAATAGTAATGCACCTTAAACAATGCTCCCGGGCCCCGGATCATGACAACCCGTGTGGTATTAGTTGAAAAACGGGTCGTTCCGGTACGAAGAACCGGCTGCCGTAGGAACGTATTAAAACTCGTCGTTCAATTTGCTTATGATTCTTCAAGATACTGTCAAATGGATCTGTTGTGCTAACTAAATGATATTAAAGGCTGGATTATAGTGTGCGTAACGAACACGACTTCTGCTGTCAAATAAAGTTGAACCAATGTATTTCAGATGGCGATAAGTATACTCTGCGCGAACAATACGGGGCTCACGACGATGAGTTCAACTTTGTCGGAATCAACGCGCCACGAAGTGTCAATTCACAAATGCTTGTGTTTTAAAACTGTGGGCGACTATTTATTTTGCTCTAAGTTACTTTTATGCCCTTGGAAGTACATGTTTCTACTCTTAATTTTAAAAAAAATGTTGCAACTTTGTTAGAAGGTCAGTTTTTCACAGTTCAAATGTGTCAAACGAACGCGGACAGAAGATTTAACTATAACAGGCTGAACAGCTGATTTTCGTTGGCTGCGTCTTAAGGACATTTTTCATGCACAATATAACTAAGCGGTAAGACATGAACGGTAAAAATATCTGAGTTTGAATTTAATTAAAATTTAATTCATTATTTTGTGTTATCAAACAAAAAAGCATTATGGTTCCATTTACTAATGTTTGAAAAATTGGCTTCATTCTTAAAAACAAACAACAAACGCCATTTCCATACAACGCTGATGATTTGCACGGTCGGGACCGAACAACTCGAGACTTGACGAAGAAATTGGTTCTAAATTGGTTCACCTCAATCGTGAGACCATTTTGATTGACTGTATGAGACTATACATTCGTATCGATATCAAATATTTACCCGTTTTAAGACATCGACTTACTTAGCTAGCGCTATTAGGCCGTTCTGTCCGTGAACCCATCATCAGTAAATTTTTTTACAGTGTAAGAGATACGTTAATTGTTATTTAAAGAATATGTCACTTTATTGTGAGGATACCATCGCAAAAAAATCACCCAACAAGGCAATCCGGCCGTCAGTATGAAAAGTTGTTGTGCCCCCCCCAATATTTTCTAACAGTCGGCGCCTCTGCTCTGCGCACACTGGAGAAACCAGTTTCATGAAATTTGAAACTAAGTTTCGTGAAACCATTTGATATAAAACATATAGGAAGGCGCACACTGGTTTCTTGAAACTGTAGTCACGAAACTACTTTCACGCAACCAAAAAGATAGGTCTCGTGGAAACCAAGTTTCATGTTGTTTCGTGTTCGACAATGTTTGTTGTTATTTACCAGACCAACCGGGATTTAGACCGTTAAAACACACACACTTTATTTACAAAACGAACTACACACGCATACTAACAACCAACGTCAAACTAGCTCGAACTATCTGTTACCCACGAATAACGACTATTCTCCTTTCCGCCTCCGAGCGGATACTGTTTAACGATCCAACTGCCACTTAGTGTCGAGTCTTACTACTTCCTACTTCCATCTGCCTTTATATAGCTGCTAGACCCATGCATTCGTCAATTAGCGAAGACTAGATTTTTCGCGATGTTCCAGTCTCGGGTTTCCACTACTCAACGAAGGTTCGAGAATCCGCTAGTACTTGTCATGGGTGAATCGAGACTATGGTAGAGCTTAGTACAGTGTGTGTTGTAAGAGATACGCACTCCGTAGACGTAACAATAACAAACCCATCACCTTCTTATCAAGAACCCTATCGAAGACCGAGGAAGACTATGCCGCAAATGAAAAAGAAATGATGGCAATAATATGGTCTATGTAATGAACTCCTTAAGAAATTATCTCTAGGGATCACGTCAGGTTGTGATTAACACGGACCATCAACCCTTAACATTTGGATTAAGTAATAAAAACACGAACCAATTTCAAATAATGTATTCGTTACAATAAAATTCCCTCGAATGAGAAATGACCCACCACGCGAAAGCGCGTGCTGTTCGGTGCGAGCCTTCGCTTATTTTTCGCGCACTTTCAATCAGCTGTTCCATACTTTCAGAGTGTATTCTCTTCTCACTCTCGCCTGTTTCTGACACATGTCATCTGATATCATTCTTCGGAGAATTGCTATAATGGCACAATCTGAAAATTCTCCGCGTATTCTAACTAAAATTCCCCGCAGGCACGTCTCCGATCCGTTAGCAATGACTTCAGCTTCCTGTCCAAGCGGGTAAGTAATTGAAATCATTCTATTGGCCATTTGTCTAATAAGCATTGTTGTGGAGTTTGTGTTCTTAACGCATTCAAAATGGTGGGGGGAGGGGGAAACGTAAGCACGACTCGTCCGCAACAGCTGTGAAGCACCTTCACTTCCGCTTGAGAAGATTAGGCACTTAAAAGTGCAGATAAGATGCAATTTGCACTGTATCTAAATCCAAGTTTTCAATTTCAGCGTTCAACTGGCCCCTGAATGCGAGCGAGCGAATTACATAATTTGGATGATTTCCTTGAACACCAAAGTTGGGACGAAGGCAAGGACTGCGAAATCGAAAGAAGCTCACACGAAAAGTGGCGAAAGTACTGGCTCAGACTATGACGCCTTGCTTGACTTGCACAGACACTTGGGAAAGGCTGGCTGGCGGAACGAGTCCAGACTGGTAGCTCGCAAGTTTGCACTCACAGGCCGGGGATTGTCCTCGAAGCGAGGTCTACGTGAAGGAGACTGTCTTATCAGTTTACCATTCGATTGTTTAATTAGCTTGAAAACCCTTGAAAGTGATTCTGACTTCAGTGGCCTATTCAGCTCGATAGAAAATTTCCCCAAAAAGCCACCGAGCTTCCTGGCAATCGTCGGCTTCTACATTGTGTTCCATCGGCACAAGACGCAGTCCCCGCACAAGGAATACATCCAATCTATTCCGAGCTCCTTTGCGACTCCCTTGTTTTGTTCAAAGAATGAACTTCACTTCCTACCGGACGCGATTCTAGAGAAAATTGTGGCTCAGAATCAGGAATTGAAAACTGCCCACGAGCTTCTCACGACAAATTTATCTATGTCCAAATGTAAGTGTTGCGGAGCAGCCTTCTTTCCCGACATTTGTTCATTGCAAAATTTTGACACAGCGAATATAAGGTTGTTGAACGGCGCGGCGACACGTGCCAAACGACGAAGTTGATTTAGCTGAAACTTGATCCAAGCCGCTCTGCCTCTTCATTGAATAGGAAGGACGTAGGGTTGTAGGGGTTATTATAGGACACTGTCCTATTGGTGAGTTTGCCTGGAGGCGCCATATTCCGCATAGCGATTATTGCAGGAGCTGTGAGGACGTCAATGAGGAGGAGAGCGTTCTATATCTTCTTTGTCATTGGCCGGCCTTGGCTATGAGGTGGAAGAAATTTCTTGGTTCTTGGTCTTTTCGAAATCTGGACGTCCTTAAGAACACGAGTGTCACAATGCTCTTTCGCTTTATCACCAGCATAAACTCGTTTGGTGCCTATGTTTAATTAGGTTACTTTGGTGGTAACACAACGAACCAAATGATGGACTGGGTGTGTGGTTGGCGAGGACCCGGTAGCCCCTTTACCTAACCTAATCTAAATGAATATGCATCCCTTACATCCTGCCATCAGGCCTAGCGGCAGGATTCATAGCAGGTCTGATAGCAGAGTAGACGGCAGGATTTATAGCAGGTCGGGCGGTAGGCTTGATTACCCAACAGAAATTTTGTCAAAAAAAAAAAAGAAAACCTTAAGAAATGAGCGAATTTATTGTGAGCAATGTAAGACAATTCTCTGGTCAGATTACCTCAGTTGTATTTACCTAAATAGGTATTTTTTCATCCAGAAGATACTGGAATTTGAGTATAGTGGCGATTTTTGCATTACTTCGTCACATCTTGGTAACAGCTTTTGACGCTTCTTGTTCTGTAATTACTCTTTATCGTTTCTCTAGCACGTTGTTGTTCCGCATAACATGAACATCATACCGATGAAAAAATTCGCAGAGCCAAAATCGAAATCAAGAATCTGACCACGGAGTCTAATCGTTGCACGAATTGGCGAATTTTCGCATCGGTTTAGGCATCCTCAGGTTTTTTTTACGCTGATTTTCATCTCTGCGAATTTGTTGCGCGAAGAAACGTGGCTATGATGTTACAAGCACGACTTAGTAAATCCATATTAACCTTTATGAAACAGTCAAATAATTCAAGATTGTTGTCTTAGTTAAAACTACTCGTATGCTCCAAAAACATTGAAATTCGTTAATCCGAGAATTTGTGGTTCTTTTACTCACACTTTAGCGGGAAGTGAGCAGGTGTCATTGCAATCCATATTTGGCAATACCGCTAAAACATAAAAATCAAAATCTTTCATAAATGGGCGGATAAAATTAGCAAATTTAGTGGAAATTTTGTAGACAATATTTCCTTCTCTGAATTAATTAATCTGAAGATTAATGGACAAAATGTTGATTGAGTGAATGCGTGGGCTCATACATAAATTTGGTAATGGTCCATTAAGCATCTGATGCTGCTTTAGATTAATTTCGTTTTATCTGCACAACCTTGAAGGATTTACTGTGGATTTTCTCACCTATGTGACGCACTTTATTCGGCTTCTTGTCGAGTCTAAATATACAATAATATATCGGAATTGAAATAATTAACTTGTTGTTGAAATTTTTATGGCGTAGTCTGTAGTGGGTGAGGAGTCAGAAAATTGTAAATAAAATAGAAGGCGCTGGGTTCAATGCAGAAAAGGGAAATTTCGGCTATTTAAAGTCGGTACAATCGAGTTAAATGGACTGACAATCGAAAACTCAGATTAATTGAAGCCACATCCTGAAAATATAAAAAAAAACAAATAAACTAACAAAAATAACCAATTGTGTTTCCTATCTTTGTTATGCAATCTTCTGCAGCAATACAAACAGTTTCCCTTACAGTCAATTTCACAATCCGCCTAAAATAACTTTTCTTAGGCTCATTCACATATCCTGGGTGACATCATTCATAAAGCCCATAGTACGACAATAAAAAAAATAAATAAAAATAACCATCTGAGATCATAAATTAAGAAAAAAAATCTCAAGACCGTGTTTCCCCAACCGTCATACTCCATCTGTCAGCATAATTCTGTGTAATACCCAAAATACGTATTTCTTAATTAGATATCCGTCCGACCGAATATTGTCCATCACTTACTTCAATGACCGAAAAGCCACTGTCCTCCGCCGTCCATAATGCGGTGGACCACTATGAAAGCGCCTCCTTGCTTCACGGCAAAATCAACAAAACACCGAAACATATTGACTTGAAGATTAAGACACGGTGACGGTGCGTTGTGTGGGTGTTATTTTTATCTATTACACGTCGTTCACACTGCCTGCGATGTGATCCGATGCCGATCCGAGCGATGTATTGCGATCATCGCAAGAAACGCGGGACCGGCGCGAAGTGCGATGGCTTTGGCGCGATGAGCAAAATTCAATTACAAACCACTTTAGGTGCGTTCCCATACAAAACGACTGATCTTTGATCGAGGTCTCATATGGGATCTCATCGGATCAAAGTTGAAAGTGAATTGATTGAACGTAAACTTGTTTCTTGGCAATTCTACTACTACTACTACTTTGCCTTAACCCCTAGCGAGGCATAGTGCGTCAACTACTCCTGCGCGCCATCGTACTCTGTTCTGGGCAATGGGGCGCAACTCCCCAAAAGACTTACCCAGTACCTGACACTCCTTTGCCACAGATCGACGCCATGTGATTCGAGGACCCCCTCTTGGTCGGCCTTGGTTGGAAATGGGGTTCCATTTCATGGCATGCAAAGCAATGCAGTTATCACTCTTCCGCAATGTGTGACCTATCCACTGCCATTTTCGCCTGCGTATCAATTCGTCGATTGGCATCTGACCCGTACGCCGACTTAGCTCTTCATTTGATATTGTTTCGGGCCAGAAAATTTTTAAAATTCGACGAAGACATGAGTTGACGAAAACTTGCAGCTTTCTGGTAACTCCTACGGAAACTTTCCATGTACTGCTCCCATACAAAAGCACTGATAGTACCAGGGAGCGAAACAGGCCCAGCTTGGTCTTGATGCTGAGATAACTGCTCTGCCAGATTTTGGACAGCATGCCGTATGCGCGTTTAGCCTGGTTGATACGACGAGCGATGTCCTGCTCCGTACCACCATTTTCGGCAACAATGCTACCCAGGTAGACGAAGTTGTCCACCTTCTCCACAGGCTGCCCATTAATATTGATGGCAATAGGTGTCGGATTTCTTTTTCGCAACGGCGGGCTAAGCACCTTGGTCTTGTTGGTATTAATCTTTAGCCCAACCTTGCTTGCCTCCCTCTCGAGATCTAACGCCATTGCGGACAGATCCATGATTTTGTGGGAGAGTAGGCATATGTCGTCAGCGTAGTCAAGATGTTGTAGATAAGATGTCAAAGTCCATTGAATTCCACTGTCGAGTCCGGATAGAGCTGCATGCAACACATCGCCGATCACAATGAGGAATAGGATCGGTGAGAGGATGCAACCCTGCCGAACTCCACTGCGAATCTCAAAGTCCCCCGACACCTTACCTTTATGCAGAACGCGACATTTCGCGCCGTCATAGGTTGCCTTAATAATAGCCACAAGCTTCTCAGGGATGCCTCTCCTGCGCAAGGCCGCCCATATAGAATCCCGGTTCACACTATCGAAAGCCTTTTCGAAATCGATGAAAAGCAAGTGAAGCGGAGAATCGTATTCAGCGCATTGCTCGATGATGATTCGCAAGGTGTTAATGTGATCGACACAGGAGAATCCGGATCGAAAGCCAGCCTGCTCTTCATCAATTGTGCTTTCTAAGTGGGCCTTTAGTATTTCCAGGACGATTTTAGCTATTATCTTGGCAACGGCAGGAAGCACACAAATGCCTCTCCAATTATTACAGTCTGTGAGGCTACCCTTCTTTGGAAGTTTGATGATCAAACCTTCCTTCCACTCAGTGGGAAAGGTCTCTGTATTCCACGCTTTATCAACAAGTGGGTGCAGCAAATCGGCAGTTACGCTTGGCGCTGCTTGATAAAGTTCGGCAGGGATGCCGTCAAGTCCGGCGGCCTTTCCTCGTTTTAGTGCAATAATTGCAGTGACTATTTCCTCTTTAGTCGGGGCAGTGGACCGTATACGCACATTTTGATGGTTAGCTAAATTATCAATATGAGGGGGAACTTCACCAGAGGTTACACGGTTCAAGACCGCGGCGAAGTGTTCTTTCCACCGCCTCATTTGATCTTCTTCCAAGATAAGTAGCTTTCCATCACTATCTTTCACCGTATGTTGGCAGGAGTTACGACCACCTGTAAACTCCTTGATGACACCGTATACGGCGTTTAAGTTGTTACTTCTAGCGGCTTCTTCTGCTGACGCTAAAAGAGAATTGGCATAAACTCTTTTATCGCGTCGCACACTACGCTGAACTTCTCGAGCTTTCTGACGGTAAAGGAGTTCGATGCTGCTTCGATTGTCGTCTGATGCTGCAGCCAAACGAACTTTCAGCTCCTTTCTTTCAACAATCCGCTGCCATGAAGCGTCGGACATCCAGGGCTTATTCCGGCAATCCGGGTTTGGGCCAAGGATGGTATTTGCGCTATCAATGTACGCATTTTTTATGGCATCCCAGTTTTCGTTTATGTCACTATCTGGGTGACTAGTTATCTCAGCCGCTTTTTGCGCAAGATGGTCATTATATTGTTGTAAGACAGCTGGATTTTTTAGTCGAGCGGTGTTGAATTTGCGGGGCCTGGATCTTTCGTCGCTGGGGCGGCGCACGGCTGCAATACGCAATCGAACATTAGCGATCATAAGATAATGGTCTCTTCCCATCCCAATATCGGCACCCTTCTTGTTTCGCACGTCCAGGAGGCAACTCTTGAATCTTTTACTAATGGCAAAATGGTCGATCTGATTTTGTGTTCTGCGCCGATCAACAGAGGACCAACTGATTTTGTGGTGGTCCTTATGCTCAAACATAGTACCACCGATGAAGAGACTGTGAAAGTTGCAGAACTCTACAAATCTTTCACCGTTGTCATTACGATCACCAAGACCGTGTCTCCCCATCACATGTCTGAGCCCATAGTTATCAGCGCCAACTTTCGCATTCAAATCACCCATGACCATTATAATGTCACCCTTAGGTGTTCTGCTCTGAACGGCGTTTAGTTCTTCGTAGAAGGAGTCTTTTGCCAAGACATTGTCGGGTTCAGTAGGGGCATAACATTGTATTATTGAGATGTTCCTCATTTTGGTTCGGAACCTGGCGGTCAAGACCCTGTCAGAGACCGGTTCCCAGGATAAGAGACAGTTTCGCGCGGATCTGGTTAAAAGGAGCCCCACACCTGACTCACGGCGACTACCGGTAGCTTTACCGGAATACAACATTACAGTGCTGCCCGTTGGAGAGATGAATTCTCCGTCGTTCCACCATCTTATCTCACTAACTCCTAAGATATTTAATTTGTACCTCAGAAATTCACTCTCTAATTGAAGAAATCGTGCGTTCTGGGGACCTTCTGAATTATGTGTGAACTGTTTGAATTCGCTCCTTGCAAATCCGTGACGTTCGATTCAAACTGGATCTGAGACCGAGTGAAAGAAACACGATTTTCGTGATTTAATGCGAGTACGAGGGTAATTGCTTTGTGACTTTGTGGGGGTGCGATTGACACTTTGGGTTAAATGCGTGAATATTGTTAATTGCATTGACCCCTTCAGGGGCATGAGTGCGTCAACATCTCTATCTAGCATTTCTATGCCTTGTTGACGTTTCAATAGCATATCTACTTTTCAGAAGTGCAGTTGCTAGCATGCACCTCCTATCTGCGCCGTCTTTATACTGACAACCCCGGAGCACTGTGGAAGTTCTATCAGCACCCACAGGCAGTTTTTGGACGTGCCGAGATTTGAACTCCGAGCTCTAGATTAGTATCGTAGAGCGGTGACCGAACGACCACGGCCACCGAGCGCGACAATAATTTGAATATTGAACAAGCTTCAAAGAAAACATCGTATAGCAGACAGTGTGAACGTACCCTTACACTCACCTTGACTAGTTTCGGTGAACTATACGCGGGGACTATCTTTTATCTATTTTCTATACAACATTCCTTGTGCTTGGCTATGGCTCGCTGTTTTCCGCACAAGGCCTTTGCTATCTTGACGGGGCTGTCTAGACAAGACATTTGTTCTTTATTTCAGCACTTCTGTTCGTTAAGACTAGCCAAATAGACAAATTGAGTGTGTGACCAAAAGCATGTGGTATCAAACTATATAGAAAAAGACTTGAAGAAAGTCCAATTTCCGGCACGGCAAAATGCCATTAAAGGAAGTGTGACGAGCGCTAACATATGTTCACAAACGGTGTAAATAATGCCACCTAATAAATTTCGTCAATCTGTTTTATTGGATAGGCGCAATTCATTCTTGTTTCTTAGACGAATGGTCGCCTATCTTTTTGGGTTGGATGTGGGGTTGGGTGTGGATCACATGGATGCCAAATGGCCACCTTGGCAAATGAACAAGATTGGCGAATTGTGTCATTGCTTCAAGTACATTCGATGGATTTTCTACCTACTGCCACAGCAACAGCTGGGGTCAGGTCAGGAATCTTGCATTGGATTGATTGAGTGATTGATGAAAGGTGATAGTGGTCACCCCGATTTGCTTCATTGAGTTACATGCACATGAAAACAATTCACTGCACCGACACGACGCAACGTGGCTGTGAATGTCGCCGAGAGTTATTGCGCGTGAAGGCCGCTACAGATCTGTTCAAACTGTCCTGATCTTCGGAATTTAGGGATCTGTTGTGGCTGAAAACGGACTAGATAATTGGACTGTTCACAGTCGGCCGAATCACAATCGAAAATCGATTCGGGACTACTGCGCGGTATTTTCGAAGAGAATTTTTGAACTGCACATTATTTCCGAAATTTTTTTGGCTGTACAATTTCAGACTTTACAACATGTTTGTATTTGTATTGTAAATTGGATTTTTGGACTGCACCTTTCGACTGTGCAGTATTTCCGGAGAGGATTTTTGATTGTAAAGTTGAACTGTGCAGTTTTTCCAGAGACGGTTTTTGGACCTCGCTGCTGTACAGCATTTCCGTAACAAATTTTTGGACTGTTTTCGGAGAGTCTTTTTGAACTGAACAGTAATTCTAGAGAAGGGTTTTAGACCGCAAAGTTGGACTGTACAATATTTCCGGAGAAGGTTTTTATATTGCACAGTTGGACTGTACAGTTTTTCCAAAATGTCTGTGACGAAGGGCGTTGGGACGTTTTGAAAAATCCTCTTCGGAATTCGATACAGTCCTGGCTCTCCGGATGGACTGGGGGAGTGTTTTTAGATCGCAAAGTTGGACTGCACAGTATTTCCAGAGGAGGTTTTCATATTGCACAATTGGACTGTACAGTTTTGCCGAAATGTCTGTGGCGAAGGGCTTAGGGTGGGTTTCCAAAAACTTTCCTCGGATATCTGTACAGTCCTGGCCCTTCGGATGGCCTGGGGGAGCATTTTTAGACCGCACAGTTCGACTGTACAGTATTTCCGAAGAAGGTTTTTATATTGCGCTGTTGGACTGTACAGTTTTTCCGAAATGCCTTTGGCGGAGGGCCTAGGGTCCGTTTCCAAAAATATTTTTCAGAATTTTGTACAGTCCTGGCTCCCCAGATGGTCTGGGACCTGGGAGAGTGTTTTTAGGTCGCACAGTTGAAAACGTCTGTAGTTAAAGGCTTTGGGTTCGTTTTCAAAAATCCTCTGGAAAATCGGTACAGTCCCGGCTCTCCGGATGGCCTGGGAGAGCGTTTTTAAAACGGCATAGTTGAACTGGACAGTTTTTCTAAAACGTCTGTATCGAAGGCCTTAGGGTCCGTTCCCAAAATTCTCTTCGGAATTCTGTATAGTCCTGGTTCTCCTGATGGCCTGGCAGAATCCAAAGAGGATTTTTGAAAATGGATCTTTAGCTTTTACTGAATAAGCTTTCCTATCAATCATTTAGACAAGTGCGACTGAAAGATTGTAATTTGCTAATATGTATCATTTAGTGTGCACACATATCTAATTGCCCTTAATAATTTTGATTATGTATGGCCATGCAGTTGTAACGACTTGTTTGGTCCATTGACGAATACAGTTCATCTTGAGTAAGAGTATGTAATCCAATAGCCTAGCATGCCAACTCATATCTACAATCAACTGTATTACTTAATAAACATTCTGCATCCATTGAACTCTCTTCTAAATATACGTGATACATCTTTGCCAATTTACCAACATGTTATGTCTGAAGATCATTGTGCGGGGTGGGTTGGGTGGTGGTACCCTCGACTACTTATCTGTTGGCTACTTAGCTCCCATTCAAATTCAGCCACATGTCTAGTGATAGCCACTTTTGACGTCGTCTTTCTATCATCTGTACAGATTATGTGATATACTGAATGTTGCCAATTGAATGGTCCCTCCTGTTCTGTGCATATTTTCCGTCTGCTGCCCTGCCACTGCCATACTCAGGAAATCTTAATAGTATGTTTGATTTGATAGACATGGACGCTTAACTTTCTGATACACATGTGTGTACTTTATTGCAGCATCATTGTTCTTCGTTGCGCTCTTCTTTAGATCGACCGATCTAATCTAAAGGCGCCAATTCACTGTCAGTTTAACTGACGGTATTCTTTCAGGAAAATTGACGAGAATCGTCAGCGCTTGAGATTATCGTCAGTTATTCCCAAAGCTTCTCGTCAGTGCTTTAGATTACTTCAGTTTTTTGTCAGTTATTTCTACATTCTCTTGTCAGTTATTTCTTCAGTTTCTCGCCAGCGCTTCAGATTATTATCGTCAGTTATTCTTTCAATTGTTCGTCAGCACCTCAGGTTATCTTCATTTATTCCTACAGTTTATCGTTCAGTTATTCCTACAGTTTTTCGTCAGTGTTTAAGATTATCGTCAGTTTTTCTTACAAATTATCCTCAGTTGCAGTTTCTCCTCAGAATTTAGTTTTTGTTGAGTCAGCACGCCCGTTTACCACGTCACTTAAATTAATATTGAGTGGACTGTTAGCTTACCATCAGTTTTTCCTGCAGGACTATCACGTCAGTTAAAATGATAGTGAATGGGCTACTTTACTAAACCAACACTGCTACTTGTGAGCTACTGAAGCTCCACAATCTTGCATCAAGCATGACGCCATGACCTTCTCATCTTTGCCTCATGCAGGGGTCAGTTGTCAAGTTGCGGGTTCCAATCCAACCAATATTCTGCGTCTGACAATCAATTGCCATTATGTTGTCGCGCCTTAAAAAAGTGCCATCCATCCAAACGTCTTGTGATTGTCGGTAAATCAAAGAATAAGAATATATTTTTAGTACTAGTAGAGATCTTCGTGCGTCGTGGGGATCTATGAATAGAGAGGAGATAATAAGTAGTAGCGAAAATGTGTTATTGATAGAAAATCAAGAATTTGAGTGAGTGGACACAATGACGTTGAAAACAGATTTAAATATTGTTTAAGTGAAATATGTGTCTAAACATCAGACGATTTTGCATCACATGCCGAGGTTTGTATGTTTCTTTTTAGTGTTTTGTTGTTATTTTTTTAAATAAATTGTTATATTGTATTTTTAAGTGATTTCTTAAGCTTGATATTTGAAAAATTTGGGGATTGAACGTGATTGTTTTTTTTTTTGCTAATTTTAGAGCATTCAGCGGACAGATTAATTGATACGTTTTATGAATGTACTCGTATAGCATCCGCGCAGACATTCGATCGCCCTTGAATACTAGGCGCTGATAATTACCTGGGTCTTTATTAAAAGACTCTGCGCTGTCGGTGAGATAAAGGACATGTACCGAAGGGTGTGTACTTGTGAGCCTTTGTAGATGTGTTCATCATCATCGTGGCGCGACAGCCCGACGTCGGGTCTTGGCCGCCTGGATCATTGTCCTCCAATTATCTCGGTCACGTGACCGCGTCCTCCAATTTTGGGAGCCCAGCAGCTGCGCGGCGTCCACACCTACTGAGCTCTCCCAACGAGATCTCGGTCGTCCTCGCAGTCTCGCTCCGTCGACTCGTTCTGCATTCATTACTCTCTTAGGCATGCGATCATCGTCCATTCTTTGTACATGCCCTGCCCATTGAAGTCGTTGTAGTTTGACGATTTTCGAGACTTGCAGCTCATCGTACATTTCATACAACTCATGGTTGTACCGGATGCGCCATCCATCTCGATCGCAAACAGCCCCGAAAATTCGCCGTAGAACCTTACGTTCAAAAGTGTCTAGCATGTTTTCGGAGGCTTGAGTTAGGGTCCATGCTTCGCAGCCATAGCATAGCACTGGTCGTATAATGGTTTTGTACACGCGGAGCTTCGTGTTTCTGTGCACATGCTTCGATTTCATTATGGGGAGAACCGAGAAAAAAGTCTTATTAGCTAACTGTATCCGTCGCTTGATTTCGTCAGTTTCGTTGGCGTCCCTTGACAGGTTGCAACCCAGGTAGATGAAGTTGTTCACGAACTCGATGTTGAGGTCCCCCACGTTGATGCTCGGTTGTGCAGGTGTCCTTGTCACCGATTGCATCATTATTTTAGTTTTACCCTCGTTAATACGTAATCCAACTTCCTTTGCAGCGGTATCGAGCGTATGCAGAAGTTCGTCTGCGTCAGCCAATCTTCGGGACATGATGTTGATGTCGTCGGCGTACGCTGCTAATTGTGTCGACTTGATGAGCAGCGTCTTGCTGTTGTCCATATTCATGGCCCGAATAACGTATTCCAGTGCTAGGTTGAAGAGCGTCGGTGCCAGTCCATCGCCCTGTTTCAAACCAGTGCGTGTTTCAAATAGATCAGTAAGTCTATTCTGGATCCTGACTTGTGAGACGGAGTTGGTCATCGTCATCTTTGTCAGTCGCACTAATTTTGCTGGTATACCAAATTGCAGCATGATGTTGTACAGTACTCCACGATCGATACTGTCGTATGCCTGCTTGAAGTCGACAAAGATTTGGTATACGTTTACGTTGTATTCCCAGCACCTCTGGAGTATCAGTTTGACTGAGAAGAGCTGATCGGTTGTGGAGCGACCAGGTCTGAAACCGCTTTGATATTCGCCAATGACTCGTTCTGCGTACGGTTTTATTCTATTTTCCAGAATTTTCGTCAAAATTTTATAGGACGTACAAACTAGTGAGATGCCCCTGTAATTCTCACACCGCAATTTATCTCCCTTTTTATGGATTGGACAGATGATGCTTCTGCGCCAATCGTCTGGGATCTCCTCGTTCTCCCATACTCGCAGGAGTAATTGATGTATGGCATCAACTAGACTCGTTCCACCGAATCTTAGCAGTTCAGCTGGGATCTCGTCAGCGCCCGGCGCTTTATTTCGTTTTAGTGACCGCAACGCGAGATCAACTTCCTCTACTGTCGGGGGTTGAATGGGTGGGCCTAGATCAACAATATCATCGAGAGCTTCCTGTGTGGGGATGTTAGATGGTCGGTTTAGAAGCTCTTCAAAATAAGAGGCCCATCGTTTGTTAATACCATCGGTGTCGCTGATGATGTTTCCATCCTTGTCCTTACAAAGGCTAGTCCTGGGTTGGTAGCCGTTCTTAATTGTATTTACTAGTTTGTACGCTTGTCTGGTGTTCCTATTAGCTAAGTTTTCGTTTATGTTCAGCAACTGCTCGTCAAAGTATTTACGTTTCTTACGTCTAATTATTCTATTCGATATTCGCCGTAGCTCGTCATATTTTTCTCTTCTGGCTCTGGTTCCTCGTTGAATCCATTGTCTGTAGGCCTCGTTTTTCGCGTCAAGTGAATTTTTGCATTCTTCGTCGAACCAGTCATTTCGCGCTCGCCGGGCTTTATATCCCACGACCTTCTCTGCGACATCCTTGATGGTACCCTTGAGTTCTTCCCAGAACCCATGGACGCCTGTGTTGCTGATGTTGTGTAGCATAGGTGATAGTTTTTCCTCAAGGGCGGTAGTATACGCCACCGCTGTAGCATCACTCAAGAGCTTATCAACCGCAAAGATTTTGGGAGGGCTGATTCTTGACTGGTGCACTGAGGAGATTCTACATCTGTAGGTCGTCTTCACCAAGTGATGATCTGAGTCGCAGTTTGCTCCTCGATAGGAGCGGACATCCATGACACTAGACGCCCATCTCCTGCAAATGAGGACGTGGTCAATTTGGTTGACGGTATGTGCGTCTGGGGACTTCCAGGTTTGAGGTGATTGTCCACTATAAATGCTACTCCAAACTCCTTGCGGCCCGATGGTTTGCCACTTGTAAAAATTGTGTGCGATTTCTTGTCATTAATCTCGCTGCCAAGCCAATTTGTTTCCTGGACTGCAGTAATGCTCAGTTTGTACTTTTCGACCTGTTGAAGGAGGGCCTTCTCGGCCCCCGGTTTGTTCAGGGAGCGTACATTCCAGGATCCGAAAGAATAATCCTTTATTCGTTTGCGTGGTCGTCGTTGTTGATCCGTCCAATCCGAGGCTTTTGTTCCAGGTTTCTTGACATGGAGTGGTTTTTACAAGGACGAGTTGTCAGCACGTCGCTTAACCCCATTCGGGGGATGGCCTCGGAGATAGCTGCTTCAGATGGTTTAATAAACGTGCTGGAGCCCACACAACTATGTAGCAGGTCCAACTACGCAAGTCATTCCATCCTACTAAACCTGAGACGCTTAGGTGTTTGTCAGCCATTCAGGCTACTGCCTTTTCCAAACTGTCTTATCGCTAAGACATTGGCCGTCAGCGAATTGATACACTGCCGTTACCAGGGGGCGCCCACGCGGAGGACTATGGAAAAGGTCTTTGCCCCCCTTGTAGATGTGTTGATGATTCTATTTTTTCTCCAATTTCTCTCAAACAACTTCAAGTCGTGCCTGCAGGTCTTGGATGATCGATTCCAGAGGGAGATTGTTGGCTAATTATTGGGCATTATCAGTTAGCGACCCCCTTGGGGACATTCGACAACTAAAAAAAACCGGCGCTTATACTTGCTGGTCGATCGTTTGCAATACCGGCACTCAGAAATACATAAAACCATACTGAAATCTCAGATTGTTTTTTCTATTATGACTCGGTTTTGGTTTAAGTAGCCTACACTCCGTCGAATTATTTGATGTCATTTGAAATTTATGTCAAATTCTGAAAGGATATAAAATTAAAATTTTTATTAATTTTACGTAAAATGACCAATGAATTCGATGTTGATCTTCGCTTGGACGAGGAGTTTCTCTTCATATTCAAGTTTTCCAAGGAAATTTTTCAAAATTTCACCGATCGATCTCAAGAAAACGAACTTTTTCAACAATGGCTCTCGAAATTGTGCATGGAAAAAGTGGATGGATTGCCGGCGAAACGTCTTCGCAACACCTACTTGGTGCGTTTGCTATCCTGTCTGCGGGAAGGTAAATTGGCGGAACCATTTCTAGTACCGCCCAAGGATGGTCCACTTGGGGCGTTGGACGTGATGGAGATTATCGACAAGGAACCACCGTGGCTCAAGCAATTGATAGTCGAATCGGAGCGTCAGACTGATGTGGAGAAATCCAAAGATTGTCGCGTTTATCTTAATACGAAAGTGTTTGAAGAGAATCGGGGAGCGTGTGCGTATCTTGCCATGTCCGTAGCCGATGAAGGCGATATTCCGCATTGGGTGCAGACTGGTGATCGAAACAAATTTGAGAAACATTTGGACGAGGTCTTTCGACATTTGACTTTGTCGCAGCAAGGTGCCACTGGCGTTGAGACGAACGTAAGCGACGAAACAAAGTTCAGGGAATTGATACAATATTTGATTGAGTGTATAGGAGCCGAGTTGAATGAGCAAGTCGATCCGCAGATGAACGATCATGTTGAAATGATATTGGCGAGATTTGTCGATTATATTCAGGACACGCCGTTGGAACAAGAGGCGGCCAAGTTACCCAAAGCTCGGCAAAGGGACTTTTTGTTGTCACATTTGCAAAGTCAATTAATCAATAATTTGTAGGGAAAAAGTAGCATATGGCGATTGCATATGACTGTTTGGTTATATTTGTTGGCGACAATTAAATAAAATTGAATTGTTCTAGGCAACACGTTGTTTTTCTTTTCCTTTTTAAATCACCTGACTACAAGCTACAACGTTTCAAGAATGTGCTTATGTCCTCAGGGCTAAAAACCTCCCCCCTACACTTCCGGACTCTCTATCATCAGGGACTTTTGAGCACATATTCAGGGGACTGTCCCCAATAATTGTGCCTAAGTTCAAAATTACACGATTTTTTCCTACTTTTCATTCCTAGCCTAGATTACTATCGAATGTGAAAACATGAGTTTAATTTTTTATACCCTTCGTACTACCCCATCTACCTAGATGATACGTGAGTATTGAAGTTCAAATTTACGATGCAAATACGCTATGCGCGTACTGCCTAAAGCGAAAATTCTTTTCAAATCGATGTCTGTCTTAGGAATGCGAACCTACCTACGTTACCCGGCATCAAGTCATTTTCGTTTTACGTAAACACGCTATGTCTGAACTGCCTAAGGCGGAAATTCACTTCAAGTCAATGACCACTTTGGGAATACGAGCCTACCTACGTTACCCGCCAATAAGTATATTTTCACTTTAGGTAATACGAATGAAGCGTGTTGTACCTATATAATATAATCATGGAGTACAATTTTGGGGCGATATTTCGTAATTTTCTTGGGGGGATAATTCATATGAAGTACCGCCCCAAATTTGGGGGAATATGTCATCATTTTTGGGGGTTAAAATTCATTTTTTGGGGTGTTCTGTCGTTTGTTATTGGGGTGATATGTCACGATGACATATCACTCCAAAAATGGGGTCTTCTACCATCCTTTTTTGCGGTGATAATTCATAGCGCCCTTTTGGTCCTATGTATTATACATCACCTGTGTTCTTGCAGCCAAATTAAGTTTTTTCGATTCATTGTCCATCGAGATGTCCCTATAAAAGTTACGTTTTAAAAATGGGCCCAACCTAAAAATTCAGGAAATGTGCGCAATTATTTTTTTTTTTTAATTAAGACAATTTGCCTAGTACTTTCTACTTTTATTACACTAATGTTGGTTTCTGATTAGAATTCTTTAATAAGAAGCTGACCTGAATATTTATGCTTCCAATTCTATTGAAGTGGCACAGCTCATTTCACTTCAAATTTCAAATATCGCTCCTTTCGTCCACGCTTTTATTATACTCCTGACTTGTAATAATATCCCAGTTCACTGATGATTTCTATTCTCTTTTTTCATTTCAGGACGGAACCATAAAACATCTGAATGTACTGAATCGGATAAGACGACATCCTCTCATATACAAAAGCGTTCCAAGAAAATATCAAGTATTTCTTTAAATATTCCAGCTGCCGGACTAGGATCACGACCGCCCAGTATAGTGAGCTCAGTGAGTACAGATGAGGGAGGCTTCAACGAACCATCACCCGAAATCAAGGCTAAACTCAAGCCCGCATATAGTTTTGATTCGCAACCACCACCACCACCACTACCAGCGTCACTGCCGACATCCAAAACCGTAACATCAGTCGACGTAAACAACGACCATGAATTTAAGAAACTTGAAAATGTGCCAAAACCGACATCAGCATCAATATCATCCTCATCAATCCCGATTCCATCCAATCCCATCACATCAAGCACCACCGCCACCGCGACCCTTATCACTGAGCAGGACACAAGTCCAAAAGACGAGGACAAACCCTCCCTCAATTACGTGGACGTTGGCTATCGATTGAACCCGGACGGAAGTGAGAGTAAACAGATCTATGGCGAAGCGGAACTGTATCAATCTGCTACGGGCGATTCCAATGTCGTCATCAGTCGAAACTTTCACCATCCCTCGAATCGATTATATGACGATGAGTCAACTGTTTATGCCATAATCAAGCCCGAAATTCCGCCACCTGCCGCTGAACTTTTCTTTGACCAGCACACAACGGCGACAACGACGACGACGACCATGGGGTCGAGTGAAACGCATGAAAAGTCCGATGATTGCGACAAGGAAAAGGATCATCGTTACAGTCGTGACAATGAAAATGACGATGAAAACAACTGTGACGAAGTTGTCGAGAGAAGAAGGTCGTTTGTGTCGACGTCACGTTGGGATGCTCAGGATAGTTTTGAGAATGCCGAATTGCCTGCTCTGCCACCCCAAAAGCCACCACCACCACTGCCCGTAGGACCTCCGTTGGATATACAAGACGTGAAGTATGTCGATGCCAGCGAAGGCGAAGATGAAGGACCGGACGATAGCTTACCCGATGCTATGACCGCTGATGAGGCTGAAAGATTGTTGAGTTCAAGGTAAGTTTTTTTTTATTGGCAGATTTAGTTGTTTGTCATTTTCATGTTTGTTTGTTCATTTGAAGTTTGTTGAAGTTTTTGTGGTTTGTTTACAGTTGATTTTTAGTTATTAGCATGATGGTATATAGTTGAAAAGGACGAAATGCGAGTCTGTAGAGAAGAGCGGGTTCCTGAATTTATTGAACATGGAAAATCAGTATCTGGAGCCTCATGGAGTAAGGTCTTCATAAGATATGATAACTGGGAAGAATCTCTGCTCAAATGATCTGGAGGGATCCCATAGATAATTTTTACCCAGGTCTTGTCCAAGGTACTTACTTTCCAAAAGCAAAGTCATAAAGGTGGTTTAAATAATTATTATTTTAAACTTACTTTCCCATTGGTCTGAATGTTCTTACAAATTGGCCTAATCCAGGGCCGTACGCAGAATTTTTTCTAGGAGGTGTTTTTCCAAAGCCTGGATCGAGTTTTATAAATCCAAGGAAAATAAGACGTAGATAAGCTTGAAAACCAGTTTCAATAATAACCAACGTATAGCCAGGGAGGGGTAGTTTAGTGCATTGAGGCGCCTGATGTCTCATCGTCTTCGCGGGCTCGAATCCCGTCGTGGCCATTTTTTTTTTGTGTTGTCTTCCCCCTGTGGTGTGGGGCGTGTAAGAAAAACTCCTCTGTTGAACGAGGCGAAACTTGTTCTCTCCAACAAAGTCAAGTTTTTGGGGTCATCCTGGACAGGATGCTGGGCTACTGTTGCGCTATACTCGTGTAAGAAACCGATAGGTTGGAAATGGGGCCTACAACCGAAGATTGTATTTTGGCTCTATGCCTTCTGCGGGGAATTGACGTCTGGTGAACTGCTTTCAACTTTGCGGCTTACCAAAACATGTTGAAGAAATTCCAAACAATAGTGAGTGTTACCTTTACAGGGGCTCTGAGAACAACACCGGCGGCTGCTCTTTATGTGCTGCTGAATATGCTCCCCTTAGATAGTTTTTCTCAACAGGTGGCCGACGTAGCCATCAAGCCATCCGTCTTCGGGGAAACTGGTCAGTTTACTGTGTCAACCACGGGACGCACGTCTGTTCTTTACAGTTTGCATATTCCTGCGGAGACGGATTACACTCTCCTCAAATATTTCCTCGGTAAGAATTTTGTAAGCCTAATCGCGGCTATTTGGAAGGCTGTCGCCTGACTGTCCCATAATATCATAGCTGCTATAGGAATATTACCATCTTAACTGAGAGCCGGTCGGGCATCAGATCTCTTGGGTCTATTTTTTAATACAAACTCGAGGAATGTTGCCGAATGTCGCACCTGAGGAAATTTTCGAACATTTCACTTTGCTGGATCCCGGCCCATTGTGGGTTTTACGGTAACTGCCGAGCGAATGAATTGGCTCGAGAAGGCACGAATGGGGGACCGGGCTAAGTTATCACCATTTCGGGTGGTCCTTAGCAGCCTGAAAAATGATGGTAAATGCTGACACGTCGAGTACTGCCAACGCCAGATGGAGTAATGGTAGCACTTGTATTGTAACTAGGTAACTTTGGCCTAGGCTCGATCCTCAACACTCTGCGGACCTGTTGGCGTTGATTAGAAGAAACCTGGTCACACTGGCCCAACTTTTAAACATGAATACGTTTTTAGGTACCTGTCCACTTTTTCGATGGCTAGAATCATTGTACGGCCACCACTCATTATACCCTTCACGGATGTGATAGGGTATATTAACTTTGTCATGAAGTTTGCAACGCACAGAAGGAAGGATCTTCGACCATATCAGCTATATACAATATATTCTTGGTCAGTATGATGAGACGGGTCGATTAAGCTTTGTCCGTCTGTTTGTCTGGTTCTATGGAAACTAGTCCCTCAGTTTTAAAGCTATCGAGCTGGAATTTTGTACAAAGTCTTTTTTCTATTGCATGCTGTAAATATGTCGGAACCTCTCCTGGTTAAACCAATTCCCACGCCCACTTGTACGCGATACCGTGTGATAATAGCAATCGCTTTTTTAACAACCATGCGGAGCAGAGCAGGTAAACACCATACAGTTATACTAACAACTTCATCTAAGTTGCTCTGGATAGAAGGTTAGTGCAGGAATTCTACTCTGTTAAGTAGTCTTTCTTCAGGGGCGATCAGTAGCTCAGTGCGTAGAGGCGCCAGTCTCATGTTTAACTACGGTCGTTACGGGTTCTGTCTTCCACCTGTGGTGCCGAGTCATAATAATAAGCCACAACATCTCCCGACTTGTCGTAGGTAGGCAGCTAAATGGGAGCGGAAGGTGCGTGCTGGCAACATGCATCGTCTGAAACTGGCTTATGCCCACGAAACGTCAGCTTGGAATAGTTGACGCGGTATACCCCACTAAGGAGTTAGAGCGAATGAGTAGGTGTCGAAGTTTTTGAGCAATCTTGATCTGCTCTATCCTGCTCTGTACATATAAAACGCAGCTATCATTTCATAGTCAATTCCGTTAGCGTTTGTTGAGCGTGGGTGTGCAATTTAAATGACTGGTCGACATTAAAACCACAACATGAGGAATCACCGAGCATTATAAACGGAATTCCTTTTTCTCTCTCGCTGTGTGTCAAAGAATAGAGAGTTGGAGAGGTTGGTAGTCATTGTCGAGTCAGTCCTATTGAATTAATCGCCATGCAAACATTGCCTCTGTGTACTATTGTGTGTCCTTTGAATGTCAGCCACTATAGTTTGCCTCTAACCTCTGGCGAACAGGAGACTAATGAAAAACTCGTCAAAGCACACTCTGGATATGTACTGAGGGTGTGCTTGGGCCGTCAACAATTAAAATCATCCTTTTTGCATTGCCAGGATAGAGTGACTTGTTTGAAAGAAATGAGGAAAAAAACAACATCCTTGGTTGTAATCCAGTCGGAAGAAAGCGCGACGAGTGGAAGTGTGTGTAGCTTTTTTTTATGGATTTTAATGAGAGGGTGTTGCCGACGGGGCGATTGCAAGTAATAATGGAATGAATGGACGAATGATTAAGAAGAAAAGGGTTCAATTGTTTGAATAAATAATCGATGTAAAGAGTGAATGAAATGTGGAACAATGAAAGGGTTTAAAAGGGAGCGTGAAAGTCTGCAAACTGGCACGATTAATTGCGATTTAAGATTGCATTCATTAAAAATGTTGTGTATACGGGGTGTTTGATGGGTAAGTCGATTAAGATTAGGGTGCCGATCGTGGGGTCTATTGTGCTATAGCCCAAGAGTGTAATTGCAGGTCTAGGGTCGACTGTAGAGTTTGATGAAGCCCACACATATCTACTCAACCACCTAGATTTGAATGAGCCAACCGCCTCCGCTTCAGGGAAACCTCATCGAGACACTCCAGGCGGCGGCGGATGTGCTGAGAACTCACATCATCAGATCTTGTAAAAACGACAATTGGTGTCAGCGACAATACTCATTTTGTGCGAGTGGCTCCTTACACAGTCAAAAATTACCTAGGGAAAATTCACCGGGATTCGGTGTGCTATTATGACGGTTTTTTTCGGTGTAAATAAAATGCCTTTTGTGCGGATGTATCCCGAACGGATATTATTGTCGCACTCGGTGGCCGTGATCGTTCGGTCACCGCTCTACGATACTAATCTAGAGCTCAAAAACTGTCTGTGAGTACTAATAAAACTCTTTCAGTGCTCCGAGCTTGTCAGTATAAAGACGGCGCGGATAGGAGGTGCATGCCAGCAACTGCACTTCCGAAAAGTAGATATGCTATTGAAACGTCAACAAGACATAGAAATGCTAAAGATGTTGACGCGCCCATGCCCCTGGAGGGGTCAAGGCAATTAGAGAGAGAGAGACTTATTATATCCTAAGGAGCTGTTTGTTCGAAGCCCACCCAGTCAGACTCACTCCTACATGCGTTAACTCTGTTGAAAGTCTTTCTGCACGCCACCCTAGCCTGATTAACATCATCATTCCACCACATCGGTTTTCTACTGGCCCTGGGCCTGCTGACTGGGCAGAATATCGTGGTGGCCTTCTTTAGTACATCCGTGAAAGTATGCACCATGCCGTCCAGCTCTTGTCTGTTTTGAGGTTGATTTGGTATCGGTGGCAGTAAAAGTGAAAGATTTTCCCGAAATTTGCTCCAGCCCGTCCTTTTCCGATTACGGAAGACTGCTTTAGCCTCTGATGGTACGTCGAGGTTAAATGAATGTACCGGTGATCAGAAAATGAGTGTTCACCCAGCACCCTACAAGGGTAACATCAGTTCATCCATTCATTTTTTCTTGAATAGGCCATGCCATGCCGGTCCGCTATATCCTCTGCATATAATGTTATACGTGCGGATTAATGCCATATCTTTGAACTGAACAGTTGCGAAGGTGAAGTTTAAACTCAAGACAGGAATGAAATAAATTCGTTTCAACTAAAAATGTTCTTCCTCTCACGATTCCATGCCACCGTCTTTTTTTAACATTTTGCATAAAAAACCCAGAAAAGGTATTATCTTTCGTATGCAGGTCAGTTCTCTCGTATATCATTTGGTTGAAACAGAGGAAGCATGAAAGCAGCCCCGAATAGAGAAGGATGAAAAAAAAAACGAACGAGTGAAAAACTTTCACACTTCAAATGCATTTTCATGCTGAATCTTATCATTTCGCCATCCTTGGTTTCACTCGTAGCGCAGTATGCTTGTAGCCATACGTTGTTCGTATATCAACATCACCGACGAAGCAACTTTTCCGGACGAATTTAAAAATCTTTGTAGCATTTTGAAAAATGCATAGACGCGAAGAATGGCGTCAAATAGGACATCTCTTTCGGTATGTGATAAGCTACCCGGAAAATAATTATCGTTATGTCGGGACAAACATTGAAAACCTCCCAGTGCTTCTAACAGCCGCGCCTGAATAAACAAACAGTGCAAATCCGGGGTACGTTATATTAAGTGGTTTTCAGACACAAGACTCGTGTCTGGTTCCTCGACAGGCACGAGATTGTAGCGACACCAGATATGCTGTGAGACCAGCCACTTGGTCTGCAGACCAGCCACGCGACATTCGTTTTCCTGATGGCAGGCCTCCCGATAAGTCTCATCGCTGGCTTGGCAGTAGGTTCCTCGATTGCTCTCGCAGCTGGTTTCGTGGCTGGTCTTGCAGCAGGTTTTGTGACTGGTCTTGTAGCAGGTCTTGTGGCTGGTTTCACGGCAGGTCTCATGCCTGGAGCAGGGCAGGCCTCGTACTTGGTCTCGTGGCAGGTCCTTTTGATGGTCTCGTGGCGGTTCTCTTACCTACTCTGGCAACAGGTCTCATGCCTCAGACTCGCAGTAGGTCTCGTGGTTCTTCTGTCTAACATCCACTTAAAACACGGGTGAGACGACGACACAGGACAGGCGATTTTATACATCCTTCGACGAGCTATGCAATTCTCACGTCGTATATAGTCGGTCACCTGAGTACCACCAGTCGAAGAGAATAGTAGTGGCACGATGTGCTTCTTCGCACCAGAACTCTGCCAATGGATCTCCACGGGGATATGGTGGTACACTATATATTTTAAAGCCTTTTAAAGCCCCTCCAGCAATGTAAATGGTAGTGCTATGCCGCTGATGAAACACCTGCAAAAAGCCACAAAGATGCAGAACCAACTGGGTACCAAAAGCTATTTTTCGTCGTTTCGTTTTTTTAGCTCCCCCTGCTAGCTTGGCTCACTTCGTTTTTTTTTCTACCCTGTTTTTTTCCTATTAGTTGCCGGTCATTTCCGTGTTAGCTTTCGCTCTCATGAAAAATTCATCGATCCACAACTGCCGATTTTGTTCTTAGCGTTGTGGTTTAGTTGATTCGGTAGAATTTCATGCTAGTGAAACAGCCTAGGCTAGCAGACTTTTCTCTCGTTGTTGCCGGTGTGGAATTCATAATGCTTACGATGCGAGTAGTCCATATATTGAATACTTGTGAGGGTGGCAAATAGTGCGGGCGGCTTTTAGTTCCCATACTGTTTGTTTTGAGCACAGTGTTGCGGCACCTTGGAAGAAAAAAATGGAAAAACTAAACCAAACTTGTCTTCCCAAATATCTTATGAGGGAGTGGTATTAACGACCCGAAATGGTTGGCGAGATTTGATGGGGCTATCGTTCGGATAACCATCATCGACCAGCCTTACAATACCTACGAACCTAACGTCTGAAAATTGTTAGGTTGGGTGGTAGCCTAATGGCTCCGCATAGACCACTTGTTGAGCTTGAATGATTCTGTCTCATTAGCGAAGCTCCAAAGACTTCTCAAGCTGAGACCATTAACTCCTTCTAGGCCGCTCCCACGGCAGCCGGTTCTACTCACCGAAGCGACCCGTTCATCAGCAACTCACCGAAGCAACCCATTCATCAGCAAAGGCCAAGGCCTACCAAACCCTTACAACGCCAGTAGGCGTTGCTACAACAATAACTCCTTCTAGGTCTATGGAAAAGTGGGCGCCCATATTGGCATCGGCAGCTTTTCAGCTGTCCACTTGTTTAGCTAGTCCATCCGCGATTTCGTTGTCTAAAACACCGCTGTGACCTACCGGAAATCCACTGCTCTAGTGGTCTCCAACATTTGGAGGGCTGTTAGATAGTTATGTACTGTCTTCGACTTGATGGTAATGGACTGTAGCGCCCTTAACGCAGCCTGACTGTCGGACTTTATGGTGATTCTGCCCTTTTTCCAAGATGATATAACCGCTTCGGCTGCCTTCTGAATTCTAAGCACCTCCGCCTGAAATATGCTGCACTCATCTGGCAGCCTGAAGGAAATATAGTATGGAAGATCTAGCTAATAGACTGCCGAACTACCTCCGTTTTCCATCCTGGAGCCGTCTGTATAGAGATTCAGAGTCTTTCCACATTCACGCCAAACTATCGGAAAATTCAGGTATCTATCAGATATATTAACGTTGTCCGTATTATTAGGTGGTAGCCTAATACTGTGATACTACTCTACTATTGCCCTAACCCCTTGTGTGGGATAGCGGGTCAACTGTTCTATGTGACCCAGTTGGTGTTTCGTTGTCATAAACTATTTTAGTTTCGGAGAATGCAATTGCCAGCATGCACCACCTGCTCCCCTATTTAGCCGCCCCCTCCCTCCTCTCCCCTTCTCCCCCTCCTCTTCTCCCCATCCCCCAGGGGAGGGACAAGAGGGAACGAACGAACGAAATCCTTTCTCTTTTTGGCTATTTTTGTACTAAATTTAAGAGTCTCAACAAATGAAGAAAGGAGAGAAAAGTTAAGATAAGGAGGCAATAAAAGGAAAGGAAAAAAAAAGAGTTTTGAGTAAAATACCGATTTTTATACCCTAGACTTTTAGTATAGGGTATATTGTTTTTGTCACGACGGAAATATGTAACACCTTAAAGGAGGCTCCGGAGGTATAGCAATGTATATATATAAATGATCAGGGTCACCTCCTGATTCGATTTAGCCATGTCTGTCTGTCTGTCTGTCCGTTCGCACGATAACTTTCGATAGAATGAAGCTAGAGCCTTGAAATTTTGGTCAGATGTTGGAAGTATGATCTAGTTGGTTGGTATTGAAAATGGGCATGATTAGGCCAAGAGAACGCCCACCTCCTCTACATATGTAAAATACTTAAATGTATCCATAACTCCCGATTAAATAAACATGAAAAGCTCTAGCTTTGGTAGATTGCTCGTGAGGGTAATCTTATACTCTTCTGGAAAAATCAAATCGATGAGTTGAAAACTAACGGCAATTTTCTTACAAAGAGCCCCGTACTACCCTACTTTTCAGGTTTTTCGTCCATAACTTTTGAACAAATTGACGTAGACATCTGATTTTTGGTATGTAACCCTGAGGGAAGAAGCTGCTCAAGGTTCTGTAAGTTGGGCGAAATCAGATCAAAGGAACACCTACCTCCCCTACAAATTTAAAAAAAATTAAATGTTCCTTTAATTACGATAACTTTCGATAAAATGATACTACCGACTTAAAAATTTGGTGGAATGTTGCTAGTAAGACCTTCTTAGTTGGTATTGAATATGGGCAAGATACGACCCAAGGAACCCCCACCTCTTCTACCAACGAAACTTCAAATAAGCAATAACTTTTGATACAATGAAGCCATTGACTTGAAATTTTGGTCAAATGTTTGAAGTGAGATTGAGTTAGTTGGCATTAAAGATGGGTAAAATCCGAACTAAGGAACCCCTACCTCCCCTAGAAATGAGACTTAAAATAAGCGATAGCTTGTGACAAAATAAAGCTAGCGACTTGAAATTTTGGTCAAATGTTTGTAGTAGGATCCAGTTGGCTAATATTGAAAATACGTAAAATCCGACCAACGAAACCCCTACTTCCCCTGCAAATGAAACTTCAAATAAGCGATAACTTTCGATTGAGTGAAGCTAGAGACTTGAAATTTTGTTTAAATGTTTGTAGGGTGATCTAATTGGTTGGTGGCAATGATGGGCAAGATCCGACCCAAGGAACCCCTACCTCCCCTACAAGTGAAACTTCAAATAAGCAATAACTTTCCATAGAATGAAGCTAGCGACTTGAAAAATTCGACAAATATTTGTAGAATGGGTTAGTTAGTTAATTGATTTTGAGAATGGTCAAGATCCAACTGAATGAGTGCCAACCTCCCCTATGAACTGGCCATATAGAAGACCCATTCTTAATGCTTATGGTCGTTGCCAATTGGTACTTTTGGTATTACCACTAGGTCTGTACAAGTCTAGGGTATGTACGCTTCGGACTCCGGGCCGAAGCGAAGCTTCGGCCTGGTTTGTTTTACTCCTGAAATCCTAAGTGTCCTCCACCGTTCCAATCTCATCGCCATACGATAGATTTCTCGTCTTCCGCGCTATGGGGATTCGGCAAATTGCGCAGCCTAGCCCAAGGTCGGGGTGGGAAGCGCGGAGCCCCTTCGCCATTAGGGGGCTCCCATGTTAAGTCCAGTGACAAAATTCGGGCTTCGTCGGTCAGTTTTTTTTTCGATTGCAAGGAATTACCCGCTTATTTTCGGTAGTGGCCACAACAGACCCCGCCTACACTACCCATAGCTGAGCTAGCTAGCTAGGGCAACACTGAGGAGGATGTGACACTTAGGTGTCACGGACCTCCGACCTCATATTAAGTTCGAACATCGTTACAGTCTGATTAATTCCAAGTGTAATGTCTAGTTCTTCTTCCTTCGTCACGAGATCTAGAAGATGTTCAGATACAAGTTTGTAATTCAGTCGAAAAGGTACTCACTCAGCTCTATGTGTATGTCCCCACTTTGAGTGATATGCGTAAGCGTTGCAACCGACTAAAGAGAATGGCAAATATACTACCCAACATTTTCGCCTGATTTTTACTGACAGTGAAGGGAAGAAAGGGAAGTTTACTAAGTTGCTCTACTGAAATTCATGTTTCCGGGATCTCCAATGAAAATCCCTGCTGTGCTGTGCACTTACTATATCTCTCTAAAAATGAAGACTTCCCCGAAATCAGTGCAACATTGCGCTCAACTATCGCTCGCCAAGTTCCATTGCCTAAGCACTGTCATATCATGCACCTTGTCCATACTTTTTTCCTTGACTGGTTCCAGCAGTTCCTTTTCAGCTGTTGGCAAACACGCTTTTTTCTGCCCCGTATCCAGCACACTATTTCAATATTTCAGCAACAGGGAAATTGTGAAAAGTGTTGAACATACTATAGAAAAGCCAGTACAGATTGTGTGCATCGTTTTTTCTGCTTTTCTTCAATCGTGAAAAAAAGTGTGGAAAACAAGAAAGCAGGGAGAAAAAACTTGGTTGATTTTATACAAAAGTTTTGTACATCCCATCCCATGAGGAAGTTTGAGCTTATCGCCACGAACTGACTGGTGGTTGGTGGTAGTCACCGCCGTGGTTGCGATCGTGCTTCATCAGCCCCTTGGTGGGAGTCTGTGTGGTGGATAAAACACGTTAGCTGGTCTGGTACGTTAGTAGAAACAAATATTCTTTTGGGACTTGGCGATACCAACCGACATTCTGACATGTCGTTTGATATGTGACGAGGCGACACTCTTAAGCTCCGATGAGATGTGTGTTGTGTTAACTTTCACGTGGTCCTCGTCCGTTCGATTACTCGGAATAATAAATCCTTGCACGCGGTTGGCACCTGCCGAAATACGGTGTCGGTTGTGAGGCGATGCTAGCAGTGACACTGTTCGGATTTGAGTTTGGACATAAGTGCATCTTAAGGACGAGCTTGGACGATTCCACTGCAGTCGGGACTTTGAGAGTTCCTTTCGATAGTGCTGTGTTTAACTATTTTTTTTTTTTTAAATCATAACGTGTGCTATTTATTACTCGTGTAATTTTTGTGCCAATCGATAGTTGTCGTGACGTATGCCGCTCTAGGCCGCATTAAAAATAGAACTGGTTGAAATTGGAAGTAACGTCAGAATACTCGTATATAACACAGAAGAGCCGGATGTGTGCAAACGTGCAATAATAATACAAGAAAAGATAAAACGTTTTATTTCCATTCTGAATTCAGATCCACTTCCTCTTTATCTCCGTAGTGGTGGTTGCCGTTTTGAAAATATATTCATTTCCAGTCACGAGGAATAGGTAAAGTGCACATGTTTGATGTTGGGTGATGTGTCCACCCACTACATCCTGCGGGAAGTATGTTAGTGGGTGAATTGAATGTTTTAATGCGTTTACGTCTATTTTTCCGCGTTTCTGTTTTACTCATAGAATGGATGACTTCTATTTGAGAATGCATTCGTTTGTACCGACCCGTAGTTTTAGCAGGGTTAAATTCAATAATGACTATTGCTACTTTTGTTGTCATCAGGAGCCAAGGTGGGTGGATGATTTTCGATTTTTTTCGGAAAATTTGCACTGGATAGCGTTTACGTATATTTTGTTTGTGTATTTTTATTTGATGGGACATCATCTAGACTAGATGAATCACACTGTTTGCTAGTATTCCTGGATTCGCATTTGAATGATTCAGATTTGGGGCCACACTGAGTGACGCACCTTCAGTGTGGCCAGCTTATTTGGGGGGTTGATTTAGATACTTTTGAATACCTGGGCTACTTTCATTGGTTATTGTACATCTATCAGGCACAAGTAAAAATATAGTATTTTAATATATCACTGCATACTTTAGAATTCAGCGAGCGATTAGAACAACAAAATTGTATTATTAATTACACATGAGGTGAGCGACGATACACAAATATGAATATTAATCGGTAAAGAAAATAAATTTTGCTAATATACTACTTTGCCTTAACTCCTAGCGGGGCATAGCGCGTCAACTACTCCTGCGCAACTCCCCAAAAGACTTACCCAGTACCTGACACTCCTTTGCCACAGATCGACGCCATGTGATTCGAGGACCCCCTCTTGGTCGGCCTTGGTTGGAAATGGGGTTCCATTTCATGGCATGCATAGCAATGCAGTTATCACTCTTCCGCAATGTGTGACCTATCCACTGCCATTTTCGCCTGGGTATCAATTCGTCGATTGGCATCTGACCCGTACGCCGACTTAGCTCTTCATTTGATATTGTTTCGGGCCAGAAAATTCTTAAAATTCGACGAAGACATGAGTTGACGAAAACTTGCAGCTTTCTGGTAACTCCTACGGAAACTTTCCATGTACTGCTCCCATACAAAAGCACTGATAGTACCAGGGAGCGAAACAGGCCCAGCTTGGTTTTAATGCTGAGATAACTGCCCTGCCAGATTTTGGACAGCATGCCGTATGCGCGTTTAGCCTGGTTGATACGACGAGCGATGTCCTGCTCCGTACCACCATTTTCGGCAACAATGCTACCCAGGTAGCCGAAGTTGTCCACCTTCTCCACAGGCTGCCCATTAATATTGATGGCAATAGGTGTCGGATTTCTTTTTCGCAACGGCGGGCTAAGAACCTTGGTCTTGTTGGTATTAATCTTTAGCCCAACCTTGCTTGCCTCGCTCTCGAGATCTAACGCCATTGCGGACAGATCCATGATTTTGTGGGAGAGTAGGCATATGTCGTCAGCGTAGTCAAGATGTTGTAGATAAGATGTCAAAGTCCATTGAATTCCTCTGTCGAGTCCGGATAGGGCTGCATGCAACACATCGCCGATCACAATGAGGAATAGGATCGGTGAGAGGATGCACCCCTGCCGAACTCCACTGCGAATCTCAAAGTCCCCCGACACCTTACCTTTATGCAGAATGCGACATTTCGCGCCGTCATAGGTTGCCTTAATAATAGCCACAAGCTTCTCAGGGATGCCTATCCTGCGCAAGGCCGCCCATATAGAATCCCGGTTCACACTATCGAAAGCCTTTTCGAAATCGATGAAAAGCAAGTGAAGCGGAGAATCGTATTCAGCGCATTGCTCGATGATGATTCGCAAGGTGTTAATGTGATCGACACAGGAGAATCCGGATCGAAAGCCAGCCTGCTCTTCATCAATTGTGCTTTCTAAGTGGGCCTTTAGTCTTTCCAGGACGATTTTAGCTATTATCTTGGCAACGGCAGGAAGCACACAAATGCCTCTCCAATTATTACAGTCTGTGAGGCTGCCCTTCTTTGGAAGTTTGATGATCAAACCTTCCGTCCACTCAGTGGGAAAGGTCTCTGTATTCCACGCTTTATCAACAAGTGGGTGCAGCAAATCGGCAGTTACGCTTGGCGCTGCTTGATAAAGTTCGGTAGGAATGCCGTCAAGTCCGGCGGCCTTTCCTCGTTTTAGTGCAATAATTGCAGTGACTATTTCCTCTTTAGTCGGGGCAGTGGACCGTATATGCACATTTTGATGGTTAGCTAAATTATCTATATGAGGGGGAACTTCACCAGAGGTTACACGGTTCAAGACCGCGGCGAAGTGTTCTTTCCACCGCCTCATTTGATCTTCTTCCAAGATAAGTAGCTTTCCATCACTATCTTTCACCGGATGTTGGCAGGAGTTACGACCACCTGTAAACTCCTTGATGACACCGTATACGGCGTTTAAGTTGTTACTTCTAGCGGCTTCTTCTGCTGACGCTAAAAGAGAATAGGCATAAACTCTTTTATCGCGTCGCACACTACGCTGAACTTCTCGAGCTTTCTGACGGTAAAGGAGTTCGATGCTGCTTCGATTGTCGTCTGCTGCTGCAGCCAAACGAACTTTCAGCTCCTTTCTTTCAACAATCCGCTGCCATGAAGCGTCGGACATCCAGGGCTTATTCCGGCAATCCGGGTTTGGGCCAAGGATGGTATTTGCGCTATCAATGTACGCATTTTTTATGGCATCCCAGTTTTCGTTTATGTCACTATCTGGGTGACTAGTTATCTCAGCCGCTTTTTGCCCAAGATGGTCATTATATTGTTGTAAGACAGCTGGATTTTTTAGTCAAGCGGTGTTGAATTTGCGGGGCCTGGATCTTTCGTCGCTGGGGCGGCGCACGGCTGCAATACGCAATCGAACATTAGCGATCATAAGATAATGGTCTCTTCCCATCCCAATATCGGCACCCTTCTTGTTTCGCACGTCCAGGAGGCAACTCTTGAATCTTTTACTAATGGCAAAATGGTCGATCTGATTTTGTGTTCTGCGCCGATCAACAGAGGACCAACTGATTTTGTGGTGGTCCTTATGCTCAAACATAGTACCACCGATGAAGAGACTGTGAAAGTTGCAGAACTCTACAAATCTTTCACCGTTGTCATTACGATCACCAAGACCGTGTCTCCCCATCACATGTCTGAGCCCATAGTTATCAGCGCCAACTTTCGCATTCAAATCACCCATAACCATTATAATGTCACCTTTAGGTGTTCTGCTCTGAACGGCGTTTAGTTCTTCGTAGAAGGAGTCTTTTGCCAAGACATTGTCGGGTTCAGTAGGGGCATAACATTGTATTATTGAGATGTTCCTCATTTTGGTCCGGAACCTGGCGGTCAAGACCCTGTCAGAGACCGGTTCCCAGGATAAGAGACAGTTTCGCGCGGCTCTGGTTAAAAGGAGCCCCACACCTGACTCACGACGACTACCGGTAGCTTTACCGGAGTACAACATTACAGTGCTGCCCGTTGGAGAGATGAATTCTCCGCTGTTCCACCATCTTATCTCACTAGCTCCTAAGATATTTAATTTGTACCTCAGAAATTCACTCTCTAATTGAAGAAATCGTGCGTTCTGGGGACCTTCTGATCCATTGTCCAGGAGAGTACGCACATTCCAGAATCCAATCTTTGTCATTGTACGATAGCTAAAAGTCGTAACCGTTGAGTCAGTCCTTATCCGAGGCATAGTTGACGTTTCGTTAGCATATAAAGATTTCGGATAGTGCAAGTTGCTGGCATACACATCCTGTCCTTTGATTGTCGGTTTTAACGACAGGCCCTCAAAGGGAAAGGCCGTGGTATTTTTTTTTTCACACCCCACACCACAGGGGTACCTCAACCAAATCATCGCACCGCCATCACTGGCGGCTTGACGTAGGTTGGCAATGGTCTGTGACCACTGCCGTTCCAGGGGGCGCCCACGCGGAGGACTATGGAAGAGGAGTTTTTGCCCCCCCCCCCGTGGCCTAATATGGGGCATAATATGGGGCAGCACCGAGTTTGTGAAGTTGGCTAAATTCTTTGAATGCATACAGTAAAACCTGCCTAAGCCGGAACCTAGTTTACTACTCCTGCGCGCATCGTACTCGGTTCTATTCATGGTTGCCAATTCACGAACCTACTCCATACACCGGACTAGATGAACCTACTCCGCAATCGAAAAATGATCAGTGTCGGAGCCTGAAAACGAACCCAGATCATATGGTTCCTTTAAGTTCATGTCGGGCAGTTGAAAAATGAGCAGTGAATAAGTTCCGTCTATCGGTATCGGAGCATGATCAGATCAGATCGTTTAAATCTTGGGAGAATAGAAAAGTAGATGAGGGAGAACTAACTATTAGGTGCAATCGATTTCTGTGTCGAATTTACATTGTTCGTAATACATATATTGTTTTATCTGTTCGAGAAGATAGATAAAAAATGACATTGACTTCAGGATTGAATTACATGTAAGAACAAAATTGAGTTAACAAGAAATTGAAATTTTAAAGTTTTTTTTGTTGTTAAACAGAGCCAAAATCCAGTGAACGACCTGCTTTGGAATACCTTAATCCGACCCTGATTATAATTATTCGTAAGACCTAATGGCTGAGGATAATATTAGAGCTACTTTCACTTCAACACTCAGACTCGCATTATCCATTTCAACTAAATATACCATCTACCAACATACGAGTACATTTGTCTACGTAGATTTACATTAGCATTAAAAGTCCAAAAACGTAAGCGCTCAAAACTCGTCGCTTTGAAGAGTTCCTAATAATATCGCATGGCATCATATATGTATCTCTTCGTATTTATTAAAACACAAAATAGTCTTCTAATTGTTTTTGATTTTTCTTTTTATCTTTTCTTTCATTTAATACATGCAAAAAAATATGTACGTGTTTGTTGTTGCATCATTTTTCTACTCTTTGCTGAAACAATATACATATTCGTCACCTACTTTGTGCACTTGTATGTCATATGTGTAATGTTCCGTTTGTTGCTGATTAAAAAAAAATATGTTGATTGTTATTGTTGCTGCTGTTTGGACGCATGAACCTCCCTATTTGTTTGCGTATGTAATTCCACCTACTACGTTTGCTTACTTGTGTTTTTACTCTTCCACTATTTTGATTCGTAGAATTTTGGCAAGCAAAATCAGGTTAGTATTTGCTAGTTGTAATATTTTGTTTCACTAAAAATGCATGCCTTTTATTTTTCTTGTCAATAAGGAGGTGTAAAGTAGTTTGATTCGGATCCATTCCTATTCAAACTGATGTTTGGTCTAGCTAGATCGTCTCTAATGGGGTCTAATCGGATCAAAATTGAAAGTAAATTGGACGTCAACATGTTTCTATGTAATTCACCTCTATCTATACAGATATGAGTCAACAATCCGCCCTCGCCGCTTGTCTGTATGCTTGCTTCAACACCGAACATACCGATCTAATCGGTAGACCTAAGCGCGGTCCTCCACTGAAAGCGTATTCGAGCGGCAGTGCGCTCTCGCGACATCAGCGTCAAAAAGCGGCACTCGAAATAAGCGGCTACAACCGACAGGGATCGTCGATTGCAGGCATCTTTGTGCTTAAGTTTGCTTAAACATCTCCTCCATCGCCCACAAAATCAATCGGCAAAATGTTTATTTCGAATACATTTCTCGATGCAACACGCGAAAACGAGCGGTAAATGTAAAATTTTTAGAATCTCGTGCTCGAGTCGCGTGGCACACGTAGACGCTCGTAGTCGCTTCGCTCAAACACGCTTGTAGTGAACGCGTTGCCGCTTGTGTCGCGGGATTGCGTTGTTGTTCAAATATGCTTCCAGTGGACGACCGCACTAAAGTAGACAGCAGACTTTGTAGCTATCATTCCAAGTAGGCCGATCTAATCGATAGACAGCAATCTAATATTTCTCCATAACTGAACACTTGCATTGGATGACAGTCGTTCACTCGTAGGTGCTTGGATGTGCACAACGGGTTATCCACTTGGCTCGTGACTCGGCGAGTCCCGCATAATGTGGTACGGGCGTTAGATCAATCGATTAGATCGGTCTATTCGGTGTCAAAAGACGGTTTGAATTCACGCGTCGCAGATCCGCGTTTTTCGCTCCACTCTAGTTTTGAGACCGGGTGAAAAAAAACACGACTACTATGGGGGCATGGTACCATTTAACCCCATCAAAGTCGGAAAAATGAATCAACTACTTTATACCTTTCAATTTCAAAAGCACCGGCTTTCAACTGAAACCCTAATATCCATTCCCCTAATCATTGCAGACAACAATCTTTACTGTCCGACGAGCAGGCAAAAGAAGTCGAGGAGATTCTCTCCACTCAACCATCACAACTAATTAAATCTAGTCACCAGTTAGAACAGGACGACGAACCCGAATGGCTTAAAGACGTCCTCGACGCTTCGAACAAAACCTGTGAATCATCGTCGTCTGCCCTGAATCTGAACGATGCATTCATTACAACCAAATCGAGTGCCGAAGATTCGGCCACTTCATACTTCAACAACGACAAGAATCAATCCAATATCCTGTTAAATCACTCAACAGCTCCTGAATCGCTACAAGAATCCATTCTATCCATCGAATCGACACAGAGTGTATCGGAATCGGGACATAGTATTACGGCCACAACCATTGACGAGAGTATAACATCGAGCAAACACAATTCAGTTGGTTCGCTGGCCGATGCCGATGTGTCGGCCGATGATTCATATATTCCCGAATATCCACCGGTTCGAAGTAAAGAGGTATTCGTAGAGGACGGTGTCCATTATCTTGAAGATGGTAATTTTTGGATGGAAGTACCTGGTCTATCGGATTCCGAGGATGATGATGACTATCGCGGCAAAGTCAGTAAGCCGCCAGTGAGTGCGGGTAAGAGAATTCGATTCAGTTCGAAGCCGATTCAAGTCTATTCGACATTCTCCGTAACCGAATATGATCGGCGAAATGAAGATGTTGATCCGGTGGCCTCGTCGGCCGAATATGAGTTGGAAAAACGTGTGGAGAAGATGCACGTTTTCCCGGTGGAGTTAATGAAAGGACCAGACGGATTGGGATTAAGTATAATTGGTATGGGCGTAGGTGCCGATGCTGGACTGGAAAAATTGGGAATTTTCGTGAAAACTATTACAGATGACGGTGCTGCCGCCCGGGATGGTAGAATACAAGTGAGTGAGATTAAAACTGGAGATTTTTCGATGTATTAATTTTAATCGTTTTTCTATTTTCTCGTCACCTTCTTCCAGGTTAATGATCAAATCATCGAAGTCGATAGCAAAAGTTTAGTTGGCGTAACACAGGCATATGCTTCATCAGTCCTACGTAATACTTCCGGTCTCGTAAAATTCCAAATCGGTCGCGAAACTGATCCGGACAACTCAGAAGTGGCACAACTTATACGTTTAAGTTTACAGGCTGACAGAGAAAAAGAGGAACGACTAAAAAGGTATGACCTCAGGGCACTATCTATTCATAATGCATTTTATAAGTACTGAACAACAACACTTTTCCATCAACAGACAACAAGAAGAGTATCTACGAAGAACTCTCGACTATTCGGAGGATTCAACGCAACCGGCATCGGCCAATTCAAGTGTATCGGAAGGACCAACCAGTCCTATTGTCGTTGAAAATCCAATGGATATCGAGGCGAAACATTCACAAGAAGTAGAGTCTTTAAAGAGACTTCTACAGGAGGTAATTTCCCCCCATTTTGCATTTGCATATACATGGAATATATATATTTCTGATATTTGTCGAAGCGATAATTTTATCGTAATTGTAATATTCATCTCTGTTCTACATTTTCATGCTACAGCATAAAGCGGTAAATTATAGAGTTGCATTCTAGTGATGTGTGACTATAATGTAGCGTTTTGTGCATGTTGAAATTTTTGTCGTTTGATGTCGTGCTTAGAATATTTTAGAACGATTATGTTTTAATTACATTTAGATAAATAGTTGAATATACTGGTGTGAAAAACATAGTCCAGTCCAGACAGTCTTTCGACGTCTTTCTTTCTCAGAGTCCAAGGCTCTGCATAGTAGAGTCGAGACTTGTTATTTTCGTTAGTTTTCAGATTCGGATTTCCAGTACCGGTACTACCGTTACCGTTTTAATCTATGAATCGGCGTTTTTTTTTTGTGTGTTAGTATTAGTACAATAATTTCGACACCCGTGAGGGTGCAGGTGTTAGGAAACAGCCTACTTACCATATATACGTCGCACAATGTGCTAGTATTTCCCCATGTTTCGATAATCGAACAATCGTCCCAAAATAAAAATGAAAAATGGTCTCAATTTCAGGATGATTTCTCATGTAAAATTTTCGCCCCAAAAGCAAGCCGAACAATTGCCCCAAAATCTATGAAAAGTGTACTACTTTGCCTTAACCCCTAGCGGGGCATAGCGCATCAACTACTCCTGCGCGCCATCGTACTCTGTTCTGGGCAATGGGGCGCAACTCCCCAAAAGACTTACCCAGTACCTGACACTCCTTTGCCACAGATCGACGCCATGTGATTCGAGGACCCCCTCTTGGTCGGCCTTGGTTGGAAATGGGGTTCCATTTCATGGCATGCAAAGCAATGCAGTTATCACTCTTCCGCAATGTGTGACCTATCCACTGCCATTTTCGCCTGCGTATCAATTCGTCGATTGGCATCTGACCCGTACGCCGACTTAGCTCTTCATTTGATATTGTTTCGGGCCAGAAAATTCTTAAAATTCGACGAAGACATGAGTTGACGAAAACTTGCAGCTTTCTGGTAACTCCTACGGAAACTTTCCATGTACTGCTCCCATACAAAAGCACTGATAGTACCAGGGAGCGAAACAGGCCCAGCTTGGTCTTGATGCTGAGATAACTGCCCTGCCAGATTTTGGACAGCATGATGTATGCGCGTTTAGCCTGGTTGATACGACGAGCGATGTCCTGCTCCGTACCACCATTTTCGGCAACAATGCTACCCTGGTAGACGAAGTTGTCCACCTTCTCCACAGGCTGCCCATTAATATTGATGGCAATAGGTGTCGGATTTCTTTTCCGCAACGGCGGGCTAAGCACCTTGGTCTTGTTGGTATTAATCTTTAGCCCAACCTTGCTTGCCTCCCTCTCGAGATCTAACGCCATTGCGGACAGATCCATGATTTTGTGGGAGAGTAGGCATATGTCGTCAGCGTAGTCAAGATGTTGTAGATAAGATGTCAAAGTCCATTGAATTCCTCTGTCGAGTCCGGATAGGGCTGCATGCAACACATCGCCGATCACAATGAGGAATAGGATCGGTGAGAGGATGCACCCCTGCTGAACACCACTGCGAATCTCAAAGTCCCCCGACACCTTACCTTTATGCAGAACGCGACATTTCGCGCCGTCATAGGTTGCCTTAATAATAGCCACAAGCTTCTCAGGGATGCCTCTCCTGCGCAAGGCAGCCCATATAGAATCCCGGTTCACACTATCGAAAGCCTTTTCGAAATCGATGAAAAGTAAGTGAAGCGGAGAATCGTATTCAGCGCATTGCTCGATGATGATTCGCAAGGTGTTAATGTTATCGACACAGGAGAATCCGGATCGAAAGCCAGCCTGCTCTTCATCAATTGTGCTTTCTAAGTGGGCCTTTAGTCTTTCCAGGACGATTTTAGCTATTATCTTGGCAACGGCAGGAAGCACACAAATGCCTCTCCAATTATTACAGTCTGTGAGGCTACCCTTCTTTGGAAGTTTGATGATCAAACCTTCCTTCCACTCAGTGGGAAAGGTCTCTGTATTCCACGCTTTATCAACAAGTGGGTGCAGCAAATCGGCAGTTACGCTTGGCGCTGCTTGATAAAGTTCGGCAGGGATGCCGTCAAGTCCGGCGGCCTTTCCTCGTTTTAGTGCAATAATTGCAGTGACTATTTCCTCTTTAGTCGGGGCAGTGGACCGTATACGCACATTTTGATGGTTAGCTAAATTATCTATTTTATATGAGAGGGAACTTCACCAGAGGTTACACGGTTCAAGACCACGGCGAAGTGTTCTTTCCACCGCCTCATTTGATCTTCTTCCAAGTTAAGTAGCTTTCCATCACTATCTTTCACCGGATGTTGGCAGGAGTTACGACCACCTGTAAACTCCTTGATGACACCGTATACGGCGTTTAAGTTGTTACTTCTAGCGGCTTCTTCTGCTGACGCTAAAAGAGAATTGGCATAAACTCTTTTATCGCGTCGCACACTACGCTGAACTTCTCGAGCTTTCGGACGGTAAAGGAGTTCGATGCTGCTTCGATTGTCGTCTGATGCTGCAGCCAAACGAACTTTCAGCTCCTTTCTTTCAACAATCCGCTGCCATGAAGCGTCGGACATCCAGGGCTTATTCCGGCAATCCGGATTTGGGCCAAGGATGTTATTTGCGCTATCAATGTACGCATTTTTTATGGCATCCCAGTTTTCGTTTATGTCACTATTTTGGTGACTAGTTATCTCAGCCGCTTTTTGCGCAAGATGGTCATTATATTGTTGTAAGACAGCTGGATTTTTTAGTCGAGCGGTGTTGAATTTACGGGGCCTGTTTCTTTCGTCGCTGGGGCGGCGCACGGCTGCAATACGCAATCGAACATTAGCGATCATAAGATAATGGTCTCTTCCCATCCCAATATCGGCACCCTTCTTGTTTCGCACGTCCAGGAGGCAAGTCTTGAATCTTTTACTAATGGCAAAATGGTCGATCTGATTTTGTGTTCTGCGCCGATCAACAGAGGACGTAACTGATTTTGTGGTGGGCCTTATGCTCAAACATCGGTGGTACTACGATGAAGAGACTGTGAAAGTTGCAGAACTCTACAAATCTTTCACCGTTGTCATTACGATCACCAAAACCGTGTCTCCCCATCACATGTCTGAGCCCATAGTTATCAGCGCCAACTTTCGCATTCAAATCACCCATAACCATTATAATGTCACCTTTAGGTGTTCTGCTCTGAACGGCGTTTAGTTCTTCGTAGAAGGAGTCTTTTGCCAAGACATTGTCGGGTTCAGTAGGGGCATAACATTGTATTATTGAGATGTTCCTCATTTTGGTCCGGAACCTGGCGGTCAAGACCCTGTCAGAGACCGGTTCCCAGGATAAGAGACAGTTTCGCGCGGCTCTGGTTAAAAGAAGCCCCACACCTGACTCACGGCGACTACCGGTAGCTTTACCGGAGTACAACATTACAGTGCTGCCCGTTGGAGAGATGAATTCTCCGCTGTTCCACCATCTTATCTCACTAACTCCTAAGATATTTAATTTGTACCTCAGAAATTCACTCTCTAATTGAAGAAATCGTGCGTTCTGGGGACCTTCTGATCCATTGTCCAGGAGAGTACGCACATTCCAGAATCCAATCTTTGTCATTGTACGATAGCTAAAAGTCGTAACCGTTGAGTCAGTCCTTATCCGAGGCATAGTTGACGTTTCGTTAGCATATAAAGATTTCGGATAGTGCAAGTTGCTGGCATACACATCCTGTCCTTTGATTGTCGGTTTTAACGACAGGTCCTCAAAGGGAAAGGCCGTGGTATTTTTTTTTCACACCCCACACCACAGGGGTACCTCAACCAAATCATCGCACCGCCATCACTGGCGGCTTGACGTTGGTTGGCAATGGTCAGTGACCACTGCCGTTCCAGGGGGCGCCCACGCGGAGGACTATGGAAGAGGAGTTTTTGCTCCCCCCAAAAGTGTGCCTGTTGGAGTACAAAAATAAGTCCACGCCTGGCAGATGGAGGATCTCAGAGACCTTTGCTGTTGTTGACGGGTAGAAACGCCTACAACATCTTTGGTTGTGTCTTTCGCTTTGGCTACTAGTTCACGATATAGTCCAATGTCTGCCGTATTGATGAGAGGAGTGAAATCCCTAATGGCTGAGCGGAGCTTCGTTTAGACCGCAGCTAGTTCTAACGAGATTGCCTCGAGCAACTGATTAGCGGAAAGCAATCTCGAAGCGTAAATGGGCATGGATGCCGATCTGCATCTACTGCAGAACCAGTACAGACCGGATCCGGCGTTGCGGATAACGTCGCCCACTGTTCCGGAAAAGCCAGCACATTTACTGTGGAACGGCCTCTCACAAAATCCAGCGCAAACAATAGAGGGGGTTTTGTCGATCGGTCTAGACAGCTGGTTGCCGAGCATTCTGCCATGATAATTGTGTCGATTCTTCTTGTAAATATGGACAATCCTGTACTATCTAGTACCCAAACCGGGTTTAAGTTCTAGTGAAAGAAAAAAAAATCACGCCTAGTGATAGGCAATAATTGAACGGATTCGAAAGTTTTACACACAGCACTGTCAACGCGCTTAGGATGTATTCAAACCGAGTTGTATGGTTGTATTTTACGAAAAAAAAACGGTAAATGGCTGAAATGTCACTCAATAAGTTGCGATAGAGCAACACAAAGCACAAATTGAAGATTTAAAATTCAGTTTTTAGGTCGCATAAGGCCAAATAGAAGGTGAACTTTAATAGACACTGTCGCGGTTGGATCAAGAACACAATACACTTTCACCTATGGTTAAGATCTCGATTATTTTGGTAAATAAATAAGGAGCGAGGAGAATAGCAACCACGTGTCCACGACTTGATTGGTACTCGGAACTAATAGGAACTGTTCAGGGGTGGAGAGCACGCGGGTTGACTGGGCATTCTCTGTAATGAGTACTGCAGCAGGTGTAAGGATAGGAGAATAAATCAGACCCTGACACATTTCCTTTGCGAATGTCCAACTCTAGCCAGGGCGCGGTACCGAGCTTTAGGCAGTGTGTTTTTCATGGATATATCGGAGATCGCCTGCAATGGAATGGGGAGACACTTCGTTTCCTCAACTCCACAGGTTGGATTTAAAGAAACAACTCGGTTAGCCCCTTGCACACACGTCAATTTCAACGGTCTTTCACTTGCGAGAATTTGTGGCATCAAAACGGCGCACATCAGCGCTAATTGGTTTTCCTTTTTTTTTTAGGAAACAGTCACCTTAACCAGGCAACAAAAAGCCTTATTGGCGGATACAAAAGTTTTGGGGCGATTTTTCATTTTTATTATGGGATGATTATTTCTGGGCTGTTATTCATGGGGACGGCGGGTAGGAGTGCTTAACCGGTTGTGCCCCACATGGGTCAAAACGGTATAATTACTGTATAATGTGCGAAAGGCGCAATTGCGGACTTTTTCAGGATAGGCGCGACAAATTGAAACCTTAATAAATTTATAGAAATAGGAAAATTACTTTTAAGTTCACATTTCACCCTTAAGGTGCGTTCACACGTCGCAAATATTCGTCCAAATTTTTGAACAAACATTTGTCCAACGAGATTAATTTCGCAAAACAGTTTTGTTGCTTGTTCACATGGCGATAGAAAATATTTTCGGTTTACAAATATTTTTGCGAATATTTGTAATTTTTTGCCAAATATTTGCCACTTGTGAACGCACGTTTATGCATGTACGAGAATGTCACAACAAAGGTGTTAATTTATATACATTTTCACATTGATTGGCATTTACATTTCGCCCGAAACCAATATAATGTACGAGTATAATTATTCAAATCGTATCTCGTCCGTCTCGTTTGACATTCTACGGTCAATTACTATTTGTCCTTCTTTTTATTCATCACCCCATATTTAATTGCTCACGATGCACCATCACATTTTTGTATTATCATTTCTTCGTTCATATTTATTTATATTTTTCTATTATTATCGCAATTTTCCCTCTCTTTGTTTTGTTATGCTATTGCAGAGTGAAAAGAAAATATTATTGAATGAAGGCGAAATAGCTGACCTTAAGAATAAGGTGGGTTTGCTTTGATGTTGTTTTGTTTTCTCTTTTCTTTTTGTTTCGAGTTTCAGTTCTGTTCCAGTTTTGTGTTTCATTGTCATTTTGTCACGTTGTGCTTGATTCACGAAATTGACACTGTGTATGGGGTTTGTTGCATGCTTTACAAGCTTTACCCGCACCCTTTTCCATATCTCCTGCAAAAATTTTCGGCTAAATAATTTATAATCGTGATTTTTTATTTTCCTCCCGCCCCTCACTCGAAAACCACAAAAAGCTCGTGAAACTCGAGACAACAGGCAACGAAAACGAACTATTAAATGAACGACTACGTCAGACCGAGCGCGAGTTGACTAACATCAAAAAAGAGGCTTCCAACTATCAGAATATGCTCCAACAGTCGCAGGCTCAATACATGAATTTGGAGAAGAAGTACAACAAAGCGAAGCGACTGGTTCGCGAGTTTCAACAACGCGAAGTGGATATGGTGCATCGTGAAGAATTCTACTTGCAACTCGTCCAAGAGAAGGACACCGAATACAATGCACTGGTGAAAAAGTTGAAAGATCGCGTCATAAATTTGGAGCAAGAATTGCAAGAGACACAGCGAAAGGCTGGCTTTCCTGTTATACTGCCCTATGACAGTGCCAGCTTGAAATTGACGCCGCAAATGACGAGACGTCAACCGCCCAAGCCGCTCTTTCAAAAGCTCGAGACTGAACTGTCGGATACGGAAATTTCGGATTTGTCACCCGATGGTGATGGGGATGGTGATAAGACAGCTACCGTGGAACGAAAGATGCCAATTAAGGATGAGCTGGATACGGCTGTGCCACAACATGAATTACTGGATAATTCAGCAACCAAAACCAAAATTGATTTAGGTAAGTTGAAGATGGTGTGCTAACGTGAATTTTATTTAAAGCTTTTGTTGAGAAAATCAAGTTGACTGCTGCTGATATTAGAGGCGTACTTACAAGGAAATGTTGAATGACGGGAGGTTTGATCAATTTTTAGCTGGATTTTCCATTTCGAGGGTTGGAGAATACTTCTTTTTACTCTGTTGTGTCTATGCGGCTCAAAAATCTAAAAATGCTTTCCCTTGTGTTCCATAGAACGAACTTTGATGTGTAGTCAATGAACAATACGACCACAATAAGGCGACTTTCACACGGAACGCACGATACACGAGATTCTAGCAGAAAGTTCTTTTCTTACAAGTGCAATTTTCAATTAATCGTCGCACATACAAAGCTCTTTCACCGCTGGTGCTTTCTGCCAGAACCTCGTATATCATGCATTCTATGTGAAAGCCGCGTAACAGTGCCACTTTGAATACAAGACTAGGTCAATAACACTGGGGTCTGCAGCCTAAAGTTGTATATAGGATACATAAAGCTATCGCTATCATCCCATATTACTGCACGCAATACATGTGTGGTGGTAAGCACTCCGAGTAGTGGCCTATTAGAACCTACTGGGTAAGGGCTAGCTGCGCTGGCCATCACGGGGGCTTTTAGAACTACTTCGTCAGTCGGGCTAGACATGGTGCTCGGTTTGCTCTCCTTGGATATTTGCGGCGATCAATTGGCAGCAGATAGGGCTTTACGCCTTCGTGAAACTGGCCAGTGGTGCAAGATGAGTCGTGGAGACTCGACTATACGGTGTAATGGACGGGTTGGTGGGCATCCGAAGATGCCCGTGAGGACGGAGCCTAAGGTAACATAACACACATAAGGTAATAACCTTGAAGGTCGGGCCGGGCCATCTGGCGAAGAAAATAGCCCCTCAACGAGCTGAGCAGCGGCCTATGCTTGCTGTATTTGACTTCGGGAGACGTTGGCGGATTTTTTGCCGCTCGTTGCTCCTGCTCTCTAAATAGACAGGGGGTTAAAATGATAAATAAATGGGGGGGGGGGGGGGGGGATAAGGATGGAATCGTTGGCGGACGACTCAGATTCCCTCCCGCTCGCATCGGGGTCCGGGTGTAATCGGACCCTCGGCATCTGGTTCGTACCACTGACATCCTTTTCATCAGGTGCTGCTGTTGATCCGTCGGTGGAAGCAGCACAACCAGACCAGAATATGGTTCATTACAACTGGGCAACTTGAATCTCCCCGTACAGACTGATTATACTTCTACAAAACACGTTTTTGGCAGGAACCACACCAGCCTGATTCCGTTGAGTAGTGTATCTGTTGATAACACACTTCTAACCACCGACTTGAGGTCATATACATGGATGGCTCCAGGACCGATGGCGGAGTTGGGGTTGGTATCTACTCGGAGGGACTGGGGATTAACTTGTCATTCCGCCTTTCCGACTACTGTACTGCTCTGCAGGCGGAGGTTTCGGCAATTTCGGAAACCTCTAATCTGGCTAGGAACTCATGTCATGACCGCTAGATACGTTACTATTTATACGGACAGTAAGGCTGCAATTCCGTGACTCGAATCTGTGCTGACTACTTTTGAAAACTATCGTGAGCTGTCGCTTAGGCCTGTTGTTGTTGTTGTAGCAATGGTCAGAATTCGGTGTGCTTGTTGGTTACATGCCTACTGATTCGTCTTCATCCCCGGTGTTGAGGGATAGAAAGTTGGCTGCCTCTATTGGGTTCTCCCACAGCGATCTAGGAGTCAGGTGCGTGGATGCAGCTGGGCAGTGAAAGATATGGTTTATGTCGTGAGAGGTTCCGTTACATGCAGGACAGAGTTTGAGACGTTCTGGTCGATGCGGGATAGGTAGTAATTCAGTCGTGAACACCAGCCTGACCGAAGTTGGGCGAGTGTTGTTCTCGTAGCTCTCGGAAGTCTTTCCTCTTCCGGAAATATCATTGGTGGTATGGACGAGAGAACTGGATTCGAGCCTAAGCCTGCGATTGATTGATTAACCTCCTCCAGATGTATCGTTGCGATGGCCAACCTGTGTGCTTCACTATCAAAAGGTACCCTTTTGTACCTTTGGACATCTCATTCTAGGTCCTTCAGGTCGCGCCTGACATGTCTGGGCGGCGACGTCTTGTCCATGAGGTTGGAGTTTGGGTGATCACTTCGGTAGCAGCTCACCAGGTATTGCTTGGCAAGAAGCTGGTTGTGGTCCCTTAAAGGCATCGCTTAGCCCTCAAATAGCTGAGTGTTTTTTTTTCATTATTACCCTCTGTTGGATACCGAACCATAGTGTGGCGGATGAGCTGGCTTGGGAGGGAATAACTGGTGTTGTTGACAGGGACCCCGTAACATACAAACACACTTTCCTTCTTGCATTGAAGGGTTTTGGCAGCTCTTGGTCGTTGTAAAACGGGTCGCTCCGGTGCGTAGAACCGGCTGCAATAGAAGCAGCTAACTTTCTATCCCTCAACACCGGGGATGAAGACGAATCGGTAGGCATGTAACCAACAAACACACCGAATTCCGACCATTGCTACAACAACAACAACAGGGGCCCCGTAAACTTGTAATTAAAGCCGATGTGGTTGACAGGGCGAACATAAGATGGTTAAACGGTGATACGTGCCAAACGACGAAGATGATTTGGCCGAAACTTAGCCCTAGCCGCTCTGTCACACTGCTTTCAATGAATAGGAAACACATTGGCAGGGTTGTGAAGGTTATTACAGAGCACTGTCCTATCGATGAGCTTGCCTGGTGGCTGCGTATTCCTCAGAACGACTGTTGCAAGAGTTGTGAGGATGTGGATGAGGGGGAACGTTTTCTCCATCTTCTTTGTCAGCGTTCGGCCTTGGCTGAGAGACGGAAGAAATGTCTGGGTTCTTGGTTTTGTTTTCAGGATCTGGAGGACCTCCATGGTACGATCGTAATACAGCTCAATCGGGCTGGTTTGGAACCTAGGTTTAATTAGGCGACTTTGGTGGTATCACAACGGGCCCAGAGGTGATCTGTGTGTGCTGTGTGGTGTCATGGCAGCAGCCCCTTAACATATCAGCTTCATCCTAGACAATTTGTCTATCAATCCAGTAAGTTGATTGAGTATCCTCTCTGAAGCGGCAATGACAGTGAACGAAACACCCCTGTGTGCATTGGTGTTGTCGTAAGCACCTTCATTAGGTTACGACAACAACTCCTTTGATTTCAACGATAAAGCTCTCATAGCAAAAGGAGGTGGTGTCAGCTAAATGCAGTTTTGGGTGAAGCAAACGGTCTCTTACAGAAGAGTTATCACTAGATTTAGAGATCCCACTCTCATAGCAAATGTTACACGATCGGTTGCCCTCAGGGAGGTGTGCTCTAATCTAATCTGCCACTCGATTGCAATTCTCATGCCTTTCACATGCCTCTTGTGTCTCTTGAATACGTGATACTGAACCAGTCAAATTGTCCAAGTATAGCGGGTTGAATAGAGTTTTCTTTTACTTGTTCCTCCGTTTCTCCCTGTAATTACGCCTTTTATATTTCAATGCATTCGTCGCTATCTTTTTATGTTTTTTTTTTTTATGCACCGAATTATGAAATGTTAGCAAACTCACAGTTCGTTCGTTTCTAAGTTGAGACATTTTCTAACCAGCTCAATGTTTATTTCAAAATTTACCAATTTGATAGCATTTAGACTTTCTTACAATCAATAGTGCATATTATACTTGTGTACAGTTGCATAATTCTCGTTGAATGAAATTTCAATTCCAATTCACATGAAAGACTTATTCCCCGGTAAATAAAAGTTTTTATTGTTGAAACAACACTAACAATGATCCAAGTTATATGCTTTCGATGTTGTATGCTAAACACAGAAATGGATGGAAACGTAAAGTGCTTGCCTAGACGTTGGTTAACAATCTTTTTCCTTTATTTGTTGTCTGGATAATGACGATTATGACAAGATATATTCGTTTATATTCTTTCTTTCCATTTCTTTTTCTTCTTCCCCTTCTCAGCTTCGAAACAAATGGAATAGTGAGTGCTACAAGAAAATATTTTTTACAACAGCAACATCCAATTGTATTCTTTCTATTTAGTTTCAGTTTCAGGTAAACACTACAGTCTAAAATCAGCTCAATTTAAATTTACGTTTTTTTTCTTATTACGTTATCGAGAGCACTTGTATTTATTTCCGTTGAAAATTATGAAAAGTGCTATTCGATGATTTATGCGTCCACATTTCCATTGCAGCGTCACGTGGCGGATTGGCCAATCGTCAATTGCCCACCGGCAAAAAGAGTCTTAGTAATAGTAGTTCCGATTGTGGACTGGATAGTGAAGATGATATCGGCACGGAATCGACATCGGTCTCAAATCTGGAAAATCATCAGACCAACGGTCATCTTCAACACATGAGTGATAGCTACATACAACAACAGAATCAACTGTTGCGAAGCCAAATCAATCAGACTGCCACGCCACTCTATGCGCAAGTGCACAAGGATCGTGATAGTTATAAAACTCATACAACAATTCCAAATATTTATAAGAATACGAATAACGATAGTACCGGCTCGTTTGCGAAAGATGTGAATAGTTCGTACGACAGTATTTTAGGTTCGAATGATAAACTATCGGAGAACGAACAACCGTTGGAGAATTGGATGTATCCGAATCGAAGACGTGGACAGAAGGTGCCGCCAAATTCGTTTACAGATCAACTGAATCAAGTGCTAGCCGATCGAGAAAGGTAGTTACGTTGTTTTATCATTCAAGCCAATTTTTAATCATCATCACTCTGTCCGCCACAGACGAATGGGTGACGGTTCATCGCGTGACTCGAGCGACGACTATTCGGAAGTCAATAAGGTACCAAATCCTGCAGCGATAATGACACAAAATCTGGTTGTGGAAATTCGCCAAGCCGTGAATGAAGCTCAACCGAAAGGTGACTGAACTTTTGTATTTGCCATTTCGCATACGTCTATAACTACAATGTTTATTTGTTATTAAATATTTAAAAATAGTTAAAAACGTTGTACCTCAATCCCTTTCTCCGCCGGGCACAGTTCCGTGGCAACAACAACAACAGCAACAAACACAAGGTCCGCCGTCGCCATCCAGTGTATCGTCATCGGGTTCAACGTCGCCGGGTTACTCGCCAAGTCGTGGTCTGGATTTGTCCGGATCGAGTACAAGCTTCTCAAGTGATAAACGCTCGCCACATTATTGGAAAAACGGTCCAGTGCATGAATGGTCTAAAGAACAGGTAAGTAATTTTTTTACGATTGAGTCTTGAAAGTAGGCAGAAAAACTAGTAATTCTTCAGAGAGGCGAAAGTAAATACATTAGAGATTTAATGAGCGGCCATTGACGGAATGATGGTAAAATAGTGTGGCACGGAAGGAGAATTGTGAATAAAATCAGTTTATTAAGTTTTCACTCCGGAAACTATCCAGTTTCTGCTAAGGGATACCCCATGAAATATTGTGCAGCGTCCGCCTCTATGAGCACTAGCCTTAGAATTCCCTAAACCTCTATACGGACGGCTCTAAGACCGAAACAGGTGTTGGAGCCGCGGTTCATTCGCCGGAGCTACTACACAATCTATCGCTCCGACTGCCGAACGAGTGCAGCATCTTCCAGGCGGAGGTGGTAGCGATACAAAAAGCTGCGGAGCTAGTCTCAACAGCAGGATGGGCAACATTTACATTCACTCAGACAGACTGCGTTGAAAGCGCTGCAGTCGGACACTATCAGATCAGAGACAGTGCTTAACTGTCTCTCAATTCTTCAGAGACTGAGCACCTTATGGAAACTTGAACTCCGATGGATACCAGGCCACAGCGGTTGCCTTGGCAACGATATTGCGGATGGACTCGCAAAGCAGGAAGCTGCATTGGACTTCACAATGGCAATAGCAACTCCTATTCCAATACAAACACTAAGAACAAAAATGAACTCTAAGATGATGCAACTGGCCAACCAAAATTGGAACAGAACCATCAACTCCAGAATTACGAGAGAACTCTGGAACTCATACTACTTTGCCTTAACCCCTAGCGGGGCATAGCGCGTCAACTACTCCTGCGCGCCATCGTACTCTGTTCTGGGCAATGGGGCGCAACTCCCCAAAAGACTTACCCAGTACCTGACACTCCTTTGCCACAGATCGACGCCATGTGATTGGAGGACCCCCTCTTGGTCGGCCTTGGTTGGAAATGGAGTTCCATTTCATGGCATGCAAAGCAATGCAGTTATCACTCTTCCGCCATGTGTGACCTATCCACTGCCTTTTCGCCTGCGTATCAATTCGTCGATTGGCATCTGACCCGTACGCCGACTTAGTTCTTCATTTGATATTGTTTCGGGCCAGAAAATTCTTAAAATTCGACGAAGACATGAGTTGACGAAAACTTGCAGCTTTCTGGTAACTCCTACGGAAACTTTCCATGTACTGCTCCCATACAAAAGCACTGATAGTACCAGGGAGCGAAACAGGCCCAGCTTGGTCTTGATGCTGAGATAACTGCCCTGCCAGATTTTGGACAGCATGCCGTTTGCGCGTTTAGCCTGGTTGATACGACGAGCGATGTCCTGCTCCGTACCACCATTTTCGGCAACAATGCTACCCTGGTAGACGAAGTTGTCCACCTTCTCCACAGGCTGCCCATTAATATTGATGGCAATAGGTGTCGGATTTCTTTTCCGCAACGGCGGGCTAAGCACCTTGGTCTTGTTGGTATTAATCTTTAGCCCAACCTTGCTTGCCTCCCTCTCGAGATCTAACGCCATTGCGGACAGATCCATGATTTTGTGGGAGAGTAGGCATATGTCGTCAGCGTAGTCAAGATGTTGTAGATAAGATGTCAAAGTCCATTGAATTCCTCTGTCGAGTCCGGATAGGGCTGCATGCAACACATCGCCGATCACAATGAGGAATAGGATCGGTGAGAGGATGCACCCCTGCTGAACACCACTGCGAATCTCAAAGTCCCCCGACACCTTACCTTTATGCAGAACGCGACATTTCGCGCCGTCATAGGTTGCCTTAATAATAGCCACAAGCTTCTCAGGGATGCCTCTCCTGCGCAAGGCCGCCCATATAGAATCCCGGTTCACACTATCGAAAGCCTTTTCGAAATCGATGAAAAGCAAGTGAAGCGGAGAATCGTATTCAGCGCATTGCTCGATGATGATTCGCAAGGTGTTAATGTGATCGACACAGGAGAATCCGGATCGAAAGCCAGCCTGCTCTTCATCAATTGTGCTTTCTAAGTGGGCCTTTAGTCTTTCCAGGACGATTTTAGCTATTATCTTGGCAACGGCAGGAAGCACACAAATGCCTCTCCAATTATTACAGTCTGTGAGGCTGCCCTTCTTTGGAAGTTTGATGATCAAACCTTCCTTCCACTCAGTGGGAAAGGTCTCTGTATTCCACGCTTTATCAACAAGTGGCAGTTACGCTTGGGGCTGCTTGATAAAGTTCGGCAGGGATGCCGTCAAGTCCGGCGGCCTTTCCTCGTTTTAGTGCAATAATTGCAGTGACTATTTCCTCTTTAGTCGGGGCAGTGGACCGTATACGCACATTTTGATGGTTAGCTAAATTATCTATAAGAGGGGGAACTTCACCAGAGGTTACACGGTTCAAGACCGCGGCGAAGTGTTCTTTCCACCGCCTCATTTGATCTTCTTCCAAGATAAGTAGCTTTCCATCACTATCTTTCGCCGGATGTTGGCAGGAGTTACGACCACCTGTAAACTCCTTGATGACACCGTATACGGCGTTTAAGTTGTTACTTCTAGCGTCTTCTTCTGCTGACGCTAAAAGAGAATTGGCATAAACTCTTTTATCGCGTCGCACACTACGCTGAACTTCTCGAGCTTGCTGACGGTAAAGGAGTTCGATGCTGCTTCGATTGTCGTCTGATGCTGCAGCCAAACGAACTTTCAGCTCCTTTCTTTCAACAATCCGCTGCCATGAAGCGTCGGACATCCAGGGCTTATTCCGGCAATCCGGGTTTGGGCCAAGGATGGTATTTGCGCTATCAATGTACGCATTTTTTATGGCATCCCAGTTTTCGTTTATGGCACTATCTGGGTGACTAGTTATCTCAGCCGCTTTTTGCGCAAGATGGTCATTATATTGTTGTAAGACAGCTGGATTTTTTAGTCGAGCGGTATTGAATTTGCGGGGCCTGGATCTTTCGTCGCTGGGGCGGCGCACGGCTGCAATACGCAATCGAACATTAGCGATCATAAGATAATGGTCTCTTCCCATGCCAATATCGGCACCCTTCTTGTTTCGCACGTCCAGGAGGCAACTCTTGAATCTTTTACTAATGGCAAAATGGTCGATCTGATTTTGTGTTCTGTGCCGATCAACAGAGGACCAACTGATTTTGTGGTGGTCCTTATGCTCAAACATAGTACCACCGATGAAGAGACTGTGAAAGTTGCAGAACTCTACAAATCTTTCACCGTTGTCATTACGATCACCAAGACCTGTGCGAATGGCCGGCACTCGCAAGGACAAGACATACATATCTTGGAGACTATTTTCCCCGCAACCTTAAAGCGATTGCAAACCTTAACATAATGAATCTTCTAAGATTCGCAAGCGCGACGAAAACCTTCGGGCTCAACAAGGACTTGTTGATTACGACTGATAACAACACCTAACGATCTCTGTTGTTTTTCTTTGTGGCATCGCTATGGACCCAAGTGGTCTATGCGGGGCCATGAGGCCGCCACCTAACCTAATCTAACCTATCACTGAGGTGTTTATCCGAATGCACTTAGACTACTGTTTATGATATTCTGAGTCCTTGGGTCAGAAAACAAGGATATTTTTGCATTCGCCTGTTAGATATGGGTATCTCCCGAATCGAGGCGATAAGGAAAACATTTTTCAAAGGAAATCATAAACAAATTGAAAGTAAATAGATTAAAATTAAAATATACTTGCATGGGACGTGCCTAAAGTGCCGATGAACATCATCACTCTGTTTGTGGCATTGTGTACATTTTGACGTAGTATCAATATAACAGTATAGCAAACAAATTATTATGTTTTGCTTGTAGTATACTAGTGATGGGCATAATGACTCTTTTCACTGTGCCAGCACATAAGCTCTGACTCTTTCCAATGAGTCGTTCAAAAAGAGTCATGCAAAGAGTCTGAAACTTGGGTAATAACATATTCAATAAAAGTCGTAGATGTACGACCCCAACTTTTTTTTCTCTTTTTTAACCCCAGATTCGGAGTTGGCGACCCCCCCCCCCCCCCAATGCCCTTTAGTTCGAGCCAGGCCGATCGCACCACTATTTCCCATGAAAAGGGGCTGCCAGCCTAGGATGGGCGACCCTAATTTTTTTTTCTCTTTTTTGACCCCAGATTCGGACTTAGCGACCCCCCAATACCCTTTAGTTGGAGCCAGCCCGATCGGACCACTATTTCCCATGAAAAGGAGGCTGCCAGCCTATAATAGGCGACCCCAATTTTTTTTCTCTTTTTTGACCCCAGATTCGGACTTAGCAACCCCCCAATACCCTTTAGTTGGAGCCAGCCCGATCGAACCACTATTTCCCATGAAAAGGGGGCTGCCAGCCTAGAATGGGCGACCCCATTTTTTTCTCTTTTTCGACCCCAGATTCGGACTTAGCGACCCCCCAATACCCTTTAGTTCGAGCCAGCCCGATCGGACTACTATTTCCCATGAAAAGGGGCTGCCAGCTTAGGATGGGCGACCCCAACTTTTTTTCTCTTGTTTGACCCCAGATTCGGACTTAGCGACCCCCCAATACCCTTTAGTTCGAGCCAGCCCGATCGGACCACTATTTCCCATGAAAAGGGGCTGCCAGCCTAGGATGGGCGACCCCAATTTGTATATTTGGAGAAACTTGGCTGTGCGGTGGGACGCGACGTAAGTAAATTATTTTTGATATGTTTGCATTTGCAGTCAGCAATCAGCATGGGTTGTTGCGTATATATTTATAAGTATACACAATGCGTGCATTGCATACTGCATAGAGATGAATATGAATGGATTTAGATGGGATTGCTTTGGTAGTTAATGATGGTGGTTTTGCTTTTAGATAGATACTGGGATGGGATATGAGTGAATGAATGTATTGTAGTAAAATACATTATATGTATTGAGAAATGAGCGTGGATTGGTTATGCGTTGGATAATATTTATGCGATGGGCTAGTTTGGAAATTAATTTTACAGTGAGTCATTCATAAATTGAACGACTCGAAGGCTATGTCGTTGTGCCGAATCTTTCGCTCATCCTGTTGAGTCGTTCAAAAAGAGCGACTCGTTACTGTGTTACACATCACTATAGTATACACATTATAATCGTATTGATCCAATCAATTATTATAAACTGTACTCATTTGACAGCTAAGTGAGCCATAGTCCGACACTTAAAACCCTTTTTTTATTGAAGACTACTGCATTAAGTAGTAATCGAAACGAAGCCCAGTGCATAGAAGGCGTACGTGCTAATGTTGCGCCATCCAGAGTACTATACATCTCATAGTCATCCCATTTTCTTTCTCTCTTCCACTCTTTATAGGTATGTCAATGGCTTATGGCGCATGCACTAGAGCAGCACATTCCCAAGTTTCGCGAGCACAACGTTCAAGGCGGTGCTCTACTGCAACTTGATTCGCGCGAATTTAAAATTCTTGGCGTGACGGGCGACGACAAATCGCGACTCAAGCGTCGCATCAAGGACCTGAAGGCCGGCATCGAAAAGGAACGTAAAGATCAGGAGCGAACACGAAAGGAACGCGAGAAGGCAATTCGAAAAGCGGAAAAGAAAGCCGAAAAAGCAGCCAAAAAGAAGTAAATCGTAACACGATATAAGATACATTAGATGTGAAAAGAAGTAAAAAGAAGAAGAACTAATGTAAAAAAAACGTACATTAATAAGAAAAGAAACCGAAAAGTGACTATTTTCAAGGGAATTAAAAAAATAGCCATGTCTGAAACATACAAGAAAATATGAAATTTAGTGCGAGATTTTGATTTTGTTCCGATTCGTTTCTCTTCTTGCGTTTAATATAATAATATTACATTTTTCCTTTTTAATGATACTAAAAAGAACACAAACCAAAATGGACTGACTTTTTTAATTTTAAAATAATATTTATATCTAATATAATATGTATACATACATAGATATGTTTCTTATTAAATAATATTCTATTATTCTAGAATAAGTAATTTATGTGTAAAACATGATATTTAATGATATTTGAAAAAGAAAAAAAACATAACGAAATTTAAATAAAAAAAATCTTAATTTTAAGTACGTTCGTTTCACTCGGTCTCAGATCCATTCGCATACAAAACAACTTACCGATCTTTGATCCAGATCTCGTAGGGGATCTCAGCGGGTCAAAGTTGAAAGTGAATTGGTTGAACGTCAGCATATTTCTCGGCAACTCGCCGCCTATCTACTTGTATATGAGTCAACAATTTGGTCCCCTTTGGCCGCCTATCTCTGTGTGAGCTGTTTTAATACGCTCATTGCAGATCCGTGGCGTTTAATTCATTCTGGATCTGAGATCGAGTGAAACAAACATGATTTTGTAATATAAAATTTACATTTGCGGCCAAAACACTTGATCTGGTCAGATCAGTTGATCCGAAACTCACATTTGTATGCATCGGACAGTTTCAGATCAAATGATTGGGCCAAATCAAGTGGTGAACCCAATGTTACAAGTATGTAGACGGAAAATACATGAAAGAGCTTCATGTGGTATGAATGTTGTTTAAATGTGAAACATACAGAAATATGATTTTATATTTACAAAGATTTAAAAATGTTGTGCTTTAATGTCTTCATTTATTATAATGTTAATAATTTTTTTATTTTCCGTTTTGAGATTTATATGGTTTGTTCTACTAACACGGGTAGTTGCCGATTAGTTTAAAATGAATTTCCCACGAATTTTCTTATAAATGTTTTAAATCAAATTTTTTTATTTACCTCATTTTTTTTATCACTATTAATTGTATTAGAAACGAAGACAGTTCTTTCTTGTGTGTCTTTGCATGTCCTGTTTTGGCCCAACCTTGTCGCTCGATTCATATGAATTTTAAATAATTCTATTAGATTTCGATGTCCTTACAAGCAGTGGCGGATCTAGAAGTCGATTGATTCTTACCTGGAGAGTTAAAGGTATGTTCACATTTATTAAACTTTCGGCATTCAAAGAGGCAAAGGTAAACGGAAAGCGCGGACACATTCCTTATTTGATAGAAACATATGCAATGATGAACGGACAAAAGCAGCATTCGTTCTGTTACCACCAGGGACTCGTCATTCAACAATCTTAATCATTTAACTAGACAGAATTTCCTATTAAACGGTGAAGCTTCCCCCCAACAACATAAGCTCAATCACCCAATTCCGTCAGGAAGTGGAATTTAAGAAATTTGTTTGTCAGAGTAGAACAGGAGCAGAGTAAAAAAACGCGCAATCGTTGCAGGGGATGCGCTGTTGTTGTGGTAGCGATGCTTCGAATACTTCAGTTCTTCTTACATCGAAGGGCAGCTCTTGGCCATCGAAAAACGGGTCGTTCCGGTACGAAGAATCGGCTGCCGCAGGAACGTGCTCCTTGGCTCTGACATGTTGCCTTTTTTTTATCGACAATAGTTTAGCGGAACGACTAGAATTCAGTCAGGGTCAAAATGGATTTGCGGAAACATACTCGTACGTTTTACCATTTTACAGTTGGTCCTGCTAATTGCTTTAAATTTTAGAGGTAGTATGGTGCGAGCGATTGGTGTGTAACTGTTCCGACGAATTTGAGCAGCATTGCTTGTTGCAGCCTGCCTGGCGAACTCGTCTGCTCTACAGTTAACAGCAAAACTAATGGCGCCCAGAAGGACGTAAGAAATTTTCAAAAAAAAAAAACCTAACCTTGGCCTGGAAAGCTTTGCAGTATTCAGGGAGATTGAAAACCAGATTAAAGTGAACTCTATCACAGAAAACTCCGACCTCTAATCCTTTTTTGTCGTGGAGCCATCTGCATAGATTTCTGATGAGTTAGGCGACAGAAGCGCGTTGTGTTCCGACTGATAGCGTGATTCAGAATGACCAAGTGCGTATTTGGTTAGTCGTTGTCGTCTATTCACCGAAAGTCGCTGGTTAAATAGCATGTTCAAATCAGAAGAAGTACCCAGCAAAAAGTGTGGCTTACCAAGTAGGGTAGGTACCTTGTTAACCAAAACGGTACGAAATGTTAAGGATAGGGTAATAAAAAAAATTCATCAATGTCACAGGCATTTGGCCAACCAACGGTGCCCCCTATGTTACTAACGTGGGCTACTATCGTCTTTACCTTTCCCTTTCCTTTCGTTGGTCCCCTAAATACCCACCGTAAGTAAAAAAAAACAGCAACATCCGGTTAGTATGCCTATTTGATTTTACGGTTGGGTCGTTTTCCTAAGAATTTTGTTTTGTAATTTTTTCAACATTTGAATGAAATTTTTGTGTTTACATGTCCGACCGGGATTCGAACTCGGATCGTTGTGCTGCAGAACCCATTGCGCTACCACATACGCTAACGAGACTAATACATATAAAATGGCTTCTTTATAAGCAATACTGTCCCAGCATAAAAAGTGGTTTACAAAAGTTGGGTCCGTACCCAGGTTACCTAAATCATGAAAATCGTAGCCCCCGGCGGCATGGTCATAGCTAAAAAATTATAGACCTCTTGGAAAGCCTATGGGCTTAGTGAAAATGGTGGGTACGACAGGATATCTATTTCTTCTTCTTTGCCCTTTCATACCACTCTGCGAATACGCGTTCCTTTGCCTGTGATTTTGGCACTTCGCCCATTCTGACGATATAATCTCAGCTTCCTTCTGCAGGCAGCTCGGTTTTGGATCGTATCATCGCCAAGATTAACGTGTTGTTGCTACTTCTTCATCTAATCCACCCACGTGCGTTTCCGTCTGCCTCGGGGTTTGCGTCCAGCAAATGGAACTTTCATTGATAGTGCCTTCATGACAGTGTTCTCGGCGGACGCCTTAGAACATGCCAATACCAATCCATACGACGATCTTCGAGCTTTCAGTGATCGGTTGCTCAACAGACAAGCTGCCTCGGATGTGGATGTCTGTTTAGCGGACTACGGGTAACCGGGGGGTACGGTTTTTTGCTGGGCGGCTTTATATGCGAATTATATGCGAACCCAGCAAAAAGACCGGATGCCTACAAATCATCATCATCGTGGCGCGACAGCCCGACGTCGGGCCTTGGCCGCCTGGATCATTGTCCTCCAATTATCTCGGTCACGTGACCGTGTCCTCCAATTTTGGGAGCCCAGCAGCTGCGCGGCGTCCACACCTACTGAGCTCTCCCAACGAGATCTCGGTCGTCCTCGCAAACTCGCTCTGCATTCAATACTCTCTTAGGCATGCGATCATCGTCCATTCTTTGTACATGCCCTGCCCATTGAAGTCGTTGTAGTTTGACGGTTTTCGAGACTTGCAGCTCATCGTACATTTCATACAACTCATGGTTGTACCGGATGCGCCATCCATCTCGATCGCAAACAGCCCCGAAAATTCGCCGTAGAACCTTACGTTCAAAAGTGTCTAGCATGTTTTCGGAGGCTTGAGTTAGGGTCCATGCTTCGCAGCCATAGCATAGCACTGGTCGTATAATGGTTTTGTACATGCGGAGCTTCGTGTTTCTGTGCACATGCTTCGATTTCATTATGGGGAGAACCGAAAAAAAAGTCTTATTAGCTAACTGTATCCGTCGCTTGATTTCGTCAGTTTCGTTGGCGTCCCTTGACAAGTTGCAACCCAGGTAAATGAAGTTGTTCACGAACTCGATGTTGAGGTCCCCCACATTGATGCTTGGTTGTGCAGGTGTCCTTGTCACCGATGCCTACAAATGGTTGGGTAAAAAGTCCAGTAAGGTGGCAAGTATTTAACCCACCAGAAATGCCTTCTAATATTACTAACCAAGTAGTCTCCGTACTTACCGGGGCTATCAAGCAAAAAATATGGCTTCCCACATTGGGTGGGTACATTGGTAGGCGATAATTAAAAATTTTATCCCCCGCATGGGCGGTACGGAATTGAATAAAGAGAAACAAAGAAGGTCAGGGTCGTTCAAAAAAGAAGCAGGAAGGTTGCAAGTATTTCACAACAATGTTACTAACCAAGTAGCCCCCCTATTTACCGTGGCTAAGGTCGCGATTTCGAATACAATAAAATACATCCTCATTATTTCTTACAGGATACACCCATATAGCACGACGATGATACGTTTAATGTGGAAATTTGACTTGACAGATTTGTTATCATACAAAACTGAAGACTTTTTTAGAAAATTTCGTAAGGAGCGGTAGGGTGGATGGCGAACTAAATTCAAAACACCTTGCCTATTTATACAACAAATGTGTAAACCAATATACTGGAGGGTACGATATTTTTTGCTGGGTAGTTGTCCTAAGAGCGCCACAAAAAGCAACGCAGGCCAACCTTTGCACCTTTCTCAGGCAGCTACGGTTGGCTTCTGTAGCAGTTCACCAAAAAAAACTGAGTAAAACAGCTGCGTAGAAATTTCGCCTTATAAGCAAAAATTGGACTGAAGAGGCTACATCCTACATCCTGTATCCTACACTTCGGAAGAGACCAAGCTGTGTTTTGTCTTTAGCCCAAGAGGGCATTCTGCAGTGCATCACTAAAAACATCGGGAAATTGACTAGTTACGATAATAGCAATGTCATTTGCATAAGCACACACTCCCTCCTGCTCGACACATCCCGGTTTTATAGCAGTTTGTTCTCAACAACGTTCCAGAGAAAGGGAGCTTGAGTTCCATAAAGCAAAATCGAAGAGGAATGTGTAGTGCAAAGGAATCCACCTTGATCGAGTAGTTTTTGTATTGCTGTAATTTTTATAAATCATTCTCGAATATTAGAAGACCAAGCTCTATATACCAAACATTTTGGAGTGGGTCCGGGCCTCCATGCCCCCCCCCCGTCTGCATCGTCTGATCGATGATTACAAGGAACAGAACTAACTGATATCATTAAAGTTTCTAGAAAATGCTTCCCATTGATGTTGATCGAGAGTTTTACGCAATCGTAGGAGTGCAATAAACTTTTTTTTTCTTAAAGTACAAAAACATACAAGCAATATATTGCAATGCAATTGAAATGTCAAGACGGAATGATCTTTTATCAAACCCAAGATATGGTCAATGACGCGCGAACGGTTTGGAGGTGCACCATCTGAAATCTATGTATATGCTATTGAAACGTTAACAAGGCATAATAATGGAAGAGATGTTGACGCGCCCCTGCCCCTGGAGGGGTCAAGGCAATTAACAAGACCCGGTCAATGAAGACCTGGGAACAGATTTGATTAAGGCAGAAAGCTTCCGTTTAGTCTCCCTGTCGATGTCCCTTTCTATTCAGCACGACAGATCAAAAGGACGGTGTGATTTCTCTTTTGACTCGGCTGCCGAGACTTGATTGAAATGATCTTTATGGAATGCAGAAATTCCCAAATACAGCCAAACAAACACACAAAATGTTCATGAAAATAATCAATGTCTAGGCCGTAAATAAATTATACGTCTTTTTATTTCATCCATAAAAGAAATGTTTTATTTTTTACTGGAATTTTCATGTCATGTTTTTATATGTAATAATATAAAATAATAAATAACCTTATCGAAATAGGTATTATCAATGAAAACTTTGTATAGATTCAGATACAGATAGAAGGAGATCATATAGACAAAAAGACGTGTACGTTTATAAGTAAATGTTTAGAAAGAGTAAGTGTGCGACATATTGGAAACGAAAATTAGGGGGCAAATGTGAACAAGAATTGTTTTTTTTTTGTGTGTATTTATTATTTGAAAATTTGTGCATTTTATTGTTTTCAATACCCCTTTTTTATCAGTCTCTTTGTAATGTATTTATTGTGCTTTAAATTTTATATTTAATTTATTGAAATCAAAATAAAAAACGGATCTAATGTAATCAAAACAAATCAATTTCATAATATAATACAAAATACAAATAATTATTAAAAATCAAATATCTAGTATTTAAATTCAACTTTAATATAAAAATGTGTATTTTTTGTTTCTCTTTTTCTTTCTTCTTCTTTTTCTTTTGTAATATATATACATATTTCTACATAATGACTATCTGTAATGATGCGTACCGTATTTGTGTAGCTAAGCGTCTAAATAACGAAAATTTTATAGAGTATAATGATGGAAAAAAAACAACAAAACAAAAATTAATGTCGTAAGAGATCAGTTGTATCGCAAGTAAATTAAAATAATAATTAAAATTGAGTAAACTATATTAAAACGTAAACGATAGTGCGAAAGATCACATTAAATTACTGTACTTATTTAAGATTTAAATATTACAATTAGCAATTAGGTTAAACATATTTAATTAAATCGTCAAAATAAAGATATTATAATTATAAAAAAAACGTTATTGTATATTTTATTAAAAGTAATACTTCCGAAAAAGCAGGTGTAATTTTAAATCCAAGGTGCCGAGATAGTTGGGACGCTAAGCGATTTCACCTTGCAAAATGTGATAGAGAAATGCCATTTGGTATGATTGTTCGTGGTCCCTATACATTCATTTTAAGAGATGGAGCCACCTTGGACCCCGCGGCAGAGCGGCTGTGCGGGCGAAAAACCGCGAAATTCGAGCCCTTTTTTAGGGTTTTGTAGTAAAACAAAACCCTTATGAAATCGGTCATGCGTCCGTCTGTCTGTCTGTCTGTCCGTGGAATATCTCACGAGCCGCTGAGACTACATGTATGAAATTTAGTGAAAATATGTAAAATAGAAGTACTATAATTGTCTGAAGGAAGTGATGCATCGTAATAGGTCAACTTTGAGGGGGGGTCCCCACAGAGGGGAAATGAAGGACGAAATTTTTTTTTGCATTTGGTATAGGCAAGTGGGGTATCATAAGAAAGGTACCGTCGAGTACATTCCATTTCTGGAATTTTCTTCAAATTTAAAGAAAGGGGAAAAGAGGGAGAGGGGAAAACATGTGATCCGAGTTTGTCCCCCCCCCTTGCATTTCCAAACCGTTATACTTAGAGATATGAAAATTTACAGAAAAGCGGCATTTTACTAACATAGAAAACTATAAATAATAGAATTCCAAAATCTCATCAAAAAAGGTTAATAATAGTACATTTCTATTTTTTCAGTTAGCACACCCCTGCACCCCTTAAGCACACCCGAGGTCAAAAATATTGATGGCCAATGATAACCAACACCATAGATAATAATGCCTCTACGTTTCATTACAACCATGTAATATTTAACAATAGTACATTCACTTAAAGTTAGGCATTTTTACACTATTCATACAAAAAATACACCTTCCGACTTCAAAGGTGCGAGTACTACTTGCATGTTGTTTTCCGTAGTGCGAATCGCAGTTATTGTTACATATTATGGTTAATCACATTTATGAAAGGTTAAAGATTGGTAGGGGGCGATGTGTGGTAATTGGCCAACTGTAACGGGCGGGGGAGGGGAGGGGAGGGTGAAGGGCAAAATTAAGGTAAAATTTTGTTTATCGACTGGTATAGGCAAGTGGGGTGTTGTGAGAAAGGTAATGTTGAGTTTACTTTACTTATATTTGAAAAAAAGGGAACAATGAGGGAGGATAAATTATTAGATCGTAATTTGCCCCCCCCCCTCGCATTTCCAGACCGTAACACTTGAAAAATGAAAACTTCCAGGCAGGTGGGTTTTGAACAGTATATAAAACGGGAAATAATGGAATTTGTATATCTCCTCAAAATAGGTTAATAATAGTTTGTTTCCATAGTTACAGTTAGCGCATCCCTGCATCCCTTAAACACGTCCGAGATCAAAAGTACCGATGACCAAGGATAACCAACACCACAGGCAATAATATGTCCTAAGTTTCATTACAATCACGTAATATGATTGGGCATATAAGATACTATACCTATATTATGGGTCAGACATTTTATTTTTTTTTTTATCCATCTAAGTGGTACCAAGAAGAGCAAGGAGCCGATACTTACATACCAAAATAAGTACTTGCTACAAAACCCTCGGATTGCGGGCGTAGCCCTCTATATTCCGGTTTCATTTAATATTGTCCTAATAATTTGTAAACGGTGCCTCAGATCAAAAAACTTAATAGGTTGTAAATTAAAGAGCGTCAAATTCTACATCCAATGCACTGCTCAAAGTTGAAATTTGATTTAGTAGTATAATCTAAATCGATAGTCGAAAAATGTCACTTTTTGAGGCTTTGGAGAAAAATCACACATATCGCTTTTCAAGCTCACATATCTTTGTAACGGATACTCCAAATGAAAAACCGTGTAAGTAAAAGTTGAAGAAATTTTGATTTCCGGTTTAACGTGCTCAATGCTTTTCAAATCGGTTCGTTTTTAGTGTAGTTGTGAGCGAAAATGCAAAAATGGTTTTTTAGCGATTTGAGCCTTAATAGCTGTATCTCGATAAATATAACAGCTAAAAGTTTTGGTTTAGCCTTAATTCGTAGATACTTTAACCTTGTTTATAAAAGTTTTGCTAAGTTTTTTGTCAGACTAATTTAATTAATTAAAAAATTAGTTAATTAAATGATGAAATTTCTTCCATAATTTCAAAGTTCAAGCAACTTATATGACATTTCAGGTTGGTTTCTAACGTATTTGGTCATTCTGAGTCAAATGAAATCAATCGCTTTTCCATCCGACTATTAGTTCAAAAGATATTCACTTTTTTCCAGATTTTATTATTAATTAAATAAGCCTTTTTATTAAATACGTTGAAAACAAAAAGCTTTTGTGCCAGTTTTAGGATAGTCCCTAATGTATTTGGTCATTTTGAGTCGAATGAAACCAACCGCAATTCCTTGCGACCATTAGTTCAAAAGATATTTACATTTTACCAGATTGTTTTATTAGTTAAATGAGCTTTTTCGTTAAGTAAGTTGAAAATAAAAGGTTTTTATGCCAGTCTTAGGTTGGTTCTTAATGTATTTAGTTAATCTGAGTAGAATAAAATTAGCCGTGGTTCCATATGACCATTACTTCAAAAGATATTTACATTTTTCCACATTTTTGGATTTGTTAAGGAAGCTTCTTTATTAAGTAAGTTGAAAATAAAAAGCTTTGATGCCAATTTTAGGCTGTTTCCTAATGTATCTGATTATTTTGAGTCGAATAAAACTAAAGTCAATTCCATACAACAGTGAGTTCAAAACTTATTCACATTTTTCCAGATTTTATTTTTTTTGTTGAATATTTATTTTATTAAAAAAGTTGAAAATAAAAGGCTTTCATTCCATTTTTAGGTTGATTCCTAATGTATTTGGTCATTCTCAGTCGAATGAAATCAACCGCTATTCCATACGATCATTAGTTCAAAAGATATTCTCATTTAAATAAAAAAAAATATTAGTTTGATAAGCTGCTTTATTAAATAAGTTAAAAATAAAAAGCTTTTCTGCCCATTTTAGATTGATACCTAATGTATTTAGTGATTCTGAGTTGAATGAAACCAACCGCAATTCGATACGATCATTAAATCAAAAGATATTCACATTTTTCCAGATTTTGTGATTAAGTAAATAAGCTTACGTATTAAATAAGTAAAAAATAAAAAGCTTTTATGCCACTTTTAACTTAGCTCTTAATGTATTTGATCATTTTGAGTAGAATGAAACTAACCGCACTTCCATGCGACCATTAGTTCGAAAGATATTCACATTTTTTCCAGATTATGAAGAGTGGCACATGCCCTTGCAGCACCCGGCGCTGTTATCCGTAATGGGAGCCAACGTTCTACTTCTAGTTTCCACCCCCAATCTCCAGGAGATGGAATATGTTGCTGAGTTTCCACAGCCTGCCAAAATTTCATGGCTTGAAGGGATGCCCTTTTCAGGTGTACCTCAAACTCACCAAATAACAATCAGCATCTATCATACGCGCTATCACTTCTGATAACTGTAACACATTGTCACGAAACACAAAACAAATCAGTTTCAAGTCTATCCGCTTACTGACTCGACGGTGCACAATGTGGCAATAGCGGACAAAAATAATTTTTATTGTTTTTTATTCTTGACTAGTTGATTAATTAAGACTATGTACATGCAAATTGTATCTAAAACAAGATACCTGCACCCGTTGCTAACGGATTGGCATTATTACTTCTCTCTTAAGGTCACTTACGGGATATGCAGAGAGTAGCAAATCAAATTATCGAAATATACTATTATAAAACTTTTTCCTAAGGATATCAACATCCTGGATATTTAACGTCGCTATCCTAATTATATGCCGTCATCCTGGAAATTTTCATATATGTGCTTTAAGCGGCGAATAACTGTCCCTCCTTGCAATTTGGCCACTAATGAAAAGCCTTATGACACAAATTGTAGTAATCCTTCATATTTCTACCAAATTCCATACCTGTAGCTTCAGCTCTTTTCGAGATATTCTTTGAACAGGCTGACATCTGACTGATTTCATAAGGGTTTTATTTTTTGTACAAAACCCTAAAAAGCGTAACTATGACCTAAGCTATCAAGCCAAGCTGTCAAGCAAAGACTTTTTGAACAAGATTTAATTATCTGTAAATTGAGACTAAAACAAAACTTCAGCTACTATACTTACCGAAATAGAGCTATTAAAGCTGGAATCGATAAGAAAGCATTCCAGCATTTTCACTCACAACTACACTAAAAATGAATCGATTTGAAAAGTATTGAGCATGTTAAACCGGAAATCAAAATATCTTCAACTTTTACTTGCACGGTTTTTCATTTGGAGTATCCGTTACAGAGATATGTGAGCTTGAAAAGCGATATAGTGTGATTTTTCTCCAAAGCCTCAAAAAGTGACATTTTTCGACCATCTATTGTGATTATACTACTAAACCAAATTTCAACTTTGATCAATGCATTGCATGTAGAATTTGACGCTCTTTAATTTACAAACTATTAAGTTTTTCGATACGAGGCTCCGTTTAGAAGTTACGAGGAGAATATTAAAAAAAGGGCTCAAATTTCGCGGTTTTTCGCCCGCACAGCCGCTCTGCCGCGGGGTCCAAGGTGGCTCCATCTCTTAAATTGAAAGTTTGGGCCCCACCAACATTCGTACCAAACAGCATTTCTCTATCATATTTTGCAAGGTGGCGTCGATTTATGTCGCTTAGCGTCCCAACTAAGATTGTCGCACGTTATCAACTATTTGACACGGTGCGCGATACTCTACTAGAATGTAAGGCCGGCCACACATTTGGTCGCAGCTAGGGCAACCCGCGCACATGGCATTGTTGGTGTAAAATGTGATTTTGACAATTGTTACAACAACAATGTCATGTGCGCGCTGCTCTGGCTGCCCTGCCTACGACGCAATGTGCGGTCGGCCTAAGCCTCTGCTTGATTAAATTAGGGTATAAAATACGACATAATGTCTCAGAAGCTTGTAATGAACCATATTCTGGCCTGGTTGTGCTGCTTCCACTGGCAGATCGATGACAGCACCTGGTGAGCTTTGATCTGTCGGTGGTAAGAAAGCAGAGACCGTGGATCCCATTACACCTGGACTTCGATACCCTGGGCAAGTGAGCCGTCCGCCAATCATTCCATTCTTATCGCCTAAATTTTTTTCTTCCACATTTTTACCTCCCTTGTTTGTGTTGTCTTCCCCAGGCCTATGATTTTGATTAATACGGACAGGGGCAACGAGCGGCGGAAACACCGCCCATGCAATCTTAGGCTCCGTCCCTACGGGCATCTCCGAATGCCCACCAACGCGTCCGTTACATATTTGGCGCCCATTTCTGATAAAAAAAAACAGGGCTGAAAAGGTCCTCACCGGGTTCTTTTCAGTCCTTCCACCGATTTGCATCCCCACAGGCACTGCTCTAACTCTTAGGACTTAGCCATTTTTACTTAACGTATTTCCCCCTCAAATAGCTACACTTTCCTCTGTAGCACCCCCATCCTGCCCATAGAGTAGTTAATCCTTTTAGTTATAGTTCAACAAGGTATTCCTGGTGTTGTGTTTGTCTTCTGTGATTTAGCCACGCCACGTACATAAGGCCTTCGTAAATGCTTTGAATTGCCGCCATTTGGAGCATCTTCGGTGACCGGACAAAGCGCAAAGGAACCCTGGGTACCTTTCTGTTGCCAGGATTGTCTTCTTCACTTCCATTAATATTTTGGTGAACATTATTGCATTTGTTTCTATTATTGAGGTACTCAACAGCTTTCAGAGATCATTAGTGAATTATTGCACCTCTGCTATCCTCGTGATTCACTGAACTCTGTTGATCACCTGAATAATGGGAAAATGTAGTATTTTTTTCGTTGATAATTGTTTCCCTCTACAATGGTTGCCGGCTGACTCCGGTGCTCAGTTCGCTTTTACTTTTTTTTTTTTTATTTCTTCTTCTTGGCAGGCCTCGAAGTAGTAGTAGCTGCCCTGTAATGAACCACCGGTAATGAACAGGTTATGCTGCTTCCACCGGCAGATCTATAGCAGCACTTGATAAGTAAGGATCTGTCGGTGGTACGAAACCAGAGGCGGAGGGTCCCATTACTTTCGGACCCCGATGCGAGCGCGAGGGCAAGTGAACTGTCCCCCAACCATTCTATCCTCATCGCCCTATTTTTTTTTATTCCCCATTTTTATACCCTAGACTTTTAGTATAGGGTATATTGTTTTTGTCACGACGGAAATATGTAACACCTTAAAGGAGGCTCCGGAGGTATAGCAATGCATATATATAAATGATCAGGGTCACCTCCTGATTCGATTTAGCCATGTCTGTCTGTCTGTCTGTCTGTTTGTCTGTCTGTCTGTCCGTTCGCACGATAGAATGAAGCTAGAGCCTTGAAATTTTGGTCAGATGTTGGAAGTATGATCTAGTTGGTTGGTATTGAAAATGGGCATGATCAGGCCAAGAGAACGCCTACCTCCCCTACATATGTAAAATAATTAAATGTATCTATTACTCCCGATTAAATAATCATGAAAAGCTCTAGCTTTGGTAGATTGCTCGTGGGGGTAATCTTATACTCCCCTGGAAAAATAAAATCGATCAGTTGAAAACTAACGGTATTTTCTTACAAACAGCCCCGTACTACCCTACTTTTCGGGTTTTTTGTCCATAACTCTTGAACAAATTGACGTAGACATCTGATTTTTGGTATGTAACCCTGAAGTGAGAAGCTTGTTGGGTTTTAGTAACTTGGGCATAATCAGATCAAAGGAACGCCTACCTCCCCTACAAAATTTAAAAAAAATAAATATTACTTTAATTACGATAACTTTCGATAGAATAACATTAGCGAGTTGCAAATTTGGCAGAACGTTGGTAGTAACATCCTGTTAGTTGGCATTGATCCAAGATCCGACCTAAGGAACCCGTACTTCCCCTACAAATGAAACTTCAAATAAGCGATAACTTTTGATAGAATGAAGCCAGCGACTTGAAATTTTGGTCGAATGTTTGAAGTGAGATTGAGTTAGTTGGCATTAAAGATGCGTTAGATCCGACCTAAGGAGCCCCTACCTCCCCTAGAAATTAAATTTTAAATAAGCGAGAACCTACGACAAAATAAAGCTAGTGACTTGAAATTTTGGTCAAATATCCGTATTTGTAGTAGGATCCAGTTGGCTAATATTGAAAATACGTAAAATTCGATCAATGCGGGGCTGCTTCCCCTTCAAATGAAACTTCAAATAAGCGATAACTTTCGATAGAGTGAAGCTAGACACCTGACATCTTTTTTTTAATGTTTGTAGGGTGATTTAATTGGTTGGTGGCTATGATGGGCAAGATCCGATCCAAGGAACTTTTACCACCCCTACAAGTGAGACTTCAAATAAGCAATAACTTTCGATAGAATCAAGCTAGCGACTTGAAAAATTCGACAGTATTTGTAGAATGGGTTAGTTAATTGATTTTTAGAATGACCAACGTCCTCATGAATGTGTGCCAACCTCCCCTATAAACTGGCCATTTAGGAAAATCACTTTTAATGCATATGGTCGTTGCCAATTGGTACTTTTGGTATCACCACTAGGTCTGTAAGTCTAGGGTATATACGCTACGGACACCGGGCCGAAGCGAAGCTTCGGCCTGGTTATTATTTATTTTGTTTGTGTTGTCTTCTCCAGGCCTATAAATTTCTATTAATACATAAGGAACAGGGGCAACGATCGGCGAAAACCCTGCCCACGTCTCCCGAACTGAGCAGTGACTTAAAGTGCAAAATTATAAGATGTCTAGTCTATCACTGAAGAATTTTATTTGATGCTGGAAGAAGAACGCGGCCATATTAGTGTCGGAGGATCTCAATCTGCCATCGAAGCTGTGTTTATAATGAACAGTAATAAAGATCGCCACGCTGAAGCAAATTATCTACTCTACAGATTTCTCAAATTATTTTGAGGAAATAAGTGGGTTTTTTTCAACTGCTGAATGAAGTCGGGAATCACATTTCAACGGGAAGTTTTCCGAGGCGAGAAGGGTTATTCAAAGGACCAACGGGTTGCAGAACGCACATTTTAGATGTATTTTACACGAGAAGCATCGTCATTTTTCGCCAATAAAACCAACATGAACATCACTTATTGTAAATGGATGCTGTGCGCTGCACAATATAATAATATACTAGATTATTCCATTTGCTGGTTCTTTAAAATTGGTGGAAGGTTACAATAACGATGTAGAAGAGGAAGAAGATACTACAGAGCGAAACTTTACAAGGAGAGTAAAAAAAACTTGATAAACTCTTTTTATGACAAAATTTGTTAAATGTAATTAATTTATTGATCAGATGAAATACAATAGAAACAAAAAAAAACACTTTTTCGCAGAAAGTCCGTCCTTCAGGCTCTATTGTCCCGCTAGTATTTAACGACTTGAAGACCCTCATCTTTAATTCAGAAAGCGGCACTTCCTTGCTGCACTGGTGCTCCTACTATTCCGCACATTGTTGCCAACTTCTTTTTTGTGTTATACTTGAAGTAACTTTTTTTGTGTGTTATACTCTTTGAAGAGAGAGTATATAAGGAAGTGAAAAAGAGCGAGAGAAACGACGCAATTCGGCACAAGTGAGGAAGTAGGAAGGGGGATTAAAATTTGACATCTCTTTTGCTCTATATGGACCGGTCGGGTGTTCCGCGGCAGAGAGACAGACTGGAATGTTATTGTTCCGATTGGAAAAGTAGGAGAGGGGATGACATCTTGCGTGCTTCCTGTGCTTTTATATAGACTGCGCGGGTGTTGCGCAGTGGAGGGCGTGTGTCTCTCTCTTTACTTTTTACGACTGGAATTGCTTCAAGTAGTTTAGTGTTGAGTATATGGGGATTGCTCCTCCATAGGTATCTCTATGGTTATACTTGAAATAAGTTCTCCATTCATGAGCAGCAGAGGCCCTGGTGTCTTTTGCATGAATGATACCGCAGGCTAAATTCTCCTCCATGTGCTCCACAAGCGCGTTGTATTGCGCAAAGTTTGTTTTCCCCTGAAATTATAAATAACATTAATGGACTCAATTTGTTGATACGACAACAGCCGAACATTTATCAAATTGAGAGATTCGCGTCTTTGGTTGCAAACCATAGACTCAAACCGGTTGACATGAACACGTGAACGTGTAAACTGATTTCGGAGAATGCAGTTGCCAGCATGCACCTCTTGTAGAGCACTAAATAGGAAGGTACACTCGACGCCATTTTGTTGACGACGAATGGAGAGTGAAAGGCATGTACACATGACAGTTCCCAGCTGTCAACATTAGTGCTGTCTGCTGTAGTCAATGCGGGCGAAGTCATTCGATGTCAACAAAATGGCCGCGAGTGTACTCTCCTTTTTAGAGCCTTACCTCTTGAGGGAAACGAATGGGTTACGTGATACTAAATTGCATTCGAATCGAATTCGATTGCGGGAATACGTTTAGATACGAAATTTTGTTTCGAAATTGTCGCAGAACAAAGGTCCAAGGAGTAGGGAGATTGGGGAAGACTGCCGATGTTCATAGCAAAAGAAGAGAAAATTCTGAAAGCGAGTAACGCGCGTACTCATCGGTCGGCCCAACCTCTGCTCGTCGTCGACATGTTCTCAATGGATACCAAGACCATGTTGATGTCGTACCGAGCTCGAGCAGAGGTCTAGTCGCGCAATCAGTAGAGGTAATAACAAAGCACAAAATCGAATTGAATTTTCGTCGTCCAATGGCTGCTGGTCTGATAGGTGGTCTAATGCATGGTCCAATGCGTGGTCCGTGGTGTGTAAAAGGCTTCTTCATGCAGTTGACTATAGTGAAAAATATAAATCGGTTTATCCCCTGAAAACGTAACATTGACTCATCATAATATTTACGCTGTCCACAACAATATTTACGTCAGAAATTATTATTGCGCTTTGTTTTCGAACTCAAAAGGGAGGGTAAACTGGTGGCCGTTACCCTTTGACATTATTGTTTTGCAGACCATTGTACAATGTGTGATATTAATAAGAATTTTCCAAAGATTGTTGTTTGTCCCTTATCTGTTCATGTATGCCGTTGTTTGTCTGTGAAACAGAACATGGCGATATACGCCGGTTTAAAATTAGGTCTCGATTTGCAACAAATAAAATTTAGAATCAATTCCAGGAGATATACTAATTTGCTTTAATCTCTAACCCTAGGCATACTAGGAGATAAGTGTGGATTTAAAAAAAAAAAATAGAAACTCGAAACTTAACTTATTTTTGACCTAACGGATAATATCGTGTTCCCAATGGAAGATTTTTTTTTAGGTTCTTATCAATATTTTGTGTATAAAAACAGGCATTAGCAATAATTAAGTAATAATATCCAAATATTAAAAAAAAAATAGCATAAAACTGATAAGTTTTGTTTTCTGTTTTATTTTTTGTTCACTTATAGCCACTAATCACTTGTTAAGCTAACCTCATTTAGGCCGAGTTTATGCAAACTGCGCCTAAGCCTGTCCCAGCCATAGTTGTGAAAGGAGGAGGGAATGATAGCTGTAAGCTGACTGGTTGAGTTACACCTAGGCGTCTCTGGTCATTAAGGTGGCATGAATCACGGTGTTGTGTGTGACTACACTTGCAACATAGTTGTGTGAACCCTGGCACGTCTTGAACCACCTGAAGCAGCTATCATAGAGGCCACGCTTGAATAGGGTTTAGCGAAGGGTTGACAAACCATTCTTGTAAAAAATACTCCATGTAAGGAAACCTGGAAAAAAACGCCTCGGATTGGACGGATCATGCAGAGATTTAACACGTGGAATGTACGCTCTACGTTGTAAAAGACGAAAGGCGACATCCGAAGGTGTCAATGGGGACGGAGGTCATGTGGCCGTGAAGGTCTGGCTGGAAGTGACGGCTGTCAAAGTTGACTCCTCAACGAGTTAAGCAAATGTTTGGGGGGCGAAAACTCCTCTTCCATAGTCCTCCGCGTGGGCGCCCCCTGGAACGGCAGTGGTCACTGACCATTGCCAACCAACGTCAAGCCGCCAGTGATGGCGGTGCGATGATTTGGTTGAGGTACCCCTGTGGTGTGGGGTGTGAAAAAAATACCACGGCCTTTCCCTTTGAGGGCCTGTCGTTAAAACCGACAATCAAAGGACAGGATGTGTATGCCAGCAACTTGCACTATCCGAAATCTTTATATGCTAACGAAACGTCAACTATGCCTCGGCTAAGGACTGACTCAACCGTTACGACTTTTAGCTATCGTACAATGACAAAGATTGGATTCTGGAATGTGCGTACTCTCCTGTACAATAGATCAGAAGGTCCCCAGAACGCACGATTTCTTCAATTAGAGAGTGAATTTCTGAGGTACAAATTAAATATCTTAGGAGTTAGTGAGATAAGATAGTGGAACAGCGGAGAATTCATCTCTCCAACGGGCAGCACTGTAATGTTGTACTCCGGTAAAGCTACCGGTAGTCGTCGTGAGTCAGGTGTGGGGCTCCTTTTAACCAGAGCCGCGCGAAACTGTCTCTTATCCTGGGAACCGGTCTCTGACAGGGTCTTGACCGCCAGGTTCCGGACCAAAATGAGGAACATCTCAATAATACAATGTTATGCCCCTACTGAACCCGACAATGTCTTGGCAAAAGACTCCTTCTACGAAGAACTAAACGCCGTTCAGAGCAGAACACCTAAAGGTGACATTATAATGGTTATGGGTGATTTGAATGCGAAAGTTGGCGCTGATAACTATGGGCTCAGACATGTGATGGGGAGACACGGTCTTGGTGATCGTAATGACAACGGTGAAAGATTTGTAGAGTTCTGCAACTTTCACAGTCTCTTCATCGGTGGTACTATGTTTGAGCATAAGGACCACCACAAAATCAGTTGGTCCTCTGTTGATCGGCGCAGAACACAAAATCAGATCGACCATTTTGCCATTAGTAAAAGATTCAAGAGTTGCCTCCTGGACGTGCGAAACAAGAAGGGTGCCGATATTGGGATGAGAAGAGACCATTATCTTATGATCGCTAATGTTCGATTGCGTATTGCAGCCGTGCGCCGCCCCAGCGACGAAAGATCCAGGCCCCGCAAATTCAACACCGCTCGACTAAAAAATCCAGCTGTCTTACAACAATATAATGACCATCTTGGGCAAAAAGCGGCTGAGATAACTAGTCACCCAGATAGTGACATAAACGAAAACTGGGATGCCATAAAAAATGCGTACATTGATAGCGCAAATACCATCCTTGGCCCAAACCCGGATTGCCGGAATAAGCCCTGGATGTCCGACGCTTCATGGCAGCGGATTGTTGAAAGAAAGGAGCTGAAAGTTCGTTTGGCTGCAGCAGCAGACGACAATCGAAGCAGCATCGAACTCCTTTACCGTCAGAAAGCTCGAGAAGTTCAGCGTAGTGTGCGACGCGATAAAAGAGTTTATGCCAATTCTCTTTTAGCGTCAGCAGAAGAAGCCGCTAGAAGTAACAACTTAAACGCCGTATACGGTGTCATCAAGGAGTTTACCGGCGGTCGTAACTCCTGCCAACATCCGGTGAAAGATAGTGATGGAAAGCTACTTATCTTGGAAGAAGATCAAATGAGGCGGTGGAAAGAACACTTCGCCGCGGTCTTGAACCGTGTAACCTCTGGTGAAGTTCCCCCTCATATAGATAATTTAGCTAACCATCAAAATGTGCGTATACGGTCCACTGCCCCGACTAAAGAGGAAATAGTCACTGCAATTATTGCACTAAAACGAGGAAAGGCCGCCGGACTTGACGGCATCCCTGCCGAACTTTATCAAGCAGCGCCAAGCGTAACTGCCGATTTGCTGCACCCACTTGTTGATAAAGCGTAGAATACAGAGATCTTTCCCACTGAGTGGAAGGAACGTTTGATCATCAAACTTCCAAAGAAGGGTAGCCTCACAGACTGTAATAATTGGAGAGGCATTTGTGTGCTTCCTGCCGTTGCCAAGATAATAGCTAAAATCGTCCTGGAAAGACTAAAGGCCCACTTAGAAAGCACAATTGATGAAGAGCAGGCTGGCTTTCGATCCGGATTCTCCTGTGTCGATCACATTAACACCTTGCGAATCATCATCGAGCAATGCGCTGAATACGATTCTCCGCTTCACTTGCTTTTCATCGATTTCGAAAAGGCTTTCGATAGTGTGAACCGGGATTCTATATGGGCGGCCTTGCGCAGGAGAGGCATCCCTGAGAAGCTTGTGGCTATTATTAAGGCAACCTATGATGGCGCGAAATGTCGCGTTCTGCATAAAGGTAAGGTGTCGGGGGACTTGAGATTCGCAGTGGAGTTCGGCAGGGTTGCATCCTCTCACCGATCCTATTCCTCATTGTGATCGGCGATGTGTTGCATGCAGCCCTATCCGGACTCGACAGAGGAATTCAATGGACTTTGACATCTTATCTACAACATCTTGACTACGCTGACGACATATGCCTACTCTCCCACAAAATCATGGATCTGTCCGCAATGGCGTTAGATCTCGAGAGGGAGGCAAGCAAGGTTGGGCTAAAGATTAATACCAACAAGACCAAGGTTCTTAGCCCGCCGTTGCGAAAAAGAAATCCGACACCTATTGCCATCAATATTAATGGGCAGCCTGTGGAGAAGGTGGACAACTTCGTCTACCTGGGTAGCATTGTTGCCGAAAATGGTGGTACGGAGCAGGACATCGCTCGTCGTATCAACCAGGCTAAACGCGCATACGGCATGCTGTCCAAAATCTGGCAGAGCAGTTATCTCAGCATCAAGACCAAGCTGGGCCTGTTTCGCTTCCTGGTACTATCAGTGCTTTTGTATGGGAGCAGTACATGGAAAGTTTCCGTAGGAGTTACCAGAAAGCTGCAAGTTTTCGTCAACTCATGTCTTCGTCGAATTTTAAGAATTTTCTGGCCCGAAACAATATCAAATGAAGAGCTAAGTCGGCGTACGGGTCAGATGCCAATCGACGAATTGATACGCAGGCGAAAATGGCAGTGGATAGGTCACACATTGCGGAAGAGTGATAACTGCATTGCTATGCATGCCATGAAATGGAACCCCATTTCCAACCAAGGCCGACCAAGAGGGGGTCCTCGAATCACATGGCGTCGATCTGTGGCAAAGGAGTGTCAGGTACTGGGTAAGTCTTTTGGGGAGTTGCGCCCCATTGCCCAGAACAGAGTACGATGGCGCGCAGGAGTAGTTGACGCGCTATGCCCCGCTAGGGGTTAAGGCAAAGTAGTATGATCTAATTTGTTGGTATTGAAAATGGGCAAAATCCGACCTAATCAACCCCTTCCTCCCCTACAAATGAATCATCAAATAGGCGATAACTTTTGAAAGAATGAAGCCAGCGACTTGAAACCGCTGCGGTTTGTTCCATTTTAATTTAATGTTAATTTGTAAGCCGTGGCGGCTCCCGCAGCTTCTAAACACCGCCTTAACGCTGGAGTTAATGCCCCGTGCTCATCGGGGTCTTGCTGTACCACAAATTGAATTAATCTGAATTAATCAGAAATTTTATCTAATCCAGTTCTATTTTTTCTTTATTGAGAAATGCATTTCCTAGAAAGTGTTTGATAAATTTGATAAAAATCTCCGAAGTTCTACTCGTATACGGTTATCTTAATTTACAGGTCCGAGGCAATATTCAATATTCAAACAATCTATAGTAGTTGACTATAAATGAATGTCACACAATGTACATGGTTTTAGTAAGTGATCGACAACATTTCAACATTAGGCAAATTAGTGTAGTGAAAATCAAACAGCTTACGCATAATGGAAAGCTGTTTTAGGTAAGTGGAGAACGGCCTAAAAACGTCTTACACATTTGTATCATCCTGGCGCAACAATCCGACGCGGCGTCCGGTTTTAGCCGTCTGGATTATTGTCCTCTAGTTATCTCGGTTAAGCGTCAAGTGTCCTCCAATTTTGGAAGCCCAGCATTTGTTTGGCGTGCGTATCTACTGAATCTTTCCAACGAGCTTGTATTGGGTTCAATATGCGGTGACAATACAACGCGTGGGCGTGAGGCCGTTCTGAGTTGATCGTAGGCGCGCCTAAGTGTCACCATACACTGTTGAACTCGATCTCGAACATGGTACAAGTGGACCGGTTTTCTTCACGTTTATGTGATGTGTGTGTGTGTGTATCTTGAGCTGTTCAGAGAACATTTGTACCAGGTTCGTGTTCGAGTTCGACAGCGGATGGTGACACTAAAGGTCCATGTTTCATAGGCATAGCATAGTGCAGGTCGTATGATGCTTTTGTACATGCGGAGCTTCGTATTTCTGTGCAAATGCTTCAATTTTATTATTGGATTATTGAAATCGTAGAAGAACCTACTGGCCAAGGTATCGCGACACTCTCTCGGTGGTTCTAGTTTTGTCGTCAGATCCATCCATGCCTAGCTTTCTGCAAAGTCATGACGGATCGTGGACGTCATCCAGCAGGGAGACCATCGAGCTTCTGCTGGACACGCATTTTCCTGGCGGCGAAGGGGACAATTCTTTCAGGGACTCATCCAACCCCAGTACAGCACCCTGCGATTATGAATCTATTCTATCAAGGGAAAAGATTTTGCGGGCGATTAATAGCTTCGAGCCCTTTAAATTTTCTGGACCCGATGGAATCATCCCTGCAGACCTTCAGAATTTCGCTGATATTGTGTACCCGTGGATAGAAGCCATCCTAACTGCATGCTTAGCACTAGATTACGTTCCGAAAAGCTGGATGGAGGTGCTAGTCATTTTTATTCCTAAGGCGGGCAGAAGCTCGCATGCCCGTCCAAACGACCTCAGACCAATCAGCCTCTCTTCAACCTTGCTTAAAATCCTGGAGAAACTGATTGACCTCCATCTTCGTAATACCATCGCGCCACACCTTCTAGCTACCTCGCAACATGCCTATTGGAAGGAAAGGTCAGTTGATACGGCTCTGCACTCTCTGGTTGGCTGTTCTGAAAAGTCCCTGGAATGCAGGGAATATACGTTGGCTGTGTTCTTGGATATCGATGGCGCCTTCAACAATATTAAGCCTAGTGCGATAATACTCACTCAATTGCCCTAACCCCTTGTGGGGCATAGCGCGTCAACTGTTCCATGTGGCCCAGTTGATGTTTTGTTGGCATAAACTCGTTTCGGAGAATGCAGTTGCCAGCATACACCTCCTGCACATCCATGGCCACGAACGTCGTCGTGGACGGGACTCATCCAACCCCAGTACAGCGCCCTGCGTTTCGTTAACATAAACTGGTTTCGGAGAATGCAGTTGCCAGCATGCACCCCCTGCACATCCATGGCCACGAACGTCGTCGTGGACGGGATTCGAACCCGAAACACCGGTAGTCAAACATTAGACTGATGCCTCAACACACTGCGCTACAGGTCGCCCCAAACTAAGGAACTTGAAAGTCGATAAATCGCTCTGTAAATTTATTGGCCTGCTGCTCACATCTAGGATCATTCACACTACTTTGGGAATGACGTCTGTCAGTAGAGGCGTTTGTAATGGCACCCCTTAAGGCGGAATAATGTCTCTTCTTCTTTGGAACTTAGCGGTCAATGGGCTGCTTCTGAAACTGGAAGAAATTGAGTGCCATGTGACTGTCTACGCAAACGATGTTGTCATTGCTAGTTCCGGTAAGTTTCCGGGTGTCCTAAGTGAGGTACTCCAGAATGCCTTATGTATTCTAACTGAATGGGCAGGCACCTACGGTGTCGGGGTAAACGCCGACAAAACCAAACTTGTGCTCTTTACCAGAAAGCGCGAAATTCCCCCTGTTGCCCCCTGTTGAACCTCCCTTTTTGGAAAGCAAAGTTCCTCGGACTTATCTTCGGTAAGAAGTTAACATGCAAACTGAATATTCTAGAACGGGTGAAAAAGGCAACTGTTGCACTTTACTCGTGTAGAAGGGCCATAGGTAGAGACTGAGGCCTCCAGCCGAAAGTGGTGTAATGGTTATATACTGCAGCGGGGGTTTATTTTTAAATACCTAACTACAACCCATTTTTCTAAATTCTCATTTTCCCTACATGTTCATCCAGATAGCATTAATTTAGAAAGTTTTGATAATAATAGTACCAACTTAAAGCTGAGGTCTCAAGCTTTTAAACGGTGTGGAGTTTTATAAATACATAATGTATTTTTTGAAAATTACATACATGTATGCGCGATTATGGGCAAAGTCGATTTTGTTACTCCCGAGTGTATATTAAAACCAATTTCTTCAGATTGTTTTCTGAATCTATACGACAGTTTCCAACCAACAAACTTGTCTTTTTTTTCATCAACATTCATAAGTCAACCGACAACTATTGACTCAAAATGGAATTCAATCAAAAATTCTTATCATCGACTGTGCCGCAGCTGGTGGTCGAGTATCTAAGTTACTACATATTATCAAAAAGTAAAAAATTAGACGCAAAAAAAAACGATAATCGTACCAGAAAGATTTGTAAAAATATCTTTTTTTTTTCTGGTTGAAGCTCAAGGAAAAAGATTAACGGAGAATAGCGTTCATTGATAAAAATCCTTTATCATTTTCGAGTGACACGCATCCGTATCTTCATATTCCTATTACTACTCGTACGTTTGATAGTAAAAGTGATGCCATTTTATTTATAAAACCAAAATCTTTCTCGACCTTCAAACTAAAAACTATGGACAAATATGTTTCCGGCAGGGCGTAGAAAAAAAAGATTTAAGAAAAAAAAAAATGGTGATAGTTAGGCGACTTTCACACGTAACGCAAGATACACGTGATACTAGCAGAAAGCGCCAGTTGCTAGCGACCTTTCTATGGGCGACGATTGATATAAAATTGCTCTTGTATACTCGTAGAAAGCTCGCTTGCCACTGGTGCTTTCCGCCACAATCTCCAGTATCGCGCGTTCCGTGTGAAAGACGCCTTACTATTAGATTTCATGTTTTCCATTTTTGGGATTTTTTCCTTTTTGAAGCGAAACATTAGGAAAAAATGTTGCGTATATAGGAAAATTTACCGCATTGTTTTTGGTATATGTATTTTTAACCAACAAATTACTAACAAGTGTGTCGAAAAACAAGTCAATGACGCATTTAAAACCGTGTGATAAGAAAAACGAAACGAAAACATCTGGAAAGTAGGGGAAATAACAACAGTATGCCAAATAGTGGGTGTAATGTATGGCTGGAAAAGATTTTTCGATTTTTCCCAGGGGTTCATCGACATCGAGTTTCTCAGAAATAGTTAGATAGGTAAGATTGTGAGGTGGGCGTTGAATCCCGTATGCCTGAGCCTGCTACAGACAATGTCCCATCGCTGTCAGTTGCTATCATGAATCTGGGCAGATAGCGGTTTGATGATGGTTGCTCACAATGGCTTTGAAAGCCATTTGTAATGATGGGCATTGGAGGACGAGGGTGAGGATTGGCCGTGAAGGCCAGAGAAAAAGAAAGACATAGGTTCTAAACCCTCTCCAAACACTGCCAGTGATGTGCGCTCGCAGACCAGCTCAGTAACCGGGAGTTGCGGGGTGGGTCTACGGCAGCTATTGGCCTCCTCCATCAAGTACAATAAAAAGATATCGCACATCAAGCCCGTTAACAAAAGAAATTACTACTCTAACCAGACAGATATAAAATTGCAGCGAGGAAAATAAAAGATCGAAGGGACGCCTATGCGTCAAACTCCCTAAACCGGCAAAACAAGTACCCGTGAAGGGACGAAGAGCTCTACAGCCAAACTACTACTGCGAAAATGCAACAAGGGAGGACGAAAGGTTACCGTCCCGTCAGGAGAGGTCCTTTTCTTCTTCCCGTCGTGAGCCTAAGGTGTAAATCGCTCTTCTATGGCCCGTGATGTTAGCGGCCAGCGCATCGATACCCTCCCTTCCATGGATTTCTGGGCGCGCATAAAATTCAGAAATCCCCAAAAAAAAAAATTCAAGTCCTAGCTAGAGAGAGGAGGAAGAGGAGGAAAATTGGGACCTTAGCCTGTCATTACGTTAAAAAAAAAACACACGCATGCAAGGAATGCATGTTATGTGCAGGTAATTTGGATGTTTAAATTAACTTCATGAGGTGCTTAAATTTACTATTACTTATCTATTATTATTATTATATTTTTTTTTTATTTATTATTTTTTTTTTATTTTTTTTTTAAATTTTTTTTTTTTTCAAAATTAAATGTTACTGCAACTAATTCTTTGTTCGCGAATTCGAATACCTTCATTGATGTATATACATATACATATGTATATTTTGCAGGAAAATTCGACTGTTTCAACAGAAGACGGTATTCTAATGATGCCATATCTGATATGTTGAACTAATTTTTATACGTAGCTTTTATAATTACGGGTAAATCAATGATATTGATAACGCGTAGCGCACTACTATTTTTATGGAGTTGCTGGACACCTTTTAATGCCGCAAGTTCAAGGTGCGGAGATTTGAATGCCAGCGAAAAAAAAATCTGTTAGGACAATGAAGTTATTTGAAAGTACCGTACCCAATTTGTTGGTTTACTGTTGATAATAAGATCTCGGAAATTTCCGATTCGTCGGCAACAACAAAAAAAAAAATCGCATCCAAGACAAACGCTGACAAGGGTATTGAGATGTTGTAGACGTTTTCCTCGTATTATGATTGTACTAATCAGCAGGGGCAATTTCATAGAACCTACGATGTTCCTTTCATGTACTCTTCAATTTATGTACTATGTACTCAAATTGGAGTGATTTGCGACGCATATGCATAGGTTTCCAACACGTTGGGGCGTGATAGTAATAAAGTTTACCTGATTCTCGGCCGTGTCTAACACGAATGCAAGAATGATTCTATGTTAACACCTAGCAGTGACAACAATACTAATGGAAAGCATCGAACAAATTATTTAATCTTCCCTGGAAAAAAGGACTTTTCCTACTCCATCGCATCGTGACAGATTACCAAAACAGTGCGTCAATGGAAAGTGAACAGCTCGAAAGACGATGAGTTGAGGCGCAGTACAGCACCCAAACAAACAGAATCATCCTATCGTCAGTGGTTCAATCATCCACCATTATGCACGATATTCGTGTGCCCATTGCCACCAAACTTCAAAATTTTTCGAAATACGATACTTATCTTGTTTTAATCCACATTAGCCAACAGGATTGCTGACGGTTAGGTTTTCGATCGTACCATAAGTTGGTCTCTTCACTATTGTCCTTGCGGTCTCTTTCGATCAATCCGAGTCGCCAAAATTTGTGGCGTGGTGACGCTGCCTACTAGGTTTGCTTGCTACTTGTCCCGTCCCGTGCACATTCTCGTTTCTTGTTATTGTAATTTTTTTTTTTTTTTTGGGTCGCCTCCATAGATTTGATTGATTTGCCAGCAGGTAGGCGGCAACGACTGTCACTTGAGGATTCCACGCGTATTCGGGAGATGTTGTTGTTGCTGTTGTATCTGATGGTTGCCTGAACAATTATTATTACGGTTTGTGGCAATTAAATGGCGTAACGCAGCTGATACGGACACCGATTCCGAAATATTGCAACGGACGCTGGGACGCGGGGGTTGCAGACGAGGGTAATTTATTTGTCTGACTGGGTGCAACTCTTAGGGTTCTGCCCCCCCTCTAAAGTCGAGGCTGCTTCTAGTAGCCTCTTAGCGGCAGATTCCAAGACGGGGCCACAAAAAAAACAAAAGGAAGCGACCAATTCCAATAAGCAGAAGAATGGAACGCATGTAACCCAAAGCCGCAGGGGGTGTAAAAATGCAAGGGGGCACAGGTGGAGGCGCATACACGGCACTGATGCGAGTTTTACGCGGTCCCGTTAGCACAGCTTTAACCGCAAAAAAGAACCAAATAAAATGACACGAAATTCACTAGCGCGCTCACAACACTCGTCGCTCAATGCAACCATTTCAAGAAAAGAAACTCGACCCACTTTGTGGTTTCCAAGACTCACTTATCGACACGCTTTCCAATTTTTCTCGCTCTGCCTCTTTCGTGGCACCCACCTCGGCGATCAATCACCCACTCCCCCTCTCCAATCGGTCAAGTTTCTCGGTCCCTCCGCTCGAGTAGGTGGCGCTGTTTCTGCGCATTTTAGATGTTATGACCGCCAGGATAATTTCCGACCGAATTTTATTTAACCAGTCCGGTAGGATAAATTCTGGTGCATTTGTGAAAAATACCACTACTGCGAACGCGGTAATATTTTCACAATTACACCAAAACTTCTCCTACCGGAAAGCGTTTTCCGTTTCCTGAAGAAAAGATGGCCGCAGCAGAACAAAGTCAAATCCGAGACGGAGATGGCGGTAAACAAATTTGAATTTGTTGTGCAACGGAAATATATGAAATATACGCAGATTGTTGCTTCCGAAGTGCTACATTACACATTGTCAGCCATTTGATGGCAACTATCATCGCCACACTGCCCAGATTCATGATAGCAACTGACAGCGATGGGACATTGTCTGTAGCAGGCAAAAAACGTAACGGAGCACTGTTCGTGCGTATTTTTCGTGGAAGTACAGTAGTAAAACTACAGCCTTCATTCGGCGATCCCCTAAACTTTAAAAATACACACGAATAGTACTCCGTTATAATAGTTTTTTTTTCACAGTCGCAATCGCAAGTTGCTCAGTTGCGGCCTAGGAACTCACACCTTATGGGAGATTTCACAGTATTATGTTTTCAACTTAACAAACGAAAAAATCTTATAGATATGTATCATACATACATATATTAATATTAAAGTGGGAAGACTAGACTAGTACAGGCGGAAAATAAAATCTGGATGCGAAAACGAGACATAAATTCAAATAACGTGACGTCACACTATCGGTAAAACCAACGCCATCTAGATAGACAGGCCTACGCTCAGCTGATCGTTACGTCATTATTTCCTTCGCCAAGGCCATGCCAAGGCAGTGACTGCACACGACGATGTTCCCGGCACAACATGTGTTTACAATTGGAATTGCGCCAGACGGCATTTTAGTCCTCTAAAAACACACTTTCTGGACACTTGCACCAATTTGGTCGAAGCCGCAGCCCCGGGGATCAGTCACAGAGCATCGTGGAACAGTTCACACTTGACAAAATACATCTCTTGACCGCACGACACACTTTCATCGCGCACGTGTTTGTTTTCCCGGATCACTAGATGTAATTTTACTAACAAATAAACACTGAACGCGGAAAACGTATAGAGAATACCTATGGAGGAGCAATCCGCATATACTCAACACTAAACTACTTGAAGCAATTCCAGTCGTAAAAAGTAAAGAGAGAGACACACACTCTCCACTGCAAAACACCCGCGCAGGCTATATAAAAACACAGGAAGCACGTAAGATGTCATCCCCTCTCCTACTTTTCCAGTTGGAACAATAACATTCCAGTCTGTCTCTCTGCCGCGGAACACCCGCCCGTTCCATATAGAGCAAAAGAAATGTGAAATTTCCATCCCCCTTCCTACTTCCTCACTTGTGCCGAATTGCTTCGTTTCTCTCGCTCTTTTTCATTTCCTCATATACTCTCTCTTCAAAGGGAAAACGAAAACTAATCACGGAACGCACAAATACCGGAGACTCGAGTTATGATTGCTATGAATCGTTTAAAAATAATCTGTTGGCAATCCCTTACCGTGGGATTGACTAAGGAAAACAAAATTTGTTTTTCGTAATTACTTTATTAAGAAACGTCTTCACTCCTTACAACACTATGGGCGTCCGCCACTAAAAAAGGACACTAAAATGAATTGTACATGGCTCTTTTATAATATTTGTAGTGCTTGCCATGCATATCTTAGAAAAAGTCATGGTGTACGGCATCTGCATTGCCTATACTGATCTGACTTGAGTTGAAATATGATATCTGTATAATTTATCTACTCGTATAGTGATCTAGGCGGATGGTGTACGACATCTGCATTGCCTATACTGATCTGACTGATTTTAAGTGTTGAAATATGATATCTGTATCTACACCAATATAAATGGTCTAGGCGGATTTGATTTATGTTATTGAAATGGTCACGAACATATATGACCAGATCAATAATTCGTATCCTTATCCTTAGTGGCTATGCTATCCGTGGGATATGTTTTATTATAGGGCGTAGCGGATTATATAACCCGACCCTCCTTAAGCTCGTTGTCGTCCTCGACAATGGCAAGCTGACTATTATCATTGATAAGTTCTTTCTTTTCTTTTATATCTTTTTCAGTGTCTTTTTCAGTTGTAACATATACGTTAATTTTATTATTCCTTCTTTTTCGGTAAAAATATATAAGTACGCCCATTATTGTTCCTATAATTATTAACAATACTATTGATCCTATCTTAATCGAATTTCTCTTATATTCATATTTTAATTCGTTAATTTTATCAAAGTTTTTAATGATTACAAGTTTTGCATCTTCTAGCTTGACCGTGTGAGTATATAGTCCAATATTTTTAATTGGTTTCATAATCAATATTTGTTTGAAGTGTTTTACATCATTTGTATACGTTTTATTGAGTATATTTAGTTTACAATTAGAGAATCTTATTGCGTAAGAACCTTTCAGTAAATATTCCTTTTCATTATAATCTTGTTTTATTTCAGTTTCTATTTCAATTAGTACCATCTCATCGATTTGATTGTTTACATTACTTTTAACTATGAAATCCCTGTTCTTACATTCAAGGATGTTGCTCAATGACTTCAACTTCTTTTCAATCTCGAAATACTTGTCGTTTTACATATAACACTACTTCCTTCGTTTGAATATTTAAAGTTCCTAGTTTCTTGTTAGGAATTAATTTTACGTACTATGAAGGCAATGGTTTAGTTAGAATAGGAATATTTATTACAAAAATAATGGTTTCGTTTTTCGTAAATACATTTATAGTTATTTCTTTCAATTCATCTGTTGTTAAGTCGTAGGATTCAATTTCGTCATGTGTTAAAATAGATCTAGTCATGACACCTGTCTTTGCAGCATTTACCTATGTTATCAATGATCTTTTCCAACTCATCCTTGATATGGTCTAAATTTTGTCTCATCTGAATTACTTTCAAAATACCGTTTATTTCTTTCGATTTTTCCATCTACGTGTTTTGCCATGCGAATATACGCGAGTGTAGTTGATTTAATGTTCTCTGCTATTCTTTTAATATTATTTTCAAATGCATTATTAATTATTATTTGTTTATTTAACGCGGCGATTGCTTCATGATTAAAATTAACCCTGAATCTGTATCTATTTTCCCAATGTTAAATTCTGCTCCTGCTAATGTTATAAAACTCATTAATATTATCATAATTACTGCGCCCTTTATGTTTTTTGTTACGGTTGATTTCTGTAATTGGAATACTATGTTCTAGTTTGACTTGATGTAATTCGATTTTCGTTTAATTCTAGTTTTATGTATTTTTTTATTGTCGTGTATTAAATTTCCTTCACTGTCCTTTGCTACGGTTATCTTTTTATACTTAGGATTCTTCTTATTGTATTCACATTTTGGGTTTTTAATATAAATGGTTCCTTCTTCTATCTCGGGTTCTTTTTCCTTAGTTCTGTTATGGTACTTCAACCATTTTTCTTTCTTTCTAACTAATCTTTCATTAAGTTTATCTCTATCTACTTTATTGAACTGTATGTCTATAGGTTTTTCTTCTGTAACTGAATGGATATTCTGATTATAGAATTCTGTTCCTCTAATGGCTCTTTCTGTAATACTCATTTCTGGGTTTTTAACTGCTAAAATCCTCATCTGTTCTAATAATGTACCGTGACATCTACTCATGTCGCTATTTCCAGTGTGTGTCTTTGGGGAATTTATGTGAAGTTCTATGCCTTCTTTTCTACAAAAGTCCTTGATATTTATTGTATTGAACTCATTATCTGCTATGATCTTTCTTGGCTTGCCCATTATGGCATTTCTTTCTCGTAATAGATCTAAAAATGTAATTGAATTTTTATCTAACGTCTCTTTTGTATATAAATGTTTTGAATATTTGTCTATTGTTGTGAAAAAGTACTTTCTACCTATGTGAAATGTATCTATATGTATTATGTCATTGACTTCCTTCGGGGTCTCACTTAATTTTAGTTCTGGTTTAATTGGTCTCCTATCGTATTTCGCGAGATTGCATATATCGCAATTATTAATATACTTCGTTATAAATTGCATTAACTTTTCGTGGTAATATTTATTTTTCATTTCCATTGAATTTTCTAATATACCCCTGTGATTGGTTGCTTCGTGTATCTCCTTTATTTTCTCTAAACTTTTCTCTTCTGTGAGTAGCTCTTCTGCCTCCTTACTGCATTTTAAAAACTTCAATTTATTATTGTTCGAATACAAGCTGATTATAGACTGCTGGATTTTATTCCATATGTGGTCATTTAAATCGCAAAATATTCCTACTACTCCTTCTTCTTTCATATACTTCCTTAATATTTCGATCATTCTACCTTCAGTTTCTACATCGGTTTTATCTACGTAAATTTTTCTCCTTTTCCCTATCTGCTTAAATTCTGTATTTTTTGTTTCTTTTACAATTATTTGTGTCTTGTAACTGTTAACTATTCCTTCTTTTATTTGAATGTGGTCGTTTTCGTCTTCTATGCCACTGTGGATTGTTGCTCCATTACTTTCTTCGTCGTTTTCTCTATTTGTTAGCATATTAATTTCGTTTTTATCCGTGTTTATCCTGGATAAAAAGTCTGCTACGTAATTATCTTTTCCTTTAATGTATTCTACGTCGAAGTTGAATTCATTTAATTGAATTTTCCACCTTTGTAATTTCGAGTTGGGTTCCTTCAAATTGCTCAGCCACACAAGTGGTCTATGATCTGTTTTAATGTTGAATTTAACACCATAGATGTACGGCCTGAAATATTTGGTAGCCCATACTATCGCCAACAATTCCTTCTCTATAGTAGAATAGTTCCGTTCATGTTCGTTGAGGGTCCTACTTGCATATGAGATTGGATGGCTGTTTTGTGTCAATACTGCTCCTATTGCTTTGTCTGATGCATCTGTTGTTAACGTGAAATTTTGTTTAAAATTAGGATATCGTAGTATTGGAAAATTTGTGATGAGGTCTTTTAATTTCTCGAATGCTTCCGCATACTTTGCGTCGTTTATGTTTATTTTGCTTCCTTTTTTCAATGCATCCGTTAAGGGTGCTGCTATGTTCGCGTAATTTTTGATGAACTTTCTGTAATAGCCTGTGATTCCTAAGAATGATTTGATCCTCTTTGGGGTATCTGGTATTTTGAGCCTCTTTATTGCTTCGATTTTATTCGGATTGGGTTTAATCCCTTCCGTGGTTAGAATGTGTCCTAAATATTCTGTTGATTTTGAAAAAAATTTACACTTATCCATTTGAATTTTAAGTTTGTGTTTTCTTAGTGCTTCGAATATACGTTTAGTATTTATTGTCATCTCCTGTAATGAGGTTCCGAAGATTAGTATATCGTCCAGATATACTACGCATATTTTATTAACGTAATCTCCTAAAACTTCGTTTATCATTTTTTGAAACGTTGCCGGGGCGTTCTTAAGTCCAAACGGCATCCTTATGAATTCATAGTGGCCTTGAGGAGTTGAGAAGGCCGTTTTGTGTCTATCCTTTTCCGCGACTTCTATTTGATGAAATCCTTTTGCGAGGTCCAACGTCGTGAAATATTGTGCTCTTCCTAGCTTGTCGAATATTGAATCTATATTCGGAATCGGATACTTGTTATCTATTGTAACTTCATTCAACTTCCTATAATCTATCACTATTCTCCACTTCTGTTTATTTGAATTATCCATCCTTTTAGGTACCACCCAAATTGGTGCGTTATACGGTGAAGATGATTCTTTAATTATTTTCTGCTTTAACATATCGTCTATCTGTTCCTTAACCTCTATCTCATGAATGGGTTGAAATCGATATATGCGACTATACAAGGGTTTTTCATTTGCCGTGATAATTTCATGTTTCGTTAGGGATGTACATGTAAGGTGTTCGCCTTCATGATAGACAATGTCCTTATATTCGGTAAGCAATTTTCTCAGAGCTTCCGACTCTTCCCTATTTAGATCCATGTACAACTTTTCATTGTTGTAATCGCCTTGTAAAATTTCCTGATGATTAATTTCATCTGGTACCGCATAGTTAAATTTCAGTTTTTCATCACCTATTGTCATGAATCCTTCTCCCAGATTCATTATTACTTTCATAGCGTACAACCAATTCTGACCTATGATTGCTTTAAATGATTTATTTCCAAAATCCATTCTGTGCCAACCAACTGTATGCTCCAGTGGCAATTTAAATTCTTTTGGGGCTAGTGTTATAATTTTCTGTGTTACGTTGCAACTTCCTGCAATACCACTTATTGTTAAATGTTCATCTAACTCTACTATTCTTGCGCCGGGGAAATTATATCCTATGTCAATGCTTGATATGGAAGCTCCTGTGTCGATCAGGGTGGGTATTTTTGTATTCATTATTTCTAATTCTATTATAGGTAAACGGGCTCCGAGGCAGGGATGAGAAAATTTACATCCATATGCTCTCTTCCGTCTCTGTTATTATTACTTCTTACAGATCTCATATTTATTGTTTGATTTGAATCATTCGGATTTTGATATTGTCCTTGATTATAATTGTTATGTTGGTTATTAGGGTTATTTCCCTGTCTAAAAGGATTATAATTTCTATTCTGACTATTAGGCTGATTCTGGTTATTATAGTTCTGATTATTATTCTGATGTTGATAATTGTAATTCTGATTATAGTTTCTGTTCTGACTTTGAATGTAATTCTGATTTTGATTACTGAATCTATTATTTTGATATCGAGGATGGCTGTTAAATTCATTTCTATTATCGTTTTGGAATGAACTGTTATTACTCTCTGTTTCTCTGATCACTTTAGCTGCTGCCGCTAATGTCTGACAACCTCTAATGTCTAGCAAATATGACTTATAATCGGGCAAAATTGCTTTGAATCTATGTAAAACTAACTCTTCGTTTCTCACCGGAGAGAATTCCGGGATATTTAATCTATTTTCATCTTGCAAATATTTGGTATTGATTTTGTTTAATAATTTTTCTAACCTTCTAATAACTTCTTCGCTATTTCTACCGCTCACCTGATGAATTTGTGTGATGAGGTTTGTGTACGATTCACTAATTCCGAAAGCTGTAACCAATGCTCGTTGAATCTCGTCCCACGTTGGGCTTTCATATTTTTGAACGTGTTGTCTCGCTGCTCCTTGTAGCTTGTGTAGTAGAATCCTGAAGATATACGCTTGCTGATTTCCGCTTGCAAAACTGAGTAACTCTCGTGCTTCCTGCAACCACGATGTAAGCGAATATTCCTTATTATTGCCAGTATATATGGGGAATCTTCTTGCGTCCTTGATTAGTTCCTCGAAACTTCTGTTGATTGGGGCTAGCTGTGGTACTTCTGGGTTTGCCATTGTATTTTCGGGTGTTTCTTCTTCTGCGTTGTCGTGATGGTGCATATAATTATTTCCTTATTTTGAGGATTTTTCCTCCACTGTTTAGAATTATGGCTCTAGGGACCTTTGTTAAGATTCTTCAGTAACCATGTACAGAGAATCGAGCGCTTCTTCTTAAGATGCAGCTCACTACCTTGCAATGTAGTCAGTTATTTCACTTTTCTATTACTTTTCTTAAAAGTTATGTTGCACTTACAAACTTACGCCAATTACGATCTTAAATTAGATTGTTCTTTGATTTTCACTCAAAGTATTTTATTAAATTTATTCCGATTTTCGTTCAGAAATGTTCTTCGATTTTCACTCGAAGGGTTTATAGGTTGCAATATCTCAACCGGGTTTACCGCACTAGAACGTATGTTTCGGTTATACACGATTTACGTTTATCACTTTACACCGTTACTATTGTTGAGAATGACCGACTGCGCCAGTTATGATTGCTATGAATCGTTTAAAAATAATCTGTTGGCAATCCCTTACCGTGGGATTGACTAAGGAAAACAAAATTTGTTTTTCGTAATTACTTTATTAAGAAACGTCTTCACTCCTTACAACACTATGGGCGTCCGCCACTAAAAAAGGACACTAAAATGAATTGTACATGGCTCTTTTATAATATTTGTAGTGCTTGCCATGCATATCTTAGAAAAAGTCATGGTGTACGGCATCTGCATTGCCTATACTGATCTGACTTGAGTTGAAATATGATATCTGTATAATTTATCTACTCGTATAGTGATCTAGGCGGATGGTGTACGACATCTGCATTGCCTATACTGATCTGACTGATTTTAAGTGTTGAAATATGATATCTGTATCTACACCAATATAAATGGTCTAGGCGGATTTGATTTATGTTATTGAAATGGTCACGAACATATATGACCAGATCAATAATTCGTATCCTTATCCTTAGTGGCTATGCTATCCGTGGGATATGTTTTATTATAGGGCGTAGCGGATTATATAACCCTCGTCGCGATCAGTCGCCGACCACTGGATTGTGGATACTGATGGCGTCATCAAAGGAAATGATTGCGTCAAAACCAGCTGAGTGCAGGCCTGTCTATATAGATGGCGTTGGTACAATATTTCATCATTCAAAATCAGAATATCTTGATAAATTTGCAGATTTCCTTTTGGGGGTGAGAAGTGAGATGGGGTGGTTTTCCGAAGTCCTATGTAGACAGCACTCCTAGCTTTTAAAGTCAATAAACCAAATTTCAAGATCGGAATAAAACTGTAGATATATTTGCAGATTTGCTGTTAGTTTGAGAAGGGGGTTGGGGGTGATTTTCCTAAATCCGATATACAAAATCTCATCAAGATCGGAATAAAACTGTCGATGATCGCAGGTTTCCTTTTAGCGGTTGGAAGGGGGATAAGGGTGGTTTTTTGAAATCTTATGTAAGCATTAATCTTCCTCTAGTCTTGGAGGTCCAATATCATGGTACTCACCCCTATTGTTGACATCAGTGCTTCCCCAAGCAGTGTGGTGCGCGTTGGCGTCACATCCGACCAGTAGAAGCATATTATGCTTCTTAGAGTAGTCGGTAGCAGTGACGTGCACTCGTAGTAAGCAATTCCAAACTGCTTGACTTACCGAAATAAGCAATTCAATAATAAACTTTGCTTACACCAATACACATATCATCATTTCAGTCAATGTTTTTCTTTAAGCTGAAGAATACATATTATCATTCAAATATTCCTTTACACATTCAAATTCTGATCCGCGCCTTCTTTTGGTTAAAAAACATTCGTTCAATTACTTTAGATAATATTCAAACCTCCCACATTTTGCACACCATAGACACCAAACTTAGAATAGGAAAATGTGCCTAGATGTTTAGATGCATGTACCATGTGTGCATCCAAATACTAGAGACATGTTGATTCCAGAAAATGGGAATCTTGGATTTCGGTAGTACATTGGGCAACGATTTTTTTTTGTTTTGTTCGCAAATTTATATGAGACAAGTCAAGCACTGGCGCGACTGCTTTTGTGTGTGGGATAAAGCCCAATGATGCTTGTTAATGAAATGTTTCCAATGCAGGGAATGTTTATGGGAATTTGATTTTTCCAGTAGAGCTTTTGTTTTTGTTATGTAATGGATTTTCCGTTGCAATTTAAAAGAAGAAATCAGTGCAATCGGGTGATTTTGATTAAATTGTGATTTGAAGTTTTTTTGACCGTGTGTAGTGATTTAATTGATTTGATTTGTGATAAAAGTGGTAAGTTTTCTTTTCGCATTATGTCGGAGTATTGCTGCGCGACGGATTTCGTACTAAAAGCGGGATTTTCAACTCTTTCCTTTGCCAAGAAAAGAGAAATTATAGAATCGGATAGACCGAAGCCAGATCTTAGTTTAGAGTTTAAATTAAAAAATATTACGCGAAAATTCCATATCTAAACGTATGAAAAGTACATTTGGTTAACGGGAAGCTGTAAATTAAATAAGTTATTTTGCTGGCCGTGTCTTTTGTTCACGAATGAAAAATCTGTTTGGAATAAGGCAGGATTTAGTGATTTGAATAATTTTACGGGCTCAGCAGCAAAGCATTCAAGTTCCGAAAAACATCTTCAGTCGTTAATTAAATTAGATAATTTTGGTTCTCAGCGTATAGAGTTTATGCTTAGTAACCAGGTGGCAATATCTGTTAGTTTGCATAATGAAAAAGTTGAGCGTAATCGTAATATTTTGAAACGTTTAATCGATACTGTAATTTTTTTGGCAAAACAGGAGCTTCCTTTTCGCGGAAATAATGAAGACTCTTCTTCAAATAATCGTGGTAATTTTATCGAAACCGTAAATTTCTTGAGTTTGTACGATCCGATAATTGAGTCCCACATAGATTCTATAAAAGCAAATGCAGCGTTTTCGGGTTTGTCTAATAGAATCCAAAACGATCTTGTTTCCGCTATAGCTAATGTGGTTCGAAATAAAATCAATTTGGAAATAAAGGAGGCTCCATTTGTAGCTGTAATGGTCGACGAAACGCCAGATGTTCGCGGTCGGGAACAATTAACGATGATTTTTAGATATACAATATCAAATGAGATTGAAGAAAGATTTATCGGATTTTTGGATGTAAGCGCTAATCGTACAGCTACAGCAATAAGCTCTCACATTTTAAAACAATTGCAAAATTTTAATATCGATAAGAAATTAATTGCACAATGTTACGATGGCGCAGCAGTAATGAGTTCTCAAATTCGTGGAGTTCAGACTTTAATTCGGGAAAAACATAAATCGGCAATTTTCGTTCCATGTTACGCTCATTCACTAAATCTAGTATTGTCTAAAGCAGTTGAGTTTATTCCGGAAATTAAATTATTTTTCGCGCACATCAATAAAATCGCATCATTTTTTAATACATCCACTAAAAGGTCGGACCTTTTTGCAAATATAGTAAATCGTCGTTTACCATCGGTTTCCAAAACGCGTTGGCATTATCATTCGCGTATTATTAACGTTATATTTGAACATAAGCATGAAATTTGTACAGTTTTTGAGACAATTTCGAATGGTTCTCAACACTGGGATGGCGATTCCTTGACTTTTTCCGATATATACTTACAAAAATTCGCAGAGTCAGATTTTCAATTATATCTGTTAATGTTTTCTGAAATTTTTTCGAAAACTGATATATTATTTAATATTATTCAGAGCAAAGTGGTAAACATTTCATATGCAAGCCAAAAAATTATTGAATTTGAAAATTGGCTTGAAAATGACTTTTCTAAAAAGTTTGATAATTTCTATTCGACAGTTACAGCAGAATATCAGCCACCACGTAAGAAATGTAGAAGTGCGATAGATCCTTTACAAAATTTAAGGCGGATATTTCGGGAGATTATAGATGTTATTCTCGGGCAAATTCGAGATCGATTCCATTCGTTTAAAGATCTTTCATTTTTAGAGTTGCTTCAACCGAATTATTTTTCTAAATTCAAGTCAAATTTTCCCGATAAAAATTTTGACTCACTTATTGAATATCACGGTCAATTTTTCGACAGAATAAAGTTGAAAAATGAGCTAAAAGTTATTTATTCTTCAGATGAGTTTAAATACGCGAATCCTAGTAAAATTCTCGATTATTTTCAAAAACGGCCTTATGTCGCGAACGGTTTTAACCAAGTTCATATTTTAGCAAAATTATTAACGTCAATTCCAGTCAAAGTGGCAACTGCGGAAAGGTAATTTTCAACACTAAAGCGCGTTCACACATTTTTGAGAAATCGCCAATCCCAAGAACGACTTTCGGATCTTGCTTTAATTGCGGTTGAAAAGGATCTTCTTATACAAATGCGAAGAGAAAACGATTTTTTTGATAATGTGATTAAAGAGTTTTTACTTAAAGAACGGCGCATAGATTTGGAATACAAATAAATGGCAATGGCGAAAGAATATTTATTTATTTCAAATACCCCTGAGTTTTTCTTAGTCTTAATTAACATAATATTTATTTATCATTTTTTTTATTAGTAATATTTTTTTTTTTTTTTTGTATTCCGAATATATGTGCCAATATTTTATTTATATCTTTCCTGATTTCTTCTTTAAGGCTTAAAGCCGCTTGATATAAATGTTTTTGTGACTGTCCATATTCTATTATACAGTCCATTTTTGTTTATGCTAAATTGGCTTTAGGGCGCCCAACTGCTTGACTATGAAAAATTTCCACTGCACGTCACTGGTCGGTAGGCCTTTGGATCTGATTTGAGGGAGCTACTGAATCCCCAGGGAACACAGATCAGATATATTGTAATTACAAAACAAGTATAAGATTGTTCTTTTGACAGTCAGCAAAACCGATTTATTTCGGTCACTTCAGATTTTATACAAAGACTGCAAAAAAAAAAACCAATTGAGAATAATATATAAACTTCACATAGAACCAGAATTGAAAAAAAAAATTGAATGGGTTTAAGTCTTTAAAGATTAAAAAATGCACTAAATATAAGTTCAAATTTTCATTCAAGGCGGAGACCTTCACATTTACGTTAACACCGAACATCTTTTTTTTTAAGAAATTGGGTTTCTCTTTCATAATTCGATTCTGCTGTGATTGAGTGTACCTTTGAGTGAATTGTATTTTAATACTCAGTCTATCTACGAGTATGTAGATATATGCAGATGTACGAGTATCTCAAGGTTTTATAATTTTCTGATTCGATCTATTTGCTAATTTGTTTGCTAAATTTTGAGTGCCTATTGTACTTTTAGGTGGAAATGATGCGTCAACCTTAACTGAAGCTTCCTTTTAGTCTTTTTTTTCAATAGACTATAATTTATGTTTAATTGAAACATGAAAAAGTCAACCAGATTCAAAATATTTCGTTCTTTCCGGTTATTTTATACAGTTGGGTGCTTTGTCAACTGTTAATGGATGGATTTTTTTCTACAGTTTTGATGTCAGAAAAGATAGTGTAGTAAGCTTTTCTTTTAATTTACAATTTACTAGTCCTCCCCACGGGCGCCCCTTGGAACGGGCGCTGACGAGATTCCAGCTAACGTTCCTGCAGCAGCCGTACCGGAACCTCCTCTTTTTTAACGGCCAAGAGCTGCCAAACCCCCTCGATGCAAGAAGGATCGCTACCGCAACAACAGATTCCAGCTAAGCTGGAACTACTTCTACGAATCTGATAGGGAGAGGTGATCCCAGACGATTGGCGCAGGAGCATCATCTGTCCCATCCACAAAAAGGGAAGTAAACTGCGGTGTGAGGATTACAGAGGCATTTTATTAGTCTGTACGTCCTACAAAATACTGACAAAATTTCTGGAGAATAGAATAAAACCGTACGCTGAACGAATCATTCGCGAGCATCAAGGCGGTTTCAAACCTAGTCGCTTCACTACCGATCAGCTTTTTACAGTTAAGCTAATCCTGCAAAAGTGTTGGGAATACAACGTTGACGTGTACCAAATTTGTACCAGTGTAGCAACCTGTCAAAGGACGCTAACGAAACTGACGAAATCAAGCGACGGATACAGCTAGCAAGTAAGATTTTCTTCTCAGTCCTCACAATAATGAAGTCGAAACATGTGCAAAGAAACTCGCGTCGTCGCGTTCGGTGGCCTTGGTCGTTCGGTCACCACTCTACGATACTAATCTAGAGCTCGGAGTTCAAATCTCGGCGCGATCATAAACTGCTTGTGAGTACTAATAGAACTCTCACAGTGCTCTGAGCTTGTCAGTAAAAAGACGGCGCGGAAAGGAGGTACATGCTAGCAACTGTACTTCCGAAAAAAAGTAGACATGCTATGAAAACGCCAAAAAGTCATAGCAATGCTAGATATGTTGACGTGCCCATGCTCCTGGAAGGTTCAAGGCAATTAACAATGTGCACAGAAACACGAAACTCAGCGTATACAAAACCATCATTCGACCAGTGGCATGCTATGGCCGCGAAACTTGGAATTTGGGCGAATTTTCGGAATAGCTTACAACCAAGATGGATGGTGCATGAGTTGTATGAGCTGCACGATGAGCTGGAAGTTTCGAAAATCGTCAAACTATAACGTTTTCAATGGGCAGGGCATGTGCATCGAATGAACGATATTCGCATGCCTAAACAAGCAGTGAACGGACGACGAGTCGACGAAGCGAGACTGCGAGGAAGACCGAGAGCTCATTGGGAGAGCTCAGTACCTATGCTGACGCCGAACAAGTACTGGGCTTCCAAGATTGGAGGACGCGGTCATGTAACTCAGATAATTGGAGGACAACGATCTAGGCGGCCACGACGTTGGCTTGTTACGCCACGATGATGATGATGATCTTGGGGAGCTTGCAGAGATGGAGGTGGGACTAATCCTCCGTTTCGTGAGTGGGTCCGGCTGGTTTTAATATGCTGTTTGGTTTTTCCTTGGGTACCACAATGGACCAACTTTTTACTTTGTTCTAAGTGTGCTGTTACAGCAACCCTGCTACCTAACCTAACAATAAGTTTACAGTAGGTAATGGGCATTTAATTTGGAGGGGAAAACTGTAGTCAAATTAGCATCTTCTCTATACCGATTAAAAATGGTTTGAATATTCTAAAATACTTTTTTGTTTCAAATATTTCAAACTTTACACATGAGTGAAAAGAAAAACGTTTCCCGTATACAGCCTATTAATAATTATTTGCAATTTCAGTTAACGTAATTAATTAATAATTAATTAATTAATTAATTAATAATTAATTAATTAATTAATAATTAATATTTAAAAATATTCTTCATCCATCTCTTTCCAGCTATTCATACGAAGATGTCAAAGAAAGCGCCAATTATCTTGTGGAAAGAACCATCATTCGTCCAAAGATTGGTATCATCTGTGGTTCGGGCTTGAACTCTCTCGCTGATAATCTGACTGAAACCGATGTCTTCCCGTACGAAACTATTCCCCACTTCCCTATCTCCACCGTTGAAGGACATGCCAGTCGTATGGTGTTTGGTTTCTTCGATGGAGTTGCGGTTATGTGCATGCAAGGACGTTTCCACTACTACGAAGGGTATCCACTCTCCAAGTGTTCAATGCCTGTTCGAGTCATGAAACTCGTAGGATGCACTCACCTGTTGGCCACAAATGCAGCCGGAGGACTTTCGGAAAAATTCAAAGTTGGCGACATCATGCTTGTTCACGATCACATCAACTTGATGGGCTTCGCAGGCAATAGTCCGCTTCAAGGACCCAATGATCCACGCTTTGGACCCCGTTTTCTGCCCGTGACCAAGACCTACGATCGGGAACTTATCAAGACGGCGAAAAGAGTCAGTGTGGAGATGGGCATCGAAAAGGATGTTCATCAAGGCGTGTACACATGCTTGGGCGGGCCCACCTATGAAACGATAGCCGAATTACGGATGTTGCGAGCGTTGGGAGTGGACGCTGTTGGCATGTCAACAGTGCATGAGGTAATCACGGCCAGACATTGCGATATGACTGTATTTGCGTTCAGTTTGATTACGAACAAATGTCCAAGCGATTATGATAGTAGCGAGGACGAGGTCAATCACGAGGAAGTGGTGATGGTGGGACGACGAAGACAAAGGCTTTGCGCCGATTTAATGTGTCGAATGGTAAAGGCTATTGACGAACAGTTCAAATTGACATAGGATTACGTTGTTGTTTTGAAAATCGTGATTTTCGTATAGTTCTTTGAATGTATTTCACACAAATTACTTATATTGTTGTACTCGTATGGTTCGGAAAAAATGGATACTTCTCCCGACACTAGGTGGATACTAATAAGTCAAGCAAGCGTTGTCTGCCATATTGATTGTACAATAGAAAGAAAGCTTTGCATTGTTCGACTCTCAATTGTAATGCCTGGCAATGTTTATAATTATTTTTAATAGCTTAAATATTTAGTAACCATCATCATACGTCATATGAATTAAATAACTGAATTATGATTAAATTAACTATTTGCAATTTATTGACAATTGATGGTAGATCACTGGTTTATTAAATTATCACTTTCAAGCTTTGTTAATAAAATATTTATTAATCGACGTTTCGCATATCATAACGCATTTGTAAGACTAAAACAGTTACAAATAAATAATCAACAACATTTATAAATCAATCTAGGGACGCGGAAGCGTCCAGCCCGCCAAAAAAACAACGAAAAAATCGAAAAAAAATGATATCGAGAAAAAGTAACCAAGACTATGTTTACGCGACACAACAAGTATGGGTTTTCGGACCTCTGTAGCTCGGGCCCCTGGTGGTCGTGGGGGTCGAAATTTAGTAGGGTCCTTGTCGCAAGTCTTAGGAAGATTAAGTTTGACGCGCAGCGTAACATATCGAGATCTGCTTTCTTTTCTCACAGATTGACTGTGTTCAAGGGTGTGCATAGGCTATCATTTTAATCCGTGCAGTAGATAAAAAGATACATCTAACATATCTTTACCAAACTTCAGATTATTCAATCATATTTACCGCCTAACCACATTCCAAAATTTGGCTGAAATCGGCCCACTATTCCATATAGGCCTGTTCCTAATACCGGGATCCCGGGTAGTGGTTTTTTCAGTACCGGTACCAAAAACTAAGAGTACCGGTATTGAGAACCGGGATCCCGGGAATTCAGTACCGGTATTTTCAACCATGAGCCGGTTTTTACAGTACCAGAATCCCGGGATTTGAGTACCGGTACTCAGTACAGGGATCCCGAGATTTGAGTACCTGTTCTTTCAGTACCGGTACTGAGTACCGGGATGCCTGGATTTGAATACCTGTTCTTTTCAGGACCTGATATTCAAATACCCGGGATTCTTTAAAAAAGACTCGTTCATTGCCTGAAGTGAGGGTTTTTCACCGAGTTTTCAAGTTTTAACATTGAAAATGGTTATAGGGAGAGTATGACGAGGTGGCTAACAAAAAATTGGAAAATGGGAATTTTTATAAATTGAGAATGGACCCTCTCCCCGAATCTATTTGAAGAGTCGATAAAACACTGAAAGAATGTAAGGAAGTTATCGACAATATAACAACGCTAAGAATGCCGAACCCAACGTTGCCACGATTACGAATCCAGCCCAAGGTTCACAAAGAAGGAAATGAAGTCCGAGAAATAATAGCAGATACGAATTCCCCTACGTACAACATAGCTAAGTGGCTGGTGGAGGAATGCAATAAAATCGGAGGGTACAGCAGCAAATACGCTGTGAAGAATTCACTAGAAGTGATAGAGAAACTGCAAGGAAGAAGAATTCAGCCGGATGAAGTACTGGTATCCTTTGATGTACAGGCATTATTCCCCAGTATACCTGTAAAACAAGCGCTATACTCGATGGAGATGTGGCTCAATGAACGACAGCCTACTAACGAAGACAGAAGAAGGAATCGAGCATATGTCAACCTAGCGACTCTCTGCATGAATGAGAATTACTTTATGTTCAGAGACGGGTTTTACAAAACTACGGCAGGCACAGCGATGGGAAACCCGTTATCGCCTCTATTAAGCGAGATTTTCATGGCAGCTCTAGAGAGATTGATGGAAGAACGACGAATAATGCCGGACTTTTGGATCAGATACGTGGACGATGTTTTAGCTATAATCAAGAAGGACGATTTACCGTGCACATTAGAACAAATAAATAAACTTCACAAAAACATAAAATTCACGATGGAAATGGAGAAGGACTATCAAATACCGTTCTTGGATATAAAACTCATAAGAAATGGCATGAAAATCGAGTTTGACATATACCGGAAAAATACAGCAACACAAAGGAGCATCCCTAGCAGCTCCAATCATACATATCCACAAAAAAATGGCCGCGTTCAACTCGATGATCCACAGAATGTTAAACATCCCCCTAAGCAAGGAGAGGTATAAGAAGGAATTACAATACATCAAGGAAACGGCCAGGAAGAACGGATATGACGAGAAAGTAATAGACAGGATGATCAGGAAGAAGCGGATGAGAGAAGAAAGAAATATGCTAACGACAATGTACGAACCTACCAGCGAACCAAAGTGCCGAGCGAGTATCGTTCATAGTGCCATGTGGAAACCAATAAAGTCTGCATTGAAGAAATTCAACATTGAAGCCGTAGCATCGAGTAGAACAATGCAACTAAAGACGAGACTAACAAGCGTAAAGGATTGCAAGAAGAAACACGAGCTGAGTGGAGTATACAAAATACAATGCCCCGACTGTGATAAGGTGTACGTTGGTCAAACGAAAAGACTAGCAAAAGTGAGGTTCGATGAACATATTAAGGACGCAGTGCTAGGAAATAAAAATCCAATTAGGCACGTGAAATCGGCAGTCGCGAAGCATGTGATAGAAACCAAACACGTCATAACATGGGAGAATTTAGACATTGTTCGATCGGTCAAGCAACAGCATAAATTGGATGCAGCGGAAAGCCTGGAGATTTCAAAATCATCATCATCATCGTGGCGCGACGGCCCGACGTCGGGCCTTGGCCGCCTGGATCATTGTCCTCCAATTATCTCGGTCACGTGACCGCGTCCTCCAATTTTGGGAGCCCAGCAGCTGCGCGGCGTCCACACCTACTGAGCTCTCGCAACGAGATCTCGGTCGTCCTCGCAGTCTCGCTCCGTCGACTCGTTCTGCATTCATTACTCTCTTAGGCATGCGATCATCGTCCATTCTTTGTACATGCCCTGCCCATTGAAGTCGTTGTAGTTTGACTATTTTCGAGATTTGCAGCTCATCGTACAATTCATACAACTCATGGTTGTACCGGATGCGCCATCCATCTCGATCGCAAACAGCCCCGAAAATTCGCCGTAGAACCTTACGTTCGAAAGTGTCTAGCATGTTTTCGGAGGCTTGAGTTAGGGTCCATGCTTCGCAGCCATAGCATAGCACTGGTCGTATAATGGTTTTGTACACGCGGAGCTTCGTGTTTCTGTGCACATGTTTCGATTTCATTATGGGGAGAACCGAGAAAAAAGTCTTATTAGCTAACTGTATCCGTCGCTTGATTTCGTCAGTTTCGTTGGCGTCTCTTGACAGGTTGCAACCCAGGTAGATGAAGTTGTTCACGAACTCGATGTTGAGGTCCCCCACGTTGATGCTCGGTTGTGCAGGTGTCCTTGTCACCGATTGCATCATTATTTTAGTTTTACCCTCGTTAATACGTAATCCAACTTCCTTTGCAGCGGTATCGAGCGTATGCAGAAGTTCTTCTGCGTCAGCCAATCTTCGGGACATGATGTTGATGTCGTCGGCGTACGCTGCTAATTGTGTCGACTTGATGAGCAGCGTCTTGCTGTTGTCCATATTCATGGCCCGAATAACGTATTCCAGTGCTAGGTTGAAGAGCGTCGGTGCCAGTCCATCGCCCTGTTTCAAACCAGTGCGTGTTTCAAATAGATCAGTAAGTCTATTCTGGATCCTGACTTGTGAGACGGAGTTGGTCATCGTCATCTTTGTCAGTCGCACTAATTTTGCTGGTATACCAAATTGCAGCATGATGTTGTACAGTACTCCAAGATCGATACTGTCGTATGCCTGCTTGAAGTCGACAAAGATTTGGTATACGTTTACGTTGTATTCCCAGCACCTCTGGAGTATCAGTTTGACTGAGAAGAGCTGATCGGTTGTGGAGCGACCAGGTCTGAAACCGCTTTGATATTCGCCAATGACTCGTTCTGCGTACGGTTTTATTCTATTTTCCAGAATTTTCGTCAAAATTTTATAGGACGTACAAACTAGTGAGATGCCCCTGTAATTCTCACACCGCAATTTATCTCCCTTTTTATGGATTGGACAGATGATGCTTCTGCGCCAATCGTCTGGGATCTCCTCGTTCTCCCATACTCGCAGGAGTAATTGATGTATGGCATCAACTAGACTCGTTCCACCGAATCTTAGCAGTTCAGCTGGGATCTCGTCAGCGCCCGGCGCTTTATTCCGTTTTAGTGACCGCAAGGCGAGATCAACTTCCTCTACTGTCGGGGGTTGAATGGGTGGGCCTAGATCAACAATATCATCGAGAGCTTCCTGTGTGGGGATGTTAGATGGTCGGTTTAGAAGCTCTTCAAAATAAGAGGCCCATCGTTTGTTAATACCATCGGTGTCGCTGATGATGTTTCTATCCTTGTCCTTACAAAGGCTAGTCCTGGGTTGGTAGCCGTTCTTAATTGTATTTACTAGTTTGTACGCTTGTCTGGTGTTCCTATTAGCTAAGTGTTCGTTTATGTTCAGCAACTGCTCGTCAAAGTATTTACGTTTCTTACGTCTAATTATTCTATTCGATATTCGCCGTAGCTCGTCATATTTTTCTCTTCTGGCTCTGGTTCCTCGTTGAATCCATTGTCTGTAGGCCTCGTTTTTCGCGTCAAGTGAATTTTTGCATTCTTCGTCGAACCAGTCATTTCGCGCTCGCCGGGCTTTATATCCCACGACCTTCTCTGCGACATCCTTGATGGTACCCTTGAGTTCTTCCCAGAACCCATGGACGCCTGTGTTGCTGATGTTGTGTAGGATAGGTGATAGTTTTTCCTCAAGGGCGGTAGTATACGCCACCGCTGTAGCATCACTCAAAAGCTTATCAACCGCAAAGATTTTGGGAGGGCTGATTCTTGACTGGTGCACTGAGGAAATTCTACATCTGTAGGTCGTCTTCACCAAGTGATGATCTGAGTCGCAGTTTGCTCCTCGATAGGAGCGGACATCCATGACACTAGACGCCCATCTCCTGCAAATGAGGACGTGGTCAATTTGGTTGACGGTATGTACGTCTGGAGACTTCCAGGTCTGCTTGTGAATGCGTCGATGCGGGAAACACGTAGAGCTTACGACTAGATTCCTGCTGCAGGCGAAGTCGATAAGTCGCTGGCCGTTATCGTTACATTCTTCATGGAGGCTGTGGCCTCCAGAGGTCCCCCGATGCCAACTTTCATTCCCGACTTTCGCGTTAAAGTCTCCCAGCAGCAATTTGACGTCGTTTGTTGGAAGTGAGTCGAAGAGAGTTTCAAGGCGGGCGTAGAACTCGTCTTTTACTGCGTCTTCTTTAACTTCAGTGGGGGCATGCACATTGAAGAGCCAGAGATTGAAGAATCGAGTCTTGATGCGAATCGCACACAGCCGTTCATTTATGGGTTTGAAGTCAGTAATATGCGGTTTGAGGTGATTGTCCACTATAAATGCTACTCCAAACTCCTTGCGGCCCGATGGTTTGCCACTTGTAAAAATTGTGTGCGATTTCTTGTCATTAATCTCGCTGCCAAGCCAATTTGTTTCCTGGACTGCAGTAATGCTCAGTTTGTACTTTTCGACCTGTTGAAGGAGGGCCTTCTCGGCCCCCGGTTTGTTCAGGGAGCGTACATTCCAGGATCCGAAAGAATAATCCTTTATTCGTTTGCGTGGTCGTCGTTGTTGATCCGTCCAATCCGAGGCTTTTGTTCCAGGTTTCTTGACATGGAGTGGTTTTTACAAGGACGAGTTGTCAGCACGTCGCTTAACCCCATTCGGGGGATGGCCTCGGAGATAGCTGCTTCAGATGGTTTAATAAACGTGCTGGAGCCCACACAACTATGTAGCAGGTCCAACTACGCAAGTCATTCCATCCTACTAGACCTGAGACGCTTAGGTGTTTGTCAGCCATTCAGGCTACAGCTATCTGCCTTTTCCAAACTGTCTTATCGCTAAGACATTGGCCGTCAGCGAATTGATACACTGCCGTTACCAGGGGGCGCCCACGTGGAGGACTATGGAAAAGGTCAAAATACCCCAGAAATATATTACTCAACACCGACGAAGGTAATTGCGTATCGAACCTTTTCCAGGTAGCCAGAGATGTAGGGAAATTACGCAGTAATTAGGTATAAGATAGTACTAAGGTATTGACGTATTAAATTTGTAATTAGGATCTGCAGTCATAAAAATATTGTTAAAAGTTACGGGAACATATGCAAGGAGGGTAATGTATAAGATTTATAAAGTTGTCTTAGTCGTATAAGTTTGTATTGTAACCTAAGCACTGAAGAAGGATACAAGTGGTATCCGAAACACGTGTATGCAATAAAAATAAAATTGATCTGCAGTATAAAGGAAACTTAACTCTTTTATTTTATTCTTGTCCAACTGTAGAAAACAAACGGAACTTAACTAAATATTATTGAATACCTGTTCTTTTCAGGACCTGATATTCAAATACCCGGGATTCTTTAAAAAAGACTCGTTCATTGCCTGAAGTGAGGGTTTTTCACCGAGTTTTCAAGTTTTAACATTGAAAATGGTTATAGGGAACCAATTTGAATTGAATATTATGGACACTGGTGGGACGGAAATGACGTAAACATACGAGTATGTATTACAGGATGTCGTCATCGAGTTATCGGATGTGGTCGTTGCCGTTTAGCATACGTTGCTATTAGCGCAATTTTTGCGTTGGGACACGAGATGTCTTGTTTATTTATAGAGTCGTGCATTGTATGATTTCCCCATGAAAACAGGGTGGCCATTCTGGGGTGAGCAACCCCAAAAAATTTTTTTTGCCGGACGAGTATTTCCTCACGAAAACAGGGTTGCCATTCTGGGGTGGACAACCCCAATTTTTTATTTCTTTTTTGACTTCAGTCTCGGATTCAGCGATCCAAAATTACCTTGTAGTACGAAAAAAGACCGAACGGGCGAGTATTTCTCCATGAAAACAGGGTGATCCGCTTATCCCCCATCTACGCCACTGTCGCAGTGATGACATAGAATGCCACACAGTTAAATCGGCTTCTATCCCCCTTTCCTGCACAATACCTATCAAACACATTATACCACATCAATAACATGCCCTAAACATATACTACTACTCCTCCCTTCACAAAAATTTAATGATTCACATGCTAGCAGGGCCGTCGAGAAGGGGCGAAACGCCCTGGGCCCGTGATTTTAAAGGGGCCCGTTATGGTTAGCAGGGTATCTTCTACTGAATGTTGATATGATTTGCGGGAAACTGACTTATTTTTTCGGGATTATTGGACAGGCAGGATAGGCAGAACAATAGAACCAGCGAAAGGAAATTTCTTTCAATCGCTCCTTTTTTGCAAAATGAGACTGTGATTACTTAGGCAAGGGGTATTATTTTTAATTATATATTAAAAATAAAGTATTAAAAAAATCTTTAAAAAAAAGTTGAAAGTATTTGAAATCGTCGGCAATTGTTCAGCCCCGGGCCCGGACTTTCTCTCGACGGCCCTGCTTACTAGCGAATCTCCCTTAGAACCATGCCGGGTTTTTTTTCGCCTTTTTATGAATCGTCACACATTAAAGATTTTCGTTTACACTTGAACATTGAGCAAAGCACGGAGCATTGAGAAATTGCATTGAACAGCATCAAAAATAAGAGATACCTTTCTCTTCTTGCATGGCCGTCCGTTACAGGTTCTTTGCCGCACATAGAACATTCCGTTGATTTTCGACTTTTCGACTTTCGAAAATATCACATTCCTCTAGTCCTCTTTGGTCCAAGTCTGGTGCTCTGTAGCCCATTGCAGACTTTCTGACGAGTTTTTAGTGTCAAGAGAGGCTTTTTGGCTTTTTTAAAAGTTCTAATACACTATACCCGTCTCACGTAAACAGCAAACGGGTTTACGAAAACGCGTGACTTTTTAGCTGACGACGTAATCTTATCCGCCGCTGAAAACTGCGGCCTTATCACATTAGGACATTTTGTCTTTTTTATACCCTAGACTTATAGTATAGGGTATATTGTTTTTGTCACGACGAAAATATGTAACACCTTAAAGGAGGCTCCGGAGGTATAGCAATGTATATATATAAATGGTTAGGGTCACCTCCTGATTCGATTCAGCCATGTCTGTCTGTCTGTCTGTCCGTCTGTCTGTCTGTCTGTCTGTCTGTCTGTCTGTCTGTCTGTCTGTCTGTCTGTCTGTCTGTCTGTCCGTCTGTCTGTCCGTTCGCACGATAACTTTCGATAGAATGAAGCTAGAGCCTTGAAATTTTGGTCACATGTTGGAAGTATGATCTAGTTGGATGGTATTGAAATTGGGCATGATCAGGCTAAGAGAACGCCTACCTCCCCTACATATGCAAAATAATTAAATGTATCTTTAACTCCCGATTAAAAAATTATGAAAAGCTCTGGCTTTGGTATATTGCTAGTGAGGGTAATCTTATACTCTCCTGGGAAAATAAAATCGATCAGTTGAAAACTAACGGCAATTTTCTTACAAAAAGCCCCATACTACCCTACTTTTCAGGTTTTTTGTCTATAACTTTTGAACCAATTGACGTAGACACCTGATTTTTGGCATGTAACCCTGAGGGAAGAAGCTGCTTAAAGTTCTGTAAGTTGGGCATAATCAGATCAAAGGAACACCTACCTCCCCTACAAATTTCAAAAAATTAAATATTCCGTTTATTACGATATCTTTCGATAGAATGATACCACCAAGTTCAAAATTTGGTGGAATGTTGCTAGTAAAACCTACTTAGTTGATATTGAATATGGGCAAGATCCGACCCAAGGAACCCCCACCTCCCCTACAAATTAAACTTTAAATAAGCGACAACTTTGGATAGAATGAAGCCAGTGACTTGAAATTTTGGTCAAATTTTTGAAGTGAGATTGAGTTAGTTGGCATTAAAGGTGGGTAAAATCCAACCAAAGAACCCCTGCTTCCCCTACAAATTAAACTTCAAATAAGCGATAACTTTCGAGAGAGTGAAGCTAGAGACTGGAAATTTTGTTTAAATGTTTCTAGGGTGATGTAATTGGTTGGTGTCAATGATGGGCAAGATCCGACCCAAGGAACCCCTACCTCCCCTACAAGTGAAACTACAAATAAGCAATAACTTTCGATACAATGAAGCTAGCGACTTGAAAAATTCGACAAATATTTGTAGAATGGGTTAGTTAGTTAACTGATTTTGAGAATGGTCAAGATCCTACTGAATAAGTGCCAACCTCCCCTATGAACTGGCCATATAGGAGACCCATTCTTAATGCATATGGTCGTTGCCAATTGGTACATTTGGTATCAACACTAGGTCTGTGCAAGTCTAGGGTATATACGCTTCGGACTCATTTGGCATTTTTTCACTTTTTATTTAATTTGAAAGCACCTATCACTTGAAGCTGCTTGAACCACTGTTGAAAAACGCAACGGACAATAACAAAGAACCGACTCTTGACTATTATGCTTACGACTCGCATAGCAGAATGTGAACGCCCCGCCCCTTAAGTTGAGCGCACGTCGGCACACGTTCACGTGTCGCGTTCACGTGTTTTATGTCAAACGGTTTGAGTTTATGGTTTGCAATCAAAGACGCGAATCTTTCAATTTGACAAATGCTCGGCTGTTGTCGTATCGACAAATTGGGTATTTTGACAAAAACGAGTTACCATGGCAACTACGAGCAAAACATGGAGAAAACGGTTTTGTATAATAGCAATTATTTACGGCCATGTGAACCCGCGAGGAAACTGCTTTTCAAATTGCTCCCTTTGGGCAAATATTTCCTGGAAAAATGTTTGACAAATATTTGCGACTCGTGAATTTACCTTTAGAGTTTTCGAGCCTTATCGAACGTGGTTTATGTCAAGTCGCTTAGGCAGTCATGAACATTACTAAAAAATCTGAAAAAAAAAATAATTATAAAATAATATTGTCCAATAGCGATAATAATAAAAATTGATGTTTATAATTAAATAAAATATAAATAAATCACCCTCGAAATTCCCATCAGATCTCTAGTTCAAGAATCTCTTTCTGAGGTTCCCTCAAAACTTTTATTTCCCGACAACGGCAACGGCACGCCAGATGATAATATTCGCACTTTATTTAATTGCAATTTGACATTTTCTTAAAAAATATTTTGAGCACGTATGTTGATTATTTTATGTGTAATTGAGCAAAATAATCTTATCAGTGAGTTTATATGGCAATGATCTTTCACCCATCAATTACTGGTGATTATCATTTAGTAGAAAGTCATAGATCCCCTGCTGATCGGCAAGTGATCACTTCGCTGGAATCCGACAAAAAACAGAACTTCCCGAGACCAGCTCAAACATTTTTGTATTTTGGCCTTATGCTGAAAATTTTTGGGTGGGGATCATTGCTAAACGCTCTTGTTGACTGTTTAGCAATGGTACACTCCACTTTTATTTACAATAAAAAAAAAACTTCGTTTGTTTATGCGTTTTAATTGGGCGTTCTCTTAGTCTCAACAGTCGCATATTGTATATTTTTAATATTTGTAAAGGTTTTTTGGAATGTGGCTAGATTTAGATTTCTAGGGCACCAAACGATCGTTTCACATGATCGGTGACGCAGGGCCGATCAAAGGCTAAGGCGAAGCAGGCGGTCGTCTGAGGAAATTTTGGATTGGAGGCGGGAAAAACTTGATTTTGGACGCATGTGTGTGTCCACCTTAAGAGTGATTTTTTTTTCAATTTAGAGCTGGATTTAAAATATTTCCATTCAGTTATAAATATTTCGTGATTTGTCCAATCGAATATGATTCTCGCAGAACAATTCAATTTCTAATCTTGGGCGTCATTCGCCTATGAGAGAGATCTATCGACGATAATGAGTACCCAGCAAAACCGTTCAGACAAAACAAAACGCTTGAAAAGTCACTCTCACAACCATTGAGGTCCAAGACCCCCTCCCCCCCCACCTGTTAAAAAAGTACCCCTCACCCTATCCATCATCCCCATTTCTAGATCCGCCACTGAATCCATCATGGGCTGCATTGTGCGAACTCTAAAATGCTACCCCGGGGGTAAATTCAAAAATCAATCATATAATTTTCCAATAATAGTAAGGCACTAGTAATACAGGGGTCAGCCTGGATCACTAGTAGTGGAAAACAAATGTGATTCGAACAATCAAAATAATTGCATCATATTTGTTAACCCCAGTCGGCAGTCATCTTGCTTTCAGTTTGAGTTCTACTTAGAAACAAGGCTCAGACTTTATAAATATGTTTTTGATATTTGCAATCGTTAAGTCGTTATTTTAATCGAATAATAAATAATATTGTATTTTTAAATCTCGATGATTTATAGAATTATTATGTCGTCCGGTTGGCGTAATGGTGAACACGTTCGCCTTGTATGCACTGGGCACCGGTTCGATTCCCACTGAATCCAGTAGTTTTCGATAAAAAAGGGAATTCACGTGTCGGACTATGAGCCCACCCAGCTGTTAAATTCTCTATCTCTGGTTCCTGTTAACCCCTTGTGGGACATAGGGCATTAACCAAGCCTACTTTCCACCTCGTCCTATTTATCGCCATCGCTTTCAGCTCACTCTACGACTTGCCTATTGAGGCTCCCTCTCTCTTAACTGATCTTCTCCAGGTGTTATTAGGTCGTCCAATACGGCCCTTTTCGGAGAGTGTGACCTATCCATTGCCACTTTCGCCTTTTAATAGAAGCGTCTATCCTGTCCTGACCAGTAATATGAAGGACCTCCGGCCATCGTATGTGCAGCATGCGCCGTAGACACTGGTTTACAAAAGTTTGCAAACTAGTTGTTATCTCATTGGTCACCTTCCAAGTTGAACAGCCAGCTGTTAAATTAATACCCATTTATGGGGTAAATAACTCGGTTTTGCGTGTTGTTGATCACATACCTCTGAACAAAACACCGTCACGATTAAGAAAATGAGATGATGCTAATTCATCTCGAGGCCTTGGTCCAGATTGGACTGTTGCGCCAGTTATTCATTTTGTTTATTGTTATGGAATGTGTTTGGCCGTATTACGCATGCGGTTATGAAACAACAAGCCTACGGATGTTCTGTTTAATGGCACCATTAGCCATTGATGGACAATTTCGGGTGAAATCGAAAGTAGCCATGTTTTAGTCTCACACTCAATGTTCAATTTCGTTTAAAAACGAAAGTGAGTATATGGCTATTTTCGCTTTTCTTCGCATACGTTCTAAAGCAAAATTGTACATATAAAAAAAATTGTGGATGCAGAAATATGCCAGAATGAAAAGGATGTTGTTACCTATAGAGCGAGTGAAACGACGGATATTGGCTTTATATAATGGGGGCCTCAACCCCTGAGGTGCGGAGTGAGCGCAGCTCCTTCCAAACCGAAATAGTCCATGAAAGAAAAACGAAATATTCCATGCGTGTGCGGGTTGTGAATCAACAATCGCTTGTTTGGGCTCCTCTCGCTACGCTTGCGCCGCGCTTAAAGGATCACAACCCTCAGTATCGCACAAATATTAAATGCTCACCTCGCTTGCTCTGGGTGCCACGGCGGCAACCTGCACAATTATCAATATAGCATTTCTACCATGGACACTGCATGGTTTTTTTGTTTCTCCGTCTTTTTTCGTAAGACTTATTTCGATTTGAAACCGATATTGTCCATGCATGGCTTATTTCGTTTATTTTCCGATGGAAACTTTCGGTTCGAAACGTGAGTATCCATATGGATTATTTCGGATAGCCACTTTCGCCATGGCTAATTGCGGTGCCCCTTTGTTTAATTTTACAAATATCCAGCTTATTGCGTCTGGGCAGGCCTCAGTTTTTGTCTCAAGTTGGGTGTTTTCAAAATATACACCGCAAAACATGCGGTGGTCCGATAGTTGGTTTAACGCGGCTCGTTAGTCCAACGTGTAAAAAGCTCTTAACAAGTTGTTCTCGAAAGAGTTTACTGCTCTGTTGAAATGTTTTATGGTGGAAAAATTAGATGGTGCAGACATGACATTATAACGATTTCCGCATCAATAAGTATTTATTTTTGTTATTGTGAGGAATACTATAGTGCGCAACACATGCGCTTATTTTCTTTTTTTTTATATTTGCCAAAATATAATATTTTCATCCAGAATATAACGGGGTCTGAGTTTAATGTCAATTTTTGTGTTCCTTTGTGATATATTGGGAACAGCTGAACAGCACGGTTTTGACGCTTCTTTGTCTCGATGTGGTCTCTATCGTTTTAACTGATCCTGTTCTATTATGTTCTGATACAACAACAGCAACAACAAACCAGGCCCGAAGTCCGAGTTCGAAGCGTATATATCCTAAACCTGTACAGACCTAGTGGTGAGGTGATACCAAAAGTACCAATTGGTAACGATCATATGCATTAAAAGTGAATTTCCTAAATGGTCAGTTTGAAGTGTGTGTGTGTGGACCCAATGAGGAGTTTCATCGTTCATCCATTCCGATGTTATATATGAACTAACATTTATAGGGGAAATTGGTATTTTTGTGACACTTGGTTTCATTCTGCACATGCACACAAACTTTGTATGCGTCTTTAGTTCAGCTCGGTAACGCATCGGACATTTTCTGCTACTTGAAACCCGGTGCGTTACCGAGCTGAGCTACAGACACATACTAAGTTGGTGTGCCAGGTTTTGACTGGTTTATAACCATATGGTTATAAACCAGGGAAAAACGGTAAATTTACCGTTTGACTCCGCTACACATCTTTATCCAAGAATCTGCAGCTATCAATGCTTTGAGAATACATCTCACTTCTCACGTACACATTAATCACGCCGTCATATGAGCATTCTAAAACAAATTCCTGGAATGCAGATCTATACTTAAGATCAGATTACTTGACCACGGAGGTTTGCTTCGGCAGGAAATTTTCAGCTCTTATCCCGGATCGCTCGAAGTGGGAAAATGGCAATCCCTGCCCTGATCCTAGGTTTATTATGTGGTTTACCGCTCTACGGACTGAACACCAGGATTTCAATCACAATGGAATCCCATCCCAGCGTCTTTCAAGCAGAGATCCATGACATTGAAGTCTGTGCCAGGGAAGTTCAAGATAAGAAACTCCGCGGTGCTCACATCGCTATTTTTTCAGATACTCAAGTGCCCTAACCCCTTGTGGGGCATAGCGCGTCAACTGTTCCATGTGGCCCAGTTGACGTTTCGTTGGCATAAACTGGTTTCGGAGAATGCAGTTGCCAGCATGCACCTCCTCCACATCCATGGCCACGAACATCGTCGTGGACGGGATTCGAACCCGAAACGCCGGTAGTCTAACATGAGACTGATGCCTCAACACACTGCGCTACCGGTCGTTTTTCAGATAGCCAGGCGGCCATTAAGGCGTTCTCTTCGAAGCTGGTGAAAGAGTGTTATGAACTTCGGCAAATTCTGAGTTCAAATAACCGAGTAATCTTGTGTTGGGTGCCAGGACATAATGACATAGAAGGAAACGAAATCGCAGACCAACTTGCTAGGCAGGGTTCGTCTTCTCTTTTTCTTGGGCCGGAACTATACTTTGGTGAGCATCACCTCAGCCGAGACGGTTATCCGAGAAAGGTCTGAGGAGTTAAGTCAGCTATACTGTAATGATCTTCCGGGGCTGCCACAATCGAAGGAGCTTATAACGCCCTTCAAGTACAATAACGCTACTCGAATGAGTAGAGCCGATCTAAGGGTTCCTGTGTGATACTTATGGGGCCATCACTGGATGAGATACCCCCTACAAAAAATGGGCCTATCTAGCGAAACTGAATGTCGCCTGTGTATGGATTAAAAATGAAATCACTACGCACATCTTGTGCGAATGCCTAGCACTCGCGCGGGCTAGGTTTAAGTTTTTGTGACAGGCCACGGTATGCCCTGCAGTTATCAGGAAAGCTCCCGCAAAAGACAATATGCCATTGGTAAAAATGGTGGAGAGTCTTTTGCAATGATTTGGGCTATGGCACAATAGATTTCTCCATGGTCGCAGTGCCCACCGGATGGGTAAAAAGGCCTCAACTTGTAATAATAATAATAATACAAACGCATACTAAGATGGTGTGCAGAATGAAACCAATTGTCAGAAAAATTCCAATTTCACTGAAAAATAATTCGCACTTGAACATTACAAGAATATTGAATTATTATTATTATTTTATTATTTATTTTATTGCAGCTAATTTACAATGATTACATATTGAATTTCAGTTAGGGTATCTTAGCTCGCGGCTCGCATAAGTCGAAACTTGTGAGCGAGTGCGGTTACGGTTTTTCTATTTAGGTACATTTATTCATTTTTTGAATTATTGATAATATTAGGATGTTACATTTTTATATCAAAAAAATAAAAAAGTAAAAATAAAAAAGAAAATACAGTTAAAAGAAATTATTAATATTTATTAATATGATTGTAGAGATTTTTTCTTACGTGGTTAGACACTGGTCCAAGTAGTGGGTGTTTAACCGAGTAAAATGTTTCAAAATTAATTTATAATTCCTATCGTTTAAATTGTTTTTTATTTCCAGTGGAAGACTATTATAGATTAAAGGACCTAGAATACTCGGATGTCTTTTAGTATTTGATTTCTTTACTCTTATTGTAGCTATCGGTTGCAGAGCTTGACGTCTAGTTTGGTAATGCGTAATATGTGGGAGGAATTGCGATATGTTCAAATGCATGAATTTTAAAGAAGTAAATAAATAAAGTTGCCGGATATTCAGTACTTGAAACTCTTCAAAAGCGGAAGTGGTTGAATAAAATTTAGACTTTTTTAAGCATGTTTTGATAATCCGGTTTTGAAGGTTTTGTAAAGGTGCCAAATAGGTAGCAAATGATGCTCCCCATATTATGATGCCGTACTGGAGGATTGACTGGAAAGTAGCGAAATATACCATTTGAATTGTACTTATATCAACGTTGTTACGTAGCCTAAGAAAAATGTATATAGTTCGTCTTAATTTTTGAGTAATTGTTAATATATGGCTTTTCCAGTTAAGTTTATTGTCAATTATTATACCGAGATATTTTGTTTCGTCAATTTCAATTATGTTGGTCTTATTTATTTTCAGGACTATGTTGCTAGATTGGGTGTCTGTTTTGTTTCCGAACGTGAGGAAGTTGCTTTTCTCTAAATTTAGAGCAAGTTTGTGCATACACAGCCACCTATAAATTATTTCACATCCCCGATTAGCTTTGCTTAAAACTGTTTCCCAACTATTTGCTTTGAAAATTGCCACAGTATCATCAGCAAAAGCTATAATATCGCCTTCAAAATAAGGGTCACTGTTTTTAATTTTGCATAAATCGTTCACATAAATATTGAAGAGAGTTGGCCCCAATACTGTACCCTGAGGTATCCCACAATTAAGCTGGGCTGATTCACTAATACTTGACCCAACTTTTACTTTTTGAGTACGGGAATTTAGGTAAGATCTGAATAGACTGTGTACATTATCAGTGATTCCAATACTTTCCATTTTTTTCAGGAGTATGTTGTGATTTACAGTGTCGAAAGCTTTTTTGAGATCGAAAAACACGGCAATTGCTTTTTCACCTTTGTCTATAGCACTATTCAATATACTAGTTACTTGATATATTGCATCGGCAGTGGTTTTATTTTGACGGAAACCAAATTGGTTTGAAGATATGATTTGGTAATGGTTAAGTATTTTTAGCAGTCTGGATTTCATACTTTTTTCCAATATTTTAGCTAGATTAGTAATAAGTGATATAGGACGGTAGTTAGAGGTTTGTTTTTTTGTCTTGAGACTTGTGTATGGGCACTACAATAGCAGTTTTGAATTTTTCTGGAAAACACCCATATTCAATGCAATTATTAAATATGTGGCATAGTGGTGACAGTACCTATATATGCTGAGAGACGCTTTTGAGTAATTTCGGCGTGATACCATCTTCGCCGGGAGATTTCTTTTCATCTAAACTGTTTATGTACGAGAGTATTTCTTCTTTTGAGATTGGATCAAAGCCAAGAGGAACTGGCTTTGTATCGGATGTCGTCTGTAGAGGTATATGAGATACACTGTTTGAAATATTGTCTCCGATGCTACAGAAAAAGGTATTGAACTCGTTTGCAATTTCAAGTCTATCTTTCAGTTCGACGCCATTTCTTTAGATCATCTCGTTAATGGTTTCCTTAGGGTTTTTATTATTGGAGATAATCTCATTTATTTTCATCCAAAGCTTTTTTGGATTATTTTTATACTTTAGCGTTTCTCTCTTGTAGTAGCTAGCTTTCGCGAATTTTATTATATTATTTAGTATATTCATATATCTTTTATATTTTAAACTCAATGAATAATTGAATGGTTGATTTTTCACTCTCCGAGCTAATTTATTTTTGTGGCGTATGGAAGTTATAATGCCTGATGTACACCATAACTTCAAAGCTTTCTTTTCAGTACCACGGAAATATTGCGTATCGTGGCTAGCCTTTTCCACCTCTTCGTTTAAAATCTTTAAAAAGACTTCCAAACTATCATTTGGGTCATTTGTGTTTAAAACTGAACCCCAATTCTCATGCTGCAATTTTGAGCACACTTTATTAAAGTCTGTCTTCCTACATATAACCTGTTCTTGATTTGCTGATTTACTGTCTAGCTTTGTCTGCAATGTTATTTTTCCAATTGTCGAGTAATGGTCAGTAATGTCAGTTTCAAATATTAGTGGTTCAAAGGTCATATCGGAAGAGTCTTTATGAAAAATATGATCTATGCAGGTCCTGCTTTGTCCTCTTGTTGTTCCAACAAGGTATTTGTTAAATCCATAATTTCCTAGCGTGTTCAAATATTCAACTGATGTACTAGTGAGTTTGTTTTTATTTATATTTATATTAATGTCACCTAATATTAGATGGCGGTTATAGTTACTTGTGTTGCATAGGAAAACTTCTAAGGAGTTTATAAAATCGTTTGCATCAAGGCTAGGCGAACGATAAATACAAGTTATTTCAAGCTTAATATTACTGGATAAGCATACTGAAATATGTAATGAAATGGCAAAATTTATGTCAACTTCTATTAAATTCACTGAAATGTCATTTTTTACATACGCTATAATTCCATCACATTTGTTATACCGACTTGGTTTCATAAAAGTGTTATACCCTTTTATATTGAATACTGATTTATCTGTTAGCCAGGTCTCTGTTAAAAATATGACATCAAAATCATACTTAAGATCATCAAGAAAAATAGTCAGCTCATCGAAATTTTTCGCGATGCTTCTGATATTTGTGTGAAATATTGTGACAGATCGTTTTTCGTTGATAAGAAGGAAATCTCGACAAACATTTACATTTGTAAAAATTTTAGTCTCTACATTTTTTAATTCATTAGAGTTTATAAGTTCATTCATTTAAAAGTAAGAAAGTGTATGTATAGGCGTATAGTAAAGAGAACAAGTAAAAATTAAGAGCTTACGATATTATTTATATCTTCAGAACTCCTGATAGCCACTGGTCGTTCATTGTCCGTTCTCTTCACGTAGACTTTTCCGTTTCTCGTCCATACGTATTTATGGTGTTTAAGAGTGGCTTTCGCTTCTCGTAGTAAAGCGGCGTTACATGCTGTCAGATGTTCTCCTACAAATACTCGACCGTTTACGAGGTTTTTGTGAATTTTTTCACTAGCAATGTCAAATCCATCTCCATTTCGCTTCACGGCAGCTCTATAACAAGAGAGAAACGAGTCTCTGACTGTTTTCTTCGTGAACTTCACAAATATTGATTTTTTGTTCGGTAGTCTATATACGTCACTAACGCACTCATTAACGCTGGGGTCATTGCCTGTTGCAACCGCTACGCACTTTACAATTTCGCATAGATTTTCGTTTGCCGTTTCGGGAATTCCATTTAGCGTAATGTTTGTGCACCTCAACTGATATTGAAGGTTTTCATTTTCCACTTTCAACTTTTCGATATCCGTTTTGAAAGCTTTATTCTCATTTTTCAACAATACCACTTCTTTTACTAAATCAGAGATTTGATTAAAATAAGAATCAAATCTCTCGGACATAAATTCAATTGACTTTTTTATTTCGTTTAGTTCCATGTTGTGTTCATTGTATTTCGTCTTAAATTCCCTTTGAAAGCCGGCCAATACACCCTGCACAAGAGAGCTTGTATCGGAGGGCTCCTGTTGTTCTTTCGGCGATTGTTTGCACTCGTCACATTTCCAAGATTCGCGCCTTTGTCCCAAGTTTTCGGATGTTCTCAGCGAATTTTAAGGGCGTACAACGCGAGTGAAAAAAGTTTTTACACGAAGTGCACATAATAAAATAACATCCTTGGGGTCTTTAAAATCACCTTCACAAGAATAACACAAATTATCTCCGGCTGAAGCCATAATTTTTGAAAGTTTTTTTTAAAATGAAAATTTCGTTGAAAAAACCTCAACACAACACAGTGGACCAGTGGACGTGTCGGACGACAGCATTAGGTAAATGCAGAGTGTCCTTTTTGGTGACAATTTTCCACAAATTAACGGTACTATCTATTTTTAAAGTATTTGCCATATGAGGCGGGACACCCTGTATAATATTTTTATTAAAACTTACTCATTTAATTCGATTCTTAGACAACACAAATTACAAATAACAAATATAGTTAATTGTTTTCTCAGATACATTACGCTTTCCTATTTACTTCGTTCTGCCATCTTTGAAATTATTATACCCAATCGATCTAATCAGAATTGGTTACCAATCAAAACAGTAACTCGCGAAAATAATAAAAATAATAAAAATCATTCATGTGATTTATTTAAATAATATGCCGTCAAACAAACACCACTATTCTATCATCTTGTGGTAATTTAAATTTTACATAATGTTCAACTGTATGTTAGCATACTAGTGAGATGCCTAGATCTACATCTTTCCATACGCACTAGTCTAACTCACCACTGTACAAAAAAAAGTTTGAAGAAAGTTAGCAGTCACACTACCGATTCCGACAGTTCCATATCAAAGCAATTTTCTACATAACATACTCCAACTATTTATTCTCGGTATTCTGCGTTATCAACTCAATAACCCAATCAAACGATTGTTTATCGAAGTCACTGGGAAATTGTTGATGATGATGATGTTAACGATGATGCTGGCTGATGATATGGACGAGCAAATAAATAGGCGGTTCGCTCTACTCTGAGGTTTCAGTTCGGCGCCAGAACTTAATCAGAGTAGGACTCCAGCACTTTAGCGTTGTCCGGTGTTGTTTGATAACAGTGATTTCAGTGCTAACCACTTCAAATCAAATTTTGATTGGAAATTAATACGAGCTTGATAAGAAAAGCATTGTGGGCCCGTCAAAAGTGTAAAGTTGTGATAAAATAGGAAAAAAAACCATTTTAAGAATAAAAAAAAAACTTTATACAAAATCGGCCGTTTGAAAATTTTCCGGGTTTTCATTTCGTAATTTTTCAACGAATTTAAAGCATAATGACGGGTTACAAGAACGGTATCGCCACTAATGGTACGAATGGCCATCACAATGGCACGAACGGCCATCACAATGGCAACGCGGCCGGCCCTAACGAAAACGGCAAAAATGGAACTGGTTATACTGCCATGGAGAACTCCTTGTAAGTGCATCCTCTCGGTCCGCATTGCTTGTATTACTATTACTTGTATTGCTATTTTAATGAATGGTATCAGTACTTCCACTTCAGTTCCTTATACATTTCTGAAACGCAGCTAGAGTTAACCTTAAGACGGTTTGGCTAATTACTATCGTACTATCTCTACCATAATACTAAAGTATCTATTAAAAACAAATTAGATTAATTGGCACAACAAATTATTCGAATACCAGCGTTGACCAGTTTAGAATGAACCATGTGTGATTCAATTTAATTCAATAGCGGTGGATGGCCTTTACATTACATAGTTTTTATTGCTACTAATTTGCATAAAATCAATCAAAGATATTTTAATTTAACGTATCTAAGATTTCTGTCGACAACCCTAGTAGGTTATTACTCGTGAACGAGTATACTCGTATGCAACAAAAAGCGACTTCTTGTTTTAAAGTTGGATTTTATTTTTAAGAAGGCACAATTAAAGTTTATTTTAACTCGTGTGTCGATTATCTGCTTTTTAATTAGTCTACTCTCTACTGATAGGTGTAATCGGCCCATTATCAGATGACGTAAATTTTTTTTTATGATTATTTTTTTGACTATAAACAGCACGAGATTGCGTCTCGCATGCTTCGCGATATTTGGTGAAATTTGGATTATTAGTGATACAGTTTTGATATGATGTTGTGCGTTTTTTTCTATTTAAAGTGATTTTCTATACTTCTAGTAAATTTTTTCGATTTTATTGATGGACTTTGAAATAATCAACGATATGACCTTTGAAAATTAGACGTATTTGTCTTGAAGGCTTACTTCATTATTAGCGCAACCAAAATTACGATCTGAAAATGATTTCAGGTGTCTAAATTTCTCTCTTTAAATAGAAAAATAGACTTTTAAAATTTGAAAAAAAAAACTTACCCAAAAGTCGAATTAGTAAATTTAACATAAATCAAAATGAAGCCGGAAAGTATAGGACTTTGCCAGCACGTACATTTTAATTTTGATCCATTTGCTTCAAAGTTGTCAATGATTTTGAAAAATTTCATCCTTATCGTCGCGATTCAGGAGATACCCGTATGTACCAGGCGAATGCAGAAATGTCCTTTTTCCTGACCAAAAGACTCAAAACACCATCAGCAGTAGCTTAGTCCATTCGCCTCATGAACTCTAATCATATGATATCCACCTTATCTGGATATCACTTCATTGCTAAGAATGTCCTTCATCATCATCGTGGCGCGACAGCCCGACGTCGGACCTTGGCCGCCTGGATCATTGTCCTCCAATTATCTCGGTCACGTGACCGCGTCCTCCAATTTTGGGAGCCCAGCAGCTGCGCGGCGTCCACACCTACTGAGCTCTCCCAACGAGATCTCGGTCGTCCTCGCAGTCTCGCTCCATCGACTCGTTCTGCATTCATTACTCTCTTAGGCATGCGATCATCGTCCATTCTTTGTACATGCCCTGCCCATTGAAGTCGTTGTAGTTTGACGATTTTCGAGACTTGCAGCTCATCGTACATTTCATACAACTCATGGTTGTACCGGATGCGCCATCCATCTCGATCGCAAACAGCCCCGAAAATTCGCCGTAGAACCTTACGTTCGAAAGTGTCTAGCATGTTTTCGGAGGCTTGAGTTAGGGTCCATGCTTCGCAGCCATAGCATAGCACTGGTCGTATAATGGTTTTGTACACGCGGAGCTTCGAGTTTCTGTGCACATGCTTCGATTTCATTATGGGGAGAACCGAGAAAAAAGTCTTATTAGCTAACTGTATCCGTCGTTTGATTTCGTCAGTTTCGTTGGCGTCGCTTGACAGGTTGCAACCCAGGTAAATGAAGTTGTTCACGAACTCGATGTTGAGGTCCCCCACATTGATGCTCGGTTGTGCAGGTGTCCTTGTCACCGATTGCATCATTATTTTAGTTTTACCCTCGTTAATACGTAATCCAACTTCCTTTGCAGCGGTATCGAGCGTATGCAGAAGTTCTTCTGCGTCAGCCAATCTTCGGGACATGATGTTGATGTCGTCGGCGTACACTGCTAATTGTGTCGACTTGATGAGCAGCGTCTTGCTGTTGTCCATATTCATGGCCCGAATAACGTATTCCAGTGCTAGGTTGAAGAGCGTCGGTGCCAGTCCATCACTCTGTTTCAAACCAGTGCGTGTTTCAAATAGATCAGTAAGTCTATTCTGGATCCTGACTTGTGAGACGGAGTTGGTCATCCTCATCTTTGTCAGTCGCACTAATTTTGCCGGTATACCAAATTGCAGCATGATGTTGTCCAGTACTCCACGATCGATACTGTCGTATGCCTGCTTGAAGTCGACAAAGATTTGGTATACGTTTACGTTGTATTCCCAGCACCTCTGGAGTATCAGTTTGACTGAGAAGAGCTGATCGGTTGTGGAGCGACCAGGTCTGAAACCGCTTTGATATTCGCCAATGACTCGTTCTGCGTACGGTTTTATTCTATTTTCCAGAATTTTCGTCAAAATTTTATAGGACGTACAAACTAGTGAGATGCCCCTGTAATTCTCACACCGCAGCTTATCTCCCTTTTTATGAATTGGACAGATGATGCTTCTGCGCCAATCGACTGGGATCTCCTCGTTCTCCCATACTCGCAGGAGTAATTGATGTATGGCATCAACTAGACTCGCTCCACCGAATCTTAGCAGTTCAGCTGGAATCTCGTCAGCGCCCGGCGCTTTATTTCGGTTTAGTGACCGCAACGCGAGATCAACTTCCTCTGCTGTCGGGGGTTGAATGGGTGGGCCTAGATCAACAATATCGTCGAGAGCTTCCTGTGTGGGGATGTTAGATGGTCGGTTTAGAAGCTCTTCAAAATAAGAGGCCCATCGCTTGCCAATACCATCGGTGTCGCTGATGATGTTTCCATCCTTGTCCTTACAAAGGCTAGTCCTGGGTTGGTAGCCGTTCTTGATTGTATTTACCAGTTTGTACGCTTGTCTGGTGTTCCTATTAGCTAAGTTTTCGTTTATGTTCAGCAACTGCTCGTCAAAGTATTTACGTTTCTTACGTCTAATTATTCTATTCGATATTCGCCGTAGCTCGTCATATTTTTCCCTTCTGGCTCTGGTTCCTCGTTGAGTCCATTGTCCGTAGGCCTCGTTTTTCGCGTCAAGTGAGTTTTTGCATTCTTTGTCGAACCAGTCATTTCGCACTCGCCGGGCTTTATATCCCACGACCTTCTCTGCGACATCCTTGATGGTACCCTTGAGTTCTTCCCAGAACCCATGGACGCCTGTGTTGCTGATGTTGTGTAGCATAGGTGATAGTTTTTCCTCAAGGGCGGTAGAATACGCCACCGCTGTAGCATCACTCAAAAGCTTATCAACCGCAAAAATTTTGGGAGGGCTGATTCTTGATTGGTGCACTGAGGAAATTCTACATCTGTAGGTCGTCTTCACCAAGTGATGATCTGAGTCGCAGTTCGCTCCTCGATAGGAGCGGACATCCATGACACTAGACGCCCATCTCCTGCAAATGAGGACGTGGTCAATTTGGTTGACGGTATGTGCGTCTGGAGACTTCCAGGTCTGCTTGTGAATGCGTCGATGCGGGAAGCACGTAGAGCTTACGACTAGATTCCTGCTGCAGGCAAAGTCGATAAGTCGCTGGCCGTTATCGTTACATTCTTCATGGAGGCTGTGGCCTCCAGTGGTCCCCCGGTGCCAACTTTCATTTCCGACTTTCGCGTTAAAGTCTCCCAGCAGCAATTTGACGTCGTTTGTTGGAAGTGAGTCGAAGAGAGTTTCAAGGTGGGCGTAGAACTCGTCTTTTACTGCGTCTTCTTTAATTCAGTGGGGGCATGCACATTGATGAGCCAGAGGTTGAAGAATCGAGTCTTGATGCGAATCGCACACAGCCGTTCATTTATGGGTTTGAAGTCAGTAATATGCGGTTTGCGGCGGTTGTTCACTATAAATGCTACTCCAAACTCCTTGCGGCCCGATGGTTTGCCACTTGTAAAAATTGTGTGCGATTTCTTGTCATTAATCTCGCTGCCAAGCCAATTTGTTTCCTGGACTGCAGTAATGCTCAGTTTTTACTTTTCGACCTGTTGAAGGAGGGCCTTCTCGGCCCCCGGTTTGTTCAGGGAGCGTACATTCCAGGATCCGAAAGAATAATCCTTTAGTCGTTTGCGTGGTCGTCGTTGTTGATCCGTCCAATCCGAGGCTTTTGTTCCAGGTTTCTTGACATGGAGTGGTTTTTACAAGAACGAGTTGTCAGCACGTCGCTTAACCCCATTCAGAGGATGGCCTCGGAGATGGCTGCTTCAGATGGTTTAATAAACGTGCTGGAGCCCACACAACTATGTAGCAGGTCCAACTACGCAAGTCAATCCATCCTACTAAACCTGAGACGCTTAGGTGTTCGTCAGCCATTCAGGCTACATCTATCTGCCTATTCCAAACTGTCTTATCGCTAAGACATTGGCCGTCAGCGAATTGATACACCGCCATTACCTAAGAATGTCCTTTACTCCACACCAAAAAACTCGAAATGCTTCAAAAGTAATCTAGTACATTCCTCTGATGACCCCCAGTCATATGAAGCCCATCTTGCCTAGATCCCAGCTAGCCACAAACTCGCTTAATTGCTTCTTACTTATATATCTCTAAAAGAATTGAGTTTAAGCTTAAATCCCATCAAAGAATGACATACAAACGATATAAGAACAGAAAGGCGCCCTTTTTTTGCCTTAATGTGGCTCTATTCGTACTTAAATCATGATTAAAGAGATCCCAACCAACGATATAAGAAAGCTATAAACTTGCAAACAAAATTAATACCCAAGAGTGTTTGGGGTTCAGGTCTCTCTATCGTTTTTTTTTGCTTTTTTATTTTCGCCTTCTGAAATTTTTTCCATTGCATTTATGTTCGGTAAATTGTTCATCTGTAATGACATATTTAAAGAGGATGACAAGAAGTTCCATAGTCGATGCCTTCCGCCTTAAGCCACACCGCTTTCAACTTAGCAGCTTTATACGATGTTCTTATATCATTCTTTCATGCTTTCGGCTATTACACTATAAAAAGTTCTTTTACAAATATCTTTTCTTACAAGCTTCCGCGCCTTCCCGCTTAGGCGGTTAATATCATTCATAAAAGTTCTTTTAAAATATCGTATATCGTCTTTTATAAAAGATGTTTGTAAAATAACTTTTATAGTGTAATAGCTGCCTTAGAGACTTCCCCGAAGTGTAAAATTTTCGAAAACGGGTCAGGTTGCTTATAGAATGTTTAAAGAATGATATATGAAACCGACCTGTTTATCATTGGCTCTCTATGATTATAGTTTCTTAAAGCACGCTTTAAGATTGATAAAAGAGACCAGGATCACAGAACGTCGATACTGCAAATTATGTTTCTAACGTGGTTGCTTAAATCATTCTTTAATCATGATAAAGGAGCCTAGTATCACAAAGAGCTGTTCCGACAAAATTTTAGTTCTTAAAAGCTTCTTGAAGCATGATACAGAAACCAAAAACTTTCATAAGGCTATAAGAGCGATTTAAGAGAGTTTGTGTTTGCTGAGATGTCACTCCATTGTCAAGAATATCTTTTTCCCTCCAAGGGACTCAAAATAGTAGTCCGGAAGGCGCAACGGTTAGCACGTTCGCCTTTTACGCACTGGGCCCCGGTTCCTACTGAATGCGGTAGCTTTCGATAAAAAAGGGGATTTACGTGTCGGGACTATAAGCCCACTCAGGTAAATAGCTCGGTTGAGCATGTTGCTGATGACACACCTCTGCACAAGACAGACCGTCACGATCTAGAAAATGAGATGATGCTACTTCATCTCGAGGCCATGTTTGAAAATTGGACTGTTGCGCCAGTTATTTACAATATTTATTTTAAGGGTCTCAAAATGCCATCGGTGTTTAGCAAAGGACTGTAAATGCCTTCAACAGTAGTCTAGCGCCTTCGCCTCCCCAGTCATATGATACCTATTTTGCCTATATATCACTTCATTGCCGAGAATGTCCTCTTTCCCTCACTAAAGGACTCAAAATGTCATCAGTTCTGATCAAAGGACCCAAAATGTCTTTAGCAGTACTCCAGTGCATTGGTTTCATCACTCCGAATCAGGAGATACCCATATCTACCTGATATAGTTTCTATCTTATTTCATGATCAAGAGAGTCCATTTGTCCTGACACCTGCAGTAGGATCAAAATATTACCGTTTGTTACTTATACTAATCCAAAAAAGCTACGTACCAAATTTGGATGAAATCGGACCACGGGAAATGCCTGGAGGAGCGATCTTTGAAAAGACTTAGGCGAGTAAATTCTGGTTTGAAGACACATCAAAATATACCGTTAATCCAGTCGATGATCAAAATTGCGGTCCCCGATTTGGGCTCAAAGTAACACAGGGAACCTATATGCAAAAGTGCCCGGACGAACTAAAGAACTTACAGGATGCATCGGACTCAGTGTTGCTAAACTTCTAACTAAACTAAGTATTGTATGGGATTGCCCCCAATTTTCAAATTTGAGGGGAATAATGCTTTTAGTCGCGGAAACGTGCAACCTTCCCTCGCCCCGAATGCAACGTTATTCAGTGTGAAGTTATTGTTATGAAGCTTTGACTGCCTAATAGTAGATTTCCGCTTTAGGCAGTACGAGCTTATATGCTTCGATATGAAGCTATTGTTATGATGATCGCCCGGCAATAAACTTGTTTTAGAATTTAACTGTTGGTCAGATTTCTATTTTATTTAATTAAAAATACTTCCATCAGGGCATATTACAAATTTGTCAAACTCGTAACCTATTATCTGAAAACTCCAGATGAAAAAAAAGAACGCATTTTTTTCTATAATTATAGGTATTTCGAATCGAATGTGTAGCACATTTGTTTAATCTTTCGCTCTAAAGTTCGTGTGTCTCCACTTTGATTAGACCAATTAAGCGATTTTAAATGGGGGGCCTGCCATTATGCCATACACTCACATGGGTAAGTTTCATAGACTGCCAACTGATATGCTTTATCTCTACCGAAATGACCTTAGCAACTCTTGTTCAACTATTCATTCAATATACATGCCAATCTAGGCGTATTCTTGTGGTAATTTTGCCTTTAATTCAGATTCCCTCTTCGGGATATAAATCGTATTGACATTGACAATGACATTCTACACATAAAATAAAAATAAAGAACTGGCTCAACAGTCCAATTTTGTTGGACCAAGGCCTCGAGATGAGCATCATCTCATTTACTAAATCGTGACGGTGTGTTTTGTGTAGAGGTGTGTGATCAGCAACACGCTCAGCCGAGTTGTTTACCCCAAATGGGCACTCAATTAATAGCTGAGTGGGCTCATAGTCCGACCCGTAAATCCTCTTTCTTATCAAAGACAACCGCATTCTGTAGGATTCGAAGCGGCGCGGCGCCCAGTGCATAGAAGGCGAACGTGCTAAACGTTGCGCAATCCAAATTACTCTACAAATAAAGATTTCCAAAAAAAAATCGAATGTAGTAAAACGTAATAGCAGTATCTAATTTTCTGACTAACTATTATCTTCGTTTCGATAAAATCTAAAAATAGGGCTTTGGGGGTAAATTTCGCAGAGTTTCATGACAATGTTTCTATTGTCAATCGATGCGCATAACAAGGTGTCAATGTGGTGATTATTTTTGTTCTGCGTAGATTTTTTCTGTTTTCACTTTTTCATTTCCAATTGGTCGTGTTGAAATTGATAAGATTTTTTTTGTTTCGTTGTATGGAGCAGTATGAGAAATGAGACCTATATATTGGGAAATGTTGTCAACATGTTGTTATTTATTGCAGAATTATCGCGAGTAAAACCTAATTGTGTTCTGACATTTAATCAAGGCACATTTTTATACTCTTCATGAATGTGACAGGGTATATTAAGTTTGTCATAAAGTTTGCAACGCATAGAAGCTTAAAGCTATCGAGCTGTACAAAGCCTTTTTTTATATGAGAAGTTAGTGTTATAATGCCCGGTTCACATTATTCCAGTAACCAATCCAGTCCAGTAATCCAGTCCAGCGCTGGACTGCTACTGGAATAATGTGAACCGGCACTGGACAGCAATTCAATCCAGCAATCCAGTCCAGCTATCCAGTCCAGTGACTGGATTGTCGGTCTACTTTTTGATTCCAGCTCGCCCAGAAATCATTGTTACTATAGTTACCGAATCAACAACACACTCGCCAGACTACTGGACTGGAATCATGTAGACGATATGATCCAGTCCAGCACTGGACTGGATTACTGGACTGGAGAAATGTGAACCGGGCATAAGGCGCGTTTTTTCAACAGTCTAGATCAGAGCAGAACAAAAATTGCACGCGTTACACTAACAAAATTGTTCTATACAGAGCAGGTTGTTAGTGTAATGCGTGCGACTGATTACTGATTAATTTGGACTGTTGAAAAAAACACGCTCGTCGCTATAGTAAAAATTGAAGGTATGATACCACGCTTCGCGTGAAGGGTATCATACTTTCGGCAAGATAGCCTTTGGCTAGCTTATTATTCAACTTCTCGACGGTATTGTGATAAGCGCAAACCAGCTGTTTCCAGCAGGCAATCTGCAATTAGCAGTACTTTCACTTTTCATTTACAAAAGCAGTGTTCTTTTTACTGGGTCCAAAGCTCATTCCAAGAAAAAACGACTGACCGTGGAAGATCCAGGTCTCGTATTGGATCACATCTGGATCAGAGTTGAAAGTCAATTGGCTGAACTTCAACGTAAATTTATTTCTCGACAGTTCGCCCCGATACCTTTATATACTGAGCCCGCAATTCGGCCCCACGCGGCGAAGTGTCTGTATGGAGGCTGTTGTAAGTTTGCTCGTCACATGATCCGTGCCGTTCTTCATCTATATTTTTGAATGAAAGGAAAGGGTCTAATGTCTTTGCTCGTATGGAATGGTCTGCTGAGTTCGCAAACTTAGATGGTCGTAGAGTACGAGTGGGATTAACTAAAGAGACAGATAAGTGCCCCGGAATTTGACTTGCGTAGTTCCACCTTTTATCGGGGCTAGGTTATGTTATGTTTATTGGGTTGCATCGGTATATATGCCGTATGACAATGTAGGCATGTTTCCCTCTTCCAGTTTGAGGGGGGCCATTGAAGCAGCGCGATCATCGAAGATCAGTATGATCCTTGGTTGTGACTCTAATGCGCATCACGTGGTTTGGGGTAGCTCAGATACCAATGAGCGCGGTGAAACTCTTCTCGAGTACATTATGGGAACTAATCTCATAATCTGCAATGTGGGCCGCGAACCCACTTTTATTACAAAATCCAGACAGGAGGTATTAGATATGACTTTGGCATCGTATGATATCATTCATCTTATCAGAGATTGGAGAGTGTCGTCGGAATACTCCTTCTCTGACCATCGATACCTTCAGTTCAGCCTGGCTGAGCGCCCTGAAGCAATTCAACGTACTATTAATCGTAGAAGGACAAATTGGCCAAAGTATCGTGACGCTCTTTGTGAAGGGCTGCCTTTACTACCACGAATGCCATGCAATGAACAGGAGCTAGACGATATGGTTTACACTCTGACAGACACGATGAAGGCGGCGGTGTCTACATCGTGTCCGGTTACCTCACATGTGGGTAAGAAAAAACCAGCCTGGTGGAGTGCTAGAATTTCCGAACTTAGGGCTGTGTGCAGAAAAAGTTTCAACAAGGCCAAAGCTTCAAGGCGGGAGTCTGATTGGCACTCCTATAAAAAACACCTGAGCTCTTTTAAGAAAGAGACAAGGGGTGCCAAACGAGATGCATGGAGGAGCTTCTGCGAACATATCGAAGGGTCCTGCGAAACCTCCAGGTTTAGGAAAATTTTGGCTTCCAATCCATCAATGCCAAGTTTTCTACAAAAGGAAGACGGATCATGGACGTCTTCAAGTAAAGAAACCATCGAGTGTCTGCTTGATACACATTTCCCTGGAAGCTCGGCTGATGCCTCACCTGGAGACTCCTCTACGTGTCGCGCATCGCCATGCAACTTTGAATCTATTGTGTCTCGAGAAAAGATAATGTGGGCAATTTCCAGCTTTGAACCCTTTAAATCAGCTGGGCCTGATGGCATCATTCCGGCGAACTTGCAGCAGTGCTTGGATATAGTATACCCATGGATAGAGTGTATCCTGACGGCCTGTCTGACGCTAGTGTACGTTCCACGCATCTGGAGGGAGGTGCGGGTGGTTTTTATCCCGAAAGCGGGAAGAAGCTCGCATGCGCGACCAAACGACCTCCGTCCCATTAGTCTTTCTTCTACCATGTTGAAACTACTAGAGAGACTGGTGAATATCCATTTGCGGGATACCATTCCGCCACTCCTTCTATCCACATCGCAACATGCCTATTGGAAGGGTAAGTCGGTGGACACGGCTCTGCACTCTTTGGTCAGTTACATTGAGAAATCTCTCGACCAAAAGGAATACACGATGGTTGTATTCCTGGACATCGAGGGGGCTTTCAATAATATCAGACCTAGTGCGATCATTGAGGCACTCCGAGGTCTCCAGGTTGATGAGTCGCTCTGCAAACTCGTTAATATGTTACTAACTTCTAGGCGTATACACTCTACCTTGGGTGCATCGTCGGTATGCAGGAGTGTCTCCAGAGGAACCCCCCAAGGAGGGATATTGTCTCCCCTCCTTTGGGTCATAGGGATCAACAAACTGCTCTTGAGGCTGGAAGAAATTGGGTGTAAAGTCATCGCGTATGCAGATGACGTTGCCATTGCCGTCACAGGAAAGTTGCCTGATGTCCTCAGTGGGCTGTTGCAGAATGCCTTGACCATTCTATCAGAATGGGCAAACTTTTGCGGAGTTGGAATTAACCCTGCCAAGACGGAGCTTGTGCTCTTCACTAGAAAGCACACGACTCCTCCCATTGAATCTCCCATTTTGGAGGGCACGAAATTGGTTTTCGCCGACAAGGCTAAGTTCCTGGGTTTTATTTTAGATAGGAAACTAAGGTGGAAGCTCAACATCGAGGAACGGGTCAATAAAGCTATTATCGCACTCTACTCGTGTAAAAGGGCCATTGGTAATAACTGGGGCCTGCAGCCTAAAGCTGTATATTGGCTATATATAGGTACTGCTGTCGTACGACCCATACTACTGTACGGAATTACTGTCTGGTGGACAGCACTTCGAGTAGGGGCTTATATTAAGTTACTGAACAAGGTACAAAGACTAGCTGCGATGGCCATGACGGGGGCCTTCAGGACCACTCCGTCAGCCGGGCTGGATATGGTGCTCGGCTTGCTCCCGTTGGATATTTGTGGTGAACAACTGGCGGCAAACACGGCCCTGCGTCTTCGTGAGACTGGCCAGTGGCGCATGCTGAGATGCGGGCACTCAACTGTACTGGATAATTTGAGTCTCCCCACGGAGATTGACTATATCTCTCCGAAATACCTTTTTGGCCGAAACTACACCAGTTTGATTCCGTCGAGGGGTCAATGGGCTAATAGCGCGCCCCTGGCCATCGACTCCATAGTCATCTACACGGATGGCTCTAGGCTCGTTGGTGGTGTTGGGGCGGGCATCTATTCGGAGAGACTGGGGATTAACCTGTCACTCCGCCTTCCGGATTTCTGCAGTGTCCTGCAGGCGGAGGTTACGGCAATTTTTGAAGCTTTGACCTGGTTAGGAAATCATGTAGTGACCATGAGAGACGTTATGATCTACACGGATAGTCAGGCAGCCATTCGATCACTCGAATCCGTCCTGACTACATCGCAAACCATCGCAAAGTGTCGGTCGATTCTTAAAGAGATGGGTGCATTTTTCAACATTACGCTCTGTTGGATACCGAGTCATAGCGACTTCGTGGGTAACTGCATCGCGGATGAACTGGCTAAGGAAGGGACTACCGGCGCTCTCGACGGAGACCGTTTAAACATTAGAATGCCAATCGCATCGTGCAAAATTATAATTAAAGCCGTCGCGTTTGACAGAGCGAACATTAGATGGCTAAACTGCGACACGTGCCAGACGACGAAATTGATTTGGCCGAAACTTGACCCTAACCGCTCTGCCGCACTGCTTTCATTGAATAGGAAGCACATTGGCATGGTTGTGGGGGTTATTACAGGGCACTGTCCCATTGGTGAGCTCGCCTGGAGGCTCCGTATTCCTCATAACGACTATTGTAGGAGCTGTGAGGATGTGGATGAGGAGGAAAGCGTTCTGAATCTTCTCTGTCATTGTCCGGCCTTGGCTACGAGGCGGAAGAAATTCCTTGGTTTTTCCTGGACCTGGACGACATTAAAAACACGAGTGTCATACAGCTCTATCGCTTTATCACCAGCTCAGGCTGGTTTAACGCCTAGGTTATAACAGGCTACTTTGGTGGTAACACAACGGTCCAAATGATGGACTAAGTGTGCTGGGCGAGCACCCGGCAGCCCCTTTACCTAACCTAACCTAACCTATGTTATAAGGAAGCTGTATTAGCACAGCACACATAGACCAAGACGTAAGTCCGTTGTGATACCCCATGAGAAAGTAAGACAAAATGCCTTCTTATGATGCTGAAAACCATCCGGAGCGAGTCTCAAAACGGAGAAGTTGACCAACCTCCACCTCTGTTAGTTCCCCCAGAAGATCGAAGAAGTAGTACCCGAGAGTTGACCTTATCATGCTTAGATAATAGAGGTAGGCCGTGGGTCGTATTGGAACCACAAGCACTGCGACCTTGAGGTCTATTGTGCTATTGCCCTTTCTATCGACCTGCAGGCTAAATCAAAGGATTCAGCCAACTCTTCTCGATAAATTGACTGATCTGGAAAGGTTTTATAGTAGAGATGTCCTCGGCCAAGGAAAATGTTATGCCGAAGCATTCGGTACGTCTTTGAGCAAGCCTTTCGCACTCGCAAAGGATGTGCTGTGAAGTTTCATCATCGGCCTCGCAAAAGTGGCTGCTAGCGTCTGATACAATATGCACGATTTAAAGGTGCGCCCTCATACGTGAGTGTCCCGTTAAAATTCCACAACTTATTCTGACCCTGTTGTTGCTCAACGTCAGCAATTCCAAGGTACGAACGCGTGAGTGGCTGGAAATAAACAGTCAATAAACAGCCTTATCATACTTGCAAGTGACCAGTATTTGCAGAGCAGATGTAGTATAGTTCCTTCCTAATCTGCATCTCCGCAGCTCCTGCAAAAATCGTTGTAAGGAAGTCGAAGCCTCATAGCGTGCTCACCGATGACACAATGCCCGGTGGCCATACCCACCACCACGCGGATCTGTTGTCTCGGCAAGGACAGAAGTTTTGTGGTGTGGCTAATATTCAACTTGAGCCAATTAAGCGTAGCTATACGACACGTATCGCCAACAGTCCATCTCAAGTTGGCTTTGTTGACCGCAGCTGACTTCATTCTACATATATTTGATGTCAGATCAAATGCCGGTCCTTTTTTTATCCATTTTGAGCGTTACAAAATTATTCATATTTCTTGCAAAAATTAGCGGATTAAAATGTACGTAAACTCGCAAGGTCAAATCAATTTTAATTAAATTCAAAAAATTCACTTTCAATTTCCCGTTTGAATTTGAATTAGGAAGGTAATTTAAAAGAACATAAAAATGACCGATACTGACTGAATGAATTATGGTAAAAAAAATAGTTGAAACACGATATTTCCACTCTCTCTCTTTTTAAGAAAAAAAGAAAACCAAAATAAAAAACATTTCAGCTGTTCTATAAGTTGATTAACACGTTTCCCGTCATTAGCATGCTAATCATATTTTTTTGAATAAATGAACGAGTTTATGATAGATTAAGAACATTTTGATTTTCCGACTAGGTGCTAGATTCTGAAATTCTTCTGATTTACTCGTAGTTCTTTTTAGTATTCTTATTAAATTTTCTCAGTATTCATAGAATACATGATTTCTCGGAATATCAGATGCAAAAGGTGGGCGGATAGCTTAGTGCGTTACAGTGTAATTTAATGGGTAATGTGTAAGTATTAGAAAGTCTAAAGGTAGCAAGATCGGAACTAGCTTTTCCTTGAAGTGAAGGTCAGTCAGACATCTTAGAATAAATCTTCTTACCTACGTTGGTCAACTAATGCTTGCTGGTAGGCTAATGCAATGACAGGAGTTAGATTCGATTAGATTGATTAGAGTCAGTAAGGTAACACGCGTGTCTCCGATGCAAAACGAATACAGGGATCAGAAAAACTAACGAAAAGTCGATCTTTTAATGACTAAAATGTGGCTTGTCTCCCTGGTCCTCATCAGTGAAAATTAAAAAAAAAATAATTTTGGAAATTAGTCGAAAAATGGTCGTTGAAGCCTGAAAATATTTGGCGCCCAATGTGGGGTCGGCCGGTGTGATTTTATCTGATCAATGAAACCGAAATCGGCAATTGAAAAGCTGCGTGATACCGTTAGTTACGAGATACAAAAACTGAAGCATGGCTAAACTTTACCGGATACTTGATGATTTTTAAAACATAACATTTTGCTTAATTAGGTGGGAAATTTCGCTCCCCTACATACTGACACACGATATATTGATATATTGAATGGACTCAATGGCAGCGTTCATCCTCCCAAATAACTGTGTGTTCATTCCCAACGATCCCAGATTTCCTCTTCTCACCTATAAATATAGAGCAAGCCTTGGTGACTGTCAACCACAGAAACTTGTTGATTGAAGCACGCGTTTCGGAACTCACACGTGCTTAAAATTCACGAAATCAAATAAATATTCAAATTAACATAGAAAATCATTCAAATTTTCGAGAAGTAAAACGAGAACTTTCAATTATGTATATCATCATCGAACTTGATTTTAAATCTAAAACCCGATTCAAGATTTATTTTGTTTTTTAATGGAGCCTGAATGGTATTTTTTTGGGTGATCTTTTCCTATTTGTATTTTATTTTCCGATGATTTGTTGAATACACAGATGTGTGGAGCGCCCATTCGCTTCCATAAATAATGAAAGCTGTACTGGTATATGGATATACATACATCAGATCAGGATCTACGTCGTAAAAAAGGGCCTTTAGGGTGTATGCCAGGCACTTTCTGAGTTTTTTTTCTTGAAATCGATAGTGGCATAGCCAGAAAGCTTAAATTTAGATTATAAATAGAAATTCCCTAACGGTACTTTTTAGTTTTTTTTTGCTTTTATCACAGGTCCAAAATAAAATAACCAATTATTCGTTACAAAGTCATCGTCACTGTTTAACTGTTTAGTTTTAACAAATACGTTAAATGTTACAGCGCACCAAAGTTAAAAAAATCGTTTTTTGTATAAGTTTTTCGAATATATAGGTATGTCGCCAATTTTGTGGATTTATGTGTAAAATATCAAAAGGATGATCTCGTAGTTTATTAATTTTCCTACAATTAAAAAAAATGAACTTACCTAATTCGATAAACCAGGACTAATTTATGTCCAAAAGACGGCAGTCAGGGATTTTATAAATCTGTGGTGACCCAGCACCGGTTGCTCCTGAGAGAATTTATTTCGAAAGGAGGAACAGAACCTCAAGCAATCCCCAAGCCATTCGAGAAAATCAAGTGGCATAAACTCAACAACGAAAGCTTAAAATCTATTGTAACTCCGCTCATTGTTAGAATGGAGGAGTGACTTCAATACAATAACTGCGACGAGCAAAGTCCAACACAAGTGTGGAATGCCTTGGAGGAAATGTTAGTAGGTGAGGCTGGAAAGGCCCACTCCACACGAACAAGGAGACGTGGTGGCGGAATAACAAAACTACATAAATAAGCAGTGCAGACCAAATCGAACGCATCCAAGGCTTGGACAACATGCAAGACAAGCAGTGAAGCCGAAAAGGTTTAACTCCTCAAGTGAGAGTATCTCGAAAACTATTGAAAATACGGAAAAAGTAGTGTTAATTTTTTTTATTGAACTGCTCAGGATCTTTAATTTTGTCTCTGGAAATTTTTAACTACGGTGAACAGTCTTCAAAATATAAAAAAAAAATTTTTTTTTGTGTTTTTTGGCTATAACTCAAATTCTACAAAAAAAAAAGAAAAGAAATTGTGGCATAAATATCAGATTCCGAATGAACGTAATTGTTAAACCTTATTGTGGGAAAGAAAGTTGTTGCCATATCTTGTGTGTCATCTGGGACTTATCGAAACAAGAAATTTCGAGTTTTCCGTCAAATGCCAAACTGAACATGGCATTTGACAAATGAGACAGACGGCATGCCGTTTCTAAAACACGAAAATAAAAACAATTTGCTTGTCAGCAATTGTGAAGCGCTGACTGAGCGACTTTTTTTCTTATGAACGCAGCCATAACACTAATATATGTACATTAGTAAACGCCTGCTTAGTCTCTAATATGCACTATTTTTTTTAAGGATTTTAAATGTGCATGTTTTAAGAATTCCGGTACATTTAGTAGCCGCGTGAATTCGGAAGAAGTCTAACAGCCCTGTATGCTAATCAGGAAATCCTGTTTTTAGTCTGTAGTTTTTTTTTTATCTACGCTTGAAAAAAAAGATGAAGATCTAGTCGAAGATTTGGGCAAAGTGAATTGGGTTGGTATGGCATATATGGTCAAATATCGAATACTGAACTGTAGAAACGTGAATAATACGGTACGGTACGAATAAGAGTAAACTTATAATATTCCAAGACCTTGAATAGAGAACATTAAATTGGAAATGTAAACAAATTAAACTGGTAGATAACTTGATACCATCTTCCTTTCTTGACCTTTCTTAACTATTCGAAAAAAGATTGCAAATTGATCTTGTTGTCTGAAACTAATGAAAGAAATTAAATTATGTATACAGGGGGCTCCGCGTTGGGCGGGCAATACTGATGGGAGTAATGGTAGAGTCTGTTAGAGGAAAAATGGCACAAATAGAATCGGCATATATTTAACCGTTACCGAGCTATAATATTTTTCGCAAGTTCTGTCAGAAAATTGGACTTGTCGGACAAAATCAAAATATGCCACTCTCCCAATTCCGAGATTTACCCTCACTTTCTGAAAATACATAATATTTCGTATAAAACGACGTTTTTTTCTGGCTGCGAAAATCACCGTTACTTCATAGATGCAACTGTTAAAGAAATTTCAAAATCGATCTTTACCATAATCGAAAATTCAAATGATAGTTTTATAACGGTAATTTGAACTGACGAAATTGCAAAGCTGACAAAAGTTATAATAATAAAATACGTAGCTTCTTCTACTGCAAAAATATGGAACATTATGGATTTGGCATTAATTGGAGAATTTTCTCTATTTCATCAGAGAGGATTTTCACAAAACTGAAGACATTTCCGCTTTAGAACCTACACATCCCCCCGCGTGGGTTCTAGGTTCTTACCACCTAAAGCGGAAATGGACTAACTAAGGCAGAAATGCTGCAATTATAGATTCCGTAATTATCCTTTTTTGGCCTTTCCTTAGGTATTCTTCATAATTTAAAAAATGTAACGCATTATTTAATTAAGTAGAAGATTTCGCGTCCCTATACATAATGACATTCTCCTCTCCTCTCCTCTCCTCATCTGCACAGTCTGCGCATATGGCAGAGCCGGGCCATTCTGCTAAGCTCTGACCATATTAGCAATGATCTCATGGGACATATTAACAATTATCTCATGACATTAACAATGATCTCATGATAAGTGCCAAACTGAATGTCACCTATGTATTTTTGTATTACAAAGTGACAATAAATTTTGCTGTCCCCACTACTCATCCACGATGAAAATCGCTTGAAACCTGTCTTATCTGACGTGAGGTTGCCCCCTTGTTGAAACTTATCAACATTTTTTAGCTTCAGTCATCAAGAATATAAAAAAAAACTTCCTCATGAGTTGGTTGATGGTATACTAATCGAGGATTTCATCAGCTACTTATTTTCGATGAGTGCTTCGAAAATAAAGTAATTTATTGGTACAGTAGAGTCATTTCTGTAGGACATGTGGAACATGTCTTCTTCTTCTCTGATGATTCGCGCGATGATGCTATGATGGGGTCCATTGTCATGGGGGGGAAGGAAAGAGAAAAGTTAAAATTTGGTCGGCACGACTCCTGGATGCCTAGTGACCGATCGTATGCCCATTTATCAGGCATGTGATCTTTTGATCAGATTTGCCCGTTGATTAGGCATCTGATCAACTATTACCTTATTGCCCTCCGAATAGGCACAAGTAGAAACTCTGGTGAAGTCGTGTAACAACTGTCTCTATATTGAACTATCTACAGACTTATATACTAAATTTGTCTAAACCTAAGTAATAAACTAACAGAGTTTATTACTCTATCTTAATCCTAGTTCAATTCATTAATCCTATCTTAGGTCGTAAACTCGTGTAGTTTATTGCCCTAGTGTTCATCTTGGGTCAACTCAAGAACTAATAAATATTCTTATGCTATGCACATGATGACATGCACGTGTCGTCAGTGCGTACAGAGTTCATGCATGGACATTACCCATGCATGAATAGCATAGTGCACCGAAGGTGTGAAGTGACATGTTGTGGTGACCGCCAGTTCATGTCGTCGTTCACACGATCTTTCGGGTCATTTAAATGTGGCTAGACATATTTTAATGGTTCTTGATGAAAGAAAAATTGAGTGTGTGTGGTGTTACATTATGTTACATTACATTCACTACATTTCGGATAACTGGAATTTCGGTTAATCCATGGAAACTACTGACGGCAATGAAAAGGCCAAACAAATATGACATTTGCTTACAATAGAGGGTTGATTTTCACTTAAGAGATGAATGGTTCAAATCCAGCCCCGGACGGGATATTAAAAAAAATAGAGCCGATGACATATCCCCTCCCTCCTCAAAAAGCTATCTATGCGACTGTATGTAACAATATTTTATGGGCTAAACGCTACAAAAATTAATAATAATTGGTAAAATAGCCGAAACTAATAATGAAGTAGAGTGACTAACATCAAGACCACTTTCGTGTTACCCCAAGAATATCGTCTCAGTAAATTTCAATAAATATTTTATTATTTTATGGTTCAGAGATTAGGTAATTATAAAAGATATTTGAAATATTAATACAAGTGTCTCAACAATAAATTGCGTTATAAATTCCACTGAAAGAACTGATACCAAGGAAATGTTTTTAAACTTAATTCATAAAATACATAAAACTATATTCTACTTGTATGTTGTGTCCCTTTGTCCTATGTCTAACTAATTTGTTCGTTTTGTCAATTGCAAGTTTGCATTTTGTGTTTCAGTGTTTCAATTCAAATCATTAAAGTCTGCACAATGTCCAATCGCCTCCGTCACAATTAAAAAATTAAATAAATCCAAGATTATTCCAGATCCACAAAACTCGGCATCATGACTTCAATTCTCTTAATTTCAGACTTGGCAGACAGCAATCTTTTGTCGAAGGCGATTATCATATAGATGCCAACATAACATTAGAAGACATGTTAGTACTCGAAGATATTCTTAACAAATTTTTTTATTATTTCTTTTTTTTTTCCAATTTTTGGTAGTACATATCAAAAGAAAATGTTTTTTGCTAGTCTTTCAAAAATATTTGAACCATAACAATTTAAGATTGATATGGATTTATTTTTATTTCTTCGTTATATTATTTCGCGCGACATATTTGGAAAAATGATTATGACCTATGGTTTCTCTTTTAGAGAGTTCTTTTGATTTTTCTAGAAAAAGATATTAGCGTCTGAATATTGAAACGACAGTAGGTTTTTCAATTTTCATCGAATTTTTTTATTTACAGCCTACAACAAGACCGATAATTAACTATATTGATTTATTCCGATCTACCAGTACACTCCACAAGTAGTGCTTGACAGCACTCGCTTTAAAATGTACTGGGATCGCCAGGTAAACACTGGGTGCTCAACCCAGTCGCCCACAACAAATTCGATGTACTCCTTGTCGACAAGACGAATCGCTCTTTATGAATAAATCATTTTTGCTATCCCCCGCAATCGTGATACAAGGAAGACAAGATATCGCCTTCCCGCGTCTCATTTTCGTATCGCTCTGCGCATTACGTCATAAGCGCATATATATTTGAGAGACTGGTGGTTCATAACTAAGCATACCAACTCTGAGTTAGGAAAAATAAGTACATTTGCCTGAAATCAAAATTGTTAAAAATAAGTACAAATAAGTACGATTTCGAGATATGGTTTTTAAATCGAAAAATCTTTATTGGAAATGAAAAAATAACATCTTCAGAAATGTAAAGAAAGGATTAATGTTCGATGTCGTTCTGTGTACTATCAGTCGACATTTTATTGGAGCAGCGTCTGTGCGCTGTGACTCTTTGAAAGTGTACTTCTCTTGCGATGAAATCTTTCTCAATAGCTGCGGCTGCGTTTTTAAGAAATTATAAAAATCCACGCATTTGTATTCCAAATTGTTTTTGACAAGCAAAATCGCTTTGAGAGTATTCACATGAAGCTGAGTGGACTCATTTTTCCAGACGTTTTTTGCTGATGAAAACACGCGCTCAACTGGTGCGCTCGTTCCAGGTAAGCACAGAATAAATTCGACAAGACGAGAAAATTCTTGCAACTTCCATGTGTTTAAAGACTTCAACCCAACGTTCTTCAGATGGTAATTTTTTATCTTTCCATTCGTCAAATTTTTCGGCAGTGCAATACTCTTTTATGTAGCAGTATTGAGTGACAACTTTTGCCGCATTTCCGTCCACATCAAATGCAGCAATCTCATCCATCATTTTTTCAACTTGTGCCCAGGAAAACATAGCTCGCAATGGGGCCCAATCGAACTTTTTAATACGATCGAATTGTTCACTCCACTCACTGATATAATCACTCGCAGTGTCTGAGCATAAAAAATCATATTAATTAAAATGAAGAAGTGTAAAATTATATTTTTTGTATTTACCGAAAAATTCATTGATTTTATTTTCGAACAGTAATAATGGGTCACAGAATCCAGCGATCGGGCTTTCGGTCAAATTCCTTTTCTCACCTCTGATTTCCGGCCCCAAATATTTTTCCACCTTTCGAAGCATGATATTGCCTCGTAGTTGTTCTAAGTGAAACGCGACGTCGAGAGCTGAAACATTTTCACCTTCGATTAGAAGAACAGTTTCTTTGAAATAATCAGCCTAGATCACGAGAAACAATGAAAACATTCAAACACATTACACAATGGGCTTAATAGCAGAATAGCTTACTTGTTCTTTAACGAAAAGCAGCCACATCTTAGACAGAGGCTCATTGAAAAACTTCTTCAGGAACGATTCAGCTGCTTGGGCCAAAAAGTAGTGCTTCAATGCATCGAACAGACTCAAGATTCTACCAATCGCTGGTCCCATAGCCAAAAATCGAGTCTTCGCGTATCCAAGTAGCTGCGAATAATCAACGTCCATGTCGACACAAATCGATTTCAGTTCTTCGACACGCACTGTGTAGATGTAAAAATGTGAATAGATTTTTACTACAACACATTCAACATCAATCGGCAATGCATCGCAGGCGGATTTCAATGAACTGTGAACGATATGTGCAGCACAGCCAACTCCGATCAATGATGGATTCCATTTTTTCAAATGATAATAAACATTGTTAGATCCGCCACGTTCTCGCGATCCAAAATTCGTTGGACAGTTGTCAGCGCAGAAGCCAACTACTTTTTCCTTGATTTGGAAGTCCTCAGCTGTTTTCGTCAAGAGATTTGCAATTACCATAGACGTTTCGCCGACTACCGATGAATATTCCAAGATTTTGACACGAACGCCGATTGTCGGGAGGAAATAGCGTGCCAAAACTGGTAGCATTTTCACGTTCCCACGGTTCGATGCATCTGTCGAGATGGTGATGTAATTCGCGCAGGCCATTTCCGTTTTTACTTTGTCGAGTACAAAAGGACCAAGCACGTTCGTCACAATCGCTTCGCATTTAGTGCGCGCACAATGGAACTTACGTATTTCAAAGCAAGTGCGAAATATTTTCGAAGCGCAGTCCGATGAAATGAAGCTATTATTCGCTTTGACGACATGATACGACCAAACGCCTTCACATGCCGCAAGGTTGGTGTCCACCGATGAAGTAAAAAAGTTCGTGACAGTGTGGCTCTTTGATTTGGCAGACAACGCTGTCTTGTGTTTCGCAGATTCCAAATGCTTAACGATTTCACTTTTTCCGGCGTTTGCGATATTGATTGTCGAGCCACACAAATCACAAATCACATCACTTTCCGATCTTCCTTTTTTCATTTGCAGATATTTTTTCTGTAGATCCGAATTAAAAATACACTTGCGGCGTGACGGCGCCATGACAACTGAGAATAAAATGGCGTGCGCAGCTCACGTGTGTCACTGTTTCGGCGTTCTGAAATGTGCGCTGCCAGATGCGAAAGTAATGGGTTACGCACAATTCAGTTCAGCGGAAATGATCACTTATTTATGTATAATATTATTTTGAAAGACACAGAAAATCAGTACAAAATAAGTACGATTTGAAAAATAAGTACGACAAACTGAAAGTAAGTACTGTACTTACTAAATAAGTACAGTTGGTATGCTTATTCATCACTCTCGGCATTGCAACCCTCACGACAGTATCGCTTCGATTGTTGAATGAGCAGCACGCGCACGATGCAGCAGTCTCTTGTGTGGGCTCTGCTTGATATATTGTAGTATGTTATTTGAGAAACGAATTTGTTTCCTTTTTTTTATATCGCGATAACTATCACGACTACCAATAAATGTTGTAAAATCAAAACATAGTAGACAAAATTTCCCAAAAATAGGTTCAATCAACTTTCATCCGAGGACCATTACTTTAAAAGATACAGGGTGGACAAGCATTCAACCGTATTATTATTACATATTTGCTGTGTTTTATTCAACAGTCCAGATCAGAGCAGAACAACTAGTACGAAAAATATTTTTGAAAAATTTTGTCTACTATATTTTGATTCTACAACATTTATTGCTAGGATTGATGGTAATCGCTATAGAAACAAAAAAGGAAACAAATCCGCTTCTCAAATAACATATCAAGCAGAGCTCACACAAGAGACCGCTCTGCATCGTGCGCGTGCTGCACCCTCAACAAACGAACCAATACTATCGTGACGGTTGCAATGCAATGCTCTTGTGTTGGCTCTGCTTGATATGTTTTTTTCAACTTCGTACGAACAAGAAGCCATTGAATGAGATTATCTCGAAAAATATTTAAGACAGAAATAAGATAAACAAACTTTTTAATGTATATTTTCGTTATCTTCAAATTCACCTCAGAAAGTTTTTTGCTAGGATTAATAGTTGCAGGGATAAAATCAAAAACTAAGTATTCATACATGTGAGCGTGTGACGTAGATATTCAGAGAGCCGGCATGCGCAAGGCGATATCTTGTTATCCTTGTGTCGTGCCCCACAATAGCATCATCGAGAGAAATCATGCGGAGAAGATAGCAAACTATAGAGCATTAGCTCAAGAAAACAAACAACTTTGGCATCTTGACAGTGGGCAAATAGTACCTGTAATACTGTTGGCTACCGGTATTGTACGCAAAGACCTTCTCACGCGACCTCCACTAAAATGCGTTTGAGATCAGGATGCCGGCGTAAGCCGCAACGCATATTGCTTTCAACCCACGCACAAGCCACATGGCATTGTCTCTGTAAAATGTGATTTTGACATTTGTTACAACAATAATACCATGTGGCTTGCCCGTGGGTTGGGAGCAGGCCTACCACCTGCCGAAGGCATCCATACTGGTCCATTTGATGCTTGCATCCGTTGCGAGTATAAAACCGGTCAATTGGGCTGAAAATACGCCAGCCAGGCCCTAATGAATAATAATAAAGAAGCACCATGTGCCTGGTCCGTCCCATCGTTTAGTCACATTCAAGACTTAATATGTTAATTGGGGGGGGGGGGGGGGGGGTCAAGTTCAGGGACATGGGCACGTCAACCACTCTTGCATTTCTGTGCCTTTTCGATAGCATATCTATGTACTTTTCGAACGTGAGATTGCTAGAATGCACCTCCTGTCCGTGCCATCTTAATAATGACATGCTCGGAGCGCAGTGGTTCCCACAGGCAGTTTTTGTCCGCGTCGAGGATCGAGCCTCCATTCAGTAGATCTTACAGCGGTGGCCGAACGAACACGGCCACCGAGCACTTCACGTGCTTGAAAATGCTGAAATATTGTCATAAAAACTTACTCGTTTTCTAGTAATTGTGAGATTCTGCTGATTTATACTGTCAAAATGATAATTTGATACGGGTACCGTAAAACGGTTAAAATCGATCAGATTGAGTATTTTATGACTGACAGATACTCTAATTGTCTACACGGGAGGTTATCTGAATACGTACTTTGTTGTAGGTCACGTGTGGTCACGAGAACTTTGTCAAAATAATGGACAATGTGAGGTGTGTCTGGCAATTACTTTCACTTAATAATTCGATATTATGTAATTATTAATATTTGCACAATGTTTCCTATCAGCCTCAAATAAACAATAGATACAAATATCTTATCAGTGATTATCAGAGTTGACAGTTGAGGCATACATGACTAATATTCTTTTAATAATATCTAATAATAATAATAATAAATAAGGACAGGCTAAGGTACCCAAAGGTGGGCACTGCGACCATGAGATCTATTGTGCCTTATAGCCTTAAACTAATCCAAAAGACTTTCAATCAGCCTGATGAAGGCTAGTAGGTCCTTTGTAGGAGCGCTCTTAACGACCGCGGAGCTCTCGATGGAATCTCCAAGAAACAAGAACCTCGAACGAGCAACCGCCGGGCATTCGCAGAGAAGGTGTTTGGTTGACTCAGTGTCCTCCAGGCAAAGTCTGCATTCCGTTTCAGTAGCCAGACCCATTTTGTTGAGGTGATATCTTACCCAGTGGTGTCCCGTGAGGTAACCAACGATTAACCTCAGGTCCGCTCTGCCCAGGCGGCTAGTTTCTTTGATACCGTATGGGTTTATAAGATCTTTCGACTGGCGAAGACCAGCGAGATCATTCCAGTGACGCAACCTTTCATTTGCGGACCATTGCTTAACCAGCTGTCTGGTTGTAGCCCAGCTCAGACCACAGTACGGATCAGGCCCGATAAATTTCACAGATGAGCTCTGCCTAGCGAGTTCATCCGCAGCTTCGTTACCTTGAATGCCCTGATGGCCTGGTACCCAACATAGAGTTACCCGATTGGTGTTTGTGAGACACTGAAGGGTATCAAAACACTCTTTCACTAATTTTGAAGAAAATTTGTATGAAGAAAGAGCCTTAATAGCTGCCTGGCTGTCCGTGCAGATAGCAATGTTTGCGCCATTGAGTTTCTTGTGCAGAATTTCTCTGGCGCAGGTCTCAATGGCATGGATCTCTGCTTGAAATATGCTGGGCCAGACGCCCATGGCGATTGAAATCCTGGTGCTCGGTCCAAAGACCCCAGCACCATCTCCCTGATCAGTCTTTGACCCATCCGTAAACCACATGGCACTATCCCATTCCGAGCGGCATGGAATTGAGACCGAGAATTTTCTATCGAAGCAAAATTCCGTAGTCATGTAATCTGATCTCGAACAGATCTGCAAACCCGGAATCCGCTCCAGGATGCTCATGTGGCCCTGATTGTACACATGAGCATCATAAGTTAAACGCACTCGAAGAGCGCTAAGAGCCGCAGATTCCTGTATAAAAATATGCAGCGGAGTAAGACCAACAATCGCCTCAATGGCCGATGTCGGTTTCTACGACAAAACGGGTCTCTGATTTTTTTTAGAAACGCTTCTCGGTCCGGTTCCGATCCAGTCAAACATGTCTCCAACTTACGTCATTTTTCGGATCAAAATTTTTTTCCGGTTAATTAGTGAAAGATGTTCCTAAACGAATCTGGCAGCTCACAGCTGATACCTGCTTTTTAATACGAGCCTGACTTGGTCGAGCTGCTTCTCCCATGGATTAAGGCAGCTCCTGATGAGTGAAATCCATGATGTGAACGAAGCCAAGCCACATGGTGAATTGGCTTTTAGCTGATTATTTTTGCGTGGAAGTGGATAGCTAGGTAGAGTCATTTTGACTTAGACTCGCAATGACCCACTCCACTTCATTCCTAACAACTTGAATATGCGCTTATGGGTGGATAAACACCGTCGAAGTAACCTTGACATCTGTCCACATTCTCGGGACGTAAACCAAATCCAAACAGTGACACAATCCATGGGTAGAAAATATCTAACGAATGCTGTATGGCAGCCGGGATGATGCCGTCAGGTCCGCCCAATTTATACGTCTCGAAGAAAGAGATGAACCAAAGAATCTTCTCCTTTGTAAGAATGGACACAGAGTTGCACGGGGCTCAGTCACTATCATGTATGATACCCAGCTCAGTTTCCGTAGAGTTGCCTGGGAAGTGCGTGTTCAACAGGATGTTTAGAGTTTCCATACTGGATGTAGTCTATGATCAATCAATTTCATCATATAGGTTGGAATTGAAGGGTTCGTAGCGGGAATTTGCGAAGCCTAGAGACCTCGCTCGTCGGTAAGTATGAGCACCAAATTGTCAGGTTCTCGCCTGTTTTCAGGTTGGACTGGAAGAGTCGAAAGCATTTCCAAGAGATTTTCACGATGGTTGTCCCAATCAGTTCGTCAGATTCTCGTTGATCATAAATTTAAGCTAGCGGTGGTCAGAAAATGAGTGATCGGAAGAAACCCCCCAACCCCGTAGCAAGTGTTGAATATCTTTCGAAACAAGTGATATATCTAGAATTTCCTGTTTAATTTTAGTGACAAAACTAGGCTCACAGCCACATTGCAGAGAATTAAGTTTGTACAGAGAAAGTATTCAAAACGCGACTTACCTCTTTGATTCGTGTCGGAGCTACCCCACACAGAATGGTGGGCATTTGCATCGCATCCAAGTACCAGTCCTATTTTGGCTGCGCTAGGTTCGACAATTGCCTCTCTCAGATTCGTGAGGGAGAGGCGTGTTTTTTTAACAGCCGAATAGAACAGAGCAAGACAACGCCACACAGTTACACTAACAATCAAACAGGGGCGACGGGTAGCGCAATGTGTTGAGGCATCAGTCTCATGTTTGACTACCGGCGTTTCGGGTTCGAATCCCGTCCACGACGATGTTCGTGGCCATGGATGTGCAGGAGGTGCATGCCGGCAACTGCATTCTCCGAAACCAGTTTATGCCAACGAAACGTCAACTGGGCCACATGGAACAGTTGACGCGCTATGCCCCACAAGGGGTTAGTGCAATTGAGTGAGTACTGCAATTGTCATACATTCCACTATCCGAAAGAATAATCCGTTAGTCGTTTGCGTGGTCGTCGTTGTTGATCCGTCCAATCCCAGGCTTTTGTTCCAGGTTTCTCGACGTGGAGTCGTTTTTACAAGGACGTGTTGTCAGCACATCGCTTAATCCCATCCAGAGGAAATGTCTGGAGGAAAAATCTTTAAAAAGACTTGGGTGAGTTGAACAAAATATACAGTCAATCAAGCCGATGATCAAAATTGCGGTCCCCGATTTGTGCTCATGGTAACACAAGGAATCTACATACCAAATTTGCTTAACGTCAGAATACGGGCAGTGCCCGGACAAACGAACAAACGTACAGCATGCATCGGACGGGCCAAAAACTACTTGATTTCAATCCTTTGAAATTGGGGTCCGAGATTGCTGCTCGGCTGGGATTTTTACTCCACGGCCCTGATTAGCTGTAGTCTAATTGATGTGCGACGTGTAGTTTCTTTTCAGTTGAGTCGAGACACCTTGTAACTCCAAAGAAAAAATGGGGTCAAATTGCACGAACGAGGCGGCCATTTGCGAGGACCGTTGCGTGAGATAATTCGCTGAACTTGGTCTTCAATAATTCGATTGTGTTGTACGCTGTATGCAGGTTTGCCAACCCTAGCCAAAAGTAAGTAGATCTACTTACTTTTCCGCATTTTTGCGTTTTTCTACTTACCTACTTACTAGTCACCCGATTCTACTTACTATTGATAAAAAATCTGATAATCACATTTGGATAATTGTTTCCTTTTTAAACGGAACCTACTGTACACAAATTCAAACAGAACCGATTCCAAAATAAGACACTGTAAACATAACAGAACTGGCTTGTATACGCCGTGCCGCAGGTCATACTGCTAGTTATGCCGTGCTGTGTCATTTTTGTCGTCCACTAAACCGCTGCCTCTGTCACCCCAAGTACAAAAGGAGGATCATATGCCTATTGCAAAATTTGCTTTGCCGACCTTTTTGTTGCAAAAATGGGTCAGGCAGCTTTACGAAAGCAAGAAAAAACCCAGCAACCTAGTTCACATACTTTTGTTTTATGGCGTCAGCCTAGTATGCTTGAAAGCCTTTCTAAGTCTAAATCAACGGCAACCAAAATTTCGGAAGCAGAACTCCGATCTGTTCTTTTCTTAGCTGAACATAACCTTGCGTTTAATTTAATGGAACATTTTCGACGAATGATCCAAGCAATGTGTATTAATTCAGGAATTGCTAAACAAGTTAAATGTGGACGCACAAAATCGGTTTCGATTTTAACGAATGTTATTGGGGCAACTTATATGGAAATGGTAAGTAGTGTTTTGAATGAAACTAAATTTTGCCTAATTGTAAACGATTTATCCGACATTTCATTCAAAAAAGTTCTTTGTTTAGTTGTCAGAGTATATTGGAAAAATAAAGTTCAAGATTTATTTTATGATATATTGTCTGTTGCAAAGGCTGACGCATTAAGTTTATATTCCTCTATTAAGACCTCATTCACAGATAACGGCATTAATTATAAGAAGAACCTGATAGGTTTTGCAGCAGATGGTGCAAATGTAATGAGTGGAAAAAATCACTCAGTAGCAACTTTGCTACAAAATGACATTCCGAATATATTTATTCTAAAATGTGTATGCCACTCATTTCATCTTTGTGCGTCTTACGCATATGAACAACTGCCGGGTGAAACAGAAAGTCTAGCTAGAGATATACCTATATATAATTACTTATGAAGTTCAAGGCGTTTAAATGATTTTAACTCGTTACAAACTTTTTTTGAAATTAAACCCTTAAAATTCTTTTGCCTTCACTAACCCGTTGGTTGTCTCTGCAAATGGTTATATCGAGGTTACTCAACCAATTTCAAATATTAACTGCTTTCTTTTCAATTGAAGCGAAGGAAACAAATCTCCCCACTGCCGTAAGAATATATGAAATGCTGTGTGACCCAATAAACAAACTTTATTTATTATTCTTAAATTATATTTTGCCATTTTTCAACAATTTGAATAAATTATTCCAATCGGAGAATCCACAATTACATAATCTTTTTGGGTCTGTTAAATCTTTAGTTTTAACATTCTTAGAAAACTATATGAAAAAGGAATATTTAAGATCGGTAGACATTGCAAAAATTGAAGAGGACAAGACAAGCGAATTCGAGGAGCTTGATAATATACCTATATATTGTGGTGTACCTATATATGTACATCAGTTTATTTTGGGCCGTGAATTAGATCCTATTTGCTTAAAACTATTTAAATTAAATTGCCAAAAATTTTATGTCGAAAGCGCCAAACAAATTTTCCAAAGATTCGATTTTAATTCTAAATTTTTGAAATGTATTGACATAATTAACCCAAAGAGTCTTCTTCAGAACAAATTCATTTCTGTTATTGAACTAGTAGATACGGTGAAATATTTAATTGAGGACCACAATTACCAAAAAATCGATGATGAATTCAGACTATTAAACAATTATTTACAAAAAAAAATCCGATGTTAAAGAAGATATAGTAGAGTTTTGGCAGGATGTTTCCACTATTCAGATAGGCGGTCAGAGAGCTTTTGTAGCGTTATGCAATTTTGTATTTAATATCTTGTCTTTTCCACACTCGTCTGCAAATGTTGAACGTGTTTTTTCACAATTTAACCTTATCAAAACCAAAGCCAGAAACTTAATTGGAATTACGTCAATCAAAGGATGCTTACAAGCCAAGGCACTTCTTAAAATATCAGAATCTAATTTTTTAATTATAAAATATCATCCGAAATGAGAAAATTCAATCAATATATGTATAATTTCAAAACAACCGATTAATTCTAATTTTGTGTCGTTTAAGGTTTAACATACATGGGTCCGTTTTCTGAATCTCACGATTACGCTAACCGAGAGTTTAATTTATCAAATTGATAAACTAAAACGGCTGAAATGAATTAGTCAGCTAGAGTTTTTTACGTTTATTAATTCAAATGGGTTAATTAATCAATTATTTGCTCATTTCAATGTACAAACGTTAAAAAGTTCTACCCAATGAATTCGTATCAGCCGATTTCGTTTATCGATTCGATAATTTAAACTCCCCGTTAGCGTTATCGTGAGATTCAGAAAACGGGCCATGGATTGTTTTACGGGGTGTGCCACTTTGACTGAATCAGCAATATCTGACGTGATTCCAAGCAAACGAATTTATTAATAATAATTTTTCGAGGACCACCCAGTAAAAATGGTTTACACCTTCTTAACAGACTTTGTGTAACTTTGTATTGTATGAAATACTTTGATTTTTTTAAGTTGATCGTTTTGTTTTTTCATAATGCAACTTATAAAGTCGACATTATGTTGACCGACTTTGTAATTCTGTTCAATTTTACATGTTCAAAATGTTTATTTACTTCAACTTAATAAAATTATTTTGTGTTAATATTTAAAACAATGGACAACTTTCACTTTTCTGGCATTTTTTTGTGAGTACATATACAAACTGAATTAAAATAATGTTTTATATTCAATCTACTTACTTTTTTGCTGTTCTACTTACTTTTGCAATCAAAATCTGCTTACTTAACTAATATATGAGTTGGCAACACTGGCTGTATGGCACGTTGCGACGTGCTGTTAAATACGTCGTCCCTATTGAAAAACCCTATAGAAATCAGAAAGGCTCCTTAAGCGGCATAATGCTACTAATTTTTTAATGGTTATTAAAATAATGAAATAACTGGAGTACCAAAACCCTTAATATGCATATCAAGGACACAAGCGTATCTGTACTTTGCGGAACTAGGTTGCATTTACGCAACACGGAATCAGCTGTCTACTATCCCTATTATTTCATTTTCTTAATAAATACTAGACACTAGACACAACAATTAGCGAAAAATTTGCGTTAGGTCATGATATGAATATGTACTTGTACATTATGCGTATCTTAATTGCTTACTTACAACTGGCTTTAAATGTTTCTTTCTATCTGATACGCAGCTGCTTGAAGTTGTGATTATGAATGTGTGACAGTGTATTATGTATATAAATAATATATTGATTACGGTGTTAATATATACATTAATATTTTAATAAAATTAATATTATTTATTTCACAATGAAATTGATAAGCCTTACTAAAACGTATGCATATATATATGAATATACATATTATAACACGAAATGTCCTACAAAGACCCTATGCTTGTTTTTGCAACTGTTCTTTCCCTCCCTTAATTAATCTACTACTTTACTGGTCGTGGGTTATTACGATTACATGACAAATAAATAATAAAAATAAATTATTTTAATTTTATTATGAATAAATTAACAGGAAATCGTGGAATGACAGCGTGCAGTATACGAATGACATAAATTCTGCAAATGGCGTGAATATTATGAATGGAGTCCATCAAGACTGCAACGCGCCAAAACAGACTGATACGCTCAACAATTGCGCAAATGACGTGAGGTACCAAACACATACACAATAACAATAACAGCTGTCATTGATAAAACCGAGAAAAAAATTTACTAGTCATGGTGATTGGTTTTGTTGTTATTTTGAAATATTTCAAGTTTATTCCTATTTTATCACTGACGCACATATGATTGACGTTCCTGTAGGTCGATGGTATCGCAAAAAAAAATAGTTGATTGCGGAATTTACCAATTCGGTGTAAAATTATAAAAACAATATAAAATCTATAGGTCTCTGAACACAGAACAGAATCACGTATCCGTACATACATAAAAGAGATTGAGAATAAACCAGGAAGCGATAGTTTTTAATGAGATCGTTAAAGTGCCATAACTGTTAAGAGTGCTATCAGCAAAAAAAAAATTATTATCTTTATTTGCGATTTACTATTTATTAACTTTCCCCCATCCAAACAATTTTGATAATCACTTACGTATTCGATTCTTATCATTGAAGTACTCGTTGTTGCATCATATTTATTTCTTTTATTGATTTGTACTTTTGTTGGATTAAAATAAAACAAAAAGAACGATGATATTCATCGGCACGTTAGGCCCGTTCCATGCAGTATACTTTTCAAGTTGTCTATGATTTGCTTGAAAAATGTTGTCCTTATCGCCCCTTTTCAGGAGATATCCATATCTGCCAGGCAAATGCAATAATGTCCTTATTTTCTGACCTGAGGACTAAGAACATCATCAAAAGTAGACTAGTGCATTCGTCTCAACATCCCCAGTCGTATGATACCCTTATTCTTGCCTAGATTTATTTATTTCATTTATTAACTGAACAGGATAGGATCCCCATAATACAGTATTATATAATAAGAAGAAGTAAAGAATATGAAAAAAAGATTTAAAACAGAGAAAGAAAAAAAATAGAAGAAATCTTAACAGAAGTTTCAAAGGTATAATAAAGGAAAACATAAATTTCAAATATTCAATGCTAATTCAGTCAGTTAATTAAAAAAAAAAAAAAATTAAAAATAAAAACTAGATAAAATATTAACAGAAGTATCAAAGAAAAAGAAAAATATAAATCACAAATAGTTAATTTTAGGCTAATTCAGTCATTTAATTCATGTGATGATACTTTAAGCAACAGTAAGCGTTTAAAAGTATAAAATGAATTGGGTAAGGGACCAAGACCTAGTCTATCATAATTACGCATGGTCCTAGGTAATGGAGAGTTCATATAAACAGAAAGTTGGGCATTGGGAGGTTCGAAGATGGCTACCGATCGTGTGTCATAAGAAGTGAGACGGAAATTGATGTCTTCAGAAAGCGATGAAAGTAAAAGGCCCTGGCAAATCTTAAAGAGAAAGCATTCGTCGAGATAAATTCTCCTTTTACGCAAAGACAACATTTCGAGTAAGCTCAAGCGATCAGGATATGGAAGGTATGGTAACTTAAATTTAAACAATAAGGATCTGGTGAACTTACGTTGAACGGTTTCTAAGGCTTCAGTTGATACTGAGGTAGAAGGCGACCAAACGACTGAGGCATATTCAAGTATGCTGCGGACAAGTGAAACAAATAGGTTTACACCAGTGCGTAAGGAACGGAAGTTACCCGAGCAACGCAAAACAAATCCAGAAAGCTTGGATGCCTTGTTGATAATGAAGGAGTAATGCTCTGTAAATCTTAATTTGGAATCGAAGACAACGCCGAGATCATTAAATGAGGAAGTGTATTGTAGAGGGAGGAAATTAATTTTATAAGGAAACGAAATTGGAGAAGATTTCAGGGAGTAAGTCATGACCGAGCATTTGGAGATGTTCAGATGTAGGTCATTTGAGATGCACCAAGAATACAAACAGTCCAAGTCGGTTTGTAGAGCAAAACAATCACTAAAGTCAGAGATGGTAGTGAAAATCTTGCAATCATCGGCATAAAGCAAAGAAAGACAACTGAGCAGCGGTGGTAGGTCATTGATGAAAAACAGAAAGAGAAGGGGTCCGAGAATAGAACCCTGAGGGACTCCAGACGACGGGCAAAAGGGAGAAGAAAATAGACTTTTGAAGACTACTTGAGAGGAACGGTTGAGAAGGTAGGAGGAGAGCCAAGACACAAGGTGAGGAGGAAACCCAAGACCAAATAAATTATCCAGTAAAAGTCTGTGATTCACTGTATCAAAGGCTTTGGAGAAATCGGTATAAATAACATGAACGTCGAGGTGTTTATTGAGAGATTTGGAAACATAGTCAACAAATTCAACTAAGTTGGTGACTGTAGATTTTTTTCTGCAGAAACCATGTTGATTGGGACAAATGAGATGGCCAAAAAAAATCGTAAATGTAGTTGAAAACAATCCGCTCAAGAAGTTTGGAACAAGACGATAACAGTGAAATAGGACGGTAGTTTGTAGCCAAGTTGGGGTCACCCTTTTTTGGGATAGGAACAACATAAGATGACTTCCATTGAGTTGGGAAAACACCTTCTGCAATACTTTCACTGAATAAAATGGCCAGAGGAACGGAAATTGAGCTATGTGTTTTCTTCAAGAATAGGTTGGGAATCCCGTCAGGCCCAGAAGAAGAGTTGACATTAAGAGATAAGATAATATGGTCAACGTAGGTCGGTTGTATAGGCGGAAGAGGCTCTGATGAGAGCGGATCATGTTGGAAGTGAGGTAACATGGAGGGCTGGCGGAAGGTGCTGGAGAAGAAGGAAGCAAAAAGCTCACATATGTCTTTAGGAGTATTTGCAGTCACATTATCGTGCGAAAGGGAAGATGGGTGAGAGGAGGAAGACCGCATATTCCTGACGTAAGACCAAAAGAGCTTAGTTTTTTCGTCTTAGATCTAAGAAGACGAAAAGCTAAGAAGTCAGAGCGACGCTTAGAATGCTTGAAGCGAGAACGAGCACGATTCTTTCTGCGTATCATTTTATATATTAAGGGTGTAAACCAGACGGGTCCCTTACGTATTTTTGAGGCCCGAAGTGGGACGAACTCATAGATAATATTATAAAGCAGGCTATAAAATGTTGATACCGCAGATTCACAATTAAGATCAAACAGAATTCTACTCCAGTCTATTTCGTTCAACCTTTGATTGATGGTTAGGTAGTCGGCTTTCCTAAAATCAAGTCGTGCATGAAGATTGCTCGAACGAGAGGGTTCAAAGGGAATGTTGAGGTTATTTACGAGAGCCGGATGGTATGGATCCATTGGTAAATAGGCAATGGCGGCTCTAGAGGATGACAAACAGGACAGAGGTAAATTACTTAGGACAAGATCTAGCATACGGTCCATGAAATTGCGAACAGTATTAAACTGCAATAGATTGCAGAACTCGATAAAAGATGATAATGACAACAAAAGGGATGGTGAAGGCGAGGATAATGGAAGACCTGGCGAATCAGTCCAGCGAACATTGGGGAGGTTGAAGTCACCGCAAATAATAATATATGAATCAGGGCGCAATATATTAATAAGGTCGGAGAAGTATTTAAAGAGGCTGTCATAAACTAACAAGGAAGAATTGCAAGGAACATAGACACATGAAATTAGTAGAGATAGAGAAGGGGAAATGGAAACAGAAACGGTAACACAGTCATAAGGGAAAGAGTCACTGGTAGATATCAACGAACACTCGATAGAGCTGCGTACGGCGATAAGAGCTCCTCCACCATCAGACTTTCCAAGAACATCAAAATTACGATCACAACGAAAAATCTGGTAGCCATCTAGAATTTCACCACTATTAATTGAAGAATTTAACCAAGTTTCAGTCAAACAAATGATGTCATGCGATGCTGTCAAGGCGGATAAATTCAGATCTGGAAGCTTAGTCCTTAACCCACGAACATTTTGATAATACAGAAAAAGTTTCATTTCCGCGTTTTGGATACGCGGTGTTGCGGAAAATTTCTATTAGTAAAATCTTTAAGCAGAATTCCAGTTGGCCAGAAAGATTGTTCACAGGGCGTGCGCAGATCAGCAGGAATGGTTAACTTGAAAGAGGAGACTACCCTATTGGGAATGTTCTCCTTCGTTAGTTTTTTACATACCAGGATTGAGGGTTCAAAACCAAGTTTGCTGACCAGATAGCGTTTAATATCCATTTCGGAAGTATTGTAAGCAAGCCTCGATAAAAATAACTGTTTAGGTGGCGTGCAAATACGTAAATCAAACGACGAAGTTGATGTAGAAAACGATAAAGGAGCGATAGGTTGAGCTGTCTGAACATCATTAAGCGACGACTGGTTCTGATGAGATTGTTGAGTTTGCGGGAGACTTGGTAATAGAAGTTGATGTTGATGCTGCGGCTCGCTTGGCAATTGAACTAGCTTTTGCGGTATATTCGGTGAAAGCGGGTTCCGCAGCAACAGATTAGGTGAGGGCGGTTGTTGTTGCGGCAGACATGGTGTTAGGAGCAATTGATGCTGTAAATCATTGGACGAAGGAAGCAGAGGCTGCGGCTGTTTGTCGTCACTCTATTGCCAAGATTGTCCTTTCTTCCACGCCACAGGACTTAAAATACCTTCAACAGTAGTCTTGTGCATTTACCACAATATCCCCAGCCATTTGGTACCCATCTTGCCTAGGTATCATCGCTTCATTGCCAGAATGTCATTTTTTCCTCACCAAAGGACTCAAAATAATATCAGTCGTGATCAAAGGACTCAACAGTTATGTTAGGTTAGGTTGGGTGCCAGCCTAACGACTCCGCATAGACCACTTGGGTCCATAGCGATACCGCGCGATTCCGATACCTATTACGTTCCGGTGATTTAATAATTTGCCCTAACCTCTAGTGGGGCATAGCGCGTCAACTATTAAATGTAACTTAACTGACGTCTCGCTGGCATTAACCAGTTTCGGACGATGCAAGTTGTCAGCATGCACCTCCTGCTCCCATTTAGCCGCCTACCCCAATATCAAGTATTGGGCATATTCGAAAAATCGTTAATTTTATTCGGAAACTTGTTAGTTTGATACGGGAAGTCATTATTTTGATTTGAAAAGTCGTTAATTTGAAGGGGAGAGCTGTAGCTAAATTAGCACCTACTTCTCTATACCGATTAAAAATCCTTTAAATATTGTAAAATACTTTTTTGTTTCAAATATTTCAAACTTAACACATGATTAACAAGAAAAACATTTTCTGTGTACAGCCTACTAATAATTCTTTGCAGTTTCAGTTAAACTAATATCGTTACCGTTATTTAAAAATATTCCTCATCCATCTCTTTCCAGCTATTCATACGAAATTATCAAAGAAATTGCCGACTATCTTCTGGAAAGAACCAGCATTCGTCCAAAGATTGGTGTCATCTGTGGCTCGGGCTTGAACTCTCTCGCTGACAATCTGACTCAAACTGATGCCTTCCCGTACGAAACTATTCCCCACTTCCCTATCTCCACCGTTGAAGGACATGTCGGTCGTATGGTGTTTGGTTTCTTGAATGGAGTTGCGGTTATGTGCATGCAAGGACGTTTCCATTACTACGAAGGATATCCACTGTCCAAGTGTTCGATGCCTGTTCGAGTCATGAAACTCGTAGGATGCACTCACCTGTTGGCCACAAATGCAGCCGGAGGACTTTCGACAAAATACAAAGTTGGCGACATCATGCTTGTTCGCGATCACATCAACATGATGGGCTTGGCAGGCAATAGTCCGCTTCAAGGACCCAATGATCCACGCTTTGGACTCCGTTTTCCGCCCATGACCAAGGCCTACGATCGGGAACTTATCAAGACGGCGAAAAGAGTCAGTGTGGAGATGGGCATCGAAAAGGATGTTCATCAAGGTGTGTATACGTGCTTGGGCGGGCCCAACTATGAAACGGTAGCCGAATTACGGATGTTGCGAACGTTGGGAGTGGACGCTGTTGGTATGTCGACAGTGCACGAGGTAATCACGGCCAGACATTGCGATATGACTGTGTTTGCCTTCAGCTTGATTACGAACAAATGTCCAAGTGACTATGATAGTAGCGAGGACGAGGCCAATCACGAGGAAGTGGTAATGGTGGGAAAGCAAAGACAAAAGCTTTGCGCCGATTTAATGTGTCGAATGGTAAAGGCTATTGACGAAAATTCCAAATTGACATAGACAGGATCACGTTGTTGTTTTGAAAATCGTGATTTTCGTATAGTTCTTAAGCATTGAATGCATTTCACACAAATTACTTATATTGTTGTAGTCGTATGGTTCGGAAAAACATGGATACTTCTCCCGACACTAGGTGGATACTAATTAGTCTAGGAAGCGTTGTCTGCCACACTGATTGTAGAAAGAAAGCTTTACATTGTTGGACTCTCAATTGTAATGCCTGGCATTACAATTGAGAGTCCAACAATGTTTCTAATTATTTTTAATAGTTTAAATATTTAGTAACAATATGGACAAGCATTTATAATAATACCAAGCTACTTATATAAATATGAGATTTTAAATTGTAAGCAATAATAATGATATTCATATTCACGAAATTCGTATTTGATACGATTGTAGGAATCAATCGCTGTATATATTTATTCCACTACGAAATAAGAATGATTCATAATAAATATTTATATTTAAATAAAATTATCGGTTTTATTCTTCTGTTTCAGTCCTTACGTAGCTTCGTCCCGATATTTATGCTCTCAATTTGATTTGTAGTGAATATGTAATGGACAGGTGTTGGCGGACACCTAAGTGTCCATGGGGACTGAGTAAAGATTTGCCGAAGTGACCGTGAAGGTCCGGCGACGCCATATGGTGAAAACTCCTCAGCTTGAAAGCGGCGGCACGAACTTGCTGTAGCTCAGTGACGGGAGATGTGGGCAGGGCTTTGGCCTCCTCGCTGCCCCTATCCAATATCATTCAAAAATAAATCTCGTGTCTAAGAACAAACAGCACACACAAAGGTACTAACCGCCCACGACAAAAAAAAATAGCAAAGAGAAAAAAAACTATCTAAGGTTATGGTCGCCGACCGGCTTATATGCCTCGACACGACTCCTGGTCCAGCTGGTGCGGACCTTGGCCTAACAACCCACTCTACCAATGAGATACCTAGGCCGAAAAGTTTGGTACCTCCCTATGCAAACCAAAAGCTATGCGGTCTACCTCATACGACCAACGCTGGCCTGAAAAGGGTTCGGAAGTATACCTTAAGGAAGAAGCTCATTTTTTTCAGCAAAACATTATAATCTCATTTTTTATTTACGTGCCAAAAAAAACACTGCACCCTAGCGCCACTTCAGTAAGATGCACATATTGCAACAATTGGTGCCATTTAAGAAACTGTTCTGGGCTAAATCACCATAGGCAGAGGAATCCCTCATTCACAGCGAGCCAATGCAAACATAGAGGACAACAAGCAACAACGTCATCACAAACACCTAACGCACTGCCAGTTAGTGTCCCTTATGACTCCAGCACTGCCATTCCCACTTCATTCCTCTGCAGAATAATCTTACACCTGCATCACCTGTCGCTAATTATAACACCGTCTCTATTGTGCAAATCAACTGTAATGGACTGCAGCGTAAAATTGTCGGGCTAACGGCATTTATGGATAGATTTTACATCAAGATTGGAGCTATACAGGAGACGAAGCTCAGCACCAGCTCGTCCCTCAACTCCTATGGCGGCTACAACATCGTTAGAAAGGACAGAGTGTCCAATAGTGGTGGTGGATTAGCTTTTCTAATTTAGCACTCAGTGTCATACCATGAAATTGGCATCACGGCCACCGACAACATCTTGGAAGTTCAGGCCATTGCCATTCAGTTGGGCAACACTGATATCGAAATCTTCAACATCTATATTCCACCAGTATCCAGCTGCCCCTCAGGATACAACGTCAATATCAGCTCGCTGCTCACTGGACAACACTGACTCCTCCTGTGTGCCTTCAATGCTAATCATGAGTTGCGGCACTCCAACCTGGACAACGATGGTAGAGGGGTTGCTATAGCCGAGCAACTTGATACATCGGATTTCTGCCCACTAAATAACGACACGGCCACTCGCATTGCTGGAACCTGATCCAGTTCGCCGGATATCCCGATTGCCAGCGCAGGATTAATTAATGACACATAACGGGAACCAGTCCTCTCACTGTCATCCGATCATCTCTCAATCATCATTAATCTGGACAAACCAGCCAAAATCCACAACAAACCTGTCTTCAACGCGGACAAAGTGCAGCAATCAGGAAAGCAAACAACTCGAGAGCCTTGGTACACCTCGATGTATCAGCTATCGAATACCTCACGACCACACTCAATCTATCCATCACATCACTGATCGTTCCGGAACTCTGGAAGAAAGGGAGAATAATCCCAATCCTAAAACCTGGGAGAAAAGGAGTCCGGTTGCACCTGGGGCAAGGATAAAGAAACCCTACTGGTCATATATAAAGCATTCGGAAGATCAGTAGCCAACTAAGCGGCTCCAGTGTGGTCACAGAATCTCTGTGACACGCAATGGAATAACACTCAGGCTTGCTAAAACGCCGCTCTCCGTACTGTGACTGTCTCCTGATGTCATGTAACAGTCTTACTTGGTAGGCCGAAGCCTACAAGAGGACGGTAGTCGAGGCATAGTCGTGCAGACCTCGCGTGACACCTAAGTGCCAAGACTTCCTCAGATGTGACCAGTTCGCGCCTGCTGGATAGCTAGCTCAACTATCGGTAGTCGGGGTGGGGTTGAAGGGTCACACCTGCCTCGCAGAGTTACAAAAAAAAAAGAATCACGCGCGTGCCCGGGTGCCTAAACACAACGAGCTTTACCTGAAAAGAAAAAACCTGAAAAAAACGTACGACCGGCGAAAGTACCCTGTTTAGGTTTAGGGGCTCCGCGCTCCCTCCCCACCATCGGGCTAGGCCGCGCACATGTTCCTAGCCTCCGTTGCAAACTCTACGGTCGAGTGAGTCGAGTGGAGCGAGGAGGGCCCTTGGGAAGTGGTCAGGAAGCAAAAATAATCGCGTTTATTTCTTATTCATTTTTTTTTTATATACGTAGTATTGAATGGCATGATAATAATCCCTGGAATTCAATGGCTTCGTTTCTAAAAGTCTCAATTTACTTTCTGGCCGGGATTAGACATTTTCATAAGCTTAGCTTGTAAGGTACATATATTTGTTTATACCTATATATTAGAAGTTATGGGTACCATAATTTGTAAGGAAGTATAAAGAAAAGGAAAACAAATACATATATTTATATAGGTATATAATTAGTAAAAACTAAATTATGGGTCTATCAGACCTTTGACTGTCTACCTAGCAGCACAGCGTAGTTACGTCGGTATAATAAAGGTTGTAGATCACAAAATAGAAAACAAAATGAAACCAGAGTTATTAAAGTTAATTACGACATTATTTCTACAGAAAACAAAAAAAAAGAGACGTCTTTTCCCCTTTTTTTTCAGTCTGGTGCCTATTTATGTATCTGTGTGAACTCAACTATAACTTTACGGCCTAGTGTACAAATCATGATTTATGCACAGGTGTTAGACGGTTTTCGTAAAGGCCGCTCGTAGAAATCTTTTGTTTAGGGGGGTATATAATGTTTACAAAAAAATTATACAACAATATGGGGGAACTGAGAATATAAGGTAACATCCCAAAAGGTTGTGTATATGCACGATATTAAATATATTTACAGCTGTTGGCACTAACTATGACTGGAGACTAATATCGTTTGCTTTTATGCATCTCTTAGCTGTTCGGGGAATTACCATTATGCCGCTAGTGATTTACGAGTTCTTATGGAAGTCTTTGCAAAAGCCCAAAGCTCCCTTTTATATTTATCCGCATTTCGATTTTTTTTTTTTTTTAAATGTCACAATAATCACTTTAAACTTATGCTAATAAACTAAAGTCAACATTTCCAAAGGCAGATCGTAATGCCATTAGCTCTTCTTACAACCTATCCGTTATTAATTTTCTAGCCTCTGGTGGTGAATACGCCTTTCATGGTTTAATAGTCGAGCAACCCTTCGTGTTCAGATACGAAAGCATCGACCGCCTCTTTCATCTTGGTTCGGAACTAATTGATTCTGCGTCCGCTTCCCTCTAATGACCGGACGAAAGTGTCCCACAAGCTGTAAGGCTCTTCGATATCTTTGTGCCCGTATGGGAGGCCTGACGGTGGCCGCTCGCTGGCCAAAAAAAAAACAAAAAAAAAAGGTAAATACCTGGGTGGGCTCTTGCTTGGGGCCGGGCAGCGTGATAAGCTGGGTGGGCCCTTGCTTGTGGCCGGGAGCCTCGAACGACCGACAACAAATGCACGCAACTCGCTCAGTCAATCCAACAACCAACAAAATCTTGGACAAGCCATCCGCTAGCGTGGACGCAGCAACAATCCAATCGCAAAAAAAATGCAACTCTGACTATTCTCACACTTGCGTTCGAACTATTTTGTTGACACTTGCAAGCGTGGCGAACTCCAGTGGGGGCCCAAAGGGGCAAAGATGTCTTCCCTTTCCGTTTTTGTCGTTTCACAGCCACGACAAGGCGAGGTGGTTAAATTTGCTGCTCTCTGCAAATGATATTTAGTTTTGTGACTAATTAGTAAACAAAACGCTACTACTATCGTTCAATTTACCGATCAAACTTCACCGATCACACGCGAAAATCTGCATCAATCAGTTGTCGGCATCTCCAGCTCGCGGAATCCACTAATTCACAGTGGGAAACGTCCAAATCCCAGTTGAAATTTAAGTTTTTCCATGAGAAAACTGCCTCCACCGTACTATCACCGCCGTCACCATGCACTTGTCTTTTTCTCCGGGATCGAGCAGTTGGCCGCCACGTTGGGATCTGATACTGTCCACTGACAGTTCTCCTCCCCGGAAGTCCAATTGGAATCCCGAGAGCAGAGCTGCCAATTGCCGAATAAGAATTCCAACGTGACGGCTGCGACTGGTATAATGGGTGCGTTCACCAACACACCGCGCTAAGTTGCCCTGAGCGATGCCTTGGTGATCGCCGCCATTAATTGGATTCTGCTGGTGCAAACAATTGCAGGCGTGTCGGACGAATAATTTCGCTCGGCTCGCCTGCAACTGAGTGCATCGCGAGAGACCAGTCGACCTGGGCCGTTCGGCACTCGTTACAGTCATCCCAAGACCATCTGCGTCAGGAAACAAGGATGATGCCTCTAAGGGACCACAACAAGCTTCTTGCGAAACTTGGTGGGTTGTTACCGAAGGGAGCACCCCAACTCCGACCCCATGGACAAGATGCCGCCACCAAGACATGTCAGGCGTGATTTGAGGGACCTCGAAAGAGACATCCAGAGGTACCAAAGGATTCTCTTTGACAACAACGCATACAGATCAGCCATTGCAGCAATACATCATGAGGAGGTACAAACATCAATCGCAGGACTAGGTCCAAATAGAGTTCCCTCGACACAACCACTAGCCATTTCTCCCGATGAGAAAATACTTCCGAGCAGCGAGAACGACACTTGCCCCGGCAACATATCTCCTCTTCCCGCAGAAACCTATCTACCACACTGCTTCCGCGGGGTGAATGACGGTGAAAAAATGTCCAAAACGACCGAAATTAGTGTTAATGTTGTGAGCGTAAGTACTAAATAAACACAACTGCAAAATTCATTTAAAATTCGAGAAAAATGTTCTTATTTAAGTACAGTATCATGACATGAATACAAGTTGAGTGCACTAATACGAGTAATACGAAAATAAAATAAATAAATGTTTGCGGGGGCGAAGAATGACTAGAACTGTTCCCTTTCGGCTTTGTTCCGAACTTTTGAATTTTCTTAACTATCTAATAAACTGCACCGGTTCCTCTTCTTCTTCTTAGTTTTAGGTTCGACAAAATGAACTTCGCTTGTCGCGCTAATTCGCTTCTAAGATAGTAGATTAAAAAGTATGTGTGACTGTGTGTAAGAATTCGGCGGGTTCATGCACAACTCACGCCCTGGTTACAACTTTTCGATAAATTTGTTGATTTCAAATATCAGAGAATTGAATTTTTTTTCGCTTTTCCTTTTATTATACAAATGCTTGGAGTACGCGTTAGAGTAAGATTCAGGTGAGTGATGGGAATGAAGCCTGAAGCCACGAGTGTCTCAAGATCAACTTCTCGACTGCTTTCTATTGAATGAATGAATGCGATGAATGCGAGTTTGTGACCCGCTATTAGTTCTTCTTCACCGTCTCGTAGAGGATCGGCAATTCGGACTCGAGACGCAACAGCTGCACGTACGTGACCAGCTTCCAGTCGCTCTTGTTGCCGTTCTTGTTGACGAACGTCGAATAGTACGAGACGAGCTCTTGCGATCCGTCCTGGTCCAGATCGGCAATGAGCAGCGAATTCTCCTGATTGTTGAGATCCGGCTGGCACGACATCTCGTTCTTCTCGCTGCGACAGAACTGCACAATGTTGCTCTGGCTGGTGTTCTCGATGTGCGTGTCGGCCGAGTTGAAGATGATCAGCACCACCGTCTCCTTGATCATGCGCATTTTGTAGTTGAGGAAAATGTTGTTGCTGGTTCGTTGCTTGGTCATGTTGGCGGCGCTGCGCTCCGCACGTTGATTCTCCGTGGGTAGCGTGTACGATCGCCGTTTTGTGATCAGATGGTCGAAGACGTTGTAGTTGTCGTCGAACAGGGGAGCCTCTCGCTTGGAGCGACCGTCTGCTTCGGGGAAGCCGCTGCCGACGCCGCTGCCGACGCCGCTGGTCTGGTTGCGACTCCACTCCCAAAATTTGATGACAAAGCCGTTGAACTTGGTGCTTCCGTCGGGCCCTTTAAATGAGAGCTGCGCCGGCACCATGCCGTACATCATGGAGCCGCTAAAGTTGCGGATGATGTGGCTCATGCCGTTCTTCTCCTCGCTCAGCACGAACGTTACGTTGCAATTGTCCGGGCACTTGCCGCGATTCTCGATCACCAGCTGCTTGTCGTTGATCGTGTAAATGTTTCGCTGCGCCTCCGTCTCCTTGCGCTGGCCGTAGAGTTTGTGCTGCGCGATCTGCGAGGCGGGCGTGAGTTTCGCGCCCATCGCCCGGTTCGTGGTCAACGAATAGAGCTCCTGCAGCGACTTGAAGCGCTGCACTTCGGTGTCGTTGATGACACAGTTGTAGCTCACCGTGTAGGCGTTGTCCAGCTGGAATTTGTGGATGTACGTGCAGTCGGTGACCTTGTAGCCGCGACCGATCGTTCGACCGCTCTGACCCGACAGGATTCGCAGATAGTTGCGCGCCACCTCGCCCTTGTTGGTGGCGAACAGCAGCTCAAAGACACCGTCTCCGTCCAGATCGGGCAAAATGACGGGAAAGTTGAGAACGTCCACCTTTTGCGCCGACTGGTCGGAGAAGCGCCACAGCCACTGTCCCGAGACCGGGTTGATCGCCCCGAGCTGGCCAAACTCGTCGATCACCAGACAATCGGGCTTCCCGTTCTTATCGACGTCCAGCAGGGTGCAGTCAATGGTCACCGGCTCGTTGACCATTTCGTCGTACCAGGCGATCGCCGCCGAGCTGCCGATCAGTGAAATGATTCCGTTCCGCTTGCGATTGCTCTGCTCGAACTCGGGGAAGAACTTGTCGCCGCGATACATGAAGATCAAATTGCGCTCCCAATTTCGCACGCCCTCCACCACATTCACCACGCCCTTGAGCTCCACTTTGGTGTAGTTGTTGAGCCAGTTGTGGCTCTTGACGCGATCCGCCGGCGCCGGGCATGTGTTGCCGTCGCCACACGGCGCTGCCCACAGAATTATGAAAACAGTGAGCGCGCACAGGACCAACGATAGGACAAAGGCGAGCCGGCGCAGCGGGCTCATCGGCTCGTCCTTGGGATCGCGACCCAAAATCGCCACATTGTCGGCTTCAGTCTGGTGCCTCTCCTCGCTGTCGCTGTTCAGCTGGGTCGCGTTGCTGTTGCTCCGGTCGCAGTGATGCATGTGGCCCATGCCGATGGACGTGCTGCTGCTGTTCATCGAGTTGCTCGAGTGCTGATGATTCGCTCCGCTGCGGAAGTTGTGGTTCAGCTGGTGATGTCGCGAATGTTTGGACGAGTTGTGGATTTCCTCCTCGCTCTCGGAATCGGTCATGGTTTGACTTAGTGGTGCGTAGATGCCTTGCGGCGAATCACTGCTGGGCATTTTAACTGAAACAAACGGGGGAGGGAAATGAAATGCCTTCACGGAACTCGGGCGGAAAAAATCGATAAAATCACTTCCAGGTCGTGGGACTGGCAGAGTCATTGACAGTTACCTCAAATAATGAAATTGCGGCAAAGTACTTTCCCCCATGCATTATTCAAAGCGAGCGGCGGTCCATTGAAGTTTTCACGAAATGTTTCTGTTTCAAATGTTCGCCTCCGTGCCCGTTCAATGACCGTTGCAAGAAAAAACTATAAACAGAGTGGGAACAGGTTTTCGCGATGCACCTACTTGACACTTTGCACACAAATGTCAAAATCGATAACAGCAACATGCGATGTACTGGATGTGTCTCGGCTAAATGCGATGTTTCCAATTGGAATCTGATGCCGTATTCTCTATAACGACGCTCGCGCCAATATTCAAACGACGTTGACAGTGCGTACACAATGCCGGCAGAAACCTAATCCCCGAACTAGATAGGACGCAGGATGTCGCAGCAGCTGTAGCCAGATGTCGAGTTAGAAATCATGCTCATAATTACCTTTAAGCGACCTAGATTGATCACAGCGGTAGCGAAAGCGACAAACGCAGGTCTGCCTTTTGTTGCAGCAACGCATATATGCACTGAAGCAATGCCATTTTGATATACAAGCCTGCGCTCAGCTGATTTTGACGGCTAAATTACGCAATTATTTCCTTCGAGGACGCCCTGACTGATGGTGGCTAGTCCCCGGTATTTGAGTGTTCCGTGATTAGTTTTCGTTTTCCGCGTTTAGTGTTTATTGCTTAGCAAAATTTCATCTAGTGAGCCGAGAAAACAAACACGTGCGCAATGAAAGTGTGTCGTGCGGTCAAAAAAATGTATTTTGTCAATTGTGAACTGTTCCACGATGCTCTGCGACTGATCCCCGGGGCTGCGGCTTCGACCAAATTGCTGCAAGTGTCCAGAAAGTATGTTTTTAGAGGACTAAAATGACGTCTGATGCAATTCCAATTGTAAACATATGTTGTGCCGGGGACAACGTCGTGTGCAGTCACTGCCTTGGCGAAGGAATTAATGACGTACACGATCAGCTGAACGCAGGCCTGTATTTCTAGATGGCAATGTCACGACACATTTGATGGAGCTGCTGCTGTCGCTGTTCTGTTTCTGCCGGCAATGAAATCCTCGCATAGAGAAACAATCGACCTACCCGTGACACACACCTCGCACATCCACGCTAGACGCCACCCCACTCGCCACCATCGCCACAAAGAGAAACCCCCGCTTTGACAGTTCTGCAATCCAATAAGATTCGCCTACGTTCTATGTGTGCGTGCGTCAAGTACCCGATTGGCATAACGGAACGGCAACGACACAAGCACGACGTTTGACTGATTGTCGTGTGGAGCAAGGAAAAGATTTGTGTTTTTCAGTTCGCGATCGGTTTTGCGGCGCTGTTTGATCCTGTCGCGCCCTCAAGTCTCGAAGTAGCGATTGTGTGACGAGCGTGGTGTGCTTGTTTTGTGGTGTGTGGACGGTGTTTTGGCAAGCGGGAATCATTGCGCTCAGCGACGAGGACTATCGAAAATACAACGCAATGTCGTCAAACATGGCGTCTACGCTGGAGGAGGAGCAGAGCCTTCGCGAGTGCGAGAATTACATTCAGACGCACTGCATTCAGCGTGTGCTCAAGGATTGCATCGTGCAATTGTGCGTGAGCCGCCCCGAGAATCCCATCTCGTTCCTGCGCCAGTACTTTCAGAAACTCGAACGGGTAAGTACGAACACACAAACAATGCATTGAGCGGGTTAGCGGGTGCGGACGACCGACGGTGGTTGCATGGGAGCAGCAGTTGTTCGCACTATCTGCTGCGTGTCGCCGCAGTTGCCTTTTTATGCCACCCGGGCGTGCTAAAACCAGGGGGGTGGCCACCCCGTCGTCTGGGTTGATGTCGCACTAATAATAGTGGGCGGTGCAACAGCCGCTGTCAGTTGACACACTGGGCAACTGTCACACGGCTGACAGGTGCGCCAACGGCAAAACGGCGGTCGTTTGACAAACACGAACATTCCAATTGGAGTTTTGTTTACAAATTCTGCTTTCACTTGTTTTTGGTTGATGAATTGCATGCTAATAAAAGAGAAATGTGGCAATAAAAACAACTGTTCAACTTAATTCGCGTAGTTTAGGACTTATTGGCTTTTTTGGCAACCTTTTAGTTTCCGGGGCCCCGGCTGGGGAAATCACTTTTCGCTCAGATTTTTGTCACTTTTCACTCGTGTCACTCTAAAAGTGACGGTTCCCCAGAAAAAAAAAAGTCCAAAGGGGTCAAATCGCAGCTCCGAGGCGGCCAATTGACATCGCCAAGACGGCTGATAACACGATTTGGGAATTTGGTGCGTAAAAGATCGATCGTGGCATGGGCTGTGTGGCATCCGCCATCCTGCATGAAGTAGAGGTCGTCCAAATTTATGTCTTCAATTTCAGAAAAAAAAAAGTCGGATAACATGGCTCTGTAACGTTCACCGTTGACCGAAACGTTGTTCTCAGCCTCAGTTTCGAAGAAAAATGGTCCAATGATGCCACCACTCCACAATCCGCACCAAACTGTTACTCTCTGTAGATGCATTGTGTGCGTTCAGAAGGAACTGAGCAGCTTCCGCTCGGCGAACATGTTCAGAACGAGCGGGTTCAGAAGTGACTGAGCAACTTCCGCTCGGGTGATCATGATCAAATTTCACCGAGCAAGAAATATTTCTGCTCACTGATCAGTGCTCAGTGCTCAGGTTCTTCTTCTTCTTTTTCAACCTCACGCTCAAGTTGCGACTTTCGAATTTTGACAGTTATCAAGTTGGTTGTTGTGTTTTCGCCGCTTTCGGCTTCTAGTTCTTTGGTTTTCGGGTGCTTTTGATTTTGTTTTCTCGTTGTTCGTGATTTTTGTAAAGGACAGCGTGGGATTCATGTATGTTCCACTTTTCGGCACTTGACGTCTGAAATTGTCATCGTCAGCTCTCAGCTGGTCGATTTTTCAGCTGGTGAAGTAGCGTTCAGCAGGTGCAGACTCCAAACCGAGCAGCTCCGGAGCTGCTCGCGAGCAGTTGCGGAGCTGATCGCGAGCGGTTTCCGCTCTTTTGCCACCTTCTGAACGCACTCATTGGCTTCTCGAGCCCCAGATGCGGCAATTTTGTTTGTTAACGTAGCCTCTGAGATGAAAATGCGCCTCGTCAGAAAAGATGTTTTTTTCGCCCAAAATCGTTGTCCAATTCAAGCTGCTCTAAGGCCCAAACTGCGAAGCGATAACGAAGCGGATGGTCGTGCGCCTTCATTTGCTGAGTCAATTTGACCTTGTAAGCGAATAATCCGAGATCTTTGTGCAGAATTCTCCTCAGGCTAGTGCGTGAAATGTTGAGCTGTTGAGATCGATGGCGAGTTGATGTTCGTGGAGTGAGTCTCACACTCTCGGCTACAGCAGCCACATTCTCGTCTGTGCGGACCGTACGACGACGGGGACCATGAGCGTTTTGGACAAACTTGCGTACAGCAGGCGCGGTGGGTGCTTCATTTCGGCCGAAACTTCTTTTAAAAAAACGCACTGTTTGGGCTACATAGCACTCACTTTGGAAATAAACGTTGTTCAAGTGTAAAGCGACTCATTTCGTTCTGCGGAGGTATGATACTGGCTTTATGACAAGATTTCGAGCGGGAAACAGCATTCACTGTCAAAATAACCTATGATTTAAAAAGAAACCACTAGATGGCCCATGTTTAACAACAAGCCAAACACAAAATGTATACTACTTTTATCATATTATCTTGATCTGCCCAATTGACAGGAGTTGATAGTAGAATTCTACCCCGAGTAGAAGGTCTATTCGATCAGGACGATAAAATTCTGGATCAGCTAATTAAATATTTTGTGGGATGTTCCACTTGCTGATATCAAATTCTCGAGCGGGCTGTGGTGCAATGATGTGCGATAGAACGAATGCTTCTACTCTGGTCGTGAAAGCTGTTGCTCGTGATCTAAGAACAAAGTTGACCCGGCCTGTTGTTTGGTTGTGACCCAATCCCATGCCTTGAATTTTGAGTTTTGTAGCATGTTGCTCTAGCTGCAGTTTCTTGCAAATCCGCTCAGATATAACGTTGATTTGTGAGCCTGAATCCAGGATGGCTCTGCAATTGACGATAGTTCCATCGCTGCCTTGCACCTTGACTACTACAGTGCTAAGCATCATGTATTTTGACGCTAGCAGTGATGCTCTTGTTGACAATGATGTTGTCTCAAGATTGGAGTCTTTGGTTGGTGTAGTGGCTGACCTTGACGCTCCAGTAGTCTCGGCCTTCTGTTGCTGATTCGAATTGGTAGCTGGAGCCAGTTGATTGCCAGTTAAGTGAAGAAGCGTGTTGTGTTTCTTCTTATAATTCTTGCAGGTGGTTTTTGAGCACGACTGCGCTATGTGACCAGGTTGAAGACAGTTAATGCACAGGTGATGTCCTTGTACTAACCGTATGCGGTCCTTGGGTGCCATGCTGATAAATGCCTTGCAGGCAAACAGTTGATGCGATCCGTTGCATGCAGCGCAGCTCGTTTTGTTGGAGGTCACTGTTAGTGATCTGGATGTTGATGGTTTCTTGTCTTCCGACGCCTTGGATTTAACGCCCAGTGCTTCGAGCGACTGGAACCGAGTCTGAAGGAAGGCCAAAAACTTGTCCAATGTTTGCAATTGGCGTGGATGCGACAACGACTGCTCGTACAACGTATGGGTGCCCTTGTCTAACTTCCGTATTAAGATGTGAAGCAGAAGAGGATCCCATGTATTGGTAGATATCTTGAGACACTCCAATCCTTTTAAACACTCACGTGTAACATCGTGGAGTGATTTCAATGTGGCTGCCGATTCAGCGTTGTGTGACGGTTGTGCGAGCAACTTCGTTAATAATGCGTTGACTAATAGTCTGGGATTTTCATACCGATCTTGAAGCAGTTCCCACGCAGCTGTATAGTTGTCCTCCGAGAGGGGTAAATGCTTGATGAGCGACTCGGCTTCGCCACTCAAATTTGATCGCAGATACCAGAGTTTTTCACAAGCTGGCATATTTTGCTTGTGGATGATCTCCTTGAATAAATCGTGGAATTGTTTCCACTTCAGATAGTTCCCATCGAACTTGGGAATTTCGATTTTGGGCAGCTTCATTTTGACTGCACTCCTGCTGGGTTCATCCAATGCGTTTGATGAACGTGTCGTGGCGTCTTGACCCAGAAATGTGGAGAGCAGTATTTGTGCTTCCGATGTTCTGTCTTGAATACTGTAGAAATGGTCCACGTCGTAGCCTGACTTGTCTGGAAACTCGATTACCTCGAAGATACCACGATGAATAGACTCGAGCTGCTGCCATAAGTCTTTTATTGTTTTGAGTTTCACGTCGTATAGAGCCATTGGTTGTGGGTCGCGGGTCTCTCTAATTCCATGGAGGATGTGATCCAATTGCCCTTCAATTGCCTTGAATTGGCGGATTAGCTGCTGTTCAGGTCCACTGACTGATGGTGGCTCGATACCTGGTAGTGCTGCTTTTTCGCCGGGAGCCTTGGCTGACAAATATCGAATCTGCTGGTTGAATTCTTCTCTGCACTGCTGGTACACAGCTGCGATGGAATCATAATAGTTTCGTATGAAGTAGTCGTGTTCTTTCGCTGATGGGAGCTCTCTGATTTCCGAATCAATAGCGTCGAAGCTCTCCCAAATGGAGTCAAGTTTGCGTAAACGATCCTCGAAATACTTTAACGCCTTTCGCTCTCGCGAGTCCTTGCGATAGTTGCTGACTAACTGCTGGATCTCCTTCCCGCTGAGTTCCTGCTGGGCGGCAAGTTTTTCCATGGTCGGACGATGGTGCGATCAGAATGTTGTACGTGTCCTGTCACGGTCGCCAATGTTAAACTCGGCAGGTTCCTTTACCTGCACGGGAACCGATGGGGCTCCTTTTGTATACGCGGTACTTGAGACCGCTATACAACGATGTAATGCTCAGTACTCGAATCCTACGATGCTGGGTATGGACGGTACAAAGACCGCTATACCGCCACGGAATTGAATGACCGAAAGAAGAAATCCTTGTTAGGTATTCGACGGTACAAAAACCGCTATACCTCCACGGAGTCAGATATGCTCAACAGAAAAAGGACCGAAAGTAAATGCGTTAGTAATTGACATAAACGGTACAAGACCGCTATATCTCGTGATTAAAAATTGAAGATACGCTTGCTCCAGTGAAGGTGACAAACTGCCCGCTAATTTTATTTTTCTCCGTACCTTTATACCAACTCTATGTACTTACATCTATTACCATTGCATCCAGACGCGTGAGACTGGTCAATGCGCTAAACTGTAGAATCAGCAAAATGCAATTTTTCAGATCATAATAGCCGAATGCATTGCTGATTCTTCATTGTAGCGTGTGGTATCTTTTTGGTGTCGAATTTACATACATTGTTTGTTGTACATTACTATACATTTGTTGTCTGGTCAAGATGGAAAAGTATGACATTGAAACTTTGATTAAATTACTGTATAGTATGCTAGACTAAATATGATAAAAGTAGTATACATTTTGTGTTTGGCTTGTTGTTAAACAGCCCACCCTGTATTTGAAGTAATTCCACTCGTAAAATGTAAACAGAGAGACAGACACACATATTGAATCATGTATGTCGGCTTGCGTTCAGGATTTCAAATATCAGAAATTCAGTTTCATATATAGCGGAAATTTACCCGCAAATTTTTTATCTTTACTCCTTGTTTAGGGTCGTTGTTTTACGGTAAACATTCCGCTTTCATATCGTTTCAATATCACTTTGATGTCGCTTCGATATCAACTGCATACTACTTTGCTATTGCCCCGATTTCGCTTTGATATCTGATATCAACACGAAAGTGTTAAAAAGACCATCTACAACAACTCCATTTCATTGGCCCCAACACTCCGTTTCAGACGTCACCCTTATTTGCTAGATTTCACTTCATATCAAAAAATGTGCTTGCACCAAATCGTTTAATTCCATTCGTTTTCAAATCCACTTCCGTCCCACATTTTGTTGACACACTCCCCATAGATGCTGCCACGTCAAAAGTTGTTACCGCTCAGGATCTTTCTCCTATTGTTTTTGATTTTTGGCAAGTGTTGTGCTGCTCCGGGGTTACATTGTGCCACGTGGCGTCCTAGCCACTCGACGCGCGCGGAAACCTACCCCGCTCGCTCGGCACCCCGGCTCACTTGGCGCCCCATCACATGGCTCAGCTCACGGCGCCCCAATATGCTGCGCCACACACGCCTGTACGACGCGCTCACGCAACTCGCGTTACAGTAACACGCGCGCCAGTAAACAACATGACCATCGTCCTCGACTCCCCGGCATCATATTGTGTCCCGGGTCATTAACGTTATAACCACCTGGGTGTCGCGCCCTAACAACCGCGTCTCGCCAATCACGACGCTACGCCTGACGTCACCCACGGCGACGAGCCACATCACACCGACGAAACGCACGGTGCCCCGATGATCAACGACAGCGAACCGCAGATATGCCATGATGATGACCTCAGCAATCGTAATCCCCAGCATTAGGATCATTTTTGCCGCAGCTATCGGACTCCCGTCATCGCAATCCACAGCATTGCGACCTCGACGTTTACAGGCTCCTCATAATGGCGATTCGGTGTCATTTGGCAACGCGGTTCTTGCGTTTAGTCTGCATTGAGTCCCCGCATCCATAGCAGGCACCCCGCCAACATCGGTGCCTCAACCTTCAACAGGGGCGCCCCAACAACACTCGGCGCCGTAAAAACAACGGGGCCCTAACAGCAGCAGCATTCCAACAATAGCTGCGCCCCTGATGATTCACGGCACCCCGCCCGCCGGGTACACACGTCGTTCAGCCTAGCAACACATGGTGCAACGAAACTAGGGATTTAAGGGATATCCACATCCTCATTGGATAATGAAAAGTTAGGGATGTGCAAACGGATGAGGAGGTTTGTTTTTATGAGAATTTTCCGCAATTGCGGATGAGGATGAAGATGTGGATATCCCTTACATCCCTAAACGAAACGTACGACACGTCGAGCCGCTGCCCAGCCCGCTCCCAACACGCCGAGCCCCTGCCACCCCGCAGCCCGCTCACGGCATATCGAGTCGCTGCCCAGCCCGCTCCCTTCACGTTGAGCTTCTGGCACATACGCCATCGTGGTCCCCAACACCACGACCGCTTGTGCCATTTCCGGTAGTGGAGTCGCTGCTTTTAGCAGGCCTAGCAATCCACTCATCATGACACAGCCCACCTACGGCAGCGCTCTACGCACCACAGCGACCCACATGCTGTACTCGTTATAATAACATGTAACACACTCACACAACGAACTGACCATTGCTACAACAACATTAAGTTCACAACCAACGGTTTCTACGAAACCATCACATTTAGTTTGCATAGGGACCGTTTTTGTGAACTCAGTCAACTTGACGGCACCGTTGCCCCTGGAAACCCCGGCTTAGGGAATAGTTGACGCGCTTCTGACGCACCAGGGTAAGGGCATGTAGTAACATACAGACAGCTTGAAGGTAAATCGATCATTTGTGTTTGCATGGCCTAAAGTATCGATCAACATTGCTCCTTTTGTGTGATTGAAAGTTTCACTGTCGCCGCGCCATATTTTTGTTCATCAATTGAAACAGAGATTTTTTTAAGTTGAAAATGCACTTAACTCAAAATGACCAAAATCGAAATACAACTTTGTTTGCTTCACAAGCTCTCCTGTGTAAAAGAATAATTTTTGTTCAAAGAGCTTCTGCAACGAAAATGAAAAAAAAATCATATTCTGGCGATTGCTTTTTTTTTAGCTGTACGAGTATACATGGAATCAGAAAGTTTACCTTCCATCAGTACTCATATTCCTCTTCATTGCTCATAAGGGACTGCTTGACGTCAATACGAAGAGTCAATTTAAAAATTCACTTGTCAATAGTGTGGGCGCGTTGCTTTTACCTATTTTGAAAAAAGCTAAGAATGGGATATTTTTGTCTCTGGATAATTTTAATGCGTAAAACCAATTCAGACAAAAAGCTAACAATAATAATTCCAAGGACTTTTGATGCTTCAACATTGGTTTGGCTGGCTGAAGAAAAAAAGGATCCCTTGGATGACAACAGAATACGAGTTGTAAAGTATGTTAATTTGCAACTCGTATTCTGTCGTCACCGTCGACAACTTTTTTCCAGCTACGAGTCCATGCCGTGGGCGAATGATATGCAAATTAATTTCAAATAAGCAAATTTGTCATTGTTTTTGGATAGATGGATTTGTGACTTTGGGCGTAGGGACTAATGAATGACGTAGCTGGATAAAGTTCTTATTCTCTTCTAGATATTAATTAATTAAATCGTGGATACCAGATTGTTGTGATAATGGCTGTGTTTTGGCGCACTTGATTGGAGCAGAGTAAATGACAGTGAGTGAAAGAGATATAGTAATGCAAGTAATGTACACACCGCAAAACAATTACGGAGGTTGCCTTTTATATTTCGGGATTGGACAACCCTAGTGTTGCAATCTGGCAACTGACAGCTCTATCGTTAAGTTTGACATTTTTGAGGTTATACGTACTCAGAACGTTTTGACATACGAGCGCTAGTTGTGTTTTTACAGTAACTTAAAAGATTAATCTCGGCCAAATAATGGAATTCAATCGTGAACATTTTCGTGCGATTATTTTTTACAACTTTCGACGTGGATTAACCCTGCAACAGTGCATGGATGAACTGAATTCAATTTTTGGCGATGAAGCTCCATCAAGGACCAGTGTTTATCGATGGTATGGTGAATTCAATCGAGGTCGTAGTTCACTCCAAGAAGAATTTCGTGAAGGTCGTCCAAAATCAGTTGTTTTTCCGGAAACCATTGATGCTGTGCGCGAACTGATATTGCAAGATCGTCATGTGACCTATCGTGAGATTGAGACAACCTTAGGCATTAGTGGGACCACCATACATTCAATATTGCATGAACATTTGACTGTCAAAAAACTTTGTTCGCGTTGGACCCCACACAATTTGTCAATCGCTCAAAAAAAGGCTTGTGTCGATTAGTCGAAAAAAATGCTCAAAAAATACGATAGCGGTGCTTCGAAACACGTCTATGACATCGTCACAGGTGATGAATCGTGGATTTACGCGTATGAGCCCGAAAGTAAACAGCAGTCGACTGTATGGGTGTTTCAAGATGAGCCAAACCCAACAAAAGTTGTTCGCGCACGAAGCACTTCCAAGCAAATGGTCGCCTGCTTTTTCGGAGAAACTGGACATGTCGCAACCGTACCACTAGAACAACGCAGAACAGTCAATTCTGAGTGGTACACAACCATTTGTTTGCCAGTTGTTTTCCAAGAAATCAGGAAACCCAACCGCCGAAGACGGATCACTCTTCACCACGACAATGCGAGCTCTCACACATCAGCTCATACAACTGCATTTTTGAGCACTCAAAACATAGATTTGATGGGTCATCCGCCGTATAGCCCTGACTTGGCACCGAATGACTTCTTTTTATTCCCGTACGTAAAAAACAAACTGAGAGGTCAACGTTTTTCAACACCTGAAGAAGCGGTTGCTGCGTTCAGAGTGCATGTTTTGGAGACACCTCAATCAGAGTGGCAAAAGTGCTTTGACAATTGGTTCAAACGCATGCAAAAGTGTATAGATCTTCATGGGGAATATTTTGACAAACAATAAAGCGATTTTCAATGATTAATAATTGTTTTTGTTCTCTAATCCCGAAATATAAAAGGCAACCCTCGTAAAGGGCCACTTTAAACAAAACCCGAATTTTCCCAGTTAATGCGAATGAGGGAGCCGAGACTTAGTTGTTGGTATTAGTGCAGAGAGGGCGAAATGTATCAACCATTTTTGATTTTAGTCTCCAACGTAACGGTAAGTTTGGCTACATAGAACTGAAAATGAGTGAGTCACTTGTTTTTTTGTCGTTATTTCGGATACCTCTATCCGTCTTTCCCGGCCCGTTGTGTAGTTTTCTTCAAAGTTTGCTATTGTTTAGTAAGTAACGAATCCTCCACAAGGTGTTAAGCCGTGGTTTCCTAGTGACGTCAGCTGGCGGCCGTCAGTTGACGGACGTCAATTGCCGGTGGCTTCCAAAACAGCCATTAAAGCCGGGGTTTCCTAGACAAACGGTGCAGTCAATTGACGATCGTCACCTAGCGTTGATTCACATCACGAAAACGTTCGTTATGCGAATTAAATGTGATAATTTCATAGATAGCGTTGAATGCGAACGTAACGTCAACTAGCGGTGTTGGCAACACATGACGGCCTTCAGGTAACGTTGACCAATACGTGACGACCGGCGGGTAGCGGTGGTGCTAACAGGTGACGGCAAAAGGCGGCTGTTCGACAAAATTTTTGAATACAATTTCAGTGATTTTCACACATACTATGAAAGATGCTGCACACCAACAAAAATCTAAAAGGCGTAGGCAACTTTTCTGTATTGGGGGCATTGATTTGGCGCGTAAATTTGAATTAAATTATCGGGAAAAATTTTAGTTTTATGTATTCAATGTTCTTGCAATGTGCAAATGCGAATTATTTCAGTGTTAATTGGAATTTTTTGTGACACTTGGTTTCATTCTGCACACCAACTTGGTATGCATCTGTAGCTTAGCTCGGGAGATAATTTGAGAATAAAAAAATATTTGGTCCAGTTGCGGGGCTTGAAACGTAGAAGACCGCAAAAAAATGCCCGGTGCGTTACCGAGCTAAGCTGTAGCATACTAAGTTGGTGTGCAAAATGAAACCAAGTGTCACAAAAAATTCCGGCAAAAATGTATTTATCCAAAATGCAGGGGGGCAAGGTCCGACGTCGGGCTGTCGCGCTACAATGATGATGATGAAAGCAACCATAAATCATTCCTGTGACAAAAGTATATTTATAGTAGGAGGATTCATACTCACGTCGTAAACGTCGTATTTGTCGTAAAGTTGTAAACTTCTGTCATTTTACTATGGAGATGACAGAAGTTGATGACAAATACGACATATACGACAGGGAGTGTGAATCCCCCTTGTATATTTGGAGTATTTTCATCGTGGCTACATTGACTAGTATTTTTTTATGGATTTTAACAAAAGTCCATGACAGATTACATTCGGGTCCGCGTCCAAATGGACGCATGGTGAGACGACTTTATGTCGTGCAAAATACCGCATTCTTACCAATGCAAAATTGATAGTTTTGGGCTTGATTTAATATGGATTGACCTTTCAAACTAAGTATTAAATTTAGTCCGGTCCCCGCTGTCATAAAAAGGTAGATTGAGGACTAATGCGAAAAATTGAATACTTAGAACTTCAGTCAACTCGATCATATTCTGAGCTTCCAAAGCACCTGACGAGAAGAAATTATATTACGTCTATACTATAGCCAGATTGCTTCACCAGCGGCTTAATCTGGGTGTTGTGAATTGAAAATCGTATGGATTTGACAGTTTCAGATTCATTTCAGCTGGCACAGATGAAATAATGTAGGTGTAGTGTGAACGTATAATAATATAACCCAAATGATTTACATACAAAATGTTTTGAAGGTATTGACTGACATTTTATTGCAATGAAAATTCCATGCATTTAGTACAAATGCACCACCACCTGCATCTAAGGCCCGACATCGGGCTGTCGCGCCGCGATGATGATGAGTACAAATGCACATACATGCTACTACCATTTGCTCCGATGCTGATTTGATGAACGATGTTATCAATGATTCTGCATTTTGCATATCATCATCATCGTGGCGCAACAGTCCGACGTCGGGCTCTGGCCGCCTAGATCGTTGTCCTTCAATTATCTCGGTCACGTGACCGCATCCTTCAATCTTAAAAGCCCATTAGTTGCTCGGCGTCAGCATATACTGAGCTCTCCCAATGAGCTCTCGATCTTCCTGGCAGACTCGCTCCGTCGACGCGCCGTCCGTTCGTTACTTGTTTAGGCATGCGAACATCGTTCATTCGTTGTACACGCAATGCCCATTGAAGACGTTGTAGTTTGACGATTTTGGAAACTTCCAGCTCATCGTAGTGTTCATACAACTCATGGTTGTACCGGATGCCCCAGCCATCTCGGTCGTAAACTGCTCCGAAAATTTGCCGAAGGACTTTCCGTTCGAACGTGTTTTCGATTTTAGAATGGCAGAAACCTAAAATATACAATAAATTAGAAAAAACATGATTACTTTTATTTAATTGTGAGTGAATTACTTACCGTCATTTACCGACTGTTTTTGCGTATTTTCAAACTCCTTCAATTAAAATTGTTTAACCACAATGACCTTGTGGTACTATCTTGCGGAAAACTGTAAATATATAATGTACATTAAAAATTTAATTTCAATATCAAATTTACCAGCACCCTAAAAAAATATTTTAGACTACGCCAATGGCACATAAAAGTCATTTGGATGACAAAAGTCAAGTCTGCGATTCTTGTTTGCTTACACTGCACCGAATTCGTAAAAAAATGCAAATTTTAAATGAACACCGTGAAAATTACCAGTTTATTTTAAGGAGACTTCATCACAAATCATATAAATATATATTTACATGTGAAACGATACGCAATTTGGACGTAAATACGTGGTGTTTTCGCGACCCGGTACAACGCACTTCATTATTAGTTTTATAAAAGTTCACGGCAATGACACGCACTAATTATCGGCACAATCACTGTTAAATTCGTTTGGAATCGAGTAATTGATGCCAAATCGGCTAAACACAAGGCGAGAGCACTGGTATTTAGTCGCGAAACTGACGATACGACAAAAACTTTCGATCAGATGGCTTTGGAATGACGTTTCTGTCCAAAGTGACACAATCGTCCAATGACGTTTGTGTCCAAACTGACACAATCGTTCTACAAACTCAAAGAGGGGGAGAGTGACGGGATTACACTTATGTTTCAAACACGTATGGGCTCTGTGTGAAAACCCCCGTTCCATATTATCTTCTAGTTCTTTGGGTGACGGTTGTCACTTAGCGGTGGTGCCAACGGGTAACGGCCGTCAGGTAGCGGTGGGACTATTTGCTGACGGTCAAGTAGCGCTATTGTACCCCGTTTTGGTACCATACACCTCGTAGGAGGGCGAAACTGTAGTTATCAAAGTCTTCCGTGCTTGGGGTCGGAAAAGGTTCTGAGAACCATCCCGCCGAATTAAGGAAATCGTCTTCGAGGAGATGGCGCTTATGCTAGCGAAGAATGTTTCGTCCAGTTCTTGATGCATAGCGCTAGCCACATCCGGACATGCACACAGGAAGTGGTAGTTTAAAATCTTCGCGCCGACCCCGCATACCATTTTTGAGCTATCAGTGAAATTTTGCATTTGTACTTCATGATTACTTCTTCTCCTTTATCACCCTTGTCATGAAGCCAGTTGGAGCACGTCTCGTACTTCCCTGGGTAGGGACTCCAGGATGCTGCCAGCTCATAGACTCCCTAAGTGTAACCACACTACATGAAGCATTTTATTCCATCTGTAGGTCTAGGGTGAGTGGATACAAGACGATAGTCAATGCGTTTGCGGGACATAATCGCATAGCACTTGTCACTCCGATGCACGCGGTTCTTTGAACTTTGTTCAACCGATTAAGAATGTATTTCTTACGAAAAGCTGGCCACCATACCGGCGCTCCATAGGCGACAATAGGCCGTACCACCGTGGTGTACAGCCATAGCACCATCCTTTGCTGAAGTCCCCAGGTTTTACCGCAAGTTCTTCTGCAGACGTAAAGGGCTAATTGGGTTTTCATGATACGATGTCCATTTTCCAACTGTGTTGAGGGTCGAGGATGACTCCAAGGCATTTAACATTAGGAGTTAGCTTCAGGGAGTGGTCAATTAATTGTGGGAGTGGAAGCTCGGTATTTTGGATTTTGTGGCTTTAGCCGGATTCACATTTAGTCTAGGCGTTGTGCCTACGGCTCCACTCATGATGTCGCTCGCCACCGATAAGGACTTCCACGAACCTAGCATGACCACGTCGTCTACGTACTTTGCTGCTATTTCCTTCGCTTTTGGCGCTTCCAGCATTCTCAGGAGTCCGTCCATCGCTAGTATCCAAAGCAGAGAAGAAATGACCTCGCCTTGGAGTGTTCCCCTGCGTACACATTTGGTCACCTGACTCTCTTCAAGCTCTGCTGTGATTACTCTGCTTCTTAGCATTGCTATTATCCAGCTGCTAAAATGGGGTCCCACCCCACTTCTGTGAGTGCCACTTGTATGACCTCAGTTGTTGTTAAAAGCGCCTTATATATCTATTGAAGCTGCTAGGGCAAATTGAGTGTAATATAAGTCATACTCAATAGTGCGTACAATCTTATGGAGAGCCGTTTTGTTAGACTTACATTTAAGATAAACATGCTGGCATTTCGAAATTGGTGCTCTTCTCAGCCTTAGCCTCCTTAGCCATACGTAGTTTTTTTTTCAATTTTATTAACGCGCCTGGAAATGAGCACCTGATTTCTCGTCAAATGGCAACCGAGACCTCACGGCTACCGAGCGCATCCTTTTTTATTATTATTTTTTCCCAACATCTAAAGTTCTACAAGAATGCAACTTTTAACGACTATACGAAACTTTCGTAAGTTTTCAAAGGATACGGACCAATTCAAATATTTCCTCAAGTATCTCTCGGTTCTGAGAAAATCATCAATCAAAATTCCATCAGATATATTATATCGCCCACTGTACGATGAACTAATACATTTAAGGATCGCCGACTTACAATGAGGAAGATTTTGGTCGGATGGTACAGTACGTCGACATCAACGTGGAGGTGGGCTGGTTCGCCACCCCCACTTGGCGAAAGTTTAACGTTATTCGTTCCTGAGCTGACATCATTCGTTTCTTGCCGTTCGTGCAGGTTTAATGGGGTTGTCAAGTTGAATTTGGAAGAGAATAATATTGAGTTTTTAGGGAGCGTTTGAAAAGAGAGCTATCGTAGTAATTCGGAGCAGTTCGATGTGCTGGAAGTTTGGATCAAATATATACGATAGTAATTTTTTTTTCCATTTACTGTTTTATTTTAAAAATTTACGAAAATACCCTCACTTTTCTGCAAAATCTTCAGCCCTAGCTGCACATTTTTCTCAGCGGTTTGGTAGCCTTTTGATTCCTTCGTGACATATTTGAACGTTCCCGTAGCCATTGGAGCACGAACGCTTGGTCGTCGTCCAATCCCGGCCTCCAAGCGGTCCGAAAGGGTGAAAATCACTGGAAGGCAAATATTGATTGATCCGGCGAAAAGCTGGTGGCAAACACGGCTTTACTTCTTCGTCAAACTGGCCAGAATTTTTTGATCTTGGATTGTAAGCTTCCAATGCGAATTTTATAATCGGTTTTTATGTACTTTGGGAACACTTTATGTGAAATGTGGTTATCAATTCCGTCAGTCAGTTTTGTACTACCGGTAGCTCAGTGTGTAGAGGCGTCAGTTTCATGTCTGACTGTAGTCGTTATGGGTTTAAGTTCCGTCCACGGCGTTAGTGGCCATGGATGTTTGTATTGTCTTCCCCCTGTGGTGCGGGGCGTAATAATAAGCCACAACATCTCCCGTCTTGTCGCAGTCAAGCGGCTAAATGAGAACAGAAGGTGCATGCTGGCAACGTGCATCGTCCGGAACTGGTTTATGCCATCGAAACGTCAGCTAAGACACATGGAATAGTTGACGCGCTATGCCCCACTAGGGGTTGGGAGAAATGAGTATTCCCTCAATCAACGTCCCGCTAGCGAGAAAAAAATCCTTCAAAGTCGTAATCTACATTCCTACCACCTTTCGAGAGTGCGAAAACTTAACTCTCAAGTTTGGATTTGTCCTTCTCGCAAAACTGGTAACTCGCAACAACTCCACTCCATTTATCACCCGGCCCGGTACTTTTCTGCGAATACACTTGTCAGCGTTTTTTCTGTTGTCGTCATAGCCCAAGCGAACAGGAGCTTTCTGAGTCGAGGATTTGGGGGTGGTGAGGTGGAAAATGCTGTTTAAGGTATATCCTTAGGTGTACTGTACAGCTCGGCTCTGTTATGAGCTTCGGCAACTCAACTCGCTCTCAGCGTGCCATTATACTCGTATGAGACGACACAAGAGAACTAGTGGGATGGGGCCGGGAGTCGGAAAATGTTCCGGCGCTCAGGATGGCATCTTGTGGGGTAGTTGTGATTTGAAGGTCGATTTCTTTGGCTACGCCATTGAATCATTTCTTGCCTTGGTTAGTTCGCCGTCGACCTTATCGTGGACAAAATCGTATCTCTTCCTGCCAGTGTCACTTGCTGCACGGGCTATTAATTGTGCACACCGTGTATAGTGGTACATTTCGTTTTTTTTTGTTTGTTTGTCAACAAATTCGCTATAGTTTGTCCGTTGGTGAAGTCAGAATAAGCAAAGGTTATTCAGCAGTTCCTTTCTTTATTGGCAAAATAAATTAAGTGTGTTTTGAATACGCAAACTTCGTATCAGTGCAGTGTGTGCCTATGGGAAGACTTTAAGCTGTGCCATTCCAAATGTTTGAACTCGTTCAGGATCAAATGTTCTGTCCGCATTCTCTCGTTACGGGAGGGAAAGAATTGTGTGCGATTTATGAGAAGCATTTTAGCGTGCGTTGAGTCTTCAAGGACTACTAGCACGCAATTCATTCTTCTATAGTACAGAACGATGATGACAAAACGTCGTTAGCAATTTTCAAAATTTTTTTCGGTGTGTTTATTTTTGCCCCGTTCTATTCGTGTCCTATCGAAAATGTCCTTTTGGGACTTGGTTGATTGTTTACAAAATTAGCTTTTCGCTGTCTCAACGCGCGAATCACGGGATGATACATTGAGTAAGAGGTTTGTGATAGGCAGCTGTCAAGCGTGTTTGATTAATGGTAATTTGGAAAGAGTCAACAGTTGATTGGTCAGGAAGTATTTGTTCAAGGAAGTAAGGTGGTATTCAACAATGGTGTCGGTTTTCGTTATGGACGCTTAATTAATGTCTTCCGGTGATAATGTCTGAATAGTGTTGAATTGCTTTTAATATTGATGATGACTATGCGACTTGGTGTTAATTACATGTTGGTTCGTATTGGAGGCGAGATGAAAGCAGACTCCTGCTTATTTAAGTCAATATGAAAGACAGTGATGATCAGGCTCAGAGCTACGCTCATATTATTCTTAACCTTCGCCCATACAATGGCTTCCTTGACTGGACTTTTTGTGCTATATCTTAATGGAAATATATTTTCCGTGTATTTCCAATGCATTTGATATGCACATTGTTACATGATGTCCTTTATCTTTTTTTTGTCGACGGAGTATATACTCCTTTGCTTGTAAATTTTCCTAGAAACATGATTAGGAAGATAATGTTCAGTGTGGCCTGCATGTCCACTGTTTCCTGTTAACATCATTTTGCTTCCGGTTATGGGAACCTATCTCTGTAGCTAAATAAAGAAGACGTTTACCCACGTACAAATTTGCTATTCTCTCATAGTAGGATAGGATACTACCTATAGGATAAGTAACGACAGGATTTCGTGTAGATTTTTTCCTGTAGGGTAGTTTTTATGAACTTACTATTGATCGTTTAAACAAGCAGAGACATTGACTACTCCATGATGTGTATGAGTGATAAATATCGGTTTCTCTTCTTTTCCCCTCGAGGCTTCGGAAAATGCACGAACAAACGCACGCACAAACAGACAGCATGTATCGGATATTATGCCCATAAAATATGTTAATGTACAAATAATGGACGGGTCAAATACGAATAGCACGGACGTCCGCGATAGCGTTCGATGTGTAGAGCGTTGATTTGCTAAACGGTAATAATAATAATAAATAAGGACAGGCTAAGGTACCCAAAGGTGGGCACTGCGACCATGAGATCTATTGTGCCTTATAGCCTTAAACTAATCCAAAAGACTCTCAATCAGCCTGATGAAGGCCAGTAGGTCCTTTGTAGGAGCGCTCTTAACGACCGCGGAGCTCACGATGGAATCTCCAAGAAACAAGAACCTCGAACGAGCAACCGCCGGGCATTCGCAGAGAAGGTGTTTGGTTGACTCAGTGTCCTCCAGGCAAAGTCTGCATTGCGTTTCAGTAGCCAGACCCATTTTGTTGAGGTGATATCTTACCCAGTGGTGTCCCGTGAGGTAACCAACGATTAACCTCAGGTCCGCTCTGCCCAGGCGGCTAGTTTCTTTGATACCGTATGGGTTTATAAGATCTTTCGACTGACGAAGACCAGCGAGATCATTCCAGTGACGCAACCTTTCATTTGCGGACCATTGCTTAACCAGCTGTCTGGTTGTAGCCCAGCTCAGACCACAGTACGGATCAGGCCCGATAAATTTCACAGATGAGCTCTGCCTAGCGAGTTCATCCGCAGCTTCGTTACCTTGAATGCCCTGATGACCTGGTACCCAACATAGAGTTACCCGATTGGTGTTTGTGAGACACTGAAGGGTATCAAAACACTCTTTCACTAATTTTGAAGAAAATTTGTATGAAGAAAGAGCCTTAATAGCTGCCTGGCTGTCCGTGCAGATAGCAATGTTTGCGCCATTAAGTTTCTTGTGCAGAATTTCTCTGGCGCAGGTCTCAATGGCATGGATCTCTGCTTGAAATATGCTGGGCCAGACGCCCATGGCGATTGAAATCCTGGTGCTCGGTCCAAAGACCCCAGCACCAACTCCCTGATCAGTCTTTGACCCATCCGTAAACCACATGGTACAGCTAGGGTCAGGACAGAGGTTGGCACTATCCCATTCCGTGCGGCATGGAATTGAGACCGAGAATTTTCTATCGAAGCAAAATTCCGTAGTCATGTAATCTGATCTCGAACAGATCTGCAAACCCGGAATCCGCTCCAGGATGCTCATGTGGCCCTGATTGTACACATGAGCATCATAAGTTAAACGCACTCGAAGAGCGCTAAGAGCCGCAGATTCCTGTATAAAAATATGCAGCGGAGTAAGACCAACAATCGCCTCAATGGCCGATGTCGGACATGTACGGATGGATCCTGCCATACCAAGGCATGCAAGACGTTGTAGTTTGGTACACAACTGTATGGTGCAACGCTGCTGCGTTTTGGGCCACCATACTAGCGCAGCATATGTCACGACTGGTCGTACCAGCATCAAATATAGCCACTTAGTCATTTTAGGGGTGAGGCCCCAGGTTTTACCAAAGAGCGATCTGCAAGCCCACATAATTCGAGTGGCCTTATTAATGACAGTCTCGACGTGATTGCTCCAGTTGAGCCTCCAGTCCAACGTAATGCCCAGACACTTAACTTCAGTGGAGAACTGAAGTACCGTCCTGCCTAGACTGACCGAGCTTAAGTTAAGAATTCTCCTCCGTGTGAATGGGACCAAGACGGTCTTTTGAGGGTTAACACTCAGGCCAACTTCAGTGCACCAACAAAGGACTAAGTCAAGTGCAGCACCCATCACCTCAGTGACGGTCGTTTCAAACTTTCCTCTGATTATAATAGTTATATCATCGGCATATCCAATAGCATGATAACCATAATCACATAGCCTAGCTAGTAACTCGTCTACGACTAGTGACCAGAGAAGTGGGGAAAGAACTCCTCCCTGAGGACAACCTTTAACAGCATTAACACAGGAGAAGGCGCCACTCAACGTTGAGTAGATCTCGCGCCCGCGAAGCATGGCATCGATCCACATAATAGTGGCTGTGGGTATATCTCTGACCTCAAGTGCTCTAGATATGCAGCTGTAGCCAGTATTGTCGAAAGCTCCCTCGATGTCAATGAAGGCGCACAAGGCAATTTCCTTGTCATTGAGGGTTTTTTCAATCGTTCCTACGAGATTGTGTAAGGCAACCACTGTCGACTTACCTTTTACGTAGGCGAACTGGGTACGATGCAGGGGTGACGTGCATTCCATTTTCTGTCGAATATGCAGATCCAATAACCTCTCCATAGTTTTTAAAAGAAACGATGAAAGGCTTATCGGTCTGTAAGATTTAGGTAGCTCTTCCGGCTTGTTTCCGTTTTTTGGAATGAACACCACGTTGATCGCTCTCCATAAACGCGGTATGTAGCTGAAGGTGTAGCTAGCTCTGAACAGGGCAATCAATGGATTGATAATGAAACTAATGCTGCGTTGCAGAAGAGCAGGAAATATGCCATCGGCGCCAGGTGCTTTATAGGGTTCAAAGGACTCCACGGCCCATTTGACCTTTTCTTTGTCGAAAATGACCCCAGAGAGGCTTCTTAACAGGCTGACCGGGACCCGATGGTCAGCTGGTGGAGCAGACACGCGGGGTCCAGCTTGTACTGAACCCGGTAAGTGGGTGTGCAAGAGCAGCTGTAATGTTTCCACTGGATCCACAGTGAAGGATCCGTCAGGTTTCTTAAGCTGACCAATATCATTGGAATGATCCTTTGATAAAGCTTTGTGGATGCGAGCCGCTTCAGGTAGTGAGTTAATTTTGGCACAATGTTTCCTCCAGGTCTCCCGCTTGGAGCGTCTTATAAGGAGATTATATTCCGTGAGCGCACTTCTGTATGCACCCCATTCATCATTTCGCTTCGCTTTGTTGAACTTTCTCCTAACCTGGGCTCTCTTGCGCGCCAGTTCCTCGTTCCATCAGGGAACCCAACGTGTCGTACTAAAACCACGTGCCAGAGTGCTATCTTGGTAGGAGGTGATTAACACGTCGTTAAGCTGTTCCGCGGCTAATTCCAACTCACCAGTCGTGCTAATGGAACTTAGCAGTTGGTCAGTTTTGGAACACACTAATTCGTGAAAAAATTTCCAATTCGTCCTCTTAGGACAAAAGGACGCAGACCGGAGTTCAGAGCTTCCAGGAATGTCAAATCTGATATGCATGTGATCAGAGTTTGACACTTCATCTGAAACCCTCCAGTTCATAACTGTCTCCGATAAAACACTGCTAGCAAGAGTGAGATCAAGTACCTCTCTGCTAAACGGTAGGTGACATAAGAGGCGAAACCAGAGATTTTGACGCCTATGGTCAACTACATCTACGGCGCCCTTGTATAAAATACATAGAAAATAAAAAAATAAAAAAATAGTACTTGATATTACCTTAATAACGTATCAAACATACTATACAAAGGAAAATTTAAATACAGAAAAAAAGGACCAAAGTGACTTTATCATTTTAACATTTCTAACAATGCCCTGTTGACATTTCGTTAGCATATAAATATTGGACGGTACAGTTGCTAGAAAACACCTCTTGCTTTTTACCCACAAGCTTTTAACTCTGAGTGAGTTTAAATAGGACCCACAGGTAGCTTTACGAGGGCGGTCCGATAAGTACTTAGCCTACAAAAGAAAAACTAAAATTTTGGAAAAGTGGCGATTTATTTCTCAACATAGTCTCCTTTTAGCTGGATACACTTGACCCAGCGATGCTCCAACTTCTTTAACCCGTCTGAAAAATATATTTTCTCGAGGTCTGCAAAGTAGGCCTTCTCATTCGACTCAAATTTCTGCCCGGTCAGTGACTTTTTCAAGTTTGGAAACAAAAAGAAGTCGCACGGGGCCAAATCCAAAATGTTTTGGATCTGGCGTTCGAGTCGCCTGGTGCCAGTAGACTCTTCTAGCCGCTTCGCTCAAACACGCTTGCAGTGGGCGAAGGTTCATGGAAATCCTTAGGTTTGAATCTGTCGCGCATTGCTGCTTCTTGTCGACGCTTGTGCGAGCGCTGGAGCGCGTTGCCGCCCAGATGCGCTTGCAGTGGCCGACCTGCCTTAGATCAGAAAAGTTCTCTCGAGGCGTGATGGTCTCTGCTGTGCCCTCCGTCTTCTAGTGGTACGGACCACAAGCAGGAACTACGGAACAATTCTGAGGATGAGTTTTAATAAAATCTTGGTTTCTACTCGCACGTTTTCGCAAAAATTGTTTCTTCGTTAAAATCCTATCGAATCGACGTTTTCGTCATCTTCTCTGCAAAAACGATAGCTCGAGGACGATACAATTCCCATGATTCGTAGGTGGTCTTTCAGGTGTAAGTGTACAGTTAGCAGACCACAGATGGTTGTGATCCTGTTCCACTTGAGCTTTAGCAGGATAATCGATCTGCTATACAAATAATTTTAGATACATCTTAACCTGCCTCAACGCTGCACTGCACTCCCAGTCTCGATTTGTTTGATTGGATCTGTACTGAGGATTTAAGTTTCCTCCTGAAATTTGAGTTGACGTTTGAATGCTTAACTAAACCAAGATCACTTCCTACAAAGACATGTCCCGTTTTCGTCATCGCTACTCTAATCTGCGCTCTATAGCCTTTTTTTTGCCGCTTATTCTGCTCTACTCTATTCTGTAAAAAAACGCACCTAACCGCTTAAATATGTAAATATGTATTTTACATTCCTTTCTATGACGGAATTCCTAAAGATATGAGCCACTATGCTCCATCATGTCTTCAGTTTGAATAATGGATCAGATCAGCGTCCTATTATGTCCTATAACCTACACAATTAGCGCGACCTCTCCCACTTATTTATCCTCTTTATCTACGAGTAGAACGATTTATTAATTACTCGAAATGTAAGTAAAATCCATGGTTAACTTTTGGTCCCTGTATTACTAAAGAGTAAGTGAAAAGGTCCAAAAGGATTTCGACGAAATCGACTATCCCTAATTTCAAGATACCAGCCATAACGTAAAACAGTAATATATATACATACTCGTATATGTTCCAAAATGTATGTAATGTCACATTTATATACATTGTATTTGTACTCGTATTATTTACATATACTTGTATCTATGCATCTTCATTCAATTTGTTGAGCAAACCATTTATTCCTATTCATATTTTTGGCAGATGGCTCACATGTTTTCCCTTTTGTGTTGCAGAAAATCTTTTGAGTTCTAGTCCTTCGCCATATGTAGATATGTATACGATGCTCCAGTTCCTGTGCTTTTTTGTGCTTCCTACAGTTTGTATATAGTTCAGGATAGATGTAAGGATTTCGGAAAGGTTGGCTCAGGATGGAGAAAGGGTATTTTAGGCTGCTCTTAGTTTGATTTGAATTCTCAACTCGACCCATAATAGGATAACGCATTGAGGTTCTAAGTGAACATGCTTCGTATTTTTTTCTAACATGGATATGTTTTTGATGTCATTTAAGGTTATTAATGTCAGGCTACCATTCTAGCCCTTGCTTTCTGAATGTGATTCATTCGTCGTAAATGTTAGATGTTAATTATTATGTACAGTAATTTCCACAAGAGCGTATACCTTGTAACTTTTTAATGCACCATTTCTCAAAGAGTGGTGGGCGACTTTTAGTTACCTGCATTCTTCCTCTTTTTCGCATTGTATAAATTTGGTCATTCTAAGTTCAAGTAGGAGAGTGATAAGACGTCAAGTGAAATGAGTGCGATTTACAAAAAACGATTCGAAGCTGTGTTTTTAGTAAGTCATCCGAAAGGACCAAAAATGACACCTGCATCGGCCGGAAAGTATCTGAAAGTTTCGACACAGTTTGTGAATAAGTGGATAAAGCGTTTTAAAGATACTGGAAATGTAGACGATCTACCTGGTAGGGGTAAAACCCGAAGCACTTCAAGGCCATCATTGATATTTTTAAGAAAAATCCGTCCGTTACTACCTTAGTGCAAGCAAAGGAAATGTTATCGAAGAAGAATATTTACGTGTCCTTGAATACGATTCGGCGAAGATTACAAGAGGAAAACATCAAAACCATGTATGCCTTGATGAAACCATTACTTACCGAAAACCAGAAGCGAAGACGTGTAGAGTGGGCTAAGGAAAACATCGATCGTGATTGGGACAACGTGATCTTTACGGATGAATCAAGTTTTGCTGTAAATACGTTCAGGAGACGAGTGTGGGCACAAAAAGGAGAAGCTGTCGTGAACCGAACCGTTAAACACCCTGTGAAGGTCCATGTTTATGGATGCTTTTCTGCACGCGGTTTCGGAAAATTAATAACGTTTACCAGAATTCTTACTGCTGAAAGGATGATCATTTTGTACAAGAAAGGATTATTGAAGTCTGCTAGGATGCTATATGGCAACGACAACACCGATTGGTTTCTACAAGAAGATAACGATCCGAAACATAAAAGCCGGTTGTGTACACGCTGGAAAGAAGAATGGGATTAATGGGGATTAATGAAGCAGAAGCTTCAAGGAAAGCAAATAAAAGGCGCAGCACAATTAAGGCGAACGCTACAAAAAATTTGGAAGAACTTATCGACAGATTGCGCGGAAAAATTGGCCGAAAATTGTCACCGAAGATGCCAGTCAATAATCAATAGTGACGGCGATTGGACCATGTATTAAATATATGTAATTGCGAAAATGTATTTTGTATTTACTTTCAAACATTTTGTTTTTATTTTGTGAGGTATACGGTCTTGTGGAAATGACTGTACCATCCGCAAAATATGCTATTGAAACGGTAACAAGAGATGTTGCGCCCATGCCCCTGGAGGGGTCAAGGCCATTAACAAATTTAGAATGCATTAAAATTGTCGCAACACAGTCTATTGCCGAAGGTCTAGCCCAGGGGTCGGTAAACTTTTACTGGAAAGGGTCAGATCGTTAGAATTTTGTGATCAGCGGGCCGCGGACGCTGCATATTGCTCCCAATCTACACACAACCCACGGCCAACTTAGAACGGCCCACACGTGGGTCTGTTGCCATATATTACACCCTACACAACACAGTTATGTTGTTTCCAAGGATCCATCCATCCATACAAACAACCGACCCACACGAATTGCCCGATTTGGACAAACAACATATTCCACTGGGTATCAAAACGGACCCAGATGCGATCTATGTGTGCTGCGGCTAATCATGGCAACCCTTTAACCTAACCTAACCGAAGATCTTCGCCATTAGGCGAGCATTAGTTGGTACTCACCGAGTCGCAAGTATGTTAGCACCGTTTGATTTAGAGATAGATATTACAAGATGCCAGCATGCACCCCCTGCCCCCCCCCCCCCATTTAGCTGCCTACCTGCGACAAGTCGGTAGGTGATGTGGTTTATTATTCCGCCCCGCACCACAGGGGGAAGACAACAAAAACATTCATGGCCACGAACGTCGTCGTGGACGGGGTTCGAAACCGAAATGCCGGTAGTCAGACATGAGACTGGTGCTTTTAAGCACTGAGCTACCGGTCGTCCCTGTATGGTGGCTGTTTGAATTCGCTCATCACTTGATACAGGCCGTTCGATTCAGAGATCAACTCTGTCCGATTGTCTTGAACACGGCTAACGTTTTTACGAAAAACTTGGTTTTAACCTATTTAAATACATTTTTTATAATAGTTTCATATCAAAAACTCGCGGGCTGTATAAAAACCCGTGGCGGCCCGGATTTGGCCCGCGGGCCGTAGTTTGCCGACTCTTGGTCTAGCTGAAGGCTAGCTTGTTGTTTGTCTCCAAATATTGAAATTCGAAGTGGATTTGATGGTTGTGTGAGCGAATCCTTTAAATCCAACCTAAAACGTTTCCATATGTGTTCGTATTTATCTGCGTAGCGGAGAAAATTTTATGCACTTTTTTTCTATGGACTGTACCGAAGATAGCCCGTGTACTCGTATAATTTTGCAATTCAGCACAAGTTGCCCTTGGGGTTGCAAAGGAATTTATTCGCTCATGTAAGATTATAGTGAATTTCAGGCGACCTGCTTTACATTTTGTATACTCCTGTTATATATCCGTACTTATATGTACTCGTGCATTATTCATTTCGTAAAAAAGATGCTGTCAAAACGATATCTTATCTCGTTATTCAAAGAATCATTCTTTTTCCTTTTTTATGCTAGACGCAGTGGCGTAGATAAAGGCAGACTAAGGGATCAATCTCCCCCCTAATGAGTTCTTACATAATAGAAAATCACTCGTAATATTTGAGCTTAGTCATTGAAAATGCGAGGATTCAAGAATATCGGAGACTGTTGGTGAGAACGTTTGCCGAATGAGTTGTGGATCGGGGAAAATCGGCCAACCCTTTTACTAATAGGACGGGGACCACCCGTTCTTTTCCCATTGCTATCCACTAGCTCGTATGTTCACAATGACACCTGTTTGTGTACCGTAAATGGTCCCACAAATTACGGAGCCAATTTGGCCGAGAAGAATTTTGTGGCATCTGACAGCCAGTAGTTCTTGCGCCACACTTGGATTCCATGAAATGGAACAGCCCGCTTCCAAAGGTCGTACCGACCTTTACTGTTTCTACTCGCCACTTCCAAGCGCTCTCTTACTTCCAATCGAATCTGCTGAAGTAATCTGGCCTTACAATATAGATCAACAGTACCAACCCCATCTCCTGGTTTCGACACTGCCTCTTGCGATTACACTAACAACATGACGGCCGCGGTGGTAGAGCAATGGGTAGAGTGCCGATTCACCAAGCGAAAGGTCGCAAGTTCGATTCCAGCAACAACCTGGAGTCAGGAGACGATTGTTGCTCGACTCACATTTCCCTGATAGCTCTGCCCTTACTCCTCTCTGTAATGGTTCTTCAGTCAAAATTGCTCCATGTGAATTTACGTCAATTCTTTCGAAGGGGAAGATATTATGGACCATTAATAGTTTTGACTCTTTAAAGTCCGCTGGAACTGGCGGTGTTATTCCCGCAGGCCAGTTTGTGCTGGATGTGGTGCATCCTTGGATCGAATCCATTTTTAGGGGATGCCTTGAGCTGTTTATATTCCCCGTTTAGGGAGGGAGGTCAGAGTTGCTTTTATCCCGAAAGTGTCCTCTCCCCCCTTCTTTGGAATCTGGCGGTCAATAGGCTGCTTGTGGAACTGGAAGGGTTGGGTTGTAAACGGGCTGCATATGCGGATGGCATTGCAATTACCATCTCGGGTAAGTTTCTATGTGTTCTTAGTGATTTAATGCAGAGGACCCTGCATGTTTTGGTGAAGTGGACGAGTAAGGTTGGGATTAGCGTGAATCCGGCCAAAATGGAATTATTTTCATCAGAGAATATAGGGTTCCTTCGTTTGAATCACCGTCGATGGAGGGTATATGGCTTGCTCTCACTGATAAAGCTAGATTTCTTGGGTTCATCTTAGATAAGAAATTATGCTGAAAGCATAACATTCAGGAGCGAGTTAGTAAGGCCACTGTTGTATTGTACTCGTGTACAATATGCATAGGTAGGAAATGGGGCCTACAACCGAGGATGGTTTACTGGCTCTATGTGTCGGTCCTGTGTCCTATTGTATATTGATGTAGAGGACAGTAGCATGGGGGACGGTGCTTAGAATCACGTCTTACAGAGGTTTGTTAGAAAGTTCAAAGACTAGCTTGTGTCGCCATCAACACTTAGAACAACGACTACTGCGCCCCTCGGGGCATGCTGAACCTGACTCCTTTGGACATTCTTACCGAACAGCTTGCTGCAATGTGGCCATTCACCTTCGTGAAACCATGTCCATCACTGGAAATTCGGTTGTTCTGAACAGCTTTGCCGTTCCTGAAACCACGAACTACACCTTGCCCAAATATGTGTTTGATAAGAACATTTACTGCCTGATCTCCTCTCGGGAGAAGTGGATGGATGGTACCGCTCTAGAATCTGATGCCATAGACATTTTTACTGACGACTCCAAGACTGATGATGGTATCGGGGCAGGCGTTTACTCTAAGATGTTGAGTATCAGACTGTCTTTCCGTCTCCCGAATTGGTATCTACGAGGCTTTGTCGTAGCTGGGACATAATGTTATTGCAGTTAGGGACATAATAATTTATACTGATAGTCAGTAATAAAATTGTTTGATTCTACTGCGGCTAACTTGAAGGCACTTGTTGAATGTCGTACCTTATTGTTAAATTTGGGAAGCTTTTTCAACATTACTCTTTGTTGCATTCCGGTCCACAGCGGCTTTTGCGGTAACTGTAGGGCGAATGAACTGGCTCATGAGGGTTCCACGGGCGAAATCAGTGGTAGTTTTCGAAACGTTAGGGTACCTCTGGCAGCTTGCAAATTGGCCTTTTGCGACTGGGAAGGCAAACATTAGGTGTAGTACTGGTAGTACTTATCTTATCTTATCCAGCTTTGGGTCATACTACTTCACCGGTCTGGACGACTTGAAGAAGGTAAATGTCAGTCATCATCCGGATGGTTCACGGATTAGGTTTTGGTCGGAAGTTCCTATGTTGAGTCTATTAGTGGCATCACAAGGGATTCAGTAGTGGTCTGTGTGTGCTCCGATTGTCGGAGCAGCCCCTTTAACCTAACCTATGTTCGCTACGCCGGAAAAAAGTTAGACATGTATCACTTTTCTTGCTGGTGAGCTAATGTTGAAGTTTTCCCTTGACATTTGACTTGATGTTTGAACCCTAACTAAATCCAAAAGACAACAATGCATCAAGGAGACACTCCATTTTCCCATAAATTCTCATTTCGTAGCTCTGTATCGTTTCTTTGCCTCTATTTTTTCTGTTCTATTCTGCTCGTAAAGCAACGCAGCTGACACTCGTATAAGTATTCTCCTAACCCTTGCCGTGTAGATTTTCATTATCCGCCTAATATCGGAGTGGATGGAAATTTCCACACGTTGCCATAGGAAGCAGAATGGGCAATAAAAGGTATCTTTATTGTTCAATTTAAATAATTTCGCCAAAAGTTCATATCTGTAATAATGGCTACATTTTATTATATTGTACCACGCAACATTGTCCTCGGATGCTGTGGTTTGCCATTAGTATCTGAGTCCTGTGGGCGTTCACGAGAGCTCTATCCACCCGCTTTTTCCCTGATTTCGTGTTATATTATTGTGAAAATGTAATTAGTCTCCAGCAAGGTTAAAGAACGAAAGAAGTATCAGGCTAGGCGTTGCTTGTGGCTGTGGGTTTGTTTTATTTATATTTGACATGTGTTCAGGCTTGTCGTGGGCTTTTGTTTAAGATGGTTTCATTTGAGAGTTTGTGGACCTGTCGTATTTAGTTGAACAAATAAATGTGTAAATTACTTTTTGTATTGAAATTGCGTGTCGCATTCGTCTCAGCACCCCCGATAACCATCGCAGAGGAGTAGCCGTAGGAGGAAACATTTTTCGAAGATATACACTTATTTCGCTTATGAAACATTGCTTTGCTGAGTTATTCGCCATCGATGAACGCTTCGATGAAAAAGGGTAAAAAGTCATCAGAGAAGTTGCTGATGATTTTTTTTTCATTTTTCATCGAAAGCTTTGATATTTGCTCAATTATCTTCAGGAGAAAACAGCTACGGTAGGTTGGGTTAGACAGCAGCCGCATCAGCACAGCACACTTAGACCAAAAACCGTAGGTCCGTTGTGATATTCCTATTCGTATTGTAATCGGCCCGTCTGCGATTCGAACTCCACTTCCCAAGCAAATCGATTCGCTTATGTGTCGACCAATGGACGACCCGTGTGAGCAGCTCTATACATTTGTTTGGAAATTGGAGTTCAAATCGCAACGAGCCTATTACGAGACGACCCGTGTGAGCAAACACTTAGGGTATCACAATGGACCTACGGTTTTTGGTCTAAGTGTGCTGTGTTGATGCGGCTGCTCTCTAACCTAACCTAACGAAGACTGAAAAAGAGATTTCAGCCTACCCAAAAGTTAAAACCATCCAGAGCCAGTTCTGAAATAGAGAAGTTAATCCACCTCCACGTCTCATAATTTCCCTAGATTATCGAAAAAGTATTCACCGAGAGTTGGCCATTTCCTACTTGCCAGCGCTGGACATTCGCAAAGAAAATGAAAAACAGCTTCCTCCTCATCCTCATTTCCACAGCCCCTACAGAAATTATTATGCGGAAGCCGAAGCCCGAACCAATGAGAGTGCCCCGTGATCATGATACAAGGAAGACAAGATATGTCGTTCCCGCGTTGCATTTTCGTATTTTTCTGCGCATCACGTCACGTCAATGGCTCGTATACACTTGAGAGAGTGGTGGTTCATAACTCTCAGCATTGCAATCCTCGCGACAGTATCGCTTCGCTTGTTGAGGAAGCAGCACGCGTACGGTGAAGGACGCGCATGGTGCAGGCCGCCACGGCGAAAGATGCGCACGGTGCAGCGGTCTCTGTTTGAGATTATTGCGATATAAACACAAAAGGAAATTCGCTTCTCAAATAACACACATATCAAGCAAATCCCACACAAGAGACCGCTGTCTTCCTTGTATCATGCGCTATGCCCCACAAGGGGTTAGGGCAATTGAGAGAGAGAGAAAGAGAATGTCAACATATATATGTTCGTAACGTCTACCAAATATCTGGCCTATTACAGTGATGGCTGGTGTTGAACAGCGGAATTTATTTCCTTGGAGCGAAATATATTTTGATAGTGCACTTTTCGAGCGAAACGAACGCAGTTAATATTGTGCGATGTATGTAGTTGCTGTTATCACAAAATATGGAATAATTGCTTTATGTTATACCCCTAGCCATCCCATATATGTACATCATCACATTGAGTCTGTCACCCTCACCTTATACTACTCAATTGTCGTCGTGGACGGGATTCGAACCCGAAACGCCGGTAGTCATACACGAGGCTGACGCCTCTACACACTGAGCTACCGGTCGCCCCTCACCTTATACGAGTATACGTTTATTAATGCGTTCACTATTAGAAGTCAGCTGCTCTCTATTCAAGGAACAATTCAAAAACCTCTACATTTTTAAATTTAATCAATTTAATGTGTGCCATTTTCACCAGATGTTCCTCCCACGGATGTCACATCAATTTCAACATGGAGCCAAAACTAGGTGACGACAGCAATTACGAAAAGTTACAAAATTTCCCTACACTGACATGTTACGGATCCCTTCGGCCCGTACTTATTAGTAAAACCCAATTGCAGAGCTACCCAAAAAGTCTACACAAGTCGACGGTACCCCATCGGCAAAATCCTATACATTAGAATTTGGGGGAGCTTCTATCAACTAATTCAATATGAAAATTCATTCATTAATTTCCGTCGAAACACTTTTGATTCATATTTCATGAAACTCTCTCGGAAAGTTGGCCTGACACGTGGGGACGGATAAGCCAGGACCTGGAAAGAGTAAGGCGGCATTCACACTGTCTGCTATACGATGCCATGTCATGCGATGATGTTTTTTTTTTATTAGGAGAAAAGAAAAACAGTTCCGATGTAACGCGATGCGTTATGGATTGTGTTCACACTGCGCGTGATGCGATGATGAATGCGATGGGAAAGTGCTACGGATGCGATGAATGCACTCGATGTGGTTAGGTGAATAGTAACCACTTTTTTCGGCTCGACAGTATATTGTTGTCTGTTTTAGAAAATTTAACTACTGCTATGTCTGACTCAATTGCAGATTTTTACGCGTGCTCACCACTCCAACTAGCATCGCACAAAATGGCTAACTCAGTTACCACTCGTACTCGCGGCAATTCAGAAAGTGGTTCGTGCTAATTGCATTTTGCTCATTGTGCGCCGTTGCCTGCGATCGCACGACAACGCTCGTCATCGCGTCGCCATCGCCCGTCATCGGACGCAGTGTACACGTCGATCGCTTGATACCATATAAAATTGAAGACGAATTAAATTGAATTCTCTGTTCTTGCAACGACCGCCTCTAATCGCAAGATATAGCACGAGGCGACATGCATCGCATCGCAGGTAGTGTGAACGTCTTGTAAGGATAGTCAAAGTAATCGTTCGGTTAAAGTTAGTTCATGCATACACACTGTTGGATAATATCGAAGAATGTGGCGCCAAAAAGATGGTAATGTACTAGTACATATTATCAGAAGTATGCACACCAAATTTACCACGAAAAAATTAACGTTTGGCCAGCCCATATAATTAGCAATTTTCGCAGGAATATACGCTCACAGGGCTTTACTGGAACTATTTATATCGTGTGGGAGTGGATGAGTAATTGCATAAAGCATTGTAATCATTCGGCTGATGCCTAGTATTTATGGTACATCGTATTAATTAACACGTATATAAACGTTACTTCGCTTATATTTCATGATTAAAATATTAAAGTACGCAGAAAGGGACACGATGAGGTTGCCCTGACCCGGGAGAGCAAATTAATGAGCAGGAAATTAATGCAAATAGGGTTCTCTGTTCCCAAATGAGAGGAATAAATTTATTTAATAAAATGGAAATTAGAAAGTGCTACGAAACCACTTTCAGTGTTTTAAATGGATTATTACGGCGATAATGACAATTAAGGAGCAATTCTTCTTTAAGGACGTTCACCGCCAACTTGAACTAAAAGTGCCTTTGGTCAGTTACACAATTTTCCATTTGAACAGGGACATTGACTCTAAGAAAATTCAAAGAAACGTAAGAGAAAAATATGATAACTGCTGGAGTCCAGACGGCCCGAACCCGAATTCGGGCTGTAGCGTCACGATAGTGATGATGATGCGCCCAGAGTCCATACAAAAAAAAATCCCATCCTGCTTGGTATCGCATTGGTTCCGAAGTTAACTACAATTTACAACAGGTATCGGAACGAGATGCATATCCCATGCCATTTATGAATTCGATTCTAGACAAGCTGAGGGACGCCAAATACTTGTCTACATTAGACGTCAAATCGGCCTACTGGCAGGTGCCAATGGCGGAAAAATCAAAAAAATTTACGGCCTTCACCGTTCCCAATCGAGGACTGTTTCAGTTCAAACGTATGCCATTCGGTTTGCACAATGCTCCGGCAACTTGGCAACGCTTAATAGACCGTGTTCTCGGACCAGACCTAGAACCCCACGTTTTCACGTACTTAGATGACGTAATTGTAGTTAGTCAGGATTTTGACACTCATATTTCGATTGTGAAGGAAGTACTTAAGAGGTTACGGGAAGCCGGATTGAGGGTGTCTAGAGACAAGTGCGACTTTTGCAGAGCGGAACTAAAGTATCTTGGCTACGTGATAAACGAGAATGGTTTAAATGTGGATCCAGAGAAGGTAGAGTGTCTTTTACGGATTCCTCGTCCCACTAACGTGAAGGGAGTTCGTCAATTCCTTGGGATTGTGTCGTGGTATCGGAGGTTTATCCCGGATTTCGCCACACTCATGGCACCGTTAACTACTCTTCTAAAGAAAGGTAAAAAGTTTGTATGGGACGACGTTTGTGAAAGAGCCTTTGCCTTGGCGAAGGTGAAATTATCATCAGCCCCAATTTTAGCATGTCCCGACTATGAACTGCCTTTTATCATCCAGACCGACGCATCCGATTTTGGGCTGGGAGCCATACTTGCCCAAAATGCAGGTGACGGGGAACGAGTCATATGCTTCCTGAGCCGATCGTTGTCAAAAACGGAACAGAAATATTCAGCTACTGAAATGGAGTGTTTGGCGGTGGTATGGGCCATCGAAAAACTGAGGGCATATGTGGAGGGGTTCCGGTTCCAAGTCATTACGGATCATCATTCGTTAACCTGGCTAAATAATTTGAAAGATCCGAACGGGCGATTAGCAAGGTGGGCGGTCCGGCTACAGCAATACGATTTCGATATTATCCACCGGAAAGGAAAAGAGCACTTGGTGCCAGACGCCTTATCGCGGTCTGTTCCACGTATTGAGGTAGTGACAGATGCAAAACTTACTCAAGATACTTGGTTTGAAAAAATGTTGAAGCAAGTAAAGGAAACACCGTCCAAGTTTCCAGATTGGCGGATAGAGTCCGGATCATTATGGAAAAATATACCCAGGATTTACCCTAATCTGGACGGTAACAGTTGGAGAAGAGTCGTTCCTAAAGGCGAACGAAATACCGTGTTGCAAAGATGCCACGACGACCCAAAAGCGGGTCATATGGGTTCGCAGAGAACTCTTGACAAGGTGTCCCAAGATTATTACTGGCCGAAAATGTCAACTGACATCCAGAGATATATCAGCAGGTGTAAAATCTGTCAGGCGGTTAAGGTTGAGCGGAAACGACCTATCGGTCAAATGTTCTCTAGGGAGGGAGAGGCGAAGGAACCCTGGGAGATGTTGTGTGTCGACTTGATGGGACCTCTGCCCCGGTCGAGTAAGGGCAACTGTTTTATCCTGACTGTGTTGGATTATTTCTCCCGGTTTTCACTTATTTTTCCTCTTCGTTCAGCTACAGCATCGGCCATTACTAAAACCTTGGAGGAAAATATATTCCTGTTATTCGGGGTTCCAAAATATGTAGTGTGCGACAATGGGGCGCAGTTTCGTTCCCATACCTTCTTAGACATGCTTAAGGAGTATGGTTCCAAAGCTAAATTTACTGCTCTGTACCACCCTCAGGCTAACCCCGCGGAACGTTTAAATCAGAACGTGAAACGCATGTTACGGTCGTATATTGATGATAACCACCGGCTTTGGGATAAGAACATTGCGAAAATTGGTTGTGCACTTCGCACTTACTCACGCGAGGTTATGAAGTGTTCTCCCTATTTTGTGAACTTTGGTAGGGATATGATTACGTCGCGAGAGGCAGTGACGAAACCAGTGGATGGGATCGATACTGTAGATCCACATTGTAAGGCGAGATTACTTCAGCAGATCCGGTTGGAAGTGGGAGAACGCTTGGAAGAAGCGAGTAAAAGCAGTAAAGGGCGGTACGACCTGCGCAAGCGAGCTATTCCATTTCACATAGGAACCCAAGTGTGGCGCAAGAATTACGTGCTATCAGATGCCACTAAATTCTTTTCGGCCAAATTGGCTCCGGAATTTGTGGGACCGTTTACGGTACACAAACAGGTATCACCGTGGACATACGAGTTAGTGGATAGCAATGGGAAAAGAACGGGTATATGGCATGCTAAGGACCTAAAGCCGTATGTGCAGTGATATTATATGTAACACTTAATTGTTGCCACCAGTACGTAATATACGAGTAATATTGGTATAATTTATTCGGGAAGACATTTGTTTATGAATTATAAGTGGGTGAAGGATGTATAGGTTAAGTAGTAGTAGTTTCCATTATTATTTTGAGTGTTGGATTCAAAGATATTGCAAATAGGACACACAAAAAAATTGCAGAAATAGAAGACTAGTGGAACGTTAAAGTATAGTCATTCTTGATAGTTTTTAAAAATTAGTTTTAATGGTTCTTGGTGGAAGATATAGACAGTAGAGTACTATTTTCTAGTTCGTAAGACGTGTTATTGGGGTTTAAATAAGGATAATGGGAGTAGCTGATATATGTATGTGAATTTCTTGATCGGAACGTTAATACCTCCATGCGGTGGAACGGAATTGTTAGCTTGTAGTCCTGGGCCTTTGATCGTAGACTCGGTTAGTACGTTTGGAGTGGCTTTTCATACGTAGAAAACCCACTTTTAACAGGGGGGGAGTTGTCACGGATCCAGAGCTGCACCTTGCGACCTGTAAAGGAGAAAGTTAACCATTAGATATTACGGCGGCAATTAGGGCGTGGTGGCATAGTATACTCACAATAACATCGGGAACAGCGATTTCATGGCCAATATGTGTACGATGTCATCCAGAACGCGGCCAGTATCTGGAAAAGTACCACAGAGTAATTCGTTCTAGAAAGTAAATGTAAAAAAAAGAAATACTTATCTGACTGTCGTCGTCAACGCTTCCACCAAGTCGATTAAGATTCTGTCCGTCGGCCGAAAAGTAAATAAACACTAAACTGTCAATCAGTCAATGTGACAGGGACTGCTTTATCGACATCGTGGAATGTACTAATACGATACTAAGAAGCGGAATTCTCGTATCGCGTGAATAACCGATCCATGAAAATATCCGTTGGTCCGATACTATTTAAGCCAGGGAAAAGAAACGGAACCCTCTTTGTTTGATTTGGCATTTTGGATGAAAGGCATCTCGGATGAAAGGATTGAGGATCGAGGACACAGTAGTGAGAACAAGAACGGATAAATTGTGGATGAATCCACGGAGCCCAGGCCTGGCGAGCAAATTTGTGAAGAGTGTGCGGAAAACGTAGACGGAAGAACGGAACGAACGTGAGCCAATTCCTCAGGGATCGTCATCGTCGTCGGAATATTGATAGTGAGTAAAGTAGAGCCGCCACCCAGGTAGGGCAAATAGACTAGGGCTAGTGTTAAGGTAGTGTTAAGTTACAGGGTAAGGACGTTCAATATTACGACCGGTCGTCTTTTTGCTTTTTAAAAATCTAAAAATACTGGATTCGTTACGTAGAGAGTTAATAAATATTGTGAAAATCGTATGTGACGCGCTTTGGATTTTCATGAGCAGTTAGTTTTTAACCGTGTATTCCGTGTCGGTGGTCACAGTGAGCAACACTCCCTTCCGCGGGTTCGTACTTTTTCGCGGAAAAAGAACCAATCACTGGCGGTCAAAAAAATACTAAGTACGTGGCGCCCGCGACCCTTCTCCAAGAGTTGGTCGGACGGCCGTAAGACCGCGGACACGGTGTAACAAACGCTAATCCGGAAATAAAAGCACGTTTAGTTCCATAATTAAAACAATTTTCATGGTAAAAATATATAACGAATCAATAGATCTTCAAAGACAAAATATGTTGAACAATTACTAAACGTAATTTATAAATACATATAATCGTCCGTGTCCATTGCCACTAAATCGAATATATCCATTTAATCGATTCGATTCAAGGGACGGGCAGTAACCACATACTAGGAAATATACAACTCAACATTCAATTAGAAGCTTAGTCCAGACACGTACATTTATTAGATGGATTCAATTCTATTCTGGCTCATTCAGTGAACTCGAAAAGTTTTCAATGAAGTCAACGGTCTGTACATGTTACTACTTACCTCAACCACTTGTGGAGCGTGTCGCGTCAGAGCCAGCTGGTGTTTCATTAGGTTATGACAAGTTTCGGATGATGCATGTTGCTGACATTCACATCCTGTACCTTAAGTCGCCTTCTACGACAAGTCGCTATATGCTGGCGCTTTTCTTACGCCCCACACCAAAGGGATCTGTACATAGAAACAATGTATGTATGTATGTAATATAATTTCTTTATCGGACTAAACCAGCTATGAACTTGTCCATTGAAGTACCCAACCTTGGAACACATGTCAACGTAGCGGAAATTTCATGGATATCACCAAAAGAACAACTCAAAAATACCCTTCAAATTGAATGGGCGCCCACGGCAAGGCATCTACTTCGTAAGGACCGATTAATACTTTTTGTTCAACTATCAAAATACCATAATTGGTTAGTACTCATTCAGAAATATCTAAAACCAAAATGTTTTGCCCCAGAACGACTAAAAGGCACCGGGAAGTCGTCTGCCAGTCTCCATCTCCTCACCGACAGTGTCCGTCTAATAAACTCTTTGTCGAACTCGTCGACTTGTCGATAAAGGCAAAGTTCGAAGGTTAGAATCACCACAGAACAAGTATATAGCAATCAACCCCAAACTGTGACGAGTGGTATCACATTCACTCTCTTAACTTCGACAATGGGTCGTCTCTTTTGCTAGCCACAATCATCTAGCTTCCGAAAAAAGGGGCGAAGGTTGCGCACTAAATGGTCGGAGATTTTGTGTGGTTAGTTTTTCCTAACCGCTTAGAGCAACCTTGGGAGGACTGCTACGTTACGTTACGCAAGTTATCCTCTATAAATATGGAAAATTGTCAGGACATACACAAGGGAAGTATGTGAGTAAATTTGAATTGAAGATTTTTTTTTCTGTCACATGGGTGTGTACGCAAAAGGATAGGCGGATAGCTTTAGTTAATGGCTCAGTGCGAAACGACAAAAAGCAGCAGTATGCATGAATATTTTTTGTATGCTGTGCGAAATAGTTCAAGGAAGTCTTAGGAATTGGGTTGGGCTCTCTTGTCCATATAATTAATTGTTTTCGGGTTGGCGAAAGAAGTGGGGAAAGCTGATGTGTCATAGGGGATGTATATACTGTTTTATGTTAATTGCCTTGACCCCTTCAGGGGCATGGGCGCGTCAACATCTATTGACAAGCTCGGAGCGCAGTGGGAGTTATATTTGTACCCAGACGCAGTTTTTGTTCGCGTCAAGGATCGAACCTCCATTCCTTAGATCATAGAGCGGTGACAGAACGAACAAGGCCATCGAGCGCGTCATGTTATACTAGTAACTGCGAAACGTGCTTTAGGGTCACCACACACTTTCGAACACGAACTCAAACTCGAATATGGTACAACAATTCTCTGAATGGCGCATCACACACACACACTTCACACGAATCCGAAGAAAAAGGTCCACATGAAGCCTGTTCGAGTACGTGGTTGAGAGTGTGTGACCGAGGTTTAAGGTAGTCAGAGAAGTGAGAATAGCGATTTAGTTTTTAAAAAAATCACGCTTCTAAGGATTCTTTGATTAGATCAGTTTAGATTAGAAGTAGGACTGAACTCAAGCGTGAATTGAATTACCAACAATAATTTGACCTAGGGCACTGTGTCTGAATTGTCCACAAACAATGCGACCCGACGCAGCGGTCTATTGCGCTGCATTGAAAATTTCCATAAGTAGATCTAGGTTGGTCTCGACAACCTTGGTTTTATTGGGCATTGACTCCGAATCACCAGCATCTATACGTTTTGGGACCAAGTATAATGAAACTTTTTTCATGGATCCTGTACAGAGTAGTCATCTCTTGAGAGTAGTGGGGTGCGTAAAATACGATATGCGACCAAAACTAATTAATTGAAGAAAAAAAAACATCTTCGGAAACCTAAACGCGACAAGCCTTAAACTCACAATACTCAAAACGATTCAAAGTCCCATGAAAGGACATGGGGCTGCACCAGTCAATCTACCAATCTACGCACAGACGGGAGTGAGTAGAGAAAGGAAGAAAAATCGAATTTAGCCAGTGGAACAGAATGTGGAATGGATGCATGGACCAAATGCGCCGACTAGCCTTGCGCAAACTTAACCACTTCAACCGCATGTCAAGATCAATATCTTACTGCGATACTACGCCCGCATGAACTTTTTATCGTGCACTTTGTTAATTTCTCAAGTTAAGTGCCTGTAAAAAATAACACAGCACAGTCGCTTGGCTTTTATCGGCAATCACTCGCCATGATGTCTCATCTACAACGTCTGCCACGTTGGTGGTTTACCATTCACTTCCACTAAATTTCTTCAATGTAAAGTTTTTGACGATTGTGAGTAGAGATTTCGGTTTATTAATGCCAAATAGAATATTACAACACAGGTGAATCAAGATTACTCCCTAGCGTTAGCATTAATTCAGCTGTGAGTGATTTGTTGTTATTAGGGGAGAAATAAATTCTTGACTTGAATCCACCTGTTATACGCCACTACGACTATATACCAGTTACAGATAATTTGCTTTTTTTTCTTTGTGCTGATTAATGTTTCGTGGTAGTGGAGAGCCAAGCCAAGTCATTGTTGACTTGGAGTAGCAATGACCCACTCCACTTTATTCTTAAAAATAAGCTATGCGCTCATACGTAACTAATACAGGAACATTTTCACTAGAAAATAATTCGCACCCATGTCGTACAATGCACACTATATATAGTGTAGACATTCTACCCAGGAACGTACACCAATTTAGGTCGGAGTACAACCTGGTCTGATGGGGCTGCTTTCCCGATGGACTAAAACAGCTACTGGAGAGTGCAAGAGTATAAGAGTACTCGTATATTGTGTGAATGAAACCGGAAGGCAGGTGGAGAGTTGGTTTCATGCTGATTAATTTTTCTCGTCGTAGCAGATAGCTAAGCCCAGTGCTGTAGAAGTTGCTACTTTAGTAGCATTTTGATACTATTTCGTCAGCTCTGCTACTATGCTACTCTTACTTAAGTTTTGATACTCTCATAAGCAGTGAGATTGCTTGGTACAATTATTTGCGATTTTAAAGTCATTTCATCAGTAGTGATCACTGATCTTCTTTTATTCTGAATACCACATGACAAATAGCTGTCCTCTTGCGGAAAACATGGCTTCAAGCCATGTCATTGTTGATTTGGAGCAGAAGTTACCCACTCCTCAGTCACTGCTAAGGGTAATCGAAGCCCAAAATCGAACTTGCGCTACTTGGGCGAGAGGACTTTCCAAATCGTTGTAAACTGCAGTCGTGTTCACGCTGTTCCCCAAGTATGAGTATGAATCCACAAAACTGAAATTCCTAATCGAGAAAAGGTCAATTATCTCCCAATCTCTATATGAGGCTGGATATAAAAAAAGAATGTTATGATATACCTATATACAACAAAGTAAGTTCATACTGTTTAAAGCAGTGTGGATTTTCAGTTTGCAGATTCTGAGATTGGGGATTTTCCCTAAAAAGAGAGCTGACTAGGAAAAAATATGATAAGCAGGAGGATCCTTGCCGAACTGTAGTTTTGCTTGCAGCGCGGGTCCACTCCACCATCGAAACATGGTGATGCGAGGATTTGATTGCGAATAATTGCGATTTCTTATTTTTAGACGGTAGGGTTACCTACCGTCTAAAAATAAGAAATCGGTCCTGTTTCGATTCATTAAGATTGCTCGAGACATTCCTCAATACACCCACACCCAACCAGAAATCCTCTTAGTATGGATGAGCTTACACGTTTTGTCAACTTGTACATTTTCCCCCTCTATCCCTTCGTGTTTAAACAAAGCCATAAAAGGACAAGTATATGTATACATAGGAATATATGAAAGAGAATTTATTTCCACTGTCATGCCAGAGCTCACATTTCAGAAATTCCCAGCCTACACCTCGGTATACACACATAGGATACGAGTACGTGTCTGAAGTGAACTGCTGACGTCATTGGGCTCTTTTAAAATTTATAAATTTAGTCCTTCGCTTAAATAAAGAAGAATACAAAAAAATGAACTTTTGTCGAGAGCAGTAGAGTGCTGGCGAAAGCATTATCAGGGAGCACATGTATAGCCCTACACTGTACGCTTAGCATTAGTTTCGAAGAACGATCTGAGTGTTTACTTGTGGAAAAAAGGCGGATATCTCTTGAAGAATTGACATGTCGATTATCAGTAAGAGGCTTTTTCGTGGTTTTCCTCTTTTCCTTTTCCATGATTTTCAGAATGTTTTTTTTTAAATCTCCAAAAATCTCTTTTAGCTTAGGAATCGTGCTAGGTGGTACGATGTACAATAGTCACTATGGTTTGGTTACGCAGTCCCACGGCCAGCTTTAACTAAACCTGAATTGTTGCGCTTTCTCTTGAACCGATCTGAAAATTGGCGTGGGATTGTTTTTTAGTATTTCTACCGGTGTTGTCGTTGTGGTAGCAACGCGTGAGTCGTTGAAGGGGTTTGTCAGTATCTACCAGTGCCGAGTAGTATGGTGCACTCACTTTGGTTGCGGAGTCCCACGGCTGAACATAGAATCTCCTAAAACTGAGTTGTGACGCTTTCACATGAACCGACCATGGGTTTCTTAAATGCTGTTATCACGGATTCGTAAGTAAACTAGCGCTAAATATAGCGGTGCCGTTGCATTAGATCTTGATGCGATCGTCTTGTGAAAAAAATCAACGATCTCGCTTTTAACACACAGTAATCGAAATACACCATCAGAACAAATGTTGGCGAGCTTTATATCGCTGGAGATAGGTTAGGTTAAAGAGGCTGTCGAGAATGACTCAGCACACATAGGCCATCAAAGGGCCTATTGTGGTATCCATCAGGATATACCCAACCCTTCTAAGTTATTAGCCGCGTTCGTTTCATTGGATTTCGATGTCAGACCGACCACAAGTGAAAAGAACGCCACGGATCTACGAAGAGCGAATTTAAACAGCCACCGTACAGATACTTTGCCGCGTGGGAGCGAATTGCGGGCTACATTTAGATGGGGGCGAAGCAAATTGACGTTCAACCAGTTCACTTTCAACTCTGATCTGATGAGATCCCATACAAGACCTGGATCAAAATCGGTCTGTCTTTTTGTATGGAAATAGACTGAGATCCGGTGAAATGATTTATAGAATTGGACCAGCCAGTGCTGGCAATAAACTGATAGAGCCTGAACGGGCTCATGCCCCTTTCGTCTTCCAACTGAAAGAAGAAAGAGTCCCCCAGAAAGTCCCTTCTCCTCGCGGCCAAGGCAGCACATGTGTATAGAAAATGAGAAGTATTCGCATATGCGTTGTTCCCACAAACAGCTCTATGTAAAAGAACGAATCCATTTGCACCGCGTCACTATCAGCGCTGCGTATTGAGTACGCGTGAGCCCTTATCTGCCTTGGGCATAAAAGCGACCTTTATCTCTTTCCAGATGTGAGGAATGTGAACTAGCTGCAGACAAGTGTAATGAACCATATTCTGGTCTGGTCGTGCTGCTTCCACTGACAGATCGAAAGCAGCACCTGTTGAGTAGGATCTGTCGGTGGTACGAAACCAGAGGCCGAAGGTACCATTACAACTGGACCACGATGCGAGCGCGAGGGCATCTGAGCCGTCCACCAACAATTCCAACCTTAACGGCCCATTTTTTTAATCCTCATTTTCGCCTCTCCTGTTTGTGTTGTTTTCCCCAGTCCTGTGAATTCCTTTTAATATGTACGGACAGGGACAACGAGCGGCAACAACCACGCCCAAGTCTCCCGAACTGAGCTACAGCAAGCATAGGCCGCTGCTTAGCTCGTTGACAGGCTTTTTTATTCGTCAGATGGCACTGCCCGACCTACACGGTCATTATTAAACTCTAGGCTCCGTTGCCACGGGCATCCTCGGATACCCACCTACCCGTCCATTACACAAGCCCTGAAGATAGTCTCTAACTTCCACCAGAAAGCCGGGTATAGAAGATTTGTTGAAAGGATTTTGCCAAGTCTAGAGGTCTCGCTGGAGATGATTTTGTCTAAAAACAGATAAGAACCAACATTCCGTACATAATGCAATGCCGCCCTATGGACATAGCAATTCCAAATATTCCAGACATCAGTCATTTACCTCAGACTGCTTAAAACAGTACTTCCAGTGAAGGCCTGACGTCGGGTGGTAGCGCTAAAAGTGATGATGATGATATAAATTCATCCTATTTTATTTTTCTTCGCGGTGATCCCTTTTCTCGGTAGTTCGTTGTTGACAAAGAGGGAGTATTCGTTGACCTTCCGGTATATGGCTACCCGAAGGGAAATACAAAAACGAAATACAATATTTAAGGACTGCCGCTTTCATTTCGAATTCAAAAGGATTAGGATGTTTGGGATGTGGACTTTTTTTGTTTTGCGGTATTTCTCAAAATTCCCTCTATTTCAGATGAAACAAATTGAAAATAAGAAAGTGCGTATTTTGTCGGGGATATTGCTGAAATATGATGCCTTTGGGAATAAAAGGGATATCCCGAAAAAGGGACCAAGTTAAACAGATTACGAATTATTTAGAAAAGTTTTCGGTTTTGTTTTTAATTTTTCGAGCGACGACGGATGCGACTTGACGACCGATTTGAAAGGTGAAGAGTCAGGCAATAATTTAGTAGTAGAAACGGAAGTCATTGACATTATGCAAATTAATTCGTAGAGCTGTAGAAAATAGTCAATAAACTTTTTAATGACTTATCATTGGGTTCATTGTGATACCACACAGGAGTGAAATACTCCCCTCCAGCCTGAGGAAACAATAAACCGATTCAGTCTACCAGCATCCACCGTCGCCAGCTCCACCAAGTCGGTATAGAAAAATGTTCCAAGCGTTCTCATTTTCAAGTATACCAGAGCCGGACACTCGCAGAGTAGATGAGTGGTACTCTCCTCCTCCTCATCGTCACAGCTCGTAGAGAAGTCGTTAAAAGGAAGCCCGAGTCTTCATGCGTAATCGGGCGCACGCATGAAGACTCGGGCTTCCCAGTGTCTAGTTTTGGCTCCTAAAACCGCACTGAAGTTCTTCTTACAATTAGTCAGCGACCACAACCTCATGAATCGACATAAATCTAGTCTAGGCCACATCATCGTCGTTAACCAACACGTGCTGTTAATTGGGCATCTAGAGTTAGCCTTACTAATCGCGGACGAGCTGATTACCGATGTTTCGCTGATATTAAGAAAGCGCCTCCGTTGTCCTCCTTCGAGCCAGCTCATCAGTTTTGGTATTACCGGAAAAACCGTTATGATCAGGTATCCAGCGTTGCTTAATATTAGAGAAATTACCCATCTCTGAGCGAGAGGTGCAGCAATCCGCAATCAGCCTGACTGTCCGTATAAATGACGTCTTCCGAAACCCTGATAACTTTACGCCCCAGCCAGAACATAGCCCCCTTAATTGCCGATAGTTCTGCCTGGAGAACGCTACAGTGATCTAGAAGATATTAGATAAGTCTGAATTCAATCATTCGGAGTAGACGCCGACTTCGAATCTACGAATTTTCTTGAATATGTTATTAACCAAGTTTCAAACTCTTTGCATGATTCTTTTTGAACGACTCATTGGAAAGAATCAGAGCTTATGTACTGGCACATTGAAAAGAGTCATTATGCCAATCACTATTGCTGATGCGTCCTTTCAAAATTCGTTTAGGTGTGGGGTTATCGTCTATTCGTTGTACATGCTCTGTCCATTGATGACGATATAGTTTGGCGATTCTCGGAACTTCCAGCTCATCGTACAGTTCGTACAGCTCATGGTTGTGCCATCATTTCGGTCGCAAACGACTCCGAAATTTTGCCAAAAAACCTTTCGTTCAAATGTATTTAGCATGTATTCGGAGGCTTGAGTTAACACTCTATTCAATACCTCCGCAGTACATTGATTGCCCGGGGAGGTGGTTGTCATTGCTAGAGTGTATATTTGCCTGAAAGGATCAGCCTACCACCTCAGGCCAGCAAGCCGTATGAGTTGATACCACGCGTCGGTTGTTCCCTCGGCCACTTGATGGTACTCTTCCTCGAATTCCAGCGTAGGAACCTCACCAACAACCACTATTAAGGTTAATATGACTGTAGCAGCTAATAGGTTAAGAATCCAGTTAATAGCAATATGGCTCCGCATCCACCTCAACGCGATGAATTGTTGAACATACATACTTGGAAAACAGTGGCAATCCCTAGGTATGAAAATTCAATGGTGTGGCCTCACTATACAAGCACCTGTACTTTTATCACTGTTCCGATAGCATGCTGTTTTCGTCGCTCTGGTTGAGCCCCAGGACTCGAAAGTTCCCTTGCTTCCGGCACTGTATCGCAAGTAAGAATGTATCAAATGCCTTGTTCCTACTTACGGTGAAATATTTACCAGCGATAATGGTGTTGTTTCTCCCACGCTCCTCCATTGGCATAATATTGCAACAGACAAGCAAGTATTCTACTATTCAGTCTACTACCGAATGATATTCAGAGGTCATGAGATTTTTTTCTGCACGCCACTTACTCTTCGTGTCTTTCGACAATTCGAAAAGCCCATTCTCCGTTTTACTACACCATAAACAGGAGCAACAGTCGAGAATTAACCACAACCACTTTCTTGCCATTCCCCGACCGTAACCTTTAACAACAAGTCTCACTCACTGGTGAATAGACATTGATTTCCACTAACAAGACTTTACCATCCACTAAACACACAAACGAACTTTCTGTAGGATTTCGGTTCATCAGACATTATCGATCCAATAACCTAAGATTACCGACAAGACAGGTGAAAAAAGGATATGAACCGTGTCATGAAACTGAAACCGAATATTCCCGGGCGCTATCACAGTAACACGCGTCTTTCGTCAGCTTAGGCGTGGTAGCGCCTTTCGCTTGATGACTAAATCAAAACGTACACGCTCCTTCCTTACGTTCAACTCCTGCGGCAAGAAATTTAGTCATGTTGGAGATTTTCTTACGTAATCGCAATAGATTTACTTTTCAATTTGTCGAGATCAAAATTGATTCGTCCAAAATAAGAAAAGAAAAAAGAATATATATAAAAAAAAGTCAGGAAGAAGAGATGACGATTCATCAGGAGAGAGGAGCGGGATGGTTAGACTGACGGGCATAGGAGACAGGATCGGAATGCTTAGACCCACTGGCATGGTTGTTTAAACTGCAGGATCAAATCGGTATAAATATATTTGAAGATATAAGTATTTTCCATTTGAATGAAAGCAAGGATAATAGGTTTGTCAGGACAGCATCACGTAGTCGGGATATGTCGCAGAAGATGACTAGGGATGTTGCTATGCAATATGCATGTGTGTATCCCATTCGTATTATAAAGGATAATGTGAAATGGTTTTGAATTTGAGGTGGGGCATTAAAGGAATATCAGAAAGTCTTATCTACCGTGGTTGGGTTTTAAGTTGACAGGGTGCAAACATATCCGATATTGTTGGATGAAGGAGTCTGAGGGGCTTGGGGAGCGGAAGGCTCTGAAGGTGACCGAATTGAACGGATATTTATGGGGTATTTTTAAAACTTTCTTTCTGCTACGTTTCAATATTCGCCAAGTGAGTTGGGCGAAATCCTGAATCGCTTGGTGTATTACATGGAATTATTTTCTTATATTTTCACTGTGTCTGTTATTTCTTTAATTGTTCATTCTCAGAACCTTTAAATTTGAGATTCTGTATTCCCCAATCCCCACAAAGGGCTTTTGCCCTGAATTCAAAAGCACATTTGAATATTTCTATTATATATCGAAGAGTCCATAATATTGCAATTCTATTTCAAAGAATGCAAGTCACCATGGATTTTCCGACTTCCTTTCATAAATGAATCCCATAATATTCTCATTTCGCATTGACAAGGATTCCAGCCAATCTTATTGCTCATCAATATGCATCGCAACGATACTACGTTCGCACTTTGATATTGCTTCTGATATTCCGGAAAATAGAGTTGATTCTTATGAAATATGCAATTCCATTTTTGTTTCGTTTCATAGAAAAACGTGTACTTATAAAAATATATTTCTCTGCGGACAGCGGAGCGAAGCTCATTTTATCGCATTGGAGCAGCTGATGAATTTCACACAAAGTCCATCTGATTTCCATTTTTGTTGGAATGAATAGGGAGAAGAGAGAATAATATTCGTGTTGTGGACTAGCAAGTACATATAATGTTAATTGCCTTGACCCCTCCAGGGGCATAGCCGCGTTAACATCTCTTGCTCTCTTTCTATGCCTTGTTGACGTTTCGAGAGTATATCTACTTTTCGGACATGCAGTTGCTAGTATGCACCTCTCAAAGCAAAAGATAGAGATAGATAGAACGATGGTCCGTGAACTATAGAGGTTTACAAGCACTGAGACCAGCCTGCCGATCAAGCTTGATCGCACTGATGCAGTTACTCAGAAGCTTAAACGTGGACGAGGCCATATCATTCGAGTCGGGGCACGCAATTGCATGACGACATGCTAACGCCTCGCAATGGCAGAGAATGTGAGTTGACGTTTCGGCCTCATCCTCATCGAATTTACAGCTCCATGGCTTTCAGATGACGTCGTAGACACGAATGTTCGTTGAGAAGACTACATATAGTACTAACGGGTTTAGCTGTAGCAGTTCATCAAATCTGCTACTTGAGTAGCCCGCAATTAACAACTTGACCTGCCTCAGACCCGGGAGACATTCGCAGATGGATGCGGCTTCAGAACACTCCCAGTCCCTGAGATGTTTTTAGCGGCGCATAGTGAGATCCCGCTAAAGGGCTCCGTACAGGGAAGGGATTTTCCGATGCCGTCCTGGTCAACTCGTCGGCCTCGTCATTCCCAGCAATTTCAACGTGTCCAGGAACCTAGTAAATGTGTACCCCGTTTGAAGCACCCAATCTCTGCAGAACAGACCGACGACTTACTTAGAGCTATAATGACCGCCTGGCTGTCTGTAAAGATTGCGATGCTTTCAATTTCACCTCAATTGCATGAATACAGAATGGAACCTACGCAAATGAACGGTAGCTCGACGCAGTGGACACTTAATATCTGCCCCAGTTCCCTCATTAGTATTTGAACCATCCGTGAAACAGTTGATTAAATATTTTGAAAACGGTTAACCCCAATTAGTCGCTGGAATCGTTGGGAACTATGGAGGTACCCCGGGCCTATAGTTCAAAATTCCTGAATTTTGATTTTCTCTCGACGGTCCTGGCCGAAGGTACTGAGAAAGCTGAAATCCTACCAGTGTTTGTCTGTTAATAAATAAACATTTTTCTCGGTATTCTATTAGCACAAGATAATTTTCACGTAAACTCTACTTTAATTTCACTCAAAAACATGTATCCTATGAATTTACTCCTTCTGTTTCAAACAGCTTCTTATTGTCAGTTTTCATCACAACTCTTATACACGATTTTAGCTGACTGCTAATTAAATTTTGCCACCCACCCACATGTTGCATTTTCTCCCCATCGTGATCCTATTCCCTAAAGCACTTAAATCCATTGAGTTCGTCGGATCATATTCAAGATTAGTTCGCTCTCGAATTTTCTTCGGTGATTGTTTAAGAGTTAAAATCTTACATAGTGGGCGAACTACCTTTGCTCAGAAAAGTTGTCCACGATAAATCTGAGAGGCATAAGATCTGAAAGTTCCAACTCGGAAATCTGAAAAGTTTTAAATAACTTTCGTATACATATATCTCAAAGGAACAGTTGCGAGATATATACATACTCGAATATAGTTTGAAAAAGTTGGATTGGAGATTAGTTGGACAAGAGAAAAAAAGAACCTGTGCTCCTGAAACGCCCGAAGTTGAAATTATGATTATGCCCGAACCACATTGAACGCAGAAAGCAGCGGCAACAACAACAACAACAGGCAGATCTGCTTTCACCGCTGTCGCTGCCGCTGCATTCAATCTAGGTAGCTTAAGGGGAATGCATGCTGTCTAACTTGACATTTCGCTGTCGCTGCCGCCGCTGCTTCGTTCGGCGTTCAATCTGGTACGGGCATTAGATAGGTAATTGTGCACCCCAAACTGTCTTTTCATACTCATTACACGCTCTCACTGAAAATTTTCAAAAATAACTGTCATCGATAAAGAGGGACACGTGTATTGATATACGTATATTACAGCGCCTCCAGGACCCAGTTAACAAAACACTCGCCCTCTTAAATGTTTGGTCATTGTAATTTGACGCGACGAGGAAACAGAAATACAACAATGAATTATTTTGCATTCATTATCATATTGCTTACAACATAAAACATACAATTCCTCCGTAAACTTTTTATCTTTCAATTGCAAGATACAACATTTACGAAGTCTATCATGGTCATGTCCCCAAACCAAAAGCACTGGCTCCAGACACTATGTCTGTGGATTCATCCACGGACATTTATCGTTCACATCGGCGACGCATAAAATCTTAAAGGGCCAATAAATAATGGAAACAATATCAAAGTATCCCATAAAACTCAGGAATTAAGGCCGAGGACACATGAAAACGACGAACATGATGCCTAAACATTAGATTTATTGTAATTTAGGAATAAATAACGTTTTTTATGACATCGCTTATTACGTCCGCGATTCATCATGAATAGAATAGGTAAAGCCAGTCCAGGAAGGTGGCGAATTCCTCCAGTAACGCACTGTTACTAACGCACTCTCCCTTACTCTTAGATTTCTGTGTTCTGCTATTGCGAAGTGTGAAAACCTCAATCTGACCACACCGATACACTCATCAAACTTTTATTCTGAAAGAAAATCGATAAGTGCGAATGGTTCTCAATAACCAATGACCTGTGCGACACAGGTCCCTTTGTATCCTAGTCATGGGTGGGCTTTCATCTAGGGTATTATTAACACATCATTAACATCAAAGTACGCAATCAAGTGAGGCAGATTGCCGAATAAGTTGACGGTTGCAGAATGCCGAACAGAAAGGCTGCCCATACTATGTGTATCTTGGAGTAAGCTGTCTCATTTAATCGAAATGAGGACAACGCGAAATAGGATAATCAGACGAAATTGTTTGGTTGAAGTTGCAGGATGTACACTTGGGTGAATTGATCACTTGCAAAAGTTTTGAATGGACCGACAATGGATCGAAACCTCATGCGCTGAGAATTCAGTTCTTCAGTTTTCTAGACAATTGTTTTATAGGGACGGGTTGTCGGCCCACCTCCCGAGTTTCTGCCTATGTCCAAACTATCTTTCCGTAAGTAATATAGCCACATTTGGTTGCCAGCGATAAAACCGGGGTAATACCGCTGTCGTTCCAGGGGGCGCCAACGTGAGGGATTGTGGAGAGGCCTATTGCTCGGTGGTTATACTCCTAAATAAATCATCTGGATTGTGCTGTTTTTGGCGCTTACATTTTGCGGGTTTATCTCAAGATGACTAATTAGTAATTAGTATGAGTATTTGCATTAGGCATACAATCATACTGCGCCGATATACCGGCACTGATAAACCGGCACCAAGGAATGGTAGTCAAGTCTATAGTATGTATTGTACATATGTCCGCGCTGATATGACTGATCTCAACGCCCTTATATTATATATTATTTCAGTACCTGTACCAATTTTGACGGGCTACAATTTTTTGCCAGTTGCTTGAATACCAGTTTGTAACGTGCACCGTTATAGGGGTAGATGCATGGATGTTTACATGCATGCATACATGTGTCCATATGCGTGGTATACGTTATTGAATGCATGTTTATCTATATACGTATTTGCGCATTCCTATGCATGCATTTAGTACCGACATGTACCAGTGGTATGCAGACATATGTATGCATGTATGCATCCATCTATGCATCTGCGTATGTACGGAAAAAGTATCATTCGCATCAGACGGTCGTCATAATTTTCTGCCGTCTGTCCATTTACTTTTGCGAGTCGCTGTACCCGACTGCAGCGGGTTAGCGACAACTGATAAGAAATGGACAGAATTCCGAAAGTTTTGATAACCGGCTATGAAAATGACACTTGCACTATGCAGGTAAACGGCTGAAACTCGTTTTGGAGAACGAAATCCGCTGTCCGAAAGGAGTGCCGTTGGTTTTTGTTGGAGATTTTTGGAGAAATTTCGAAAGGGAGTCCGGCTTGTGATCCCATAGAGGACGGTGGGTTTGAGCTGGGAGTCGTGTTTAGGAGGTGTCGTAAATAAGATAACTAAAAACTATAAGTGAATAAGAGATTGTCTTACAAAATTTTATAAAACATTAGAGAAGAGTCAGATCATTTGGTAAACAATCGAAGTTTACGAATCGAGGATATTTATCAGCCGTTTTCAGGCGGAGTTGATCTACGGTGGGAATCCTAACACGGTTTTTTTCGACTTTAAAAATCGGATGTCTTCGGTGGGAATGAGGCGGACGGGCTATGAGTAAATATCTGTGAAGAAGTTTTTTGATTAGTAAGGTATTTCATCAACGGTTCGAATTTGGACATACGGAAGACAAGCATTGGCGTCTAGAGGATTTTTTTTTTGTGTGTACCAAATGAGGAATATCTTACGGGGGCTATTCGGCGAAATCGCGATAGGGGGTTGCGGACGGTTCCAATCGGGAGTGTTTTGAATTTCTTTTGTTGGTTCTAGAGTCAAGAATTGAACTATTACAAGTGGAGAGCGGTCGTCCTGAAACGCGTGTGCATTCGCGTGGCACCTGGTGTGTTTGGTCGCGGCATTTACGAAAATCCACCTTGCAATCAGAGACCGAGTGGAGGGCTCCGCCGCCAGCGCAGGAGCCCCCAGGTAAGTGGGCCCCTGGTCTGTGTCGTGAACATGCACACACACACGCAATGATGCGTTTGGGTTTTGCCATGATGTAGGGCGGACGTTGAGGTCGCTTTCGTAAGGACGTGCATACAAAGTTTGGCCTATTATGGTGTTGTTAAATTGTTGGCGTCTATATGTGCCCTAGACATCTACAAAATCGTAATAAACTTGATATATTATCAATACAAGTTGGATATATGCCTGAAACCTTCTTTGCAACAAGGTAACGTGCAATTGTATCAATAAACATTTCTACTTTGTATCGTAATGAAAAAACTAATAATGTATTGTCGTATTTTCACGAACGGTGCAAATGGGCGCTTATGAAGTGTTATGAATTTGTTTTTGGGTAGTTTTTTTTTTTGAATGGAATACATATGTAGGAATTCAATTCGTTCAATGTATCTGATTTCGATTGTAACCAAATAAGAATTGAGTCGACATTTATCAGGTCATGGCATATCGAAGCGACATAGACTTCATGAATTTCTGGCGTAGAGGAGGACTGTCAGTGGGATAATGTTTTGCTGGAAATGCACTATGGTACCTGTATTGTGCGGCCACGCATTTCTTTTATATACATTAGCAGTGTATTTTGCCGTGAAGCCCTGATTTTATGAAGGGTCGCGATGAAAAAGAAACTATTTGTTATACAGACGTCCAATTTTATTACATGGATTCATATACATATTGTTGATTATTCGCTGTATCTTATATAGCATACAACAAAAGACATCACTCACCCTCATTTTTTTTTTGTCGAAGTGAGTATCGACATTTGTCCCAGTATGAAACTCTTCGACTCTCAGGCGATCCTGATATTTCCTTTAAGGAAACAAGTGGGATTTATGTAACATGTTTGTGAAAGCAACTTAAACAAATACGAAGGATTGATCTGGGTCTATTCTTGCCAAATATCTGTCTTCTTTTTTTTTGCATTTTATTTCTCTCTTTTCGAGTGAGCATTATGTATGAATGCGTGGAGGCTGACCTGTTGTATTATGGGAAAACGTAAAAACGTAGGGAGTTGATTTTAGGTTTATAAGTTTTATGGATTTTTATTATATATGGTTTTTAACATTTCATTTTTGGTTGTGTAGAGAATTATTGATTATCTCCATATATATTGGTATATTTACTTCACTATAAGAAAAAATAAATAACAATAATAAAAAAAAAAAAAAAATAAAAAAAAAAAATAAAAAAAAAAAAAAACATTTATATATTTTATGTACATATTTTTTGTAATATACCCGTATATATATACATAAGTATATATATATCAAAAAAAAAAACTGAATTTAATGAGAATTTCTGAAGAATAGTTGCTTTTGTAAAATGCGAGGCTAGATCTAAATTTTCTACCTCTCCCTCCTCTCGCGCAATGAATTCCTGAATTTTCATTTTTGGGGGATTTCCAAAATATGCGCCCGAAATCCCACGGTCGGGAGGGCTAGGTCGCGCAGGTCCCATAACAACTGGGGTCCATAAGGAGCCGTTTATCATCGGAAGGCTCGGATGACCTGAGAGGGAAAAGGATCTGTCCTGATTGGACGGTTTTCCCCGTTATTTATACATTTTTGGCCTTCGTGCCATGTTAGTCTGGCTGATGCAGCCCCATGTCCCTGCACGGGACTTTGTCGATTTTTTTTTTGAGTCTTTGGGAGTTTGGTGCAAAGGCACCACTAGTAGTTTTTCTCTTTTATCGTTAGTTGGTATTGCGGGATATTAGTTTTTTTTGGAGTTTTCTTTTTTGAGTTTTTTTGTATTTTCTCTCGGGCAGACGTGCGATTTATTTCTGTACGTTGATGGGGGAGGCCGATGGCTGCCGTGTTGAACCACCCCGCCACTCCCGACAGCTGAGCTGGTCTGCCAGCGCACGTCACGGGTGGTCATCGGAGAGGGTCTTTTGTAACCTGTTGTGGTTTCTGGCCTTTACGGCCATCTCAACCCCCGCCCTCCGGTCTCCATCGCTACAAATGGCGCCCAACGTGGGGCCCAAAATATTGAGTTTTCGTCCTTGGACGAAGAGGACCCAACACCATCTCGGGTCCTCATATCTTTGTTGCCCCACAGCACCAGTCCTTAAACCCTTCGGAGTGCTGAGGCACTCCACTCTTCGAGATTTTACTTTCTATTTGCCCAAGCAGACCTTAGGACTGGTGTACCTTCCCAATCCCTTCCTTTTAAAGTAGCTTTTCCCCTCCCTAACAAGCACTGACTTGCCTTGTGTTTGGTCTTAAGTGGTAGCTAATACCACGTGGTGAAAGGCTTCCTTTCTTCCTGAGACTCGCAGAAGTTGATAGTGTTGTCGATAATGTGACCAGGAAGAGGGGAAAACCCAGCACCACCTATTTGTGGCAGGTCAGGAGCTTACCGTACTTTCATGCATTTATTGGTTCAGATCGCCCTCTCAGCTTACTTTGATTCTGCTCTCAAGGAATTGAGCACTCGTGAAATGGGCAATGGTGCCAGCTTCATGAACCAATTCCGCGACTGTAGGATATAAGTAAGTTGAGAGTCAGCGTCTCGTCCAATCTCTTTGTTTTGTATCCCTTTTTCACCTTTCATGAAGGACTTATTTTTCTACCTTTCAGGTCATCGCATAAAATTATCGCTTAGAAAACAGGAATTTCTGCAGAGAGTGGGAGGAGAGAGGAAGGAAGACTTGATATTGAAATTGAGGCATTATATTGCATACTTTACTAATTCATTTTTTTTTCCCTGACACAAATAGCCATTTTTGTCATTACGTACTTTGACTTTATCTACATACACATACTATACCAGTCCCTGAAACTTTTTCATATTTTGATCGTTGGACAAACCCTTGAAATATTTTTGACTGACATCAGTAATTCGATAATTTTTTTGTGTACATTTTTGCCTGCTACGTAATGGATCTACATTGTAACAGAATATTTAACATACATCCAGATTGTTAATCATTATCTCTGCCGTTACAATCCTCTAAGGTAGTGGCGACACATTAATGTATACATAGTTGTTACGGAAATAGTAATACAACAACGGCATAATTCATTGCAAATATCTAATACTTATCTACTCTGGTATTCTAGAATAATACTGGAATAACCAGCTATTTTTTTTTCTCTACTAAATTAGATATAGAAGCTAAAAAAAAAAAGAATACTAGTCACGCCTTTGAAATTTTTTTCGCGACTAATTATTCTCTCGAATTTCCATGTACTTTTTCTATTTAGGATAGGACACAGAAATTCGTGAAAAAGATATATTTCCTTGTTACACCATTTTTTTTTTGGTTATTTACCACTTACTACTATTACCTTTTCTACATGACACGTATCTATTAGCCGGCACTACATATATTGGATTCCGAAAGGCTACAAATACACGTTTTTTCCTTTCGGTCGTTGTCTTTTCACAATATCTTGCTTACTGGTAGTACGATTAGTTTGTATATACATTATTACCTATCAGGACCTTACCGCTTTCATTATGCCTAATCTGGAACATAGCCCTGAACGCTTCCAAACTGGCAACGGATTGGAGGAGGAGGATGGCAATCGCTGCACCATTTGCAGTGGCGATATGCTTGCAGATGAAGACTTAGTTAGCACGCCTTGTCAGCACGTCTTCCATCAATCCTGTCTTATGAGGTGGTTGAAAAATCGAGAATCTTGTCCAATATGTCGACGTCGTGTTATTCCGGAACACCTGGTGCCGCGATTTCCATCCTCTTCCTCCAATACAGCTGCTCAGGAGTACGCCATGGGGGAGGACCAATCGTCATCAAGAGGAGCGGTGCCCAAGGTCACAAACAGACCGGTGACCCGATCACAAACCAGAAACCGACTGGACGACAATTTTGACCCGGCGGATCACCAGCCTAACGTCAATACGTCTGTGGGTTCCGCTGCAACAGCACCCCATGCAATAGAAGAGGACCTCGTCGCACAACTTTTGCCTCGTTTGCAACAAATGATTGTCTCGGCCGTACGGGAACAAGCCTCCCAATCCAGGTCCAGTCCGAATACATCTGGACTTGCACCTGATAACAGCCAAGCTGCCGAAGGTCCTCTCACAGCAAATCCTCCTCCTGTGCATAACCCTTTTAGGGAACCACCCGCTAGGCGTCCTAACTCTCGACGTCCAGGACCTCCACCTAGGGCACAAGAGCGCCGAAACGATTACAGGAACGAACACCGGCAAGAACCTCGACTAGAACATCGACAGGACCATCGACAGGACTATCGACAGGAACATCGACATGACCATAGGTACGAAGATCGACAAGACTATCGACCCGAACATCGACAGGACCATCGACAGGTACATCGTCACGAGCAACCAGCCAGACCATCCCTAGGGAATCGTGCTAATCGTGCGTACTCTCCACCTGCAAATTTTGCACAGCGATTCCCAGTAGCCAACCAGCAACCGCCGCCCCGTTCACCAGAGAAGGTGGCACAAATACTGACGTCGTGGAACCTAAAGTTTAGTGGAGAGGATTCCAGCACTACTGTGGACTCCTTCCTCTACAAGGTCGAAGTCCTCACTCAACAGACCTTAAGAGGAGACTTCGCGGCGTTGGTGAACTGTTTCCACGTGCTATTGGTTGGTAAAGCGTGTGATTGGTATTGGCGCTACCACCGTTCATATGGTTCTTTGGAGTGGGTGGCGTTACAAAATTCATTGCGGGAGCAGTTTAGAGATCGGCTAACCGATCGTGACATTTTAAAGATGATTCGAAATAGAATGCAGCGGTCTAACGAAACATTTGATGTCTTTTATGACGGCATCCTAAAGCTGACGGACCGCTTGAATCATCCTATGTACGAAACTGACCTACTAGAAGTGCTTCGGGATAATCTACGACCTGATTACCGCCGTGAAATTATACACGAGGACATACGGTCAATTCGGGAGCTGCGCACCTATGTGCTCCGAATGGAGAATTTCGACGATGAGCTCCATCGTAGCCGACCCACTCGCCAGTTTGTGCGTCCGAATGTCTCCGAGTTCCAGCGTTTTGAGTCAGATTCCGACATTGACAACGGTGTTAACATGCCGCAACCTGACTATTCCGATCGTCCAGAAGTAGCTGAGCTATCCACCCCTCTTATCTGCTGGAATTGCAGGCAGGAAGGTCATCGATATGATACCTGTAAGGCAGAGCCTCGCATATTTTGCTTTGGTTGCGGGGCGGCTAACGTATATAAGCCACAATGCCCAAAATGCACCGCGCCAAAAAACTCCACAATGAGGATGCGCAACACCTCAACATCCTCGAGGGGCACTCAGTGGGAGCCGATGTCCTAGATCCCTGCCTGTATTCCAATCAGCCACCTAGCAAGAGGCGACATGTTCAAGACCTGAGTACAGTTTCAGATACTGCTGTCCAAACGGACGTGACCCAACCAACTATGTCGCCAACCTCATCGGATTCGCCCTTTTCACCGAATCAAGCACTTTTATCTGACGTCAAACCTGACTTGTCTCCACCTGGTTTAGGTGATACTTCTACCCGAAACACCCCTCTCTATGACGCTGTACCACTTTCTTCTGCGTCTCAATCACCGCAAATTCGCTTGATGGTTTCAAAATCAGTGCAAGCCGATGACACCGAGGCGAACTCCTGGCATGACCCAATTACTCCAGGGTCCATACTACGTTCATGGCAGTGTATGCCGTATCATATTCGTTTGCAAGAGTACGAACGTGCGCGCAAACGAATTTTTGAAAATGAAGAGCTGGCTAGCTGCGAGGTTAAGCCTAAACGATCTACTCTTCGACGGCGACGCTTTTGGAAGCAGATAAAAGCCGCACGACGTTTACACTGCTCCGCGCTCCTAGTAGATAAACCGGATGATGATTTCCGGCCCTACGCGAAGGTGAAGATATTTGATGATGACGTTGTGGGACTTATTGATACCGGGGCCTCCGTATCGTGCATATCCTCGGATTATGCACGAAAGTTTGTTCAGGAAAACAAACATCCTTGGAAACGATTCCATCTCTCGTTGTCGACGGCAGATGGAACTCCTCATTCCACACTAGGACAGACTACAGGCCCAGTAACCTTTAAAGGCCAAACAAAAACCATGACCTTTTTGATTATCCCGTCACTTAGCCAAAATCTTTATCTTGGCGTAAATTTTGTGCGTACTTTTTGCCTTGCAACGGATCTATTTTCCACCAATACGCCTTCATTCACGCCGCTTGTCAATGAACTCACGGTTGATAACAATCAACATCAGTTGTCACCCGAACAAAATGCGATTCTTAGCACAGTCATTTCCAGCTTCCCTTCCTACTCCAAAGAGGGACTAGGTCGGACCAGCCTCATTAAGCATCAGATAGATGTAGGTAACAGCAAACCGATCAAACAACGACACTTCGCTGTATCACCAGCGGTTGAAAAATTGTTGTTCGCGGAGCTGGATCGGATGCTGGAAATGGGTGTCATCGAAGAGTCGCAGAGTAGTTGGGCGTCACCGGTGACAGTGGTCGTTAAACCAGGCAAGATCCGAATGTGTCTAGACGCGAGAAAGGTGAATGAGGTCACCGTCAAAGACGCATATCCGCTACCTTTGATAGACGGAATACTAAGTCGGCTGCCAAAAGCCAAATATATAAGCAGCTTAGATTTAAAAGATGCCTTTTGGCAAATTCCGCTTGACGAGAATTCGCGTGATAAAACCGCGTTCACTGTCCCGGGTCGTCCTCTTTACCAATTCGTCACCATGCCGTTTGGGTTGTGCAATGCCCCTCAAACGATGCAGAGACTGATGGATAAAGTTATTCCACCCGACATCCGCCATCAAGTTTTTGTATATTTGGATGATCTTTTGGTCGTCTCTGCAACGTTTGAGGAGCATTGCACCCTACTACGACGGGTGGCTTCCTGTATGAGAGATGCCGGCCTGACGTTAAACGTCGAGAAAAGTCACTTCCTTATGAAGGAAGTGAAATATCTGGGGCATATCATCGGCCACGGTACTCTGAAAACCGATCCGGAGAAGGTAGCCGCCGTTTCAAACTTCCCGTTGCCAAAGTCTGTGCGACAGCTAAGGCGCTTTTTAGGAGTTTGCGGTTGGTACCGAAGATTCGTTCCCAATTTTTCAGCCTTGACAGCTCCCTTAACGGATATGCTACGCAAGGGTCGTAAGTTTTTGTGGACAGACGAGGCTCTTAACGCATTTAATGCGCTCAAGGAGAGTCTTTCTTCTGCACCTGTTCTACACAGCCCCGATTTTTCGCGTCCCTTTTCCATTCATTGCGACGCCAGTCAAGATGGAATAGGGGCAGTGCTGATCCAAATGACGGACGACGGTGCAGAAGCTCCCATCGCGTTCATGTCCCAAAAACTTACGACTGCGCAGCGTAATTATACCGTGACGGAGCAGGAATGCCTTGCAGCGGTATCAGCCATTAAAAAGTTCCGAGCGTACGTAGAAGGCCAAGAGTTTGAGGTTGTGACCGATCACGCCTCACTCAAATGGTTAATGACCCTCAAGGACCTTCACGGCCGGTTAGCTCGATGGGCTCTTAAGCTGCAAGGGTTCAAATTTTCCATCCGTCATCGCAAGGGATCTGAAAATTTGGTGCCGGACGCCTTATCCAGGGTATATGACAACGAGGTGTCAGAAATCTTAGTTCAGGACGACACCTGCCTGAATATTAAATTGGACTCGCCACATTTCCAGTCTGAGGACTATCTTGAGTTGATACAACGAATACAGGAGCAACAACAACATCTTCCTGACCTAAAAGTCATCGATGGCTACGTGTACCGACGTACGGAACACGCGACTGGGGATAGTATTCAGGAGGGGCTTTCCTGGAAACTTTGGGTGCCAAAAGAATTAACGGGAGATTTGATCAAGAAGGCACATGACCACCCACTTTGCTCGCATGGCGGCGTGGGGAAAACTCTATTTCGTCTTCGCACCTTGTTTTATTGGCCCAAAATGAACCAGCAAGTCAAGGATTTCGTTTCAAAATGCGAAACCTGTAAAGCGACAAAAGCTCCGAATCAACCCCTACGTCCACCTATGGGTTCACTTACAACGCCTGATCGTCCGTTTCAACGTTTATATATCGACCTAATAGGTCCATATCCTCGGTCTAAAGCTGGAAATGTGGGAGCCATTGTCGTGCTTGATAGCTTAACGAGGTTTCCCTTCGTTGAGCCCATAAAGAAATTCACCGCCCCTGTCATCGTAGAGTTTCTTGAGAAGCGGGTGTTTCACGTCTTCGGGGTACCTGAGATGATAGTATCCGACAACGGGGTACAGTTTCGGTCTAACCACTTTAACAATTTGCTTACCCGCTATGGCGTGAAGCATTTGTACACCGCTCTGTACTCTCCACAAGCGAACGCGTCGGAGCGCGTAAATCGTTCCTTGGTGGCAGCTATCCGCGCCTACGTGAAGCCGGATCAGAAGGATTGGGATGTTAACGTGTCCAACATCAACTGCGCGCTGAGGTCGGCTTATCACTCCACTATAGGGTATTCGCCCTATTTTTCTGTGTTTGGGCATACTATGCTGCTACATGGCAGTTCCTATGCTGTGTTGCGCAAAGCTAGTCAACTTGAAGACCCCACGGCTAGTTTAACACCTGATGTCAAGCTAGATTTGGTTCGGCAGCAAATTCAACGTAATATTCAGTCGACTGGTCAAAATAATGCCCGGATTTACAACTTAAGGGCGAGGTCTATTGCGTTCAAGACGGGGGATGTGGTATTCTGTCGGAATTTCACCCCCAGCAGTGCAGCCGAACACTATAACGCAAAACTAGGGCCAAAATTTCTTAAATGCAGGGTGAAAAAGCCAGTAGGAGGATCCTGCTATGCCCTGACCGACATGAACGGCAAAGATATAGGGATCTAAAATACCATGCCAAGGACTTACGACTTTAATAGGCTTGACAGCCTCTCCAATTCGTGTACTAACCGGTTAACCATTCAGCTGAATCTTCACTACTAATAACCGTAGTGAATATTCACCTGCGTTGTAACGTGCACCGTTATAGGGGTAGATGCATGGATGTTTACATGCATGCATACATGTGTCCATATGCGTGGTATACGTTATTGAATGCATGTTTATCTATATACGTATTTGCGCATTCCTATGCATGCATTTAGTACCGACATATACCAGTGGTATGCAGACATATGTATGCATGTATGCATCCATCTATGCATCTGCGTATGTACGGAAAAAGTATCATTCGCATCAGACGGTCGTCATAATTTTCTGCCGTCTGTCCATTTACTTTTGCGAGTCGCTGTACCCGACTGCAGCGGGTTAGCGACAACTGATAAGAAATGGACAGAATTCCGAAAGTTTTGATAACCGGCTATGAAAATGACACTTGCACTATGCAGGTAAACGGCTGAAACTCGTTTTGGAGAACGAAATCCGCTGTCCGAAAGGAGTGCCGTTGGTTTTTGTTGGAGATTTTTGGAGAAATTTCGAAAGGGAGTCCGGCTTGTGATCCCATAGAGGACGGTGGGTTTGAGCTGGGAGTCGTGTTTAGGAGGTGTCGTAAATAAGATAACTAAAAACTATAAGTGAATAAGAGATTGTCTTACAAAATTTTATAAAACATTAGAGAAGAGTCAGATCATTTGGTAAACAATCGAAGTTTACGAATCGAGGATATTTATCAGCCGTTTTCAGGCGGAGTTGATCTACGGTGGGAATCCTAACACGGTTTTTTTCGACTTTAAAAATCGGATGTCTTCGGTGGGAATGAGGCGGACGGGCTATGAGTAAATATCTGTGAAGAAGTTTTTTGATTAGTAAGGTATTTCATCAACGGTTCGAATTTGGACATACGGAAGACAAGCATTGGCGTCTAGAGGATTTTTTTTTTGTGTGTACCAAATGAGGAATATCTTACGGGGGCTATTCGGCGAAATCGCGATAGGGGGTTGCGGACGGTTCCAATCGGGAGTGTTTTGAATTTCTTTTGTTGGTTCTAGAGTCAAGAATTGAACTATTACAAGTGGAGAGCGGTCGTCCTGAAACGCGTGTGCATTCGCGTGGCACCTGGTGTGTTTGGTCGCGGCATTTACGAAAATCCACCTTGCAATCAGAGACCGAGTGGAGGGCTCCGCCGCCAGCGCAGGAGCCCCCAGGTAAGTGGGCCCCTGGTCTGTGTCGTGAACATGCACACACACACGCAATGATGCGTTTGGGTTTTGCCATGATGTAGGGCGGACGTTGAGGTCGCTTTCGTAAGGACGTGCATACAAAGTTTGGCCTATTATGGTGTTGTTAAATTGTTGGCGTCTATATGTGCCCTAGACATCTACAAAATCGTAATAAACTTGATATATTATCAATACAAGTTGGATATATGCCTGAAACCTTCTTTGCAACAAGGTAACGTGCAATTGTATCAATAAACATTTCTACTTTGTATCGTAATGAAAAAACTAATAATGTATTGTCGTATTTTCACGAACGGTGCAAATGGGCGCTTATGAAGTGTTATGAATTTGTTTTTGGGTAGTTTTTTTTTTTGAATGGAATACATATGTAGGAATTCAATTCGTTCAATGTATCTGATTTCGATTGTAACCAAATAAGAATTGAGTCGACATTTATCAGGTCATGGCATATCGAAGCGACATAGACTTCATGAATTTCTGGCGTAGAGGAGGACTGTCAGTGGGATAATGTTTTGCTGGAAATGCACTATGGTACCTGTATTGTGCGGCCACGCATTTCTTTTATATACATTAGCAGTGTATTTTGCCGTGAAGCCCTGATTTTATGAAGGGTCGCGATGAAAAAGAAACTATTTGTTATACAGACGTCCAATTTTATTACATGGATTCATATACATATTGTTGATTATTCGCTGTATCTTATATAGCATACAACAAAAGACATCACTCACCCTCATTTTTTTTTTGTCGAAGTGAGTATCGACATTTGTCCCAGTATGAAACTCTTCGACTCTCAGGCGATCCTGATATTTCCTTTAAGGAAACAAGTGGGATTTATGTAACATGTTTGTGAAAGCAACTTAAACAAATACGAAGGATTGATCTGGGTCTATTCTTGCCAAATATCTGTCTTCTTTTTTTTTGCATTTTATTTCTCTCTTTTCGAGTGAGCATTATGTATGAATGCGTGGAGGCTGACCTGTTGTATTATGGGAAAACGTAAAAACGTAGGGAGTTGATTTTAGGTTTATAAGTTTTATGGATTTTTATTATATATGGTTTTTAACATTTCATTTTTGGTTGTGTAGAGAATTATTGATTATCTCCATATATATTGGTATATTTACTTCACTATAAGAAAAAATAAATAACAATAATAAAAAAAAAAAAAAAAATAAAAAAAAAAAATAAAAAAAAAAAAAAACATTTATATATTTTATGTACATATTTTTTGTAATATACCCGTATATATATACATAAGTATATATATATCAAAAAAAAAAACTGAATTTAATGAGAATTTCTGAAGAATAGTTGCTTTTGTAAAATGCGAGGCTAGATCTAAATTTTCTACCTCTCCCTCCTCTCGCGCAATGAATTCCTGAATTTTCATTTTTGGGGGATTTCCAAAATATGCGCCCGAAATCCCACGGTCGGGAGGGCTAGGTCGCGCAGGTCCCATAACAACTGGGGTCCATAAGGAGCCGTTTATCATCGGAAGGCTCGGATGACCTGAGAGGGAAAAGGATCTGTCCTGATTGGACGGTTTTCCCCGTTATTTATACATTTTTGGCCTTCGTGCCATGTTAGTCTGGCTGATGCAGCCCCATGTCCCTGCACGGGACTTTGTCGATTTTTTTTTGAGTCTTTGGGAGTTTGGTGCAAAGGCACCACTAGTAGTTTTTCTCTTTTATCGTTAGTTGGTATTGCGGGATATTAGTTTTTTTTGGAGTTTTCTTTTTTGAGTTTTTTTGTATTTTCTCTCGGGCAGACGTGCGATTTATTTCTGTACGTTGATGGGGGAGGCCGATGGCTGCCGTGTTGAACCACCCCGCCACTCCCGACAGCTGAGCTGGTCTGCCAGCGCACGTCACGGGTGGTCATCGGAGAGGGTCTTTTGTAACCTGTTGTGGTTTCTGGCCTTTACGGCCATCTCAACCCCCGCCCTCCGGTCTCCATCACTACAAGTTTTTTAAGCGTTGCTTGAAAAACTGGTTCATTGATAAAAAAAAAGAGGAACCCCCGTTACTAAAGAAACCTGAAACAAAACTGGTACTCAAAAAACCGGGAAACAAACTGGTACTTGACAGAAAACAGCCCATGGTTATTAAAAAGAAAGCTGGTACTAGTACTTTTACTGAAACGAGTACCTGAAGTACGGGGAAACCGCTTACAATACAAGGACATATTAAAAAAAACGCCAAAAATTCCTTATATTCCAAGTGGGTTACATTCTGCTACCTTCTGTGCTTTACTTTTGAATCCGTAGTAGTAGGAACATTGGAGTATAATAAATAGGGACGAATTGGTAAATAGCCTAACAACGAGCTACGCTTTTAAGGTGCTCTAATCGAGTCGTTTATATGCATTCCTGTAAATTGCGGTGAAAATTTGCGTATTTTAGCCATCTCATTTTTTTTAAATTTCATTTACATACCAGAACTCGGAAAATTGCTAACGTTGTCTAACTTTTTTTTATATTTTAAACAATCAGAAATAAGTTCTAAGTAGAGACAATGTATTTATTTTAACCGTTTAATAGTGTATTTAGTTAAATTTAGTGGCACCAAATCGATCTTAGTACAACAAAAAATCAGTGAACCCTAAAATACTGCAACGCACAAAAATGTCTACTAACATGTTAACTCTTCCATTGGTAAGTATAATTTATTGTGGAATGAAATTTATATTTAAGAAGAAAGATTAAATAAATGAAGCTGGAGTTTAGAGACTCCGTCCCCATGGGCATCTTCGGATGCCCACCAAACCTTCCGTTACTGTCGCTCTGCCTCTTTGCTGTCACTGAATTGGAGGCACATTGGCAGAGATGGTGGGAACTATCATAGGGCGCTTCCCCATCGGTATGCTCGCATGGAGGCTCCGTTTCCCTCACAATGACTACTGCAGGATCCAACAAATGTGAGAATCTAGGACATGGAGCGCTATAGTTGGGACGCTAAGCGATTTCACCTTGCAAAATATGATAGAGAAATGCCATTTGTTATGATTGTTCGTGGTTCTTATACATTCATTTTAAGAGATGGAGCCATCTTGGACACCGCGGCAGAGCGGCTGTGCGGGCGAAAAACCGCGAAATTTGAGCCCTTTTTAGGGTTTTGTAGTAAAACAAAACCCTTATGAAATCGGTCATGCGTCCGTCTGTCTGTCTGTCTGTCTGTCCATGAAATATCTCACGAACCGCTGAAGCTACATGCATGAAATTCGGTGAAAATATGTAGAAGCACTATAATTCTCTGGAGAAAGTGATGCATCGTAATAGGTCAACTTTAAGGGGGGGTCCCCATAGAGGGGAAATGAAGGTCAAAATTTTTTTTTCGTCTGGTATAGGCAAGTGGGGTATCGTAAGAAAGGTATTGTCGAGTACATTCCATTTCTGGAATTTTTTTCAAATTTGAAGAAACGGGAAAAGAGGGAGAGGGGAAGATATGTGATCCGAGTTTGTCCCCCCCCCCCCCTTGCATTTCGAGACCGTTACACTTAGAAATATGAAAGTTTACAGAAAAGCGGCATTTTACTAGCATAGAAAACTATAAATCGTAAAATTTTGATATCTCATCAAAAAAGGTTAATAATAGTACATTTCTATTGTTGCAGTTAGCACACCCCTGCACCCCTTAGGCACACCCGGGGTCAAAAATATTGATGGCCAATGATAACCAACACCATAGGCAATAATTTCTCGAGGTTTCATTACAATCATGTAATATTTAGTAATAGTACATTCACTTAAAGTTTGGCATTTTTACACTATTCAAACAAAAAATACACCTACCGGCTTCGAAGGTGCGAGTACGGATACCACTTGCATGTTGTTTTTCGTAGTGCGAATTGCAATATTGCTACATATTATGGTTATACATTTATGAAAGGGTAAAGATTGGTAGGGGGCGATGTGTTGTAATTGACCAACTATAACGAGCGGGGGAGGGGGGTGGGGCGAAATTAAGGTCAAATTTTGTTTATCGACTGGTATAGGCAAGTCGGGTGTTGTGAGAAAGGTAATGTTGAGTACATTTTATTTTTGGCATTTACTTTAAATTTGAAGAAAGGGGAACAGTGAGGGAGGAGAAAATATTAGATCGTAATTTGTATTTCGAGACCGTTACACTTAGAAAAATGAAAACTTTCAGGAAGGTGGGTTCCGAATAGCATATAAAACGGGAAATAATGGAATGTGTATATCTCCTCAAAATAGGTCAATAATAGTTTATTTCCATAGTTACAGTTAGCGCACCCCTGCATCCCTTAAATACGTCCGAGATAAAAAGTACTGATGACCAAGGATAACCAACATCATAGGCAATAATATGTTCTAAGCTTCATTATGATCACTTAATATGAATGGACATGTGATACTATACGAGTATGATGGGTTGGACATTTTTGTTATGTTTTTTTTTATATATATAAGTGCTTGCTACAAAACCCTCGGATTGCGGGCGTAGCCCTCTATATTCCGGTTTCATTTTTTTAATATTGTCCTAATAATTTGTAAACGGTGCCTCGGATCAAAAAACTTAATAGGTTGTAAATTAAAGAGCGTCAAATTCTACATCTAATGCATTACTCAAAGTTGAAATTTGGTTTAGTAGTATAATCAAAATCGATAGTCGAAAAACGTCACTTTTTGAGGCTTTTGAGAAAAATCACACTATATCGCTTTTCAAGCTCACATATCTCTGTAACGGATACTCCAAATGAAAAACCGTACAAGTAAAAGTTGAAGATATTTTCATTTCTGGTTTAACGTGGTCAATGTTTTTCAAATCGGTTCGTTTTTAGTGTAGTTGTGAGCGAAAATGCAAAAATGGTTTTTTGGCGATTTGAGCCTTAATAGCTGTATCTCGATAAATATAACAGCTAAAACTTTTGGTTTAGCCTCAATTCGTAGATACTTTAACCTTGTTTATAAAAGTGTTGCTAAGTTTTTTGTCAGACTTATTTAATTAATTAAATAATAAGTTAATTATATGATCAAATTTCTTCCATAATTTCAAAGTTCCAGCAACTTATATGACATTTTAGGTTGGTTTCTAACGTATTTGGTCATTCAGAGTCAAATGATATCAACCGCTATTCCATACGGTTATTAGTTCAAAAATAATTCACTTTTTTCCAGATTTTGTTATTACTTAAATAAGACTTTTTACTAAATACGTTGAAAAGAAAAAGCTTTTGTGCCAGTTTTAGGATACTCTCTAATGTATTTGGTCATTTTGAGTCGAATGAAACCAACCGCAATTCCTTGCGACTATTAGTTCAAAAGATATTTACATTTTTCCAGATTGTTTTATTAGTTAAATGAGCTTTTACGTTAAGTAAGTTGAAAATAAAAGGTTTTTATGCCAGCCTTAGGTTGGTTCTTAATGTATTTAGTTACTCTGAGTAGAATAAAATTAACCGTGGTTCCATACGACCATTAGTTCAAAAGATATTCACATTTTTCCACATTTTTGGATTACTTAAGGAAGCTTTTTTATTAAATAAGTGGAAAATAAAAAGCTTTGATGCCAATTTTAGGCTGTTTCTTAATGTATCTGATCATTTTGAGTCGAATGAAACTAAAGGCAATTCCATACAACAGTTAGTTCAAAACTTATTCACATTTTCCCAAATTTTTTTCTTTTGTTGAATATTTATTTTATTAAATAAGTTGAAAATAAAAGGCTTTTATTCCATTTTTAGGATAATTCCTAATGTATTTGGTCATTCTCAGTCGAATGAAATCAACCGCTATTCCATACTATCATTAGTTCAAGAGATATTCCCATTTAAATAAAAAAAGATATTAGTTTGATAAGCTGCTTTATTAAATAAGTTAAAAATAGAAAGCTTTTCTGCCCATTTTAGATTGATTCCTAATGTATTTGGTCATTCTGAGTTGAATAAAACCAACCGCAATTCCATACGATCATTAAATCAAAAGATATTCACATTTTTCCAGATTTTGTGATTAAGTAAATAAGCTTACGTATTAAATAAGTTAAAAATAAAAATCTTTTATGCCACTTTTAACTTAGCTCTTAATGTATTTGATCATTTTGAGTAGAATGAAACTAACCGCACTTCCATACGACCATTAGTTCGAAAGATATTCACATTTTTTCCAGATAATTTTTTTTATTAATTAAGCTTTTTTATCAAATAATTTGAAAATAAAAAGTTTTTATGCCACTTAAGCTGATTCCTAATGTATTTGGTCATTCTGAGTCGAATGAAGGCAACCGCGATTCCTTGCGGTCATAAGTTGCAAGTTACAATAATATTCGCATTTTTTCCGGATTTTTTAAAACTTAAGTGAAGAAAATATTTACTTCATTGAGGAAACATCAAAGATGTAAATACACAATAAGTATGTTATGCTACCCTACAGCGGCTGACTCACAACTGCAGGTGCACCTCTTTGTGCAGGACACACTTTTTTTCCTGCAGCCACAGTTACTCGTGCAGGGTGTCTTGCACCTGCAACGCTGAAGAGTGGCACATGCCTTTGCAGCAACCGGCGCTGTTATCCATAATGGGAGCCAACGTTCTCCTTCTAGCTTCCACCCCCAATCTCCAGGAGATGGAATATGTTGCTGCGTTTCCACAGCCTGCCAGAATTTCATGGCTTGAAGGGATGCCCTCAAACTCACCAAATACAATAACAATCAGCATCTATCATACGCACTATCACTTTTGATAACTGTAATACATTGCTACTTGTCACGAAACACAAAACAAATCAAATTATCCAAATATACTATTTTTAAACTTTTTCCTAAGGATATCAACATCCTGGATATTTAACGTCGCTATCCTAATTATATCACCATCCTGGAAATTTTCATATATGTGCTTTAAGCGGCGAATAACTCTCTCTTCTATGGTTACCCCCCCCCCTACCCCTTGCAATTTGGCCACTAATGAAAAGCCTTATGACACAAATTGTAGTAATCCTTCATATTTCTACCAAATTCCATACCTGTAGCTTCAGCTCTTTTCGAGATATTCTTTGAACAGGCTGACATCTGACTGATTTCATAAGGATTTTATTTTTTCTATAAAGCCCTAAAAAGCGCAACTATGACCTAAGCTATCAAGCCAAGCTATCAAGCAAAGACTTTTTGAATAAGATTTAATTATCTGTAAATTGAGACTAAAAGATAACTTCAGCTACTATACTTACCGAAATAGAGCTATTAAAGCTGGAATCGCTAAGAAAGCATTCCAGCATTTTCACTCACAATTACACTAAAAATTAACCGATTTGAAAAATATTGGGCACGTTAAACCGCAAATCAAAATATCTCAAACTTTTACTTGTACAGTTTTTCATTTGGAGTATCTGTTACAGAGATATGTGAGCTTGAAAAGCGATATAGTGTGATTTTTCTCAAAAGCCTCAAAAAGTGACGTTTTTCGATTTTGATTATCCTACTAAACCAAATTTCAACTTTGAGCAATGCATTGGATGTAGAATTTAACGGTCTTTAATTTACAACCTATTAAGTTTTTCGATACGAGGCCCAGTTCAGAAGTTACGAGGAGAATATTAAGAAAAGGGCTCAAATTTCGCGGTTTTTCGCCCGCACAGCCGCTCTGCCGCGGGGTCCAAGGTGGCTCCATCTCTTAAATTTAAAGTATGGGCCCCACCAACATTCGTACCAAACGGTATTTCTCTATCATATTTTGCAAGGTGGCGTCGATTTATGTCGCTTAGCGTCCCAACTACTACGCGCTAATACTAATGAAAAGTGGTGTTGCAATTTTTTTTCAGATGATTAATTGATATTCTGAATTTTATTTCTAGATCGCTTAACATTCCTGGCTCTGAGCTCTATTGCCTATGCCTTGAAATTGAGGAAAAAAGTAAAGAAAAACGAAATCAGCTTGTTTGTTGTTTTATTTTTCTGCTTTGCCATGCGAGAGGGAAAAAAATAAACAATAATTTTTCCACAACGTTTGCAGATAATTTAAATGTTTTCCCCTGTCTTGCGAATATTAAGCTAATGATGTGTCATATTTTTCTTTAAGAATATTTAAAAAAATACAAAACCAACAGTCATAATTCGCTCTTGGCAACGTATGTACATCCGTACACATGTATCCAAAAAATATTTGAATTTTAATGTCAATTCGTACAACGAACCAACCAAATCTTTATGTCAAAAATTTTAACATTTTATTCCAATCTATAAAACGCTTGTGGTTTTGATTTTAGACGCGACTCCACTTCAAATGCTTTGAGGCACATACGAGTATAAACCTCTGACGTTTGAATTTTCGCTACACTCGTATCTCATCTTGAAATAGATTTAATTAAATTTAGCCATTCATAAATTCAAAACATAATGCATGAAGTAAATGTCATGCCCCATGTGTACTCGTATGAATGTACGAGTATAAGTCTTTTGAAATACATGTAGGAGTACATGACATTTTAAAGCTGAAGACAGCGGCTGTACTTTCAAGGAATCCAATTGACACAAAATGGAAGTGAACACGACCTTCTTGGTATCTGAGGAGAATTCTGAGGAATGTCAGGTTTTTTTGCAATTCTTCGGTTTTCTTGACAGAATGAGTTGGCACAGTGGCGGTTACGTTGACAAATGTCAAGAGGAGCCGTGCATGCACAAGTGGGTGCTCTCTTGCAAATTAGACGATTTCTTTTTCAGAGATTTTCAGGAGAATTGAAATGGGACTAGGATTAGATGTGGTATTTTCAGGGACGGCTGTTACATGTATCTGTGTATGTATTCTTATTTTTGGAACCAAGTAGAGTTGAGTTCCAGATTAAGTTTAGTTAACTTCTACGTTACATATACAGTTGTCGTTTTATGTGGGGGATATGGAGCGGAAAAGCATAAATTGGATTCGCATAAAGCCTGGTTCAGCTGTTGTGTATAAATAAGGGATGCGGACCATTAAACTCAGAGAAAAAAAAACGCTGAAAGGCTACTTTATAAATGCCCAATCGCTGCTTTAATGACGAAACGAATGTACTCTAAACTGTTGTGCAAAAAGCCGGTGCGCATGCCCTTTATTGTAGTCTCTGTTTTCAAATTCGTTTTGTGACCATGGGAGCGCCAAAACTCTAATATACACGCAAACCACTGGATAAATATACTCAACAATAAAACCAAATGCAAAAATTTAAATGGGCCATTGTAACGGATAACCACTGTCGTGTTGCTCAGCTTGGCCTCGGCAAGTGCAATATCACAAAAAACGGCGCGAAGCGACTCCGCCGCTCAGACTCTCCTTTTACCCACGGTAAAAAAAAATCAACTCCACCTCTAACACCAGTCAGTCTCCTGTAAATATCATTCGTCCACCACAATCCACTTGTTGCCACAGTGGACAAAGGATTCGGGAGACCACAACTTAAGGTGTGCGCGACCGCTAAACTTACAAATTACAAATAGGCGTTTATTTTGGACAGACTATAAGTAAATATATTTTCGAAAAATATTCTGTACCAAACGTAACGGTTATGCGTCCAAGTTTGGTTCACTATACGGATAAAACGAGGGATGACTGTAATTGAATGCAGTGTTCACTGCTATTTGCTGAAATACTGGCGAATATTAATTAAATATAGAAAAGGATAAAAAAATGGTAATGAACTCTTCACTAAAATGAAATCATCCCGTGAAAGACTTTAAGACCTGAATTCCTAATGATAATTATTTAAATTTGCGTATATTATTAATTGTTGCTAATAAATGATTTTTTTCTCGTTTAATTTCAGGTAAGTTGACTATTTCATTACTAGCCAAAAGGAATTATTTGGGTGAGTCATCATCATCATCGTGGCGCGACAGCCCGACGTCGGGCCTTGGCCGCCTGGATCATTGTCCTCCAATTATCTCGGTCACGTGACCGCGTCCTCCAATTTTGGGAGCCCAGCAGCTGCGCGGCGTCCACACCTACTGAGCTCTCCCAACGAGATCTCGGTCGTCCTCGCAGTCTCGCTCCGTCGACTCGTTCTGCATTCATTACTCTCTTAGGCATGCGATCATCGTCCATTCTTTGTACATGCCCTGCCTATTGAAGTCGTTGTAGTTTGACGATTTTCGAGACTTGCAACTCATCGAACATTTCATACAACTCATGGTTGTACCGGATGCGCCATCCATCTCGATCGCAAACAGCCCCGAAAATTCGCCGTAGAACCTTACGTTCGAAAGTGTCTAGCATGTTTTCGGAGGCTTGAGTTAGGGTCCATGCTTCGCAGCCATAGCATAGCACTGGTCGTATAATGGTTTTGTACACGCGGAGCTTCGTGTTTCTGTGCACATGTTTCGATTTCATTATGGGGAGAACCGAGAAAAAAGTCTTATTAGCTAACTGTATCCGTCGCTTGATTTCGTCAGTTTCGTTGGCGTCCCTTGACAGGTTGCAACCCAGGTAGATGAAGTTGTTCACGAACTCGATGTTGAGGTCCCCCACGTTGATGCTCGGTTGTGCAGGTGTCCTTGTCACCGATTGCATCATTATTTTAGTTTTACCCTCGTTAATACGTAATCCAACTTCCTTTGCAGCGGTATCGAGCGTATGCAGAAGTTCTTCTGCGTCAGCCAATCTTCGGGACATGATGTTGATGTCGTCGGCGTACGCTGCTAATTGTGTCGACTTGATGAGCAGCGTCTTGCTGTTGTCCATATTCATGGCCCGAATAACGTATTCCAGTGCTAGGTTGAAGAGCGTCGGTGCCAGTCCACCGCCCTGTTTCAAACCAGTGCGTGTTTCAAATAGATCAGTAAGTCTATTCTGGATCCTGACTTGTGAGACGGAGTTGGTCATCGTCATCTTTGTCAGTCGCACTAATTTTGCTGGTATACCAAATTGCAGCATGATGTTGTACAGTACTCCACGATCCATACTGTCGTATGCCTGCTTGAAGTCGACAAAGATTTGGTATACGTTTACGTTGTATTCCCAGCACCTCTGGAGTATAAGTTTGACTGAGAAGAGCTGATCGGTTGTGGAGCGACCAGGTCTGAAACCGCTTTGATATTCGCCAATGACTCGTTCTGCGTACGGTTTTATTCTATTTTCCAGAATTTTCGTCAAAATTTTATAGGACGTACAAACTAGTGAGATGCCCCTGTAATTCTCACACCGCAATTTATCTCCCTTTTTATGGATTGGACAGATGATGCTTCTGCGCCAATCGTCTGGGATCTCCTCGTTCTCCCATACTCGCAGGAGTAATTGATGTATGGCATCAACTAGACTCGTTCCACCGAATCTTAGCAGCTCAGCTGGGATCTCGTCAGCGCCCGGCGCTTTATTTTGTTTTAGTGACCGCAACGCGAGACCAACTTCCTCTACTGTCGGGGGTTGAATGGGTGGGCCTAGATCAACAATATGGTCGAGAGCTTCTTGTGTGGGGATGTTAGATGGTCGGTTTAGAAGCTCTTCAAAATAAGAGGCCCATCGTTTGTTAATACCATCGGTGTCGCTGATGATGTTTCCATCCTTGTCCTTACAAAGGCTAGTCCTGGGTTGGTAGCCGTTCTTGATTGTATTTACTAGTTTGTACGCTTGTCTGGTGTTCCTATTAGCTAAGTTTTCGTTTATGTTCAGCAACTGCTCGTCAAAGTATTTACGTTTCTTACGTCTAATTATTCTATTCGATATTCGCCGTAGCTCGTCATATTTTTCTCTTCTGGCTCTGGTTCCTCGTTGAATCCATTGTCTGTAGGCCTCGTTTTTCGCGTCAAGTGAATTTTTGCATTCTTCGTCGAACCAGTCATTTCGCGCTCGCCGGGCTTTATATCCCACGACCTTCTCTGCGACATCCTTGATGGTACCCTTGAGTTCTTCCCAGAACCCATGGACGCCTGTGTTGCTGATGTTGTGTAGCATAGGTGATAGTTTTTCCTCAAGGGCGGTAGTATACGCCACCGCTGTAGCATCACTCAAGAGCCCATCAACCGCAAAGATTTTGGGAGGGCTGATTCTTGACTGGTGCACTGAGGAGATTCTACATCTGTAGGTCGTCTTCACCAAGTGATGATCTGAGTCGCAGTTTGCTCCTCAATAGGAGCGGACATCCATGACACTAGACGCCCATCTCCTGCAAATGAGGACGTGGTTAATTTGGTTGACGGTATGTACGTCTGGAGACTTCCAGGTCTGCTTGTGAATGCGTCGATGCGGGAAACACGTAGAGCTTACGACTAGATTCCTGCTGCAGGCGAAGTCGATAAGTCGCTGGCCGTTATCGTTACATTCTTCATGGAGGCTGTGGCCTCCAGAGGTCCCCCGATGCCAACTTTCATTCCCGACTTTCGCGTTAAAGTCTCCCAGCAGCAATTTGACGTCGTTTGTTGGAAGTGAGTCGAAGAGAGTTTCAAGGCGGGCGTAGAACTCGTATTTTACTGCGTCTTCTTTAGCTTCAGTGGGGGCATGCACATTGATGAGCCAGAGATTGAAGAATCGAGTCTTGATGCGATGATGGGTGAGTCATAACTCATAATATTTCTGACTGAAAGAAAAAGCGCCTGGCACGTCGTCGCATTGCCATCCGATAACAAAATGCCTCAATCCTAGCTGTTTGCCCAGATCCGCGAGCAGGATACACTCCCTATTGATATGTTAAACCTCGCTACTTCTAAGCGGTGAGGATCGTAATTAAGTGCCTCCATATTTTAATACGTATCGATCGATTGAACATTACAACACAGGTGAATTCTAGTATCTCCCGTTAAGGATTTATGGCATTTTTTGTTGTTTTTATCAGAAAACTTGACCATGTTTTTAACAAAAAAAATTGTCACTTTCTGAAGAATTTAATCCGAGTTTGATACCACTTTCTAAAATTACGGGAAATTGCATATAAATTACAATGTGTAATATGATTATAAGTGCTTTTACACTATCGCAGAGCTAGAAGAACAGTGACACAATCGAAAACTGAAAATTTTCATATTACGTCGATGTAAACACGTATGTCGGTCACCAGACTCGTGAAAAACCCACAAAACATTAAACTGTAATTTATTGGGAGTCGGGACAGTTGGGTCCGTTAACATTTGTTTAAGGATAGCTAAGTTTTCAAAATATCATGAAAAACCACTTCGAATTATATGTATGAGTTGTGTCGCTTCTTTTAAATAGGGCATGGGCGCGTCAACTTCTCTTACATAGGTATGCCTTGTTGACGTTTCGATAGCATATTTTTCGGACGGTCCAGTTGCTAGCATGTACCTCCTATCCGAGCCGTCTTTTACTGTCAGGCTCGGAGCGCTGTGGGAGTTCTAGTAGTACCCACAGGCAATTTTTCTTTGGCGCGCCGAGGATTGAACCTATGTTTCTCTAGATGTAGAGTCGTAGAGTGGCGACCAAGAACTCACGGCTACCGAGCGCAACAATACTTTTTTCTTTTTAGAAATGCGTTATTTTAAATTACTCGAATTTTGTAGACTCTACGTCTCGGTTTTATTTATAAACAAAATCATGTACATATGTACGAGTATCTATCTACCTTCTAAACTGCGATGCGCTTCAACAATACCGGTTGATTTTTCTTAGTTTGTATGAATTTACGAGGATGTGTATTTGTATGTGCTGGCCGATACCTAGTAAACTAATCCATACGAGTATTTTAAGGTGTTTGTTTTCATTTCCTCGTCAAACTGGTTCCTGAATAAAATTCCATTTCAAGTCAGATTTATAAGAATAAAAGATACAAAAACAACGTGAAACCATTTTGCAATACAAATAATATAAGAAAACGCTTGGCAACCATGAAGCGCTCTTTGTGACCCAATTTTACTCGTACTTGTATATTAGCGTCCAGCGTCCACAGAATTTTAGACGTGGGTTAGATTGTAGCTTAACGTATTTATTATAGCAAATCTCACCATTGTACTTACAATTTTGGCATGTTGGCTACGATTATTCGCTCGCACATTTAGACTTCGTCAGAGGCTCACCCACATTTTCGTTTTGTGAGTACGGATTGCAGCCACAATTCACATTGAGATGAATCTGTAGGTGCGTTTCATTGCACTCTCTTCTGGAACAATTTGTTCATGGGTGGTACACAATGTCGAGAGACGGTATTGTCGGGATATGACAAAGATTTTAACATGACGTAGTATCGGTATTGATGCGATCGCAAGTGGTATTACCAATTTGAGAAATTCGAAGGAGTGTAATTGAAAACAGCTTGTATTTAAATGCATACAGTTGTGGTTGTTTCGTTTCTATATTTAACTTACATAACTGGGTACGCCGGCCTTAAGAAGCTATATCGCTGAACACCGGAAATTCGTAGTCTTACATGGGACCTGAGTTGATAATGCGAAAAAATTTACTATTAGATTGTCGTGATTACCGGGATACCGGATATCCAAAGATGTCCCTGGGAATTGATCCGACAGTGGTAGAAAGTCAATGGTCCTTCAACCAATCGCTCAGCGGTACACCCAAGATATGTGGATATGAGTTTCGCTGTTCGTTGCCTTTTTCATGACATCAGTAGTCATAGGTCTTTAACTAAGACAAAATACGAACAGAAATTTCGAAATTCAAAATCCAAAATTCTGCTAGATCCTTAATTGGACATTCATTTTTCTGCAGAATTATTCTACTTCAATTTCCATTCTTGGCATAATTCTGTTTATAGGTTGTATATTGCTGTACCTACGGCTCTAGCCGCAGTTGCTTGTAGTAAAACATCTCCACATAAAATAGAAACGAAAGTGCTCCATGAGGCTCGCTCAGTCGCTTCTAGCAGTAAACATTTTTAAGGGCTTTTAACACGTTAGACCAACTAGTCACATTAGACCACGCAGACTAGACTTTAGCCATTAGCCACGCATTAGACCACGCGAGGTCTGATGCGGTGTCTAATACGCGGTCTAATGCGTGGTCTAATAGGCAGTCTAATGCGTGGTCTAATAGGCGGTCTGATGCGTCATCTAATAGGTGGTTTAATGGCTGGTCTGATACGTGGTCTAATGCGCGGTCTAATCGCTGGTCTAATGCGTGGTCTAACGTGGGTATTTGGTTTACCGTCGAAAACTGGCCTAACGTATAAAAAGTCCCTTAGACCTTTTTGAATCCCAACACATTCTCCTTTCGTTGACACTTCTGACTGATCTGAACAAATCTCAAAGTACCATTCAATTTTCTATCTTTTTATCTGTTCGTGATTGAAAGATGCACTCTTCAGCAGCACTCAGTTCATAGAACTTCCACTTTACCATTCAACAAACATGAACATGCTTTCGATAACAAGCAAACATGCTTGTCTCATCTATGCACAAAATAGCTGGTGGCGGGCTGCTCACAGGTACGCGCACCTTAATAAGCAAAACTTGAATTACATGTGCTTTTGCTAGAAGCAAATCTTTTTTACAACACACGGCACGTCACAGCACTACCAGGAGAAGTATGTGCTAGAGGCTAGTGCAAGATATACTAACTTTTATATGTACATTCGTATTTACGGATTTCGGAGGCTGTGAGTGTATCATTTCGGTTTAACGCATTGAGAAAGTGCTTCTAAGATTAGCCACAGTATCTCGGAGTATCTCTTTTCAAGATTTATTTTATATAGAAATATATATTTAATTTAATGTCGGTGCGGCTATTTTTTGATTGGTTTAATGAGGTATGGCTTTAAAGCAAGGGCGACTACTTCTGCTGTTCATATTGGAAATGTTTGAAAAAAAAAGTGTGTTTAGGGGAGAAGCAGATTTATGTGGTCTTTGTTTAGAAATGTTCAATAATAATGAAAAGTAAATAAATGGCGCCACGGTTCAAAGGGGTGGCCGGTAGTTCAGTGCTTTGAGGCGTCAGTCTGGTGTAGTCATGGTTGTTCCAAATCGGACCTACTCTTTTCGACCGAAGTAAGTAAGATTTAAACAATAATTGAATTGAGTTAAAATTTAACGAATTCTGTAACTAGGCAGGAGTTCTCGCGCCCCTAAATAGTGACACCATGTTACAGTGTACAGTGTGCGCATATGATAGAGAAAGGTCTGCTAATCTTATAAAAATTGTGTTGATGGCACTCATCGAGTATTTCATGAACTACTCGTTCTTAATGATTCTTCAAATATGTATTGAAAAATGAGCTAACTTCTTGCATGTATGGTTTGCTATTTACCCAATTTTCTTTTTCTCCTGGCAAGATCGCCATGTTGTGATCAAGGAGGATCGCCATGTTGAGGGGTAAAAATTCCAACGTAGTCCAAGGGGAAAATACCAAAAAAGTATAAAAGTTTTAAATTTATTGAGGAGAGAGGGATCGACAATTAGTGAATGGCGAATCTCGCCTTTGCGGGTTGGTTGCGATTAACGCATACCTGTCTTTCAATGGCACTTCTGCCGATTTTTAGGGCTTGACGCAATGCTGCGATTTTAAGGCAAACACTGCCGAGAGCTCCGTATAATTGCTGCGCTTTCCGCAACGGACGGCTAACATCTTCCCTTTCCATTCTAGCTTATTCCTATTTATATAATAAAATTGCTTATGCTACTAAATCTATTTTTCCGTAGTTTCCGTATTTACTACTAAATTTGCTTACATTACAAAAATCTATTTTCCATTTTCGCTACTAAATTTGTTTGCGTTTCTTGAGCGCGAGGAATGAAATGAAATATCCTGGTAGGTCTACCTATGCGTTGTGAGTTGATCGTTACCCAATAGATGACGGGTTCGAGGGTATGTATATTCGAACCTATCACCTCTTGGGTAAAAATCAACAACTCAACAACACATATACCCAGTGGCAAAAAAAATCGCCGCACTTTGAAATTCTTCTTCTTCGTCGTAAGTCGTAATGAGTCAGTCCTTAATTACATTCCTAGAAATCGTTATGGTATGTTCAATAGTACTTGGTAGAGTGGGTATAAATAGCTCTGTGAATATTATCATGATCCTTATTTGTTTTCGAAGACCTAGTGGGTAAAGTTTAAAAACATGCCCATACCAAGAAATTGAGTATTGAACAAAAGACGAGAATTGTGGCGTTAAAAGAAGTGAGTAAAATGTCAAATCGAGATATTGCGCGAGTAATGGCCTGCAACGAGTCAACAGTGCGAAGATTTTTAAAAAGTTAATCCAACAGGGAAATAGTCCTTAAATCGTTATAATGGTAAGAAAAAATCAGCTGAAGATATTCGGAAGAAATTATTATATATAGGTAAATGAAATGACAAGACTCTAAAGAATGCAAATGCAAGAATTATTCTATCTAATCTTCCACTCAGAAATGTCTTGGAACAAAGGAATTGAAAAATGTGAGTGCGGCGATTTTTTTGTCACTAGGTGTACAACAAAAAATTGTGCAGGCGGCATATCCCCTCAATCCGCTAAAAGCTATATGCGCCATTGGACAGCTATGTGGGTGTCAAATAATGCTAACTAGCGACAAAACATCCAATGCAATAGAAAGTTATGTAACCCATAAGAGGAACTTCTCGACACTATTGTTCAAGAGGTTTCGGGGGAAATATTTAAGAAGGTCTTCAAGTTTCCACCGTATTTGAGGCATCCAGATACTCATTTTCTATAAGAAGATACGTAACAAGGCTATATACATATGTACAAAGATAAATTTACGCATCTCCATATTTCGAAATTTGTGAACCAGCCAAAAATGTCCTACAGGATCTACCTATATATTGACCCAAATCAGATTCATGAAGGGTTCTCTCCCACAATCCTGCACGTGATCAATTACTTCAACAAAGACGAGATTCATGTAACAGCAACGCCTACCGAACTCTGTAGAAATTTACGCAATAAAATTGAACGTTTTCTTTATTCCCGCTACTACCAATTGCCAAATCCAATTATTACACCATTTTATTTAGCCCACTTCAAAAACAAAATCAATCAAAATAGAAACAATAGCCCATACCTGATAGTCAATCGACTGCAAAAGTGCCTGTTGTATACAATACTTCTTGAATAAAGATGACATCTGATTGATATGGGTTGTGTATCAGATAAATTAATTCAATTCGCCTAAATGAAGTTCAATGAATAAGCAGAAAGGCCAGAACCAGCGGACAGGTGTACGCGATGGTTCTATACATACCCTGGTCGGCAAGAAAATAAAAACCATTAATCCAATGAATTTACGGTCCGCAGAAATCGGAAAGTATCTTCCACTAAATATAAAATGCAACACTTTGGATTACTCGGGGGGAAAAGCCACTTGAAAAAAAAAAAAAAACGAATAACCTTTTCGCTAAAATATAGAATAGGATACGGTAAGTCTTTCAATATAATGATTTTCTTGGCAGGATACAACTTTTTCAATTTGAAAGATGAATTAATTACTCAAACGAAGGGAATAGAGGAAAATTTATTTTGTTGTGTCAAGGAAAATGTCAGAGCAGAGCAGTTGGTTTCATAATACGGTGGTAGTCCCCCGCGAAAATGCCGTGGCTGTTTAAATCGCGAATGTTTGGCTTCAACCTCCAAACAAAACGTAGAGATAGGTTCCAAATTTTTATTAAAATGTAAAATAATGTCAAAAGGTAATGAAACATATTGATTCGAATTACGTTAAAATTATATTTATTAAATATATAAATAAATAAATACGTAGCTTCTTCTACCACAAACATATTTATTTAAAGTATATACGTATTTCGGGAGCTACTTACTCCCTTTTTCAGTACTTTAGCCACCTAGTAGCTAAAACCTAAAACCTCAACATTTTGGCAAAGGAAATAGACAGGAGTAGACGTCTACCTATCATCGAACGACTGTCTACTATCCGCATAAAGCGAAATTTTTGAAAATCTGACTGATCAACGTTCACATCGAGAGAACAAAAATATGAAGAAATTAAAAATGAATTTACAACACCCTACTCTTTGATTACATGCCTTCAAACGTCGGGAATGAAGAGACGCACCGAGGAACAACCGGCGGTCACAGTCTCCACGGAAATGCAGCGAGAACGCCCAACGTGCCGTAGATCTTGCCAGCTCTACAAGCTTTCCATGTCAACGCTTCTAAAAAAAACTTGGGCATTTCCCGATAGACCATGTTCTCATTCAACAAAGATGAGCGTCGAATATCCTCGATATGCGTACACGTATACAGCTCCCTCCGAAAAAGCAACACCAAGTAGCAAATACCAGCAGTAGCAAAGGAACTCGTATCGATGCTTGAGAGATAACTACACCCGCTCTTTCAAAGCATTTCATCAAGATCCGTGGACGATACGTGGAATGACATCAAGGATAACAAAAAAGCAGTCGCAGAAAACAAAGCAAACATTTTCGGGTACGGGGTTTCGGCCCACCGCTCCTAACTTAATCTAATTCTACAAACTCCTCAAAAAACTCTAGAGGTGTGTATAAAGCCATACGCTGAATGAATAATCCGCGAATAGCAGGAAGGGGACGACCTACAACGGATCAAATAATCACGGAAAAGCAAGTGCTCGAAAAATGTCATACTACTACTACTCAATTGCCCTAACCCCGTGTGGGGCATAGCGCGTCAACTGTTCCATGTGGCCCAGTTGACGTTTCGCCATAAACTGGCTTCGGAGAATGCAGCTGCCAGCATGCACCTCATGCACATCCATGGCCACGAATGTGGTCGTGAACGGGATTCGAACCCGAAACGCCGGTAGTCAAACATGAGACTGATGCCTCAACAAATGATGCGCTACCGGTCGCCCCTAAATATCGACCGAAGTGCGTTATATAAAATCACTTCGGCATACCAGAAAAGTTCAAAGTCAATAACAACTTGATCGAAGCGTTTAAAACACAAGTCCAAATGAATGAGATGGTTTGAAAAACATTTTAGCATTTGGCAGAATTTGTTTTCGAGTAAATTCCCCTAAAAAAATCTGCTAACGAATTAAGTGGAAAATTTTCCTGCTAGGGGATCTTCTTCCCTGCTGGATTAGCAGGAAATCTGCTAAAATGGCAATGCTGGCCACTGACCCTAATGCGACTATAGGCATCTTACCTAGGGGACAATAGGCACTCTTAGGAGCTGGTACTGGTGCCGAGGAGAATAGGCACTCAGCATTAAATCCAAGGAGGATAGTCGCTAGAAAGGTTTGACAGGGATGCTGAGGAGAATAGGCACTCCCAGGTTATTCCTCAGACCAGTTCGAGTAAATTGTGTTTATTATTCTCCTGATTTGGCACCCTCAGACTTCCATCTGTTCCCAAACTTGAAGAAATTTGTTTCTGGGATGCGCTTCGCATCCAAAGAAGAAGTTGAGAGGGCCGTAGATGAATATTTTCACAGCCTTTCAGACTCTCACTTCCGGCAAGGAATACTGATGTTGCAGAAACGCTAGACCAAGTGTGTTGAAGTCAAGGGAGATTATGTAGAAAAATAAAATAATTTTTTAACTGAAAATCGCAGTCTTCCATTGTCAGGTTGTAATAATGGAGATCGGAGGACGAGGGTTGGTATGGCCGTGAAGGCCTATAGGACACCAAGTGTCAACGAACCACTCTCCGGAGGACTACCTGTGACGTGCGCTGGCAGACCAGCTCAGCTGTCGGGAGTAGTGGGGTGGGATATGCACGGCAGTCACCGGCCTCCTCCAGCGTTGGTCCGCATGCAGGGGGGGAAGGCCTCGTCCGTCTGTGTGGCCATCCAACCACATTCCAAGTCCTGCTGTCGCCTGCCACGTACTAAGGGTCCTGTCCGGTCCGTAGGTCTGTCGTCCTGTCCGGGTCCAAGTGGTCCGCGTCCGGGGCTTCGCTCCAGCCGCTTTAAGATCTCTATCCGTTACTCGGTATTTACCGGAATTCGAAATTTTTTTTTTTTTTTTTTTATACTTTTGATGAAGCTGTAGTAGAGCCTCTTCCAACAGTACTGTTCCGTATTCTCCTTGCAACAGAATTTCAATTCGCCGGCAAGCATTTTACGAAACACATTTTGGAGTGAAGTTCGAGGACGACAGTAGGAATCCCATTTCTTCAAAAAGGTTCGATTCGCCGTTAAAGCGTGAAACTCGGGTTCAATTGTTCGGATCTTTTCAATGCAACTTACCCAATTCCTTTTGCTGTTGACATTTTGCACATTCAACCATTTCGGACTTCTGATTTGCTCCAAATTATATTGGGGTTTTGCCATATGGCTGGTGGAACTCGTGGACTCTGTTCTCTTACTAGTTGAGGACTGTTTCGTTGTGGACGTGGACATTGCTAACCGATAGCACACCGGCTAATGATCTCCAATCCGGCATCGGGAATCGCCTACCGTGGTTGTTTCGATGTCAAATGAATTTGGGACCTGTCCCTCGCGACTCTCGATCTCCATCCTCCACACATTCCATACTCAAGTTGAATTGAGTTGGATCTGCAAACTAGTCCAGCAGCTGATCAAACCGAACAGCACGGCGGCGTAAACACTTCACACTTTGACATCGCTATTCTTCTTCTTCTTCTTAAAAATCATTTACCGGCCACATAGGTCATGGAGATGCGAGCTTCATGTAAAGCTAGCAATGGCTAAGTTCATAACACACAACGGAATCAAAAGACCGCGAAATCAGTTGTTTACCAATTGTCATCAAAATCAACGGAGGGGTGCGAGAGATGGGCGCGTCTTCACCTCCATCCATGGCGCGGATGACTCATGTCATCCGTGACATGGATGGAAGTGGAGGCTCGACTCACTTTGAAGTAGTTCATGTGTGGAAAAATGTCGGACTTGGGGCTGGAAAGATGGGCGCGTCGGCACTTCCATCCTTGGCACTGATGACCCATGTCATCAATATCAAGGAGGGGAGTGGGAACGCGAATCATCCTTCGTTTCCCTCCTTGGCACGGATGACCCATGTCATCAATGTCAAGGAAGGAAGCGGGGATGCTGCCCATCTTGTGTCGTCTCGATCTTTCTTTTGAGGTTGGAGTTTGTCGGGCTTTGGGCTGGAAAGATGGGCGCGTCGGCACTTCCATCCTTGGCACCGATGACCCATGTCATCAATACCAAGGAGGGAAGTGGGAACGCAAATCATCCTTCGTTTCCCTCCTTGGCACTGATGACCCATGTCATCAGTGTCAAGGACGGAAGCGGGGATGCCGCCCATCTTTTTGCCTCTGATGCTCACCACTTTCTTTACTGGCCCCGACCATTTCACACGTCCCTACCACCACGCCATCTCACAAGTTTAAATGTAGGTTATGAATAAAAAATGTAGATTATGGGCTTTAAATGTGATTACCACGGTGCCCCACGCTCGTGGCGGAGCACCCTATACCACTCCCGCGGTGAAATGAAATTCCATAGAGGTGAACACCGCGAAATAGCCCTCGGCATAAAAATTGGATGGCACTTCTGTTGGGCAGGTTCGCACCGTGGTAATCTGTACTCGCCTAACCTCTATGCCCGACGACTAGCCGTTCCGAGTTGGTAAACACTATGTCGGCGATTTCGCCAAAAAAATAAGCACCAAACACCAATCAAAACTATCCGAAGATATATAACGCAAATTTTTCGGAACACGGTCAATGTCCAAACGATTCCAACGACCTGATTTCGGGCTGCTGTGCGACGACGACCACCTTCTTGTACTGCTCGAGACCAAGAGGCAAGAGCCCGACTCGTTCAGTCGTTCCCTTCTCGTTCCGCGATTTTCTTGCCAGCTGGATAGATGGGCGCTTTTGATTGACCAGATCGACATCATACGACAATTCCGCTATTCGAAATTCTCGCATGAAGTCTTCGGTCAGGTTGACATTGTCGCTCGTTTTCTTAGTGTGGACAACCACCTAAGGAGTGATTATGGATGGATTACATTGCCGGCAGAAGCAGTCGCAGCCGTTTTTGTGCAAAAGTGCATAAGGACCGCGAGTGCTTCCGTCGGCAATATTATCCGCCCATTTCAAGGTCGAGAACTTTTCACCTTACCCTCATGCAATTCCTGTTTTTGCTTAAATCCACGTCCACACAATCAAACGAATTTACGCGAAAATTGAGCCACTCGCAATTTCCGAGCACACCCACTCCGTCAATATATCGAAAACTTCCCTCAAAAACATTTAGTAACCGAAGTACTAGAAGACAAAGATAGAATGGTGGTTTCTACACAGAGTACATACGTGTTTGGCCGCTCTCTTCCCGCCCCTTTAAGCTAGGAAGCTTCTCCGTCCTCTCCCCCTTTGGGATTGTGGGCAAGTCACTTCTCCATCGAAATATTGTTTACATACCTAAGCAACGAGTAAATATTATTGCTATCGCTTAGCAACAAATAAATACAATATTACGTCAACTTTATGCGCTCCGCCAGTCACCCACTTGGGCCAAGCTTTTTCTGGGCAGGATTGGTTTTTCAGAAAGAGAACATCAAAACCTTTGATTTGACACCTAATTCAGCGAAAACCGCCAATCCGGTTCATTCGTCGACCTGAAACGTCGCTTTTGCCCGCTGCTGCCACCCACTTCCGGCAAGCTTCCGCCACAGAATTCGTTTTTAGGAAAGAGGGCTTCAAGACCTTTGATTGGACATCTTATTTAGCGTAAACCGACATGAGGGTTGCGCGATCCACTTTTTTTTTTTTACGTATTTATAATTCATTAAAAGGCATTTCCGGCAGGCTCTGCTCAGGCAGGATTTAATTTCCGTGATTGCACATATCAAATCTATGTATGATACAAATTACAACCCGGAAAAAATTCGATGCGGGTTGTAAACACGCAGTCTTCTCGCTTAGTCTTAGCGATAAGACCGAGTGGAGTGGTAATCTCAACTATAATTCTGCCGTGTTAACTTGAAACGACGTATCTACACTTTTGGCCGTTTTTGAGTTAAGGTGATTTTTAACATCTTTACAACAGTTTCTATCTAATCATTGAAAGAAAGGAAACATTTTTGCAATTTTTAGAGACTAAAATCGCCTAAGAATTATAACGTATCTGCTGAAAGTAGGGCCAATTTTAACCCAAAATGACGTAAGTACAAATTTTTAAGATAAAATATCGTATCTACATTAATTTTCGTAGATACGTCATTCAATGTTAACATTGCTATAAACATTTTGGTAAATACGGCATTTATTGTTAACATTACTGAACAAGAGACATTAAATCAAATGCCGTATAAATTATTTTCGTTTTTTCTGCAAAAAAAATTCTAACTGTTAACCGTTACACAACAGTATTCTAAAGGTTTTCATGTTCCATGCAAAATGGAAGAAATATATTAGTTTGGAGACAACTGTTGTAATAAAGGAACGTGTTGTGTAGTAGTTCGTTGATTTTTACAGTGTTTGACTTCATTATGGATTCGCTAAGTAGAGGGAAAAGGATGGTCAACCTGGCTCTAAATATAGAGCTAAATAAACGTTTAGCGAAAGTGAAAAAAGTGACCAGAAAACGCAAAAATTATGTTGACCAAGACTATTTGCCAGATGCAGATGAATCGAGTTCTGAAGACGAAGGTTCATCTTCAGCGCAAATGGCTAAGAAGAAAATGAGGATTGAAAGCAATATAAAAGAAAATGAATTGTCTTTAGCAAGTAAGTAAACCGCTTTTCAATATATATTAAACATTTTAAGAGGGCAATGTTAACTAGGGAACGAGAAAATACAACAGGATGATCAAAGCTTAATCCCAATTCTACATCGGAATACTGATATGGAAGAACAGGATAACGAAATCATAACCAGTGTGTTAGATAAAGGCTTCACAAAGAAGGGCACTCCTAGACTTAGAAGAAAATACGATGTGCCTCTGAACGAAAGACTAAAGCTGAAAATAGCAGAAAAAAGGAATAAGCACCAAATAAAACCACCGTGTTCAACCAATTGTCGAATCAAGTGCAGCTCGAAAATATTGAACGCACAAAGGGAATTAATTCATAATCAGTTTTGGGAAGCTTCTGCTGTAGATCGAAAAAGCTTTTTATTACACAATATTGAAAATATGAAGTAAAAAGGAAAACATCTGAAAAAATTGACTCACGGCGAAAATATAGTGTAACATATTTCTTGAAGGATGAGTGCGGTAGTAGGCATTCCGTTTGCAAAACATTCTTTCTTAGTACTTTAGGATACGCTACATCAAATGACCAGTTCATTAGAACTATTTTAAGAAATATGGAGGAAAACGTTGCAGCACCTCAGAAGGATAAGCGCGGCCGTAAAGATTTAACTCAATTCGAAGATACACGGAATAAAATCCGAGAACATATCGAGCAATTTGGACCGGTTATTTCACATTACCGGCGAGAACATGCGCCAAAAAAGAGATACTTGCCGACTGACATCACAATTAAATTAATGTTTGATGATTTTATTAATAAAAATAAAAATATTAGAACATCTTATTATACATACAGAAATGTTGTATCAGATATGAATATATCTTTTGCAAAATTGGGTCATGAAGAGTGTGCATTTTGTGAAACATTCGAACTACACTCCAAAAAAGAAAGTCATGACAAGCATAATTTATCCGAATCCTGCGAAAATTGTCAAAAGTGGAAAATTCACATCGAAAAAGCCAAAAATGCCAGAGAAGCTTATCAGAATGATGCTACATTGAAAGAGAACGGATTAGCCGTATTTTCTGCAGACCTACAAAAAGTAAGTGCTACTTTAGTTTCGGTTAATTCATATAACATCTAAGTCAATATATTTTTATTTAACAGGTGATCATGCTTCCAAGGTTGAATATGTTCAAAGAAGTTATATTTACTCCTCGAATCATTGCATTCAATGAGTCATTCGTACCCATTGGTACAAAACCGAAAATCAAGCCAAATGCTATAATATGGCACGAAGCTATTTGTGGTCGACGAAAGGAAGATATTATAAGCACATTTTACAAATTCTTCAAAAATAACCGTGATTTTAAAAAGATTATCATTTGGGTAGACAAAATAAGAATTGGACTCTGTTTTCGTTTTTATCATATATTGTCAATTCTTCCGAAATATCAACAGAGACAATTCAAATTAAATACTTTGAACCAGGGCATACATTTATGAGTGCGGACTCGTTTCATCATCAAGTTGAAGTTCAACTTAAACGAGCAGAAAAGGTTTACGACTTTGACGACTTTAAAAACTGTGTTCAAAAGGCTAACTCTTCGAGAACGATTGTCAATAAGATGTCTTGTACAGACTTCTTCGAATGGAAGGATTTTTCCAATCAAAAGAAACTGAAAAATATCAATCCTAGACCATACCTGAATGCAATGGTGCACGTTGAATTCCGAAGAGGAACAAACAGCCTTTTCTACAAAAATTCGATTATGGGAACGGCACAGGAAGTGGATTTTGTAAAAAATACATTTACAAAAAAAATATTGGCCTGTAAAGTCCAAAACAAATCCTCGTGGTATCAAAATGGAAAGGAAAAATACCATAATAAAAAACCTTCAACATATTATTCCCGAAAATAGGATTCAATTTTATTATGATTTGCCAACAAACGGTGAAAAAGACTATTGATTCGGATACAGAATGAAATATTATGAAGCTATTTTATATTTTGTGAACATACAGTTATTTTTCTAAAAATGTTTTTTGTTAATTTTTGACATAATGATTATGTTTCCGTTCTTAAAACAAACGCTGAAAAGGACAACTTGATTCGGATACGCAGTGAAGCCACATTTAAATATATTAAATTATGAAGTTACAATATATGTAGGGATAACGTGCACACTATTATTTTTTTGTAATGATATATTTTTCTTAATTTTATTACTGAATAAATTATTTATATTCTCTTCTTAAATTATTCTGTTTGTTGTGCTACTATTACACTGAATTTCAGTTGTATGGAATTTGCATAACAAAAAATGCCGTAACTACAAGGAATATATTTGAACAAATTGACGTATCTACAAAACCCCATTATTCATAAAACATACAAATATGTTTTATTATTGCAAAAACGCGAACTATATTACATATTGTATCTTCGAAAAATTGAAGAATTTCGATTAAAAATAAAGAAAGTCCAGGCTCAAACACAAAAACCCATTTATCTCAAAACTATCCTTCATGTAGATACGTCGTTTCAAGTTAACACGGCAGAATTGTACCCAAAATAGTCGCTGCTACGCGAAAAAAAAATATCCTATAAAAATACCTAAAACATGCTACTTTAGTTGCCTGGCCGTTCATTTTGCTAACTACGTCTTAAACTTCGAAACGCCTCTTTCCCCTACATAAACATAACTTCTAGTCAAAACCATTTAAAAAAAGTACAGTATACAATGTGGCTACATCGTACTAAACGTTCACGTTCACTATTCTACATTCTCGTGGGATTCAATATGAGAATCTTTTATTCGCGTATCTTTTCGGTTTTCTTTTTTTCTTGACATCTACCAGTACAACAAAAACTGCTTAGGCGTTTTTCAAAGATATATTTTCATCGTTCCAATGCTTAGGACACAACTTCAGTAGGTTTTGCGCTTTTCTTTGTATGGCACGTAACGTGACGACTTCTTGGGGTTTTTTTGTTTTTGAAAAGTCGGCGCGAAAGCTTAGTACACACAGTACAACTACGCCAGCGACAACTGCATTGCATTTTCGCGCCGCGTATGTGAACTTTGTCGTGACGGCAGTTGCTCTTATCTTTCGGGTAGTTAGTTGGTGTAACAAACAGCTTACTTTAAATTTTAATTCAAAATAGGTTAAGTTTTAGATTTTTTTTTCAAAATTATTATCAGTTTTTTTTTTTTATAAATTTTTCTAGTGATTAATTACACAATTTTTTTGTTCTTGTGATATGATCGGTTATTGAAACGTACGATGTGGTTTCGTTCAATTGAATTTTGCCGAGAGAGTTCAAAAGTATCTTTGAGATTTTAATCTTTTATTAATAAAATAGTTTGCTCTTTTATAGCTATATGTGGTCTAGTGCGGTTTGTTTTGAAAATTGTGCTGTGGTTATATTTCATTTATGTTAATTGTGTTAATTGAAGTAATTTATTCTGTGGTTTCAGTGATTTTTGAGTGAATCTGGTGCAAATCAGTTGTTCGATTCTATGGAATGCATTTATCAGTGTTAGACTTCAAGTGAACTGTGTAGAAATTGTGAGTGTTGATACAAGTGCCAGTGTGCTGCACCATCAATAATTGGATTACCTTCATTTGTGTGTAGTATCCAGTTGCATATTTATCTCTTTGTTGAGAGTCGAAGGGAACGTGAGGAAATATGTCAAAGGTATTCTATCTAGTTCTGTTGGTTTGGTGTTCAAAAGTATAGAGTGAGAAAGTTAACGTCAATATAATTTTGGTTTATACATATTTATTACAGTAAATAGAGACACAAAAATCCTACGTAATGGCTGAATTTTTGAGGGGGTGTTTGAGGCCTAAAACCGAGTTTTCGTTTACGAGGGGGTGAGGGAAGATTTTAATGGACGATGGAGACATCCGAGGGTGTCAATGGGGACGGAGCTCAAATGACCGTAAATGTCCGGTAGTGACAGCTGTCAAAATTGGCTCCTCTGTGAGCTAAGTATCCTACGTAATGGCATGAGCTTGTTGCTGCAGCTCAGACTCGGACTGGACGTGGGACTTTGTCGCTCATTGCGCCTTGTTCATCCATATTAAAAAGGGAATACTCATGCCTAGATAAGAACAACACAACAGGAGCATGAAATTTTGGATATATAAAAAAAGCGTCAGCCAACTCAGACGCCATCTATTTGGTCCGAGCTCCTGATGGCGGTTTACCTCGGCCTTCTTTAGCCACAAAAATAAAATGAGAAATCACCCGACCTTGAGGCCCCCTCGGCCAGAAACAGGAAATCTGGTGGGGACCTGCCATAGCGAAATCAAGAAATAAGGCTTTTCACCTCATCTCGTCTTTCAACCAGAAATGAGAGCGCACAGTACCCAAAAATCCCAAAAAGCTGGCCAAAAGTCAAAAAGTTAACTTTTTTATTTTTTCTTTCTGAATGGGGTTTTTGATTGCAGTTGTTGTCCGAGCATCAGTTCCCAAACCAGTTAGTCAATTTAAATAAGTTTCCATGTCGTTTGTATACTAGTTCAAAATTGACCTTCGTACGCACCGGAAAAAAGTAATGTAAAATTTTCCTCCTGATGTGCATTATATGTTTTTCTAAAAAAAAAGTAATCATGTCACGAATGAGCGATGAAAAGGATATATGCATGTACCCTTAAAAAATTAGCTTATTTTAAGTGAATTCAAGTTTTAGAAAGGCTTTTAAAAAAGTTCTATGAGGTTCCACTCTGATTCAACCTGAGTTCTTTAGTTTATACCCTTACCTTGGACATATTAAAAATTTAGGTGCCCGCAACTGCCCCTTAGAATTTTAGAAGGACTTTAGTAGATCACTCTACCTTGCCCAGTGGGGCTAAATCACAAAAAAAAAAAACGAATTAAACTCTCCTGTTATTATCATATTAGGTTCAAACTCGTTGCCTGGGGGTTTTTAGGGTCGCTGATTGCGAATCTGATGTTAAAAAATATGGCGAGTGCAAAATGGCAACACTGTTTTCTATAAATACGTTCAATCTTGTTGAAAGCTGGTAGCTAAAAGCAATAAATAAATGGATTGTAATATGCTTCACGCGCCTGCCTTTTCTAATGGCTGAGTACTAGCCATTTCCAAAACACTTGGTTGTTTGTTGTGCCCGACCCTAGTGGGCATTTTTTTGGAGATGAACTTGGCAGGGCTTTAACATATTAAGGTCGGAATCTTATTGTGGTTTTAGGTAAGCTGCACCCTTTATACGGCACTTTGCAGTATTGCGATAGTCTTTAAGAACTACGGCAAGTGTACTTATTAAGTACACCTTCCCAATCCCAACACACGTATTAAAGTCATCTACGAGTACTATATATACGTACATAAAACAAAGTATCTACACTGCATGCAGATACATCGGAACATGGATATGTCTATGATTACCGACTGCGTGGAACCTGTTGTGTTGAAGATATCGACGTAAGTTTTGTAAAGATCCCAGTATAGTTATACTGGATGAAATCATTCGAAAAAACACGTCCCACGCTTTCGGTAGGCATAAGACATATCCATGTACCCATGTATCTAGTGGCAGTGTAGATACTCGTCATAAATTCTGCTTTGCTTTGTCCTGTCCACTTGGGCTCCTTTCTCTCGCGGGATCGTTTCGTTTTCGTTTGCATCGCGTGTGTGCAATATTCACCTCCTCTCGTGCACCCTGTTTCATCTACCTGTTCCATCTACCCGTTCGGTACAGTTTGCAGACTGCAGCCTATCAACATTTCTCTGAGTACGTTTCTGCTAATCGCAATCACGCTTCCCACCATATTTTCCCAATCGGACGTGTATTGTGTTTGTATATCTATTGCAAAATCGCTCCCACACTATCCGTCTCATCCCGCCCCTTTAATCAACAGTCCGGGTCCGGCACACACAATCCGTTTCTCAAGTAACGCGTGCGACTCTATGCGATTGTTTTCGGTAAACAGAAAGGGAAACTAACAAAAGTAAACAAAACATTTCAACACACGCACAAAGAGAATGCACAAGAAAAATTTTGGAATTTTTGCAGAAGGGGGGGGGGGGGGGCATTTGATTTTCTGAATGTACATCATGTCACGATGAGCTGCACGGAACTATAACATCCTGCGACGAATATTTCTTTATTTGGGGGCTTGGGAGATTTTAACTCGCGCAGTACGAATCCGCCATTTTGTTTTATGATACGTTTATTGCATGTGTGGTGGGAGCCACATTGTGGGCCAGTCAGACCTCAAATCGCCGCCATTGCAAATGCACAACCATTTGGATAGAATGAACTTCATCCGCGATGGCTCTCGCTCTCTGTCTTCGGGGGCGGGAACTATGTAATGTACACACTCTCAAATTGTGTCTGCGCATGTCCAAATGTTAGTCGAACTGACTACTTGCTACTTTTTCTGGGACCCTATTGATTCAGATATGTAGTACAACGTGCGCTATTTTATTTGTTTGGATTCCAGCCATTTTGAACATTTTGGAATTTTTTCGGAAGGGGGGCATTTGATCTTCTGCAGACTGAATGTACATCATAACATATAACATCCTGCGACGAATATTTCTTTATTTCGGGACTTGAGAGATTCTAACTCGCCTAGTATAAATTCGCCATTTTGTTCTATATGTTTATTGCACGTGGGGTGGAGGCCCACATTGTGGACCAGTCAGACCTCAAATCGCCGCCATTGCAAATGCACAAACACAGTCGCTGGATCACCCGATTTGGCTCGAATGAACTTCATCCGCTCTCGCTCATCTTCGGGGGGCGGGAACTATGTACACTCTCTCAAATTGCGTCTGCGCATGTCCAAATGTTAGTCGAACTGACTACTTGCTACCTTTTCTGGGACCCTAGTGATTGAGATAGTACAACACGGGCTATTTTATTAAATGATGAATGTGAATTGGCGGAAATTGAAGGTCATTGAAAGTCCGCCCGTTCACCCGTACACTATGTTATTTCTTACCGTCCACAACGTCAACCTTTATTGCTATCAAATCAACATCCCAACATGTACATACAGGATCCCCGCAAGCGCACCGCCCGCGCAGATCTACAAGCAACAGCCATGCACAGCCACTTAACTCAAACGACATGCACAACCAGAAAAGAAAAATTTTCAATGGGCTTGTTTCCTCTTCTGACCCCCGAGTAGAAAAACAGACATTTCGTGTGACGGACAGATTTTTAGGATGACCCCCAGCTATAAGACATATCCATGTCAAAAAAGAATCCATTAAAACCATTTCTGACACAACAAATGAACAATTGGGTAAATACTACATATGTACATACGCACAAACAATTGTATTTCAATATGATAGCATGTGTACTTATTGTCAAACACATATAGGAAAATAATCAAATACAAGACCGACAAACAATAAAATGTTCTACGTAAGAGATAAATTTTTGGGTATATTAATCGTAATATTTTATCCAAGAAAGATTTTTTTCTTACTGAATAAAAAAATTTGGAAAATTGCACTCTATACTTGTAATAAATTCGCAATTTTTTGCAATCAGATAAAAACGTACATGTCGTAAAAATATGAGAAATACATTCGATTGAATTAAGAAACCGCTGATTATTTTGCACCTACTAATAAATTTCACAAACCGCATTCTTTCGTGGGGAATATTTTTTTTTATCATAAGCCTATGTGAAAGTGCTAAAAATCAATTTATCCGGTAGATGACGACGCAACGCGACGGTTCCACCTTTATTAAAATTCTAATTAATTCAAAGTTAAATGTTGCGAATTCTTAGCGAAAGAAGTTTGTGTTCCAACTAAAGTAGATATACATATGTTATGATAACAATAAATTTAACATAATGTCAAGGAAATTTAATAAATGTTGTAATACAAGAAGAAAAAAAGCATTGCTGCTAATTATTGTATAATAAAATTGTCTATTCATTTAGATTTGTGTAAATGTAGATGATTTGTATATTCTCAAATTCGAACCTGGTATTCCAAAAGTCTATGTACTTCTGAGTCATGACGAATTAAACAAAATACATAAATCAGTTAAACAACAGGATGACATTCAACTGAAAACCTACATTGCTTGAATAAATTCATTGTGAGTTTATGGTTCGGCTTGCAGCCAGAATTAATTTCACTCATTACAAAAATTACGCCTACCTTCAATGTCAGTACAGTCAGTCAGTCGAGGGCATTTTTCCAGATTTGGGGAATTAATTGGTCGAACTGCCTCTCGTATTTTACGGAACACTCTAATTATGAACACAAGATATGCCATTAAAACCTTTGGGGCGACCTGTGGCTCAGTGCATAGAGGCGCCGGTATCGTGTCTGACTACGGTCGTTATGGGTTCAAGTCCCGTCCACGGCGTTCGTGGCCATGGATGTATGTGTTGTATTCACCCTGTGGTGCGGGGCGTAATAATAAGCCACAACATGTCCCGACTTGTAGCAGGTAGACGGCTAAATAGGAGCAGGAGGTGCATGTTGGCAACGTGCATCGCCCGAAATTGGTTTATGGCAACGAAATGTCAGCTAAGCCACATGGAATAGTTGTTAATCAGCTTTCATTTGAGATAAGTGAGATGTGCGTAGAAAATACAGTTACATGTATAATGCCTTGAAAAGAACCTAAGTGTCACCATACACTGTCGAACTCGAGCTCGAACTCGAACCTAGTACAAGTGGACCGGTTTTCTTCACACCGAAGTGAAGTGTATGTGTGTGTCAGAGGACATTTGTACCAGGTTCGTGCTCGAGTTCGAGTTTGACAGTGTATGGTGACACTTATGCACGTCTTCGGAAACGAAAAACGTGAAGAGAATTCTGCTCTAACATGAAAGATACCTCGGAAGTATGCAGATTACAGAAGATGATATCGAAAGACACTGTTTCGAAAATGGGGCCGATACGCAAAGGTGATGGTACATAACAGAAACAGTGGAGGAAACGTTGCGGTCGCTGATGGAGGTACATTTTCCTGGAAGTTTCTAGTCAAACTGACCATGGGCCCAAACTAACAGAGGGGCTGGTGGGGGGAATCGACAAGAAGCTGAGAGGATAATAACTCCAAATGGTTTAAAGCTATAAACTCTTTTGCACCATTTAAAACGGCTGGAGTGGACGGAATATTCCCAGCACTGTTATAGTGTCTTTCAGCAGGCTACATCCCGAAGGCATAGAGGGAAGCTATGGTGGTCTTCCTGCCTAAATAGGGAAATAAGGGCTATACAGAGGCAAAGTCTTTCTCTTACATCATTCCTGCTGAAAACAATGGAAAGAGTGTTGGTGAACTACCTGGAAAACACTACGCTAATGTATAGTCCTCTGAGTAGGTGCCAACATTCTTATAGAGCAGGCAGATCTACGGAAACCGCTCTACACGAACTTGTTAGAGTTGCAGAGAGAGAGAGATTGATAACGGTGGGATCGCTATATCTTTTATGGACATGGAGGGTGCTTTTAATAAAATCTCCTTTACCAAACTGCGAAACGGCCTGACTGAGCGGGGGGTTGATTCTATTATAATTAAGTGGATCGACTCTATGCTTAAGCAGAGGGCGATAAATCTTAGCAGTAGATGTGCCAGAATACGGGGTAAGGTAGTCCGAGGATGCCCACAAGGGGGTGTTCTTTCGCCTCTACTGTGGAACATCACCGTAGACAATCTTCTCTGGAAGCTGGACTCGATGGGCGTACACACTGTAGGATACGCCGATGACTTGGCTCTTACGGTTAGTAGAAAGTTCATGGACAGAATTCTAGGTTGCATGGGACAGGCTTTCAAAGTAAGTAAAGTAGAAGAGTGGTGTAATGACCAAGAGCTAACGCTAGTAAATCAAACACTATGATTTTTACTCGTAAGAGGAAAGACATAGAGATAACTCCCTTACAGCTTTTTGGTTCGGAAATTCTAGGGAAGTGAAGCATCTAGGGGTCACCTTACATGCGAAACTAACTTTGAATATTCACGTTGATGAGAAGATTCAAAAAGCGAAAAGGATTTTGCGTTAATGTAAGAGAGTCTGTTCTCGTAGGTGGGGCATTTCACCTAAAGCGGCACACAGGATTTATACAATGATGATAAGACCAATTCTAGCCTATGCATCAGTAGAATGGTGGCCAAAAGCCATGCAGAAAACCACAAAGCAGAAGCTGTATGGGGTACGAAGGATAGCTTGCGTAAGCGTATGTGGTGCAATGCGCACCACACCAACGCTAGCAATGGAGTCTCGCTGGGACTGCCGCCGCTGGATTTATTTATAATGAAAACGGCGGCGCTTTCGGCAATAGGTATGGAAAGGGATGCGATATGGCATCACTTTGGAATTAGCAGCGGTCATAAGAGCTTCCTAGACATTATACATTTTTTGTCGTTTGTCTTGTTGCATACGCTGGACCACCTGCTCGAAGGTCAGATGCGGGGGAAGAAAATCCTTATTGCACTGGACAACCAATCGGTGATCAGACGCATTTAATAGACGAACATAAACTCCAAATTGGTACTAGAGTGTGTCCAAAATCTGAACACGTGTGCCTCAGAAAATGAGGTTACACTGTTGTGGGTGAAAGGACACATAGGTACAACAGGAAATGAGGCAGCGGATGCCCTTGTAAAACAGGTATCTGCGGCGACTTTCATTGGGCCAGAACCCAGAGTTGCTCTGGGGAACGCCATAATTGAAGCGAAGGTCGGGAAGTGGATGGACTCCGTGCATCAACGGAGATGGCAGGAGTTAGTCACTTGCAAACAAGCTCGGAATGTAATGACCAGCCCTTTAGGCAGGGAAGCCACAAAGGTACTCAGCTATAAACGGAGAACCCTAAGCTGGATAACGTTACCTTGGTTACAGGGCATGGTAATTTTAAGGCTCATCTTGCCAAGATAAAAATGGAGGAGGCTGAGACGACAGCACACATTGTGTGCGAATGTCCAGCACTGGCTAGCACGAGGTTGAGGATCACAGGCAAGTACACGATAAGTGTGGAAGCCATGAGTGAACTGAGCCTCAAAGAAATGCTAGCAATAACACGGGACTCAGTGATGAAGAAAGATGTCGACAATTATCAGTCGACATCTGGAAATCACTGATGACCAGGAGGGGGCCAAAAGGGACCCAAAACTGAACTGCTATAGATCTTTAATTTTGTCTCAGAAAATATTTCGCTAGGCTAAACCGTTTTCAAAATATGTAAAAAAAAAATAGGCAAAAACCAAAAAAAAATTTTGTTGGCTATAATTAAAAAGAAAATTGTTTTGGGACAAATCTCAGATTCGTAATCAGCACCAAAAAAAAAATCAAAATTACACTCAATTTATTTTAGAACAGTTCTTATTATGCACTTAATGACTGACTTAATGACCACCAAAGACCACTCTATCCACATATCCCAGCAAAATTGATTGCAGTCATTTTGTCGGCTCATTTTCAGATTGTCCAACCTTGTTTACGAATTGAATTAATAGCACCGAAAAATCTCAACTTGAGCGGAAGCTTTAATTAAACTGATTGTACGAGTATACTAACATAAATGTATGTACGGACAACTTCTTGACTTTTACGTAAACTTCAAGTGTTCATTTCAATTTCCATCAATTCCATTGGCAAATTTACTCATTCCCACTTGTGTGTGACATTCCTTCTGTGTCTTAAAATAAATTTATTAACTCGTCCACTATAAATAAATACACACATTTCTCATCCAAAGATTACCTCCAAATCTCGTCATTTTCCTCCTTCTCAGATAAAAGTGTCTATTCTTAATACACGACGGTCTTTTCATATTCGCCAGATTATACAACCACAGTCGACTCGACAGGCAAGAAAGAAGGCTAACAGCTATCGCAGATATGGGTATGGCGAGTACATCACATTTCGTCCCACAATTTTGCCGATAATCTTACGTTAAGTGGTTGTTGGAAAATTCTCTAGTGTCGTTAAATTGTAAGATTGTTTAGAGTCGTGCCATAGAGTAAAAAGTCTATAGATATGGCACTCTCTGTAAATTGTCCGAAGATTGATTTTCCAGCGTAAGTTATGAATCGGTCGTATTTTGAAGTTTACAATATTCGAAGTGGGCCGATATCCTTCAAATGGAGATTTCTCTTTTTTGTCAATCTACCGCTTCTGCCTAACTTATTAACCGGGTTCCTAAAACCAACTGGAATCGTGATACCGATTCAATGAGTGATGGAGATTCAAAATTCTATATATCCGTAGTCGCGGTATCTGAATCCGAGCGATGATAAGTAGTCGGTTTTTCTTAATACTCTCTCACTTCTCACATCCTCTATAGTGATGGTTTCGTTTAGAGGTCACGATGTGGGGTAGGTTAGGTTAAGTTAGATGCTTTATTTTCACTTATTCTGGCGGATATATCCTCGTCGTCGGCCGTGCCCAGGTTTTCTACTCTTTCAATCACTTGGTGAGGGAATAGAGTTGCAACTAGTTTACCCAAAACGACAGGACACTTCAATTGGGGTGGTTGGTGACTACTTAATTTCTTCAAGGATTAATGTCCGTATCCTCACAAAGTTGTTTGAAGCAGTTCTGTTTACTCTTCTTGGTAGCCTGCTTCAAGAATCCGCGTGCAGTCTGAGTTAGCACAATCTTAGTGTCACCATACACTGTCGAACTCGAACTCGAGCACGAACCTGGTACAAATGTCCTCCGATACACACATACACCTCACATAGGTGTGAAGAAAACCGGTCCACTTGTACTAGGTTCGAGTTCGAGCTCGAGTTCAACAGTGTATGGTGACACTTATAGTGTTAACTCATCGTCCTCTGGAGATTGCTTTGCTCGCTGGAATAGTCGTCGCGCATCTAAGATACGTATGCCGCAAACTTGCGATTTTCTCGTTCCGCCAGTAGTTTGCCTTCCGGTATTTAGAGAACCTCGCTCTTGACATGCAGGCGTCGCATGCTTCTGCTACGGATATTTGCTGTATAATTTGTCCCCTTTTCTGCGCAGCACATCCTTTGACAGCACTCTTCTGGATTAGGCTCTGGGCGAATGTTTGTTCGTCATAGTGGACCATCTTAAGATTATTGGGAATTTCCTTGCTTGGGCCGTTCTGTCCACGGTAGAGAATATAAATTGCTTTTTGGTTATTATGAGTGCAGCCTTCGCTACCGCACCACTCCAAAATCGGTGTCAAGGAACTACTGACGAATGTGAGGTCAATAATAGAACCGACGCTTCCTCTTCTAAATATATTTGTGTATCCTGAATTCATAAGGGCAACGACTTACTGGGGAAAAAGCTTCAAGAAGTATGCGTCCCTTAGTATTTGTTTCTCGGCTCTGTTCGCCGCCATCTGCTCTGCGAAGATGTCCAAAGGAAACAAATCTAACAGTGCGCCCAAGGCAGCACGATGTGAGGTAAAGAATCGTACGTTTTTCTTGTCAAGTTCATCTTTTAAGGTTGACATGCTTCAGGAGGGTCAGATACCACGTCTTTCTCTTTCACTCACAGATGCTCAAGATTTTACATAATCTGTCACTCGTACTAGAATCAGGTGTCTGTTCGTAGGAACGCAACCATTCATTTTTTTTTGTCCAAAAAGCAAATTGTGTTCAATTGCCCGATCTTTACTCATTAATCTTTGGTATCACATTGGAATACGTATTCGTATCTGCAAATCGGCAGATAAAGTAGTCAACCATCTATAGATTGAAGTATTTGATTAAAGGAATTGGAAATGAATATTGTGCTTGTTTGTTATTGCATCCATCGGGATTGAATCGCTGACTTGCAAATACGCATTACGCAGATAGATACTTGATGGAAAGAGAGTGTACTCAGCTCAGAATGTATTGTAAATTGAATTGCCACAAATACTCGTCGGAATGCCTCAGGGTAAGGAGTCAAAGACGAATCTTCGTCATCTTGCGAATTCAATCGTGCGCCCTACGCTCGGTATAGAAAAGTGGATGTTGAGAAAATATTCTTGCTGGTGGGTATTATTAATGAATCTCTATTTTTGCAATAGAATTGGATATTTATTTTCATTTGCCATGTAATAAATTTATGAGATATATTGAACATTAATGTGTGCGAAAAAGTGTGCGAACAGCGGTCGATTATCGGTCGATGTCTGCCAGTTGAAAATGTGGAGGCTTAGAAAATGTTTTTATAGAGATTTTGTTGCTGGTGCTCTGCAAATTGATGGTTTCGAATTAAAGATATTTTTTGAGCCAAATTTTCTTTGCAAACATTCTTGGTTGTTGTTATGTAACACACATAAAACGTAAATTCCCCATGGGGTACGAGGTGTAGTGGAACACTTCATTTCCCAGACCATTTTTACGGGAAGATAGTAATTGGAATCATACGAGTATCAATGTACCCATTCACAGTCGAGTCGATTGGAGACCGGCGAGAAAAGCAACTGTTTAAATATGTTTGTGACAGGAATCAAACCTGTGACCATTCACATTTGTAAATCGACTCTGTACGAATATCGCTATTGCGGCTGTCGGTACACATAAATTGTATATTAAGCCAACGAACACCTTCCAACGTTGGACGCTTGATGGTTCGTAGCATCGTGTGGCCGAATGTCGAGCTACGAGCTTCCAATGTCAAGCGTCGAACGTTCGCGTTGGAAGACGTTCGCTCTGTTGGCGAATTTCGTACCCGAATCAAAGGAATTCGAACGTTCCAACGTTTGAACGAACCAATTGCCGAACCGTTGAGCAGACACATTTGAAGCAAACTCGGTTGCAAGGAACGACGAATTTGGTAAACCGGATTCTTTTTTTAATCAAAAAGTAGCAACACGACAATACCACCATGGCGGCAGCAACAGATGCTATCTCTTCTTCCTTCCGCCATCACCGTGATAAGTAATTTCAATTTAATTTATTAATTGACAATTCGGCCAAACCGTTAAACGTTTGAATCGAACTATCGAATTGCCGTTGCCGTTGAGAAGATACATTTGTCGCTTCAATTGTCAAATCGTTTGATTCAAACGTTGAATCCAACGTTGGACGCATCGTTTAGAAGCGGCTTTAACATGGTGAATTAATGGGGCACCGAAATCTGCCATAGCGAAAATAGCCATTTGAAATAATCAATTCTTACGTTTTGAATCGAAAGTGTCCATCGGAAAATAAGCCATGCAGCGACGATATCGCTTTCAAATCGAAATAAGGCATGCGGAAAAAAAGAAAGTAGCCATGCCCTGCATTGTACCCAGAACGAGCGAAGCGAGCGTCCATGTTTGTGCGATAATGAAAGTTGTGATTCCTTAAGCGCGGAGCGAGCGGAGCCGCTGCAAGAGACTATTGCACCCAGATAGAGCGAGCGAGCCTTCATTGTTGTGCGATACTGAAGGTTGTGAACCCTCAAACAAGGAGTGTAGTGAGCCGAGCCCATACAAGGGACTTCTGATTCACATTTACAACCCTCAGTATCGCACAAAGTGTGCATGGACAGTTTTGGGTTGGAAGCGTTGTTTTTTGGGGCGCTGATTACGAATCTGAGTCCCCCCCCCCCCCCCCCCCCAATTTTGGAATTTCAGTTATTCAAAAAAAAACCTGAAGAACGAATCAGGATGACCAATAATGCCTTCTACACCTGCAAAAGTTTGCTAGGTAAAAGGTGGTGTTTGAAACACACTGTGTATAACTTAGAAAAAACACGTGTGGTTTCTCTAAAAAAAATGATCTTTATTTTCTTCTTCAACCTATTGACTGACCTATATCTAAAGATACATCATCTTCTTATACCTAATTTGTTTCCTTATCCTAGAAGTGGAAGGGACTCGGTTCGCACAATTCCAAGTCCGCATGCATCCACTTGACGACCACACATTCGGTATCTTAGATTCTATAGTGGACAGGACACTTGCGATTCGGATAGAATCGCATTACAAAGATATTTCCGTGCCTGCCTGCACATGTGCAGGTGTGTGGTCGAACCGGCCTATCCATGTGGATACGTAACCTATACACAGTCGTCGTAAGACTTATTCTAACATACGGAGCTGTGGTCTGGTGGACAGCACTCAAAACGAAAACCAACACACAGAGAATGGAGAGAGTTCAGAGACTTTGTTGCTCCAAGATTATCGGTGCATTGAGGGCCGTATGGGGGGGCAAAGACCTTTTCCATAGTCCTCCGCGTGGGCACCCCCTGGTAACGGCAGTATATCAATTCGCTGACGGCCAATGTCTTAGCGATAAGACAGTTTGGAAAAGGCAGATAGCTGTAGCCTGAATGGCTGACGAACACCTAAGCGTCTCAGGTCTAGTAGGATGGAATGACTTGCGTAGTTGGACCTGCTACATAGTTGTGTGGGCTCCAGCACGTTTATTAAACCATCTGAAGCAGCTATCTCCGAGGCCATCCCCTGAATGGGGTTAAGCGACGTGCTGACAACTCGTCCTTGTAAAAACCACTCCATGTCAAGAAACCTGGAACAAAAGCCTCGGATTGGACGGATCAACAACGACGACCACGCAAACGAATAAAGGATTATTCTTTCGGATCCTGGAATGTACGCTCCCTGAACAAACCGGGGGCCGAGAAGGCCCTCCTTCAACAGGTCGAAAAGTACAAACTGAGCATTACTGCAGTCCAGGAAAAAAATTGGCTCGGCAGCGAGATTAATGACAAGAAATCGCACACAATTTTTACAAGTGGCAAACCATCGGGCCGCAAGGAGTTTGGAGTAGCATTTATAGTGAACAATAACCTCAAACCGCATATTACTGACTTCAAACCCATAAATGAACGGCTGTGTGCGATTCGCATCAAGACTCGATTCTTCAATCTCTGGCTCATCAATGTGCATGCCCCCACTGAAGTTAAAGAAGACGCAGTAAAAGACGAGTTCTATGCCCGCCTTGAAACTCTCTTCGACTCACTTCCAACAAACGACGTCAAATTGCTGCTGGGAGACTTTAACGCGAAAGTCGGGAATGAAAGTTGGCATCGGGGGACCACTGGAGGCCACAGCCTCCATGAAGAATGTAACGATAACAGCCACCGACTTCGCCTGCAGCAGGAATCTAGTCGTAAGCTCTACGTGTTTCCCGCATCGACGCATTCACAAGCAGACCTGGAAGTCTCCAGACGCACATACCGTCAACCAAATCGACCACGTCCTCATTTGCAGGAGATGGGCGTCTAGTGTCATGGATGTCCGCTCCTATCGAGCAGCAAACTGCGACTCAGATCATCACTTGGTGAAGACGACCTACAGATGTAGAATTTCCTCAGTGCACCAGTCAAGAATCAGCCCTCCCAAAATCTTTGCGGTTGATAAGCTCTTGAGTGATGCTACAGCGGTGGCGTATACTACCGCCCTTGAGGAAGAACTATCACCTATGCTACACAACATCAGCAACACAGGCGTCCATGGGTTCTGGGAAGAACTCAAGGGTACCATCAAGGATGTCGCAGAGAAGGTCGTGGGATATAAAGCCCGGCGAGCGCGAAATGACTGGTTCGACGAAGAATGCAAAAATTCACTTGACGCGAAAAACGAGGCCTACAGACAATGGATTCAACGAGGAACCAGAGCCAGAAGAGAAAAATATGACGAGCTACGGCGAATATCGAATAGAATAATTAGACGTAAGAAACGTAAATACTTTGACGAGCAGTTGCTGAACATAAACGAAAACTTAGCTAATAGGAACACCAGACAAGCGTACAAACTAGTAAATACAATTAAGAACGGCTACCAACCCAGGACTAGCCTTTGTAAGGACAAGGATGGAAACATCATCAGCGAAACCGATGGTATTATCAAACGATGGGCCTCTTATTTTGAAGAGCTTCTAAACCGACCATCTAACATCCCCACACAGGAAGCTCTCGATGATATTGTTGATCTAGGCCCACCCATTCAACCCCCGACAGTAGAGGAAGTTGATCTCGCGTTGCGGTCACTAAAACGAAATAAAGCGCCGGGCGCTGACGAGATCCCAGCTGAACTGCTAAGATTCGGTGGAACGAGTCTAGTTGATGCCATACATCAATTACTCCTGCGAGTATGGGAGAACGAGGAGATCCCAGACGATTGGCGCAGAAGCATCATCTGTCCAATCCATAAAAAGGGAGATAAATTGCGGTGTGAGAATTACAGGGGCATCTCACTAGTTTGTACGTCCTATAAAATTTTGACGAAAATTCTGGAAAATAGAATAAAACCGTACGCAGAACGAGTCATTGGCGAATATCAAAGCGGTTTCAGACCTGGGCGCTCCACAACCGATCAGCTTTTCTCATTTAAACTGATACTCCAGAGGTACTGGGAATACAACGTAAACGTATACCAAATCTTTGTCGACTTCAAGCAGGCATACGACAGTATCGATCGTGGAGTACTGTACAACATCATGCTGCAATTTGGTATACCGGCAAAATTAGTGCGACTGACAAAGATGACGATGACCAACTCCGTCTCACAAGTCAGGATCCAGAATAGACTTACTGATCTATTTGAAACACGCACTGGTTTGAAACAGGGCGATGGACTGGCACCGACGCTCTTCAACCTAGCACTGGAATACGTTATTCGGGCCATGAATATGGACAACAGCAAGACGCTACTCATCAAGTCGACACAATTAGCAGCGTACGCCGACGACATCAACATCATGTCCCGAAGATTGGCTGACGCAGAAGAACTTCTGCATACGCTCGATTCCGCTGTAAAGGAAGTTGGGTTACGTATTAACGAGGGTAAAACTAAAATAATGATGCAATCGGTGACAAGGACACCTGCACAACCGAGCATCAATGTGGGGGACCTCAACATCGAGTTCGTGAACAACTTCATCTACCTGGGTTGCAACCTGTCAAGGGACGCCAACGAAACTGACGAAATCAAACGACGGATACAGTTAGCTAATAAGACTTTTTTCTCGGTTCTCCCCATAATGAAATCGAAACATGTGCACAGAAACACGAAGCTCCGCGTGTACAAAACCATTATACGACCAGTGCTATGCTATGGCTGCGAAGCATGGACCCTAACTCAAGCCTCCGAAAACATGCTAGACACTTTCGAACGTAAGGTTCTACGGCGAATTTTCGGGGCTGTTTGCGATCGAGATGGATGGCGCATCCGGTACAACCATGAGTTGTATGAAATGTACGATGAGTTGCAAGTCTCGAAAATCGTCAAACTACAACGACTTCAATGGGCAGGGCATGTACAAAGAATGGACGATGATCGCATGCCTAAGAGAGTAATGAATGCAGAACGAGTCGACGGAGCGAGACTGCGAGGACGACCGAGATCTCGTTGGGAGAGCTCAGTAGGTGTGGACGCCGCGCAGCTGATGGGCTCCCAAAATTGGAGGACGCGGTCACGTGACCGAGATAATTGGAGGACAATGATCCAGGCGGCCAAGGCCCGACGTCGGGCTGTCGCGCCACGATGATGATGAGTGCCGTATCCTTGCGATCTCTGGACACACCTAAAACTGACCCCGATCGACCTATTTTCATGGAATGAGGCCAAATGTGTCTTAAGGCTCAGGGAGGCAGGACACTTCAGCCAAGCCACATGGAATAGTTAACGCTCTATGCCCCACTAGGGGTTAGGGCAAATAAGTATGGATGGTAGGTTATAAAACCTAGCTCAACCTCTATATGGATTGATTTGTTAATAAGATTTTTCCGAGTCTGATTGCCCTCATTTTGAGTGTGGGGAAGTTTCAAGTGCCGTCTAGAGCGCCACGGATATCAGCAGTTATTCGAAAGTTTCCCGCTGTTGTTTTTTGGTACTAGTAGATTATTGAATGAAAATCTTTATGCTAGTCTAAAACTAAAAGCTTTTAGGAAAGCCAAAATCTTTAAGTCCCTTTACGATAAATTATTACCGAGATTACTACTGAATTTTCCACTTCCAGCAACCACTCTACGGCTAATGAATTATTCCACCTAACATTACACATAGCGACATATCCTTCTCATTATATGTCCAACCATAAAACTGGAAAATTATTTTCCTTTTGCACCTTAATAAAGCATAAAGGAAAATTACGATAAGGTCGTTTTTGAACCAATGACCGTTTTTATACATACACGTACATTATCATGTTCATAGCCGGAAAGACGCTAAAATACCACTTCGCTCGATAAGGACAATAGAAATAAAAATAGGCATCATGAAAATTCAAGGAGTCTAGAAATAAATAAATTTTTGTTGGAAGTGGGCAATTAGAAAAAAAATAAAAAACACAAAAATAAACAAGCACGACCATTTTAATGAGAGGAAGGAAGTCGTGGTATATTTTCATAGGACACGAGACAAGGAAACTTGAGGTAATATTATTATTACTAGCAAATTGTGTAATAAAATACAATATTATGTTGACTGCGGGCTCGAAATGCAACAGCGGCAATTAATTGCGGCTTCTATTCCAGCGATTAAGTGAATATACAAAATACCCGGCTTTGTCGGGTACTTTGTTTACACGCACGTAGCGCTATTGTTTTCTTCGATAACTCTCAACACCTGATAGAGCGCTAATGTAGAGCTCTACCAAAAAATACTCTACAGGTAGAGTAAATTTATGGTAGAGACACATTCTCGTGTAAACGTGTCTGGTAGAGCGGAGTTTGTTTTTTGATGTGTAAACATCTTATCGCTCGGTACGGGGTAAAACCATAGAAGCTGTGGAATGTGTAACTTTTACCGACTAGAAAAGCGACGTGGTTCTAAAAAAGATTCGCTGGCATGTACGAGAAAGAGACATTCGATTTATCTGTAGGGTAGAGTACTGGGGTATGTTATTGATGTTGTATAATGTGTTTGAGGGGTATTGTGGAGGGAAGGGTGATGAAAATAGATATACAGTTAAATGTGTGATTCTTTGTATGATCATTGTGCGTGATCGTTTCTATAATGTTGGTTGAATAATGATGACTAGGGGATATTTGCTGGATGTTGATGGCTTACTACCATGAGGCGAATATACTAGACTGCTGTTGATGGTATTTTAAGTCCTTTGGTGAGGACGAAAGGACATTCTCCGCAATGAAATGATATTTAGTCAAGATGGGTATCATATCACTGGCAGTGGTGAGGCGAATGCTTGTTTTTTCATCTTAATGAATTTGGCCAGTTTCTTGCAATTTCTCTCCAAAGCAGAACGGGTGATGTAGATCAATGGTTCGGAAGCAGGTCTACCAATCAAGGGACTAGAACACTTTTTTTGTTAGCTACTATTTAAAATAAAAGTCGCTACAGTCGTTCAAGCAAGCTTCGATTTGTCATAGGGCAGTTGGTTTTCCAATTTGAATTTAATGGAAAATACGTAATTCTGTTCTAATTCACACCCATAAAAACATATGTATGTATTCGGTTAAATTATAATTTGTAGGCTTAACTTAACTCATAAATAGTCACGCAAAATCACCCTAATTTGCTTTACGGTCTAGATATTAATTGTGCGATAAATTATGTGACCAGGTAATAAGCCTTGACATTGGAGTGAATTTTCGGGACGAATGATTATGGTCACGAATTTTTTCTTAGCAACGAACGTAAAGGAAAATGAAATATTTTATTTTAAATATTGTCTCTTTCCATCTATTTATGTTTTGCCCAACCCATAAATAAACAAAAAAAATCATTTGGGTGTGGATCTGTTATATTTAGACTCGATAATAGATGTGTCTTTGAGGGAATCGTACTTTATGGCCTATGGTTACTCAATACGAGTTGCTGACCTGACAATGAACAGCTACTGCACCTGTGTACTCGCATGACAGTAAAATGAAAAAAGTGTTGTATTAACTGGGATGCAATACTAACCGACTCGCATATAACAGTAAATCGTATGATGCACTCAAACGACGCGAGTAGCTGCACTACAGTAACTGACTAGGCCAGCTCGGATGCTAGCTCACACTGTCCAACCAGGCTATTACGTACTATTACTATCGCTGTTGTTGTTGTTGTAGTAACGCCTACCGGCTCCCACGGCAGCCGGTTCTACGCACCGGAGCGACCCGTTCATCAGCAACGGCCAGGGACTGCCAAACCACTTCAGCGCCATTACTTTCCCAGTCGTTTGAATTGCTGAAATGGATTTCTATGAAATTTATTAAATGTAGTGTATTTTCAAAATTTAAAAGCACTTCATGATTTTCTTAAAGCTAATTTACTAACTTGTTTCTTTCTTTCTTTTACAGGTAAGTTCATAGTGTGGAGTGGACTAATACAAAGTTACTACAGTACCGTGAGTCGGAATGGCATGGCGTTCCTATACATATTTTCAGTAAATTTATGCGAATTTGTGCTCGAAATACGAATAATTCTCCAAGGGCCAAATTTTAAATGGTTTAATCTATAGCTACCGGAGGGGCAAAAAACGAGTTTGCGTCAAAAAGTATTGTATAATAGCCGCCATACATTATCCGATCCGTCGCCCGATCGATCGGCCGATGGATCGCCACAAAATGTCAGTTGATCAAAAATTATACGGAGCTGTCAAAAAAATCGTCAACGATAAGCGCATACACAGGCCGATCCATCGGCCGATATCGATATCGGGCGACGGATCGGCCGATTGATCGGTGTGTGTATGGCACGTTTAAGGGGGAAAAGTGAGAACAAAAAATAAAAATTTACCGACATTTAGTTTTGATGGCAGTTGTGTCATAGTAAACGGGACGTTGCGTCGTCCTGTACATTCCACATATGTATGTTTCGCATCGCCTACGTAGAAAAATTCCTCACAAGTAATTCGCGCGTAATAATATACGCCGAGTTACTTGCGACTTTTTTTTCTATCTCAGCCGGTAATGGCTGAGTTTAAATTCTAAAACGGACCAGGCGACTTACAACTATCTAAGTTTCCCGAACGAAGCCAATGTCATTTGGAATGGAGCCTCTATCATTAGCCGCGTTCGTTTCGTTTGGTTTTCTCAGACCGAACACGGGTAAAAGAAACTTAAACAGCCACCATACAAATACTTCGCCGTCGTGGGGGCGAATCGCGAACTCGGTATGCATTTTAGATAGAGCCGAAATAAGTTGATGCGCTGCCAAATAACTTTCAACTTTAATCCGAAAAGAACCCATACGGGACCTGGATTAAAACCGGTCTGTCGTTTTGTATGAAAATGGTCTGAGATCCGGCGAATCGGTTGTCATTAGTCGCAGTTCTGACAGCCGAAATAGGATCCGATTTTTCGATTTCTTCTCCATATGCTTTCCCTTCCGGTAAAACATGTGCCGTTAACTGTCAATTTTGGGATCAGAATACTTTTCAGATCCAGAGGAGAATATTTTCGGATTTACAAATCGACATTTCACGGTACATATTTTACCTGAGGAGAAAGCATATGGAGGAGAAATCGAAAAAGTTAGATCCTGATTCGGGTTTCGGAACCACGACCATTCATCATCATCATCGTGGCGCGAGAGCCCGACGTCGGGCCTTGGCCTCCTGGACCACGACCATTTCGAATAGACATTCACAATGACAGTAATGAACGTCATTCTCACACATGTCAGCCTGACATACAGTCATTTCCACAAGAGCGTATACTTTGTAACTTTTTAATGCACCATTTCTCAAAGAGTGGTGGGGGACTTTTAGTTACCTTCATTTTTCCTCTTTTTCGCATTGTATAAATTTAGTCATTCTAAGTTCAAGTAGGAGAGTGATAAGACGTCAAGTGAAATGAGTGCGATTTACAAAAAACGATTCGAAGCTGTGTTTTTAGTAAGTCATCCGAAAGGACCAAAAATGACACCTGCATCGGCCGGAAAGTACCTGAAAGTTTCGACACAGTTTGTGAATAAGTGGATAAAGCGTTTTAAAGATACCCAGGATAAGGCCATCATTGATATTTTTAAGAAAAATCCGTCCGTTACTACCTTAGTGCAAGCAAAGGAAATGTTATCGAAGAAGAATATTTACGTGTCCTTGAATACGATTCGGCGAAGATTACAAGAGGAAAACATCAAAACCAGGTATGCCTTGATGAAACCATTACTTACCGAAAACCAGAAGCGAAGACGTGTAGAGTGGGCTAAGGAAAACATCGATCGTGATTGGGACAACGTGATCTTTACGGATGAATCAAGTTTTGCTGTAAATACGTTCAGGAGACGAGTGTGGGCACAAAAAGGAGAAGCTGTCGTGAACCGAACCGTTAAACACCCTGTGAAGGTCCATGTTTATGGATGCTTTTCTGCACGCGGTTTCGGAAAATTAATAACGTTTACCGGAATTCTTACTGCTGAAAGGATGATCATTTTGTACAAGAAAGGATTATTGAAGTCTGCTAGGATGCTATATGGCAACAACAACACCGATTGGTTTCTACGATCCGAAACATAGAAGCCGGTTGTGTACACGCTGGAAAGAAGAAAATAACATTCAAGTACTTGATTGGCCTTCGCAATCGCCGGATGCCAATCCTATTGAAAATGTTTGGGGATTAATGAAGCAGAAGCTTCAAGGAGCTTCAAAATCAATCCAAATCAATTTGGAATAACTTATCGACAGACTACGCGGAAAAATTGGCCGAAAGTTGTCACCGAAGATGCCAGTCAATAATCAATAGTGACGGCGATTGGACCATGTATTAAATATAATTGCGAAAATGTATTTTGTATTTACTTTCAATAAAAAATAAAATTTCTTACTTGTAACACTTTGTTTTTATTTTGTGAGGTATACGGTCTTGTGGAAATGACTGTACATACCGGCATTTTGAATGTGCACGGCGGACTAGTGGATCGCCCAAGTTTCCCGCGAAAGAGGGTTGAGCAATCGCTTACATTGCTGAACCCTTTTTCTAACCCTCGCCCGTTCTCGGTGGCGCGGCGTATCTCGTCCGATTCATTATTTTCTCATCCGTTCCACTCTCTCGTTTTCCCCTTTCCTACACATTTTCCCACCAAAAATTAATTCCACGAATCATATGGTTTTCACATCCCTGGATTTGTTGACAGCGGTGACTTTTGAATTTGTAACAACTTATCACAAATGTAAATAATTTGAAATAAATCAGAATCAAATACATTTGTGAAAAAAAGTATGTTAGATAGCATTAATCTAAAAAGTACTCAACAAATGTTGCTGTTTGTAAAAGCTCTTAAACGACATATGATTTTTATAAATAAATAATGTATTTTTCGAAAATTACGAACATGTATGCGCGCTTATAGGTTGAGTGGATTTGTTGCTCGCGAGTGAATACTTAAGTTTGAAGATAGCGCGCGCATGTCGGAAGAATTGTTTGTTTTTTATACCCTAGACTTTATAAAATATAGGGTATATTGTTTTTGGTCCGACGAAAACATGTAACACCTTAAAGGAGCCTACGTAGGTACGGCAATGTATATATAAATGATCAGGGTCACCTCCCGATTCGATTCAGCCCTGTTTGTCCGTCTGTCTATTTGCACGATAACTTTCGATAGAATAAATTTGAAATTTTAGTCAAATGTTTGTAGTAGGATCTAGTTGGTTAGTATTAGACCCAATTAACCCCTAACTCCCCTACAAATGAAATTTTAAATAAGCAATAACTTTCGATTGAATGAAGCTAGCGACTCAAATTTTTGGTCAAATGTTTACAGTAGGAGACTTCAAATTTTGGCCAAATGTTTGTAGTAGGATCTAGTTTTTTTCGGTGTTGAACAAGGAACTCCTATCTCTCCTAGAAATGTAACTTCAAATAAGCGAATGGGCAAGATCCTGTTGAATGAACTCCAAAATTGGAGTTGAATGGATGATTGAAACTTCTTATTGGATCCACACACAAAGTTCAAGCTGACCGTACTCACTTTTAATGCATGTGATCGTTGCCAGTTGGTACTTTTGATATCACCAGGGTCGGTCAAAGACTAATTTAAGGCACAGGGAAGGATTTTTTGGAGTGATACTTAGGTGTCAAGGACGGTCTGAACGACCATGCCTCGGCCTATGTCCTCACTTGAGGTTTATTCAAGGTACGGAATCTCAACGAAGCTTGGGATTAGAGACGATTTTTAATGATTGAGTTCTCCTCCTCTGAAAAGGGTGTTCAGCAGAATGACAGCTGGGTTTGTCTTGGTAGTTTATTATCTACAGAATCATGCTTAATTATTCTTGTTGTCTTGCTGTCATTTTCAAAGTGTTGTAATAAATGTTTCTATTAATACATAAAACACTTTCTCATCCATTAAGAATAATTATATTTGCGTCGCTAATAAAATTTGCATCCTTTATCACCACATTCATCATTTAAAAAAAAAAATCTTGTGGCGTTTTCCAGCTATAAAAATTTAAATTTGCCAGACACAATAAATTCTAAATCACTTTAATGGTTTATTGATTCTGCTTTTGTCATCCGGCAATATGCTTATTGCTATAGTCGGCGTATCCTTTCGACACATCGAAATTTACGTTAAAACATGCATAAATATTCAAGAAATCGTTTGAAATGATCGCAATTTCTCAAATGTTTATTTCTTCATTACTCTCGGAAGTAATAAGAAAATTATTATTCTTTTGAGCTGAATTTTCGCCGCACAGATGATACGACCTTTTTAATTGCGCTATCAAATTTCTAATGGCTGTCTTTTCGCTTCCACCACACGGCCCGGCCGGCTTGAGCGAAACAAACATAATTTTTCACAAACAATTCAATTTATCGCCTTGTCGGCTAGCGACTTTGATTGCAAGTTTTAGATGCCCCGCCACCGTCGTCGTCTTCAGTCTTATTCCGTCATATTGATCGACTGTCTCCCAATTAGCCATCAAAAGTGGGTTGGAAATTAATTAATAGGAGGACGGGCGGATCGAAGTACATTTATTTAATTTCATTGTTCCAGCACGATACCGTCTTGCCATGGAGCGGACGAAAGATGGCGATGACGGAAGAACGTTTATATCTTCCTTGACGTCATGCCACAGGATGCAAATCGTTGGAAGATTTGCATCCTATGCCTGATGGGATACCGAATAATGGTTAATGGTGGGGGACTTGATGACTTTATGCAGCTCAACGTGAGCTTTCTACTTCGTCTCATTAAGGATTGATTGGAAGCCATTTGAAAATTTGCAATTTAATGGCCGTCAAATGAAATGCTTTTGTATTATCGTAATTAATGCCAGTCGACAATGAAATTATTAGTTGCAGTCAGATGATGATCACTCCACCACACGAGTGATACAAATGGGGAACTTAATTGAAATTAATTGAATTCAAAGCTTATTTCCGCATTATGATGATTGATGATGAAAGTTTGTTATGTGGACGGACATCTGCGCATTTCGTTCAAGTTCGTCGGTAATTTTGCTTCAGGATGGAAATATGGTTGTACGAGATCAGTCGCTTCAGGTTCCCCCAAAGAATTTTCGAGGAGTATTGATTGGCCAATAACTTTCAGGATTTCAATGTTTTGCTTTGCCTTGACGCTGCTAAACATTAGTAATGCAGAACAGAACCACTAAACCACAGAACCCTAAAATCAACTAAACTAACAATATCGTTGACGGAACCTTAGGGTATACACTGTCCGGGATGGAATTCGTTTCAATAATGACTATAATATTGTATATACATATAAGGTGTCCAAAACTCTACTTAACTGTTATTAAGGAATAATGTTGAGGTTGAGTTTTAAAAAAGTTAAACCAACTGTATCACTACTTGGTAGTTACGCACTAGCCTGGAGGTTACTTACTATCAGTGAGGATCGCAATGTTCTTGTCTAGATACCTACCCTTCAGATACTGTCCCTAACACACCTCAATGCCGTCAACCTCTGCCTGTTTTAGATCCATCTGTGAACCAACCAGACCTCTCTGCTGGCTAAAGAAGGGCTCTTTCATCAAGTGGCACTCTTGCTTCTTTGCTCTCATTTAACCAACTTGCCTGTTTTGGGTTTGACTTTATGCGGACATCACATGCTATTAATTTTGCAATAGTTAGTTTCGCTTCTGCCAGCAACACTGTATGTATAGGCCAATAAGTTGTTGAGCCAGGGGCCCGGATTTTCTTTCGTCGGCCTTGTGCTTAAGTCTCCTTTGATGATGAACCGATGAGTTGGTAAATCGCTGTATTATAGTTCAAATACTACTTTGCCTTAACCCCTAGCGGGGCATAACGCGTCAACTACTCCTGCGCGCCATCGTACTCTGTTCTGGGCAATGGGGCGCAACTCCCCAAAAGACTTACCCAGTACCTGACACTCCTTTGCCACAGATCGACGCCATGTGATTCGAGGACCCCCTCTTGGTCGGCCTTGATTGGAAATGGGGTTCCATTTCATGGCATGCATAGCAATGCAGTTATCACTCTTCCGCAATGTGTGACCTATCCACTGCCATTTTCGCCTGCGTATCAATTCGTCGATTGGCATCTGACCCGTACGCCGACTTAGCTCTTCATTTGATATTGTTTCGGGCCAGAAAATTCTTAAAATTCGACGAAGACATGAGTTGACGAAAACTTGCAGCTTTCTGGTAACTCCTACGGAAACTTTCCATGTACTGCTCCCATACAAAAGCACTGATAGTACCAGGGAGCGAAACAGGCCCAGCTTGGTCTTGATGCTGAGATAACTGCTCTGCCAGATTTTGGACAGCATGCCGTATGCGCGTTTAGCCTGGTTGATACGACGAGCGATGTCCTGCTCCGTACCACCATTTTCGGCAACAATGCTACCCAGGTAGACGAAGTTGTCCACCTTCTCCACAGGCTGCCCATTAATATTGATGGCAATAGGTGTCGGATTTCTTTTTCGCAACGGCGGGCTAAGAACCTTGGTCTTGTTGGTATTAATCTTTAGCCCAACCTTGCTTGCCTCCCTCTCGAGATCTAACGCCATTGCGGACAGATCCATGATTTTGTGGGAGAGTAGGCATATGTCGTCAGCGTAGTCAAGATGTTGTAGATAAGATGTCAAAGTCCATTGAATTCCTCTGTCGAGTCCGGATAGGGCTGCATGCAACACATCGCCGATCACAATGAGGAATAGGATCGGTGAGAGGATGCACCCCTGCCGAACTCCACTGCGAATCTCAAAGTCCCCCGACACATTACCTTTATGCAGAACGCGACATTTCGCGCCGTCATAGGTTGCCTTAATAATAGCCACAAGCTTCTCAGGCCGCCCATATAGAATCCCGGTTCACACTATCGAAAGCCTTTTCGAAATCGATGAAAAGCAAGTGAAGCGGAGAATCGTATTCAGCGCATTGCTCGATGATGATTCCCAAGGTGTTAATGTGATCGACACAGGAGAATCCGGATCGAAAGCCAGCCTGCTCTTCATCAATTGTGCTTTCTAAGTGGGCCTTTAGTATTTCCAGGACGATTTTAGCTATTATCTTGGCAACGGCAGGAAGCACACAAATGCCTCTCCAATTATTACAGTCTGTGAGGCTACCCTTCTTTGGAAGTTTGATGATCAAACCTTCCTTCCACTCAGTGGGAAAGGTCTCTGTATTCCACGCTTTATGAACAAGTGGGTGCAGCAAATCGGCAGTTACGCTTGGCGCTGCTTGATAAAGTTCGGCAGGGATGCCGTCAAGTCCGGCGGCCTTTCCTCGTTTTAGTGCAATAATTGCAGTGACTATTTCCTCTTTAGTCGGGGCAGTGGACCGTATACGCACATTTTGATGGTTAGCTAAATTATCTATATGAGGGGGAACTTCACCAGAGGTTACACGGTTCAAGACCGCGGCGAAGTGTTCTTTCCATCGCCTCATTTGATCTTCTTCCAAGATAAGTAGCTTTCCATCACTATCTTTCACCGGATGTTGGCAGTAGTTACGACCACCTGTAAACTCCTTGATGACTCCGTATACGGCGTTTAAGTTGTTACTTCTAGCGGCTTCTTCTGCTGACGCTAAAAGAGAATTGGCATAAACTCTTTTATCGCGTCGCACACTACGCTGAACTTCTCGAGCTTTCTGACGGTAAAGGAGTTCGATGCTGCTTCGATTGTCGTCTGATGCTGCAGCCAAACGAACTTTCAGCTCCTTTCTTTCAACAATCCGCTGCCATGAAGCGTCGGACATCCAGGGCTTATTCCGGCAATCCGGGTTTGGGCCAAGGATGGTATTTGCGCTATCAATGTACGCATTTTTTATGGCATCCCAGTTCTCGTTTATGTCACTATCTGTGTCGAAAACCTCAAGTCAATTTAAAATTGCAACTCCGAGAAACGGAAATTACTGTTCAATACCTTTTGGCCTAAATAATTTTTTGTCTTAGTCAGTAAGTTCAATATTCAATTGTAAATTGTGAAATTGTAAACTCAGCACTTAGTTTGTAAATAAATTCCATAATTATCAATAAAGTTTTGTCAGTCCTTCTGAATCGAGCGTTTTATTATTATTGGTCCGTCGGTTGTATTATCGACAATATTTTTGGTCCGTCGAGCATTAATCGATTTTTGGGTCTGTCGTTCCGCGAATGTATATTCGCATAGTCCGCGAAAGTATTTTCGCATAATTTTAGTTTATCCGCGGAAGTAGCTTTGTAAAACAAAGGAAAAATTGTCTTTTCCGCGAATTGATAAATTTTTTTTTCCTGGCCTGAGCCGGCGCGTCATAAAAAGGGTTTTGAGAGTGTTCCGACCAGTTGTTACGACGTGAATTTTTATTGTTCTGGATCCTGGGAGTTGTCGGAAGCTGACGACTAGCAATCAAGTTTCCTGATAGTGTGCCGATCAATTGCTGCGCCGTGAAGTTTTGTTGGCTTGTACTGGTTCCTGTGAGTTGTCGGAAGCTGACGACTAGCAATCAAGTTTCCTGAGAGTGTGCCGATCAGTTCCAGTTGCAGTCTGTGAGTTCTGCTTTAGTTGCAGCCCGTGAGTAGTTCCGGATATAAGTTTTTGGTAGCCACAGAAAGTGGAAAGTAGCAATCAAGTTTCCTGAGAGTGTGCTGATCAGTTCCAGTTGCAGTCTGTGAGTTCTGGGCAAAGTTCCTGTTGCAAGTGCCTGTTCTAGTTGCAGTCCGTGAGTAGTTCCGGATATAAGTTTTTGGTAGCCACAGAAAGTGGAAAATTGAAAGATAAGTTTCTGGTGACCTTACTAATTTTCATGTGCACGTTCCCGTCTTTCTTCATCATTATTATTAGTCAAACTTTGTTGGTGATTTTATTCTTGTGAGATATCGGGTGAGTGAATTGTTTTAACTTTCTTCTTTTTCCTCTTTGTCTCTACCTTTTGGGGGATTTGCCTTTGGAAATTAAATATGTCGGACTCAGTAATTAGATCGCAGAAAGAGATTTTTGAAAAATTATGTAGCATATGTAGTAATGCAACAAAATTAGGGATTCCTCTACGTACAAGGTCAAAATTAACTGCATTAAAGGCAGATATTCAATCCTTATGGATAACCTTTCTGAGTAATGACGCCCTTCTTCAGAAAATTGTAGACAAAAATATTACTTATTTTGTTGATAAAAAATTTGAGGAAGCAAAGGAAGTGTATGAGAAGACTTTGCACTTTATAAATAGCAATTTGACAACAGTCAGTGAAGAACCCACGCCAGATGCTGCAAGCTCTGGTTCTGCTAGTTCTAATTCCGTTTCAGTGTTTGAAGAAGCAGTTAACAAATTAGTCAAGGCCTTAACAAATACTCAGACGACTAAGGAGCCACGTATAAAAATTAAACCCCTAGAGATAGGAAAGTTTCGTGGTGACGTAGGGAAGTATAAGTCCTTTAAAAATTTGGTGGTGCAAATCCTGAACCAACAGGGAATACCGGAAATACAAAAACTTGTTCATGTGAGAACCTATTTGGAAGGGGAAGCTCTAGACCTAATTTCGCATCTAGCCTTAGAGGAAAGTAGCTATACTGTGGCTTGGAAGCTTCTTGATGATCGCTACTTGAATCAGAGGCTATTGGTCGAAACTTACGTCTTTCAATTATTGGACTTTCCCAGCTGTGTTCCTAGGGATGTTACTTCACTCAAAAAAATATTGGACGGACTCAGAGAGATTTTGCAAAACATAAAATCTGCTGAGGTGGACATTTCCAATTGGGACCCCTTACTATTTCCAATAATCTATCGTAAATTAGATTCCGGTTCCAAATTGGAATTTGAAGATTCTCTTGAAGACAAGAAAAAACTTCCAACTGTTCTTGAGCTGGAAAAATTTCTAGAGTCAAGAATATTAAAATTCGAGAGTCTTAAATTGTCATCGGGAAATCAACAAAAAGTCGTCCAAGCTACCACGAAAAACACGAAAACGTTCACAAATCTCAATCAAGCAAAGAAAAAAAGTTGTCTTCTTTGTAAATCGGATGACCATTCAATTTTACACTGTTCCCAATTTTTGAAATCTAAGGGGAGAATATTTCTTTTAAAAAATAACAACGTCTGCTTAAAGTGTGCTAGACACCCGTATAAGGCAAGGAAAGATGGAAAAGTATTACCCTGTTACTACGGAAATCAAATCAAATGTAGTATTTGCTCAGCTAATCATCTTTCGGAATTGCATGACGAAAAAATCAAAGGTAAATCGGTAAACAGCAAAACAGTGTCGCATTCCGAGTCGCGATCATCAACACTTGACCCCAATGCTGCTACATTCACGCAATCAATTAATTCTGCAAAGTCAATTGAGGGCAATGGTGGAACGCACAGCATGAATACTTTTACTGAACATACTCAGGTAATTTTGCCGACTGCAATTGTTTATGCTGAAAACAATCGTAAACTTTATAACTGTCGAGCTTTATTAGATCAATGCTCGCAAAGTTCTTACATCTCAGAAGAACTTGTGCAGAAATTGGGTCTAAAAAAGATCTCCACAGCCGTGGAAGTATTTGGTATGGGAGGCGCTCTAATTGAAAAGATCGATTCCATGACGATGCTCAAAGTACGGTCTACTAAGAACCTAGACCTTTACTATAATGTAAAAGCATATGTAGTCAAGCGTGTTTCACGAAACCTGCCATACATATCTTTCGATGAGCAAAGTAAAGACGAGCTTGGAAAGTTTGACTTAGCCGATCCATATTACAGAAAGCCACAAAATATACAAATGCTTTTAGGGGGCAAAGTTTATGCCGAGATAATAGCCAGTTCGATTCCGTCAGTACATGTGAAGAATCTGTTATTGCAACCATCATCACTTGGTTGGTTGGTTTCGGGCGGAGTCGAGGCAGAGGCTATCTCTGCAGTCTCTTCCTTCATTACGCAATCCGAGGAGGTTAATGAGATAGAGTCAAGATTACGAAAATTTTGGGAAATCCCAGATAATACTTGTGAGAAAGTAGACGAGGAATCAGCCATGCAGTTATACAACATGCAATATTATAGAGATGGTGCAGGGAGAATCTTCGTACCCTACTTGTTCAAGGAAGATTGCCTAAAATTAGGCAATTCTTTTGACAATGCAAAACGTATATTTCTGGCACAAGAGAGAAGACTTATGGCTGATCCCAACAAAGGCACACAAGTTGACAATTTTTTACAAGAATATGAAGATTTAGGTCATATGAGACTAGTCGAGGAAAAAGAAAATATTGAAATACGGGATGGTTCGGTCTATTATGTCCCGTACCATGCAATATTCAAGAGCGATAAGATTACTACCAAGGTAAGAATAGTCTTTAATGCTTCTTTTCCTACGAGTAATGGACTAACATTTAATGATTTGGTTCATACTGGGCCAAATCTACTTCCTACCGTTTTCGATATGATTTTGCAATCACGCCAGTTTCCCATTTTATTTATTAGTGACGTGGAAAAAATGTTTAGACAATTTAGGATGATAAAAGAACATCAAAATAAATTAAGAATTCTAAGACGTCCCAAGCTAGATGGCCCCTTGTGGGAGTATGAACTGCTAACCGTTACATATGGGGTGGCAAGTTCTCCATTTAATGCTAACTACTCTATGAAGAAAGTTTCAGAATTGGCCCCTACCTCACAGTCCCGAGAAGCCATAGCAAGAAAATTTTTCATGGACGATCTTATTGCAGGATCGTACTCTGTTAAGGAAGCACGTGCACTTACTACCGATATTCGCGATACCTTAGCTTCCTGTCATTTACACCTCACGAAATGGTGGAGTAATGAACCCGAAGAAGTTTTAAAGGATATCAATCCAAAAGATAAACTAAATAGTTTTGTTGAAGGAGAAATTGATCGCGTTTCCTTAATAGGAGTCAATTGGCACTCAAAAACGGATTGTTTAGGTGTGAAGGTGCCTAAGCTGCCAGTTATAAAATTTACTAAACGAGGTATTTTGGCTAGAAATTCTGAGTTTTTCGACCCGATAGGCATGATTCTACCTTTTATCATGCTATTAAGAATTATAATGCAGAGAATATGGTTGACGAAATGTGATTGGGACACTGAAATTTCGCCTAGTTTAAAACAGAAAGTTGCAAAAATATATTCTCAAGTTCATATGATTTGCAATATTCGTGTCACGAGACATTTAGGTAATACTAGAAATAGTATGAGCGATTTAATCGGGTTTTCTGACGCTAGTAAGGATGGGATAGCTGCAGTGGTGTATTTACGTACAAAAGTTGAAGGTCGCTATATTGTAACCTTTTTGGCAGCCAAGGGGAAAGTGACACCTCCGGACAATATTTCAATCCCAAAGGCAGAACTTGAAGGGTTAACTCTACTCTCATCACTGATTGCAAGTGTTAAGGGAATATTAACCGAAATAGTTATAAAAAATATCTTTGCCTTTACTGATAGTCAAGTATGTCTTGGATGGGTAAGAAAAATGAAACTGCCTGGCAACAAGCGATTCGTAAAGAATAGGGTAGAAAAAATTTTAAAGATTCTAGATGTTTCTCAAATATTTTATGTGCCTTCTGACCAGAATCCAAGTGATCTGGGTAGTAGAGGATTAATGCCCTGCGAATTGTATGACAAAATGGACTTTTGGTTAAATGGTCCCACTTGGCTAACGATGGATGAGTTTCCAAATTTTGAGCGTCTAAACAATAGTATAAACCTAAGTCTGTGTGTAGCCACACACGATGAGCCGAGGGAATGTTTTATAACTGAGGTAGTTAGTCGATTTTCGTCTTGGCCTAAGATAGTACGAGTTTTTGCCTATGTGTCCAGAGCAGTTCGGTTGTTCAGAAAGAAAGAAAATACAGAGAAGAGCCCATTGACAGTTAAGGAATTAAGAAATTCAGAAACTTTAATTCTTAAACTACACCAACAAGTTACCTTCGGAGCCGAACTAAAATTGCTAAATGAAGATAAGTTAGTCTGTAAGTCAAGCCCAGTTTTCAAACTAAATCCATTCATAGACAGCTCTGGGTTACTACGAGTGGGAGGAAGATTAGAAAATGCCGAGTTTCTTAGCTATTCGGAGAAATTTCCTATCATTTTAGAAAGGAATAGCCACTTAACCACACTTCTTGTTGAATATGCACATAAGCAAACTCTGCATGGGGGACACAATTTGACATTGAACTTTCTAAGGGTTAATTATTGGATAATGGGAATCAAATCTTTAATCAAAAAGACAATTTTTAACTGTATTAAGTGCAAACGGGTTAAAGCAAAAAGCAATATTCCCCAAATGGGACAACTTCCCAAGGATCGAATTACTCCTGCTCCCGTGTTTGAATCGACGGGGGTAGATCTGGCAGGACCATTTCAAATTAAATCGTCAAAGCTACGATTTGACAAACCAATTAACTGTTGGGTTGTGATTTTTATATGTATGGTCACAAAAGCGGTACATCTTGAAATATGCACTGAGATAAGTTCAGACAATTTTATGGCCGCACTGAAAAGGTTTTGTGCTAGGAGAGGGAAACCATCCATTTTGTTCTCCGATAATGGGACAAATTTCCGAGGTGCTTCTAGAATGCTATACAATAATCTAGCACAATGGAGGAAGGAATGTCTTAGTTCACTGACGGATATGGGAGTAAAGTGGAAGTTTAATCCCCCATCTAGTCCTAATTTTGGAGGATTATGGGAAAGGAGTATCCAAACATTTAAGACAATTCTAAAGAAAGTAACGAATCCCAAATATTTTACCTATGAAGAATTTTACACTTTAGTTTGCAGCATTGAAGCTATACTTAACAGTAAACCAATGCATTCCATTAATGATAATTTCCAAGATTCGTTCGTGTTAACACCAGCCCATTTTCTGATTCAGAGGCAATTGCTATTTCCCCCCGAAGAAAATTTAAGCAAGGCAACTATTCCATTGTCAAAACGTTGGGCTCTAATACAATGGATACAACAACAGTTTTGGAATAGGTGGAAAGAAGAGTGCCTTTCGCAAATGCTAAAATTTAATAAGTGGGTCAAGGGAGCGCCTAATTTCAAAGTTGGAGATATTGTTATCTTGAAACAAGAGAATACTCCATGCTGTCAATGGCCTCTGGCAAGAGTTAGTAAAACATTTCCGGATAAGAACGAAATTGTAAGGGTAGTAGAACTGAAGGTTGGGGATAAAACACTGATTAGACCTACTTCAAAACTAGTGGAAATACTTAGAGAAGAAGATAGTAAACCTGCCTATTCTACCCGATCAGCAAGCAAATTAGCTTTTGTTACCCTGTTCTCATTGCTGACGTTGGTTCCAGGTATTAACGCATTTCAAATTCTACCATTAAACGGTAGTTTATGCTACATGCAAAATATAGGAGAAGTGTATGTTCAGGGCGATATTTGGGATCTCAATATAAACACGAATATAAACTTCACCGCTGACATGTTTACATTGGATACCGAGCTGAAAGCACTCGAGCGACAGTGTCGGGATCTAAATTTTAATGAATGCGGCAATTTGCTTGTAATATTATCCCTTGAAGGGCATAAATTCAGAGAAAAATTTTCTAAAAGAAGTGTTGGATCTATCGCCTTAGCTACTCTTTCAACTATAGGTTTTCTAACCGGTATCGGGTATGGGGCGTACCAACAAATGGAGATAAATCAATTAAATAACAAAATTGCATCGGTAAACGTAGGGGTGGAGAAGCTACATGAAGCTGTTATTAAGAATCTGAATAAGGAGTTAGAACTTTCCAAGTATTTGAACAACAACACAATCGCGTTAAATAATTTAAACAACCAAACCTCAATATTATTTACCATTAATGCCGTGCAAAGCCATTTGATATACTTAAAGGAAAAATATGAAAAAAAAAAAAAAAAAAAAAAAAAAAAAAAAAAAAAAAAAAAATTGCATCGGTAAACGTAGGGGTGGAGAAGCTACATGAAGCTGTTATTAAGAATCTGAATAAGGAGTTAGAACTTTCCAAGTATTTGAACAACAACACAATCGCGTTAAATAATTTAAACAACCAAACCTCAATATTATTTACCATTAATGCCGTGCAAAGCCATTTGATATACTTAAAGGAAAAATATGAAAAAATCACTTTTATGAATGATAATATTAAAGAAGAAATTCAATTACAAAGGAAAATATTAGTCAAAACTGAAGAAAGGTTACCCGTCGTAGAGGACTCCCAATTACTTAACTTTTATGAACCTACTTTATATGTTGATAAGGACATTCTCATGGTTAACTTTTCGGTCCCCATATTGAAAATCGAAAAGTACTTCAAGTACAAACTTATTTCTGTTCCAGATGAACATAATGAGATAGTAAATATAAATTCAGTATTGATATTAGACGAAAGAAATTTAACTTATTTTTCGGAAAAAGACGTTGAAATAATCTTCAAAAATAATTTAACAATTTACAAATCTCCCATTTTTTCCAAAATTGAATCAGATTCTTGTTTACACAATATAGTCATCAAGGGCAGCATCATTAGAAATTGCGGAATGAAGAAATATGACTTTCCCATTTATGTCGACAAAATCACCCCCGATATCTTAGTTTATAAGGGCAATATATCAGTTTTTTGTCAAAAAAGGGAACTATCAGTAGCTTACGATATAGGCATCATATTCCTAGACAAAGACTGCATTGTGGCAAATCAACATTTTAAATATAAAGTACCGCAAATCTTTTATTCAAATTTAAATACAAAATTCAACATGATTCCTATACAATTTGAGAAAGTAGAAAATAAAGAATTACCACTTATTGAACAAGAATTTAGCAACAATGCTGCCATAACCTTTGTAAAAGAAAACGCAGTGCCAATATCCACAATAGTCTTAGTATTAATAGCAGCGTTAATCATTATTGGTTCCATTTGTTATCACATGAATTGTAACAAGGCCATACAAATAGAAAACAATAACGTAGTTGTCGATAACACTGACGATTGGGCATCCCCAAGATCACCATAATTTAATTGTTTCACTGTAAATGCACCTATACTGTTATTTATGCATTATTACCTTTTTTTTTGGCTTGGGAGGATGTCGAAACGGAAATTACTGTTCAATACCTTTTGGCCTAAATAATTTTTTGTCTTAGTCAGTAAGTTCAATATTCAATTGTAAATTGTGAAATTGTAAACTCAGCACTTAGTTTGTAAATAAATTCCATAATTATCAATAAAGTTTTGTCAGTCCTTCTGAATCGAGCGTTTTATTATTATTGGTCCGTCGGTTGTATTATCGACAATCTGGGTGACTAGTTACCTCAGCCGCTTTTTGCGCAAGATGGTCATTATATTGTTGTAAGACAGCTGAATTTTTTAGTCGAGCGGTGTTGAATTTGCGGGGCCTGGATCTTTCGTCGCTGGGGCGGCGCACGGCTGCAATACGCAATCGAACATTTGCGATCATAAGATAATGGTCTCTTCCCATCCCAATATCGGCACCCTTCTTGTTTCGCACGTCCAGGAGGCAACTCTTGAATCTTTTACTAATGGCAAAATGGTCGATCTGATTTTGTGTTCTGCGCCGATCAACAGAGGACCAACTGATTTTGTGGTGGTCCTTATGCTCAAACATAGTACCACCGATGAAGAGACTGTGAAAGTTGCAGAACTCTACAAATCTTTCACCGTTGTCATTACGATCACCAAGACCGTGTCTCCCCATCACATGTCTGAGCCCATAGTTATCGGCGCCAACTTCCGCATTCAAATCACCCATAACCATTATAATGTCACCTTTAGGTGTTCTGCTCTGAACGCCGTTTAGTTCTTCGTAGAAGGAGTCTTTTGCCAAGACATTGTCGGGTTCAGTAGGGGCATAACATTGTATTATTGAGATGTTCCTCATTTTGGTCCGGAACCTGGCGGTCAAGACCCTGTCAGAGACCGGTTCCCAGGATAAGAGACAGTTTCGCGCAGCTCTGGTTAAAACGAGCCCCACACCTGACTCGCGACGACTACCGGTAGCTTTACCGGAGTACAACATTACAGTGCTGCCCGTTGGAGAGATGAATTCTCCGCTGTTCCACCATCTTATCTCACTAACTCCTAAGATATTTAATTTGTACCTCAGAAATTCACTCTCTAATTGAAGAAATCGTGCGTTCTGGGGACCTTCTGATCCATTGTCCAGGAGAGTACGCACATTCCAGAATCCAATCTTTGTCATTGTACGATAGCTAAAAGTCGTAACCGTTGAGTCAGTCCTTATCCGAGGCATAGTTGACGTTTCGTTAGCATATAAAGATTTCGGATAGTGCAAGTTGCTGGCATACACATCCTGTCCTTTGATTGTCGGTTTTAACGACAGGCCCTCAAAGGGAAAGGCCGTGGTATTTTTTTCACACCCCACACCACAGGGGTACCTCAACCAAATCATCGCACCGCCATCACTGGCGGCTTGACGTTGGTTGGCAATGGTCAGTGACCACTGCCGTTCCAGGGGGCGCCCACGCGGAGGACTATGGAAGAGGAGTTTTTGCCCCCCATTATAGTTCAAATAGCGCTTTCAGATATTAATATCATAGACTCATTGTGCTGTGGCTTTGTTATGGACTTAGCCCTTTAGACAATCAGCGACTCATTCACTCAACGCAGAAGGCGAAGTTCAATAGTTTTACTTTGTTTCTAAAATAAAAACCTGTAATATATAAATAAATCCTCTTGTAACCGATTTCTTTTATTCTCTTCACGAAATTTCAAATTTGCCTTGGTCGCCAGGAGAGCGTGCTACGTCACTGGCTGAATTCATTAGAATACAACCTGCTTGACAATGATAGAATCCACCTGATTTATAGGTACATTCATCAACTGGGTTCAATGTAATTCACTTAACATTTCCAATCAATTACTTAATACTTTAGCATTGGTATTCGCGATATACTCGTATGGTCGTATAAACTCTACATACATAGAACTTAGCCAATAAGAAGGCCAATGATTGCTAAGCGGTCTCCGCGTTTCTTTGGGCAACAGAACAGTATAAGCGCACGGATTACACTATCAACATTAGGCGCGTTCTTTTGCAATTATGTACCCGGTTCAAGTGTAGTTTAGGCGAACACATTGCGCAAAAAAAAAACCATGTAGCTGACTCATATAGTGTAGAAAAATGTATTTGACAGTGTAATGGACGAAGGGCGACACCCAAAGGTGTCAATAGAGACGGAGCTAATTTGACCGTTAAGGTCCGGGAGTGACAAGCTGTCATAGTTGGCAGCAGTCAAAATTGGGTCCTCAACGAATTGGACCAACGCGCCAATGCCCGCAAATTGCCGTTCACACAATGGGAGTTGGCTGTTATTGCCCGTCCCGGGCGAGTATGTGTACCCGGAATAACGATTTTTCACCAATGTCAATGATTTGAAATAAATCAAAATGAAAGACATTTTGTGAAAAATACACCAATAAAAAAAATTTACACTTATGTGTCAGTATTGCTCCATTACAGCAGTTTACATTCTAGGTAATTCAGATAATCTGTTCCATGTGGCCCAGTTGACATTTCGTTGGCATAAACTAGTTTCGGAGAATACAGTTGCCAGGGTGCACCTCCTGCTTCCTCATTTAGGCGCCTACCTGCAACAAGTCAAGGGAGATACTGTGACTTATTATTGCGCCCGCACCACAGGGGTAATTGATAATCTTAGTGAATACCTTTATATATTATCACTAGTAGGCTTATTGTCCTGTAGTTCTTCATATCTTTCTTGTTGCCCTTTTTCTGGATAAGGATTATATTGGCACTATTGCAATTTCTCGGTATGCAGTTAGATCGTAGGCAGTTTGTGTAGATCCTCGCCAAGATGGTCCAAGTTTCTCTTTTGGTGTATTTCAGCATTTCCGTCGATACGAGGGTTGCCTTTTATATTTCGGGATTAGAGAACAAAAACAAATATTAATCATTGAAAATCGCTTTATTGTTTTTCAGAATATTCCCCATGAAGATCTATACACTTTTGCACGCGTTTGAACCAATTGTCAAAGTACTTTTGCCACTCTGATTGAGGTGTCTCCAAAACATGCATTCTGAACGCAGCAACCGCTTCTTCAGGTGTTGAAAAACGTTGACCTCTCAGTTTGTTTTTTACGTACGGGAATAAAAAGAAGTCATTCGGTGCCAAGTCAGGACTATACGGCGGATGACCCATAAAATCTATGTTTTGAGTGCTCAAAAATGCAGTTGTTTGAGCTGATGTGTGAGAGCTCGCATTGTCGTGGTGAAGAGTGATCCGTCTTCGGCGGTTGGTTTTCCTGATTTCTTGGAAGACAACTGGCAAACAAATGGTTGTGTACCACTGAGAATTGACTGTTCTGCGTTGTTCTAGTGGTACGGTTGCGACATGTCCAGTTTTTCCGAAAAAGCAGGCGACCATTTGCTTGGAAGTGCTTCGTGCGCGAACAACTTTTGTTGGGTTTGGCTCATCTTGAAACGCCCATACAGTCGACTGCTGTTTACTTTTGGGCTCATACGCGTAAATCCACGATTCATCACCTGTCACGATGTCATAGACGTGTTTCGAAGCACCGCGATCGTATTTTTTGAGCATTTCTTTCGACCAATCGACACGAGCCTTTTTTTGAGCGATTGAGAAATTGTGTGGGATCCAACGCGAACAAATTTTTTTGACAGTCAAATGTTCATGCAATATTGAATGTATGCTGGTCCCACTAATGCCTAAGGTTGTCTCAATCTCACGATAGGTCACATGACGATCTTGCAATATCAGTTCGCGCACAGCATCAATGGTTTCCGGACGACCTTCACCTTTTGGACGACCTTCACGAAATTCGTCTTGGAGTGAACTACGACCTCGATTGAATTCACCATACCATCGATAAACACTGTTCCTCGATGGAGCTTCATCGCCAAAAATTGAATTCAGTTCATCCATGCACTGTTGCTGAGTTAATCCACGTCGAAAGTTGTAAAAAATAATCGCACGAAAATGTTCACGATTGAATTCCATTATTTGGCCGAGATTAATCTTTTAAGTTACTGTAAAAAACACAAATAGCGCTCGTATGTCAAAACGTTCTGAGTACGTATAACCTCAAAAATGTCAAACTTTACGATAGAGCTGTCAGTTGCCAGATTGAAATACTAGGGTTGTCCAATCCCGAAATATAAAAGGCAACCTACGTACGCCGTCGTTTGCTGCTGCTTTATCATTTTTTATACTTTTCAGTGCTATTTCTGCCATCTCAATGAGTGCTTCTGGAGTGTCCTCTTCTTGGGGTGTTTCGAGGATTTCAGGTGTCTTGTAGAGGTCACTATAGAAGTCTGTGCACATAGTGCAATTACTTGCTTCAAAATGATTCTGCTGACCAAATAAAATTTGTTAGATTGCATTTCTATTGATGATATTTAAAATTTAAGTTTCCTGTTTACATTTGAGTTGAGCTTGAAAGCTAACTTAAGAGAAACACTCTGAATCAAAGAAATACGTCATTTGCTCTTTAATTCCCCTTTTGGTGTTCCCGTCTGTTATGTGTATCGTTTCGTTGCTGCTATTCTGTTCTGTCCTAAGTACAAAAAAAAACACGGCTATTATCTTCTGATCGGTTCTGATGTAACTACCATAAGCTTCATGATAAATGTATATTACCTGTTACGTTGATTCCTTATCGTCGTAAATTTGCCAGTCGAACACTGTCGGGAGCGGGAACGGAGGGGAGCTCTCCGTATGATACCCAAGTAATCTTCTGGTAATAAATAACAATGTTGCCAAACTTTTCTTTAATACTTTCTTGCAAAGTTTTTGTAGGATTACTGTGCTTATTATGTTTAATAAAGCCCAGGAATATTTCGGGGAAAATAAGAGTGAATGTAAGCTGTAGCATTGCCTGGGGGTCACGATGAGAGATTTTGAATTAAATATTAAAATAAAGGAGGAATTCCTATGCTGCGTTATGAGCCGTACGGCTCGAGCCGCATGTCAAATTTTATAGAATTAATTAATCAATAAGTAGCCACGCTAACACGTGAACATATTGGATGATTCATTACTGTTGTTGGTGTGCTTCGATAGACTAATGTCCCTAATCAACCGTTTAACCGGACATTCAGAAACCGCCCCATAATCTTTTGCAAGTATTGGAGGAGATGAATGCCTGTTTATACTTTCGGGAGGTCACTCTGGCGTCCAATGTGGGACAGTAAAAACAATTCGCACCTGCATTTTGTAAAAAAAAAAACTTAAATAACAACATTCATCTCCACGAATCCTTCTTCTTCTCAATGAACATTTTTTTCATAAATAACCAAACGTGCGAACTGACATAATCTACTTAAAACACTCCAGAGATAATTCATAAACATCTTCCGTTCATTCATCAAAAGCAAAAATCTAGATGCATATCTTGAACAAATCTTTAGCACTTCAGTGACTTTCTACCCTCTGTGTATTCTTCATTCGTTTTTTTTCCCTACCTCCAAATACCACTTGAAGGCGAGAAGTTAAATTCACCAGGCTCATCAAAATCCCGCATAATTGTTTACCTATTAAAATCGTTCATAACACAGTAGAATGGTCCTTCCCCCCAAACAATTTGAGTGGTAGTGAAAATGTTAATGATGCTATAATTCCACAATTAGATTGACCTGTTCACATAAATTGGGTCTGACGGAGTAAGGAAAAAAACTGAATTAAGTGGTTGGTTTAACTTTGTATAAAGAGGGAGCGTGTTTCGTGAAAAATCAAAACAGCAAAGGGTCTAGGACTCTTTATGTAGTTAGTAGAACTCTCGTCATCACAGCGGCGCGGCGCCGTCGTCGTGCTGATTGACGTAAAGTGCAAGGTCTCCACCACCTACTAGGGTGGTAAATGTAAATTGTAAATTTTTACGACCCACTCGCACAGTGCGACGAACGTTCTTCTTCGTCGTCCTGCAGAAAGGACTAATGCAAACCCAAATAGAATGGTACTAAATAGTCTAGTGTAGGCTTATATATAATAAGTGTAAAAGTCGAGGCAATGAGTTACGATTGTTTTTCACGAGCATATTGTGCTAATTACGTGCTGCACGTATTTTATTCTACACTTGGTGCGGTGTAAGAGTAGAAGCTTATTTAGCGGCTTAACATGTTGCGGACAGATGTCCTATATGACTATTGCGTTTTTTATACAATAGACCTTATGAGGTATAGGGTTTATTGTTTTTATCACGACGTCAATATGTAGCACCTTAAAGTAGGCTAAATGATCAGGGTCACCTCCTGAGTCGATTTAATATGCGTTTTGCTAGGCACACGATCGTCGCACATAGAGCACGACGCAGAGTGATGTCTAGCAAAACGGGCCTTAAACCATGCCTGTCTGTCTGCTTATGTATGTGTCATGCGCATGTCGTTCGTACGATAAATTTTGAGAGAATGGTGCTAGCGGGGGCGATTCATGATACAAGGAAGACAGGGTCGACCCGTAGTTCAGAGCGTAGACGCATCAGTATCATGTCTGACTATGATCGTTACAGGATCAAGTCCCGTCCACGGCGACGTTTATAGCCACGGATGTTTGTGTTGTCTACCTCTGTGGTGCGGGCGTAATAATAAGTCACAGCATCTTCCGACTGGGGATGCAGGGGATGCATGCTAGCAATTGTATTCTTCGAAACCAATTTATGCCAACGAAACGTTAACTGGAACAGTCAACACATGGAACAGTTGACGCGCTATGCTCCACAAAATGTTAGGGCAATTGGGTAGTAATAGGATCCAGTTGGTTGATATTGAAAATAGGCGAGATCCGACCAACGGAGCCCTGCAAACTATATGTTAAATAGACGAAAACTTTCGATAGAATGAAGCTAGCGACCTAAAATTTTAATCAAATGTTTGGGGCGACCGGTAGCTCAGTGCGTAGAGGTCAGTCTCATATCGGACTACGGTCGTTACGGGTTCAAGTCCAGTCCACGGCGTTCCACGATGTTTGTGTTGACGCTTATTATTACGCCCCGCACCACAGGAGGAAGTGGTGCGGGGCGTAATAATAAGCCACAACATCTCTCGACTTGTCGCAGGTAGGCGGCTAAATGGGAGCAGGAGGTGCATGCTGACAATGTCCATCGAAACTGGTTTATGCCAACAAGGCGTCAGCTAAGCCACATGGAATAGTTGACGCGCTATGTCCTACTAAGGGTTAGGGCAGATGAGTATATGTAACTACCAATCCAATAAACATGAAAAGCTCTGACTTTGTTAGACACCATCTATCCATCAAGTTGGTTCAGCTAATCGCTTTAAACTTAGCGCGGTCCTCCACTGCAAACGGATTTAAGCGGCAACACGCTCCCGCGACGCAAGCGTCCACAAGCGACAGTGCGCGGCAGATCCAAAGTGAAGGATTGGAGTATAAATGTCCCGACGAATTTGTGCAGCTTCGCTTGTTGTAACCTGCCAGGTGAACTCGTACTTTATTTGCCTTGGAGTCATCTACATAGATTTGTATTGAATTAGGCAAGCAGAAGCATTTTATCAGAATGACAAAATGCCTGTCAAGCGCATAGTATAGTCAGTCGTTACCGGAATATTTAGGCTATTCAGAAGCGAGTCCAGAGTTTGCTGTGAGAGGCGTTCTGCGAAACCTTACTGATAACATCAGGAAATTTACTGTAGTTATGGTAGCAATGTCACCAGCATAAGTATACACCCTGCTGCCCGATACTTCCAGGTTTTAAAGTAGTAAATTCACCACTTCCAGAGAAAAAAATCCACCCTTGTCGGTATCTTTTGTATTCGCTACATTTTTTTTATAAATCATTTTCGAGTATTTCCTCGAATATTAGAATAGCAAGCGTTTTGGAGGGGGCCTTATCGAGTGCCGCCACCAAACGACTACTCCATATATATAAATATGGGGCGTATGACTTATACTTACAACCGAAAGACCATACCTTCGGTTGCACGCTCCATTTCAGGTCAGTAGCCTACCTGCAAGAGTACAGAGCAACTTTTGCCTTAGTAACACACTCCTGAATATTTGCTTTCCAGGATTTCTTCCTATCGAATATACGTTCTAGAAATCTGTCTTTTTCGCTAAGGACCAATTAGGACCAGAACTCCCACGCACTTGCCTAGCCCACACATTTGTATAATATCACTAACGACCCCGGGAAACTTTCCAGAGATAGTGATAGATAGATACAAGTATGGCCTGCTACTATAGTAAAGTGGCAGTCACAGGCAGTATGAACGCCGTGGAAGGGTTTAGGTTTATGCTTATAACTGTTAAGTAATTTTCTAGTAGTTTGGGACATGTCAGCTCAAAAGTAGAGTAGCTGTCCCTAATTTAATTTGCAAAAAATGATAAATCAAAATGAATTTCATGGAATAAATTGGCGCATCTACACGAAGAATTGAATTTGAAATTATAATTTTTCTTTATTTAAATTTCCATTTCGTCAATTTTCGAAATGAAAACCAAAGTGAAACTCAACTTATTTCCATCTCATTTGCTTGCCTAGCTCAATTATTCTTTTCAATTCTAATGCCATTTACGGAATTTCCATAATAAGCCGAAATTTCGCACCACAATGACAAACGATCACAACCGAAAACGAATTTCCACAAAGTTATTCCACGAAATAGTCTCAAGTGCGTAATGTCCTTTTTTTGTTTCGGCCCCCGTACTTCACGAGCCTCGGTTCATGGACACGAAGACATTTCGATCTGTGCGGGAATTATTTGAAAACTAGTAGACAGTATGGCACCCGACTGTTTTATGCTCGACAACAAATTAGATTACATGTTTCCTTAATGTATGGGCATTTGCTTCGATAAGTCGCTTTTGTGCTCTGAAATTGGGTTAAAACGGAAAAGGAATCATCGCTCATCACAGCTCTGCGTTTTATTCGTGCGTATTTTTTTTTTAAGCACACATCCTGATAATTTGGGGCACGACGTTAGATGTGTGTTCTCGTACGAGTATTACCCAGTCACTTCTTATGTGCTAATCAAAGGACTGAGAAGACGTCCTGGAGACCAAGCAAAAACGAGGTCGAGACAAGTCGTCATGAATTTTGTGTGGTTAATGTCGATATGAAAGGAAAGTTGAATAAAAACGTTTGGGAAATACGCGCTCTGGTGATGAAAATGTATCATAAAGAGAAGAAGACGAGGAGAAACAGAAAATTGGAATTGTTACGATATATTGGATAAAAGGATGCAGTCATAGCCGAATTGAGGACACACCTAGCTGGATCCATTTTATGGGGTTGTGGTTACAATATTAATTCATTCGCTCATATTGTGCCGAAAAGGAGTTGAGAAAAGCGAATCATTCTCAATGATATTGCTCTGAATTAAAAACATAGGACTAATTCTTAAAAATTAACTAATTTTTTGCAACTCATGAACAAGTGCGAGGAAGACTGACTTAAAGGATTTATCGAAATTCCTTCTTCATCGAGGTTTGAGTGGGTGAATGTTACGAACGTCAGACGAGGCACTCAAGTAGGAAAGGGTCAAGCCCGTGCCGGAGCAGGGGAAACACGTACGATGCATACCAGCCATAGTACTCGTATATAGTCCGATGCGTGTTGTACGTTTGTTTGTTTGTTCGTTAGTTCGTATGTCCGGGCACTTCCCGTTTTCTGATCTTTACCAAATTTAGTATGTAGGTTCCTTGTGTGACTCTGAGCACAGCTCCTCCCATCCGGCAATTTTGATTATCGACTGGACTAACGGTATATTCTGTAGTACGGATGGCGCAAGGGTTAGCACGTTCGCCTTCAACGCACTGGGCCCCGGTTCGATTCCGGGGATTTACGTGTCGGACTATGAGCCCACTCAGCTGTTAAATGAGTACCCATTATGGGGTAAATAACTCGGTTGAGCGTGTTGCTGATCATATACCTCTGCACAAAAAAAAACCGTCACGATCTAGAAAATGAGATGATGCTAACTCAGCTCGAGGCCGTGGTTCAAATTGGACTGTTGCGCCAGTTATTTATTTTTAACGGTATATTCTGGTGTGTTCAAACTAGAGTTGTTCGCCTAAGTCTTGTTAAAAGTCGCTCCATCATGCATTTCCCGTGGTTCGATTTCAACCAAATTTTATTCGTAGCTTCCTTGGATTATTATAAGTTCCACATAGTGATATTTTGATCCTGCTGCAGATGTGCGTCAGGACAAAAGGACTCTCTTGATCATGAAATGAAACAGAAACCAAACCTGGTATATATGGGTATCTTCTGATTTGCGGCGATGTGACTATAATGCACTTGAGTACTGTTGAATGTATTTTGAGTCCTTTGGTCAGGGCTAAAGGCATTTTGGGTCCTTTGATCAGGAACAAAATGAAGCAATTAAGCGATATCTAGGCAAGATGGGTATCATATGACTGGGGGTCATAGGTTAGATTAGGTGCAGGCATCAAAGCACACCTAGATCACTATTGGGTCAGTTATGCTACCACTAAAAATCACCTCCATTAGAACTTACGTATCAAACCAACCTGTGCTGGCGATATAACGATTAAGCCGTACGGCGATCATACTCCTAAGGTCATCCAGATCATAGAAGACCCGAGAACCCAAAAATTTCCTTCTCTTGCCAGCCAAGGTCGGACAATGACAGAAAAGGTGGAGAAAGCTCTACTCCTCATCCACATCTCCACAACTCCTGCACAAGTCACGATGAAGAGTACGGATCGGAGAGTGCCACGTGTGCTTCCTGTTCAGCGAAAATAGTGTGGTAGAGTAGCTAGGATCAAATGTCGGCTAAATCATTTTCATTGTTTGGCATGTATTGCTGCTGAGCCTCATATTAGCCCTGTCCACAGCAGCGGTCTAAATCGTCAATGTGCACATGGTAAATTGCATTTTAATATTCTTGCCACCAGTTGTAGCCTCCCGAGTCAGCTCATGCGCCTTACAGTAACCCGCAAAACCACTATGGCTCGGGACTCATCAGAGGGTGATATTGAAGAAGCCACCCATCTCTACGAAGGCTGAGCAGCGGTTTTCAATGGTCGATGTCGTTGGCGTAAGCAATGACTTTACACCCAATTTTCTCCAGATCCAATAGCAGCCTGTTGACCGCCAGATTTGGTTATGGAGCGAATGCACGGAACTACTGTTAATAGAATTTTTACTCCTTTGGGCAGGAATACAGCACCTTTTTGGGCATGAATTGAAACAGGAACTAAGTCTAAGAAGCATGGGAAATTTTGGGGTCGAAAGACATAATGTCCTCGAAAACATTTCACATCTACTCAAGGATGCGCCCGAAGAACTAGTTTTTTTGGGACAAGATTTTTCAAAGTAAATCACACAACTTGAAAGAAACTGGATGACAATGTGTTTACATGGGACGGGCCTAAAATGCCAATGAACTCGCTCTTTTTGTGTCATTTGGTTTAGGATTAGGTGAAGTCTTCAAAACCCTGCGTACAACTAAAGGAAAGTCCTTGGATAGTACACTGAACGCTATTTTGAAAAAAAAATTCTGGCTTTAAACCGCTGCAACATGAATGTTGAACCCGCTGAGCGAGACACGCAGGTCACCGCCCTGCTTGTCCATTTGAAGACCGGACAATGTCAGTGACACTTGATCGACCTCTGTATACATTTTAGAAGAAAACATTAAAACATATGACTTTTGCAAAAGCCATAACCAGGGAATGTTGCCAAATGGATAGATTTGCCGTTCAATAAATTTTTTGGTTGAAAAAAAAATGGAAAAATTATTTTCACCTGTCAGAAAAGTCAATCATTGGCTGCGTTCCTGCGAGCGGATCAGGGTTTGACATTTCTCAAATTCACCTCCATTTGCTTTCCCCTCCGGTAAATTTAGTACAGACAACTGTCACTTTTGGATCTGACAATTCCCCCTCTGGATCTGAATATTTTTCCGGTCAATTTCTAAAATCAGAAATTTTGACAGTTCTCAGATGTCACCGGCGCCTCGGTCACCAAAGCAACATAGCCAGTCATCCGTTAGCCAGCGTGCAGGACGTGTTGCGAAGTGTTTAGTGGTAGTTTGCTGCGCCTTTAGCCTACAAACCTGCTCCTTGAATAGGAAGTCATCGTATCGGGGAACTATTTGTTCGAAATAATTTGCATTTCTGGGTCGGTTTTCGCGCTCAATCCCGTCCAACAAACTCCAATCGTTTGTCATGTTGTTATCCATGACAACGCGCACTATATTTGGTATGCTTTGCACACTCTTTACAATTTGGATATCACCGAAATCATCCAATAATTCCGCAATAATTAAATTTTCCATTTTGAAACTAAAAACTTGACAGATCTTTTTTGACAAGACGGCCGTGTATGCCGTCTGTGGGAATATTTCTCAGATCCAAAAATTGACAGTTGTCTGTACTAAATTTACTGGAGGTGGATGCACATAGAGGAGAAAACAGAAAAGTCAGATCCATATCAGAAGGCTTCCAGGACCGCGCCCATTGCAACTCATATCGACGGTTGGCAAAAACCTCAATCGACTATCTATTGTGGTTAATGTAGTTGCTGTATCAGCAAAAGCCCATTCAGTCCACCATTTAAAGGTTGCCATTCCTGTGTTTTAAAAACTACGGCACAAGGACCAAAAGCCCTCCAACCTAATAACACGACTAACATAGTCAAATTTAAGCCTCAGTTGAGTACGCCATTATTTATTCAATGAATAATGAATTTTAAATATTCAAGGCGTCCTTGCGGACATCCCATATCTGAGTACACTTATGCATCCATACGGTTCATATGATGCGCGTCCCCTAAATATTGTAAACCTTTTGCATATCATCAATTCAATTATTCATAACCAGCTTGACAAATAGCACATTAACGCCAACGAGATATTCAGAAAAGTGAAAATTGATTGAGTTTTCATCTGTTCACTTTGTTGTTGTTTGCTACCTAATTAGCACAGTATTTGTCGCATTCACTTCACTTAACACCTGAAGTGTACGAAGGCCCAGCCTAATGTTGGGTGTGTATCGAGGTGATGGCGTTGAAAGTAGTCCAACAAATAAAGTTTTAGCTGTTGGAATTTTCCCAAGTATACTCGTCTAAATAGACGAATGTCGGAAATTTTCCACACTTTGTGGCTTAATTATTATTGATGAAGCTGAAGTATGGCGCGTATGGTGTTAAGTGTTTAGCTACGAGTATATTAGCCTCAATGAATCAATTTACACGATGGCTCAAATTGATTGATCTATGAGATCGCATGCCAACGGATGCCCACGAAAATAACTTAGGGCATCCGCGTGTTTCTCTGGCAAATGTGTAGTGAGTTCAGTATTTATGTAATGCAGTCTGAGATAACAGGGTGTTTATGAAACAATATTTAATATACAGTGCCCATTTGTCCTAACCCCTAGTAGGGCATATCGCGTCCATGTGGCTTAGCTGACATTTCGTTGGCATAAACAATTTTCGGACGATGTACGTTATTAGCTTGTATGTACCTTCTGCTCCCATTTATTCGCCTATCTGCGACAAGTTGGGAGATGGTGTGGCTTATTATTATGCCCCGCACCACAGGAGGAAGACAATACAAACATCCATGGCCACGAACGCCATGGACGGGACTTGAACTCGTAACGACCGTAGTCAGACATAAAACTGACGCCTCTACCGGTCGCCCCCAAATTAATGATTTGTTATCCTTGTGTGTATGGAAAATGCCACCCACAAAAAAAAACGAATTCCGTACGGATTCTAAATTGTATGATCGATTGCCTTTACTAGAGAAAACCGAGCTTTAGTTCGGCCACCTCCAACCACATGCTCCTAAGAGTCTTTTTGAACACAGCGATCGGCCTCCTAGTAAGTCAATCGATCGTGAATTACGTTTACGAAGAACACTACGTTCCTTGGTCTTATACTGGATAGAAAGTTAAATTAGAGGCTGAAGACTGAACACCCAGAAGCGCACTGACAAATCGGGTTACCGAAATAAGCCATGGCGAAATTAGCCATACGAAATAATCCATAGTAGTAATCCGGTAGTCCGGATGGCGCAACGGTTAGCACGTTCGCCTTCAACGCACTGGGCCCCGGTTCGATTCCGGGGATTTACGTGTCGGACTATGAGCCCACTCAGTTGTTAAATGAGTAGCCATTATGGGGTAAATAACTCGGTTGAGCGTGTTGCTGATCACATACCTCTGCACAAAAAAAAAACCGTCACGATCTAGAAAATGAGATGATGCTAACTCATCTCGAGGCCGTGGTTCAAATTGGACTGTTGCGCCAGTTATTTATTTAAATAATCCATATAGAAACTTTCGTTTGGAACCGAAAGTATTCAGCGGAAAATAAACGAAATAAACCATGCATGGACATGGAAATAAGGTATGCGATAAAAACGAGAATAGCCATGCAGTATCCAGAGCGAGCGTTCATGTATGTGCGATACTGAGGGTTGCGGTCTCTTAAGCGCGGAGCGCGCGTAGCGAGCGAAGCCCACACAACAGGCTTTTGTACCCACAGCGAGCGAAGCGAGCTTTCATGTTTGTACAGGGTGGCGCAAAACTACCGTTTTGGTTTGAATGTTTAATAACTTTTTTATTTAATGGTTAATTATTATATTTTTTTTTGTTATACAGTATATTAATGGGGAATAATTTTGGCTTAAGTATGAAAAATTATATCCCGCAAGTGGTGGCCATTTTCGGCTTCGCACATTCGTGCTATTTCCAGTACATTTTCCATAACTTTTTGTAAAATTTCGGGTGTTATGGCTCGAATTTCATTGCGAATGTTTTGTTTTAGCTCTGGTATGGTCGCTGGCTTATTTACGTATACCCTTACTTTCAAATAACCCCAAAGAAAACAGTCTGGCGCTGTTAAATTCGGTGAACGTGGGGGCCAATTGAAATCGCTTCTGTGCGAAATAATGCGTTCGACAAAGAGGTCCCGTAACAGAGCCATTGTATCCCTTGCAGTGTGGGCTGTGGCTCCATCTTGTTGGAGCCACAACTGTGGATGGTTTTCTACAGCTGGCCTCAAAAAATTGTCCAGCATCGTTCGATATTCAGCACCATTAACCGTAACTGCGGCGCCATGTGCATTTTCAAAGAAATATGGACCAATGATCTTTTCAGACGATACGCCGCACCAAACAGTACACTTAAGTTGGTGTAATTGTTGCTGATGAACTGTTCTTGGATTTTCCGTAGCCCATATCCTGCAATTTTGCTTGTTTACGAAACCATTCAATTGGAAATGGGCTTCACCGCTCATTATCAAATTGTGAATGAAATAGTTCTTCTGCTTTTTGTTTCAAAATAAAATTCAACAATTTTTGATCGCTGCTGTATTGTGTACTGTTCCATTTCAAATTCCCGAAGTTTTCTTCACAAAATTCTGAAATAAAAATAAAAAATAAAAATTAAATTAAAAAGTTATTAAGCATTTGAACCATAACGGTAGTTTTGCGCCACCCTGTACGATACTGAGGGTTGTGATCCCTTAAGCGCGGAGCGAGTATAGCGAACGAAGCCCACACAAGGGACTATTGATTTACAACCCGCAGTATCGCACAAAGGCTCTTGTACCCCGCCCTTTATTGCTGTAGGAGGCCTATAGGTAAAACCTGGGGTTTGAAATCCAAGGTACTGCACTGGCTCTATGTGGCGGTGCTTCGCCTTTTAGTGCTGTATAGAGCGGTAGTCTGGTGGAGCGTCCTTCAGAAGGCAGGTAATCTGAAATTGTTAGCTAAGGTACTGAGAGGTACTGTACCTAACCTAAATCGCCGCGGTTTTCGAATATGCACATGAAACCGCCCCAAAGTAGCTACTAAAACCGCTCTTTATTACCAGGAACTTATGTCCGTTCCTGGGCAATCCGATCTTCCGGCTCAGCTTCTTCGATACCCCAGATGTCATCTTTTCCCTTTTTTTTATAACTCAATTCTAACTTTCTAATTCTTAACAATTTTTATGTCTTTTCAGGAGCAAGTCAAATTAGATGCCACAAAACAGGCTACAAGTCCAGACGATTGTGATGATCTCAGTCCAATGCCACAGACCACGGCGCCGCCCGTACGACGACGTGGCGGTATATCAGCCGAACCAGTTACAGAAGAGGATGCAACGAGTTACGTAAAAAAAGTCGTACCCAAAGACTATAAGACTATGGCCGCCCTGTCCAAAGCCATTGCCAAAAATGTTCTCTTCTCACATTTGGACGAGAACGAACGATCTGATATATTCGATGCCATGTTCCCGGTAAATTGTATAGCTGGCGAATATATCATACAGCAAGGCGACGAAGGTGATAATTTCTATGTTATCGATCAGGGTGAGGTTGAGGTAAGCTTCATGTTCTTGTCTTTCTTTTTGGTGTGCCTGTTAGGTGTGCTCTTATAGATAGGGTGGACTCGATGTTTCCACTCACAAAGTCCCAAAAATATACAAAAAAATAGTAGTGTAGCTCATATTAGATTTTATTTTGAGGTTTTTGTTTTGGGATTATGTTTTCGGGATTTTTTTTTTTTTTTGATTCAGTTTTAGGGGATTCTGGATTTGGGGATTTTGTCTTGGGGGTTTTATTTTTGGATTTTGTTTTAGGAAATTTGGGTATATTCATATTTCACCGAGTGACGCATCGTCTTTGGCGTCTTAGCTAATAGTGGACTTACCGCTGCACAGTGGAGTATTTATACCAAAAAGCTGGCCAAAAGTCAAAAATCTTAAGTTTAGCAAATCCCGTTAAAATTGTATTTTTCTAGTACAAGACTAATGGCTGAATGATATCCTAAGCACTCGTGCGCCGCTTCCCTCTCTACCCCTTTTGCGAAGGGTTAGAACTCAAAAAAAGTGCAATTTGTATTTTTCTTGCAAAGTCATATTTTTGCTTAAATTTCATGTTTTTTTCAATTGGTTTCCGATTCAATCAGCAAAAAAATTGTTTTATATAATCAAGCATTGGGGTGTGTACTTTACCCAAAAAAATATTTCATCATCCCTTTAGTTACGAAAATACTTCTTTTCTTCATATAACTAAATAGTAAGGGCAAAATGTGATATTTTTCGTGAAAAAAATAATCAATAGTGTTTTTGTTTGGGTTCCCTGTGGTCTCCGGCAATCAGACCTTCATGGTAATTTAGTTTAATGCCTCCTTAATATTGCCATAAAAAAATGTATTCCACTTTTCCCCCCCTTCCCTTTTACCACGTGTTTCTGTCCGTCTAGTTCTATGCAAACTAGTCTCTCAGTTTTGAAGCTATCGAGCCGAAATTTTGCACAAAGCCTTCTTTCTGTTGCAGGCTGTATATATGTCGGAACCAATGGAATCGGACCACTACGTCATATAGCTGCCATAGGAACGACCGTTCCGAGATTCGGTCTTTGTGAGAAAAAACTTTTTTATTTCTAAAGCTATCTTTTTCAAATTTTATATCATTCAATGGTATATACAACCAAATCACATTCTCGAATTTCGTCAAAATTGGACTACTCTATCGTATAACTGTCATAGGAACGACCGTTCCAAAAACAAGTTTTTGTTAGAAAAACTTTTTTTTTTATAAACGTATCTTTACCAAATTTCATATTATTCAATCATATTATATCGTCAAACCATATCCCAAAATTCGGTTGAAATCGGCCCACTATTTCATATACCTCCCATAGGAACAGTGAAATCGGAACAAGTTTTATCACTAATTTCAAAGTGGTAAATATACCGTGAAACTAAAGGAAGGTATTATACTTCGGCTAGCTTGTTTTCAATTTAATTTTAATTTTTTTTTAATTTAATTTAATTTTTTTTTATTTTTTTATTTAGTTTTTTTTTATTTTTTTTATTTAGTTTTGATATTTAATTTTATACTTTTTTATAATAAATAAAAAAAAAATATCTAAATCGTATTTCAATGCATTTGCACATGAAAAATGGTACTAAATAATTTTGGCCAGCTTTTTGATACAAATACTCCACTGTGCGCTGTAGCGTATAAAACGAGCGAACTGAGCGTTCTCTTGCTGTATACCGAGGGTAGCAAACCTTTAAGTCGCGGAGCCCACGCAGGGGAGTGCTAGGAAAGGAATGTTCCGAAATTTGTTCTGTGGATTTTTTTTTCTGGGATACTGTGTTTAGGGATTTGTTGGGAATTTTGGAGTTTTTTCTGATTTTTTTTACTAAGTTTAGTGATATTGGATTTTGATGATTTTCGTACTTATTGTTCTTTATTTCTAATACATCCGTTATAATTTTAGGTCTTCGTAAATAACGAACTGGTAACAACAATCGGCGAAGGCGGTAGCTTCGGCGAGTTAGCTTTAATCTATGGAACGCCTCGTGCAGCCACTGTCCGTGCCAAAACTGATGTTAAACTATGGGGCATTGATCGTGACTCGTATCGTCGCATTTTGATGGGTTCGACAATTCGTAAGCGGAAAATGTACGAAGAGTTCTTGTCACGAGTTTCCATTTTGGGTAAGCGTCAATTAAGTAGATACAATAGAAAAACAATTCATTCATTTATTAACATTTGCAGAGAGTCTGGACAAATGGGAACGGCTAACCGTGGCTGACGCTCTCGAACCGGTCAGTTTTGAAGATGGCGAAACAATTGTAAAACAGGGAGAACCCGGCGACGATTTCTACATTATTGTTGAAGGATGTGCTGTTGTATTACAGAAACGTGCAGAGGTTAGTACGGGTAGTGGTGGATAGGGCTCGTAGCGGTATGAAATATTTTAAATTGTTGTTTCAATTTGCAGCAAGGTGATGAACCTGTAGAGGTGGGACGGTTGGGTCCAAGTGACTATTTCGGTGAAATTGCATTGCTTTTGGATCGACCACGAGCTGCTACGGTTGTTGCCCGGGGTCCATTGAAATGTGTTAAACTGGATAGAGCGCGGTAAGTTTTCAAACGTCTTAATATATGAAAGGTAGGACAGTCGAGTAATGGATGGGGAGGTGTTAAAAAAGGCAAACACAAAATAAAAAATACTGGACTGGAGTGGACAGACAGACAGACCGAATGTTAAGGGCAGAACGGATATAAAGGACATATCAGGTATAAAGGACATAACGGACAAAACCGACATATAAGACATCTAAAACACAACCACCAGTCATTTCTCCTGACGAGAGAATACTTCCGAGAGCAGCGAGGACGACGCTTGCCCAACTTCGGTCGGGCTGGTGTTCGCGTCTTAACTCCTACCTATATCGCATTGACCGGGATGTCACGAACACATGCCCCGCCTGCGATGTGGACCACATTTTCAATTGCCCAGCTGCACCCACACATCTGACCCCCAGGTTGCTGTGGGAGGTAGAGGTAGCTAACTTCCTGTTCCTTAACACCGAGGAAGACGAAGAACAATAAATTTTTCATAAGTACTTTCGGGAGGACGGGGAAGAAAGTGAGGTGACTCGCGACTTCAAAATGATACCACGTTCAGTAAAACCCCGATTAACCGAGCCAAAGAGGGCGAAAAACGTAAAAACGTAATTTTTCACAAGTACTTTGGAGGTTGGAGAGGGAAACAAGGTGGTTTCCGAACTCAAAATAGGCGCGTTCTTTTGTACTCCAGTGTAAGTTAAGCGGTGTTCAAAAAAAAACGGCCCGGGTTAACTACTCGGTTAAGTGTCAAAGTGCAATTGACTCTTGGCGTCAATTTAGTTTTTCTACATTTTTGACTCTGCTCGCAAGATCAAAAATGAAGATCATATCCGGAAAAAATATCTACGACATGTTTACTAAATAAGTAATTACATCAAACTAAACAAATTCTAATTTTCCATGATAAATTCGCCATTTAGTGATGCAAGCACCATATCTTGACACATCTATCGAGTGTAAGTTTATTAACCCGTAGAGCTATCCAGGTTAATTCAGGTTAATGCATTGTTGTAATTGCGTGTTGTTAACCCGAATTAACCTCGACTGGAGTACAAAAGAACGCGTCTAATGATGCCGAATACAGTAAAACTCCGTTTAATCGAACCAAAGAGGGCGGCCACGAATTTTGACATGAGTGTATTTGGGAAGGCGGGGATGGGGGTAAGATGTTTAGCGACTTCAAAATGTTTTCCGAACCGCATTGGATCGAGTGGAAACGGGGAAATGTTGACTCGAATAAGGGCCGATATGATACCAAATAAACACGGGGGTGAATGAGAGCGCAAAAATTACCAAAATTAGTGTCAATTAGTGGCTGAGATGAAGGGTGACGCGTCCAAAGTCCGCCCCCAACCGTGAAAAAATATCCAGAACGACCAGTATAGAATTGTCAGTGTAGCGAACACTTTGGTCATCTAAATTAGTAAAGTAGTAGCACCCATCCCAAGGGTGGCTCTTGTACTTCTATTCAGGGTAGAGCAGGTACAGAGTAGATGAAAATATGTATATAGAAAGAGCTCTCCTCTTTATCTTCATCTCCACATCTTCTGCAATAATCATTATGGTGGATCCCAGTGGCCTTTTCGACTCGGGAAGTTTCCTGGCATGTCCGCCAATAAGATAATGACCAGTGATAACCCCCACAACAATTCTAATGTGCTTTGTATTCAACAATAGTAACCCTGGAAAGGTTAGGGTTCAGTCTAGGCCACATTTGGATGGTTACATGCACAGTCGCAGCCAAGTTACAAGCTGCCGAAACCATCCTTACGCTACAAAAAGTTTGGCTGACCACGCTTGTTTTGGCCGTATCGGGAGATGTTGAGCCTTATTATTACGCCCCGCAACACAGGGGGACGACACCACAAACACACGTTCCTGCGGCAGCCCGTTTTTCGTACCAAACCCCCTCGATGCAAGAAGAACTGTAGTATTTCAAGCATCGCTACCACAACAACAACAACAACACCACACCATGGAAACGATCGCCGTGGACGGGAATTGAACCTGTGGCGGCATGAAACACACACACACACACAAAAACAACGCCAACAATAGACGCGACTGGCAATTTGCGAGTCAGTCGAGGTCCGCGTGTCGTACAATGTACATACATATCTTTTATTTTAACATCTGAAGTAATAAATACGAAATTAAATTTTAGTAGAAAAATAGTTCTTATTTTCTACAATTGGTGACCCCGGTATATACATTTGTATCCGCGTTGTGCTATTCGGTCAAGAAATTCGCCAGCAAATCATCTAATTTTTCGGCATAGAAAAATCAGTCACCATGCCAAGCAACGGTGAAACGGGACCCGAAAACGTTACACCACCAGCGGTAAAACCAGTCCCGTCAAGCGGTACAACGGCACAGTATGCACCGACATTTAATGCTGTCGACTATACGAAAGTCAGATTGCCCGAGTTTGCGGAAGACGAAGCTGATGTTTGGTTCTGGCAAGTCGAATCGGCATTTGATGCCGCCGGTATTTCGTCCGATCGAAAGCGTTACAACACGATAATCGGCCAGCTACCAACGCGAGTCATGCGAAAACTCGCCGATTTGCGAACGAATCCACCAGCAGCCGGTGTAATGTACCAATCGTTAAAAGAACGCATAATTAGAGAATTTGCAGACAGTACGCAAATGAAAATCACAAAATTGCTCGGTGATTTAGCACTCGGCGATCGCAAACCGTCGCAATTGTTAGCCGAGATGCGTGCAAAGGCGGCAAATACACCCGTGGCCGACGATTTACTGCGAACGCTTTGGGTACGAAATTTGCCTGAGACAGTAAGGGCTATAATTTCGGCCTCGACACCAGACGAAATCCCACTGGCAACGGCGGCCACCATGGCTGATAGGATTTTGGAAGCGACAAAAGGGAATTCGAGCTTTGTGCATGCAATTCAACCAGGTTACACATCAATCACTGGCCAACCGGCATGTCTACAACAAATGTACACTCAGCCGCAATTTTCGAATTCAATCGCTCAACCAGTCATTGCTCCAATGGAAGCCGTTTCATTGCACGCATTGCAGCAACAAATCAACGAGTTGGCACGCATAGTTAATAGCATGAACACCGGCTCACATCGATCTCGCAGCACCTCTCGTCAGAATCAAAAGGGCCAACGAAATTCATCAACTGGTCCAAGCGGTCAACAGACATCAAACGAATCCAGACGTTTCGAGAATTGCTGGTGGCACCATAAGTTTGGAGTAGAAGCTCGCAAGTGTAAGCCACCTTGTAGCTTTAATGCAGGTTCGAGGAACGTTCAAAGCAGCTCAAGTTCGGGAAACTAAACACCCGAGCTCAAGGAGAAGCAAATGAGCTCGGCATCAACAAAAGTCTCCGTTTGTTTATCACCGACCGAATCACCAAAAACGAATTCTTAGTGGACACTGGCGCCGACGTCTCAACATTGCCACCTTCAGCAACAGATAAGCAAGAAACGTCACCAGCATCACCTCGTTTAACCGCTGCAAATGGCACTCCAATCAAAACGTTTGGTCAAAGAAAAGCCAAATTAAATTTCGGCTTGCGACGCGAATTCATTTGGACATTTTTCATCGCAGACGTTCGCGTTCCAATTATCGGTGCAGATTTTCTGTCACATTTCAAATTGTTAGTTGATTTGGACGGAAAACAATTGATCGACAAAATAACATTTATGTCGTCCACGGGTGAAGTTAAGCACACTTAAGCGTCAAAGTAGTCAGCGACGACAACAAGTATCATCGATTGCTAAACAACTACAAAGAGCTTTTAACACTGCCAGAAAACAAAAACACGACAGTAGCAAAAACGTATCATCACATTCTGACAACAGGCCCACCGGTACAAGCGAAGGCTCGTCGTTTGACACCCGAAAAGTTGAAAATCGCCAAAGAAGAATTTGATTATTTGATACAGAAAGGAATATGTCGCCCGTCAAGTAGCCAGTGGTCATCGGCACTTCACATGGCCCCAAAGAAACCAGATACTTGGCGTCCATGTGGTGACTACCGAGCTTTGAACGCCATAACTCAGCGAGACAGGTATCCCATTCCTAACATCCAGACTTTTCATAACGTTTTAGCGGGAAAGAAGATTTTTTCAACGATAGACCTCGAACGGGCTTATAACCAGATCCCAGTTCACCCGGATGACATTTCGAAAACGGCGATAATCACCCCATTTGGACTGTATGAATTTACACATATGACATTTGGATTGTGTAACGCGGGGGCGACTTTTCAAAGGCATATCGACAACGTATTTCGCGGTTTGGATTTTGTGACTCCTTACATCGACGATATTCTCATCGCCTCAGCAAACGAAGAAGAGCATATGGAACATCTTAAAGCGACTTTCGATCGTCTCAAGGAAAACGGCCTAACGATCAAGCTGGAAAAATGTGTTTTCGGTCAACCATCAGCCAAATACCTTGGGCATTTAGTAATACCCGAAGGCATTCTACCGTTGCCAGAAAAAATCCAAGCAGTTCAAGATTTCAAAAAGTCAACTATAGTAAAAGACCTACGTCGATTCGTAGCGATGGTCAAGTTTTATCGTCGTTTTATCGATGGGGCAGCCGAAACTGAAAATGTTTCACGCACACTAATACCAGGAAACATAAAAAACGACCGAAGAGAAGTGCAGTGGACGTTCGAAACGGAGCAGGCATTCGAAGATTTTAAGTCCAAGTTAGTAAACGCAACACTTTTAGCATATCCACTGGAAAATGCAACACTAATACTTACGGCTGACGCTTCATCTACATGTCTTGGCGGATGTCTGCATCAAATGGTTGGCGAAAAGTTACAACCACTAGGTTTTTTCTCGAAAAAATTATCGGAACGACAACGAGCATGGAGCGCCTATCGTCGAGAGTTATTTGCGATTTTCAAGGGAATCAAGCATTTCGAAGACCAGATCGAAGGGCGTCAACTCATAGTTTACACCGATCATAAACCAATAACCTAGGCCTTCAAACAGAAAACTGAAAAGGCAGAGCCCCTCCAGCGACAACAACTTCAATACATCAGTCAATACACAACCGACATCAGACATGTGAAAGGCAAAGAAAATGTGGTTGCCGATTTTCTTTCGCGAATCGACTCAGTCTCAATATCATCGATTGACTACAATCTTTTAGCTGAAGCACAAGAGAGTGACGAGGAAACACAAGAGCTAATTAAAGGTAAATCGAAATTTAACATAACATTAAATAGATTGCCTCTTTTCAACTCGCCCAGTCAGCTCTATTGCCAAATTCAAGATGGAAAAATCAGGCCATTGGTTCCAAAACCATTTCGAAAATTGGTATTCGATGCGGTTCACGGTTTAGCACATCCAGGCACCAAAGCCACGAAAAAATTCATTGGAGAAAAATTCATTTGGCCTGGTATGAACAGAGACCTAACCATTTGGTCCAAACAATGCATCGCGTGTCAGAAATCAAAAGTGCATCGTCACAACAGCGCACCTTTTGTACGCTACACATTTACAGAGACTCGTTTCGATCATATTAACGTCGACATCGTGGGACCCTTACCTCCTTCCAACGACCACAGATATCTAGTCACTATAATCGACAGATTCACGCGATGGCCAGAGGCGATTCCCATCAAAGATATTCGCGCCGAAACAGTTGCAACTGCCATCATCGAGCAATGGATTTCTCGATTCGGTACACCATCTAAGATCACAACTGATCAAGGACGACAGTTTGAAAGCGAGTTAATGCAGCAGCTAAACAATCGTATCGGAGCAAAACACATTCGCACCACCGCGTTTCATCCTCAAGCAAATGGAATAATCGAACGATTTCACCGCGTTTTAAAAGGTTCCTTAAAATGCAAGAATAATACTAGCTGGACAACAGAATTACCATTAGTCATGCTTGGACTTCGATCAGTACACAAAGAGGACATCAATGCAACTCCAGCCGAGATGGTTTACCGCCAAACATTGCGGTTACCAGCAGAATTTTTTACAGAGCAGCCATCACACTTCAAAGAGTCGCAATTCATCACCCGTTTTCGTGAAGCAATGAAAAGCATCCGACCAATTCAAACTGCGCATCATACGAGCCAGAAGCCGTTCATACAAAGGGGTTTAAACGAAGCGAGTCACGTTTTCGTACGAAACGACGCTGTCTTAGCTCCCTTGCAACAGCCATATGATGGGCCTTTCGAAGTACTTAGACGATACAATAAATTTTTCAAAATCAGGATAAAGGGGAAAGTAAAAAATGTCTCAATAGATCGCCTTAAAGCAGCTTTCATCTAGAACGGTGATACACCACCAGCTCAACCAAATACAATCAGGTCCGGACGTCGAGTAAGGTTCCCAGATCGTCTTTGTCTGTAATCCGCCAAAGACTCCGGGGGGGCTGGTGTGGCGGCATCATACACACACACACACACAACAACAACGCCAACAATAGACGCGACTGGCAATTTGCGAGTCAGTCGAGGTCCGCGTGTCGTACAATGTACATACATATCTTTTAACATCTGAAGTAATAAATACGAAATTAAATTTTAGTAGAAAAGTAGTTCTTATTTTCTACAAACCCGTAACGAGCGTAGTCTGACATGAGATTGACGCCGCTTGTTGCCCCTGTCCTTATATATTAAAAGGAATTCATAGGTCTAGGATAGACAACACAAGCAGGGGAGGCAAAAATGGAGAATAAAAAGAAATGGAGCAATAAGGTTGGAATGGTTGATGGACGGCTCAAATGCCCTCACGCTGGCATCGGAGTGGAAGAAGTAGCCCCACTTGATGTGATGGTATATCTTACCTTAAACGTTTGAATGAATCCAGCTTCGTTAACAACTGTTTTTGCTCCGAACGATGTCATTTGGAAGCAAGCTTTGTACTTCCTTCAATTTGGAGGAAATGTTTTGATAGGGAATCTCGTCCAAAATAGTTTAAAAGCGCTTCTGGTGGTTCCAATATTTGGGGCAGTTGATTTGGGAATGCTATCATTCATCTCACCGACCCCAAAAATCAATGGTTTTGATACTAATCGCGGTCGTATTGGTCATTTTTGTCATAGTAACTCAATTGCGGGGGTGGGGCAGGAGGTGCGGTGGGTTTCGTGAGTGTTATCATACATCTAAACGACCCGAAAACTGTTAATCTTGTTTATTATGGAAAAAAATTTTCGCGGTTATTTAGCCGTGGGAGTGGGGGAAAGAGGTAGGGTGGGAAGTTTTAGTACCAATCTCAGCGACCCCGAAAATCAATGTTTTGACACTAATCTCGGTCAATTTGGAGAATATTTTATTGATGCTCACTTACCCCCATGTGGGCGTCGGGATTAGTTATTCAAAAAATTCTAATTGTGAAAATTTCATTTTCTGAAATGTCGCCTCCTTCTTTGGTTCAGTTAAACAGGGTTTTACTGTATGTAGTCGCGAGCCACCTTACAATCTATTCCAGCTCCCTATATATACTCCTGCCAAATCTGGCGAAAATCGTCCCAGTCGGTTAACCGTTTTTGCACGACAAACATACAAAAAAAGCCGAAAGTACAATATGATACCCTTCACACCTTCGTTGTGTTTTGTGGTACATTTGTCACTTTGAAATTAGTAGTAAAGCTTGTTCCGATTTCACTGTTCCTATATGAGGTATATGAAATAGTGGGCCGATTTCAACCAAATTTAGGGAAGTGGCTTAGCAGTCAATATGATTGAGTAATATATAATAATATAATGTAATATTCATAAAGATATCTTCAGAAATAAAAAATTTTTCTGATAAAAACTTGCTTTTGGAACGGTCGTTCCTATGACAGCTATATGACGTAGTGGTCCGATTCCGTTGGTTCCGACATATATACAGCGTGCAATAGAAAGAAGGCTTTGTACAAAATTTCAGCTCGATAGCTTTAAAACGGAGGGACTAATTTGCATAGAAACAGACAGACAGACGGACAAAGCTTAATCGACTCGTCTCATTATACTGACCAAGAATATATTTTATATATAGTTTATATGGTCGGCGATGCTTCCTTCTGTGCGTTGCAAACTTCATGACAAAGTTAATATACCCTATCACATCCGTGAAGGGTATAATGACTGTTTATCATGCAGCACTGACAGACCATCTTCACACTAGTCGGTATTTTACAATACCTACGATGTGAAGGACACTGGGATGGTAAAATTGAGTGAAGCCAAGCGGAAACGCAAGAGCAACAGAAACTGATTTAGGAATTGTTTGCTCCATATTTTCCAGTCAGCAACACTGGAGCTGCGTGAATTCGTAGAAAAAATTCCAAATAATAAAACTAGATAGAGCACATCATTGTAGTGCGTGCCGTTATGTTGGAGTTTCGACAAACAATAAGAGCAGCGTTGATGGAAATGGATCCGTGCTTTTACATGGAGCTGTTTATGTTGGAGCTGCGCGATAATTGTTTAGAGCGTTGCTGAGGGCAGTTCTTATCATAGGTCGGAAAAAAGAGAGAGCAAATGCGTTGTTCTAACATAAACTGCTAAATGTATACTATCAGCGCTGCTCTTATCGTTTGTCGAAGCTCCAACATAAACGCATTCTAAAGGTGCGTTGGTGGAACCGCGTTTATGAATCGGAGACAAATGTCTTGCTGGATAACGTTACGTAAATATTCTGTATGTTTGTTAGTGAACTTGTCGCGTATGATTTTTGCATATATTATAGTTCCCAATCGATATTCCTTGAATTTCTATATGCTTTGACCTGATTATAGGATTGAAGTACAATGTTAAAGGTAACGTACGTGTGATCCGAGAAGAAGGATTTTTCCAGGACCTTCCAGTCAAGGATTTCATAGTTATTAAAATTCGTATAGAGTGTTAGATCTAGTACATTGTCGTTGGTGGGTCCTTTATATGTAGGTTCATTACCACGATTAGCGATCTTTAGGTTAGTATTGAGAATAATGTCTAAAAGTGACTAACTTCGTGCGTGTCGTCCTTACTATCCCAAAGAGTATGATGTGCGGTCGCGTCACTGCCGATCGCTAGTTTCGCTTTCTTCATCATTGAGTGCTCTACTAGCGTTTGTAGCTCCTGCGGTGGTGCCGTGCACTGTGGGCCATATAGGTTGTTTCAGTATTGCCATCCACATGAGATCGTTCGTGCTTTTGTCGTAGTCAAGAATTACCTTGAGGCCCTTTTTGGTCATTACGGCTGTTCTCTTTCTGCCTTCCTTCTGCGTTGAAATCACGTTGTAGCTGCTAGTAGAGAGTCCCTTAATGTGTTCCTCCCCCGAAATCCACGGTTCCTGAGTGAGCACAACATCGTAGGGGTCATCAAGCAGCATCTGTAGTAGCTCCGCTGACGCAGAACTACTGTGGTGCAGATTTATTTGCAGCACCCTTTGTATTAATTAAGCACAATTAATAAGAAAAACAATTGTCGTTTTTAGCTTAGTGGTTTTTATTGTCTACACTTTGGCGGTTGATGTCCAACTGGCTACATAACTGTCAGCGTCCGTGTACACTGAACAGTAGTGGTGATGGGTGCGTTCGGTATTATTACACCCTTAGCATGCTGCAAGGGATGTACTCTCTCAATCGTAGAAATTATTGTAGCGTCTAGGTCCGCATTCCCAGATTCGCTATCCTCCTCGCTCATCGTTATGCCATCAGCCGCCAAGATACCAACGTACTTTTGGGTACTACTACAACACAGAGTTCTGAGCTTGTCAATAAAAGACGACTCGGATAGGAGGTGGCGCAGCTACTGGGCTTCCAAAATTGGAGGACGCGGTCACGTGACCGAGATAATTGGAGGACAACGATCCAGGCGGCCAAGGCCCGACGTATAGGAGGTGCATGCTAGCAACTGCACCATCCGAAAAATATGCTATCGAAACTTCAACAAGGCGTAGTAATGCAAGAGATATTGACGCGCCCATGCACCTGGTGGGGTCAAGGCAATTAACAACATTTTTTCCTATAGATCGGACGTTGCTTTTTGTTGTTGTAGCAACGCGTCTGGCGCTGAAGGGGTTTGGCAGCTCTTGGCCGTTGCTGATGAAACCGGTCGCTTCGGTGTGTAGAACCGCCGCAGGAACGGTACGTCACTTGTCTAAACTTGTCAAAACACCCATGCAAACATAATGAACCTGTGAGAAAAATTGGAGGAACTTAACATAGGGGGACAATGAAAGAATCCTTTCATAGAAAGTTGTATAAATGATAACATATATGTATAAAAGTCCATCATGTATAGGTATTGATAAAAAATAATAATAAATTTATAACATTCCTCTTTACTTATCACTGCAGATTCGAACGTGTTCTCGGACCATGTGCTGACATCTTAAAACGCAACATTACACAGTACAACAGTTTTGTATCATTATCCGTTTAATTTCATTCTCATTCTCGATGTCGTCATCGTCGTCATAATCGTTGTGAAACAAAAGAAAAGAAAAAAAAAACAGCAACAACAAACAGAAAGAAATCTGTACGATGTATCTATCTAATTGTAAACTACTGAACTTTTAACATAATTTAAAAATTTCTTTCGTGAGAAAACATTTAACACGTGTAAGTCAAAACAAATTTCGCATAAAGAAAGACTACAAACATCATTCAGACTACAACCAAACAATTGTATGTATGTACTAATATTGGTATAAAGTAAAACAACCATGCTAGATGAGAAAAAGAAGAAGAAGAAGATGGACATGGAGATCGTAGAGCAAGCAGTTATTTGTAAGTAAGGAACATACTAAACGAACTAAATAGAAATCAAGTCCGAATGTGTAAAGAAGAAAAATTTAGAAAAAGAAAACAAAGAACAGACTCTTACGGATACGAAATGCAATTTTACGTAAAATACAATTCACAAATAATGTGAAAAACGACACATAAACGGCTGAAAAGTAATCATAATAGAAGCTAGTTTTGAATGAGAAGAATAAGTGTTTGCTCAGACGGGTCGTCTCGTAATCGGCTCGTCTGCGATGTGAACTCTAATTCCCAAGCAAATGTATGGAGATGCTCACACGGGTCATCCATTGGTCGACACGTAAGCGAATCGATTTGCTTGGGGAAGTAGAGTTCGAATTGCAGACGAGCCGATTACGAGACGACCCGTGTGAGCACCCATTAACACATTGGCAAAACCAAAAACACATAGGAAAAAAAAGGGAAAACAATTCTTAAGTGCTGATATATATTTACAAACACAAGAAAAACAAAACGCATTATAATAGTAAATGTATATGTGTAATGGAACAATAACATCCAAGGTAAACAGCTAAAAGTTAAACAAAACTATCTCTTATAGTGGAAATTGAATGAAAAAAAAAATATTTATACATGTATAAACTATAAACAAAACAAGAAAAGGAAAAAAAAGGACGATATACATATATAATAACCATCTAATCCCTTTTGGGATGCTTATACACAATTTAAGCCTCGTTTCTGTCATCCATCGTTTTTCCTCAAGTTTCATTTCGTAACTTTTTGTCAAAAAACTAACGAGAAAAGGCGAGCCAAAATCGCCAGATTAAAATGTCCAATATCCGAAATAAATCTTTAATAAGTAGCGACCGGTCAATAGTCAAATTTATTAAAAAAAAAAAGAAAAACGAGAAAAAATCTATACGAAAAAAATTATCAAAACTAGTGAAATAGTGGCTTGCAAAAAGAAGCAAATAGCGCAAAAAGCCAAAAAGCTTAAATATTCTACTGCTTGGGCTTCGAAAGCTACTCACTAGCACTACATTTTAAATTAATATTCTTTTTTTTTAATTTAATATTTATTTTACAGATTTAATAAAACTATAAAAAATATATATATATATATATGTATCTATAATTAAATATTAAATGATAATTTTACTTAGAGCAAATGAGGACAGTTGAAAAAAAAGATAAATAGAAAATCAGAAAAATTATTTAAAAAAAATGTAAGCTAAACGTTAAGTGCCAAAAGATAATGGCTGAAGTGTGTGTGTGTCTTGATTGATTGGTGAGTTGGACGTGTTGATTGTGATTTCGATTTGTATTTGTTTTCTTTCACACCCGTGGTTGACAATCATTTGATGTTCTGAATTGAAATTTGGTGAATACTTAGTTTTCTTTTTCTCTCTTAATTAGGTATCGAAATCGAACCACTTTCGATTGACCACTTTGCACACACCACGTCCAATTTACATTCAATTACAGAAATTGCCTTACATAACACGAACAGGCAATTGCGGTGTTCAGCATATACGAGTATTATCACATCATTCAGCACAATGACCAATACTATAGTTGGACCCCGACAAACATCAAATGCATTAAATGGCGCACTGGTGCGCTACGAAATGAGACATTTTATTCTTCACTCACCCGCCGGCGGGTTTTAGTTTTTAATTACCCATTATCCTCGAATTGTATATGCGCTTGACTTCAGCCAACAATCATTTTAAACAAGAAAAACAAATTAGACGGATCCATACGCTTGCACAAGCTACTAACCGAATAAAAAGGAATATAGAACATATAGAAAGCAAATTGCAATCTTATGGTACTTAATGTTATACATAAATACTAGTGTTGAATTACTACCCTATTTGTTATAAGTAGAAAATGGTTCTGTTTCGAACGATTATCAGAATGACGAGTACATAATGAAAAAATGGGGAGAGAAAATATCAGTGCAACTGGCATTACAGCAAAATAAAACTGAAAACACACACCTCTTTTCTACAAATTTTGGATCATCGACTTTTTATATCGCTGCTTTTTCGATTTTTCACTCTTATTTGTAACCCCTACATATACCTAAATATTATAATTATTATGTTTTAAACTTGTATTTGTATCTGTTTTCATAAACTGAATTCAACTGAAATTATTAAAAATAAAAGAATATTTAAAAAAACAACTGAACTGAAATGGGAATTTTTAATTTACTTGCTGATTAGCTGATTGTGTCCTTGTGATGCTTCCAATTTCGAATTCCAAGCGTCTCTCTGTTTTTCTCACGTACGGAATCTTCCCAACATTTCATCGGTCTTCCAAAAAAATTTAAGAACTAACCTCTTTTGGTACTGGAGTACTATTGAATGAGTCCTTTGATGAGGTTAAGTGGCGGCTCGTCAAATAAAGCAACTGAGGTGCTACCCCACCATCATTCCCCTAAACTTAATTTACATTAACATTATTGTCAAAAACAAAAACAAAAAAAAAACAGCTGAGAAGAAGTACATACATAGTCACCCAGCTAGTAATTAGAACGCACACTGGGATACCATCAAAAAGCGTACGAGTACATTGACAGTGCAGATACCGTCCTTGGCACTAACCCGGATCGCTGGCATAAATCTTGGATGTCCAACGCATCATGGCAGCGGATTGTTGAAATGAAACAGCTGAAGGCACGATTAGCTACTGAGGCGGAGTAACCCTGGACAGCATGGCCACGTCATACCCCCATGCTTCAATCGTATATAACAGGATGCGCGGAAAGAATAAAATCCTTAAAGCCTTGGCCGGTAGCACCTGGGGCAAAGATAAAGAGACCCTACTAGTCACATACAAAACAGTCGGAAGGTTAGTAGCCAACTATGCGGCTCCAGTGTGGTCACAGAATCTCTGCGACACACACTGAAGGGGGGACATCACAGTAGAGCACGAATAAGTAGGCATATTTTCGGGATTTTTTTTGTCTCAATGAAATGATCAATCGAAAATTTGTATAGTAGGTTTTAAAGTACTATTAAAAAACTACAAAAAAATAATTTTTTCAACATTTTTTGAAACAAAATGGCGGATGTACTTTTCCCAAGGCGCCTATTTTTGGAAGGGGGTCCGTGGGCGGACATGTCGACTCCGTAATTTATGACCTAGAACAAATAATCAAAGTTTTTTAGTTTCTGTATATCAACAGCTATGGAGCCACGTAGGATTTTTTCGATATATTGATTTTTCACGAAATGGTGCACGTTTTAAGAATAAGTTGATAATTTTACAAAAAAAAACGTCATAAAATTGGTGATAAAAAAAACCAAGTAATATAAAAAAAAATCCTACGTGGCTCGATAGGGAAAAGCTTTTGGAGTATACTGTCAAAATGTCAAATCGATCGGTAAAAATTTGCCCGAGTTATGTGTCCGCCCATTTCAAAAAAAGTGGTTTTGAGAAAAACGCGTTTAAAGTTTCAAGTACTGTAAAATCATATAATATTCTTACACACCTCTAATCTGCGATGCCTGCACCATACAACTGGCCTTCAAAATCTATCTCCTCCTCTTTTTGGTCCTTCCGAATTGCTTTCAAAGCGATGCGGGCCTGTTTTACGCCGATACTCAGTGATTGTTCCGCCTTCTGTATGCGTTTCTCATCCACGTCCATGCATAGTTGGTGACTTTTGAAGCCAATTTTCATGTCCATGACCTGGATTATACGTAAAATCGATATTAATCCGTCATTAAAAACACACGAAGCGATGTCTGTAGCAATGTCGAGGATTGGTTTGCCGGAATTCATAGTTTTTGGAGCCATCGCCCACACTGTAGAGTTGAAGCTCTCATTGCTTTTTTGAGTGAAACCCCCGATGCAGCGAGTGAGAAGATCATCCGTAGTGAGTTGTTCATAAACTGGCTTAATAGCTTCATAAACTTCATTAGACATTGGTGATTTGTGCGTATAAGTGTCCAAATTGTCCGAAGATTTCGCCCTTTGCCACGAGCACCATGAATTTTCTCCAGTCGGGCAATGGTCGTGTTGCGGATGGTCATCCGTAGATATTTTGTGAAGCAATGTGGCCCATACAGCTTTCTTCATTTGTTCGACTGATTCGCAATTTCTACGAATAGCTACTCCGAAATATATTGACAGTTCGTCAATCAGCTTGCCTGTCAGTTTCCCTTTTCCTCCCAAGCCTGTTGTGCGTTTCTTCAAATTACGGAGGTGCGTACCCATGCGTTTTTGTACGTGATCTACGCATTCTTTTTTTGTTATCGTCACGTTTCCGTACGGTTTAGCATCTGTGAGACCTTTGAAGGTTTTGGAGTCTCCATCGCCGACATAACTCACATACCTCACATCATGCAATTTTTCAGAGCGTTGAAACATTTCAACAATAGCTGCATCCACCTCCATTTTTCCAGCTGATCCTTCGTGGTTTGCTTTGCATTTGTTCGCGTGATTTTCTGCCCATTCCCTGTATTCTTCGGTGTCTTTCTTTTTTTCCCAGTATTCGCACGATTTGCAGTATTTGGATTTCACTAAGACATCGATAATTTTCCCAGTGTGCCAACCGATAAGTGAAACGAAACCATACAGAGATGAAAAGCCACGTTTTTGCCATGATCCATCGCCCGATACCGTGATTCCGTTTTTTTTCTCCTTTCTCGACAGAAATTCTCTTTTCTTCTTCCACTGCATTTGACAGGCTACTCTTGGAAACGATTTCTGTTGCACTGGAAATGGTTTGAATGATCGTATCATAAACCGATTGGTAGACCGGGCGGGGCAGTTCCATAAATGCACAAAATTTTCTTATGCCTTGCAAACCAACACCAAGTAATCGCATGGCAAGAACAATTCTGCGATTAATTTCATAGGCATTGTTGATATATGGGCAACTCGGTATTTCTGTTTTATTACATTTCTCACAGGATACAACAATTTTAAATCCTAATCCTCGTTTACTGCTTTCCGTGAAACTCACTGAAGAATGACACACTTTACATACGACGACATTGGAAATGACTGCAAAAACCGCTACAAAATTTACGATATTATAGCCAAACGTAGGATCTACTTCAACGTCTGTAATATCTCGCTGTTTTAATTTCTTTGCCGATGCACTGACGTCCAAATCCTCCGGCTTTTCTATCTCATGGCGATTCAACGGTCGTTTGTTTTTCATTTTCGGTTTTTTTTTTTCGTGCGAATTATCACCTTTTACACCTTTCCTTTCACGGCTCTTCTTTATGTCACTCATAGTTTTCAATAATCACTGCTTTTTTATCACTATTATTTGAATATTGTAAAATGTATACACGAAGCGAAAAAGCGTCCATTTCAACGATCGACATTCGGTTTACTGACGCCACACAGGTGTTCTTTGAATGTATATTGTATATAGTGACCCCTATAGACATTCTTAAATACTATAAACTTTTCGGAGGGCAGTTCTGTCTCCATCGGCTGCCGTTATACCGGCTCCCGTACTCATAAATTACAGCGTGCGCCGGGATCACAAAAGCTGCTCGGAGCATAACTGAGGAGCGTTGCCGCAGAATGGAAAATTTGGGCATTTAGACATCTTTGGTGCATTCCATCTTTTGGTATATTATTTTTAAGACTCTAAAGCACCTTTTACGCCAAAAATTTTTTTTTCGATTTTTCCAAAATTTTACTGTGATGTCCCCCCTGAAATAACATTCAGGCTTGTCAAAACGCCGCTCTCCGTACTGTGACTGGCTGTCTCCTGATGTCATCCCAGGACCATCTGCATCTGGAAACAAGGATGATGCCTCTAAGGGACCACAACAAGCTTCTTGCGAAACAGTATCTGGTGGGTTGTTACCGGAGAGAGCACCCCAACACCGACCTCATGGACAAGACGCCGCCACCAAGACATGTCAGGCGTGATTTGAGGGACCTCGAAAGAGACGTCCAGAGGCACAAAAGGGTTTCCTTTGACAACAACGCATACCGATCAGCCATCGCAGCGATACATCACGAGGAGGTACAAACATCAATCGCAGGACAAGGTCCAAATAGAGGTCTCTCGACACAACCACCAGCCATTTCTCCCGATGAGAGAATACTTCCGAGAGCAGCGGGGACGACCCTTGCCCAACTTCGGTCGGGCTGGTGTTCGCGCCTTGACTCCTACCTATCTCGCATTGACCGGGATGTCACGAACACATGCCCCGCCTGCTGATGGTACACCTTATGATGTGGACCACATTTTCAACTGCCCAACTGTATCCACACACCTGACCCCCAGGTCGCTGTGGGAGAACCCTGTAGAGGCAGCTATCTTCCTGTCGCTTAACACCGTGGAAGACGAAGAACAATAAGAACATGTAACACACTCACACAACAAACTTCTGACCATTGATACAACAACAACAGCATTAGCTACTGAGACAGACTACAATCGAAGTAGCTTAGAGCTCCTTTACCGTCCAGCATAGTGCGCAAGGCGATACAAGAGAGGCAGAAAAAGCCGCAAGAAGCACTAACTTAAACGCCATCTACGGTGACATCAAGGAGTTCAAAGATGGTCGTAATTCCTATCAACGTCCCGTGAGGGACAGTGATGGAAAGCTACTTATTTCAGATGAAGACCAAAGAGGCGGGGAAAGGAACACTTCCCCACAATCTGGAAACATGTAATATTACGTTTACACTATCCCCAGATTACTTCATCTGCAGCTTAATCTGGGTGTGGTGAGTTTAAAATTGTATGTATTTGACAGTTCCAGATTAAATCAGCCGGCGCAGATGAAGTAATCTGGGGATAGTGTAAACGTAATATAACTCTGGTTGAGTTCTCCCTCAACCGCTCCGACTAAAGAAGAAATAGTCGCTGCAATTATTGCACTAAAATGCGCTAAGTATGATTCTCCGCTTCACTTGCTTTTCATTGATTTCGAAAAGGCATTCGACAGTGCGTCAGAACGGTGCTAGAAGTTAAGTCGAAATAATGACACGATTGTTTCCGTTGAACTATTCATTATTTGACATAAAGAGAATGGACTTCTTCGATGCAGCAGCCGGAACGTTTCTCCTCTCCTTCTTCCTCACATGGTAAAAGATGGCTGAAAAGATATTATAGATATAGACGACCACTGAAGCTTGTAGCCGCGTGTCTCATAGCCGCTTGTTAACGCACGTATCCCGAGAACGCTTGGCTGCGTGTTTACGCTTCCAATGGACGACCGCCCATGGAGCTCTCTAACGGACGGAATAAATCTAGCAGCAACGGGGATATATGTAGTTCAAGGGTTAACGTTAAGTTCATGAAATATTACTTACATTTATCTGAAATACAATAAATAAATTATGGTGATAAAGATCTACGATGCACCAAAAAAAAAGTTTGTGTGCTCGTATCAGCCGCTCTTCGATACAAAGCGATAAGCATGCCACAACAGTCAGCAGTTTATCTGCTACTTTGAAAAGCGAACTCAATACATTTTTTGAAATGTTGCTCGTCACGCTCGTCGCTTGGTATGGCGATCGCAGTGAGCTATGTGGAATGTGTGTATCACTTCAGTTCCGCCTTTCAACTCGGGATCATCTTGCGACGTTCACTAATCGGCCAGATCCATAAGGCCCTCGATTGTATTGAAGTTGCTGCATCCCTGGTACATCAGCAAAATGTGGCTATTGGCTTACATCCCCAATGTGTTGGCGTACGCTTTTGTTTCGCTACTAGTATCAATAATTTGCTTCATTCTCATCTACATCGGTCACAAATTATATGTGGTGATAAATGATAAGTTTGCAGCCCTAGCGATTAGAGAGTCACGCGTGACGATCCGCAAGAAAGTGCAGTCCGGTAAGCAACGAGTTTTGCTCAATGCAACAGCAACATGTGTAAATGATTCTATTGTGCAGCAGTGATAGTGATTGTGTTGGTTGAAGAATCTTATCTTGTAGCCAGGACGATTCGTCCTAAGGACGATAATGGAGTGATGATAGTGCGGTATGCGGAAAGGTTTGAGGATAATTCAAGCTCTGATCAGTTTAGTAACGACACATTTTTGAATAAATACGAATTATGAACTAGTTGGTATAATAAGTAAATAAATACATTTAATTTTAAAACTTTGTTCTTTGTCCTGTTGGTGGTTGATTAAAGGACGAATAAAAACAAGTCTCGATAATTTAGTAATTGTTGTTACTGTAGTAGCAACGCCCTCTGGCGTTGAAGGGGTTTGACAGCACTTGGCCGTTGCTGAGGAACGAGTCGCTCTGGCTGGTGTAGGAGGGTCGATAATTTAGTCAGGAGGTTTCGTTTCCGTTTGGCATGCACAACGAATCTCTTCGACCAGACGGCAAGCACCACGACAATATTTACCCTCCCGGTTGTCTACACCGGTTCTAGCCGCTGCAATCATTCGAAATGAAATATGTAAAATACAAACAAACAGTGCTCAGTTTTAGGAACAGGTTTATCCTAAGACCGGTACAGTAGTTTGCCGCACGTTTTTTCCAGTACCGGTTCCAATCGTGACAAGTACCGCTTGTTCCTAAAACCGGTACGCCGTACAAGTTTTTTTTCAGTACTGGTACCAATGTCGACAAGTACCGGCTTTTAGACACCGGGTTTTTAAGTTTTTTTTCAGATCGGTTGTTTACCCCGCTTTTTCACCATTTCTTTATTTATTTGACCTGTTTTCTGTTAACCGGTTTGTTTACCCGGCATTTTTAGTGCCGGCTTTTGACAAACAAAAGTCGGTTTTCAAATGTTTCAAAAACCGATACTAGTACCGTGTAGTGAAAAACAGTAAAAACAGGATTTGGATTGTAATTGCAGCGAGATGACTCAGTTTGTTGAAGTTGGATAGAGAGAGATGAATAGCGATGTTGGATTGGAATCAGTAACTATTCGGGTGAGACATGAAAGGAAGAAGATATCCAAAGGGGGTCATCATAAAGCACAGCTTATCAGGGGCGTAGATTGAGGGGGGAGGGGGGAGATTAAGATTATAAAAAAATAACCCGTACTACCGAAAACCGGTATTTTTTTAAATTTTGGCATCCCTACATCATTTTCCTTGCCTTTCTGACAAACCTTGTCGAATGCACTAATCGCAGTGGGAAGCAAAAAAAAACAAAAAACAAAAAAATTACAACCAGATTTGAAAGATAAAGAAAATGTTTAGTAGGAACTCATACATTTCGCCACTAATGGGAACTAGTACTTTAATTTTCGACAGTCGTGATAAGACAGAAATGATAGTCAAGCACGTTTCGACTTTACACAACTCTAGTGCTCACTTTGAAAGTAGTTGTAAAAAGCTTTTACGGACTTTAATCGCAATATATATCTAGGCTGGTCACAGAAACAGTGTAATGCCTGCTACAGACTATGGCCCATCCCGGTCATTTGAAGCCATCGCCTATGTGGACGTGCAGATGGCATTCAGTGGCCAATGGCGCGTAACCATCGCAGTGATAGGCCATCTAATGACCACAAATGGCTTTGAGAGCCATTTTTCATCAGCCAATGGCTCATCGTACTCTAAATTTAAATCAGCTGTTCAAAGTTGTTGTTGGTTGCTACACACAGATATTTGCTGTGCTGGCACTTTGATGTGGAGGACTTGAATATTGACTGGCCCATCGAAGACGAGTGGACGAAAAAAAAATTGAATTGACATTTGATGTATGATGGTCACCATTGCGTTGGGCCATTGTTTGGAGCAGCCATAAGTGTTCCTCGGTACCATCCAGCTCAAGGAGAATGCAAAAATCCAAAAACTAATAAAGCACCGTATCACGACGACACAATATGCGTTTTATTTTGTTTTTATTTAGTCCCGAAAAAAAGAACATAATAATTTCCATGATGTGCGCATATTTTTTTTAATTTAAATTTTTGTTGATTAAATTCCCGAAGAAGTTCATCCACCTAAGCTCCTTCTTTCCTCCCGTCATCATACAATGATAATAATTGCCAAACAAAATCAATTTTCATTTGATTCGTTTGCAAATATAACAATTAACTCAGCATCTGATTTCGTTCTCCAATGAATCTCCTGCGCTATTCGTCCTTGTCTACGTGAATCCTGCGTGAAATTGAATTCGACAAGACACCATTTCCTTCATCAACTTCTCAAATAATTCCCCAATTATCGTCGAAGAAGAGGACTTCATTCATTGAGGCTTCTTCACGCTGCTCTTATGATGAATGCTGAAGGAGCTCGCCCGAGAATTTTTCGTTTCTCATTTCAACAGAATTGAAATTTATGAAAATTTATGAAAATCCAGAAGGGAAATCGTATTAACGACATTAAAGACTATTCAAACAAACTTTTTCCCAATTGAATTGTTTGAGTCGAGTGTTTGTGTCTTTTTGTCAGGACAGGAGTATGGGCCACGGGGGTTGCTTACGTATTTATAAGATATTATGAGTGGGTGTACACGAGTAGTATGTATATGTATGTAGGTCCGGAATCTTTTTGGACTCTCTTCTTAAGGTCGTGGCTAGAGATGGCGATGAGGATAAAAAGGTTCGTTAGTCTGTCGATTTGAATAATTTAAACGAATCGCCGGTCAGGATTAAATGATTTTGTCAGAAATACTCGTATTTCGGAATTTTTAATGATGCATTGTTTAAAAATGAAGTTTGGAAGGGACTATCCTTTTGTCATACCCCTTGATTATTTACCACATGAATGGCTACACTGAAATCCTTTCTCTGATAAATACGATCCTTTTTAGTTCCATTTCCAAAAGTGCAATTAAGAAATGAAAAGTATAAAAATTTATATCGATGAAACTTTCATCTGGGAAAGCTGTGGAAATATTTCGAAATTAAGGAACCACAATGCAGTGGTGAGGTGGGCGAGTACGGTTGGGCTTAAGATTAACACCAACAAGACCAAAGTTTTTAGCCTGCCGTTGCGGAAAAAAAGACATCCAACTTATCCAATTACCAGCAGTATCAATTGACAGCTTGAGGGATAGCTGAACCAATTCCTTTACCAAGGTAGCATTGTTACGGAAAGTGGTGATACAGAGCAGGAATAATTGAACCAACAATTTGAATTATTGTAACAGATTGTCGAACTTACATGAGCACGGAGACTGACAGTCATTCAGAACATCCCGGACACCTAAATGTCAAAACCTCCTTATTAGTGACGACAAGGCGAATCTTTAAAACTAGCTCGGCTATCGGTTGTATGGGCGAGGTTTTATGGTGTCACTTTAGTCCTCGCTCACTACCACTCTAATATGCCCGATCGCGGAACACTAAACGGGGAAAAAAATAGGGGCAGATCCTAGTCTCTACGACTAGCACGGCCGTTGGGCCACCTCGCGTTCCCACCACTTTTTGTTTTTTGCTCTTTTCTCTTAAATCGTTATCCCATCCTTTTGGAGCACCATGAAGGTGTGGGTTAGATTTGCTATCCCCACCTGTCCCCAAACAAGTAGCGCCTATGTTGTTTTGTTCTAGGATGCTTTTACATCGTGTGTAAGACGATTCGACAAAAGGGACTTTTGGAATTTCTTCCCATCTCCAACTCGATCCCTTAAACGTCTTCCCACCTTTTTGTGGTAGGTCCTGACCTTCTCATAACAAGTCAGATTTCGTGACTCGTCCTTGCCCTCCTTATCGTGTTTCAATGAACAAAAAGGAAAATGAATAGTCTTTTACGGGTGTTTATGCCTGTAAAATGAATCCGACTTCCCGAAACCAAGAACCGGATGGGGAATGACCGGCGTTGGGACCGATAGGTGGACCTCGAGGTGAAAAGAGGTCCTATGGTGACCGAAGCCAACTCTAATAACGGTACATTTCTTGGCCAACGGTGCCATTCTGGTAGCCCTAAAGTCGAAAGGGCTCACCTCGCATTATACAACAAGTTAGATAATTTGCCAACTACCCTCCCTGAAATTTTATTCCCAGATAAAACATGCGTGTGGCTTCTTTTAACTAGACTAGTACTCGATTTTGAAAAAACAAAAAAATCAGAAATGGAAACAATATGACGTCACACAAGCGTTGACGCTTCCGTCCCCGCGCCACACCTCGTCAGAAATCGTCAAAACCCGCTGGTGGTGTGGCTTACTATGTGCACGACCTCTAAAGGACATAAAGAACATAAGGACACAAAGGATATAAAGGACAAATCCGACAAGGGCACTAAGTCGTATACGGTAGTTGCGCTGAGTTGTTTTTTGGCCCGTCCCATATAAGAATATAATGGACGGGCATATGGTCTGGTGCATGCTGTTTTTCGTTAGTTCGGTTGTTCGTTTGTCCGGGCACTTCCCGTGTTCTGATCTTAATCAAATTTGCTATGTATTTTCCCTGTGCTACTCACAGCACAAGGCACCGTAATTTTGCTCATCGACTAAAACAACGTTATATTCTGTTATGTTCAAAGCACAGTTACTCACCGAAAGCTCTTCAAAGATCGCTCCTCCAGGCATCTCCCATAATCTGATTTCAATCAAACTTGGTACGTAGCATCCTTGGGCTATTATAAGTTCCTCACGGTGATATTACGGTCCTGGTGCAGATGTGCGTCAGGACAAAAGGACTCTCTTGATCATGAAATGAAGCAGAAACCAAACCTAGTAGATATGTATCTCTTGATTCGGGGTGACGAGACTAACGCATTTTGAATCTTTTGGTGAGCACTGAAAGAATTTCTATTTCTAGTCCTTTCGTTAGGATACCATTTAAGATGGGGAAAAAAGGACATTTTTGGCAGTGAAGTGATATCTTGGCAAGATGGTTATCATATGACTGAGGGTGGTGATGTGAATGCACTAGACTGCTGTTGACGTTAAAGACATTTTGAGTCTTTTGGTTCGGAAAAAGGACATTCTTGGCGAGGACGTGATATCTAGACAAAATGGTTGTCATATGACTGGGGCTTATGAGGCGAATTCACTGGCCTACGGTTCATTGTATTTTGAGTCCTTTGGTGTGGAAAAAGGACATTCTTGGCAGTGAAGTGATATTTAGGCGAGAATGGTGTCAAACGACTGGGGGTGATGAGGCGAAAGCGACAAACTAATGATGGCCTTTTTCTGAGTTCTTTGGTTAGGAAAACAACAACTTCTAGGGCATGAATTGAAAGAGAAACCAGCAAAACATAGAAAAAGTTGGTAATTTTTGGATGGTGTGGCGATACAAATCAGCTCGACGCAAGGCGTCACATAGTATATAAAAGACACAATGGACATAAACGACCGAAAGACATAATGTCCTCGAAAACAACGTTATCAAAGTTATGGCAAAGGCACATTTACTTAAGGATGTGCACCTAATGAATTAGTTCTTTGGGACAACATTTTTCAAAGAAAATCATCATGGACAACTTGAAAGCAAGTGGATCAAAATGAAAATGTTTTTGCATGGAACGGGCCTAAAGTGCCGATGAACATCGCTCTTTTTGTGTCGTTTAAACAGTCTCAAACAAATATTTATTTAACTTGATTTGTAACAACGATTGTAAGAAAACCCAGGAATGCTGTTAAGAAGATTCGATACCGTAAAGGCTTTGAAATGTTTGTCGGTTGCACGATAAATTTGGAAATTGTCTGACATGAAAAAAAAGGTAATAATAAACTAAATGAATCCTGACTCAACCACTTGACTATACATACAATGTGGGTGTTGTATACTCAGTCGAGATCAAACAATTCTCAAGAGCTTACTGTTTTGCTGTTATGCTAAAGCAATGTCAACTAATATATTTTCGAGATTGATGATAGGACACTCTTACGCAATTCGCTCGCTCGCAAAGGACCTTCGTCGTATTTTATCAAGTGTTTCTACAATTTATTGACTCAATATAATGGTTGCTTGAGTGAAACCATTAGTTACAGGCAAAGTATGGGGCAAGACCTTGGCCTGAGTTAATTAAGTGATCCTTCACTTGAGTTACCCAACTGCTTTATTTATTGTTATTTTTCTCGGCTGCAGCAATAAGACGTGTTGTCTTGAATTTCAGAGATGCTCCGTATTATTCTCGTTCACACTAAAAGTGCTTTATGTGTGATGGGGAATGGAAGCCAACGATATCAACAAATATTTGTAATAAACATTTCTTAGCTATTGTTTTGCTAGCCTTTCTCATCTTATTATCATGTCATTGATATCGTCCGGATAAATTACGATGCCCGTCAGTTGGAACGGCGAAATAGAAAGCAAATTGTTTCGCCACTCACTCGCTTCTTAGCTGGATGTCTTTCATATCCAACAAAGATTCTCCCTTTCTAACATATTATGCCTGCGGGTGAAAAGGTGACTACTTTATGTCGGAGCCTTCTCTAGGGACTCACTTCAGTTGCTATTTCCTAGAAACCAATTTATATTTAAATTGCAAAAAATGCCAATTATAAGCAGTTGAGAGTAATCCCTTGAAACCGAAATTTCCGATTTCCTTAAAGTTTTCATAATTATCGCATAACCGACCCAACGTATATTTCCTGAACCACATTTCTCCAGCGAACCCTAGATTACGCTTAGTCCATTAAACTTCACAAGGATAAAAAAGAAAGTCCATGAAAAGGACCACTTACAGCATTTAACAAAATATCTCGTTAAAGCGACAACGCAAAGTCGCCAATTTGATTAATTAATCTCGTTAATATCCTGATGAACTCTTTTCTGTTCGAGCCAGGACGCAATTCGGAAAATTATTATAATTCCCAATCTGTGCGGCCACAACATTTCCAAGTTGTTGAATAGACGACTTCGCCTGTGGTCGGTGAAGCCTGAAAGCTGAAAGGAAAATTTGCTGATTTTATCTAGCTTTAAGTAGGCGATAATTTCCCAAGAGATAAACGATGATACAAAGGCATACAATCTTACACCATCGTCCTGACATCTTAGAAACTACGTGTACTACACCATAGACCATATCTTTACGACCGACCGCACCGAATATCGTTTAGAAGACGAATAAGTTAATCGGTCGGAATGGACCGAGAGATGTTGACGATATGATGGCCAAATTGCCTTGAGAATAAGGACATAATGGAGCTAAGTGTTCAATGCTAATGCCAAGTTTGCCAAGGAATTTCTGTCGGCTTAAAGTACTCGCATAGGAGGACGACATTTGTCCCGTGCTTTAAAGCCGCCCGGCCTTCTGTTCGGTGAAGTTTGTTTTAAAGAGTACTTATATCGTAATCTGTATATGGAATATTAAATGGAGTGTCGGTTCGCCCATTTTTTGAAGATTTATGAATACTTTCATGTTTTTTTACATCGAGTTTGGGATCACTTAGCACACGAGGAAGTGTTATTAAGGAGGAACATGTGCTCTAAAGTGTCCCAAAAATGGAATATAAAGTCAGTGCTTATGCCATAAGGGGAATTTGTATGAATGAGTTCGTTTCACATATGCGTGTGTCGACAAAGTTTTCTTGTAGTCATAAGGAAACGATTCGATGGAGATTTTGTCGAAAATATCGAAAATCATGCTTTGACCGTGTCCTCGAAAAACCCTAAACGTTGTTGCATTCAACTCAATTCAATTTCAGGTGCAGATTGCATGTAAAATGTGAGCAGGGTGAAACAAACCAGAGTTTTTTTTTAAGACTTAAATGCAGTTCATGAACTGTTCCAAGCAGTGGAGTAACTATAGGGTGGCAGGGCTGGCAAAATGCCACGGGCCCCGACCCGATGGGGGCCCCGATCCGAGAGGCCGCGGGCTCAGAAGTTACCTAACATTTTTAACAAAACTTAGTAAAAATTAGTTTATAGCGGGTTTTTAGTTTATTTGGTTTTGTTGATCGGGCAGACGTGCGAGTATTGTCTTGTAAGTAAATGGAGGAGGCCAATGACTGCCGTTTTCGCCCACCCCGCTACTCCCGACAGCTGAGCTGGTCTGCCAGCGCACGTCACGGGTAGTCATTGGAGAGTGGTTTTTCAGCACTTTGTGTTTTCTGGCCTTCACGGCCAAACCAACCCTCGTCCTCCGTGTTCCATTATTACAAATGGTAGTCCGGATGGCGCAACGGTTAGCACGTTCGTCTTCTAAGCACTGGGCCCCGGTTCGATTCCTACTGAATGCGGTAGTTTTCGATAAAAAAGGGGATTTATGTGTCGGACTATGAGCCCACTCAGCTGTTAAACGAGTACCCATTTATGGGGTAAATAACTCGGTTGAGCGTGTTGCTGATCACACACCTCTGCACAAGACCGTCACAATCTAGGAAATGAGATGATGCTAACTCATCTCGAGGCCATGGTTCAAATTGGACTGTTGTGCCAGTTATTTATTTATTTTAGTAAAAATTATAAATTTTATATAAGTACTTAAAATTAATTAAAGATAGACACACTAAAGACCATATACAAATTTAAATAAATTATTAAGATTTAAACGGATTCATAAGAAAAGGATTTCGGGCAATTATAGACCTCATTCATTGGTTGTTTCATTTGGTGGCGCGAGCTAGTGATGCTCGGAAAATTTCCGCATTTTGTTAACCAAGGAAGTACTTTTTTCGTGGTGCTGGCGGGCTAGCAACGCACGATGTTAGGGGAATCCCGGATTTCTATTTGTTATGTACGGAGCATTGATATACGAGAGAAGGATAGAGTGAAATACCATCGGCTATCTCGGCTTCTACGCCATTCGCGAAAATGACGAACTTTGCGAACATGAGCGTCTCCAAGATCCGGAAAGTTTGTTCAAAATGAACATATTTTATCAAGTATTGGACATCATTATTAATCAACTGAAATTGCGTTTCCTTTCAATGAATGAAGTTGTTTCCAATTTCTGTGTTTTGCAACCTGGAACTTTGTAAAAAATTTAAATGACACTGAATTAAAAAAAAGCTCTAGAATTTGTTGATATATTTTATATAAAAAAGACATAGCTGAATCTTTTGCCAGGGAAATTCTCAGTTTTCGGTCCACCTTTAGAGACGAAATAGAAAAGTTTTCGTGTATTAGAGAACTTGCTGATTTATTATTTAATAATAAAAGAACCATTTTATATCGTGCAGCTTTCCTGAAGTATGTACTGCATTAATGTTGTTTGTTACAATTCCTGTGACTATAACTAGTGCTGAAAGATCATTTTCGAAACTAAAATTAATAAAAACCTATTTAAGAAACTCTATGGGACAAGACAGGCTACGTAACTTGACTATTCTGTCTATTGAAAATTCTATGGCCCGATCTTTAAACTTTGATGATGTTACTGATACTTTCGCGGAACCGAAAGCTCGGAGAAAAGAATTTTATTAATAAATACCTTGTTAATATTGCATTGTTATTTCATTAAAATGATGTAAATTATGTAATACCTATGCTTTTGGAAAAAAAAATTCTTAGAAATTTAAGTAAAATGCACACTATATTATTGTAGTAATGCTGTTGGGTAACTACTTAAGTGATTTATTAAAATTAAATTACAACGTGACGATTTTTACTGGCAGGGCCCCATCCAATGAATTTGGCACGGGCCCCAGATGGTATAGTTACGCCACTGGTTCCAAGTGTACACACTTGACAAAATACATCTTTTGACCGCACGACACACTTTCATTGCGCACGTGTTTGTTTTCGCTGATCACCAGATGAGATTTTACAATACAGTAGTCCCTCGACTTACGTCGGAGTTAGGTTCCGAGAATTTGCGACGTAAGTCGAAAACGACGTAACTCGAGGGTAGAAACAACTTCAGGCGATAAATGTATAAGCTTTAATTTTTTGAATATGAATGTATTGTATTTATTATACCCTAGACTTTTAGTATAGGCATAGGGCATATTGTTTTGTCACGACGGAAATATGTAACACCTTAAAGGAGGCTCCGGAGGTATAGCAATGTATATTTATAAATGATCAGGGTCACTTCCTGATTCGATTTAGCCATGTCTGTCTGTCTGTCCGTTCGCACGATAACTTTCGATAGAATGAAGCTAGAGCCTTGAAATTTTGGTCAAATATTGGAAGTATGATCTGATGATTGGTTGGTATTGAAAATGGGCATGATCAGGCCAAGAGAACGCCTACCTCCTCTACATATGTAAAATAAATAAATGTATTTATAACTCCCGATTAAATAAACATGAAAAGTTCTAGCTTTGGTAGATTGCTCGTGAGGGTAATCCTATACTCCCCTGGAAAAATAAAATCGATCAGTTAAAAACTAACGGTAATTTTCTTACAGTAAGTTGGGCATAATCAGATCAAAGGAACGCCTACCTCCCCTACAAAATTAAAAAAATTAAATATTACTTTAATTACGATAGCTTTCGATAGAAATAACACTAGTGAGTTGAAAATTTGGCAGAACGTTGGTAGTAAAATTAAGTTTGTTGGCATTGAAAATGGGCAAGATCCGACTCAAGGAACCCCTACCTCCCCTACAAATGAAAATTCAAATAAGCGATAACTGTTGATAGAATGAAGCCAGCGACTTGAAATTTTGGTCAAATGTTTGAAGTGAGATTAAGTTAGTTGGCATTAAAGATGGGTTCCATCCGACCTAAGGCACCCCTTCTTGCCCTAGAAATAAAATTTTAAATAGGCAATAACTTCGAAAAAAAAACTAGCGACTTGAAATTTTGGGCAAATATTTGTAGTAGGATCCATTTGGCTAATACTGAAAATATGTTAAATCCGACCAATGAAACCCCTGCTTCTCCTACAAATGAAAGTTCCAATAAGTGATAACTTTCGATAGAGTGAAGCTTTTTTTTTTTTAAATGTTTGTAGGGTGATCTAATTGGTTGGTGGCAAATAAGCGATAACTTTCGAAAAAATTAAGCTAGTGACTTGAAATTTTGGTAAAATATCAACTCACTTTTAATGCATATGGTCGTTGCCAATTGATACTTTTGGTATCACCACTAGGTCTGTACAAGTCTAGGGTATATACGCTTCGGACTCCGGGCCGAAACGAAGCTTCGGCCTGGTTTTTTAATTGACATTTCACTGCTCACTGTCCACCAACTCAATAGCTTCAATTAATTGGTGAAATGTACGCCGCAAATAATAGGCCTTAAAGGATGCATTAACACCTTGATCCATTGGTTGAAGAATTGCGGTCGTATTAGGAGGCAAAAAAATCACCTTAATGGCATCATTGTTGAGATTTATGGGATGGCTTGGAGCGTTATCTATGATTAGCAACGCTTTATGAGAAAGATTATTGGCTTCCAAATATTTCTTTATTTACAATATATTCTTTATTGTCGGACAGAAATATTGATCGAACCAATCACAAAATATATTAGAAGTAACCCAGGCCTTTTTGTTGGACCTCCAAATAACCGGTAGATTTTCCTTGTACACATTTTTGAAAGCTCTTGAATTTTCTGATTGATAAACAGCAAGAGGTTTCAGTTTCAAATCACCTAATGCATTCCCTCCGAGAAGCAAAGTAATCCTGGATTTTTCTACCTTAAAGCCAGGAGCTCTTTTTTCTTCAATCGAAAGAAATGTTCTTGAGAACATGCGTTTCTAATACTGGCCTGTCTCGTCAACATTAAACACCTCCTGTGCGCAATATCCTCCATTTTCAATAATATCATGTAAAGTGTTTGGAAAGATCTTCGCTGAAAACGGCGACGTAAGTCAAGGGACGGACGACGTAATTTCAAGGGTTTGGTCTCAAAGTAATGAACGACGTAAGTCGAAAAAACGTATAACAAGGGAGACGTAAGTCAAGGGATTACTGTACTAACAAAGAAACACTCAACGCGGAAAACGAAAACTAAACACGGAACGCACTAAAACCGGGGACTCGCCGCCATCAGTCGCCGACCACTGGATTGTGGATACGATGAAGTCATCGAAGGAAATAATTGCGTAATTTAGCCGTCAAAATAAGCTGAGCGCAGGCCTGTATCTTTAGATGGCAATGTTTTAACCCGCCTACGACATCGGCAGAAGTTTTTCTGTGTCGCCGGAAAGATCCTCGTGGAGTTGCAAATTACACGCCAACTTGCCGTCGGAGAGGTCGCGGCCAGGCCTATTTTTGATTGAGCATTATGGTGCGTTTTGCTAGGCACACGATCGTTGCACATTATTCGCAATTAGCGATCAACGTATAGAGCACGGAGCACTAATTTGTGTGTACCTTTTTGAACGTCGCCTGCGATCGACGCAGAGTGGTGCCTAGTAAAACGCACCTTTAGGCTAGTTACGGTGATTGAGCCCTGCAAACAAGGTCACTATCTATTATTCTATCCGAGCACGCCGGTATCCCAGAAAACGAGATAGCCCACGAGATGCCTAGGAGGGCTTTTGCAACCCCACTCGGACTTGGAGAACTCAGCAACCATTGTGCATTGGGACAATACCCGGGTTTCAGACAGATCAAACTCTTTATAGATGACTTGAGCTGCTAATTACTGCTAATTACGCAAAAACTGGCTGAGAATTATCGACGGGCTGCTCAAGGGTCATTAGGGGGCCATCTATATATAGTGGGGATGGTTTCTGACCCAGGCTGTCACGTGTGAGAGTGAGGATGAGCAGATTTAATGGAATAATTGTCTTCCACAACTAATCACGAATCTATAATACATAGCCACTAGGGTGTAGCACAGTAGACCTTTGGGTAGACGACAAGAAAAATGCACTCAAAAACGTGTCGATCTCATCCCCTTTGAAGGGACGAGATCGATACATGTTTTTGGCCATTTAGGCACTAAAAAACTGTCTCGATCTCGTCATTGGCATGGCTACATACTGAACACGCTTTTCAAAATACGCGACCTGGCTTGATTGCACAGGAAGCGCAGACATCGTGTGTTGTCTGTTGGGTTTTTTAGGCAATAAGAAACCGTATGTAATTGGCTTAGGGGCGTACTGAACACGGTTTTCGAAATACGCACCACTGTTAGCCACCGGCATCAGGTGGCACTCAAAACTCGCATGAGATCTGCTTTCGCGACGCATCGCGTTGATTTATTTTGGCACCCGGGAACCCCATCTGTTGAAATTTGTGTTGACAATGACAACTACGGACCACGAAGGACCAAATTTTTTGTTTGGGGTGCGTCTGTTCGACTTTGCCGATTACGCCGCAGTAGATTTTGGATTTTGAGATCGCACGCAACCCGCTGATTTCTAAAGGTGACAATTGGATGTGCCGATGAGCCGTTTTGTGACGGATTGTTAGTTAATCTCGTCAAACATCTCTCTCTCTCTCAATTGCCCTAACCCCTAGGGGGGCAAAGCGAGTCAACTGTTCCATGTGGTCCATTTGACATTTCGACGGCATAAACTGGTTTCGGAGAATGCAGTTGCCAGCATGCACCTCCTGCGAACCACGAACCACGTCAAAATCAATCAAAAGAATCCCCTTATTTCCACTGTTCTATTGATTTTAACGTTGTTCGATGGTGGTCACGAATCATTTGGTTCGGTTGTGTGTCGAGCTTTAAGGTCCCTGAACTTAAGCAATTGTCACAGTATAACATGATGACTCTTTGAACCAAATCAATTGCTGTAATTAAAAAAAAAATCTATGCGGATTCAAACGATCTGTATTATTTCTTATATCCCATAGTTTCGAGAAAAAAAAATATGAGCGAACCAGATCGTCTCTATTTTACCATTTCTTGGGAGGAAACATGGCTGAACCTAAGCATTTGTCGCGGAGTGTGTGTTATCTGTGTAATGGCTGGGGGCAACGAGCTGGTAAACCCCCGCCCACTGCAGGTATCTGTAACTTAAATACTTAAACAATTTATTTTCTTAATAAACACGGAAGTTCCATTTAATGTCACTTTCTTTATTCAATATTCAATAAACATGTTGTACATCTGAAGAAAGTACATTATAAAGGATCTATGTAATTCATATCAACTATATTTTATCAATTTTCATACATGCATATGCTTTTAGCACTGGTAGAAATATATTTTGGGGGATAAAAATAAATTGATTTGATTTCGTAAATTATCTTAAAAGTACTCGTAAGACTTGAAAGCCTGGACGTGAATTAATAAAGCTCTTTATAAGATTATTACAAAATTAAGAACAGCTGAAAATTTTTTATTTTTTTTTTCATTTTCTTATTTTCTTGGTGTTCTCGTATATGTTAACAATGGAAGAATGGTATTAATTATCATAAGTTTTCTTTTTTTTTCAAGGAAACTTTCTTAGAAAATACATATATTTTAGTCGTATATGAAGTGTCTTGATAATTTTTAATTTTTGTTGAAAAAAAGATAATACTTGTAGGTAATAAGGAAAATAGAGGAAACTTTCATTCCTATTTTGTAAATAAGAGCTTAAGGGCCGGATGTACCTATATAATCGATGTTCAAACGGGATCTGTGTGTTAAACAGCCGTTTAATCAACAGATTTTCATTAGGGCTGATGCACAATCGTTTAACCACTGTCAAATCTACCGAATAATCTTAAACGCTGTTTAAAGTTAAACAATTTATTAGTCTACGCTGACCGAGAATTTTCTTTGAACAACAAACCACCGCTGGTAGAGATGACGAACGAGAAAACTGGATCCCGAATAGACAGGAACAATGCGGTAGCGGCTGATGTGCTCACTTTGAGCTACTATGTAACAAAAAGTGTCATCAGAACTTGTTTGGATTTTTGTGGGGAAGATACATCGGCAGAATATCGTATTATTTCTTTGATCTCTTACCATTTCGCTTAGCTACCACTTCGGTTCGTATCAATGCGAACTGAGAGAGAAGCTGACCAAGTTATGACGGATTCGTTTACGAAGTAAACCCCGGGAGGCAGACACGCAGAAACTTTCCGCAATAGGAAAGGATACTTTGATTGCGCACACTCTAAAACTAAGATATATGCTCAAAAATGTCTGCCCGAAATATGCGTCATACTTGAGTTTGTCCACATGTATACCTATAATGGAAAATTGTCAGGGTCAACTCCTGAATCCGAGTCTGTCTCTCTGTCTGTCAGTCTGATCTGATCAAATTTGACCCGGACTGGTAAATTTAAACTGCGCGCGTCAACCGAATTGGTAACATTTTTCCTAGGTTGGTACAACCTTCTTTGACATTCGTGTGAAGTCTGATCGAGATATGTCAATTAGTAAGTGTTTGGGAGCTATTTGTTTTAGGGATGGCGGTTATTGGAAAATCTAAGGGTTGTCCGGTTGTTCCGGTTATTTTTGCCATCGGTTTAACCGCTTCGGTTTAACCGACCCAATCTACCGGTTATGGGAAAAACCGGTTATCCGGTTATTTAATAATAATAAGTTAATAATTGTTGACAAGCTTGCGTTATTTTGTAGATCCTTTGGCATACATGTGTTTGGGGAGCAACTTATGCCTTCAGTGTAATAGCCGCCATACATTATGCGATCCGTCGCCTGATAAATCGGCCGATGGATCGCAACAAAATATCAGCTGATCAAAATTATATGGAACAGTCAAAAAAATCGTCAACAATAGGCGCATACTCAGGCCGATCCATCGGCCTATATTGATATCGGGAGACGGATCGGGGGATCGATCGGTGTGTGTATGGCACGTTTTAGACTTACAAAACAAGTAAGAGTTGCACTGAAGAAAAGTTGCTTTCCAAACACATGTAGGCTAAAAGGGTCTACAAAATAGCTCAAACTCAAAATCTTCCCTTTTCACAAATCAAGCTTTGGGCCAATAGTTGGTATCCAGTCTTTTCATAAATACTCTTTCGCTAATATGTTGATCCGGTCGAGTCCTTTTATTAGATACCACCCACATCATTTAAAGTTGATACCAGTCGTTCAGAGGCCACGGAACTCCCGATCAAAGCTGAATATTTTTGTGCAATAAATGACAAACCCGGCATGCAGGCATTGCTCTTCTCCCAAAAATTGAAAGGATCACTTCCCCTATGAAGCAACGGCTGCTGAAGATAGAGTTTCAATTCATTTGGAAATGATTCCACTGGAGCACCCGTGGCTACTTCCTAGTCATGTGATGACCAAAAAGAATTTTAATTGTTTATGACCTCAGCCCTTTGAGGTAAGGGTGAAATCTTGCCAATGTCAGCCAAGTGGTGCTTAACTTCTTGGCTAAGATGATGGCTTGGCTGGCTTTAATGGGGCTCAAGCATATTTTTGTTGGTGCATGCGCAATGGCTATTTAAAAAAAAAACGGTACCATTAAATTTGAATCAGAAGGACAAACGGCTGAATTTTTCTTCTTCTCTGGCGTCGAACGATTTGAAAAAACAAGTTAGCATTTTCGCATGTCGGTTATTTTTCCCCGGTTATTGGATTTAGAGAAAGTAGTACCGGTAAAAAACCGGACAAAAATAGTACCAGAGATAACCGGTTATTCGAAATGGAAAATACCGGTTGTCGGAATAACCGGTAGGTATTTTCCATCCCTAATTTGTTTACGACGCAAAAAATTTGTCTGGCGATTTTCACTATGGACAAAAAATTGATCAACGAGTTTGCTTGAAATTTTGTGTCTATTTCGCGTCTACGTGAAGCTATTCGTCATAAACGGCCAGATTTGTGGGCAGACAATTCATGGATTTTTCACCACGATCATGCGCCGTCACATTCCAGCCTGATTGTGACTGAATTTTTGGCCAAACACGAAACGAAAGTCATCGCTCAGCCACCGTATTCGCCAGATTTGGCTCCCTGTGACTTTTTCCTGTTTCCGAAACTGAAGTATCCACTCCGGGGAAGTCGATTGAGGCCATTAAAAGAAATTCGCTGAAGGAACTAAAGGCCATTCCGGCAGAGGCCTACAGCAAGTGTATGGAAAATTGAATAAACCGTTGAAATGCTTGTATTGAATCAAAAGGAGCCTATTTTGAAGGCGATAATAAAGATTTGTATTAAAATTCATGAAAATGTTGTTTTTAACCAGTCTGGGTCAAATTTGATCAGATGGTATTGTTACGTGTACGGAGTGGGTATCTCTTACGACACACACTGTACTAAGCTCTACCATAGTCTCGATTCATCCATGACAAGTTCTAGCGGATTCTCGAACCTTCGTTGAGTAGTGGAAACCCGAGACTGGAACATCTCGAAAAATCTAAAGTCTTCGCTAATTGACGAATGCCTGGGTCTAGCAGCTATATATGATAAAGGCAGATGTCACCAGAGGAGGAGAAGTAGTAAGATTCGACACTTAGTGGCAGTTGGATCGCTATAAAGCATCCGCTTGGAACCGGAAAGTAGTGCAGACGTTATTGTTGTCAGCCGTTAACAGATAGTTCGAGCTAGTTTGATGTTTGTTGTTAGTACACGTGTGTAGTTCGTTTTGTAAATAAAGTGTGTGTGTTTTTCAATCGAAGTGTTTTCATTATTCAGCACAAGAATATCTAACGAACCTGGTTTCGTTCTGGTTTCGCTCATCAGAGGAAACATTACAGTATTATACAACGTTGAAAATATCGCTTAAACGGGACTGTACGTTTAAACGACGTTTCGCTAGTTTTCTGTTTAAACAGTGAATTGTACACCCGGTCCTAAATGTAATACCATATACCCACCACAAAAGATTTAATAATATCTCCAGATCTTCCCAAATCTACTACCACTAGATTTTCTATAGATTTAAAAATATTTCAAATTCTAGATTTGGGACGATACTCACCTCAAATATTGCTGAATTCGTTTCAATATCGCTGAATTACGTAGGGAATGCCATTTATATTCAGCGCAGCAAGTTTATCTCAAGTAACTCCGCTATTAGCTGATAAACCATTCATCTGAGAAAATTAAATCTCGTTCCCCTCCGCAAATTTTATAGGGCGAATGAGATTCGAGATTTGCAAATCCATTCAAATTTGGGTATGTGGTGTGCACTGGACAGCAGATAGTACAAGTAATTTGAATAAAAAATAATGCGTATAAAAAAAATTCGGTTTTTGTTTAGTTACCTTTTTGGAGTTGTTCTCAATATCTTACAGTGAGTGCAAGGTCGAATTTGTTAAATATTGCTCTAAAATGTTCTATTTTTCATGAGTGTATGTTTTCTAATCCACTATTCATGAATAAGACGTCAAAGTTAGATTTAATAATGTAAACGTACATTAAAATTTATAGAGACCATAGAGATACATTTCGGATTGTTTAGATTGTTAACAATTTAGACGGGAAACCGGATTTTAAAGTTTGGACAAAAGGACAAATATAAAACGTACACAAAGTTAGTTTAAGCAGTTATCTGCTAAATACTCGTATTTCTCTTTTTTTGATTTCATCTAATACAATGACAGTTTTACATAATAATCAATGGAAGTATGTATATACGAGTATATATATAATTACTTAGTATATTTTCTATATTTATAATAATGATAGGAATTTATAGTTTTCTTTCCATTTTGTTTTTATTGAGATTGTCAATTCTAATCACATTTAGCCAATCGATACTTGAACTAGTCAAAGAATCATTCATTCAAATTTCAATATTTTCTAATCTTGGAAAATACTCGTATTAATCTAGTTTTGGAAAAAAGAAAATACTTTTCAAATGGCTAAGAGTATTTTTCCATATTTTCTTGCTACTCGTCTGTATATAAAATGAATTAAGAATGTATGTATAAATCTTAGTATGGATGAATCTATATGAAATTGCTTTAGCAATTATTTTAAGTACAAACTTTTTTTTGTATAAAAATTAGTTAAGTAGATTGCAATTTCATGGTAATGTATTAACTATTTGAAAAGAAGATAATGATTCTACATATACAATATATTTATGTAATTTATACAACATATACGTTATGTTTACATTATGTAGGTCTCGCTACTGATGAAATTCCCTAGATTTTAGTCTTGATTATTGCTTTTATATTTCGTTTTTTTTTTATAAAATTTGTAGAAATGAGTTTAAAACTAAGATTTTTAAGTCAAATTTCTAAACATGAAATATACTTTTGGACTCGCTTTACCATATTGTAATATCTATGTACTACTACGAGTAATAAACTCCTAAAGCGGAAATACAGATGATAATAGATTTAAAGTGGATTTGCGTGTTAGGCAGCGCGAACGTACAGTGAATGCATCGCTACAAGCGTCACTCTCAAAAAATTAGAATCGTACTGCCTAAAGTGGAAGTTCACTTGATCGGGGGCCCGCTTTAGGCAGGACGAACATAACGATTTCTTAGTTGTACATAAGTGAAATACACGATTCAAGTCATCATTCAATACATTTAAAAATGAAACCCGGAAGTAGAGTGCTTCGTCCGCAATTCGAGGGTTTTGTAGTGTTCCATGCCAGTAGGAGATGAACTGTCCTACTCTTGGAGATGACTAACCATCCATAAATTTTTTAAAGAATTACCACTTTGAACTCAAGTAGAAAAAAAAATCCACGACCCCGATGCCATTAAATTCAGCGCTACTTGGAGGCGGCATTGCATTGTAAACAAAATTAATATTTTTTAGCATTTTATTGTTTTAAGATGAAACCGGCCTCAAGGCGGTCTTGCCTAGTCGAGGGTTAAGACGACATTGCAAATTATAAGCTCGCATAAAAAATTAAAAACAAGAAGAAATTGTGTGAATCATTATAGAAAATAGAGTTAGCGACCAGTCCCCCCCCCCCCCTCCTCTCCCACCAATCTTCACCCTTTCAGAAATGGTTAATTTAATACATATGTAACTCGCATCGACGCATTTAGGATGTGTATGCCAGCAACTTGCACTATCCGAAATCTTTATATGCTAACGAAACGTCAACTATGCTTCGGATAAGGACTGACTCAACGGTTACGACTTTTAGCTATCGTACAATGACAAAGATTGGATTCTGGAATGTGCGTACTCTCCTGGACAATGGATCAGAAGGTCCCCAGAACGCACGATTTCTTCAATTAGAGAGTGAATTTCTGAGGTACAAATTAAATATCTTAGGAGTTAGTGAGATAAGATGGTGGAACAGCGGAGAATTCATCTCTCCAACGGGCAGCACTGTAATGTTGTACTCCGGTAAAGCTACCGGTAGTCGCCGTGAGTCAGGTGTGGGGCTCCTTTTAACCAGAGCCGCGCGAAACTGTCTCTTATCCTGGGAACCGGTCTCTGAAAGGGTCTTGACCGCCAGGTTCCGGACCAAAATGAGGAACATCTCAATAATACAATGTTATGCCCCTACTGAACCCGACAATGTCTTGGCAAAAGACTCCTTCTACGAAGAACTAAACGCCGTTCAGAGCAGAACACCTAAAGGTGATATTATAATGGTTATGGGTGATTTGAATGCGAAAGTTGGCGCTGATAACTATGGGCTCAGACATGTGATGGGGAGACACGGTCTTGGTGATCGTAATGACAACGGTGAAAGATTTGTAGAGTTCTGCAACTTTCACAGTCTCTTCATCGGTGGTACTATGTTTGAGCATAAGGACCACCACAAAATCAGTTGGTCCTCTGTTGATCGGCGCAGAACACAAAATCAGATCGACCATTTTGCCATTAGTAAAAGATTCAATAGTTGCCTCCTGGACGTGCGAAACAAGAAGGGTGCCGATATTGGGATGGGAAGAGACCATTATCTTATGACCGCTAATGTTCGATTGCGTATTGCAGCCGTGCGCCGCCCCAGCGACGAAAGATCGAGGCCCCGCAAATTCAACACCGCTCGACTAAAAAATCCAGCTGTCTTACAACAATATAATGACCATCTTGCGCAAAAAGCGGCTGAGATAACTAGTCACCCAGATAGTGACATAAACGAAAACTGGGATGCCATAAAAAATGCGTACATTGATAGCGCAAATACCATCCTTGGCCCAAACCCGGATTGCCGGAATAAGCCCTGGATGTCCGACGCTTCATGGCAGCGGATTGTTGAAAGAAAGGAGCTGAAAGTTCGTTTGGCTGCAGCATCAGACGACAATCGAAGCAGCATCGAATTCCTTTACCGTCAGAAAGCTCGAGAAGTTCAGCGTAGTGTGCGACGCGATAAAAGAGTTTATGCCAATTCTCTCTTAGCGTCAGCAGAAGAAGCCGCTAGAAGTAACAACTTAAACGCCGTATACGGTGTCATCAAGGAGTTTACAGGTGGTCGTAACTCCTGCCAACATCCGGTGAAAGATAGTGATGGAAAGCTACTTATCTTGGAAGAAGATCAAATGAGGCGGTGGAAAGAACACTTCGCCGCGGTCTTGAACCGTGTAACCTCTGGTGAAGTTCCCCCTCATATATTTTAGATAATTTAGCTAACCATCAAAATGTGCGTATACGGTCCACTGCCCCGACTAAAGAGGAAATAGTCACTGCAATTATTGCACTAAAACGAGGAAAGGCCGCCGGACTTGACGGCATCCCTGCCGAACTTTATCAAGCAGCGCCAAGCGTAACTGCCGATTTGCTGAACCCACTTGTTGATAAGACGTGGAATACAGAGACCTTTCCCACTGAGTGGAAGGAAGGTTTGATCATCAAACTTCCAAAGAAGGGTAGCCTCACAGACTGTAATAATTGGAGAGGCATTTGTGTGCTTCCTGCCGTTGCCAAGATAATAGCTAAAATCGTCCTGGAAAGACTAAAGGCCCACTTAGAAAGCACAATTGATGAAGAGCAGGCTGGCTTTCGATCCGGATTCTCCTGTGTAGATCACATTAACACCTTGCGAATCATCATCGAGCAATGCGCTGAATACGATTCTCCGCTTCACTTGCTTTTCATCGATTTCGAAAAGGCTTTCGATAGTGTGAACCGGGATTCTATATGGGCGGCCTTTCGCAGGAGAGGCATCCCCGAGAAGCTTGTGGCTATTATTAAGGCAACCTATGACGGCGCAAAATGTCGCGTTCTGCATAAAGGTAAGGTGTCGGGGGACTTTGAGATTCGCAGTGGAGTTCGGCAGGGGTGCATCCTCTCACCGATCCTATTCTTCATAGTGATCGGCGATGTGTTGCATGCGGCCCTATCCGTACTCGACAGAGGAATTCAATGGACTTTGACATCTTATCTACAACATCTTGACTATGCTGACGACATATGCCTACTCTCCCACAAAATCATGGATCTGTCCGCAATGGCGTTAGATCTCGAGAGGGAGGCAAGCAAGGTTGGGCTAAAGATTAATACCAACAAGACCAAGGTTCTTAGTCCGCCGTTGCGAAAAAGAAATCCGACACCTATTGCCATCAATATTAATGGGCAGCCTGTGGAGAAGGTGGACAACTTCGTCTACCTGGGTAGCATTGTTGCCGAAAATGGTGGTACGGAGCAGGACATCGCTCGTCGTATCAACCAGGCTAAACGCGCATACGGCATGCTGTCCAAAATCTGGCAGGGCAGTTATCTCAGCATCAAGACCAAGCTGGGCCTGTTTCGCTCCCTGGTACTATCAGTACTTTTGTATGGGAGCAGTACATGGAAAGTTTCCGTAGGAGTTACCAGAAAGCTGCAAGTTTTCGTCAACTCATGTCTTCGTCGAATTTTAAGAATTTTCTGTCCCGAAACAATATCAAATGAAGAGCTAAGTCGGCGGACGGGTCAGATGCCAATCGACGAATTGATACGCAGGCGAAAATGGCAGTGGATAGGTCACACATTGCGGAAGAGTGATAACTGCATTGCTTTGCATGCCATGAAATGGAACCCCATTTCCAACCAAGGCCGACCAAGAGGGGGTCCTCGAATCACATGGCGTCGATCTGTGGCAAAGGAGTGTCAGCTATTGGGAAAGTCTTTTGGGGAGTTGCGCCCCATTGCCCAGAACAGAGTACGATGGCGCGCAGGAGTAGTTGACGCGCAGGAGTAGTTGACGCGCTATGCCCCGCTAGGGGATAAGGCAAAGTAGTACATACCGTCAACCAAATTGATCATGTCCTCATTTGCAAGAGATGAACGTCTAAACAGCAGTACACCTTAAAAAAATTAACGGACAACACCGTTAAAGAGGGTTTTTTGATCGACAATAATAAGTCGACTCTGCGTTTTTTGACAGCGTCAAATAAAATTGATTCAAATTTACCGTTATATTGAAATATGCCACTTTCAAAAAGACACCTTCCCCACCTAATAATTTCGGATAAAAATTTTGTTAAGATGTGTCATTTTTTGCTCGCAAAGCCCATAAATTCATATTTTAACAGAATCGAAAAGTGTACTTCATGTCGATAAATACCAGTTCCAATATTATGAAAGGTTGCAAATCGATATTCCATTTGCTGAAAATGAATTTTATTACCTTTTTTAGTATGGTAAAATGATAATAAGAAGTTAAATACTGAACTGAATCATTATACTATTATTTTGATTTTGTTTCTGTTTCCACAAAGATTATCATTTTAAACACCTAATGTATTGTAATTAAGACCTAATACTAATATTCGTATTCATTTTTAATAAATACGTTTTTTTTTTTGTTATTTAATGGGGTCCCTTTTCCAGATATATTCTGCATTATTTAGATTTAAAACATTTTTCCCAATTCATTCAATCTCACGGTTCGATACTGATACGGACAAATCAGCATCTGTAGTAAAAAAAATAAGAAGCTTCAAACTAGTTTCGTTAGTTGGTCTGTTGTAAATTGCTAGAATCAATTTGTCATCTGTAATTATTTTTCAATAAATTCCGACCTGAAACTTCAACTGGCCAGCCGCTGCCTCTTATCATGTTTGCGTAGTGCTTAAGGGAGTTTTTGGATATCATGCCAGACCAGCTAATCAAACCCGCTGTCAGTCTAGCTATACCAATTGAGCGCTCTTTACTCGCTGTAACGGGCACCACAGGAGCTATCGTCGGCCGCGTCGTGGGTACACTCAGTTGCAAGTGCATCGGGTTGAAATATTCGCCTGGCACACTTGCAACTGATTGTATCAGCGCGACCCTTTGAAGAGAGAGTATATATGAGGAAATGAAAAAGAGCGAGAGAAACGACGCAATTAGGCACAAGTGAGGAAGTAGGAAGGGGGATGGAAATTTGACATCTCTTTTGCTCTATATGGACCGGGCGGGTGTTCCGCGGCAGAGAGACAGACTGGAATGTTATTGTTCCAATTGGAAAAGTAGGAGAGGGGATGACATATTACGTGCTTCCTGTGCTTTTATATAGACTGCGCGGGTGTTGCGCAGTGGAGGGCGTGTGTCGCTCTCTCTACTTTTTACGACTGGAATTGCTTCAAATAGTTTAGTGTTGAGTATATGCGGATTGCTTCTCCATAGGTATTCTCTATGGCGCGACCCGATCGACCATAACTCTGACCTGAGAAGAGAGAGAAAGAAGGAAGGATAATCCCAATCTATGTACACTAAATTCTCTGAAGCAATTCCACCTCATTCCATCCCGTGGAAATTAAACAGAGAGGCACACGCCCTCTACCCTAGAACACCCGCCCGGTCCACATATTCCAATCACTTCCAATATCACTTGGGCCAACGTGTCAAACTCACAATGGCCTTGAACATATGGTCGCCGCGCGAAACGAACGATTGTGTATAAAAATCATTTTAAAGTGAATAAAAACAATAGTTGTGAATGATAGTGATAATAAAACAATCGATAAGAACTAGTTTCACTCATCACATAAGACAGTGAAGTGTCTTTAACAATTTAAATGAAGTGCTTTGTGAGTGATTGGAAAAGCGTGTACACGCGAAAATTCAAAGGAATTTCGTTTTTTAGGTAAGAAAATAAGGTTGCGTATGCGTATTAGGATGCAGTGTACATGGTCCGCTATCAGTTTCATTCAGAATTTGAATAAAACCAGCGAAATTCTGAATATGTAAACATTGTGGGCCAACCTGTCAAATGAATATCGAAAACCGGTTTGGCCGTCCATAGGCGTAGGAAAAAGGGGAGACAATTTTTTTTGTTTTTTTTTAAAGGTTTCCGAAAAATTGAATTTTGAATGCGCAATGGCGAAAGGTGGCGACACATGAACGAGCACAACCACGACCGAACTTACATCAAACCATCAATTTCATAGAACGTGCTGAAAAAAAAATCCTTCTTTTTCCACCGTTCTATGAGATTGATGGTTCGGTGAAAGTTGGGTCGTGGTTGTGTGTGTTCATGTGTGGCGACCTTAAGAAAGAAAGAATTTTACATACGGCAGAGATTCCATTAAGGTTGAGCGCATGTTGTTCGCGCTCGCGTGCCGCGTTCGCGTATTTTATGTCAAACGGATTGAATCTTTGCTAAAATGATGCTGTGTACGTCCACCATAAAAGGCGCTGCAAACTTCACCATGAACGTGAAAATGAAGAAATATTTTCTTGGAAAATATCCATGAAAATTATGGGGGGATTCACGTTCGCTGTTGCAAATCGTAAAAGCGTCGTAAATCGTAGACTAGTTCACAATTTCACTTATTTTGCGAACCTACTGTAAGCTCCCCGATGATTCATCGGTTGGTATTTTTTATAAGACGATGTAAAACAAGAGTTCAGTTATTCACTTTAATATTAACGGGTGGTAAAAACATGTGGGAAACGGTAAATAATTAAGTGCATGCCCAACATACTTATCGTCAGCTCTAAATTTAAGTATTGAACGCATTTGGTATTTGTTGTTTATAAATTTTCTAAATCAATTTTATATGCTGCCCCCAATATAATTTTTCAACATTTCAACGACGCCAATTGCAGAAAGCAATCCGTTCCCTTTATACTTCCCCCTATAAATACTAATGGGTCACTTGAGTAAAATTGCTTCAACTCTCTCTTCCTTATTTTCTATCTTCTCAGTGTATTACATACATATTTTCTGCTTGTCGTTGTTATTAAATTGGATTGATAAACACATTACACAATTTTTTCATATCAATGAGTGCGTTCAGAAGGTGGCAAAAGAGCAGAAACCGCTCGCGAGCAGTTGCGGAGCAGCTCCGGAGCTGCTGAACGCTACTTCACCAGCTGACAAAACGACCAGCTGAAAGCTGACGATGACAATTTTAGACGTCAAGTGCCGAAAAGTGGAAAATACATGAATCCCACGCTGTCCATTACAAAAATCACGAACAACGAGAAAACAAATTCAAAACCACCCGAAAACCAAAGAACTAGAAGCCGAAAACGGCGAAAACACAACAACCAATTTGATAACTGTCAAAACTCGGAAACTCGCAACATGAGCGTGAGGTTGAAAAAGAAGAAGAAGAACCTGAGCACTGAGCACTGATCAGTGAGCAGAAATATTTCTTGCTTGGTGAAATTTGATCATGCTCACCCGAGCAGAAGTTGCTCAGTCACTTCTGAACCCGCTCGTTCTGAGCATGTTCGCTGAGCGGGAGTTGCTCAGTTCCTTCTGAACGCACACAATAATCACAATTAATGTGTTTGCAAAACTATCAATTTCAAATTTCGCGCCAAGCCCCCAATAAAATTGTACATAAGTTCAACGACGTCAATGGTACATTCCAGGCCATTCCCTTCGCACTTCGCCTTATTTCAAAATTACTTCAATTCTCTCGGCTAATTTCCCTTCCTTCTTTCTCTCTCTTCATAGACTCAACACTAAACTATTTGAAGCAATTCCAGTCGTAAAAAGTAAACAGAGAGACACACGCCCTCCACTGCGCAACACCCGCGCAGTCTATATAAAAGCACAGGAAGCACGTAAGATGTCATCCCCTCTCCTACTTCTACTATTGGAACAATAACATTCCAGTCTGTCTCTCTGCCGCGGAACACCCGCCCTGTCCATATAGAAGCAAAAGGGATGTCAAATTTCCATCCCCCTTCCTACTTCCTCACTTGTGCCGAATTGCTTCGTTTCTCTCGCTCTTTTTCATTTCCTCTGATACTCTCTCTTCAAAGGGTTGAATTGTTGTCTGACAGCTGTTCAGAGGAGACCGGACTCCCAGCAACAGAAGTGAAAAATTTCGGGGAACCAAGGTAGGTGATTGCCTTTTTCTGTTTTAAGTGACTTCAGGTCGCAATCATAACAAATTAACTTTTTCTGTTTCTTTAAAATTAATTTCGCCAATCACAGATCTACTTACATGTATGTAATATGTGTTTTCTTGATCAACTTCTCTCTACAATCAACATAGACACATGCATTCTAACTCGTACTTACTACATTTTGTTTTTTCATATAATTACTTTTTCGACATAAATCAGAATTCTATCTTTTTTTCGTCCTTTTTATGATTCGGAATGAAAATGTTTTGTTAGCTTGTATTGTTTAACTTTCAATTCAATTCAGTTATAATAAATATTTTGTTTGAATTTACTACATTTAAGTTGCTACCTCATAACATTTATTTTTGTCGTTATCTTTCAATTAATGATCATAAGACTTTGTTTTCCATATATTTATCTATTACAATTTGTTTATATGTTTCATATAAGAATAATTTTAATGTTAAATGTTATTTTGATTTATAGTTTTCATAAAAAAATGGTAAACGAATCCTATAAACTTTAAATATGATCGTTGAACGGGGTTTTGTTAAGAATCATTACTTTTTTGGATCTGATCTAACTCGGACAGGATTTTATATTTTTTGAAATTCCATGAAAATTTTATTTTGTTTATTTACCATGAAATTCGCGTATCATTTGAACCTCTTTAAAATACATATCAATGTTATTGCTTTATAAAATATGAGTTTCTAACTCTCTGCTTTAATCCGTCATATCGTTTCGAGATCTGATGATCATTGATGATGATGTTGATGCAGCAAATCTATGAATATTGTCGCACCCGGATTTGAACCCGCGCGGCCATACGTAATAATATAATCGCTCAATCATTTTATTGCTAGCACCGGGTGGTTTTAACACCTCGATTTTAGAGTGAGGTATAGAGAGTTTCTAGAGGTATCAGTGTGCAGATATAAGTGTGCTGTGACTTATCATTGCAGCACAGGTAGAACTGTACATGGCTGGACGCCTGTGCAAGTCTGGATGCCAGTACAGCGAGACAACACATACTACGGTAGACCTGTGCAAGTATACCTCAAGGTATACCTCAAGGTAAACCTGAACGTACACGGCCGGCCTTAGCAATGGCGCGAACCACGATACGTCGCCGGGTGAAATAGGAATATACCCAATTTTCCAGTCTTGCCTTCAGAACGAGGCGCCACCTCATCATACCTAACTTGCGCAAACTTATCAAATACAGTTTTTCTTCAAAAGCCCACAAATAATTCAATCCATAAAATTTAAAAAAAAGATACCCGTCGTCCTGTCCGAAAGATCAATGCCTGTGAAACCGGGTTGGGTGCTATACCCACTTTAAACCTTCTAATAAAATATGTTTTAACACTGTCCCGTGGGAACAGCATTTGATAGTATAAATAATAAAACAAAACGAATATTTTCTCAAAACTTAAAAATGTATTTCAAAATTATATAGGTAATATGTAATATACATTATCACAAATATTATTTAGAAGTGTGAAATAACTTCTTAAATTGAAATAAAACGTGTAAATAAACTCACCTAAATATACATAAACAGATCAATAAGAAATAAATAGCCTAGTTTAGTAGGAAAACTAGAAAAAAATAATAATAATCATGTAAAATAGTGCAGTATAAATAAAAGCGTAATTTGTACCATAACTTCAAATCATACACAGATTATAATCGTATGCCTTAACAATATACTCGTAACTATACATATATGTATAGACAAATTAATTCGAAGTAAATTTAAATATAAGTCGAATATTTACATGTTGAATACCAGTATCAAGTATGTACGGATTATTCCATTTTACACTTTACGATTTGGTTCGATCTTTTGTGACATGGCCATAAGGACGCGTTGATTATCGATGGCACGCAAACAGCTTATATACGAACGTACTTCGCCTTCACTTTTCGGCGACGGTGGATCCAATACTGCGAAGAAGAAGAGGAAGCAGATACATAATTAGATGTTGGTAAGATTACAAATAGCAAATATCATAAAAGAGATAAAAAAAAATTCCGTTTGATGGATTCTAATAGCATCCGGTTTGAAATGGATGTTGTATTACTGTAATCGTTTTGGAAATAATAATAAATAAATAATAATAATAATTCTTTATTGCCTCTAATTCAATGTAATACAGATAATTTATACAAAACTTATTCTACTAAATTATACAATAATACTATATAAATTACTAGTTTAGCCAACAAAAATAAAAATAAAATTTAAAATAAAAACAATTAGATAATAACTGCGTTGGAGTATTTGCATGAAAATAATAATAATAAGATGTGTATATAATAATGTAAACAAGTAAAATAATAATTCAGGCCATCTCACTATGAGCTAGGCTCGTGCTGTGAGACTTTTGATCGACATATCAGAATTTAGGGTTTACCCGCATTTTGTTTTGTTTTTGCTAAATTTAATTGTGTAACGTTTCCATGAAGTAATTTTTTAGTGCTATTTTAAAACGGTGGAAATTTGTGATTTTAATGATTTCTGGAAGATTGTTAAATAACCTTGGTCCTGAATAAAATGCATGATTAGATGCAGCTGACGTATTGTATCTAGGCTCCCGTCGTAATTTTCTTGTACTGTTCCGAGTCAAATGTAGTGCATCGTTTAGAGTATATGGAAATTCAATCAAGTGTGTATGAACAAATTTAAGTGACTTGAATTTATAAAGTTTTGGAACTGTTAGAACACGAAAATCAGAATAAATCAACATGGTTGGATAATCTAACGGTTTTTTAAGGCAAATTTTGATTATTCTCTTATGTAATATAATCAGGGGTTGTAGATTGGAAGTTGCTAAACCTCCCCAGCCTATGATCCCATATTCTATAACGGACTGTACTAGAGCTGTGAATATCATCCTTAAACGTTCAACTGAGACCATTGATCTCAATTCTACGAATTTGTAAATTATTTTTCTTAGGCGACTGCAAACGTAGGATATATGTTCTTGCCAGCGTAAATGTCGGTCTATTATTATTCCTAAGTACTTAGTACTGTTTACAATGTGCAAAGCAGGACAGTTACAACATATTGTTGTGCAGCCACTAGTATGTACCGAAACTCTGAAATTATCCGGAGGAACTCCTGCTGATGTGAGAGAAAATGGAATGACTACAGTTTTATTTAAATTAATGCAAAGCTTATTTTTAGATAGCCAAGCTATTTTTTTCACTAAACCATCGTTGGCATATTCGAATGTTTCATTCCAGCTTTCTCCATGATATAGCGCTACTATATCGTCAGCAAAGGCATATAATGTGCAGTTCGTAATATTAATTTTCAGTAAATCATTAATATAGATTAGGAACATAATGGGACCCAATACTGTTCCTTGGGGCACTCCAATCTTTATGTTGAGGGGAGAGCTCACGCAGCCATTTATACGCACAGATTGTGTTCTACCTCCCAGATAAGACCTGAACAAATCAAGCGACATGCCTCTGATCCCAATATTATTCATCTTGGACAGTAAGATTTTATGATTGACGGTATCGAACGCTTTTTTAAGATCCAAGAATATTCCTATACATTTCAAGCCCTTATCTAAGTTGGACATAATTGTTTTCGTTACGCCATAAATAACATCTTCTGTGCTTTTACCTTTCCTAAATCCAAATTGCCCCTTTGAGATAATATTGTTTTTATCTAAATAGTTAACTAGCCTATTTTTGATCGCCCTTTCAAAAATTTTCGACAAACATGACAACAGGGATATTGGTCGATAATTGTTCATATCACTCTTATTGTCACCCTTATGCAGTGGAACCACAACCGCGTGCTTTAACCGTGTTGGAAATTTGCCTTGGGTGAAGCACATATTAATTATGTGTAACAAAGGTTTGGACAATCTTTAAAGAGTTTTGACTCAAGATTGTCCATTCCAGGAGCGACATTGGATTTGAGGTCACTTATAAGGCCCACTATTTCTAATTCGGATATTGGGTGCAAAAAGAATGAATTCAAACTATTTTGGCCAATATATTCTCTTGTCATGTTTCGATCTGCTTCTGTGATGATCGGTGTATTCCTTGTAATATTTTTGCCAACTTCTATAAAATGTCTATTAAATTCATTGGCTATTTCTACTTCTTTGTGACTATGAATTAATTCACCGGCTATAGAAGTTATATCACTATTAAATTTCCCTTTCATAATTTTCGTCTCTGTAGCCTCATTGACAATATCCCAAATCTTTTTTATATTATTTCCACAGTTTTGAAATTTGGCCTTGTAATATTGATCCTTAGCACAGCGTATTAACGTTTTCAGAATATTTCTATAATGTTTGTATTGGTTAACTAGATCCGTATTGAAAGGCTGCTTTCGTAGCTTACTGGCCATTCTATCCCTATTCCTGACAGACATAATTAACCCTCTAGAGATCCAGAGTTTGAGTTTTTTCATCTTGCAACTAATTTTACTTGAATTTTTTAGGTTGTTACTATGAATCTGTAAAAGTGTATTGTAGAAATTTTCAAACGACTTTTCAGCTTCCTCTTCGTCATACACTGCTGACCATGTTTCTCTTTCTAGTTCGAATTTAAACTTGGATGTATCTAGAGTTTGTTTTATAGATGTTTCCTTTGAAATATTGGTTAGCTTATAGTTCTGTGCTGTACATAGTATGTTTCCAAAGATAGCGTAGTGGTCAGTTATGTAAGTAGTATATATAGCTGAGCTAAATTTATAGGATTTTTTGCATTTAAGGAATAAATGGTCTACGCACGATTCTCGTGTGTTGCATTTACGTGTACACCCGTACACATGATTAATAAAACCCAATCCATATAACATATTCAGATATTTATGTCCGTTATTGTCCATTCCACCTTCTAATACGTCTATATTGGTATCGCCAACTATTACGTCATTAGAAAAATATTTGTTATTATCAATGAATATTTCCAAATTATCAATAAAATTGTCAACATTTGTGTCATTTGGGGAACGATATAGACAAGTCAGCAAAAAATCATTCTCATTCACACGTATTACTACATTTAGAGAATTTACATCATTGATGTCCTCATTTAAGATATTATAAATTAAAATCTCCCGTATGTATACTACTACTCCATCGCACTTATTAAATTTGTTTTCTTTTACTATTTTATTATAGCCAGGTATTTGATAATTCGAGCTATTATAATCTAACCACGTTTCAGTCAAGACTATAATGTCAAAAACCAAGTTCAGGTCTGATATTAATAAACAAAATTCGTTAAAATTTTTACAAATACTTCTAATGTTTAAATGTATGATTTTAATACCGCTTAGATTTTCAAAAAATTTATGACACATATTTATTTTTAATTATAACTGATTTTTCCCGTTCGGAGCTGATTGTACTTAAGAAATTACAAATATCCATGCTCATTATGTCTTAAATCAATAATCTTTGTTTTCATATTATACGTAGGTTGCCTTTTATATTTCGGGATTGGACAACCCTAGTGTTGCAATCTGGCAACTGACAGCTCTATCGTAAAGTTTGGCATTTTTGAGGTTATACGTACTCAGAACGTTTTGACATACGAGCGCTATTTGTGTTTTTTACAGTAACTTAAAAGATTAATCTCGGCCAAATAATGGAATTCAATCGTGAACATTTTCGTGCGATTATTTTTTACAACTTTCGACGTGGATTAACTCAGCAACAGTGCATGGATGAACTGAATTCAATTTTTGGCGATGAAGCTCCATCGAGGAACAGTGTTTATCGATGGTATGGTGAATTCAATCGAGGTCGTAGTTCACTCCAAGACGAATTTCGTGAAGGTCCTCCAAAATCAGTTGTTGTTCCGGAAACCATTGATGCTGTGCGCGAACTGATATTGCAAGATCGTCATGTGACCTATCGTGAGATTGAGACAACCTTAGGCGTTAGTGGGACCAGCATACATTCAATATTGCATGAACATTTGACTGTCAAAAAAATTTGTTCGCGTTGGATCCCACACAATTTGTCAATCGCTCAAAAAAAGGCTCGTGTCGATTGGTCGAAAGAAATGCTCAAAAAATACGATCGCGGTGCTTCGAAACACGTCTATGACATCGTGACAGGTGATGAATCGTGGATTTACGCGTATGAGCCCAAAAGTAAACAGCAGTCGACTGTATGGGCGTTTCAAGATGAGCCAAACCCAACAAAAGTTGTTCGCGCAAGAAGCACTTCCAAGCAAATGGTCGCCTGCTTTTCCGGAAAAACTGGACATGTCGCAACCGTACCACTAGAACAACGCAGAACAGTCAATTCTGAGTGGTACATAACCATTTGTTTGCCAGTTGTCTTCCAAGAAATCAGGAAAACCAACCGCCGAAGACGGATCACTCTTCACCACGACAATGCGAGCTCTCACACATCAGCTCAAACAACTGCATTATTGAGCACTCAAAACATAGATTTGATGGGTCATCCGCCGTATAGTCCTGACTTGGCACCGAATGACTTCTTTTTATTCCCGTACGTAAAAAACAAACTGAGAGGTCAACGTTTTTCAACACCTGAAGAAGCGGTTGCTGCATTCAGAATGCATGTTTTGGAGACACCTCAATCAGAGTGGCAAAAGTACTTTGACAATTGGTTCAAACGCATGCAAAAGTGTATAGATCTTCATGAAGAGTATTTTGAAAAACAATAAAGCCATTTTCAATGATTAATATTTGTTTTTGTTCTCTAATCCCGAAATATAAAAGGCAACCCTCGTATATAATTTTGGGACTAATTCGTCAGGTGTCTTAAGTCTAAGTCGGACTCGCACAAGATTTTATGAATTCTAGTGGTCTCAGATTTTCTCATAAATAGGCTTCCGTTTTTCAGCCATACAAATTTAAATTCATTTTCGCGGGCGAAGACTTTAGATTTGTACAAAAGGGTTTTAAAAGTTTTGGTGAGATGATAGTTAAAGTAGACTCTTCTCTTTGGGAAACTATTATGGATCTTGTCCGCCGTAAAATTAGAACACTTTTGCTTAGTCTCTTCTAACCAAGCGTTGCGATCAGTCGTTGAGTTGAATTTGACTATTATCGATCTTGGATTTTCGCCTCTCGTTTTGTTTTGTTGTCGAGACAGTGATGTTGGTGTTATGGTTTGTTGTGTTTCCAAAACTTTCCCTATTCGAGTAATTACTTCGGATAAGTTTTCGTTTTTGGTCTCAGGAATCCCGGATATCTACAGCTCGGATTCCAATAGACCTTGTTCAATTTTATTTACGTGGGCTGTCAAAGAGCTTACTTGGAGTTTTAGATCATTATTTTCCCTAGATAGATTTTCTCATGTATGTGTGAGGCTATCGATTTTAGCATTATATTGTGAGAGTTTTATGTTAAAATCGTCGACTTTAGAGCAGCAATACTCTAGTGATTTGCGATACTCTTCCATGTGATTTTTTATAGATGTTTTAACTTCTACCAGTTCAGCTTTTATGTTTGCCTTCATTTCATTCATAGTGTTAAGGATGTCATTCAAGCTATGGTTGTTTGCGCATGACGTGTTATCCTGGCCGGTACGACATGTTTTGCAGACCCATGCCTTTTTCCGTTCCTTCGAAAGTTTACGAAAGGTGGAGTCAGAGTAAAAAAAAAAAAAAAAAAATAACTTTTTAAAAATTATCATATTAAAGACAGAAACCTTTCTAAAAATATCAAATAGCGCTACTGAGTGCCCGGAGACGGGATGACAAGCTAATTTTTAATACAAACGTACACCAGCACTCCAGTCTTAGGGCCATCAGTGAAAATGCTACAAGGCATCTGATTCTAGAATAACGTTCTCTGGCCGCTCATTCCTCCCCTCGTCGAGGGGATCAGGCTGTCGAATTAATATTTGGGGGAGGTATTGTCCGCGATTTCGGGAATATTAAGGTTGGTCAATACCAGGGCCGGTTAAAGGCTAAAGCGAAGCAGGCGGTCGCCTAGGACGCTAACTTCGAAAGGGCGCCAAGATGGAAGCCGAGTTTGAGGGATAATTTTGTCCATTTAAAGTTGAATTTAATTCCATTTGGTTAATCTGAAGACGCAAAATATGCACGATGGTTTAAAATGTCACAACCAAACGAATTCAAACGCGCCTTAGTGGAGTTGGCCATGTGCGGGCGGGCGTTGTCGTGCAACAAACACACTTCCTTCGTCAACATTCCCCTCCGTTTGTTTTGAATTGCCCTCTTGAGGTTTTTTAAATCCCACAGTATCGTGCAGCATTAGTCGTCTCCTCCTGAGGCAAAAATTCCATAAAAAAAAGGGATCATTTTCGATCCCAGAACACGGATGCCATGTTTTGCCCGGAATTGAGGTTTTGATGCTTTTGGCTATTGCTAGTCTGCCTGGATTCCGCTACAGTAGAATGGATTCGAAGGAACGCTAGGCGTACTAGATCTAAATGATTTCGTTCTAGTGGAGGAAGATGATTTTCCACGAACACACGTGGTTCACGGTTACTTCCCCAACAGCAACTCTTGCACCACGGAAACTGTTCTGGCGGCTGTAAAAAAAAAATTACAACATTCACCTCGTTCTGGCCGTTGATGCTTCAACGATGGCTTTGCTGAAGGAGTGGAATGGGGTAATTGAGTACCGTTATTCCACAGTGACCCTCAACCTAAATGGTAAGCGTCGCCTATCCCAGAATGCCACCGGCGACGTGACATCCGCACCCAATAATAGGATTATGCCGCAAAAATTTCAACAACCAGTGCTGGTTCTCTGCCGCCCTCTAGCGATATTTCATCTCCCCAGAAAATATCGGTTCCGCTGAAGTGACCACACAACCCTTGTCGTGCAGCTCTTCGAGCAGAAGAGATATGACTCTTCCAGGAGCATCGGGTTCTTGTAGACTCCCCTCTTCTAGTGGTCCTCTAAGGGTCTTATAAAGGCCTCTGAATGTTACCACCAGTGCTATGAGTCATCGCGACTTACCGTCTACCAGCCGGGGCATCTTGGCTTCACGGAGGACTTTGGAACATACCGGGTGTTGTTCACTACGCACCGCGCCAAAGCGGCCCTCGTACCATCTGACTGACCGCCAACTTAACACCGCTCGGGGCGAGCAGCCCCCTGGTAGGGGCGGTAAATTCGATGAGAGCGGCCAGTCTCCAAGTTAACCTGCACCATGCGAAAGCACATCGGCCATACTGTGCAGGTTATTCGAAGAGGAGAAGGCCACCCTTGCGCTCATTCAGGAGCCTTGGGTGGTAAAGGGCCGAGTCTGCGGCATCAGGAGTACATCTGCTAAGCTGATATATGACAAACTATGAGATCGTCCTCGCGCGGCACTTTTGATAGACAACTGTGTCAGTCGTTTACTACTAACCAACTTTATTTCATAGGATCCAGTTGCGGTTCTAGTGGACATCTCCACTCCACATGGGACTCAGAAAGCGGTTATCTAACCTCTAATTGCCTTGACCCCTCCAGGGGCATGTTGACGCGCCACATCTCTAGCATTTCTATGCCTTGTTGACGTTTCAATAGCATATCTATCTAAGCAGCAGGTGTATCAGCTCGCAGAGCAAGCCATCTCCACATAGACTTAAAAGGACCTCCTTGATAGCCTCACATGAAAACAACTAAAAAAAAATATCGCCTGTAAAACTTACCCAAATGTCGAGATCTGCAAAATCGAATCGTTCGCATTGTCTGTGCCATCATGTGCATCTTTTCGAAATTCACGAGTCCATCTAAGCTGGTCTTGTTCCCTTCGTGGGCAAACGTCATGTCCTTGAGCAACAGTGGCATGAAAGGTACAACCGGTGGTTGTAGCTTGCCTACAAACACCCTGTATGCACGATGATTTCTACTCGGATCAATTAATGCCTCGAACTCTTGATAGAGTTTCTTGAATTTCGACGGTAACTTATCCCACGATTGTTGAAGACGTGATGTTGCCATGTTGGAAAGTCCCATTACCACGGCGAAGAATGCATTCAAGTTTTGATATTCCTTGCAACTGTTGGGAGAGGAACGTTTTAAATATTTGCGAAAGATCCGGAAACAGCGCAAGGAAGAATATGGTTAAACTTACTATGCCGCCAATTTAATGAATTTCCGTAAAAGTGCCACGCGCTTTCCCATACTTGGCGTTGAAACGATTTCAGTGACGACCCAGTATTGAATTTCATTGAAACGTCGAATGAAAACATCGAGATTCGCAGTTATCTGTAATTATTAATATTAAAGGAAAATTGATAAAGTCTATATCATATAAATGTAACGCTTAATTAATAGTAAAATTCAGAGAAATATTAAACTTTTCTGCTGGCGAGCAGGCGTACCCTTACATCTCTGCCATGAATATCTAAGCTCCTAAAAGGTAAGGTAATTAAATTTTCACAGGACACTGATTAATTCTGACACAAATTTACAACATTCAGTCCTCTATCGAAAAACATCCGCCATGGAAGCTTCTTATCGGGTTATCCCTTCTCAATTTGACTCATTGGTCTACCATCTGGGTCTAGGAAGAGTTCGTGGAACTGATTATATTCGCGCGAAACTGTAGTTATTTGTCATCCCTAGGGAATACGAACTCTGGGAATAAGAGTTCTGTTCTGAGAAGCCAAAAAATATATTTTTTCTTAAATGACCCGCAAGTTCCAGAAGGACACCAATTATGTATATTTTGTACCTCACTTGGACTATTAGTCGCTTGTGTATATTTTCAAGGGTAATCCGAATGAATAGAATATTATACTCAGAATTGAGCTATTGCGAATATTTTCTGACAGGATTCGTGGTACTTTGGCGAAGGATGTGTCTATGCGTTGGGGGATATTCGGAGAAATTTCAAGGTTTCTGCATTGACACGCGGCACGAAATGAAGAGCGCGTGGCGTCGCGAAGGAAGATTTTTCCTGTTACGTTTACATTAAATTCTTTATTTAAAAACAAAACACACGAACATTTAAATCACTTTGAGAAAATTAAGAAAATTGATTATTTCCTTAAATGTCAAATAAACAAAAAACCAACCTAATGCCCGAACCAGAATGAACGCAGAGTGAAGCAGCATGTGAAATTAGAAAGCACGCATATCCCATATGCGACCTAGATTGAACGCACCGGCAGCGACAGCGGCGAAAGCAGATCTGCATGTAGTTGTGGTTGCTGCTGCCGCTGCTGCTGCTTTCTGCGTTCATTCTGGTTCCGGCATAACTTTGAAAAAAAAAAAATGTTTCTTTTGTCAGACTTTGAAAAGATTAGAAAGTGTAATTTGTCATAGTTCTGTATTTAAATTAAATATTTCCTTTGTGTTTTAAATTGTAATTTTGTTTTGCTGTTTTGCCATGACCCCCTCCCCCCTCAGGCGCATGGGCGTGTCAATATCTCCAGCGTTTCTATGCCTTGTCCGTCTTTATACTGACAAGCTCAAACCACTGTAAAGTTCTATTAGTGCTCACAGGCAGTTTGTTCCGCACTATCCTTGCAACTACGACAGCACTAGTTGTAAGGAATACGGAGTCTGGCTGCGTCCTCTCGCACTGGCCAGTGAAACCGTCGTGACCGCGACAATCCTGGACGCGTCCTATTCACAAAGTTATTAGTTCTTTCTTTGTGTATTATAGGGGTGCCCGGTAGCGCAGTGTGTTGAGGCATCAGTCTCATGTTTGACTACCGGCGTTTCGACTTCGAATCCCGTCCACGACGACGTTCGTGGCCATGGATGTGCAGGAGGTGCATGCTGGCAACTGCATTCTCCGAAACCAGTTTATGTTGTCGAAACGTCAACTGGGCCACATGGAACAGTTGACGCGCTATGCCCCACAAGGGGTTAGGGCAATTGAGAGAGAGAGAGAGTACATGGAAAGTTTTCGTAAGAGTTACCAGGAAACTGGGAGTTTTCGTCAATTCATGCCTTCGTCGAATTTTCTGGCCCGAAACAATATCGAATAAAGAACTAAGTCGGCGTACGGGTCAGATACCAATCGACGAATTAATACGCAGGCAAAAATGATCACACATTGCGGAAGGATGATACAGTCGCCTCTCGTTAATTCCAACCTCGATAATTCAAATTTTCCGATAATTCCAAGTTGTTGCCCTGTCCCTTCAATAAATCGAAAAAAGTTCGTATATTTGTATGTGCTTGCATGCTCTTGATAAAACGAAGTCTTTTTAGCCATTGAGGCTGTCTACACCAGGCACAATTGTTCCAGGCACAAAACCGGTTATGTGCCTGTCTACACGAAGCACATCGAAACGAGAACAACTTGTATACATATAGGGCTTTTTCAATGTATTGATTTTATGCTATATTGTGGAAGGATGCGAAAAGTGCGTGTATTGGTTGGGAACAATTGTTGTGCTTGAAATTTTCGAGCACAAGTTTTGTTCCCTTCCTATACCTTTCCCTTCATGCATCTCGCCTACAAAAACCGGTTTTGTGCCGGAACAATTGTGCCTGGTGTAGACACCCTCATTGGGATGAAGATTAACATTCTAGAATTCGAAAAGTTAGTTCCGCACCACTCTATAATTCGAACTTTACCCAAAGTGATTCAACATCCACTATCTCAGTGCCGTTAAAAGTTTGGTAGATTCAATTTCTACAATCTAGTATGTATTTCGTTGCCATTTGACCAAAATGAGTGGTGAAAAGAAGTATACTAGTCTCTCAGTGGCAGATAAAAGAAAAGTTATTGCGGCTGTTGAAAGTGGCTGCAGAAAGAAAGATGTAGCCAAAGATTTTAAAATTCCGCCATTAACGCTATCGACGATCTTGAAACAAAAAAACAACATTTTGCAGATCACTTTGCATGACAAGCGCAAGCGAATTCGAAAAGGTTTGTTTATTGTTTTTTATTTAGTCGTAAACGTAGCGTATCTGTGAGTGCCGATCCGAGCAAAACAAACAACGAATTCTTCGGCACCCTTCCGAAAGGTATATGCAGTGTTTGTTGTCATCGTATTCGCTTCGAGCGGGGCTGCCAGATGCGTTTTAGGCCTTGGTTTGAAAGGTCCCTTATAGAACATCCAATTTTATTTTCCACTCTCTCAGATTACAGGCGAATTCCCTCTTCTGGAGGAAAGCTTGATTAAATGGTTGAGACAATGCCGAGAACAAAACGTACCAGTTGGAGGGGGTTTATTAAGAGAAAAGGCCTTAGCGTTTGCAACACAATTGGGCATTGAGAATTTCCATGCTAGTGAGGGATGGCTCACAAACTTTAAAAATCGCCATGACATATATTTTAAAAAAATATGCGGAGAAAGCGCAAGTGTCGATAACAGCATTTGCACAGTATGGAAAGACGAGCTACAGAGTCTTTTACAAAATTATTCTCCTCGTGATATTTTCAATACGGACGAGACCGGTTTATTTTTCAAATGCCTCCCCGATAGAACTTTAACATTTAAGGACGAGAAATGTCATGGAGGCAAGTACAGTAAAGATCGTTTGACGTTATTGCTCGCGACAAATATGGATGGGACTGAAAAATTGAAACCCCTAGTTGTAGGGAAGTTTGCAAAACCTAGATGTTTCAAGGGGATCAGATCATTTCCGACTTCTTATTTATCCAATAAAAAAGCATGGATGACCACCGGAATATTCAATGATTGGCTTTTGCACTTAGATTCAGACATGCGGAAACAAAAAAGGAATATTCTCCTCTTTATGGACAACTGTACAGTTCACAATAATCCGCCGAATTTGCAAAATATAAAACTTCACTTCTTCCCTCCTAATACTACTTTAAGGCTACAACCGTTAGATCAAGGAATCATCCAAAATTTAAAAACTCTATACAGGAAGGAAGTGGTTAGGATGAAATTGGAGAGCATCGAAAACCGTGTAGGTCTTAACATCAACGTACTGGCTGCAATGACAATGATCGACAAAGCTTGGAATAATGTTTCTCCGACAACAATAACCAATTGCTTCCGAAAATGTGGATTTTCCAAAGATGCACAAAATCCACAATCACCTGCACTAGAGGAAGTGGACATTGAAGACATGTGGGGTCGTCTTTCACTTGGACCAAATGATGCCACGTTTGCCGAATTTGTACATTTTGACCATAACGTCGCTGTATTTGGGTCGTTATCTGATGCTGAAATTTTGGCTGATTCAAGCGAAAATATCGAAATCGAAGAAGAGGGCGAAGAAGAGCCCATACCGACTGTCACATCAAAGGAAGCGAGGCAATCACTACACACTCTCCGTAATTTTATGTTACAAACAGAAGTGGAAGACAATGTATTTCCAGCACTGGTCACTTTAGAAAATGCGATCGACAAGGGACGTTTGTTTGCATTAAAACAAAAAAACATTCATGAGTTTTTTCAATAATATTTTAAAATATATTGAATGTAATATGAACTAAACATATGTATTTCATTTACTATTTCTGAAGAATTCCTTGTTCTGTTTTTATTTTATATGAATTTTAATTTAATTTTGTATTTTTGTACTCCACTCTGCATTTGAAAAAATAAACTCGATAATTCGAACTTGGCCAAAACTCTTCTTGATTATTCAAACTTGCGATAAATCAAACTCTTGATAATCCGAAACATTTTTATTGTCCCTTGGGATTCGAATTATCAAGAGTCGACTGTAGCTGTATAAGTTTACATACCGTGAAATGGAACCTCGTTTCCAAGCAGGACCGACCAAGTGGGGGTCCTAAAATCACATGGCGTCGATCTGTGGCAAAATCGTGCAAGGGGTGCGCAGGAGTGGTTAACCCGATATGCCCCACCAGTGGATAAGGCAAAGTAGTAGTATCATTTATTCCAGAGGTCCATCGCTAAGTTCTAGTGAGTGTATGAGAACTATAGCCAAGTGTCGTACTTGTATTTCAAATGTACAAACGGGGTTCTACAAATATCTCGCTCGTTAGCTGCATTATCCATATCGTGTTGCATTAGACGGAGGAACTCGTTCCATACAACACGATTGGGAGGGGGAGACTTCCGTGGATGTTAACGATATTGTATGTATTGATTGTAAATGAGGTAATGGTTTACAGCTTATCCAAGTGTCTAAGCATATCAGCCACATAAAATACATAAGCCAATCGTTGAAGACCATCTAGCATTCACACCTTGTATTCGGCAAACTTGAACTTCACATGCCAACCAAAACCTTTCAACTTTCCCAACCTTGGCATTGTTCGCAATAAACGACATAATTAGGAGATCCCAGGCCTCTTAGGAGACGTCACACGAGCATGCAACTATTTGTTATGGGGAATATTCCGAATTCTTTAGCATTTAATTAATTAGCAGACAGCTGAATCTATTAAATTAATGGATTTACCACAAACATCCATGATGGAATTATCGTCTTGTAAAATGTATTATACAAGAATAATGGAATCTAGTCGTCCTTATGAATGTTTTAGCAAATTAGCTCTGCATCTGGTGTGAGTGCTAATATACGTACATACATAACAGAATTACAAGCTTATACGGTAGCATTTACATTTCTAATTAACTAATAACACATAAATTCAACAAGGTGAAAGGAGCTCTCAACATAAAAAGGAATAAGTTAGCTGACATAGGTACGTTCATTCTTTCTGTATGAGAGGATTCAAAAGAGCCGACATGTTTAATTTCAATTCATACAGTGTCTTCGTTATAATACGAGTATTCCCTAAGCGTAATATCCTTCAACTCTTTTGCTACGTAAGCTACACTTATACGGTCGGCTTTCACGCTCCAAACAACAAGGGCAACCCATAAATGTCAAACCATTACGAATATATGTTTTCTGAAATCCCCAAAATCCCCAAAACTTATTCCTCAACAAATTTAAATCATTAGATCCATCGAGGACTTTAATATCAACACAAATGGCAAGTGTGTACGCCTCAACGATTGTGTACTCAAACATTCAACCCGTTGCGTTGAAGAAAGCACAACATATGTAAATATTATCCTTAACCCGTTCTGCTTGAAAATCAGGTTAAGAACCGTACCGCCACGCACACACAAACACACACTCACACACACATAACTGCAAAGCGAATATCTTACAGGCGAACATGAGTGCTTTTAGGGATAAACATAGTCGGGATCATGGGAACTGAAAGACGATATGGATGGACGAAAGCAAGGACGAAGAATTTCATATGCCACTTACCTTTCCAAAGTGATGACGTCCAAACGTGTGATAGAGTAATTCATATTCATGGACAGCCCAGAATAGATCCCAGTCGAAAAGGGTAATATGATAGGCGAGCTCTTTTGTGCTAAGAACTTCAATGTCGATATCCAAACCTTCGGTCGGACCCTCCTGTTCTGGTAAAGGTGTCTGCATTTATCCCACACAGCGGCGTGAAACGAAAAACAACGTAAATACGAATTATTTATTATGCCAACACACAAATCCTGTGCAGAGCATTTTCTTAAATCCCCATACACAAAAAAAAAAACATTGGATGCTACATGTTCCAGGTGACTGCGAAAACGAGTCATTTTATCGTTTTCCCAGGACATCTAGACATCATCCTCGTTTTATTCTCTATTTCATAGCCCACAGCCGACAAAAGCCGCAAAATCATAAAATTGCGATTTTACCAAGGCATCCAGATGATCCTTTGTGGAAACGAAAATCCTTCCATTCAGACTGAGTCCGGTCGGTACGCTAACATCTGTGTCCTTAAACAGTGACCGCTCGCCATTCGATTTAACCTCCACCAGTTGCAAATCCTCCGGACCACGATTCAATTGTAGTTTGTCGGCGGCACATGCCTTTATTATTTCGGCCGTGGTGTGGAGGGGGAAGCGTAGGGTACAGTACGTGTGGTCGGCACAATAAACACGAAAGATGACTGCGAATGAAAAACAAGTGTTGGGTTATGGCCAAAGTTCGGATAGTTTAAGACAGGATGATAGATCTATTGGGACTATTGCCTAAAGCAACGACTATACGTACTATCATCATCCGGCCGAATTAGTATCCTCGATGATGTCGGATTTCCACTGAACAGACAAATCGGTTGACCGTTGGGCGGCAACTTCCACTTCTGACCGGCATGCATGTTCCTATCTTCTTGGTATCGGGATAATTGCGTGAGGACATGATGAACGATGCCGGCCTCCTCACTCAATTCCGGATCAACTTCAACTTCACTGGCTAAATCCTGGAAATTAAATTCAATTTATTAAACATTTTGGGATTATCTGAATGTGCATTGGTCCACTTGGATGGACCCAAGAAGTAGTGGCACGATAAGAAAGATATGAATGTAAATGATATAGGGAAGGGATTAGTTTTCGGACATTTGCGATAATGAAGTCAATATTCGGGCAAGACATGAACATGAATGAATGTTGTTAGCACAAATGTCCTGTAAAAAGAAAACTCTGAACGGTCTACTTGCGTTATATTGGCTCCTTTTTAGATGGCTCCTAATAACCAGCTATGAAAGATTCTACATAGTTAGTGAGGCACGAAGACCTTCAGCATCGTCTTTTGATATCCTATATGACATTTGTATGGTGGCATTCAGAATGGTCATATCATGCCCAGACGCGGCCTAAGGGATTTGTGGTTTTGGAGATAGGATGAAAATCATATTGGGTCGAATTATACAAAATGGACGCAATAGATACCCATTCCCATGAATTTTACGTATTTTCCATTGAGTACCATAGTTAAATGGATTATACAGAAGTATTAAAGAGAAAGCTTCTGGTAATATTATGGAGAATCCATCAATTTGATGGACAGTACGCGTCTCCACCTTAAGAGCTTTATTACATAGTTTTCGTTCCTGCGACAGCCGGTTCTTCGCACCGGAGCGACCCGTTTTACAACGGCCAGGAGCTGCCAAACCCCTGAGATGCAAGAAGGAAAATGTGTCTGTCTGTTACATGCTTGTGTCCTTTTTTTCGTGCTATGTAATACTATAAAAACAACACCCTTCCAAAATCGATCGAATGTTCGTCTGTCTGTCCGTCTGTCTATGCATAGAATATCTGAAGAATAGCTGAAGCTACATGCATGAAATTTGGTGGGAATGTGTAGAAATATGATACTTCACTGAAGAAAGAGATGCGCTGTAATAGGCCAACTTTAAAGGGGGGGACCAGTATTGAATTATGATAGTCCACAACAGGCTTCGAATTGGCCGCCGTAGCGTCAACTGATTTAATTACCGATTGTTGTTCTTAATTGCCATGGCCCCTCCGGGGACAACGGCGAGTCAACATCTCTTGCATTTCTATGCCTTGTTGACGTTTTGATAGCATATCTACTTTTCGGACGTGCACCGTTCACCTCCTATCTGCGCCGTCTTAATACTGACAAGCTCGGAGCGTAGTGGGAGTTCTGTTAGTACTCATAGGCAATTTTTCTTACCGCGCCGAGGGTCGAGCCTCCAGTCTCTAGATCAGAGGTCGTTAAACTTTTCCAGCAAAGGACCAGTTTTTTTAAATTTCAGGGCAGGCGGACCGAAGCTCCTGAAAATAGATTCAGTCCATGGATACACTAGATGATGTGCCAGTCTGCAGGAATAATACCATCCGGACCTGCAGATTTGAAAGAGTCAAACCTCTTAATTACGCATACAATCTTCTGTTTCGAAAGAATTGAAGTGAGGTCACATGGAGCAACTTCAACCATTACAAAGCTGTCAGGGAAAATCTCCTGACTAGAAGATGTCCAAGTTCCGTCATTTTTCAACAGATAAGAGGGTATAGTTGGGACTGTAGACAGGATCTTCCGCAGTCTAGATGCATCGGTGGTTTCCTCAATGCATTCACAGAAGAGCTTCCACGTATTACGCTGGGACCTCCTTAGCTCCTTCTTATAAAAGCTAAGGTTTCTTTTTAATATATTTGCCAATCCGAGTTTTGTCCCGTAGATTTAGCCTTTTTGAAGCACTTCCTCTCATGCTAAGTTCGCCAATCTGAGCATTCCACCAGATTGGTTTAGACTTACCTTTTTGCTTCCTAGCAGCGATTAAGCGACAGATTGGATCTGAGAAGTACTCTGATCCGGAGGGGAACATTTTCATGACAGTTGTCCGTACAAATTTTACCGGAGGGGCAAGCATATGGAGGAGAATTCGAGAAATGTCAAAACCTGATTCGTTCGCAGGAACGCAGCCAATGTGCAATAGATCCCTTGCGTCAATTTAGTTTTTTATAATTATTTATTGTGATTGCGAGATCAAAAGTATGGAACATGATATCAAACATCAAAAATTAAACTACGTAAAGTTTTAAATTCTCACTGTGCGGTACGGAAAGAAATTGGAAACACACATAGCCGAACACGGACCAGCAGCCGCCGCCGGGTGGGTCATTGTATAGCCATCATATGGCGAAGAAAATGTATGTTGAACAGACAGACACACGTTTGCATCGTATGGTCTGTGGAATGTTTGTACCCGGTATACGGGCGGCTACGGCGCTGCCCTGGTTCGGGGACTGTATGTTTAGACCTTAAATAGGGAAGCAGGAGGTGCATGCTGGTAACTGCATTCTCCGAAACTAGTTTATGCCAACGAGTGTTGAGTGGCGCTGTAGTTCAAACTGGATTCCGTGCGTACCTCCCAGATAACTTGATGTTGGTATAGGGGATGGTACTAAAATTAATTAATTCAATTTGATTCGAAAATCGTTAAGTTGATTTGTTAAATCGGTTATTTGGTAATTTTAATCATAAAGCCTTTAATTTGATGAGACAATATCATACACATACCTATGTGCAGAAACCATTACAGTCAGGCTAAACCAAGTATTTTGGGGAAATTTTTTCATGAAATGGGTGTAAAGATAAAAATACACAAGAAAGCCTTTCACATACTCTCACTTACCTCAATGAAATCACAGGCAATCGGGTCCTCGAATACAGCTTGTCGTACTGCAATTACCCACTTTTGTACAAATTGAACGACACGTTTTCGAAACGTCACAACATATTCACGATCCTCCGGACTTTGTGAACCCTCACCTTCGCTATGAAAAGTGTTGGGTGGTTAAGGAAAATCAATTTTTCATTTCATTTAAATACAACAAAAATATTCTATGCAGAAAGTGATTGATTTTTGAAATTGAATGAAATTCAACTTGTTTTTAGTTTTCATTTTGAAAAAGGATATTAATTTGCTAAGTCGTCAACTAATTGTGGTACTGGCATAAATACTATATGTGTAAGTAAAAAATCGTCCAAAAATGGATCATTTGGTCCCACTTGTCCTCCTAATCGGGTCTCGAGTAAATGCTCTAGCATTTTAGACGGCGTTCCTGACATGACAGTATATCTGTAAATAAATATAGAAAAAGGAAATAAATAAAAGAACTTTATCCATGATTACAAAAATAGGCAAAAGTATTCGCAAAAAATGGGCAAACAAGAGTAGATGTAGCATCTGGCAATTTGTTTATATTGATCGACAAATTTAACGCCTTTCTAGAGGTACAATACAATACAAAATGAAGGAGGGACAATATATCCCAGAAACCTGTGAGGAGATATTAATGGCAGTGTGCCAAAGCATCGGACCCCAGCTTGAGCATTGTGCTTCAAAATGCATACAACGATAAAACTATGGGGTCAATTCGATTCGAGATTCTTAATGACACCGAAGCAGGCAATTGAATAAGTACCGCGCGGTACCGTTAGTAAAAAACCGAAACCTTTATAAACTCTACTATTACTAAAACTACCTCAGAAAAATAGAAAATATCGAAAAAGCCCGAAAATATTCGTCTAGTACATGGGGTGAGTGTTATTTTATCTAGCCATTTCAATACGTGCTACGATCTCTAAAAATACTGTTTATTAAATCCGAAAAAAAAGTTCCATTGTATGAGTACTGTAATAATCTCGTCTTGTTTCCTGATATCGAACTGGAGCCATTACAACGACGCTCTAACGTCAAAAGATATTTAATGCGAACTATACGCATTTCATCAAGTAAGTTAAATCGTCAGTGACATAGTCGTATGTTCTAAGGACTCATGTCTGTTATTTTATGGTCGGACAAATATCCTGAGGAGGTTTGCCCTTGTAAAAGGACATGTGGTTCCCAATTTCCTGATTTTCTAATAACCCATTGGCTATTTGAGTATCATTTTCATGCCAGTCACGTCGTAATAGTCATTATAGCTCCGTACTACATATTTCTAGCATTCTGAAGAGTAAAATACTTATATTGGAAGGTCTTAATAATGGCTTAAAGTATGTTCGCTTTTAATGACATTATAATGTGCTCGGGTTATATCTGGCTTTTTTTAAGTGCAACTTCTTATGGGAGGGTACGTCCGCTGTTGCGGCAGTCCTTTTATGTAACGGAGAATCCGATGATGGAAGTGGATTCGCTTTTCAAGGAAAACAACCAAAGTCAACGAGGCGTAACGACTCTACTTTGCCATCAGATAGTGGTTCGAGCGGCGAGAGGAGAATCAGCTGGAACACGACTGACAACTAGTCAGTCGAGGTAAGATTTTCAGCATGTTCACATGCATTATACCTATACATACTATAAATAAACATTTGAGTCGTGTCTATTGTCTATATTGGTGACCCCGCAAACGCAACATGCGTTATTGATTTGTGATTTTTTCGCGCTCCGTATCTACCGCCGACCTCGACTCCTCGGGTCAAATATGTATCCGCCGCTGCGCACATCAGACGGCTCTGTCGCGGGTCAGCGATGCTTAGCTGGCCTCGGTGCCCCAACACGCGACGGCACAGCAGCGCATGGTGCCTCGATGCACATGGTGTCCCGAAACACATGGCATTCCAGCGCTCTGCTCCTCGATCACACTGCGCTCCGTTTACTCGACACACACGGCGGCGCTTCCGTGAACCTCATCACCACGCTCGCCGAGGTGTTACATTGCCACGCCATCGAGTTGTCGCGCCCCACCGTGGCCCTCATATGTTATATGTAACATACCTGCCGCATCACAACGAAGCGCAATCACATTGAACCTCTGTACTCCGCAGTCCACGGCATTATGGATCACTGCACCGAAGCCACCACGTCAACCGCAAATGGAAGCACTGGAATTGGCATGCCAGGTGGCATGCACTCCAGGCTCCACTGTGTCATCTAGCTCGGCAAGCCGCAGCCTGCTAACGGCACATTCAGCCGCAGTCTGTTAACGGCACACACAGCTTTAGCCTTCAATTGACACACTCAACTGCAGTCCACTTCACGCCCACAACGAGTTGCTGCATCGACGGATCCCGCTCACAATCAGCCACTAAATCAAACCTGTTAAAGCGCTGACATACTTGTGTCGCAGGGAGAATACTGTAGCAACCCTACTTTGCCACCAGATGGTGACTCGAGCGGGGAGTCAGCTGAAACACGACTGACGGCTAGTTAGATTTTCTGTGTGTTCACAGAATTATACGAATTATGGAAGCACCACTACCAGACCAGAATATGGTTAATTACACGGTCAGTCCTTTTTGTCTGGGAATGAGCTTCTGTCCGGGCGAAAAAACACGACTAATGATCTCGATGTCAGAAATTTTATTTGCAGGGAAAGGTCGTTGTCTACACTACAATAATGAGAGACTCGATAAAGCTTCCATCAGAGAAAAAATGCTATTCGTGCGAAAATTATTGTACAATGCCGATTGAAGCAACTGCAGCGGTAGCTGCTCCAGCAGATCAGCTAACATGCTGTTTTAGTGGCGGAGTTCCAAGAAAGTGTTAATGAGTATGCAAAGCGACTCATCAACCTTCAGGCTAAAGAGGGCTTCGATAATCGCACTAGGTTTAATGTTATTGAAAGCGCCATCGATATCAAAGAAAACAACCATCGTGTAATCCTTTTGCTCAAGATGACCGAACCAGATTGCCAACAGAAGCAAAGCAGCGGCAGCAGCAGCATCGTCTGTGTCTTGGGTAAATTCCTAACAAGAACGCATGACCGGGGCCTCCCCTGGTCTTTGACATAAAAAAAACAGTATAATCAGGGGACCACTGGCCTCTTACGAGATCGCGAGAAACCAGTACCAGTGCAATGCTTAGGTTTATCCAAATAAACCTCCAACATTCAAAAGCAGCCTCTGTTGCTATTCTTCTTCGAGTAGCACGCAATAAGGGTGATATACGAGTAGTACTGGTACTCTAATTACTTCCAAGAATTTTGGCAAGAGAGGGAATAAAATGGTTTGAGCAACTTTTTTTTTTTGTGCAGCATAGTATCTTTACAAATTCAAGCAATGAATTGATTTTCTAACAAGCACTCCAGCGAAATTTTCAACATTTCTTCAGATATTTATCCAGAATATATAGTAAGATAAGAGTTCATCCAAAGTCGAAACTTAGCAAAAAAAAATATACTTGAAATTTCGATCAATTTGTCAACTAATAAAGTTTTCTTAAAAGTTAAACCCAAGATGCCGTTCAATCTTAAGATATCCGCGAAATTCCCGCTGTGGGAAAGGCACGTGTATGCTGTACAAAATTACGAAGAAAATATCCTTAGGCATTTATAAAGCGACAATAAACCGTGTGGCAAATTCATAAACAAACATTGTGAGAGATTTGGTATAAACACCATTAATGTTACACGCGGGATTACTTCTTGTATTTGGCTCGTAAGAATGGCGCTGAACGATGAAAGCACCTAAAGAATAATAACATCCATCTTTGAAGCAGTCACCTATTGTGCTGAAATGGTGGAGGCTGGTAAAGCTTTTGAAATGAAAATGTGATGGGATTGGATTTAAAGAAAGCTGAAATCTGAAATCTTTGTCCTAATCCCGAAAAAAAAACACATTTTTTTTTATCGTAATTTAAGAAAGATCGAATCGATTTCAGGGTGCATTAAGTGCTTTTCGTTGTCCTGTTTGCCTTGTCATCCTTATCCAATTCATCTCATTCTGCAGGATATTTACATATATCACAAATGTCTCATTTTATTACAAATTTATTGCAAAACATTTGTGTACGCTACGAGTTTTATTAAAAAGCAATTGGTAGGGATTCCTCCTCACTGTAGAGGCGGATGTTATGAATTGAATATATGTACATAGTGTACACCTAGAATATTACATATCAAACATGTTCATTTCACCAGGTCTCAGATTCAGAGTGAATCAAACGCCACTGATCTGTGACAAGCAAATTCAAATAGATCATATGCAGGCAAGTGACAAAAATCGCACGGTGGTCGTGGTCGTTCGGTCACCGCTCTACGATACTAAACTACAGCTCGGAGTTCAAATCTCGGCGCGATCAAAACGGCCTGTGAGTGCTAATCGAACTCTCACGGTGCTCCGAGCTTGTCAGTATAAAGACGGTGCGGATAGGAGGTGCATGCTAGCAACTGCATTTCCAAAAAGTATTATAGATATGCTATCGAAACGTCAACAAGGCATAGAAATGATGTTGACGCGCCCATGCCCCTGGAGGTGTCAAGGCAATTAACAAGTGGCGAAAATGGGGCGTATTAAATTAAATTGTGCGCTCTTTTTACTGCATCCAGAACCGACAGACTTCGACCCGGGTGAAACAAATGCGTCTATTACCTTGATGCGAACCCAAAACGTCGAAATAAATTATACTACTGGTACGACATTCATGTGAATTCTTTTATCCCTGCAGGATACAAAATGGTACGGCAAAATTAAATCCATAATTAAATTCCAGTGTCATGCAGTCGCATTGAATTCATTTCGACTGAAACGAATGGAATTTCCTGCTATACATGCTCGTACGTATTCGTCTGAATGTGCTTGACGTTGCTGATAACGCGCTTTAAAGGGTCAGCCGTGAATATAATTATTCAAAGGCCTCTCAAGTCACGTCATGAAATGGAACATTCGAATTGACGATTTTATTAAAGGGGTTGATTTTCCGATAGAGGAAGAATCAACAATTTATGGATCCTTTTTCCGACTAACGGGTTTTGTTGGTGAATTTTGAATGGATCAAGGTTCTATGGATATAAAAAAAGCTGAGATTGGCATGTTTATCACAGAACTCCATCCGGGACTAAAATTAATCCTGACTATTCATTACCTTGAATCCGAGGGTCCGATACACAGGCAATATACTCATTTAATAGCCTACTTGCAAACATCAAACCAGTGGAGAACCTATCGTGTTTCAAATCATTGATGAAAACATATTCCACGATCTTAGACATTATGATATAAAAATTATACAATTGATACGTGTATAATCATCAAACAGTATGAAACTATCAGGGCTGGCAGATAATGTGGGTATAGTGGGTTGCTGTACCCATGGGCGTGCCATCCATATATCCAGGTCCGCGAAATGCGAAGACCTCCGCTTTCAGGGGGCCTCCAACTGTGTGGTCTTTGTTTTATAAAAATTTTAAATTCTCGCACTGCGGAAATTTGGCCTCGTCCATTATTATCAATTAAAAACCTAGACTTGTGCAGACCGGGTGGTGATACCAAAACTCCAAATATACAACGGCCACATGCATTTAAAGTTTGTGGGCTCTTTATACAACCTTATAGGGGAGAAAGGCATCCATTTCGTCGAATGTTGCCCATTCTTCAAATCAACTAACTTACTCGTACGTACACTAAAAAAAAAACATTTGACCAAGTCGCTAGCTTCATTCTATAGAAAGCTATTAAACGTTTGAGACTATCCGCGAGACCTCGTTTGTTTTTTTTGACATGGATATGTCTTATAGCTGGGGGTCATCCTAAAAATCAGTCCGTCACACGAAATGTCTGTTTTTCTACTCGGGGTCAGAAGAGGAAACAAGCCCATCGAAAATTTTTCTTTTCTGGTTGTGCATGTCGTTTGAGTGAAGTGGTCATTGTGCATGGCTGTTGCTTGTAGATCCGCGCGGGCGGTGCACTTGCGGGGATCCTGTGTGTACATGTTGGGATGTTGATTTGATAGCGATAAAGGTTGACGTTGTGGACGGCAAGAAATAACATAGTGTACGGGTGAACGGGCGGACTTTCAATGACCTTCAATTTCCGCCAATTCCCATTCATCATTTAATAAAATAGCCCGTGTTGTACTATCTGAATCACTAGGGTCCCAGAAAAGGTAGTAAGTAAGTAGTCAGTTCGACTAACATTTGGACATGCGCAGACGCAATTTGAGAGAGTGTACATAGTTCCCCCCCCCCCCCCCCCCCCGAAGAGGAGCGGATGAAGTTCATTCGAGCCAAATCGGGTGATCCAGCGACTGTGTTTGTGCATTTGCAATGGCGGCGATTTGAGGTCTGACTGGTCCACAATGTGGGCCCCCACCCCACGTGCAATAAACATATAGAACAAAATGGCGGATTTATACTAGGCGAGTTAGAATCTCTCAAGTCCCGAAATAAAGAAATATTCGTCGCAGGATGTTATATGTTATGATGTACATTCAGAGGTCTGCAGAAGATCAAATGCCCCCCCCCCCTCTTCAAAAATTACAAAATTTTTCTTGTGCATTCTCTTTGTGCGTGTGTTGGAATGTTTTGTTTACTTTTGTTAGTTTCCCTTTCTGTTTGCTGGACACAATCGCATAGAGTGGCACGCGTTACTTGAGAAACGGATTGTGTGTGCCGGACCCGGACTGTTGATTAAAGGGGCGGGATGAGACGGATAGTGTGGGAGCGATTTTGCAATAGATACACAAACACAATACACGTCCGATTGGGAAAAGGTGGTGGGAAGCGTGATTGCGATTAGCAGAAACGTACTCAGCGAAATGTTGATAGGCTGCAGTCTGCAAACTGTACTGAACGGGTAGATGGAACAGGGTGCACGAGAGGAGGTGAATATTGCACACACGCGATGCAAACAAAAACGAAACGATCCCGCGAGAGAAAGGAGCCCAAGCGGACAGGACAAAGCAAAGCAGCATTTATGACGAGTATCTACACTGCCATCAGATACATGGGTACATGGATATGTCTTATGCCTACCGAAAGCGTGGGACGTGTTTTCTCGAATGATTTCATCCAGTATAACTATACTGGGATCTTTACAAAACTTACGTCGATATCTTCAACACAACAGGTTCCACGCAGTCGGTAGTCATAGACATATCCATGTTCCGATGTATCTGCATGCAGTGTAGATACTTTGTATCTTTTTCATTATTCCCCCGCTTACTCAACACCACCTTGTCAGAACAACCGAAAAGTCTCTCAGCGACGAGGAAATCGCGTTGTGATTCTTAACATTGAGGGGGCTTTCGATAATACCGGCTACGAGTGCATCTCCAGAGCACTAGAACTCACCCGCCCGCTACCATTGCATGGATAGATGCCAAGCTCCGTGGACGGGATATTCATTCAACTCTAGGCAGTACATCCATATGCGTGAATGCCGTAAAGGGTTGTCCACAAGGTGGCGTTCTGTCACCCCTTTTATGGTCCCTTGTCGTAAATGAGCTGATTTCCATGCTTAATGAGCGCGATTATGTTACTATCGGATACGCGGATGATTTAACTATCATAGTCAGTGGCAAATTCGAATCTACCATCACGGAAGTGATGGGGTCGACCCTTGACATAGTTCTACACTGGTGCGTTGCTGTGGGCTTACATGTAAACCCACAGAAAACTGTCGTTGTGCCGTTCACGTGAAAACAAAACATTGGATCTAATTTCTTTAGGCGGCACGACCTTAGATTATTCAACGGAAGTTAAATATCTCGGGTTTACGCTAGACTCGAAACTCACCTGGAATACTCATATAGATAATGTACAATACTTAGCAAAGCCACATGCACAATGTGGGCTTGCAGAAGTCTCTCGTTCTAGTACTGATGGCGCAATAGTTCAGACCAGTCTGTGATCAGCAGTTTGGCCGAGGCCAGCTCAAAGCCACAGCAAGGCTCAGATCCATGAAAGCGACTAGATGATCCTTATCTAACAAGTTCATCCGCCGCCTCATTCCCTCAATGCTGTCGCGTCATTCAGTTCCCTGTTATTGTTAAGGCATCCTTGAACAAGTCTTCAGCAAATTTATTTTGATACTTATGCCAAAACTCCGCAGCATCCGAAGGACCACAAAATACCAGGAATATGGCCAACAAATGACGCATGCGATGTGTGGCATGCTTCGGCCAATGCTGATCACCATCTAGCAAGTGACGTGCCCGGCAAGCAGCCTTTTGGGGGGCAAAAACTCCTCTTCCATAGTCCTCCGCGTGGGCGCCCCCTGGAACGGCAGTGGTCACTGACCATTGCCAACCAACATCAAGCTGCCAGTGATGGCGGTGCGATGATTTGGTTGAGGTACCCCTGTGGTGTGGGGTGTGAAAAAAATACCACGGCCTTTCCCTTTGAGGGCCTGTCGTTAAAACCGACAATCAAAGGACAGGATGTGTATGCCAGCAACTTGCACTATCCGAAATCTTTATATGCTAACGAAACGTCAACTATGCCTCGGATAAGGACTGACTCAACGGTTACGACTTTTAGCTATCGTACAATGACAAAGATTGGATTCTGGAATGTGCGTACTCTCCTGGACAATGGATCAGAAGGTCCCCAGAACGCACGATTTCTTCAATTAGAGAGTGAATTTCTGAGGTACAAATTAAATATCTTAGGAGTTAGTGAGATAAGATGGTGGAACAGCGGAGAATTCATCTCTCCAACGGGCAGCACTGTAATGTTGTATTCCGGTAAAGCTACCGGTAGTCGTCGTGAGTCAGGTGTGGGGCTCCTTTTAACCAGACCCGCGCGAAACTGTCTCTTATCGTGGGAACCGGTCTCTGACAGGGTCTTGACCGCCAGGTTCCGGACCAAAATGAGGAATATCTCAATAATACAATGTTATGCCCCTACTGAACCCGACAATGTCTTGGCAAAAGACTCCTTCTACGAAGAACTAAACGCCGTTCAGAGCAGAACACCTAAAGGTGACATTATAATGGTTATGGGTGATTTGAATGCGAAAGTTGGCGCTGATAACCATGGGCTCAGACATGTGATGGGGAGACACGGTCTTGGTGATCGTAATGACAACGGTGAAAGATTTGTAGAGTTCTGCAACTTTCACAGTCTCTTCATCGGTGGTACTATGTTTGAGCATAAGGACCACCACAAAATCAGTTGGTCCTCTGTTGATCGGCGCAGAACACAAAATCAGATCGACCATTTTGCCATTAGTAAAAGATTCAAGAGTTGCCTCCTGGACGTGCGAAACAAGAAGGGTGCCGATATTGGGATGGGAAGAGACCATTATCTGATGATCGCTAATGTTCGATTGCGTATTGCAGCCGTGCGCCGCCCCAGAGACGAAAGATCCAGGCCCCGCAAATTCAACACCGCTCGACTAAAAAATACAGCTGTCTTACAACAATATAATGACCATCTTGCGCAAAAAGCGGCTGAGATAACTAGTCACCCAGATAGTGACATAAACGAAAACTGGGATGCCATAAAAAATGCGTACATTGATAGCGCAAATACCATCCTTGGCCCAAACCCGGATTGCCGGAATAAGCCCTGGATGTCCGACGCTTCATGGCAGCGGATTGTTGAAAGAAAGGAGCTGAAAGTTCGTTTGGCTGCAGCATCAGACGACAATCGAAGCAGCATCGAACTCCTTTACCGTCAGAAAGCTCGAGAAGTTCAGCGTAGTGTGCGACGCGATAAAAGAGTTTATGCCAATTCTCTTTTAGCGTCAGCAGAAGAAGCCGCTAGAAGTAACAACTTAAACGCCGTATACGGTGTCATCAAGGAGTTTACAGGTTGTCGTAACTCCTGCCAACATCCGGTGAAAGATAGTGATGGAAAGCTACTTATCTTGGAAGATCAAATGAGGCGGTGGAAAGAACACTTCGAAAGAACACTTCGCCGCGGTCTTGAACCGTGTAACCTCTGGTGAAGTTCCCCCTCATATAGATAATTTAGCTAACCATCAAAATGTGCGTATACGGTCCACTGCCCCGACTAAAGAGGAAATAGTCACTGCAATTATTGCACTAAAACGAGGAAAGGCCGCCGGACTTGACGGCATCCCTGCCGAACTTTATCAAGCAGCGCCAAGCGTAACTGCCGATTTGCTGCACCCACTTGTTGATAAAGCGTGGAATACAGAGACCTTTCCCACTGAGTGGAAGGAAGGTTTGATCATCAAACTTCCAAAGAAGGGTAGCCTCACAGACTGTAATAATTGGAGAGGCATTTGTGTGCTTCCTGCCGTTGCCAAGATAATAGCTAAAATCGTCCTGGAAAGACTAAAGGCCCACTTAGAAAGCACAATTGATGAAGAGCAGGCTGGCTTTCGATCCGGATTCTCCTGTGTCGATCACATTAACACCTTGCGAATCATCATCGAGCAATGCGCTGAATACGATTCTCCGCTTCACTTGCTTTTCATCGATTTCGAAAAGGCTTTCGATAGTGTGAACCGGGATTCTATATGGGCAGCCTTGCGCAGGAGAGGCATCCCTGAGAAGCTTGTGGCTATTATTAAGGCAACCTATGACGGCGCGAAATGTCGCGTTCTGCATAAAGGTAAGGTGTCGGGGGACTTTGAGATTCGCAGTGGAGTTCGGCAGGGGTGCACCCTCTCACTGATCCTATTCCTCATTGTGATCGGCGATGTGTTACATGCAGCCCTATTCGGACTCGACAGAGGAATTCAATGGACTTTGACATCTTATCTACAACATCTTGACTACGCTGACGACATATGCCTACTCTCCCACAAAATCATGGATCTGTCCGCAATGGCGTTAGATCTCGAGAGGGAGGCAAGCAAGGTTGGGCTAAAGATTAATACCAACAAGACCAAGGTGCTTAGCCCGCCGTTGCGAAAAAGAAATCCGACACCTATTGCCATCAATATTAATGGGCAGCCTGTGGAGAAGGTAGACAACTTCGTCTACCTGGGTAGCATTGTTGCCGAAAATGGTGGTACGGAGCAGGACATCGCTCGTCGTATCAACCAGGCTAAACGCGCATACGGCATGCTGTCCAAAATCTGGCAGGGCAGTTATCTCAGCATCAAGACCAAGCTGGGCCTGTTTCGCTCCCTGGTACTATCAGTGCTTTTGTATGGGAGCAGTTAATGGGAAGTTTCCGTAGGAGTTACCAGAAAGCTGCAAGTTTTCGTCAACTCATGTCTTCGTCGAATTTTAAGAATTTTCTGGCCCGAAACAATATCAAATGAAGAGCTAAGTCGGCGTACGGGGCAGATGCCAATCGACGAATTGATACGCAGGCGAAAATGGCAGTGGATAGATAGGTCACACATTGCGGAAGAGTGATAACTGCATTGCTATGCATGCCATGAAATGGAACCCCATTTCCAACCAAGGCCGACCAAGAGGGGGTCCTCGAATCACATGGCGTCGATCTGTGGCAAAGGAGTGTCAGGTACTGGGTAAGTCTTTTGGGGAGTTGCGCCCCATTGCCCAGAACAGAGTACGATGGCGCGCAGGAGTAGTTGACGCGCTATGCCCCGCTAGGGGTTAAGGCAAAGTAGTAAAAGAAGGTTTTATTCAAAACTTTGCTCATGTGCAGTAGATGTAAAAAAGCACATTACCCAAGACACATTTGTTGCCGCTGTTATGCTTTTGCCGACAATGAAAGTCCCGCATAAGCTTTCAAATGTTTCCGCAGGTTGTGCTCTCTGATCGTTCTCAACCACTACGTTTATACCGCTAAACTATATATTAACTAATCTCAGCTAACTCACCACGATGTAGACATATCGAATTAGTGGATTGGACTAGCTCTTAGCCCGACTTGCAATGTACTGAACTGAAAAAAAATATATTCACCTTATGGTGAAAAAAATCAACAGAAGCTTTGTGTTAACCGATATTTCACCACATGAGTTATTAAACATAAATCGATGGAATATAGTAGAGTGGAGTGGGTCATTGCCAAACTGACTGGATCTTGCTCTTAACCTTATTTTCTGTATCGTCCGTCTTCGTTGTTTTTTGTTAAATACCCCAACACTAGATCTATGGAAACAAAAGTCCTTTCCCCAAGTAAATTTTCGTAAAAAGAAAATACTCATAATTCAAATTAACACGAGTAGAAACCTACATACACGTAGGTGCGTAGCGGGCAATAAGCCGGAACATATGCCCAAATCCTATAGACCGATTAGCCTTACTTCCTTCTTCCTTAAAACCATGGAAAAGTTGCTTGATTTGCATATCAGGCACAAGATGGAACTGTCAATCCCCCTACATCGTATGCAATTCGCGTACACGAAGGGTAAGTCAACAGTAACCGCCTTGCATAGCCTTGTCAGTACAATCGAAAAGTCCCTCAGTGAAAAGGAAATCGCGTTGTGCGCGTTTCTTGACATTGAGGGGGCTTTCGATAATACTGGCTACGAGTGCATTTCCAGAGCACTGGAACTCAGAGACATCCCGCCCGCTACCATTGCATGGATAGACGCCATGCTCCGTGGACGGGATATTTACTCAACTCTAGGCAGTACATCCATTTGCGTGAATGCCGTAAAGGGTTGTCCACAAGGTGGCGTTCTGTCACCCCTTTTGTGGTCCCTTGTCGTAGACGAACTGATTTCCATGCTTAATGAGCGCGGTTATCTCACTATCGGATACGCGGATGATTTAACTATCATAGTCAGGGGCAAATTCGAATCTACCATCACTGAGGTGATGACGTCGGCCCTTGACATAGTTCTACGCTGGTGTGTGGCTGTGGGCTTACATGTAAACCCACAGAAAACTGTCGTTGTGCCGTTCACACGAAAACGAAATATAACTTTGGATCCAATTTCGTTAGGCGGCACGACCTTAGATTATTCCACTGAAGTTAAATGCCTCGGGGTAACTCTAGACTCGAAACTCACCTGGAATACTCACATAGATAATGTACTTGGAAAAGCCACACGCACAATGTGGGCTTGCAGAAGTTTCTTTGGACGGACATGGGGGCTCACCCCAAAGATAATTGAGTGGTTATACACCATGCTGGTGCGGCCTATGGTGACCTACGCAGCGCTTGTGTGGTGGCCGAAAACTCAGCAATCCTCTTACTGAAGTGCAATAAGCTTCAACGCCTTGCCTGCCTTGGCATCACTGGAGCTATGCGCACTTGTCCTACGTCAGCCCTGGAGGCGATTATTGGACTTACTCCGTTGCATATATTCATTCAAGAATCAGCAGCTCTAAATGCTCTTAGACTTCGTCTAACTTCCGACGTGCGTAGTGAAGAAAGCGGTCACATGAGCATTCTGAATCAAATTCCTGACGTGCAGATCTGCTTGAGATCAGATTACATGATCACGGAGGTTTGCTTCGGCAGAAAATATTCAGCCCTCATCCCTAACCGCTCTGAATGGGTAAATGGCACACCCTGTCCAGACCCTAGATGTATCAAGTGGTTCACCGATGGGTCTAAAACAGAACAGGGTGTTGGTGCAGGTGTCTTTGGACCCAACACCAGGATTTCGATCGCAATGGGAATCTCGCCCAGCGTTTTTCAAGCTGAGATCCACGCCATTGAGGTCTGCGCCAGGGTAATCTTGGAAACTGGACTTCGCGGCGCTCACATTGCTATCTACTCAGACAGCCAAGCAGCTATAAAAGCGCTCTCCTCATATAAGGTCTCTTCAAAACTGGTGAAGGAGTGTTACAATCTCCTTCAACTGTTGGCAACCAATAACCAAGTCTTCTTGTGTTGGGTGCCTGGCCACCAGGGCATTGAGGGGAACGAGGCTGCGGATGAACTTGCTAGACAAGGATCATCCAGTCGTTTTCATGGACCTGAGCCTTACTGTGGCTTTGGACTGGCCTCGGCCAAACTGCGGATCACTGATTGGTTTGCACGATTGCGTCAACAGTACTGGAATAACCTTCCAGGGCTTCGTCAATCAAAGGAGCTGATAATGCCCTTCAGTCACAAGGGTACTACTCGAATGAGTAGAACCCACCTAAGACTCCTAGTGGGGTACTTATCTGGCCATCACTTGGTCAGATATCACCTGAACAAGATGGGTCTGTCAAGCGAGACTGAATGCCGTCTTTGTCTGGAGGACGTGGAAACGACCAAGCACATTTTGTGCGAATGTCCCGCCATCGCGCGTTTTAGGATGTCACTCCTCGGGCAAGCTACTATCAGCACTGCAGAATTCAGGTTGATTCCTGCTAAAGACCTACTGCCCTTTATTAGAAGGGTGGACGGTCTTTTGGATTAATGAGCTACGGCACAATAGATCTTTATGGTCGCAGTGCCTTCCTGCTGGGAAAGTAGCTCGAATCTTTATATCTATCTATCTACATACACGTTAATCGCAAAAGTAACTTAATTTGTCATGTATTCTCATCAGATAAAGATAAACTCCGTCTTATCCACGTTGTTGTTTCCTATCTCATCCAATTTCTTGCTGGAATGTTGAAAATTTAATTTCTACATTCCCATTAAATTTTCATTATCGCAAAACCGAAGTCGGGAATAAAAAAAATACAATTACGTAACCCACAAGAATAATATGTTACGCCGAAATAACTCACAGCCCCACCATACGATTTCAACTTCCAACAGGGAAAATTGTTGCCGCAAATACCAGTAAATTATGAGTTTTTCCCTCAAGTTTCACGTAGCCTCCGATACGAGATATAACATCAAAATTTTCGTCCTTCGAAGCGCACCTCCACTTCAATTATTCGGGTTCAAATGAGAAAACGAACGTATTTTCATCGTTCGTTTTCCATTTTCTCACCTTCATATTTAAATCGAAATTTCGCAAAATGTCCTTCATATGACTAGACTATACGTTACGTACGAGTACGAATACGTACTGGAACCGGATACATCGACGTCTGGATATATGTACGAGGTGGTATAGCGAGCGGTTGCTCGAGTATGCCAGGATTTACCCTACGGCCAGTACTTTGTTTCCATTGAAATGATTGGAGCCGAAATAGGAATTTTGCGGAACGTGAGAATTTGTTGAATGCCACCCTAAAGTCTGGGGACTGGCACCACGTACCAGGCACAACGAATGGACGGTTCGTTAATGAAAATGGTAGCGATAAATCGCAAAAAAAAGGACGGATTTCTCTTGTTGTTGGTAAAGTAAAATTGCCCCGGTTTTGATTCGATTCTATGGTCAACACTTCAAACACTCTTTCCGATAGCATCGAGTACAACATTAAGCTTTCCATTGCTGAATTCAATCCCCGTGTTACATTGTTTGTGGGTACTTTAAGGTGACAAACTTTTCCTACACCGTGTAGCTCGTGTTGTACAGTGCGGATTTTGGCTATTGCGGCTTGTTTTACCAGGTCCTACATCAATCGTACAAGGCGAATTTCAAAAAGTTAATACAAAGTTTATTTAAGGTGTTCGACACGGGGCGTTTGTTGGACAAACTTTTTACGAACGGAAATGTAAATTTGAGTAAGGCGGCTATTACACTATAAAAGTTCTTTTACAAATATCTTTTATGAAAGCTATTTTCAAAGAACTTTTATAGTGTAATAGCCGCCTAAGAAAAGATTTGCGACATGGACGTTGCTTGTTTCAACTACTTTTCTAATATGCTTGCACACCTTCCCCCTTTAGCGGCTAATATCATTCATAAAAGTTCTTTTGAAATATCGTTCGTCAAATATATTTGTAAAAGAACTTTTATAGTGTAATAGCCGCCTAATAATAAAATTTGGAGGAATTTCAATAAAATTTAATTTTATGATTATAAGAGATTGACTTCGGGTAAATAAGAATCAAATAAACTTTGATAAGAACAACGATAAATGTATCTGAAATATGATATATTAGTACAGAAGGTTGTACTATATGTATTTAAGAGTCTTAGTAATAATGGGCTAACTCAACTTCCATCTTAAGTTTGTTTTTCTTTTTCACAACACACGCTTTACTGCAAATCAGGCCACAGAAATTTAGTTACTTCTCATCTACTTTTCCCAGTCAACGTAGTTTTCTTAGAAACATAAAAAGTACTTTAACTTGCTCCTGCGATGTAGGGCGTAAAAATAAGCCAGAGCCCTTATCGACTTATCGCGAAATGCGGCTGGATGAGCCGACGGTCCGAAACTAGTTATATGCATAGAAACAAAGATTGGTTCTGCTACCAAAACCCAACAAACCGCCGGGCGAACCAAATTCATACCGTCCAATTTGCCTGCTAGACACCGCTGGGAAGGTACTGAAACGAATAATTTTTAGCAGACTAGCTGCCGTCGTAGAGGAAAAGGGAGCACTGTCGGACCGACAGTTTGGTTTCCGAAGGGCGCGCTCCACGGCCGATGCCATCTTGACAGTGACAGATTTAGGGAAACAGGCACTTCGAGATAGCAAATGTTGCGCGGTTGTGACACTGGACGTCAAAAATGCTTTCAATTCGGCAAACTGGAAATGCATTCATTTGTCTTTGCAGAGGATAGGTGTGCCTGACTATTTGACGCGACTTATACAGAGCTACCTTTCGTGTAGAATCCTACAGTACGAAACCAGCGAAGGACCAAGGGAGTACAATGTAACAGCAGGAGTACCGCAAGGATCTGTACTCGGCCCTTTGCTGTGGAACATCATGTACAACGACATATTGGATTTACCAGTACCCAAAGAAGTAACGATAGTCGGGTTCGCAGATGACATAGCTGTGGTCGTGGTGGCCAAGGATCCAGCATTGGCCGAAGTTTATGCCACCGAAGCAATCACAACTATTAAGTTGTGGTTGGATAAAGTAGGACTGGAGCTAGCTGAACAAAAGACGGAAGCCGTTCTCATCAGCAACCGAAGAAAAAATAATACCCTGAGGATCAGAGTCGGAAACACCATAATTATTTCTAAGCCAGCAATTATGTATCTGGGGGTGATGATTGACGCGAAGCTAACATTTGGAGAGCACCTCAAGCACATATGCAAGAAGGCGGCTTATGCTACTGTGGCTTTGGCTTTGGCGAGGATGATGCCAAATGTGGGAGGACCACGACCGAGTAGGAGACTCTTATTATCTAGAGTGATCACCTCTATACTTCTGTATGCGTCACCAGTTTGGATCGACGCGCTTCGTCACGCCTGTAATATTCGAAGAATCAACTCCGTTTATCGAAGGAACGCATTGAGAGTGTGCTGTGCATACCGAACAACATCAGATGAGGCAGCCTACGTTGTATCAGGTATGATCCCCGTAGATATTCTAGCAGACGAAATGGACCGATTGCACAAAGGCCGATGTTTGGAGCCACCGGACGTATATAATGCGCGCAAAAAACGAGAAAGGTGCGAGTCTCTGAGGAAATGGCAACAGCGGTGGGATGAAACTCCGAAGGCAAGCTGGACACACATACTTATCCCGCAAATCGAATTGTGGCTGAACCGCAAACATGGAGAGGTGAACCATTATCTAACCCAGTTTCTTACTGGTCATGGCGGATATAGGAAGTACCTACACAGATTCAAGCTGGACGATTCGTCCGACTGTCCGAGGTGCCCAGGAATAGCGGAAGACCCGGAACATGTATTCTTTCACTGTCCAAGATATAGAGGTAAGCGTGAAGCACTGGAGGTCGAACTTGGCAGTGACCTTAATCCACATAATATAGTGGAACATATGTTAAGATCTGAATCCAATTGGGAGACCGTAACTCACACAATATGCGACATACATAGGGAACTGAGGAAAGAGGAGCAACTACGAAAAAGGACGCAAAGGATTAACGGCTAATTAGCCAAAACCAGCCCTACGACGTAATACTGAGAGGTAGTTCCGTAGGGAGAATGGTGGAGAAAGAGGGTTGAAGGTTTTACTGGGTAAGTAGTCGCACACTGAAGATGAAAGTCCCATGTCGCTGCCGTACAGTGTCTCCTGACCAATGAGATTTCCCCCCTCTATAATAAAAAAAAAAAGTTATATGCATAGTATCGGCCTTAACTAATTTTTATTTTTTTTTTTTTTTGAAAATCGCTCGCATAATTTTAGCATAGTCCTTGAAAATGCATAGTAGACATATACCGAATGTCTCGCTTCGAAATATATGTACTTCTTAATGTAGAAACCGAAATGAGCAATCGAAAAGCCACGCGGTACAGTTTGTACCGCAATCAATGTGGGTCAGTCACTAAATGTACAATCGAATAGGCGTGCGGCACCTTTAGTTATATAAGAATCGAACCCAATTTAGGCCTTCCCTTAAAGCTACCCTAAATCCAGTGAAAATTTACAGTAGACGGCCGATGGTTCGAGTCCTACTGCTAGCAGTTGTTTCGATAAAAGGATATTTACATATGTGTCGCATTCGCTATTAAATGAGTACACATTTGTGGTAACTGAGTCTGATGCTGATTACACACCCAAAAGTACACCGTCAAAATCTAGTAAATGATATGATGCTAACTCATATCAAGGACTGGGTGCATAAATTGAACAGTTTCGCCAGTTCGTTTCTACTTAATGAAACACAAAAGCCGAAACTTTTCTAACATTACCTTTAGGTTAGGTTAGGTAAGTGTGAAAACACACCGCATCAGACAAAACGTTTTTGTCTCATAAGACAAGAAAACGTTTTTCACTGCAGCACACACCAAGCGAAACACAGCGAAACAAAACGTTTTTTTGGTTTCGTTTCGTTTGGTGTGTGTTGCGATAAGATAAAATTGAATTTGCAACGACGACGTCCATAATCTGCAAAATTTTACATAAAATGATCAGACATTAAGCGGAAACAAATTGTTGTTGTTGGGGGGCAAAAATTCCTCTTCCATAGTCCTCCGCGTGGGCGCCCCCTGGAACGGCAGTGGTCACTGACCATTGCCGACCAACGTCAAGCCGCCAGTGATGGCGGTGCGATGATTTGGTTGAGGTACCCCTGTGGTGTGGGGTGTGAAAAAAATACCACGGCCTTTCCCTTTGAGGGCCTGTCGTTAAAACCGTCAATCAAAGGACAGGATGTGTATGCCAGCAACTTGCACTATCCGAAATCTTTATATGCTAACGAAACGTCAACTATGCCTCGGATAAGGACTGACTCAACGGTTACGACTTTTAGCTATCGTACAATGACAAAGATTGGATTCTGGAATGTGCGTACTCTCCTGGACAATGGATCAGAAGGTCCCCAGAACGCACGATTTCTTCAATTAGAGAGTGAATTTCTGAGGTACAAATTAAATATCTTAGGAGTTAGTGAGATAAGATGGTGGAACAGCGGAGAATTCATCTCTCCAACGGGCAGCACTGTAATGTTGTACTCCGGTAAAGCTACCGGTAGTCGCCGTGAGTCAGGTGTGGGGCTCCTTTTAACCAGAGCCGCGCGAAACTGTCTCTTATCCTGGGAACCGGTCTCTGACAGGGTCTTGACCGCCAGGTTCCGGACCAAAATGAGGAACATCTCAATAATACAATGTTATGCCCCCACTGAACCCGACAATGTCTTGGCAAAAGACTCCTTCTACGAAGAACTAAACGCCGTTCAGAGCAGAACACCTAAAGGTGACATTGTAATGGTTATGGGTGATTTGAATGCCAAAGTTGGCGCCGATAACTATGGGCTCAGACATGTGATGGGGAGACACGGTCTTGGTGATCGTAATGACAACGGTGAAAGATTTGTAGAGTTCTGAAACTTTCACAGTCTCTTCATCGGTGGTACTATTTTTGAGCATAAGGACCACCACAAAATCAGTTGGTCCTCTGTTGATCGGCGCAGAACACAAAATCAGATCGACCATTTTGCCATTAGTAAAAGATTCAAGAGTTGCCTCCTGGACGTGCGAAACAAGAAGGGTGCCGATATTGGGATGGGAAGAGACCATTATCTTATGATCGCTAATGTTCGATTGCGTATTGCAGCCGTGCGCCGCCCCAGCGACGAAAGATCCAGGCCCCGCAAATTCAACACCGCTCGACTAAAAAATCCAGCTGTCTTACAACAATATAATGACCATCTTGCGCAAAAAGCGGCTGAGATAACTAGTCACCCAGATAGTGACATAAACGAAAACTGGGATGCCATAAAAAATGCGTACATTGATAGCGCAAATACCATCCTTGGCCCAAACCCGGATTGCCGGAATAAGCCCTGGATGTCCGACGCTTCATGGCAGCGGATTGTTGAAAGAAAGGAGCTGAAAGTTCGTTTGGCTGCAGCATCAGACGACAATCGAAGCAGCATCGAACTCCTTTACCGTCAGAAAGCTCGAGAAGTTCAGCGTAGTGTGCGACGCGATAAAAGAGTTTATGCCAATTCTCTTTTAGCGTCAGCAGAAGAAGCCGCTAGAAGTAACAACTTAAACGCCGTATACGGTGTCATCAAGGAGTTTACAGGTTGTCGTAACTCCTGCCAACATCCGGTGAAAGATAGTGATGGAAAGCTACTTATCTTGGAAGAAGATCAAATGAGGCGGTGGAAAGAACACTTCGCCGCGGTCTTGAACCGTGTAACCTCTGGTGAAGTTCCCCCTCATATAGATAATTTAGCTAACCATCAAAATGTGCGTATACGGTCCACTGCCCCGACTAAAGAGGAAATAGTCACTGCAATTACTGCACTAAAACGAGGAAAGACCGCCGGACTTGACGGCATCCCTGCCGAACTTTATCAAGCAGCGCCAAGCGTAACTGCCGATTTGCTGCATCCACTTGTTGATAAAGCGTGGAATACAGAGACCTTTCCCACTGAGTGGAAGGAAGGTTTGATCATCAAACTTCCAAAGAAGGGTAGCCTCACAGACTGTAATAATTGGAGAGGCATTTGTGTGCTTCCTGCCGTTGCCAAGATAATAGCCAAAATCGTCCTGGAAAGACTAAAGGCCCACTTAGAAAGCACAATTGATGAAGAGCAGGCTGGCTTTCGATCCGGATTCTTCTGTGTCGATCACATTAACACCTTGCGAATCATCATCGAGCAATGCGCTGAATACGATTCTCCGCTTCACTTGCTTTTCATCGATTTCGAAAAGGCTTTCGATAGTGTGAACCGGGATTCTATATGGGCGGCCTTGCGCAGGAGAGGCATCCCTGAGAAGCTTGTGGCTATTATTAAGGCAACCTATGACGGCGCGAAATGTCGCGTTCTGCATAAAGGTAAGGTGTCGGGGGACTTTGAGATTCGCAGTGGAGTTCGGCAGGGGTGCATCCTCTCACCGATCCTATTCCTCATTGTGATCGGCGATGTGTTGCATGCAGCCCTATCCGGACTCGACAGAGGAATTCAATGGACTTTGACATCTTATCTACAACATCTTGACTACGCTGACGACATATGCCTACTCTCCCACAAAATCATGGATCTGTCCGCAATGGCGTTAGATCTCGAGAGGGAGGCAAGCAAGGTTGGGCTAAAGATTAATACCAACAAGACCAAGGTTCTTAGCCCGCCGTTGCGAAAAAGAAATCCGACACCTATTGCCATCAATATTAATGGGCAGCCTGTGGAGAAGGTGGACAACTTCGTCTACCTGGGTAGCATTGTTGCCGAAAATGGTGGTACGGAGCAGGACATCGCTCGTCGTATCAACCAGGCTAAACGCGCATACGGCATGCTGCCAAAAATCTGGCAGGGCAGTTATCTCAGCATCAAGACCAAGCTGGGCCTGTTTCGCTCCCTGGTACTATCAGTGCTCCCATACGGAGCAGTACATGGAAAGTTTCCGTAGGAGTTACCAGAAAACTGCAAGTTTTCGTCAACTCATGTCTTCGTCGAATTTTGAAAATTTTCTGGCCCGAAACAATATCAAATGAAGAGCTAAGTCGGCGTACGGGTCAGATGCCAATCGACGAATTGATACGCAGGCCAAAATGGCAGTGGATAGGTCACACATTGCGGAAGAGTGATAACTGCATTGCTTTGCATGCCATGAAATGGAACCCCATTTCCAACCAAGGCCGACCAAGAGGGGGTCCTCGAATCACATGGCGTCGATCTGTGGCAAAGGAGTGTCAGGTACTGGGTAAGTCTTTTGGGGAGTTGCGCCCCATTGCCCAGAACAGAGTACGATGGCGCGCAGGAGTAGTTGACGCGCTATGCCCCGCTAGGGGTTAAGGCAAAGTAGTAAATTTTTGTTTCCGAAAGACAACTGGCCGCAAGTGGCAACGAAACACGTCTTTCTGTTTTGTCTTGTCTTTTTGTTTCGTTTCATGCGCTGTGTGTCGCGCCTATTGCAATGTATGCAATTATCGACAACGACGTTTGTCTGAAACAAGTTTGTTTCATTCGGTGTGTGTTGATAATATCCAAAGACATGCATTATCGACCACCAGTCATAAAACGCATCGAGACAAAAACGTTTGTTTTATTTTGTTTCTTTTGGTGTGTGCTGCCTAATAAGCAGCAATGGTCAGTTGTTTCTTGAGACAAAAACAAACGTTTTGTCTTATGCGGAGTGTGTTTCAGCCTAAGAGGGTTGCCGCTAAGCGCAGCTCGCATTAGGCGGGGAAAGTGTGTCGTTTTTCGTTGTTGTAAAACTGTTCGGGGAATAAACTTGTAGATTGATTCGGTTGTCGGATTTTCGTTTAAACAAAAAAAACGGTTTCGACTAATTTGGTGGCGATTGGCAATGGCTTTAGTTTTGTTGTTTGTATAAAGGTCTAAACACACAGTGCCAGTACTGTAGGCGAATTGTACAATATTAAACAGTCTGCTGGTTCACACTTACCCACATTACAGGGCGGAACGTGCCCGTTTAGTTTAATTTTTCTCGCTCACTGTGTGGCACAGAAAATTGGAAACACACATCAACGAACATGGATCAGCCGCCGCCGGGTGGGTCGTTGTGTAGCCATCATACGACGAAGAAAATGTACAATGACAGACACACGTTTGCGCTCCCAAAAGTAACCACAAGTCATACACACAATATCGCCGACTGTGCTGATTGAATGGAATTGTGTGCCGCAGTCACTTGCGACGAACCGTCGCCAAACCGACGGTTTTTTTTTTCATTTTTCGAAAACCGTTGTTTTTAGTTTTCAGAAAACTGTTTTTTGCAACTGTTGCGTTATTTTTGCCCATATCTATTACAGCTAAATATATTAGATATTGTCCGAAGTTTGTTGTTGTCTACTAAGCTAAGCTACTCGCCTTAAAAAAAATCTTAACAGGTTAATCAGTTTGGGCTCCTACTACTTTTTAATTATCTCCACCTTTTTATTTCAAAAAATGATAGAAAAAAGTTGTAATAACTTGCTGCACAATGAGATAAATTAACATGCAAATGTGCATTCCTCATAGGGCTGACTCAGAAGCATCCGCTAGTCATTTTCTAAGCAAAGAAAATTTCATTTCCCTCTACTTCACTCTCCAGTTAACTTTGTAACTGCAATTAACATGATGAAATACAAATATACAAACGACTTTTGTAATTAAAGCTGCAAAGTCTAATTTTGACTCTGCAAGTTAATTAAATAAAAAAAACTTACCAACTAAAGATAAAGATGCAAATTATATGCAGAAGAAATAATTGTATGAATAGAAATGTTCTGAATTATTATGGTATGACATGAATGAAAATGAAATGAAATGAAAAAGAGTTCAATCGTAATGAGAAATGCATGAGCAATGAGTTGAGCGCAAATGGAAAAAAAAATCAAAATGAAATTTTCTACAATGTTCCAACATACTTAAAAGCGGAATGTCCTCGTTGCTTTGCTACCCTTTCCAATACTAGAACATCCTTTCCGTGTTCCTGCAGTCGTAACGTGTTAGCTTCGACGTCACGTAAAATTCGATTGAAATGCTCCTTATCCACCCGCAACAGATGACAATTGTTTTCTTTTAGTACAATAGTTGCGGCTCTAAATTACCGTGAGTGTTAGGGATTAAAGTTAAAATATAAAAAAAAATATTAGCTTCATCATTGTTAGTATAAAAAATGCATAATAGATTAATTATTATATTAAAAAGCCTATTTTTTAAAGTTCCAGTCAAATTTGGATTTTTTGGTTAATTTATTTTATTAAATAAAAATGTTGAAATTAATAATTAAAAATTAACCACTACCACAAGCAAAATATGTACAACAAATGTAATGGATATATTTTCAATTTATACAAAAAGTTGATCGTCGATGTTTTCTCCGATCTTCTTCCTCAGAAATAGCACACACAACTGATGTCCAAATCCGTATTAACGAATAAAGGATACCTTAAACCTAGAAAAACCAACCCTACTATTCTGTAATATTAGTATTCCGTAACCTTCAAATTGTAGCCGATTCCACAAGGCGACACGAGCGCCTCAAGTCAAGAAGTGAGGTGAAATCTTTGGTTTCCGCTTGCAGATACGGAACTCTTCTGAAAAGAACAATTGAAGGGCTATTGTCAAGATACTACTTTGCCTTAACCCCTAGCGGGGCATAGCGCGTCAACTACTCCTGCGCGCCATCGTACTCTGTTCTGGGCAATGGGGCGCAACTCCCCAAAAGACTTACCCAGTACCTGACACTCCTTTGCCACAGATCGACGCCATGTGATTCGAGGACCCCCTCTTGGTCGGCCTTGGTTGGAAATGGGGTTCCATTTCATGGCATGCATAGCAATGCAGTTATCACTCTTCCGCAATGTGTGACCTATCCACTGCCATTTTCGCCTGCGTATCAATTCGTCGATTGGCATCTGACCCGTACGCCGACTTAGCTCTTCATTTGATATTGTTTCGGGCCAGAAAATTCTTAAAATTCGACGAAGACATGAGTTGACGAAAACTTGCAGCTTTCTGGTAACTCCTACGGAAACTTTCCATTAACTGCTCCCATACAAAAGCACTGATAGTACCAGGGAGCGAAACAGGCCCAGCTTGGTCTTGATGCTGAGATAACTGCCCTGCCAGATTTTGGACAGCATGCCGTATGCGCGTTTAGCCTGGTTGATACGACGAGCGATGTCCTGCTCCGTACCACCATTTTCGGCAACAATGCTACCCAGGTAGACGAAGTTGTCCACCTTCTCCACAGGCTGCCCATTAATATTGATGGCAATAGGTGTCGGATTTCTTTTTCGCAACGGCGGGCTAAGAACCTTGGTCTTGTTGGTATTAATCTTTAGCCCAACCTTGCTTGCCTCCCTCTCGAGATCTAACGCCATTTCGGACAGATCCATGATTTTGTGGGAGAGTAGGCATATGTCGTCAGCGTAGTCAAGATGTTGTAGATAAGATGTCAAAGTCCATTGAATTCCTCTGTCGAGTCCGGATAGGGCTGCATGCAACACATCGCCGATCACAATGAGGAATAGGATCGGTGAGAGGATGCACCCCTGCCGAACTCCACTGCGAATCTCAAAGTCCCCCGACACCTTACCTTTATGCAGAACGCGACATTTCGCGCCGTCATAGGTTGCCTTAATAATAGCCACAAGCTTCTCAGGGATGCCTCTCCTGCGCAAGGCCGCCCATATAGAATCCCGGTTCACACTATCGAAAGCCTTTTCGAAATCGATGAAAAGCAAGTGAAGCGGAGAATCGTATTCAGCGCATTGCTCGATGATGATTCGCAAGGTGTTAATGTGATCGACATAGGAGAATCCGGATCGAAAACCAGCCTGCTCTTCATCAATTGTGCTTTCTAAGTGGGCCTTTAGTCTTTCCAGGACGATTTTAGCTATTATCTTGGCAACGGCAGGAAGCACACAAATGCCTCTCCAATTATTACAGTCTGTGAGGCTACCCTTCTTTGGAAGTTTGATGATCAAACCTTCCTTCCACTCAGTGGGAAAGGTCTCTGTATTCCACGCTTTATCAACAAGTGGGTGCAGCAAATCGGCAGTTACGCTTGGCGCTGCTTGATAAAGTTCGGCAGGGATGCCGTCAAGTCCGGCGGCCTTTCCTCGTTTTAGTGCAATAATTGCAGTGACTATTTCCTCTTTAGTCGGGGCAGTGGACCGTATACGCACATTTTGATGGTTAGCTAAATTATCTATATGAGGGGGGACTTCACCAGAGGTTACACGGTTCAAGACCGCGGCGAAGTGTTCTTTCCACCGCCTCATTTGATCTTCTTCCAAGATAAGTAGCTTTCCATCACTATCTTTCACCGGATGTTGGCAGGAGTTACGACCACCTGTAAACTCCTTGATGACACCGTATACGGCGTTTAAGTTGTTACTTCTAGCGGCTTCTTCTGCTGACGCTAAAAGAGAATTGGCATAAACTCTTTTATCGCGTCGCACACTACGCTGAACTTCTCGAGCTTTCTGACGGTAAAGGAGTTCGATGCTGCTTCGATTGTCGTCTGATGCTGCAGCCAAACGAACTTTCAGCTCCTTTCTTTCAACAATCCGCTGCCATGAAGCGTCGGACATCCAGGGCTTATTCCGGCAATCCGGGTTTGGGCCAAGGATGGTATTTGCGCTATCAATGTACGCATTTTTTATGGCATCCCAGTTTTCGTTTATGTCACTATCTGGGTGACTAGTTATCTCAGCCGCTTTTTGCGCAAGATGGTCATTATATTGTTGTAAGACAGCTGGATTTTTTAGTCGAGCGGTGTTGAATTTGCGGGGCCTGGATCTTTCGTCGCTGGGGCGGCGCACGGCTGCAATACGCAATCGAACATTAGCGATCATAAGATAATGGTCTCTTCCCATCCCAATATCGGCACCCTTCTTGTTTCGCACGTCCAGGAGGCAACTCTTGAATCTTTTACTAATGGCAAAATGGTCGATCTGATTTTGTGTTCTGCGCCGATCAACAGAGGACCAACTGATTTTGTGGTGGTCCTTATGCTCAAACATAGTACCACCGATGAAGAGACTGTGAAAGTTGCAGAACTCTACAAATCTTTCACCGTTGTCATTACGATCACCAAGACCGTGTCTCCCCATCACATGTCTGAGCCCATAGTTATCAGCGCCAACTTTCGCATTCAAATCACCCATAACCATTATAATGTCACCTTTAGGTGTTCTGCTCTGAACGGCGTTTAGTTCTTCGTAGAAGGAGTCTTTTGCCAAGACATTGTCGGGTTCAGTAGGGGCATAACATTGTATTATTGAGATGTTCCTCATTTTGGTCCGGAACCTGGCGGTCAAGACCCTGTCAGAGACCGGTTCCCAGGATAAGAGACAGTTTCGCGCGGCTCTGGTTAAAAGGAGCCCCACACCTGACTCACGACGACTACCGGTAGCTTTACCGGAGTACAACATTACAGTGCTGCCCGTTGGAGAGATGAATTCTCCGCTGTTCCACCATCTTATCTCACTAACTCCTAAGATATTTAATTTGTACCTCAGAAATTCACTCTCTAATTGAAGAAATCGTGCGTTCTGGGGACCTTCTGATCCATTGTCCAGGAGAGTACGCACATTGCAGAATCCAATCTTTGTCATTGTACGATAGCTAAAAGTCGTAACCGTTGAGTCAGTCCTTATCCGAGGCATAGTTGACGTTTCGTTAGCATATAAAGATTTCGGATAGTGCAAGTTGCTGGCCTACACATCCTGTCCTTTGATTGTCGGTTTTAACGACAGGCCCTCAAAGGGAAAGGCCGTGGTATTTTTTTCACACCCCACACCACAGGGGTACCTCAACCAAATCATCGCACCGCCATCACTGGCGGCTTGACGTTGGTTGGCAATGGTCAGTGACCACTGCCGTTCCAGGGGGCGCCCACGCGGAGGACTATGGAAGAGGAGTTTTTGCCCCGAAACTCATTCGGGTGTGTAACAGCAATCTTCCCACTCAGAACTGGAGTATCCTTAAGGTGAAAGACTCGGTGGAGAACCAACCGTTGGGGTGCTGTTTTTATACTAAACACGGAATCCTTGGCTCCTCTTGCCAGTACGAATGGGGTCATTAAACTCTGTTTTTGAAACGCCAAACTACGCGTCTAGTCTATAGGAACGATCTTAAAAAACATGTTCCCATGGAGGAGGATACAAGCCAGACAGCGGAGGCCCTCCGCTTGTCAGCTTCCAGGACAGCAGAGGTGGCCACGGGCGAGGATTGTGTGTCTCTCGGTTCTGAGAGATACCTCGACTCATCTGTATCCAATGCGAAGGAGGAGGCTGACGTCACTATGGATGTTGTTGTTGATTGTGTTGACCCCTCCAGAGGCATGGCCGCGTCAACATCTCTGGCTTTTATATGCCTTGCTGACGTTTCGATATCATATTCACTTTTCGGACGTGCAGTTGCTAGAATGCACCTCCTATCCATGCTGTGTTTATACTGACAAGCTCGGAGCGCAATGTTCCTTAGATCGTAGAGCGGTGACCGAATGAACACGTGGTAGGCGCCATAATATCATAATGGCTAGAGCTTCAAATAGTAGTCTCTCTCCATGATACTCGTATCTGGGGCAGTACTTATACTAATGAGGGGAATTGCAGCTCGAGTACTTGTTGGGAACCTTTTGCTTCGCAATGTAAGCAATAAACCTACTTTTATAATTAATAACAGGAAAGAGGTACTCAACATAACCCTTGCATCGGAGGATCTTCTACATCTAATAAGGCACTGAAGAGTGTCGTCGGAGCACTCTTTCTCGGCTCATCGATATCTCAATTCAGTCTCGCCGAACGTCCTGCGGCTAAGATTGGTAGAAGAACCAAATGCCGAAGGAATCGCGTAGAACTCGTAGTAAGAAGAAACCAGCTTGGTGGAGTGATAGAATTTCCGAACTCAGTGCTGTGTGCAGTAGAGGTTTTAAAAAGGCAAAGTCGTCTAGCTGGCATAGGACTGGTGCTCTTATAAAGGACAACTCAGATCTTATAAAAAGGAGTACTCATGGAGGAGCTTCTGCGAATGCGTAGAAGAGTCAAATGAAGCCACCATGCTTCGCAAAGTTTTACCATCAGATCCATCTATGCCTAGCTTCCTGCAAAGACAAGATGGCCCATGAATGTCGTCCAGCAGGGAAACTATTGAGCTACTGCTGGATATGCATTAATAATGGTAGCGAAGGGGCTACATCTTTGAGGGATTCATTCAACTTCAATCTGCTGGACCCGATGGCATCATTCATGCGGGTCTTCAGAACTCCTTAGATCTTTTATACTCGTGGATAGCGGATACCTTAACTGTTGTTGTTGGTAATTGCCTTGACCCCTCCAGGAGCATGGGCGCATCAATATCTCTTCCATTACTATGCCTCTCTTACATACACCTCTTATCCGAGCCGTTTTTTACTTACGAGCTTGCAGCTCTGTGGGAGTTCTATTAATACCTTCAGGCAGTTTTTATTGACACGCCGGGGACCGAACCCTTGTCCTTTAATTGAAGCATCGTAGAGTGGTGACAAAGACTTCGCGGCTACCGAAAGCGGGTAGAAGGTCGTACGCCCGACAGTCATGTCTGACTACAGTCGTTACGGGTTCAAATCCCGTCCACGGCTTTTGTGGCCGGGAATGTTTGTGTTGTCTCCCCCCTGTGATGCGGGCGTAATAATAAGCCACAACATCTCCTGACTTGTCGCAGGTAGGCGGCTAAATGGAAACAGGAGGTGCATAATGACAACGTGTATCGTCCGAAACTGGTTTATGCCAAGGAAACCCACTAGTGGTTAGGGCGAATGGGTAGTAGTAACCTTGCTCAAAATTGTAGAGAGACTAATTGAGGTCAATCTTCGTAACACCATCCCGTCGCCTTCTAGTCACCTCGCAAGATGCAACGCTCTGTAAATTCATCGATTTGCTGCTCATATCCAGGATTATCCGAACTACTTTGGGAACATTGTCCGTTAAAAAAGGTGTCCGCAAAGGTACCCGACAAGGCGGGATACTGTCGCCTCTTCTCTGCAACTTGGCGGTCAATAGGCTGCTTTTGAAACTGGAAAAAAAGGGTGCTATGTGACTGTTTATGCAGACGATGTTGCCATTGACAGTTCTGGTAAGTTTCCAGGAGTCATCAGTGAGGTATTGCAGAATACTTAAACGGAATGGATAAACGCCGAAAAAAACGAAACTTGTGCTCTTCACTGAAAGGCGCATAATTTCCACTGTTGTGCCTTCCCGTTTGGATGGCAAGCGACTGCTTTTTGCTGATAGAGCTAAGTACTACTTTCTATTGTACGGAATATGCGTTTGGTGGACGACACACAGAATGACGTCCTACTGCGACCATCTGAGGAAATTGCAAAGGCTTGCTACAACTGCCGCTACAGGGGCTTTGAGAACTATCCTGCCGGCTTGGAGAACTGGCTGCTCAACTTGCTCCGGTGGATATTTTTGGTGAGCAATGGGCGGCGAACACAGCACTTCGCCCTTGCGAAATTGGATCTTGGCGCGCGCTCAGGTATGGACACTCCACCATTCTGGGAAGTCTCAATTTTCCAGCGTAAACTGATTACACCTCTTTAAAATACGCATTCGTCAGCAACCACATCAGCTTGATTCCCTCTAGGAATCAATGAGAGGCAACATCTCTATTACACCCAACTCCCCGCCCATGTGCACGAATGGCTCTAAGACCGACGAACGAATGGGTGCGAGTATTTACTCGGAGAGACAAGGGATTAACTTGTCACTTCATCTTCTTGTATACTGCAGCGTCTTACAGGCGGAAATTACGGCAATCTCTAAAGCTCTGATCTAGCTGGGTAGGCATCTTGCAACTTTTATGGACATTACTATCTATTTATAGGGCCGAGTTGTGATACAGTCGCTTGAATCTGTCATTGCTACATCAAAAACTGTTAAGAATCGTCCAACGGTTCTCAGGAAATAAGCAGTCTCTTCAATATTGCAATCTGTTGAGTTGCAGGCCACAGTGGTTTTACGGGTAACTGCAAGGCTGATGAGCTGATGCCCGTCAAGGGGCAATAGGTGCAACTGATACGAATCTTAGCCACATCAAACCGTCTATAGCAGTTTGTGAAATGGCAAGTCGGTAGGACCCATGCAAGGTGAGTTAGCGGTAGTACCTGCCAAACAGTGAGGGTGATATGGCCCTGACTAATCCTAATGGTTCTGTCACACTACTGCTCTCACTGAATGAGGATGAGAGGGCTCTTCACCTTCTCTACCACTGTCCAGCTTTGGCTAATAGGAGAAGGAGATTTCTAGGACTCGCTTATTTCTACGACCTAGAGGGTCTTGTGGATAATAGTGCGATTCAAATTAATGGCTTGCCAGCGCTGGCAAGTCTCTTAGAGTTAGGCTCTACTAAAATAAATTGCATTTAGTTGTCCAAAACTAAAAACTACAATTTTCAATACTGATTTCATGATCCAAGTGAACATATTTTGCTTGCTCTTTCCCTAACATTTCACAAAATAAAGTATCCGATTTTTTCTTTACCTCGCAAAAGAATTCTAAAAAAAAAAAAATTTTAAAATCTACACAAATAATTATTCGTTCGACTTACCTGGGTGCATCATTTATTAATGCCAATTTGCCAAAATCGTCGCCTTCCTTCAGGGTAGCTACCGTACCTTTACCATGAATTACAACATCAACGGATCCTTTCAGCAGAATATACCACGAACGACCTTCGTCACCCTGATTAAAGACTGCAAAGAAAATATACGTTAAAATTGAGAAAAGTCTTTCAATTGAGAACGTCATTTTTCTTGGGTGCTTTTCAATCGAAAAAAAATGAAAGGTAAAAGACAAAGTAAAGGTAAGGTAGCCTTACTCCCAACCCGAGGCCAAACATCTCAAACATTGTTTGTATTTATTCAAATTGGTTGGTTGTAATTTCGGGGGAGAAACTCTCGAGCACTTTGAACAAAAAAAAATCTTTTGTAAGAAAAACGTATCCTTGGGGCTAGGCGAAATGACTACGGGTCACGTTGTCAAGTTGAACAAAGAGAAAAAAATGTGTTTAGGTAATAATTTCATTGTATTTTTATGATTTAGAATGGAATGGACTTTGACTTGTGATGAACTGAGAAAAAATCAAGATGTTCCTCTGATAATGATTTTTAACAGGACTTATGAGTTGACCTAGGTATAGGGAGACTGGAGAGTGTCATCTGAGCACTCTTTCACCGTTACCGGCCTGCTAAAAATCCGGATTTTCGTAATCGTAGAAGGACTAACCGGCGTATTCGTGAGGATTTTTTGAAACAACAGCATCATGTATATTATTCTGCAGAGCGAGTCATCCCCTTGAAGGTTAGAGAGGGCATCCGCGATGGCTTCAGGTTTCACGTTGTTAAAGGCACCCTGAATATTCAGGAAGGCCACCAGCGTGTACTTCTTGCAGGCTGAGACTTTTCGTTGAGACCCACTAGAGAGTGCAGGGCAGATCTACCCTTCCAATAAGCGTGCTGGGAGGCAGATAGAAGATCCGCTGGAATAGTGCTCCCCAGGTGTATGTCGATCAAACGTTCCAATACTTTCAGCAAAGTCGATGATAAACTGATGGGTCTAAGGTCTTTCGGACTCGCGTGAGAGGTTTTACCCGCTTCCGAGATGAAACCTACTTTAACCTCCCTCCATATTCGAGGAATGTAAATTAATTCAAGATAGGCTTTGAAAATCGAGTCAACCCAGGGATAAGCTATAGTACACTCCAAGGAGGAGTACTACCGGCACTCCACTAGGTACTCGTACTGAATGTTCTACTAAAATCCTTAGAATCGTCAGGGATTTGTGTGGCCTTCGCAGACGATGGCGTGATATTCGTATCTGGCCAGCACTTAGGTACATCATCAGCCAGATCTAAAAACTATGGCTCTCAGTAAGCAACTGAGGTGGGCAGGACGACGAGGATTGAGTGCAAGTCGTTTGGGTAAAAGGCGCTGTCTGAAACAGACTATCACAATCTAGGTATACACAGCCGTGCCGTAACGCCCATTCTACAATAATATCCCGAGCTATAGTCTTGTGGACTGCGCTCAAAACGAAACCAACAAAAAAATGAAGAGAGAGGACAGAGACTTTGTTGCTTGGAGATTAGCGGTGCGTTGAGGACCGCATCCTCGAGATTTCTGACCACTCGGCTAAACGATCGACCTATATCTAAAATATTCTGGAACTCCTATGACAAAAATAAGACCAAAAGCCAATTGGAACTACCCAGACGATCTCATGTGATTGGATACGATCCAATAATAATAAAAATGAAAAACAAGCGAAATTTTATGGTTAATGGTTCATGCTGGTCATTGGGACCATTTGAAGGATACAACACATCCTTTTAAATAAAAGGGCAACATGTTTTACCTTAAGTCAAAATCATATTTCAACTCACGTATTGTTCCCGCTTGTGCATGTGCTTCAAACACAATTATTGACGCCAATTCGCGTTTAATACTAGTTGATAAATGACTCAATGCTGCTATGTGCAAAAGTTCCTCGAACACTAATTCTAATTCCTCTTGTGTCCTTTCATGCGACCTGGAAGTATAACAAAGCAAACGAGTCCCGAATTAAAGCAAACAATCCACGAACCGCACACTACTTGACAGCATGTCAATACACACCGCCGCCATCGTGACTGAAGTGCTAAACTGAATTGAATGTCAAAAGCAAGCGATACTTACGGTTTCCTTAAAATCATTCGTAACGTAGCATCAGGACCACGATGTAGCAGGGCACCCAAAGCTTCGCGAACGTGATCGTTGGCGGCATTTATATCCTCAGTTTGTGGAGGACCTCCGCCCGTTCCGTCCTCATCGACACGAAACCGATACAAAAAACATTTATCCTTAAACGGTTGCTCCTTATTAACTGAAATTTAAAACGACTCATGAATTTGCATAATGGAGTCGCTCTGTCGGCAGCGTAATCCTTCTCGTTCACGTTTCAACGACGTCGCCGTTGTAGAGCGTAGTTGGGCCGCCCGAGATTAAATGCTCGGTACTCACCGTGCGATAGAACTCCTTCTTCCAGAAGAGCTTGCCACATTCCGGCAGCCTGAGCCCTTGTGTGAACTATAGGCAATAAATTCAGGAGCCAGTCAACCAACTCTGTTCCTGGTGCACACTTTCTAATTAATTTTCCAGACACCTACGAAATAGGATTTCGTGTTGGGAGAAGAGCGTCGATGGGATATCCGGGAGCCAGGGCGAACATTTTCGGCAGGAACGCGGGATCGTATTGAAAAAGAAAAGAATGAAAAAAGGGAACGAATAAGTTTAATTGGAAACGTGTACTATTTAGGAAAGGTTCACGAATCGAGATAAGCCAATTGACATTGAATTGTTAAGATCTCTACTGTGTACTGGGAAGGACTCCAATTAAAAAAAAAGCCGGGTAGGTAATTTTATCTGAGCCGACTTATCTCCGAGTAATTTGCATTTTTTTTTTAATTAGTGATTAAAAAATAAAGTTACTTTTTTAATTACATGTCGATGGATCGTTATACGGCCGGCGATTGGCAGCACTGCAATTGTCATAGCCTTCCGTGTAATTGACTGTTTACAGATTGTTTATATCTCGATTAGTTCCCGGGTCATTGCTACTTGAGTGCCACATGTTTAAGGTCTGTGGCGAATTTTCTTTGACGGCTAAGTGTGCACCCTTTCAGCACAGATTTTAATTTGGAAAATGGGGAAGTATCGCAGGGAGCACTGTCTGGGGAATAGGGAAGGGTCTGGGGAGTAGGGAAATCGAGGAAGGCAGGGTTAACCGGGTATTACACGAATTCGAGAGGCTATCAAGTCTATTAAGGTCGTAGGTCCTTGGCATTATAAACTCCGACTCCTATATCTCTGCCGTCCATGTCGATCAAGGCCTAGCAGGAACTCATGGCTACATCAACAGCCCACCTGTCATGAGTAACTAACAAGATGAGAAAGAGGAACAAGGTCGTTAAGGCTTTAGTTGGAAGTTCCTGGGGTAAAGACAAAGAGACCCTACTAACCACTTACAAGGCGATACGTAGATCTGTGGCTAACTATGCGGCAGTGTGAGCGCTAAATCCAAGAGACACAAACTGGAAGCACATTCAGACCTGTCAAAATGCAGCCCTACGCACCATCACAGGCTGTCTGTTGATGTCTCATCAAGACCACCTCCACCAAAAGACCAAAACACTGCCCATAAGAAACCACAGTATGCTGCTGTCAAAGCAGTATCTAGTTGGATGCTATCAAAGTGTCACCCGAGCTTTGATCGAATGGACAGAACTCCACAGCCACGACACATCAGGCGAAACCTAAGGGACCTCAAAACAGAAGTCCAACGAGTTAAGAGGGTCCTCTTCGATAACGCCAGTGATAAATCTGCCATCGCTATGCTGCACAGGGAAGAGGTTCACACGGCGATAACAACAAGAATGTGCTTGGTGCAGAATCACGGAGAAACGAAACCTGCCTAGAGTGACCAGGACCACGCTTAGTGGATGTTCACACTGCGTGCGATGCCGAGCCGAGCCGAGCCGGGTCGAGCGATGCGATGTGGTGGGTGTTCACATTGCACGCCGTGCGATGCCGAGCCGAACGATGGCTTGCGATGCAAAGATGATCCGAGCGATGACTTGCGATGCAAAGATGATCCCGGATGTTCACTGCACGCAATGATGGAGAGTAGAGACCAATTTAGTTCAAGGAATAGAATCTGTTCGACATCATGTCGTTTGTGCTTGACCCAGTAAATTCATTTCTGTTTCAAAACAGTGCTCTCAAAATGGAAGGGCGTCGCCATTGGGTGCATCCCATTAATGAAGAAAGGCCCAGTGTTGGTGAATTTCATCATCTCTTCCGCGACCTCAGAAGAGAGGTTTCACAAGCGGATTGAGCAGCGGCGCACCGCTATGTATAAACGCAAAAAGCGGCAGCCGCGGCGGCTTTAGGACGATGAATGTATAAACCGCTCGACTCGCCGTTGCGGCCACCGCCGCGGTTTGTGGAGCGGCGAGATTGCATTTGAATTCAGTGTAAGAGCCGGTACACATGGACGTCCAAATGACGCCGGACGCCTCGTCACTTAAGCTCCTCCCTCTTTGATACCTATCTGCATTTCAATTCACATGATGCGATAGGACACAGCGTCACTCTGTATTATATAAGCCGGGCAACATAATAGCGAATTACAATTTATGTTATTTTTAGTTTTAAATAAACTGTTTTTTGGCCATAAGTTCTAAAATGTAAGGAATTTCGCATTTTTAACACCATTTTCACCCCCCTTAGGCGGCTATTACACTATAAAAGTTATTTTACAAATATCTTTTATAAAAGACATTTTCAAACAACTTTTCTAGCGTAATAGCCGCCTAGCAAAAGATCTGCGACATGAACGTTGCTTGTTTCAAGTACTTTTCTTACAAGCTTGCACCACTTCCCCTTTAGGCGGCTAATATCATTCATAAAAGTTCTTTTAAAATATCGTTCGGCAAATATGTTTGTAAAAGAACTTTTATAGTGTAATAGCCGCCTTACAAACCCCCATCTGAGCTGAGGAGCAAAAAAGTGATCCTCAAGCGAATGGTTTAAGAAACATCATACAAATCAGACATTGTGACCGTGTCCGTGTTCCGGGTTCGAATGTATGTGGGCCGGTTTATTAAAAATTGATATGCGGACGCGTGAAGTGACGCAGATAGGAGCAGAAACCAGCGTCATCCCAGATAGCTATCGCGGCGGCAAAATGCAAAATGAAGTTTCATTTGTAGGGGACGTAGGGGTTGCTTGGGACGGATCTTGGCCATTTCCAATACCAACCAACTAAATCTAAATCCAAATATTTGAACCAAATTTCAAGTCGCTAGCTTCATTCTATCGAAAGTTATCGCTCATCTATAGGGGAGGTAGGGGTTCCTTCGGTCGGATCTTTCCCATTTTCAATGCCAACCAACTAGATCATGCTACAAATATTTGACCAAAATTTCAAGTTTCTACCTTCATTCTATCGAGTGCAAACGGACAGACAGACAGGCATGGCTAAATCGAATCAGGAGGTGACCCTCATAATTTCCATGTATACACTGCCACACCGCCGCGCCGAAGCCTCCTTTAAGGCGTTACGTATTTTCTGCGTGACAAAAACAATATACCCTATACTAAAAATCTAGAGTATAAAAGCAGACATACATGCATTTTTTTCAATGTCTGATACATCAAATATTACTTTACAGCTCGTGCTTGCACCATACTGGCTCCATGGAGCTTCACATCGCAAAGCCCATAAACTCCATCGCAAAGCCCATTAAATTCCATCGCAAAAAATCAGCAGCCGGTACTCGCACGAAAAAGCAAAATAGTTTGTGAAAACATCGGGCCATCGCTCGGCTCGTCATTTCATCGCGCGCAGTGTGTACACTCAAAGCGTGATTCCATTTAAAATTGAAGACTTTCCATTTTCTTGCTTTAAAAGCTTGTAATCGCATTGCATCGCTCGACCCGGCTCGGCTCGGCATCGCACGCAGTGTGAACATCCACTTACACAGCTCCATTCAGGCTGGTGCTCGCGCCTCAACTTTTAATTGTCACGAATCGACTACAGCATCCAAAATACTCGTCCGGAATGCAACAGTTCTCCCTAGGACGTTGGGGCGACCGGTACTGCAGTGTGCTGAGGCATCAGTCTCATGTTTGACTACCGGCGTTTCAGGTTCGAATCCCGTCCACGACGACGTTCGTGGCCATGGATGCGCAGGAGGTGCATGCTGGCAACTGCATTCTCCGAAACCAGTTTATGCCAACGAAACGTCAGTTAACGCGCTATGCCCCACAGGGGGTTAGGGCAATTGAGTAGTCCAATTAACTTCTGCATTACTACAACAACAAAAATTGTGTTGCCAATCGCCCGTCGCTACAACGATCCATCAACATGTAATCGATAGCAGTTGCATTATTTTTTGATCAGACCTCGTACATGTCTATTCGCTGAAGGTCTGCATATACTTTCTATCAAGTAACGAAACGTGACGGTCCCATGCAATGGGTAAAAAATACAATGGAATAATACATGGAAGCCAAATCCAGCAATATTGGGTATCTTCTGAAGCGAGGTGATAGGACAGGTTGAAAGCGTTTTGAGTCCTCTGGTCATGACAAAAGGACCTTCTTGGGAATAAAAAGGAATCGTGGTGATGAGAACAACGCACTGGTGCACTGTTGAAGACATTTTGAGTCCTGATCATAACGAAAGGATCTTCTTGGGTATAAAGTGAAACGGAAGACACACCTAGCAAGAAAAGGTATAAGAAGCTTCTGTGCAATTTGATAATAAAAATTTTCAGATAGTTCTAGTCATTTTTTACGAAGAGACGAAACTCCTTATCTCAACCTCATACCATAGAATAATCCTTGCAGCATATATTAATCTACAAGTTCCATACAAATTCCACGTTCTACATTCAACATTTATAGGACAATTACTTACCTTTCTATCACGGAGGCAACTTCCATTATCGGCAACAAGAAGCGTTCGCAAGGCCCATCCCATCCGATGCATAGCAGGACTCGGTGACTGCGTGAAAACATTTACAAAATATTACAACATGAACGACTCGTTACCAGTACCATTAAAAATTCAATTTTGTGTGATGGCATCCGCTTTACAAGCGCAATGTCCTTTCGTTGCCAATACGTCGATATTAAAAACTTTCGATTGAAATCCATTAAGCGGAAAGCACTCACCTCTGTTATTGGAAGTGCTGGATTGGGATGATCCGGGCTCAGTGGTCGCTTGGTGGGTGACGTGGGCGCTCCAGGAGTTACGCCCTGTCCGAAACCTGTCCAAGAAACCGGTCTATGGTTATTTTATATCAAATAACTGGGAATGTAATTAACGTTATAAAATATTACGATGCTCGTAAAGATCAATTAAGATTTCCGTCGAGTGGAGAGAAAAGGAGCGTTAAATCATGTCCGTTTTACGGTAGACTAAAACATGATGATGTGTAATGGCTGTCGAATGGTTCCTTCAACTGAGACGTAGGCTACGGTACACGAACTTTATGAATTAAAAATGTTACGGACTTTATTAAATTTTCATGGCTGTGTGTGTGTGATTCAGAGACAAAGAAATTGAATTTTTTAAGAGAATATAAATTGAGTTCGAGGATAATAATTCGTTTTTATGTTCTTTATAATGAAGGATGGGATATATGTAAGTACATGATTTCAACATATTTTTCGAATTCATTTATACTTTTGTGCGGTTCGCCTCTTTCCGTTGTTGCTGGTGAGGAATGAATACAATTTAATTATGTATGATCCTGATGACAAAACCACACACTGGAGTCTCCCTGCGGAATGTTCAGAAATTCAAGTAACCCGAAAATCGCATAAAATTCTCAAAATGATTCGAGAAGCTTCTTTAGTAAACAAACCGTAGTCGCATTATGTGGCATATGTGGTGTACTAACGAAAAACGAAAGGCTTCTGAAAACATTGGAGGAAAATACGAGCCTTTACAAAAATGCTATAGAAAGAGATTTCCTTTTCTGCAGAAAATGTATATCCACATACACAAAATAATCGAAGCGACATGATGGGGTTTTATGCTGAGCAGAAGAACAGAAAATAATATATGCTGATGAATTACTCACAGGATTCGTAAAACCGGATTGTAAACAAACAAGACTAGGGCAGGAGTGTCTACTTTATATCTGCTTAAAGAATTTATATATTTACATATAATCAATGCTTTAAAATCAGTGCATCAGATGATGGGGTGCGTGAGAAAAATAAATATCAGGATTTTAGCCAAGTAATCACAAGGACACTTTCATGCGGTCGGATTGCAAGTTGGTAGAATTAAGTTTTGTAGCCAAGTCCTCACAGTCCTTTCTGCTGTTTAAGTAGCAACGCCTACTGGCGTCGAAGGGGTTTGGCAGTCCTTGGCCGTTGCCGGTGAACGGGTCGCTCCGGTGCGTATAGAACCGGCTGCCATGGGAGTCACAGTTCCTTCTAGTGGTGGCCGCTGGAAGCGTCGTTTATGACCGATAGCTGAAGTGTAGTGGGTCGGCTAGGCTGTCGGTAAAACTATATTTCGACAATTTTTTAAAAATGAAGTGGAATGGAACAATGCTAATCCAAGTCAATGACTTAGCTTAACGAGCCACTACCACGAAAAATGATCATCAGTTAAGCCAATTCTATCCACTGTCACTGGTTTCGTCCACACGATGGATTGTACTCATCAGGAGCTGGTTTAATCATTAATACCAACCACCACAGCTGCTGCCCCGTAGCTGTGGTGGTTGGTATTCGACCTAAATCTGAATACGACCCTGGATACAATGGCTATACTATATACAGGGCGTTCGGAAATTGCCAGATAAAAAATCTTAACCCTTTAGCTGCTTTATTTCTGACAATTATACCTTTGACACACGTTGTGGCCGAATTATCATTCCGCGAATTATGAATTGCTGGCAATGACGAATTGGACATACACACTTTACTGTGAACGTCATTCAAACTGTCATTGCGAAATCGGCTTAGCACTGGCTTTTTCGAATAAATATTGTTTATTTTGGTTAGCAACGAAAACGTAGAAGGTGAACGTGCTAACTGTTGCGCCATCCGGACTATGGTCTATTAGATGCATCAACTACTTCTGCGAATCTGGGAGGATGAGGTGATCCCAGAAGAATGCAGGAGCATTATCTGTCCAATCCACAAAAAGGCAGATAAACTTCGGTGTGAGAATTACAGAGGCATCTCACTAGTCTGTACGTCCTACAAAATACTGATGAAAATTCTGGAAAATAGAATAAAGCCGTACGCTGAACGAATCAATGACGAATATCAAGCGTTTCAAACCTGGCCGATCTACAACCGTTCAGCTGTTCGCGGTCAAGCAGATCTTGGAAAATAGTTGGGAATACAACGTTGATGTATACCAAATCTTTGTTGATTTTAAGCAAGCATACGACAGCATCGATCGTGAAGCACTGTAGAACATCATGCTGCAATTTGGTTTGCCAGTAAAATTAGTACGATTAACGAAGATGACGATGACCAACTCCGTCTCACAGGTCAGGATCCAAAACAGGCTGACTGATCTCTTCAAAACGCATACTGGACTGAAGCGAGGCGATGGACGGGCTCCGACACTCTTCAACCTCGCATTTCAATACGCCATCCTGGCGACCGAGATAATTGGAGGACAATGATCCAGGTGGCCAGGGCCCGACGTCGGGCTGTTGCACCACGATGATGAACAATTTGCTACTTGACTTGTTTTCACCTTTAAGTGAAAGCCCAAGCTGAAGGTATTTCAAAGGCTAGCTACGAGGGTTAAGTGAAAAGTTCTCAGCCTGACAATGAAAGACTGCGATTTTTAGTTAAAAAATTATTTTGCTTTTCTACATAATTTCCCTTGACTTCAACACACTTCGTCCAGCGTTTCTGCAACATCAGTATTCCTTCCCGGAAGTGAGAGTCTGAGCATGTAATGGTGACCCAAGTCTCATCCATGGAGACAAATCGCCGCACAAATTCGGTCGGATCCCGATTGAATCGGTGCAAAGATTGCTGCGAAAATCGTTTGCGCATTTGCTTCTGATCGGCACTCAGCAAATGCGGCACCCATCTTGCGCAGAGCTTTCGCATCTCTAATTCTTTGTGCAAGATGTTTCGCAGCCTTTCCTCCGATTTTCCCACAGTCTTAGCAATAACACTGACTTTCATTCGCCTATCGTGCACTTTTTTCGATGGTTTCCCGTGTGGTTGAAGTTTTTGGCCGTTCTTCACGTGGGTCGTCTTCGAGGAACGTTCGACCACGTTTAAATTAAGCTGCCCATTTTCTAACGGCTGACATCGAATGAGCAAAGTCCTCGTAAGCTTTTGTTAACTTCGGATGAATTTCCTTAGGGGTTAATCCATCCAAAACGAAGAATTTTATGACCGCACAATATTCAAGTTTCTCCATTTTAACGAAAAACACGTAAGACGTCTACTGCAAAAATTCATGTAAACTACTTAACCCTTAAATGCCCACATGTCTATTTTGGGCACGCACTCTTTGAACAAAAAGTTTGTCCAACGAAAATATTTTAAACTACGTGCAATTAGTTCTAGTACGTTCTACGATGCAAGTGAGATAGTTTGCACCGGTTGTCGCTTGAAACCAACTGCATTTGAAAGCTTGAAATTCAGTTGAGTTTGCGCCGGACGACAATACGCATTTTTTGTGAATTTGCGATTTTCACATATACATATTTGTGGTAAATCGGTCGAATCCGACGCTGAAAAAATTATTTTCGTGTTTATTATTGTGTCTAGAAAGTGCTGTGAGTGTTCAAAATAAACAATTTAACAAAATTTCATCATTTTTTTCTGATTTTTTGTTCGTGCCCAAAATGGCACGCTGGTCACTCAGGCCATAAAATGTGTTATGTGTGCGCATATGTGAAAAAGTTTGTTACCGTTATTTTTGCTTTGTTTTTTTCGGTTTATTATTTAGAATGCCGCGCAAAAACGATTTTCGCAACGAAGAAGAGTTGGCAGCATACGTGAATCAACAAGCATGGTCCGATAGTGAGGCCGGCGATTTTTCCGGAGACGATAGTGACATAGATCCGGAATTTGACTTCGAAGCTTCTCTACGAATGAGTTGTGACGATGATGGTGACGACTTTGGTGTGCCCTCATGTCAAAAGACACGTAATGTTGCAGCTTCCGCTGACGAAGCAGATGTTCCGCACGTTGCTAGCTACGCTGCTGTAGCTAGCAGTGGCAATGAAGCATTGAATCAAAGTAAAATTTGATTTGTTTTTTTTTTTTGTATTGTGTGTTGAATGAATTTTTTCATTTATTTCCAGTTGCCGATGTTGAAGTGACTGCTGAAAAAAGTGTCACTGTAAATAATGAACCGGTTGAATCGAATCAAGGTAAAAATGAGCTTCGATTGTTTTGATTGATGTTTTCATCATGGTTAGGTGATGATGAGCCGTTGATTGTTGGCGACGCTTCGCGCTGGGTCCAATATGCGGCAATGTTTGAAATCGAAACGGTGGATAAAGACAGCGATGTTTTCAAGAAACCATTATGGCGCAAAAATAATTTGCAATTGAATAAAGCTTGGGTTCAATTTCGCGGAAAGGATACACTCACACCTGAAATCATGGCATTGAGCACACCGTTCGAGTTTTTTTCGTTTTTTATGACCGATGACATCATTTCAAATCTGGTTCAACAAAGCAATTTGTATTCGGTTCAAGAAGCAGCGGCAATGGATTATTTGGATCGAATGCAATCCGAAGGGCTGAAAACAACACCAGATGAAATGAAACGGTTCCTCGGAATCAACTATTTCATGTCGGTGGTCAGATATCCTAGCTCACGGATGTACTGGAGTGATGCCACCTTTTTCAAACCCATAAGCGAAAGCATGCCACGAAATCGATACGAAAAGATTCGTCGCAACCTCCACTTCAATGACAATGCGAATCAACCGAGAAATCGAAATCGGCCATCGACTGCACAACAGCCATCGAACGAACAGGCAACGACTTCGAGCGCAGAGCCGTCAACATCGACAGAGCCGATTGCGCGAAGCCAGCGGTTGAGAAACCGTCTTGAGATGCGACAACATAACATCGAAACTCTCGGTCCAATTTCACAAAACGATCAAACATACGACCGACTATACAAATTGCGCCCGTTGATAGATGCGTTGAATCGAAACTTCAAAAAAGTTCCAATGAAAGGAAAGCTATGCGTTGATGAGCAGATTTGTGCCACCAAGATTGTCCATTATCTCAAACAATACATGCCAGATAAGCCTCACCCATGGGGCGATAAGCTCTTCCTACTATGTGACAACAGTGGCTTTTGTTATTGTTTTGATATATATTCGGGTGATGACGATCACCGTCGTGATGGTGAACCCAATTTAGGCGCTTCAGCCAATATAGTTGTTCGTTTGGCTCGCGACATCCCACGCTTTGTTGGGCACACCATATTTTTCGATAACTACTACACATCCATTCCGCTTCTTGTTTACTTACCTTCGCACTCAAGGCATATACTCGCTTGGAACGATTCGCCGCCAGCGCATTCCACAGTGCAGGCTTCCGCAAAAGTTCGACAATCGTGGTGATAGCATTGAATATGTGGCTTCGTTCAACGGCATCGATGTTTCCATAGTCGCATGGAACGACAACAAAGTTGTGAATATGGCTTCCACGATGGCTGGAATCAAACCATATTTATCGTCCGATGAAACGGCAGCGACAACAGCTCCAGCTGTTCGGCGTTTCAACAAAAAGTCGAAATCGGTGGAATCAGTTGAGTGCCCCAACGTCATACACGAATACAACAAATACATGGGCGGCGTCGATCTAATGGACGCGTGCTTGGGTCGATGTCGCATCCGCATCAAATCACGCAAATGGACACACCGCCTCTTCTATCACATGTGCGATATGGCCATCATCAACACTTGGATGTTATATCGGCGCCACTTCGATTGTACGGTACAAACTACGAAGCCACTAAAATTGTACGAATTTATCATGGAAGTGGCCACTTGTCTTACGAAATCCGGCATACCGTTGGTACGAAAACCTGGCCGCCCATCGAATTTGGAATCGGAAATTGCAGCCAAGCGGGGTCGAGTGAATGTTGCTCCTTTGCCACCGAAGGATGTACGGCTAGATACAATCGGACACTTGCCGGAGCACGCTACAACTCGACATCGATGCAAAAAACCTGACTGCGACTCACGAACTCGATTTGTTTGCCGGAAATGTCAAGTTCATCTGTGCCTCAGCAGTCAAAAGAACTGTTTCATGGAATTTCACACGACCTGATATGCGCCGCCAATGCTTTTTGATCAAAATTTCGTTTTTTCTAATAATTTTCATACAACTTTCTTCGTTTATTTTCAATAAAAATGTTTCTTCCATACAAACACACCTTTTGAATTTTTTTGTGAGTTATGACCAGCGTGCCCTATTGGGCACGCATTACCTGAAGTTACCTGTCACATACCCAGGTGAGTTATATGAAAAGTCGTAGAGCAAAAGTTGTTCAGAATTGTCTCCTCTACAACATATAATTATTTTGCCGAAAAAAGAAAACTTGGGCATTAAAGGGTTAAGAAAACAAGTTGAAACTTGTCATACAAACTAATGACATGTGCACTCAGGCAGGAAACATAAATTTTTGCAGATTATAACGGTATTTCTGTGTCCGGCCGAGAACTTTTCACCTACGAGGGTTAGGTGTCGTCGCAATGTTAATCGCCAAAAAGTCCGAACCATTTTCATTTCATCGAAGGGTGTCAGTTTATTTGCCCACCGGTGGTATAGAGCGTACTCGTTACCGCCATCCGATAGAGACGCAAAAAACGCATCTAATGCTAATTTTACTCACGTTTCATTTGTCATCGAAACTTACATCTTGCGATATCCACTGATAAACGAGCTGATTGCAAAATTGGTATCATGTCTAATTCCGAATATGTTCAATGATTTTTTTTTTATCTATTTTCAATAACTGAACAACTTTTAAACATTTCCCGAAAATTTAAAGCACTAGAATTCAAGAATTTAGAGAAATAGAACTTGTTCCAGGAAAATCTCAACAACAAATTGGATGAAATTAAATACGCGAATCGATCGCTCTTCAAAGCCGAATGAACACAATCAACAGCGCGCTTTAGTAAACAATTGAACATTGATACGATTTTCATTATGGTGTATCTAATCTTATCTAAACTTCTAAGTATCAAATAAATTTCGCTAATCACAACAACAACAATGCAAAATCGCGAAATCCCAGTACCCAGTGTGAGCACGTACGAGTACAAGTTTGGCAGGGAGTACAGGCTGCGGGTATGGCATACGCTAACGCTCAAAATCAAAAGCTACCAAGCATTCTAGGCACACACATAAATCAACAAAGTGCTTACGAACCATTTACGGATCTTAACGAGATAATTTTCAGATAATTGTTAACAACAAAATGTTGACAAGAAAACACAAGAGGTTAAAGAGAGCGCATTATTGGAAAAGTGTAGATGCCAATGAAAACGGCATGGAAAGTGTTTAGTATGCAACACAAGAATTCGAGACTGGCACAAGAATTCGAAACTGGCGAAATGTAATTTGTCTATGAAGAGACACGGAGTATCTTAATAAAATATCCAGAGAATTTAGCACTTGGAACTGTCATCCGAAATTAATAGCACGGATAAGCACTCACACTTCGTTTATTCAATCGAAGGCTGCCGCAGCACATAGTCCTCATCTCATCTTTGTCGAAATTAAAATACGAAAAAAGGATTCAATAAAATACTGCAATACTCACCATTCTTTAGCTTGCTATTATTCGTTATAATGTCATTCATCAATTCCTTGTTTTTCTGCAAAAGAGCCAAAAACAACATTACATTACTCCACACGAAATCACCAGAGGCGCCATTAATAATTAAAATTTTAATTTGAAATCAACGGAACCGCACCTCCCGCATGGCATATTCAACAAATCCGCTAATTCCATCCCTCAATCTGCTTACGCGGAGCAGCGTGCAACCGTTGCAAGTATCATTAGCTACCTGCGACCACTGAGTCACTGTCATCTTAACGAAACGCTGTAAAATCCTTTCGCAAACATGACAAAAACAGAACGCCACAATTGCGGTTTGACCTTTTTGTTGTCGGTATAGTCACGCCTTAACCTCTTGCCCGGACAAAGTCCCTTTTTGTGCTGTGATGGCGAGAGCTTTTTAGCTAATTACAACCCGACGCGTATCAAAGAATGAAATCAATCTTGTGTCCAATATCGTTCAAGACATGTACTGTGTGTGCGCTATACGTTGCCGTGTGACGCACTCTATGCGACTACAAAAGAATCGAACTAAGTAACGTCTACAAATACCGCTAGCCATCCATCCGCGGTTTCACAAGCACCTGTCTAATATTTACTTGAACGTTCAGCTGGAGGATGATGGTTTAGGGCTAGTGGGAGTATCGATTGGCGCGGATCGATACTAGACACGCAAAGTTATACACAGATTTAAAAGTAAATGTGTGAATAATTTATGTGAGTGGTTAAAGGATGGCATTGTCTGGAAATCAGGACACCAATTTCGTTCGAATGACTAAGTGAAAAAGGCATAATAATGGCCGGACTCCTAGGTAGGGGTAGGTTAAAGGGTTGTTGTGCTTACCACAGCACACATGCACCGCAAACAGGGTCCGTCGTGTTATGTTAGATATGAAAATTTGCAGAAAGAAGGCACATCATTAGCATAGATAAATATACAGGATATTGATATTCCCAAAGAAAAACCTTATTATAGTATATTTCAGTGGTACCCCGTACACCCCCCCATAAGTCAGCCTAACCGGAAAGCATTGTCAATCCGTTAACAACATAATAGGCAAGAAACCTACCAAATTTACATCAATCGTATAATATTCACCGAAATTATGTGCATTCGAAGTTGTGCATTTTTCCCTCAGAAATGCTCATTCTTGGCACATTCACAAAGAGTAATAGCTAGAGATGGCAAAAACCTGCTCTTTTTCAATCGCAGTGATAACTGCGATTGCTCTTTTTCAATATCTGTGAAAAAGAGCAGCTCTTCTAATAGCAGTTCACGCACGTTCAACCAAAGCTCTAAACTCGCCGACCTGCTAACAGCTCGCAACGCAATGCGCTAAGTTCCGATCAGCTCTTCCGACGAGCAGTACTGCTCGAAGATAGCTGATGAGAAATTCTCTTCGGAAGAGATCGGATCAGAAATTCTGATACTGATCGTCGGAAGATTGCTGATCGATGAACGAAACTGAGCAGGAGCACATTGCGAGCTGTGTGTTAGCAGATCGGCGAGTTTAGAGCTGGTAGTGCGCGCGAAATGATTGTCGGGCTCTGGCGACGACACTATCAAGAAACGTAGATGATGAAAGAATGCTCGCATTCAATTCTTTTCTGTACAGCATTGTTTTTGTTGTTGTTGTTCGTGGCGTATAGCGTTGTTAGTGTTTTCACATTGGTTTAATGTGTGGTTTTTTTGCTCGTGGTATTTCGCAAGAATTTTTATACCCTAGACTTTTAGTATAGGGTATATTGTTTTTGTCACGACGGAAATATGTAACACCTTAAAGGAGGCTCCGGAGGTATGGCAATGTATATATATAAATGATCAGGGTCACCTCCTGATTCGATTTAGCCATGTCTGTCTGTCTGTCTGTCTGTCCGTCTGTCTGTCTGTCTGTCTGTCTGTCCGTTCGCACGATAACTTCCGATAGAATGAAGCTAGAGCCTTGAAATTTTGGTCAAATATTGGAAGTATGATCTAGTTGGTTGGTATTGGAAATGGACATGATCAGGCCAAGAGAACGCCTACCTCCCCTACATATGTAAAATAATTTAAATGTATCTATAACTCCCGATTAAATAAACATGAAAAGCTCTAGCTTCGGTAGATTGCTCGTAAGGATGATATTCCACTCTCCTGGGAAATAAAATCAATCAGTTGAAAACTAATGGCAATTTTCTTACAAAGACCCCCGTACTACCCTACTTTTCGGGTTTTTTGTCTATTACTCTTGAACCAATTGATGTAGACACTTGATTTTTGGCATGTAACCCTGGGGTGAGAAGCTGCTTAAGTTCTAGTAAGTTGGGCATAATCAGATCAAAGGAACGCCTACCTCCCCTACAAATACCAAAAAATTAAATATTCATTTAATTACGATAACTTTCGATAGAATGACACTAGCGAGTTGAAATTTTTTTAGAATGTTGTTAGTAAGATCTTCTAGGTTGGTATTGAAAATGGGCAAGATCCGACTCAAGCAACCCCTACCTCCTCTACAAATGCAACTTCAAATAAGCGATAACTTTTGACAAAATCAAGCCAGCGGTTTGAAGTTTTGGTCAAATGTTTGCAGTGAGATTGGGTTAGTTGGTATCCAAGATGGGTTAGATCCGACCTAAGGAACCCCTACTTCCCCTAGAAATGAAACTTAAAATAAGCGATAACTTACGACAAAATAATGCTAGCGACTTAAGATTTTGGTCAAATGTTTGCAATAGGATCCTGTTGGCTAATATTGAAAATACGTAAAATCCGACTAACGAAACCCCTACTTCCCCTACAAATGAAACTTCTAATAAACGATAACTTTCGATAGATTGAACTAGAGACTTGAAATTTTGTTTAAATGTTTGAAGCATGATCTTATTTGTTGGTGGCAATGATGAGCAAGATCCGACCCAAGGAACCCCTACCTCCCCTACAAGTGCAACTTCAAATAAGCAATAACTTTCGATAGAATGAAGCTACCGACTTGAAAAATTCGACAAATATTTGTAGAATGGGTTAGTTCATTGATTTTGATAATGGTCAAGATCCTCCTGAATGATTGCCAACCTCTTCTATAGGTATAAACTGGTCATATAGGAAACTCACTTTTAATGCGTATGGTCGTTGCCAATTGGTACTTTTGGTATCACCACTAGGTCTGTACAAGTCTAGGGTATATACGCTTCCGACTCCGGACCGAAGCGAAGCTTCGGCCTGGTTTTTTTTCAATTTGTTTTCGTAGAAAAGAGATACGAATAAAAACAAAAACCTTGCGATCCTAGCGAGCTAAAACGAAGTGGCGAGAATTTTATTGGCGATAGACCGTAAATAATACGTAGTATGCAGTACTTATTATTTCTGCTCTTCCAATCGCAGCTCTTTTCAGTTTTCAATCACAATATGCTACTGCTTTTTTAAAAGAGCGGTGAAAAAATCGCAGGTATGTAAAAGAGCATACCATCTCTAGTAATAGCCCCCATTTCCGAGAGGTACTAAAATACATGGGCTGAAAAGTCCCGGGATTTTTCAATAGGTGGCACCACTAGAAAATAAACATGACTCATTTCGAGAGGCTCATCTATCACTAGTCTATGTATGAAGTTTTATGACATTTCGTCCATTCGCTTATTATAAACTACAGTCGTTTGGTTGACGCTACTTTAGCCTTCGTAAAAAAAAATGGAAAAACAGGAATATCGCATCTTGATCAAACATTGTGTTTTGATGGGAAAAACTTCTGAACAATCATTGCAATGGTTGCAGAAATGTTATCCCATTCCGCTCCTTCGAGAACAACAGTTTATTGGTGGTTTAGTGAATTTAAAATGTGTCGTACAAGCACTAAAGACGCACCTCGCTCTGGAAGGCCAAAAGAGGCTACGAATGCGGAAATCGTAAAGCAAGTGCATCGAATCGGTTTGAATGATCGTAAAGTGAAGTTGCGCGAGTTTGCTGACGCCGTGGGCATCTCAAAAGAATGAGCGGGATACATTTTGCACGATCGTTTGGAGAGGAAAAGGCTATCGGCGCGATGGGTGCGGCGTTTGCTGACCGTCCACCAAAAACAGCAGCGCGTTGATGATTCAACGGCTGGTTTGGCGTTGTTGCAATGTAATCGAGCGGACTTTTTTCGACGTTTTGTGACGATGGATGAAACATGGGTCCATTAATATACGCCTGAGTCCAATAGGAAGTCTGCAGGAATTTGATGGAATGTTCCACTCCTCTATATCGAACACAATTCGCCTATTCAAAGGGGAAATCTACGGTGACTGCCCTTCATCATCTTATTGGGACTATCAAATAATTTCTTGATGACAAGGAAATCGCATTATGTGCCTTCCTTGACGTTGAGGGTGCTTTTGATAACACCGGTTATGAATGCATATCCCGAGCCCTAGAGCTCAGGGGTATACCTTCGGCTACTATCACACGGATAGATGCTATGCTAAGCGCAAGGGAGATCACCTCAACGCTTAGCAGCACCACGATAGCCGTTAGAGCTATGAAAGGCTGTCCACAAGGAGGGGTCCTCTCGCCGCTTATATGGTCACTGGTTGTAGACGAACTGTTGTCCAGGCTACATTTGCTTGAATATTATGCAATGGTGCTATGAAGTGGGATTAGGAGTTAACCGTATAAAACCTTCATTGTGCCTTTCACTAGGAAACGAAACCTTACCTCCGGGCCTATTTCACTGAGAAGGACGGTTTTAGAGTATTTCAAGAAAGTTAAACGCCTTGGCGTCATTTTAGATTGGCGGCTGAACTGGAATACTGACATCGAAAATGTTATTAACAAAGCCACACGTATAATGTGGCCTTGCAAAGGCTTCTTTGGACGGACTTGGAGTGAGACTCCAAAGACGGTCGAGTGGCTGTATTACTCGTTGGTGCGGCCCATGGTCACATATGCTGCGTTGGTATGGTGGCGTAAGGCGCCAAAAAGCTCAGCCCTTCTAAAACTCAACAAATTACAACACAACGTCTTGCCTGTCTAGGGATAACTGGGGCCATGCATGCTTGCCCTACGTCGACTCTAAAGGCGCTCATTGGTTTAACCCCGCTGCACATCTTCATTAAGCAAATAGCAGCGCTCGATGCTCTTAGGGTACATTTATTTTAGTTTCTGATGTATGCGGCAGTGACTTTAGTCACATGAGCATTTTTAAACAAATTTTTGGCAGATCTGCCTGAGATCAGATTATTTGACCACAGAGTTATACTCAATTGCCCTAACCCCTTGTGGGGCATAGCGCGTCAACTGTTCCATTTGGCCCAGTTGACATTTCGTTGGCATAAATTGGTTTCAGAGAATGCAGTTGCCAGCATGCACCTCCTGCACATCCATGGCCACGAACGTCGTCGTGGACGGGATTCGAACCCGAAACGCCGGTAGTCAAACATGAGACTGATGCCTCAACACACTGCGCTACCGGTCGCCCCCCAATTGGTGATAAATTCTTAGCTCTCATCCCAGACCGAACGGAATGGGAAAATGGCAGTCCCTGCCTGGACCCTAAGTGCATCATGTGGTACACTGATGGATCTAAAACTGAACAAGGAGTAGGTGCTGGCATCTTTGGACCCAACACCAGGATTTCAATCGCTATGGGCACCTGGCCCAGCGTTTTTCAAGCCGAGATTCATGCCATTGAAGTCTGCGCCAGGAGACCTCGCGGCACACCACCACCACCACCACCATCTTCTCTGCACCTGTCCTGTTCTGACAAGAATGAAGAAGACATTTCTTGGATCCCATTTCCTCATCAAACTGGTTGATGAAGCTAATGTTGGTGGTGGCAAATGCCATAATTTTATTGGGAGTTCTTTTTGGTTCAGTAATTAGGATTGTCAGGTTTTAATTTCCTGGTGGCAACAGAAAGAACCCTATTGCTCTTGTATCTAACCTAACCTTAATACGAGGTTCTGTTCGCTTAGGCTTGCATAATTCCCTTTAATAAGAAATACATCCGTGCTTTCAATAAACGCATGCCCTTTAAGGATCAAAAGTTGAATAAGTCGAGCACCCTCCATATAGTAAAATGGCCAATGTCTGCATTGCAACCACGGCGCCATAATCTCATACGGATATCACTAAATTCAGCTTAAGTTTGAGATACTTTTCGCAGATTCATACAGACAATTCCGAGAGAAAATCCCGGGATAATACATTTCAAATTACTCAAAGCCGTTTATCTCGTTACAGCCAAATATATATTTTCCAACCAATCCGCGATACTTTGGCCCTCATCAACGTACCCTACCGCCACCGTGCATTACATTTATAGATAACTTTTTTAGTACGGTCGTTATTTAAACAACACCTGATAAAGTTTGCACGTTAACATTTTGTCCCCGATAAGAGTTCTTTAGCATGTGAATTGGCTTATCGTGGCACACACTAAGCCTTTTTGCTTAATGTTAGCCACACATGCAAAATGCGATGCATACTCGTCGTATACCGACTGTGCGGTTTATTCTGATATGCAGATTGGCAACACACAGTTCCTCAATTAGCACCATTCTGAATAATTCATATAACCAACATAGTGCGGAAAATGCTGATTGTGTGTCGAGTACAGTGTTGTTCCGGTTCCGTCTTTTCGTCCCTATTTACATCAATGACATGAATACGGAGAACGTCCTCGTGGAAGTTCATGTCAAAAGTTGATGACGAATGGCATTCGAACGACAATCATACGGGGAAATGGTACACTCAGATAATGCTGGTTGGGATACCTATTGCCACAGGAACTGCTGTACTGGAAAAATATTGTTCATTATTGCGGATGAATCCTGAATACAGAACGATATCGTTACTTTGAATTTATATTCATTCTCGTGGATATGGAAAATCGATTGGATGTGTAGGATTATCCGATTGTGACCATAAAGGGCAAAGGACATCTACCACGTCCTATGTATTTATTCGTAGACAAAAAAAAAAATATTTTAAATTTTTAGCCCTGTTAGGAAGATTCATTTTGAATAAGAATAAAGCCCATTGCTTCAAGCATCGGAAAACTATTCTGGAAATATGGATATCTCTATAGAGATAACTGCAGAATAAGCAGAAGGACGATTTTTCTATGGATCAATAAATTTGATCAACCAACCCATCTGTACCCAAGTAACTAATGAAGCAAGAAAGGAAAGTCCTTAAGCGAGGATACAATTGGTATCTTAACGGATACTTGTACGCACTTTCAAGATATCACTTGAAATCATATTTGCAAATACTATTGTATATACTACTTTGCCTTAACCCCTAGCGGGGCATAGCGCGTCAACTACTCCTGCGCGCCATCGTACTGTTCTGGGCAATGGGGCGCAACTCCCCAAAAGACTTACCCAGTACCTGACACTCCTTTGCCACAGATCGACGCCATGTGATTCGAGGACCCCCTCTTGGTCGGCCTTGGTTGGAAATGGGGTTCCATTTCATGGCATGCATAGCAATGCAGTTATCACTCTTCCGCAATGTGTGACCTATCCACTGCCATTTTCGCCTGCGTATCAATTCGTCGATTGGCATCTGACCCGTACGCCGACTTAGCTCTTCATTTGTTATTGTTTCGGGCCAGAAAATTCTTAAAATTCGACGAAGACATGAGTTGACGAAAACTTGCAGCTTTCTGGTAACTCCTACGGAAACTTTCCATGTACTGCTCCCATACAAAAGCACTGATAGTACCAGGGAGCGAAACAGGCCCAGCTTGGTCTTGATGCTGAGATAACTGCTCTGCCAGATTTTGGACAGCATGCCGTATGCGCGTTTAGCCTGGTTGATACGACGAGCGATGTCCTGCTCCGTACCACCATTTTCGGCAACGATGCTACCCAGGTAGACGAAGTTGTCCACCTTCTCCACAGGCTGCCCATTAATATTGATGGCAATAGGTGTCGGATTTCTTTTTCGCAACGGCGGGCTAAGAACCTTGGTCTTGTTGGTATTAATCTTTAGCCCAACCTTGCTTGCCTCCCTCTCGAGATCTAACGCCATTGCGGACAGATCCATGATTTTGTGGGAGAGTAGGCATATGTCGTCAGCGTAGTCAAGATGTTGTAGATAAGATGTCAAAGTCCATTGAATTCCTCTGTCGAGTCCGAATAGGGCTGCATGCAACACATCGCCGATCACAATGAGGAATAGGATCGGTGAGAGGATGCACCCCTGCCGAACTCCACTGCGAATCTCAAGTCCCCCGACACCTTACCTTTATGCAGAACGCGACATTTCGCGCCATCATAGGTTGCCTTAATAATAGCCACAAGCTTCTCAGGGATGCCTCTCCTGCGCAAGGCCGCCCATATAGAATCCCGGTTCACACTATCGAAAGCCTTTTCGAAATCGATGAAAAGCAAGTGAAGCGAAGAATCGTATTCAGCGCATTGCTCGATGATGATTCGCAAGGTGTTAATGTGATCGACACAGGAGAATCCGGATCGAAAGCCAGCCTGCTCTTCATCAATTGTGCTTTCTAAGTGGGCCTTTAGTCTTTCCAGGACGATTTTAGCTATTATCTTGGCAACGGCAGGAAGCACACAAATGCCTCTCCAATTATTACAGTCTGTGAGGCTACCCTTCTTTGGAAGTTTGATGATCAAACCTTCCTTCCACTCAGTGGGAAAGGTCTCTGTATTCCACGCTTTATCAACAAGTGGGTGCAGCAAATCGGCAGTTACGCTTGGCGCTGCTTGATAAAGTTCGGCAGGGATGCCGTCAAGTCCGGCGGCCTTTCCTCGTTTTAGTGCAATAATTGCAGTGACTATTTCCTCTTTAGTCGGGGCAGTGGACCGTATACGCACATTTTGATGGTTAGCTAAATTATCTATATGAGGGGGAACTTCACCAGAGGTTACACGGTTCAAGACCGCGGCGAAGTGTTCTTTCCACCGCCTCATTTGATCTTCTTCCAAGATAAGTAGCTTTCCATCACTATCCTTCACCGGATGTTGGCAGGAGTTACGACCACCTGTAAACTCCTTGATGACACCGTATACGGCGTTTAAGTTGTTACTTCTAGCGGCTTCTTCTGCTGACGCTAAAAGAGAATTGGCATAAACTCTTTTATCGCGTCGCACACTACGCTGAACTTCTCGAGCTTTCTGACGGTAAAGGAGTTCGATGCTGCTTCGATTGTCGTCTGATGCTGCAGCCAAACGAACTTTCAGCTCCTTTCTTTCAACAATCCGCTGCCATGAAGCGTCGGACATCCAGGGCTTATTCCGGCAATCGGGTTTGGGCCAAGGATGGTATTTGCGCTATCAATGTACGCATTTTTTATGGCATCCCAGTTTTCGTTTATGTCACTATCTGGGTGACTAGTTATCTCAGCCGCTTTTTGCGCAAGATGGTCATTATATTGTTGTAAGACAGCTGGATTTTTTAGTCGAGCGGTGTTGAATTTGCGGGGCCTGGATCTTTCGTCGCTGGGGCGGCGCACGGCTGCAATACGCAATCGAACATTAGCGATCATAAGATAATGGTCTCTTCCCATCCCAATATCGGCACCCTTCTTGTTTCGCATGTCCAGGAGGCAACTCTTGAATCTTTTACTAATGGCAAAATGGTCGATCTGAATTTGTGTTCTGCGCCGATCAACAGAGGACCAACTGATTTTGTGGTGGTCCTTATGCTCAAACATAGTACCACCGATGAAGAGACTGTGAAAGTTGCAGAACTCTACAAATCTTTCACCGTTGTCATTACGATCACCAAGACCGTGTCTCCCCATCACATGTCTGAGCCCATAGTTATCGGCGCCAACTTTCGCATTCAAATCACCCATAACCATTATAATGTCACCTTTAGGTGTTCTGCTCTGAACGGCGTTTAGTTCTTCGTAGAAGGAGTCTTTTGCCAAGACATTGTCGGGTTCAGTAGGGGCATAACATTGTATTATTGAGATGTTCCTCATTTTGGTCCGGAACCTGGCGGTCAAGACCCTGTCAGAGACCGGTTCCCAGGATAAGAGACAGTTTCGCGCGGCTCTGGTTAAAAGGAGCCCCACACCTGACTCACGACGACTACCGGTAGCTTTACCGGAGTACAACATTACAGTGCTGCCCGTTGGAGAGATGAATTCTCCGCTGTTCCACCATCTTATCTCACTAACTCCTAAGATATTTAATTTGTACCTCAGAAATTCACTCTCTAATTGAAGAAATCGTGCGTTCTGGGGACCTTCTGATCCATTGTCCAGGAGAGTACGCACATTCCAGAATCCAATCTTTGTCATTGTACGATAGCTAAGAGTCGTAACCGTTGAGTCAGTCCTTATCCGAGGCATAGTTGACGTTTCGTTAGCATATAAAGATTTCGGATAGTGCAAGTTGCTGGCATACACATCCTGTCCTTTGATTGTCGGTTTTAACGACAGGCCCTCAAAGGGAAAGGCCGTGGTATTTTTTTTTCACACCCCACACCACAGGGGTACCTCAACCAAATCATCGCACCGCCATCACTGGCGGCTTGACGTTGGTTGGCAATGATCAGTGACCACTGCCGTTCCAGGGGGCGCCCACGCGGAGGACTATGGAAGAGGAGTTTTTGCCCCCCAAATAATATATATAATATATAAATACTATATGAATACTATATATGACCCTTAAGGAGCCCGCATATAATTATCACCCGGTTTCTGCGTAATATTAGCAACTCAAGGACACGAATACGTGAGTCTCTCTCTCTCTCCCTCCGGTTCCTGTTAACCCCTTGTGGGGCATAGGGCATTAACCACGCCTACTTTCCACCTCGTCCTGTTCATCGCCATCGCTTTCAGCTCACTCCACGACTTGCCTATTGAGGCACCCTCTCTCTCTTGCGTTGGTTCCCTGCGGATTCCAATCGAGGGCCTGTTGAGCAATGTTGTTCGGCCCTTTTCGGAGAGTGTGACCTATCCATTGCCACGAATACGTGAGTGGCCAGCTATAAAAAGCTTCACCTGTCTGAGACCCGGGATATTGTCCCAACGCAAAATGATTGCTGAGTTCCTCATTCCCTGATGTGCTGTCTTACGCTACACAGAAAGATTCCACAACATGGCTCAGGACCGAGGAGTAGGGTTACAGAAGCCTCCTAACCAACTCGTCGGCTATCTCGTTTCGTGCCCGGGGAGCCAATAGAACAATTTCCAAATTACTTAGTGCTTTGATAGCCGCCTGGCAGTTTGTGAAGCATATGATCGTGCAGGTCTCGATTGCGTGAACTTCCGCCTGAAATACAGTAGCGTACTTTGCCATGGAATGTGAGACGGGCCTGCAATGCCCGCGCTGTACCCTCTTGGGTTTTGGATCCATCTGTATACAACCGGACAATGTTGGAGGGAAGGGTATTGAGCTTCAAAGTCCAATCCTGTCTGCTCCAGATAACGGTTGTGAATGGAAGTTTGAAGCGGTGCTACCTAGCTAAATGGTCTGATGGCATAGCAGATAAGTAATCCTGACTTATGCAGTTGGTTTGCTCTGGGTTTTAATTTGAGGAAATTCTGGCATGCTTTTAATCTGCCTACTGTCATTTTTGCCTCGACCTTTAGGTAGATATGGAGCGGCGGTAGGTTGAGTAGCGTGGGTCAACTGCGAATAGCCCCCGTTACTGTGAGACATGCTAGTCTCTGAATCTTACCTAGATAACGCATGGTTCCTGGATCAAGATGATATCCTTCGCACTGCGGATAAGAAACAGTGAAAGAACAGCTGACGCTGTTTTCGAATGATGCAGGCTTCCTTGGAGGAAACTGAGCATTACTGAGAAGGCTTCTCTGGCTCAACTACCGTAATGTCAATGTGTGCAACACGTTAAAAAACGTTTAAGTTTGATAACCCTAATAGATCATTAAAATAATGAGACATTATAACCTTCCTACATGAACAAGGATTCTTTTTTTCTAAATTTCGGATGACTATCAGCTTCCGTTAAGGGAAAACACGGGCGTATCTAAAAATCTGACTTTATTTCCAATCTAATGTACTAAAAATATATCTTAAGCTCTTAATCGAAATTCTTCGAAAATTACTTCCATGTACTTCTATTCAACAAATATCCTTGGATTTACCAAAAACATTATTGTTGTCACGGTATATTTGCTGTGTACAGTATTCGGTTATTATGCGTCACATAAATGACGCAACTGTGAGCAATTCACTCGCCAGGAGTCACCATGAAAACATCACAAAAATAGTCGTTCCAGGAAGCCGTACATGCACGTTCATTATCCGATGAATCTGTGTAGGAAGCGAATTCAAGTTTCTAATTGCCAGCCTATACCTACTTCTGTTCGCCCTACGTACAGAACAACGAAAGGTCTAAAGTTGTTAACATTAAAGAGTAGTCCACGTAGAGCACATAATGACGGGACATAATTGCCCGAAAATAGTAATTTCTTGTGTCAGGCCGTCATTAAACTATCATGTTGCTATATACAGGGTGTACCGTTGCTGATGGTAAATCTCGTAGAGACTAGTGTTCATTTGAGGGAAATGTGACATTGAAAATTTGCGAACTTTACGTATTAAAGGAAAAAAAAAGAACATGGTCGGAAGAAGAAACAAATTTACTTCAACCTTGACTTAACAGATAGTCCACGCTACGAATGAAAAATTGGAAATAAAAATCTTGTAGTTTTGAAATTTTGCTCAATTCATCTCGACGGTCCGCTAAATATATGCTTTAAAGTTCCCGTTAAGTCCTTTTGTTCGGATTTTTCTTGAATATATATGGGGGGCAAAAATTCCTCTTCCATAGTCCTCCTCGCCAGGTTCCGGACCAAAATGAGGAACATCTCAATAATACAATGTTATGCCCCTACTGAACCCGACAATGTCTTGGCAAAAGACTCCTTCTACGAAGAACTAAACGCCGTTCAGAGCAGAACACCTAAAGGTGACATTGTAATGGGGTTATGGGTGATTTGAATGCGAAAGTTGGCGCTGATAACTATGGGCTCAGACATGTGATGGGGAGACACGGTCTTGGTGATCGTAATGACAGCGGTGAAAGATTTGTAGAGTTCTGCAACTTTCACAGTCTCTTCATCGGTGGTACTATGTTTGAGCATAAGGACCACCACAAAATCAGTTGGTCCTCTGTTGATCGGCGCAGAACACAAAATCAGATCGACCATTTTGCCATTAGTAAAAGATTCAAGAGTTGCCTCCTGGACGTGCGAAACAAGAAGGGTGCCGATATTGGGATGGGAAGAGACCATTATCTAATGATCGCTAATGTTCGATTGCGTATTGCAGCCGTGCGCCGCCCCAGCGACGAAAGATCCAGGCCCCGCAAATTCAACACCGCTCGACTAAAAAATCCAGCTGTCTTACAACAATATAATGACCATCTTGCGCAAAAAGCGGCTGAGATAACTAGTCACCCAGATAGTGACATAAACGAAAACTGGGATGCCATAAAAAATGCGTACATTGATAGCGCAAATACCATCCTTGGCCCAAACCCGGATTGCCGGAATAAGCCCTGGATGTCCGACGCTTCATGGCAGCGGATTGTTGAAAGAAAGGAGCTGAAAGTTCGTTTGGCTGCAGCATCAGACGACAATCGAAGCAGCATCGAACTCCTTTACCGTCAGAAAGCTCGAGAAGTTCAGCGTAGTGTGCGACGCGATAAAAGAGTTTATGCCAATTCTCTTTTAGCGTCAGCAGAAGAAGCCGCTAAAAGTAACAACTTAAACGCCGTATGCGGTGTCATCAAGGAGTTTACAGGTGGTCGTAACTCCTGCCAACATCCGATGAAAGATAGTGATGGAAAGCTACTTATCTTGGAAGAAGATCAAATGAGGCGGTGGAAAGAACACTTCGCCGCGGTCTTGAACCGTGTAACCTCTGGTGAAGTTCCCCCTCATATAGATAATTTAGCTAACCATCAAAATGTGCGTATACGGTCCACTGCCCCGACTAAAGAGGAAATAGTCACTGCAATTATTGCACTAAAACGAGGAAAGGCCGCCGGACTTGACGGCATCCCTGCCGAACTTTATCAAGCAGCGCCAAGCGTAACTGCCGATTTGCTGCACCCACTTGTTGATAAAGCGTGGAATACAGAGACCTTTCCCACTGAGTGGAAGGAAGGTTTGATCATCAAACTTCCAAAGAAGGACAGCCTCACAGACTGTAATAATTGGAGAGGCATTTGTGTGCTTCCTGCCGTTGCGAAGATAATAGCTAAAATCGTCCTGGAAAGACTAAAGGCCCACTTAGAAAGCACAATTGATGAAGAGCAGGCTGGCTTTCGATCCGGATTCTCCTGTGTCGATCACATTAACACCTTGCGAATCATCATCGAGCAATGCGCTGAATACGATTCTCCGCTTCACTTGCTTTTCATCGATTTCGAAAAGGCTTTCGATAGTGTGAACCGGGATTCTATATGGGCGGCCTTGCGCAGGAGAGGCATCCCTGAGAAGCTTGTGGCTATTATTAAGGCAACCTATGACGGCGCGAAATGTCGCGTTCTGCATAAAGGTAAGGTGTCGGGGGACTTTGAGATTCGCAGTGGAGTTCGGCAGGGGTGCATCCTCTCACCGATCCTATTCCTCATTGTGATCGGCGATGTGTTGCATGCAGCCCTATCCGGACTCGACAGAGGAATTCAATGGACTTTGACATCTTATCTACAACATCTTGACTACGCTGACGACATATGCCTACTCTCCCACAAAATCATGGATCTGTCCGCAATGGCGTTAGATCTCGAGAGGGAGGCAAGCAAGGTTGGGCTAAAGATTAATACCAACAAGACCAAGGTTCTTAGCCCGCCGTTGCGAAAAAGAAATCCGACACCTATTGCCATCAATATTAATGGGCAGCCTGTGGAGAAGGTGGACAACTTCGTCTACCTGGGTAGCATTGTTGCCGAAAATGGTGGTACGGAGCAGGACATCGCTCGTCGTATCAACCAGGCTAAACGCGCATACGGCATGCTGTCCAAAATCTGGCAGGGCAGTTATCTCAGCATCAAGACTAAGCTGGGCCTGTTTCGCTCCCTGGTACTACCAGTGCTTTTGTATGGGAGCAGTACATGGAAAGTTTCCGTAGGAGTTACCAGAAAGCTGCAAGTTTTCGTCAACTCATGTCTTCGTCGAATTTTAAGAATTTTCTGGCCCGAAACAATATCAAATGAAGAGCTAAGTCGGCGTACGGGTCAGATGCCAATCGACGAATTGATACGCAGGCGAAAATGGCAGTGGATAGGTCACACATTGTGGAAGAGTGATAACTGCATTGCTTTGCATGCCATGAAATGGAACCCCATTTCCGACCAAGAGGGGGTCCTCGAATCACATGGCGTCGATCTGTGGCAAAGGAGTGTCAGGTACTGGGTAAGTCTTTTGGGGAGTTGCGCCCCATTGCCCAGAACAGAGTACGATGGCGCACAGGAGTAGTTGACGCGCTATGCCCCGCTAGGGGTTAAGGCAAAGTAGTAGTAGTTTTGAAATTTTGCTCAATTCATCTCGACGGTCCCCTAAATATATGCTTTAAAGTTCCCGTTAAGTCCTTTTGTTCGGATTTTTCTTGAATATTTCGGTTTATTTAGTGTAGATGTCGATATATTAACAGGAAACAAAATCGTGTAGTTTTGAAATTTTTCAAAATTAAGAAAAGCAGTCTTCTGCATATGTGCTTCAAAATCTCCGTTGATAGGGGGTCCTAAAGTGTAGGGGAGAGGGAGTCAAAGGTCCTTTTCTCCAGTTTTCCTTGAGTATTTCGAAAACTATGAGTTTAACAAGAAGAAGCTATTAAGGCAAATTAAAGCACACAATTTTCTACAAAGTAATAAATCACACATTAAACCATAAAATGGTATATTATACTCGTATAACTCTGTAACGGTTAAAGAGAGAGTGTCCATGTCATATGCTAATTTTCCTCAAATGAACATTACTATCTACCATTGAAATATTTGCTATCAGAAGCGATACACCCTGTACATGTTATTTACGTAAAAACAATCTAATGCAATATTCCTAAACGCAAACACCAAGCACCAAGCTTCCGGCTGACTAGTGACTACTAATTGAAATATAATAGAGAAATATGCTATCCTGCGTCCTCTGCGGCATCTTTCAATGAAAAACAAAATGCCCGCATACGTGCATTTGCATAGTCAAACGTACTTCCTTCTGAAACCCATTTTTCACTTCACAAGCGGTTGGAATTCAATTTTGAGGGAAAACGGATATGTCAATTATCGGGTAACAATGGATGGCATCCTCATCCTATCGATAGTCGTTGAATATTCATGCTACCACATACTCGTCTATTGATCGAAAAAGCTTTTATTTTCCGCCGTGTAAGTGGACGGATGGAAATCCTGTTTGATATTTGTATTGTGCGGAAGCCTTTAAAGCTCAGCATATACGCTCAACAAAGTAGAGGACCATTAAATGTACTTTTGGTAGGATAGGGTATGTGAGGTGACTAAACAAACAGAATGAACGGTCTACTCAGGACCAGTGAATGTTTCCTTTTGGTTATATTGTAGCCTAATAATGTTGTCAGCTTGTTCGGTAGGGTAGGTCAAGCATTTGTTTATTAGGGGTATCATTAAGGTCGGGTATATGGAAGTTAACAATGCTGACATTATTCGGGTGGTAGCTTGTAGACGTAAGCATTCACATTTGAAAGCCTACATAGTAGAGCAGAGATAACATCTGCCTTACCCAACGTTTTAGAATTGATTTATACGGACATGAGATTCGACCCATAGGCTTAAGGTGAGATCAAATTAAACATTGTATCTATTCAAAATATATCGGGATTAGGTGCGATAAACCGATGACACGGTTGATAGTATTGTTCCAAGTTCAAGGCACGATACGTTTATAAAGTCCACATGTAGGAGTTGGGTGATGACAAGAGTCATTGGATCCCTTTTATTGTTTTCTATCCTCTCAGGTGAAGGTCCATTGGCATTTTAAGTACATATTTTGTTTTCGAATGTCCCGAGGAGCTAGAACTGATCAAGATATACATAGTATGATAGTCGAGCTACTGACCCAGCAGGAAGGCACTGCGACCATAATAGGTCTTTTGTGCCGTAGCCCATTAAGGCAAAAGACCATCCACCTTTCTAATAAAGGACACTATGTCTTTAGAAGGAATCAGCCTTAAGTGTACAGTGCTGATAGTAGCCAGCCCGAGGAGTGACATCATGTAACGCGCGATGGCGGGACATTCGCACAAGATGTGTTTGGTCGTTTCCTCGTCCTCCTGGCAGAGACGGCATTTAGTCTCGCTGGACAGACCCATCTTGTTCAGGTGATATCTGACCAGGTGATGCCCAGATAAGTACTCCATTAGAAGTCTTAGATGGGTTCTACTCATTTGAGAAGTTCCCTTGCGCATGAAGGGCATTATCAGCTGATTCTGTGTGTGGCGCTGTATGTGAGCAGCATATGGAAAGTAACCGTAACAGTTACCAGAAAATTGCAGGCTTCCGTCAACTCCTGTCTTCGTCGAATCCTAAGATTTTTCCGGAACGAAACAATTTCAAATGAAGAACTTACTCGGCGCATGGGTCAAATTTAGAAGTAACCGTATACAAGCAGCACATCCACGAGGCGATCTTAAGTAAATTATGTAAAGATTATAAAATAAAAAAATATAACTGGCGCAACAGTCCAGTTTTGAACCATGGCCTCGAGATGAGTTAACATCATCTTATTTTCTAGATCGTAACGGTATGTCTTGTGCAGAGGTGTGGGATCAGCAACACACTCAACCGAGTTATTTACCCCATAAATGGGTACCCATTTAACAGCTGAGTGGGCTCATGGTCCGACACGTACTATAAATCCCCTTTTTTTATCGAAAACCACCGCATTCAGTAGGAATCGAACCGGGGCGCAGTGCGTAGAAGGCGAATGTGCTAACCGTTGCGTCATCCGGACTATAAACATTATAAAGTTATCTCCAATAATACCCAAATCTCCATTTAAGGTATGATCTTAGAGTGCGCGCATGTTCGTAGATCACGCCGCAAATGAGGATTTGGCGATTTTGTATTTGGGATTTGGGGATTTTGTGTTTTGAGATTCCGTTTTTGAGGATTTTGTTTCGGGGCTTTTGTGACTGGAGGTTTCGTATCCAACCCACATAGGTAGCGTTTCATAAATTCTGCAAAATCTCATTACCCAGGCTCCAGCCGTTGTTAAAAAAAAAGTCAGAATAAAAGTAGAGTATATCATTGCTAAACAGTCAATAAGACCATTTACCAATGATCCAATGACCAATGAGTTGCTTTCGTCAACCGATATACTATTCTTCAGGAGCTCTCTCTCTCTATCTCTCTCTCTCTCTCTCTATTGCTCAAACCCCTTGTGGGGCATAGCGCAGATTGAACGTCGTCGTGGACGGGACTCGAACCCGAAACGCCGGTAGGCAAACATGAGACTGATGCCTCAACACACTGCGTTACCGGTCGCCCCAATGTGGATGTGGAAACTATCCGCGATGAAATTTTCCACACAAGGTTACGGAAACGATTTGGATATCACGGTCAGGGGAAAATTTGGGGAAGTCCTGCCCGATATTATGCAAAGGGCGCTGCGAGTAGTTCAAGAATGGTGCGACTATAGCGGTTTACGTGTAAGTCCCGCGAAAGCTGCCATAGTGTCAATCACTAGAAAAAGAAAAGTTAGGTCACTCAAGTGTCCCCTCATGTGCAACCCCCCTATAAAACTGGGAAGTTATCCTGGACAGGTTCAACAAACAAACTCACTCTTTACTGGGTCACTGGTCACTCGGAAGTCAAAGGCAATGACCTAGCAGATAGGCTAGCAAACTGAACCTCCAAAGCCCCCTTCCACGGTCCAGAACCTTTTTGTGGAATTTCAATCTGCTACTGCAGAAACCAAATAAGAGACTGGGGAAAGTGCTCTCGCTACATTCCAATGGAAGGCCCTTTCAGGCCTGAGACAGGCCAGGCTGTTCATCTCGGGCTACTCGCGTACTCGTGCCTTGGAATTGCTGTGGCAGAGCAAGAACAGTGTCAGCATGGTTTGTAGAGTTTTGACGGGACACTCGCGTCTGAAGGGTCACCTTAAAACCATGCGTATTGTACAAGATGCTAGCTGTCGCTTCTGCGAGGCTGATTATGAGACTTCAGAACACATTCTTTGTGAGTGCGAAGGACTTGCGGAACGACGCATGGACTGCTTCGGCATAACATTTTCTTTGGCCGAGGACATCTCCTCTATTAAACCTGGCAAGATAAGTCAATTTATCGAGAAAAGTCGACTAAATCCTATGATCTTGTCTTCTCGATAGAATGGGCTTTAGCACAATAGACCCATCCATAGTCGCAGTGCTTGTAGTTTCAACGTGATCCACGGCCTTCCCACCCTATCTATCTATCTAAGCCCAAAGTGTGTATTCCAACTCTCGTCAGTGCCGCATTTCAAGTCAGCGACCCCGAAAACCACTGTTTTGGCACTAATCTCGTCATTTTGCAGATTATTTTTTGGACGCTCACTCATTCCCTTATGGGAGTCGGGATTGGTGGCTGCGGCCGAATCGAAATATTCAAAACATTGGAACCTATTTTGGATCATAACGGATATGTTTATGAAATTTTCATGGAAATCGACAAAAGACGAACAAACATACAGTCCATTTTTAAAATGATAACAGTCTACCATTTCTATTACTGTCCGCATATTCGATATTGCATGAAAATGAACTTGGCAAAATAACTCAAAGCTAATTATCACTGCATATAGTCTACTAAATATAGAACATAACCTTCAAGGAAATTATCTTATCGATTCAATGAAAATGTTAAGTAGGTTTCTGATAAAATGCTATCGCAACAGCTGTTTCCCATGTTTATCGCTGCTTCGACAGCTGTTCCCGTATTGAGTACCACGAAGTACCGAAAAAGCACACTAAAATCGTTTGCAGCAACAAAAAACCATCATCGTCAGGATGTAGGTTGCAAGGATGGCGAATTGGAAAACGAGAGCAAAAAGACGCCATAGCCGCCATCGTCATCGCATCAAGGTGACTCACAACAAAAACAAAAACAGTCACAGCGGATAAATACGAGTAAATATAACATGAAAACTGAGAAAAATAAAAACCCAATCGAATCGCAATGATAAGAGTTTCATTACATTGTTACGATGACGCAATTACAACGGAGAACGAAGGTTTACTATAGATAAGGAGAAGAAAAAATATATATTATCGACAAGATATCGCTTGAGAAATTAATTTCCGAAGCACTGATTGGAGTCATGTCGTGGTGATATGGCCGTAGGGTTTTTGTGGGTTGAGCTCGACATGGATCCGAAGTATTAAATTGTTGTGAAAGTTTATGGCGAAAAAAAAAGAGAAAAAGAAATGAATAACGTCATTGGTATCGCAGCCAGGGATTCGGAGCGATGCGATTTTTCCGCTCCGCTCCGCTCCCGCTCCACAATACAGGGAACCGCTTCGCTCCACCGCTCCGCTCCGGGTAAATAGTTTCGCTCCGCTCCGCTCCGGACAAATTAAAATTGACACTTTGTTTTGCAATTCATTTATTATAAATAGTAATAGTAGAATAGGTTTGTATTTCTTCCAAGTGTTGCTCATGTGCGCAGATAAGAAAAAATCAGAAAAGGTCTACAAGATAAACAATCGCTGCATCACGTATCAAGTCGCCACGTGATCATGATGTGCCTACAATATTGGGTGCCTTCCCAAAAGTATCGTAATTCCGCTACTTATCCATTGCCCCTTCTCCGATTCGTGATTTCTCCGGGAAACGACATTATTCCCTTGCCGCCATGAATATACATATTTCATACAAACATACGCCACTTAATAAGGGATAAAATAAAATTACGATCAAGGACAGATTTTCGGGACACTATACGCACTTTGAGGCCAACAAACAGTTATTTGCAAATGGAGTCAAGAGCGAACTGTCAAAACTCTAGGAATCGTTGAACGGGTAATCGGATCGGGAAAAAATCGTGATACTTTTGCCCTTCACAAAGATTCTGGTATCGATGTCTGAAATCGTACTGTTTTCGAAAAGTATCTATGAAACCGTGTCGACGCGATTCCGACACGGTCCAAAATAGAAACGCAGCCATTGGCACATAAGAAATTTCAAAGAGATATGCTATGCTATATGGAAACGGTCCTGTACTACCCATCAGTTTTCAATTTTCAATTTCTTCTAATGTAATGCACATTCAATTTCTTTATATAATGTCGTACAAACAAAATTTAGAGTGCTTAAATTCTAGGGCTCTGCCATACAAACGAAAATGAAAAAAAAAATCGGAGCGGAGCGATTTCACCAAAAAAAATCGCTCCACTCCTCTTTGTTAAAACCGCTCCACGCTCGCTCCTTCGCTCCGGCTTTTCATGCCCGCTCCACTCCGCTCCGCTCCGAATCCCTGATCGCAGCCAAGGATACGGGTAATTTCAACCTTATGCTTCACCTAGTCTTTTCAGATATCAATAATCATGACATGCCTCTATGCATCTGGCAACCACTAAGCTAACTCAAGGATCTGAAAACATGCTTAATACATTTGAACGAAAGATCCTTCGGCGAATTTTCGGAGCAGTTTGCGATCGGAATAGATGGCGCATCCGGTCCAACCATGAGTTGTACGAACTGAAGGATGAGCTGGAAGCTTTGCAAATCGTCAAGCTACAACGACTTCAATGGACAGGACACGTACAAGGAATGGACGATAACCGCATGCCTAATAAAACACTGGATGCAAGCATCAGCGAAGCTAGTCTGCGAGGAAAGACCGAAAGTTCGTTGGTTAGACTCAGTAGGTGCTGACGCCGCAACTGCTGGGATTCCGAAATTGGAAGACGCAGTCACTTGACGGAGATAATTGGAGGACAATAATCCAGACGGCCAAGGCCCGACGTCGGTCTGAAGCGCCACAATGATAATGATGGAGAAATTAAGTACCCTGAATTTAATTTAATTATTTTTAATTTGGGAATTAAAAAAAAAGCAAAAAATGGATGGTGTCTTGCCAAGTTAACCGAAGTCACCAACCCAAGTTTCACTGGAAATAATTTGCACTTGCACATTTACAAGAACCTTAAATACATATGCTTCAATGAAAACAAAATCCACTTACCTCCCAAATCAAACGAAAATCCTGTTGCTCAACACGCAGAAGTTCACATGTTGTTTTCGTCACTACGGTACTGTCGCGTGGCAAGTCGTGAAGAATGGATTCACCAAAAGTCGCACCAACTCCTAAATTGCATAGTGTCACCGGAATCTGCAAAACAGCAGAAGAAGGAGGAAAAAACGGTTAAACAGAATGCAAGCTATGTCGACAAAATAAGGACATGGAATCGTAATATCACTGAGAACAAGTGGCTACATGTACTATATTCCTAGTTTTCACATAAAATAGGGTGTTTATTATACGAGTACATACGTCTACTCGGGTCCTTTGTAATAAAACACCCAGTTTCATTTCAAAAGTTTCTCTATTATGCTACAACACGATTTTGTCGTATAAGCGTGTAGTAGAGCAGAACGAATTGGTGAAAAGAGAATACTTTGTAAGTGTGTAGTATCTGAAATGTAAAAGTGGACTATAGCTACGAGTATTTTGATGAAAGGTCTTTGGAAAGATGTATTTTTGCTACGAAGAGAATTAGAATAATACGAAAAACTACTGCTTAATTAAAATTAGCTCTCTTGAGATTCTTTTATTAGACACCAGTTATTTGGAATATGGAAGTATCTTGTTAAATTGAAAGGATGTTTTGTCAAAAAGTACTTAGAATTCTAATTCGAGATAATTACATATTTAGAAATGAAAATGTTGTAACACAGTATAAAATTACCTAGGGAAAATTCACCTATTCAGTGTGCCATTATATGACGGTGTTCGGTGTAAATAAAATACCTTCTGTGTGGATATTATTTTTACACCTATAGGTGAATTTCAAAATATCCCGAATGGCTGAAATATTATCCAAAATGTTTAAAACAAAATTATCCATACGGTGAATCATTGCATAATTTACAGTAGCGGACAAAAAAAATTCGGACAGCCAGTTTTAATAAACGCTGTACACGGTGTCATCAAGGAGTTTAAAGGTTGTCGTAACTTCTACCGACATCCGGTGAAGATCCACTCATGTACACAATTTTGCTGGCCATCAAAATGCACGTATTGACCGTATACACTGTCGCGACTAAGGAAGAAATAGTCGCTGCAATTATTGCACTGAAACGAGGTAAGGCCGCCGGACTCGACGGCATTCCTACCGCACTTTATTATAGTTGGGACGCTAAGCGATTTGACCTTGCAAAATATGATAGAGAAATGCCATTTGGTATGATTGTTGGTGGTCCCCGTAAATTCATTGTAAGAGATGGAGCCATCTTAAGTCCCGCGGCAGAGCGGCTGTGCGGGCGAAAAACCGGAAATTTGAGCCCTTTTTTTAATATTCTCCGCATAATTTGTAAACGGTGCCTCGGATCATAAAACTTAATAGGATGTAAATTAAAGAGCGTCAAATTCTAAAATACATCCAATGCATTGCTCAAAGTTGAAATTTGGTTTAGTAGTATAATCAAAATCGATAGTCGAAAAACGTTACTTTTTTAGGCTTTGCAGAAAAATCACTCTATATCGCTTTTCAAGCTCACATATCTCGGAAACCAATGCTACAACTGGAAAAACTCAGTAAGGAAAAGTTGAAGATACTTCTATTTCAAGTTCAACTAGCCCAATACTTTTCAAATTGGCCCGTTTTTAGTGTAGTTGTGAGTGAAAATGCAGACATGACTTTTTAGCGATTTGAGCCTGAATAGCTATATCTCGATAAATATAACAGCTAGAAGCTTTGGCTTAGCCTCAATTCGTAGATACTTTAACCATGTTTACAAAAGTTTTGCTAAGTTTTTTGTTAGACTAATTTAATTAATTAAATAATTAGTTAATTAAATGATTTTATTTCCTCCGTAATTTCAAAGTTCAAGCAAGTTATATGACATTTGAGGTTGATTCCTAAAGTATTTGGTCATTTTGAGTCGAATGAAATTAACCGCAATTCCATACGACCACTATTTAAAAAAATATACACTTTTTTTCCTGATTGTTTTATTAGTTAAATGAGCTTTTTTGTTAAGAAAGTTGAAAATAAAAAGCTTTATGCCAGTTTTAGGTATAATTCTTAATGTATTTGGTCATTCTGAGTCGAATGAAACCAACCACAATTCGAAACAATCATTAGTTCGAAAGATATTTACATTTTTCCAGATTGTTTAATTCATTAAATGAGCTTTTTTGTGAAGTAAGTTAAAAACAAAAGGCTTTTACGCCAGTTTTAGGTTGATTCTTAATGTATTTGGTTATTCTAAGTAGAATAAAAATAATCGTGATTCCATACGAGAATTAGTTTAAAAGATATTCACATTTTTCCAGATTTTTTTATTAGTTAAATAAGCTTTATTATTAAATAAGTTGATAATAAAAAGCTTTGATGCCAGTTTTAGTTTTCTTCCTAATGTATTTGGTCATTTTGAGTCGAATGAAACTAAAGGCAATTCCATACAATCATTAGTTCAAAAGATATTCATATTTTTTCAGATTTTTATTATTAGTTAAATAAATTTTTTACTAAATAAGTTCAAAATAAAAAGTTTTTATTCCATTTCTAGGTTAATTCTTAATGTGTTCGGTCATTCTGAGTCGAATGAAATCAACCGCAATTCCGAACGATCATTAGTTCAAAAGATATTCACATTTCTACAGATTTTGGTATTAATTAAAAAGATTTTTTTTTTATTAAATAAGTTAAAAGTAAAAAGCTTTTCTTAGCAAAACTTTTATAAATAAGGCAAAAATATCTACGAATTGAGGCTAAACCAAAACTTTTAGTTGTTATATTTATCGAGATATAGCTATTCAGGCTCAAATCGCTAAAAAGTCATGTCTGCATTTTCACTCACAACTACACTAAAAACGGGCCAATTTGAAAAGTATTGGGCTAGTTGAACTTGAAATAGAAGTATCTTCAACTTTTCCTTACAGAGTTTTTCCAGTTGTAGCATTGGTTTCCGAGATATGTGAGCTTGAAAAGCGATATAGAGTGATTTTTCTGCAAAGCCTCAAAAAGTGACGTTTTTCGACTATCGATTTTGATTATACTACTAAACCAAATTTCAACTTTGAGCAATTCATTTAATGTTGAATTTGACGCTCTTTAATTTACATCCTATTAAGTTTTAGTCCGGATGGCGCAACGGTTAGCACGTTCGCCTTCAACGCACTGGGCCCCGGTTCGATTCCGGGGATTTACGTGTCGGACTATGAGCCCACTCAGCTGTTAAATGAGTACCCATTATGGGGTAAATAACTCGGTTGAGCGTGTTGCTGATCACATACCTCTGCACAAAAACCGTCACGATCTAGAAAATGAGATGATGCTAACTTATCTCGAGGCCGTGGTTCAAATTGGACTGTTGCGCCAGTTATTTATTTTTATTTATTAAGTTTTTTGATCCGAGGCACCGTTTACAAATTGTGAGGAGAATATTAAAAAAAGGGCTCAAATTTCGTGGTTTTTCGCCCGCACAACCGCTCTGCTGCGGGGTACAAGATGGCTCCATCTCTTAAGATGAATGTATGTGGACCATTAATAATAATTCCAAACGGCATTTCTCTATCATATTTTGCAAGGTGGCGTCAATTTATGTCGCTTAGCGTCCCAACTATTAAGCAGCGCCAAGCATAACTGCCGAGTTGCTGCACCCAGTTGTTGATAAAGCGTGGAATACAGAGACCTTTCCCACTGAGTGGAAGGAAGGCTCGATAGTCTTATGAACCGGGATTCTATTTTATATGAGCGGCTTTGAGCAGGCATCCCTGAAAAGATTGTGGCTATTATTAAGGCAACATACGATGGCGCGAAATGTCGCGTTTTGCAAAATGGTAAGGTTCGGGGTGGAATTCAGCAGGGGTGCATCCTCCCACGGATTCTATTCCCCATAGTGATTGGCGATGTGTGAAATGCTCCAACCGAAGATCATGTTTTGTAGAATTAGCATCTCATTATTGAGCTTTAGCTGTCGTACTGAGTGTATTGAGTTAATATTAACATGATGCAAGATTTTTAGTTAATTGCCTGATTTCTCATAATTCCAGTTAATCCGTCTGTACTGTTCGCGCGGTAATGAAACACATGACCTAGAAGCAAATCACCAGTGCGATCATCTGATCTTAATATGGTCATGCTTTCTTTTATTGCTCGTGTTGTTGTAGGTCATCCATCATATAACATGATCCATATCATGACTTCACAACTGCCCATTTCACTGTTCAATCTTCACAGTCAGCAGCGCAGCATACAAACAATAATAACGACACTTCTAAAACAAACTTAATTGAAGGCAAAAACAAACAAGATACTCGAACGACGCATATCAATTAATTTATTTGAACATTTTCAATAGCATTGACCTTTAAAATAGTTATTTTGTATTCGACTAACGCCGCAGATGTGTATCACTATCTCCATCTAGTATCTATTGTAGTATCTATCCCAAGTACGAGTATCATATCAGTACATGACTTTATAGTCAGATTCAATATAAATACTGCAAACTATTTTACGCTATTCAGATTTCAAGTTTGCACAAATCAGTTTTTTCCTATTTCAGAGATTAATTCATGATTGATGCATCTTTTCATTCAATCAATGTAATTGTATTGTATGTATGTACACACAATTTGCGAAAAGTATTTTGTAAATGATGCAAGTGAAATGAAATTCATCTTGTATCTCTTGTGGGCATTTTCATGGCCAATATTGCAGATATTACAGATCTGCTATTAGCATTATTGATTGTACTGCTAGATTGGTTTCCCAACTGAATCCAATCTACAACAACTCGTATTGCCTTCTTCTGCTTCTTCGGTGTTAATTTCATAAACAGTTACGACATTTAGCAGGAAAAGTAAGTTTATCTTTTATCTACTCTACCAAGTTAGTATTACATAATTACACAATATCGAATTGCATTCTATAGACAGGCATACGAGTGTTTGGAAAAATCTGAACTTCTTTTTCTGCACGTCGAGCGAAGACCAAGTTTTAATCGGATTTATCCGCCCCGTCTGATATTAAAACATGGCTTGACTATGCTTCCGTAGAACTTTCGCTTTTTTTCTGGAATTATACTTTTTTTCGCGGCCACTGCAAAAGAGTGCTCAGCTCTGGGGTGGAAATGTTAAACTTCAGTTTTTTGTTTGGTCATTTTGACATCACATCCGATAGTGTGTTGTTCTGTCTTTATTATACGAGTAGATGAGCTCTATGGTCATGTTTACAGCTTGCATACAGTGCCCTTTTGATATTCGTTGCATCATTCAGATATCCGCACAAATAAATAAAAAACTTATAAAAATTCATGATATGTATCTTAAAATAGACAAAGAAACAAAAAAAAACTGTCGGTTTCGGATGACAGATTTGGAACGAAGAACCGAATAAATATTCAACGAATACGAGAATATTTTTTACATTAATGCGAATCAAAATATGTAGCTATCGACATACATTTCATGATTATGGTATATTGTATGTAATGCGTATGGAAATCATTAAAAAATTTCGGATTACATGTACAGATATGCAAGCATTTTAATTGAGTCAGAATATTTAAATTTGAACATTTATTTCATAATTTAGAAAATAATTTTATAGCTTTCTAATGCAAATAAATATTCATGACAATGACCAGAGCATAAAGTCGGTTATTTGTTTAATTTAAAAAAAAGAAGAAGCATTAACGCACTATTTACTATGTGTAATAAAATGGTATGATATCACCATCAACATGAGCTGCACCTGCAACTCAATAAGTCTATCCATATTTCACTAGATATGTTCGATTAGGTGTAGGAGTTGCCATGATGCATCACGGCTCACTTGGACCACTTAGACCACTACACTACTGGGTCCGTTGTGGTACCACAAAAAAAATCGCCGCCATTCAAACCTACGTATGAAACCAGCTTGTTGGCGATGTATTTATTATTATTATTATTACAAGTTGAGGCCTTTTTACCCATCCGGTGGGCACTGCGACCAAGGAGAGGTCTATTGTGCCATAGCCCATATTGTTGCGAAAGACTCTCCACCATTTTTACGAACGGCATATTGTCTTTTGCGGGAGCTTTCCTGTCCTGATAACTGCAGGGTCGGGCACCGTGGCCTGTCCCAGAAACTTAAACCTAGCCCGCGCGATTGCCGGGCATTCGCACAAGATGTGCGTAGTGGTTTCATCTTCCTCCATACCCAGGCGACATTCAGCTTCGCTAGATAGGCCCATTTTATTTAGGTGGTATCTCACCCAGTAACAGCCGGATAAGTATCCCACAATAACCCTTAGATCGGCTCTACTCATTCGAGTAGCATTATACTAAAGTACTTGAAGGGCGTTATAAGCTCCTTCGATTGACGCAGCCCCGGAAGATTATGCCAGTATAGCTGCCTTAACTCCTCAGACCATTCTCTAATAACCATTTTGGCTGAGGTGATGCTCAGGACACAGTATGGTTCCGGCCCAAGAAAAAGAGAAGACGAACCCCGCCTAGCAAGTTCGTCAGCGATCTCGTTTCCTTTGATGCCATGATGCCCTGGCACCCAACACAAGATTACTCGGTTATTTGAACTCAGAATTTTCCGAAGTTCATAACACTCTTTTACCAGCTTCGAAGAGGGCTTATGTGAAGAGAGCGCCTTAATGGCCGCCTGGCTATCTGAAAAAATAGCGATGTGAGCACCGCGGGGTTTCTTATCCAAAACTTTCCTGGCTCAGACTTCAATGGCATGAATCTCTGCTTGAAAGACGCTGGGATGGGATGCCATTGCGATTGAAATCCTGGTGTTCGGTCCATAGACCCCAGCACCAACTCCCTGTTCAGTTTTAGACCCATCGGTAAACCGCATAATAAACTGAGGATTAGGGCAGGGATTGCCATTTTCCCATTCCGAGCGATCTGGGATAAGAGCTGACAATTTCCTGCCGAAACAAACCTCCGTGGTCAAGTAATCTGATCTTAAGCAGACCTGCATTCCAGGAATTTATTTTAGAATGCTCATATGACCGGCGTGATTCATGTGTACGTCAGAAGTGAGATGTATTCTCAGAGCATTGATAGCTGCAGATTATTGGATAAAGATGTGTAGCTTAGTTAATCCAACGATGGTACACGTTGGGCTTGTACGCAGCGCCCCAGTGATGCCTCGGCAAGCAAGAGGTTGTAGCTTATTGCACTTTTGTATGGTTGAAGACTGTCGGGTCTTAGGCCACCATACAAGCGCAGCGTATGTCACCATAGGGCGCATCAACAGACAGTGCAGCCATTCGATCATCTTTGAAGTGAGTCTCCAGATCCTTCCAAAAAGATTTCTACAGGCCCACATTGAGCGCCTTGCTTAATACATTATCAATATGAGTGTTCCAGCTAAGTTTCGAGTCCAGTGTTATACCTAGATATTTAACTTCTGTGGAGTACTCAAGTGCCGTTCCGCCTAGTGAAACCGGCCTCAAGGCCAGGTTTCGTTTCCGCGTAAATGGCACAACGACAGATTTATGTGGGTTTACGATCAGGGGGGGGGGGCAAAAACTCCTCTTCCATAGTCCTCCGCGTGGGCGCCCCCTGGAACGGCAGTGGTCACTGACCATTGCCAACCAACGTCAAGCCGCCAGTGATAGCGGTGCGATGATGTGGTTGAGGTACCCCTGTGGTGTGGGGTGTGAAAAAAATACCACGGCCTTTCCCTTTGAGGGCCTGTCGTTAAAACCGACAATCAAAGGACAGGATGTGTATGCCAGCAACTTGCACTATCCGAAATCTTTATATTCTAACGAAACGTCAACTATGCCTCGGATAAGGACTGACTCAACGGTTACGACTTTTAGCTATCGTATAATGACAAAGATTGGATTCTGGAATGTGCGTACTCTCCTGGACAATGGATCAGAAGGTCCCCAGAACGCACGATTTCTTCAATTAGAGAGTGAATTTCTGAGGTACAAATTAAATATCTTAGGAGTTAGTGAGATAAGATGGTGGAACAGCGGAGAATTCATCTCTCCAACGGGCAGCACTGTAATGTTGTACTCTGGTAAAGCTACCGGTAGTCGCCGTGAGTCAGGTGTGGGGCTCCTTTTAACCAGAGCCGCGCGAAACTGTCTCTTATCCTGGGAACCGGTCTCTGACAGGGTCTTGACCGCCAATAATACAATGTTATGCCCCTACTGAACCCGACAATGTCTTGGCAAAAGACTCCTTCTACGAAGAACTAAACGCCGTTCAGAGCAGAACACCTAAAGGTGACATTATAATGGTTATGGGTGATTTGAATGCGAAAGTTGGCGCTGATAACTATGGGCTCAGACATGTGATGGGGAGACACGGTCTTGGTGATCGTAATGACAACGGTGAAAGATTTGTAAAGTTCTGCAACTTTCACAGTCTCTTCATCGGTGGTACTATGTTTGAGCATAAGGACCACCACAAAATCAGTTGGTCCTCTGTTGATCGGCGCAGAACACAAATTCAGATCGACCATTTTGCCATTAGTAAAAGATTCAAGAGTTGCCTCCTGGACGTGCGAAACAAGAAGGGTGCCGATATTGGGATGGGAAGAGACCATTATCTTATGATCGCTAATGTTCGATTGCGTATTGCAGCTGTGCGCCGCCCCAGAGACGAAAGATCCAGGCCCCGCAAATTCAACACCGCTCGACTCAAAAATCCAGCTGTCTTACAACAATATAATGACCATCTTGCGCAAAAAGCGGCTGAGATAACTAGTCGCCCAGATGGTGACATAAACGAAAACTGGGATGCCATAAAAAATGCGTACATTGAAAGCGCAAATACCATCCTTGGCCCAAACCCGGATTGCCGGAATAAGCCCTGGATGTCCGACGCTTCATGGCAGCGGATTGTTGAAAGAAAGGAGCTGAAAGTTCATTTGGCTGCAGCATCAGACGACAATCGAAGCAGCATCGAACTCCTTTACCGTCAGAAAGCTCGAGAAGTTCAGCGTAGTGTGCGACGCGATAAAAGAGTTTATGCCAATTCTCTTTTAGCGTCAGCAGAAGCAGCCGCTAGAAGTAACAACTTAAACGCCGTATACGGTGTCATCAAGGAGTTTACAGGTGGTCGTAACTCCTGCCAACATCCGGTGAAGGATAGTGATGGAAAGCTACTTATCTTGGAAGAAGATCAAATGAGGCGGTGGAAAGAACACTTCGCCGCGGTCTTGAACCGTGTAACCTCTGGTGAAGTTCCCCCTCATATAGATAATTTAGCTAACCATCAAAATGTGCGTATACGGTCCACTGCCCCGACTAAAGAGGAAATAGTCACTGCAATTATTGCACTAAAACGAGGAAAGGCCGCCGGACTTGACGGCATCCCTGCCGAACTTTATCAAGCAGCGCCAAGCGTAACTGCCGATTTGCTGCACCCACTTGTTGATAAAGCGTGGAATACAGAGACCTTTCCCACTGAGTGGAAGGAAGGTTTGATCATCAAACTTCCAAAGAAGGGTAGCCTCACAGACTGTAATAATTGGAGAGGCATTTGTGTGCTTCCTGCCGTTGCCAAGATAATAGCTAAAATCGTCCTGGAAAGACTAAAGGCCCACTTAGAAAGCACAATTGATGAAGAGCAGGCTGGCTTTCGATCCGGATTCTCCTGTGTCGATCACTTTAACACCTTGCGAATCATCATCGAGCAGTGCGCTGAATACGATTCTCCGCTTCACTTGCTTTTCATCGATTTCGAAAAGGCTTTCGATAGTGTGAACCGGGATTCTATATGGGCGGCCTTGCGCAGGAGAGGCATCCCTGAGAAGCTTGTGGCTATTATTAGGGCAACCTATGACGGCGCGAAATGTCGCGTTCTGCATAAAGGTAAGGTGTCGGGGGACTTTAAGATTCTCAGTGGAGTTCGGCAGGGGTGCATCCTCTCACCGATCCTATTCCTCATTGTGATCGGCGATGTGTTGCATGCAGCCCTATCCGGACTCGACAGAGGAATTCAATGGACTTTGACATCTTATCTACAACATCTTGACTACGCTGACGACATATGCCTACTCTCCCACAAAATCATGGATCTGTCCGCAATGGCGTTAGATCTCGAGAGGGAGGCAAGCAAGGTTGGGCTAAAGATTAATACCAACAAGACCAAGGTTCTTAGCCCGCCGTTGCGAAAAAGAAATCCGACACCTATTGCCATCAATATTAATGGGCAGCCTGTGGAGAAGGTGGACAACTTCGTCTACCTGGGTAGGATTGTTGCCGAAAATGGTGGTACGGAGCAGGACATCGCTCGTCGTATCAACCAGGCTAAACGCGCATACGGCATGCTGTCCAAAATCTGGCAGAGCAGTTATCTCAGCATCAAGACCAAGCTGGGCCTGTTTCGCTCCCTGGTACTATCAGTGCTTTTGTATGGGAGCAGTACATGGAAAGTTTCCGTAGGAGTTACCAGAAAGCTGCAAGTTTTCGTCAACTCATGTCTTCGTCGAATTTTAAGAATTTTCTGGCCCGAAACAATATCAAATGAAGAGCTAAGTCGGCGTACGGGTCAGATGCCAATCGACGAATTGATACGCAGGCGAAAATGGCAGTGGATAGGTCACATTGCGGAAGAGTGATAACTGCATTGCTATGCATGCCATGAAATGGAACCCCATTTCCAACCAAGGCCGACCAAGAGGGGGTCCTCGAATCACATGGCGTCGATCTGTGGCAAAGGAGTGTCAGGTACTGGGTAAGTCTTTTGGGGAGTTGCGCCCCATTGCCCAGAACAGAGTACGATGGCGCGCAGGAGTAGTTGACGCGCTATGCCCCGCTAGGGGTTAAGGCAAAGTAGTAGTGCAGAACAATATGAAGGGCCGTTTCTATCACGTCCCCAGCGGTAGATTCGAACTTACCTTTTACTATAATAGTGATGTCATCCGCATATCCGATTGCCTGATAACCGTTCTCATCAAGCCTGGATGGCAACTCGTCGACGACTAAGGACCATAAGAGTGGCGACAGACGAAGCAGCAAACGAAGATTCCCAAATTAACAGTTTGTTAACCCAAGTTTACCATTTGGGTTGCTCCCCAGAGCTACTTTGAAAGAATGTAACTTTCAAATTTTGTATCTGGGTTATTCGGTAGCTCAATATAGTGAAATGAATTTTCCTACTGATTTTGACGTTAGAACAGATTCTAGATTTTTAATTTTTCATCTATTTTTTTTTTTTTGCCAATCAAAGGCATTAAAGTGGCGCGCTCGGCGTCCGTGTTCGTTCGGTAATCGCTCTACTATCTAGAAATTGGAGGTTCGATCCTCGGCGCGAACAAAAATTATCTGTGGGTACTAACAGAACTCCCACTACGCTCCGAGCTTGTCAGTGTAAATACGGCGCAAATAGAAGGTGCATGCTAGCAACTGCACGTCCGAAAAGTAGAGATGTTGACGCGCCCATACCCCTCCAGAGTCAAGGCAATTAACAAAAAGAACAAAAAAATACAAAGGCATTAAATTGACCATGGCGTGCAACTGAATCTCACCAAACAAAGATGAAGGAAAAAAATATACTATTCTCAAAAAATGTTCCTAGTGTTTTATTTTATTCAATACATAGTAGTAATTTTTATATCTGGGTGAATCAAACGCACCTATTAACACCATGCTCCAAGGCGAATCGGATAATTGCTACGTGTGTAAATTAACCAGCATAATGATCTCAACAAATGTTTTTATTTACCTACTACACTTTGGTACATTTGTAATTTACAAGATTGTTTTAAATGTTCTTTAACGAGTACACTGTACGACTGCTTTTCAATTACAGCCTGCAGCCATTCCAACAGGTGAAATGTGGTTCATTACCTGGGTATGCATTTCTCTACCCTCTGCAGTTAACATGGCATTGTAGATAGACAAATGTATAAAACATATGTACACCCAGTGTACAACTATTCACCTGTACGCTTGGTAACTTTTTATTTGCATATTTTAGAAGCGCTAAACAAACTTTGGAACGTGTGAGGACTGAATACAAAAGAAGAGACAACGTACTGATAACTTCACTTTTCAGGTGTATAATGTAGCAGTCAAGGAAAAGTTTAAATTGACTCTTTCTTTCCTTTTGGGGTAATAACAAGGCCGTTTACTTAATTTTTCTCTTTTCTTTCTTATTAATGCGAAAAATTTCGTATTAAACCGGTGAAGAGAACTAAGTGTTTTTTTTAACGCTTTCGAAAGCTTTAAGTAAAGCGTGCACATATATATTTTGTAATTTCATGGATACGCTGCGGAAAATAAATGTGATTTTATCGACTGCGAATGCAGAAATTGTCTTAATTTGCATACCACCAAGTTGCAGATACATATACTGCATAGAGCCGACTAGCGAATAGTCGGTAATTGCTCTAATTGATTCACTGAAATGAGGTGTGCATGGTAGATTTCAAAATATGTATATTGGACACATAATGTACAGTATTGGGAAATGCACGAAAAACTGGGTTACAACTACCTTGCCTTAATTCCTAGTGAGCGTAGCACGTCAACTACTCCTGCGCGCCATCGTACTCGGTTCTGGGCATCGTACTGCTTCCAGGACTTACCCAGCGATATACCCTCTTTCGCCACAGATCGGCGCCATTAGATTTTAGGACGCCCCATTGGTCGGCCATCATAGGGAATGGGGTGCCATTTCACATTGCATATTCAGCAATGCAGTTATCGCCCTACCGCAATAAGTGACCTATCCACTGCCATTTTCCCCTGCATATCAGTTCGTCGATTCGTATATGACTCGTACGTCATTTGATATTGTTTTGTGACAGACAATTCTTAAAATTCGACAAAGACTTGAGTTGACGAAAACTTACAGATTTCTAGTGCAGATATGGAAACTTTCCATGTGCTATTACCGTACCTGCACAGACAGTACCAGGGAGCGAAACAGGCCCAGCTTGGTCTTGATGCTGAGATAGCTGCTTTGCCAGATTTTGGACAGTATGCCGTATGCGCATTTAGCCTGGTTGATACGACGAGCGATGTCCTGCTCCGTAACCCCATTTTCGGCAACAATGCTACCCAGGTAGACGAAGTTGTCCATGACGTCCCAGTGTTCATTTACGTCACTACCTGGGTGACTAGTTATCTCAGCTGATTTCCGCGCAAGATGGTCGTGGTGCTGTCGTACGACAGAGGCTTTTTTGTGTCGGGCGGAGTTGAATTCGCGGCGCCTGGATCTTTCATCACTTGAACGGCTGCTATTCGCAATGGAACATTAGCAATCATAACATAATATCACTTCCCATCCCAATATCAACGCCCCTCTTATTTCGCACGTCCAGAAGACAACTTCTAAATCTTTTGCTAATGGCAAAGTGGCCGATCTGCGATGTGCCGATCAACGGAGGAACAACTTGAACATTGCCTAGTAGCTAAAAATAACAGGTGCAATCGCTAACTGCTAATTGATGTTAAGGACATGTTCGGACCGAACCAAATGATTTAGAGGAAAGAGCACCCCTTATCTGGTATTTATATAGGGTTTCTACTTGTCCGGTTTTTCATACTAGCAAGGACACCAAACCACTTGAACTGACATGGATTTGCCTGGATCAATGACCGGTCAGTTTTTTTTGTATGGAAATTAATTACGACCCAAATGAAACGAACGCACCTAATTCCAACAAAGATACTATTGCTAATTCAATAAAATGCATATAAGAGGAAGCGCATCCGACCAGTATCATTAGCATTTAAGTCAAATGCAGATTGAAACTTGAAACCTGAATCAGTTTGGCTCCCGGTGGCTTCAGTGCACTATGAGTCGTCGTTCGAAAGTGGAAGTAAGCGATTTTTCAAAATCATAAAACCTCATCTCCTTCCGACCATCCCATCCATCTGCCACTGTCAAAATCGGCAGTCATTTTAACATCATTATACGAGTATCAACAAAAAACTATTGTCGTTAATTTTATTTAATTCCATACACTCATATGAATAATAATCTACTGCCAGCATAAAAAAAGCTACACGTATCCGTAAACAAAATCGTTTCGTCCGTACTTGAGAAAAAAAAACCACTTAAATTTTCTTGAAATACCTTTTGTTGTCGTTGAAAAGTTTTTTGAACTTCGTAAATTCCTTTTTGTGATAGCCACATGACGTCAACTTTAACTTCAGAATAAGGACCACGAATGGCGGCCCTCAAGCTTATTCGTGGCAGTTAATTAGAAGAGTTTTCCATAAAAAAATTGAAACTACCCGCCTGGACAGAGGGTGAGGTGAGTACATAATATGTTACACAAAATGAAAAAAAATTCACTGTCATCCGCAGTAAATTGTTAGACAGTGTAGTGTAGTTGCATCATGCACTTGCACTACTGCACTAACTACTATTAGCAAACTGCTTTTTTTCTTAACCGGCACTGTGTCACTGCTATCAAAACATAATTAGCACAGGAGTTGTATCGGCAACTTTCGGTTAAACTGTCGCGAATCTTATAAACTCTCACGGCGATTTAGGCATGCACATCACACACGCACCACAAATCGACATCTAATCACTAAGCATAGATACAGGTACTATTCGTACAGGTACTACGAGTATTCATTGTTTTTATTTACACAATTGCTTTATGCGCGAAGAAACCGCTAGTTGCGGTCGCGTGGGACCAGTATCAGTTATAGACTGCGCTTGAACTCAGTTTTGGGCAGTACGAACTATGGAGCCAAGTAAAAGTTGGCAATGTTAATATGCTTTTGCAAACCGGTAAGTAGCAGTTGAACAGAATCTCTCGTACGAGTACATAAGTTGCTGGACTCTCGTAACGATAGTGTACGATAACTAACAAAAATTTCGCTAGAAGTAGTATCGTTCATTTCTGAATGCAATCGGCTTAATTGACTGTACATAAGTTATAAATAATAGACGCCTGTCCATATTTTGTCTTTCTACATATCTTTTCGGCAATTTAAGAATACAGTTTGATAATATTTTGGATAGAGATATACTGTAAGCCGATTAAAACAGATGGGGCTAAGTTAAATTGGTGTAAGACCTAGTACCATCGAACATTTACGTTTAACCTACTGGTTGTTATAAATTACTCGGTTGGGACAACCATTGGCGGTTCATAGACCTTTTGAATCGTACCAAGCTCGAAACAATAACACATCGATCAATTAATCCCGGGACTAACTACAAAAACAATTTTTTTTTTCACAGAATAAAATTGTTAAAAAACCTATATGACTTTCATCACTGTGGCGCTACAACGCGACCTTGACCCCCTGGATCATTTTCCTCCAACTATCTCGCTCAACTGACCGCGTATCCTCCAATTTCGGAAGCCCAGCAGTTGTTCGGCGTCAGCATCTACAGAGTCTTCCCAACGAGTTCTCGGTCTTCCTCGTAGCCTTGCTCCGCTGATGCGTCATTTTAATATTTTTTTTAGGCATGCGGTTATCGCCCATTCGTTCTGCACGCCATACCCATTGAAGGCGTTGTAGTTTGACGATTCTCTAAACTTCCAGCTCCTCGTACAGTTCGTACATTTCATGGTTGCACCGGATGCGCCATCCACACGGTCGCAAACTACTCCGAAAACTCGCCCAAAGGACCTTTCGTTAAAACGGGGCCGGCTAAAGGTCTATTAAATGTCTTGAGACCTCAACATACGAAATTTCAAAGGATTTGATCTGTATTTTCATGCCTAGAGAAATTGAAAAATGAAACCGGAATATAGAGGGCTACGCCCGCAATCCGAGGGTTTTGTAGCAAGCGCTTATTTTGGTATATAAATATCGGCTCCTTGCTCTTCTTGATATCACTCAGATGGATAGAAAAAACGTAATTAAAATGTCTTACCCACTTACATTTTACATGCTAATTCATATTACGTGATTGTAACGAAACTTAGAACATATTATTGCTTAAGGTGTTGGTTATGGTTGGCCATCAGTACTTTTGACCTCGAACGTGTTTAAGGCGTGCAAGGGTGTGCTAACTGTAACTATACACATAAACTATTATTGACCTATTCTGAGAAGATATACAAATTCCACTATTTTCCATTTTATATATTTTTCGAAACCCACTTCCTGTAAGTTTTCATAATTCTAAGTATAACGGTCTCAAAACGCAGGCAAGGGCGGGGGGGGGTCAAATTACGAACTAATATTTTCTCCTCCCCCACAGTTCCCCTTTCTATAAATTTCGAGAAAATGCGAAAAAATGGAATGTACTCATTATTACCTTTCTCACGACACCTCATTTGCTTATACCAGTCGATAAAAAAATTTGACCTTAATTTCGCCTCTGTGTGGACCCCCCCCCCCCCCCTTCTACCCGGTAAAGTTGGCCAATTAAGACACAGCGCCCCCAGCAAATCTTTACCCTTTCAAAAATGATTAATTAAATAACTGCAATTCGCACTACGAAAAACAACATGAAAGTGTAGTAGTACTCACACCTATGAGGCCGGTAGGTGTATTTTTTGTGTGGATAGTGTCAAAATGCCGAACTTTAAATGAATGTACTATTATTAAATATTATGTGATTATAACGAAACTTAGAGATATTATTGCCTGTGATGTTGGTTATCATTGCTCATCAATATTTTTGACCTCGGGTACGTGTAAGGGGTGCAGGGCTTTGCTAACTGAAACTATAGAAATGTACTATTATTAACCTTTTCTGATGAGATTTCAAAATTCTAGAAATCTAGGTTTTCTACACTAGTAAAATGGCGCTTTTCTATAAATTTTCATATTTCTAAGTATAACGGTCTCAAAATGCAAGGGGGGGGACAAACTCGGATGACATATTTTCCCCTCTCCCTCTTTTCCCGTTTCTTCAAATTTAAAAAAAATTTCAAAAATGGAATGTACTCGACGGTAACTTTCTTATGATACCCCACTTGCCTGTACTAAACGAAAAAAAAATTTCGACCTTCATTTCCCCTTTATGGGGACCTCCCCTTAAAGTTGACCTATTACGACGATTCGCTTTCTCCGGCGATTATAGTAATTCTACACATTCCTACAAAATTTCATGTATGTAGCTTCAGCCGTTCGTGAGATATTCCATGGACAGACGGACAGACGGACAGACATTTGACCGATTTCATAAGGGTTTTGTTTTACTACAAAACCCTAAAAAGACACCTGACCCAGAGAAGTCAGAGGAACTGATTTGGAATTGGGATGTCATTGAAAAACCGTAGGTCTCTTAACTACAATAATTCTTATTTATGTACATGTATTTCGGGAGCGACTCACTCCGTTCCTGAGTACTTGGCTACTAAACCCAGGTATTACTCATACATTGGTCAACTTAAATAGGAAATTACATACAGTGGCGGACAAAAGTCTACGGCAGTACCTCATATTGAGGTTTTGGTTAATTGGAAGCTTTAATCAAAAATCCGTTGATGCACATTTTTTCAGTAACGTAAATATATTAATAAAAAAACGAAAACAAAAACTTTTTATAACAAACTTAAAGAGAAATCCATAAAAACATAAAAAATTGAATGGACAAAAGTCTACGGCAGTCAGTGCTGGCTGACTTATACACAAAAAATTTCCAACTAAACCTAACTGTATTTCTTCGAAATGTGTTTATTTGATCTTACTGCCATTCAGTACATGTGCGGCTGCAACTCTACTATAGGTTTATCGCTAGTTTCGAACTGTAAGGGCCGCAAAATGTCATCGCGAAAAGAAATTTCTAGTGATGTCCGAAATTTGATCGTCCAGTATAAAAAACTGCTCGGAAATTGCGAAATAACTGAAACTAAAACGAAGTTCTGTTTATACCTTTATCAAAAAATTTTAAAGCAGTGGTTCCATTGAAAATAAGCCGCGAACTGGCCGACCGAAAAGCTTTCACGCAGAGACATTAGTTCAATTTGAAAAGAAGTGAACAAAAATCCAAAAATAAGTGCTCCAGATTTGGCGAAACAAGTAGCTGCGGTAAGGAAAAAGGATGTCCATGCAAGAACAATCTCGATAGCATTAAATTTTAATGGGTTTCAAAGCAGAATTTCACGTAAAAAAACCATTAATATCCGCAAAAAACCGACTTCTGCGGCTAGGGTTCGCCAAGGCCCATATCAACAAGGACAATGATTTTTGGAATCGAGTAATTTTTACCGATGAGTTTAAATACAACATGTTCGAGTGTGATGGTCGCATTAAAATATGGAGAAAAAAGAATACGTGCATTAGAGACCAAAAATTTGATTCCTACTGTCAAGCACGGTGGAGGTAATGGTATGGTTTGGGGAGCCATAGCTGCATCTGAGGTCGGCAGATTGGCTTTTGTTGAAACTACTATGGACCGCTATGTTTACAAGAACCTGTTGGAACAACATTTAAGGGCATCAATTGAGAAGTTTTGCCTTGGAGGGAGCTGGATTTTCCAAAAGGACAATGATCCGAAACACACAGCAGTTTTCGTCAAGAACTGGTTGTTGTACTACGCTCCCAGGCAGCTGAATACGCCTCCCCAAAGTTCGGATTTAAACCCAATAGAACATGTATGGGAGCTTCTGGAGCAGAAAATTCGGAAATGTTGCATAAAAAATAAAAATTTGTTGAAGGAAGCGCTCATTACAGAATGGGAGAAAATTACATCCGCAGAAACTGGTAATTTAGTCGGATCTATGCCCCGAAGACTGCAATCAGTAATTGATGCTAAAGGGGGTCCAACCAAGTATTAAGCCAGCAAATAATTTTAAAAATTCCGAAACGTTTAGTTGGAAATTTTTATTGCATAAGTCAGCCAGCACTGACTGCCGTAGACTTTTGTCCATTCAATGTTTTATGTTTTTATGAATTTCTCTTTAAGTTTGTTTTGAAAAGCTTTTGTTTTTGTTTTTTATAAATGTATTTACGTTACTGAAAAAATGGGCATCAATGGATTTTTGATTAAAGCTTCCAATTAACCAGAACCTCAATATAAGGTGTTGCCGTAGACTTTTGTCCACCACTGTATATGCAGAAGGGTTTACAAGCAAATTTATTATATCTATATATGGACTCAAGCGCGGTTTTCTTCCTGGGATTTCTATTTTGGCTCTTGGTATGTTTTATGGTTATGCGGGTCTGCTTACTAGCAACCGGATTAACTTCGATGTGAAATTACCTTACGTCTTCACGTAATATTGCCAAACTTTCCCATGCATCGAGAGTGTTGGGTGGTGTTTTCACATAATGCAGCAGTTCCAAGTTGTCCTTCTCAACTGTATGGTTTTCTTCGTTTACAAGTGTTGCGACCGACAACCTTATTGCGTTTTTCCTTGTCGCGCGGTAAATACCTCGCTCATATGCTCGTTGTATCTCGTTGGTATGAGGCGCTGGTAGAATGCAATTCGATATACTATACAAAAAACCGACGGCGACACGGAAGACAATAACAGCAATATCGAACCACACATATGCACAAAAAATTGCTACCTGTAACAGTATGGTACACAGACTCATTACGTACCCATTACCACCCGCAGGATTTCAGAAGGAAAAGGAGTAGACAAAAAAAATATGTACTCGTTACGGCAGTCAAAAATGGGTATAAAGTACACTACACAAAACGACTTCTAAAAAAGAAGATCTTCCGTAAATCCAGAAAAGAACGCTCGACGTTGTTCGGTCAAAGCAATTAACAACAACCCCATGTGTGATTACACTTTGCTCTTTTAACTCCCTAACACATTACAACACAGGTGAAAATTCTCTCATTCTCAATCATTATCGATAGGGAAGATTCACTTGAACATGTAAGCATTTTATTTTTCAGGGCATGCGATGCGATAATCACTACTACTGGCATCCAAAGTGCGACCGAAATATGCGATTATTCATCCTTACAAAACGAGGACTTCCGTCCGAATTAAAAGTTCCACTACAGCAGTCGTTTAAGCTTTGGTGTTTGGCTTCACGCCAATGTGCCTTTTAGACAATTGATAGATGTTTTCCATGGAACTCACGGTGGCTGCGGCATAGCCCAAGAAGTGGATTGGGAAGGTATCTACTACTCGTCTCAATGATTGGATTGGATTGTGTCACACGATGGGTTTAAAAGAAAGTATTTAGGATCACAACACCTGACAGCAGATAATGCAATTCGAACAGTCGCAGTCGGTGAGTCTGCGACTGTTGCATCGTCTGCTGTCAGGTATTGTGATCTTAAATACTTTCTTTTAAACCCATCGTGTGACACAATCCACAGCAAGCTTATAGTTGACCTGGGTAACATTTTTCGTTCATAATCACCTTTCCCAGCATAGTGGTCCACAAAACGCACCTAGTATGGTTCAAATGACCACTCCAGAAATTCTGGCAGCAATTTATTAATTTTACTTTTTCGCAAATGTTTGGGGTTGTAACATAGCCATTTGGTGATGCTGGTTTTCACACCACAAATTCCATTTGATTGCAAACATTTCCCCAAAAACTAAAGTGTTTTTTAGACACAAGACCAATCAGCCACGAGACCAGCAGCTGATTTCATCGCTGATCTTGCAGCAGATTTTCTTTGCTGGGCTCGTGGCTGGTCTCAAAACATGGCTCATGGTTTGCTTCGCAGCAGGTCTCGTGGCTGATCTGATCTTATCAGATTTCGTGGATGACGGGTCTTGTGTCTAAAAACTACTGAACATCTAATCTAAATTTTTACTGCCCAACAAATTTAAATAACGATGCAGTCATCTGAATAATTTTGCTGGGGGAGATAATTAGAAAACATCACTGTGTTAACAATGTGTGCGAACTGCGAATCGTTGTGCTTTCGTGTACCAGACATATTTTAACACTGCGAATTATTGAACGGATATATTTGCTTTCAAGTTTAATTAGCCAACTGGAAGCTAGTGTTTGCCTGAAACAATTTCATAATCAACATTGAGTTTCAAAGTCACCGAATGTTCGAGTTGGTATAGGAATGTGTGCATACTCGTACATACTTATTAACCGAAATGTTACAGAGATGAGTTCCATCATTAAGCTGACTAATTTCCGTCGGCGGAAGTAAAGATACATGCGAATGGAAGGCTGCATTTGACGTTGAATGATCATAATACGAGTACATTTGCGGCGAAGGGTTTAGCTGGGCTACCTCCCAAAGTGCATATGGACGGTAGTCGTATCTGTAATGACAATGAGCGCATTAAATAGTTGAGTCCTGTACGTGAAATAGCAGGTCAAATCAAGTTTGACTGTAGGGCACTGCTCACACGGCCATACTCCAATCTCGAATACTCGACGACTGGGATACGGAGACTCGAGACTGTAGCTGCCCGTCATTTTCACACGACCACGACTGAAATTGCGAGTTTCCTATCAACACACTCAGTTCCCTCCATACCCCGGATTTGCTTTTATCCAGTCTGCTTTGCGAAATATAGTATCATCAAACGCATTCAGTCGCCCTCAACAAATCTGATATACTCCTAATAACCAAGATAAGTTACTATCAGCCTTAACTCTTTGTGGGGCATAGCACGTCAACCGCTCCTAAGAGGCCTAGTTGACGGTTTCGGATAAAGCATGTTGCTAGCATACACATCCTGTCTATTTAGTCGCATTCTGCGAAAGGCTGTGATTTATTATTACACCCACACCACAGAGAGAAGGCAATAAAAACAACCATGGTCATGGCAGGATTCTAACCCATGAACCGGTAGGAAGAAATATTGGAGTGACATCTCAACGCACTGAGCTAGCGGCACCTGCAAAGATAAGTTACTTGTTCCGAGACCAATCCAGCAGCGAACACTGATAAGTAAGTTATCATTCCTGCAGTATCGACATAAAAAAAATATGGCGAGAAGTCAGCTAAATACGGGTGTTCTGCACTGACTCAAGTATACTACTCAATCGCCCTAACCCTTTGCGGGGCATAGCGCGTCATCTATTCCATGTGGCCAGTTGACATTTCGTTGACATAAACTGGTTTCGGAGAATGCTGTTGCCAACATGTACCTCCTGCACATCCATGGCCACAAACGTCGTTGTGGACGGGATTCGAACCCGAAACGCCGGTAGTCAAATATGAGACTGATGCCTCACACACTGCGCTACCGGTCGCCCCAAAAGATACATCTCTGGCATAGTTGCGTACATATGTACATAAAAAAACCAAACCAAAAATTAGTCACTAGGCCGTAAATAGCCAACAGCATGATACTCTCTATACTGAGAAATATCAATACAATTTTCGACCCCTGCGAGCATGTCATCAGGATATGTTGTATGAAATTTGAATCCAATTATGTTGTCATTCACCCATGAGTGATGTTACAGCTAGGACATTCAAATCAGGCTCACGGCGTTTATTATACTATCATGGAAAAGCAAACGTGTATAAGAACGACAATAAGGATGAGGCTGTATATTATTTGCTGTGATTTATGTCAATCGAAACTCGATAATTTATTGACCAAGAGGTGTCCTGACGTACATAAATTGGTGAAATATAATTCAATGAGTCAAATCTGTACACGTGAACACGAACTGGACTGATTGAATTCAGCATACATAGAAACTGTTAAAATTAAAAAATGCTCCAAATTTGCATAAAAAAGGTAGTTTTCCTGTTTTCGTGCAGTGTGGTAATTCAGGTTTTTTTTTATTGTAGTTTTGTGGTTTTAGTATCCATTTTTGCGACACTCTCGGGGATAAACTTAAACTAAACACTTTCTTTAAATAGATAGCTAGGACCGTGGAACTCAGGTGGGTTGCGGGTCATAGCAGAGTTTTAGGTAAAGAACCAAATTGCTAACGGACTAGCCAAAGAGGGGGCTAGTCTCGAACGACGGACGACGGACAACCCAAGAGCAGCCGACGCCAATACAAACGAGCAAGAAGATAGTGGACGACAGAATGTACGAAAAAGCCAACGCCAACTGGCTTAACACAAATGCCTCCAGAATAACGAAAGTATTTTGGACCTCTTATGGCAAAAGGAAAACCAAAAGCCTCTTAGGACTACCCAGAAGTCAGTGTGCACTACTAGTGGGCATACTAACGGGCCACTGCTTGATAAGAGGACACATGTACAGACTAAAGCTAATAACTAACGATGGCTGCAGGAATTGTCAGATACCAAACACGAACGAAACTCGAATGCGAATGTCCTGCACTTGCTAGAAGAAGACTAAAGTGCCTAGGAGCTTACTTCTTCAACGACCTTGAAGGTGCTGCAGGACTCAGTTGGAGAAGCCTCTTGAGTTTCGCCAATGAGTCAGGTTCCTGCCAACTCAACAACGATCTTCTGGTAAGGACTAGCAACGACACGGGATGAGTACCTGAAATATGTGGTATCGTTATGGACCGCAGCGGTCTATGCGGAGCCATTAGGCTGCAACTCTAAATTACCTAACCTAACCTACCGTCTTTAATTATAGCAATCTTTTACGTAAGAAGCTTCTTTTCTCAGATTAGTACTTCTTCGTTTTCAATGTCATAGAAATAAAAAACGCATAGCTCCCACACATAGCTGAAGACTCCAGCAATGGGGGAAGAACCAGAAATCTGGTGACAATCGTGACAGATAAGAAAACGACCTAACCTTGTACTTAAGTGAAACTTGTATGAGCAAACATTTTTCTGAGTAAATGTGATATGATCAGTGTAAGGCATATACAGGTCGACTCGACATCGAAGCGACACGATATACTTTTCTCCGCACACGGGTCAACTCGGAATAGGAGCGACTGCTACTTGAAGTTGAATTCGCATTAGGGTTCATTGTATCAACACATTTATGATGACATGAACACCAAAAAAAAAAACACAAATTAAATTGTGTGCGATTTTCAAGTATTTTCTGAAAATCATCCCCATCATGTTCGTCGTGCTCTACTTTTTCCGTTTCACACAGGTCGTTCGCTTACAGCAGATCTCGAGTGATAGTTGAGACGATGTCGAGCCGACCTGTGTATGAAATGTCTAACTGAACTCAGAATTTTTCAATAGACACAAATTTATTTTCCCGGCTTTTAATGACTCAGTTTATCGTTTAAAAGAATCGAGGTTAAAACCGAGTAAACCTCGTTTCTTTTTAACCATGAGATGACATGGTTTTTCACCGATTTACTATAATTTAACCAAGAGCCGGTTTACTCTTTGATCCGGGGAAACGCTTGCAAAACCGGTGTTCGTAAAAACCGAAAACCAGGTTTCAAATCTTGTGCCGAACTGACCTGAACTCTACCCACCACAAAACCGCATCCACTGCACACATCCTGGGTATAACGCAATCACGTGGGTCACCCCGTAAGTTGTTATAGATTCGTAGGTAATCCGATTTCGGAGTTTACCTTTAATTAATAATTATTTCCCCTGGAAATTCCACTTGAATTCCAAAATACAAGTCCATACTACTTTGGTCATTTCATTACAAATACCAAGGAATATCATCGAATTTCCAGTTGTACCCTTTCATGTCATGTCAATTGCATTAATAATTGGCCACAATCTAGAAGCCAGCATGCATAAGTGAGCATTGTGCCAATTGTCAAGTTCAAGAATTATTCAAAATTGTCTAGTCGGAAGCGATAACGTCAGCCCGTAAATGACTAATGTCGATAGGGCGTCCAATTGCTCAAAACTAGACTCCACTACCCTTCTTCATTCTTCCACTTCTGTATCTATATATCTGGATTATTTTATGTAGCGTAACCGCCGTGGCATTGACAAAAGTGCCTTCACTGGAAACACAATAGAGTCCTCGCAATGTGACACCTTGAATATAGGCAAAATAGCACGAGTAGCAACACATAATAGCTCTGCTACGTGACTCCTAAAGGAAGACACGACTCGTTGGTTTCGGTTGAGACGTTGAAATTATACGCTGAAATAGGGATTGATGGTAATGCGTTCAGCATTCTGGAAGGGTGAATAAATTTGTGTTAGCGGAGAGACAGGCGGAATTCTATGAGATTCGTCTATGTATTTCAGTTTAGATGATTGAAATATTGTTACAGTTATGAACGTTGTTCGGACTGAGGAAAAGGAATGCTCACCAGGTTAATCTTGGTAATGTCCTGTTTCGAGAAATGAAGACAATTTAATATCCCCGACTTATTTTGTAAATCAACTCAGAATGTCGTCATTGTTTCTCGGAAGAGTGAAGCAGGCGAAGCGATTCATTTAAGTAGGATCAACTTTAGTCTGTCACTTATTGGAGCCAAGAGATATGCTTAACTGGAACCTGGCTTAGCTTTTCTATTAACAGTGGTGAGTTATTGGCGGGTTACGAAATTTTCACTGTCACTGTGTTTATTCACGCATAAGCGCATTTCATAGTTTTTAAGAATAAAGTGGAGTGGGTCATTGCGAGTCTAAGTCAATAGGAGGAGGTAAGAGGAGCAGGTCATATTATGACTAGTTCGAAATGTCTGTCGAGCTCAACATAAAAAAAGAGTTAAAATTAGTTTAATAAGAAAAAAGAAACACAACGATATAACTTTTATTTTTCTTGTAGTCGAGATCAGAAAAACCCTAAAATTCCTGCTCCCGCGGCTGGTTACTTTTTCCCGCGTTACATGTTCAAATCCCGCAGTATTTCGCAGAAAATCCGCTCATCTGGCAGCACTGATCCGGACGCGATTCCATATAAAATGAAATATTTTCGCTTTTCTTGCGATGACCGCTTCTAATAGCAAATCATCGCACGAGGCGCCATCGCAACGTATCGCCGCGATACAAAAACAACTTGCTAAAATGGAAAAATAATTCGAAGCAAAAAAGTAGAGACCAACTACCAAACCATCTGTTTCTGTTATGTAAATTTACATTTCCACTCATCTAAGTATCTCAGATATTGGGTTTCCTTTTGTAATTCCACTTAATCCGTCAATCCATGTTTGCATCTGTTTGTTGTATCAATTCCTATGAATTACAATTTTACTGGCTCGCCCCTTATCTGTCAATTTCCGATGAACGAGAACCAAAAAAGTCAATGCAAATGCGGTTCAAGAATAATCAGCAAAAATGTAGCCGAATACACAAAATAAACATTTCAATCTAATCAATCTATGCTAATATCTATTATAATTTCCAAGTGAAAACCGGAGCCAGTTTTTGAAGGGATATCGTATCCTATGTAAACAAGAAACTTTGGAGATTCGATTCAATATCCGCCGGATGCATGCTTCGGTACGCGAACCTGATATCAGAATATTCCTATATGATATCGAAATTTTATATCTGCAGAATGTCTAATACATCCGTCTTAAGTCACTCGACCTTGACAAAGTCCTATCCCGATGACAATGAAAAGGCACTTTATAGACATTTCGTGATTTTCGCACCTTCTCCGATGTCAAAAAGGAAACAGGATCTCAAAAGAATTCATGAGACATGAAATCATATGGGAGGATAAATAATACGTATGTATGTATGTATGAGTATTCTGTTTCTTGGCTACAAAAATCTTGTGATCTTGTAGTTCATTCTGATGCGAATATGTATCAAGTGCGTACATCGCGAATGAATAATGCCGTAGAAATGTAATATGGACTCGAAAAAGCAGATGAAAGGTAGTAGAAGTAGTATTATTTTTTATGATGATGAATGCAACCCATAAATTAAAATAAACGAGAGCGAAGCGAAGTTTCGGTCTCTAGCGTACATACCCTAGACCTGTGCAGACCTAGTGGAGGCACCAAAATTTCAAATAGGAAACAGTCTCTCTAATTGACTTGGGGCATGAGCGCGTTAACATCTCTAGCATGCCTTGTTGACGTTTCAATAGCATATCTATTGTACTTTTCGGAAGTGCAGTTGCTAGCATGCACCTCCTATCCGTGCCGTTTTTATACTGACAAGCCCGGAGCACTGTGAGAGTTCTATTAGTTCTCACAGGCAATTTTTGATCGCGCCGAGATTTGATCTCCGAGCTCTAGATTAGTATCGTAGAGCGGTGACCGAACGATCACGGCCACCGAGTTTTGACAGAAGTTAGCCGATGAAGGTACGTTGAAGGAACCCTTTGTAAGGATGGTGCATGCATGCTGGCAACTGCATTCTCCGAAACCAGTTTATGCCAACGAAACGTCAAATGGGCCACATGGAACAGTTAACGCGCTATGCACAAGGGGTTAGGGCAATTGAGTAGTAGTATATATGTATTTTTTCCTGGTGTCCGACGTCAACCACTTTTCTCATTCCAAGTACTACATATGTATATGTAGTTCGCATTTTTCGAGACACACAGACGAGTAGATCGATTCGCTTACGTGCCGACCTATGGACGACCCGTGCTCGGATCTCCATACATTTGCTTGGGATGTGGAGTTCGAGTCGCAGACGAGCCGATTACGAGACAAATATGAGACGGCCCGTCTGCGGACGGCCTATCTTTGCAGGACAATTTTAGCTATTATTTTAACCTTCATTTTCTTTACGAAGACTTTATTGGGAAACTGTATTTACACCCTTTGTATATGTTTGGTGTCAACTCAACTTGAACAAGGCTCTCATTGCTAGATTTCAATAATTCCTTGCCTAGAAGAACAAAAAATATTAAGCGTGGATTCCTGGAGTCTGGTATTCGCTTACGCTGCCCAAACACTTTTACACGGACCAGAATAGGTTCGTGCAAAAATGTTCCGGCAGTTACATAATAAATTAAATGAAAAATGACGACACATTACTGTCAGGTCGTGTCAATGTAATGTTAAGAACTGAGTTGAGGAGGAGCCCACAAAATATATTCAATCAACTTAATTGGGTACAGTCTCTCTAATTTTCGCTGATGTACTCGTACACCCCAACGCCTGGATTCGTCCAACCATAGAGACATTTTTTCTTTGTGCCTGGATCCTAAGTCCTTAACTACACTCACAAAAATAGTAATTAAGGAGCCATTCAAAGAAATCGATTCGATTCTTCATGTTGACAAAATAGGGAAGCAAATACTGCAGTTTTTGGGTCATGGGGCCGATGTTTTTATCTGTCTTGAACGATGAGTCGGTTATGGTTTTTCGTGGCTAAACATCGATCGTGGTCACACAATCAAAGTTAGGCTAATTTTTCTAAATTACCATTATCAATACTAAATACTAAATGTTAAAGTCATGTTTTGGGAGGTAAATTTAAAAATTAATTGAAACTAAATCAGAATGTGTCAACCCAAATCAATTCGATTCAGTCGCTTTGTACAATTTATTCCCTAACGCGGTCAGCATCCTTACTTTCTTTCTTAAAATAGTACGTACGCACACCATCATCAAAATTCACATACAGAAATGCGTTTTAAACAGAAAAGAACAGTTTAAAAAAAAAAACTATTTTATTTGTTCAAATTAAAAACAAAAAATGTTTTTTAGCCAACCCTATTATTTATCAGGCAAATTTTATATACAGATCATATTCGACATATTTTTTAATCGTTTTCGATTTTGTTTTTCGAAATCGACGTTTCCGTGTCGATGTCTTAGTACTGCTAAATTCCTAAATGCCACTCTTCGAAGCCCCAATCCCAGGCCTTTTTGTAGAATGTCGGAAAATATATTCTCCATCATCGTATTCGTATCTTTCACACTACTGGCTGCTCACTGCCAGATTGCAAAATGCGAGCAAATAAAAAAACACAAAACACAGAATCAATTTTCCAATCCGAATGTGAAACATAGTCACGAGGTAAATTTTCCATGCAATATTTATCCTCTGAATGGGGAGAATAAATGCTGGAGGAAAAAGTGGTTTTGGCGTACGTTTTAAAAAAATAAAGGCAACCAGAAATTGTATGGCCAAAATAGTTGTTGGGTGTATGTATAAATAGAGAGGCAGATGGAAATAGTTCAAGGTATGTGAATCAGGCGAATGTTCTGAGTTGAAAGTGGATCTAAAGGGAATGGTACAAAGGGCTTCTTTGTTGTTTTTTTTATCCAGAAAATTTATTTTTCCATTTGGAATTCCGATGGATCCTATACGTAATAGAAGAGAGATTCTTTTTTCATTCAACAATCTTCTGGATTTTAGATACTTTTGTGCATGTCAAGTGGTTTCTCTACATGCATGGAGAATGCCAATTTCGTGATTCATCGCGTTGGCGTAGCCACGGTGCCCCCCATGAAGACAAAAATCTACATTTTAATATTGAAACAGCTGGATACAAAATCTGTAGCTATCCTGAAATTCATAGATATTCAAATAAACTACGGTTGCAAATAGACTTAATGTATGGATACGCAGGCTTTGCAAATGGCGACGCGACGATGCACAGTGGTGCAATAGCGGACGAAAGTCGAAAATCAAAGTGTCCTGTCGGGAGGTAATTTTTATTGGTTTTGATTCTCGACTATTTGGGGAATAAAGTTTCAATTTGCATTTTTCCATATTTTTTTAGTTTTCCGAAAAAACCGCATGTATTTCGTTTCCGCTCCACCATCTGCTGTAACTACGCTTTCGAGGTAGCAAAAATGTCTGCCCCGAAACACAAATTCCGTTCTGTCTTCCTGGATCCAAGCTCAGCAAGGTTTGGCAGCATTGATTTTCAGCCTCGCGTTGCGACTTTCGCGTCGCAGGGCATCCGTCATTTGAATTACATAGATGATCCGATATATTTCAAAGAAGACAAATCGTCAGCGTAATCCAGGTGTTGAAGGTATTCAAACAGCTTCCATCTGATATCTTTGCTCTGGTGTTCATGAAGCGCGCTGCAGAGTACGTTATTAATGGCAATCAAAAAAAATATAGGCTATAAAATGGAGCCTTGCCTCACTCCGCTATATACCTCCAAGGATTCCGATAGCTCACCCTTATGTAAAACGTGACGTTGGGCTCCCTAATAGGACGCCTTGATGATAAATATAATTTTATCTTGTATACCTCTCCTACGTAAAGCCCTCCAGATATATTCCCGGTCAACGCTGTCAAACGCCTTCTTGAAATCGATGAACATGAGATGTAATGGGGATCTCCATTCTGCGGATTGTTTAATATTAATTCGGAGGGTTTTGATATGGTCGCTACATGAAAAGTCCTCGCCAAAACCAGCCTGTTCATCCTTCAGTGTGCGGTCAAGTGTATGCTCGATCCGGTTTAAGACTATTTTTGCCGTGAGTTTGGAGACTGCGGGGATAAGGCAAATTCCACGCCAATTATAATCCTTCAGGTTACCTTTCTTCGGGATCTTAATAGTGACGCCCTTCTTCAATTCTTTAGAGAGAGTTTCGGTTTCCCAACACTCTTGGATAAGGCAGAGAAGAACATTCGCAGTAGCGGTGATATCCGCCTTGAAGAGTTCCACCGAAATTCCATCTATCCCCGGGGCTTTACCCGCTTTCATCGATTTAATAGCCACAGTTACCTCCAGTTTAGATGGGGGGCTGGCATCAACTCTAACGCTTCTCTGCACGCCTTTCTGAAGAGAACCGTATTCAGCTCTAAGTTGATCTTTGACTGCGTCGTCAGTAGCTGAATTAATTTGTTACACACTACACTGCATTGTACAGCCACAATCCATCCCTCATGCCATGCGATCGCTCTCATAGCTTCCGATCATGCGATGCCGTCGCTAGCCGCAGTAGCTAGTAGCTACTGTGTTTAAAATACACACAAATAGTGCTCCGTGCTGGTCGCTTGATCGTTAGTCCTGAACTATCGTCACGATAGAGACCGTAAGAGCCAAATTGTTGATAACTTAGTCAGTTTGAGATAAGCGAGATGTAATTGTGTATTAACAATAAAATAAATGCATTTTCAATGTACTCCTTCATTGCCCACTAGCGAAATCTGCAAATTTTTTATAAAAATTTTATTTTTGCGGAACTCGGTCATAAAATTATTCGGGAACTATAGAACTCTTTATTTCCAATCGATTTTAAAGTGGACACACATTAGCGTTCATGTGGACGCGGGACAAAATTGACGCACTCTGAATATACCCCGTCCAAATTTCGGGGACACACACTGCAATCAAATCTATCGCGAGTTAGACGTCATTTTTATAGTCAAGTTCAATGACGAACTCAATTTTCACTTATCCGATTTAATTTCACACGCCGTCAATGCAAAAGATTTGCATAAACCTTGGCGGCCGCCAACACGTAAAAACCTTTTCTTTGTTGCTCCTTTACACTGACAATAGAAAACATAGACAAAATTTGACTCCGTTAAGATCGGATTTCGCGCACAAACGTCGCAGCAGTCGGGTGGATTTTGGACAAGTTGAATATCCAACTACTGATGGGCATAATGACTCTTTTCACTGTGCCAGCACATAAGCTCTGACTGTTTCCAATGAGTCGTTCAAAAAGAGTCATGCAAAGAGTCTGAAACGTGTATTAACCAACATAACATATTTAATAATCGGATCACTATTTCCCATGAAAACGTGGTTGCCAATCTGGGATGGGTGACCCCAACTTTTTTTTAAATTTTTTTGACCCCAGATTCGGAGTCAGCGACCCCCCAATGCCCTTTATTTCGAGCCAGCCAGATCGGACCACTATTTCCCATGAAAACGGATTTGCCAATCTGAGATGGACGACCCTAATTTATATTTAGAAGTATACACAATTCGTGCATTGCATACTGCATAGAGATGATTATCTAAATCAGTGATGGGATTGGTTTGGTAGATAGATAATGGTGGTTTTAGTTTCAGATAGATATTAGGATGGAATGTATGTTGCGGAGTTTAATTTGAGTATTCATTTTACAGTGTGTCATTCTTAAATTGAACGACTCGGAGGCTATGTCGTTGTGCCAAATCTTTCGCTCATTCTGTTGAGTCGTTCAAAAAGAACGACTCATTATTGTGCTACACATCACTATATCCAATTTGGATTGCGGTGAATTCCGCAATCTCAACTTGAACCCCACACACTACGAATTTTGGACTGGACGCGGGACATCCTAGATTTTGGACGCTAGTGTGTGGCGACCTTTAAGAATTGAACCAATATTTATATGATAAAAGGATGCGTGCGAAGTTTACACCCAAACATTTAACCATTAAAAGCCTAGAACTATCGCCGCACCCTTTTGAGAACTCTAGAAATGTTGCGAACTGCTGCTAATAAGCAGGAAACTCTTGAAAAATTTCAACTTTTTCAAACTCTGGATGCCAACTTCCTGGGGATGGAAAACTTCATTCAGTAAAACTCCATATTTAACATGTTCTGAGTACGATTCGTATTATTCAGAATAATCAAAGTCTTAACAACTTGTTAAGTTCTGAAGAGCGACTTATCCGTCCGCCACTTTCTGGAAAATGCCTTAGTTTAAATACATCTCGGGAATTAAGTTGAGATCCAGATTGTTTTTCTGAATGAAAAGTTCCCGAATGCAGAGAAGACGATGTGATTTCACAGAAGAAACTTGTTGCCATACAATCGTTGTAGAACAAGTTCGATCCAATTACGTACGTAGATACTATGTACATACTCGTATATGTACATACATACTTTCCATCAACGTTAGCACTGACTGATTTGAGTGCCTTTTTGATTGCACTGAATTCAATGAATTCAAGATTCGATCTCCACGATGAATGAGATTGCGTCGTATATTGCCCGTGTCCCGGTTGATTCTAGGTAAATTTTGTGGTCTAAAATCCTCCTACCCTGTGTACATTATCCTTCTTGCTTGATTCGTCGGTTGAATAGGCTCCAATCGAATCGATATGTAAGTCACGTTTGCAATCAATCTTGCAATTCCCAAATGTACTGTATTGACACACGCGTCTGCTTTGATTACACCTTCAGATATCACCGTTACAAAGCCGAATAGATTTCCTTGAATTTCCGCACACAATTCAATACGTTCACTGCTTCACTTTCAATTTTCATGGAAAACTTTTTTTTTTGTTTTCTTAGAACTCCACTGTATGTATGTACTCACACGTATCTGTAGATACTTTTGCAAGGATGGATGAAAATCGCACAATTGCCGACACGAGACCACTTAAACGACACAAAAACAACCACTATCGTATAGTGTTATCAAGTCACGGAACGCTGCACTGATTTCAGGATCCAAAGTGATACTGTGGGCTTCGCCCTTCACCAGTGCAGTGATAGTGATACACAACACGCTGTTATCATTCCGTAGATGTGCAGAGAGAAGAAATAATGGTCACACCGAGACGATGATAGAGAATCTTATTTAGATAGACGACGAGATAAGAAAAACAAACTAGTATGCACAAAACTATGAAATGGAAAATGTATCACAAAAGAAAATTGGTGTCTATAGACACCCGAGACTCTGACAATCCGGCTTTCTATGCCGGACGTACTGTAACTGTAGCCGTAGCTACCATTCGGCCACAATACGGTTTATTTAGTTTTCCACACGTTCACTGTCACTCCTCTTCCTCTTTCAGAATGCGGGAATGGTGGTGGGCATATATCTCCGTTGAGAAAAAGTCGGCAAACTTTTCTCGAAAACACGCCTGAACACACTTTTCCTCACATTTGTTTACATTGGAACGAGAGGCGGATATTGTGTGGTGGCGGAATGTGAAGAAATAGACGACCTTCACATCTCACATACCACACGTACGTTGATTTACCGAAGCGACTTGCCAGCCCAGTCACAGTCAGTGATCATCCAGCGGTGAATCGGCTCCGGCCCCATGACAAACCGTAGTCACTGCACTAGTCACAAATGGGCAATCTTTATGAATGGCACACAATGAGGTACATAGTAGGTGGAATCTGTGTTGTCAATTTCGAAGACCTTTGCGTGGATATTTAAATTTATTATGGTTTCAATTATTTACGAATACTCGCGATTGGGGCCTAGTACGTAATAAAACCTACGGAATTTGAAGCTAATGATGCCTGCATTCATAAATGGTAGTGCTACCGGAGTGCTCCCATTTTTAGGGTTTTGTAGTAAAAAGATACAAAGTATCTACACTGCATGCAGATACATCGGAACATGGATATGTCTATGACTACCGACTGCGTGGAACCTGTTGTGTTGAAGATATCGACGTAAGTTTTGTAAAGATCCCAGTATAGTTATACTGGATGAAATCATTCGAAAAAACACGTCCCACGCTTTCGGTAGGCATAAGACATATCCATGTACCCATGTATCTGATGGCAGTGTAGATACTCGTCATAAATTCTGCTTTGCTTTGTCCTGTCCGCTTGGGCTCCTTTCTCTCGCGGGATCGTTTCGTTTTCGTTTGCATCGCGTGTGTGCAATATTCACCTCCTCTCGTGCACCCTGTTCCATCTACCCGTTCAGTACAGTTTGCAGACTGCAGCCTATCAACATTTCGCTGAGTACGTTTCTGCTAATCGCAATCACGCTTCCCACCATCTTTTCCCAATCGGACGTGTATTGTGTTTGTGTATCTATTGCAAAATCGCTCCCACACTATCCGTCTCATCCCGCTCCTTTAATCAACAGTCCGGGTACGGCACACACAATCCGTTTCTCAAGTAACGCGTGCCACTCTATGCGATTGTGTCCAGCAAACAGAAAGGGAAACTAACAAAAGTAAACAAAACATTCCAATACACGCACAAAGAGAATGCACAAGAAAAATTTTGTAATTTTTACAGAAGGGGGGGGGGGGGGGCATTTGATCTTCTGCAGACCTCTGAATGTACATCATGTCACGATGAGCTGCTTGGAACTATAACATCCTGCCACGAATATTTCTCTATTTCGGGGCTTGGGAGATTTTAACTCGCGCAGTACGAATCCGCCATTTTGTTTTATGATACGTTTATTGCATGTGTGGTGGAGGCCACATTGTGGGCCAGCCAGACCTCAAATCGCCGCCATTGCAAATGCACAACCATTTGGATAGAATGAACTTCATCCGCGATGGCTCTCGCTCTATCTCTATCTTCGGGGGGCGGGAGCTATGTAATGTACACACTCTCATATTGCGTCTGCGCATGTCCAAATGTTAGTCGAACTGACTACTTGCTACCTTTTCTGGGACCCTATTGATTCAGATATGTAGTACAACGTGCGCTATTTTATTTGTTTGGATTCCAGCCATTTTGAACATTTTGGAATTTTTGCGGAAGGGGGGCATTTGATCTTCTGCAGACCTCTGAATGTACATCATAACATATAACATCCTGCGACGAATATTTCTTTATTTCGGAACTTGAGAGATTCTAACTCGCCTAGTATAAATCCGCCATTTTGTTCTATATGTTTATTGCACGTGGGGTGGAGGCCCACATTGTGGACCAGTCAGACCTCAAATCGCCGCCATTGCAAATGCACAAACACAGTCGCTGGATCACCCGATTTGGATCGAATGAACTTCATCCGCTCATCTTCGGGGGGGCGGGAACTATGTACACTCTCTCAAATTGCGTCTGCGCATGTCCAAATGTTAGTCGAACTGACTACTTACTTACTACCTTTTCTGGGACCCTAGTGATTCAGATAGTACAACACGGGCTATTTTATTAAATTATGAATGGGAATTGGCGGAAATTGAAGGTCATTGAAAGTCCGCCCGTTCACCCGTACACTATGTTATTTCTTGCCGTCCACAACGTCAACCTTTATCGCTATCAAATCAACATCCCAACATGTACACACAGGATCCCCGCAAGTGCACCGCCCGCGCGGATCTACAAGCAACAGCCATGCACAATGACCACTTCACTCAAACGACATGCAAAACCAGAAAAGAAAAATTTTCGATGGGCTTGTTTCCTCTTCTGACCCCCGAGTAGAAAAACAGACATTTCGTGTGACGGACTGATTTTTAGGATGACCCCCAGCTATAAGACATATCCATGTCAAAACAAAACCCTTATGAAATCGGTCAAATGTCTGTCCGTCTGTCCATGAAATATCTCACGAACGGCTGAACCTACATACATAAAATTTTGTGGGAATATGTAGAATTACTATAATTCGCCGGAGAAAGCGATTCGTTGTAATAGGCTGACTTTAAGGGGAGGTCCCCATAGAGGGGAAATGAAGGTCAAATTTGTTTTTTCATCTGGTATAGGCAAGTGGGGTATCATGAGAAAGGTAACACCAAGTACATTCCATTTTTAGTATTCTCATCAAATTTGACAGAAGGGGAAAAGAGGTAGAGGGGAAAACATGTGATCCGAGTTTGTCCCCCCCCCCTTGCATTTCGAAACCGTTATACTTAGAAATATGAAAATTCGCAGGAAAGCGGCATTTCACTAGCATAGAAAACCAAAAATCGTAGAATTTTGATATCTCATCAAAAAAGGTTAATGATAGTACAATTCTATTAATACACCCCTGCACCCGTTAAGCATACCCGAGGTCAAAAATACTATAAATATTATTAAATATTATGTGATTGTTATGAAACTTAGAGATATTATTGCCAATGATGTTGGTTATCATTGGCCATCAATGAATGAATCACATAATATTTAATAATAGTACATTCATTTAAATTTAGGCATTTTGACACGATCCAAACAAAAAATATACCTACCGGCCTCATAGGTGTGAGTACTACTTTCATGTTGTTTTTCGTAGTGCGAATTGGGAGTTATTTAATTAATCATTTTTGAAAAGGTAAAGATTGGTTGGGGGCGCTGCGGCGTAATTGGCCAATTGTACCGGGTGGAGGGGGGGGGGGGGTGTGGAGGGGTCCACATAGAAGCGAAATTAAGGTAAATTTTTTTATCGCTTGGTATAGGCAAGTGAGGTGTCGTGAGAAAAGTAATGTTGAGTATACATTCCATTTGTTCGTATTGTCTTCAAATTTGTAGAAAGGGAACAGTGCGGGAGGAGAAAATATTAGTTCGTAATTTACCCCCATCCCCTGGCATTTCGAGACTGTTATACTTAGAATCATGAAAACTTATAAGAAGGTGGGATCCGAATAGCAAATAAAATGGAAAATCATGGAATCTTTATATCTTCTCAGAATTGGTCAATAATAGTTTATTTCTATAGTTACAGTTAACACACCTCTGCATGGTTTAAACACGTTCGAGGTCAAAAGTACTGATGGCCAACGATAACCAAAACCTTAGGCAATAATATATTCTAAGCTTCGTTACAATCATGTAATATGAATTGGCATGTAAAATGTAAAATAAGTGAATAAGACATTTCAATTATGTTTTTTTTTTATCCATCTGAGTGGTATGAAGAAGAGCAAAGAGCCGATATTTATATACCAAAATAAGCGCTTGCTACAAAACCCTCGGATTGTGGGCGTAGCCCTCTATATTCCGGTTTCATTTTATTCTTGTTGTCATACAGTACAGAAATGAGAGCGCTCTCGTAGCGCTACCAATTTATGAATGCAGGCAATGAGTGCTTCAATTTAGCAATAAGTATTAATCGAGGTGGATGTTTACCATCTTGTAGAAATGTGAATGAGATCAAGGCCCGTTTCCGGCTCTACGAACTATCTCCCAATGACCCCCCCCCCCCCCCTATGTTGTATGTGATTTTGGTTATTGTTCCCAGAGGCGCCGACTGTTGAAAAATATTGGGGGGGCACAACAATTTTTCATAATTTTTTTATTGACTGTCGGATTGCCTTGTTGTGTGAACTTTTTGTGATGGTATCCTCACAATAAACTGATCCATTCTTGAAATAACAATTAACGTATCTCTTGCACTTAAAACGTGGACTGATGATGGGTCCACGAAAAGAACGGTCCAATAACCATAGCTAAAAAAGTCGATGTTTTAAGGCAGGCAAATATTCGATGTCGATACGAATGTATAGTCTCATAGAGTCAATCAAAATGCTCTCACAATTGAAGGGAGCCAATTTGGAACCGACCATGCAAATCATCAGCGTCGTATGGAAATAAAATTTCTTGTTATACCCTTCACGGATGTGATAGGGTATATTAACTTTGTCATGAAGTTTGCAACGCACAGAAGGAAGCATCTCCGACCATATAAACTATATATATTCTTGGTCAGTATGATGAGAAGAGTCGATTAAGCTTTGTCCGTCTGTCCGTCTGTCTGTCTGTTTCTATGCAAACTAGTCCCTCAGTTTTAAAGCCATCGAGCTGAAATTTTGTACAAAGCCTTCTTTTTATTGCAGGCTGTATATATGTCGGAACCAACGGAATCGGACCACTACGTCATATAGCTGCCATGGGAACGACCGGTCCAAAAATTCGTCTTTGTGAGAAAAACTTTTTTATTTCTAAAGATATCATCTTCAAATTTTACATTAATCAACAATATCTTTAGTAAAATCACATTCCCGAATTCGGTTGAAATTGGACCACTACGTCATATAGCTGCCATAGGAACGACCGGTTCAAAAATTTGTCTTTGTGGGAAAAACTTTTTTATTTCTAAAGATATTGTTTTCAAATTTCACATTAATCAATGTTGTCTTTAGTGAAATCTCTTCCCTGAATTTGGTTGAAATCCGACTACTCTATCACATAGCTGTCATAGGAACGACCGTTCCAAAGGCAACTTTTTATCAGAAAAACTTTTTTATTTCTGAAGATATCTTTGTGAATATATATATATATTATTCAATCATATTGACTGCTAAGCTACATTCCTAAATTTGGTTGAAATCGGCCCAATATTTCATATACCTCTTATAGGAATAGTGAAATCGGAACAAGTTTACTACTAATTTCAAAGTGGTAAATGTACCACAAAACACAACGAAGGTATGATATCCTTCACGTTTCGCTAGCCGAAGGCTAGCTTGTTTGTTTTTAATAATGAAGCATTAAGATCCAGGTCATTTCATCAAGCATTTGCTGACCAACTAACTATAAAGCTTTTTTGTTTATTAACCGAAAATAATTTTTTAAATTTTAATTAAACTCAAATTCAAATAATTTACCGTCCACGTCTTAAAATAATTTAGCACAAAAGATCAATTAAGTTTTGACAGCATCTTGAGGAATCATAACCAAATTTAACGTCGAGTTTTAATACCTCAAGACGCCCCCCCCCCCCAATATTTGGATTGAGGGGGCAGAAAGTGCCTTGCCCCCCCCCCCCATAGTCGGCGCCTATGATTGTTCCAATGTTAAATCACCCCAAATTTGGGGTGGTAATTCGCAAAATTACCCCAAAAAATCGATTATGATTTGGAGGAATAGTTCCACATGAACAATAACCCCAAAAATGCAAAAATTGAAAAGAAAAAAAATTAACAATTCCCCAAAATTTAAATATGGGGGGATATCAACAACAAATTGAATAAACTCGATATCTCGAATTTATTTTTAAAATAACTCGATCTCTCGGAACCTTGATATCTCGAAATTTTGATAACCCGAAGTTAAACCTTCTGAAATTCTTCCCTATGTAACGTGGCGATAACCCTTTGCAGTCGTCGCTTAGAATGCCTCGATGATCCCTTCCTTGATGTAGATGAGATCGCTTCACTCGAACCAGTTGGCCACGTCAGACTTAATCGTCAAGCTTAAACCTGCACAAATCTCGCGGGCGCCTGCTGGTCGCCATGCATGAGGACCCTCCGGGGCAATTTCTCCGTTTGTAGAAAATATGGACCAAATACCGCAGGCACGTAAATGACATTCTATCGAAAATTAGGCGCCCCATGTGTCGAAGAAAGTCGAGCCCAGAACGTGTAATGTGTTACAGCTAAGCGCAGCTAGCGGCTTCAGTGCAAAAAAAAACACATAATTTATCGAATGTATAAAGGGCCTCAAAAGTGTCTGTTTTTAAAAACATCCGGGCGCTCCCTGAAAGACTGGACCCGGGGGAAATACCCCCCTTCTCAGGCCTGGTGGATTTCCGCTTTAGGGAATACAAAACTGCCGTGTATATTGAGAGTGTAATACCGTAAATGGAGGGCAAAGACCTTTTCCATAGTCCTCCGCGTGGGCGCCCCCTGGTAACGGCAGTGTATCAATTCGCTGACGGCCAATGTCTTAGCGATAAGACAGTTTGGAAAAGGCAGATAGCTGTAGCCTGAATGGCTGACGAACACCTAAGCGTCTCAGGTCTAGTAGGATGGAATGACTTGCGTAGTTGGACCTGCTACATAGTTGTGTGGGCTCCAGCACGTTTATTAAACCATCTGAAGCAGCTATCTCCGAGGCCATCCCCTGAATGGGGTTAAGCGACGTGCTGACAACTCGTCCTTGTAAAAACCATTCCATGTCAAGAAACCTGGAACAAAAGCCTCGGATTGGACGGATCAACAACGACGACCACGCAAACGAAAAAGGATTATTCTTTCGGATCCTGGAATGTACGCTCCCTGAACAAACCGGGGGCCGAGAAGGCCCTCCTTCAACAGGTCGAAAAGTACAAACTGAGCATTACTGCAGTCCAGGAAACAAATTGGCTTGGCAGCGAGATTAATGACAAGAAATCGCACACAATTTTTACAAGTGGCAAACCATCGGGCCGCAAGGAGTTTAGAGTAGCATTTATAGTGAACAATCACCTCAAACCGCATATTACGGACTTCAAACCCATAAATGAACGGCTGTGTGCGATTCGCATCAAGACTCGATTCTTCAATCTCTGGCTCATCAATGTGCATGCCCCCACTGAAGTTAAAGAAGACGCAGTAAAAGACGAGTTCTACGCCCGCCTTGAAACTCTCTTCGACTCACTTCCAACAAACGACGTCAAATTGCTGCTGGGAGACTTTAACGCGAAAGTCGGGAATGAAAGTTGGCATCGGGGGACCTCTGGAGGCCACAGCCTCCATGAAGAATGTAACGATAACGGCCAGCGACTTATCGACTTCGCCTGCAGCAGGAATCTAGTCGTAAGCTCTACGTGTTTCCCGCATCGACGCATTCACAAGCAGACCTGGAAGTCTCCAGACGCACATACCGTCAACCAAATTGACCACGTCCTCATTTGCAGGAGATGGGCGTCTAGTGTCATGGATGTCCGCTCCTATCGAGGAGCAAACTGCGACTCAGATCATCACTTGGTGAAGACGACCTACAGATGTAGAATTTCCTCAGTGCACCAGTCAAGAATCAGCCCTCCCAAAATCTTTGCGGTTGATAAGCTCTTGAGTGATGCTACAGCGGTGGCGTATACTACCGCCCTTGAGGAAAAACTATCACCTATGCTACACAACATCAGCCACACAGGCGTCCATGGGTTCTGGGAAGAACTCAAGGGTACCATCAAGGATGTCGCAGAGAAGGTCGTGGGATATAAAGCCCGGCGAGCGCGAAATGACTGGTTCGACGAAGAATGCAAAAATTCACTTGACGCGAAAAACGAGGCCTACAGACAATGGATTCAACGAGGAACCAGAGCCAGAAGAGAAAAATATGACGAGCTACGGCGAATATCGAATAGAATAATTAGATGTAAGAAACGTAAACACTTTGACGAGCAGTTGCTGAACATAAACGAAAACTTAGCTAATAGGAACACCAGACAAGCGTACAAACTAGTAAATACAATTAAGAACGGCTACCAACCCAGGACTAGCCTTTGTAAGGACAAGGATGGAAACATCATCAGCGACACCGATGGTATTAACAAACGATGGGCCTCTTATTTTGAAGAGCTTCTAAACCGACCATCTAACATCCCCACACAGGAAGCTCTCGACGATATTGTTGATCTAGGCCCACCCATTCAACCCCCGACAGTAGAGGAAGTTGATCTCGCGTTGCGGTCACTAAAACGAAATAAAGCGCCGGGCGCTGACGAGATTCCAGCTGAACTGCTAAGATTCGGTGGAACGAGTCTAGTTGATGCCATACATCAATTACTCCTGCGAGTATGGGAGAACGAGGAGATCCCAGACGATTGGCGCAGAAGCATCATCTGTCCAATTCATAAAAAGGGAGATAAACTGCGGTGTGAGAATTACAGGGGCATCTCACTAGTTTGTATGTCCTATAAAATTTTGACGAAAATTCTGGAAAATAGAATAAAACCGTACGCAGAACGAATCATTGGCGAATATCAAAGCGGTTTCAGACCTGGTCGCTCCACAACCGATCAGCTCTTCTCAGTCAAACTGATACTCCAGAGGTGCTGGGAATACAACGTAAACGTATACCAAATCTTTGTCGACTTCAAGCAGGCATACGACAGTATCGATCGTGGAGTACTGTACAACATCATGCTGCAATTTGGGATACCGGCAAAATTAGTGCGACTGACAAAGATGACGATGACCAACTCCGTCTCACAAGTCAGGATATAGAATAGACTTACTGATCTATTTGAAACACGCACTGGTTTGAAACAGGGCGATGGACTGGCACCGACGCTCTTCAACCTAGCACTGGAATACGTTATTCGGGCCATGAATATGGACAACAGCAAGACTCTACTCATCAAGTCGACACAATTAGCAGCGTACGCCGACGACATCAACATCATGTCCCGAAGATTGGCTGACGCAGAAGAACTTCTGCATACGCTCGATACCGCTGCAAAGGAAGTTGGATTACGTATTAACGAGGGTAAAACTAAAATAATGATGCAATCGGTGACAAGGACACCTGCACAACCGAGCATCAACGTGGGGGACCTCAACATCGAGTTCGTGAACAACTTCATCTACCTGGGTTGCAACCTGTGAAGGGACGCCAACGAAACTGACGAAATCAAGCGACGGATACAGTTAGCTAATAAGACTTTTTTCTCGGTTCTCCCCATAATGAAATCGAAACATGTGCACAGAAACACGAAGCTCCGCGTGTACAAAACCATTATACGACCAGTGCTATGCTATGGCTGCGAAGCATGGACCCTAACTCAAGCCTCCGAAAACATGCTAGACACTTTCGAACGTAAGGTTCCACGGCGAATTTTCGGGGCTGTTTGCGATCGAGATGGATGGCGCATCCGGTACAACCATGAGTTGTATGAAATGTACGATGAGCTGCAAGTCTCGAAAACCGTCAAACTACAACGACTTCAATGGGCAGGGCATGTACAAAGAATGGACGATGATCGCATGCCTAAGAGAGTAATGAATGCAGAACGAGTCGACGGAGCGAGACTGCGAGGACGACCGAGATCTCGTTGGGAGAGCTCAGTAGGTGTGGACGCCGCACAGCTGCTGGGCTCCCAAAATTGGAGGACGCGGTCACGTGACCGAGATAATTGGAGGACAATGATCCAGGCGGCCAAGGCCCGACGTCGGGCTGTCGCGCCACGATGATGATGAATACCGTCAAGTGAAATAATTTCAATTCGACGTTATTTAGCTTTTGAAAAAGAAAGGTAGCTATTTGCATTTGTTGCCTTTTATCCCAGTTCGTGGATTAAGCAAAATTAAATATACAATATATATGTACTTTGTTTTAAATTTGATTAAGCTGGTAAGCCTATCATGGACCACTTTATTCTGCGTACAGCCTCCGATTAATTTAGATGGCTAATTCCTTCCGTCTTCTCATTTGAAACATTTTTCATATTGAAATTGTATGCTGTCAAACGTTCTTTATTGTTAGAAGAAGCACTTCTTCCCCCGGTGTTTATTGTTCTTCGGCATTTGATATGCCTGCGCGCATAGGACAGTGTACCTATGAGTGGCGATGAATGGGTGGTTCTTTCTCTTGAGGCTTGAACCATTGATAACAAATGTTTTTGTTTGTTTGTTTGTATGGTATATTTTAAATGGAAGTGCGATAACAGATACAGACAGTGGGTAATTCTGATTTCAACATCTGTCAATGGTCTTTACGTGATAAATGTTATTTATGGCTTCCTTAAATCTTTTGGTGCGAAGAATGGTTAATGTCACATATAGCAAATATGAATAATAGAATGATAAATAAATAAATAATGAATTATTTTATTGTAAAATTGAGTTACATTTAGTAGCTTGGAGAAATTCAATAGAGGAAACTTGATTTGTCCCGTTGTGGGGCTTGAACCACAAACGACCGTGTTTCGAGTAGCAAAAAATGCCCGGTGCGTTACCGAGCTAAGCTACAGACGCATACTAAGTTGATGTGCAGAATGAAACCAAGTTTGACAAAAATTCCAATTTCACTGAAAAAATAATTCACACTTGCACATTGCGAGAACACTGAATACCAACAACCAACAAACTTTTACTCTGAATTTTATGAAATTAATTTTAAAAGTAAGGGTAAAGTATTAGCTGCGACCAGGTATTTATTTGAAAGTTCTAGCTTGCATACTTCTAGAGTTATTGCATTTTTAGCAATGTAAAATGGGCGTAGTATTCGACTTTGAAACGCAGAAAAAGCCTGTTTTCCAGCATCGAAAGGGCTATAACTTCCAGAAATAAAAAAATAGGATAAAATTATGTTAACTCAATTATTACCATTAGTGATGTGTAACATAGTAACGAGTCGCTCTTTTTGAACGACTCAACAGGATGAGCGAAAAGTTCGGCACAACGACATAGCCTTCGAGTCGTTCAATTTATGAATGACTCACTGTAAAATTAATTCCCAAACTAGCCCATCGCATAAATATTATCCAACGCATAACCAATCCACGCTCATTTCTCAATACATACCTATATAATGTACTACAATACATTCATTCACTCATATCCCATCCCAGTATCTATCTAAAAGCAAAACCACCATCATTAACTACCAAAGCAATCCCATCTAAATCCATTCATATTCATCTCTATGCAGTATGCAATGCACGCATTGTGTATACTTCTAAATATATACGCAACAACCCATGCTGACTGCAAATGCAAACATATCAAAAATAATTTACTTACGTCGCGTCCCACCGCACAGCCAAGTTTCTCCAAATACAGAAAACAATCCCAACATTCTAAAACAAAAGTATTCGTCTTACGTATCATCATCTCAAGCTCAACTTTAGATGAAACCAAACAAAAACCCATAGCGCCCACTTCCACTACAGCTACAGTGTAAAGCAGCGTTCTGACGGGGCCAATACGTGACATCGTGGCACGCTTTCGATCTCATGCTTGTATCGAGCGTGGACTGGAAAGTGAACTGCTTTTGCCTTGGGTTGTGGACCGTTCACATGACCACTATTTAGTTTATCCCATAAATCATTCTGTTTCAAGCAATTACACCACTACTATACCCTATTTTTAAATAAACTGTTTTGTGGCCATAACTTCTGAAATATAAGGAATTTCGCATTTTTGACACCATTTTGACCCCCCTTTATATCCTCCATCCGGGCTGAGGAGCATCCATCCCCACTATTTGGATGCTCCTCAGCCCTCTCCCTGCCTATCCCCTTCTCCCTTCTCTATGTAAAATTCGTTCAAAAAGAGCGATACAAAATCGTACCGCACAATAAGATTCGTTCAAAAAGAGCGACACGTTCAAAAAAAGCGACACGTTCAAAAAGAGCGACACGTTCAAAAAGAGCGACATGTTCAAAAAGAGCGACACGTTCAAAAAGAGCGACACGTTCGAAAAGAGTGACACGTTCAAAAAGAGTCAAAAGAGTCAATTGTGCGGTTCGATTTTGTATTGCTCTTTTTGAACGAATTTTTTTGTGCGGTTCGATTTTGTATCGCTCTTTTTGAACGAATCTTTTTGTGCGAGTTGATTTTGTATGCCCGCCCCAGATTGGCTGCCCCGTTTTCATGGGGAATAGTGGTCCGATCGGGCTGGCTCGAACTAAAGGGTTTTGGGGGGTCGCTAAGTCCGAATCTGGGGTCGAAAAAGTGAAAAAAAATTAGGGTCGCCCATCCTAGGCTGGCAGCCCCTTTTCATGGGAAATAGTGGTCCGATCGGGCTGGCTCGAACTAAAGGGTATTGGGGGGTCGCTAAGTCCGAATCTGGGGTCAAAAAAGAGAAAAAAAATTGGGGTCCCCCATCCTAGGCTGGCAGCCCCCTTTTCATGGGAAATAGTGGTCCGATCGGGCCGGCTCGAACTAAAGGGCATGGGGGGGGGGGGAGGGTTTCAACTCCGAATCTGGTGTCAAAAAAGAGAAAAAAAAGTTGGGGTCGCACATCTACGACTTTTATTGAATATGTTATTACCCAAGTTTCAGACTCTTTGCATGACTCTTTTTGAACGACTCTTTTTGAACGACTCTTTTTGAACGACTCATTGGAAAGAGTCAGAGCTTATGTGCTGGCACAGTGAAAAGAGCCATTATGCCCATCACTAATTACCATACATTACCATAAAATAAGGAATTTATTTTTAAAACCGGACAAATACATTATGCGCGGAAAAATTCAACAAAAATGTGATAGAATTTTTTTTTAAGCAAAACAAATTTTGAATTTAAAAATTTTTAATAATTAAACAATTTGTTTGATTTGTACCAACTAAATTCTATATTTTAGAGCGACATATTAGCTGCGATTCTCATTTTATTTCAGTGTTCTGATTATCGTAGTTTTCAAGATATCGAATTTTTAGTCGTGTGAGGCGGGTAATTTTTAAGGAAAAGTTAAATGCCTGTGGCAGCTAAAGGGTTAAGAATTCGAAAAAATGTTCCGTGATATTTTTAGTGGAAATTGCATGGAAAATCACGTGATGGGACATTCATCCGGCAATATCCCTGTATGGTCAAGATGGGTATCAGATGACACTAGACTACTGATGAAGGTATTTTGGGTACAGAGGACATGTATCTGTTGCTCAATAGATGCTATATCTGTTGGTCTGTAGATACTGTATCTGTTGCTCAGTAGATGCTGCATCTGTTGTTCAATAAAGTAAATTAATCGTGGTGGATCAAAATTAAAATGTATTGGCATAGGACGGGTCTAAAGTGCCGATGTACATCATCACTCTTTTTCTGTCATTATTAGTTGATATTATCGCGACTATCTCTCTCAATTGCCCTAACCCCTTGTGGGGCATAGCGCGTCAACTGTTCCATGTGGTCCAGTTGACGTTTCTTGGCATAAACTGGTTTCGGAGAATGCAGTTGCCAGCATGCACCTGCTGCACATCCATGGCCACGAACGTCGTCGTGGACGGGATTCGAACCCGAAACGCCGGTAGTCAAACATGAGACTGATGCCTCAATACACTGCGCTACCGGTCGCCCCTATATCGCGACTATACTACATATACATGAATATAGTGCTTTGAAAGAGGCTTTACGAGTACATATACATGGAATTTTTTTTATGTGTTGTCTCTAAATGAATATGCCCACCGAGTCTCAATAGATCTTCCCTTATATGCATTCCGAAAAACTTAAATACAGGAAGTACAGCTGGATTTAAATTGAATCTTAAATATTTTTTTTAACATATCTTTTCAGTTGAATCCCCAACTTCGTACATTCATTATTTTTGTGGTCACACTAAGCAAAGCCGGTTAAAACACCTAACACTATCTACTTCAATTTTCCCTCCCACAGTCGGTCGGCTTGAATATTAAGTGGTTTCCACTGTATCCTGTTGGGGAAAACCAGAAATAATTTGCATTCTTTCCCGAACAATAATTACTGCTTTCCATGTCAAGTTTTCTATAGACAATACTCGTAACACGTACTTTTCATCCGTTGAATACGGGTACTACGAGTAGAAGGCTTCAGCTAGACCAGAAAGTATTTAGGTCGCCCTAGGAAGAAGGCAGCCACATGCCTGACGATTCCACTAAATATGTATAAGAAATTGTCTGGGATACGTTCTAAGGAATGAATGGTGAATGAATTTAGGACTCATCGTGACGAGTTTTCGAGTGTTTTATGACACACAAAACTTCAGGTAAGCACGTTTAGAATGATGTTTCACACGAATCTTGTTAATGGTGTTGCCTTTGGTGTATAACCTTAAAGCCTTTCAAGTGAGAGTACTCTTCAGTAGAGTTGATACTGTGCTAGAAAAAAAAGGGAGAGCTCTTTTCGTATTTTTATTTTAGGTTAAGGACTGTCTGTCTGTATTTGTATATACGGAAGATATCACGGGGATTCACGCTCGCTGTTGTAAATCGTAAAAGCGTCGTGAATCGTAAACTAGTTCACAATAGCCTCGTATTTGGTGCAAATACGAGGCAATTGTGAACTAGATCTGGTAGATATGTCATCGCCGCTGTGGCATCGCGATAGATTTACCTGTTGTTGTTGCTTCTGCCGCTGCTGCTGCATTCTGCGTTCAATCTGGTTTGGGCGACCGAGAACTCACGGCTACCGAGCGCGTCAATTTTAGTGTTGCTGCGTCGAAATATTTTTATGATACTTTTAAACGCAAAACCAATAGGGAGAGTACACTTGCACTTGGAGTGGAATCTTGGACTATAAGCCTCAGTGTTATTAAAATAATATTCGATTCTACCACTTCTCCTGACAGACTATTGATTTTTATTTCAGGTCCGTATCAGCGATGCATTTATTCAAATTAAATGAGCTTACGAAAGCATTTTAACTTTCATGAAGTTCAAAACTTTCAATACTCTCTCTCTCTCACTCTCCGGGTTGTGGTAAACCTAAAACGATGTTCACGAAAACGAGGCGAAATTCAGGGCAATGAAGGGCACTCAGTCTCTGTAATAGGTATAATTTATGCATTCAGCTTAAAAGTACATTCGGTTTTTGTTGAAAACTTGCCAATGAGATACAAAGCAAACCAAAAAGTGAATCAGCAAAGTGACTCTATGTCTGTACTTACAGGATAATGGTCAAAATTTATGCTTATAACTTTCTACAGCTTAGTCAATAGAAGGAATGAAGCCAAAAGACGGTTATTTATATCTTTTGCATTTACCTCTTTCTAGTTCTTTATTCCGAGACTAATTCAGTGTGTAATAGAAGATGCTATCGATCTGCTTTCGGGTTGCATGTTACAAAGTGGTACTCTTTATACTTGACCTAGTTTTTCGCTCATTTGATTCAGTTAATGTCACTCCCCGTTGCATTCTCCACGATTTCGCCCTTCTGGAAATACACCAGCATTTTGCGAATATTGTTTCCTTCCATACTCATAGGGAGATTACTCGTCAAAATCCCTAGCCAGATTGTCCTTTAAAACTGCACATTTCAGATGAATACATTAACTTCTCGCTCTGTACATACAATGGCTATGTGCGCATACGAATGGTTGCACATACAATTTTTACGAGTATATAGTTATAAATCGTGTATATTATATAATGTCACTTACCTTGCTTTCAGTGTCAGGGGCATGGTAACGCACTTCCAATGATCCACCCAATACAGCATACCAGAAACGTCCCTGCTCGCCCGCTCGAAACACTATAAAGATATGTCAATTTAAAATTTTTATATCCGACACAGATATGGATTATGGGAGCCTGAATATGACAGCACCGTCGGCAGAGCAAAATGGCATAACACGGTTATCCTTTTTCCTATCTGCCACTCTGTTCAGTAGACGATTGTTTTCATGTCGTCACATATGCTCTTTCTTACGCAAGATACGACTACAAACAATCGACATTTTTCTCAATACGATACTATTAAACATGAAAATACAATTTCCAAGGTTCAATTGCAGTGATTCCGTGGGTATTAGCTGGAAATGGGACGTATCAGTGCCAAATCCTTTTAGAACTTGATTTGTGCATACGAGCGAGCATTTTTTATCGTCCACCTAATGCTACCATCTTCAGGTAAAGAGATTTACTATTCTTTCCGCTTCCAATAAATATTACCGATATTTGTATGCAGGGTGTCCCACTTCAGAAGGTAAATACATTAATGGTAGATAGTACCGCTCAACAAAATGGACGCTTTGTCTTTACCGTTACACAGTTATAGCTTTTTTGTAAATTATGTCAAAGAGTTCGACTTGCCAAACAAAATCAAAATTTGTCACTCTCTCATTCAATGAATTCGAGATTTGATTTAAACTTTGAATCACTTTCTAAACCTACTTAAAATTTAAAGTAAAACTGGTTGTGAAGTTTATCGTTAACTTTACAGATATACTCAATTGCCCTAACCCCTTGTGGGGCATAGCGCGTCAACTGTTCCATGTGGCCCAGTTGACGTTTCGTTGGCATAAATTGGTTTCAGAGAATGCAGTTGCCAGCATGCACTGCAACTGCAGGCAAGATTTACCGCTTTTGCTCATAAGCCTTGGCCGCCAATTAACAACGTGGAAACTACTGTTACGCTATCTTCGCCTAGCCAAGGTCCGATATCTAATGGTGTAATGACTCGCTCCAGATTAAGAGCAAAATCTCAATCCGATGCGGTTACCGAACGGATGCATAATACTTCATCTTTGGAAGTAATTAACATGCCGTCAACTTCATTATCAGCGTCTACTTCTTCAATACCTACATCCGCACCTACTAGCAGCAACTCTACAAACACATCGTCGCTTAATGCGTCCGACAAACAATCCGTAGACCATTCTTCTCACCAAACGACGAACAAGAATGTTACCAGTCTATCTGTCATCGATGTATCGGCACCGACTACTGAGCGCTCTAGTTCTTTACGAATTTGTTGTCCTCCTAAGCAACTGTTCTTATCAAGGCTTGCTTACGATACTACGGAAGACGACATTAGACACTATGTCATCGGCAAACTTGGATTTGAACCGTCGCTATTAGTTTGCAAGAAGCTTACCAAGGATAACATACCTAATAAGATATTATCATCTTTCAAAGTCACCATCACTAATGAACTTCAACAGCCTTTCGAAAAATCCTTCTGGCCACCGGGAATTCTTATGGAAGAATTCACAAGGCAAAATTTTCAACGTCCCCGACCTTTAAAAAAAAACAAAGTAAATGTTTCGTTTTTATTGTATTATCAAAATGTACGGGGCTTAAGGACCAAGCTCCGCCTTCTAAACCTTAATGCTTCTTCTGCTCTTCACGACGTCATTTGCCTTACTGAAACATGGTTGAATTCTTCTATACACAGTGGCGAGATCTTAGAGGGCTATAATATCTTTCGCTGCGATAGGAATTTTAATCTATTTGCTAAATCCTCTGGCGGTGGTGCTCTTATCGCCGTACGCAGTCATATCGAATGCTCTCTATTATCGATAACTGACAACCAGCCGTATGACTGTGTCACTGTTAAATTCCCCTTATCAAGTTCTTCTCCTCTACTTATAACTTGCGTTTATGTTCCTTGTAACTCCGTCCTTGCTGTCTATGATAGTCTCTTTACATACCTTTCAAACTTGATAAATATTTTGTTTCCTGAGTCTCCCATTATCATTTGTGGTGACTTCAACCTTCCCAGCATAGTTTGGCCTGTAGATCCGGGACTTCCTCTTGCCTCCTCTTCGCCATCCCTTTTGCTGTCTCTAACTTCGTTCATGGAATTAAGTAACCTCTTGCAATTCAATTGTGTGCCTAATTTCATGAATCGAATCCTTGACCTTACACTCTGTAATCTATCTGCCTTCTCTGTCCTGTTCTTATAGGGCGATTCCCTTTGTTCCGTGTGATGTTTATCATCCCGCCTTTCTACATGAACTCAATATTCCTTTTTCACCCTGTAGCGGACATATCAAAAATGCTCGTCTCAACTTTAGGAAAGCTAACTTCGAGGCTATTAACCAAAAATTATCTGCCATCAATTGGAATTTTGTCCTTGCCGATTGTGATTGCGAAGTTGCAGTTGGTAAATTTTATAGCATACTCTTCAGTATTATTCATCAATTCGTTCCTTCCTATAATCTCAAGCCCCGCAAGGGTCCCATATGGTTCACTCCACAAATCTACCGCTCTATTCGTAGAAAAAAACGCGCCCATCACCGTTATAAGCGCTTTAAACGTTCCTCAGACCTCTTAACTTTCAGGAAACTGCGCTCACGAACCAAAAGCATGATTTGTGCGGCTAGATCTGCCTACCTTAACAACATTGAATGTAGCATACGTAACAACGAGAGTAAGCTCTTTTGGTCGTATGTACATCACATGAGGTCGTCTACATCTAGTGCTTCCTCGCTAACCTACAACAATGTAACCGCAGTTACGGCAGAGGATATGTGCGAGCTCTTTGCTACCTTCTTCTCGAGTACTTTTCGACAATCTTCTATATCATCCACTCATTTTTTTAAACCTCAAGACAATGCCCTCGAGTCAATGCCACTTATTTTGCCTTCTTACGTTGAGCAGCTTATCTGCTCCCTTAAAGCTAGCTTCTCCGTTGGTCCTGATAGTATCCCTAACATTTTCCTAAAAGGTACCTACAGTAGCATATCTGTTCCTCTTTCCATCCTGTTCAATAGGAGTATTCGTCAAGGTATTTTCCCGTCGCAATGGAAATCTTCCTTTGTTGTACCGATTCCCAAAAAGGGTGACCCTAACCTTGCCTCTAATTACCGCCCCATTTGTCTCCTTTCCTCCGCTTCTAAATTACTGGAAAGAATTGTCTACAATTACATCTACGACAACTTCGGATTTCTCTACTGTCACCAATTTGGTTGAATTCGTGGATTTCGTTGCTAACTCCTTCAATAAGCATCAAGATGTTCATGTTGTCTATACAGATTTTTCCAAAGCGTTTGACTCAGTTGATCATAGAATTCTACTAGATAAGTTAACTGGGCTCAACTTTCCTTCCCTGCTTATCACCTGGATTTCCTCTTACCTCGTGGATCGGTCATCGCAAGTTGTGTTTAATAATGTTCTTTCCTCAGCCTTCTGCCCATCCTCTGGTGTGCCTCAGGGATCCATTCTCGGACCATTACTTTTCCTATTCTTCGTTAATGATCTCCCTCAGCTTCTGCAATGTTCCTCTTTACTTTATGCTGACGATTGTAAGTTATTTACATCTATCTCTTGTCTTTCTGATTGCGTAGCACTTCAATCTGACTTAAATCTGTTATCCTCTTGGTGCAGGTTGAACGAATTACCTGTTAATATATCCAAATGTTCCGTCATGATCTACTCTCTTAAGCCTTCTCCTCTGTCTTTCACTTATCATATTAACTTACTGCCGCTTGTTACTGTTTCCACGATCAATGATCTTGGGGTCGTTTTCGACCCCAAACTTCGCTTTTCTGATCATTTGTCTTTTATAATTAACAAAGCTTCTAAATTATCAGGCTTTGTACTACGTTGTTGCAGTGACTTTCGGTCTTTTGCTACTTCCTTGAACCTCTTTGCATCCCTTGTACGTAGCACCCTTGAATACGCCTCAATTGTTTGGTCCCCATCTACTTCCTCGGGCTCTGATGCTTTAGAATCTGTGCAACGTAAATTCACCCGAGCCATCTTTTTCAAATTCAAATTTGCTTACGTACCTTACCCTGAACGCCTCAGCTTTCTTGACATGATGTCGTTGCGAAAGAGAAGGATTTTTCTTGACGAATGCTTCTTATATAAGTTGTGTCGTCAATTATTATGTTCTTCCCTTTCTAATGACATTGTTTTCAGAAACCCCCATCACTATACACGCACAGGTGCAGTCTTCTATCCTCCTGCCGCTGATCTTTCTGTATATATGAATTCACCACTCCCCAGAATTATGCACAACTACGACAGACTGGAGCTTGGTCCGTTACCTACCTCATTTTATCGCTTTAAAAAGATCCTTCTTCAAAGGATCATGTTAACTGATATATAACTTTAATTTCTTTACTCTTTGTATATTTCTCCTTTTCTTATGTCATATCATTTATATCTTTTGTTTTCATTACTTTCTTTAAAATCGTTGTTAATTTTTTTTCTTTTTTTTTTCTTTTTTTTCCTTTAATTTTCATCTTTTTTTTTCTCTTTCTTTCATTAACTAGTGCATCCATAATTTTAGTTTAGTGCTTAATTTCTCCTTGACATTCTTACTTTGAAATTTTGTGTTATGATTTGTATTTTTAATTTTCTGAATTCTCTTTATTTCTCATATATGTATGTATATCTTTGTATTATTGTATTCATGGGATTTATTCCCGTTCAATAATTCTTGAATAAATAAATAAATAAATAAATAAATGCACCTCCTGCACATCCATGGCCATGAACGTCGTCGTGGACGGGACTCGAACCCGAAACGCCGGTAGTCAAACATGAGATTGATGCCTCAACACACTGCGCTACCGGTCGCCCCCCTACAGATACAACTGTTCAAACTTTAAAGAAATTTCAAAATGGATTTCCCATCGAAAATTCAAAGAATAATTTTCAGCGGTTTTTGATCTACCAAATCTCCAAATGTTACAAACTTTACGCCAATGTGTTGGCTTACCAACGGTATATTTCTTTCATTCATTTGGATTTGAAAATTTTCGAATAATCCGCATTAAAAACACTCACTTCCCTGGGTGTAGAATTATCGAAGGTGAGGAATATGACCTGGGCTGCCAAGACATGTCCTACAGAGCAAATCGCTCTAACTGGGCAGCAGTTAGGAGAATATTCACTTACGACAAAGTGAAATCGGCGAAAGGAACACTTGATCCCTACAAATCGCATAGCATAGATGGAATTTTGACGTCCCTCCTACAAAAAAGGACAGGAGGAACTTATTAGACACCTGGTTAGTATCTTTAGAGACAGCTTTACATCTGGTCACATTCTCAATGCCTTGTGGTGAGGCTGGTTTCCATTCCCACGTTGGATAGCAGACCTATGGATGATCCTAAATCTTAACAAAATTGAAGCGGCTATGTCAGCCAATCTCAATCGATCTCACCACTAGGTGTAGGTGAAATGTATGCTGGCCTCTAGGTCATCACTACGGTAGGAAACGGAAACTATACCCTCTCAGCCAACGTCATGCGAGGATGCCCCCCCTGTGGTGCATCATAGTTAACAGTTTGATGCGAAAATTATTCTCAATCAAGTTTTCCACACAAGGTTACTCGGACGACCTGGTGATCATGGTCCTGAGTAAATTTGACAAAGTTTAGCACTGTATTATTCAAGGAGAGCTACGAATAGTTCAAGAATGGTGCGACAACAGCGGCATACGTGTGACTCCTTCGAAAGCTACCATAGTGCCATTCACTAGAAAAAGGAAACTCAGGACACTCAGGTGCCCTCATACACAACTGTGATGTCAAACAGCAAATATTTGGATGTTATCCTTGACGCTAAGTTGCCCTGGGCACCCTAAACCTTAAACTGACTTCTGATAAGGCAATTAAAGCTTTGTGGATGTGCAGACAATATGCTGGCAGGACATGGGGGACTTGTAGAATACAGTGCGGTTTATGTTTTATGTTAGAAAAACGATAGAAGCTTTTAATCCGCAAAGTCCATGAATTTTAAAATATTGATTATTTAAACCACCTTTATGACTTTGCTTTTTAACAAATTTATTATAAGAGTATGTACAATATATAAATTTATTTAGTTTGGATGCATTTCGACACAAATAGTCATCTTCAGCGAGTACATTTAAACAGTTTAAATGTACTCGCTGAGGATGACTATTAAGGACGTACTCTGCAGATCAAAGTACCGTTGTACACGTCTCCCGAACAGAGTATAGGCCGCTGCATAGTACGTCGTTAACGACGCACTCTGCAGATCAAAGTACTGTTGTAAAATTATCATTTGAACTTTCGACGAAAAATCGATTTTGAAATTTCTGTAAAGTTTAAACAGTTGTATCTTTGAAGTAACGGTGAATTTCGCGATCACAATAAGAAAAAGTCGTAGGACTCGTTTTATTTGAAACTTTATGTAGTTTCGGAAAGTGAGGTTAAATCTAACATTTAAGCCAGGTAATAAGATCAGTTGTGTGGTCTCGGAGAATAAGTAGATAAGTCAATTTATACCGAAAATGAGTTAAGTGCATTAAATTACTCCTACAAGTGCTCTACGCAATGTAGAGTAGTGGGTAACTCTAAAATGCAATACTTTGTTTGTTATAGGAATGTGCATTTTTAGACATCTCGAAAAATAATGTGCGTACTTGGATAAGTGCAATTACTCAGTTTTGGAAAGAAAATCTCCATCATGAATATTGAGGTATGTCGACTTATTTATTTTATTTATTTTTATTTTATTTATTTATTTTGAATTATTTAACTGCCATTGTTGTCTATAACATAATTGCTGACCTAGCGGTCCTTTTATTCGAGAATCCATAACGAGCTTGCTCTTTCATGTCCGATGAACATTTTGTTTGGAAGTCTCCGAAATCAATCTCCCGAAATTTATTTTGCGAGCAGTCGCTTACTGATTGGTGATGGCACGGGTGGCACAATGGCAAAAGAAGGAGCTCTTTATTTAAAATATGTACGGAGGAACCCATGCCGTAAGGCAAGGCACAGCGAGTACAAAGCAAATGTTGGAAGTATTCCATACGTTGTAGATGCTAGTTGAGGGTCCTTTGATGTGTCCCTACCCCGAAATGCATGGTTTTTGGATGAGCACAACACCTCAGGGGTCATCAAGCAGCATCTGTAGTAGCTCTGTTGACGCGGAACTACTGTGGTGCAGATTTATTTGCAACACCCTTAGCATGCTACAAGGGATACAGTTTCTCACCCGTAGAAAGTATTGTAGCGATTGGGTCTTCAGTCCCAGATTCGCTGTCCTCCTCGCTCAGCGTTATGCTATCAGCCACCTTGGTTAAATGTTCTATGCCTAGATCCTTCTCCACTTCGTTGGCCTCAAGCGTGTTCTTGTTGTCGTCCATGGGGCTTCGCTTTTTCAGCTTCAATTCCCAATTATTGGGTATAGTATGTCCTCTGCCTCTTTGCTAATTTGAAGAATCAGTGTCTGCTTTTGTCTCTGCGAGGTGCTCGTTGACACGTAGGACTACCCAGTCTGCAGTGGGAATGTCCAGATTTTCTCGCTGGAATAGCTTTAGCGCCATCTCCTTGTTTCTCGGTAATAGGACTTTCGCCTTGGCCACAGTTGGAATTTGGTCTTTTGCGACTATTTCCAATTGTGCTCCTGCCCAAAGACCGTCAAGCGTTGCAATGGTGCTCTTGCACCATTCAAGCATCGCTTCATTGTTGTTGATTTTTGCGTCGTTAAACCAACCTGCGTCATCGAAGGATGGCATGTGTTGATCTTCACATACAGCTCTTTCGGTCAGTTTGTCGAAGAGCAACGTCTTGACCAGCTCCCACGTCTCCCGGCTTAACTAGCCGAGAGGCTCGCAACGGTCTTTCTTCTTCGTATTTTTGGCACGAGTGGGCTCTTCCGCTGTAGTTGATCTCCCTTTCGCAGGTTGCCTGTGTGAGGGACATTGCTGTTTACTGGTTGAGAATTGTGGATCCTCATCCCACCGTTGTCTCTTGAAAGCTAGTTTTCTGTTTTAACTTTCCGCAATACTGTTGAAGAATTTCGGATCACCGCTGGCAAATCCGCTTCTTGTCGAGAAGCGCTTTCTGGTATTCTCAATAGTTTCTTCGAATCATGCTAGCCTTTCCAACTCTTTCGGGGTAAAATCTACTCTGGTGCCGAGGTTCCACTTCAGCCTAATGGCTGTTTTATATTGCTTGAGGGGCATGAGTTCCTCCTTGGTCTGCTTGGGACTTACGGTCGTACGCCGTGCAGCACCCTTGCTTGACTGAGAAGAATTAAACAGGAGCTCCTCTTCTGCTGGTGTGATGTCGAGCCCCTGTTCCGAGCGATCCTGGTCAAGCTCAGCAACGAGGGGATTGACTGCAATTGTTGTTTGTAGCCCGAACTTGGGTTTTGGGTAGCATGACCGTCTGAGCCGCATGGTTTCCACGCTGACTCGACTGTTTTTGAAAGGCCGCTGGCGACTAAGGAGGTGCGAGAACCTCCCGAGCCCTCGCCGTTAGTCGCAGCCTTGCCTCCTACCGACACTTGGGTTGTTCCATTTTGTCATTTTCTTCTCCATTGTTAGTATAAAGTTTTGGGCCTTCTTTAACCGTCTACCGGCCCTGAAAAGACTAGGAAACTCTAACACCACACCAAGTTTTCTACCGCTACAAGAGAGCATGTCAATAAACTTCGCAGTGTTTGGGTGTCTTAGAAGTAAGACTTCTAGAAAATCGATTGGGACATTTTCGCGTAAACCTTGAAAATTAATGTTAAATATACGGTGGTCGGTGTGAATAAAATACTCGAAAGAAACCCCAACACTCTCCTAATTTGATGTTTTGAACAAAAAAAAATATTTCATTTTGAAAACCCCTTATCCAATTTTCCTTATCTTGTTGTTCACCAATAATTATCTATTTATTCACTGAAGTTACTCAATAATTCACGGCGTTTAACTATTACACACCAGGAAACACGAATATTCAGAATTAAAAAAAAAGGTAGTTGATTATTTTTATACAAATCTTTATTTCAAAAATAAAAAAAAAATAAAAAAAAAGTAAATTTGCAATAAAATTTGAATTTGAATAAAAATAATCAACTTCTTTTTTTTTTTTAATTCTGAATATTCGTGTTTCCTGGTGTGTAATAGTTAAACGCCGTGAATTATTGATAACTTCAGTGAATAAACAGATAATTGTTGGTGAACAACAAGATAAGTAAGGAAAATTGGACAAGGGGTTTTCAAAATGAATTTTTTTTTTTTTTTTCAAAACATCAAATTAGGAGAGTGTTGGGGTTTCTTTCGAGTAACAAAAGTTATATCACATCAACACATCGATTTACAGAAGGTCGCCAAACCTTTAAAACGCCGCCCTGGAAACTAGCATTTTTTACTTATCTACTTATTCACACCGACCACCGAGTTTTTCGTGCGAAATCTCATACAAAAACTATCAACAATTTTACTCGTACGAATAAATTTCGATACCTCGTTACTAACATATTTCACACAAGACCGCACAAATAGGAAAAATTATCCACACCGTTGGGAGGAATTTCCGTACGAAAACAATTGCTTTGCATTTTATTTCGCATGAAAACCGGTCATCACAGTTTTGATCGTTCTGTTTTGAGTGAGAAGGGGAAGTTCAAGTATCGTGTAGAGCCCCGTATGTTTCCACTGTCCATTTTTCGTGGCAAAGATAAGTGCAAGATTTCAGTACGAAAAGATAAGTACCAGCTTTAAATGATTGAACGAGTGGCTAATTTTGATTCTGTTCGGGAAATCAAACAAGTCGGTTCAAGATAGAGCGTCCATTTTGGTGTCAATTTTCCACAAATGAACGAAACCACATATATGTATGTATGTATATCATTAAAGTATTTACCATCTGAATTGGGACACCCTGTATATGATTGTGTGTCTGTAGACCCATAATGTTCGTTTATACTCACATGTTACGCCTTTCTCCAAATCCTCGTAGAATCCGCACATGGCAAGCTGTTGCAGAGCTGATCCCGGTAGACGACAAAGTGGCTCCACTCTTCGCAAACGACACGATATGAGCTCAGCATCTCGTAGATTTCTATCGCACGGTCTAGAATTTCCAAATAGAAAAGCGATGGGAGAATAGTGAAAAAAGGAATTCAGAAATGTTTCGTCCTGGAAAAATATTGAAGGATCGAATGAGTTCAACAGGATGTCATCGACTATTCAACTACGCTACATAGGTTACTCGCATAACCCAATCTATCGAATCTATATGTGTATAAGGATAGAAGTCCCTACGAATCTTTATGATAGTCACGTTTCGCGACTATGGAATACCGAATACGAGTATAGTGCAGATATTCCCCATGCGTATTGTAATGCTTCACATTCTCATGAGATTCTTGAGCACACGATATATGGTTATGGCCACCGAACTGCCTTCCACTAGGGCAACACAAGATAATCGAATGCCGAACCGATGGGACATTTTCGTGTCAGGACATTGTGGTCTCATATGCCGAATGACATATTGTGCTGTGACTACACATTTACCCACTAACTTTTCGTCTGTCTGTTTTATAAATATTCTGCCTATTGTGCCAAAACAATTTTGTCGCATGGGGTTATAGAGAGGATTCAATGGTGTTAGGAATTGTCATTCAATGAACTTATTTTTTTCATGGAGTAACAGCTTGTTCGATTGGAAAAATTGGCTTTGTTTTCGCTAGATTTCGTTCAAAAGCGTCTATTTAACGTTGCGTTAGGAGTATGGGCTACTCATGGTTGCTGGAAATCAGATCTAGTCTTTTCAACCTTTTTTCAACTGCACGACACACCAGACCTAGGTACAATACTAGGTACAGGTTTGCAAGTCTGGGTACTCTGGTTTTGAAAGAACAGGAGATCGGGGGTAGATGTGCAGTTGTGTAGGTCTCCATGTCTGCATAAGTCTGCAGGTAGAAACACGGGTAAGAACAGAAAACCAGGAGCAGGTCTAATACTATTACTACTAGGTCTGCAAGTCTGGGTAGATACACAGGTTTTGAAAGAACAGGAGATCAGTAGGTCAGCGTAGGTGTCCAGGTCTAGGTAGATACACAAATTTTGAGAGAACAAAAGATCAAAGATAGGTGTGGAGGTCTGGCTGGATAGAAAGGTTTGGAAAGAACCGAAGCCAAGTAGTAGGACTGGCCCCGACAAGATACACAGATTTTGAAAGGTTTTGCTGACCCTTTTCACTCATTTTTTTGGGTCGTTTAAAATGAGTCGCTGAAAATAAATTGCCCCCAAAAAGTCCTTAGGCTTGGAGGGTTTGAATCCCTAAAACCCTCCCCGTGCGCACGACCCTGTACACATGTATATCCCCACTAATTAAACTTTCCGTCATCAAGGGACATGGGTCTCCTGAAAAGGTGGATGGATTCGTTAAGGCCGCCACTTAGTATCGAACTGAACGGTTCAGAAGCACCCCTGGATCACGTCGCATTTTTATAGAGACGTATCCTGTGTAAGTAACGTGATTCGATGGTTATTCTGGACCATTACAATGATGAACGTGGAAAAACCATGAACCAAAATCGAAGAGAAATGCGTAGCGCTAATACTCCCACCAACCCATGTCGAGATTCCAGATCATTTCTGAGTATTTCTTCGAATATTCCAAGACCAAGCCAAATAACTAACATTTTGGAGGTGGTCTGGGCCCCCCTCTGGATCCGCCACTCGGCAGTGGTGCACCCTCTGACCAATCTTATTTCTAACAAGAGAATTCAATTCAAATCCGCCGAAGCCTGTCCCAAGCCAGTGTTGTGAAAGGAGGAGGGAAAGATAGCTATAACATGATTGGCTGAGTTACACCTGAGCTTCTCAGGTTATTAAGAACTCTGGCACGTTATGAACCACTTGAATCAGCCATCCCTGAACAGGGTTTACCGATGGGCGGGCAATGCATCCTTGTAAACGCTCCATGTCAAGAAATCTATAAAAAAAAACCTCGGATTTGTAATGGACGGTTTGTTAGGCATCAGACGGAGCCTGACATAATGACCGTAAAGGTCGGGCCGTGCCATGTGTCGAAGAAAAAGGCCCCTCAACGAGCTAAGTAGTGGCCTATGCTTGCTGTAGCTCAGTGCGGGAGACGTGGGTGAGGTTTTCGCCGCTCGTTACTTCTATCCTTTACGTATTAATAAAAAATCATAGGCCTGGGGAAGACAATACAAACATGGGGAAATAAAAAGAATGAGGCGATAAGGATGGAGTGGTTAGCGGACGGCTCAGTCTCCCTCGCGCTTGCATCGGGGTCCAGGTGTAATGACACCCTCGGTCTCTGGTTTTGTACCACCCACAGATCATTATTCATCATGTGCTACCATCAATCTACCGGGTGAAAGCAGCTTGTGATCAACAATGGATCTCTGGCTCCTCTGGCTAAGACGAACGGAGTTATTGACTACAGTTTCACCTCGGTAACCCTTCGTGTGTACAAGAGGGATGCGAGAAGGACTGCCAGTGCAGCTCTCCAATCGAACCCTCCTATTGATACTGACGCCGTGATGGATGTTTCCACAAAATACGCTAATGCGGTTGCTGATTAGAGACTGATGGGATCCGACCTCGTAGTATTGAAGAAGAAGAACTAACTGGGTAAAATATAAAGAAACTCTATTGGTAATAATACCTCCTTCACCATCTAAGCCAGGTGATAATGAGGAGCTGGATGATGTGGTTCACACCTTAACGGCTGCACTTAACAAAGCTGTTTCCGATGTACGGATCTGTAAAGGCAAAAGCAAACCTACATGGTGGAACGCGTAGATTTCTGCTCTCAGACTGATTCGTAGAAGAGCTACCTTCTCAAGATTGGATTCTTGAGGACCTTTGTATATTATATATAAAAAGGAATTGGGTTCTTGGGTCTTCTATGATTTGGATGGCCTTAGGAATACGACAGCCACAAGGCTCAAAAGGTACATCGCTAGCACAGGTTGGTTTGATACGTAGGTTCCAAAGGAGGAGTTTTTTTTGGTGGTACCACAACGGACCCAATGGTGTTCTAAGTGTGCTGTGATACATTATGACAACCCCTGCACCTAACTTAACCTATATATAAAGGAACTGTGGAGAGCCATACGAAGTTCATAAAAGCACTTTTGTGAACGGATCCAAGAGACCGGTGAGGCCTCTAGACTTTCCAACATTCTAGCTTCCAATCCATCTGTACCTAGCTTTTTAATGAAACATGATGGTTCCTGGACATCCACGAGCTCGGAAACCATTCGTATATTGCTAGACACTCACTTTCACAGTACAGCCGAGATTACGCTCTCCTCCACCTCTTTAGTGGAGACGGCTCCGTGTGACTTTGCATCCATCTTATCTAGGGAAAAGCTTTAAGCCTTTCAAGTCTGCTGGACCGGACGATATCATTCCGGCAGATGTACACCACACTCAAGACATCGTACTACCTTGGATCGAAACCATTTTCAGCGCCTGTTTGGAATTGATTGACATCCCTCGTGTATGGACAGAGGTAGAGGTGGTCTTTACCCCGAAAAAAGGAAAAAGTTCTCATGTACGCCCTAATGAGTTTGGACATACTAGCTTATCCTCAACTCTTCTAAAGATGTTGGAGAGAATGATCGATTTTCGTCTAGGTAGTAGTATTCCAACTCAATTCTTGTCTAAATCCCAGCATGCCTCCCCTAAGGGTAGGTCGGTGGATACGGCACTACACTCGTTGGTAAGCTAAATCGAGAAGGCCCTTTAACTAACCTAACAGCTCGGCTCGACTGCTCGCTTGAATCTCGTATTCACCATCTTCTCGTATCAACTGCAAGATCGGCTTGACTTCTCGCTTGCTGGTTAGAGTCAAGGCGTGAAGCCAAGCGAGAAGACAAATCATCTTTAGATTTAGGTTCAATTCGCACTGTGAATACGCCTTAAGATATCAGGCCAGTTGAGGATATTTTACCTAAAATGGATTATAGTACAGTACCCTAGACTTATATATGATGACAGTGTTCAGTTGCCCCACTGCTTAATTCGATTCCATGGGAAGATGAAAGGAGAGGTTGAGTGTTGCAGGTGTAGCGACACCCACTCCCTTGATAACGTGTTGAAAAAACGCCTATCCACATTTCCACGCGACTGCTCCATTTCAAATCACAGACCCATGAAAACTCGCAATATTTTCATCAATTTATCATTTCTCGCTTATCCATTACACTTTCCCGAATTCAGGTCAATAGGGCTCACTGAAGCATTTTATTTCTGCGTAAACTCGGTACTTTGTGCAAATATTTTACCTGATGTTTCATCGCATAGGATAATTTGACACTTTCCAAACTTGCGATGCGTGTATTTGATTTGAAGGCCCACTTCATACGATTTTATATAATGGAAAACCATCCTCTGTACGAATCCTTAGAATCTCCTCTTCTTTATAGAGCCATCATAAAGCTCGACGTGGATTGATGGAGTTCACAAAGCAACCGAGTTCATATGTCATATGCAAATCGGGAGAGTTTCATCAATCACGTCAAAGCAACAGTAGTCAACGAAATGGATGAAAGAAAGGATGAGTGTACTTTGAATTTAAAAGGCGTGTGCCGATGGAAGTTGACAAACGTAGTAATCTAGGAGGATTGCATGTTTTTATTAAGGACTGACTCTTACTACGTTCACTATCTCATTAGTTTAATGATAATGAATTTACGTTTTAATCAATCGCCAATTAGACAAGTAAGACGTTAAATTGCGACTGAATATTTTGCAATTAATTCGCCAGGGTTCTTAAAACTAAGTGGGTGCGGGACATCCGCATTACGCGTTCATTTGCTATTGTCATACGAGTCGCGTTGGCGATAAGGATATTTGATGGAAAATCATCAGTGTTCGCTTACAGAGTCGTTAGTATCATGGCCTATAAATGCCCCCGATAAAATTACACGCAACTTGACCTGAAGCTACTTAGCTTTGATGAAACATTGCGTGCTAGATTGATATAACTTTTTTTTCCTGTTAATTCCATGACATCAGCTCAACGTTCCTCATAGCTTGCCGATTAGGTTAATAGAAAAAAAACAATATACGAGTACATATCGGGAAACCTTAATAATCACTATTTTAGTGGCGACAAAGACATTTCTTCGAATGAGCTACCTGAACTGGTGGTGTACTGCCAGAAGCATAAGGAACCGCACCCTTAGGCTTAGTAAAAACTACTATTGGAAGACTGTACCCTCACTGCCCGCAAGGAGGATTCTTATCTCCCCTCCTATGGTGCATAGTGGTGGATGAGTTGTTGTGGAAACTTACAACAAAAGGATTCTCTGTTCAAGCATACGCAGACGATTTGGTTAGAGGCAAATTTGAAAAAGTCCTAACCGATATCTTTCAATGAGCGTTGCGCGTTGTGCAAGACTGGTGCGAAGCCAACGGATTTCGAGTCATTCCATCCAAGTACGTTGTCGTGCCATTCTCTAATTGTTGAAATGGCAACACTAACATTCTTTTTCATCCGATTGTCAAACAGTCTTAGTCATTGTTATATTCGCCAATGTATTTTCATTCCCATTCCACCATTCGGCGTGCGCGCATCAATAAATAGTTTTGTAACGTTAACCCGCTGTGTTTTCAATTACAACAGGTTATGGGCCCAGACCCAAATTTATTTGCCTGATTTAATTTTGTTGAAGTAAATATTGTGAAATAAATATTTATCGCGATGTCGGATAAAATCGAAAGAATACATTTATTCGATGGACAAAACTACAGCAATTGGAAATTTAAATTGATGGCGTTGTTAGATGAACACGATCTAACGGGTTTTGTCGAAAAGGATTTGGAATCGATTTTGGAAACGTGCAAAGACGAGACTGAGAGGAAACGCAACAGATTAATGGAGAAAAAGTGTAAATCGTTGATCATCCATCGTATTGCTGAATCTCATTTGGAGTATGTGAAGGACAAATCGACGGCGAGAGACATTTTTCTCACATTAGAAAAAACGTTCGAAAGAAAAAGCATTTCTAATCAGTTGTTCATCCGAAAACAGTTATTGCAGCTAAAATGTGCAGAAGATGGAAACATTGGACAACATCTGCTAACTTTCGACAAATTGGTTCGTGAATTGAAAAACACTGGTGCGAATTTGGAGCCGTTGGACGTTGTTTGTCATTTGTTACTTACTTTGCCTGCATCTTTCGATCCATTGGTGACAGCATTGGAAACGCTCGAACAGACCAAATTGACAATTGAATTTGTGAAGGGGCGAATCCTTGATCATTCGAACAAAAGGATGAATATGAGTGAAGAAAGTAATGCAGTCGCGATGAATTCTAAGGCGAGCAAAAAGGCGAGATGTTGGAACTGTGGAAAATTGGGGCACGTACGATCAAAATGTCACGCAAAGAAATGGAATGATGGGAAGCCGAAAGCAAATGTTGGTTCATCAGAAAACCGAGCTGTTTCATTCATCGCTTTGCAGAGTCAATTGTGTGAAAATTCCGGCAAAGATGAGGTAATCTTCTGTTTGGACACCGGTGCAACAAATCACATGGTCAACAACGACAAATTTTTCTGTGAAATCAAAAATTTGGAATCGCCGTTACGAATAGCGGTCGCGAAGAATGGTGTTTCCATTGTTGCGGATAAAATTGGAACGATACGAGGCAGCATTGAAGTAAATGGTTTGGAGATGCAGTGCACGATTCGCGATGTTCTATATGTCAAAGATCTCATGTGCAATTTGTTTTCGATTCGAAAAATTGAAAAAGAAGGAAAAATGGTTTCGATTCATGGTGGCAAAGTCGATATTTTGCAAGATGGAAAAATCGTCGGTCAAGGAAAAGCACATGGTGAATTGTATGAAATGCGACTTAACCTTCAAAGTTCTCATCGAGCGAATTTGTGTCAGGCGGACGCATACAAGTTGTGGCATCGTCGATACGGGCATATCAATTGTGCCGATATGCAGAAAATTTTATCGAAGGATATGGTCATCGGGATGCAGAACTTGAATAACATTTGCGATGTTTTTTGCGAATCTTGTGTTTGTGGAAAGCAGTCGAGAAAGCCGTTCAAGCCAGTCAAGGAAAGCAGATCATCACGAGCTCTGGAACTAATTCACACCGATGTCATTGGACCCATCACACCCCAATCATATGATGGGTGGTCTCCTTCAAGGATGACTTTACCCATTTTTCAATGACTTTTATTGTGAAACGCAAATGTGAAGTTTTCGATCGATTTAAAGAATTTCATTCTCTGACAACGGCGCAGTTCGATCAGAAAATTTCACGCTTGCGTCTCAATGGAGGTGGAGAATATTCTTCAAACGAATTGCAATCATTTTGCAGGAAAATGGGGGTAAGGCTCGAATACACAGTGCCTTATAGCCCTCAACAAAATGGAGTGGCCGAGCGATTTAATCGTGTTTTGACTGAAAAAGTACGTAAAATACAATGCTTGTCGATTCCGGTGTGGCGAAATTTCTATGGTCGGAAGCAATGCGAACTGCAACGTATTTGGCGAACAGGAGTCCAACGAGAGCATTTGCAAACGACGAGTCAAAAATGAATAAAACGCCTGCAGAACTTTGGTTTGGCCGAAAGCCCAACGTTTCAAATCTACGAATTTTTGGTTCAGATGCCTATGCACAAATTCCGAAGCAATTCCGAAGAAAACTTGATCCGAAGGCGAAAAAGTTTATTATGGTTGGATATGCTCCAAACGGTTATCGATTGTGGGATGAAGACAAACGAAAAATCATCGTCAGCCGTGATGTTACATTCAACGAGAACTTCTAGCCAGATGGGGGATTTGTGAATCAACAGCGTGTTTTCGATATCGTGCCTGAACGTGGGGAGGATGCAGATGATGATGTCAAAAATTCGAGCGATGGACGACCAAGCGAATTGTTGCCAAAAATCAGCAGCGAGAAATCTGTGGAAAATTCGAACAGCGAGTCGAAAAACAACAGCGATGATGAGTTTGTCGATGCAAAAGAAACAAATGAAGCTCAAACGGTTAATGAGTCAACTCCTCGTAGAGGCAAACGAGAACGAAAGCCAGTTGAATTGTTCCAGTACAACACGTCGAATATTGCTTTTGCTTTGAACGCCGAGTGCTTCGTGGATGGCACACCAACATCAGTTCGAGAAGCAAAATCCAGAGACGATTGGCTTTTGTGGAAAGCGGTGATCAACGAGGAAATGGATGCCCTGAAGAAAAACAACACTTGGGAGCTTTGCGAACTTCCAACTGGAAGGAAACCGATTAGTTGTAAATGGGTCTTCAAAATCAAACACAACGAGGAAGGTCATGTCGAGAGGTACAAGGCACGACTGGTGGCGAGGGGCTTCACACAGCAACATCATTTTGATTACGAGGAAACCTATGCGCCTGTCATGAAGCTGACAACTCTTCGAACATTGCTTGCCGTTGCCAACGAGAAGAAATATCATGTCCATCAAATGGACGTGAAATCGGCATTTTTGAATGGACGTCAGGATGAAGAAATTTTCATGCAACAACCCGAAGGTTTCGAAACAGGCGATTTGGTATGTAAATTGCGACGAGCTTTGTATGGTTTGAAACAATCATCTCGTAAATGGTATGAAAGATTCGACGAATTTGTACGAAAACATGGATTTGTTCGTTCCAATGCTGATCACTGTGTCTACGTAAAAATATTCGAAAGTCAAATCATGTATCTTTGCTTATATGTATTTTAGATGATTTGCTCCTCATCGGAAATCAATTGTCAAACATCGAAACCTTCAAATCAATTCTAATGAAAACATTCGATATGAAGCATCTGGGAATCGTCAAATACTTTCTTGGTATCAAAATTGATTATGATCGAGAAAATGGAATCATGAAATTGAGTCAAGAACAATACATGAAAAATGTTTTGAAACGATTCCGGATGTCTGACTGTAAATCGTCATCTACGCCAATGGAAAGAAATTTGAAACTCAGCGTCAACAAAGATGTAGATTCAACTGATAAACCATATCGCGAATTAGTTGGATGTTTGATGTATGGAATGCTGACTGTGCGTCCAGATTTATGTTCATCAATTGGATACTTTAGCCGATTTCAAAGCGACCCGAGTGAAGAACATTGGATTCATCTGAAACGAGTTTTGAGATATGTGCAAGGAACATCAAATGCAAAGTTGATATTTCGTCGGTCATCGAGCAGAGTACCGATTGTTGGTTATGCTGATGCTGACTGGGCATCAGACGTTGTTGATCGCAAATTGACCTCAGGACACATTTTCAAAGTGTATGGTTCGACAATATCATGGAGTTCACGTAAACAGCCAACAGTCGCATTATTTTCTACTGAAGCCGAATATGTGGCTTTGTGTGATGCATCTACTGAAGCAGTATGGTTCAAGTCATTATTAAATGATTAAGGTATCGAACTTAACTATCCAATTACAATTTTCGAAGATAATCAATCATGTATTAAGATTGCAGAGGAACAAAAACAACATAAACGTATGACACATATAGATATTAAGTATAAGTTCATTTGTAATCTCATTCAAGAAAAACAAATTGTTGTTAAATATATTCCAACGAATGATCAATTGGCTGATTTGATGACCAAAGGCCTTGATGTTAAGAAATTTGAAAAATTCAGAAATTATTTGAATGTAATTGTTGAGGAGGGGTGTTGAAATGGCAACACTAACATTCTTTTTCATCCGATTGTCAAACAGTCTTAGTCATTGTTATATTCTCCAATGTATTTTCATTCCCATTCCACCATTCGGCGTGCGCGCATCAATAAATAGTTTTGTAACGTTAACCCGCTGTGTTTTCAATTACAACACTAATGAAAGAAAGTACAGGCATATCAGGTGTGCTGTAATGTACAATTCTCCGGTACTTTTGGCAGACAAGGCCCTATACCTATATAGGTGTCATCCTCGACAAAAAATTCTTTGGAAGCATAATCTTAGGACAATCTCTGATAATGCCGCCAAGAAAATATCCATAATGCCTTGGCAGTTTTATCAGAGATTGCCCTAAGATGATCCATACAAAGAAAGATTAGATTGGCTTCTCTCTATGAATTTACCATGAGAAGCTAAGTTTACAGATTGAAATTTACGCCAATAAGGCAGTCACAACTATTAAGTTGTGGTTGGATGAGGTAGGACTAGAGCCGGCAGAGCAGAAAACGGATCCGTTCTGATCAGTAACCGCAGAAAGAGGAACTCTTTGAAGATCAGAGTCGGAATCAGCATCATTACCTCAAAGCGCTTCATCAGGTACCTGAGAATGATACTGAGAATATTTACATCGACCTAGTAGAATTGCCCCAAGAAAGTTGAAGAAAATGAGAAGCACTTACTGTTCCACTATCCAAGTTTTCATCAAAATGAACATTCGGAAAAGGAATTAGGCAGTGCCATTAGCCCCGAGAACTTGATCTAGTAAATGCTAAATAATGTGCAAAACTGGGAGGCAGTGAGTGGCACAATATGCGAAATTGATAAAGAACTCCAGAGGGAGGAAGAAAGACGTAAGTCTGCACGGAGAGACAGCTAATTAGTGGATGCCATCCTTGGGAAGGAATACTGAAAGGTGGTCCCGCAGTCAGCCAAAATTTGACATAGCCGATGCAATAGGCAGTAGTCTGTTCTTCGGCAAGCATCGGTATCTTTGGAAGATTTTTAATCACCTATTTAAAAAAAATAACTTCCCGATGAATGTCATTTTGGGAATTCGATGGTTCCTGCGGAGTTGATGCCGACTCTACCGACAGCAGCTCAGACGGAAAAGGCTCCATGTGGAATACATACAAATAGTGGTCATTGTCGACCTATTACGATCATAGCCCAGCTATTGTATCAAAGCTCATCCGTTCCGAGCAATACATATGTTTTTCCCAAAAAAAAATAGAACAATAAAATACAGAAAAACTGTTAATTGTTCCACAATTTGCATATTAAAACTCACTACCGTAGCAACTATGGCGTTGGGGTCTATTCAAAATACGCATAAATTCCAAATTTGTCGAAAAATAAATACTATTGCTAAATTAGGCAAAGCGCCATACCAAAAATCGTAGCCGAGTTCCACTAAACTCCCCAATAAATTGCATAATTTAAGTACACCATCTGCCTGCTAGTGTTTGTAGTGTTGACATTCATGCCAATCCCAAGATTGGATTTAATGTTTTTTTTATATCTTTGAACGCTAAAGAAACAAATCCAATAAATATATTTCCATTGTGGGTGGACGTGGAGTTGATGCAGCACAAACGATTTGGAAATCGGAAGCATCTCAATAAGAATAGTCGCGTTTAGGTTTTCTACCCACTTGCCATTGAATGTTTTCTAAATATCAAATAGAGTTATTGGCAATCATAAAATTTTAGCAGTTTTTTTAAAAACTCAGTGGGACAGCAGGTTCCAGTAATGATCAAAGTCTCAGTTGTGTCAAAGAAGCAGAATACTTAAAGCCAATTCCATGAAATGATGTTAGCTTACCTTTTATCAAAAGCTGTTATCCATTCCATAGCCATTCTGGATTAATGATAAATGTCAGATGTTTAAATGTCGTTAGGCGTCAGTGTTGCCCGTAATAGTTATATTATACTGGCAGGATCTAGGCTCAATTTGTTCAAAGTCCAAAAAATCTGGATCAATTATACAAATAAGATGTATACATAGCCGAAATAACTTTTCTTCTAAGTAGACACAGATGATGTCAATGAGGTTGGTCAGTTATCTGAAAAAAAGAAGATGCAAATAAAATTCAATTGATCCTTTTAATAAATAAAACGAATGCATATTTTGAAGCGAAAAAAAATATGTACTAATTATCTTAAGCCCCCAGTGGAACATGGACCTGGCCTGGCTGACGTTTCGATAGCATACAGATTTCGGATGATGCAGTTGCTAGCATACACCTCTTATCCGTATTGCCGTCTTTTACTTAGAAGCTTGGAACACTGTGGAGTTCTAACAGTACCCACGTAGGGTTTTTTTATGTGCAAACATTTTATGGCTCGGTACGGGGTAAAACCATAGATGCTGTGGAATGCGTAACTTTTGTGTATGTACATGTGAATTCTTTGAACTATCTCAACTTTATGCATTCCATACTTTAATGGGGGGGGGGGGGGGGGGGCAAAGACCTTTTCCATAGTCCTCCGCGTGGGCGCCCCCTGGTAACGGCAGTGTATCAAATCGCTGACGGCCAATGTCTTAGCGATAAGACAGTTTGGAAAAGGCAGATAGCTGTAGCCTGAATGGCTGACGAACACCGAAGCGTCTCAGGTTTAGTAGGATGGAATGACTTGCGTAGTTGGACCTGCTACATAGTGGTGTGGGCTCCAGCACGTTTATTAAACCATCTGAAGCAGCTATCTCCGAGGCCATCCCCTGATTGGGGTTAAGCGACGTGCTGACAACTCGTCCTTGTAAAAACCACTCCATGTCAAGAAACCTGGAACAAAAGCCTCGGATTGGACGGATCAACAACGACGACCACGCAAACGAATAAAGGATTATTCTTTCGGATCCTGGAATGTACGCTCCCTGAACAAACCGGGGGCCGAGAAGGCCCTCCTTCAACAGGTCGAAAAGTACAAACTGAGCATTACTGCAGTCCAGGAAACAAATTGGCTTGGCAGCGAGATTAATGACAAGAAATCGCACACAATTTTTACAAGTGGCAAACCATCGGGCCGCAAGGAGTTTGGAGTAGCATTTATAGTGAACAATCGCCTCAAACCGCATATTACTGACTTCAAACCCATAAATGAACGGCAGTGTGCGATTCGCATCAAGACTCGATTCTTCAATCTCTGGCTCATCAATGTGCATGCCCCCACTGAAGTTAAAGAAGACGCAGTAAAAGACGAGTTCTACGCCCGCCTTGAAACTCTCTTCGACTCACTTCCAACAAACGACGTCAAATTGCTGCTGGGAGACTTTAACGCGAAAGTCAGAAATGAAAGCTGGCATCGGGGGACCACTGGAGGCCACAGCCTCCATGAAGAATGTAACGATAACGGTCAGCGACTTATCGACTTTGCCTGCAGCAGGAATCTAGTCGTAAGCTCTACGTGTTTCCCGCATCGACGGATTCACAAGCAGACCTGGAAGTCTCCAGACGCACATACCGTCAACCAAATTGACCACGTCCTCATTTGCAGGAGATGGGCGTCTAGTGTCATGGATGTCCGCTCCGATCGAGGAGCAAACTGCGACTCAGATCATCACTTGGTGAAGACGACCTACAGATGTAGAATTTCCTCAGTGCACCAAGCAAGAATTAGCCCTCCCAAAATCTTTGCAGTTGATAAGCTTTTGAGTGATGCTACAGCGCTGGCGTATACTACCGCCCTTGAGGAAAAACTATCACCTATGCTACACAACATCAGCAACACAGGCGTCCATGGGTTCTGGGAAGAACTCAAGGGTACCATCAAGGATGTCGCAGAGAAGGTCGTGGGATATAAAGCCCGGCGAGCGCGAAATGACTGGTTCGACGAAGAATGCAAAGACTCACTTGACGCGAAAAACGAGGCCTACAGACATTGGAATTCAACGAGGAACCAGAGCCAGAAGAGAAAAATATGACGAGCTACGGCGAATATCGAATAGAATAATTAGACGTAAGAAACGTAAACACTTTGACGAGCAGTTGCTGAACATAAACGAAAATTTAGCTAATAGGAACACCAGACAAGCGTACAAACTAGTAAATACAATTAAGAACGGCTACCAACCCAGGACTAGCCTTTGTAAGGACAAGGATGGAAACATCATCAGCGACACCGATGGTATTAACAAGCGATGGGCCTCTTATTTTGAAGAGCTTCTAAACCGACCATCTAACATCCCCACACAGGAAGCTCTCGACGATATTGTTGATCTAGGCCCACCCATTCAACCCCCGACAGTAGAGGAAGTTGATCTCGCCTTGCGATCAATAAAACGAAATAAAGCGCCGGGCGCTGACGAGATTCCAGCTGAACTGCTAAAATTCGGTGGAACGAGTCTAGTTGATGCCATACATCAATTACTCCTGCGAGTATGGGAGAACGAGGAGATTCCAGACGATTGGCGCAGAAGCATCATCTGTCCAATTCATAAAAAGGGAGATAAACTGCGTTGTGAGAACTACAGGGGCATCTCACTAGTTTGTACGTCCTATAAAATTTTGACGAAAATTCTGGAAAATATAATAAAACCGTACGCAGAACGAGTCATTGGCGAATATCAAAGCGGTTTCAGACCTGGGCGCTCCACAACCGATCAGCTCTTCTCAGTCAAACTGATACTCCAGAGGTGCTGGGAATACAACGTAAACGTATACCAAATCTTTGTCGACTTCAGGCAGGCATACGACAGTATCGATCGTGGAGTACTGTACAACATCATGCTGCAATTTGGTATACCGGCAAAATTAGTGCGACTGGCAAAGATGACGATGACCAACTCCGTCTCACAAGTCAGGATCCAGAATAGACTTACTGATCTATTTGAAACACGCACTGGTTTGAAACAGGGCGATGGACTGGCACCGACGCTCTTCAACCTAGCACTGGAATACGTTATTCGGGCCATGAATATGGACAACAGCAAGACGCTACTCATCAAGTCGACACAATTAGCAGCGTACGCCGACGACATCAACATCATGTCCCGAAGATTGGCTGATGCAGAAGAACTTCTGCATACGCTCGATACCGCTGCAAAGGAAGTTGGATTACGTATTAACGAGGGTAAAACTAAAATAATGATGCAATCGGTGACAAGGACACCTGCACAACCAAGCATCAATGTGGGGGACCTCAACATCGAGTTCGTGAACAACTTCATTTACCTGGGTTGCAACTTGTCAAGGGACGCCAACGAAACTGACGAAATCAAGCAACGGATACAGTTAGCTAATAAGACTTTTTTCTCGGTTCTCCCCATAATGAAATCGAAGCATGTGCACAGAAACACGAAGCTCCGCGTATACAAAACCATTATACGACCAGTGCTATGCTATGGCTGTGAAGCATGGACCCTAACTCAAGCCTCCGAAAACATGCTAGACACTTTCGAACGTAAGGTTCTACGGCGAATTTTCGGGGCTGTTTGCGATCGAGATGGATGGCGCATCCGGTACAACCATGAGTTGTATGAAATGTACGATGAGCTGCAAGTCTCGAAAATCGTCAAACTACAACGACTTCAATGGGCAGGGCATGTATATATACAAAGAATGGACGATGATCGCATGCCTAAGAGAGTAATGAATGCAGAACGAGTCGACGGAGCGAGACTGCGAGGACGACCGAGATCTCGTTGAGAGAGCTCAGTAGGTGTGGACGCCGCGCAGCTGCTGGGCTCCCAAAATTGGAGGACGCGGTCACGTGACCGAGATAATTGGAGGACAATGATCCAGGCGGCCAAGGCCCGACGTCGGGCTGTCGCGCCACGATGATGATACTTTAATGTGCACAAATGATAGTCTTTATTATGAGCTGCGCTACCGAATACCGATGCAATTGCATCGGTAGTGTGGTGGACGATAGAACAAAAAAAAGAAAAAGTTTCGTTCGCCCACCTTTTTTATGCATGGGTGGGCAAACGAAACTTTTTCCTGGGCTAACGATAATCCACGATGGGCAACCGAACTGCTCCGTTTGCAGTACGAAAGTATCCTTTAAGGAGCAAAATTAAGGATATGAATTATCCCAACCAAGAAAAAATTTGTTTTCTACCTATAATTAATTTTTTTTTGTAAGGGTGGGCAAACGAAACTTTTTCCTGAGCAAACGATACACGGGGGAACAGCATTTTGTTTATTTCGATTTGATATTCATTTCTAGCTAATTTTTGGTCGTAGAATCCGGAAATGCTAACCGTTTTTCTCCTATACGTCCAGTTTTTGAGATACAGGGGGCTCAAATTTGGCCCCCATACAAACCTTCCCTTCATTGAAATCAAAACAAACGAAACTCGTTACAATTTTTTTATTTATAAATTTTGATTTTACATCTTAACAATATTACCTAAGAACTAGAAAAAAATTATGGCAAAAATTTTCGTTTGTAGCTTTTCCTGGAGTGTTTAATTTCAGGACAGTCCCGTTTTATGCTCCAACAACAGTCCGCCATCATATTCGCATTCCATCTGCCTTGATAGCGAGTTTCCATGATTTTTAAATCTTGATGAAATCGCTCTCCCTGCTCATCACTCACAGCTCCAAGATTTTCCGGAAATTCATCTAGATGACTGTGTAAAAAGTGGACTTTGATGCTCATAGCAGCCAAGCCTTTGAAAACTGTCCAATAGTTGCTCGACTACTATCGCATAATACGATGCACGTATATTGCCTAGAAAGTTGTTCACTATATTCTTAAATGCCAGCCATGATGTCTTTTCATTTTCTTCCATTGATTCAATAAAATTTGTATCTCTAAGAAGCTGTCGAATTTGTGGACCGTCAAATACACCAGCCTTTATTTTTTCGTATGATAGCGCAGGAAGTGCCGACAGAATATACTTAAAACAATTGCCTTCTGTTGGTAAGGCTTTCACAAATTGTTTCATCAGGCCTAGTTTTATATGCAACGGCGGGAAAATGATTTTTTGTCGATCCACAAGCGGTTCATGAACAATATTCGGATCACCAGCCTTCAGATCAGATCTCGGGGGCCAATTCCTTTGTGTCCAGTGTTTATCACGAGCTCTGCTATCCCATTATTGTATACAGGTACTAGAAGGTCCTGCACAAGGATGCAGCCCCGTAGCTTTTAAAAAAAGTTGTTTTTTAAGGGGGCCTTTTGTAATTTTCCGTAAAATTAAAAAACAAACGATATCTCGAAAACCTGACGTATAGGAGAAAAACGGACTGCATTTTTGGAATCAGCGAGGCCGTTTTACTATAAATTAGGTGCAAAATTCAAAAAAAAAGAAAAAAGTGTCAAAATTGTTCTCCCGTGAACCACGGCCTCGAGATGAGTTAGCATCATCTCATTTTCTAGATCGTGACGGTTTTTGTGCAGAGGTATGTGATCAGCAACATGCTCAACCGAGTTATTTACCCCATAATGGGTACTCATTTAACAGCTGGGTGGGCTCATAGTCCGATACGTAAGTCCCCGGAATCGAACCGGGGCCCAGTGCGTTGAAGGCGAACGTGCTAACCGTTGCGCCATCCGGACTACTATAAGTATCACCAACCTAGAAAATTTTGTTTGCTAGTAACTTTTTCTGCAAGGGTGGACAAACGAAAATTTTTACTAGGCAAACGGGAGCTTATAATGAGCTAACGGGCTAGGCAACTTAAATTAAATATTATTGTTGTGCGGGTGTATAATGTAGCACCCAAGGTGGGGCAAAAAAAAATATTTTTTGAATAAATAAAATTGAGGGATGGGCAAACGAAAATTTGGGTTAACGTTGGGCAAACTAAATAGAGTAAAAAATTCCCAATTTTGGAATAAAAAATTTCGTGGTTTTTTTCATTTTGAGGGCAAACGAACATTTTTTCCTGGGCAAACGTGGGCCTACGATGGGCAAACGAACTGCACAATTTAAATTTAAAAAATCAGATGTGACGTTGCCAACTTCACAGAGCTAGAATCTATAGAAGGGATTACATTTACTATTTCAAGATATTTCCGGATTATATATAATATAAAACCCCCAAATTGATTCAGTTTTACTGGCCTATCTTTGCAATCAATTTCATTGCCAGAGGCGATTGTACTTATCCGTTCTCGACTGTAGTTTTTATGTTTTTTTTTTGTCGTTTATGATTTTTGCGGTGCTGATTATGAATCTGAAGTTTGCTACCAATTTTTTGTGGAATTTGAGTTATAGCCAAAAAAACAACAACAAAACCACCATCCATTGGGTTTTTTGAAAACAATTGAAACCAAGCCTTCATCCAAAGAAAATAATGGTGACTGTTTGGTGGTCTGTAGCTGGATTTATCCACTATTCGTTCCTGCAGCCTAGCGAAACCATGAATGCTGAAAAATAAATAAATTATTATAATAAAAATGGATCGCTGCCGTTCGTAAGCGTATTTTTGCGATAACAAGTTGGTGGTCGCTGCCAACATCAGCACCTCGCTTCGACCTGACGTCCAAGAGAATACTCCTCCATGTCTTGGAGACGGCTATATGGTCAATCTGGTTTTCTGTTCTGCCATCCGGAGAGGTCCAGGTTGTTAAGTGGCAGCGTTTGTGTTTGAACAGGGTACCGCTAATGACGAGTTGACGAGAGTTGCAAAACTCCACGAACATCTCGCCATTTTTGTTCCCGTTGCCTAGGCCATGATTGCCCATTAGGAGTTCTAAGCCTACATTCTCAGACCCAACTTTGGCGTTGAGATCCCCCGTGATAATTCTTATGTCACCTTTGAGAGCCTGGTGGAAGGTGTCGCCAAGCCGTTAGTATAAGGCATTCTTAGCTGATTGATCCGCTGGTTCAGTCGGGGCGTAGCACTGAATTATTGTGATATTCCTAACCCTGGATTTGAATCTGGCTGTGATGATACGGTCGGAGATGAGCTTCCAGTCAATTTGAGATAGGCATGCTTCCCTAGCCAACAGGATTCCGACGCTTTCCATTCGAGGTGGCGTATCGTCCTCATTTCCAGAGTAGAGCAGTACTGTTTGGGACCTTGGTGATAAGGTCGTTCCCGATCCAGGCCATCTTGTTTCGCTCAGTCCTAGTATATCGATGTTATATGCGGTCATTTCCCGTTCGACTTCAGTGAGCCTCGCACTACTGCACTCGCCCCACATCGTTCGAATGTTCCAAAACCGATTATGGTCCGTTGTTTGTAGCCAAAAGTCGTTGCCGGTGAATCAGTCCGTGGTATCCGAGGCTCGTTTAATGTTTCGAGTGTAAATTGATTTCAGGTACGCAGGTTAGAAGCCCACATACCCAATCTTAGGGGAAGGGTTGCTTCCTTAGGGGTCCTAAGAGTCGCCGAGAGCTGATTTTTTATATAGCGCAGAGGTAGCTCTCCAATGGTGTTTTTGATCGCGCGTTCTTTTGATGATCTTTCAGCTGGGTGTGACGTGTTGGTGTTCTCACAACTATGTTGCAGCTCCACCGTTCGCCTACTTCCTGAGTCGCACTGATGTCATTGGACATTCAGGATGATCATCGTTATGTGCCTCTACCAAATGTTTTGCAGTGCAAAACTTGGTTGGCTTGGTTAAGCCGTTCCAGAGGGTGCCCGGCGGACTATGGAAGAGATCTTTTGCCCTCCATTATGATTATTTTATTTATATTAGTTTTTTTTTTATTAAATTGTTCGTGATCCTTAATTTTGTGTGTCTCATAAAGTTTTTTGCTGGAGTTGACGGTTTTCAAAATATTTTCAAAACCCCAAAAACAAAGTGTTTTGTTGTTGTTTTTGGACTGTAGCTCAAGTTCCACAAAGAAATGTTGTAGCAAACTTCAGATTCATAATCAGCACCCCAAAAAATACATAGTTAAAGGAAGTAGAACTACACCGCAATTTTCCTTAGATCAGTTCCTAGAAGCTTGTGATGACTCTGCTATCTATATCTATAGTACAAGAAAAAGAACATCTGATCAAGCGGAACATTCACTGAACTTTTGATATTTGTTCAAGATACAGAGAACATTGTTTTTTAATTGTTTTGAATCTTCCCAATTCAAAACAATGAAAATATGTTGTTGTCTACATCTCTTGAACAAATACCAAAAGTTCCAAAAATGTTCGACTTGATCAGACGTTTCTTGTACTAGGTACTCGATATAAGATACCATTTATAGTATCTTACAGTCTTCCCACTACCAGTTCGCAAATTGTATTGAATTCAATACTCGCACAACTCCCTGACCACAAAACATTTATAAGGTAATCGAATATGAAAATTTTGCGGTCAGACAACGACATCTGTCCAGACATAATCGCAAAACAGCCAGATAGCGATCTTCCCATTGCAATAATCTGAATACGATGAATCCAACCTGCTAATATCTTTTGAATAATAATTTCGTCCGGTCCGTATTTTTTCCGGGCCAGCAACTAATGAGCTTTCATACGCGAAGAAAGCAATGATTTTTTCAAATTTCAGATGTATCTGAATCTACAAGACATTTAACTAGTACTTACGTCGCGTCGCCAATCGTGTTAGTGCCAACGTGTGTCGAGTTAAAGCCGGTCTTCGCCCACTATACGAGTACAACACATGAAGCAGTAACAGCAGCAGCAAGTGGGCTGTCTAAAAGTTGACTGCAAGCATCAAAGTACGAAGTATCTTAGCAGTAAGCCCACTGTATCCGCATACTCTAACGATGGATCAAACTATGCGAGAACATGCAAATTGTTGATTGTAGCCAAGTTTGATGGATGCAGGCCACATGCGAGAATTCACTCAAATTATTTCATATTACTTTACACTATGGACCTTTATTCAGTGGTCAGTAGACAACTTCTTCACTTATTAATGATCTTCCAGGTGCGACCGTCGAACCGCACTCTTACACTATGACTTTGAGAATAAAACTGAAACACCACAGTAGAGATCTTCACCAGGCGAATCTTTCATAGGCAATTTCTTAAGAATTATTGTAGTTAAATTTCAGAGGATTTTTTTTCCGCTCAGAATCCAGCAATAGCAATGACCCGGAAATCGATTGGACTCACTACAGGTGATGAATTCTTGCATTATTCCTTCATGAATTTCCTTCTTCCTACTTCACGATTCACTCATTAAGTTTTCATGAGACCTGAATACATTACGGGACCTTAGAACGGCCGCCTCCTCGAACCTGTTTAGCTATAAAGAATGTACCGCGAAATTGCTGCGAAAATCCTTAATGGATATCACTTGCTTTTGCGAAAATGTGTGCCAGGATAATCGCCTGCCGCTCACTCACTTCTCTATACATTGCGCTCAGTCGTACCGACCGTGAGTTTACCAAAGAACCGACCCGTATTCGCGAACGCTCAAAACTAAACTACCTTCAGAATTTTACACCAGTACAGTCGTTTGCAACTTTAACGATATTTCAGAAAAGTATGGGACGTAGGTGGATGGTTAATTTCCCACTCTACACACTCGCCTAATGTACCATTTAAACACATTTAATGGGTATGAGATGAGGAAGAAGCAGCAGAAGCAGAACGGATGCGGATAATTCAGTTTCGACGCGGACGACTCTTCTTGCACGAGCGAGCCGTTAAAAAGTCTGCACCGAACTGAAAGGACGAATTTTTGTTTGAGTCGATTTTAACTGCCATGGAAATGTTGGACTGAAGTGCGAATACAAGTCGCCGTATCGCATGCTCCATTATACCAGTCCTTTGTTACTACTATAAAATCCCAGATCACGGGTATCCTCATTCATGTTGTATAAGGACACATGCCCATAGTGTTGCATAGATAAATACGTACGTACCAGTATACCTATGTGCAGTTGGCAAAGGTATAACCACGATTGGCGAAATGAAGGATGCACACACTGTATCAACTGGGCGGGGAAGTTAGCAACAGGACTTATGGCGAGATTGCGCAGTTTCGGGAGGAGTAGTCACGCGAGTATACCAGGAATTTTATAGGACGAGAATCCTCTCTGTTTACATGTAAACGTAGAGTGTATATATGGACTATACTCACCAATCCTTTGTAGTACTACAGCGTATGAATTTTTGCGGAGAGTTGCTACACTTCTGGATATTTGATTGTGACTAGTTAATACGTTTTAGCTTGACTTCCAAAAGCAAAACAATTGAAACGAACTTAATTGATAAAATCCCTTTCGCATTCTTGTTCTTAGTCATCGTATGCGATTAAGCGGCTTTTTTTTCACAATATTAATTAATTATCGCCTTACTCTCGACTATTTAGGTTACATTCAGGGCCCGCGAAAAAATGTTAAATTTTATAAAAAAAAGACGGATACTACACTCACCGCCGTCCCAAAAGGTTTTTGCTCCAAAAAATGACAATTGGAAGTTGCCAAAATTACAAATTTATGCATCAAACATTTGTACTTAAAAAAACTCCCCATTTTTCCCATTGAGTCTGATGATTAGTTTCGCTTGCCTTTTTACTCATTTGCCCTAACCCCTTGTGGGGCATACTACAGTAGTCCCTCGACTTACGTCGGAGTTAGGTTCCGAGAATTTGCGACGTAAGTCGAAAACGACGTAACTGGAAGGTAGAAACAACTTCAGGCGATAAATGTATAAGCTTTCATTTTTTGAATATGAATGTATTTATTATACCCTAGACTTTTAGTATAGGCATAGGGTATATTGTTTTGTCACGACGGAAATATGTAACACCTTAAAGGAGGCTCCGGAGGTATAGCAATGTATATTTATAAATGATCAGGGTCACTTCCTGATTCGATTTAGCCATGTCTGTCTGTCTGTCCGTCTGTCTGTCTGTCCGTTCGCACGATAACTTTCGATAGAAAGAAGCTAGAGCCTTGAAATTTTGGTCAAATATTGGAAGTATGATCTGATGATTGGTTGGTATTGAAAATGGGCATGATCAGGCCAAGAGAACGCCTACCTCCTCTACATATGTAAAATAAATAAATGTATTTATAACTCCCGATTAAATAAACATGAAAAGTTCAAGCTTTGGTAGATTACTCGTGAGGGTAATCCTATACTCCTCTGGAAAAATAAAATCGATCAGTTAAAAACTAACGGTAATTTTCTTACAGTAAGTTGCGCATAATCAGATCAAAGGAACGCCTACTTCCCCTACAAAATTAAAAAAATTAAATATTACTTTAATTACGATAGCTTTCGATAGAAATAACACTAGTGAGTTGAAAATTTGGCAGAACGTTGGTAGTAAAATTAAGTTTGTTGGCATTGAAAATGGGCAAGATCCGACCCAAGGAACCCCTACCTCCCCTACAAATGAAAATTTAAATAAGCGATAACTGTTGATAGAATGAAGCCAGCGACTTGAAATTTTGGTCAAATGTTTGAAGTGAGATTAAGTTAGTTGGCATTAAAGATGGGTTCGATCCGACCTAAGGCACCCCTTCCTCCCCAAGAAATAAAATTTTAAATAAGCGATAACTTCGACAAAATAAAGCTAGCGACTTGAAATTTTGCTCAAATATTTGTAGTAGGATCCAGTTGGCTAATACTGAAAATACGTTAAATCCGACCAATGAAACCCCTGCTTCCCCTACAAATGAAACTTCCAATAAGTGATAACTTTCGATAGAGTGAAGCTAGAGACCTGACTTTTTTTTTTAAATGTTTGTAGGGTGATCTAATTGGTTGGTGGCAAATAAGCGATAACTTTCAAAAAAAATTAAGCTAGTGACTTGAAATTTTGGTAAAATATTTGTACTGGAATCTAGTTGGTTGTTATTAAAAATGCGCAAGGTTCACCAAACGAAACCTTTACCTCCCCTTTAAGTGAGACTTCAAATATGCACTAACTTTCGATAGAATGAAGCTAGCGACTTGAAAAATTCGACAAGTATTTGTAGAATGGGTTAGCTAATTGATTTTTAGAATGGCCAAGGTCCTCCCCTATAAGCTGGCCATATAGGAAACTCACTTTTAATGCATATGGTCGTTGCCAATTGATACTTTTGGTATCACCACTAGGTCTGTACAAGTCTAGGGTATATACGCTTAGGACTCCGGGCCGAAACGAAGCTTCGGCCTGGTTTTTTAATTGGCATTTCACTGTTGTCCCCGAACTCAATAGCTTCAATTAATTGGTGAAATGTACGCCGCAAATAATAGGCCTTAAAGGATGCATTAACACCTTGATCCATTGGTTGAAGAATCGCGGTCGTATTAGGAGGCAAAAAAATCACCTTAATGGCATCATTGTTGAGATTTATGGGATGACTTGGAGCGTTATCTATGATTAGTAACGCTTTATGAGAAAGTTTATAGGCTTCCAAATATTTCTTTATTTATATTCTTTATTGTCGGACAGAAATATTGATCGAACCAATCACAAAATATATTAGAAGTAACCCAGGCCTTTTTGTTGGACCTCCAAATAACCGGTAGATTTTCCTTGTACACATTTTTGAAAGCTCTTGAATTTTCTGATTGATAAACAGCAAGAGGTTTCAGTTTCAAATCACCTAATGCATTCCCTCCGAGAAGCAAAGTAATCCTGGATTTTTCTGCCTTAAAGCCAGGAGCTGTTTTTTCTTCAATCGAAAGAAATGTTCTTGAGGACATGCGTTTCTAATACAGGCCTGTCTCGTCAACATTAAACACCTCCTGTGCGCAATATCCTCCATTTTCAATAATATCATGTAAAGTGTTTGGAAAGATCTTCGCTGAAAACGGCGACGTAAGTCAAGGGACGGACGACGTAATTTCAAGGGTTTGGTCTCAAAGTAATGAACGACGTAAGTCGAAAAAACGTATAACAAGGGAGACGTAAGTCAAGGGATTACTGTACTACTTAATTGCCCTAACCCCTTGTGGGGCATAGCGCGTAAACTGTTCCATGTGGCCCAGTTGACGTTTCGTCGGCATAAGCTGGTTTCGGAGAATGGAGTTGCCAGCATGCACCTCCTGCACATCCATGGCCACGAACGTCGTCGCGGACGGGGTTCGACCCCGAAATGCCGGTAGTCAAACATGAGACTGATGCCTCAATACACTGCGCTACCGGTCGCCCCTTGTGGGGCATAGCGTGTCAACTATTCCATGTGGTTTAGCTAACGTTTCGTTGGCATAAACCAGTTTCGGACTATGAACGTTTCTAGCATGCACCTCATTTTTCCAATTATAAAAGGGTTCCACTGTCACCGCGGTAATCCACTTCCTCTGCCTTCTCCGCTAATGCGTTGATATAATTTCGCTTGTCCCGTCTTACGCCTGTTTGCACAGCTTTCTGTAGTGAACGGTTTTCAGTTCTGAGTTGGTCTTTGGCTTAGCCGTCAGCAGCTGAGTTAATCTGCTCCTTAACACTCTTGCGTGCTGAGATTAGAGACCTTAGATAGATAGATAAAGGAGGTGGGCCGTGGGTCGCATTGGAACCATAAGCGCTGCGACCTTGAGGTCTATTGTGCTATTACCCTTTCTATCGAGAAGCAGGCTAAATCAAAAGATTCAGCCGACTCTTCTCGACAAATTGACTGATCTGGCAAGGTTTTATAGAAGAGATGTTATGCCGAAGCATTCGGTACATCTTTGAGTAAGCCTTTCGCACTCGCAAAAGATGTGCTGTGAGGTTTCATCATCGGCCTCGCAAAAGCGACAGCGTCTGATACAATATGCATGCGGTTTTTAACCTCTCAGACGCGAGTGTCCCGTTAAAATTCCACAAATTATTTCGACCCTGGTCTTGCTCAACCGCAGCAATTCCAAGGTACGAACGCTTGAGTGGCCGGAAATAAATAGTTTGGCCTGCCTCAGGCCTGGGGGGGGGGGGGCATTGATATGAAGCACGTGTGGTCTCTTATGTGGTTTCTGCAGTAGGAGAGTGGTATCCCGAAAAACGATTCTGGCCCGTAGATGGGGACGGCGAAGTCTCGGTTTGCTAGCCTATCTTCTAGCTCATTGCCCTCGATGCCCGAATGACCAGGGACCCAGTAAAGTGTGAGCTTATTTGTTCAACCCACATTATGGAGGACTTATTGACAAGCCAGTACCAGCTTAGAATTGATAGTGAAATTAGTAAGCGCTTTGATAGCTGCCTGACTGTCGGTGAATATTTCTATGTCCCTGTTTAAATAATGTGCGTTCAGAAGGAACTGAGCAACTTCCGCTCAGCGAACATGTTCAGAACGAGCGGGTTCAGAAGTGACTGAGCAACTTCTGCTCGGGTGAGCATGATCAAATTTAACCGAGCAAGAAATATTTCTGCTCACTGATCAGTGTTCAGGCTCTTCTTCTTCTTTTTCAACCTCACGCTCATGTTGCGAGTTTCCGAGTTTTGACAGTTATCAAATTGGTTGTTGTGTTTTCGCCGTTTTCGGCTTCTAGTTCTTTGGTTTTCGGGTGCTTTTGAATTTGTTTTCTCGTTGTTCGTGATTTTTGTAATGGACAGCGTGGGATTCATGTATTTTCCACTTTTCGGCACTTGACGTCAAAAATTGTCATCGTCAGCTTTCAGCTGGTCGATTTGTCAGCTGGTGAAGTAGCGTTCAGCAGGTGCAGACTCCAAACCGATCAGCTCCGGAGCTACTCGCGAGCAGTTGCGGAGCAGCTCGCGAGCGGTTTCTGCTCTTTTGCCACCTTCTGAACGCACTCATAGTCGGCGGTTTGGCATAGTCTAGCAAAAACTTCGATGGCGTATATTTCCGCTTGGAACACGGACGGCATTTTACCGACATTGCCTTGTAATGAACCATATTCTAGTGCTTCCACCGGCAGATCTATGGCAGCACCTGATGAGTAAGAATCTGTCGGTGGTACGAAACCAGAGGCCGAGGGTCCCATTACACCTGGACCCAGGGCAATCGAGCATTCCGCCAACCATACCGTCATTATCGCTTCATTTCTTTTATTCCCCATTTTGACCTCCCTTGTTTGTGTTGTCTTCCCCATGCCTATGAATTTTTGTTAATACGTAAAGGACAGGGGCAACGGGCTGTGAAAACCCCACCCACATCTCTCGAGCTGAGCTACAGCAAGCATAGGCCACTGCTGGCTCGTTGAGGGGCCCATTTCTTCGCAGATGGAACTGCCCGACTTTCACGGTCATAATGCAACCTTAGACTCCATTCCCACGGGCATCTCCGGATACCCACCAAACCGTCAGTTACAGCCTGCGCCGGAACCCTCTTCCGTTTTGGAATCGTCTGTGAACTATTTGGGGTAGAGAGAGTTGTAGCCATTCGCCCACCTTTCTCTGTTCCAAATGACTGATTTAAAGGAAAGGTGGAAGCGAAAAGATTTCGCAAGGTAATCAGTACTACTTTGCCTTAACCCCTAGCGGGGCATAGCGCGTCAACTACTCCTGCGCGCCATCGTACTCTGTTCTGGGCAATGGGGCGCAACTCCCCAAAAGACTTACCCAGTACCTGACACTCCTTTGCCACAGATCGACGCCATGTGATTCGAGGACCCCCTCTTGGTCGGCCTTGGTTGGAAATGGGGTTCCATTTCATGGCATGCATAGCAATGCAGTTATCACTCTTCCGCAATGTGTGACCTATCCACTGCCATTTTCGCATGCGTATCAATTTGTCGATTGGCATCTGACCCGTACGCCGACTTAGCTCTTCATTTGATATTGTTTCGGGCCAGAAAATTCTTAAAATTCGACGAAGACATGAGTTGACGAAAACTTGCAGCTTTCTGGTAACTCCTACGGAAACTTTCCATGTACTGCTCCCATACAAAAGCACTGATAGTACCAGGGAGCGAAACAGGCCCAGCTTGGTCTTGATGCTGAGATAACTGCCCTGCCAGATTTTGGACAGCATGCCGTATGCGCGTTTAGCCTGGTTGATACGACGAGCGATGTCCTCCTCCGTACCACCATTTTCGGCAACAATGCTACCCAGGTAGACGAAGTTGTCCACCTTCTCCACAGGCTGCCCATTAATATTGATGGCAACAGGTGTCGGATTTCTTTTTCGCAACGGCGGGCTAAGAACCTTGGTCTTGCTGGTATTAATCTTTAGCCCAACCTTGCTTGCCTCCCTCTCGAGATCTAACGCCATTGCGGACAGATCCATGATTTTGTGGGAGAGTAGGCATATGTCGTCAGCGTAGTCAAGATGTTGTAGATAAGATGTCAAAGTCCATTGAATTCCTCTGTCGAGTCCGGATAGGGCTGCATGCAACACATCGCCGATCACAATGAGGAATAGGATCGGTGAGAGGATGCACCCCTGCCGAACTCCACTGCGAATCTCAAAGTCCCCCGACACCTTACCTTTATGCAGAACGCGACATTTCGCGCCGTCATAGGTTGCCTTAATAATAGCCACAAGCTTCTCAGGGATGCCTCTCCTGCGCAAGGCCGCCCATATAGAATCCCGATTCACACTATCGAAAGCCTTTTCGAAATCGATGAAAAGCAAGTGAAGCGGAGAATCGTATTCAGCGCATTGCTCGATGATGATTCGCAAGGTGTTAATGTGATCGACACAGGAGAATCCGGATCGAAAGCCAGCCTGCTCTTCATCGATTGTGCTTTCTAAGTGGGCCTTTAGTCTTTCCAGGACGATTTTAGCTATTATCTTGGCAACGGCAGGAAGCACACAAATGCCTCTCCAATTATTACAGTCTGTGAGGCTACCCTTCTTTGGAAGTTTGATGATCAAACCTTCCTTCCACTCAGTGGGAAAGGTCTCTGTATTCCACGCTTTATCAACAAGTGGGTGCAGCAAATCGGCAGTTACGCTTGGCGCTGCTTGATAAAGTTCGGCAGGGATGCCGTCACGTCCGGCAGCCTTTCCTCGTTTTAGTGCAATAATTGCAGTGACTATTTCCTCTTTAGTCGGGGCAGTGGACCGTATACGCACATTTTGATGGTTAGCTAAATTATCTATATGAGGGGGAACTTCACCAGAGGTTACACGGTTCAAGACCGCGGCGAAGTGTTCTTTCCACCGCCTCATTTGATCTTCTTCCAAGATAAGTAGCTTTCCATCACTATCTTTCACCGGATGTTGGCAGGAGTTACGACCACCTGTAAACTCCTTGATGACACCGTATACGGCGTTTAAGTTGTTACTTCTAGCGGCTTCTTCTGCTGACGCTAAAAGAGAATTGGCATAAACTCTTTTATCGCGTCGCACACTACGCTGAACTTCTCGAGCTTTCTGACGGTAAAGGAGTTCGATGCTGCTTCGATTGTCGTCTGATGCTGCAGCCAAACGAACTTTCAGCTCCTTTCTTTCAACAATCCGCTGCCATGAAGCGTCGGACATCCAGGGCTTATTCCGGCAATCCGGGTTTGGGCCAAGGATGGTATTTGCGCTATCAATGTACGCATTTTTTATGGCATCCCAGTTTTCGTTTATGTCACTATCTGGGTGACTAGTTATCTCAGCCGCTTTTTGCGCAAGATGGTCATTATATTGTTGTAAGACAGCTGGATTTTTTAGTCGAGCGGTGTTGAATTTGCGGGGCCTGGATCTTTCGTCGCTGGGGCGGCGCACGGCTGCAATACGCAATCGAACATTAGCGATCATAAGATAATGGTCTCTTCCCATCCCAATATCGGCACCCTTCTTGTTTCGCACGTCCAGGAGGCAACTCTTGAATCTTTTACTAATGGCAAAATGGTCGATCTGATTTTGTGCTCTGCGCCGATCAACAGAGGACCAACTGATTTTGTGGTGGTCCTTATGCTCAAACATAGTACCACCGATGAAGAGACTGTGAAAGTTGCAGAACTCTACAAATCTTTCACCGTTGTCATTACGATCACCAAGACCGTGTCTCCCCATCACATGTCTGAGCCCATAGTTATCAGCGCCAACTTTCGCATTCAAATCACCCATGACCATTATAATGTCACCTTTAGGTGTTCTGCTCTGAACGGCGTTTAGTTCTTCGTAGAAGGAGTCTTTTGCCAAGACATTGTCGGGTTCAGTAGGGGCATAACATTGTATTATTGAGATGTTCCTCATTTTGGTCCGGAACCTGGCGGTCAAGACCCTGTCAGAGACGGTTCCCAGGATAAGAGACAGTTTCGCGCGGCTCTGGTTAAAAGGAGCCCCACACCTGACTCACGACGACTACCGGTAGCTTTACCGGAGTGCAACATTACAGTACTGCCCGTTGGAGAGATGAATTCTCCGCTGTTCCACCATCTTATCTCACTAACTCCTAAGATATTTAATTTGTACCTCAGAAATTCACTCTCTAATTGAAGAAATCGTGCGTTCTGGGGACCTTCTGATCCATTGTCCAGGAGAGTACGCACATTCCAGAATCCAATCTTTGTCATTGTACGATAGCTAAAAGTCGTAACCGTTGAGTCAGTCCTTATCCGAGGCATAGTTGACGTTTCGTTAGCATATAAAGATTTCGGATAGTGCAAGTTGCTGGCATACACATCCTGTCCTTTGATTGTCGGTTTTAACAACAGGCCCTCAAAGGGAAAGGCCGTGGTATTTTTTTTTTCACACCCCACACCACAGGGGTACCTCAACCAAATCATCGCACCGCCATCACTGGCGGCTTGACGTTGGTTGGCAATGGTCTGTGACCACTGCCGTTCCAGGGGGCGCCCACGCGGAGGACTATGTAAGAGGAGTTTTTGCCCCCCCTCATCAGTAGGCGTGCTAAGTACCTTGTCACTGTTCAACCAGTTTAGTTGGCTTGGGGTCAACTTGATCCGTATGTCGCTGGCCTTGAGTCTGACGATTGCCATATTCTAGCTTCCGCTTCAATGTGTATATCCATAGGCGGGAGGTCGAGTAAAACTTCTAAAGTAGCTGTTGGACAAGAGTGCATGGCCCGAGTGATGGCATTGCAGGCAAGTCTCCGAATTTTATTCAGGGCCGTTCTGCCGGCTGATGTAATGGCTCTTTTTTACTAGACCACCATTATTTTTAAAAATAACGGGGTTTTCCCCTGTTCTTCGTAACTGTCATACCTCCGGGCATTTGACTTATGCATCTCAAATTAAAGCTTATTTAGTTTAAAGAAAAATCGGTCCTAATAATTTTCCTTGTAGGACTAATATTTAACCCGTTATTTGATGAAATACACCAAAAAATGATTATTTTCCACTTCGTGGGAACAAAGGAGCAATTGACAAGAATTGTTATTCAAATTAGATTAGCTCCGTCGCTATTGGTTGTAGGAAAAAACATAACAGATGAAATTTCTAGTAAATGTTGTGCTCTGCAAAAATGTATTTTAATAATTATATTTTGCGTTAAAATAGACTGGCACTGAGTAATAGGCGAATAATTGATAAAAGTGCCAGTTTTTTTCAAAATAGCGTGGTGAGCACAGGGCGGAGAGTCACTACGTTTAGACCGCGGGACTATCTTCGAGATCTAACTAAATCGACCTAACTCTCGACGATATAAACGTATCGATTTAGTTAGTTTCGGACTTGACTTATCTCTACTTGCGATGCGGAACTGGACTAAAAAAATTGGGACTATGTCGCTGTCATCGCTAATGTTGACGTTGTTGTCGTTTTCTTTGTTCGGCATTTGTTTTCTTTGCAATTTCAGGAAAGCAGTGCGTGATCATGGGCAAGAAAAAGCCTTTTTCTGTCGTAAAATTTATATCTATCAAATTTATCTATTTATCTATGTGTAGTCCGGATGGCGCAACGGTTAGCACGTTCGCCTTCAACGCACTGGGCCCCGGTTCGATTCCGGGGATTTACGTGTCGGACTATGAGCCCACTCAGCTGTTAAATGAGTACCCATTATGGGGTAAATAACTCGGTTGAGCGTATTGCTGATCACATACCTCTGCACAAAAAAAACCGTCACGATCTAGAAAATGAGATGATGCTAGCTCATCTCGAGGCCGTGGTTCAAATTGGACTGTCGCGCCAGTTATTTATTTAAATTTATCTGTGCTGTCAACGGAGAAAGAATAAGAAGAAGTACCTCTCCGTATGGTCGGTATAAACACTCCACCAACAAGTGCTAACACTAAAATGATTTAGTTAAATCGACTTTTAGTTCCGCGGTCTAAACGTGGCCATAGTGACGCAAACTTGGATTTTTTACTACCTCCGACCACCGACCTATAGAACATATCAAAAATTCAGATCTACCGCACCTTTTGCACTCTAACCCGCCTTATTTGGTCTCCATTTATAAGTTCCGAACAATATTTTTCAGTCGTTACAAAAACACATCACTTGCTTCCTATCCATTGAACGCACTCATTTTTAAAAGTGCATCCGACAGCATTGCCATGCCCCAGTACGGCGACTTCACTTTGCAGACTGCACACTGCACATTTCAAATCGTGAATTCACCCGACGAGGCGTCATCGTGACGGAGAGAACGCCAGTGCTTGTTTACGTTCAATTTTAAGCGACAGCACAGCTTTGCTTCTATTAAAAATATCGGCATTTAGTGGCGCAATTCCTGCCGTAGCTCGTGTCCGTGAAAGTACGTTATTCGGTATTGCATTTCCAAGTGAAAATCATTTCGGAAAAATCGTTCCTTTTTTTCAATCATGGCTGCGATGCGCCACTCGCAATCTGCGGTCGGTTTGTGATTTGAGTGCGGCTGCGTGTGTTTGTGTGGCAGCGAGGCGATAACAAACTTCAAATTTCTTATTATCGCACGGCTGTCACTTTGCCGGGTCCGGGACGTTAATTGATTACACGGCAAAGAAAAGAAAAAAGTGCTCCCGCGATTGAGGTTAAACTGGAAAATATCGAGATCGCATTCAAGTGGAGTTTTTAAAGAAAATGTCCGAGTGTGAGGCCGATCTAAAGAGCGGGGACACGGTCGGCAGCGAGCTGATCACATCCAGTCGCGAATCGAATATTGAACTGATTTTAGGCGGCTTTTCAGACGGATCAGGTGAAGCCGAGCCCGCACTGGAGCAATTGCGTGCCGAGGCCTCGCTGTCCACGCTGGTTGACGATAAACTGCATTCAGATAACGAGGAGGCCGCTACAATTATTGCCGACTTGGAGACTCCGGCCGTTATTTCGGCTAACGCCAACGGCAGCGTCGACGCCCACGAAGCGGACTCCGCCCACAATGAAGCCGTGCAGGTGCAGTCCTCCATCACCGAGACTGTCGAAACCGTTCAAATATCGAACGCGGACTCTTCGAACGAAGTGATCACCACCAAGGAAGTGTACATCCACAATAGTCGCCTGTGTAAACCCAAAGGCGAGGACAAGGACGAAAAGTTTGAGGTCGTGGAGGTGATTGGAACGCCCGGGGACAGCAAGAAGCCATCCACATCGTCCGAGGTGAATCCCCTGACCGACGTGAACAACGACGATTTGCTGGCCATTCTGGAGGGCGATCCGGACAGCACAACGGCGAAAGCGGACCAGGCCGAGGAGGCGGACGGACAGACAATTGTGTTTGAGGTCATTGACACGGACAACGACAAAGAGACGATCCTCGAACCGGACGAGGTCAAAAAAATTGCTATGGATCAAATACAAAGTATAGTGAAGAAGCGAGGACGACCCGCCATTAAGAACATAAAGCAGGACGGCGGATCGCTAGTCAGTGCGCTCGTCTCCGACTGGAGTGACAACGAAAAGGATGGCGAGTCGACCAATGAAAGCTCCGCGGCGATGACCAAGAGGCAGGCAAAATCGCAGTCTCCTGCCGTCTCGCCGGCTAAACAGTCACCTGCTGCGACACAGGAAAAGAAAATTGCCGTGGTGCGGAAAAAGGCACCGCCAGCCAAGGACTCTGTTAAGAAAATCGCCCCTACCGTCGCCTCGTTTAAATCCGCTCGAGTTATCAAGAAAAAGATTATCTGGGATCCGGACGCACCCGAAACTAAAATATCATACGCAAGTCTGGTGAAATCGTCACCTGTCGGGAGTAAACGAAGTGCACCGAGCAGCGGCAGGTCGACTCCCACGCTGCCTGTGCAAAAGCGTAAGATTGACACTGCAACTCCCACTGAGAAGTCGATGAAGGTAACATCGACGAAGCCCGTGCAGCACACCACAGCTGCCGAGAAGACGAGAAATGTCCTGGCACAACCCACACAAATCCGGGCCAAAGTGCAATACGCTTCGCTAGTGAAGGCGAAACCAGCCTCGACATTGACGCCGTCAAAACCAACCGCGACATTGGTGGCATCGAAACCAACCTCGACACTGGCGCCGCCGAAACCAACCCCGACAACGCCGCCGCTGAAACCGAAAATAGCTCAAGCTGTCGTACATGTTCGGAATATTGGAAAGATGAAACGTGCCACACCGTCACCGACGACTGCAGTACAAAGTAAACGCAAGCGAGTCTCGGAAATCGACCGACTGCTCAGCGACGAAGGAGCAGCCAACATGCTGAACACACTGGACCCCGAAAAGCCTTCAAAGCCAGTACAAAAGGACGGAGGGCGCGCTCGTAAACCGTCCACTCCAACTCTCCCGCAAGCGGAGAAAACACCAAAGAAGGGAGCAACACGCAAGGCGGGGGGACGACAATCCGCCACCAGCAGTTGGGATTACGTCTACAATCAGCGCAACGTTGACTCCCTTATAATCCGGCGTCGCTCGAATAGTTCATATTCGAGTACAACGAGCCCGCGTCGGCTGAGCGTTGATCTGAAGCCCGAACGTTCGCTCAAAGGCACCCGAGCCGGCGGCTTTGAATTCGTCAAACCAGAAACGAAAAAGGGCGGAAAGCGTTCAAGCGATGCCGCAACCGAAGTTTTAATTGTTGAAGATATCAAAAAGACCCGCTCGCCGGAGTCGGTGCGAAAATCCAGTCGCACTCCCGTTCCAGCCGAACCGAAAGAAGTCAGCGCGAAATCGGGCAAAATGACGCCAACAATGTCGAGTGCATGCGAGGAGAAGAGCACATCCGAGGTGACGATCAAGCGTCACGGTAATATTGTACAAATGATTCTGAAGCCCAAAATGGAGAAAATTCGAAATACGTTTAGCGTGCAGGTAGGCCTTGACTTTTCGCGGAGCAATTTAAGTGTAATTATTAACTCTCTGGGTAATTACAGCTAATGAATGAAGTCGTGCGACAATTGGACGTCCTGGAGTCGGATGATGCATGCAAGGTGTTGGTTATTACGTCGGTCGGGCCGAGTTTTTGTCAAGGCGTTGACTTTTTGTCGCTGACCCAGGGGAATGCAGATAAGCGAAAGACCGCTGCTCAGGAGCTGGCTGGAAGCGTGACGTAAGTGTGAATAGAGTGAGGTGTCTACCTTCCACCTCATTATATTTCCAGTGGAAGAATTACAGTCGAATATGTGAAGGGTGATAAAATGCAAGAGTCGATTTCGTGGAAGTTTTAGGTACCAATAGAATTAACAAGAGTTGATCCGGAAGGCACATGACCATTCACTGTGTTCACATTACTATTTGCTTTAACCCCTAGTTGATGCGGCCCACAATCACATATGCTGCGTTGGTATAGTGACCCAAGGCACAACAAAACTCATACTCAAACAAATTACAACGCCTTACCTGTTTCGGGATAACTGGGGCTATGAGTACATGCCTGACATGATACTGGCGAGGGAACTAAGGAATACACGGTAACAGCGGGCATTCCACAGGGATCCGTTCCGATCAAAAGATGGAAGCTGTTGGTATCAATAAACGCAGAAAAAAGAGCTCTGAAGATCAGAGTCGGAGGCAGTGTCATAACTTCTAACCCAGCCATGAGGCACCTGGGGGGTATAATGGGACCCTCGGCCTCTGGTTTCGTACCAACAACAGATCACTACTCATCAGGTGCTGCTTCGATCTGCCGGTGGGAGCAGCACTACCAGGATATGGTCCATTGCAGGTGGTTCATTACAATTATGCCGAATATAGGCGGTCTAACACCAAGCAGGCGGCTTTTGTTTGTTATCTAGGCTGATACCATCTATTCTGCTGTATCATCATCATCATCGTGGCGCGACAGCCCGACGTCGGGCCTTGGCCGCCTGGATCATTGTCCTCCAATTATCTCGGTCACGTGACCGCGTCCTCCAATTTTGGGAGCCCAGCAGCTGCGCGACGTCCACACCTACTGAGCTCTCCCAACGAGATCTCGGTCGTCCTCGCAGTCTCGCTCCGTCGACTCGTTCTGCATTCATTACTCTCTTAGGCATGCGATCATCGTCCATTCTTTGTACATGCCCTGCCCATTGAAGTCGTTGTAGTTTGACGATTTTCGAGACTTGCAGCTCATCGTACATTTCATACAACTCATGGTTGTACCGGATGCGCCATCCATCTCGATCGCAAACAGCCCCGAAAATTCGCCGTAGAACCTTACGTTCGAAAGTGTCTAGCATGTTTTCGGAGGCTTGAGTTAGGGTCCATGCTTCGCAGCCATAGCATAGCACTGGTCGTATAATGGTTTTGTACACGCGGAGCTTCGTGTTTCTGTGCACATGTTTCGATTTCATTATGGGGAGAACCGAGAAAAAAGTCTTATTAGCTAACTGTATCCGTCGCTTGATTTCGTCAGTTTCGTTGGCGTCCCTTGACAGGTTGCAACCCAGGTAGATGAAGTTGTTCACGAACTCGATGTTGAGGTAACCCACGTTGATGCTCGGTTGTGCAGGTGTCCTTGTCACCGATTGCATCATTATTTTAGTTTTACCCTCGTTAATACGTAATCCAACTTCCTTTGCAGCGGTATCGAGCGTATGCAGAAGTTCTTCTGCGTCAGCCAATCTTCGGGACATGATGTTGATGTCGTCGGCGTACGCTGCTAATTGTGTCGACTTGATGAGTAGCGTCTTGCTGTTGTCCATATTCATGGCCCGAATAACGTGTTCCAGTGCTAGGTTGAAGAGCGTCGGTGCCAGTCCATCGCCCTGTTTCAAACCAGTGCGTGTTTCAAATAGATCAGTAAGTCTATTCTGGATTCTGACTTGTGAGACGGAGTTGGTCATCGTCATCTTTGTCAGTCGCACTAATTTTGCCGGTATACCAAATTGCAGCATGATGTTGTACAGTACTCCACGATCGATACTGTCGTATGCCTGCTTAAAGTCGACAAAGATTTGATATACGTTTACGTTGTATTCCCAGCACCTCTGGAGTATCAGTTTGACTGAGAAGAGCTGATCGGTTGTGGAGCGACCAGGTCTGAAACCGCTTTGATATTCGCCAATGACTCGTTCTGCGTACGGTTTTTTTCTATTTTCTGCTGTATGCCTCACCGATTTGGGCCAGTGGTCTGAAATCCACTTGTAATACCAGGCAAATTAGCTAATACCAGGCAAATTAGCTCGGTTTACCGAAGGTGCGCATTGAGAGTATACTGTGCATACAGAACCACTTTCGTACGAAGCTGTCTATGTCGTCGTCGGAATGATCCCAATGGAGATCCTGGTTGACGAAACAAGCAGACTGTGCCATGGTCGACGCCTGTAAACATCAGAGACGTCAGAGGAACGGAAAGTCATTGAAAGGAACGAATCTCTGAGAGAGTGGCAGCAGCGATGGGAGCAGGCTTCAACCGGTCGCTGGACGCATGCTCTCATCTCGGATATGGGGGGGTTGTCACAACAGATCCAGTGGTGGTCTTTGTCCGGCGCCTTGCTCTTCAAGGTAGCCCGTCTAACCTAACTGTCTTCTTCGTTTTCTGAAGCGAAAGAGTTCAGTGTTTCATTACGGAACTGCAATCCGTCCTGACATGACAATTTTCTTTGTAGAAGGTCAGGATAGCTGAAATGAATTCCGTACTCAGTCTTTTGAGACCCGAGGACCCCGAAAGGGGACCTGTCAATTAATGAGAGTTTTTCCCGCAGCAATTCAGCGTATTTGAGGCAAAGTAGGGAACATTCCTAGCGGGCGACACATAGTGGTTCGTCCTGGACATGATTTCGCACTCCCCTTGCGTTGGCGCTGCTTGCTACACGAGGTCCACCGCTTAGTGTCACCATACACTGCCGAACACGAACCTGGTATAAATGTCCTCTGACACACACACACACACTTCACATAGATGTGAAGAAAACCAGTCCACTTGCACCAGGTTCGTGTTCGATAGTGTATGCTGACACTTATAGCGTTGCAACCCTCAGTATGCCACCCCAAAACGCTCGCTCTATACGCTACAGCGCTAAAACCACAAGGCGCAATCCACGATGCGTAGCCCGGTGAAATAGGAACATACCCAAAGTAGTAATATCGCCTTCCTACCACTGTAAAGTTGTAATCAGTTTTTTTTACAGTTTCGAGTTTTCATTGTTTTGATTTTCTTATTCATTCTCTTTTCAGATCTTTCCTCAAAGCCCTAATTACGTTCCCGAAACCTCTAATCGCTGGCATAATTGGATCTTGTTCCGGTATCGGCGTTACAATGCTGCCAGCATTTGACGTTGTTATTGCAAGCGATAAAAGTACGTTTGAGACACCGTATGCGAAAATTGGTCAAATTCCCGAAGGAAATGGTTTGCTTACATCCACTAATAACGTTCGGCACTCGTTTGTAAGTTGACAAAAAAAAAATATTTGAATATTGAAATGATGATCTATTTTCTATTTTTCAGAAAACTAAATTACTTTGGTTCTGCGAGAAATTAACATCGACGGAGGCAGCCCTTTCCGGATTGGTCACCGAGTTGACAGCCCCGTCAAAAGTTAGTGACGATGCGGTGCAGTATGGCAAACGAATAGCGTCACTTTCACAACAGGTGGGTGCTCAATTTTTTCTCCATTGATCTAGCTAAAGATAGTGGTGTGCTTAACGCTAAAGAAAATATTGGGATTTCTCTTATACTACTTTGCCTTAACCCCTAGCGGGGCATAGCGCGTCAACTACTCCTGCGCGCCATCGTACTCTGTTCTGGGCAATGGGGCGCAACTCCCCAAAAGACTTACCCAGTACCTGACACTCCTTTGCCACAGATCGACGCCATGTGATTCGAGGACCCCCTCTTGGTCGGCCTTGGTTGGAAATGGGGTTCCATTTCATGGCATGCAAAACAATGCAGTTATCACTCTTCCGCAATGTGTGACCTATCCACTGCCATTTTCGCCTGCGTATCAATTCGTCGATTGGCATCTGACCCGTACGCCGACTTAGCTCTTCATTTGATATTGTTTCGGGCCAGAAAATTCTTAAAATTCGACGAAGACATGAGTTGACGAAAACTTGCAGCTTTCTGGTAACTCCTACGGAAACTTTCCATGTACTGCTCCCATACAAAAGCACTGATAGTACCAGGGAGCGAAACAGGCCCAGCTTGGTTTTAATGCTGAGATAACTGCCCTGCCAGATTTTGGACAGCATGCCGTATGCGCGTTTAGCCTGGTTGATACGACGAGCGATGTCCTGCTCCGTACCACCATTTTCGGCAACAATGCTACCCAGGTAGACGAAGTTGTCCACCTTCTCCACAGGCTGCCCATTAATATCGATGGCAATAGGTGTCGGATTTCTTTTTCGCAACGGCGGGCTAAGAACCTTGGTCTTGTTGGTATTAATCTTTAGCCCAACCTTGCTTGCCTCCCTCTCGAGATCTAACGCCATTGCGGACAGATCCATGATTTTGTGGGAGAGTAGGCATATGTCGTCAGCGTAGTCAAGATGTTGTAGATAAGATGTCAAAGTCCATTGAATTCCTCTGTCGAGTCCGGATAGGGCTGCATGCAACACATCGCCGATCACAATGAGGAATAGGATCGGTGAGAGGATGCACCCCTGCCGAACTCCACTGCGAATCTCAAAGTCCCCCGACACCTTACCTTTATGCAGAACGCGACATTTCGCGCCGTCTTAGGTTGCCTTAATAATAGCCACAAGCTTCTCAGGGATGCCTCTCCTGCGCAAGGCCGCCCATATAGCATCCCGGTTCACACTATCGAAAGCCTTTTCGAAATCGATGAAAAGCAAGTGAAGCGGAGAATCGTATTCAGCGCATTGCTCGATGATGATTCGCAAGGTGTTAATGTGATCGATACAGGAGAATCCGGATCGAAAGCCAGCCTGCTCTTCATCAATTGTGCTTTCTAAGTGGGCCTTTAGTCTTTCCAGGACGATTTTAGCTATTATCTTGGCAACGGCAGGAAGCACACAAATGCCTCTCCAATTATTACAGTCTGTGAGGCTACCCTTCTTTGGAAGTTTGATGATCAAACCTTCCTTCCACTCAGTGGGAAAGGTCTCTGTATTCCACGCTTTATCAACAAGTGGGTGCAGCAAATCGGCAGTTACGCTTGGCGCTGCTTGATAAAGTTCGGCAGGGATGCCGTCAAGTCCGGCGACCTTTCCTCGTTTTAGTGCAATAATTGCAGTGACTATTTCCTCTTTAGTCGGGGCAGTGGACCGTATACGCACATTTTGATGGTTAGCTAAATTATCTATATGAGGGGGAACTTCACCAGAGGTTACACGGTTCAAGACCGCGGCGAAGTGTTCTTTCCACCGCCTCATTTGATCTTCTTCCAAGATAAGTAGCTTTCCATCACTATCTTTCACCGGATGTTGGCAGGAGTTACGACCACCTGTAAACTCCTTGATGACACCGTATACGGCGTTTAAGTTGTTACTTCTAGCGGCTTCTTCTGCTGACGCTAAAAGAGAATTGGCATAAACTCTTTTATCGCGTCGCACACTACGCTGAACTTCTCGAGCTTTCTGACGGTAAAGGAGTTCGATGCTGCTTCGATTGTCGTCTGATGCTGCAGCCAAACGAACTTTCAGCTCCTTTCTTTCAACAATCCGTTGCCATGAAGCGTCGGACATCCAGGGCTTATTCCGGCAATCCGGGTTTGGGCCAAGGATGGTATTTGCGCTATCAATGTACGCATTTTTTATGGCATCCCAGTTTTCGTTTATGTCACTATCTGGGTGACTAGTTATCTCAGCCGCTTTTTGCGCAAGATGGTCATTATATTGTTGTAAGACAGCTGGATTTTTTAGTCGAGCGGTGTTGAATTTGCGGGGCCTGGATGTTTCGTTTCTGGGGCGGCGCACGGCTGCAATACGCAATCGAACATTAGCGATCATAAGATAATGGTCTCTTCCCATCCCAATATCGGCACCCTTCTTGTTTCGCACGTCCAGGAGGCAACTCTTGAATCTTTTACTAATGGCAAAATGGTCGATCTGATTTTGTGTTCTGCGCCGATCAACAGAGGACCAACTGATTTTGTGGTGGTCCTTATGCTCAAACATAGTACCACCGATGAAGAGACTGTGAAAGTTGCAGAACTCTACAAATCTTTCACCGTTGTCATTACGATCACCAAGACCGTGTCTCCCCATTTCATGTCTGAGCCCATAGTTATCAGCGCCAACTTTCGCATTCAAATCACCCATAACAATTACAATGTCACCTTTAGGTGTTCTGCTCTGAACGGCGTTCAGTTCTTCGTAGAAGGAGTCTTTTGCCAAGACATTGTCGGGTTCAGTAGGGGCATAACATTGTATTATTGAGATGTTCCTCATTTTGGTCCGGAACCTGGCGGTCAAGACCCTGTCAGAGACCGGTTCCCAGGATAAGAGACAGTTTCGCGCGGCTCTGGTTAAAAGGAGCCCCACACCTGACTCACGGCGACTACCGGTAGCTTTACCGGAGTACAACATTACAGTGCTGCCCGTTGGAGAGATGAATTCTCCGCTGTTCCACCATCTTATCTCACTAACTCCTAAGATATTTAATTTGTACCTCAGAAATTCACTCTCTAATTGAAGAAATCGTGCGTTCTGGGGACCTTCTGATCCATTGTCTAGGAGAGTACGCACATTGCAGAATCCAATCTTTGTCATTGTACGATAGCTAAAAGTCGTAACCGTTGAGTCAGTCCTTATCCGAGGCATAGTTGACGTTTCGTTAGCATATAAAGATTTCGGATAGTGCAAGTTGCTGGCATACACATCCTGTCCTTTGATTGTCGGTTTTAACGACAGGCCCTCAAAGGGAAAGGCCGTGGTATTTTTTTCACACCCCACACCACGGGGGTACCTCAACCAAATCATCGCATCGCCATAACTGGCGGCTTGACGTTGGTTGGCAATGGTCAGTGACCACTGCCGTTCCAGGGGGCGCCCACGCGGAGGACTATGGAAGAGGAGTTTTTGCCCCCCAAATTATACAATCTAATGAATCAATCATAATCCTATTTCAACGTTTACTTTTATTTATCAATTTCACAGTCACTAACATCCATCAAATCACAAAAGGTCGACATAAAACGTCTAATGACAACATTGAACGAGGAACAGAAACTTTTGGCGAGCCACTGGCAATCGCCTGAATGTCAGGAAAAATTCAAGCAGTATATCGCGAAAGAAAGCTGGTAATTGGACACACCATTGACGTTGCAGGCATTATATGACTGGTTTCCGGATTAGTTACACCAAAACTGTTGACATCCGATCTTCCGATGTCCATTTTGGCATTTTTTTTAAGCAGGAGTAATTAAATGACGAATGCATTTTAGTTTGTTTCAATTGTTCAACAAATAATTCTTTTAGTTTTAGTTAGTTCGCGTATTTGGTAATAAGTAATACCAACATTAAAAAAAAATCAAATATTAACTACTAAGGATTACAACATTGTAGTTGTAAGTCGTTTTTAAACAAGCATGAAATAATATTGAATTTATTGGGAACCTCGATGAACAACAGAAGAATTAATGAAATATGCATGAAAATACGGACTCGTTATTTTTTTTTTATTTACAAAATTGTTTCCTGAAAGAATCGAATTCTTTCTTTCGTTCTAGGTTGTAGAGTTTATGAGAAAAAAAACAAAATGTTTTGCAATACACGCAATTATTTTACATGTTTCTTTTTTTTACATTTTTATTCTTCTTACATTTACTGTTATAAACATAATATAGTTGTTAAAAAATATGATTCAGTACAAGCTTTTTTCGTTTAGTCGAAACTTACGGTAGCAATTAGAGGAAGAAATCGAGAAGAAAAAGGAAATACGTTTTAATTAGTTCTAGTTCACTTCAAAACAAAATACATAACCATGAAATTTGACAACAGTGCTTTATTAATTGCCCCCAAAAGAATTGTTATTCTATGAGGAATGAAATGGAGCGACAAGCGAAAATACTGAAGAAATATTTTTGATATGATTGTGACTGTCGTGAAATTCAAAAAGAACTATCTAAAAAATGTAGGAAAGGCATAGAGAGAGAAAGAGAAGAGTAATAATCATGAAGAACATTGTAGATTTTTAGTACATATGGTATATGTAATTGAAACATATTTGATCGGATTTAATGCAAAAGAAGAGAAAACAGAATAAAGATAATTATATTAAGACTGGATATTAGTTGTTTCATTAGATGAAGTCACTTTTATTTTTATTTGATTTAACCCTTTAGCTGCAATCACTGCCATACGCCTTCGTGAAACGGGACTGTGAATCTCGTCTGCCTTCGGCCACTCATCGATTTTAAATGGTTTGGATATTCCTACAGCAACTGGCTATTCCGCTCCTAAACATCTGTTCAGCAAGAACTTCATATCGGTCATCCCAAGTCGGGATCAGTGGAAGGAAGGCGAGTTTCCAATTGCTGACTATCGGCATATATACGGACGGACCCAAAACAGACGGAGGGGTAGGACCGGGTGTCTATTGCGACAGGTTAAATCTAAGCCTGACATTCCGTCTACCATCTCACTGTAGTGTTTTGCAGGCGGAGATCACGGCGATTTCGGAAGCTCTTATCTTTTTAGGACGACATGTTATAGCTGGTAGAGACATTGTCATGTATACGGACAGCCAGGGTGCAATCGGATCGATGGATTCAGTCTTGTGTACATCTAAGACTGTGGATTATTGTCGATCATCCCTCTCTGAATTGGGGAGCTATTTTAACATTGTCCTGTGCTGGGTCCCTGGCCACAGTGGCCTGGAAGGTAACTGTCAGGCTGACGAGCTTGCCAGACTGGGCTGTTTGAATGGGGAACCCCAACTATATGATGATATCTATCCTCCCATTGCTTATTGATTGTCAAATCTGAGGCTATTAACAAAGCCAATGCAAGATGGATTGATGACAATACCTGCCGCACAACTCGATCGCTGTGGCCCATACTGGACGCTACCCGATCTGAAAATTTACTGTCGCTATGGGGGATGCCGTCAAACGCTATGTTGTTATTGCTAATTGCCATGATCCCTCCTGGGGCATGGGCGCGTCAACATCTGTTGCATTAGCATGCCTTGTTAACGTTTCGATAACATATATTTTTCCGGATGGTGCAGTTGCCAGCATGCACCTCCTATCCATTGCGGAAATCGCTCGACGACTATTCGATATCTTAGTAGGCACGGTTGATAAAAAGGTTCCTCTCCTCTGTCCATTTCATCCGTTGCCTATGCGTACCCGCATTACTTTTAATTTTTTACTATTTCTTTATTAACAATAATTGTTACACGTTCCACTTCTTTTGTATGGGCTATAGCGAAGCGAATTTTCGGAAACTGAGCAAAGAGAGAAAGAAGAACTTTCAATGCACAAATTGTAAACATTCTCAAAGCTCTTCTAATGAACCAACATCCGTCGATTTAAATAGAAATATAAGCGCAATTCAAAAAGAAAAGTCAGGCTATAAAAAAGATTTTCAGGAACTTAAACAGTTTTTTAAAGATGAATTAAGTGATTACAAAAGATCACTTGAATATTGCTGCTCAAAAATAGACGACTTTTATCTTCAGATCGAAAAATATGGAGAGAAAATTGATAATATCACCAAAGTTTGCGATAAATTAACAAATGAAAATGTTATGTTGAAAAAACAAATGAAGGAATTATCGACCCTGGTCAACAATTTAGAACAAGAAAAATTATCAACTGAGGTTGAAATAAACGGCATCACTGAAACTCCCAACGAAAATATTGATAAAGTCGTCGAAAAAGTTTCAAATATACTCGACATTAATATGGAAGAAACCAAACCGATAATTATTAAACGGCTAATGCATAAACAAAATAACAACAATCGACCGAGACCGATAATAGTTCGTTTTGTATCGAAAGAAGATAAAGAAATTTGGCTTTCTAAATCGAAATTAAAAAAACACAGTCTGCTCTGCAATAATCTACATGAAAGTTTACCAGCACATAAGTTTTATATAAATAGTAATCTTACGAAGACTTATAAAAAAATTTTATACAGTACTAAACAGTTTGCTAAAGAAAATAATTATAAATTTGTGTGGGTAAAAAATGACAGTATACTTATTAGAAAATCAGATCAGTCCAAAATTTTTAAGATTAACTGTGAATCAGAATTAGATATTAATTACCTAAAGTAATTTATTCTTTTCCTAACTCACTTTTTTTAAGTTTTCTAAATAAAAATGATAACAACTATTTTTTCTCACGCAAATAATAGTTTAAATTCTGAAGATCTGTTAACCAATGTAATTGAAACCACAAAGGAATGCAAGTCATTATTAATTAATAGAATAAATAGCATAGGCATAAGAATTATTCATTTGAATATAAGGAGTATTCGGAAAAATTTTGAGGAACTGTTAATATTATTACATGAATTAGAAAATAATGTTGATATTATAGTTCTCACAGAAACGCAACATAGTAGCTACTCAACTGGTTTTGAATTTTTAGCACCTCTTCTTCAATTATCGCATTTTATAATGCATCATACGGAAAAATGTAGAAATAAAAATGATGGTGTAATAGTGTACGTAAAGAAAACTCTTCAGTTCTCTTGTACAGAACTTACACCTAATGAGATTACCGGATTAAATATAGAACTAAAACTTTCTCACAATAAATTAGCAAATATTTATGCTATATACAAATCTCCTTCAGTGGATTGTAATGAATTTATTGACAAACTCCATGAAATTGTTTCTCTCTCTAGAGGATCCCAATTCGATTTGATAGTAGGCGATATTAATATAGACATACTTGATAACTCACGTATAAGTAATGACTATATTACTACCCTTAATAGCTTGGGATTTATTTCCTACATCAATAATTTTACTAGAGTAGATAAAGAAAATCGATCTTGCATTGATCATATATTCATAAGACAACAACAAACACCTATTAGTACTAATAATATTACCCCAATTATATTACAGAACTCAATAACTGACCACTACACAATCTTAGTAAAAATTAATATCAAGCTTAAAAATAACTACAAAAAGGAAATAAAAACTATAACAAAAACAAATTATGAAGAACTAAGAAAACAAATTAGAGATGCTGATTGGAACGAAACTATCAATGAAAGTGACAGTCCCAATATATCTACGGATAAATTTATATCTAAATTGAGACAAATGATTGATAACTGTACATCAAAAAGGCAAATTCAAAATAAACTCACGGCTCTGAAACCATGGCTAACAGAGGGAATTGTAAAATCAATCAGGACTCGCGATCAAATGAAAAGTAAACTAAATAGGGAACCTTTTAATACATATCTTCTTATGCGCTACAAGCAATACAGAAATAAAATAAATGAATTAAAAAAGATAGCTAAAAAAAATTATTTTCAAAATAAATTAAAAAATGATATCAACAATAAAAAACTATGGAAAATGGTAAACGAATTAAGCTCTTTGAGACCAGAGGTATTATTAGCTAACTACTTTAATGAGTCATTTGTCAATATAGGAGCAAGCATATTTAATGATTATAGCTCTGATCAGGAACTACCCCCAGAAAACTGTTCGTCTGATATTAAGGCGAATCTACATTTTGTAAAAATTACAGAAGAAGAAGTAGTGCAGATCATTAATTCGCTTAAAAGTAATACGTCTCCTGGCTGGGACAATATAACTTCACTGAACTTAAAAAATATTCAAAATGAGATTAAGAAGCCACTTGCAAAATTATTGAACAAATGTATGCAAGGAGGAACTTTTCCAGCTGCACTTAAGAAAGCAATAGTTGTTCCAATATTCAAAAATGGAAATAAACAGGATGTCAATAACTACCGTCCCATATCTGTTCTGTCAACTTTAGCTAAAATTTTTGAAAAATGTCTGAAAAAAAAGACTAGTTAAATTTCTCACGGAAAATAATATAGTATCTACCCAACAATATGGTTTTCGGGAAGGACTTGGTACAGAAGATGCTGTAATGAATGTCACGAACTTCTTATACGAAGAATTAGATAGAGATCACAAACCTCTTGCAATATTTATGGACTTATCAAAAGCATTTGATACCATCATATGCGATCTTCTAATAAACAAATTAAGAGGTATAGGAATAGAAAACAAACCCCTACAATTATTTAAATCATACTTAGGCAATAGACAACAAAGAGTTTTGATCCAAGGTCACTTTAGTGAATGGAAATATAATAAAGATGTAGGACTTCCGCAAGGAACTGTTCTGTCGCCTATTCTATATACAATCTATGTTAATGAATTGTGCAATTATAAACATGAATGCTGTACTATAGTTGCTTTCGCAGATGACACAGTGTTATTAAGTTCAACTCCTACTTGGAGTCTTACTTTGACCACAATACAATCTGCAATGAGAAAGATCCAAAAATGGCTATATAAACATCGCCTCAAATTGAATCTTCAAAAAACAAAAGCCATTGCTTTCTCCAGTAATTCATTATCACAGCCTTCATTTGATGACATTCATTTGCATAATAATCATATAAGTCCTCTTAGATGTAATGCAAATCGTGAGGTTATTAAACTAGTTTCTTCTACAACTTACCTAGGGGTAACAATGGACAAACACCTTAAATGGAATTTGCACACCGACCACATTAATAAAAAAATTAGGCAAAGCTTCTTTATATTGAATATGCTAAATAAATTCTTAACGACTGCTCAACTTAAAACTATCTATTTTGCCTTAGTTCAATCCATCCTACAGTATTGTATAGCGGCTTGGGGAGGGACCTTTAACATCCACCTTGAAAACCTTAGAGTAACTCAGCGTTTAATCTTGAAAAAGATTTTTTCACTACCGAGGCTATATCCCACTTCCAACTTATTCGAATTAGCAAAAGTTCTAAACCTGAAACAACTCTACATCAAATCAGCACTATACTATACATTCAAAAGACACGTTATTACTCCTATACACTATCGAACCAAACGTTTTAATAATAGAAGGCTTTATGTTCCCCTTCATCATAAAACACACACTCAAAGGTATGTGTCATTCATTGGACCAAATAGTTTCAATGTTTTGCCTGTTGAGATACGAAATATCAACTATTTTCATTTATTTAAATATCAGGTAAAAAAATGGCTCCTTAGTTTAATGCATGAAGAATTCTTTTCTATCTTTTATTTCCTTTAAATTGTGTAAATTTTTGTTAAAACTATCTTTAATAATGTGTTATAGAATCTAAAATGTGATATTATTTTATTATAATATTAAAAATTATTTTAAATTTGTGTTTAAAGTTTTATGTAAATTCATGGTATGTAGTCGATTAGTTTAAGTTAATTATTCTCCCATCACAAGCACTGCTTTTAGGGAGATTAACACACAAAAATTATGTTTGTAATTACCCTGTTCTATCTTATTATATTGTGAATAAAATGAATTTGAATGGAATTGAATACTTAAGCAACTACGAACTACCACTTCCTGACGACCGTTGATCGTGGAAACTGCTACTAAATAGAGCAGCTAGATATTTAAAAATAAAATTGGTTAGAGCCGAACACGCGCAACCTACTAACCTGTCGTAGATCAACTTACCATTTGTTGTCTTTAGACCGCAACAAATGCGGCTACCGGCCACCCATGAGTCTTGACGGCGTGGACAGACCCCACACTAATCCACTAATTGTTCACCGCAACCTTAGGACCGAGTTGCCCACAGCAGGTGGAATGTTTGTGGGCGCTTCCTGCCGCTCCGTAGAAGGTACATTATCCACATTAGGACGCTTACATTTACCCAGATTGAGGGTAACGTGCGTAAAGCAGTAGGCAACTGTTCCTTGCGTTCCAGCCGCCGCTCCGTCGAAGCGTCGTCCACCGCCAGGACAAAAATGTAAGAACTGCCACATTTTCGTGGATAAAAAGGGGGACAATTAACGTCGTTGCCGTACCCCCACCCCCGGTGCAAAATATCTAGAAAGCTTAACTTGCGCGACGGATCGCTCCGTCTATGTGGGATATTATACCTCGATACGCCCGATCGCCTGGCCGATGGATCGCCATAAAATATCTGCTGATCAAAATTACAACTGGCAAAAACATCGATAACAATAGGTGCTTACACAGGCCGATCCATCGGCCGATATCGATATCGGACGACGGATCAGCCGATCGATCGCTGCGTCTATAGTGGTTAGACCTACCAGTAAGAAGCTAAATGTTGATTTACAAAATTACATTTTTTATTGATTTGCTTAAAACATCAAAGGCTTAATTTCATTTGTAAATTTAATATGTGTCAAAGACAGTAAAACATTTGACAATCATATTATAAGGACATAATACACAATACACACACCTATCAAACAAATCAACCGCGTTCCCATAATCTCCCAACGGGTGATGTGCTAGTAAGAGCATCACCCGGGGCCTTAAAATATTTACATTACATATTTTACATTTTCGATTTTCTCGACATGAACTGCATTGCTGCCGTAACGAAATCATTCGAGTGCCATGCATCATTGAGTGCATCACCTTCGGCTTCGGCCGCCTCCTCCAACTTGGCAATATCGAATTTCTTCACCAAAGCTTTGCAGGCAAGAAACGTCTCGGGCATAATTTCGGAATATTCAACGATTTTCGGCCAAATTTTCGTCTCCACTTCATCGGGCTTATACACTTCCGATACAAAATTGAACTTGTACGCTTCGTCGGCGCTCATTTTATGATTCAAGAGCAACATTTCGTATGCCTTACTGGTGCCCATAATGCGAGGAAATGTGTAGGTTGAACAGCCTTCGGGACGTAGTCCCATTCGTGTGAACGGTGTTAGGAAGTAGGCCTGGAAGAGAAGATAAGATGGAGATTTGAAATCAAATAGCAAAAGGAAAAAGAAACACACGCCTTTGGAGGGAGTGTCCCAAAGCAACTGGTTAGAGCAATTCGCGGTGGTGACCAACGAGTTCTACGAAATATACAACAAACCATAAAGTCTAAAAATGCATTTAACTTCAAAAGTGGAAGAGGGTTGGTCACCTGGAGCGAATGGACAAATAGTGAATATCCATGGCAGATAAGCTCGATAGACCACATGAAAGACTGAAAAGCATGGAGCAGCGCGGACTGGGTAGTATCAGAAGCAGTATATCATACTATATAATCAGAAAACTGCGCAACCAGACAGCATATACATTTTTGCTGCTTTAGGGTCACATTCTCTGGCACTGACTGATCACCCCAATCTGAAATCTGTAAGTTGAGTTTTACATATAAGACATGTTCCACTGGAAAATGCTTTCCTTTAAGTGTCTTACCGTCTCCGAGCAGTAGATCACATCACATAGAGCTACCGTCGTTGCAGCTATTCCAATGGCCGGTCCATTAACCAAAGCAATCAACAGTTTGGGAAATCGGGCGAATTGGAGAACATATTTCTTAAGCGTATCCTGGCCCTCTTTCATGGTTGCTTCTAAATTCGAAGAACCCTGCCGGTTCATAGCAGCGACAATGTCATTGCCGGAACTATAGAAGTCGCCGACACCGGTCAGGACCACGACCGTGATGGAATCGTCCTTTGCGGCTCCTTCAAAAACCTCCGTTATATCCGCATACATATCCAAATTTTGAGCATTTTTCTTGGACGGATTGTTGAATTTCACTACAAGTATTTTTCCGCGTTTCTCGATCAGAATGTTTTTGTACGGTGGCGGCATTTCGAGATTTTCAACTAGACAGCGGGAGTAATTCAAAGAATTTGTGCAGTCACTGATCTGGTGGCTCAAAGCACTTTGCACTTTACACTCTTTCTACTGATAAAAGATGTGACAATTGAGTGGTGCGATAGTAGTAAGTAAACATACGAATTTGTGGAGACTTTTACAAGCCGGTTGTTGCCGAAATGGGGGAGGGGTGATTGCGGTGGCCAATGATTGGTTGGTTGGCATGTTGATCAGCTGTTCTATAGTATGTATGGGTGTTGAGAGGGTGGGTGGGTTCGTCAACTGTCAAAACAATAATTTCGATTCGAGACGGTGCTCGGTGGCGGATTTTAGTCGGAAAATGTCCGAGTTTTTGGCTGAAAATAATAGTTGTGGACAGAATTTGTTGCGAATTGTTTCAGTCGGAAATGCCATCATTGCGGAAATATTGAGACTAAAGGACTACATTCCGGATGTTTTTGGGTAAGTAGTGGAGAAGACATTTTTGGTGTTTTGTTTTGTCGTTGAGGCGTTGTTTTCAATAGTCCACCCATCTCCCCCCACCCCCCTGTCTCATCATAGAGACGACTAAATGGATAGGATGTGTATGCCAGCCACTCGCACCATCCGAATTTTGTATAATGCAAATGAAATGTTTTTACTTTAGCCCAACACACGCTTGTATCTTTGGAGGCTCCGTAAGAGTCACCATACACTGTCGATCTCGAACTCGAACCTGGTACAAATGTCCTCTGAATAGCTCAAGATACACACGCACACTTCACATAAACATGAAGAAAACCGGTCCACTTGCACCATGTTCGGGTTCGAGTGCAAGATCGACAGTGTATGGTGACACTAAGTATGGCAATGTATACATATGTATGTATGTATGATACATATAAATGATCAGGGTCACCTCCTGATTCGATTTAGTCAGGTCTGTCTGTCCGTCCGTTCGCACGATAACTTTCGATAGAATAAATCCAGCGACTTGAAATTTTAGTAAAGTGTTTGTAGTAGGATCTAGTAGGTTGGTATTGAAAAGGGACATGATCCGACTAATGTAACGTCTACCTCCCCTACATATGAATGTAAAATAATTAAAAGTATCGATAAATCCCATTCGAATCAATGTGAAAAATTCTACCTTTGGTAGATAGACTGTAAAGGTCTATATTATACTCTCTTGTAAAAATGAGAACGGTTCGTTGGTAACCAAGGGTAGTTTTGTTACAAAGAGCCCCGTTCCGACTATACTTTTCATGTTTTTTTGTCTGCAATTCTTAAACAAATTGACGTAGAGAGCTGATTTTCGTTAACTTCAGATGCAAAGTTGATATAGTTCTAGTAAAACGGGCATGATCCTACCAAAGGAAGGCCCATCTCTCCTACAAATGTCAAAAAATGAAATATACCTATAACCAGCTTTCAGGTGAACAAAGCTAGCGAGTTGAAAATTTGGTCGAATGTCGGTAGTAGGATCTTAGAACATACAGTACATGCGCTTGTCCTGTATGTCTCAATAGAAACCACTGGCTCGAATATCTGGGTACTAAGTCGACAGGTGGTCGACAGTCAGCTGACTCAGAGCCCACTTAGTAATTATGAAATATTTAAATACAGTACAGTACAGTCAACATTTAATCGCGGTCCCAAAACACCAAAATCGGGAACGTGGTCCAGTTCCGATCCCGACCCAGGTCCGTGGATCTTAAGTTGTCTCAGAAACGGCTATGATCCATGCAGATCTATCGGCTGTCAGACATCCGAATTGAATTTGTTCTCTGCGAATATTGCTACTCTCGCAAATTCACACACAAAAAAATGTCTACTACACAATTTACACGAGAAAGCGATTGAAAACTGGCGACCGCATAGCTAAAGACAATCACAACACCTGAAAACACGTCCGCAGGTATCAGCTGTGAACTGTCAGGATAGTTTGGGTAACATGGACTACTAATGGACCGGATAAAATTATGATCCGAAAAATTAAATTACATTGGAACATGTTCCATTGGTTTGGAACCGCACCGAACAGCATTTAAGAATCAGAAAACTGATCCATCCTAGAAACTCGCCCATTGCTATCTAATCAGATAGGCAGGCGGCCATAAAGGCCACCGGAATCGAGCCACCATTAAAAAATGCCATGAACTTCTTCAGCCGAGTATTCTTGTGTTGGTTGCCAGGCCACCATGGCATCGAGGAAAGCGTGATTGCGGATGAACTTGCAAGCCCGCATTCTTCCTCCCATTTTCTTGAACCGGAACCCTACTGTGGTCTGAGTCGTACTTCAGCACAAATGATAATTAGAAGATGGCCAGAGGGGATAAGGCAGCAATATCGGGATAACCTTCCAAGGGTGCGTCAATCGAAGGAGTTAACAACGCCCTTCAAATACAGCACTACTCGCATGAATAGAGCCGATCTTGGGCTTCTTGTGGGCTACTTATCGGGCCGTCACTGGGTGAGATATCACCTAAATAAAATGGGCCTATTCAGCGAAACTGAATGTTGCCTTTGCATGTAGGAAACCATGAAACCACCATGCATGTCTTGTATGAATTGCCGCTAATCGCGCGGGCCGGGATCAGGTTTTTGGTACAGATCACAGTGAGCCCTGCAGTTATCAGGAAAGCTCCTGCAAAAGACGTGATTCACTTCGTAAAGTTGGTGGAGGGCATTTTGCATTAATGTGGGTTATGACACAATAGACCCCTCTATGGTCGTAGTGCCCATCGGATGGATAAATAGGCCCAAATATATAAATAATAATAATAAATACTGCAGGACACAGAAGGAGACTTCTACAAGGGCCTGAGAAGAGTCTCTGACTTACTAGTTACTACGTCCAAACGACGCAAAAAATACTGATGAGAGACTTCAATGCAAAGATTTTGCACCAGCGGACCTATTGGGCAAGGTACAGGAAATAGAAATAGGATAAGGATAATAGGAAACCAATGATACCGTATTATATTATTTATATAATTTTCAAAGTATCTTACCTTCTCCGAACAGTAGACCACATCACATAGAGCTGCCGTCGTTACAGCCACTCCAATGGCCGGTCCATTAATCAAAGCAATCAAGAGCTTCGGAAATCGAACAAATTGAAGAATATAGTTCGTAATCCGTTTACGGGATTTTTCAAAACTAGCTTGTATATCCACAGAATCGCCTCGTTGCTGCATGGCTCCGGATATATCATTACCGGAACTATAGAAATCGCCGACACCGGTCAGGACCACGACCGTGATGGAATCATCTATTGCGGCTCCTTCAAAAATCTCCGTTATATCCGTATACGTATCCATATCCAGAGCATTTTTCTTGGTCGGATTGTTGAATTTCACTACAAGAATTTTGCCGCGTTTCTCGACTAAAACTTTTTTGTACGGTGGCGGCATTTTGAAATTTCGAAACTTGATAACTGCCAGAGATTTGTAGGGTATAGTGTTATTGTGGCAGCCGGTTCTATGCAGCGGAGCGACCGGTTCGCAGAACGGCCAAGAGCTGCCAGACCCCCTTCCATGCAAGAAGGAAGTGTGTACAATATGTGTACTACATGTTTAACTTCGTTTTTTTTTCTGAATATTGGAAGCAATACTACAATCTCGGCGCAACTGCTGTCAATCCTTCTACACAGCGCCGGCACTGAACATAACCCCGGTCCTTGGATGTGCTGCGCCCGAATGCTACATCTGTGAGATGCAACTGCTGTGATGCGGAACTGCTCCGAGCTTAACCAACACAAACACTGGAACTCCCCCTTAAAAAATAAAATAGAGGACAGCAATCTCGGACTTTGTCTAATACGCCAAATCGTTCAACACCAGTGAGCGCCCGAAGTGATTGGAGGGATATAAAAAGGATCTCATCTCATCGAAGGATGATAATGCTTACAAATCTGCCATCGCATTACTTCATCAATAAGAGGTGCATTTGCACCGACGGAATTAAAATCAAATCCAGTACTTTTAGGCTTCCTAGAACCGCTAGGACGACACTTGGCTAACCTCGATCAGGTTGTTGTTCCCACCTCAACTCATTTCTATCCCGTATTGATCAAGACATCCACAACACCTGTCCAGCCTGCAACAGAATACCTCACGACATGGACCATATTTTCACTTGCCCAGCTGCACCCACACAGCTTACTCCTAGGTCGTTGTGAGAAAACCCCATTGAAGCAGCAGCATTCCTTGGCCTTCACACCGAGGAGCTCGAATCGAAACGGAATTAAACATGTAAAGGGGACTACAGACCTTCAGTTTATCTGCGCAGCTATCTGTGCTAAATATCTGTGAAAAAATCTGTGCAGTTATCTGAACTGATAGCGTGTAGGCTACATGCAATTTTCGCTAAATTAAATAAATAAAATAAATAACTGGCGCAACAGTCCAATTTGAACCATGGCCTCGAGATGAGTTAGCATCATCTCATTTTCTAGATCGTGACGGTCTTGTGCAGAGGTGTGTGATCAACAACACGCTCAACCGAGTTATTTACCCCATAAATGGGTACTCATTTAACAGCTGAGTGGGCTCATAGTCCGACACGTAAATCCCCTTTTTTTTTATTGAAAACTACCGCATTCAGTAGGAATCGAACCGGGGCCCAGTGCGTAGAAGGCGAACGTGCTAATGGTTGCGCCATCCGGACTACAACTAAATTAGTCCCGATATTTTCTTCAGTTCTATCAATTTTGGCGAAGTGCGCACATCGTACAAACTAACTGTCGGCTGTGCGGTACCGGTGGTCATGGTGAAATTTGATCGAAACTGATAAAACTGAACGATAAACTGTGTAAACCGCGCAGATTATCGTTGCAAACCAGGATCCGAATGCACAGATCTCAGATCTGCATAAAAATCTGCCAAAACTGCGCAGTTCACACGGATTATCGTTCAGTTAGTTTGTACGATGTGCACACTTCGCCAAAACTGATAGAACTGAAGAAAATATCGGAACTAATTTAGCGAAAATTGAATGTAGCCTACACACCCTCCGTTCAGATAACTGCACAGATTTTTTCACAGATATTTAGCACAGATATCTGCGCAGATAAACTGAAGGTCTGTAGTCCCCTTAAAACACACAACACACACTGCAACTTTAACCACGCTACAGCCAGGATTAGCAGGAATTTGTGCAGCCACTAATGGTTCAACAAACTTTGGACTTTACTTTTTAAGAAACTCGGTCGGTGGACTTGTGGAGACTTTTAGCAGCCGGTAGCTGGCGATATGGGTGAGGGGTGACTGCGGTAGCCAATGATTAATGCAGTGTAGTTCAGCTGTTCTATGCAATTGAGAGGGTGGGTGCGTTCGTCAATTGTCAAAACAATTAAACTGTATGTGGGACGCGGTGCTAGATTTTTGTTGTAGGGATGTCGGAGTTTTTGGCTGAAAATAATAATTGTGGACAGAATTTGTTGCGAATCGTTTCGGTGTGGAACGCCATCATTGCAGAAATTTTGAGGCTAAAAGATTACATTCCGGATGTTTTTCGGTAAGAAGTGAGGAAGAAAACGGTTGGTGCTTCAAGCCTTTATATCTCCCGTGTGGGGGCGATGTTAATATTTACATTAGTCCCATCCCATGGATAGAAGTGTATGCCAGGAACTTGTATCATCCGAATTTTGTATAATGGAAGAGACATCGTGTAGGAGTAGTTGGTCCGTATATGGTCCGTAAGTTATGCTGGTGTTAGGGTAAATTTGGACAAAACACTTATTCTCTTTACAAGTCAGTACAGATTTGGAATAAATTGAATATCACTTTCAAATAAACCCTTGAACAGTGCGGATGCAAGTATTTATTAAAAACTTGATAAGTAAATTCATATAGTAACGAATATTTTTATACAAAAATTTTAATGTAAGTTTTCACAATCAGATTTACAAAATTACTGAGTAATAGATTTTTATAATAAATTGCAATTATAGGATAAATCTCCTGAGGATGCCAAAATAAGGCGAAACGTTGAGATAATAAAATTTTTTTTAAAAAACTAGCTGGTTTTGTGATTAATAATAACATAATTAAGTCAGTACAGAGTTCCTGATCTCACTCCTCCACTATTGGAAGGAACGAGGTTGGTGTGCACTGATAAAGCCAAGTTTCTGGGTTGTAATCCTAGACGAGAAACTTGCTTGGAAGCTAAACATACAAGAACGTGTGAATAAGGCTAATATGGCGCTTTACTCTTTTGGGAGTGCTATTGGTAAAAAATAGGACCTGCAGCCAAAGGTCGTCTACTGGCTATATGCGTCAGTCTTGCGTCCCATACTCTGGAATGGTAGTATTGTTTCGTGGACGGCACCACGTATAGCGGCTTATTGCAATCTGCTGGGCAAGGTCTAACGTTTAGCTTGCATAGCAATATCTGGGGCCCTTAAGGTGAACATTCACGGACGGTCCAAAGCCACATTTTCTCTGGTAAAGGCTGGTACTAACCTCTCCGTGCGAAAATGTTGCACTTATATCTCCCACGAAAAACTACCAGGCTGGACTTGCACACAGCACATATCTGCGGCGCTCTACACTACACTTGAATTTCCCCTTCTCACTCGAAAGAGAGTAATCACCACTGTAATGACCGGTTTCCACACGAAATAAAATGCAAAATAATTGTTTTCGCATGGAAATTGACCACAACAATGTATGTGTATGGGATTTTCGTGCGAAGAACTGAGTACCGAGAAGAGCGAAAATTTTCGTGCGAACCGGATTTTTGATAGTTTTTGAATGAGATTTCTTACGACAAACGGAGGTTAGTACCTTCCTTAAGCCGAAATTTCCTCGGTCGGTGTATGAATTTGACAGGGAAATTTTGGCTTCGACCAGGGAAAAATTGGTTTTGGGCCGTCCGTAAATATCCAGCATTAGAACTACACCATCCGCTGCTCTAGATATGCTGCTTAACATACTACTGCCTCATATTTTTTTGAACAAGTAGCTTGCAAATACGGCCTTCGTGAGACTGGTCGGTGGGTAATGTTAAGTGCCACCCACTCAACTACTCTCAACAACCTGGATATTCCTATAACAACCGACTACACGTCAGCTAAGCTTGCATTCGAAAAGAACTTTACAAGCCTGATTCCTTCGCGGAGTCACTGGGTAGATACTGTCCCCGCAGTACGGGACTCTATTGACTTCTAAACGAATGGCTCTAAGAGTAACGAAGGAGTGGGTGCCGGTGTATAATCCGAAAGCCTGAAAGTCTATATTTCGCTTCATTTACGGATCACTGCAGCGTTTCCCAGGCGGAGGTCTCGGCACTATTTGACATGGTTGGGGCGTAACATCGTAACCTCTAGTGACATCGTTATATACACAGATAGTTAGACAGCAATAAGGTCTATCGATTGCCTTTCCACCTCATCCAATTTGGTAGAAGAATGCCTCTTGTCTCTCTCGTTGAGATGGGGAAATTCTTCAACATTGTGTTGTGCTAGATTCCTGGTCACAGCGGTTTCGCTGGCAACTGCATAACTGACGAGCTTAGTCGAGCAGGCACTAGGGAGATCGTGCTGGAGCCTCAAATGCCTATGGCTGCCTGTAAAATGTTAATAATGGCCGATACAGTTAGCAGGGCTAACTCTAGATGAAGTACTCGCAGCACGTGCCAAATAACCTTGTGGCCTAGTATCGATCTTAGCCGCTCTTCCAAAATTCGTTCAATGGTAAGAAAGTATTTCAGCGTGTTGGTGGGAGTTATCACTGGACACTGTCTGATAGGCGAGCACGCCCGAAGACTCCAACTTCCTTACAGGGATTTTTGTAGGAGTTGATGAGGAAGATAGTACTTCCCATTTTCTTTGTGCCTGCCCTGCCTTAGCCGTAAGGAGGTATGAGATTCTTGGGACCTTTTTCGGGGATTTGGATGACCTTAAAGATATGGATGTCAGTAAGCTCCTTAGTTTCATTGTCAGCTAATTAAACTCTATTATGCAGGTTGACAAATGCCTGGGATATCACAGTGAACCCATATGTGGACATTTTAATCATCCAAAATTGAACAAATCGCATTGGCCAGTGGACTTTGTGTCCATCAGCGCTTATAATGCTGAGTGATTGGTCATAGGCTGTATTCGTGACAACAAATTAGAATGAAAGTTAGAGTCTGCCGCACGATTTTACTGGCACAATGCCTCCTATTTCGGCCCCATCAAAGTGTAATAATTTGGTATAACTCGTTAGAATCAAATCAACTGATAAATTAACTTATCCAAATCTCTTTTTTTAGTTTAGAGACGAAGGCTGATCAACAAAAATATGGCGAAATTGTATTTGACTTTAGCTACTTCCAAGTATCCGAAGCTTTGGATAAGAGAATTGAAGACAATACGGTAAGTTGATCCTTTTCAACTGTTTTGTGGACTAAATGTGCATCTCCTTCCGATTCCAGGAATTACAAGATCTGGACGAGGAATTCCGTGAAAATTACATTGAAATACTTACACGATTCTATCGAGCCTTTGAAAGTACACATGAATATGCCACTGATTTGAATCGTTTCATTGCTGAACTCAATGAAGGCTACTACATCCAACAGACTCTGGAGTCAGTGCTTCAGGATGAAGAGGGAAAACAATTGATGGTAATTTTGATGGCTGGGATACGATATCTCAATGCATAAAATTTCTAAACGAAAATTCCTAAAACTAAAGCAGGAATCCACTTGAGAGTGGGTCCCACTATTGCATAAGACGCAAATCTACTTGAGTGGAATTAAGTTTTAGGCATTGGATACGATATCCCAATGCATACAGCCCCCAAACAAAAACCCCAAAACTAAAGCGGGGAGTCCACTTGAGGGTGGGCCCCATTACTGCCTGAGGCAGAAATTTTTAGTGGAATTCCGCTTTAGGCGTTATCCCCGTGTACAAAATCCCCAAACACGGGTCCTCAAAACTACGGCCGCGTTTATTCAAACTGCGGGAGCCGCCGTGGTTTACAAATTTACATTGGGGATTTTGTGTTTGGGAGTTTTATGTCTGGGGATTTTGTGTTTGAGGATTTTGTGTTTGAGGATTTTGTGTTTGGGGATTTTGTGCCTTAGAAATGTTTGCTTAATTTGGAGATTTGGGCACGGGCGATTTCGTACAGTTCCCAATTTTGATCACATGCTAATTGTGTCCGAAGCTATTTGTTGACAATTTACCCCCTCCCTCAGTGTGAATCCCTCTACCTTTTCGGAGTCATGCTTCTTATCCTGGACTTGCATATTCCCGGCGTGATTCGAGAACGTCTCCTAGTGTCTTACTACAGATACAGTGCCTCTAAAGCTCATGGCGATAGTAACATCGATGATGTTTGCAAGTTGCTTCGTTCCACTGGCTTTTCGAAAACTCCAAGTGGAAAACGGTTGTCCAATTATCCGGAGAATTATTTTAGGTAAGTTCTATGCAAGATTGTCAGGATTTGCTTAGATAGATAATTCTGTTTGTACAATTCCAGTCGTTTCGATTTCGATCAGACCTTCATTGATATGGTCATTGGCCGGCTCCGCTCAGATGATGTCTACAATCAAATGTCCATTTATCCCCACCCCAATCATCGATCCACGGCACTCTCGAATCAAGCCGGAATGCTCTATGTTTGCCTCTACTTTTCCCCCAACATCCTTCACAGTCAACTTTCGCAAATGCGCGAGATTGCCGATAAGTTTTTCTACGACAATTGGGTTGTATCGATTTACATGGGCATCACGGTGAATCTAATCGACGCTTGGGACAGTTACAAAGCAGCCAAGGCCTCCTTGAGCGCAGTCATTGAAAGCAATTTCGTCAAGGAATTGTATGCCAAGTACAAGGAGTCGTTGACCAAGGTCCTGCCAAAGACCAAAGATATTTTGAAAGAGGGCACGCTAAATGAAAGTTTCATTATCAAGAATATCACGAGAGTGATCAATCTGATCCGTGACTGTAACGTTACATTGCGTTGGTTCTTCCTGCATACAAGTGCGCCCGTTTTAGAGTTCGGAGGAGTTAAAAGGACGAAGCAAGTTCTGGAACAAGTCACTTCGGATCCGGAATGGAAGCCGTTTGAGGTGTTTGAATTACTCCTCAACACCAGTCAGCTGGAACTGCGTGTACGAAATATCCTGCGGGAGCTCATGACGGAGAAGGTGAATCGTTGGAATACGTACCGAAAGGAGGCCGTGGATCGCGTTGAAGAGCTCGCGGAAACATTCTCCGGCTCGCGACCTTTATCGAAAATTGAGAAGAACGAACATTTGAAAATGTGGTTCACGGAAATTGTCAAAGAAATGTCCAATCTGGATCACGAAAGTCCCAATGTGTCGGGTCGAAAGATCATTCAACTGATCCAGGCGTTAGAGGAAGTTGAAGAGTTTCACAATTTGGAGTCGAATATGCATATCAAGCAGTACTTGTTGGAAGTGCGCAAGTTTCTTCACAGCATGGTTCAAACGATCAACATTAAAGAAGACGTTCTGATTAACATTCAACTGATTGGCGACTTGAGCTACGCTTGGCATTTAATCGATGTTGGCTACACACAAATCATGCAAGAGAGCATCAAACTACAACCGACACTTGTCACAAAATTGCGAGCAACTTTCCTGAAACTAGCAAGTGCCTTAGAGATTCCATTGCTTCGAATAAATCAAGCGCACAGCGAGGATCTGATTTCAGTCTCGCAATATTACAGTAGCGAATTGGCGAACTATGTTCGTAAGGTTGTTCAAATCATACCCGAAACAATGTTTGATCTACTCGCGAAAATCATTCATCTACAAACGGAAGTTATAAAGGAGCTACCGACCCGTTTAGAGAAGGATAAGCTGAAGGAATACGCGCAGTTGGATGAGCGCTATAAAGTTGCAAATCTCACCTACTCGATTTCGGTGTTCACCGAAGGCATTCTGATGATGAAGAAGACGCTTGTGGGTGTCATTGAGCTGGATCCAAAACAATTGCTCGAGGATGGCATTCGGAAGGAGCTGGTGAACAATTTGTCGAAAGATTTGCACAATGGATTGATCTTTACGGCAAAGGGCAAATCGGATTTGGAGGTGAAATTGAACGGTGTTGCGAAAACCATCGATGGATATCGAAGATCTTTCGAATATGTGCAGGATTATTTGAACATAAAAGGATTAAAGATTTGGCAAGAAGAGGTGAAACATGAGACATCTGGATTGGATTCTAATACTTAAACATTTATTGTTGCATTTTCAGCTTTCGCGTATTATCAACATCAACGTGGAGCGCGAATGCAACAGCTATCAACGAAACAAAATCCAAGACTGGCAGTCATCATATCAGAGTACCACAGTACCGATTCCCACCTATCCACCCGTGTCCGGGGACACTGTTTCGAACAACTTTATCGGACGTTTGGCACGCGAATTGCAGAATTGCACAGACCCCAAGACTACAATTTATCTCGACCTGAAGGGTGCATGGTACGAGCGCAAGAGTCACAAGGAGATTACAACTGCACGTATATTTGTGAAAATTCGAGAGGCAATCGGTCCAGCTGGTCTGGTAGGACTCGATAAGCTCTACTCTTTCATGATACTCGCAGAGCTCCAGCGGAACATGAAGAACATTCAGAAATCGGTGCTGGACGATAAAGCGTGGATGGAGACGTTAACTTCTCTGACCAAGGAGTTGACTAGCCACGACACTATTCCGAACGCCAGCAAATTTTACAATAGTGTAATCTCAAAATGGACGAAAATTTTACCGAAATATTTGGAATGGATACTCGGTATCGGTCATAAGCAAATTTTACGACAACAAATCGCCTACGAGTTGAATAGCAGTTGTAAGTTTAACGCTAATAATTTGGAGTCATCGTTGAGAACTCTTAATAAGTGAGTGTCGCGGCTTTCTGCTTTTTCGTAAAATAATATTTCCGTGAAATTTCAGTGCAATATTGGCCGACATTCGGGAGCACGATTTGGACAACAGCAAGCCGAATCCTTCCAAGGAATTGCTCGGCAAACTCAATACATATCTCGAATGGGCGGGAATCTATGATCCTTTGGAGCAAGTTTTCATTGGCACGAAGAACTCGCCGTACATTTCGCTGTTTCTTTTCCTCTTCACGATATCCTTTACGCCAAAATTTCAGTACGACCGAAACGTGAATAGTCTATTGACGAGAAGGTCGAGCGACCAAATGGACGGAATACCGTTTGTGATAGGAATCGTAACGATTCTTCAGCAATTCCACAAAGACATAACGAATTTGTATTTGGATTATTTGGGACAGTTTGTTACGTCAATATTGGACGGAAGTTTGGAGTAAGAAGTTTTTGAATATTGAATGTGGGCATGTAATGATGTTTTTCTTTTTTTTTGCAGGGTCAAGCATGAGATTCATCCGGAGGCTTATGTTGTTTTGCATTTTCTTGAAATTTTCATGAGAATCGCGAAGATTCCACGATCACATTTGAGTAAAAGAATACCGGATCCTGTGCTGAGTGAATATGAGTTCTTGGCGGCGCCTACTAAATAGTGCAGTGATTGAAATGATCTTTATATTTTAATATACGTATGTATAATAATTATTATATGTATTACTGGAATTCATTCCATAAAACGTGCCATACACACACCGATCGATCGGCCGATCCGTCGCCCGATATCGATATCGGCCGATCGATCGGTCTGTGTATGCGCTTGTCGTTGACGATTTTTTTGACAGTTCCATATAATTTTGATCAGCTGATATTTTGTGGCGATCCATCGGCCGATCGATCGGGCGACGGATCGGATAATGTATGGCGGCTATAAAAGGAATGTTATTTTTCTATTAAGAAAATTCGTTGTTTATGATAGCAAAATCATCACCCGAAGTCGTTATTCCTTCTGATTCCTCTATGATCATCAACTCCAGAAAACAATCTGTGCAGCAAACATCCGCTCCGCCTTCTATTGACTTATCTACAAGAGGTGCTACAACGTCAGCTAGCGATGACCTTACCATCTCAGCCATCCCCACAAGTTTATTGCGTGTTTGCTCTCCACCTAAACAAATTGTTCTGTCGAGACTGTCTTACGATACGTCAGAAGAAGAAATCAAGCGCTACATTATCAACCAGCTTGGTTTTAAACCTGTCTTACTAACATGCAAGAAACTGACCAAGGAGAACATTCTTGTTGGGAATGTTCTCCTTGGTCAGTTTCTTGCATGTTAGTATCTTCGTTCAAGGTAACCATTCCACATGATCTGCAAATGCCATGCCAGGCATCTTTCTGGCCTCCGGGAATTCTTTTGAAGGAATTCACTAAACGAAATTTTCAACGACAACGCGTACCAACGATTCCAAAATAATGCAAAATAAGTACAGTAAGAGTCGTAACTTAAATAATTCTTCGTCTTCACTTTCTCTATATTATCAAAATGTGCGAGGGTTACGCACCAAGCTTCAACTTTTAAATGTTTCTGCCCTTACATCTCTTCATGACATTATCTGTTTGACCGAAACATGGTTAAACCCTTCTATCAACAGTAGGGAACTTCTTGAGGGGTATCAAATCTTCCGTTGTGATAGAAACTTCGAATTACTTGGACTGACAAATGGTGGTGGAGCGCTAGTTGCTATCCAGAACCACATTGAATGTTCTTTTGTTTCCTGTAGCCTTTCTCAGCCTTATGATTGCGTTACCGTTAATATTCCTACTTCTACCTCCACATCACTTGTGGTTGTTTGTGTCTACGTCCCCTGTAATTCCACATTTGCTGTTTATGATAGTCTCTTTGATCACTTATCTGATACTGTTAATATTCTATTTCCTAATTCCTGTTGTCTAATCTGTGGTGATTTCAATCTTCCCAATGTTAGATGGCCTGATAGGCCAGGTCTTCCTCTGACTTCTTCTTCCATGTCAAGGTCGCTCACATCCTTCATGGAATTCTGTAACCTTTTACAATTCAACTTAACTCTGAACTTTATGGATCGTGCTCTCGATCTTGTGTTAAGTAATCTTCCCTTGTCTTGTCTGTCGTCTTCGTTTCCTACTCCTGCATATGTTTCTTGTGATCCTTACCATCCGGCTATTGCTCATGAGATCAATATTAAATTGTCACCCCCTCTCTCACAGACTTATCATTCTAGACTTAACTTTAGGAAAGCTAATTACGCTTCTATTAATGAAAGGCTGAGTCAAATCAATTGGTATTTCATTCTGAAGGATCTTAACTGTGAGAATGCTGTGAAAACCTTTTACTCTATCCTGTACAACATCTTATATGAGTTTGTTCCACTATCTAACTATAAACCCCGGAAAGGTCCAGTTTGGTTTACTCCGCTAATACACAAATTGATCCGTAAAAAGAAGCGTGTCCATACTCGTCTTAAACGCTTCAGACGCCAATCCGACAGTATAGCGTTTCGTTATCTTAGAACTAAAATTAAAAGACTTATTATAGTTGCGCGTTCTGCTTATTACGAAAGTGTGGAAAATAGTTTGAGATCCAGCGAAAGCAAGCCTTTTTGGTCCTATGTGAAGAATATGAGATCTTCTTCCAGCCATCCTTCGCTGCTTTCGTACAACAATATGACTGCTAATACACCTAACGAAATTTGTGAGCTTTTTGCCACATTCTTCTCAAGTATTTTCTCTCAGTCGTCATTATCATCCTCTAGTCCACCTGTTGATGCTCTCGATAGGCTGTCGTTGCATCTATCCCAGTCTGTTCTGCCGTCGTATGTATCTTTTCTTATCTCCTCCATAAAAAATAGTTCTTCCTCAGGACCGGATGGCATTCCTAATTCCTTTCTAAAGCAGACCAATAATTCCATATCTGCTCCTCTCGCCATTCTGTTTACCAAGAGCTTGCAGGAAGGTATTTTTCCAATACAGTGGAAATCTTCCCTTGTTGTTCCAATACCCAAAAAGGGTGACCTTAGCTCTGCATCTAACTACAGACCTATTTCCCTATTATCATCTGTTTCCAAAATCCTTGAGAAGATTGTGTACAACTTCATTTATGATAATTTTGGTTATCTTATTTGTCCAGAACAGCACGGCTTCTGCAAAAATAAATCTGGAGTTACCAACCTGGTTGAATTCGTTAATTACGTTGCTAAATCTTTTAATGATCATAACGACGTTGATGTCATTTATACAGATTTTGCTAAGGCTTTCGATACTGTCAATCACCAAATCTTGCTAAACAATAATTGCTCTTGGTTTTCCTTCATTCCTCGTTGTATGGCTTTGCTCTTACCTCAACGATCGGTCATCTAGAGTCGTTTTCCAAAATTTAGTTTCGTCCTCTTTCTGTCCGTCATCTGGGGTTCCCCAGGGCTCTATTCTGGGTCCCTTATTGTTCTCATTCTTCGTGAATGATCTTCCGTCGCTTTTTAATTGTCCCTTCTTATTATATGCTGACGACAGTAAAATTTTCTCAGCGGTTTCATGTCTTACTGACTGTAACGTGCTACAATCTGATTTGAACATTTTATCTACTTGGTGTAGCTCAAACGATTTACACCTTAATGTTTCCAAATGTTTTGTAATGGTTTACTCCTTAAAACCTTCCCCTATTTCTTTCTCATACCAAATAAACTCGGTTCCTCTCCTAACTGTTTCTACGTTCAAAGACCTGGGAGTTGTGTTTGACCCCAAACTTCGTTTCACTGACCATTACTCTGATATTATCAACAGGTCATCTAAATTAAAATAGCTGGTTTTATTTTACGTTGCTCCTGTAACTTCCGGTCCATACATACCTGTGTGAATTTATTTGTGTCACTTGTACGTAGTGTCTTAGAATATGCCTCTGTTGTATGGTCTCTATCTACTTCTGTCTCTTGCGAAGCTCTTGAAACTGTTTAAAGAAAATTTACTAGAACCTTAATGTTCAGATACAAGCTTGCAACCGCCCTTACCCCGACCGCCTTAGCTTTTTAAATTTATCGCCACTACGTAAAAGAAGAACATACCTAGATCAATGTTTTCTTTTCAAGTTGTGTAATGGATTGTTAAATTCTTGTCTCTTAGCTGACATTAAGTTTAGGATCCCTTCCCACAACACGCAATCGATGGCAGTTTTTGATCCTCCGCATTCCTCACGTTCTGTTTTTATCAACTCTCCACTCCAGAAATCTATGAGAAACTTTGATAGTTTGGAGCTTGGTTCTATATCCTCTTCTTTTTATACCTTCAAACGTACTTTGCTGCATAAACTTGATTCTTCTGAAATAAATGATTAATTAGCCCTATTGTAAATCTTGGCGGCTTCTTCTTAATTTTGAATTACTATTTCTTGTCTTCTGTTTATCCGCCTACATAGTTCTAAGTCACATTTTCTTTTTCATTTGAATTATTTTACTATTTCTTATTTTCTATTTATATAAGTTCTAGCTCCTTAAGTTATTTTCCTTTTCACCTTCTTTCTTCTTCTGTAAAGTTTCTTTTTTTTTATATATTATTTTTCCTATTACACATTTTTTCTTTTTTGTATTCTTCACATTACGTATTTTTGGAATCCATTCCTGTTATGTAATAATAATAATAAATAAATAAATAAATATGCTAACGATAACTAATATTACGTTTACACTATCCCCAGATTACTTCATCTGCAGCGTAATCAGGGTGTGGTGAGTTAAAAATTGTATGTATATGACAGTTACAGATGAAGTCAGCCGGCGCAGATGAAGTAATCTGAGGATAATGTAAACGTAATATAAGCTTCTTATATTACGTTTACACTATCCCCAGATTACTTCATCTGCAGCGTAATCTGGGTGTGGTGAGTTCAAAATTGTATGTATTTGACAGTCGCAGATTATCTCAGCTGGCGCAGATGAAGTAATCTGGGGATAGTGTAAACGTAATATTATACCCGTACCACATTATCGTGACTCGCCGAGTTACGAGCAAAAGCTTGCCAAATAGCGTGCACCTTGAATATGACCAACCATACTACTGACTGGTACATAGCTCTAACTATTCGTGTCCGACGGATCCCGATAACGATTGTACTACTTTCCGTATCCGAGCCGAACCTTACCTTCCGTTCCCGCTACCGAGCGGATACTCAACGTCGACTGACTTCCGAACTTCGACTGACTTACTTCACTCTTGACTATCCTGGCTTTATAATTTTATACAGAGGACCTCGGATTCCAGAACGATTTGGATGGTTCGAGACTCTGCTGCTAGATTCATGTATCCAGTAGTTAACGAAGATTCCAGTTGGCTCGGGAATCTGCTAGTGCCTCGTTTAGTTGGGGCTTGTCATCGATGATTCGAGAGTATGGTAGAGCTTAGTACAGTCCGTGTCATAAGTGTCACGTACTCCATGCATACAACAATATGAATATGAATATGGGACGGGCCTAAAAAGAGCTATTCGTCACGTTTATATCGTGGAACTAAAAGGCGATTTAACTAAATCGTTTCAGTGTTAGTACTTCTTTGTGGTGTGTTTATACCATGGTCGGTATGGAGAGGAACTAATTAAGAAAGATGTCAGTTGTTGGTTTGTGACTTTAGTTTGGAAAATGTTAAGAGGCAGTTACCTCCTAATAAAAGTGCTTTTATACCGCTACAATCGAAGGATGAAGCGAATGCAGAGTTTCGGAAAGGGATGAAGTATTTAAATAACATATAAAATGGAATTACTACCAACAACACCATTAGCGAAGACAGTAACACCACCTAGTCCCAATTTTTTAGGCCAGTTCTGAATGGCAAGTGGAGCTAAAAGTTAGTACCAAAACTAACTAAACCGATATGTTTACATCGTCGTGAGTTAGATAGATTTAGTGAAACCTCGAAGACAGTCCCGCGATATAAACGTAACGATTGTCATCCCAGTCAACTTTTTTTTTTTTTTTTTTTTTTTACAGGGAATAAGGGATCAGTTTGGCTTTGGCACTATCATTCACAGAATCAGGTGTTTCAAAAGCGTCTATCATCATTTCCCAGGGAGGGAAAAGGGGATGGGGAGGGTATGGACAAGTATACTCGATTTAGGGCAGATCAACAAAATACAACAAGTGGAACTGATAGGTTTTGCGGACTACATTTATCCACCCCACATAGTTAATAAGAGTAGAAATTAATAGGTGCCAAAGACAATTACAGAAAACATTGAAACATATAATTTGAGTTTAAAACTTGTTTTGCCTCCCAGACAGTGAAACACTGGTATAAGCGAATGCAAAAAAAGTATATTAATCTTAAAAGGAAATATTGTTTTTAATTAAAGCGAAAACGCGCTAATTAAACCATGGTTGGTGAGTATAATTGTCTTGGATTATATTGATACTTTAGTTAAATTTAAATTTGGTTAAGCTGTAAGTAATGTTTGAGTCTTCGTTTTAGAGTATCATATGATGTAAGGGTTCGAATTTCTTGCGGTAAGGCATTAAAAATCAGTAGAGATGATCTAATTGGATCTAGCAAGATTCTGTTGGTGTTGGCTAAAGGTGTTCTGAAATATCCAGCAATTCGAGTGCCATAGCTGTGAACTTCTCTATTCATTGACACGGAAATGGGCGTTTTAATTTTCTTGTTAACTATCTTCCAAATAATCTTAATTTTTTCAGAGGTTATAATTTTTTCTATTGGTAGCTTACCAGTCAATTCGTAGACTTCTGAAGTAGGTGTTCTTGGATGTAGATTATGAATCGCTTTGACAGCTTTATTAAGCATTCTTCCGATTGCTGAAATATTTCTCGCCGATGTTTGACACCAGTTAAAAATTCCATATGTAACAGTAGGCATGACGTGGGCATGGAAGATTAAGTTTTTAAGATGGGTATTTATGTACTTTCTACGTCTCAGTAAAGCAACTAATGGGCATAGTTTAGATCTAATTTGAGCGATATGATCATTCCACGAAAGCTTCTCATCAACAATAAGGCCTAGGTATTTGATTTTTTCGACTCTCTCAATAGTCTGGTTTCCAAATTTGATACAAAGTTCGATATCGGCCTTGTTTTTCTGCTTAAAAAGCATGTAACGAGTTTTTCTGGTGTTAAGTTCTAATTTGTTACCTTGAAGCCACTGTTTATAGATTTTCATATCACGATTGATAATTTGTTCGGCATCATTTTTCCCAAAATGAGAATACAGCAGAAGAGTATCATCTGCATAAGTTACATACTTGGCGGTAAGGCCTGCATGACTTAGATTATTCACGTAAAGCAGATATAATGTAGGGCCTAAAATAGAACCCTGAGAAACCCCTGTATTCATTATTACTTCGCCGCTTATCTCATTATGGAACTCAGTGATAATTGGTCTATCTTTCAGGTAACTTTTTATCAGGTTGTTAGCAACTCCTCTTATACCAAGTTCATACAGGGCTTCAGACAGGACTGTATGATTTACAGTATCAAAGGCTTTGCTCAAGTCTATAAAAATGGCCGTCACATATTTTGAACTATCAAGTTCAGAGTTTATAAAATGAAGTGCATCTGTAAGCGCAGCAGTTGTGTTACTTTCGGCTAAAAAGCCATATTGTTGTTTATCAAATCCAATAGTCTCATTTATGAAGCGAACAATTCTGGTATTCACCACCTTTTCAATTAACTTGCTAAATACGCTGCACAACGCAATAGGTCTATAATTTGATGGATCATTAGGATCTCGATTTTTGAAAATTGGTTTGATTTTCGAAATTTTCAGCACATCAGGAAATGTACCTTCACTAAGATGTTTATTAATGGTTTGGCTCAGTAGTGGAGAAATTTCCTCACAAACCATTTGAAGATCACTGATTTTGATACCATCAAACCCAGCCGATACATTGCGTAGGTTCTTTATGATACCAGTTACTTCCTCTATGCTAGTGGGTTCAAGAAATATTGTTCGTTCATTTGTAATGTTTGGATATCTTTCTTCAATCGGGGATGAGTTGCCTTGCTGAGTTTTTTCTGCAACTGATGCGAAAAACTGATTAATGTCACTTGCGGAAAGTGTACTATCGGTTTCTCTCCTGTGACCAGAGTTGGCAGTTAGTTCGCTGTTAATTATTTGCCAAAGTTTTCTGCTGTTACCGGATGCATTCACATATTGATTATTAAGAGAATTTGCCTTGGCTTGGTGGACAAGTTTCGAAGCTTTGTTTTTAAGATATATATAAGCTGCTTTTTTGCTTTCACTGGTTGGATCGAGTTTATATTTTTTATAAGCTATATTCTTCCTTTTAATTGACTCAATTATTTCAGAATTTATCCATGATTGATGTCTTGTACGAACTTTCTTCAGAGTCGTTGATTCAGTTTTCGCAGATGCAACAATATCAATCAGGTGTTTGAAATCAACTAAGTCATTCAGCCTGCTTACTTTAGCTCTTATGTTTTCTTTGAAAGCATCTTTATCAATTACCTTTATAAAAATAGCTTCCATTCGTTTTCTAAGGATAGGAGCTACTCTTATGTTTAGAATTGCAATTTTATGGTCAAGCTCTGCTTGATCAATTAGTTTGAATTTGAAGTTATGGGTAGATGTGTTCATTGAGGACACTATGTGATCGATTAGAGTAGCTGAAGTGGCAGTGACCCTAGTTGGTTCTTTATCGTTAACAATATTCATCTGGTTCATCGTTAGCATGTCCAGGTACTCTTTCACAACAGTGGTGTTTGGTTCTAAGATGTCTAAATTTGTATCAGCCAGCATCGTAAGATTATTAAACTGTTGATACAAAGCATCAATGTATTCAATAAAATCATTAGCATTTTCATTAGGGGCCCTGTAATAGGTACCTATTCTAATTGGCACTTTTGAATTGGATAACTCCAATATTATTGTGTTATATTCTGGTAAATTTAGGATTACCTTGAACTGTATGTTATTGTTAACGTATATCACGGTGCCACCCCCTATTATATCCCGACAGTTAAAAGTCGCTGTATAGCCCTGCAGGTTGAAAAATTCAATTTCGTTGTTATATAGCCATGTCTCATTGATGATTATGATATCCGATTTTTCTACCTCAATAGCCATAACTTCTATTTCCGAAAATTTATTACGTAAACTTCTAGCGTTTGCATAGAAAATTTTCAGTGGTTGTTGACTCATTATGCTTTTGATGAAAAGTAATTAATCCTATTAATTGCTATATTCACTGCTGACCTATACCCGGGACAATCCTTACTATCTGCACTGTGACTACAGTCAGATCTAGTCTTACCGAGGCAGTTTGAACACTTTTTAGTCGATGCCTGGCATTCTGATGCTCGGTGGTTACCAGCACATTTTGGGCAAATATCAAGAGTACTCTTGCAATATTTTCCTATATGCCCATATTTTTGGCATTTGTAACACCTTCTCACATCAATAATTTCTGCACAGAAATGACTGGCATAATCAATGTTAACATACCTATTGACTAGCCGCGAGTAAAGATCTCCAGTAGTTTCAAATATAGCAGTATATTTATGCTCTTGCTTCTTGTAGCTTTTGTATTGCAGAAACCTCAACTCTATATCTGGACTAATTCCATGATTCAGAGTTATGATTTCTTGCTTAAGCTCATCTACAGAATATTTTTTATTGATACCGTATATAGCCAATTTTGGAAGACGTTCTTTTGATGATTCGACGGAATAGTTATTGTTTAACTTAGCTTTAAGCCCTTCCAGAAGTTTCTTACAGTTCTGTTCGGTATTAGTTTTCAACAGAACTCCCCCGTCTCTCAGATTTCTAGTATATGTGATGGGGGTTTGGGCTTCGCGGGGTTTGAAATTTTCCCTCACAGTAGCCATCGTAATTTCACTGCTTTGGACTTCTTTTGGTTTTATAATTACCCCTCCGTTGTAGACTTTGGATCTGTCATCTGCATTGTCATCACATTTTGATACCTTTGCATAAGTCATGGATCCAAAGCTTACTTTGGCAGAATTTGATGCCGTAGAATCATCAATCTTCTTATTTATATTCGTAAGTTTATCGTCAATACATTTGAGTTGACGATGTATTATTGAGTCCACTTTGCTGTCGACTTTGGTGGTAATGTCAACTAGCAAAGAAACTTGGGACTCATTCTTAGTGTACTTCGTCCACTTAGTACGGTCGCTATCGCAAAGCCACATAATCCCACGTTTAGAATGTAGGGTTTGCAGTGCTTTGTACTCTTCGGCGGAGAATTTTATGCAGCCAATATGGTGCCATTTCGCACAAAATCCGTCACAAAGAAGTGCCTGCTGGTCATCACTGACCACCTTTTTACATTTGGGGCAGGTGTTATTTTCCCCATCGACACTATTTGTTTGTATTCCCGGCATTGTATTGAAAAACGAATGAAAATGAAAACAAACATTATTTTTGTAATTCTATTCTAATGTACTTATATTTATATGAACCCTTAAAAAAAGAACAAATTTGTATTTTATTTATTTAACCGGTGAGCTGAATTTTCCGATGGAACATTGGGTGCCTGTAATCAAAATTGAAAACTATTAACTATCAAAGTATAATTAAAAGATGTCTGTGTTTTTACCGGTTCTTGGTCGATACAATCCCATAGCAATTGCAATAAGCGTCGTTGTGTAATTTCCCGATATTTCAAATTTTTAATTTTTCGCAAATTAGATAGCAAGTAGTTGCCGAATATTTCAACATCGTCTGGCGGTGGCTGCTCTGGTTGTTGCAAACGATCGACAGCCGCTTCCCTTCCCGAACACATAACTTTGTCAATTTCCCTCTTGTCCGTAACTTCCTTGACGATACATGTCTCCGTTTTGATCTCTCGTTTAGTTATACAACTTTCACTTGCTGTTGATTGTACCTCCTCGTTGTCTTCTAAGATTGTACTTCCACTTGCTGTTGTTGGTGCATTCTCGTTGTCTTCTGAGAAGGACCAATTTAATTCGCCGCAGACACTTTGTTCTTTTTTGGCGTCGCCAAGAAATGCCATAGCTGAAAAAAATTTCCAACGTTTCTTTTTTGAAATACCTTGATCGGAATACTTTTGGACACTTGCGAATGTGGTGCGGTATTGGCATCGTAAAGTTTGCCATTTTGCATTTAATTGCTCGACGCTAATGACGCTATCGAACAGCGTTAAAATTTCATTCCACGCAGCATTACGTTTAGAACGGTATTTGTAGTCAGGATCTGCGGCACTCCAAATACACGGTCGAGCTTCCACTTCGCATATAAGTTTTTCAGTGTTTGTATCATCCCATGAATCAAGAACCTTTGGCCGATTTTGAATACGTTTGCGTTTCGCACTGTTCTTAGAATAATCATCGTCCTCTTGGGTGTTTCCGAATTCTTTGAATTCGAATTTAAGTATGTCGACCACATCCGTTTCCATAAATGTCATCGATGTAAAAAAAAATCACCCACGATGAATTAGATTTCAATTAGCTTGAAAGTCCGTTATTTAACGCCGATTGTTTTTTTAAGTTAAAGGCACTTAATATTCATTATAAACAGATTTCCTTTGCACAGAACACTCCGCTGAGAGGGTGGATACAACTCTGATTTCGATGTTATTATTCCATGCGTCCACAAAAGAAACACGTTTAATCCACCAATTCAAATTCTTATGAACTATTGTAGATATTGTTCCCTCGGGAAAAGAATTTCTTAAAATACGCGATACTATAAAAATAATACACTATCCCCAGATTACTTCACCTGCGCCAGCTGATTTTATCTGAAACTGTCAAATACACCACACCAAGCGATTCCATTTTATGTGCAATGCACATATATTTGCTCAAAAAGTGTGTATGAGCATGCTCAGAGTGGAATCGCATGTTGCAATATGCATGTGTATTGCTCATATAATGGAATCACTCTGAGTAGTTGAGCAATAGCGTATGTGCAGGTATATGCTCAACTGGCTGACTGCACATACAAAAAAGTACGTTCATATGTATGTTCTAAGAAAACCTCACAGAGCTATATTTAGAAGGAGATGACTCCAGCATAACACTAAATTCTGGGACATAATTTCACCATATACGAACTAGTAAAAAGTAAACAGAGAGACACACACCCTCCACTCCGCAACACCCTCTCAGACCATATTGGTCCATGAAAACCGGCAGAGCACACTTTTTTTTGTATGTGCACACACATTCAACTTCATTGGCATTTGTGACTGTGAAATGTACTGTCTTGGAGAGATGATGATTGAGCACGGCAACTGATGGTGTAGCAAATGTATCTGTTTTCAGAAAATGTATATTTTTTTTGCGTTTGCGCATTGTGTGGCTGCTAAATGTAGAATGTTTGCAGGAAGATGATATGATGGGCAGGTTGTAGCTGTGCACAATGTACAATTTTTGTATGCACGTGAGGTGAATGTTTGAAAAGAGAGGAATGCAGTATGCCTACTTTTAATGGCATTTTCAGTCCTATGCTGAATAAAAAGGACATTCTCGGCAGTGAAATATAAGCATGATGGTTATATGACTCGGGGTTGTTGTTGTTGCTGTTTTAGCAGTGGTCAGAAATTCGTGTGAGTGTGTTACATGCTGTTATTGTTCGTCGTCTTCCTCGGTGTTAAGGAACTGGAAGATAGCTGCCTCTACGGGGTTCCCCCACAGCGACCTGTGGGTCAAGTGTGTAGGTGCAGCTGGGCAATTGAAAAAGTGGTCCACATCGTGAGGTGTACCATTGCAGGCGGGGCATGTATTTGTGACATCCCGGTCAATACGAGCTAGGTAGGAGTTAAGATGCGAACACCAGCCCGACCGAAGTTGGGCAAGTGTCGTTCTCGCTGCTCTCGGAAGTATTCTCTAGTCGGGAGAAATGGCTGGTGGTATGTACGTACCTCCTTATGATATATTTATGCGATGGCTGATCTGTATGCGTTGTTGTCAAAGGGAACCCTTTGGAACCTCTGGACATCTCTTTCGAGGTCCCTCAGATCTCGCCTGTCAGGTCTTGTTGGCGGTGTCTTGTCCATGAGGTCAGTGTTGGGATGTTCCCTCCGGTAACAACCCACCAGGTATTGTTTTGCAAGAAGCTTGTTGTGGTCCGTAGAGGCATCATACTAGTTTCCTTATTCAGATGGTCCTGAGATGACATCAGGAGACAGCCAGTCACAGGACGGACAGCGGCGTTTTGGCAAGCATCTGCAGGAGGTGCATGCTAGCAACTGCATTCTCCGAAACCAGTTTATGCCGTTGAAACGCCAACTGGGCCACATGGAACAGTTGACGCGCTATGCTCTACAAGGGGTTAGGGCAATTGAGAGATGCGTTGAGGATGTCGTCGGGATCCTCAGGAACCTAGCACTCCAAATTTCGAAAAGTTGGAATTTTTCAAGAGTTCCGTGCTTATTAGCAATAGTTCTAGAGTTCCCGAGAAGGTGCGGCGATAGTTCGAGGGTTTTAATGGCTTTTCTTAATAAAACCTCCTGCACGTCAAGAATTCTCTGGTTATGGTAACCTACATACCCCCACTCACCCCTTAAGTGACGTTATGGGGATGGAAATCTACAAAAATAACATTTACCCGTTTGGCCATATCAAACTTATCGGAATTTCCAAAATTTTCATAATTTTCCACCACTCCTTAAATGACATCCAGACAAGCTCAGAACTCTGGGATGCTGGTGCCATTCACCCCCACTCACCCCACAAGTTACGTCATAATTATAAAAATTTGAAGAAAAAAAAAATAGCCCAGACTAGCTTTGAAACCGCCAAACTCACCGGAATTTCCAAAATCTTCATAAATTTCTACAGCACTCTTTAAAAGACTTAAATACAAGCTCAGAACTCTTTGCGTTGGTGTCCTCCATCCCCCACTCACCCCTAAAGTAATGTCACAAGTATGAAAAAAAAATAACCCATACTCGCTTTGATACCGCCAAACTCACCGGAATTTCCAAAATCTTCAAAAATGTCTACAGCATTCTTTAAAGGACCTAAAGACAAGCTCAGAACTTTAGGGTGCTGGTCTCCTCCATCCCGACTAACCCCTAAAATGACGCCACAAGTATGAAAATTGAAAAAAAAACCCACACTCAATTTGATACTGCCATACACACCAGAATTTCCAAAATCTTCATAAATTTCTACAGCACTCTTTAAAGGAGCTAAGGACAAGCTCAGAACTCTGGGGTGCTGGTGTACTCCATCCCACACTCTTTTGAGATGCGTGTAACTCTAATAAAGAGAGTTTAACTCTTGCTCAAGATAAAAAAAGTTTCAGAAAGTGCGCCATTTAATTCTCATAAGACACTTATAGTATTTTAGAGAGAGTTACAGTAAGAGGCAAATTGGGGATGTTTTTAGTTTCCGGGGCCCGGGGTGAAAGAATCACGTTTCACTCCGATTTGTTGTTACTTATCTCCTCGTGTCACCTCAAAACACCCTAATTTGCTAAAAAAAAATTCTAAAGTTCTTCAATAGTTTTCGCAATTTCAAATTATAAATCCCGCCTATATCTACATCTCTCCACTTCTTTAACTGTCACCGCCATTTGTGGAACTTTCCACACGAGGCCGGGAGAAACACCTTTTCGTGCTGCCCATCATTCCAAACCGCATGTCGTCGGCTCATTTGTTCCACCAGAAATCCAAGTTCCACACACTCACGAGAATTGTCCGCGGACGGTGTCGTCGTCGCTGTCGGTCATCGTCACGTCGTCTTCGTCGACGTCGAGTGTGTTAAAAAAGAAGAGAAAAACCTTTTTCCCTGTCCGGGACGTCGTTTTCGTCGAATGCCAATTGTGGGAGTCCGTGAAATTCGTGTTGTTGCACCCGCCTGATGGACCAAATGTGCCCGCAGCGACTCGTGAAAATGCGTAGAGCACACGTGAAAATGCAACAAGCATAAGTGCCATGGATCCAAATGTATCGGTGAGTACACTCGAAACGAAGCAGAAAAAGTTCGCAGCCCGTCTGGTAGAAATGTCGCGGAAATTCCGTGCGAAGTAATCCTGCGGTCGGCGCGGCCCCCCGGTCCAGTTTGCGAGTGGTGTTTTGAGGTGACTTTGTGGTGGCCCGCGGCCGCGGCTGACACTCGAAATTCCCCAGCCCCGTGTGAATGAATTTGATGGTGCGGTGGCCGAAAATGTTTGGCAAAAAAGAAAATTGCAAGTGCGGGCCTCTCGGCTGGGACGATTTCAAGCAGGAAATGACCTCGAACTCGCCGTGCCACGACGAGGCGCTCCTCCGGTGACACTCCGGAATTGTGTGCAAAAAAGGCCCCGGGTGCGTGCAAAGTGTGCGGAGAGTGTGTGAAGTCGGATAAAAATCGAACGAAATCGGAGTATGGAAAGCAGTTTCATCGGGTGTTGGTTGGTCAGTTGTGACGTGTTTTGTGTCCCCTTCAGTGCTCCGGCGGACGGCCAGGGAATATTCAACAATGGTTCCCGTCCCCGGACCGAATCCCACACCGAACTGTCCTAACCACAAAATCTGGCGATGCCCGTGGGACACATCATGGTTTCTGGAACTCTGCGGATGTCCCCGTTTGACCCCGGGCGTGAGACAGTGGGCCGTCTCCCCATTCTTCCTATTGAGCCAGCTGGTTAGTGTTGTGCTTGTTCCCATCCACCGTCCGGTCCGTCCCACTGCAAGACCTGAACATTTGCGGTCAATAATTTGCCTACGTTGGCATTCGCCGATTGCCTGGGCCTTATGGCGCCGCATCGGTCATCAGGTTGTCATTTTGTGTCGTGTCCAGACCCTTCAAGCCAGCCTGAGTTTTACGGTGGAATTGTGACTCTGGTGATATTCCACTTGCCACAGTGAGAGGGTTGTCGTAATCCATTTGAACATAACCTCCAAAGTGCAATGAATGGGCCGGTCTGGTTGGACTCTGGGATCGGCCGACAGAATTTCAAATTCTCTCTCGCTCTTTCTCATTAGCGGCGGGCCCCATTTTGGAGGTAGCTCGTCGCCGGTCGTTTCGCTGCAGAATTTTGTGCGGGTCTAAAGTTAGTCAGTCAATCGCCAATCTACCGTGCAAGCTGCGTGGCCCCTGCACTTTTATATCGGGTCGTTCTTTCTTTATTTCTACTTGGCAGGGAGACGATTAGTTTTATTAGATTCCTCGCGTTTTTCGAAAGATTTATCGGTCGGCTGGGTGGCAGGTGATTTCTATTCGACCTTGCTCGATGCATTTCCCCCAAATGGCACTCCGCCGCGACTGGTGCATCGAGCCCAGCTATGACTGTCTTGAGGGGGCTCAGTTGGAAAGGTCTAGAAATTGCACTTTCTCGGGTGCATAGATGACGACTGGGCGATTGCAATGGAACGTTGCACTGGAATACATATGTTGGTTTCATTAGGTGTGTTCGCTTCGTTTGGATCTGGATCATGAGTGAATGAAATGCTATGAATTTCAAATGTCAAGCACGAAACATTTGAATTGGAAAGCGATACGAGCCGGATCAGAAGGTCCCCAGAACGCACGATTTCTTCAATTCGCGAATTTCAGCGGTATAAATTGAAACATCTGCAATGGATGGTTTGGTGAGAACAGAGCCTAAGTTCACATAATGACCGTGAAGGTCGGGCCCCGCCATATGGCGTAGAAAAAGGGTCCTCAACGAGCTAAGCGGCGGCCTATGCTTGCTGTAGCTCAGTTCGGGAGATGTGGGCGGGGTTTTCGCCGCTCGTTGCCCCCGTCCTTTACGTATTAACAAAAATTCATAGGGGCACCGAAATAAGCCATATCGAAATAAGGCATACGAAATAATCCATATGGATACTTTCGTTTGGAACCGAAAGTATTTATCGGAAAATTAACGAAATAATCCCTGCATGGATAATGAATGCGTTCAGAAGGTGGCAAAAGAGCAGAAACCGCTCGCGAGCAGCTCCGCAACTGCTCGCGAGCAGCTCCGGAGCTAATCGGTTTGGAGTCTGCACCTGCTGAACGCTACTTCACCAGCTGACCAATCGACCAGCTGAAAGCTGACGATGACAATTTTAGACGTCAAGTGCCGAAAAGTGGAAAATACATGAATCCCACGCTGTCCATTACAAAAATCACGAACAACGAGAAAACAAATTTAAAAGCACCCGAAAACCAAAGAACTAGAAGCCGAAAACGGCGAAAACACAACAACCAATTTGATAACTGTCAAAACTCGGAAACTCGCAACATGAGCGTGAGGTTGAAAAGAAGAAGAAGAACCTGAGCACTGAGCACTGATCAGTGAGCAGAAATATTTCTTGCTCGGTGAAATTTGATCATGCTCACCCGAGCAGAAGTTGCTCAGTCACTTCTGAACCCGCTCGTTCTGAACATGTTCACTGAGCGGAAGTTGCTCAGTTCCTTCTGAACGCACACAATTTCGATTTCAAATCGAAGTAAGGGCCGGTTGACACGTTCAAAGTACACTTTGGCAAAGTACGTTGACAACCTACTTTGAGGTTACTTTGAACGTGTCAACCCCCTTCAAAGTGCTTTGAAGTCTCTAGCGTCCTATCAAAGCAAAGTAGGATGGTGCTCAACTTTCCATCAAAGAATTGACTGTAAATCGACAAGTTCACAGAAAAAAGTTGTTGGGGCGGGAAATAGTGAGTTGTTGGTGTTTTTTATTCAATTTACGGTGGTCTGAAAAATGTGTTTTGGTATAAATTCCCTAGAAATGCTAAATCCAGCGTTTTTTGCAAGTGGCAAAGTGGTAATTCACAATGGTGGATATTCTGGCCAAGTCATACTTTGCCAAAGTGCACTTTGAACGTGTCAACCGGCCTTAAAGTATGCGAACGAAAGCGAGAATAGCCATATACTTACTTTCGTTTCTAAACGAAATTAGGCATTGAGTGTGGAACCGAAAGAATCTATGCATAGACATTTTCTGTTTCAAGCCGAAACAAAATATGCGGCAGAAAGCGAAATAATATATGCATCTTTCACATAAGTAGGGACGGCGCGAATGCAATTTTTTGTATGGGATCGTTGTGATTGGTTGATCAATGAATTATCATGAAAAGGACATTCTTTGCAGTGAACTGGGATATAGGCGATATGGGTGTCATATGAATCGGGGTGATGAGGCGGATGCTATGGAGTACTAATGAGGGCGTCTCGAGTCCTCTGGTCAGGAGAAAAGGACATTATTCGCGATGAACTGGGATATAGGCGATATGGGTGTCATATGAATCAGGGTGATGAGGCGGATGCTATGGAGTACTAATGAGGGCGTCTCGAGTCCTCTGGTCAGGAGAAAAGGACATTATTCGCGATGAACTGGGATATAGGCGATATGGGTGTCATATGAATCGGGGTGATGAGGCGGATGCTATGGAGTACTAATGAGGGCGTCTCGAGTCCTCTGGTCAGGAGAAAAGGACATTATTCGCGATGAACTGGGATATAGGCGATATGGGTGTCATATGAATCGGGGTGATGAGGGGGATGGGAGTTTGACATCCCATGTGCTTCTATATGCACCGGGCGGGTGTTCCGCGGCGGAGAGACAAAATGGAATGTTATTTCTCACAAAGGAGAAGTATGGGAGGGGTTGACATCTCATGTGCTTCCTGTGCTTCTATATGGACTGCGCGGCTGTTACGCAGTGGAGGGCTTGTGTCTTTCTCTTTACTTTTTACTAGTTCGTATGTGGTGGAATTACGTCCAGAATTTTGTGTGCAGTAAATGGTGGATTCATCTCCTATATATCTCTGTGCTACCAGTGCAAGTTGTTGTTTTGAGTTGTGTGAAAATAGCAAAAAGATAGGGCGCTCTTCTTCACCGCCTTTTCATGCTGGTATCTGGTATGCCGATAACTGTGCCGGCTGCAAAGGGCGGCTGTTCGACAAAATTTTTGAATACATTTTCAGTGTTCACATACTATGAAAGGCCACGTTTATCCGTGGAACTAAACGGCGATTTAAAATCGTTTTAGTGTTAGTACTTGTTGGTGGAGTGTTTATACCGACCATACGGAGAGGTATTTCATCTTCTTCTTTCTCCGTTGACAGCACAGATAAATTTGACAGATATAAATGTTACGACTGAAAAAGACTTTTTCTTGCCCGTGATCACGCACTACTTTCCTGAAATTGCAAACAAAACAAGCGCCGAACAAAAAAAAACGACAACAGAGGAAACGTCAACCACCGCGTCAACATTAGCGATGACAGAAACATAGTCCCCAATTTTTTTTAGTCCAGTTCCGCATCGCAAGTGGAGATAAGCCAAAATCAAAACTAACTAAACCGATACGTTTATATCGTCGGGAGCTAGATCGATTTAGTCAGATCTCGAAGATAGTCCCGCGATATAAACGTAGTGAAAGATGCTACCGCCGCCATCTTTACTGACAGGCCGTAGTGTCAAAGCAATGACGTCATGACAAGCAGTGAACCATATATGTAAACAAAGTGAAGAACGCGTGTGGTCACTGCCATCTTTACTCTCAGGCCGGAGTGTCAGCTGATTGGCAAAGCACTAACGACATGACAAGCAGTCAACCAAATGTGAACTCGCGCGGTCGCCCGGTAAAATTTCGCGATATTTGTGCGTAAAAGTGAGTTTAGTGTCGGGGTTTTAAGTGAAAATAAAAGAAGTGGCTATCAGTGCCGTGTGAAAGTGCAAAAAAACGTGAAGTGCCGGGAAATATCGAGTAAAATGAACTGCTCGAAAGTGCGCGAGACATGAGTGTGATTATGAAAGTGCGACACGGAAAATTTCGCACTTTTCGTTAATTTTCCGGCAATTTGGCTGGTGTGAATGGTACAGCACTACCATGGGACGAATCCTCGGGCCGGTGAGTTTAGCGGAAACTCCCGGAAGTGACCCAAAAAGTGAATTCAAAGTGGTTGTCAAATGACAACATTACAGGTGATTTCCGGCCTTTTCATCGGAATTCATAGGGTAAGTATACGTTTTTTGTTGTGCTAAAATTTTAGTGGATTGATGCGCCCCAAAATACGGGTCTTGCACGCGTTGTTGACGAGCTAGACGAAAGTTTCACTGCAGCTGACAGGATTAGATGCCTGGCGGTGAAACTTTCGTCCGGTTCGTCAACATCGTCGTCAAAATCCGCATTTTGGGGCGCTTCAATCCACTAAAATTTTTGCACAACAAAAAACGTATACTTACCCTATGAATTCCGATGAAAAGGCCGGAAATCACCTGTAATGTTGTCATTTGACAACCACTTTGAATTCACTTTTTGGGTCACTTCCGGGAGTTTCCGCTAAACTCACCGGCCCGAGGATTTGTCCCATGGTAGTGCTGTACCATTCACACCAGCCAAATTGCCGGAAAATTAACGAAAAGTGCGAAATTTTCCGTGTCGCACTTTCATAATCACACTCATGTCTCGCGCACTTTCGAGCAGTTCATTTTACTCGATATTTCCCGGCACTTCACGTTTTTTTTGCACTTTCACACGGCACTGATAGCCACTTCTTTTATTTTCACTTAAAACCCCGACACTAAACTCACTTTTACGCACAAATATCGCGAAATTTTACCGGGCGACCGCGCGAGTTCACATTTGGTTGACTGCTTGTCATGTCGTTAGTGCTTTGACAATCAGCTGACACTCCGGCCTGAGAGTAAAGATGGCAGTGACCACACGCGTTCTTCACTTTGTTTACATATATGGTTCACTGCTTGTCATGACGTCATTGCTTTGACACTACGGCCTGTCAGTAAAGATGGCGGCGGTAGCATCTTTCACTACGTTTATATCGCGGGACTATCTTCGAGATCTGACTAAATCGATCTAGCTCCCGACGATATAAACGTATCGGTTTAGTTAGTTTTGATTTTGGCTTATCTCCACTTGCGATGCGGAACTGGACTAAAACAAATTGGGACTATGTTTCTGTCATCGCTAATGTTGACGCGGTGGTTGACGTTTCCTCTGTTGTCGTTTTTTTTTGTTCGGCGCTTGTTTTGTTTGCAATTTCAGGAAAGTAGTGCGTGATCACGGGCAAGAAAAAGTCTTTTTCAGTCGTAACATTTATATCTGTCAAATTTATCTGTGCTGTCAACGGAGAAAGAAGAAGATGAAATACCTCTCCGTATGGTTGGTATAAACACTCCACCAACAAGTACTAACACTAAAACGATTTTAAATCGCCGTTTAGTTCCACGGATAAACGTGGCCTTTCATAGTATGTGAACACTGAAAATGTATTCAAAAATTTTGTCGAACAGCCGCCCTTTGCAGCCGGCACAGTTATCGGCATACCAGATACCAACATGAAAAGGCGGTGAAGAAGAGCGCCCTATCTTTTTGCTATTTTCACACAACTCAAAACAATAACTTGCACTGGTAGCACAGAGATATATAGGAGATGAATCCACCATTTACTGCACACAAAATTCTGGACGTAATTCCACCACATACGAACTAGTAAAAAGTAAAGAGAAAGACACAAGCCCTCCACTGCGTAACAGCCGCGCAGTCCATATAGAAGCACAGGAAGCACATGAGATGTCAACCCCTCCCATACTTCTCCTTTGTGAGAAATAACATTCCATTTTGTCTCTCCGCCGCGGAACACCCGCCCGGTGCATATAGAAGCACATGGGATGTCAAACTCCCATCCCCCTCATCACCCCGATTCATATGACACCCATATCGCCTATATCCCAGTTCATCGCGAATAATGTCCTTTTCTCCTGACCAGAGGACTCGAGACGCCCTCATTAGTACTCCATAGCATCCGCCTCATCACCCTGATTCATATGACACCCATATCGCCTATATCCCAGTTCATCGCGAATAATGTCCTTTTCTCCTGACCAGAGGACTCGAGACGCCCTCATTAGTACTCCATAGCATCCGCCTCATCACCCAGATTCATATGATACACATATCGCCTATATCCCAGTTCATACGAAATAATTCATATGGATACTTTCGTTTGGAATCGAAAGTATTCATCGGAAAATTAACGAAATAATCCCTGCATGGATAACATCGGTTTCAAATCGAAATAAAGTATGCGCACGTAAGCGAAAATAGCCATATACTTACTTTCGTTTCTAAACGAAATTAAGCATTGAGTGTGGAACCGAAAGAATCCATGCATAGATATTTTCGCTCTCAACCGAAATTATCTCTTAATGCCTTATTTCCAAATGGCTTATTTCATGGTGCCAAATTCATAGGCCTGGGGAAGACAACACAAACAGGGGAGGTAAAAATGGGGAATAAAAAAAAATAGTCGATAAGGAGGGAATGGTTGGCGGACGGATCAGACGCCCAAGCGGTCGAATCTGGGTCCGGGTGTAATGGGACACTCGGCCTCTGGTTTCGTACCACCAACAGATAATCACTCTCCAGGTGCTGCTTCGATCTGCCGGTGGGAGCAGCACTACCAGACCATAATATGGTTCATTACAGGTGGTTCATTACACAACCGGGCAACTGGTCTGTAAATAAATGGATTTAAAATACATATTAGTGCACACATAACAAAATAAGTTGCCACTACTAATTTTGCAGAGATGCACTGCTATTTTGGAACGATGAACCATTCAACTTCAAAAACACACGAGTCAGATAAAAAACAAATGTCTGGATTGGGAGGAGCACCACCATCAACCATTATGAGGAGGAGAGCCATCCCCAAGACCGCCAATTGACTAGGGAGGAGCACCGTCTCTACGAGGACTAACCATCCTCGGAACCGCACAAAGTGGAAAGCCATCTCGGGGCTCAGTCAAAAATAATTTGCTTGGTTTGGGAGGAGAGCTAACCGCCCTAGGCGGAGAGCCAACCTGGGGTTCACTCGGCACACAAAATATGATCAGGGAGGAAACCCATCCCTACGAGGACTAACCATTATCGGAACGCCCTAGGTGGAGAGCCACCCGAGGTTCAATCATAGCATCTGATTCGCAAATCAAACCATTCAAGTAACGTTATCACGCGACATAGTTCGATTGATTACGCATAATTGTGAATAAGCAAAAGGGAACGCGATACAGTTCACCCGCACAACTTACTACAAGAAAAACGACACATGTGTACACAAGCGCAAGTGATTATAGTAGTTGTTATTTTTTGGTTATCGAAATTGAATAATAAAACTCATGCAAACGAACCTTTTCTTACACAGTGAAACACAAAGTGACCCACGCGTGGCTTAGGTCTGGGTTGTGTGTGTGCTGGGTCCAATGTGCGGCACCACTAAGCCACAACTTTTCCCGATATGTCGCAGGTAAGCGGCTGAATGGGCAGGAGGTGCATGCTGGCAGCATACATACATATATCGTCCGAACCCAGTTTATGCTAACGAAACCTCAATTAAACACCATGCGAATAGTTGACGTGCTATAGCCCACTAGGGATTAGGGCAAATAGTAAATCCAAATTTTACCAACGTCCGAAAAATGTGGGATTCAAAGTAAAAAGTAGGTCATCATAATTTTGTCAACTCTATTAATTATCTGAAAGACTACACGAATTTATTTCTTATCAAAATCAGTGAATGCAATACGAGTACACGTTTCTACCCTCTTCAATGCCAATATAAAACTCAACAATTTCTGCAAATAGACAGAGTGGCTGAGAGAGTGAGTGCGTACAAACCGTACCGAACTACGTAAATCTAACGACCTAATTTATTAGCCTTATCGTGCCAAGTCACTGACTCAGACGGCAAACGCCTGAAAACGATTAAAAACGTTTTCGAAGCAACGCAAATGTATTTAATCAATTTTCGAATATTGTTTTTATGCCGAACGCGCTGATAAATAAACACGAACACCAAACAATGAAATTAAAGAATTTATCAAAGTCATCTGTGTCTGCAAGTGCGCGCGTACAGTCACACAAAAAATGCAAATAGATCAATCATTTTTGTTCCTCCTCCGTCCTAGGGTCAACAGAGAACCAACAAAGAACAAACAGTAGACCTCTCCCTAATGAGAAAAATTGTAAAATGTTAGTGATACCAGACCGAAAAAATTTCCTATGATCGGGTAAATTGGAATAAGGTCACCCAAAGTTCAATGTATGTACTCGTACTTCCGAAAAAAATGTTACTTCACTTTGTACTCTTCGCACGTTATGTCCGCTCCAAATCGAGTGATATGCATTTGCGTGAAGACTAATTTGCAATCGCGTTAACTCATCGCCAGACTCATTTCCGATGCCGTGAAACAAACACTGAGGCCATATCCTCCAGACGACAACGAAGAAGAATAATTGTAGAAACACGCAATTGTTTTACAGGCTAATACATAATTGTAACGTAGTAACGTGCTTAATTAAGGAGCCAGGCTAGCACTGGTGTTGGGATAAGTACTCGTGTATTAACTAGGTTGAGAAATTTTGTTTGGCGAATGCTTTCCTTCCTCACTACTTGGCGTACAAGAGGAAATTTGAATAATGAAATTGTATGTCGAATATCCTTTATTAGAGTTGTTTGAGTTGAGTTAAGAACTCAAGAAAATTCATGGCAAGAATGTGAGTGTTTGGGGCTGTCTGAAGAGAAGAATGGAATCAAAAACATTTGAATGATTCTTTTTTTTTGTGGGGCATAGCGCGTGAACACTCTCTCTCTCTCAATTGCCCTAACCCCTTGTGGGGCATAGCGCGTCAACTGTTCCATGTGGCCCAGTTGACGTTTCAACGGCATAAATTGTCAATGCGTCAACTACTCTTATTATTATCAGGTCAGGCTAAGTTACCCATACGTTGGCATTGCGACCGAAAGCGGTCTATTTTGCCATAGCCTTTTAGATCAAAAGGCCCTTCACACCTAATAAAGGTCAGTACCCTTTCAGATAAGAATTGAAAATTGTTAGTGTAATAGTGTGAAGTTCACCTGCTCTGCTCTGCATGGCTGTTAAAAAACGCGCCTACTTTTCTGCTCAGTGTCATAGCCTGGCTAAATATCACCAGAAAAAATGAAACAACATTTTGCGCTCTCCTTAAATTTAAAATAACTCTCTTCAGATTTTAAATTTTATTGAAAAACTACTCGTCTAGAGGAACTTAAATATGTACATACTTTAAAATTCGAAAACATTTTTCCTTGGTGACACCTGAATCCGTTCTTATGATAATAAAAGTTCGATAAAATGTAAAACTCAATTCACGCTCGAGGGAAGTACTGACATATGTGTGTGCTTTGCTAATTTGTTGTATAATTCACGTATACCTTGACCGTGTTCTAAGATCTTTTATGTGCATCGACAATGAACTGAAACACAGCCCAACAAGGTTAAGTTTAAATTATGAGCGAATTGATTGAATTAAACTTGTATTTATCGGTAAGTAGTTTGGATTTCGGTGAAAGTTTAAACGCATATTGTAGAATCAAAGGAGAATGCTACCAGCATACCGGCAAAAACGAAACGGTACAACCACTTCGTATAGTAGAAAAGCTCTCTGATCCAGTTCATTCCTACAATAAAGATTCAAGTAACATGCGCATATGCCAAGGGCGTAGGGCGAATGACAGAGATAGAGGGCAGACGAGGGGTAGCTGTATGCGTTGGGACGTCCGTCGGATATATGACCGGTTTCGCGGATTCGAATCCCGTCGATATGGATATCATATGACTGAGGGTGTTGATGTGAATGCACTAGACTACTCTTGATGGTATTCTGAATCGTTCGGTCAGAAAATGAGGACATCCTTGCATTCGCGCCTGGTAGATATGGCTATCTCCTAAATCGGGGCGATAAGAACAACACTTTTCAAAGCAAATCATAGACAACTTGAAAGCAGAATGGCGATGAGCATCATCGCTCTTTTCGTGCCATTATTGACGAAGAAGGAATTAAGTTCGCCGAGATATTTGTTTATTTGTTCGCATATTAGGGTGAGGTCATTTTCGGTTGCAAAAATCGAACACTCATCAGCGTAACTGATGATTTAACATCCGTCAGGGGGTATTGGGAGTCCTGATATGTATAGGTTAAACAGGGTGAGAGATAAGACTCTTCCTTGGGGGACACCCTGTTTAATTCTTCTTACTTTATTAAGGTCATTATGTATTCTGGTAGTTATGTCATTCAGAATCGTTGTGGTGCGTGCATCCCTCGGAAGCCAAGCTGGTGATCGGCTAGTTGAAAACCATATGGTTAGCAATTTTAGGGTGCAGTACGGCCGGGGCGTATTGCTCCCAACCGTTCCCGACCCATGCACGAACCACATGGCATTGTTGTTGTAACAGGTGTGAAAATCACATTTTACAGCAACAATGTCATGTCGTTTGTGCGTGGGTTGGGTTGGGAGTAATATACATTCCGGCTAATGCTTCGAGAGTCTTGATCAGAGGAGATAAAAGTGTTATAGGACGGTACTATTCGCCTAGTGCACAGCGCACAAAAGAGTACTAAAGTCCCACGTCCTTAAAAAAAATGTATGTTTATAATTTAAATTTCGATCGGCTCATGTACCTGACATTGCTCTGGGTCCAGATGGAATGGACCCTGGCCTCTATATCCACCTAACCTGCGGGGTCTCATGGCCAAAAAAGGAGGCCTTCCTAAATCAACATTAAACCTGGAGACTTTTCACCTAATCATCACGATGACCTGTGAACGCACGATTTTTTTTTATTGCTTCAAAATTCAGTAAAAATTCGCGTTATTCCTTAACGCAATTTAGGGTAATGGCGACAAAAATAAATAATAAAATATATTAAAGAAAAATGGCGGAAGGCAAATTAACGAATTATCCAGGCGGCCAAGGCCCGACGTCGGGCTGTCGCGCCACGATGATGATGATGAAATGATCGAATTAAACACAAAATAAATAGACCAAAAATATACAATAAAAAAAATTACCCTGTGGTCCGCGAAGGCCATTCCGGAGACAGTTCTGCTTTAGAAGGAATACTATTTGAATGACAAAAAAAAAACGCCTAAAAAAATCTAATAAAACTACTCTACCGTAACTAAAATAAGTTACGGAAGCAAATAAAAAGATAATACAACTGCCTTGCACTTTTTTGTCAGAGTGTCTTTTCCCCTGCTAGAGTTGATCGCACGAAGTATGCGTCCTTGTTGTTGTTGTGATTTGGCCAGTTGTTTTTGAACATACTATAAAAGTCGGATTAGTTCGATGTTGCATCAAGTTCAACAGCTTGCAGCTAATTGGGCGGTAGACCAGTGCCCTAAACTATCTAGGTCGATAACGTCTTGGAAACCTCGTTTCCGATCTAAATTGAATTCCGTCGCCGAAATATATATATATAAAATATATCCGTACAGGGCGCGTCACGACGATGGATTTGACGGTAGGACGGCTATGGCGCGGCGGTTCAAAACGGATCATCGATCCTCTGCGGTGTCTGATATGTCTGTTTGGACGGATGAAACAAGGAAAAACAAACCACCCGTCCCGACAATCGTGGAAGCGATGTGATGGCGACGGCTAAAATCGCACCCTTGAAAACGAAAATCATTCGTCCGTGGGAGCTAAAAGCAAAAATAGCCGTCCCGGCGGTGGCGTTGTCGATGTGACGGCTATGACGGTAGGTAGTCGACACCCGAGTCGGTCACTCTCTCGACCGATCACGACCCTTGATGCAGCATAAGCATCGGCTGAAATTTCTCGCCAATCGAGTTCTATGCAACGGAATTCTCCGTTTGCAAATATTACTGCCCGCTTATTTATTTATTATGTCACAAGGCGAGGTCGACGACATCCGATCAAACAGCACATTTTTAAAGGACACAGGTGTTCCATTAATATATATACCGTTTACAAATGCCAACGACCCGCAGTGTGATATAATGACAGAGTTGTCGCTCTTGAAAAATTCCTGATGGGGTATTCGAATTGTTATGTGGCAAATATTTTAAGAAAAATATTTGACAATTAACAATCCGAATAGACAATCAAAAAAGTCATTCATTACACTCAATAAGCAGTTTATTGAACATAGACCTTCGGGTTGTTGTTGTAGCGATGTTTCGAATATTTGTGTGTGTGTCTGCGTAATATACATTAAAAATCAATTTCTACGTTCTCGGTATCAAGGCCAAGAAATATGGTCACTTCGGTAGGGTCCTCCCAAAGCGCTCTGGGTGTTAATGGCGTGGGTGTAGTTGGACAGCTGACATTATGGGGGGGGGGGGGTGCCGTCACACGCTGGACCATCCAGACCTGAGTTGAGTGAGTGCAGATCTTGTTGCGCGTGGTAGATTACTGGGTTCGGTTTTAAGATCTCGATTGACTTCTGAACTTGTTCCCTATGTAGCGTTACGATAGCAGTTTTGTATTGTCGAATGGTTCTCTCTTGACATCCTTTTCAAGATTCCTTAGGTGGCGACGAATATTGCGAGGAGTTGGAGTGTGGTGTAGACCTTCTGGTCTCATTGCTTGGTCTGTCCTTTATGTAATCTAATCTGTGTGAATTTTGTAGCGGACGGTCTGGTGGGCATCCGGAGATGCCCCTGTGAGGACGGAGCCTAAGGTAGCTTAATTGACCGTGAAGGTCGGGCTGTGCCATCTGGCGAAGAAAAAGGCCCCTCAACGAGCTAAGCAGCGGCCTATGCTTGCTGTAGCTCAGTTCGGGAGATGTGGGCGGGGTTTTCGCCGCTCGTTGCCCCTGTCCTTTACGTATTAACAAAACTTCATAGGCCTGGGGGAGACAACACAAACAGGGGAGGTAAAAATGGTGAATAAAAAAATAGTCGATAAGGATAGAATGGTTGGCGGACGGATCAGACGCCCACGCGGTCGCAACTGGGTCCGGGTGTAATGGGACCCTCGGCCTCTGGTTTCGTACCACCAACAGATCACTACTCATCAGGTGCTGCTTCGATCTGCCGGTGGGAGCAGCACTACCAGACCATAATATGGTTCATTACAGGTGGTTCATTACAATTTCGCGACCGGCACCAATTCAATTCTTACATTGGTTTTAGAAACAGGTCGACTTGGTGGATTGTCTTTTAATATAAAGTCATGTTCGCTATTACCTGCCACTTCAGTTTTGATATTTCACCCAATATCCCGGTCATTCAACCGTTCTCCTATTTTTGGGAATATTCGGGCATGTCTAATTGACGTAGAGTCTACCCATTAAAAAAAAAGAAAACAGTGTAAAAATATAATAATATAAAATAAAAATTCAACTGAATTGTTGCTTATTTTACGTGTTTAAGTTTCTCATGCAACCTTCGAGAAAAGCACTCTGTTGATGGAGATGGAGTCGAAAAATTTTGCAAGAAAATTCCGTGAACAACATCCCAATGCACGCACCACACAATATGCGCATTCTAACAAAACAATTGTACATTTATTATATCATGACTTCTAATCATGAAGGATAATTCTTCTCAAATGGTGTCTCTTCTTCTTCTTTTTTTCATTTTATTTGTTCATTTGTGTGTGTGTGTACGTGTACACACCACTCTCAATATCCTGTTTCTGATGTTGATGATGATGAAAATCTAGGCAACGTCCTATGAGTTTCTAGATCTAACAGACATTGATGATAATGAAAGAAAACAATTGATTTGTACTCTCTATAAGACTACAACCACGACATCCTCTGATGAAACGCAACAGCCGCCAAAATACCAGTATCATTATCAGCCATCAGCAGCAATAGCGTACCGCAGGAAGGATCGCCAATATCAACAGCAGCAGCCGCAGCAACAGCATCATTACCATCAGCAACAATTATATCATCAATACGATTATCGACCACCGCAAAACAATAACTATTACTATCAAGCCTTGAATGATTCGTCCACCGCGCTATCGTCATCATCATCATCATCAATATCAACGTCAACAGGAGGAGGGACAACGTCAAACAGTGTCAGTGGCCGTGGCGGTAATAGTCAAAAGACAAGAAAATCCACATCGTACTATTCGTCGGCTACGACTAATGGCACAACGATTACGTCTGCCGTTGCCAGTGCAACTGCGGCGACTGCATCGACAGCCACAAAGGACTTTAACAACAAATATACACGCTACGAGAGCAACAGTAGCAGTAGTAAATATGTTAATAAGAATATAGCGACCATTAATGTGCAACCGCATGTAACAACAAATAATGGTAAGATATTCGTTCAATCAAATTTGTTTAGAACCAAAAAAATGCAATGCGAAAAGGACAAATTCAATTCACATGCTATGTTTGATTTACCACCATCACGTAATAATATTTGCCGTGTTTTTTTTTGTACAGTGCAGATCATCGCAGAACAACAACTGCATGCGTACCACTAACAATATCTGCTCTCCAGAGTAATTGTTGTTAATATAACGCGTGCAATTGTTGTTCTGCTATGATCTGCACTGCCCAAAAAAAAAGCTCGGCTATTGTTGATTTATTGCTTTTGCACTAATGTTTCTTCCGATTGTTGTTGTTTTTCAATTGAACCCGCCACCATTGCGAGTATGCTTAGTATTAGGTGTGATTTTGAAAATTTGTACGTAATTCTTTAGAATGTGCTTTTAATGATGTTTATGTTGTTTAGGCTGTTTAATGCTACTGCACCGTTTTTGGTTGTTGTTTCATGTTCTAATTTTATTTTGTATCATTTTTATTCGATTTCATATAATTGTGTGTGTGTATTTTTCCTCTGGATTTGATCAGAAGCACGGACGTAGAAAACGTGAGTTATTGGTCGCGGTCCTGAAAGCCTGACCGGTTAAGGAAATGACGAACAGAGATGGCAAAGTGTATCCGTAAGTGAAAGAGAGCGGCATTTAACTGATACATTCACACATTCGACGCACACGAGAGAGCAAAATTACAACCAACCAATTTTCGTTAGGCCTGCACTAGAGCGAAAGAGACCGAGAGGCCGGTAGATGTATGTATTTGTTTAGAAATCATAGGCTGGGGAAACGAACCAAAAAATTTTTCCGGTATATTTCCCATCTAAAGATCCTCAGATAAGCGACACTCTCTCTTCAACTTACGAATATACAATACTTCACATCTCTGTTACTCACTGTCAAATTGTCTGATCCTGTAAGTTTCCCAGAACGCAGCCATTGGCTGTGTTCCTGTGAACGAGTCAGGTTTTGACATTTCTCGAATTCTCCTCCATATGCTTTCCCCTCCGGTAAAATTTGTACGGACAACTGTCATGAAAATATTCCCCTTCGGATCTGAGAAATATTCTGGTCAATACGATTCGTCGCTTGCTGCCGCCTTCACTAATCGCGGTCAACCTCTTCAGCGGATAAATTCCCCAACGGGGACTAAAAAAATGCTCACCGGTTTCGCCGGTTTTTGGGTCCCCGTTGGGGAATTTATCCTCTCAAGAGGTTGATCGAATGCGATCAGTAAGGGCGGCGGCATGCGAAGAATCGTAATCGATGGTTGTCGCCAGAATAAACGTTTGTTTGTCTGTTGTCACTGGCGGCTAGTCAGAACGCTATCATATCGTTAAGCGTTGTGAAGTTTCATGTGATGATTTCCACCCATGTCATGTTGGCTGGCCTATCGAAACCACATCACCTGGGTCGTTCCCGGTCGCGCCTCTCACACTGACACAAGATATGAGGTGGAGGCGTATCTCGTGTTAGTTTTCGAAACCGGCGAGCCGCGAACAAAAACTGACTGTGGGTACTAATAGAACTCCCACCACGTTCCGAGCGTGTACAAAGACGGCGCGTATAGGAGGTGCATGCTAGCAACTGCACTTGCGAAAATTTTAATAGATATGCTATCGAAACGTCAAGCCATAGAAATGCTAGAGATGTTGACGCGCCCTTACCTCTGGAGGGATCAAGGCAATTAACAAACAATTTGGAGCAGGGAGGGGAGGTCTGGTTGGAGGAACATTCCACCCTTCCATAGGACACTATTAAGTGGTTCACAGATGGATCTTAAACACATAAGCGAACCGGTGCTGGTATAGTGGGGTCTAACCATGGAATATCCATACCGATGGGAAAATTTACCACTGCCTTCCAGGCAGAAGTTTACGCATTGAGGTGTGTGTTTGAAAGATTGATACCTGAACATGGTGCTAACAAATTGGTTAGTTACATCCAGGCTAGTGCATAACTGCCAGACCGTGCTACAGTTGGTGGGAGCCTCAAACAAGGTGACTTTATACTGGGTTCCACAGGGGAGTTGGTCAGGATGGCTTTGGCCAGGATGTCCTCTGTGGACCGGAGCCCTTTTGCGGGATCCCGCCATGTATCGTAAGAAAATGCATCCGAGAGTGGGATTACAATGAGGCCGCTGCACAGTGGGAGACTCTCCACATTGTTAATCTCGGGTAATTCACCTAAAATACCCTCTAAACTGCTTAAGTTGAACCGTGTTAGTGTTAGAACTTCCTGGACACTCATGTCTTAAGAGGCCGATCGATAAAACGAGTTTCGTATGCCGTGTCTATGAAGGCAATGACGAAACATCATTGCATATTCCCTAGCTTGACGTCGTGGAGTGTGTTTTGGCGTGGTCTTCCTTAAAGTAGAAAATCCCGCCTCGATTTTGCGCGCCCTTTTTAGCAAATTTGTCAGCACGATCGAGCTTAATTGACAGGCGTAGCTGTTATTAGACTTGGGAACCCCATTTCAAACCAAGGCCGACCAAGAGTGGGTCCTAAAATCACATGGCGTCGATTTGTGGCAAAAGAGGCACCGGGTAAGTCGTTTGAGGAGTTGCGCCCCATTGGCCAGAAAAGAGTACGATGGCGCGCAGGAGTGGTTGATGTGCTATGCCCACTAGGGGTTAAGGCAAAGTAGTATAGCACAATAGGTCATTAAAAAGACCTCCTCTCCCCAATCTACACTTTGTACCCCATGATCCGATTCGGAAAGGGAAATACATTATACTTTAGATTCGATCCTTTGCACACACTTGCCTATAATCATGCTTCTGCTTCATATTGTTTGCAATAAATTCATTGCCGTTTGTAAAGGAGCCCCTAGACGATCAAGCCGCTTGATCAATCGGTTGCAGTCCCGTCAAGCATGGACGCTCCAATCAACTCTAAACCAACTCTTCAAGATTTTGATCAAAACTCAGTTTCCGACTTGAAAAGAGTAAAAAAAAGTGGCGCAATAGTTTCCAATAGATTTGGCCTTTCTTGCCATGACATTGGTTGCCCTCAAACGGAAAAAATATTTAAAAGGAAACGACGTTGGTCCAAGGAGTGGTATAAAATGACAAACCGCTATACGGAACCAGAAGACTACAGGAACTTCATTACAAATTAGAAAACCAAGAGAGTTCTGATTTTTTACTGAAGTTAGTACGGCTCAAAATAGAGAAAAAGGATACAAATATGTGACCCCTCGACTGCCAAATATAAAAGCGCCTGTGACTTCGTTATTTGAGCAGCTAGAGGGTTCGAACTTGCGCTTTTTCAAAAGGCTTCATCTCCAAAACCACGGTTGCTAGAGACTTGAATTTTAGCTTCAAATGCAGCCTGAACGCTGCCCCAAAAACCAAAAATACCATTCCGGACGAAAGCCTGCGAAAAACCCCGAAAATTTCATGGCAAAGTGACCCCTCGACTGCCAAATATATTTTAAAAGTGCCTGTAACTTTGTTATTTGAGCAGCTAGAGGGGTCAAACTTGCACTTTTTCAAAAATCTCCATCTCCAAAACCACGGAGGCTAGAGACTTGAATTTTAGCTTCAAATGCAGCCTGAACGCTGCCCCAAAAACCAAAAATACCATTCCGGACGAAAGCCTGCGAAAAACCCCGAAAATTTCATGGCAAAGTGACCCCTCGACTGCCAAATATAAAAGTGCCTGTAACTTCGTTATTTGAGCAGCTAGAGGGGTCAAACTTGCACTTTTTCAAAAGGCTCCTTCTCCAAAACCCCGGAGGCTAGAGGCTTGAATTTTAGCTTCAAATGCAGCCTGAACCCTGCCCCAATAACCAAAAATACCATTCCGGACGAAAGCCTGCGAAAAACCCCGAAAATTTCATGGCAAAGTGACCCCTCGACTGCCAAATATAAAAGTGCCTGTAACTTCGTTATTCGAGCAGCTAGAGGGGTCAATCTTTCACTTTTTCAAAAGGCTCCTTCTCCAAAACCCCGGAGGCTAGAGGCTTGAATTTTAGCTTCAAATGCAGCCTGAACCCTGCCCCAAAAACCAAAAATACCATTCCGGACGAAAGCCTGCGAAAAACCCCGAAAATTTCATGGCAAAGTGACCCCTCGACTGCCAAATATAAAAGTGCCTGTAACTTCGTTATTCGAGCAGCTAGAGGGGTCAAACTTGCACTTTTTCAAAAGGCTCCTTCTCCAAAACCACGGAGGCTAGAGACTTGAATTTTAGCTTCAAATGCAGCCTGAACCCTGCCCCAAAAACCAAAAACACCATTTCGGACGAAAACCTGCGAAAAACCCCGAAAATTTCATGGCAAAGTGACCCCTCGACTGCCAAATATAAAAGTGCCTGTAACTTCGTTATTCGAGCAGCTAGAGGGGTCAATCTTTCACTTTTTCAAAAGGCTCCTTCTCCAAAACCCCGGAGGCTAGAGGCTTGAATTTTAGCTTCAAATTCAGCCTGAACGCTGCCCCAAAAACCAAAAATACCATTCCGGACGAAAACCTGCGAAAAACCCCGAAAATTTCATGGCAAAGTGACCCCTCGACTGCCAAATATAAAAGTGCCTGTAACTTCGTTATCCGGACTCGACAGAGGAATTCAATGGACTTTGACATCTTATCTACAACATCTTGACTACGCTGACGACATATGCCTACTCTCCCACAAAATCATGGATCTGTCCGCAATGGCGTTAGATCTCGAGAGGGAGGCAAGCAAGGTTGGGCTAAAGATTAATACCAACAAGACCAAGGTTCTTAGCACGCCGTTGCGAAAAAGAAATCCGACACCTATTGCCATCAATATTAATGGGCAGCCTGTGGAGAAGGTGGACAACTTCGTCTACCTGGGTAGCATTGTTGCCGAAAATGGTGGTACGGAGCAGGACATCGCTCGTCGTATCAACCAGGCTAAACGCGCATACGGCATGCTGTCCAAAATCTGGCAGGGCAGTTATCTCAGCATCAAGACCAAGCTGGGCCTGTTTCGCTCCCTGGTACTATCAGTGCTTTTGTATGGGAGCAGTACATGGAAAGTTTCCGTAGGAGTTACCAGAAAGCTGCAAGTTTTCGTCAACTCATGTCTTCGTCGAATTTTAAGAATTTTCTGGCCCGAAACAATATCAAATGAAGAGCTAAGTCGGCGTACGGGTCAGATGCCAATCATATCAATCACCGTCAGCACTTGGCTCAAGCTACAAAGCGGCCCTTAGACGGTCAATCACGCTTGATTCAATCGATTGACACTAGATTTTGATCAAGCGGCTTGATCGTCTAGGAGGGGCTTCTTAAGAGCAAAAATGCTCCGAATCAAGGGAACAGTGCTTTCAGATCTACTGAATCATAGTGCTCTCCAAAACGCACCCATTACGATTTCCAACATGTCATTAGTCAGATCATGATCTCTGGATCTGAATGGGCATTATAAGAAAAGGATTGGATATCAGATCAGAGGCTCCCCGGTAAACACCAATCCGAATTCAAAATTTAGTTACTTTCCTAGACAGTAGCTCTTTCTAGAGACAGCATTATTATTCTCATAAGACGTTTCTACTAGTTCATATTAGTGATGGGCACTATCGATAGTTATTCGATAGTTTAAAAAACTATCGAATAACTATCGATAGTTTTTAGTTATTCGATAGTTTAAAAAACTAGTAACTAGTAAAAACTATCGATAGTTTTGAAAACTAGTAACTAGTAAAAAACTATCGATAGTTTTGAAAACTAGTAATTAGTAGAACATTATCGAATAACTATCGGGCAAAGGTCCGATAGTCCCGATAGTTTCGACAGGCTGATAGTTTACTATCGAATAACTTTCGAGTGAATTCAAGCAAAATTTAGCTGACGATATACATTTCTTGCATGAATGAATGAATGTGATTGCATATACATTTGTGTAGGTGGATGCGATGTTAAGAAACAAGGACATTCTTGGCAATGAAATGAGGCCAGATATGTAGGTATCATAAGACTGGGGATGATGAGGCGAATGTACAGGACTACTGTTGAGGCATTTTTGAGCCCTTTGATTAGCGGAAAAGTACATTCTTGGCACGGAAGTGATATCTAGGCAATATGGGTATCAAATGACTAGGGTTATTGAGGCGAATGGACTAGAATACTGTTGGTGGCATTCTAAGTCATGAAAAAAGGGCATTCTTGGCATTGAACTGATATCTAGGACGCAAGATGGGTATCATATGACTGGGTAGTCATGAGGCGAATACACTAGACTACTGTTGATGCCATTTTGAGTCCTTTGGTCGAGGAAAAAGGATATTTCTGGCATTGAAGTGATATTTAGGCATATGATCCGGAATGCCATCTACTGTACTCCTGGACATTCGCCTCTTCACCTTGGTTCTTATGACACCCATATTGCCCATTTTTCACTTGATTTTCGTGAATGTCCTTTTCGCCACCGAAGGACTTGAAATGGCATCTACACTACTCCTGGATATTCGGGTGTCCACCCCGATTCATATGACACCCATATTGACCATATTTCGCTTCACTACCAAAAGTATCCTTCTTCGAATGTCCTTATCGGCACCGAAGGACTCGAAATGCCATGCATAGTAGTCCTAGGCATTCGTCTTTTCACCCCGACTCATATGAGACCCATATTGCCCATATTTCGCTTCACTAGCAAAAATATCCTTTTTCGAATGTCCTTGTCGCTACCGAAGGTTCCGGAATTCCATCTACACTACTCCTGGACATTCGCCTGTTCACCCCGATTCATATGACACCAATTACTCATTTTTAGCTCCCCTGCCAAAAATATACTTTTTCGAAAGTCCTTGCTGCCACCGAAGGACTCTACTTCTACAGCACATTCGTCTCTTTCCATACATTCTCCTCACGTACATATAAAAATCCTTGATTGCATAGTCACAACCTGTGCAACATACGAGGTATATTTTCATACAAAAACTCTTAATTTTCACATTCACAGTCACTCACACAAGTCGCAAAGCCATTGCGAAAAAAAAGATACTCGTATTTTCCCAAAGCACCACCAAAAGATACTTTGCAAAAAAAAAAGATTTTCAACACCTTCATCAATCATGAATATCAGCTATCGACCGATAGTCCCGATAGTTATTCGAATAACAATCGACCGATAGTCCCGATAGTTATTCGAATAACAATCGACCGATAGTCCCGATAGTTATTCGAATAACTATCGATAGTAAAACTATCGAATAACTATCGGCCGATAGTTATTCGAATAACTATCGATAGTAAAAACTATCGAATAACTATCGAGACTATCGGCCGATAGTTTTTACTATCGATAGTATCGATAGTAAAAACTATCGAATAACTTTCCGATAGTTATTCGATAGTGCCCATCACTAGTTCATATGATTAACCGCATTATTCCTATCCAACCACTAATTGTAGCGTGTTAAATTACACTTGTTCAAAGAATTTTCATTCTTCTGGAAACATTATTTTCGTTTCCGACCGAGTAATGATAAATACCTAATTAAATCACATGCCGAAAGGCCCCGTTAACAATGCAGGTGTGTATGTGTTTTTTAGAATTTGCTTTTCTAAACAACTCATTCTCGATATCACCCCGCAACTTAATACATTTTTTTGTTCTTATTGTTGCTTACAAACCCCACAGTATATTTGCATGAATTTTTTTCTTTTCTCTCGTGTTTCCTTACTATCAAATAAAAATGATTTTCTTAGATTTCATAACTTTCTTATAAACAACATTCCAAATGCGAGCATGTACAAGATACAAGTACTCATATATACAATAGTATGACTGGAAAATTGGAAAATGGATACAACATTAAGAGTATCTTGACTTTGTCTGACTGTTGGGTATTTTGTATCAGTAAGATATTGAAACATATAGAATTTACATAATTCATTCATGCACAACGTCGGTCGTACACGTAAAGACGTAAAGTAGAGTGAATAGTAGTAATGCAGAACTCCCAAGTTACATGTTGTCGATACCACTATTTTGCAACAATTTCATTTCCGTACTTTGTATGGCAGCTGGCGCCTACTCCTCCCGGATTGTTCACGCATCCGCATCTGGCGGGCTCGTCTTATGTGGTTGTTGTTATTTGTTAGTTGTTTTGTGTTATGAAATCCGATACAGCATTTTTATGCCCCAAATAGGAATCCCAGGGAATGTATTTAAATTCGCTTGCGTTAGTTTAGTTTTATTGGAATTTGTAGTATAGGCGGCTATGAACTACTTGATGAGTTCATATGTTACAGAGTTTAGCGGTTCAATGCGGTCGACATTTGAAAGTTCCTAGATGACGGGTTCTGTTAGGTTTGCAAGAAAATCATTCACAACCTCTAGTTTGAAGTAAAATATTTTACAATCGACATCTTGAAGGAGGAATAAGTCGAAAGTCGGTGTACAGTAATAAATAAGACGGGCTATAATAACACAAAAGGTGGGCACTGCGACCGTTCGGTTTATTGTGCCCATCGATGAAGACCCTATCATCATGTGAGTACTTACTCCTCATGACAACGGTGTTCACGATGTTATCTCCAAGAAACCTAGTCCTAGGGCTGATAACCCCGAGACATTCACAGAGAATATGTGGACTCAACGTCTTCCAGGCCAAGCAAGCATTCCGTCTCAGTGGGCAAACCCATTTTGTTGTTCCCTTTACCCAAACGGCCAGTTTTTTGTAAGACCCTGAGGGCAACTTAATTGCGTTAACGCATATTGAGGTGCTACCTAACGTTGTGTAGATTTTACGGCCGCCAAGCAAGTCGTCAATCCACGCAATAAACGCTATAGCTGTATCTCTGAGCTCATATTTGACACGCTTGCTAGCCATGAAGTTTCGATAACCACTCTACGGTGCCTTATCTAGAGAACATGGGTTCGACCTCGGCGCGCCAATGAAAAAGTTCCTGTAGGTATTATTAGAACTCCCACAGTGCTCCAAGTTCGTCAGTAAAAGACGGCTCGGATAAGAGGTGTATGCTAGCAACTGCACTATCCGAAAAATGTATGTATGTTATCGAATCGTCAACAAGGCATAGTAATGCAAGAGATGTTGACGAAATCACCATCATCATCGTGGCGCGACAGCCCGACGTCGGGCCTTGGCCGCCTGGTCCAAGTTTCTTGACATGGAGTGGTTTTTGCAAGGACGAGTTGTCAGCATGTCGCTTAACCCCATTCAGGGGATGGCCTCGGAAGATAGCGAAATCACCATAAAAATTGCAATAAAGGTACACAGAGCAATTTCCCTGTCATTGAGGTTTTTTTTTCAATCGTTCTTACGAGATTGTATAAGGCAACCACAGTCGATATACCTTTCACATAAGCGGACTGAATTCGATGCAGGGGAATCGTAGATAGCTACTTCATGGGCCGTGGCCTGCAAAAGAGTCACAAGCACTGCACAGTCGATTGTGCTATGCTCTGATCCTAGAGAGCCGGGCTACATCTGTTGATCCAATCTGCTCGTCTCGATATATCGACTGAGATGACCCAGTTTGATCGAGGCTACGTTCTCGGCCATAAGGTACGTTTTCTCAAGCGAGAGAGTTCGGTGTTCCACCGCGGAACTCCGCCGCTGTTCCCAGTAGTCCTAAGAGGATAATTTTCTTCGTAAGAGGTCAGGACTGAGAAGACATCCGTGGTCAGTTCTTCAAGGCTAAGGGTCCCGGAAGCCGACTTCTTAATCATTGAAAGTTTTTCCCATAGTAAATAAATAAATAACTGGCGCAACAGTCCAATTTGAACCATGGCCTCGAGATGAGTTAGCATCATCTCATTTTTTAGATCGTGACGGTATGTTCTGTGCAGAGGTGTGTGATCAGCACGCTCAACCGAATTACTTACCCCATAAATGGGTACTCATTTAACAGCTGAGTGGGCTCATAGTCCGACACGTAAATCCCCTTTTTTATTGAAAACTACTGCATTCAGTAGGAATCGAACCGGGGTCCAGTGCGTAGAAGGCGAACGTGCTAACCGTTGCGCCATCCGGACCCATAGTGCCGCAGCGTATTTTGGCCAGTCCGTTCGTTGTGGGATAAGTTTTTCAGCTATCATTGAAGTTTGTGCTACTATGCATATCAATATTCCCTGACGCGTAATCGGGATGAGTACTTGCGGTGATGGACCATGTGGTACCAGCGGGTTTAGCGAACCGGTCTAATGGGTGTCGGCCGTTGGCTCCATGACAAACGCTACGGAATTATGTACGTCCTTCCTGTGAATGTCGGTTTCGTACTGTTGATCCAGCGTTGGAAGTCATCAAGTGAGGTTGATAGTGAAGTGGCACATTCGGCTTGGTTGTCGCTGCGATGCCGGTCCGGCGAGGATCGGGCCCATCAAGGAATTGATGTCCTTGCTTCGTCACGTTAACGACTGTTGTGCGTTGACGCTGGTGTCGTGGGGCTGTAGCGTTTTCATGGACACGTCACTGGTGGGCGGTGATGATGACGAAGCTCTCGTAGCAGTTTGATTATCGCTCATGAGCTCGCCTTAGAGGGTGGCGATCAGTAGTAGTGTGGGCCACTGGAAGTCACTTGTGTGTCAAGACATGTATGATGGATGCAGGACCGAAGGAATAATACCATATAACGATTTGATGAGGGCAACCTGATCGGCTTTACGGTGTATGTATGTCCTTCCTGTATACTGCAGGTTTCGGACCTTTGTTTCAGGTGGGCGTTGTCGTCGAATCGTACGGTTGTAGTTTCCTTGCTGGAGGTTCCTGATATGAAGTCAGGCGTAAGTAGTACAGCGGATGTAGGTTCCTAGGGCTTGGCGAGGTGTCCCCCTCCGGTAGTTCCTAGTGGCGCCTCACGCGGGTGCTGTGTAGTACACGCCGTACTGATCGCCAAATGGTAGAATTAGTGTCGCTGGACATCGATCGTCACAGGCTGTTGTGGTTGTGGTGACCTGGTCTGTGGCCAAACAGTACGCTGGAGCGAACTTGTTGAGTGTTGATGCCGTATCTGTTTATACGTGCGGATATGCTTACTGAGCGGGGCGCATGCATACGTCGAACAATGCCCGTCCGTCCCACGTAGATGTGCATGCTCGGCACATTGTAATCACTCGTTGGGATTATATGTGCGAGCTCAAGTGATAGCGTCCTTGGCGTTGCTAGGGTCGTCGTTGGCTATTGACGGGTATATCCGAGGCTTAAAGTGATTTATTTATTTAGTAGCTGGCTGTCGCGCCACGATGATGATGATGATGAAGTCGGCTTTTATTGTAACTCGAGCTCGGCTAGGCGCTCGTCCAACAAATTTTATTTTTAGTCTCGATATGGCTCAGCGCAGCATTGTAATCTATTTACCATGCATTAGGGAATCTGTGGAATGGACGCTCCGCTGGTCGAATTATAAGGTTTAAAGTTCGGCTCACACGTATCGTGTAAAGCCTAAGGCCCGGCACAAACGGCAGCCTTTTTAGTTGAAAGAAAACTAAATGCATAGTTTAGTCCGAAAAATAGAACATTTTGCGGTTTATTTAGCTTGTTTAGTTGGCAAAATTATCAGACTCTTCCTATGCACTTTCCGATTAAACTATTTCGTTTTTCTCCAACTAAAAAGTTTGCCGTATGCGCAGTCTCTAAGACGAAGAAACAAATTTTGTAAGTCAAAATATAAGTTGTAGTAAATTTGCATATTTTCTATTTTACGTTGCTATCTTTTTAGGAAATTTACAAGCATGACTGCCCACCAGCCGTGCGACCAATAGTTTTTTTTTTATTTCTGCATGTCGTTCTTCTATTCGTACCTGGTTTGTAATGTGCACAAAATTTTAATGAAGACAATAACCTAAAAAAGAATGTTTATTTACATAATTTCTCCTCTCTTGTTGATTTATTGTCTTCCATTATGGTGTTTTGTTATAGACAAGATATCACCACCATCAGCACAAGCACACGTGGTACGCAATGTTGTATTTCCGCGACTAATAGCACCAATAACGCTACCAATTTGCGCTGTTGTTAAACCAACTTTTGCCGAAGTTGCCGTTGTACCTCTGCGCACGCCAGCCGCATCGACAACGGCGGCCGCGGCGGCGAGTGCTGCAGGTAAACAAATTAACTAAATTATATTAATGCAAACATTGTTTAAAATAGAAATGTGCCTTAATTGTTTTTGTATTTTCATTAATTTTGATTTAATTTGTTGTAAATAACTTCAATGTTTCAAGGATTTTGTTGTTTAAAACGCCAAAGATTGAGCTGCGCTGCGCCGAAAGGGTGCCTTTTTTGTATTTTTTCTTTCTTTTTTTTTCTGATACACAAAATGATTTCGGTTTCTTTTTAATTCAGCATACGCAGTTGAAACGCACGAAATTTGAGTCAGTAAAGGGGGCATAAAAGTAGGCCAGGGTGGATGTTTAAAGCTTCTTTTTCTAAGCTGCGGATTGCGGAATAGACTACTTTCAGTCTTGTTTTCCAGGCTGCGTGATACCACTGCGACTTGCAGGATAGACTGCCTTGAAAACAGTCTGTTCCGCAACACGCAGCGGAGTTCCGCAGCTTGGAAAACGATGCTTTAGCGCGCTTTTTTCATGCGTGCTCCTTGTCGGCTCAAACATGACTTCCGTCCAATCGCCGTTCTTTCGCGTTCTCTGTCTATCTCATGTACAGGGTCAGGCAGTCGACCACAACTATGAACTCGCCTCGAACTCACTCCCCGTCCTCGCTCTTATCGTCATCGTCGAACGAAGCTTATTCTTAGAGCCAGAGAACACAAAGGCTTCCTGTTTTCGGTTCGAAGAACCGACACGATCGTTACGTGTTCGAAGGAATGCAACGAGGAAGGGTTTCGAGGAAGCCGTCACCTGAAATGGATCCTTGAATGCCGGTTGCATTTTTTTTGGACATGTATATGTCTTTTGGCTGGGGATCTGAATAAATTTTGTGTAAGGTAACGCGCAACAGAAGAACGGACTTGAGGTTAATCTGTCCACGGAATGCCGGGTTTTGCCTGGAGGACATTGAGTCCGCCAAACACCTTCTCTTCGAATGCCCGGCGATCGCTCGCTCCAGGTTTACGATTCTTAGAGATTCAATAGCGAGCTCCTTTGTCATTAAGAGTGCTCCTACAAAGGACCTATTGGCCTTCATCAGGTTGATTGAGGGCCTTTGGGATTAGTGAAGGCTATGGTACGATAGATCTCATGGTCGCCTTTCGCCGTTATTTATTCATTCATTCATTAAATGAATCTGAATTACACAATCATTTTCGCAACGTTTAAAATCCTTAATGAAGCTAGTATCGTCTTAAAGAAGTAGACATAATCCATACATGATCCAATATTTTCTGCATTTTTGATTCACACGTCGCAGCTATGGTATTACTATTACGAATAACCACGGGGTTGTCTTCTTTGTACGATGTCGGCGTCCGATGTTTGTCGTGGTCCCTCGCCTTACATCTTCAACCAACCACGTGGCATACCTGATCAATTACTCGTGGCTTGTTGCACAGCTGCTCACGCAGCGACTCGGACATCATGTCTCGTGTGTTAAAGAAAGGCCCATAAAATTCAGGATCAGATACCGCGACTCTATCTCCCTCCCTCTCTCCGGGCTTAAATTGTTTTGGAATGTTACTAAGTCAATTGCCGCTGTATTTACAGTGGTAAAATTGTTGTTGTTAATTGACGAGATCCCAGCTGAACTGCTAAGATTCGGTGGAACGAGTCTAGTTGATGCCATACATCAATTACTCCTGCGAGTATGGGAGAACGAGGAGATCCCAGACGATTGGCGCAGAAGCATCATCTGTCCAATTCATAAAAAGGGAGATAAATTGCGGTGTGAGAATTACAGGGGCATCTCACTAGTTTGTACGTCCTATAAAATTTTGACGAAAATTCTGGAAAATTGAATAAAACCGTACGCAGAACGAGTCATTGGCGAATATCAAAGCGGTTTCAGACCTGGTCGCTCCACAACCGATCAGCTCTTCTCAGTCAAACTGATACTCCAGAGGTGCTGGGAATACAACGTAAACGTATACCAAATCTTTGTCGACTTCAAGCAGGCATACGACAGTATCGATCGTGGAGTACTGTACAACATCATGCTGCAATTTGGTATACCAGCAAAATTAGTGCGACTGACAAAGATGACGATGACCAACTCCGTCTCACAAGTCAGGATCCAGAATAGACTTACTGATCTATTTGAAACACGCACTGGTTTGAAACAGGGCGATGGACTGGCACCGACGCTCTTCAACCTAGCACTGGAATACGTTATTCGGGCCATGAATATGGACAACAGCAAGACGCTACTCATCAAGTCGACACAATTAGCAGCGTACGCCGACGACATCAACATCATGTCCCGAAGATTGGCTGACGCAGAAGAACTTCTGCATACGCTCGATACCGCTGCAAAAGAAGTTGGATTACGTATTAACGAGGGTAAAACTAAAATAATGATGCAATCGGTGACAAGGACACCTGCACAACCGAGCATCAACGTGGGGGACCTCAACATCGAGTTCGTGAACAACTTCATCTACCTGGGTTGCAACCTGTCAAGGGACGCCAACGAAACTGACGAAATCAAGCGACGGATACAGTTAGCTAATAAGACCTTTTTCTCGGTTCTCCCCATAATGAAATCGAAGCATGTGCACAGAAACACGAAGCTCCGCGTGTACAAAACCATTATACGACCAGTGCTATGCTATGGCTGCGAAGCATGGACCCTAACTCAAGCCTCCGAAAACATGCTAGACACTTTCGAACGCAAGGTTCTACGGCGAATTTTCGGGGCTGTTTGCGATCGAGATGGATGGCGCATCCGGTACAACCATGAGTTGTATGAAATGTACGATGAGCTGCAAGTCTCGAAAATCGTCAAACTACAACGACTTCAATGGGCAGGGCATGTACAAAGAATGGACGATGATCGCATGCCTAAGAGAGTAATGAATGCAGAACGAGTCGACGGAGCGAGACTGCGAGGACGACCGAGATCTCGTTGGGAGAGCTCAGTAGGTGTGGACGCCGCGCAGCTGCTGGGCTCCCAAAATTGGAGGACGCGGTCACGTGACCGAGATAATTGGAGGACAATGATCCAGGCGGCCAAGGCCCGACGTCGGGCTGTCGCGCCACGATGATGATGAAAATTGTTACCACTACTGTTGATAGCCCCCTTTGTTTATTCAACGTGCAATGGATTTAACTTGTGCTTAATGTGCGTACGGATGATGTTTAAATTGTACATATTTTTGTTTTGTTTTGTTGCTGGTCGCAACGTGCGATATTGTTGTTTTTGTAATGCGAATTTTACGGCTTTGAAAGATACATAAGCGTCTCTGTTTAATATATTTTGAGGGCGTTCTCGTAATTACATGGGGATGATTTTTTTTTTGCTGGGTTCGAATCCAATCGGGACAATGTACGCTTGACTAGAATCGACCTTCAATTTTATTCGTTCTTTATTTAAGCCCAACGATTGGTGGATGCTTGCTGTGAGTGTCCCCCCCCCTTCTCAACGTCTCAAATATCCTTCACTAATTCTCACTCTATCTGATCTCTTTCCAGCGAAACAGGTAGAAACGCAATCGTCGAGACCGAAGGTTAATCAAAAATCGACAAATCAAAATTCTACAATGGCCCAACACAATTCGTCGTTGCACCATTCGCAGCAACAGCAAGCGGGCCAGCATCAACAAACGCCGCCGCAACAACCGCAAGGACAGCCGCCAACTCAGCAAACAGCTGCCGTTGTGAGCTCGCAACAATTGGTGGGTGCGTCGGTGCAATTGCAAGCACCGCTTGCGTCGTCGTCACAAGGTGGTCAAAATGCTGTCGTGGCACAGAATAACAACTACCCAGTCGGTCAGCAGCAGTCGCAACAACATGTGGCGGCTGCCGCTCATTTTGCACAAGTGCATTCGGGCGGAGTGTTTATGCAGCCGCCGGGACATGGCCCAGCTCTGTATCATATGGTTCCGCCGTCGCTGGCCGGCAATGTGTACGTGAATAATGTCACGGCCAATGTGAATTTGCATGGATATTCGGTGCCACAGTATGTGCAACCGTTCATTCCGGGCGAGGTGCCACACGGTGTTGAACAGGTATATCGCCGTCCCATAGAAGTCGTCATTTGATCTAATTCATCTATTTTTTTTAGGGCGCTCCAATCATTCAACAGGTTGCTGCTCCTGTCCAATCCACTCGTGGATCAAGACGTGGCCGCGGTCGTGGCGGCAGCAATAGTAATCGCCGCAATGAATACGTGCAGCGACAACAGACCAGTCCGGCTCCCCAAGAGATGATGAATCCGGCACTGGATCCGCAGAATATGGCGCCAGCCGGCTACCCGCATTTCTATCCATACTATTCGCCACATATATACGCTGCACCCCCGCAAAATATTAGTCACCCGCAAGCACAACAAGCAGCCGGACATCCGCTCTACGTTAGTTCTATGCCAATGTACGCAGCCGGCCCGCAAATGTTCAACTATCCGGGCATTGTGTACAATATGATTCCGCACGAGTATCATCAAATGATGGACGACAAAGTGGACGAACAAACACCGGGCGAGGGCATGATGGCGGCACCCATTTGGCATCCACACATGGCCGCCATGGAATATCCCGAAGAATATCTGAATCCCGAGCTCGTTGCTGATATGAATAATCACAATGTCTCGCCGATGTCGTCAAATACGCCGAGCGTAATGAGCCCGATCATGTATGAGCAAACCATTGAGATGCAGCAACAGATGAGCACGATGCAATTGTACGATGTAGCGTCCTTGTCGCAACAGTCCCTCCACTCGGACGAGCAAATGCAAGAGAGTCCGGTCCATCATCAAATGCACGATCAAATGGTGCCAATGATGCACGAGCAAATCATTAATAGCGGACAAGTTCCGGTTGAGGACAACATGCAACACATGATGGCCGAACATCCGCACGTCGAGCCCAAGATTGCCGTTCAAGTTGTCACGGACGAAACAATCATTGCGGATGGAGGAGGGTCCGTAATTCACACGATGACGACAACCGCAACAACTGGAAATGTTTCTGTGCCCGCTCCCATTCTTATCCAGGATCCCAATGTTATGCAAACCGCCACAGTGCCGAATTATGTAAATAATATTATAAACAATAACACTCCCGACGTAGTGGAACAAAATGTAAATAATAACAACATCATCGAACCCCCTGTTAATACAATCGGCTACGTAACGGATAATAATCAAAATGTGCCAAATATTACGTCGACATCGTCGTCATTACGTCCTGAAGCCGAGCCAATCATTGTAACAGACACGAGTGTTCCACCACCATTCAAACTTCAACATACAGCGCAACCCTTCCAACAGCGAGTTCAGCCTGTGTTGGAGGTTCAGCCGCAGCCACAGCTGCCATCGCAGCACCAACAACAGGATACGAACATTACCGCTGCCGCTCTAGTTGATAATACGAACACCGCCCAATCGAATAAGACCATGTCGTGGACCAATCAGGTTAAGAAGAACACAACATCGGTCGCGATAACAGCGACCCCAGTTTCAGCTGGAAAGCCTGCATTGAGCACGTTGAGCAGTAGGACTGCGTCAGTGAATGTAAGCGAACCACAGCCTCCCGCCCAGCCACCGGTTCAAATGAAGAGTCACGGCGTTATGAAGACACCCTCATCACCGGTCGCGACCACCGAACCAGTGTTCGAAAAGAAAGTCGTTCCGCCTGCCACGACGTCCATTGCGAGTGCCGTGGTGCCACAGCAGTTGCAGTCCGAGACTAAAGTTCCACTTCAGACCCAACAATCCGTTGAGATGAAGAAAGTTCCTGCGTCAACCAGCACCGGTCATTCCACTCCTGCACAGAATGTTGAAAGTAGTGCATCAGTCGCGAAGCCGCGACGCGATGACGGGCCTGCAATCGTTCTCCCGACTCCTCCCACTCCACAACCACAAGCGCCTCAATCTCAGCCGGGCACCTCATGGGCCAGCCTGTTCACAAGCAACGGACCCGCTCCGGGCAGTGTGCCGCCGCCCGCCATTCCCGCTCCGATCGTTAGCCAACATATGACAGCACATTCGAAGAAGCCGATCGCAAAGGTCTTGCCGTTCGAAGGAACCTCCAACATTGCACCCGTACAGACGCCGGGCGCCATGTCATATTCGGCGGCTTCGGCTCAAGGCCTTGAACACAATGTACATAGTAGTGCAAAATCGAAAAGTTCCTCAACGCATAGCAGCAGTAGTAGTAGTAGCGGCGGTAACAATAACATTAGCAATGCGTCGGCCAAAGGAAGTGTTGACGATTGGTCGGTTAAATTCGCCGATTTTCTAACGAAATACAAAATAGACTTTTCGTCGATTAGCTTGAGACCGCGTGGCCTTACAAATTGTTCCAATTATTGCTACATCAATGCCATTCTCCAGTCGTTGATTGGCTGTCCGCCTTTCTTTAATTTGATGAAATCAGTACCGAAAATGCCGGCGGTGGCAATGCTTTTGGAAAAGCACAATCTGAAAGCGATTAATGCAATGTGAGTACAGCTTTCGCTTCGAGTACGACAGATTTCTAATTGTTATGATGTGTTGTGTGTTTGCAGGATCCAGTTGGTCAACGAGTTTTCGCATTTGCCGCCCGGCGCCCGTTTGCAGAGCAATCGTCGCGAAAAGGGACAAAAGAAAGGTGAGGATTTATCGGGCGAATTGACATGTGATCCAGCATTTACACCAAACGCGATCTATAAATTGTGGAACGACAGTAGAACGGATGTTGTCGAGGGGCGGCAAGAGGATGCCGAAGAGTTTCTTAGTTTCGTTTTGAATCAGATCAACGATGAAATGCTCGAGGTGAGTGACGTTGTTCGGTGGATGTGCCTCACAGGTCGGGCTAATGGATGATTGATTTTACTTGCAGATAATCAAGCTGATCGCTAAGCCATCGACAGAACAAAATGGAGAACAGAATGTGGAAGGCGACGATGGTGATGATTGGCAGGTGAGTGCGATTGGTGGCAATAAATTCGGGAAGAAACAGGACACGAGAACGCTGTGCCCTTCAAAGCTAATTGAAGTTTTTATGCCTATGTCTATAATTTTTAAGGTTTAAGTGGTGTAATTTATTGGAAGAATGAAGATGTGGGTTCAATTATATTCTTTTCTTCATTTATCATCCACGATTCAGTCAGCCACCTGTTGAGCATTTAAGCAGTGGGCGTTACAATTGTGGTAGATTAAATTAATTTCAGTAGCTGAAAAATTTGTGTGACTGTTCTAGTTAGCAGGTTTGGATAGTCTGAAATTTATGCTTTTCTCGAGAGTTGTCTTGCGACATGTTGTTATTGGAGGACATAGTTGAAAAGTGAACACGTCAATAGTTGTCTTTGGCCAAGCGGTATCTCTTGTTAACAGAGCCTGACTTTTATATCGTGTTCCATAAAGATCGTCTCTGGGACGGATACTATTAACAGAAATCTAGAAAATTTACCCAGGAGATTCATTGAGACTGAGGCGATGTCGTCAGGCTCCGGAAAGTCGAATTCAAGGCAGTCTCTGCGTTGCCGGGCCCAGCCGTCCGTCGCATTCGCATAATATGTGAGGCGACGTCCCGTTGTTGTGGTAGCGATGCTTTGAATACTGCAGTTCTTCTTGCATCGAGGGGGTTTGGCAGCTCTTGGCCGTTGCAGAACGGGTCGTTCCGGTACGAAGAACCGTCTGCCGCAGGAACGACGTCCCGTTGTCGTCGCAGTTGGCTTCAGAATAATCTTCTGGTGCTCGGTGGCATCGTCGACGGAGGAAGAGTCCATCTGTCTGTCATTTTTGTTGGGGACAGATGTGGCGGAGCTGGACGATGTCCTAGTCCTTCGCTTGCGCTTTTTGTGCACAGTGAATTTCTTGTTGGCCCTGCGCTAAGAGAGCCAGGAGATCGTTCAGCTACTTCAACATGTGCGCAAGTTAATTGTTCATAAAGATGAGTTGCGACTTGAGCAAGATCATCCACAGTGCTTTGGTCAACGATTACTCTACCCAAATCGAGTGCAGTGAGTCATTCAATGCGTCCGCAAAATCCGCAGCTGAAAAGGGTATTAAAATATTCAGTCAAACCCATTTTTTTCTTGCGTGCTGAGTGTAGAGACAGCTTTTGTGTGTGTACGTGTCTGGCGGGCTTCCGTCATTCGACTTTGTGAGGAGTGGCGTTTTTTTCCTACTTTTCTGTCGCGGATCGCGATTCTATAAGTTATGACTATGAGTCTACATCCGATACAAGTACTAGCTGCCAACATCTAGATTCCGCACGTGACTCAGATGAAAGGGCACCACTCGATGCTGCCTTGACTGTTCCTGGTCCCATGCGAAGGGCATTTAACGTGTTTTGTAATCCCATTCCGAGCACTTGCTGCCAACAGTATGACTCGGGAAGAGCTTCCGTGAGTGGAGCTTCAATACATATTGTGGCTTTGGCCAGCAAGTCTGGCCCTAGTGAGATTAGCGGCAATCGGAAGCACCATCCTCCTTCCAAAGTCCGATTTCGGGAGAGGCGCATTGCGTACCATGTTAGAGACTACATTAAGAATGTCCGAGTCGGGGAAAGGGCGAAAGAGCAAAAGGCTCCGTTTGAAAGGGTTATGAACCTGATTACCGGTTTACCGGATAGACCTAGTGTCGCGAAAAGACAGTGGTCGGCTGAAGAATCGCCGAAGATTCGCAAGAGGCTATGTGTGATTCATTCTCTTCTTACGCGGATGCGGTTCAGTGGGTGGATTGAGCTGCCTGTGATCGACCGGAGTGACATTGATGGCTGCATCTCTTTGGAGAACTGGAGATTGGTTGAGGGTAAGCTGATGAACTTCGTAGATCAAGAGTTTGCGGCCTGTTCAAGTTTGGTACTCAAACCGTGGAACAGCTGTTGCCAGGCGCAAGGTTGGAGGTCGTGTGTAGGTGAGACATTCAATCGCGCCGCGTTAAGGGTTTCCTTGCACCGACCGCGATTCTCTAGTGGTCTGTCTCGATATTATTGGGAAGAGGTGTATTGGCTCGTATCAGCTTACCTTCCATACGATGGTGTGGGCTTGTTGGCCGCTACCAACATTAGGGAGGCAATCACAAAAGCCAAAACAACAAGAGCTGGCCTTATTCTTGGGTGTGATGCCAATGCGTGTCCCACTGTGTGGGGCAGCTCTGATACAAATGAACGAGGTGAGCTGCTATTGGAGTATTGGCGTAGGTTAGTGCCATGTAACGTAGGCTATGTAACGTAGGTAGTGAACTAACATTTGCCATACGCAATAGACCTAAGGGACATGAGCCCGTTCAGGCACTATGGGTTTATTGCCAGCGCTGGTTGATTCAATAAATAATAACTTCAAGCGATAGGCGATATCCTGGTGGGTCCGATGACGGGCCCTTTGGTGGCCTATGTGTGCTGTGTCTTTCTTTAGCCTATCCTAAGCTTAGCAGGTCAGTCGATCTGCTATTGTTATGCCTCAGCTCTGGGTGGTTGTCCCAATGCATTCGTTATCAGTCTCTGATGAGTTTATTGATAGTGCAAATTAGAATTCTGCAAAAGGCAGCCACAATTAAGTCAGCACATTGTTTTTCCACCTGACACAATGGGCGTTACAATTGTGGAAAATTAAATAAATTACACAAAAACGAAATATATTCGCGTGACTGTTCTAGTTAGTGAATTATATTTCAATGTGCAATTTTCGGCTTTTCCAGAGAGTTGATTTATTTTTATCCTGTAAAAATTACAAATCATAGTTGAAGAGCAAACATTCTCCTTAACTGTATGTTACATGATTAAAAATTCCTGGCATGATTAAAATTTGTAATGTTTATATTTTCCGTTTCTTTGCAGATGATTTACAATAATCGCAACAAGGGCAGCGTGACGCGACAAACTGATTTCGGGCGTACACCTCTTAGTGATATTTTTCGCGGTGAATTGCGATCACGACTGCAACGAGAGGGCGAACATTCAACCGATGACATTCAGCCATTCTTCACGTTACAACTTAACATTGAGGTAAGTGTTGCGTGCAATACGTCGGTCGTAGTCATTTTTGGAAATCATCCATTCCATTTCGATTGAGTTTCGGTAGTCGTCTTTTCTCCCCAAACCCTTATTTTGTTTTAGGAAGACGAGAAATCGGCCCAAATTTGGGTACTGCCTAAAGCGAAAATTCTGTTCGCTTCGTACTACCTAAGGAGGAAATCCACTTTCGAATGTGTATTCGTACTGCCTAAATGCCCTTTGGCATTTCCCGGAGTGGATTTACGTTTTAGGTAATGCACGCGCACGGAAAGGCACTCTCGAAAATTGCAGACAGAATTTTCGCTTTAGGCAGTACTAAAATTTGGGGCGGTTTTTTTTTTCTTAAATTAAATAACCAAATTCCACGATTTAGTCAGCCATCTGTTGATCAATTCTTTTAAACAGCGGGCGTTACAATTGTGGTAGATTAAATGAATTTCAGTAACTTGAAATTTTGTGTAACTGTTCTAGCTAACAATTTTGATAGCCTGAAGTTTAGTCCTTGCTCGAGAGTTGTCTTGCAAAATATTTCAACGATGCTAGACATAGTTGAGAGGAAAACATTTGCCCTAGGTACATTTTCGGCGGTTTCGTACGCTGGTCGTGGTGGTCAAGTTCCGTGTATTCGTTAGCAAGTTATTAAAACGTGATTTTGATTTGTCCGTACGATTAGTGTCGCCTGTCCTGTAGATGATTCTAGTCTCTTTGATAAAATTCAGTTACCATTATCCATAATTCAGTCAGCAAATTGTTTCAATACCCATAAACAGTGGGCGTTACAATTATGGTAGATGAAATAGGTTTCATTAGTCTGGAATTCACGTGACTGTTCTAGTTAGTGAGCTCTTAGATGTGAGATCTAATGCCTTTCACGTGAGTTGCGTTGTAATTGTTTATGTCCATTTACAAATCACAGTTGGGAGGTAAACATTTTTTAGAACATATTCCATAGTTTCCATTCCATTGCGACTTCGGCTGTTTCTTAGAATTGGCTCGTCCCTTTACTACTACTACTACTACTACTACTTTGCCTTAACCCCTAGCGGGGCATAGCGCGTCAACTACTCCTGCGCGCCATCGTACTCTGTTCTGGGCAATGGGGCGCAACTCCCCAAAAGACTTTCCCAGTACCTGACACTCCTTTGCCACAGATCGACGCCATGTGATTCGAGGACCCCCTCTTGGTCGGCCTTGGTTGGAAATGGGGTTCCATTTCATGGCATGCAAAGCAATGCAGTTATCACTCTTCCGCAATGTGTGACCTATCCACTGCCATTTTCGCCTGCGTATCAATTCGTCGATTGGCATCTGACCCGTCCGCCGACTTAGCTCTTCATTTGATATTGTTTCGGGCCAGAAAATTCTTAAAATTCGACGAAGACATGAGTTGACGAAAACTTGCAGCTTTCTGGTAACTCCTACGGAAACTTTCCATGTACTGCTCCCATACAAAAGTACTGATAGTACCAGGGAGCGAAACAGGCCCAGCTTGGTCTTGATGCTGAGATAACTGCCCTGCCAGATTTTGGACAGCATGCCGTATGCGCGTTTAGCCTGGTTGATACGACGAGCGATGTCCTGCTCCGTACCACCATTTTCGGCAAGAATGCTACCCAGGTAGACGAAGTTGTCCACCTTCTCCACAGGCTGCCCATTAATATTGATGGCAATAGGTGTCGGATTTCTTTTTCGCAACGGCGGGCTAAGAACCTTGGTCTTGTTGGTATTAATCTTTAGCCCAACCTTGCTTGCCTCCCTCTCGAGATCTAACGCCATTGCGGACAGATCCATGATTTTGTGGGAGAGTAGGCATATGTCGTCAGCGTAGTCAAGATGTTGTAGATAAGATGTCAAAGTCCATTGAATTCCTCTGTCGAGTCCGGATAGGGCTGCATGCAACACATCGCCGATCACAATGAGGAATAGGATCGGTGAGAGGATGCACCCCTGCCGAACTCCACTGCGAATCTCAAAGTCCCCCGACACCTTACCTTTATGCAGAACGCGACATTTCGCGCCGTCATAGGTTGCCTTAATAATAGCCACAAGCTTCTCAGGGATGCCTCTCCTGCGCAAGGCCGCCCATATAGAATCCCGGTTCACACTATCGAAAGCCTTTTCGAAATCGATGAAAAGCAAGTGAAGCGGAGAATCGTATTCAGCGCATCGCTCGATGATGATTCGCAAGGTGTTAATGTGATCGACACAGGAGAATCCGGATCGAAAGCCAGCCTGCTCTTCATCGATTGTGCTTTCTAAGTGGGCCTTTAGTCTTTCCAGGACGATTTTAGCTATTATCTTGGCAACGGCAGGAAGCACACAAATGCCTCTCCAATTATTACAGTCTGTGAGGCTACCCTTCTTTGGAAGTTTGATGATCAAACCTTCCTTCCACTCAGTGGGAAAGGTCTCTGTATTCCACGCTTTATCAACAAGTGGGTGCAGCAAATCGGCAGTTACGCTTGGCGCTGCTTGATAAAGTTCGGCAGCCTTTCCTCGTTTTAGTGCAATAATTGCAGTGACTATTTCCTCTTTAGTCGGGGCAGTGGACCGTATACGCACATTTTGATGGTTAGCTAAATTATCTATATGAGGGGGAACTTCACCAGAGGTTACACGGTTCAAGACCGCGGCGAAGTGTTCTTTCCACCGCCTCATTTGATCTTCTTCCAAGATAAGTAGCTTTCCATCACTATCTTTCACCGGATGTTGGCAGGAGTTACGACCACCTGTAAACTCCTTGATGACACCGTATACGGCGTTTAAATTGTTACTTCTAGCGGCTTCTTCTGCTGACGCTAAAAGAGAATTGGCATAAACTCTTTTATCGCGTCGCACACTACGCTGAACTTATCGAGCTTTCTGACGGTAAAAGAGTTCGATGCTGCGTCGATTGTCGTCTGATGCTGCAGCCAAACGAACTTTCAGCTCCTTTCTTTCAACAATCCGCTGCCATGAAGCGTCGGACATCCAGGGCTTATTCCGGCAATCCGGGTTTGGGCCAAGGATGGTATTTGCGCTATCAATGTACGCATTTTTTATGGCATCCCAGTTTTCGTTTATGTCACTATCTGGGTGATTAGTTATCTCAGCCGCTTTTTGCGCAAGATGGTCATTATATTGTTGTAAGACAGCTGGATTTTTTAGTCGAGCGGTGTTGAATTTGCGGGGCCTCGATCTTTCGTCGCTGGGGCGGCGCACGGCTGCAATACGCAATCGAACATTAGCGATCATAAGATAATGGTCTCTTCCCATCCCAATATCGGCACCCTTCTTGTTTCGCACGTCCAGGAGGCAACTCTTGAATCTTTTACTAATGGCAAAATGGTCGATCTGATTTTGTGTTCTGCGCCGATCAACAGAGGACCAACTGATTTTGTGGTGGTCCTTATGCTCAAACATAGTACCACCGATGAAGAGACTGTGAAAGTTGCAGAACTCTACAAATCTTTCACCGTTGTCATTACGATCACCAAGACCGTGTCTCCCCATCACATGTCTGAGCCCATAGTTATCGGCGCCAACTTTCGCATTCAAATCACCCATAACCATTATAATGTCACCTTTAGGTGTTCTGCTCTGAACGGCGTTTAGTTCTTCGTAGAAGGAGTCTTTTGCCAAGACATTGTCGGGTTCAGTAGGGGCATAACATTGTATTATTGAGATGTTCCTCATTTTGGTCCGGAACCTGGCGGTCAAGACCCTGTCAGAGACCGGTTCCCAGGATAAGAGATAGTTTCGCGCGGCTCTGGTTAAAAGGAGCCCCACACCTGACTCACGGCGACTACCGGTAACTTTACCGGAGTACAACATTACAGTGCTGCCCGTTGGAGAGATGAATTCTCCGCTGTTCCACCATCTTATCTCACTAACTCCTAAGATATTTAATTTGTACCTCAGAAATTCACTCTCTAATCGTCCCTTTAATCGTTGACCATTCTATAGAGTGCTTGTCAATACCGGGCAAAAAAAAAAAAACAAAACAAAAAAAAAAAAAAAAAATGGGAAATCGAAATTGCGAAAAATTGAAAATGGGATGTTTTGTTGTTGTTGTGATAGCAATGGTCGGAAGTTCGGTGTGTGAGTGTGTTACATACAACGGTTCGTCATCTTCCTCGGTGTCAAAGGATAGAAAAATGGCTGCTTCTTCGGGGTTCTCCCACAGCGACCTGGGAGTCAGATGCGTGCGTGCAGCTGGGCAATTGAAGATGTGGTCCACATCATGAGGCGTACCATTTCAGGCGGGACATGTATTCGAGCAGTCCCGGTCAATACGTGACAGGTAGGAGTTAAGACACGAACACCAACCTGACCGAAATTGGGCAAGTGCTTTCTCGTTGCTCTCTTCAGGAGATATAGCTGGTGGTCGTGGCGAGAGAACTAATGCGTCGTTGTTAAAGGGAACCCAGATCCAAGATTGCCAAGTCTTTCGTTCAGTCTTAGCGGCGCCTTGTCGCGTCTAAGGGGCCTGCCGCTCCTCATTCGAAGGTTTGGACCTTTTGGCCGAGCGCCGTTCAGTGTCCTCCTTCTCAGGGTTGGGCCTTACGGTCGAATGCCGTTCGGCGCCCTCCTTTGAAGATCTGGACCTTCCGGTCGATTGCCGTTCAGCGCTCTCACCAGACGATTCGGTGCATAACTTCCGCCTGGCTCAGTGCTGTGTCTTCTTCTTGATCTGAGCGATCACTGTCAAGCTCGGTATCGAGTGTATAGATGTCTTTGCGCGTTTTTGTTTTTCAAAACCAGTAGTATGAACATCAGAGCCGCCTGTTTTGCCCGCTGACTCGACTGTTGTTGGGTGGCCGCTGGTGCCCATTCAGTTGGTACTTGTCATCGATCATTCGAGATTATGATAGAGCTTAGTACAGTGTTCTGGAAGGGGTGAGACTTGCTTTCGCGGAGAGTGCTAACTTCCTTGTCCTCATTTTGGATAGTAAGCTAAATTGGAGACTGAATATCCAGAAGCGCACGGACAAGGCTACTACTGCTCTTTATTGCTGTAGGCGGGCTATAGGCAAAACATGGGGTTTGAAACCCAAAGTTCTGCACTGGCTCTATGTGGCAGTGCTTCGCCCCATACTGCTGTATGGAGTCGTAGTCTGGTGGAATGCCCTTCAAAAGGCAGCTAACTTTAAATTATTAGCCAAGGTGCAGAGAACAGCTTGTCTGGCGATCAGTGGTGCTCTACGATCAACCCCATCTGCTGCTTTGGATATGATGCTCAACCTGTCGCCGTTGGATATTCAGGGGAAGCTCATGGCGGCGAACTCAGCCATTAGAATTAGAGAGACCTACCAGTGGATAACCTTGGGAACCGGTCACTCAACGATCTTGAACGACGCAGAGATTCCTGAGTCGATTGATTACATCTCACCAAAGCGATGGCTCATGAAGAATCACATAAACCTGATTCCATCGCGGAGTCTGTGGTGGTCCATCTATACCGCACTCGCTGGAAATCTACACGGACGGGTCGAAAACTGCCGAAGGTGTGGGTGCTGGAGTATTCTCTGAGGAGCTGAACCTTCACCTATCCTTCCGGCTACCGGAATACTGCAGTGCTTTCCAGGCGGAAATTTTTGCGATTAAGGAAGCGGTGACTTGGCTGAGTCTTCACGCGATCTCCACGACGAAAATCACTATCTTTACGGATTGTCAAGCCGCAATAAAATCCCTCGAATCAGGGTTCTGCACTTCGAAAAGCCTATCGGAGTGCAGGGGGAGGCTAGCGGAGATGGGTGATTTCTTGGATATTATCCTGGCCATCATGGCTTTTCTGGTAATCTGGTGCCACCGATGTGGCTCTGCAGCTTAGCAGCGATATCGCTACACCGATTGCCCTGGTAAAATCCAGAATGAAATCAGCTGCGATCAGGGAAGCCCACCTTAGGTGGACTGATGGCGCTTCCTGCTATAATGCCAAGCTAATCTGGCCGGGGCAGAATATCAACCGCACTACTAAACTACTGTCGTTGACTAAATACCAGATCAGCCTGGTAGTCGGCTCCGTTACTGGACACTGCCTTATCGGCGAACATGCCAGGAGGCTACGGCTTCCTTTCTTTGATTACTGCAGAAGCTGTGGGGACGAGGAGGAAGAGGAAAGTATTACTCATCTGCTCTGCGAGTGCCCTGCTTTTGCGCAATTGAGAAGGTCAACTCTTGGTAAATACTTTTACAACCATCTTGGGGAGCTGGCGGAGGTGGAGGTGGAACAACTCCTTCGTTTCGTCAGCGGCTCCGGGTGGTTCTAATACGTTGCTGTTTGGTTCTCCTAGGGTATCACAATGGACCTATGTTTCCTGGTCTAAGTGTTTTCAGCAACCCTGTTACCTAACCTAACCTAGTACAGTGTGTGTCGTAAGAGAGACGTACTCCGTACATACAACAATACTAAACCATATGTCATCTCATTCTCTTTCCAGAAAGCGGCATCGGTTAAGGAGGCCCTTGAAATTCTCGTCGGTCGCGATCAACTCGAAGGCGTGACATGCAGCAAAACCAACCAAGAGGTCAACGCATGGCAACAAATGACACTCGAGAAATTGCCAGTCGTTCTCATCCTGCACTTGAAATGGTTCGACTACAAACCGGACGGTTGTACAAAGATCTTGAAAACTGTAGAGTTTCCCGTTGAATTGAAAATCGACACAAGTAAGTAGCACTCGATTGCAATACACCACCTTACCTCTTAGCTGATACATTGATTTCACCATCTCTTTGTGCAGAAATACTGGCCTCAAAGAAATATTCGCAAAAACAACGACTCTATCGACTATTCGCTGTCGTCTATCACGACGGCAAGGAGGCATCCAAAGGCCACTATATTACGGACGTTTTTCATATTGGCTACAACAATTGGTTGCGTTTCGACGACAGTTCGGTGAAGCCGGTTAGCGAACACAGCGTGTTGCGTCCACGTGCACCACGTGTGCCCTATCTTTTGTACTATAGACGATGTGATACTGTTCAGCCGACCCAGCAACAATCGCAAAAAGAACAGCAGCAACAACAACCACAGCAGCACCAACAACAACACCAACAACAACAACAACACCATACTTCAAATAAATAGGCATACAGGATAATTAAAGTAAGCTTTCGTTAATATCTAGTGTAGAGGGTTCTGCCTTTAATTGTTTGGAGAAGAACGTTTCTTTCTTTTTTTCTAAATTACGAGTAGAATGAAGTTTGATTAGTATGTTTTCGTTATTATGCTGAAAATACGGAAGGGAACAAATAAAAATCATTTATTATTATATATTACATTTACATATACATACATACATATATATTTTTCGTTTTATATGAATATTATAAAGAATAATTTTAAGTTATACGAGTTATACTCTTATACGCCTACAGTTTAATTTAGAATTAATCGATTGAGTTAGAACGTACGAGTATGCATGATACACAATCATTTTTTATTTTATTCTTACAAAGCGTATACTTTGTTTTTCATTTTTAAATGATACTTGTGGGTTTAACCTTATAATAATGTTGATTTTTATTCTGAGATTTCGGTAGGATAGGAGTGATGTAATTAAAATAAAACACTTTATATATATGTAACATTAAACTGAAAAAATAGACTTAATTGAATTAACAATAGTATGGGGTAACAAGTGAAGAACGTTGTACTGTGAAATGGCAATGGAAGAGGGGAAAATAGGAAATGTCAGCAAACATATTAGGGTCCCTATCATGTAATTCGAATCGGATGGCTTTCGAATGGATGAAAATGGTATCATGTAACTCGAAAACGAATTCCGCAATTTCAAAAAATCATTGAGTACTCACTCCGAATGAAAAATTTCGTACCGAATACTCGATGATTATTGCAATTGAGAAACCCGTTTTCGATTCGAAAGCAATTCCATTCGAATCGAATTACGTGATAGGGCCCCTGGATAAGTGAATTTTGTTAGGTTTCGTCACACACTTTTTCTGAGATGGACTAGTTAGAATAAATACAAAGTATAGTGAAATAACATACGAAATAATTATGCAAGTCAAATATTTTTTATCCTCTTCTCTTCCGTCTGATGATGAATTATTGTGGCTTCTATTTTCTTGTTTTCTGTCCACACATAAAAGTACCAGTTGTTGTGATTATGAATTTCATACGATTCTATTATACATATAGACCTAAAAATTAATACTATTTGAATAACAAAGAGGAATTATGATTTCTTAAAGCTTACCTAATTTTAAGAGAAGTTCTGTTTCTTTTTTTTTTAAGTGTTGAAAGTTGTAGACATTTTATTGCATTACGAAGTATACACATACACATGCATACACACATTATGTAGTTAGTGATCGACAAGAAATGAAATAATATTCCTGATCAAGAGTATGACATTTATTTGTTTAATTCAGTTCAGAGGAAATGGTCAAATGTCATGTCACATATGCTACGAAATGAAATTGGTTAATTTAAAATAAAGAAAGGAAGAATATATGTTATGTACGTATGTAAACATTGGAATGAAACATTTATATATAATAATATTATTATATTTGAAACTGCCAACTGTTTAAAATGAATTTGCTTTGTGTGTTAGTGTGCAGGATATCAAGGACATGGGTCCGGAATTTTGGAGTACCATGTTGTTGTCGCGTTCGGTGGCCGTGGTCGTTCGGTCACCGCTCTACGATAGTAATCTAGAGCTCGGAGCTCAAATCTTGGCGCGATCAAAAACTGCCTGTGAGTACTAATAGAACTCTCACAGTGCTCCGAGCTTGTCAGCATAAAGACGGCGCAGGAGGTGCATGCAAGCAACTGCATTTCCGAAAAGTAGATATGCTATTGAAACGTCAACAAGGCATAGAAAGGCTAGAGCAATTAGAGAGATGTTGTAGTAGCAACGCCTTAAGGTAAGATACATGCGTCTGTGTGTAAGTTATATGTCTGCAGCTGTTTCCTCTCCCACGGTGTCGAGGCCTAGAAAGATAGCGGCATCGATAAAAGCCTCCTACAGAGCTCTGGGTGTTAGCGAGACGGGAGCTGCTGAGGGTTTAAAGGTGTCATTAACATCATGAGGTGTAGCGTTACAAGCTGGAAATACTTTGGAATGTCGTTATCGATGCGAGACAAGCGCGAGTTAAGACGGGAGCACCACCCAGATCGAATTTGTATAAGCGTGGTTCTAGTCGATCTAGATAAACTGTTCTCGGCAGCAGAAATGGCGGTCTGTCTTGACATACTGTGTTGGAGTTTAGTTCCCCAACCGATTTTTGGACTTCCTCGGTGTAAGGTGGCTAAAGTAGTTCTATAAGTGGCTTTGTCGAATGGCTCCCTTTTAAATCTTGAGAAAGATGTCCTCAAGATCCCTCAGGCTGTGTCTGATGTTATGTGGAGCGGTGTTTTGGCCATGAGTTGGTGGTTCAGGTGGTCATTACGGCAGCCTACTAAATACAGTAGTCCCTCGACTTACGTCGGAGTTAGGTTCCGAGAATTTGCGACGTAAGTCGAAAACGACGCAACTCGAGGGTAGAAACAACTTCAGGCGATAAATGTACAATATAAGCTTTCATTTTTTGAATATGAATGTATTGTATTTATTATACCCTAGACTTTTAGTATAGGCATAGGGTATATTGTTTTGTCACGACGGAAATATGTAACACCTTAAAGGAGGCTTCGGAGGTATAAATAAATAATAAATAACTGGCGCAACAGTCCTATTTGAACCATGGCCTCGAGACGAGTTAGCATCATCTCATTTTCTAGATCGTGACGGTCTTGTGCATAGGTGTGTGATCAGCAACACGCTCAACCGAGTTATTTACCCCATAATGGGTACTCATTTAACAGCTGAGTGGGCTCATAGTCCGACACGTAAATCCCCGGAATCGAACCGGGGCCCAGTGCGTTGAAGGCGAACGTGCTAACCGTTGCGCCATCCTTCGGAGGTATAGCAATGTATATTTATAAATGATCAGGATCACTTCCTGATTCGATTTAGCCATGTCTGTCTGTCTGTCCGTTCGCACGATAACTTTCGATAGAATGAAGCTAGAGCCTTGAAATTTTGGTCAAATATTGGAAGTATGATCTGATGATTGGTTGGTATTGAAAATGGGCATGATCAGGCCAAGAGAACGCCTACCTCCTCTACATATGTAAAATAAATAAATGTATTTATAACTCCCGATTAAATAAACATGAAAAGTTCTAGCTTTGGTAGATTGCTTGTGAGGGTAATCCTATACTCCCCTGGAAAAATAAAATCGATCAGTTAAAAACTAACGGTAATTTTCTTACAGTAAGTTGGGCATAATCAGATCAAAGGAACGCCTACCTCTCCTACAAAATTAAAAAAATTAAATATTACTTTAATTACGATAGCTTTCGATAGAAATAACACTAGTGAGTTGAAAATTTGGCAGAACGTTGGTAGTAAAATTAAGTTTGTTGGCATTGAAAATGGGCAAGATCCGACCCAAGGAACCCCTACCTCCCCTACAAATGAAAATTCAAATAAGCGATAACTGTTGATAGAATGAAGCCAGCGACTTGAAATTTTGGTCAAATGTTTGAAGTGAGATTAAGTTAGTTGGCATTAAAGATGGGTTCCATCCGACCTAAGGCACCCCTTCCTCCCCTAGAAATAAAATTTTAAATAAGCGATAACTTCGACAAAATAAAGCTAGCGACTTGAAATTTTGGGCAAATATTTGTAGTAGGATCCAGTTGGCTAATACTGAAAATACGTTAAATCCGACCAATGAAACCCCTGCTTCTCCTACAAATGAAACTTCCAATAAGTGATAACTTTCGATAGAGTGAAGCTAGAGACCTGACATTTTTTTTTAAATGTTTGTAGGGTGATCTAATTGGTTGGTGGCAAATAAGCGATAACTTTCGAAAAAATTAAGCTAGCGACTTGAAATTTTGGTAAAATATTTGTACTGGAATCTAGTTGGTTGTTACAATATTAAAAATGCGCAAGGTTCACCAAACGAAACCTTTACCTCCCCTTTAAGTGAGACTTCAAATACGCAATAACTTTCGATAGAATGAAGCTAGCGACTTGAAAAATTCGACAAGTATTTGTAGAATGGGTTAGCTAATTGATTTTTAGAATGGCCAACATCCTCCTGAATGTGTGCCAACCTCCCCTATAAACTGGCCATATAGGAAACTAACTTTTAATGCATATGGTCGTTGCCAATTGATACTTTTGGTATCACCACTAGGTCTGTACAAGTCTAGGGTATATACGCTTCGGACTCCGGGCCGAAACGAAGCTTCGGCCTGGTTTTTTAATTGACATTTCACTGTTGTGCCCCAACTCAATAGCTTCAATTAATAGGTGAAATGTACGCCGCAAATAATAGGCCTTAAAGGATGCATTAACACCTTGATCCATTGGTTGAAGAATCGCGGTCGTATTAGGAGGCAAAAAATCACCTTAATGGCATCATTGTTGAGATTTATGGGATGACTTGGAGCGTTATCTATGATTAGTAACGCTTTATGAGAAAGTTTATAGGCTTCCAAATATTTCTTTATTTATATTCTTTATTGTCGGACAGAAATATTGATCGAACCAATCACAAAATATATTAGAAGTAACCCAGGCCTTTTTGTTGGACCTCCAAATAACCGGTAGATTTTCCTTGTACACATTTTTGAAAGCTCTTGAATTTTCTGATTGATAAACAGCAAGAGGTTTCAGTTTCAAATCACCTAATGCATTCCCTCCGAGAAGCAAAGTAATCCTGGATTTTTCTGCCTTAAAGCCAGGAGCTCTTTTTTCTTCAATCGAAAGAAATGTTCTTGAGGACATGCGTTTCTAATACAGGCCTGTCTCGTCAACATTAAACACCTCCTGTGCGCAATATCCTCCATTTTCAATAATATCATGTAAAGTGTTTGGAAAGATCTTCGCTGAAAACGGCGACGTAAGTCAAGGGACGGACGACGTAATTTCAAGGGTTTGGTCTCAAAGTAATGAACGACGTAAGTCGAAAAAACGTATAACAAGGGAGACGTAAGTCAAGGGATTACTGTATATATTCGGCATAGGACGGAGCCTAAGGTAGCATATGACCGTGAAGGTCGGGCCGTGCCACCTGGCGAGGAAAAAGGCCCCTCAACGAGCTAAGCAGCGGCCTATGCTTGCTGTAGCTCAGTTCGGGAGACGTGGGCGGGGTTTTCGCCGCTCGTTGCTCCTGTCCTTTACGTATTAATAAAAATTCATTGCAGATGAGTTAAAGGATGGGTTAACTCATCTGTTAATAACGACTACAAACAACCGTAATCCAAGATAAGCGAAAAATTCATAGACCTGAGGAAGGGAGACCAAAAGGGAAGATTGAAAAAAGTGGGGCGGTAAGGACGGAATGGTTGGTTGACAGCGCAAATGCCCTCGCGCTTGCATCGTTGGTCCGGGTGTAATGTGCCCGTTGGCCTCTGGTTTCGTACCCGCGACAGATCACTTCTCACCAGGTGCTGCCTTCTCTGCCGGTGGAAGCAGCACTACCGGGATATAGTCCATTACAGCGCAGCTTCTACTTCGAGGCCTGCGAAGTAGTAGAAGCTGAGGACAGAGTGTGCTGTAAAAATTAAAAAAAAAAGAACGAACTTTGCTCCTGAGCTAGCCGGCAACTATTGTAGAGGAGAAAAATAGTAAAGAGAGAGAAAAAAAATACTTCACCTCCCATCATCCACATGACCAAGGGATTACAGAGAATCCTGAAGCCAGCAAAGGCGCAACACTACATTCCTTGCCGTAATTCACTCATAAACATGAATCCATACGCATGAATAATAGAAAATTGCAATACTGTGTAAAGAAAAAAATGAAAAAGACAATCCCGGGAAACAAAAAGGCATCCAGGGCTCCTCCGATAAGTCCTGTTTTTTGCCAGAAATGGGCCCACGTTGGGCGCCAAATATTTAACGAACAATGCTAATGTAGAGCTAAATCCGGTACAACTCAGCTGGCTTAATGACTGTATAGTCACAAGAATGCCATCAGACCATCTTGTGAAAGAAATATCATGCAACCAACGGTTCACGGCCGTAATATGGAACAAAGAGCATTGGCAAGAAAAATTTGCCAACCTCCCCCCTCACACCATAAAGTGGTTCACGGATGGCTCGAAAACCAATGAAGGAACCGGGGCAGACGTTGTGGGTCCCAATCATCAGGTTTTCATATGCATGGGCAAGTTTGCCACTGTTTTTCAGGCGGAAGTGCATGCCACCGAGGCATGTGCTGAGTTATGCCTGAAGACCGGCTACCACAACAAAAGTTTGGCAATATTCACGGACAGCCAGGCGGCCATCAAAGCTCTGTTAAAAAGGACGACATCATCTAAGATCGTATGTACTTGCCAAAAAGCAGTGCATAGATTAGGCTCTTTAAATAGAGTAACACTACACTGGGTCCCTGGCCATGCTGGCATCAATGGCAACGAACAGGCGGACGAGCTGGCCAGAACAGCTTCAGCTACCCCCTTTTACGGACCGGAGCCCTTTTGCGGAATTTCAACCTGCATAATAAAGAAGCTCGTCAAAGACTGAGAATGCAGCGAGGCTGCTGCCCATTGGGACAACCAGCCAGGACTGAGGCAGGCTAAGCTTTTCATCTCAGACTATTCACAAAGCAGATCGATAGAACTGCTAAAGCTAAACCGGTACAAGGTTAGAACCATCTGTGGTCTCCTATGTAACTGGACACTCATGCCTGAGAGATCATTTAAAAATCATGGGAATTGTTTCGGACTCGAGCTGTCATTTCTGCGGTGAGGACAACGAGATATCCACGCATATCTAATGCGATTGCGACGCCTTGGCCCGGCGACGCAGAGACTGCTTTGGAGCCGCCTACCCGGAGACTGATGATATCGCTTCAGTGTCACCGCTCCTCCTGAGCAAATCTATTAGCTCGATCGAACTCGATCGACAGGTTTAGGCCTGATAACAGACTCTGGGTTGTAGTACAATAGGCCATCCGGCCTCAGTGCTCTGTACCCTGCGGGGTTCAACGCTCATTTCACAATCTAATCTAATCTATCGCGCTCCAATCGACCCGCACACGAAATGAATGAGTCCTTAGCGACGTTCCATCTATCATCAATTGTAGGATTCTCACAAGATGGTGGTGCATTAGCTCTCTCGTGCAAGACCGTGGAATATGCACGTCTTATAGATATGTATTTAAGCATGAGCACATTAAAACGTGGCAAAATTCGTGTATTTTTAGGGCGCTGGCTCGCTGCTGTTCGTAAGGGTATTTTTGCGATAATAAGTTGGTAGTCGTTGCCAACATCAGCACCTCGCTTCGACCTGACGTCCAAAACACAATTCCTCCATGTCTTAGAAACGGCTATATGGTCAATCTGGTTTTCTGTTCTGCAATCCGGAGAGATTCAGGCTGTTAAGTGGCAGCGTTTGTGCTTGAACAGCGTACCGCCAATGACGAGTTGACGAGAGTTGGAAAATTCCACGAACATCTCGCCGTTTCAGGATGATCATCGTTATGTGCCTCTACCAAATGTTTTGAACTGCAAAACTTGTTGGCTTGGTTAGCCGTTCCAGAGGAGTGGAGAACTATGGAAGAGGTCTTTTGCCCTCATGGACAGTTCTAGACTAACTCAACATGGCTGATGTGGTCTTACAATGTTTACAAAGAGGATATTTATGTTTTCTAATTTCCTGTTTGACATTTGTGACCAACTCCATCGTTGTCCGTATTTGAATACATTACAACAGTCATTCGATTTCTCGATTTTACCACACTTAGCAAAATGGCAATCAGGAGAAAAAATCGTTCCATTGTTTTCTTGAATTAGCATTGTATTTTATATTTTAACACGATCATCCTAATCTTTGAGGCAATGAAACAACATCAACTTCTATTTACACATTTTATCATTATTATGCTAACAATTAGCTATGCCTTAAATCTCGTATCGTAAATTAAAACAATGAAAGGCAAAAGAATTTCCAGCATAAATTGTATACAAAGGACATACAAGAAAAGAAAAGTTTAGTCATAAGAAATAAATTAATATAAATACCAATCACTAACTTAAAATATAAATATATTACAAAGGTCCGATAGAAAGAAATATTGTATATTGAGAACGTTATAACGGATAATAAAAACTTAATTTACGTAGGGGAATGAAACTGAGAACAAAAATTTTAAAGAAAAAAAAACACACATGAATGAAAAAATTGAAATGTTTTAGTTACAAAAAAATGAGTGTAGACAACGTGTAAAGTTAAACATAAATGAATGGCCGGCTTCTTGGAAGAACTGATTCCGATCCCGTTATTGACAGATGTAAAATGTCACTCGTGCAACCGTGTGGGTCGACGGGTAGCTCAGTGCATAGAGGTGTCAGTCTCATGTCTGACACATCTACCGGTTTGTCACAGGTAGGCGGCTAAATGAGAGCAGCTGGCAACGTTCATCGTCCGAAACAGGTTTATGCCAACAAAACGTCATCTATGCCACATGGAATAGTTGACGCGCTATGCCGCACAAAGGGTTAGGGCAAATAAGTATGAGTATCCGTGAGAGAGAGAGAGAATTCAGTTCTTATAAGAACCCGGTCAATTGTTATTTTATTAAGCAAAACAAAATCATCAATGCATATGAAAACCCAGAAAAATTACACTAGTTTTAAAGTTACTTAAAAAAATTTCTCTGATTTTTATTCGATTTTCTTGTGATCATATTGAATGCCAAAATCCATAAATGTTTATCTTCTGTCAAAAGGGTTTTATTCTGTTCGGTTCATTTGAATTGAAATAAAAATACGTACCTATACAGTTTTGAATAGGGACAGCCACTTCAAGAATTGTTTTATTCAAAACCTCCACCTAAGGTCATATAGAAAAACTTAGTATCCGTTATGAAAGGTTACTTTTTTGCTCATAGTTTTTGAGAAATATTTGGGAGTTTTACTTAATAACAGTTTGCCCAATATATATGATAGTACATACATATGTATGTTGCTGAGCATTCAAGGCATTCGAGCTTGTAAACACCAGGTTTCTTATATCCGCCAGATTGGGATTTTTCGTTCAGCAAATTTTTTGTCAAGAGTGTTGCCACTTAAACAAGCTGAAGTTATACATATTTGCTTTTTTGAAGAGATTCTCCACATTTTCGGAATGAGTTGGGATAAATGGCAGTGAAATGTATCGTTCAGGTTGTTCTGTTAACTGTTTGGGGTATATCAAGTTCCTGGCCACTTTAACTCTCTTCTTTATACCCTAGACTTTTAGTATAGGGTATATTGTTTTTGTCACGACGGAAATATGTAACACCTTAAAGGAGGCTCCGGAGGTATAGCAATGTATATATATAAATGATCAGGGTCACCTCCTGATTCGATTAAGCCATGTCTGTCTGTCTGTCCGTTCGCACGATAACTTTCGATAGAATGAAGCTAGAGCCTTGAAATTTTGGTCAAATGTTGGTAGTGTAATCTAGTTGGATGGTATTGAAAATGGGCATGATCAAGCCAAGAGAACGCCTACCTCCCCTACATATGTAAAATACTTAAATGTATCTGTAACTCCCGACTAAATAAATATGAAAAGCTCTGGCTTTGGTAGATTACTCGTGAGGGTAATCTTATAAACTCCTGGGAAAATAAAATCGATCAGTTGAAAACTAACGGTAATTTTCTTACAAAGAGCCCCGTACTACCCTACTTTTCGGGTTTTTTGTCTATAACTCTTGAACCAATTGACGTAGACGCCTGATTTTTGGCATGTAACCCTGGGGTAAAAAGATGCTTGAGTTCTAGTAAGTTGGGCATAATCGGATCAAAGGAACGCCTACCTCCCCTATAAATTTAAAAAAATTCAATATCCCTTTAATTACGATAACTTTCGATAGAATGACACTAGCGAGTTGAAAATTTGACAAAATGTTGTTAGTAGGATCTACTTGGTTGGTATTGAAAATGGGTAAGATCCGACTCAAACAACCCCTACCTCCCCTACAAATGAAACTTCAAATAAGCGATAACTTTTGATAGAATGATACTACCGAGTTAAAAATTTGGTGGAATGTTGCTAGTAAGACCTACGTAGTTGGTGTTGAATATGGGCAAGATCCAACCCAAGGAACCCCTACCTCCCCTACATATGAAGCTTCAAATAAGCGATAACTTTTGATGGAATGAACCCAGTGACTTGAAATTTTGGTCAAATGTTCGAAGTGAGATTGAGTTAGTTGGCATTAAAGCTGGGTGACATCCGACCAACGAAACCCCTACTTCCCCTACAAACGAAACTTTAAATAAGCGATAACTTTCGATAGAGTGAAGTTAGAGACTTGAAATTTTGTTCAAATGGTTGTAGGGTGATCTAATTGGTTGGTGGCAATGATGGGCAAGATCCGACCTAAGGAACCCTTACCTCCTCTACAAGTGAAACTTCAAATAAGCAATACCTTCCGATAGAATGAAGCTATCGACTTGAAAAATTCGACAAATATTGTAGAATGGGTTAGTTAGTTAATTGATTTTGAGAATGGTCAAGATCCTAATGAATGAGTGCCAACCTCTCCTATGAACTGGCCATATAGGAGACCCATTCTTAATGCATATGGTTGTTGCCAATTGGTACTTTTCTCCACTAGGTCTGTACAAGTATAGGGTATATACGCTTCCTGGTTTTTTATTAAATTTTCAATTAACGATTTTCAGCCCAATGAAAACTGTTGTTTGCCGCAATATCTCTTATTGTGTTAAGCTCACTTTTACGGTTTGGGTCTGACAACGGAATCTGGAACGATTGCCATGTAGACTGCTATTTTATATGACCAACCGCAAAGGGGTCCTCAGGGATTGTTACATCCGAAAATGTTGGTTTTCTATAAACCTTGAAATTGAAGTTTTCATTTGTGTACAAAATAATTAAGTCAAGGAATTTGATAAAGTTAATCACAATTTTCCCAGTGTGAACTGAATGTGTTTGTTGACCGCGTTCAGTGATACTGGGAACGCATCTAGCTGCCTGTCTGTTCCTTTAAAACCCACCAGGATATCGTCAACATACCTGCACCAAAAAAAAATATGTTTTTTAGAGAGTGCGGAGGATAAAACGTTGACTTCAAAGTTAGACATATAGATTTCCGCTAAGGGGGGAACCCGTTCGAAAGCCCATGCGCTGAAGGAACATTTCACCCTGAAATTGGAAGTAATTTTGTTGCAGGCACGTCTCAAGGAGGTTTAGTACGAGTACATCACGTTTTTAGTTAGGGCAAACGTTTTTTCCGTTTAGGATTGATTGCTCTTACCAATGTGGAACATTCGTTGAAGGGGATGTAAGAAAACATTTTGTCAAAGGAAACAAGTTTGAAATGTTCGCCAATAAGGGGAAGAGTCTGTCATTTTGACACAAGCTCAACTAAGTTGTGAACCGAGTTCTCGGACTGAAATTGGGCTAGTTGACGAACTTTGTCGTTGATTGTTTTGGCGAGATGGTGACTACTGGGTGATTGGGATTCCCTTCCTTGTGGACTTTTATCGATTTTCGTGGCTTCAAAATTCATGAAGATGAACCTCCTTTTGACCCATTCCTTGGGAAAAAGGGTCGAAGCTTGTGGAACCGACAGTTTCAACACTCCCATGAATTGCGGTGTTGAGTCTTTCGTCAGTTTGTCAGCGTTAAGCTTTGATGTAGCCGCATTCAATTTGGACGTGAAGTCCGTCGTTTACATTGCCACTATCGAATTACCTTTATCCGTCTTGGTTAGCATGAGAAGTAGGTTTCAATTCGGCATATCCTTCTCGTTTCTTAGGATACCCATTTCCGAATGGACCGTCAAAATGTTCTTCATACTGTATGTGAAGTGGGTGAAAACTTGTGTCCTTTATTCAGCGACTCAATTTCTGCGGTAGGGAACCCAACAGCTGAAAAGTTTATAAATCTGGAAAAGAAATGGTTACTGTTAACATTATTTGATTTTACCTCACATTTGCTCCGCTTCTTCAGTAGTATCTTCGGTTTTCGTTGGTATGTGGAGGTTTTTGCTCGGGTGTACCAGACAATCTTGTTCGTACGTATTCATCAAATATTACGTTTACACTATCCCCAGATTACTTCATCTGCTGCTTAATCTGGGTGTGGTGAGTTTAAAATTGTATGTATTTGACAGTTCCAGATTAAATCAGCCGGCGCAGATGAAGTAATCTGCGGATAGTGTAAACGTAATATTAGATTTCGAACTCAATTGGGCGAAGCTTAATGGTCAGCTCCGAATGGCGGCTTTCAAAAACTGACGGAGGATATTTCGACGAACTACCCAGAACCATTTTTCCTCGTGGAGATACAATATCTATATATTCTCGATAACCCGCTCTGAAACTGTATTCTTGACTGAATACGAAATCTTTACGAAATTAGGGATTAGGTCGTGCTTAACACATTGGTTTACAAACCAAATGGTCTGAGTAGCCTTTGTACATAATTTTAAAGCGTTGCCTGTAATATTTTGTCGTTAGAATGGCTCGACTCTCCTCCTTAATTAATCCGATTGACAACTTTTCGACTTAGTGGAAATTCATTTTTGTTTTGTTCTCTGACCTTAGGCACTAGAGATTTTGAATAAAGCAATTCTTGAAGCGGCTGTTCCTATTCAAGTAGCCTGGAGTATAATTACAAACAAAACCATATGTTAAATATAACAATAAGGGAGGGTGTATAGTCTCAACAAACTAGTATCAAAATAATTGTTTCTTGGTTTAAATCTACTGACCCTTAAAACGTGCCATACACACACCGATCGATCGGCCGATCCGTCGCCCGAAATCAATATCGGCCGACGGATTGGCGTGTGTATGTGGAAATCGCACCGATCGGGCGATCAATTTTGATCTGCCGATATTATAGTGCGATTTTCGTGCGATCGATCGGTGACGATCGATTGGGTAGTGTATGTGATTATCGCAAGTGAATGTCAAATTACCAAATTATTAAATGATGAAATTTCAAGGATTCTAATGATTTAAATGGCACTGCAATTGAAATATCAAATATGTGGTATACGAAAATACCACACACATCCAAATAGTTAACAAAAATGAATCTAGGTTGGATTGGGAGTGAATCATAACCTATTTTTTGAATTGTCATTCGTTATCGCATCGCACGAAAATCGCTCAGTGTGTGTGCAGTGGAGATCGGCAGATATTTTGTGGCGATCCATCGGCCGATCGATCGGACGACGGATCGGATAATGTATGGCGGCTATTATAGTCGTCATATATTATGCGATCCGTCACCCGATCGATCGGCCGATGAATCGCCACAAAATATCAGCTGATCAAAATTATATGGAACTGTCAAAAAAATCGTCAACGATAAGCGCATATACAGGCCGATCCATCGGCCGATATCGATATCGGGCGGCGGATGGGCTGATCGATCGGTGTGTGTATGGCACGTTTAATATATACATATACCTAACAATATAGTACCTTACATTTATGTATAACCCGAATCCCCTATTCTGAAGTTCTATAGTAGTACCTATAGAAAGAAAATATTGTATTATGGACCAGAAAACCAGACCAGAGAGACAAAAGTCTCAAATAAACACACAAATTCAATTTTTGTTGGTGCCAATATATTAATTTTTTCTATGAAATGGTTTTCAATCGTATAGGAAATGTTATAATTCTAATGAAATGGATAGAAATGATGAAAAACTGGAAAATGGCCTTGTTAAATATTTTTCGCAACGATTACATTAAATTAAGTGAAGAAAAAGAAATAAAATAGAAGATAAAGGACATAATGAAACAACAAATAAAAACAAAATAATAATATTAGATAAACTAGGAACAATTGTATGTTAGAGGAAATAAATAAAATAAAACTAAAACAGAAAAAATATTAATTGAAGGAAAACAGAAGTGTTAGCACCAATACCAATAAAAAATACAACAAAAACACATAGTATTACACGTAACAATAATCCCCAAAGCAACCACAAAATACATGTTTTTCATCATTTCGATATAATAAAAAAAAAAAAACAAAACAAAATGAGAAAATAATAAAAATGAAGGAGAAAACAAAAATAAAAAAGAAGCAATTTTCATTTATAAAGCAAGTTGTTTTATTTATAATTTTCACTTGAACAAAGTACGATTCAATTGCCGTAGTGCTGGGCGAAACTCTGACTTCGGTTAATCGCTAAATCTGAGTGAAATCAACTGGAACTACATCCTGGCTGATCTTGACTGCGAGACTGCAGTTGACACCTTCTACAAACTATTGTATAATGTCCTACATGAGTTCGTTCCACTATTTACCTCGAAACACCGTAAGAGTCCTGTTTAGTTCACACCCTTAATTTATAAAATGATTCGCAAAAGGAATTGTACTCATTCTAGGTTCAAACGTTGTAGACGTCATTCTGACCTAGTAGCTTTTAGAAACACAAGAATTAAGACCAAGAAACTAATTGTTGCCTCACGCTCTGCTTACCTTATAAGTTCAGTGTACGTAGCTGCGAGAGTAAACTGTTCTCGTCTTATGTAAAATACGTGCTTCAAATTACCCTTCTTATAACAATGTAACTGAAAATTCTCCTGCTGACATTTGCGAGCTATTAGCCAAATTTTTTTCAAGCACTTTTAAGTAACAACAGTTCGACTATTTTCATTGCTAATTTGCCTCTTCACAGAGTTATGTACCACCGTTAATACAATCATCATATGTCGATATTCCCATCTCTTCTCTCACAACTAAGTCCTTGTCCGGGAGAGGGAATGCGTCCGCTCTTTCAATAGACGCAAATGATGACCAAAAATTCAATAAATGTGAACATATCCTTAGCTCTCCAGGAGACAAACAAAGTCGGACCCCCTTTAAACTCAATTTCTAGATCCGCGACTGGAAGAGAGACGTATTAACTGAAAGCGATTCGTGGCGAGGCATCTATGTACGAGTACATACGAATCCTGAGACCAGAATGACAACCGACCAATTTTCGTTACCCCTGTTCCTTAGTAACTGTACTTGAGCTAAGAGATAGAGGTGGGTATTTCTTTAGAAAGGGCTAAAGCCACCCCCTCTCCCCTCAACAAAAAAAAGGGGAACAAGCTGTGGCGTGGGCGTAATAATAAGCCACAACATCTCCCGACTTGTTGCAGGTAGGCGGCTGAATGGGAGCAGGAGGTATGTACATCGTCCGAAACGGGTTTATGCCAACGAAACTTCAGCTAAGCCACATGGAATAGTTGACAAGCTTTGCCCTACTAGGGGTTAGGGCAAGTAGTATTAGTAATAGTAGTAAGGTGACCAATGAGATAACAACTGGATTGCAAACTTTTGTGAACCGTCACATCCTGCACATACGGTGACCGGAGGTCATTTCTAACGACTTACTATTACTGGTCAGGACAGAATATACACTTCCATTAAATAGCAAAAGTGGCGATGGATAGGTCACACTCTCCAAAAAGGGTCGAACAACATTGCTCAACAGGCCCTCGATTGGAACCCGCAGGGAACCAACGCAAGTCGCTGTGTAAGACGACCTAGTAACACCAGGAGAAGATCGATTACGAGAGAGGGTGCCTCAATAGGCAAGTCGGGCAGTGAGCTGAAAGCGATAGCGATGAACAGGACGAGGTGAAAAGTAGGCGTGATTAATGCTCTATGCCCCACAAGGGGTTAACAGGAATCAGAGAGAGAGAGAGTAGTAGTAGCGAAACAAGCCCATTTTGAGACCCAAAGCCATTGCGAGTTTTTTGACAAAGCTCTGGCCTCAGAGCTGCCAGAGACGTGTAAACACTTGACAGAGTTGATGTCAGAGCGCTCTGTTGCAGTTTTCAAAGTTTTTTTTTTATCTAGAGTGTTAACACTCTGTCACTGTGGTTGTCAAGTATACCATTGTAATGAATCACCTGTAATGAACCATATTATGGTCTGGTAGTGCTGCTCCCACCGGCAGATCGATCCAGCACCTGATGAGTAGTGATCTGTTGGTGGTACGAAACTAGAGGCCGAGGGTCCCATTACACCCGGACCCAGGTGCGACCGCGTGGGCGTCTGATCCATTCGCCAACCATTCCATCCTTATCGACTATTTTTTTTATTCCCCATTTTCACCTCCTCTGTTTGTGTTGTGTTCCCCAGGCCTATGAATTTTTGTTAATATGTAAGGGACGATGGCAACGAGCGCCCACATCTCCCGAACTGAGCTACAGCAAGCATAGGCCGCTGTTTAGCTCGTTGAGGGGCCTTTTTCTTCGCCAGATGGAATTGCCCGACCTTCACGGTCATTATGCTACCTAAGGCTCTTTCCCCACGGGCATCTTCGGATGCCCACCAAACCGTCCGTTACACCATAGTTAATTATCTACGTGGAGAGTTTTATTGCAGGACCAACCAAACTCAATAAATAATCTCATTCCACTGGTGGCATTCTTAAAAAGTTTGTATGTATATAGTACGTACTCGGTTCACCATTTCTCAGGTCAAAGTTCATTTTATTAGGGGGATTCACGCTCCCTGTCGTATATGTTGTAAACGTCTTATTCGACGTAAACTTCTGTCATCTCCATAGTAAAATGACAGAAGCTCACAACTTTACGACAAATACGTTTACGACGTGAGCATGAATCCCCCTATTATACGAGTAAAAACCACTTAATGGGCGCGGTCTTGGAAGCCTTCTGATATGGATCTGACTTTTCTGTTTTCTCCTCTATGTGCTTCCCCCTCCAGTAAATTTAGTACAGACAACTGTCAATTTTTGGATCTGAGAAATATTCCCACAGACGGCATACACGGCCGTCTTGTCAAAAAAGATCTTGTTGTGTTTCTATCGGAATTAAAAAGCACCTGGTTCGTTCTTAACGTTTTATTCAAGTGAAGTCTTCTTCTTCTTCTTACACGTAATCATGACATTTGTGATTGGTTTCATAGCTTTCAGCTTATTAAGACATTACATCCCTCCTCTTTTTTAAATATAATCGTCTAGGTAAACCGGACGCCTTTTACTTCGAATGGGTCTGGACTCTGCTTGATTCTGGTTATCGACACTCTGGATTTCGACGATCGAATTGCTATTATCTTCGTGTTCGGTGTTATCATCTTCGTGTTCGGGGTTGTTTCCTCTCTCGGTATCGTCATTGGGATGACGATCGTTGTCTTCCTCGCCTGATGTCGTCACTACGCAAGGTAATTGATGAGCCATGGATATTGGGATGTTTGGGAAGCTTGGGTTAAGGTGTTTTTGTGGAATATTATGTTTGATAGGTATGGGTGTTATTTTTTTAAAGAACGATGCATTTCTTATTATTATTTCTGTTCCTCTTTGTGCTTTTATTTGTGTTCCGATTATTTGTGTAATTCGAAATGGTACTGGATTGTATGGAGGAGTAAGATCATTTGCCTTCTTTTGTTTGCACAAAACAAAATCTCCAACTTTAAATTCATTGTTCTGAGTGCGTCTCTTTATATTTGCTCTCTCGTTCTGCTCTTTCCTTTTGTTGAACTCGATTTGTGGGTCATATGGTTGATCATGTTGATTGAAGTTTTGTTGATTGGAGTTTTGTTGATTGTTGAGTGATGGCAAGTAAGTGTTGACTTCTCTTCCAAACATTAATTTGTATGGCGTTTGTTGTGTAGTTGAGTGTGGTGCACTTCTGTAGCTCATGAGGAATTCTTGTATTTGTTTTTCCATGTCCTGATTGGTTAATGCTGCGCACCGTAGAGCTTTCTTAAACGTTTTCACATATCTCTCCACCATGCCATTGGCTTCTGGCCAGTATGGAGTGATTCGGTGATGTTTGATATTTAATTCATCAAAAAAATTGTGTAGTTCTTTACTAGAGAATGGTGGTCCATTGTCACTTTTGATTGAGACTGGGAATCCAAAGTGAGCGAATTGTTTTCTAAGTATATTTATCAGTGATGAAGCGTTTGTTGATGGTACTGATTCTACTATAGGATATCTGGAAAACTCGTCCACCATGATAAGGAAATATTTTCCATTTGGAAAAGGACCAGCATAATCGACATCTATGCATTCCCATGGATTTGTTGCTTTTGGTACTGTCTGTATCGGGTCTCTTTTGACTTTGGGTGTTACAATTTGACATGCTTGACAATTTCGTATAGCGTCTTCTACTTTCGCGTTGATGTTAGGAAACCATACTTTTGTTCGTAAAATTTGTTTTGTTTTGACCATTCCCATATGTCCTTTATGAGCAAGTTCGATGACTTCTTTTTCTAGTTTGGTCGGTATTACGATTTTATGTTCTTTAAGAACGATTCCATCTGCAATGGTCAGTTGGTCTTTTATTTTGTTATATGGTTTGAGTTCTCTAGATTTCCAATTTGCTTTTCTGTTGGTGTTTATAGTAGTAATTAACATCTGTAGAGTACGATCCTGTTGTGTTGCTTGTTTGATCTTGTCCACTGAAATTTTAACTGGACAGCTGTCGTTTACTATATTGTTAATGAAGTGTTCTACACATTGCCTGCGTTCACGTTCCGCAACGTTGTAATTGCGGTAAAAATTTTCCCTCCACCCAACCATAAACTTTTAACCCGAACGACTTGTTTTGCAGTTGTCATGTATTAAACACCAGATAGCCGATTCGCTATTGGATTTCAAACAAAACTTCAATTAAATTCGCGACGGTTTCAGGAAAAATGAACAACACTGCAAAATCTCCACAAATTTCTGTTGCTCCGGTGTAAATAAGCATACAAGACGCCATGTAAAAATCAAGAAACCGAAAACGAAAATCCACACCACTGGCAGTCATATGCAATACGTCAACTAACAACTGTCAAATACGCTAATACCCCTTACCCCCCGGTTGACCGGAAATTAACCAGGAAAAATTTCTGGTCAATTTCCCCGATATGTGGTAGATCAAACGCAAACTGAAACGGACCGTCCACGAGCAAAATCAGTCGAACTGTTTGCATTTGCGTTTAAAACGTTGCGCGACCTGAACCCACTCATTGATTTTCTCTGCCTTGTTGTGAATGACGTGATAAGTAATCAGAAGGGTTTGATTTGCCTTCTTGGAATCTGATATCGAATTCATATTGTTGAATTCCGAGCAAAAGTCTTTCGATTCTTGCGCTGGTTGTTGCTCGTGGATTGTTCAAGATATGTATTAATGGTTTATGGTCTGTGTATAATACAAATCTGGATCCATACAGATAAATATGAAAATGTTTTATAGCCCATGTGATAGCTAACGTCTCTTTTTCTATATGACTGTATCTCTTTTCAGTGTCGGTCAATGTATAACTAGCGTAGGCAATAACGCTTATTTTGTTTTTGTCTAAGTGTTGTTGCGATAATATCGCACCTACGCCATGTGGCCCTGCATCTACATGTAATAGAGTTGTTTTGTTGGGATCAAAATATGTCAAGCGATTGCTATTCTTGACATCAACTTTTAATGTTTCGAATGTTTGTTGATGTTGTTTTGTCCATATAAATTCTTTGTTTGAATTCGTTTTAGTCAAATCATTGATGCTTTTCATTTTATTGGATAGGTTTGGAATGAATCTGGCTATATACTGTATCATCCCTCTGAAGCTTCTTACTTCATGTATGTTCGTCGGAGGCTCAAGATTTATTAACGCTTCTATTTTCCTGGGATCCGGACTATATCCTTCGGAGTTGAAAATGAATCCAAAGAATTCGATCTCATTTGTAGTGAGTATACATTTTGGCAAGTTGATTGTTAATCCATTTTTAAGTAATGTTTCTAATACTCTTTTTAGTGACTGGTCATGTTCCTGTTTGGTTTTGCCGTGTATCAAAATATCGTCACTGATGTTCAACACTCCTGGAATTCCAATTAACAGTTGGTGTATCCTATATTGAAATATTTCTGCTGCTGCATTTATGCCATATGTTAAACGTTTATACCGAAATAGACCTTTATGCGTTACAAATGTAGTTATTTTCCTTGACTTCTCATTTAATATTAGCTGATGATAGCCATCTTTGAGGTCAATTTTGCTGAACCATTTGGAACCATTTATTTGCAGTATCACTTCTTCCATAGTTGGTATGATATGCCTGTCGCGGATTATGGCTTTGTTAGCTTGTCGCATGTCTACACATATACGAATTTGATTTTTATCATGCTTTCTTGGTATTACGACAATAGGCGAAGCCCAAGTTGTGTGTCCAGTCGCTGGCTCTATTAAATCTTCCTTCATTAGACGTTCTAATTCCTTTTCTACTTTAGGTCTAACATGAAAAGGGATTCTTCTAAATTTTTGGATTGTTGGTTTAATTTCAGTGTTTATCTCTAAATTTACTTCATGGTTTAGTAACTTTCCTACACCTTGGACCAATTTTGGATACTGTTTTTCGATGTGTGTCTTGTTAATTGTAATGTTGTTGATAAAATTGATGTTTAATCGTATTATATCAAGCCCTATTGATGTTTCGTAGCTCAATATTGAGTCTGCATTGCCTTTTACGACATATACTGTTGATTTATGTTTATTGTTTTTAAAATCGAATAGTCCAATAAATTTGCCAATTACTTTTATGGGTGTTTTGGAGTTGTACGAATATATTTGAATGCCTTTTGCATTTTCTAATACTCCACCGAAAAATTGATTGAATGTGTATTCACTTATAACATTATCTGAACTACCCGTATCTACGATAAAGTTGATCAATTTCCCATTCAGCGCAAGTTTTACTGATGGTATGTTGTTTTTGTTTGAGCTGGTACTGAATATGCAAGATTGGTTCTCGTCACTGCTGGAATCGGTCGTTTCACTGCGATTGACTTTCCGAATGTTATTTGTTGCGAGCTTGTTTCCCGTGTCATGCTTCTGTCTGTTCGAATCTGATGTTGACAGACACACCTTTGCAAAATGGCCACTTTTTCCACATTTATAGCATGTAGTCTTCTTTGCCGGACATGTCTCTCGGCCGTTCTTATGCCACGATCTTCCGCAATTTTTACACATTTTATTGTTATTGCTTTGATGTCTGTTTGTTTTGTTGCTGTTTTTGTTGCCGTTTCTGCTTGTTGACGGTTGTTGATTGTTGAATTGCTGACTGCCTGTGTTTTTTTTTTTGATTTGATATAAATGTTCTTCGGTGTTCCGTGTTGACTCAATGGCTCCAACTTGTTGTGCAGTCACTTCCATCATTTTACCTTTTGCGAGGATGTTTTCGAGGTTAGGTTTTTCTGTCAATGCAAATTTTCTTAGGTCCGAATATCGTGTATATTGGATAATTTGCTGCTTAATTTCCTCTGATATGTTGGAGAAAGCGCATGTTTTCGCTAACTTAAGTAATCGGACGTAAAACTGGTCTATAGTTTCGTCCGGTTCTTGCTTACACTCTCGAAACTTGAAAATCTCGAAGTCTCGATTGACTCGCGGATTGAAATATTTGTTTAATTTTCTTTTAGTTGTTAAATATTGTTCGGGATTGGGGTTGGCGGGATTGATAGGATCTTCGGGAAGGGAGTCGAATAGCTCATGAACTTCCTCACCTGCATAGTGCAAAAGCATTGCTGATTTTCTGTTGTCGTCCGTGATGTTGGCCGCCACCAGATAATTTTCAAATCGCTTCAGCCATCTTTTCCACCTGATGCTGCTGTTGTTTGGGTCCTCGTGGAGATCAAATTTGGAAATTGGTGCTAATTCCATGTTGATCGGTGTGTTCCTCGTCGCCAATTTTGTTGTGTTTCTATCGGAATTAAAAAGCACCTGGTTCGTTCTTAACGTTTTATTCAAGTGAAGTCTTCTTCTTCTTCTTACACGTAATCATGACATTTGTGATTGGTTTCATAGCTTTCAGCTTATTAAGACATTACAGATCTGTCAAGTTTTTAATTTCAAAATGGAAAATTTAGTTATTGCGGAATTATTGGATGATTTCGGTGATATCCAAATTGTAAATAGTGTGCAAAGCATACTAAATATAGTGGGCGTTGCCATGGATAACAACATGACAAACGATTGGAGTTTGTTGGACGGGATTGAGCGCGAAAGCCGACCCAGAAATGCAAACTATTTCGAACAAACAGTTCCCCGATACGGCGACTTCCTATTCAAGGAGCGGGTTTGTAGGCTAAAGGCGCAGCAAACTACCACTAAACACTTCGCAACACGTTCTGCACGCTGGCTAACGGATGACTGGCTATGTTGCTTTGGTGACAGAGGCACCGGTGACATCTGAGAACTGTCAAAATTGCTGATTTTAGAAATTGACCGGAAAAATATTCAGATCCAGAGGGGAAATTGTCAGATCCAAAAGCGACAGTTGTCTGTACTAAATTTACCGGAGGGAAAAGCAAACGGAGGAGAATTTGAGAATTCTCAAACCCTGATCCACTCGCAGGAACGCAGCCATTGTCTTGCGAAATAACCTTTAGCCCACACAACTCTATCCACTTGCTTTCTTTTTTCTTCTTCCTCCATTTCCAATAATAAATAAACTAGAATTTACTCCGCTGCTGACCGTGGTACTGACACCACCAACTGTCAGAGAAATTGTGCCAGATTTTTCTCTTTCGTGTAAACGCCAGACCTCTGTGGCCCCTCTGACTTAAGAGCTCTGTTAAATTTTTTTTAGCGTGTACAAAGGCCTTTACCAGTACGCATTTAGGTTATGTGTTCAGTTCAATTCGATTTAAATTTCCTCTCTTTGGCGGCAGTTATTTCCAACTTTTTAACCACCTTCCTTTTCACATCGAAATCCGTTACACATTCCTTAAGTTGGCACCAACAGTCTGCCTGCTGCCAAAAATCTCTCCACAAAATTTTGTTTTCGCGCAGTTCACCCCCACAACATCAGGACACACAGCTCCTCGTGCTCAGTGCGAAAGCGGGGGTTAGGCTAGTATCGATTGCCGCTTTCGCCGCTTGCTAGGCATGACCAAACGAAAGGATTCCACATCGTCCTTTTGTTGAACACATATTATATCGTTCCACTCTATTCCCGATGTACAATGCCAACTTATGTACATTGATGAAGGAGTAACTTTTGACATCACTTCTGGATAGGGGATGTAATGGACTTTGCACCCTGCGCGCTTAACAGAGCAGTCCTCTCGTCAAATCCACCATCCACACACGTTCGTTTAGTTTTTCAGTGACTGTTTTTAGGGCGGTTCCGTACAGTAAAGACTCTCCGTGGCCGTGCAAAACGGGTCTGTAGAAAACGGCTGGAAAATAACATCCTGGCAAGGAAAAAAAGGAGCCGCGGTAGTGAGCCTGTTGTACGTTTCGCAGTGCGACAATTTGTCGGGTGCTCGAGTGAAAACGGTGAGTGTGCCGCAGGTTCGCGTGAAAAATCACGGATTTCAGTTTTTTTCGGGGCTGCCGTATAGTCCGGGAAAGGGCAATTCGCGAGGCGCGAGTCCACCGAGGTTTGGGCGAAGTGAGAGTCAAGCGGGCGGTTGAAGTGTGTGTGTGTCGCGGTGTGTTCACCGGGGGAGAATGAACGAAATAAATAAACGAGCGGACGACGGAGCTCCTGGTGCGGCTGGGCTGTACATTTCGCGAATATCCTGAATCTACGGAGGTACACATATTATGGAAAGTGTGTGTGGTTGCTGGACCGCTACGTGTTCCTGTTAATTACAGCAGGTGCGGCTTGACCGATCGACCAAGTGGCCAACGAAGTGACTCGTTATGGTTAAAGAACGGAAGGATGCCTGTCACGAAAAGTAATTATCCGGTTGTTTTGCGTTAAACGTTATTTTCCCGTGTTTCATCCTTTTCGAATTACACAGGAAGTCGTTGAAATTCCACTTTGTGGATTACCATGCAAGTGAGACAGTGGATTTATTTGTCGCGACAACACACGGGTTCGTGCTGCATGGAAAATTCGCTTTTCACGTAATCGTTCCGGAGCTTGCACGAGATCCTGTCGACAAAACGACGAAAAGAGGCAGGGGATCGGTGGGGGGTGTTGAGCGACCGACGGAATAACCGACCCACAACGATTTCTCCTTCGGTGTGTTCTTCGCCTCGTGTGTCGCGTTGAATTCATCCCCTGTCCGTTCCGTTCTGTGTACTCGCTGTTTGTATATTGTCATTGTGTGTGTCCTGTCGTAGTGTAGTTTTCCGGGAGCTTGGCAATTTTATGCAATTTTACACGCGACTATGACGATCGGACGATTTTTCCTCCGGTTTTCCTGCAGCAACAGCCGATAAGAGGGTCTTCGTTACATGGATGCGGCAAATCTAGTGGTCGTAACGGAAATTTGACCGTATTTCTGCCAAACGGACAGTTGTTTCGCGATGCTCGTACTAGTGTCCTAGGTGCGGTTCCTGCTATATATGCCATCGTCCCGTCGTTGTCCTCGTCGGTGTCCGGGAAGTGCTGGTCGTGTTGAGAAAGTGTCGTATGTGTTGACTTTTGTACGACGCGGCGGCTGTGTTGTCGGGGGGATTGGTGGCGAAACGAAAAGGATCCTTTCAGTGCAAAAAAGGATTGAACGGTCAAAGTCGTCGAACGTCAAGGATACACAGTCTAGAAAAATGTGCTCGGCCCGGGATTTTTGACGGCAGCAGGACGAAGGTGGGACCATAAATGAACCTACAGTGACGGGATAGCGATAGGTGTTGAGTGTTTTTTTTTATTGCAGGGAAACCGCGTATTGTATATACATTTTACCGTTTGCGTTGTTGATGTGTAAGAATTTTGAAAATTATGAACAAGATGTGGGGTGAAAACATTAAGCTGATGAATCAGAATTTCCGCGATTTAAGATGAGCCCGTGGTTTTCAGTGTTTTGTGTGAATAGACTTTGAAGTGTTTTTGCGGGATATACATAGCATAGAAGTGTTTCGCTTAGATTAGATTTAATACCCTTCCTTTTATGAATATTTCCCAGAATTCCCTGTTTTTTATGGTCATTTGAATGCAAGTATGTATGTACAGGGTTTATGTGTGTCATTGGATTGCTTCACTTTTTTGAGGATGATAAGAGCAATTAGTGCACGATAGTACCTTCAGGCCGATCAGCTTGCAACAAACCTTCTGAAAATCTGATAAATGTTCCGAAAGCTGGAACAGACGATAACTTGAAAATTCTCTATCCCTACAGGCGACAATAAGATCGGGAAGAAGGAAAAGTATGTTTTATTAAAAAGTAAATATACATTGCAACATGATTTTGCTACTAATTTTCGAAGCAACAGATTGACTGATACTGGTTGGCTATTGTATCTAACCTAAATACCTCTTACCTTATTTTCTACATGCCTTATCACGAGCATGCGACGGCTACCTACCGGCTCAAGACTCACTTCACATAAACCTGAAGAAAACCGATCCACTTGTACCATGTTCGATTTCGAGTTGGAGTTGGACAGTAATGATGACGCTAAGTGTTTCAGAGTACATAGTTGAAAATCCGCCGGTGCACATGTAACGCTGCGTCTCCAGATAAGTTTTGATTAAGCCGGGCCAGACACACTCTAACATGATCACAGTGGACAATTCTCTTCGAATGTGTGTGAAGTTTCTTGAGCCATTCGCCTGAAGATCGTGATCCTCAAGCGATGCGGTAAGTTTTCCTCCGAATGGGTGAAGACACCTTACACAGAGTTCGAGCTCGTGTTCGATAGTACATACATACATATGTATGTACATATGTGGCCGGGCTGAGATAATACAGACTGATGCTGCGCCCTATCACTTTATATTCACTGAAACGCCGATAGGTATCAAAGAGATAGGATTGGAAAAGACTTGGCGTCAGACTTGCAGTTGCTAGCATGCACTTATCCGCACCGTCTTTATACTGACAAGCTCGGAGCGCCATGGGAGTTCTATTGGTACCCACAGGCAGTTGTTGTTTGCGCCGAGAATCGAACCTCCATTCACTAGATCGTAGAGCGGTGACCGAACGAGAGGGTCCACCAAGTCGCGTGTTGTTTGCGTAATGTGTGTTTTTTGCTATACACTATACTCGATAGATACGCAAAAGAACGCGCCTATAGAAGAAGAAAGGGTATCGCGATCTGTACTATACCGATGGATCTGCTTGGCTGTTAAGGTTGATCAGTGCAACAAACGTAAGAATAAGCCACAATCTTTCCTGGTTTGTCACACAATGCAGCGGCTAAATGGGCAACATATGCATTATCCTAATTTTAAGAGGATTCAGCAGAGGTAGCATTAGCTCCTCGCTCCTGCTGACTGAAAACCTTTTATTATGATTCAGGAGCTGCAGCGTCCCTTGACCTGAGCTGGTTGTTCCCGAGATTTGGCAAAAATTTTGTTTTAATCTGAACCAAATTTCCAAATCTTAACACGTCGATGTTCCCCTGTAGTGCGGCGTAAGAAGAAGCCACAATCTTTTCCAGTTTGTAGTAGCAAGCGACCAAACCAACAAGATATGTATGACTGCAACTTGCATCATCCGAAGTCTATTTTAGGCTAGTGAAATATTAACGAGTAGAATTAGTTGACGCGCAGGGCGTTAAGACAAAGTAGTTGTAACACCTCGGAGGGTCTGATGATGCTTGTGACGGGGACTTCGAACCTTATTTCAAGATCTCTCGTTGGATGAGTCGAGCAGTACTTTTATTAAAGGAATTCCCGAAGAAATGAAGTATTCGAGGGTTCCTGCCTAATATGAATTTCCCTGGATGGCTTTTGTTCTTTTTAATAACGATGAAATGTTAGAATAAACCCAATATCTACCGATTCCAGCTCCATAAGATTGTCTCTGCACTTAGATCGAACACAACTTCACTGTCGATTTGAGAAAGAATTGTCAAGTCATCAGCATAATTTCTAGCGTAATATAGAAACATGTGCGAGCCCTTCAAAATTTTCATGTATTTTGCTGATAATTTATAAGAAGTGTCTCTTCGATACGGCAGCGGTAGTTTAATGGGTAGGACGTCGCGCAACCAAGCAAGAGATCGCAGGTTCGATTCCAATCACGATCATATTGAAGCGGCTGTTTTACTCGCCGGCATCCGATTCAACTAAGTTCCGTTTGTCACCTTCAAGTTATTATCTCTTCGTCAGTGTCGACCTTAACTATAGCGCCTTGTTCAACTAATAGGAAATCGCTCGTAACCTTTTAGCATAGTCCTTAAAAATCCACATTAAACACTTAGTCCATTGTGCTCCTCATTTGTGGAAATGCTTCACCAAAATTGATAATCAATCTAATAGATACGTTTCTGTTTCATCTGTCTTTGTGCTGTTAAAACTAAAACTTATAAATAAATTGTCGAATACGGATCTATTAATATTGGTTTTATGTTAAAACTAAAAATCAAAAATATGATTACAAGTAAATTGATCAGTCATCAGACACCTGCCATCTATCGCCAGTCATACGATATCAGTTCGATATACCTTAAGGCTTTTTTTATCCAAGTTCAAGCAAAATTTTCTGTAAGAAACAGAAGAAAAATCTGCGCTCAATGTGGGGTCGGTGTGATTTGCGTGGTTGATGAAACCGAAATGGTCAATCGAATAGCCGCGCTGTAGCGTAAGTCACAAGAGTCTACGACGGGAACCATTTCAAACTTTACCTAACTAATCTAAGGTCGGCCATTTACGTTCCGGTATACCGGAGAGGTATACCTGTGCAGTCATACCGGAGCGGGGTGACCGGTAGCGCAGTATGTTGAGGCATCAGTCTCAAGTTTGGCTACCGGCGTTTCGGGTTCGAATCCCGTCCACGACGACGTTCGTGGCCATGGATGTGCAGGAGGTGCGTGCTGGCAACTGCTGTTCTTCGCAACCAGTTTATCCCGACGAAACGTCAAAAACCGAAAATATTATAGTTTGTGCCCAATATGGGACTAGTGTGGTTTTATCTTGTCGATGAAAGTTAAATGGGTAAGCCAGTAGGTGCCCGTAGGCTGTTAGTAACATGGCTATCCTTTGATTTTTAAAATGCAAATAAGAGATTTGACTCCCAGCTCAAACGCAGTCTGCACATATGGAAGCGCCAGGCCAGGCCTACTCCTCGTAACAGAGAAATCAGTCTTGCTCTACTACATTGCGTGGCTCTCCCTCCAGGGGAACACTCGTAACGGACCGGACCATCCGAAGATGGCCGATGTGGCGAAGCCTAAGGTGGCATAATGACCGTGAAGGTCTTGTCAAACCATCTGGCGAAGAAAAAACGCCCCTCAACGAGCTAAGCAGCGCCCTATGCTTGCTGCAGCTCAGTTCGGGAGACGTGGGCGGGGTTTTCGCCGCTCGTTGTCCCTGGCCCTTGCGTATTATCAGAAATTCATAGGCCTGGGAAGACAATACAAACAGGGGAGGCAAAAATGGGGAATAATAGAAAAAATGGGGCGATAAGTATGGAATGATTGGCGCACGGCTCAGATGCCCTCGCGCTCGCATCGGGTTCCGGTTGTAATAAGACCTTCGGCACCACCGTATTTCGCGGGAAATAAATAAGGGATAAGTTAATTTGACACAAGTAAAAAAAAATGAAATATATTTTTTGGCATATTCATATAAAAAAAGTTAATCAGTTACTCGCACAAAGCAAAAACGGCGCTGCGCTTTGAATTTTTCGAAGTGAACATATTTACTAGTTTCTCTAAATCTAGATTTATTTTTGCAAATAACGGGTTCCGAATTCAAATGACCTAATCAAGAACTGACCATAATTCCTTCACAACATTAATTCCTTTCTAACTGCTTCCCTTTTTTCATATTAAATTCACAGTTATGTTACTATTTTTTTTTTAATTTGAGCTCTATTATTGATACCTCTTTCTAGATAACATAACGTACGTAGTTTCGATTGAACGAAGATTTTCAATAGTTAAAGTGTCGAATTGTCGTGCCGTGTCGTCTATCATACTCCAGTCTTAGGTTTTCAATTTGTTTGTCGTTCGTTAAGTGAAATATGTATTCAAATATTGTACCAGAAAAAAAAGTAACAAAAAATCTACTAATAGTAAGATAGAAACCCTAACTAATTAAAAAAAAGAAGTGTAGGAAAATAGAAAAATATGTATAAAAATATTTGAGTGTGCCTTTTACATAATAGAAGACCAAAATTGGTGAAAGTTCGAGCATGAACCTGATGTGCTGATGTGTGAGAGAAGAAAGCGACTCGACAACAAATGCCGACGAAGGAACAATGGATTAGCATACGCTTAGAGGTAAGTGGAGTTCACTTAATTCATGTTTATAAATTTAATTAGGGAAAACGAACAATATCCTTATTATTTAGTTTACAAAACAACTAGCTATGACAATCACTGCATCAGCCTCTTGCAATCTATTTAAACACTGAGGCATTTGTATCATACTTTTCAGTTCGTCCCATATATTTATTCATATAATGGACGGGCTTCGTTCGTCCATTTGTTCGCACACTTTTCGTCGTCCAATCTCAACTGAATCGGATGTAGCTTCCTTGAATGACCCTAAGCACGACCTGGTGCGGCATTTTTGATTATCGACTTGACTTACGGAACACTTTGTTGTGTTCAAATCACAATGTTTCGCGCTTAAGCTTTTTTTATAATTCGTTCCTCCGGACATTTTAAACAAATACGGTACGAAGCTTCCTTGAGTGATTCGCATCACCACCCGGTGACGTTTTGGTGGTGCTGCAGCTGCGCATCAGGGCCAAAGGACCACTTCATCATGAAATAAGAGAGAAACTAATCCTAGCAACCTGGGTGGGCATCGATCGCCTGAGCCAGAACATCTTGTCTCCCCGCGTTTTCGCGGAAGTTCCAGAGGTGATGTACGTCATCCCTCTTGGTATTTTCTTTCGCCTTTCATCTGCTGTAACGCTTAGTTCAGCATGACTTTATTTTGCGTAAATTTGATTTTCTTGGTCCATGTGTCTGCGTGATCTCCGGCAAACGCTTGACATCTATAATGATAACGGTTAGAGTCTGAGTTGGTCGCTAACGGACTCTATAACTCCCGGCACCAAGCAAGCCTGCCAGCATGCGTCGATTGACCAAGTTGGGTAAGAAGTTTTGACATTTTGATGTCTGACAGGCCTTCACGGCGCCACCGCAAGGCTGATTTACAATAGGAAAAAAAGTGTAAAATACTTCGGCAATAGAACCCACGATCAACTAGTTGGGACGCTAAGCGACATAAATTGACGCCACCTTGCAAAATATGATAGAGAAATGCCGTTTGGAATTATAATTAATGGTCCGCATACATTCATTTTAAGAGATGGAGCCATCTTGTACCCCGCAGCAGAGCGGCTGTGCGGGCGAAAAACCGCGAAATTTGAGCCCTTTTTTTTAATATTCTCCTCATAATTTGTAAACGGTGCCTCGGATCAGAAAACTTAATAGGATGTAAATTAAAGAGCGTCAAATTCTACATCCAATGCATTGCTCAAAGCTGAAATTTGGTTTAGTAGTATAATCAAAATCGATAGTCGAGTTTGAGGCTTTGCTGAAAAATCATACTATATCGCTTTTCAAGCTCACATATCTCTGAAACCAATGCTACAAATGGAAAAACTCAGTAAGGAAAAGTTGAAGATACTTCTATTTCAAGTTCAACTAGCCCAATACTTTTCAAATTGACCCGTTTTTAGTGTAGTTGTGAGTGAAAATGCAGACATGACTTTTTAGCGATTTGAGCCTGAATAGCTATATCTCGATAAATATAACAGCTAAAAGCTTTGGTTTAGCCTCAATTCGTAGATATTTTTACCTTATTTATAAAAGTTTTGCTAAAAAAAGCTTTTAACTTATTTAATAAAAAAAAATCTTTTTAATTAATACCAAAATCTGGAGAATTGTGAATATCTTTTGAACTAATGATCGTTCGGAATTGCGGTTGATTTCATTCGACTCAGAATGACCGAACACATTAAGAATTAACCTAGAAGTGGAATAAAAACTTTTTATTTTGAACTTATTTAGTAAACAATTTATTTAACTAATAATAAAAATCTGAAAAAATATGAATATCTTTTGAACTAATGATTGTATGGAATTGCCTTTAGTTTCATTCGACTCAAAATGACCAAACACATTAGGAAGAAGACTTAAACTGTCATCAAAGCTTTTTATTATCAACTTATTTAATAATAATAATAAAAAAATCTGGAAAAATGTGAATATCTTTTGAACTAATTGTCGTATGGAATCACGATTGTTTTTATTCTACTTAGAATGACCAAATATATTAAGAATCAACCTAAAACTGGCATAAAAGCCTTTTGTTTTTAACTTACTTCACAAAAAAGCTCATTTAATGAATTAAACAATCTGGAAAAATGTAAATATCTTTCGAACTAATGATCGTTTCGAATTGTGGTTGGTTTCATTCGACTCCGAATGACCTAATACATTAAGAACCATACCTAAAACTGGCATAAAGCTTTTTATTTTCAACTTTCTTAACAAAAAAGCTCATTTAACTAATAAAACAATCAGAAAAAATGTGTATATTTTTTGAAATAGTGGTCGTATGGAATTGCGGTTAATTTCATTCGACTCAAAATGACCAAATACTTTAGGAATCAACCTAAAATGTCATATAACTTGCTTGAACTTTGAAATTACGGAGGAAATTAAATCATTTAATTAACTAATTATTTAATTAATTAAATTAGTCTAACAAAAAACTTAGCAAAACTTTTATAAACATGGTTAAAGTATCTACGAATTAAGGCTAAACCAAAGCTTTTAGCTGTTATATTTATCGAGATAGAGCTATTAAGGCTCAAATCGATAAAAAACCATTTCTGCATTTTCGCTCGCAACAACACTAAAAACGGGCCGATTTAAAAAATATTAAGCTATTTGAACTTAAAATAGAAGTATCTTCAACTTTTCCTTACAGAGTTTTTCCATTTGCAACATCGGTTTCCGAGATATGTGAGCTTGAAAAGCGATATAGTGTGATTTTTCTCCAAAGCCTCAAAAAGTAACGTTTTTCGACTATCGATTTTGATTATACTACTAAACCAAATTTCAACTTTGAGCAATGCATTGGATGTAGAATTTGACGCTCTTTAATTTACATCCTATTAAGTTTTTTGATCCGAGGCACCGTTTACAAATTATGAGGAGAATATTAAAAAAAGGGCTCAAATTTCCGGTTTTTCGCCCGCACAGCCGCTCTGCCGCGGGGCTCAAGATGGCTCCATCTCTTAAAATGAATTTACGGGGACCAACAACAATCACACCAAATGGCATTTCTCTATCGTATTTTGCAAGGTCAAATCGCTTAGCGTCCCAACTAAACTGTTCACAAGTCGGACCCACTAACCACCAAGTGAACGAGCCTGTCAAAATTTTTTAGCTTTGTGTAACATTATGTAAAATAAAAATTTCTGAGATTGTATCACAGCGACGCGTGCGCCGCCTCGAGTACGTGGTAGTGATGACAAATTAATTTTTTTCGATTCACTATCCATCGATGTGTGATCGTGGGGTCTATATGACTTTATCTAGCCAAGAAGCAAACGAAATTGTGCGTTGATATATGCACCGAATGTTTTTTAGACCTTACTTTAAGTATATCACCACAAATCTCCTGATGATTTTGCTGATGATGTCTTCGAGTATTTCATTAACGACTCGTTCTTAATAAGCACTTCGAAGATATATTGGAAAATGTCGTCAGCTATAACTCATTGGTATATGGTAGAGCTTTTCTCGTTTATTTAATCGGGATTTATAGATACATTTAAGTACTTTACATATGAAGGAGTGGTAGGCGTTCTCTTGGCCTGCTCATGCCCATTTTCAATACCAACCAACTAGATCATAATGCGAATATTTTACCAAAAGGCTCTAGCTTCATTCTATCGAAAGTTACCGTGCGAACGGATAGACAGACAGACAGACAGACGGGCAGACAGACAGACATGGCTAAATCGAATGAGGAGGTGACCCTGACCATTTATATATATACATTGCTATACCTCCGGAGCCTCCTTTAAGGTGTTGCATATTTTCATCGTTCGAGTTCGTGAACAACTTCATTTACCTGGGTTGCAACTTGTCAAGGGACGCCAACGAAACTGACGAAATCAAGCGACGGATACAGTTAGCTAATAAGACTTTTTTCTCGGTTCTCCCCATAATGAAATCGAAGCATGTGCACAGAAACACGAAGCTCCGCGTGTACAAAACCATTATACGACCAGTGCTATGCTATGGCTGCGAAGCATGGACTCTAACTCAAGCCTCCGAAAACATGCTAGACACTTTTGAACGTAAGGTTCTACGGCGAATTTTCGGGGCTGTTTGCGATCGAGATGGATGGCGCATCCGGTACAACCATGAGTTGTATGAAATGTACGATGAGCTGCAAGTCTCGAAAATCGTTAAACTACAACGACTTCAATGGGCAGGGCATGTACAAAGAATGGACGATGATCGCATGCCTAAGAGAGTAATCAATGCAGAACGAGTCGACGGAGCGAGACTGCGAGGACGACCGAGATCTCGTTGGGAGAGCTCAGTAGGTGTGGACGCCGCGCAGCTGCTGGGCTCCCAAAATTGGAGGACGCGGTCACGTGACCGAGATAATTGGAGGACAATGATCCAGGCGGCCAAGGCCCGACGTCGGGCTGTCGCGCCACGATGATGATGATGATGATATTTTCGTCGTGACAAAAACAATATACCCTATACTGAAAGTCTAGGGTATAAAAAGAGATATGGCCAGAACCATGGCAGGTTAGTGCTGAAATAAAATTATGTAGGTACGAATAGCATTGCCGCTTCCAGTGGCCCTTCAATTACTCTGACACGCCATTGCATTCAGGTCAATTCTCGTATCTCCTGGATTTTATCCCTCAATGATCACTGCGATCTGCGCCACGAGTTCTTAGGACATTGAGCATTACAGCTGGGTAATTTTTAATGTTATCAAAGGTTAGAATAAAGTAATTTTTAGTGCATATTCATACTTTATACATATTGAATTTCCTTGGAGCAAAACCCCTCCCTGAATCAAATCCTGTCTACGCCCATGGTTGGGTTCCCTCGAGTATTTTTCGGGAACATTTCTAAATTAGGGATGCATCTACTAATAGCCTGAATGGCGTTCAGTTTCTGCGCAGGTTCAAATTCGACTGAAGGCAGTAGTCTTTTCGATAAAAGAAGATTTACATGTCGGACTAAGAGCCCACTCAGCTGTTAAATGAGTACACATACACATTGATGGCAAATAACTTGGTTAAACGTTTTGCTGATCATACAGCCTCTAAGTACACCGTCACGATCTAGTAAATGAGATGATGCAAATTAGTAGTCTGGATGGCGCAACGGTTAGCACGTTCGCCTTCAACGCACTGGGCCCCGGTTCGATTCCGGGGATTTACGTGTCGGACTATGAGCCCACTCAGCTGTTAAATGAGTACCCATTATGGGGTAAATAACTCGGTTGAGCGTATTGCTGATCACATACCTCTGCACAAAAAAACCGTCACGATCTAGAAAATGAGATGATGCTAACTCATCTCGAGGCCGTGGTTCAAATTGGACTGTTGCGCCAGTTATTTATTTATTTAAATTAATCTCGATGGTTTGGACTTTTGCGCCGTTGATACACCGAATTGATCGTCCTGGATTTCTAGTCACTTTTTTCCACATTTACATCGCTTGTGCCACCGTAGGAATACAAATAATCTTGGGTGTAGGAGTGGAGTTTCACTGAACCCCATCTTAAAAAGTTACTAGGATACTCAGAAAGACAAAACTCCAACAAATAACCAGATCCGTGGTATGCCATGAATGAGACAACGACTCTCACCCTGTTATCAGCGAATATGGTAGATACCATCGAAAGGAGAGTTCTCGGAAGAGACATTGGAACGGTTCGCGGTAGTGACCAATGTCGAAATACGTACAACAGTAACGTGCACGAGATATATGTATAACGACGCAGAGGTCTCATTAAGCTGCAAAAACTGCAGTTGGCTGGACAATTAAAGCAAATAATAAAGAAAAGCATTCCAGGTTCAAGAGGCGCTCCACGAACTTTGTAGACGAAAACATCATACATAAACGGCTCGGCTTCCAAAACTGGAGGACGCGATGCTACCGAGAAGACCGGAGGCGACCGCTATCAAAAGCCAAATGGCGAATACCAGGGAATCCTTTCAAAAATCAACTCATAAAATTCAACATCTTCAGATTCACAAAGATTGTTTATTAAATAGAAAAATACTAAAAATAGGCAGCTCATAATCAAAAATATAACTTGAGTACGGTTCACAAAATTATATAATTGGAAATCATTTGGCTAAAAATGACTCAAATTGGCATTTCCTTGAATTACATTTTCAACAGGACACGTTTAGTGCACACTTCACCCAGTTCATCGTCACATGCCACCAGGCGAGGTGGATTCGTCAAGTGCCACAAGCTCAATTTCGCGTCGAAGCTCATTGAAGTGCCCATGTTGTGGAATCCATGCGAGGATGATGAAGCCAGGCGGGTGGACGAAGGACTCACTCATCGCCGTGCAGGATTGATGACGACAATCGTATACACATAGTACTCCGAATTCCTCCATATGTGTGTGATGGAATAAGTTACGTCAAAGTTTCAAACATTCAACATGCCACAAACAAAATGTCTAGACGCTTGTAATCTCTTCTCTTGTTCCGTTCACCACCTGTACAATTTGCTTTCTATTCAGTTTGGTCCATGAGCTGTGTGCCGCAACAGAAACTCGTTGCCATTGTTTTCGATATTCCAAAATGCCGAGGCAATTTAATCCTTTTCTTGTCCTAATTGCTTGTACTGTAACGAATGCTGTGAGACGATGCCAAGGCTCGAGTTGGTACGGCGAAGGAAGACAGAGCCTTGCCTTGTGACCCTCCATTTGGTATTTCCTGACAAACTAATATCCTTGTCATCAGCCTTGGTGTTGTGATGGCTCCCGGAAGGGTGCCGGCCACGCCATGTGAAATATAACGAAGGAAACACTGGTCCAAGGCAAGGACATACGCTGCTATGGTGTTTGTTATATCGGCGCGGGAGAAGCAGCAGGAACAAATGGACCGTTGAGCCTACAGCCGATTCCTAAACATTTGCTACGATTTTTTTTCTCTTGCTTTTGTTTAGTATAATTAGCAAAGGTTGCTTGACGAGCGCATGCGCCTCGTTGAGTTCTCCAATCGGGAAGAAAGCTCAGACGGCGTTCGTGTATGATTCCTGCTCGTTCGTGGAGACTTTCCATAAGCGTATATATGAGTTGGTGGCAGGAGTTGTTTTTCGACCAGTCCAGGGGGCACTGAGTGGCGGATGTTGTGGAAAGGGATGCTACGACTCGTGAAGCTGGCGGTGGCTATTGTGTCCTTTTCGGGAAAAGAATCGTGGCTTCGTTGTGTCCTATGCGGAATCTTCGGAGTCCCTTCAACACACGGAGCGGGGGAATGCAACGTTAACTCCGGACAACGAAGAACAGCTGCAGACTGAATGTCTACTCGATTTTCCTGATACACTCCCGTATCCTTGCGTGCTTTTCCGAGGAATTGTGTGCCTTCACACACGTTTATGTACGCGCTAAGGTGTGGCATCGCGACAACGGAAACTTTGAACAATGACTTTAACTATCCACCTATTGCTGCTTTAATGTGAGTGTGTAATTCCAGCGAAGTAACTTGGTACTTTTCTGCATGATGGCCAGATTGATTGACATTGAAGACATGAAGTGAGAAGGACCTTTGTAAAGTCTCTAACAGTCCTAATGTTGATTTGCTCATAAAACGTGCCACCTTAGTGTCCTTCGTCACTTTTCGATCCGTGTCTCAGTCCTTACAGATGAGCTAAAACCACGCACTTTATGAGATTGCATTAAACTCGAATTATTGCGAGAACCGAATGTGGACGACTCTATTTCAGGACCATTAGAATCCGCTCAAGTCTGCTACGAACGAGAGGAAATTACAAATTTTACGGATGCCGTATAATAAATGACTTTGTTTGCGTAGGTTGCGAGGCACCCCGGGGCCATATCAGGGTCTGTTCGACGATTTTCTGGATAATAATTTTCATACATAAATGGCGAATTAATTTGTTCCTGTTCTTCCTTTCCGTAACTCCTCCTCGGCTCTGTCTCACTTCTTATCCGGCTATTGCCACACGAAAGCTTTAAAGAAAAATTAAAAGGGAAAGTGAGTGCCATTTTTTCGACAGCCATTAAACGACGTTAGGAATCAATTGCCGAATCAACTTGATTCCCTTTTGTTGGTGAGTCTCCCCCATTGCATTTGTTTAGCGCAGTATACGTTAACACTAAATCCAGGTTCCTCTTGGCTGTTCGGATGTCCGCGCGGTGTTCAGCAAAATCCGGGGGTTGTTCTCGTTGGGAGGCAGGTACGGATGTTCGTCCTGAATTTTTTTTGTCATGACTACAACAAAAACAATAAGGAAATCGTAAAATCCAGAAACAGTACAAATGAAATAAACACTGAACATCGATTTTATACTTGCCATATGACGTCACGGAACGCGGGGAAGTCTAGGGTGGCTTAAGAGGTTAAGTACAGGGAATGTCGCAAAGCAGGAAGGACAGAGATGATTGAGGAGGGTGGAAAGTAGGTCAGCTGATGCGATGTAGCGTCGAGAGTAAATAGTTGGTTTTTTATTCGTGCGAACTTCAGCAGGAATTAGCACTCTTGTTCTTTAGAAGAGTTGTGGATGGATGGCCGGTTATGAAGAAAGTTTAAGCTGGAAGTTGGTTTTAATATAGCAATAAGATTTTATATTACTTTATATTACAAGGTCAGTATCAATCTAAGGCTGTGTCCTGTGAGTAGACCTTTTTTTCATCATCATCGTGGCGCGACAGCCCGACGTCGGGCCTTGGCGCAGCAGCTGCGCGGCGTCCACACCTACTGAGCTCTCCCAACGAGATCTCGGTCGTCCTCGCAGTCTCGCTCCGTCGACTCGTTCTGCATTCATTACTCTCTTAGGCATGCGATCATCGTCCATTCTTTGTACATGCCCTGCCCATTGAAGTCGTTGTAGTTTGACGATTTTCGAGACTTGCAGCTCATCGTACATTTCATACAACTCATGGTTGTACCGGATGCGCCATCCATCTCGATCGTAAACAGCCCCGAAAATTCGCCGTAGAACCTTACGTTCAAAAGTGTCTAGCATGTTTTCGGAGGCTCGAGTTAGAGTCCATGCTTCACAGCCATAGCATAGCACTGGTCGTATAATGGTTTTGTACACGCGGAGCTTCGTGTTTCTGTGCACATGTTTCGATTTCATTATGGGGAGAACCGAGAAAAAAGTCTTATTAGCTAACTGTATCCGTCGCTTGATTTCGTCAGTTTCGTTGGCGTCCCTTGACAGGTTGCAACCCAGGTAAATGAAGTTGTTCACGAACTCGATGTTGAGGTCCCCCACGTTGATGCTCGGTTGTGCAGGTGTCCTTGTCACCGATTGCATCATTATTTTAGTTTTACCCTCGTTAATACGTAATCCAACTTCCTTTGCAGCGGTATCGAGCGTATGCAGAAGTTCTTCTGCGTCAGCCAATCTTCGGGACATGATGTTGATGTCGTCGGCGTACGCTGCTAATTGTGTCGACTTGATGAGTAGCGTCTTGCTGTTGTCCATATTCATGGCCCGAATAACGTATTCCAGTGCTAGGTTGAAGAGCGTCGGTGCCAGTCCATCGCCCTGTTTCAAACCAGTGCGTGTTTCAAATAGATCAGTAAGTCTATTCTGGATCCTGACTTGTGAGACGGAGTTGGTCATCGTCATCTTTGTCAGTCGCACTAATTTTGCCGGTATCCCAAATTGCAGCATGATGTTGTACAGTACTCCACGATCGATACTGTCGTATGCCTGCTTGAAGTCGACAAAGATTTGGTATACGTTTACGTTGTATTCCCAGCACCTCTGGAGTATCAGTTTGACTGAGAAGAGCTGATCGGTTGTGGAGCGACCAGGTCTGAAACCGCTTTGATATTCGCCAATGACTCGTTCTGCGTACGGTTTTATTCTATTTTCCAGAATTTTCGTCAAAATTTTATAGGACGTACAAACTAGTGAGATGCCCCTGTAATTCTCACACCGCAGTTTATCTCCCTTTTTATGAATTGGACAGATGATGCTGCTGCGCCAATCGTCTGGGATCTCCTCGTTCTCCCATACTCGCAGGAGTAATTGATGTATGGCATCAACTAGACTCGTTCCACCGAATCTTAGCAGTTAAGCTGGGATCTCGTCAGCGCCCGGCGCTTTATTTCGTTTTAGTGACCGCAACGCGAGATCAACTTCCTCTACTGTCGGGGGTTGAATGGGTGGGCCTAGATCAACAATATCGTCGAGAGCTGGGGATGTTAGATGGTCGGTTTAGAAGCTCTTCAAAATAAGAGGCCCATCGTTTGTTAATACCATCGGTGTCGCTGATGATGTTTCCATCCTTGTCCTTACAAAGGCTAGTCCTGGGTTAATTGTATTTACTAGTTTGTACACTTGTCTGGTGTTCCTATTAGCTAAGTTTTCGTTTATGTTCAGCAACTGCTCGTCAAAGTATTTACGTTTCTTACGTCTAATTCTATTCGATATTCGCCGTAGCTCGTCATATTTTTCTCTTCTGGCTTCCTCGTTGAATCCATTGTCTGTAGGCCTCGTTTTTCGCGTCAAGTGAATTTTTGCATTCTTCGTCGAACCAGTCATTTCGCGCTCGCCGGGCTTTATATCCCACGACCTTCTCTGCGACATCCTTGATGGTACCCTTGAGTTCTTCCCAGAACCCATGGACGCCTGTGTTGCTGATGTTGTGTAGCATAGGTGATAGTTTTTCCTCAAGGGCGGTAGTATACGCCACCGCTGTAGCATCACTCAAGAGCTTATCAACCGCAAAGATTTTGGAAGGGCTGATTCTTGACTGGTGCACTGAGGAGATTCTACATCTGTAGGTCGTCTTCACCAAGTGATGATCTGAGTCGCAGTTTGCTCCTCGATAGGAGCGGACATCCATGACACTAGACGCCCATCTCCTGCAAATGAGGACGTGGTCAATTTGGTTGACGGTATGTGCGTCTGGAGACTTCCAGGTCTGCTTGTGAATGCGTCGATGCGGGAAACACGTAGAGCTTACGACTAGATTCCTGCTGCAGGCGAAGTCGATAAGTCGCTGGCCGTTATCGTTACATTCTTCATGGAGGCTGTGGCCTCCAGAGGTCCCCCGATGCCAACTTTCATTCCCGACTTTCGCGTTAAAGTCTCCCAGCAGCAATTTGACGTCGTTTGTTGGAAGTGAGTCGAAGAGAGTTTCAAGGCGGGCGTAGAACTCGTCTTTTACTGCGTCTTCTTTAACTTCAGTGGGGCATGCACATTGATGAGCCAGAGATTGAAGAATCGAGTCTTGATGCGAATCGCACACAGCCGTTCATTTATGGGTTTGAAGTCAGTAATATGCGGTTTGAGGTGATTGTCCACTATAAATGCTACTCCAAACTCCTTGCGGCCCGATGGTTTGCCACTTGTAAAAATTGTGTGCGATTTCTTGTCATTAATCTCGCTGCCAAGCCAATTTGTTTCCTGGACTGCAGTAATGCTCAGTTTGTACTTTTCGACCTGTTGAAGGAGGGCCTTCTCGGCCCCCGGTTTGTTCAGGGAGCGTACTTTCCAGGATTCGAAAGAATAATCCTTTATTCGTTTGCGTGGTCGTCGTTGTTGATCCGTCCAATCCGAGGCTTTTGTTCCAGGTTTCTTGACATGGAGTGGTTTTTACAAGGACGAGTTGTCAGCACGTCGCTTAACCCCATTCAGGGGATGGCCTCGGAGATAGCTGCTTCAGATGGTTTAATAAACGTGCTGGAGCCCACACAACTATGTAGCAGGTCCAACTACGCAAGTCATTCCATCCTACTAAACCTGAGACGCTTAGGTGTTTGTCAGCCATTCAGGCTACAGCTATCTGCCTTTTCTAAACTGTCTTATCGCTAAGACATTGGCCGTCAGCGAATTGATACACTGCCGTTACCAGGGGGCGCCCACGCGGAGGACTATGGAAAAGGTCTTTGCCTTTTTTTAGTAGTATCCTAATGGCCACAAGGTGGCTACCCTATAATTCGTCCTGTTTACTCCAAATGGCTTCATCTCTTTCGTTTGTGATGTCCGCAAGTAACCGTGGCATAGGTGCCGGGGAGCTGGTCTCGGCTCCCGAACCTCTCCTTGCTAGTTCATCAGTTTTTTCGTTGCCTACGACACCATCGTGGCCGGGCACCCACATAATCCTTATAGAGGCATGTTTAGCCTTTCTGTCGACAGCCTTTTTACCTCACTGCATACGTTTACAGTTCTCGAAGAGCTTCTGTATGACGCTAGAGCCATTGCTTATCAAGTGCTGCCATCGATCTGCCAGTGGAAGCAGGACTACCAGACCAGAATATGGTTCATTACAAGCGGCATAATGACCTATGCTAGGAAAACTGGGATCTCCGCTTCGAAGATATATCGCATATTATACATTCTCCCCACCCCCTCATTCGGGAGGTTCATGCTGGTAGCGTGTATCGTCCGAAGCTTGTTTATTCTACCGAACCGTCGGCTAAGCCTCTTGAAATAGTCGACGCGCTATGCCCCACTAGGAGTTAGGGCAAATAATTATATGTACATTCCCCCAATTATGCCTGCCCATTAGAGCCTGGATCTTTACAATATCATCAACTATAATTATTATAATAGACTCTCATAGCGTTGGCGTATTTTGCTGTATAAGCATGTACCACTTTACAAGACGCGTCTAAGCTTCTGTTTGTATCATTTTACTTGCCAGGACTAAGTTTAATTCCTGGCGCGACCTAATAAACACATCTTTTCCATCGCAGGCATTTTAATTGACTCAATTTCATAAGCTCTGCAGCTGCACTTTACTGGCGACAACCCAAATCCCACTAATTGATGTTTCAAGTCGAGGATATTAGAAACGACAAGCACCGTGAAAATTGTTCGTTGCAACCGAAGCTATTCTTCATTTTAATGATCCCGATATCCGAGGCTATCTCTTGCTTAAACCCGAAAAAAAGATAGTCGAAAAACGGATAGCTAAAATGATCCAAAAAATGCATTGCAACAATGAATTTTCATGTAACTGCTCCAGATAAATCACGAGTCCTTCGTCCTTCGGCGTCGAGTAATATAATGAAGCTGGTTGTCTACTCAATGCTCTGATGCGTTTTTTTTTGTTTCTCCCAATTTCTTGTCGGTACGCATGCTTTTGTGTCCTTCCATTTCCATTCGCGTTTTTATTTTGTTCAACAACATGATTCTCACGATTCCTTCATTTCCTTTGCTAAACTATCAACAAAGTGTAGAACAATACAATAGTGCACTTGCATGCACAATGGTATCAAGCTCGACTGAGCCGTTTATTTTGGCCCTTGAACAAAACTTCATAATTGAAGAGCTTCATTCTTCCACGCGTCCTGCATCTTTTCCACTCCGTCATCCTAACACTGACTCCTAACGCGATGGCGGCGCGGCGTCCAATAGCTACAGCCCTGGGTGGATTTCACTCTACAACATTGGAAGCCTTGCAATCAATGCATTATGGAGGCGACTGCCAAATGGCGAACTTATGACAACTTTGTAAAGTAATGACACGTAAAACCTGTCGATATTTACACATCACTTGATGCATTCAGACGTGAGAGAGGAGGTGTGGGCTGGGTTGGTCCGTCATTCTAGAGTCCTATAGTTGGATCAGCACCTTCTTTTCGAAGACGTGACGTTCAGTTAGTAAATCACTGACTGAATCGATGAGGACGACGATGATAACGATGACGCTGTTGATGTCGACGATGACCTACTAAATCTCTCCGTATGTCCTGTCCATTCCACTTCTGGTCACCAAAGGAATCCAATATATTTTTCTATTTTAAGAAAATGGGCATCATAAAAAAAGTGCAATGATTTATGCAGATCCTTGCATAACAGAGGAAGAAGTGAAAGCCACAAAGATTTATGGAATGCAAACGTATGGAATTGAATGGAAGTAAGAAAAGCATCCTTAATATCTTTCTCGATACTCATAGCTTGTTACCTCCATCATTTGATAGAGCACACAGATATAAAATTCTTTAAGTTATTGCTTCAGGAAATGCTGAGAAGTTTATGTACATTCAGGGATAATGGTGCGCCATCGACCATTAAGCCCTGAGTAGTAGTAGTGCAATCGGACGACTAGGATATCATTAGTCGTCTAACTAAAGTGTATGCTATTCAGTCACTAAATGGGGATAAAAGCGTGAGGTCTTTAGGCTAGGTTGGGTTAAACTGGAGGGTTGCTGTCACAGCACACTTAGGTCAAGGCGATTGTGATGCTCTAGAGATACCAGTGGTGGATCTAGAAAGCCTCTTGTATGTTACCTGTAGCGGGTATATCCACACTTATTCAGCTTTCGGTCCTTAAGAGGCATGCGTCTGTGGAAAGCGCAGACGCTTTCTTTATTAGAGGGAAGCATGCAATAAGGAACGTACAAAACTATGAACCATGTTAAGGTTAGCTTTGAGGGATGCTGTGCTTACCACACCAAAAGTGGACTGCAATTGGGTTCAAAATCAGTTGGTCCTCTGTTGATCGGCGCAGAACACAAAATCAGATCGACCATTTTGTCATTAGTAAAAGATTCAAGAGTTGCCTCCTGGACGTGCGAAACAAGAAGGGTGTCGATATTGGGATGGGAAGAGACCATTATCTTATGATCGCTAATGTTCGATTGCGTATTGCAGCCGTGCGCCGCCCCAGCGACGAAAGATCCAGGCCCCGCAAATTCAACACCGCTCGACTAAAAAATCCAGCTGTCTTACAACAATATAATGACCATCTTGCGCAAAAAGCGGCTGAGATAACTAGTCACCCAGATAGTGACATAAACGAAAACTGGGATGCCATAAAAAATGCGTACATTGATAGCGCAAATACCATCCTTGGCCCAAACCCGGATTGCCGGAATAAGCCCTGGATGTCCGACGCTTCATGGCAGCGGATTGTTGAAAGAAAGGAGCTGAAAGTTCGTTTGGCTGCAGCCTCAGACGACAATCGAAGCAGCATCGAACTCCTTTACCGTCAGAAAGCTCGAGAAGTTCAGCGTAGTGTGCGACGCGATAAAAGAGTTTATGCCAATTCTCTTTTAGCGTCAGCAGAAGAAGCCGCTAGAAGTAATAACTTAAACGCCGTATACGGTGTCATCAAGGAGTTTACAGGTGGTCGTAACTCCTGCCAACATCCGGTGAAAGATAGTGATGGAAAGCTACTTATCTTGGAAGAAGATCAAATGAGGCGGTGGAAAGAACACTTCGCCGCGGTCTTGAACCGTGTAACCTCTGGTGAAGTTCCCCCTCATATAGATAATTTAGCTAACCATCAAAATGTGCGTATACGGTCCACTGCCCCGACTAAAGAGGAAATAGTCACTGCAATTATTGCACTAAAACGAGGAAAGGCCGCCGGACTTGACGGCATCCCTGCCGAACTTTATCAAGCAGCCCCAAGCGTAACTGCCGATTTGCTGCACCCACTTGTTGATAAAGCGTGGAATACAGAGACCTTTCCCACTGAGTGGAAGGAAGGTTTGATCATCAAACTTCCAAAGAAGGGTAGCCTCACAGACTGTAATAATTGGAGAGGCATTTGTGTGCTTCCTGCCGTTGCCAAGATAATAGCTAAAATCGTCCTGGAAAGACTAAAGGCCCACTTAGAAAGCACAATTGATGAAGAGCAGGCTGGCTTTCGATCCGGATTCTCCTGTGTCGATCACATTAACACCTTGCGAATCATCATCGAGCAATGCGCTGAATACGATTCTCCGCTTCACTTGCTTTTCATCGATTTCGAAAAGGCTTTCGATAGTGTGAACCGGGATTCTATATGGGCGGCCTTGCGCAGGAGAGGCATCCCTGAGAAGCTTGTGGCTATTATTAAGGCAACCTATGACGGCGCGAAATGTCGCGTTCTGCATAAAGGTAAGGTGTCGGGGGACTTTGAGATTCGCAGTGGAGTTCGGCAGGGGTGCATCCTCTCACCGATCCTATTCCTCATTGTGATCGGCGATGTGTTGCATGCAGCCCTATCCGGACTCGACAGAGGAATTCAATGGACTTTGACATCTTATCTACAACATCTTGACTACGCTGACGACATATGCCTACTCTCCCACAAAATCATGGATCTGTCCGCAATGGCGTTAGATCTCGAGAGGGAGGCAAGCAAGGTTGGGCTAAAGATTAATACCAACAAGACCAAGGTTCTTAGCCCGCCGTTGCGAAAAAGAAATCCGACACCTATTGCCATCAATATTAATGGGCAGCCTGTGGAGAAGGTGGACAACTTCGTCTACCTGGGTAGCATTGTTGCCGAAAATGGTGGTACGGAGCAGGACATCGCTCGTCGTATCAACCAGGCTAAACGTGCATACGGCATGCTGTCCAAAATCTGGCAGGGCAGTTATCTCAGCATCAAGACCAAGCTGGGCCTGTTTCGCTCCCTGGTACTATCAGTACTTTTGTATGGGAGCAGTACATGGAAAGTTTCCGTAGGAGTTACCAGAAAGCTGCAAGTTTTCGTCAACTCATGTCTTCGTCGAATTTTAAGAATTTTCTGGCCCGAAACAATATCAAATGAAGAGCTAAGTCGGCGTACGGGTCAGATGCCAATCGACGAATTGATACGCAGGCGAAAATGGCAGTGGATAGGTCACACATTGCGGAAGAGTGATAACTGCATTGCTTTGCATGCCATGAAATGGAACCCCATTTCCAACCAAGGCCGACCAAGAGGGGGTCCTCGAATCACATGGCGTCGATCTGTGGCAAAGGAGTGCCAGGTACTGGGTAAGTCTTTTGGGGAGTTGCGCCCCATTGCCCAGAACAGAGTACGATGGCGCGCAGGAGTAGTTGACGCGCTATGCCCCGCTAGGGGTTAAGGCAAAGTAGTAGTTTCTACAACAGTCATTATAGGGGATGCCCAATCTCATGGAATACTTTCCAACTATGCACTGCCCAGCGATGACTGCTACAGCAACTCTGATACGTGCCGTTTTCAGTGACTACAGTGAATTGATGAGACTAGAATTCAATCTGTGCCGACGAATTTGTGCAGCATTGCTTGTTGTCCCCTGCCTGGTGAGCTCGTCTGACCTACAGTTATCAGCCAAACCACTGTAACCCAGAATCCAACATTATAAACTCTAAAAAAATGATTTTATTTTTATACATAATCTCCCTTGACTTTAACACACTTGGTCCAGCGTTTCTGCAACATCAGTATTCCTTCCCGGAAGTGAGAGTCTAGAAGGCTGTGAAAATATTCATGTACGGCCCTCTCAACTTCTTAATTTGATGCGAAGCGCTTCCCAGAAACAAATTTTTTCAAGTTTGGGAACAGATGGAAGTCTGAGGGTGCCAAACTACGAGAATTGGGGGGATGGTCGAGCGAATCGTACCCCAAATCCCGCAGTTTTCCCATCGCAAACGCACACTTGTGTACATATGCGTTGTCCTGGTTTAAGATGACCTCTTCTCGCGAATTTTGGCATCCAGCTGGTCAAAAAGTTTGGAGTAACATTCGCCTGTTATTGTTCTGCCTTTTACAAGATAATCATTAACAGAATCCCTTTCGCATCCCAAAACACGCTGGCCATGACCTTTCCGGCAGATGCGATCGACTTCGCATTGATCTCGCTGCCAAGCCAATTTATTTCCTTGACTACAGTAATGCTCAGTTTGTACTTTTCGACCTGTTGAAGGAGGGCCTTTTCATCTCCCGGTTTGTTCAGGGAGCGTACATTTCAGGATCTGAAAGAATAATCCGTTCGTCGTTTGCGTGGTCGTTGCTGTTGATCCGTTCAATCCGAGGCTTTTGTTCCAGGTTTCTTGACATGGAGTGGTTTTTACAAAGGCTGAGTTATCAGCACATCGCTTAACCCCATTCAGGAGGTGGCCTCGGAGATCGCTGTTTCAGATGGTTTAATAAATGTCGTGGACTACACACAACTTTGTTGCAGGTTCAGCTTCACAAATCATACAAAACCTGAGGCGCTTAAGTGTTGGTCAGCCATGCAGGCTACAGTTATCTGCCTTTTTCCAAACTGTCTTATTGCTAAAACTTGGCCGTTAGTGATTTGACCCACTGCCGTTACCAGGGGGCGCCCACGAGGAGGACTATGGAAAAGGTCTTTTTGGTTCTGTGAACGAGCAAAGTTGTCGGATTTGGGGCGATACCAATCCGCTCGAGGTACACCAGTACCAGACGCATCTCGAAAAGTCACTGTTCGGTGCGGATTATGATCTGGAGCAATCATCGGTCCGTACTTTTTACAAAACGAAACTGGCATTGCCATAACCGTCAACGGCGAGTTCTACAGAGCAATGAAAAGCAACTTCTTGTGGCCTAAACTGGATGACATGGATAACGAGGACATGTGGTTCCAACAGGACGGTGCTACGCGCCACGATGGACATTCTGCACGACCGATTTGAGGCCATCGTTATCTCGGCCGGCGGTGATGGGAACTGGCCACCGAGATAGTGCGTTTTAACGCCTTTAGAGCTTTTCGTCTGGGGCTATCTTAAATCGCAGGTCTATGCGAATAAACCACAAACAACTGATGCCCTCAAAGTCAACATATCGTACGCCATCCAGCAAATTCAGCCGGATCTGTGTGGCAGTGTCATCGAAAATTGGACCTCCCGAATACGTGCCACAAAGCAAAGCGGCGGTGGACATTTTGACGACGTTATGTTCTATACTTTATGCCATAAAATCTTCTCTCAATTAAAAAACAAAAAAATTCGGTGATATCTCACACACAACTTCTTTTATTTACATTTAAATATAGAGCGTTCTTATTGAAAGACCCTGTAAGTATCAGCTCTCGGCCCTATATTGTTATTGTGACAGTAACTCAATTTATTACCACATTTCCGCTTGACTATAATCCAAATTGCCAGTAGAAATCAAATGTGTAATTCAACTCTACGGCCACATCATACTGGCGCTTAAGTGTCCAACTTTCTAGTCAACATGTTGGAGATCTTATCGATTGAGGCGAGCTCGAAAATCAACTATGTTTCGCCAAAGGAAAACACGAATCCGTCTAACTAAATCAGCAATCAAATCGCTTCCATTCCTGCCGCACCAATTTACCGGCTAGTACCATTTCCCTACTACAACCCGTCTTGACGCCAAACACCATACGAAACAAAAGAAAATCCACAAAAAGTGGCGTGGTTAAAACGCTGAGAGCCTTACTCGCATACGAACAATATTGCAGTCGTCCCGAAATATTCAGCAGGACGAGAACCTTTGAGCGGGTTCTGGGGAGCATTTATTATAGTCATGCGGACAAGTCAGTGATTTGTCAGGTCATATGTACATACGATGTGTCACTAATTAGAGCGGAGTTAATATTGCTCCGCTGAGACTAGGAGTAAAAGGATTCGGAGCCCTTCAGTATCTGATGGGCAAGGTTAACGTTTTTTGTTGTTGTTGTAGTCTTGCTTTTGTTTTTCAATTGCAAAAAACAATTGTAAGGGGTGAGAAGTTAGTCGCAGTTCAGCTTGTGGTCTAAGTGGAACAGTGATGGCCTTAGTGCAAAATGCATTGATTTGTTTCCCATCGAAAAAATCATATCACACAGATCACATCCTTATTTAATTCAGCGAAGTTTGGCTATCAAGCTCAAACTCCTCGACGTAACCAAGTACATAGGAGCAAATTTTGATTTCTATCACCACCTAGTTGAATCTCTATTGTATATCCAAAGTTTAAACTCCATAGCAGTGCCATAGCAAGCTCTACTGATGCCCGAGGCAAATTTTGAACATATGCGACTACCCTCAGTAAGGCTGAAGTTGTTGTGAGCTGCGCCTCTCAACCAATGCTGACTTTGGAGTTTCAGGTGCACAAACTATTTGAAATTCCCGAAGGTCGGGATGGGCTGAGAGGTGCAGGCCACAACACTTTGGGCCTTACTGAAACCGACCTCCATTTGAGGCTTCATGTAGCGTGGAAGGGAAAAGAATCTGTCCTGATTGAACGGTTGTTTCCCATACACATTTTTATTTTCTTCGGCATATGTAAGTGCTTTGGTCTATAGATTGAAGCCCTTAGTCCCTGCACGGGACTTTTTTTTTATATACTATAGACACCACTTTGCTGTCTCTGAGTTTGAGTTTTTTATTAGCCTTTTAACGTAACTTTCTTTAATTTTTTGCTTGTTGTAATCGGGCGGGCGTGCGAAATTTCTTTTGATAACGGAGGAGGCCACTACTGCCGATAGCCGAGCTGCTCTGCCAGCGCACGTCGACAGCGGGATATCGGAGATGGTTTAAGTTTCGGCACCCTGGATGACCTACGGCCTTCACGGCCACTTCCTATCCCTCGTCCTCTGAGTATTCCATTATAAAATCACTTTTTATAATATAAAACTGGCGGTTATCACCGATGCACACTCAAATCTAGGTATACATGACTCCATCTGCAAGCTTACTAGCATCCTGCTGACATCGAGGGTGATTTGTACATCTGGGCACATCATCTGCATGATGGCGTAAAGTGGTGTTGTGTCTCTCCTTCCTTGGAATTTGGTGGTCAGGCTAGATTTGGAGCTGGAACGGTTGGGATGCAATACGCGAATGACATTGCAATTGGCATCTCGGGTAAGTTCCCCAGTGTTCTTACAAGGAACACTAGGGAGGTGTCCGCCTCCGATTTCGATGAAACTCATATATGTTGTAGAGGACTCGAAACTAAGCGACACGTATTTTTTTTATCGGCGGATACGCAGCTTTAAGGGGGGAAACCAAGGTCAGAAGGTGACCACTTTTGGGGGTGATTTTTCAATTCCACCTATAAGAAGGGAATTTTCGTAAATGTTCATTATGGGAATAAATAGCTCATGAGAAATTATGAAAATCACAATTGATAGTTCCTCCGGGGGTTGAAATTTGGAGGGTCAACTACCCCTGTAAAAACTTCATTTTTTCAAAAAAAGAAAAACTATGAGTCAGAATTTTATGAAACCAACTGTGTTGGATGGAACATGGAAAAATGCGGAATACCTGTTTTTGGTTTTTCCCCAAAACTGGAGTTATCTAGGGTGAAAAAAATAATTTCCCGGCAACATCATCCACCAAGGTGGCCGGGTTATTTATGCAATTTATCCGACTGATGAATAGCTGGGGAGGAATTATGGAAATCATAATCCATACTCACTCTGAGGTTTCAAATTTAGGGGTTAACTACTCTCATGAAAATTGTGTCTTTCAGAAAAACAAAATAAATATTGTTCAAATTTGCATAAAACCAAAATTATTCGAAAAAACATGAAAGAATGCAGCTAGGGGCCGGATAGCCCAGTAGGAAGAGCACCCGATGCAAAAAAAAAAAAAAATCGGGAACTGGTTTTTTATTTTTTTGCTCGAAACTGGAATTTTCGGAGGCGCAAGTTTGATTTTGTAGAAAACTATGAATTATTCAAAATATATATGTAAATGGATTAGTGATGTGTAACACAGTAACGAGTCGCTCTTTTTGAACGACTGATCAGGATGAGCGAAAGATTCGGCACAACGACATAGCCTTCGAGTCGTTCAGTTTAAGAATGACTCACTGTAAAATTAATTCCCAAACTAGTCCATCGCAAAAATATTACCCAACGCATAACCAATCCACGCTCATTTCTCATTACATACGAGTATAATGTACAATACAATACATTCATTCACTCACATCCCATCCCATTATCTATCTAATAGCCCCTATATACGATGCAATCCGTCGTCAGAGCGATCTGACGATATTGCGATCGTCAGATCGATCGCACAGTGTACATATGTGACTATTCGCTGACGATTTTTTTGACATTTCCATATAATTTCGATCGCCAGATATTTTGTGGCGATCTATCGTCAGATCGATCTGACGACGGATCGCACCATCTATGGCAGGTCTAAAACTAAAACCACCATCATTTATCTACCAAAGCAATCTAATCCATCTAAATTCATATTCATCTCTATGCAGTATGCAATGCATGCATTGTGTATACATATGTACTTCTAAATATATGTATACGCAAAAACCCATGCTGACTGCAAATGCAAACATATCAAAAATACTTACGTCGCGTCGCATCGCACAGCCAAGTTTCACCAAATACAGAAAACAATCCCAACATTCTAAAACAAAAGCATTCGTCGCCGGCACCACATTATGCGGGATTCGCCGAATCACGAGCAAAAGTTCGCCAATTGGCGAGCATCTTGTACGATCATTTTCATGGGATTCGCCGAGTTGCAGGTAGTGTGGTTAGGTACAAGATGCTCGCCAATTGGCGAGCATCTTGTACGATCATTTTCTCGGGATTCGCCTAGTTGCAAGTAGTGTGGTTAGGTACAAGATGCTCGCCAATTGGCGAACTTTTGCTCGTGACTGGGCGAATCTCGCATAATGTGGTGCCGGCATTAGATGAAACCTAACAAAAACCCATAGCTTGCACTTCCACTACAGCTACAGTGTAAAGCAGCGTTCTGACGGGGCAAATATATGACATCGTGGCACGCTTTCGATCTCATGCTTGTATCGAGCGTGGACTGGAAAGTGAACTGCCTTGGGTTGTGGACCGTTCACACGACCACGATTCAGTTTATCCCATAAATCATTCTGTTTCAAGCAGTTACACCACTACCATACCCTATTTTTAAATAAACTGTTTTGTGGCCATAACTTCTAAAATATAAGGAATTTCGCATTTTTGACACCATTTTGACCCCCCTTTAGATTCCCCATCCGGGCTGAGGAGCATCCATCCCCACTATCTGGAGGCTTTTTGTTAGGTTTCATCTAAAGTTGAGCTTGAGATGATGATATGTAAGTGGGACTACACACCTTCAGTTTATCGCTCAGTATATCGCGTGTGACATCATGTCTGAACGATAATCTGTGTGAACTGCACAGTTTTGGCAGATTTTTACGCAGATCTGAGATCTGTGCATTCGGACCCTGTTTTGCAACGATAATCTGCGCAGATTACACAGTTTATCGTTCAGTTTTATCAGTTTTCTACTAAATTTCACAATGACCATGAAACCACTAGTTTGTACAGAGATTTCGCTCTCGTACTGATATGTGAATGTTTCGTTTTGGGTGAGAGGATGATTGAGGACGGCCAATTGTATCTTTTCTTGGGCAATGTATCTTTTTTTTGCAATGTATCTTTTTTTCGGGTTTGCGATTTGTGTGGCTGTGAAATGCGGAATTTTTGTAGGCGAATGTATGAAAGAGGGGAATGTACTAGAGAGCAGGGTGGTCATTCTGGGTTGGGCAACCCCAAATTTTTCTTTTCTTTTTTACTTCAGATTCGGAATCAGCGACTGAAAATTACCTTGTAGTTCGAACCATGGCGATCGGCCATTGTCTGTAGCAGACTTGATACGTGCTTTTACGCGAGTGGCACTCGCGGTCATGTTCGTATATGTGTAGTTTCACTATAATGTGAACGTTGTGCGAGTATGTTTCAAGTGAAGATAATTTTGATTCCGAATCCGAAGTCAAAAAAGAAGAAAAAAATTTGGGGTTGCCTACCCCAAAATGGACACCCTGTTTTCATCGGGAAATACTTGTCCGATCGGGCTGGTTCGAACTATAAGGTAATTTTGAGTCGCTGATTCCGAATCTGAAGTCAAAAAAGAAAAAATTTTTTTTTGGGTTGCCCACCTCAGAATGATCACCGTTTTCATGGAGAAATACTCGTCCGATCGGGCTGGCTCGAACTATAAGGTAATTTTGGGTCGCTGATTCCGAATCTGAAGTCAAAAAAGAAAAAAAATTCTTTGGGTTGCCCACCTCAGAATGATCACCCTGTTTTCATGGAGAAATACTCGTCCGATCGTACTGGCTCGAACTACAAAGTAATTTTGGGTCGCTGATTCCGAACCTGATGTGAAAAAATAAAAATAAAATTTTGGGTTGCCCACCCCAGAATGACCACCCTGTTTTCATGGGGAAATAGGGCGTTGCGAGCCCCCGCATGTAGCCCTAGGTTGCCCGTTTCACTCTTTGTACATGTACCTGCAGCCGTTTCGTGCTAGCATATCTGCATCCAGCATTTTTTTTTCTGGCTATGCACCCTGACCACCCTGTTTTCATGGGGAAATACTCGTCCGATCGGGCTGGTTCGAACTACAAGGTGATTTTGGGTCGCTGAATCCGAATCTGAAGTCAAAAAAGAAAAAATTTTTTTTTTGGGTTGCCCCACTTCAGAATGACCACCCTGTTTTCATCGGGAAATACTTGTCCGATCGGGCTGGTTCGAACTATAAGGTAATTTTGGGTCGCTGATTCCGAATCTGAAGTCAAAAAAGAAAAAAAAATTGGGGTTGCCCATCTCAGAATGGCCACCCTGTTCTCTATTACATTCCCCTCTTTCATACATTCATCCACATCCACCAAAACCCAGCGCATCGTTCGTCAGTAAGTCCAGCACAGAAAGATACCATAAAAGATACGATAGATCGCAGTAAAACACCAACAACACAGGAAATATAGAATAGTCGGGAACACTAAAAAGATACTTGCTCAGCCACGTACGATGTGAACACTTCGACAAAACTGATAGAACTGTACAAAATATCGGAACTAATTTAGCGAAAATCGAATGTAGCCTACACACCTTCAGTTCAGATAACTGCGCAGATTTTTCCACAGATATTAGCACAGATATCTGCGCAGTTAAACTGAAGGTCTGTAGTCCCCTTAAGACGAATATTTTTGTTTTAGAATGTTGGGATTGTTTTCTGTATTTGGTGAAACTTGGCTGTGCGATGCGACGCGACGTAAGTAAATGATTTTTGATATGTTTGTTGTATACACAATGCATGCATTGCATACTGCATAGAGATGAATATGAATGGATTTAGATGGGATTGCTTTGGTAGATAAATGATGGTGGTTTTGGTTTTAGACCTGCCATAGATGGTGCGATCCGTCGTCAGATCGATCTGACGATGGATCGCCACAAAGTATCTGGCGATCGAAATTATATGGAAATGTCAAAAAAAATCGTCAACGATAGTCACATACACTGTGCGATCGATCTGACGATCGCAATATCGTCAGATCGATCTGACGACGGATTGCATCGTATATGGGGGCTATTAGATAGATAATGGGATGGGATGTGAGTGAATGAATGTATTGTATTGTACATTATACTCGTATGTAATGAAATGAGAAATGAGCGTGGATTGGTTATGCGTTGGGTAATATTTTTGCGATGGGCTAGTTTGGGAATTAATTTTACAGTAAGTCATTCTTAAACTGAACGACTCGAAGGCTATGTCGTTGTGCCGAATCTTTCGTTCATTCTGATGAGTCGTTCAAAAAGAGCGACTCGTTACTGTGTTACACATCACTAATCCATTTACATATATATTTTGAATAATTCATAGTTTTCTACAAAATCAAACTTGCGCCTCCGAAAATTCCAGTTTCGAGCAAAAAAATAAAAAACCAGTTCCCGAATTTTTTTTTTTGCATCCGGTGCTCTTCCTACTGGGCTATCCGGCCTCTAGCTGCATTCTTTCATGTTTTTTTTTCGAATAATTTTGGTTTTATGCAAATTTGAACAATATTTATTTTGTTTTTCTGAAAGACACAATTTTCATGAGAGTAGTTAACCCCTAAATTTAAAACCTCAGAGTGAGTATGGATTATGATTTCCATAATTCCTCCCCAGCTTTTCATCAGTTGGATAAATTGCATAAATAACCCGGCCACCTTGGTGGATGATGTTGCCGGGAAATTATTTTTTTCACCCTAGATAACTCCAGTTTTGGGGAAAAACCAAAAACAGGTATTCCGCATTTTTCCATGTTCCATCCAACGCAGTTGGTTTCATAAAATTCTGACTCATAGTTTTTCTTTTTTTGAAAAAATGAAGTTTTTACAGGGGTAGTTTACCCTCCAAATTTCAACCCCCGGAGGAACTATCAATTGTGATTTTCATAATTTCTCATGAGCTATTTATTCCCATAATGAACATTTACGAAAATTCCCTTCTTATAGGTGGAATTGAAAAATCACCCCCAAAAGTGGTCACCTTCTGACCTTGGTTTCCCCCCTTAAAGCTGTGTATCCGCCGATAAAAAAAAATACGTGTCGCTTAGTTTCGAGTCCTCTACAACATATATGAGTTTCATCGAAATCGGAGGCGGACACCTCCCTAGTGTTCCTTGTTAGTGATTTAATGCAGAAGGCCCTTTACATTCTGCAGAAAAGGGTGAATCCGACTAAAATGGAACTTGCTCTTTTCAGTGGGAAATACAGAGTACCTCCGTTCGAACCGCCGTTGATGGAGGGTATACGGCTCTCGCCGATAAAGCTAAATTCCTTGGGTAAGAAACTATGCTGGTGGCGAGTTACAAAGGGAACTGTTGCATGGTACTCATGTGGCCTAAACCGAAAGTGGTGATGAGACGTGCTAGTGACAACATGCGCCATATCTAGGATGCTATGGCCATCATTCAACACACGGCGGACATATATCCTTCGGAAGAGACCCCGTTCGGATGAAGCCAGGGTAATAGCTATTACGATGAGGCATTGACCAGTGGAAGAGCACGCTGTCAGACTGGGTATTCTGTACAACCCACAATGCTGGAGCTGCAAGCATGAGGAGGAGAAGGAAACTCTAGTAAAAGCTCGCTTTTCTCCTTTGAGGCGTTTGGTGTTAAATCAGTGCACAACAGCGCTACATGCGTTTTTCTGTTTGGCAGAAACAGCCACTCAAGGCAACAAGGATAATAAAAATTTCACCGTTAAATGAATCATTTCCAAACGCTTGCCCTATTGCGTATAATTTTCCTCGAATCCCGAATGTAATTCGAGAAATGCAAATGAACACCACCTTAAAGGCAACACGTAGTCTCACTGGTTGATGAGTCCTTGCTTAGCCAAAATTCACATCGTTCTATCAGCTTCGCTAGCCCCACTTTCACCCCACCTTCCCACTGGAACATATCACCATTAGACCGTTGGATATATGCGGCAAATGTATGATAAATGAGCCCCTCTCGATACATAATTACGAAATGAAAGTCATGTGCCACTTAGACGTCCTTGTCCAATCTTATCAGGAAATACGACTGTCACGCAAACAGGTCTCGGCATCACGAGAATTGTAGATTAGGCACCCGGACAGACTGGCCTATGTGGGGTATGTAAGGTACGGTACGCTGGGTGTGGCCAGGGGCTTCAAGTTCGAATGGACGTGAGGTGTAACACGGGGGCACAATATTCTAGTCGCGGTTCCTTTTCCACCATGTCTCCCTTAATGCAAACCGGCAGTCGTAATGAATTCCACTAGTTACCATCGAGGCATCGAGCAGGAACGATGAATGCATAGTCACCGTTCCTAACACACGTTACTTGAAGATAAGGAATATCCGGGTCGGACCAATTAAGGACAATCGGTTTTTAGTAGCAAATTAGAGGCTACAAATGCACCGGATGTATATCAGGGTGCCGCCACTCCGAGGCAGGCAACTGGCTGGCTAGTTGATTGTTGACACAGTCACGACGAAGACCTTTCCTTGGGAATGGTTTTATGTTGGACGTTCGAGTATATGGCTGTGGAAACCATTTCGTTTTGTCGACATCGACAATCAAATAATCAAATCGCGTTTTTTTATTGTCTAGGGCTGGCGACTGGGGAGAGCTAATTCATTTGGATACAATGGGGCTGATTCTATCGCCTTTGAAATGCGGGAAGAACGCACAAATGTGTCTATTATGGTTCCATGTGATTTGTTTGTATCTATAAATTCCTAAATGATGGGTGTGTCAAAATGTTGTTTTGATTATTATTACTCGTATTATTGCGGGCCATTAGAGTGGATTGGTATGGCTATTCAAATGGTCAATTTTTGATTGATATATTTTTTTTTTGTAATTTTATTATAACAAAGCATGTCCTGGGTAAGCGATTAGATATGGTGAACTGATACAACGTAGTAATTCGTTATGGCCGATTGATATATATGATATAAGCAATAGTCGTAGTCCTGATGGCGCAACGATTAGCACATTCGCTTGCCCTCTTCTATGCACTGGCCCCCGGTTCGATTCTTACTGGATGCGGTTGTCCTCGGTAAAAAAGGGGATTTACATGTCAGGCTATAAGCCCACTCAAGTGTTAAATGATCATCATTTGGAGTAAATAACTCGGCTGAGCGTGTTGCTGATCACACACCGTCACGATCTAGTAAATGAGATGATGCTAACTCATCTCGAGGTCTTGGTCCAAAACTGTACTGTTGCGCCAGTTATTTATTTATTCAGTAGTCGCAATTACATAAATAGGAGTTAATCATCTTAGCTTCCGATCTCTGCCTTATTCTATAACCGAATTCATTAGGATGAAATATAAATCCCGTTTATAGGGGGATTTGAATTTCATCCTAATGAAATTCGAATTTTCGCACACTTGCGTACGAGAAGATTAAAAAATCCCTCTGCACAAAATTCATTCATTCATCCGTTGGTGATTGATGCTACTAAATGGTGCAAACTATGTCTTCGACTAGAACACGAGAATATTAAGGATACGGAGATACTGCGACTCTCGTAAGCATATGTGCTAAAATGACATCGTCTGAACTCTACTCGTATATAAGCACCAAAGTGCAAGTATGTAATCCTTTCTTCCTGCTCCCCAATGTCCTGGAGAGTGTGCTCGTATTTCATCCTTAATTTGCTTGCCTCCTTTCATAGAATTCACTATCGAGAGGAAAATTTTATAAATGAGGAGTAATGTGCAGTACGGTGACGACGGTACGGTTGAAGCAAGATGGAGGAGGCTGTAGGGGTTAAGATTTGTTGTATTGTATCAGGAGAGCTTGGAAAACTCGAAAAATTGCAGGACATGCAGTGGAAAGATTTATTAGTTGATGGCGGAATGATGCAATGCAACGAAGAAACGACAACGGTATGAATTAGGTTTTATGTTGCGACTTAATGGTTTATTGTTGCTGTTGGCATTGGGGATATTTTATGTGAGGGCATTTGTTTATTATTTGGTGATTCGCTACATTGGATTTTGAATGAGAGCGATGGGGTGGCATTTACGTGCTGGCCAATTTGCGGATGATCCTTGTACAGTCTTAACGCTTTCGAGGCGGAGTTTTATTTTAAAATCCGAGATAACTTCGACGAAGCTTTTTTTTTAGATATGATGATAAATTGCGTTAGAAAATATATTTATACTCAAAGATGCTCACTCTTTTTTTCTTATCCTGGGACATACATATATTCCCAATAAGCATTTATAGTAAAAATGAAGTACAGATTCAGATTTTGGTGTAATCTGCTTTATTAAAACAAAGTTGAGGCGATGCGAAAGTTGAGACGCAGCTTGAAGTGGTGATGCAGCCTCTGCGGTACAAATGCAAAAAGCTACGCGCGGAAACTGCGTTCCAACTTCCTCATACTTGTGTTTCACTGAAACTCATATCACAACAACCTGCATCTTAACTTTCGCGGCAAGGTAAGTTGAGTCGGTTTCTGTAAAATAAAGAAATGAATGCACTAGAGAAAATTTTAAAGTTAATATTCAACTATGTATGCATGTGCAATGCACATACATATGCTCAAAAACTGTGTATGAGCGTTCACATATGTAGTGGAATCACCTCATATTGGGTGGGTTCAGTAGCTACAGAGCAACTTCTGCTCAAGTGATCATGATCAACTGATCACCGAGTAAGTAATATTTCTGCTCACCGCTCACGCTTTTGTTTTTATTCTTTCTCTTTGATTTTCATATAAAGAGTGTGTGAAAACAAGAGAGGCGTTCAGCAGGCGCAGACTGCACAGCCGACTAGTTGCGGAACTGCTATCGCTCGGCACCTTCTTCCTGCCACACTGAGCATGCAAATGTAAAGCACGTACATTTAATGGAATCACTCTTCATATCAGTTGAGCATAGACTATGTGCAGTTATACTCAACTCTGCACCACTTTGCATATGTATAGGTATATAAAATTGTATTGTATGTTCAGCTCACACAAGAAAACCTGCCAAGCATATTTTTTTGTATGGGCATATTGAAATTCGTTCGTTCGGGCACTTTCCAATTGAAGATTATTCGACTCAAATTCGACCGAAAATATTAAAGGGAAGGTTAGGTTAGGTTAGGTAAAGGGGCTGCCGGGTGCTCACCCAGCACACTTAGTCCATCATTTGGACCGTTGTGTTACCACCAAAGTAGCCTGTTGTAACCTAGGCGTTAAACCAGCCTGAGCTGGTGATAAAGCGATAGAGCTGTATGACACTCGTGTTTTTAATGTCGTCCAGCTCCAGGAAAAACCAAGAGCCAAGGAATTTCTTCCGCCTCGTAGCCAAGGCCGGACAGTGACAGAGAAGATGCAGAACGCTTTCCTCCTCATCCACATCCTCACAGCTCCTACAATAGTCGTTATGAGGAATACGGAGCCTCCAGGCGAGCTCACCAATGGGACAGTGCACTGTAATAACCCCCACAACCATGCCAATGTGCTTCCTATTCAATGAAAGCAGTGCGGCAGAGCGGTTAGGGTCAAGTTTCGGCCAAATCAATTTCGTCGTCTGGCACGTGTCGCAGTTTAGCCATCTAATGTTCGCTCTGTCAATCGCGACGGCTTTAATTATAATTTTGCACGATGCGATTGGCATTCTAATGTTTAAACGGTCTCCGTCGAGAGCGCCGGTAGTCCCCTCCTTAGCCAGTTCATCCGCGATGCAGTTACCCACGAAGTCGCTATGACTCGGTATCCAACAGAGCGTAATGTTGAAAAATGCACCCATCTCTTTAAGAATCGACCGACACTTTGCGATGGTTTGCGATGTAGTCAGGACGGATTCGAGTGATCGAATGGCTGCCTGACTATCCGTGTAGATCATAACGTCTCTCATGGTCACAACATGATTTCCTAGCCAGGTCAAAGCTTCAAAAATTGCCGTAACCTCCGCCTGCAGGACACTGCAGAAATCCGGAAGGCGGAGTGACAGGTTAATCCCCAGTCCCTCCGAATAGATGCCCGCCCCAACACCGCCAACGACCCTAGAGCCATCCGTGTAGATGACTATGGAGTCGATGGCCAGGGGCGCGCTATTAGCCCATTGACCCCTCGACGGAATCAAACTGGTGTAGTTTCGGCCAAAAAGGTATTTCGGAGAGATATAGTCAGTCTCCGTGGGGAGACTCAAATTATCCAGTACAGTTGAGTGCCCGCATCTCAGCGTGCGCCACTGGCCAGTCTCACGAAGACGCAGGGCCGTGTTTGCCGCCAGTTGTTCACCACAAATATCCAACGGGAGCAAGCCGAGCACCATATCCAGCCCGGCTGACGGAGTGGTCCTGAAGGCCCCCGTCATGGCCATCGCAGCTAGTCTTTGTACCTTGTTCAGTAATTTAATATAAGCCCCTACTCGAAGTGCTGTCCACCAGACAGTAATTCCGTACAGTAGTATGGGTCGTACGACAGCAGTATATAGCCAATATACAGCTTTAGGCTGCAGGCCCCAGTTATTACCAATGGCCCTTTTACACGAGAAGAGTGCGATAATAGCTTTATTGACCCGTTCCTCGATGTTGAGCTTCCACCTTAGTTTCCTATCTAAAATAAGACCCAGGAACTTAGCCTTGTCGGCGAAAACCAATTTCGTGCCCTCCAAAATGGGAGATTCAATGGGAGGAGTCGTGTGCTTTTTAGTGAAGAGCACAAGCTCCGTCTTGTCAGGGTTAATTCCAACTCCGCAAAAGTTTGCCCATTCTGATAGAATGGTCAAGGCATTCTGCAACAACCCACTGAGGACATCAGGAAACTTTCCTGTGACGGCAATGGCAACGTCATCTGCATACGCGATGACTTTACACCCAATTTCTTCCAGCCTCAAGAGCAGTTTGTTGATCCCTATGACCCAAAGGAGGGCAGACAATATCCCTCCTTGGGGGGTTCCTCTGGAGACACTCCTGCATACCGACGATGCACCCAAGGTAGAGTGTATACGCCTAGAAGTTAGTAACATATTAACGAGTTTGCAGAGCGACTCATCAACCTGGTGACCTCGGAGTGCCTCAATGATCGCACTAGGTCTGATATTATTGAAAGCCCCCTCGATGTCCAGGAATACAACCATCGTGTATTCCTTTTGGTCGAGAGATTTCTCAATGTAAAATAACTGACCAAAGAGTGCAGAGCCGTGTCCACCGACTTACCCTTCCAATAGGCATGTTGCGATGTGGATAGAAGGAGTGGCGGAATGGTATCCCGCAAATGGATATCCACCAGTCTCTCTAGTAGTTTCAACATGGTAGAAGAAAGACTAATGGGACGGAGGTCGTTTGGTCGCGCATGCGAGCTTCTTCCCGCTTTCGGGATAAAAACCACCCGCACCTCCCTCCAGATGCGTGGAACGTACACTAGCGTCAGACAGGCCGTCAGGATACACTCTATCCATGGGTATACTATATCCAAGCACTGCTGCAAGTCCGCCGGAATGATGCCATCAGGCCCAGCTAATTTAAAGGGTTCAAAACTGGAAATAGCCCACATTATCTTTTCTCGAGACACAATAGATTCAAAGTTGCATGGCGATGCGCGACACGTAGAGGAGTCTCCAGGTGAGGCATCAGCCGAGCTTCCAGGGAAATGCCACTCGATGGTTTCTTTACTTGAAGACGTCCATGATCCGTCTTCCTTTTGTAGAAAACTTGGCATTGATGGATTGGAAGCCAAAATTTTCCTAAGCCTGGAGGTTTCGCAGGACCCTTCGATATGTTCGCAGAAGCTCCTCCATGCATCTCGTTTGGCACCCCTTGTCTCTTTCTTAAAAGAGCTCAGGTGTTTTTTATAGGAGTGCCAATCAGACTCCCGCCTTGAAGCTTTGGCCTTGTTGAAACTTTTTCTGCACACAGCCCTAAGTTCGGAAATTCTAGCACTCCACCAGGGAAAGGGAAAAGGGCTTCGAAGTTTCCCGAAGTGGTCGTGAATGTCCGGGCAATGACATCCGGCGAACTTTTATTAGTCATGATTACTGAAAGTTGTTCCCAAAGTTCAACTTAAAAGAAGCAGCCTCTTAATCGCACAAAAGACAATCCAATTTCATTCTTTTCACTTCTTCTTTTTTTCTACGACATCGGGCAAAGATTCATGGGGATCTCATTAAATTCTGCAATAAATCATTCATGCCTACTTAGAACAAAGCGCGCGCATATTCAAAAAAATAAGGAGCCGAGAACAAAACAACAAGAATAGTCCCATCAATATGCATATTAACGACTTTCGTCCTTCTCTCAATACCGAACTTACCGCCAACTTTTCCTTCTCCAACTTGGTGAAGAGCAATATTCGATCGACATCCAATTTCGACTTTTCAAGCACATTTATTTTCGTCCCGCTTTCTTGCAACTTTACGCTCAATTCGCGTACGATGTTGAGTTCGTTTGTTTGCCTCCTGTGTGTTTAAAAATAAAAGTCAAACAAAGCGGCGAGAGAAAGACGGGATGAAAAAAGGACCTAAAACGAAAAGCGGAGGGTGAATGAGCCCTGAAGAATGGATGTATATTGAAAAGAACTCGCACGGAGTGAGCCAAGAAAGCGACGAAAAAATATGATTGCAGACGGAAACCTGCTGCCTGGCTTAGCACGAATACTAAGAATGGGATAAATTGCTTATTAATGGAATTAACAGAGGCCCAAGTTTACACACTTTAATCCTCGACGAGATTGAATTCAACGCCGGGCAACAAATCTCCTAAGATGACGGCATTCAACTTGCTCCTCAGTTTCGATGTCGTGCCTTCGTAACATTCGAAGGGCCATGCATGAGTACTTTCAGGATACGAGTCGAGGATTGAGTTTTGAAGAACAGCTAAGAGTTGAAGGAATGGGCATGGAACATTAATATTTGTAGTACGGCGTTCATATAATGTGACCTTTTGAGCCAGTGGGTGTTTTTTTATCCGCTATTCTTCACTTCGACTTCAAAATGAAAAATAAAAAAAATAAAAAAATTAGTGTTTGCATGTCTAGGCAATCCCTTTAATGGGCACGAATTGTGTAAAGTTAGCCGCGGGGCAAAAAAGAAAACATAAAATGAAAGAATGAAGGACTCTCTATTCTGAAGTGGCACTGAAAATGAGGTCAGTTCAAGGACTACTAATACACTACGAATTCACTGGTTCGACTCTACTCCTTTTGCTGATAACTATGTGAAAACTTAAACAAGAAGAACTGCTGATGCTGATCAAGTTCTCCATGAGCCCGGTGGACGTATAGAGTAAGTTTAGTGGCCTTCTCGTTCAACAGACTCCCTTTACTATGGTACCACTATGTGCGCTTTTGCTACTTTCAGGCTATGCTTACTTAACAATATCCTGTAAAGTTTCCAAATAATTTCGAAGGAGTTTGCATCGGTTCTCCAGTTTGTGGATTAAAATTGCTTCTCTAGCGTTGGTCGTTTCGAGTTTATCCTGTAAAAGGAATTATTATTAATATAAGCAAATACAGGCAGATGGAGGTGGAGGGGGGCTGAATATGCATATACAATTAAAATTTGTATTACATGTGGTCCTGGATAAAATGGAATAAAAGGATATTTGCATTGTTTTTGGTTATGGGGCGATTAGAGCTTCGCAATTTTTGAGTAAAATAATGCATGGCGTATTTTTTGTGAATTTTGTGTTATGATCTTGCATTTTTTGAATTTTTTTGTTCGGGTTAACCGTTCCGTTCCGTATTAGAAAAAAATGTGTCGATTATTTCCTTGATTTTCCGCGATTTTGCCGAAACGCCACTTCAAACATTTGTGGCCTTTGTATAATGTTGATCCACTTGCTTTCAAGTTGTTTACGATTTTCTTGGGAAAATGAACCCAAAGAAATAATTTTTTAGGTGCACATCCTTAACTAAATGTGCCTTTGACATAATTTTGAGTTACCTTCGAGGACATATGTCTTTTCGTCCTTTATGTCCTGTATATCCTATATGTCCCTTACGTCCCTTCTCTTCCATCGACTCTGAGCTTAGAACAATGAGAGCTGACATCACCACCACAACCTAGGTAAAAGGATGTTATCATGTATCGTCCATACGGGTAATCATTGAGATTGGGGACTGTACTTTTACAGCAAACGTCACTCAAGGCTGCCCACAAGGAGGCGTACTATCTCCTATTCTATGGTACATTGCAATAGACAGGTTGCTGTGGAAACTTACCGCTATGGAATATTCAACTCAAGGGTATGCTGATGACCTAGTGCTAACTGTTAGAGGAAGCTTGAAGAAGTCCTAACAGATGTCCTCCAATCAGCCTAGTTCAAATATGGTGTAATGACAACGGCCAATCCCAGCAGGGCAGCTGTCATTCCCATCACAAGGAAACGAAATATAAGATTTGAAATGGAATGGGCATCTGAAGATGCTGGTGGCGACGGAGCCTAAGGGAGCATCATGACCGTAAAGGTTGGACCGTGTTATTCGGCGAATAAAAAGAGCCTTCAACGAGCTAAGCGAGCGAGCTCTCGTCGCTTTTTTCTTTGAAAAGTTGTTTTATTTCCTTCTTTTCATCGGTCAGCTCTCTTTTCTCGGCGGAAGAAGTTAAGTATGCCAGCGTTCACGTTTTTTTCTTCGGGAACATCGCTGGGTTGTATTTTTTCAAGTTTAAGTCGGTACTGTCCTTTCGTGCGAAAATGTTGCACTTATCTCTCCCACGGAAAAGTGACAGTGTAGACTTGCACACAGCACATTACTGCGGCTCTCCACACGACACGTGAATTTCTTTTCTACTTAAAAGGCCGGTTTACAAGCGAAATAAAGTGTGCAGTAATTGTTTCCGCGTGAAAGTTGTTCATAATGAAGTGGAGATTTTTTCTGCGGACGAAATATGTTTGTACTGGGAGAGAGCAAATTTTTCGTGCGAAAGTAACTTTTGGGCACGAATCAGCCACAGTACATACAGTTTTGTGTTTGCGATCCGTGTGGGCGAGTGTGTTTTTGGCATCCTTTTGAGCACCTTTGTGTCGCTTTTCGACGTTCGTGTTTGGCATCCTGACGCGTAGACCACTACGTGGCGTCATTATCCATATTTGCAAAACGATAAGTATCTCTTTTCCAATTTATTGTCACCTCTCCGGTCAATATGAGCTCTGAGAGGCTGTTGTCTAAGGGCAACATAAATAAGAGAATGCGGACTTTCGAAACCCTTAGTCCCTCGACACGGGACACGAGTACACTGTCTGCGAGTCCGCGGATTGTGGCCAAGCCTGGTCAACGCTCGGAGGCATCACTGCACTTAAGGGTGGTCGCAACTTCAGGGAGCAAACTTTGGCAGTGCCTGTTCCGTTGGATTGTGCGAAAGCAGGAACATCTGCAGAAAAACGTCCCTCGAATCGATCGTGAAATAAATTTCGCAGAACTTGAAAATCTCCACAGTTCCGAGGAGGCATAGGTCAGTGGACGTCTGAGCTGGCGGTAATTGACAGGTGGAATGCGGATGGAAGCATCAGGCTTGAAAACTGGAGGAAGGTCGACGGCAGATTAACCCCTACCTTCCGCAGCGCGATTTTAAAATATTACCTGCAGCGCTGCCATTTCACTCTTGGGGACACTAATCTCTTGCCGACATATGTCTAACTCCCCCGCATCATTATTCGTCTTCAAATCTGACTTTCGACTCCCATTGACTCTGCAGTCGTAGCTAATCAAAATAGCAAAGGACATTAATTAAAATATTATTATGCTCGTAAGACACGCTTTCACCGAGGGTTTGGCCAATCTTCTGCTACGACATATGTAAATTGTTTGAGCATTCATTTCTACAAAAAAAAAATCCCCATGACTCAGTGTGAGACGACAATCCTTGAACGGAAGGGATGCAACCACATTTCATAAATTTGCGAAATGAGAAAATCCCTCACCCCATGATAAGAGGCAGACAAAACTCATTCGTCCCCGGCACACAAACTATACAATCGCGTCAGACTCTTCCTCTTCAAGCATTTCCCTATTTTCCTGCTCTTCCAAACAGTCACTTTTCCTATAGTTTCGGCCGGGGCCTTCGTCGCCGCTGTCGGCTTCATTTCAGGACATGATGATATAATTTCCCAAAATAGGATTAAATAGTTGAATATTTGTTCATGGCGTTCCGGAGTTAATGTTTTACTTTGAAATTGACGGAGGCCGCGCGATTTGGGACTATGTTATGTGTGTGTGTAGGCTCGAGTTGAAGTTTTAGTAGTTTTCCATGTCGGCGCTGTGATAACCAACCCTTAAGCTCCCAATCTGAACAAAAGACACAAACTTTTCATCCGCTGCTGCCACGAAAAACTGACGACTGATAATAGAAAAGCGTCGACGACGACGGCGGGTTTAATGTGTAGCGAACATGATTTCATTTTCCATGCAATTAGGCTAAGTACGACGGCTCTGCTGGTAAAAAGGACTCTCTCTGATGGTTATGGCTTATTTTTATTTCGGTGCGTTCTCCTCACGGACGCAAAACTTTCTATTTTTAAAGTTTCTAGTTGTACATCCTAATTTTGGACGTGGAATGGATGAAATGGTTAATAGGGAAATTAGGATTTCTGAGATGTTTTCCGAGGACGATTTTGGAAGGTCTCGGAAATTATGAGCTTACGTGTGGGTTGAGGGTGAACGGCATGGGGGAGATAGTTGGGATAATCTGTAAACAATCGTACCAAAAGTTTGTCTTTGAAGATGGGTCTCTGGTAAACTTAATTATTCCGCCAGATTATGATTTGTTGCTGAACTATAGATAGTCCCACTTTTCATTGATTCAGTACAAGTGTAATTAGCAGGGTCCTTATAAGTTTGCGAAAGTTTACCAGGTGATTTAACTGAAATGGAATTAACTGCGGGCGGTAGGTAACAATGACAATATTCTTAAAGGTGCTGTTGATGATGATGTTAGACGAATCAGTGGTCTTGCGAGGTAGGGTAGGAAAGGATGAAATGGCTGCGATGTTTTGCATAGGTATCACATGATGTTTCTTATTTTAATGCATTTCTTTAAAAAGACGTATTTTATGCTTCACATTTTAAATATATTTCACGATAAATTCTATGCGTACAAAATGCTCGTTCTAAACGTACTGTACAGATCGTATCGAACTAGTAAGCTATCAATCTACTGTCACTCCCTCTCGTCGGTAATGATGTATGCTGCGTGTGCTATAGATGGGCGGATACTTCGGTAACAGTAAGTAGACACTGAGTATTCGCCTGTCACTGTGACTACTCGTATCTGTTCCCAAAAATTAAAAATAACACTTCCCAGCAGTCACTCTCTTTCCCATTCCATCAGCAAAACACACATGCATGTACTCGTATGCCATGAGTATGAGTCTTATGGTCGTGTTTCCCAAGTCTCAAGAATACAACTCACATTTAACAGTGCGCCGAAGGCAGCGGTCGGTGTTGTCCTTAGAGCCTCTGTCATGACAATGCATGCTCATCTTTGGACTTTGGTCAACAGAGTCCTGTACGACGCCATACTAATTGCCGCTCATTAGACGACAACTCCGTGCATCCTTAAGGGACGCAATACGATGGTTAAAGCCTGTAAATCAGCCTCGACTGGAGCTCGCACTTCCTACCAGTAGACTTCTTGCGTTGCCTTTGTCACACGCTCCTGCACGTTAGTCATCCAACATCATTTTTTATCCTAAATGAGTACAATAATAAGCCTTGTGCCCCCATTAATGAAGGTATAGGGAGTGCCGAGAAGGTCCATGTTTCATAATCCTCCAGCGAGTAACTAGGCATATTTGGAGTTATAGGTAGGCTCTTCCGAAGTCTGGAGGCATCGCTAGACCTATCAATGTTTTCGCAGAAAAATTTCCACGATCAGCGACTGGTAATTCTCAGTTCACTGACGACAAGGATCGTTAAGGTCGCCAAAATGGTTGTCGTGTGTGCCAACCTTTACGTTCGGCAGAATTTATTCAGACCTCCAGTCAAAAGACGTATCCATGTCAAGATACTTCTAGAAGGGAGGATCAAGATGTCCCGTCACAAACACTTGGACGAACCATTTGGAGGAATAGTATTGGATAGAAAGAATGGAATACACTGCGTGAGGATGGTTGAGATGATCCATCATTTGCCTTCATACTTTGCTTGGGTTCCTTGTACTGGGTTTCTGTGGCAGTCCTTGTGTTCCTATCTGTATGCATTTAAAAAAAAAAATTACTTAAAACAAAAATACGAAACCAAAGTGTATTATGGACGGTTTGGTGGGCATCCGAAGCTGCCAGTAGGGATGGAGCTTAAGGTAGCATAATGACCGTGGCCCCTCAACGAATTAGGCAGCGGCCTATGCTTGCTGTAGCTCAGTTCAGGGGACATGCGCGGGTTTTTCACGGCTCGTTGCCCCTGTCCTTTACGTATTAATAAAAAATCATAGGCCTGGGAAAACAACACAAACATGGGATACAAAAATGGGAAATTTAAAAAAATGTAGCGATAAGGATGGAATGGTTGGCGGACGGCTAAGACGCCCTCGCGGTCGCCTCGGGGTCCGGGTGTAATGGGACCCTCGGCCTCTAGTTCATCAGGTGCTCCTTTCGATCTATCGATGAAAGCAGCACGACCAGAATATGGTTCATTACAAGTGGTCAACACAAGTCGATAATATCAAGTTACGTCTGCCAATTATAGTTTCGAAAATGCCGGATTCTGTTCATTCTTTAAGATTCCTGAACAATATCATAACTACGACATGCTATTGCATTCATAGGTGCCATAAATGGAATACCAAGGCATAGCATGAAGCATCTCGAACAGTAACCCCCCATTGATAGTCTAAGTTACTAACGTGTCGAACTCTCAAGAAGAACTTATATACCCCCCAGGAAGTAATAACATACATGAACCTGTCGACGTATTTTCTGCATATCGTTCCTTGAAATGTCGATTAGCTTCCATCTTACAATATTTTCAGATCGAAACCAACCCCCCATCCCCCCTTCTTCCAATATCTCTCATAAATTTGCGATTCAACCCATTTTCGGTCGACACCCAAACATCACGAAATAGAAATCCATTGACATTCAAATTGCAAGTCGATCGACGACCTTCTTCAACCCCCCACTCCCCATTCCTGCTTCTCGTGATGCCTCTTCAGTAAAGCGGACGCGGAACTTCTGCATATGTTTTATGTATATGAAAACGTCGTAACTAGCAAAAATGTAATCCTGGCATTTTCCCTCTTCTTTTTCAGGTGAGCTATAAACTGAACCCCGGAGACGTCAATAGAGTCACGTACGTATGAAACGAACCTAAGAAATTGCAAGGATACAGAGTGACTATGACGGCGGAGTAGAGGGCATGCCATGTATACGGTATACCTATAGGCAGGTAAGGAAGGACTCTCATGCTAGACTTGGATTCGTATTCGTGCTAGGAGTACTATTGCCTTCGTGTAACCTACTCCTCGTATTGCCTACTGAAGAGCCCATAGTGCGTTTCGTCTATTCTTAGTCCCGTCAGGTTGGCTGCTTTCTGGAGGGAGACGGCAAAGCAACCAATGGGTGCAGGTGGAGATATACAAAGTAGCCATTACCATAAATTAACAGTTCATATGAGGAATTATCGTAACTTGCACTATACAGTCGTATATTCTCGGCTTTTTCGTTTCGATGAGCACACGAAAGAGTATTGTTCTGATTTGGAGGAAGGAAGGAAACTCCGGTTATAGGTCAGAGGTTTTGAAGCTTAACAAAAACCGAGATTGATTTATGATCCTGACGAGCTTAACACTTGAAACATGAGTAAATTAAGTTTAGTATGTATAGTTTTAGTGTGGGTTAGGTTTGTTGCTACAGTATAAGTCCTAATGTTTCATTTCGAATTGTTGAATTATTCATTGGACACATGGATTTGAGGGAGAGTTCGTTCTGGTAGGTGTCGGATGTCTGAATGGGACTAGCTTAACACTTGCTTCATTTAAATTATGAACGTTTAGTTCAACTTTCATAGAATGGGCCCGGAAACATTACCGATGAAAGGTTAGGTGCACGGGTTTTTGTATAAGCTACAACACACATGGAACGCATTAGGGTCCGTTGTGACCACAGAGGGACTCCTCATCATGCCATCCTACTCATTGAACCAGCCAGAGCTGATACTGAATCGATGAAGTTTACCAACATCAGCATTAGCCAGATTATCTAGCTCAGTGAAAAATGGGATCCAAGAAACTTTTTCCTCCATCTTGCCAGAGCACGAAAGGAGCAGAGGAGATGGAAAATACACTCCTCTTCGTCTACGTCATCGCAACTCCTGCAAAAGTCATTGTAGGGGAGGTGGAGTTTCCTTGCATGCTTGCCTAGTACGAGTACATAATGCCCAGTGATCGTTTCCACCAAAGCTTTGATGTGCTGCCTATTTAACGACAGCAGTTTAGCGGAGCGCTTAGGATCAAATCTGGGCCATAGTGGCTTTGTTGAAAGACATGTGTTGCCATTTAGCTATCTTCTAACCTCGTAGCTCCTCCTCGGTATCCGATACGGAGAAGGAGGCTGACGTCACTGTAGTTGAGAAGGTGTACATAAGGAAGGTATGCTAAGGTTTCTTCAAATCAACCTAGACCACTCTAAAGCTCTCTGCCGTTCTTCTTTACCTGGCAAACAGGGAAGTGGACATCGTACTAATACAGGAGCCTTGGGTCGTACACGATTCAATTAAAGGTATGCTATCAAAATGTCAAATAGGCTTATAGGAGTAGTTGACGCGCTACGTCAAAATTCAGTCGGATCAACGTTGTCTCCCCCTGTGGTGTGGGGCATAACAATAAACACAGGTATGCAGCTGAATGGGCAGGAGGTACCTAGTAGTAACATGTATCTTCGGAAATCAGTTTATGCTAACGAAACGTCAACTAAGCCCTATGGAAATAGTTGACGCGCTACGCCCCACTAGAGGTTAGGGAAAACAGTATACACAGTGCGAAATTCCGTCGTTCATGTTTCTGCAGTACTCCCCAATACACTCGTTCTTGATATAAGGGATGGCACTGTATTTACATCTATTTATGTTACACTGTAGATCGATATATAACAAAATCAATAGGCATTGAGAATTTTTTTAAGGAAAATGTATTAAAATCTCTGCTGTCCTGATTTAGGACTAAAAAATAGCAAAATTATTTCCATTCAAACTGCAGAACTGATTCTCCACCCCTCCCCATACTGTCTTTGCGCCGACATACTCGTACATTTACTTCCATCCACTAGATCCATAGCAGTTCTTCTTGCCGAAGTGTAGTGATTATCCTGCGAATGACGCACGGGTGAACCGTCCAATTTCACCGAAGATTCTATTGAACTTTGCGAAAGCAGTGAATGCCAATTGACTTCTCGCTCGGTTTGGGCGGCCTTTTCATAGAAACAAGCCGGACGTTTGTTCGTTTGAGTGGATGAATTGCAGCATTTCACGCAATTTATTGTCTGAAAGGAAGTTACGGACATGAAAGGATTAGTTGCTTTTTGACAGTGTGCTTAAAATTAAAAAGGAGGTAGGAAGATACGGAAGGACAATTGGACGATGCTATAGGAATCTTACGTAAGTCGGCATTAGAGAATGGGCGATATACATATGTATATCGTGTGTTGGAGTAAGTTAATTGGAAATGTTGTTGGTAAATATTTAATTGACGCATTGCATAGAAAAGGCATGGTTTCGTTAGGATAAGGTTTTACCTTTTGTTTGTATCAAACTTTTTGTGTACCATCTTTTGCCTGTCGGGTGTCCTGTCGTTACCCCATGACAAAACTAATAATACACCGATAAACTAACTAGGTCGAATAAGGGTATCGGGATGGCAGTTCTTCCTCTGCGCCCTCAACATCTACCAAGTTTTCTCCTCCCTCCTCTTTCGTTCAGTGAAGTTGGACTTCGGGACCTGGTGGTATCATATTACAGCACCCCATACTATCTCTCTAGTATCGGCAATTAGGGCTTGCGACCACGATTATGTCGCTCTCGATACATGTTAGATGCAGTGTCACCTTTTTTTGTCTATTTGTTTTAACTGCAACTATTGGTCCAGAGTGTCCGAGTCATGTCCTTCCCTCATGCGCCCTCAACATCTACCAAGTTTTCTCCTCTTTCGTTCAGTGAAGTTGGACTTCGGGACCTGGTGGTATCATATTACAGCACCCCATACTATCTCTCTAGTATCGGCAATTAGGGCTTGCGACCACGATTATGTCGCTCTCGATACATGTTAGATGCAGTGTCACCTTTTTTTGTCTATTTGTTTTAACTGCAACTATTGGTCCAGAGTGTCCGAGTCATGTCCTTCCCAGCGTACTGCACAATTTCAGCAGCAGTGAAACCAACTGTACGGTCCCTGAGGAGCAGTATGGTGTCGATGGACACCATGTTTGCAATATGGCTGTTGGGTCCATTAACATGAAAATAGTCGTGTCGGGACATTTAAAACGGCGTGTACCAGTTGGCCGAGTGTCGTATGTGCACTGGCAATTTCGGGACATTTTAGGTATTATCCTGGAGGGTGTTAGACTCGAATGCAAAGCATGTAGAAAAGTGCTACATACGAGTAGATGGAAATGGAAACAACAATAGGACAATATGTCGAAAAACTAGTTCGAGACTTTGCAATTAAATGTTTTGATTAAAATTTCGTAATTATTCAGGGTAACCATTTACGAAATTGGACATGTTTTATTTATTTATATTTGGAATTGGTAAAACTTGTCATATAGGATGTAGTAGCTGAAAGTGCCTTGCCATCCGCATGAATGGTTTAGATCAGTTTCAGGTTAGGTTAGGTAAAGTAAAGAAGAAGCCGTGATACCACACAGCACACATAGGGTGTGATACCACTGAGATCACCTAAGTAAACCTAGGTGCCAATCCAGCCTGTGCTGGCTATATGCGAGTATATCGCGATTGAGCTGTATTGTGCTCACATCCTAAATTTCCTTCAGTCCTTGGTGAAACCGAAAACCCAGAAATGTCCTCCGCCTCTCGGCCAAGGCTGAGCACTTACACCGAATATGGGGAACGCTCCCCTCCTCATCCACATCCTCATATCTCGTGCAATAGTCATTGTGGGGAATACGGAGCCTCCAGGCGAACTTCCCTATGGGACAGTGCACTGTGAAAACCTCTACTACCAATGTGTTTCCTGTTCAATGACAGTAGTGTGGCAGAGGGGCTAGGGTCAAGTTTCGGATAGATAGATAGACCTCGTCGTTTGGCATGTGCCACTGAGCCATTTTGTATTAGCCCTGGCCACCGCAGCGTCTTTAATTGCCAATTTGCACGATGCAATTAATGTTTACGCGGTCTCAGTCAATAGAACCGGTTGTCCCTTCACGAGCCGGATCATCTGCCCCGTAGTTGCCCGTGAAGCCACTATGGCTCGATATCCAACAGAGTGTAATATTGAAAAAAAAAACCACCCATTTATTTGAACGCTGAGCGACAGTTCTCGATGTAGTCAGGACGGATTCGTATGATGGCAGTCACGACATGATTACCTAGCCAGGTCAGAGCTTCCGAAATTGCCGAAACCTCCGCCTGTAGGATAAGAAGTCGGGAAGACGGAGTGAAAAGTTGATCCCCAGTCCCTTAGAGTAGACACCAGCCCTAAGTTCGCCATCGGTCTTAGAGCCATCTGTGTAGATGACCATGGAGTCGGTGGTCAAAGGTGTACTATCAACCCATATACTCCTCGACTAAATCAGGCTGGTGTGGTTCCTGCCAAAAACGTATTGAGGAGAAGTATAATCAGTCTCCACGGGGACATTCAAGCTGCCCAGTACAGTTGAATGTCCACAACTCTGCTCCAACTTTGGTTGAAATCTGCTCGAACTCTAGTCGAACTCTACTGGAATTCTGTTGGAACTTTACTCGAACTCTTGCAATACTCAACTCGAACTTGAGCTCTGCTCAACATCGGATCCATATCCAATGTAAATCAGTGAAATATTTGTGTAATTCAGAACAGCATCCTGCACAGGTCGGCACGTCTCCGATGCGACTGCGATTCGAACTCTGCACGACATACATATGAGATAGTAATGTTGGGCGAGCCGGGTGAAATAATTAAAAATCTAGTATGATGTGTGTGTTTAAGATGTGATATGCATTCTTTGTATGATATTTTGGATTAGATTTTAGGTGTGAAGAATCTGGGGATATCCTCTGAGCGCAGAATTGTATGTAATGGTACTCCGCAGGGTGGTGTGGTTTCTCCCCTGCTTTAAAACATAGCGTCAACAAGCTGCTGTTGAACCTAGAGCAGGCATGTTGCAAAGTAGTAGCATTCGCGGATGACATCTTTATTGCCATCTGGGCCAAAAACTACTACTTTGCCTTAACCCCTAGCGGGGCATAGCGCGTCAACTACTCCTGCGCGCCATCGTACTCTGTTCTGGGCAATGGGGCGCAACTCCCCAAAAGACTTACCCAGTACCTGACACTCCTTTGCCACAGATCGACGCCATGTGATTCGAGGACCCCCTCTTGGTCGGCCTTGGTTGGAAATGGGGTTCCATTTCATGGCATGCATAGCAATGCAGTTATCACTCTTCCGCAATGTGTGACCTATCCACTGCCATTTTCGCCTGTGTATCAATTCGTCGATTGGCATCTGACCCGTACGCCGACTTAGCTCTTCATTTGATATTGTTTCGGGCCAGAAAATTCTTAAAATTCGACGAAGACATGAGTTGACGAAAACTTGCAGCTTTCTGGTAACTCCTACGGAAACTTTCCATGTACTGCTCCCATACAAAAGCACTGATAGTACCAGCGAGCGAAACAGGCCCAGCTTGGTCTTGATGCTGAGATAACTGCTCTGCCAGATTTTGGACAGCATGCCGTATGCGTGTTTAGCCTGGTTGATACGACGAGCGATGTCCTGCTCCGTACCACCATTTTCGGCAACAATGCTACCCAGGTAGACGAAGTTGTCCACCTTCTCCACAGGCTGCCCATTAATATTGATGGCAATAGGTGTCGGATTTCTTTTTCGCAACGGCGGGCTAAGAACCTTGGTCTTGTTGGTATTAATCTTTAGCCCAACCTTGCTTGCCTCCCTCTCGAGATCTAACGCCATTGCGGACAGATCCATGATTTTGTGGGAGAGTAGGCATATGTCGTCAGCGTAGTCAAGATGTTGTAGATAAGATGTCAAAGTCCATTGAATTCCTCTGTCGAGTCCGGATAGGGCTGCATGCAACACATCGCCGATCACAATGAGGAATAGGATCGGTGAGAGGATGCACCCCTGCCGAACTCCACTGCGAATCTCAAAGTCCCCCGACACCTTACCTTTATGCAGAACGCGCCATTTCACGCCGTCATAGGTTGCCTTAATAATAGCCACAAGCTTCTCAGGGATGCCTCTCCTGCGCAAGGCCGCCCATATAGAATCCCGGTTCACACTATCGAAAGCCTTTTCGAAATCGATGAAAAGCAAGTGAAGCGGAGAATCGTATTCAGCGCATTGCTCGATGATGATTCGCAAGGTGTTAATGTGATCGACACAGGAGAATCCGGATCGAAAGCCAGCCTGCTCTTCATCAATTGTGCTTTCTAAGTGGGCCTTTAGTCTTTCCAGGACGATTTTAGCTATTATCTTGGCAACGGCAGGAAGCACACAAATGCCTCTCCAATTATTACAGTCTGTGAGGCTACCCTTCTTTGGAAGTTTGATGATCAAACCTTCCTTCCACTCAGTGGGAAAGGTCTCTGTATTCCACGCTTTATCAACAAGTGGGTGCAGCAAATCGGCAGTTACGCTTGGGGCTGCTTGATAAAGTTCGGCAGGGATGCCGTCAAGTCCGGCGGCCTTTCCTCGTTTTAGTGCAATAATTGCAGTGACTATTTCCTCTTTAGTCGGGGCAGTGGACCGTATACGCACATTTTGATGGTTAGCTAAATTATCTATATGAGGGGGAACTTCACCAGAGGTTATACGGTTCAAGACCGCGGCGAAGTGTTCTTTCCACCGCCTCATTTGATCTTCTTCCAAGATAAGTAGCTTTCCATCACTATCCTTCACCGGATGTTGGCAGGAGTTACGACCACCTGTAAACTCCTTTATGACACCGTATACGGCGTTTAAGTTGTTACTTCTAGCGGCTTCTTCTGCTGACGCTAAAAGAGAATTGGCATAAACTCTTTTATCGCGTCGCACACTACGCTGAACTTCTCGAGCTTTCTGACGGTAAAGGAGTTCGATGCTGCTTCGATTGTCGTCTGATGCTGCAGCCAAACGAACTTTCAGCTCCTTTCTTTCAACAATCCGCTGCCATGAAGCGTCGGACATCCAGGGCTTATTCCGGCAATCCGGGTTTGGGCCAAGGATGGTATTTGCGCTATCAATGTACGCATTTTTTATGGCATCCCAGTTTTCGTTTATGTCACTATCTGGGTGACTAGTTATCTCAGCCGCTTTTTGCGCAAGATGGTCATTATATTGTTGTAAGACAGCTGGATTTTTTAGTCGAGCGGTGTTGAATTTGCGGGGCCTGGATCTTTCGTCGCTGGGGCGGCGCACGGCTGCAATACGCAATCGAACATTAGCGATCATAAGATAATGGTCTCTTCCCATCCCAATATCGGCACCCTTCTTGTTTCGCACGTCCAGGAGGCAACTCTTGAATCTTTTACTAATGGCAAAATGGTCGATCTGATTTTGTGTTCTGCGCCGATCAACAGAGGACCAACTGATTTTGTGGTGGTCCTTATGCTCAAACATAGTACCACCGATGAAGAGACTGTGAAAGTTGCAGAACTCTACAAATCTTTCACCGTTGTCATTACGATCACCAAGACCGTGTCTCCCCATCACATGTCTGAGCCCATAGTTATCAGCGCCAACTTTCGCATTCAAATCACCCATAACCATTATAATGTCACCTTTAGGTGTTCTGCTCTGAACGGCGTTTAGTTCTTCGTAGAAGGAGTCTTTTGCCAAGACATTGTCGGGTTCAGTAGGGGCATAACATTGTATTATTGAGATGTTCCTCATTTTGGTCCGGAACCTGGCGGTCAAGACCCTGTCAGAGACCGGTTCCCAGGATAAGAGACAGTTTCGCGCGGCTCTGGTTAAAAGGAGCCCCACACCTGACTCACGACGACTACCGGTAGCTTTACCGGAGTACAACATTACAGTGCTACCCGTTGGAGAGATGAATTCTCCGCTGTTCCACCATCTTATCCAAAAACTGAGGTCTCAGTGTTAGTTAAAAAAAATCCGAGCTTGTTCGATTCACTAGGAAATATCATTTGCCTCCTGTTGAACCTCCTGGATTAGGTGGGACTATCCTTCGTGGACAAAGCGAGTTTTCTAGGTCTTGTACTTGATAGAAAGTTTAACTAGAGGCTAAATATTCCGGATCGTGCCACCATGTACTCTATTCTTCTCCTTCTTGTGGATATTGTATGTAAACAAGTCGCTGCCAACACGGCGATTCGCATAAGAGAGACATCTCAATGGACGGCTTCTCCCATTAGCCATGTTTCAGTCCTGAACAATGCTGACATCCCAGATACGACGAGATATTGCCATGTCCCTACAAATTTGGAAGTGTGGAATAAAGCTAGCCTCTATTGACGAAGCTTGTATGGCCTAAGCTGGATGTAAAACGATCCGCTGAACTGCTTTCGATGAAGAAATCCTGCATCAGCCTAGTTCTGGGAGTCATTACGGGCCATTGTGTCATCGAGGAACATGCCAGAAGGCTCCGACTTCAATACCACCACTTTTGCGGTAGCTGTGAGGATGAGGAGGAGAGCACCTTTTATCTGGTCTGTACTTGCCCGACATTGTCACATCACAGAAGATTTAATTTGGGTCCTATTTCTTTGATCATCTGAAGGATTTAGCTTATACGGATGTCGCCAAACCACTTCGTCTAGCTATTAGTTCCGGTTGGTTGAATGACTAGATGATCACTGGAGGTGTGTTTTACTAGGGTATCGCAAAGTACTACTTGGTATGTGCTGTACTTTTCTTTCGGCAGCCCTCCTTACTATACAATTCCTTGTCATAGGTGCGAAGTTTAGGTGTTTCTCGAGTCAATTATTGGGACAATGATGATTGAATATTGATGGCAAGTCGATGATGGCTAAGTGATAATGTTTGGGTTATGATTTCTGTGTAATTACGACTCGCTGAAGCGAAATCGATGCTGGTCGCAATCGAACTAATTTTGTGTCGACCTGTGTGCGAAGAAAACAATATCGTGTCGATAACGAGTCACAGTCGTGCAGTGTTCGAGTTGAGATCGAGCCACTCCTTTTTTTACCTAAATCCTTAATTCACTCAAATACTCCATCGCACAAAACCATCTCCTACCTAACCAACCTCTTCCCATTTTCAACTATAAGGACAATTCCAAATAAACCATGTTTTGGTGGTTTTCAGGGGTAGACCAACGGCGGCGGTGGCTGGATGACCGGGATTTGAACTAGAAGTGGGTAATGTGGTAGCCGTGGCATTTTGGTCGTCCAACATTAAATTTATGTTAATTAGTAAAATGTCCCGTATAAAACTGAACGTCCATTATGCTCGTACACCACCACTACACTAGGGAAAAATCACCCTCCGGCTTCCAATACGCCCCAATTTACGAATATTTAATGAGGAACAAGTTGTTTTTTTTTTCGTAGTGGTAATTTACGAGTGCAATCAGCTTTTAGTTTAAATTTGGATCGTGGTGTTGCATACAGGCTGTGTACGCAAGAGGACGATTATTCTCGGAACTTCCCAGGGGTGTAAATGTTAAAAAAGGGAACAATGCAATCACGTACGTGTACACCATATGTGGCGCCAATTTATCGAATGAAATATTTTCTTCTATAAAATTCAGTTTATTGAAGTTGATTCTGATGAATTGTTGTGGTTCTGTTGGTGGCGGTGGTGCCGCTCCCAGCCGCGGAGAGGCAATGATAAATAGAACAACGTGAGAAATACCCCAATGTGCACTATCCATATTTTTTTGAAGACAACTTTTAGAAAGAAGCTATCAAATTGCAGTGAAAAAATCGGAGACCGAGGAAGACATCATCAAAGAAATCGAGAAGGAAACTGGCACATTAGCAAATATCTAAAATGATAGGAGGATTCATCCTCACGTCGTAAACGTCGTAGTTGTCGTAAAGTTGTAGACTTCTGGCATTTTACTATGGATATGACAGAAATTTTCGACATTTACGACACTTAGCGTGAATCTCCCAAAAGGCAAGTAACCCGAAGCTATAACCGCTACTTGGGGCGACCGGTAGCTCAGTGGGTAGAGGCGCCAGTCTCATGTCTGACTACGGTCGTTGCGGGTTCAAGTCCTGTCCACGGAGTTCGTGGCCATGGATGTTTGTGCTCTGTAATAGACGGTTTGGTAGGCATCCGAAGATGCCCGTTTGGATGGAACCTAAGGTAGCATAGTGACCGTGAAGGTCGAGCATACCTGGCGAAGAAAAAGGCCCCCTCAGTTCGGAAGACGTGGGCGGGGTTTTCGCCGTTCGTTGCCCCTGTCCTTTACGTATTAATAAAAATGCATACACCTGGGGAAGACAACACAATCAGGGGAGGTAAAAATGGGGAATGATATAATAAAAAGTGAGGCGAAACGAATGGAGTGGTTGGCGGACGGTGCAGATACCATTAGGTGCTGCCATAGTCCTGCCGGTGGAAGCAGCACAACCAGACCAGAATATGGCTCATTACAGGAAGTTATTGAGGGGTTATCGAGTGTAGAGTAGCCACCCTACTAAGCTATCCAGGTGTATTAGTTTATCCTTCACCCGAAAAATTCCCAAAAAACACGCCTAAATAGGAACAGTATAGTTTAATTGTAATTTGAAAATAACAAAGCTTTGTCGGTATTCCTAACAAGAATATTTGACAGGGGCCTCTTACGAGATCGTGAAATACGATAGAATAAAACTTGAAACTGCTTTAAGAGGGGGGGGGGGGGGGGCGCAAATGCAGAATGATCAGTAGAGATGAAGTCATTAAACACCCGACGCTAATCATATAATAGTAAAGGTCGTACACATTTTTTTCACCACTACTTCCGTAATCTCTCTCTCTATCTCTCTACTTCTTTTTCTCTCTTCAATGCTTTCTACTCTCACGATGCACCAACCATTTATTCTGCCCAGAGAACTTTTATAATTCAATTGCTAATGATTTCAAAGCAAGCCAAAGGTTAATAGCTCATTTCGACCATCAATTCTTCAGCCCCTCGCCTTCCACTTTACATTCCGTTGACCTGATTTTTCCCCCCGACCGTAGCCGTTGACTTTTACTGCCGTAAGTCGTTGGCCCTGCCAAGATGAATAGATTGCCCCCGACAAATTGCACCCACTACCCATTGATGTACAAAGCAAAAAATAGCTGATCAAAATGAATATCGCCTCCAGGAACTTCCCAAAGGACCTCACTTCGGGATGAAGAGTACCGAGACGTTTTGAATGAATATAAAACTCGCTTACACGCATCAATAGGACCATAGTCGGAGTCGAATGCATTTCAGCCGCCGAAACGAATCCTTGAGCACTTTGTAAGCAGTGAATAATGGTGAAAATATTGAATAGGGAAAATAGGATTTTCAACAAAGTTTGTTCCCTTCTGTCAGGCTCCTCCATGTCATGCAGCGCACTTGTCTAATAAAAAGGAATATTCCGGGCGAAGAGAATACTCCTGGTTCGTGTGATATTCATTTTCGTTCGACACCTCTTTCCTGTGAACCACCTAAGGTCTAAGGATAATATTTTATAAAATACATATGGACGTGCAGAGTTTGGAATCCGCCCGCAAGGATCAGAAAGCTGCATTGCCAACAACTATTCAAATTCCAAGTCAATTTCCGTGTCATTTTTTATTTGGGTTTCATATCACACTTCTCTGTCTGGAGTCGATTGGAACAGAGAGAGGGAAATTTATGAAGTAATCCTTTTTGATTGAACATCCTTCATCCTTGTGTACCCGATCCTTTGATTGCAACTGCAACTGTGTCTTTGGTACCGTCAAAGTTCGATTTTTTTCTTTGCTGGATTGCAACCTAGAGTGAGACGAGACGCGCGAGTTTGATATGCTGAAGCTCGAAACGAATTTATATAACATAGGTTGAATGCCAAAGGTGTGCATCAGATTGTGGCATGTGGTAGATATAGGAATGAAACTCAAGCTGTCGAACTGAATGACTTTGGCGGAACTGGTGAAATATTGGATGTCTAAGTGGAAGACACCTTTGTCTTGCAGATGAGATTTTCGACGGGATTTGAATTTAACAATTTGTGAACATAAAGAAGTCAGCATAAGGAACGCGGAGTTTCGAGTTGCAGGATGATATTTTGCATATTTTTCGAGGAAGCTTTTTTGAGAATAATCTAAACATAAGTGTATCAATTGGCGATCGATACTGTCCAGTCCCTGGATTGCAATACGCCGCTCTGTCTGCCGAGGAATTTGAAAGTGCTCTCCGCGGTTGATTGGTTGCTCTTTGGAAAAAAGACACTCACAACTCTGTGACGGCAGATTTCTTCCCCTATGGCCACACGTATTCAGGCTCGTTCCCAATGCTCCAGGGCCTGGTTTGAACCTGATACCGCCAAACTCAGAAATAGCGCCCTACACTTGCATTTGCTGTTCGAGCAACATCGATGTTGCTGGGTAATTCCAGGGGAGAATGAAAATTTTTTCGGAAGCAGCTACTCTCGAGTAGGAGCCTCACTGTCCTACTACCACCTGCGACTGGCTGTCTCCTGATGTTATCCCAGGACCATCTGCATCAGAAAACAAGGATGATGCCTCTAAAGTACACAAAGTAGGAAGGTGAAGCTCTTGTACACAGATTGAGAGACGCTCCGAGACCTCTAGACTTCGTAAAATTTTATCCACTAATCCTTCCATGCCAAGTTTTATTCAGAACTAAGATGGGCCATGGGCGGTCTCCAGCGAAGAGACTCTGGAGATTCTGAAGGACAAACACTTTCCCGATAGCCCATGCCATGTCCATACTCTTAGCACCTGCATACAGGTATATGATTTGGCTTCAGGTGTCCCAATTAGCTCAATGGAGAAAGTACTATGGACGATTTCCAGCTTTCACCCCTATAAGTCCGCTGGACCTGATGGCATATTTCCGGCCAATATACAACACTCATCGGATGTTGTGGCTCCGTGGTTAAAAATCGTTTTCAAAAACTGTCGAAAAACAGTACGGCTCTAATAACAAGACTTTAGTACTTATTATGAAAGTAAAAATGTTTTCCCATATATACATAAATAGTTCCCTTATGAAACTTATGCAGTACTCATAAGAAGAGTTAGAGATTTGATATTCGATAAAAATAAGTGCGTCATTTAAACTTTGTAAAGCTTTCACCAGGTGTTTGTAGTACTCTACCAGACTGAAACGACGAGAATATAATTCTCCACACTAACTCTTATAAGACTCTTGTAGCGTTTTCTAAGAGCAAAATTGTTAGTTGGTTTGTTCGACTCGTCCCATTGTGCGGCACGACGCCTCGACTAGCCGTAGTTCGCAAAATTTTGCATTTTTGCCAGGCTTCGTTATGTGGGGTATTGATAACAGATAATTTCAAAATTCAGTTCACACGTGACAAATATTTGACAAAAAATGCCAAACATTTCGCAAAAAAGAAAAATATTTGTACCGAAAATATTTTCTTTTTATTTATCGCCATGTGAACAAGCGACGAAACTACTCTGCCAAATTATTCTATTTGGACAATATTTCTTCAAAAATTTGGGCAAATATTTGCTATGTGTGAACGCACCTTAACAAGGACTACAAGTGAAAGGTCAGGAAAAAAAACCGGTTAAAATATATATTCTATTTTATAATATGACACTTTCGCCTTGGTATAACTGACCCCGAAACCTGCCAATTAAAATTTCAGGATCAAATGGTAATACGGTAACAGCTTCCATTCTCCGTGCTTATCTCTCGGAAAAATATGTGTCAGTCTAAAGGGTGAACAACATTAGCACCCGACCATTTATTAAACCGACCGTCGTCATCATCATCATCGCCATCGAAGCCATCCTTGTCACCATTTAACTGTGACCGTCGTCGTAGCACAGAAATTCAAAAAAAAAAAAAATATAAATAAATAAAAGCCAAGCAGTCCTTGGCCGTGCATGATGGATGCCCAGCGATATGAAATTCACACGAGGGATTTGCGGACTTTTTAGCGTAAGATATCACGGAACACATTTCCAGTGATTCTTCGGATGCTGCTGGTGATCCTTTTTTTCCGTGGATATTCATGATCGAGACCCGCCACAAATCGGCACGGTGCGGTGCGGTGACGACCGCGGTCGAAAGGAGCAGTCATTCAATAAGGAGGATATACATATATAAAATCGGTGGACTCAGACAAAAGAAAAATTAAAATGTAACACAAACAATGGTTGGCCACGTCAGCATCCCTTCGTCAGCTCCAGTGCTCAGCTTAGAAGTAATGCTGGTTGCAGATGGATTTATGGACACCACTGCACGATATAAATCATTTTCATAACATAAATATCGTCAGTGCTGGTCGATGGAGGCTGCGATGGATGCTAGTGCTGGGGGTTGTTCTTCCGCATTCTCTCCATTTTGCAATGGAGGTGTCACTGAGTCCTTGTGCTCTCCCTGATTTAGCAGGCTTTGTTTGTATGCGCTTGTTCATTTCAATATTCAGTTGAGTTTTTGAACACACGATAGATTCATGGCCCGATGGAACGTTGTACAATTTAGCTGTGTTTGAAATGGGACAACTGCTGAAATGGCTTATCCATGCTAATCAGATACTGCCCGCCGAGAGGAGAGATGTTGAATTGTTGTTTGCAGCGAATTCTTTGGATTATGGTGGAAAGACATAAAATCGTTAAGGATGAAATTGAAATAGACTAAAAAATTAAACTTTAAAACTGAAGAGTTAGGTTAGGTTAGGTGAGAGAGTTGCCGCAGGCGCAGCTTACATTAGGCCTCCGATTTGGACCTATATTTGCTATACTCCGCTGGCTAGTTAGAGCTGCCAGGGGACCACTTTGCAAAATTGAATCAGCTGATTCAATGGGGCGGTACTGGGCATTTCTGCTAGCTTTTGAAAGCTGTAAGTACCTCAGAGGTTGAGGCGTTTCCAATTTTGGACACTCACACAAAGTATATTCGATAGTGTCATCTTCCACCTCGCATTATTGGAGGTCAGACCCAATCTTCTCGCATGAGATGCGGCAGTATCGTGTAAATAAACCTACTGTAGCTCTCATCCTATTTGTTTTGAGTTTGAGCAATATCCTCCTCTTCCTCAGATCAAGTGATCGCCACAAGTTTCTACTGGCTACCCTACAATCCATTATGTTTGTCCAGTCAGATTGTAGTTTCGTCCATATGGCTCCATCTATTTCATTTGTGATGTCCACAAGTGACCGTGGCATAGGTGCCTGTGGGCTGTTCACGGCTTCCGAACCTCTCCTAGTCAGTTCATCAGCTTTCTCGTTGCCTGGGACACCACTGTGGCCGGGCGCCCACATAATCCTTATAGGAGCCTTTCTGTCGGCAGCCTCTCTGCATACGTTTATAGTTTTCGAAGAGCATCTGTATGACGCTAGAGCCGAAATGGCCGCCCTTCTGTCGACGCAAATAGTCTTCATCCACGTTGAAGTTCCTTGAAGTCGCTCCTTGTCGGGAGGTTCACTTCGAACTTCCTTTCGAGGTATGTTTCGTCACATGATACGTATCATCAAGATCGAGGCCTATTATATCTGATATGTTGTCAGAATACAAGAGTGGCCTTCTTGATTTGAATCGTGACACATGCCTAAACTTTTAGCGAGTATTGCTGATAAGCATGCGCTTCTGGAGATAAACCGGTATAAGCCCCAGGATTATGTCCAGCCTAGCCATTGGGGTAGTTTTCAGGACACCCGTAATACTTATGCAGACCAGTTGCTGCAATCTCGTTAGATCCTTGACATTTGTTTTGTTCTCGGTGGCCCTCCACCATACAACCACTTAATATACAAGTAAAGGTCTCACTACACATGTACACATGTAATAGGCCATCTGAGAGTAAACCGACCGATACGCAAAGAGGGCTGCGTAGACCTTACCAATTTTGTGAAAATTGGCACCATTATATCAAATTGTGTCCGTAGAGGACCATCTGGTTAAGGTACGAGCTAGGCATGGACGTTAAACCCCCTGGATGGGTTTCTTCAGTACCGGTGACCACGTGATTTCAGAACTTCTTTGGAAGGTTTTTTTTGGGTGACTTCCTGCCAGGGGTATCGGCTATGGAAGGTTATTTTTGTGTGTCTTGAATTAGATCCATGACTATTATATTTTTTGGATTCTCGATTGGGTTTCCCGTTCTGGGACGATATTCGAGGCAATCGTCAGCGTTTCGTCGCCCTAGAGGCGAAGCAGGGTCCTTCGTGACCTTTCGAAAGTTGCATAGACTTTCCCCGCTACACTGCATCTGGTAATCGTAGTTTAACGTAGTCAAGTATTGGATCCGGAACCCCGCAAGTGGATTTTCACCTCAGTTCCCAGCGGAACCTATGTCACTATGCGGAGAGTTTCATAGGCACCCCTCTGCTAAGTACGGTCTAGGAAACCGTTTACACGACTCATAAAACTGGTGACGGTACAGGTGTGTTGCAGTAACCCCAGTAAACAGGTAAGTCGACCAGATATAATGGAAGGTTTGATGGGCAGCCGAAGATGCCCATGGGAACGGAACCTAAGTTAGCACAGTGACCGTGAATGTCGGGCCGTGCCATCTGGCGAGGGAAAAGGCCCTTCAACAAGCTAATCAGCGGCCTATGCTTGTTGTACCTCAGTTCGGAAAACGTGGGCGGGGTTTTCGCCGCTCGTTGCCTTTGTCCTTTACTTATTCATTAAAATTTATAGGCCGACGAAGACAACACAAACATGGGAGGCAAAAATGGGTAATAATAAAATGAGGCGATAAGGATGGGATTGCTGGCGAATGGCGTAAATGCCGCGCGCTCGCGTCGGGGTCCGGGTGTAATGGGACCCTTGGCCCCTGGTTTCGTACCAGTTCAGGTTACTACTCAGCAGGTGCTTCCTTCGATTTGCTGATGGAAGTAGCACTATCAGGATATTGTTCATTATACACAGATTTAAACCATTCTTTTAACTTTGACTCCTCGAAAAGGAGCATAAAAGCAAAACATACTACCCGGGAGACTTAAAACTTTGAAAATGTTCAACAGTCGTGTAGGTTTCTATACTTCGTTTAGCCAGCCAATCCTACATCTATTAGTCTATCTATAGTGTATAGCTTCCATCTGATATCACCTCCAAACAAAACGACCAACTGCAAATACGAAGCGTAGAGCTCAAAGCACTCTGACTACGACCACCATCACGTTTCAAAATGGCCAACTGTGGCACCGTGAAAACCAGAAAACCTCATTGAAACCAAATGAGGTTTTTCCATATGAAACCGAACGAATCTTCTTCCGTATCTGATGTGGAAAATTTACTACCTTCACATGGCTCGCCATTCGTTATGTTTCGAAATCTACTTGATTAACCGAAAACTGAACATATTTTCGGTTTCCTATACCCGAAATCCGGAAATCGGGACAACAGGACAATTTATTTCGAGACACAGGAATATGGATACTATCGTTGTGTTACGTTAGTATTTATGTCCTTCGTTCGTTCTATGTACGCTGTGTACATATCCTATTCGTCCATCCGGGACGATGTTCCTGGTTCTGGTCTTGTTGTTGTCGCTCTTATCGTTGACGCTCCATTGAGAATTCTGAACTTATTACTTATTAAATTTAATTGTTGGCAATGGAACGATACTTCTTGTACACTCGCAGGTCCTGGCATACATTATCCTAGGTGGATGTGTATGCATTTGAGGAGCGACGAAATTTTCAGGCTTTGGTTCGCCACCGGGAGAGTGAGATGTGAGTGTGGGAGCGGTCTTGCAGGTAACTTGGTCTCGGTTTTGAGTACATTTCGGTTTAACGGTCACCAGAGTGTGGTAACTTTGGTCGAGAGATGGCATCTCTTCTCAAAGAATTATGACAGTGGTATTCGTTAATTAATATTTTAGAACCGTTACCGTGATGGTGGAGTGTTAGCTAGTCGCAGGAGGAAGGTGCCTTGCAAGCAGGTAAGCAGGTGCTTTTGTATATATACATTTGGGTCTTTCTTGGGAATAGTCCCTACGTAGGTTAGCCCCTGGATGTAGTAGGTTGAGGTTCTATATTGCCTTAGAATCGGTCTCGCATGGGACCTACCGTCAATATATCACAGAGATACTTTTCAGAAAGGTTTCATTCGCCTCTGACATTTAGCTATGGGAGTAGCACAGACTTCTTACCATTTATGATTCGCTGAACGAAGACAACCTTTTCACTACTAAAAAGACCAACGTCGTCAATTTTTTTTATTAATTGTATCGATGATGTAAGAGCAGGCAGCATGGTCGGCTGAATGTGGGGGTAGTATAGGTAGTAGTAAACACATCGGAAAACCCAGTATAGGTATTTACCCATACGGTGTAAACGATGTAGTATTTATGTATTGTATGTATTTGTACTATAAATAATTAACTATGATTATGGCAATACTATTCTATGTATATTATTGTAACTAACTTAACACTACTCGAAATGACAACTGTATAACTGAATAAAGACTTTTCACTTATCATCGAACTTGCGGCTTGTTAATACACCACATTGGCGACGAGGATTTTTTCCGGTTGAATTTCAACTAAGAAAACAGGTTTTGTTTAATAAATTTAAATTTTTGGTTCTTCTATTTGTAGGAGCAAGATTTTATTAAATTCACGTGCAATATTTTTGTACAATTTGTTGCAAAAGTTATACACCTAGGAGTATAACCTATATTTTATAGGAGTACTCGTATAACCTATATTTTGCGATGCCCGACACTTCTACAACTAGTGATTTTACCCAAACCTTTTTGGCGAACCATATGCCGGAGTTTATTCCCGACAAGGATGATTGGCAGCTATGGCACGAAAGACTGCAGATACATTTTGAAGAAATAGATTGCAAGGACACTAAAATTCAAAAGGCAATCTTGCTCAAATCTATTGGATCGGAGGCGTACTCAGTATTACGGAGCTTATGCGACCCGGTAATTCCAGGAAAATTGGAGTACGATGAATTAGTGCAACATTTAAGGGACCAATATACGCCACCAGTGTTAGTTTTTCGCGAGAGGAAGATTTTCTTTGCCGCGGAAAAGATGGAAAGCGAAACCATTGCATCGTGGCACGCACGCCTAAAGAAATTAGCATTAAATTGCAAATTCGGACCACAACTAGAGTCGTTTGTTGTTAGCAAATTTGTCTGCGGAACGTCAGGTAAAATTTTCGAAAGGTTATGTGAAGAAGACGAAAGTCTGAAGTTATCAGATGCCTTCCGTAAAGCTCTGATAGTCGAATCAAAACAATTGGCCAAGTCCAATGATGTAAATTTTGTTAAGGGAAGACGAGATAAGAACGGCGCAGTGACATCTAAGGAACAGTGTACGCATTGTGGTTGGAAAAACCACCAAGCAAAACAGTGTAAATTTAAGAAATAGACATGTCATTATTGTAAAAAAATAGGACATCTTGCGTCTGTGTGTAAATTAAAAAAATCTGAAAAAAAAAGTTAACTTTGTTGATAAAAATGAAAAATTTGTTTCAGATACAGTGAATAATTCTTCCAATTTTCAAAATTTTGACAGGTCCATGTATGTAGTTGAAGCTGAAGAATCAACGATTCATTCTGTGAGCAGCGATTTGAAAAGTGAATCCAAAATTTATGTTTTGCCGATTTCAATTGACGGTGTTAAGCATTCGGTAGTATGCGATACAGGATCTCCACTATCATTGCTCTCGGTTGGATTTTTCGACGAGTATTTTCGACGAACTTCTCTTCGACCATGCAAAATTCCGTTTAGAAATTATGGAGGAAACCATATCGATGTTGTCGGTGAGTTTGATACTTTTGTTACTTACAAAGGCCAAGAAAATTTAATTACATTTATCGTTACTAACACAAATAGCCCACCATTATTAGGAAGGAATTTCCTTCGTAAATTTAATTTCGAATAGATACAAGTTTCAAATAATATCAATTCAGTGAATTCACTGGAAAGTGTTATAGGTGATTTAAAAAGGGAATTTTCCGAAGTTTTCGATGGATTACTTGGAAAATATAAATTAGGTGCAGTAAAACTACAAGTCTGTGAAGGTGCTACTCCAGTTTTTTGTAAGCCACGCCCCATTCCATTGGCATGGAAACATTTAATTGAAAAGCAGTTAAAAGAATTAGTTGACAATGATGTTTTGGAATTCGTTGATAATTCGGATTGGGCAACTGCTTTAGTTCCAGTTGTAAAACCTAATGTACACAAGCTTATGAGTTAATGAAGAAAGAAATTACTTCAGATCAAGTGCTTGTCCATTTTAACCCAACGCTACCTATAGTTTTAACAACAGATGCAAGTCAATACTCTATTGCTGGGGTGTTATCACATATATATAATGATAATTCACTAAGACCAATTGCATTAGTGTCCAGAGCTCTTAGTAAAAGCGAAGTTAATTACAGCACCATTGAAAAAGAAGCTCTAGCAATTATTTTTAGTATTACTAAATTAAATCAGTATTTACTCGGAGTTTCTTTTGAACTGCATACAAATCACAAACCACTTCTAGCGATTTTTGGTGAAAATAAAGGCTTACCAATTATGGCGGCTGCTCGATTGCAGAGATGGGCGTTCAAATATATTAAAGGTGATTGCAACATTGCAGATAGTTTATCAAGAATTCCACAATCAGAAGTTGGAGATGCTCCACCTGGGGGGAGTTATATTAATTATGTTGGTTTTACCAACGCCTTATGTTTGAATTTCAAAGAAATTGCGATTGAGACTCGCAGAGACCCAATTTTAGCTAAGTTATTTGATGCAATCAATAATTCAACTGTGACATTTTGAAAGATGATGAATTTATTCCTTTCAAGAACAAGTCTAATGAGCTTTCCATTGAATCAGGTTGCATTTTATGGGGTTACCGAACACTCATTCCGAATAAATTGCGGAAATTAGTTTTAACTGAGTTACATCGGTCTCATATAGGAATTGTAAAAACCAAATCGCTTGCTAGATCATACATTTGGTGGCCAAAATTAGATAATGACATTGAAGTTATGATCAAAAATTGCAACTCTTGTCAATTGCTACAGCCAAGCCCAGAAAAGAATAGTTTGATTCCTTGGAAACCAACAGAAGCTCCTTGGAAACGAATTCATATTGATTTTGCTGGTCCTATTAAAGGCTTTCATTTGTTAATTATAATTGATTCTTTTTTAAAATGGGTAGAAATTTTTAAGACTAAAAATACTACTTCAAATTTCGTCATAGAAAAACTAAGAGAAATATTTAGTCGTTTTGGCTTAGTTGACATATTGGTATCTGATAACGGAGCTCAATTTACCTCGAATGAGTTTAAACTGTTTAAATAATTTCATTAGGCATATACTCACTGCTCCTGGTCATCCAGCTACCAATGGGCAAGCTGAGAATATTGTTAAAATGGTGAAGAAGTCAATTTTTGCAAACTTAAAAGATTGCAAACCTGATGACCTCGACACAATAATACAAAGATTCTTAATGGATCATAGAACTACTAAACATTGTACCACTAAGGATACACCAGCCAAACTAATGTTTGGTCGGGAAATAAAAACTAGATTTTCCTTAATGAAACCTCCTTGTACCAAGGAAATCATAGAAACTTGTCAACAAAAATCCGTTAGTAATTACAAGGGCAAACGTAACGTTGAATTCATGTCTGGTCAGAATGTCTATATTCGAGATTATACTGATCCTAATAAAACAGGTTGGACAAAAGCTAAAATAGATAAAAAACTTGGCCCGCGTAATTACAATTGTATTATCACTCGAAATAATAAACAAATAAAACGACATTTAAATCAAATAGTGAGTAGATCGACAGATAATGGATCTATGATTAAAGCAGATGTTGGAGATAGACCAAACGAAAGCAATGATTGTGAGGAATCTGTAGCAGATCTGGGAGAAAAACGTGACGAGACCTTTACGGAACCGAAAAATGATCCGGGTTTTGAAACAGCAGATGAATCGTTTGACTCACCTCCAGCGTTAAGATCTAGAACAAATAAAGTAAATTATCGAGAATAGGAATTATGTACTTTTTATAAAATTAATTAAAATTTTTCATAAAATATAAAATGTTTGAAAGTAAACTTTCACAATAGGCAGAATATATGTAAATGAATTTGATTATTATTATATTTTTTTTTATATTGCTAAAAAACTTTAGGAGGAAGATGTTAAGTATTTGTACTATAAATAATTAACTATGATTATGGCAATACTATTCTATGTATATTATTGTAACTAACTTAACACTACTCGAAATGACAACTGTATAACTGAATAAAGACTTTTCACTTATCATCGAACTTGCGGCTTGTTAATACACCACAGTTATCAAGGGTATTAGAAAGTGTAATGATGTATAATGGTAGCAGGATCGGAAGTAGGTTTTTGTTGCCGCGAAGACCTATGAGATATTTTAGTATAGATCTTTCTACCCAAGTTAGGTTAGGTTAGATTTACGAGCTGTCATGATAACACATGGCACACATAGACCTCGAGTGGGTCCGTTGTGATACCACACAGGAGACTCTCAATTCTCCTACACCGCCCCGGTGTTGAAATCAACCCGGGTTCCTGGCTTGGTTGCGTTTGCAACAGACTACTTCATCGCAATCCCATCTGTGTGAAATGCAATTGCTGCGATGAATGGTATCACCTGAAAAACTGTTTTGGTCTATCTCATTATAAATTATGGAGCCCTTTCCTCACTGCGTATTTATGTGAAAATAAGAGTCATCTTCTATGCCCCACGCTCCGAATACGGTGCTACCTACTAGCACAGCGGGCTTGTAAATACCAGTGACACCTATGAACAACAACACCAAAGATCATGATCGCAGTTCATCTTAACTCCAGCTCCGACGGATCTTGCTCAAGCTCTCCAGACATATCTATAATAGGTGCTGGCCTAATTAACGTTGCCCACTAGGAAGCCGTTCTAACTCTTTCATCTGACCTGTCATCATCAGACTTGACCGATCTACCTCCGTACAACAATCTGACTGCAGAACCTTCCTAAACCACCACAAAGCAGACTGGGCCAGCTTCAGGAAATTCGACCTAATTTTTCGACTTCAGCTGCAGGATTGGCAGACCAAAGAGAATCCAGAACCCCCACACAAGAAAAACTCATCTAACCACATATCATTGCAAGTTCCAATATAAATTCATCCCAACTACCTACACAAAATCGTCCTTACTCCACACGAAGGTTTAATGGCCCCGTCCTGCAGATGCCACTTTTTTAAATTTATCTAATTAAGTGATAAAGGAAAACCGTGTTAAGTATCGAGTATCCTCGGTACTCTATAATAAATTAGGCCACGTCTACTACTAGAGGAGGCTGCCACCACCACACCCCATTGCCACATGTGCCCTTCTGAACATGACATCCTTCCTGTTGTAACTTTTTTTTGCTTGTTCCTGCTACTATATTGCTGAACAACTGCACCACTGCTAGGATTAACCTGCAGCATTACACTGCACTTACCTGCATTAAATTAGTGCCTGACGTAACGTCGGCCGACCTGGGCGCTTGTGACGAACTCGTACTCTCGCTACTTTCGATTCGCTTAGCAGCGGCTCGTATCTCATGAAGGATTCGCCACACTATTTTATCTTCTGCAAGATACGAGTACAAAATCTACACAGAAATTGCCGACGGATCAAGAAACGAGAGCAGGAGCGAGTCCAGATTAAATTTTAAATTTGATTTCGGGAAAGCAGAGAGAATCGGGAATAGGGAATCAGTAGAAAGCTGAACAAATGGATAAAAGTGCAGGATATGCGAGTACATACGATAGTGTGTATGTACTTTGATAGTACGTTATGTAGTGTTTTCGTTTCATCGTATCCTTTTTCCATTTGTTGTTTTCTAGTCAAGACTTACTGGGATGCGAGGTCTTCAATTGCGAATTTAATTCCGCGACGAGAAACTCCAAAATTCGAAGTGAATCGAAAAGCATCCGTCGTAGGGAGAGCGAGTCCAAGTTAGCGATGATGATGATTGACGATGAAGAAGCACTGGATGGTAGCGATGAGTTCTCCACAATGATATATGAGAATGTTTTTCAGATATTTCAGAATTAGACGGTGAAGTTGTTAATCAAATTTTTGAGGAAATGTATTTGTTTATATGGGAAAATTGAGAATGGCAGGATATGTGGAATGAAATGGGAGTTTGGTTAAGTTTTGGAACTAGTCGATCTCAGTTTTCAGTGGAAAAGTTTTTGATTGTATCAGGATGTATGTACATGGGATCGAAATGATAGTAAATTAATTGATAGATGACCTTCCAAGGAGGTTATACAGGCCTTGCATCGAATAGTATAGATGCTATATTTCCACAGATGCAGTTCTAGGAGTTCCCTTGCGCAAGCGTGGAATACAGAGACCTTTCCCGCTGAGTGGAAGGAAGAAGGGTTGCCTTACTGACTGTAATAATTGTGTGCTTACTGTCGTTGCCAAGATAATGGCTAAAATCGTCCTAGAAAGACTAAAGGCCCACTTGGAAGCACAATGGATGAAGAGCAGGTTGGCTTTCGATCCGGATTCTCCTATGTCGATCACATTAACACCCCTTTGAGCAATGCGCTGGGTACGTTTCTCTGCTTCACTTGCTTTTCATTGATTTCGGGAAGGCTTCCGATAGTGTGAATCGGGATTCTTTGGGCGTCTTTGGGCAGGAGAGGCATGCCTGAGAAGCTTGTGGCTATTATTAAGGCAACCCATGATGGCGCGAAATGTGACTTTCTGCATAAAGGTAAGGTGTCGGGGGCCTTCGAGGTTGACAGTTGAGTTCGGCAAGGCCTAACTAAAAATTTTGATCTTGTAACACATTAAGAGAGGTTTGTGAGAGTGAAGGCGGATTGCCTTTGAGAATTATACTCCCATCATTTCACCCTTGAAGAGGACTTTAAGCACCTTACGAGACTCTTAGAAGAATTAAATGGCGCACTTTATGATATCTTTTGCTATCTTATAACAACACTGTAACTCTGCTCATGGGATTTACACAAGTTTCTTAACGGAACTAATGGTCTATTTACACGAGTACATTTTCACTCTATTATCGGATCTCGGATCGCTGAGAGCATGCACCCGGGTGCTAGTCGAGGGCTAGCTTGTTTTTTTTATTAACGCATCGTGGAAGTCAACACCCTGAACTCGTGACTGAAGCATCGTAGAGTGGCGACCGAAACAGCGCGTCAAACATGACAGATAATCAGTTAGAAATTCTTGAGTCTTACCGCGTCCTAGTATTACTTTTACTTCAACTTCGCAACCAAATTAATTTGAAATCCTGATGGATTTCGTCCACCAATATACACATAATCGATCCAGAATCATGGGCAGATTAAGTCATAAATTAATTCAAACATTGCAACGCCCAACTCACGTTTTCTTTCCCAAAATATCCCAAACTGTATCAACAAATAGGACCATCGTATCCATAAACTAATTCGATTCTAATATCAGCATTAATAAATTGCAAACCATGTTTCCTAATTAACCCTCCTAACCCATATATATAGTATAAGCCTGCCTAAAATAAACGCGCGTAACTGAAACTGTAACGGCCACCGACAACGATAGGCATTGCCGGCAGTTTTGTGGTAGTCCCTGGCATCGACTAACAATCCAAATTGATTGATTGCACGTCCTTTTATCCAACATTACACAATATCAATTTCCAGTTCTGTGTCCTGAGCTCCCCAAATTTCATTCTATTCTATTCCCAGCCCTGACATAATGAAATCAATAGGAAATGAAGCCCAGCACAATCCTGGCGTAGTTCACTATACTCGTACTCGTATATGAATTCCAAAAGCCTACGAATGGTGGTGGGTACGAACGGACCGGACGCCAGTCCTGTCCAGATAGAATTCTGTTTAATAACCACATGAAAATGATTTCAATAAAGAATAACTCGCAAACATATATCAAGTTGAGTTCCATTGGGTATAGTCGTGGCCTCTAATACTGTCCTATACGTATAGCTTCCCAGGAGATTGAGTCACGCATGCTTTGGGAGGTCGGACTGACACCTTTCTCCATCTCCTGTCCATAGATGTAAAGATTCTCAGAATCTCAAGTGATTTCCAAAGGGACTGGGAAATAACAAACTCAGTAAACTATTATTCTGTCAGTTACTATACTCGTACTTAATGCATGTGTTTGTCAAGTAAATTGGAGGAGCTTCTTTGTGATATGACAGCACGCGGCGTTATTGGGTTGCTAATAGAAGACCTCAAACGTGATATGTTTGACATGTCAGTGTCATCTTGAGAGGGCGTTTAATTGAACTACATGGCTACAAAGCAAGATGGTATTCTTGACTTAAGAAGTAATATATTCAGTGGATTTGAGATGAATGTAGATAAGGAAAATTATGGTTTGAGTGAGGAAACCACTTTTGACTTTGGCAGATAATTTCCTCCGGCTGGAGATATTCAAAACCGAGTCCTATGTGGTTTTCTATAGGAAGATGCTCTAGATTGTCGCAAACAGTGGCGTAACTTCTTTCCGACCTGACGCTCCTTTGCTGTGTCTAGCCGAGGTTAGGTAAAGGGGCTTCGTTGATACCACACACGTAGACAACCACTGGGTTCGTTGTGATACCACCGAGATCACCTAAATAAACCTAGGAGCCAAACCACTCTGTGCTGGCGAGATAGTGACTGAGCTGTATTGCGCTCACATTCTCAAGGTCTTGCTGCCCTTGGTAAAACGAAAGCCAGTAGGGGGTAGGCGTGGGGTATACTCTGATATCCTGGCTGCGTTCCTGCGAACGAATCAGGTTTTGACATTTCTCGAATTCTCCTCCATATGCTTTCCCCTCCGGTAAAATTTGTACGGACAACTGTCATGAAAGTGTCTGAGAAGTATTCTGATTCGGAGGGGAACATTTTCATTACAGTTGCCCGTACAAATTTTACCGGAGGGGAAAGCATATGGAGGAGAATTCGAGAAATGTCAAAACCTGGGCATGAACCTGTCGTACCGTCTACGTGTTCATTGAACGTTGCGATTCTAGAAACTTTAACCTGGCTGGTTCGGCGCATCATAGTTTGTAGTGACATTACAATATGTATACACAGACACTTTGGGCGCGATAAGGTCCTTGAAATCTGCCCTGATAATATTCAACACACTTGCAGAATGCCGCTCGTCCCAAATTATGATGGAGAATTATTTTAACATCTCACTGTGCTGGATTCCAGGCCACTATGAATTTGGCGGTAACGTCCAGGTAGATGAGCTTGCTAGACAGGGGACTATGGACGAAGTACTTGTACTTCAGCAACATGGTATGTCTACAACTGAGCATGGCATTTTCCGTTTCTAAAACACGAAAATAGTCACAATGTGCTGATCAGCAACTGTGAAGCGCTGACTCGGCGATTTTTTTTTAGGAACGCAGCCAATATTTTTTCGGTTCAAATCCTTCTTTTGATTCCCGACCACTACAGATTAAACCAGCGAAAATTCAGTTTTAGGACTATTTCCGCTTACAACCACATTATATTCGTATTAAGACCTGAGAATACTCGTACAATCATCTGAAAACCCGCCCGGCCCGTTCGTCTGGAGTCGTTATTACGGATCCGATCAAACTACAATCGAATTTCCTTTCTTTCCTGTAGTCCGGATGGCGCAACGGTTAGCACGTTCGCCTTCAACGCACTGGGCCCCGGTTCGATTCCGGGGATTTACGTGTCGGACTATGAGCCCACGCAGCTGTTAAATGAGTACCCATTATGGGGTAAATAACTCGGTTGAGCGTGTTGCTGATCACATACGTCTGCACAAAAACCGTCACGATCTAGAAAATGAGATGATGCTAACTCATCTCGAGGCCGTGGTTCAAATTGGACTGTTGAGCCAGTTATTTATTTTATTTATTTATTCTTTATTCAAAAGTTTCAGCTACGGAAGAGCTAATTTCAAAATTCCTTCAATCCGTTTGTATAGGAAATACGCAATTGCAATTAATAAAAGGCTAGGGCACTTTGCCACAACAGCTACAACGAAGCGACACTGACCCCATTAAAATGCTCCTACGACAATGGGGTGGTAATGGTCACGCAAAGCTTTTAAAGTCAAACGTCCCACTGTATAAAACGTACTGCTAATTAATTCAAGAATTGACCATTGGCAGTTTCAGCGCTAGAAAACTATATTACTGCCGAAGAGTCCAATAAGTTTATTCGTCCTTCTCGTCGTCGTAGTCGTCGTTTTCACTGAAAGGACCTTGACTTGCTTTTAACGTTACTCGCACCCACCCGTCAGCTTGACCAGGACTGAGTATTGAGCTACGAGCCTTTCGTGCTCGTGTTCGATGGCAACAGGCAAATAATAACTGGAAAGGACTTTAAGCACCCCGTTAAAGACTCGACTTCTTGAAAGTCGTTGGATAATTGATTGTCGGTGTGCTGTGCTATTAATTGGACTACGATTATTGCTTCATACTCTTTGTCAACAAAATGCTTAACGTTTTGATTGATACGTCATCCTTTGACAAGACAACAGGATGTGCGAAGAGGCAATCATCACTGGTGGGTCGGCTGAATATACAAGGATCGATAAGATCCACTAACTTTGATTGAAGTCATTGTTTGGATTGAATATCGTTAATCAACACACCTTCAATTGTCCTTGTGTTTCAGCACGTGGCCGAGCTTCTCATGCCCATCACATACATCATATAACCCACTTCGCATCTTCATCAGGATGATGCACTAATTGAAAGGTTTTATTTACAATCCCAGTCACACAAAGACTATCTTTTCATCGTAACCAAATCCTTGATGGTCCCATCACAGAATGGCCAAGTGCGAAAAGACGACAGAGATTAGAGAGTGTCAGCATGTGCTGCTCTGGTTAGAATTGAATTTCCTTAAGTGTCAAATTGGAAGTGGGTTAAGGTAGGTTCGGCACTCAGGACTTAATTATTCGGGAGGTGGACACGATGTCGTTCAATTGATTTGTGCATGTGGACAAATTGAAGACGTTGCATGCATCCCCTGCACAAGGGATGTGTATCCATTGATTCGGATTGGAAATCGCTGACTCTAATTAGATGGGAAGGATTAGGAAGAAGGAATGTCCGGCATTTTAGCTATCTGTGATGGACGATAGAGTGAGTACGATTATGTGGTGACAAGCAGGAGCAGGTAATGAATTCCATGTGAATTCCATTATGTAATTTCCAATGCAATTTGGTTTCGATAGAGAGGAAATTTGCAGCCTTCTGCGTTTAATTAGACGTAATGAAGTCCTGAACAATGCGCTCTTAAGGCGTGTGTGTATGTAGATTTCGAATAGGAATACTGGGTGTTCAAAGCGTGAAATTATTCTGTTTGGAAATTTGTGTGTTTGATAAAGGGGCCCTTCTGGGAAGAGTGAACTTCACTGGTTATGGCTCATCTATCAGTAGTTAAAAAGATTTCATTGAGTTGGATTTGGAGAATCCTAATGTCATCATAATATTCATTGAAGAGTAATGAATAGTCTGGAATGTGACATCCAAGGTCGCCAAACACGACAATTTTGGTCGCGAGCATGCACGTCAATCCATCCGTTACAAACTCAATAGAAACCAGGCCGAAGCTTCGCACGTATATACCCTAGACTTGCACAGACCTAGTGGTGATACCAAAAGTACCAATTGGCAACGAACATATGCATTAAGAATGGGTCTCCTATATGGCCAGTTCATAGGGGAGGTTGGCACTTATTCAGTAGGATCTTGACCATTCTCAAAATCAGTTAACTAACTAACCCATTCTACAAATATTTGTCGAATTTTTCAAGTCGCTAGCTTCATTGTATAGAAAGTTATTGCTTATTTGTAGTTTCACTTGTAGGGGAGGTAGGGGTTCCTTGGGTCGGATCTTGCCCATCATTGACACCAACCAATTACATCACCCTAGAAACATTTAAACAAAATTTCCAGTCTCTAGCTTCACTCTCTCGAAAGTTATCGCTTATTTGAAGTTTAATTTGTAGGGGAAGTAGGGGTTCTTTGGTCGGATTTTACCCATCTTTAATGCAAACTAACTCAATCTCACTTCAAAAGTCACTCACACTTCAAGTCACTGGCTTCATTCTATCAAAAGTTATCGCTTATTTAAAGTTTCATTTGTAGGGGAGGTGGGGGTTCCTTGGGTCGGATCTTGCCCATATTCAATATCAACTAAGTAGGTCTTACTAGCAACATTCCACCAAATTTTGAACTCGGTAGTATCATTCTATCGAAAGTTATCGTAATTAAAGGAATATTTAATTTTTTGAAATTTGTAGGGGAGGTAGGTGTTCTTTTTTATCTGATTATGCCCAACTTACAGAACCTTAAGCAGCTTCTTCCCTCAGGGTTACATGCCAAAAATCAGGTGTCTACGTCAATTGGTTCAAAAGTTATAGACAAAAAACCTGAAAAGTAGGGTAGTATGGGGCTTTTTGTAAGAAAATTACCGTTAGTTTTCAACTGATCGATTTTATTTTCCCAGGAGAGTATAAGATTACCCTCACTAGCAATATACCAAAGCCAGAGCTTTTCATAATTTTTTAATCGGGAGTTAAAGATACATTTAATTATTTTACATATGTAGGGGAGGTAGGCGTTCTCTTGGCCTGATCATGCCCAATTTCAATACCATCCAACTAGATCATACTTCCAACATGTGACCGAAATTTCAAGGCTCTAGCTTCATTCTATCGAAAGTTATCGTGCGAACGGACAGACAGACGGACAGACAGACAGACAGACAGACAGACGGACAGACAGACAGACAGACATGGCTGAATCGAATCAGGAGGTGACCCTGATCATTTATATATATACATTGCTATACCTCCGGAGCCTCCTTTAAGGTGTTACATATTTTCGTCGTGACAAAAACAATATACCCTATACTATAAGTCTAGGGTATAAAAAAATCTCCTCATTTCCATGGTTCTATGATATTTGATGGTTCGATGGAAGTTCAGTCGTGGTTCCTTGCGTCCATGTGTGGCGACCTTAAGATAACTGCAACTGGCCGGCGTCAAAGAAGTTTCTAGATGCCTTTGGCCTAAGGCGACGGTTCACAGGAAATTTTGTGGGGCTGGATCTCAGGTCTACACAATTCTCGAGTTTTACGTCTGCTGACGGAAACGCTGTAAATCGTGTGCGACAAAAAGCGGTGCATGTTGGGTGTACCGGGTGGCATTTGAGATTACACCAAGGCCCTCCCTTGCCGTGGTAGCCCAGAGAGGCGATGTTGAACGGTACAAACACAATGGTCGAGGGAGTGTGAAGACCAAGACGACGGCGGGGCTAATCTTCTCACGAACGACAGTCAGTGATCGTGCAATCGCAACGCAAGGCTCATACAGGAATGGAAACAGCTAGCAGGAAAAGATATCCAGGTTGTTGAGTTGAGTGACGCCGAAATTTCCCGAGCTTAGTTGCACTTTGCGGTAAAAAAGACGGTTTAGGACAACCCGAATGTGGAATGGTTTACCATCATCTCTTTTCCTCTGCAGTTACGGCCTGCAGAAATCCAAACTAAACGTTCTCCGACATTTAATACCATCTCTTACAACTTAACCCATCCCAATTCCCTCACCTCAATTTCCATTACCCACCAAGGTTATGTTATTTCATTAAAGGGTATCTCCTAAGTTTTGGCGTAAACATAAAATGACACAAAAAGAGCGATGATGTTTATCGGCACTTTAGGCCCGTCCCATGTAAATGTACATATGTATTTCACTTTCATTCATTTACTTTTAAGTTGTACATTATTTGCTTTGAAAAATGTTGCGCCACGATTATGTGAATAATACCCCGCATACACGGAGCGATCCGTCGCCCGATCGATCGCCCGGTGGACAGGGGCGGATCTAGCCAAGACCTAAGGGGGGGCAATATTGCGAGTTGCCTACACGAACATTTCAGCTTAAAAAAATGAACGTTCTGCAGACGCATAACTGACCGTAACGCCGTCGTCGATAGCAATTGCTTTTTGGGCAACACATACGGGCGGCTTCACATAGTGTCTGCCTCGCCGACACGTTGTGCACTCCCTAGCACCGTGCGTCTCTTCCGTCCAGCGATTCTTCGGGTGAACAAAATGCTCCAGGAGTGCACATTTCACATTTCAAATAGTTGTAAGATTGAAAGCAAATGTTTCGTTTTTATAAAAGAAAGTTAATATTGAAATTAACAATTTTCAAAGATTGAGAAAATTGTTGCTTTTTTTCGTTAAGTTTATATAGTATAAATAAGTAATTAATTTTGAATTACCTCTTCTTATTTCAATGCGACCTTATCACTAAATATAATCTGTTAAAATAATACATAAAATTTCTATGGGCATTTTTTTAACCGAATGTGTGCATATGCTGGAATGGAATGAAAGGTTTCCTCGCGAAACAGTTACGCGAGGAAACTCGATAAATCTAAACACACCCTACTACTGGGAATGTCCTATTCCATCAATGTATCATACATGAATGTTGAATTGGTTCCCTATAAAAATATATCAATGTTAAAACCTGAAGATCAGTTGAAAACCTTAATTTTCCCATTTTTTTTTCTCGTCCTTTTCCTTCTCTTTTTATACCCTAGACTTTTAGTATAGGGTATATTGTTTTTGTCACGACGGAAATATGTAACACCTTAAAGGAGGCCCCGGAGGTATAGCAATGTATATATATAAATGATCAGGGTCACCTACTGATTCGATTTAGCCATGTCTGTCTGTCTGTCCGTTCGCACGATAACTTTCGATAGGATGAAGCTAGCTAGAGCCTTGAAATTTTGGTCAGATGTTGGAAATATAATCTAGTTGGTTGGTATTGAAAATGGGTATGATCAGCCCAAGAGAACGCCTACCTCCCCTACATATGTAAAATAATTAATGTATTTATAACTCCTGATTAAATAAACATGAAAAGCTCTAGCTCTGATAGATTGCTCATGAGGGTAATCTTATACTCCCCTGGAAAAATAAAATTGATCAGTTGAAAACTAACGGTAAATTTCTTACAAAGAACCCCGTACTATCCTACTTTTCAGGTTTTTTGTCCATAACTCATGAGCCAATTGACGTAGACAGCTGAATTTTGGCATGTAACCCTGAAGTGAAAAGTTGCTTGGGTTTTAGTAAGTTGGGCATAATCAGATTAAAGGAACGCCTACCTCTCCTACAAAGTTCAAAAAATTAAATATTATTTTAATTACGATAACTTTCGATAGAATGATACTAGCAAATTGAAAATTTGGTAGAATGTTGGTAGTAAGGTCTTATTATTTGGTACTGAAAATGGGCAAGATCCGACCCAAGGAACCCCCACCTCCCCTATAAATGAAACTTTAAATAAGCGATAACTTCTGATAGAATGAAGCCAGCAACTTGAAATTTTGGTCAAATGTTTGAAGTGAGATTGAGTTAGTTGGCATTAAAGATGGGTTAGATCCGACCTAAGGAACCCCTACTTCCCCTACAAATGAAACTTCAAATAAGCGATAACTTTCGATAGAGTGAAGCTAGAGACTTAACATTTTGTTTGTATGTTTGTAGGGTGATCTAATTGGTTGGTGGCAATGATGGGCAAGATCCGACCCAAGGAACCCCTACCTCCCCTACAAGTGAGACTTCAAATAAGCAATAATTTTCGATGGAATGAAGCTAGCGACTTGAAAAATTCAACAAATATTTGTAGAATGGGTTAGTTAATTGATTTTGAGAATGGTCAAGATCCCCCTGAATGTGTGCCAACCTCCCCTATAAACTGGCTATATAGGAAACTCACTTTTAATGCAACGACCATATGTTGCCAATTATTACGTTTGGTGTCACCACTAGGTCTGTACAAGTCTAGGGTACATACGCTTCGGACTCCGGTCGAAGCGAAGTTTCGGCCTGGTTTTCTGCTCTTTTTTTTTTCTTCTCTTCTTTTTGCCCGAGGGGGGGGGGGCAACGGCAGTGTTAAGGCCTGAAGATCAGTTGAAAACCTTAATTTTCTAATTTTTTTTCCTTTTTCTTCTTTCTTTTTCTTTATTTTATTTCTTCTCTTTTTTTTTGCCCAAGGGGGGTCAATGACCCCGTTGCCCCCCCCCCCTAAATCCGCGCCTGCCGGTGGATCGCTACAATGTATCGGCTGATCAAAATTATATGGGAGTGCCAAAAAAATCGTCAACGATAAGCGCTTACATAGGCCACTACATCGGCCGATATCGATATCGGGCGACGGATCAACCGATCGATCGAAATACGAACTTACCTTACTTCACCGTTTTACCGGAGAATTTTCATTCTTCTTCGGTCACCTGTCACGAGTTCCAGCCCCGCGTCGGATGGGAATCTTCGCCTTCGATACGACCACTAATTAGATATCATCCTACGGTTCATCAAATATTGCACAGTGACATTAGAGACTAATTGATCACTGGTTGGCGGAGTGCATTATAACTTACATTAGATTCACTGGTATCCGCATTTTAACTAACAGAACTCTAGCCAAACGTCGACCACTCTAAACAACATTCTGCCACAAATTAAATGCAACTGCTCATTGCATGCAAATGCATCCTGGCAGTTATATAAGTTTCCCTCTTGTCAAGTATCAATTACCATTAATACACTACAGTAATTCGGAAATTATTTCCAAAATACACGAATCCGTTTTCACAGAATACGAGTACAACTCGATAATTAAATTGTTCATTAGTCACAGGCACGCAGCCTATACTGTCCTTTGTCCTAGTTCAACTACACTGCACATGCAATCAAATTGCTGCGGGATGAGCTTGTGCTCGATGAAATCTTACATGCTGGTAAACAAGAGTGTGCCGGTGCCATTTAAGGACATCGTCTAATCTACGCTCGTAAACACTACAACGTAATGACTACCTGCCGCGCGTACGACCATAACAAATATCGAAGAAGATTATACCTCAGCAACAATAATATCCTGCCATAAAATCTATGCAGAAGTGCCTATAACAATATGGCTTCCACCGAGACATTCAGTTACTCCTGGCTGATGTCTATGTGCTAAGAAAGCGATCTAATTACATACGCTACCGATCTACTATAGCTTTGAGACGGACTATACGCAAACGATGTATGAACCCCTTTTAAGGTTATTAAGCGTTCCGTTTGCATCGTATCCGTATCCTGCACTAGACTCTCCATTAATTTACCTGAATTTCCGGCAAGACGAAGGAGTAGAATTGGATAAGTCTAATGTTCCTGGTGAGGAACAATTGGAAAATATTCCTATTGCTTTGCGGTGGTCGGTACGGTAGTCGAATAAACATTGTGAAATTGTTCATTACAATATGAAACGAGTTCTAATGAGAACTTGAATACAGTATGATTCAAGGATAATTGTACAAATTGTTTTACAACACCCGGAGTCGCCCTCCTCTGTTGATATGAGGTAGATTCAAGGAATTTGATGTTCGCTAAGGGAATCCCCCACTTTTCTTTGTTGTCGGCCATGGGGCCTCAAGTTCGGGTGGTTTTACGTACTTTTGTGGGTAGGGAAGGCCAAGGTCTACCGCCATCGGGACTTCGAATGGCACCGGAGCTGGCTGACGCCATGCTTCCATTTTTTTCTTCTAAATTTCATACGCGTGTCATTTTATCTTCACCTTTGGCACGAGATCCCTTCAACATGCATGGATAGGGACAATGAGCGGCAAATACTCCGCCCAATCCACCGAACTGAGCTAAAGCATACTGCTGCCATCGCTTAGCTCACGGAGGAGCTTAAATTTTGGCAGCTGCCAACTTTGACAGCTGTCACTATTAGATCTTTACGGTCAAATGGGCTCGGTCCCCATAGACACATTCGGGTGTCTTCATCGTCCTTTACATATTGGGGTCTCCGGCGATTGTAAAAACTATCTAAACCTCGTGAACTTTTTTGAAGAACACGGATTAATTTAGGTGTATTTTTTAGTTCCTACTTAACCATCTTTGAACAAACCTAGACTTCTGGCATCGCGGGCCATGAAATAGTAGACGAGCTTGCAAGCTCAGTAACCTCTCATCCGGAAACTACGTCCCCACGGGTATCATCAGATGCCCGCCAAACCGTCCGTTACAAAGGTTATCACAACGGACTTACGTTTTTTGGTCTGTACTGATGCGGCGGCCCTCTAACCTAATCTAGATTATTCCTATTCCTGATCGAGAGCTCGATGCAAACGCTCAGTTGGTGCCGAAGTTGAGCAATTACTGGGCTTTCAAAATTGGAAGACGCGGTCACTTAACTACTATTAACTATCCAGATGGCCAAAGTCCGACGCGCCACAGTGATGATGATGACCGCATGCCCACCGCCCGACATATGGGTAACATAGCCTGAACAACTGATTATAATAAAATTATACAAAAGTTTAGAAGGTTCAATAACTTGTTGAACAAATCTTTCATCAGACCTAAACCTTAACCAATCGAGTTTAATAGACTAAACCCAATTCCCTATTAACCTATCCCCGTACATTCTAAAAACTTTTGTCTGCAAGTGTAACGATATCATCGAAATAAATGACTCAACCATAAATGCAAGTCCTTCCCAAGGATTACCGGCAAAAGGCCGCATCGTAAGTGGATTCATGCAAAATACCTTTGTACGAGCACTTAACATTTCATCCCAGGTCGTTGGTTCGTCCGCTTTGTGATTACCACTCCTGATATTTTCCCTATTCCCGACTAAAGGCTCGGGTTGTCGTCGTACGTATGACGTTCGAATTGTGGGCCGCCAGGGTCCTTCGTCGGGTCGATCCGGTTGTCGTTAATGTGGTGGCTTGGGTCGTTGTAGCGGCTTCTGCCGCTTTCGGCAATATCTTAATTGCCTTCGACATGCCACTATTGTTATTGAAAGTACGGTTGGGGCCGGAGATTCTTTGAGTTCCAGCCGGATTCTTGCCCCGGGCCACTGCATTTCTCGTCTCCTTGCACCACGTCGTCCACGCCCGATCCGTCCACCGGCAGAAGGTGATGCCATGCTTCGATAGTGGCTATTCGTCGTCGTTGTTGTCGTCATCATTATCATTCCATGGGCTCGTGATGGAGTTTGGGTTTCGTCCTTTTGCTTCAGTTCTCATTCATTTTGCCGGAAAAATCATCTCCGACTATTATGCTAATTCTTAGGCGGCCAGCACGGATTCTTGCCTCGGCTTTTCTATTTCTATTCGGGATCTTTACGTTGTCGTGTGGAATTTTATTCAAATTTCACGTATGTCCTGTTGCCGGATGTGACGATTTGAGGAGGTGGGATTCGGTTAGATGATGGCAATCAGAGTTCTCGTATATGCCTACAGTGGGATTTTTAAAGGTTAATGCAATGCATATTAGAGGTGTAGGACGCAGGAATTATACTATAGAGCAAAGGTGAGAGTCCTTTGAGATCGGATGTCAGTTCGAAGGATGTGCAATCTCAAATGAATGATTTTTTTAGTTGCTATTTTCTAAATATTGCATTAGGCTTAACTCAATCGTCGGAATGATGTCTTCTACTTGGACAGGTAAATTGTAGGAAATTCCCATTATTCATTGAAGAGAATTGCATACTGTTACTACTTGATGTATAAATTGCACATTCGGTTCCGTGACAAGATGTCTTCGGGTTTTACGTGAACAAATCAATACACAACTAGTGAACACGTCTATAAATAAATCAACAAGAAAATTGATTTACTTTCAGTTGATGTTATTTTCCAATTTGACTGACATTTAATTATAGCTCAGAGGAGGCTCTCAAATTGATTTTAAGTCCGCGTAGGCAGTAGGAGTATGAATGAAAATGTTGCTGGTGTATGTTGCTCTGTTCAATTAAACTGCTTTTGTCTTTATTGGAGGGGGTGTTATTTATTTCTGATTTTATCAATGAAAAGGAATGATTGCCAGATAGTTGTGCTGCTGAATCTCGCGCTGTGGTAACTATATATTCATTAACAAAATATGGATTAACATTTGATTTTACTACATGGGCTAAAAAGTCCCGAGATTTTTAATGAAAACAAGCTTTTTTTGGGCAAAATTATATTTATTCCTCAACATAGTTGTCTCCGATGGCGATACACTTGGTATAGCGATTTTCCAACATTTCGATGCACTTTCTGTAGTATGAAATGTTCAAGCTTTCAAAATACCCCTCGATTTCCGCAATGACTTCCTCATTTGATCTGCATCTCTTTCCCTGGAGCCACTGCTTGAGGTTTGGGAACAGATAATAGTCGCTGGGGGCCAAGTCTGGAGAATACGGCTGGTGAGCCACCAATTCGAATCGCAATTGGTTTAATTTGGCCATCGCTTTCAAGGACGTGTGTGACGGTGCGATATCGTGATAGTAGAACTTGTTTCTTCGCCATATGGGGCCGTTTTTTTCTTTATTTCATCATCCGGTTTGTCCAATGACGCTGCATGATACTCTCCTATGACTGTTCTTCCCTTCTGCAGGTAATCGATGAAGATTATGCCATGCGCATCCGAAAAACGGAGGCCATAACCTTCCCGGCCGAGCGTTGGTCTTTTGGCCGCTTTGCTCGGCTTTCGTGGTTTTCCAGCCACCCTGCAGACTGCCTTTTGGACTCAGGCGTATAGTAATGGACCCATGTTTCATCCATCGTCACAAAACGTCGAAAAAAATCTGCTTGATTGCGCTGCAACAACGCCAAACTGGCCGTTCAATCATCAACGCGTTGCTGGTTTTGGCCGACGGTCTTCTCGCACTTAGTCTTCCCAGTGCTTCTTAGGTCTTCCACGCGCCCTCAAACCTTTGTCGATGCCAGCAAAGGTCTTTTTGAAAATTCGGTGCTCGTCCATTCTTTGCAGATGACCTGCTTACTGCATAAAGAGTGCAATTGGCGAAGTGGATCCTTCGTTCTACCTCGAGAGTTTTTCGTTGTCATCTACTGCAATGTTCGCACCAAAGGATACGAAGTTGTCTACCCTTTCAATGTCGTGTTCGCCCAGCTTTACTCTAGCACACTCGATCTGCTTCTCCGGGTTCTTTGTGTTACGGTCTTCTTAACCTCTGCTTGATCGAGCGCTTGCAGTATCTTTTGCTTCTCTGGGCGATGCTGTTGATGTTATCTACGTACCCTACTTTTTGGACATATTACAATAAAAGGGTCTTTTTTGTGTCGACTGGTAGTACTAGAACCAACCATATATTCAAAAACAAGATCCAACAGCCCATCCAATTGTATGGAATTTAAAGGATTGTGAGTGTAGTCGTGTAGCGTGGCTTATTTACGGCAATTTAATTGATACGTGACCGTAATGGGTGATTCGTCGTTGTTATTATTAGCGTGTGGCTACTTATTGATTAATTAATTCCATTCAATTTGACATGAGCCGTACAGCTCAAAACGCAGCATAGGAATTCCTCCTTCAAGAGTGTCAGTGAATAGTATGTTTCGTTCGTGCTCATGTTGTTTTTGCTTTTTTATCTTAAAGGCTCAACTTCCAGACTTCCCTTCCCTTGTCTGCAAAAAGTTTCAAGCATGAAGTTAATATCTTTCACCCAATCGACAAAGTCATCAACACGACGTGGCTCAACGTCATGTTCTTTGCCGCGGATCATGAATCTTCCTTTAGCCAAGAATATACTGATACTACTCGTACTACATATACCTTGTACTACATCCGACTTGTAGTCATCCGTCTACGGATGTGCGTCACCTCGCTCACGCCAAGGATATGCAAGTGTTTCGCTTCATGTCAAAGCCGAGGATTTAGTTGCTGTTAATTAAAAATTTAACGGACGAAAGTTAAATGAGCCGATAAATCGATATTGCGAACAACCGAAAATGTTTTGTTAGTTAACTTTAGTCAGACCGCCGCGCCGCGCCGAGTCGTCGGTAGTGAATTTTATGCCTCTTTAGTTTTAACACGATACAGGATTGAGTGAAGCGTCAAGCGAGGAGAAGCCGTGGCGGAAGTGGGTCTTGTCTAATGAAATGAAGGATGTGATGATGAAAAATTGAGTGAAACGCAAGCAAAGTTAATGGATAACGCGAAAGAGTTTAACCGCCCTAGGGTGATGGGGTAAAGTTCACTTTGGATAACTTCATTTGGTTTGTTGGCAATTTATTATCGTTGTCTTTTTTTACAAAATTGTATTTATAATAGTATGTGTGTTGTAATTAGTCGAATCGAACTCTGCTCGACATCGGAGTGCTCTCGACATCCAATGTAAATGAATGGAAGCCTACTAGTGATGGGCACAATGACTATTTTTACTGTGGCAGCACTTAAGTTCTGACTCTTTTCACTGAGCCTCTAAAAAAGTCGTTCCAAGATTCGAGAGAGTATGTTGTGGATTTTTAGAATCGTTAAAAATAAATTAAAATCCACTTACTTATTTAATTGATTATTTTAAATCAAGTTGTCATGAATTATAAAAAGTTGACATGTTTTAAAAAAAAAAATATTAAGTTTATCTTTCCTTCGAGAACATTAATTTTTGTAAACTACAAAAACAAAAAAATAAATATTATTAATTAAAAGGAATATTATAGAAATATAAAATTATGTATCTCCATTCTTTCTCATGAAGTTAAGCTTTTCAAGAATCCATTAAGAGTTCTCAAGAAGGATACTTAACAACTGGTGACCCCGAACATGGAACAATAATTCCTCTAGAAGTCTGGCGACGTTCGAACAAATTCAACGTTTGAACAACATCGTCGTTCAATTATTCGTCCTACGTGACTAGTCCATCAGCAGTTGGCGCTAGAAGCAAAAAGTTGCTTATTCTGCTATATTCCTCAATTAAATTAATTTTTAATTATTAGAATATATTTTAAACAATTAGTGTAAAGGTGGATTAGTGTAAAGTGGATTTTTGTGATCAATATAAAAATGCCGGTAACTAGAAGCAGAACTGCGAATTCTTCCCTCCATCATGATTCCTCATCGGGAGAAGATATCCAAACTGAAGTTGAAGTTAATGTTACTCCATTGTTAGCATCTGGAGCAGTTTCAAATTCGCGACAGTTGCGCGATTCGGCGGCTCGAGTTCCTCAACATGATCATAGTAGGAATCGTCTCAGAAGTTTTCCTTTTTGGCCTAGGAACTCGGTCGGTTGGTTTGCTCTGCTTGAAAGGCAATTTGCGGCGTTTCGAATTGATAATGAGGTTGATCAATTTAATTTGGCATTAAGTATGTTCTCGCCCATAGATTTGGAGAACATGGATGGAGTTTTTGAGGGACTCCGGGATTGTTCTATGTACACAGATTTTAAAAGAGCTGTAATTGATAAATACAGTTTATCGGATTCATCGAGAATCCGTAAACTGCTAACTGGTTTGGAGTTGGGCGACCGTAAGCCAGGTCAGCTTTTAGGAGAGATGAAAAGTCTGGCTGGACCAAATTTTGATGAAAGGGTTCTTAGTTGTCTCTGGTTGGAGAGACTCCCCACGAATATCAGAACCGTAGTTGTAGCAGCAAAAGGTTCGTTAATGGAAGTTGCGGAAGTTGCTGATAAAATTCATGAAGTTGTTACAACACCTTCAGTGTTTGCGGTTTCCGAGTCAGGTACGGTTTCGTCTATTAGTGGACAAGAGTCTTTCCAACTTCAGATCAACACGTTAACAGACAAACTTAATCAAATGATGGTTTTGTTGAATAGTGTTATTACTCCACAAGTCAAAAAACTATCAGCGCAAAATAGTACAAGTAATGCATCTTGTTCAAATTCACGTGGTCGTTCCCGTTCAAAACCTAAACATCAAATTAGTGCTGAGGGACTCTGTTTTTATCATGATAAATATGGAGATAAGGCGCATAAATGTTATACGCCCTGTAAGCGTATGACAAAAAACTAAATTTTGTGTTGGAATCGACGGTTTCTGACACCATTAATTCCACAAGCCGTCTTATAATTGTTGATGACAAATCGAATCTGAAATTTTTGATTGACACAGGGTCTGATTTGTCGATTATTCCAGTTAATGTTGCTGATAGGAAATCTCCTAATCCTTTTTTTTCTTTTGAAGGCTGCCAATGAAACAAACATTTCGACTTATGGTAATCGTGAACTGCAAGTCAGTTTAGGACTTCGTCGCGTTTTTACTTGGAATTTTTTGGTTGCGGATATTTCTAGACCTATCATTGGCGCTGATTTTCTTAAACATTTTGGCTTAATGGTGGATTTATCTAATCGTCGAATTATAGATTTAGCAACATCGTGCCAGTCTCAACAGGGTGAATTAATTCAATTTAACATACCTAAACTTGAGTTGGTGTCTTATCCTGATGTTGATGCACGAGTTGCTAGTCTTTTAAAGAAATACTTTGGGTCAGAGTGTGAACCGGACTTTAAAATTCCTGTTCCCCATTCTATCAGGCATCATATAGTTACTAAAGGTCCACCGATTTCAGCAAGACCTCGACGTCTGAATGCTGAAAAATTAACTTGTGCCAAAAAAGAATTCAGTTTTATGGCTGAACAAGGCATTTGTCGTCCTTCGAAAAGTCCTTGGGCTTCACCTCTACATATGGTGAAGAAAAAAGACGGTTCTTGGCGACCTTGTGGTGACTATCGTGCTTTAAATAACATTACTGTGCCCGATTCATATCCCATACCCCACATTCACGATTTTTCTCAACAATTAAGTGGGAAGAAATTTTTTTCTGTTTTGGATTTGGTTAAAGCGTATCATCAAATTCCAGTCAACGAGGAGGATATTGAGAAAACAGCAATCACGACACCTTTTGGATTATTTGAATTTCCTAAAATGACTTTTGGTTTTCGGAATGCTGCGCAAACTTTTCAGCGTTTTATCCATTCGGTTTTACGTGATCTTGATTTTGTTTTCCCTTATATTGATGACGTCCTGATAGCTTCTAGCGATGTTGAAGAGCATTTGAGGAACTTAGAAATCGTCTTTGAACGATTTACACAGTATGGTTTGCTCATCAATTTGGGAAAATGTCATTTTCTCAAAGATTCAGTATCTTTCCTTGGTCATAATATTGACGCTAGGGGTGTTAAACCTCTTCCTGATAAAGTTGAAGCTATACGTAGTCTAAAACCTCCAACAACAGTTTATGAAATGCGTCGTTTTCTAGGTATGTTTAACTTTTATCGTCGTTTTGTTCCCCATGCCGCTCAAAATTTGGCGCTGCTCAATGATTTCTTGCTTGGTTCTCATAAAAAGAAAGACAAGAAACCTATTACTTGGAACGAGCGATCTTTGGCTGCTTTTGATAGGGCTAAACAACTGCTTGCCGATGCTTCACAACTGGCATTCCCTCGAAGAGATGCGAAATTGTCATTGTTGGTAGATGCCTCTGACATTGCTGTCGGTGCAGTTTTACAACAGTCTTTCAATGGTGTTGACGAGCCTTTAGGTTTCTTTTCGCAAAAGCTAAGTCCTACTCAACGCAAATATTGTGCGTATGATAGAGAGTTGTTAGCTGCTTATTTAGCAGTAAAACATTTTAGATATATGTTAGAAGGCCGAGAGTTCACGTTGTTTACGGACCACAAGCCTCTAATTTTTGCTTTTAAGCAGAAGTCAGATAAGGCTTTGCCGCGACAAGTTCGATATCTCGACTTAATTGCTCAGTTTACCAGTGACATACGTCACATTAAAGGTGAGGATAATGTAGTCGCCGATAATTTATCGAGAGTTGAAACAATCGAGATTCCTTCCTCGATTAATATTCAACAACTGCTACTCTCACAGTCCAGGGATCCAGAACTGGAAAAGTTAAAGTCATCAACAACTTTAGCTCTTAAGCCGGTATGCATTCCAGACTCTCATATTCCAATTTGGTGTGATACTTCAACCAATCCGGTTAGACCTTATATCGCATCTGATCTATGGCATATGGTTTTTGACAAGGTACACAATCTTTGTCATCCTGGTCTAAGGGCTACGGCTAAATTGCTTCGAGGTCAGTTTATTTGGCCATCAATTAACAAATATGCTAAGTCTTGGGCCAGGCAGTGTTTGTCCTGTCAGCAGTCGAGGATTTCTCGGCATACTCAATCACCTTTAGGATCTTTTGAGCCAAGCAAAGAAAAGCTTAATTTCATTCATTTAGATATTGTCGGTCCACTTCCTTTATCTGAAAATTTTAGATATTGTTTAACTATTATTGACCGATTCACACGTTGGCCTGAGGCTTTTCCTATTCCAGATGCACGTACATCCACCATCGCCGACACCTTAGTAAAAGCATTTTTTCCGCGTTTTGGCATTCCAAAAGTTATTTTAACGGATCAGGGACCTCAGTTTGAGTCAGAACTTTTTAGGGAGTTATCTACTTTTCTCGGTTTTGAACGAAGACGTACCACCGCGTATAATCCGAAGGCTAATGGCTTTCTTGAGCGTTGGCATCGGATTTTGAAGGAGGCTCTTATAATTCGAGGTAATCCTCAATGGACAAAAGAACTTCCTTTTGTTTTATTAGGTTTGCGTACTATTTTGCGAGAGGATTCTGACTGCACTCCGGCTGAATTGGTTTACGGTCAAAATCTTAAGACTCCCTCATGACTTCGACAATCCTTCTGTTTCCAGAGAGGCTGTCACAGATTATATCGAACGCTTGCGCAAATTTGTTAAAAGTTCCAGATGTGTTGAGACTAATTTCAAAACAAATAAATATTCTTTTGTACCAAGTGAACTTAAGGTTTGTTCCCACGTTTTTCGACGCGTTGACTCTGTTCGTCCCGCCCTCAAGGCGCCTTATGAAGGTCCTTTTTTGGTTCTCGATCGAGGTGATAAGATTTTTAAGATTTTGGTTGGTCAAAAAGAAGTAAATGTATCAATAGATCGGTTAAAACCAGCTTTTGTAGACATTTCATCACCAAATCCTAGAACTCGATCGAGAGCCAAAAAGGTTTCATTCAATGAACAAGTTTCAGTGATTTCTTGTAGTTCAGATGTTTAATCATTTAAAAAACAATTAGTTTTTCTTCTAAGGAGGGGGGTAATGTTGTGGATTTTTAGAATCGTTAAAAATAAATTAAAATCCACTTACTTATTTAATTGATTATTTTAAATCAAGTTGTCATGAATTATAAAAAGTTGACATGTTTTAAAAAAAAAATATTAAGTTTATCTTTCCTTCGAGAACATTAATTTTTGTAAACTACAAAAACAAAAAAAAATAATAATATTAATTAAAAGGAATATTATAGAAATAATAAATTATGTATCTCCATTCTTTCTCATGAAGTTAAGCTTTTCAAGAATCCATTAAGAGTTCTCAAGAAGGATACTTAACAAGTATTAAGAATTAAGAATGGCTATCAACCCAGGACTAGCCTCTGTAAGGACAAGGATGGAAACAGACAATGGGCGTCCTATTTCGAAGAATTTTTTAATCCCACATCTAACGTCCCCATACAAGAAGCCCCAATCGATGACGATTCGATCGATCATGGCCCCAATATGTAGCCCCCAACAGTAGAAGAAGTTGACATAACCTAGCAGCCACTCAAACCAAATAAAGCTCCGGAAGCAGACGAGATTCCAGCTGAACTGCTAGAATCCGGCGGAACGGGTCTACGAGTATTAAATGCCAGGTAAATTATTAGGTTAGGTCAGGTTATAGGGGCTGTTCCGGCATACGGAGCAACACATAGACCACCATTGGGTCCATTGTAATATAGTACCACTAAAATGGACTCAACAGAGAGCCCTTCCGATAAGTACTGATCCGCCAACCATCCGGAACGAACAATGAGCCTATGAATCTGACCCGCACTCACCTCCTTCAAGTCGTCCAGATTTGTGAAGGAATAAGACTCAAGGGTGGATTTTCTACTACCGGCAAGAGCAGGGCAGCGAAATCAACGCCTCCCCCTCCCTTTCTTCTCGGTCCGCCCAATAATTTAATCGAAGCACAGAAAGACGAAGCTTCGAATATACGAAACCATTGGGACGACCGGTAGCGCCTTCCAACCATCATATGACTTGTGTTATGCTATTTCTGCGAAACCTCCGAAAACATGCTAAACTCATTCGAACGAAGGGGCTTTGGGCGAATATTGGGAGCAGTTTGCGACCGAAATGGATGGCGCATCCGGTACAACCATGAGCTGTACGAACTGTACGATGAGCTGACAGTTTCTAAAATTGTCGAACTACAACGTTTACAACGGGCAGGGCATTTATAACGAATAGACGATGACCGCATGCCCAAGAAAATATTAAACGGAGCACGCATCGACGGATCAAGGAAAACCGAGGGCTTGTTGGAAAAACTCGGTAGATGCTGACGCCAAACAGCCGCTGGGCGTCCAAAATTGGAGGACGCGGTCACTCGACCGAGGTAATTGGAGGACAATGATCCAGGCGACCAAAGCTTGACGTCGGGTTGTAGCACCACGATGATGATTGATTTTATAAATTTAACAATTTATTCACAAAAATTCTGAGTCAATATCTGTGAGCTGTTCAGTTTGTCAAATTTAACAGCTGATGGCTCATGCCGGTCAGAAGGCGCACATGTGGTCGTTGCGCAACCGCTCCACAGCAGCGTGGGATTTTCTGCACTTTCTGAATGTACCCAATGTCGCCATTAACTAACCCGGACACTCTAGAGATTGGCGGGAAAAAAACAGTCGGGGAAATAAAGCAACAACATGTACAACATCACAACTATTGTGATTTATCAGACTTTTTTTCCTTGATTAGAATTACAAACCGATATGGATGGTTGGAGTTAGTAAGAATATATTGTACAAAAATGTTTAACGCCAAACGCAAAGTCTTTTTCATCATTACAATGGGTATGAACATGAAATTGATGCATAACTAAATTATTGACGTACGAGTACATGTACATTTTTTCATTCTTATCTTACTAATGTACTATAATACCCGAAAATGAACTTATTTTTAATGTTATCCGGATAATTCCGCGATGGTAAGTTAATATCTACCCATTTCAGAATTTATCAAGAACAATGACATGCTTGAATAATTGTCGTTAAATGCCATAAACTCATGTATCCCGCTCATTAAATCCATAGTGCACGTCTTCTGCAGACAGCTCGTAACTTAAGGCCGGCCGGACACCATCCGGAATTCCTGTCTGGAAAAACCAATGAGGTCTGGCCTTCCGATTTGCCTGAATATAGCATACACCATGCACTATGCGGAATACCTGTCGGAAAAACTGATCAGGCCCGGCTTTGAGGAATTCTGGATCGTGTATAGCTGCGGCCGGACAGGCCTTTCAGGCGGCCGGGTGCACAATTGAAAATCGATCTTATCGCCACAGATTCAAAGTATCTTTCTATCTATTGAATTGAATTGTACGGCATTTTACTTTCCAGGGTTAAGTTTCAGATACATTGGTACATTCAAATATACTCCTGCAAAAATTCATTCTGGTCACGCAGCCGGACAGGTGTATCTGAAACTTGGCCATTGAAAGTAAAATGCCGTACAATTTTTAACGCAAGGGAAACGCGTATTTTTAACGCAATTCTCTTTCGTGAAGAAACGCTTCAAATATATTAATACAATTGCGTTGCGTTTTTACACCGCAAGCGTTCGTTTTTCCAACGCAAGCGTAACATGCGTTGTCCGACCAACCAATTGTAGCAATTGCTCTGGAGTCGCAATCTATTAGAATTGGTTGGTTTGACAACGCATAAGGCAAGGAATAGACAGCACGGCACCCCTGTATCGAACTCAGTTCGCCAATGTGAAAGGTAAGTCGACTGTGGTTACCTTACACAATCTCGTAGGAAAAAAGATACAAAGTATCTACACTGCATGCAGATACATCGGAACATGGATATGTCTGTGACTACCGACTGCGTGGAACCTGTTGTGTTGACGATATCGACATAAGTTTTATAAAGATCCCAGTATAGTTATACTGGATGAAATCATTCGAAAAAGCACGTCCCACGCTTTCGATAGGCATAATTCATATCCATGTACCCATGTATCTGGTGGCAGTGTAGATACTCGTCATAAATTCTGCTTTGCTTTGTCCTGTCCGCTTGGGCTCCTTTCTCTCGCGGGATCGTTTCGTTTTCGTTTGCATCGCGTGTGTGCAATATTCACCTCCTCTCGTGAACCCTGTTCCATCTACCCGTGCGGTACAGTTTGCAGACTGCAGCCAATCGACATTTCTCTGAGTACGTTTCTGCTAATCGCAATCACGCTTCCCACCATCTTTCCCCAATCGGACGTGTATTGTGTTTGTGTATCTATTGCAAAATCGCTCCCACACTATCCGCCTCATCCCGCCCCTTTAATCAACAGTCCGGGTCCGGCACACACAATCCGTTTCTCAAGTAACGCGTGCGACTCTATGCGATTGTATCCGGCAAACAGGCCAGTCAGACCTCAAATCGCCGCCATTGCAAATGCACAACCATTTGGATAAAATGAACTTCATCCGCGATGGCTCTCGCTCTCTATCTTCGGGGGGCGGGAACTATGTAATGTACACACTCTCAAATTGCGTCTGCGCATGTCCAAATGTTAGTCGAACTGATTACTTGCTACTTTTTCTGGGACCCTATTGATTCAGATATGTAGTACAACGCGCGCTATTTTATTTGTTTGGATTCCAGCCATTTTGAACATTTTGGAATTTTTGCGGAAGGGATGCATTTGATCTTCTGCAGACCTCTGAATGTACATCATAACATATAACATCCTGCGACGAATATTTCTTTATTTCGGGACTTGAGAGATTCTAACTCGCCTAGTATAAATCTGCCATTTTGTTCTATTTGTTTATTGCACGTGTGGTGGGGGCCCACATTGTGGACCAGTCAGACCTCAAATCGCCGCCATTGCAAATGCACAAACGCAGTCGCTGGATCACACGATTTGGCTCGAATGAACTTCATCCGCTCTCGCTCATCTTCGGGGGGCGGGAACTATGTACACTCTCTCAAATTGCGTCTGCGCATGTCCAAATGTTAGTCGAACTGACTACTTGCTACCTTTTCTGGGACCCTAGTGATTCAGATAGTACAACACGGGCTATTTTATTAAATGATGAATGGGAATTGGCGGAAATTGAAGGTCATTGAAAGTCCGCCCGTTCACCCGTACACTAAGTTATTTCTTGCCGTCCACAACGTCAACCTTTATCGCTATCAAATCAACATCCCAACATGTACACACAGGATCCCCGCAAGCGCACCGCCCGCGCGGATCTACAAGCAACAGCCATGCACAATGACCACTTCACTCAAACGACATGCACAACCAGAAAAGAAAAATTTTCAATGGGCTTGTTTCCTCTTCTGACCCCCGAGTAGAAAAACAGACATTTCGTGTGACGGACAGATTTTTAGGATGACCCCCAGCTATAAGACATATCCATGTCAAAACTCTTCATGACAAAGAGATTGCTCCGTGCGCCTTCATTGACATTGAAGGAGCTTTTTACAACACTGGTTATAACAGTGTATCTAGAGCACTTGAGCTCAGAAATATTTCTACGGCCACAATCGCGTGAGTTGATGCCATGCTTCGCGGGCGTGAAATCTACTCAACGTTGAGTGGCACCTCAATATGCGTTAACGCTGTCAAGGTGGAGTTTTTTTTCCCGCTTCTTGGGTCACTGGTCGTTGACGAGTTACTCGCTAGGCTCTGCGAATATGGTTATTAAGCGATTGGATACGCCGATGATATCACCATCATAGTCAGGGGAAAATTTGAAACAGCCATCACTGAGGTGATGAATGCGGCACTCAACCTTGTCCTACGCTGGTGTACGGAAGTTGGCCTGAGCGTCAATCTTCAAAAAACCGTCCTAGTTTCTTTCACTCCGAAACCTAAACTTAAGCTCAGTCTCCCTAGGTATGACGACAATCGGGTTCTTCACTGAAGTGAAGTGTTTAGGCATAACGCTCGACTGGAGACTCAATTGGAGCAAACACGCTGAAAATATGGTTAGCAAGGCCACTCGAGTCATGTGGGTCTGCCGGACCCTGTTTGGCAAAACATGGGGACTCACTCCGAAAATGACTGAGTGGTTGTATTTGATGCTGGTACGATCAATAATGACTTATGCTGCGCTTGTATGGTGGCCCAAAACAGCGTTCCACCATACAGTTGTGTAGCAAACTACAACGCCTCGCATGCCTTGGTATAGCAGGATCCATGCGTACTTGTCCGACAGCGGCCCTAGAGGCGATTATTGGACTTAATCCGCTGCACATTTTCATTCAGGAATCTAAGCGCTCTTAGAGTGCAGTCGACTTATGATGCCCATGTGTACAATCAGGGCCACATGAGCATTCTGGAGTGGATTCCAGACATGGTGATCGGCTCGAGATTAGATTACATGACTACGGAATTTTGCATCGGTAGAAGATTTTCGGTTCTCATCCCTAACCGCTCGGAATGGGATACTCAATCCTTGTCTTGATCCCAGTTGTACCACCTGGTTTACCGATGAGTCTAAAACGGGGCAAGGTGTTGGTGCTGGGGTCTTTGGGCCGAACACCAGGATCTCCATCGATATGGGCGTCTGGCCCAGCGTTTTCGAAGCCGAGATCCATGCCATCGAGGCCTGCGCCAGAGAAACTCTGCATAAGAATATCAGTGGCGCTAACATTGCTATCTGTGTTGACAGTCAGGCAGTCATTATCGCTCGCTCTTTACAAAAATTCTCATCGAAACTCGTGAAGCAGTGTTTTGATACCCTTCAGTGTCTTACAAACACTAATCGGGTAACTCTCTGTTGGGTACCAGGACATCGGGGCATTGAAGGCAACTAGGTTGCGAATGAACTCCACGAAATTCTACGGGCCCGAACCCTACTGCGGTCTGAGCTGGGGTACAGCCAGGGCGTTAGTGAGGGAGTGGACTGTTGACGGACGATTGCGGCACTGGAATAATCTTTTTCATTACCCCCTACTGTCTCAAAGAAGCTAGCCGCCTCGGGAGCGCTAGCTTAAGGTTGTTAATGGGTTATCTCTCAGGACACGACTGGGTGAGATATCACCTCAACAAAATGGGTCTGTCCACTCAGACGGAATGGTGGCTTTACTTGGAGGACATTGAGTCCACCAAACATCTTCTCTCCGAATGCCCGGCGGTTGCTCGTTCCAGGATTAGACTTTTTGGAGATAGCATTGTGAGCTCCGCTGTTATTAGAAGTGCTCCCACAAAGGACCTACTAGCCTTTATCAGGCTGGTTGAGGGTAGGCACGGTCGCAGTGCCTACCATGTGGGTAACTTTAGCCCAGGCCTGTCCAACCTATTTTTCGTCGGGGCCAAAATCGTGGCCCCAAATCAAATCAGGGGCCACATGATTGAAAAAAAAAATATATTTTTTGTATTTAAGAAAAATAGCGTTCTTTATTATGTAACGAATGAAAAGATTAAACAGAATTTATTTTCTGTTAGTTCACTTAAAGCGGATTAAGAATGACAATGTTTTATTTTTACTGAATAATCAATGAGATGGTTGACAGATTTTATTTTCGGTTATTTTGTTTAAATCGGGCTTAGATTTGCAAAGTTCGCAACGAATTTCAGATTCCAAATTTTGTTGAGATAATGAACTACGGAACATGCTTTTACGACGTGTAAGGCTAGAAAATATACTCTCGCAAACGTATGTGGAACCGAACATACAAAGAAATTTTGGAATAATATTTTTGAGTACTAAGAAATTGCAATTTGAAAGCAACCGTTTCCATAATACATCACTTGTTTCATTTGGCATATAAGTTTCTTCATTTATCAGCGAAATATTAAGTGACAAGTGAGTATTCTTCGTTTCAAATAGTTCTGATAAATTTTCAATATCCTTCTGATCGGAGACAAATGGATTTTTCAAAAACTTGAATGCCAGATTAAATTTTTTGAAATCTAAAAATCGTGAATCGAATTGATCGATCAAAAGATCGAGCAATTTAATAAAAATTTCCGTATCGTAGCCGATTTCAAATTCTTCTTCTTCCAGATGTGCATTCAATGTTTGGAGAAATGTGTAATCATTTTCCTTAATCTCATTTTTGAAAGCAACTAGTTTCAACTTGAACTCCTGTACGTCTTTTGCCAAATCCCTTATAAACTTATTTTTTCCTTGCAACTTCAAATTTAAGTCGTTCAAATGTTTTGTGATATCGGCAAGAAAATATAGTTGTTGCTTCCACTGAGAGGTTGGTATTTGCCTGAATTCATTATTCAAATTTTGTTTTTGGAGAAAAAGTACAATTTCTTTGAACAAATCACAAAATCTGTTTAAAACTTGACCACAACTTAATCAGCGAATGTTTTTGAATTACATGATATCAGAAAATCTCGAATATAATTCCTCTGTCAACAATTTGAATCGGCGATGACGTAGCTCACTGCTTCAAAATTTATTGATGATATGCGAAAGAACAAATCAAATGTAATAAAAAATACGAAAATCAGTGTATTTGTGGCTTTTGTAACTGTCTTCAAAATATCACAATTCTTTTCCAGTGCTTGCGCACGCATAAAATAACAAACTCTGCATAGAAGTTACATAGACAAAACTGGACGAGATAAAATAAAAGTGCTTTTTGTTATTGTTGCTTCGATATTTTTGTTTACTTTTTTCTATTTTGTTTGGCACTTATAAACTGAATCTATAAGGCAAGTTCAACCGAAAATTTTATTTGATTATCAGAATCTTGCAGGGGCCATTTCTAATTTTGACGGGGCCACAAGTGGCCCCGTGGCTTCCAGGTTGGACAGGCCTGCTCTAGCCTGTCTTATTTATTAGACAACGCATTTTACGCATGAAAAAACGAACGCTTGCGGTGAAAAACCAACGCTTGCCGTGTAAAATACGCATGCAAAAAACCGCAACGCAAATGCATTCACACAGCCGTTTCTTGACGCAAGAGAAATAGGTTAAAAATATGTACGTATTCCTTTTACGTTCAAAAAACCCGTGGATAAATTGGGCCAAACTGTAGGTCTGTGGCCTTCTTTAGACCGGCACTGCCATTTTTTTCTTCACTCTGCATTCCATATTCTGAAAAAGTCACACAGCGGATTCTTCGTAAACAAACCTCCAGCCTTACTATAACAGACGCAAGACACAACACTAAACAGCTCTATAATGGCTTGTTGACTCCAGCAAGCTTCTTTTTGATAGCACAGCTGCAAAGTGCGTGTTCCTTAGATGCTGATTACAACTCAGCGATATTCAGCAGTCACTCTGCTCTGTCGCTCCGTTTGACGTGTCGTCATACCTTTCTTACCTGCTCAGTTCTGTAAATACAACTCTCGTCAAAGTAGTGATCGCGTGCCTGTCTACCTATTCAGGTGTTTCGGACGAGAGTGCTGTGAATTTGACGTTTCTTGGTATCTTAATCGCCAAATATCATTCGCGAATCGTATTTTAATAGTGTACAATGGTCAAGTGGGTGTGGTGAAAGTTGCTCTTCCATTCTTACTAAATGTGAAGTGGTTGTGTGTTCCATAATCTGTCAGTGAGACTTAATTAGAGTGATAGTGCATGCAATACGTAAACAGCTCTGTTGGCAGAGTGCGGTTTTGAGCCGGTCCGACGGGTTTTCCACAAGGTGATTAATTTACATGATGATAGAGTGGTAAACATTGAGTGTCTATAGTGCAAGTAACTTATCTGATTGAGTGGGTTCAGGTCGCGCAACGTTTTAAACACAAATGCAAACAGTTCGACTGATTTTGCTCGTGGACGGTCCGTTCCAGTTTGCGTTTAATCTACCACACATCGGGGAAATTAACCAGAAATTTTTCCTGGTTGATTTCCGTTTAATGGGGGGTAAGGGGTATTAGCGTATTTGACAGTTCTTAGTTGACGTATTGCATGTGACTGTGAGATGGTGTGGATTTTCGTTTTCGGGTTCTTGATTTGTACATGGCGTCTTATGTGCTTATTTACACCGAAGCAACACAAATTTGTGGCGATTTTGCAGTGCTTTTCATTTTTCCTGAAACCGTCGCGAATTTAATTGAAGTTTTGTTTGAAACTCAATACCGAATCGGCTGTCAGCTGTTTAATACATGACAACTACAAAACAAGTCGTTCGGGTAAAGAGTTTATGGTTGAGTGGAGGGAACATTTTTACCGCAATTAAAACGTTGCAAACGTGAACGCAGGCATTGTATCTGCTGGAAAGTCACGTTAATTGTAGGGTGTAGATATGGTACCTACACACTTCAGGGTCGGACTAGAGATTAGCTTTCTCGGAGTATGCGGGCATTGTAGCACTATGATTGAATGTGGGATCTAGGAGTTCTATAGTAAAATTACCCTGTTGTTGTTCAATCGGCCTTCATTAGATCGCGTTTATTTTTTTTTGTTCTTAACAATTTGATGAAAGGTTATTTGATAATGGGTTCTGATCGGCACCATGAAATTACTACTACTACTACTTTGCCTTAACCCCTAGCGGGGCATAGCGCGTCAACTACTCCTGCGCGCCATCGTACTCTGTTCTGGGCAATGGGGCGCAACTCCCCAAAAGACTTACCCAGTACCTGACACTCCTTTGCCACAGATCGACGCCATGTGATTCGAGGACCCCCTCTTGGTCGGCCTTGGTTGGAAATGGGGTTCCATTTCATGGCATGCAAAGCAATGCAGTTATCACTCTTCCGCAATGTGTGACCTATCCACTGCCATTTTCGCCTGCGTATCAATTCGTCGATTGGCATCTGACCCGTACGCCGACTTAGCTCTTCATTTGATATGTTTCGGGCCAGAAAATTCTTAAAATTCGACGAAGACATGAGTTGACGAAAACTTGCAGCTTTCTGGTAACTCCTACGGAAACTTTCCATGTACTGCTCCCATACAAAAGCACTGATAGTACCAGGGAGCGAAACAGGCCCAGCTTGGTCTTAATGCTGAGATAACTGCCCTGCCAGATTTTGGACAGCATGCCGTATGCGCGTTTAGCCTGGTTGATACGACGAGCGATGTCCTGCTCCGTACCACCATTTTCGGCAACAATGCCTGCGTTCACGTTTTTGAGCGTTTCGGTTATTCAGCAATTCAAATGCATGTAAACAGACAAATCAGTGATATTTTCCGTTTACATGCATTTCAATTGCTGAATAACCGAAACGCTCAAAAATGTGAACGCAGGCAATGCTACCCAGGTAGACGAAGAAGGCCGCCCATATAGAATCCCGGTTCACACTATCGAAAGCCTTTTCGAAATCGATGAAAAGCAAGTGAAGCGGAGAATCGTATTCAGCGCATTGCTCGATGATGATTCGCAAGGTGTTAATGTGATCGACACAGGAGAATCCGGATCGAAAGCCAGCCTGCTCTTCATCAATTGTGCTTTCTAAGTGGGCCTTTAGTCTTTCCATGACGATTTTGGCTATTATCTTGGTAACGGCAGGAAGCACACAAATGCCTCTCCAATTATTACAGTCTGTGAGGCTACCCTTCTTTGGAAGTTTGATGATCAAACCTTCCTTCCACTCAGTGGGAAAGGTCTCTGTATTCCACGCTTTATCAACAAGTGGGTGCAGCAAATCGGCAGTTACGCTTGGCGCTGCTTGATAAAGTTCGGCAGGGATACCGTCGAGTCCGGCGGCCTTTCCTCGTTTTAGTGCAATAATTGCAGTGACTATTTCCTCTTTAGTCGGGGCAGTGGACCGTATACGCACATTTTGATGGTTAGTTAAATTATCTATATGAGGGGGAACTTCACCAGAGGTTACACGGTTCAAGACCGCGGCGAAGTGTTCTTTCCACCGCCTCATTTGATCTTCTTCCAAGATAAGTAGCTTTCCATCACTATCTTTCACCGGATGTTGGCAGGAGTTACGACAACCTGTAAACTCCACCCGAGAAAAACGTACAGTACGCAGTACGCAAATTCCATAAACCAATCTTTGTCATTAGATAGCCAAAAGTCTTAACCGGTGATTCAGTTATCCATGTCATACCGGTCGTATCGTTAGCATATTAAAGATTTCGGATGAAGCAAGTTGTTGGCATACACATCCTGTCCTTTTTAGTCGGTTTCTACGATGTGCCGGCAATGGGAAAGGCCGTGGCATTTTTCTTAGGCCCCACACTACAGGGGAAATGTTTACCTCAACCAAATTATTACGCTACCATGACTAACGGCGTGACCTGGTTAACAAGGGTCAACAACCACTGTCGTTCCAGGGGGCGCCCACGAGGAGAACCCCCGCTATGGCCCATAAGAAAAGATCATGAATTTTCAGCCTTTTTTTCATTAAATCACAATTTCGTTGATACGACTATCTAATTTGGAACAATGCTAATGACAAATTCATACTGCAATTTCGCCCGATAACCGGAAAATATAGATACAGTTGTGTTTATTACGCCGTATCGGCTTATGAGGCTGTTAAAAAAAGCTTGTAACTTTTTATCAGCTGTCTGGATCGATTTAAAAAACATAAACCACACGTGATTTGAGCATACTAATACTGAAGATATTAAAAGCCTGAACAAGAAAAACAAAAAGGAAATAGTTGGGCTGGTAGCTCAGTGACTTGAGCCCGCCAAAAACCGGTGTGATGAGAAATCAGATTAAGGTTTAATTTACATTGGCCGTATGAACCAGATGAACCGCATGCTCTCGCGCCGCAACCATCTACTTTGTTGTTGGTCGTCAATGTAGTTTGCTCATGTGACTCATCCGGTTCATGCGGTAATATAAATTGAACCTAATGCGATGAGGGTTCATTCTGATGTCTGATCATACCGATTTTCGTGGGATGCTTCGTGGCCATATGGTTGTTTGTGTTCTCTTTCTCGGTTTGTCGCAGAATGTAGGTAAATGGGTGGAATGTGCACGCTAGCAACATGCATCGTCCGAAAGCAGTCATGTACTAACGCAACTGAGCCATTTGGGAGTGGTTGACGCACTTATGTCCCACTAAGGGTTAGTACAAATATGACGTAATCGAATAATGAAAAACATAGATAGGCTCGGTTCGATATTTTCTACCATCGATATTGTAACGGTAGCAGGAGCAGAAGTAGTTGACGTTGCCGTGAAGGCCTGTCAGACATGAAAATATCAAAACTTCCTACCCAAGTTGGTCAAACGACGCGTGTTGGCTGGCTTGCTTAGTGACGGGAGCTGTAGGGTAGGTCTACGACCAACTCAGGCGTTGACACTTTAAATATCACGCGTCTGCCTGAGACAACACAAAACACGGACCAAAAATCATATCATGCTGGACGAAGTGTCGCAGCAAAAAAAAATCTCACCTCTGGAACTTCCGCGAAACGCGAAAAGCCAAGAATTTGAGGGGCAAAAACTCCTCTCCCATAGTCCTCCGCGTGGGCGCCCCCTGGAACGGCAGTGGTCACTGACCATTGCCAACCAACGACAAGCCGCCAGTGATGTCGGTGCGATGATTTGGTTGAGGTACCCCTGTGGTGTGGGGTGTGAAAAAAAATACCACGGCCTTTCCCTTTGAGGGCCTGTCGTTAAAACCGACAATCAAAGGACAGGATGTGTATGCCAGCAACTTGCACTATCCGAAATCTTTATATGCTAACGAAACGTCAACTATGCCTCGGATAAGGACTGACTCAACGGTTACGACTTTTAGCTATCGTACAATGACAAAGATTGGATTCTGGAATGTGCGTACTCTCCTGGACAATGGATCAGAAGGTCCCCAGAACGCACGATTTCTTCAACTAGAGAGTGAATTTCTGAGGTACAAATTAAATATCTTAGGAGTTAGTGAGATAAGATGGTGGAACAGCGGAGAATTTATCTCTCCAACGGCCAGCACTGTAATGTTGTACTCCGGTAAAGCTACCGGTAGTCGCCGTGAGTCAGGTGTGGGGCTTCTTTTAACCAGAGCCGCACGAAACTGTCTCTTATCCTGGCAACCGGTCTCTGACAGGGTCTTGACCGCCAGGTTCCGGACCAAAATGAGGAACATCTCAATAATACAATGTTATGCCCCTACTGAACCCGACAATGTCTTGGCAAAAGACTCCTTCTACGAAGAACTAAACGCCGTTCAGAGCAGAACACCTAAAGGTGACATTATAATGGTTATGGGTGATTTGAATGCGAAAGTTGGCGCTGATAACTATGAGCTCAGACATGTGATGGGGAGACACGGTCTTGGTGATCGTAATGACAACGGTGAAAGATTTGTAGAGTTCTGCAACTTTCACAGTCTCTTCATCGGTGGTACTATGTTTGAGCATAAGGACCACCACAAAATCAGTTGGTCCTCTGTTGATCGGCGCAGAACACAAAATCAGATCGACCATTTTGCCATTAGTAAAAGATTCAAGAGTTGCCTCCTGGACGTGCGAAACAAGAAGGGTGCCGACATTGGGATGGGAAGAGACCATTATCTTATGATCGCTAATGTTCGACTGCGTATTGCAGCCGTGCGCCGCCCCAGCGACGAAAAATCCAGGCCCCGCAAATTCAACACCGCTCGACTAAAAAATCCAGCTGTCTTACAACAATATAATGACCATCTTGCGCAAAAAGCGGCTGAGATAACTAGTCACCCAGATAGTGACATAAACGAAAACTGGGATGCCATAAAAAATGCGTACATTGATAGCGCAAATACCATCCTTGGCCCAAACCCGGATTGCCGGAATAAGCCCTGGATGTCCGACGCTTCATGGCAGCGGATTGTTGAAAGAAAGGAGCTGAAAGTTCGTTTGGCTGCAGCATCAGACGACAATCGAAGCAGCATCGAACTCCTTTACCGTCAGAAAGCTCGAGAAGTTCAGCGTAGTGTGCGACGCGATAAAAGAGTTTATGCCAATTCTCTTTTAGCGTCAGCAGAAGAAGCCGCTAGAAGTAACAACTTACAGTTTACAGGTGGTCGTAACTCCTGCCAACGGTGAAAGATAGTGATGGAAAGCTACTTATCTTAGAAGAAGATCAAATGAGGCGGTGGAAAGAACACTTCGCCGCGGTCTTGAACCGTGTAACCTCTGGTGAAGTTCCCCCTCATATAGATAATTTAGCTAACCATCAAAATGTGCGTATACGGTCCACTGCCCCGACTAAAGAGGAAATAGTCACTGCAATTATTGCACTAAAACGAGGAAAGGCCGCCGGACTTGACGGCATCCCTGCCGAACTTTATCAAGCAGCGCCAAGCGTAACTGCCGATTTGCTGCACCCACTTGTTGATAAAGCGTGGAATACAGAGACCTTTCCCACTGAGTGGAAGGAAGGTTTGTTCATCAAACTTCCAAAGAAGGGCAGCCTCACAGACTGTAATAATTGGAGAGGCATTTGTGTGCTTCCTGCCGTTGCCAAGATAATAGCTAAAATCGTCCTGGAAAGACTAAAGGCCCACTTAGAAAGCACAATTGATGAAGAGCAGGCTGGCTTTCGATCCGGATTCTCCTGTGTCGATCACATTAACACCTTGCGAATCATCATCGAGCAATGCGCTGAATACGATTCTCCGCTTCACTTGCTTTTCATCGATTTCGAAAAGGCTTTCGATAGTGTGAACCGGGATTCTATATGGGCGGCCTTGCGCAGGAGAGGCATCCCTGAGAAGCTTGTGGCTATTATTAAGGCAACCTATGACGGCGCGAAATGTCGCGTTCTGCATAAAGGTAAGGTGTCGGGGGACTTTGAGATTCGCAGTGGAGTTCGGCAGGGGTGCATCCTCTCACCGATCCTATTCCTCATTGTGATCGGCGATGTGTTGCATGCAGCCCTATCCGGACTCGACAGAGGAATTCAATGGACTTTGACATCTTATCTACAACATCTTGACTACGCTGACGACATATGCCTACTCTCCCACAAAATCATGGATCTGTCCGCAATGGCGTTAGATCTCGAGAGGGAGGCAAGCAAGGTTGGGCTAAAGATTAATACCAACAAGACCAAGGTTCTTAGCCCGCCGTTGCGAAAAAGAAATCGGACACCTATTGCCATCAATATTAATGGGCAGCCTGTGGAGAAGGTGGACAACTTCGTCTACCTGGGTAGCATTTTTGCCGAAAATGGTGGTACGGAGCAGGACATCGCTCGTCGTATCAACCAGGCTAAACGCGCATACGGCATGCTGTCCAAAATCTGGCAGGGCAGTTATCTCAGCATCAAGACCAAGCTGGGCCTGTTTCGCTCCCTGGTACTATCAGTGCTTTTGTATGGGAGCAGTACATGGAAAGTTTCCGTAGGAGTTACCAGAAAGCTGCAAGTTTTCGTCAACTCATGTCTTCGTCGAATTTTAAGAATTTTCTGGCCCGAAACAATATCAAATGAAGAGCTAAGTCGGCGTACGGGTCAGATGCCAATCGACGAATTGATACGCAGGCGAAAATGGCAGTGGATAGGTCACACATTGCGGAAGAGTGATAACTGCATTGCTTTGCATGCCATGAAATGGAACCCCATTTCCAACCAAGGCCGACCAAGAGGGGGTCCTCGAATCACATGGCGTCGATCTGTGGCAAAGGAGTGTCAGGTACTGGGTAAGTCTTTTGGGGAGTTGCGCCCCATTGCCCAGAACAGAGTACGATGGCGCGCAGGAGTAGTTGACGCGCTATGCCCCGCTAGGGGTTAAGGCAAAGTAGTAAGAATTTGAGGCTCTTCACGTTTTGAAGGGGGCCGCCACTTTCTGTTTCGCACAGGGATCCCAAAGTTCTCGGGCCGGTCCTGCTCAAACGACACTATTCACCACCTTAAACAACAAATCCTTGACCGACGAATCAAATCTCACCTGCAAATCATTTGCTTTTCGCACAAAAGAAAAACGGAATCACCTATCTTAATAGCATCGGCCAAAAACTTGATGACCCCGTATCAAGGTGGTCATCAATCTGACATTTAGATGACACTATTTCGATAGAGAACTTCAATAGGCATGTCTTCTTGGCAAGGACATTCCACCTCTTCCTTAAAGCAGATGTATAGAGACAAACATAACCAGCTTCCGTCGTCGCTGTCATCTTTCAAGTCAATCATATATTTTTTAAGGACACGGACGATGTACATGCACCGGGACATGATACGATAAATAGCTTACGAAAACGATGGCAGATGAAGCGCAAGTGGAGAAGATGAATACTGTGGTGAATGGTCGGGGGGGAAATTGAGCTATGATGCGCTATACAGACGCTATGACCTTTGAGCCAAGAAGAACGTACGCTATGCATACGATAGCATTGATCCTGAAGGAACAGTGCCAACATCATATCACTATGGTCACCAGGACCCCATTACCGCTCGACACAACCCGAACCAGATAAGTTCATCTTTATTTTTTTTTTTTAATAGAAAACCACTCATAGTCGTAGTCTTCCTCTGTTATGGCAGCGAAAGGCTACTGGGAGGAGGGACTCAAAATGGTGGCATGTTGTATATGCCAGTTTCCGCTTTACCAAGCCAGTCGAATTGAGTTGCCGAGATTATACCTCGAGGCCAAGTTGATGATTGTTTATTATCCTTGCAAAGAGATGAACTCATTTCTGATGTCGCGGATTTGGGAATTTAGTTGGTTGATCACGTAGGGAGCGTGTGAAATATGAAAGAGTATCGATGCAATTATGGGGAATTGTTAGCATTTAACGATAAGCTGATGATGTGGCTTGGTTGACAGTTGACATAGCTTTTAAGAAAGAGTGGCTGAAGAGTTTTTCCGGGATGGGGTAATATCCAACATATGTATATATTGAGATTGTACAATACGTCACCAGGATTGAAGATCGACTATACATTTTTAGAGAATCTGTACGCAGACATATTTAGACGCTCCTTCCATCTTTTTGGTTTTCTTTTTTCTTTTTTTTTGGCTTCCGGGATTTCTTGAATCGTTACATTTTCTGTGCTTTATTCTGGCACTGGAAAAATGGGACCAATCCGATATGCCGCTGTTAAGAACCTAAGTTCCCTAAGTGCATTGCGGAGTCAATCATATGTCTCATGATACACTTCACCCGATTCCGTGGGTTCGAATCCCACCCTGGCTGTGGTTGTTTGTGTTGTCTTCCGCATGTGATGTTGGCCGTAAAAGAAAAGCAACTGGTTAAGGCAAATTGTAATGTAATAAGCCTGATTAATCATTCTTCACAGTGTGCAAACAATCCATGGACTATATATACGTACTTTCTTAAGAACGACCCCACAAGGCCTACACAGCCTACCTTCTCTACATGCAAATAAACATTAACCTTCACTTCTTATCGATACTCTCTCTACAACACCACATCCCCAACAACGTCATCTGCCAAATAGTAATCAGATATGCTGAAACTTATATTTCTACAATGGATGGTGAGCATTGCAGCAGTTATCGTCTGCGATAGTTTAATATTGCGGTTTAGTACGGAAGTACTAAGAGGATACATCCTTATAGTGTGCCGTGTTTATAAACGGGAGAACACGGTGACCGGGCGACAAGCTCCTGGCTTGGATGATTTGTAAGGGTGGCGTCAAGCACGAGGCCGGGGTTTGGCAAAACGAACGACCATGGATGAATAGCATCAACACAAATCCCGTCGTACATAAGTCATTTCGTATGAATGAGAAGCACAAAGTTCATGTCTCCAAGGAGCCTTTCATGAATGTTTGAAAAACGCGCGTGGCCCAATCCCATAATGGTCGTCTGGAACGACGACGATGACGACCACGGTAGATCTTAGCAATATGACTGATTCAGGATGTCTTTCGGGGAGACGGTTGCCGCCGTTATGACGTTATTATTATACGAGTATGCATACTATACATTATCCTTTTTTTTTTTCAAAAAAGTACAGTGTACCTGTGTATGATTATGTTGTGCCGGATTTATGAAGACTTTGTATCCACAGAGAGTTTTTAATGCACACCATAGACTTATTCCGGGGCTAATGAATTCCGGACCTAGGCCATCATGGAATAGTAACCTTGCCCTATGGGTTTGGGATGATGGCAATGGCATCCTGGCTAGGTTAAGTGTAAAGTAGACAGTCTGGGGTGTGTCTTCGTGGTGGTCACAAAATGACGGGAATTTGTGTAATTCCTGGTATACTTTATGGTTAGCAAATTCGTATTTTTGAAAAAGATATTTCGCAAAGAATTGCATGTAATATGTCGGATTTAAAGAGTTTTATCTTTGTTTGTGGGATAGGAAAGGTTAGGTTAAGTTAGGTTATATGGGCTGCTTTAAGTAATAAAGAAAAGCACACTTAGATCACCACTGGGTCCGTTGTGATACCCTTAGACTCGGTCACCTGAAACCATCTCACTTGTTGAATAAGCGAGAGCTCACAATGAAGCGATGAAGTCGGCCAACATTCACCTCTTTCAGGTCGTCCAGATCGGTTAAAAAGTAGGAAGTAAACAAGTTTCTCCTGCAGCTCGCCAGGGCAGGATAGGTGCATAGAAGGTGAGATGTACTTTCCCCCTCTTACTCGCGAAAAGTAAGGGTTAGACTGTCGTCGATATTCCTCCAGTTGGATATCGTGGTGTTTCCGTCTTGCGTCCTTCCTGTCTACCGCAGCCTGCTCTATCCAACCCTTCAGCGCTTCCGCATAAGAAGGGGGCCGGGTCGCTAGAAGCAGTGCTTTCTGCCCTTTGATCTCCTCAGGAGCGACGTCCAATGACCTCAGCATCTTCGTAGCAATAGGACTAACCACGTTCACGCTGATGTAGTTTAAGGCCCAGGCAAGGGACACTTAACGCTTATCATTCCTCTGTGCGACAGGACTTTTTTCCGTCGTTTTGTGTAACAAGCCTTGGACGGGTGCAGATGTTTCTGCTTGAAAATTTTCAGGCAAAGTCACCTTTCGACTCCCAAATATAAAAAATATATAAAAACGCAAATATTTCGTAAACTGGAGCAGTTAGAGTTTCGAAACTTGCACTTTTTCAAATGACTCTAACTCAAGAAGTACAGCAGTTAGAGAGTTGAACTGCACCTTAAAATGCAGCTTCTGCCTTAGCCCAAAAATGAAAAATGGGATTCCGGGCCAAAAACTGCAAAAAAAACTGGAAAATTTCGAGCTAAGTCACTCCTCGACTCTCAAATATGAAATCGCAAATATCTCGTAAACTAAAGCAGTTAGAGGGTCGAAACTTGCACTTTTTCAAATTGCTCTAACTCGAGAACTACGACAGCCAGTCATTGCTGAACAAAACAAAGACGCAACCGACCACGGCCGTAGCCAGGATCGGTCAGTTGGGGGTGCTGAGAAATGTTGTTGGGGTGTCAATTTATAATAAAAAAAAACATAATTTATATTTATTTTTATTCATTTATTTAATATAAAGATTATTCCATTAGTGGTTATACTCGTAGTTGTAATGTAAAACAAAATGATTAATTAAAAGAGTTGAAATTTTCGGGTTTTTTTTCAGCAAATTTTCGCAAAATATCATCAGTATTAAGTCTCAATCTCTTTTTTTCAAAAGCAATAAATGCAAGATCGCGTAATCGTTGATCTCTCATAGACGAACGCCGAATTGCGTCTATTCTTGAAAGCGCAGAAAATGATGATTCGTTAATAGATGTGCTGCTTCCTAATGTCTCTATTGCCTCAAAGAGCCGATAAGTTGTTGGGAAGGCGGTCTTAACGGGAAAAAGTATTTGCAAATTGCTTTTTTCTACCGAACCTATACTGTTTTGTTCGTTGTTTAAAAATGTCTTTACGACAGAGAGCTCTTCTGGTAATGGCAATTTTAATCCAAGTTCTGTTAATGGCTTCAAAGCATTGTAGTCAAAGTTATCTCCACGAAAGTCATTTGCAGCTTCGACAGCCTCAAGAATGTGACAATTTTGCTCAAATCGTACGTTCATTTCCAAAAGGAAGCAGTCAATAATTTTAAAATAAATGCGCTTTAAGGCTAAGTGATCATCCAGATCTCTTTCTCCTAGCGTAGCCAATATAATGGACGTTTAGGTGACAAGATCGACGTCGAATTCTGACTGGTCTTGGAGTCGGATGATATTCAATGGTATTGAGTTTTTCTTTTACTTCGTTTAAAAATTTACCAAATGCTCCATCAGTCCGTAAATCCTCAACTGTTTTCTTCACCGCCTGAATAATTGGCATTGCTCTACGATACCCAACGTCACGTGACTGCAAATTGTTGTTTGCTGGTTCTATAATTCCCAACAATTTGCATAGGAAACCGAGCAAAAATATGAATTTTTCCTTCACCATATAATCAAGCAATCCAGCAGCTAAACACACATCATCAGCTCTAAGGTTGTGTCCGGTACCTTCCTTCACTCTTACTAAGGACTCTAATAGTTGATCGAAGTTGTTTTTTATTGCAACTATTGCTTTATAGTGTCCCGACCAACGTTGCTCTATGAGTAGAGGAATATTGGTGCCTTCGTAGAATTTGCGTACTTTGAAGCGGCTAAAAAAATCGTGAATTTTTTTGACATGATCGAAGAAAATCTTGGAATTGTAATTTTTCTTTACGATTTCGGCCACAACGAGATGAAGTCGATGATTTACGCAATGAACATATGGTATTTTGCGATTGAAATGAGTTTGTATCAAGGATTGCATTCCACCCCATCTACCGCTCATTACAGTCGCGCCATCATAACATTGACTCAAAATTTTATCGCAGTCGACGCCCAGTTCTTGAAGCCGATCGATAGTGAGTTTACACAATCCTTTGGCTGTTATGTCCTCAGCCTTTTCGAATGACATCAATGTTTCGGTTGGTTTTCCTTCAACAATATGTCGGAATGCAATTGAAAAAATCTCGTCTCCACTTCGATCTGTTGTACCATCTGCCAATAATGTTAAATAAGAAGACTCATTTAGCTCTTTGACAATTATTTCACGCAGGCTATTCGCAATAGTGTTGATTAATTCATTTTGAATTTGCGGCGATGTATAAAAGGCATTTTTCGGCATTGCTTCTTGGCATTTTCTTAGGTATTCATCTTTTTCGAGCATGTGCTTGAACAGATTTTGAAACAGTCCTGATTCTTCATTTTCTTCATCATTCCAATTGCCGCGAAAAGGCATCTCGTTCTTGGCTAAAAACAAAATTGTTGAAATAATCTCTTTGACATAATATTGCCGTTTCATAAGAACGTTGTTATTAACAAGGCTTGAAATTTCTTTATCATTAGCCACTCTCAAAGAATGTTCTTTCCAGGAAAGCATAGCAGACAGATGTGAACTACTTCGATCGTGCTTCTTTAAACCTTTTCCTGTAGCAAGAGCCGCTGACCAATTGTTGTATTCAGTTGTGCAAAAAATGTCACTAGCGTTTATAGCCCCAAATTCACGGCATGGGAAACAGTACACAGCATCTTTCAATTTAGAATATTCGAGCCAATCAAATGTTTTGAGCCAACTAGTTTGAAATGATCTGCCATCAATTTGTTTTGGAAATGTGTAACCTTCAAATCGTTGCTTGGCCCTTTCCGATCCTTTTGCTGTAATATCCGGCGGTACAACGCTACAAACTTTGGCCGGTATGTTTGAAAATGGCGGTTCAACATTACTACTATCTTTAATAAAAAATAACACATTTAGAATGTTATTATTTTTAGAGTAAAACCGAAACTTACGGCTCAATGGTGCTGAAATAGGAATTGATGCAGGCGTTATCGTTGAAGATGATGAAGTGGTTGCTACGACCTTAGTTGTTGCTGGTTTTAGTATTGGCAGATTAGTATTGGAAGAATTAACGCTTTTGGCGCCTGGAGAAATAAAATCCAGACTTATTAGCAATCTTAAAATCAACTGCTAACGTTATTATCGTAAAATCGTCCATTGCAAGTGAGGGGTTTGTTCCAAAAACCGCACTTGTCCCAAATTAACAAATAAGAGGTTCGAATTCATGCGGAAATATTTTCTAAACAAGCTGTAAAAGCATATTTGAGCGTTTCTAAAATTTTCACATTTGGACAAGTGTTGTTTTTGTTATCAACTCTCTTTGTCTTTTTATAATTTCCTTACCGAAGAAAGAATCCAGTTTTTTTGTTTAATCGGCTGGTTTTCTTTGCAGGGACGTTTACTCATATTTGTTGTGTCACCGTTTACTTAAATACGAGAAACTATAATATTATAATTACGTTGTGCCTATTTCACAATTTAAAGAACACTACTCAATTTGTAATTGCACCAAATCGTTCTTATCACGAACTAAATCTGTACCTAGCAGAGCCAACGCAATTTACTTGCAACGCGACGTATTCTTTCTAGTTAGAAAGGGTACATCTGTACAATATTTGTCATAATCGTATACAAAAACGCAGAATTACTTTTCTTGAAATATATGAGAAGTTGGACTTCACAGCGAAATGTTTACCCAAAAGTAGTATATGTACATATGTACTATGTATTTCTACGCAATATGTATATTTTAAAATTGAAAACTGAAATAAACCACCGTTTTACAGTGCGTAACTTAAAGTTTGTGTTCAATAATATTTGATGTCAGTTTTTGGGTGGTCGGAGAAAATCTGGGGGTGCTCGGAGAAAACTTGGGGGTGCTGAGCTATCCTCAGCACGGGTCTGGCTACGGTCATACAACCCGTTCATAGAAAACACACAAACGCAATCCAATATTCCAACCTATTTTAATATTTTGCTTAGATCGCTCCCTTTTCAAATCATATCTTAACTAAGACAATTTTCACTAATCCTTTTTTCTTCAATCTTTCTTTCTTTACAGATTTGATGACATTTTATCGGAATTCAGAGAATATGTCGGCAATTTTGTAGTATTTAGCAATTTAGTGTTACAAGTGGTTTCGTGTTATTCTCTAGTTCCGTCAATCAAAAGTGTAACACTGGCAGACGGCATCGAGGTTCTTGAGCTGAAAGTAGGCGAGGCACGAAACGAGAGTTGCGAGGTGCGAAGGACGTGATCCCCTATCATCGGACCTTCATTGCTGTAAGGAATTTCAGTTTAAGCTGAGAAAGTGAATAATTCTGACATACGGGTGCAACGAAATGGCTGGCCTGGGTCATAAGGTAAATCTATGTCGAATGATCGTGTTAGAGAGTTCATTTCGTTTCAGGATAGAAAATGACGTCAATGTCGTGATGAAAGATTCCTTCTACGAACAACTTAACGTTTGAAGTGTCTAAGAATAAAGTGGCGTGGGTCATTACGAGTCCAAGTCAAAATGACACAACCTCGTTATTCACTGCCACACGCACGGGGCGAGACCATGCATGGGGCGAATACAGGAACTCACTAAAAGCATTTAAGAAACAATTAAGAGCGGCTAAGAGGAATTCGGGCCCGAAACAATATCAAATGAAGAGCTAAGTTGGCGTACGGATCAGAAACCAATCGACGATTTGATACGCAGGCGAAAATGACAGTGGATAGGTCACACATTGCGGAAGGATGATATCTGGATTGCTTTACATACTCGTACCATAAAATGTAATCCGACTAAGAGGGCGGCCCTAAAATCACATGGCATCGATCTATGAGAAAGAGTGTAACGCGCTGGGAAAATCGTTTGGGGATTTGCGCCCCATTGCCCAGAGAGTACGCTGAATCGCAGAAGTTGTTGACGCGCTTTGTCCCAATAGGGGTTAAGGCAAAATAGTCGCAGTACATATGGCTTAGGGGCCCTGGGTGCAGTCTCATTCCATTAATCGTGTGCAAACAAAATCGAATTTAGAGATTAAGAATCCTAGTGTTTCGATGCTACAAATAACATAAACGATGATAACAAAATAAAACCAAACTTAACGTGACCCCAGTTACTGGCGATATCCTTGCCGCTGTCGTACGAATAAAGAGACATATAATAATAGCCCAATGCACAACATCTTTCAACCTACTATCATTGAAATATAAAAAGATACAGAACACCTCATTCGTATATTCAAACACTTCAGCGGTAGCCCTATATTTATCTTAAAATGAAGTAGGTATCCTATCCTAATGATGTATTTGTACAGAGGGATGTTGTTGTTTGCCAAAATTATTTTCCGGAGATTCTCCCAATGACATTGTTCGTATTTGTCGTGTATATACGACGAGAAACACATCGTCTTGTCCTTGGACGAGATAACGATGAAAACTGGATCGCAACAACAACAACATCATCATTGTCGTACTAGATAAGGACAATCTCAGTTTTTCAGCTATGGGGTACAACTGCAAATCGATTCCCATTTTGTTACACACCCAACCATTTCGGCAACTATGTGCCATACAGCTTCCAAGATGTTTGCAGTGTCTCCGGTTAAGTCCATAGCAGATGGGTTTTTGGTGTATTTCATCCGGAAAATTGCCAGACCGCACACCATATACGTTTGGCATACGAGTACACACTATATCCTGGTCGACTCCCTATCAAAAGTCCCAGCTACTCAGTAAGACATCAATCGATGGCCTTAACTGTCATGTCTTAAGAACGAGGACCTTTTAGATCCGTGCTGAGTGTCTTTGGAAGAATCATAGATTTCAGTTGAGCGGTTGGAAGCAAGCATCTTGATGATAAATTTTTATAGAGAGAAACTCAGGCGTATCGTAAAGAACCCATCCCAATGATTTTTTGGCAGGAATCAGTTACTGTATAATATTTCCAGGCCCTGCTTAAGACCTCGAACCACGGTTTCTAATTAATAGATTATTAAGAAAACGGATATATTCGTCTTAGAACAATTCAGGTTGATTGTGGGGTATGGGAACAAACTGTGCCTGCATTCCAAATCCTTCTCATCGGTTACAGTCATATATCGTGTGCTCCACTTTTACTACCGAACATCATCTGAATTTCAAACGCGTCCATTTCACCATCTCACCGCCAACCCATACGGTGAAAATTCATTTTAAATATTTACCAAAATGTTTATTTGCAATGTAAATATATGTCTCAGCTTACTTAAGGTTTAAAGTTGCCGAAGCTTTTCGAGATTACCGTCCTGGTTACGAACGATTTGTCTGTTCCACTTGAGTTTAGTGTTGTTTTTTTTTCCCGGAAAAGTTTATCCTACACATATATTTTTTTGGCTCCCGTGTATACTTGGTCCTCCATTAACCCTTCTTCGTCGACCTATTTCTTCACTCCGGCATGGCATCTTGTATGGCTTCAACGAGTTGCCCGAATTTTTGTTCGTTCGTCACTCGTGTATTTACGAACTTAATAGTATTTGTGTCTCTGTTTATCTGTGATGCCACACTATCGATATTTGTTCACGCCTCCGTTCTATCCTTACCATACCGATTCTGCCACAATTCGGGTTCGGATCCCGACACCATACACCCAATGTGGTTATGGAATATTTGGACAGCTCACGAAAGGGCATAAACCTGTACCGTATAAGGATATGTGTACGTATGAATGTCGAGTGTGGACATACATACGTGATAGCTTGGGAAAGTGGCGAATATAGTATGGGGGCGATGTGAAGGCTCCGATTTTATAAGCGCTCATACAAGCGGAAAAAAATAAATAAACAAAAGGATTCGGCTAGATATTCGGAATATTGCCGGACAATGAATTGTGAGTCTATGAGGAATAGCTTCCGGAAATAAGTTACCAACACTAAAAATTTTAATCGCACGGAAAATTCAAAAGGATGCTGAACCGTTTGTTTTTTATTTGATAACTAGGAGCCGTTGTAAAATGTATAGAAGAGCTCGTTTGGGAGATCAGACTATAGTTGTAAGGATTTTTATTTCGTGTAATTTATGATACGTATCAGCAGGAAATGTAGTAAATCAATTTAACGATTATCAGAATAATGTGGACGCATTCTTAGTTTTCGATTTAATAGTTATTATAATTATTTATAAACTGGGGCCTCTTTACTCATCCGGCGGGCACTGCGACCATAGAGAGGTATATTGTGTCATTGCCCGCATTATTGCAAAAAACACTCCAAAATCCTTACGAAGTAAATTATGTTTTTTGTGGGAGCTATCCTGATAACTGCAGGGCTCACTTTGACCTGTCCCAAAAACCTGATTCCAGCCCGCCCTATTGCCGGGCATTCGCACAAGATATGCATTTTGGTTTCATCGTCTTCCATGCAAAGACGACTTTCAGTCCCATCACTTTATTAAAGTGATATTTGACCCAGTGATGGCCCGATAAGTAGCCAATAGTACAATAAGCCTAAAATCGGCTCTATTGAAGCGAGTAGTGCTTTTGTATTTCATCATCATCGGGGCGCGACAGCCCGACGTCGGGCCTTGTCCGCCTGGATTGTTGTCCTCTAATTATCTCGGTCACGTCACCGTGTCCTCCAATCTTGGAAGCCCAGTAGTTGCTCGGCGTCAGCATATACTACGTCCTCGTAGTCTCGCTCCGTCGACTTGTCGTTTGTCCATTCTTCTCTTTGGCATGCGGTTATCGTCCATTTGATGTACATGCCCTGCCCATTGAAGTCGTTGTTGTTTGATGATTTTCGAAACAGCTAATTTATAACCATATGGTTATACTCGTAAACCAGGCAAAAACGGTAAATGTACCACTTGACAAACGTTTAAACAACGCTATTATGACGTTTGATACTAACATTTGTGCTACTTGGTTGTGCTACTTGGTAAATAATATTAAGTTTAAAATCGAACAAAACGGTTGTAGTTTTATAACAAAACCAAATCGTTTATTATGTGGCAAAGTCCTTTTCCATAGTCCTCCGCGTGGGCGCCCCCTGGTAACGGCAGTGTATCAATTCGCTGACGGCCAATGTCTTAGCGATAAGACAGTTTGGAAAAGGCAGATAGCTGTAGCCTGAATGGCTGACAAACACCTAAGCGTCTCAGGTCTAGTAGGATGGAATGACTTGCGTAGTTGGACCTGCTACATAGTTGTGTGTGCTCCAGCACGTTTATTAAACCATCTGAAGCAGCTATCTCCGAGGCCATCCCCCGAATGGGGTTAAGCGACGTGCTGACAACTCGTCCTTGTAAAAACCACTCCATGTCAAGAAACCTGGAACAAAAGCCTCGGATTGGACGGATCAACAACGACGACCACGCAAACGAATAAAGGATTATTCTTTCGGATCCTGGAATGTACGCTCCCTGAACAAACCGGGGGCCGAGAAGGCCCTCCTTCAACAGGTCGAAAAGTACAAACTGAGCATTACTGCAGTCCAAGAAACAAATTAGCTTGGCAGCGAGATTAATGACAAGAAATCGCACACAATTTTTACAAGTGGCAAACCATCGGGCCGCAAGGAGTTTGGAGTAGCATTTATAGTGGACAATAACCTCAAACCGCATATTACTGACTTCAAACCCATAAATGAACGGCTGTGTGCGATTCGCATCAAGACTCGATTCTTCAATCTCTGGCTCATCAATGTGCATGCCCCCACTGAAGTTAAAGAAGACGCAGTAAATGACGAGTTCTACGCCCGCCTTGAAACTCTCTTCGACTCACTTCCAACAAACGACGTCAAATTGCTGCTGGGAGACTTTAACGCGAAAGTCGGGAATGAAAGTTGGCATCGGGGGACCTCTGGAGGCCACAGCCTCCATGAAGAATGTAACGATAACGGCCAGCGACTTATCGACTTCGCCTGCAGCAGGAATCTAGTCGTAAGCTCTACGTGTTTCCCGCATCGACGCATTCACAAGCAGACCTGGAAGTCTCCAGACGCACATACCGTCAACCAAATTGACCACGTCCTCATTTGCAGGAGATGGGCGTCTAGTGTCATGGATGTCCGCTCCTATCGAGGAGCAAACTGCGACTCAGATCATCACTTGGTGAAGACGACCTACAGATGTAGAATCTCCTTAGTGCACCAGTCAAGAATCAGCCCTCCCAAAATCTTTGCGGTTGATAAGCTCTTGAGTGATGCTACAGCGGTGGCGTATACTACCGCCCTTGAGGAAAAACTATCACCTATGCTACACAACATCAGCAACACAGGCGTCCATGGGTTCTGGGAAGAACTCAAGGGTATCATCAAGGATGTCGCAGAGAAGGTCGTGGGATATAAAGCCCGGCGAGCGCGAAATGACTGGTTCGACGAAGAATGCAAAAATTCACTTGACGCGAAAAACGAGGCCTACAGACAATGGATTCAACGAGGAACCAGAGCCAGAAGAGAAAAATATGACGAGCTACGGCGAATATCGAATATAATAATTAGACGTAAGAAACGTAAATACTTTGACGAGCAGTTGCTGAACATAAACGAAAACTTAGCTAATAGGAACACCAGGCAAGCGTACAAGCTAGTAAATACAATTAAGAACGGCTACCAACCCAGGACTAGCCTTTGTAAGGACAAGGATGGAAACATCATCAGCGACACCGATGGTATTAACAAACGATGGGCCTCTTATTTTGAAGAGCTTCTAAACCGACCATCTAACATCCCCACACAGGAAGCTCTCGATGATATTGTTGATCTAGGCCCACCCATTCAACCCCCGACAGTAGAGGAAGTTGATCTCGCGTTGCGGTCACTAAAACGAAATAAAGCGCCGGGCGCTGACGAGATCCCAGCTGAACTGCTAAGATTCGGTGGAACGAGTCTAGTTGATGCCATACATCAATTACTCCTGCGAGTATGGGAGAACGAGGAGATCCCAGACGATTGGCGCAGAAGCATCATCTGTCCAATCCATAAAAAGGGAGATAAATTGCGGTGTGAGAATTACAGGGGCATCTCATTAGTTTGTACGTCCTATAAAATTTTGACGAAAATTCTGGAAAATAGAATAAAACCGTACGCAGAACGAGTCATTGGCGAATATCAAAGCGGTTTCAGACCTGGTCGCTCCACAACCGATCAGCTCTTCTCAGTCAAACTGATACTCCAGAGGTGCTGGGAATACAACGTAAACGTATACCAAATCTTTGTCGACTTCAAGCAGGCATACGACAGTATCGATCGTGGAATACTGTACAACATCATGCTGCAATTTGGTATACCAGCAAAATTAGTGCGACTGACAAAGATGACGATGACCAACTCCGTCTCACAAGTCAGGATCCAGAATGGACTTACTGATCTATTTGAAACACGCACTGGTTCGAAACAGGGCGATGGACTGGCACCGACGCTCTTCAACCTAGCACTGGAACACGTTATTCGGGCCATGAATATGGACAACAGCAAGACGCTGCTCATCAAGTCGACACAATTAGCAGCGTACGCCGACGACATCAACATCATGTCCCGAAGATTGGCTGACGCAGAAGAACTTCTGCATACGCTCGATACCGCTGCAAAGGAAGTTGGATTACGTATTAACGAGGGTAAAACTAAAATAATGATGCAATCGGTGACAAGGACACCTGCACAACCGAGCATCAATGTGGGGGACCTCAACATCGAATTCGTGAACAACTTCATCCACCTGGGTTGCAACCTGTCAAGGGACGCCAACGAAACTGACGAAATCAAGCGACGGATACAGTTGGCTAATAAGACTTCTTTCTCGGTTCTCCCCATAATGAAATCGAAACATGTGCACAGAAACACGAAGCTCCGCGTGTACAAAACCATTATACGACCAGTGCTATGCTATGGCTGCGAAGCATGGACCCTAACTCAAGCCTCCGAAAACATGCTAGACACTTTTGAACGTAAGGTTCTACGGCGAATTTTCGGGGTTGTTTGCGATCGAGATGGATGGCGCATCCGGTACAACCATGAGTTGTATGAAATGTACGATGAGCTGCAAGTCTCGAAAATCGTCAAACTACAACGACTTCAATGGGCAGGGCATGTACAAAGAATGGACGATGATCGCATGCCTAAGAGAGTAATGAATGCAGAACGAGTCGACGGAGCGAGACTGCGAGGACGACCGAGATCTCGTTGGGAGAGCTCAGTAGGTGTGGACGCCGCGCAGCTGCTGGGCTCCCAAAATTGGAGGACGCGGTCACGTGACCGAGATAATTGGAGGACAATGATCCAGGCGGCCAAGGCCCGACGTCGGGCTGTCGCGCCACGATGATGATGATGAATTATAACCAAATGATTAGATTTCTGACTAAGGTTGTGTTGTACTACTTTGGGTTAAAGCGTTATAACGTTGACATAACCGCCTCAACCATAGTCGCGTGCGCCTCCCCCTCACTAGACTCAAAAGAGTCGTGTACAAAAGACTAGTGCGAGGTACTAGTATTATCAAGACGAGCGAATTCGGATGAAAGTGATACACATTCCTCATCCGTGGCTTACTCTCCGGGCCTAGTGACTTAGACAGTATCCCCCAACTAAGCCACCACCTCCTCTATGGGATTGCTTGCCCGTCTTTCTTAAGTCGCTCTTATAGATCTTTTAAGAACAGTTAAAGGTATGTATTCAGAATAATCCAGAATAATCCAGAATAATCCAGAATGAACGATTCGTAACACCCTGCATACGACTCATTGGAAAATTTCTTTTATCATACTCGCACATGTGTTTCCTAAAATTTATATTATGTTGCACGATTCCAAAGCCAATGCAGAAGGATCCCAAGAATTTATTCCTAGTTGGATATTTTCAAATCTGGCAACGACTTATTTGGAGATTTTCCTGCAGGATCCCTGTGTAAGTGCAATGCAGTTTTCGTTTAGCCAACTTTGCAGGCACATTAACACTTCTACTAGCCATGTTCGGTCGTATAATGCATGAGTCCGACCATACGATGCGAAGAAGGATTTCAGCCTCAAATCCAACTTGAACTCGTCCATGAAACCTTGGGAAACTTAAAATTCAAGACACGATTTTCACTCAGCATGTGCTCTAGTCCCGGCGACACGACGACCTTTTATATGGCTTGTGAAGCTAAAAGGACGAGAAATACGAAAGAAAAACACGGTCCCTGTACTAAAACCTAGATTCGACTGGTTGCAGGATCCGGGATTGGGACCTATCCTGAATAGGCGCAAATAGTTCGACCATGTCACGTTTTTCATTGCAGTCGTACGAGGATTGCGAATCGATTTTAATGTCCTCTATGAATTCTCAAGTGAATGGTTCAGTCGTAAATATCGGGGAAATATCGTAAAGCGGCCGTCTGTATAATGTCCAGCTTGTAATTGTCTGGGCCAGACACACTGGTTCATAAGATGTGTGGTCTTGGGAACGAAATGTCTGTTTGCTTGTCCGCCTGTTTTCTTCCTTGTCGTCCACCAACTGATTGTTTCTGCTTAAGCCGAGAACAAATCAGACGATTCATATTACAATGTCGTAGCATTGTAGTGCTGTAGTCGAGTGTCGAGCATCGAAACGTTTTCGAAAAACTTGCGATTTATTTTCAAAAAGTCTGTGAATAATGCAGACAATGGAAAATTGGAGAACATGCATATTATATTCGCAGGAGTAATGAATCTTGCCCGTCTGCACTACACGTAGTACGTGAGTGGTAGGAAAATAAATTTTCGGCCGTAGGATGAAAAACATTAAAGTCGGAGTAAGCTTAGCAGATGGTATCGCATGCAAAGACGGGTCAATTCCTTAAACATGCAAAAGCAAAGTTGATTTGGGAGTGATTTTCGTGTTAATGAAGAGTGGGTGAAATTTTAGCGATGAAACTAGAGATTAAACCCAGGTGCATGATAAGCACTCCGATCAGAGACAAGTTTGGGAAACTAAAGTAAGTATAGGTGACCCTCCTATAACACGGTGCTACAAAGTGCCGTGCTGTGTGAAACCGTGTTATCGGAGACTAGAAGCTTGTACTCGTACTATTTAAAATTGGGGGATACGTTCCAAACTCTTTTTGAAATGAAATATGTTTGTTCTGTTTCAACAATTCCATTAAAAATTTATATGGATATAATTAGAAAAACGTAAATAACTAAAAATAAATCGAATCTCATTTAATTAAAATTCATTTCAGTAAGTTTTTCTTAACTGCTAAATGCAAGGGTTTTCGGTCGACCATCCTCGTCACTCTCTGAACACATCGAAAATGAACGGACTGGCATGGATACCGAGAAACCGTTTCAATGGTGCTACTGCTATTACTATTACCGTCCCAGCCACGCAGCAAGGAAGAATTGGATGATATGGTTTACACTCTAACTGGTGCTCGAAATGAAGCCGTGTTAAGATGCTACCCTGTCAGTAGACAATCAAGCAATAAGAAGCCAACCAGATCTCAAATCTACGCGAGACTTGCAGAAGAAGATTTAACAAGGCGAAATTTTCCTGACTAAATTCAGATTGGATAACATATAATGAAACCGGAATATAGAGGGCTACGCCCGCAATCCGAGGGTTTTGTAGCAAGCGCTTATTTTGGTATATAAATATCGGCTAGGTGCTCTTCTTGATACCACTCAGATGGACAAAAAAAAAAAACATAATTAAAATGTCTTACCCACTTACATTTTACATGCCAATTCATATTACGTGATTGTAACGAAACTTAGAACATATTATTGCCTAAGGTGTTGCTTATCGTTGGTCATCAGTACTTTTGACCTCGAACGTGTTTAAGGCATGCAGAGGTGTGCTAACTGTAACTACAGAAATAAACTATTACTTACCTATTCTGAGAAGATATACAGATTCCATTATTTCCCATTTTATATGCTATTCGGAACCCACCTTCCTGTAAGTTTTCATAATTCTAACAGTCTCGAGATGCCAAGGGGGGGGGGGTCAAATTACGAACTAATATTTTTTCCTCCCACACTATTCCCCTTTCTACAAATTTCAAGAAAATGCGAGAAAATGGAATGTACTCAACATTACCTTTAATAATTTGGTTATCATTGGCCATCAATATTTTTGACCTCGGCTGTGCTTAAGGCGTGCAGGGGTATGCTAACTGCAACTATAGAAATGTACTATTATTAACCTTTTTTGTTGAGATATCAAAATTCTACGATTTTCGGTTTTCTACACTAGTAAAATGCCGCCTTTCTGCAAATTTTCATATTTCTAAGTATAACGGTATTGAAATGCAAGGGGGGGGGGGGACAAACTCGGATCACATATTTTCCCCTCTATCTCTTTTCCCCTTTTTTCAAATTTGATGAAAATACCGGAAATGAAATGTACTCGGTGTTACCTTTCTCATGATACCCCACTTGCCTATACCAGATGAAAAAAAAATTTTGACCTTCATTTCCCCTCTATGGGGACATCCCCTTAAAGTCAGCCTATTGCAACGAATCGCTTTCTCCGGCGAACTATAATAATTCTACATACTCCCACAAAATTTCATGTATGTAGCTTTAGCCGTTCGTGAGATATTTCATGGACAGACGGACAGACATTTGACCGATTTCATAAAAATGATCTTAATGCTTACAAAAAGGAGATAAAATATGCCAAACGCAGTTCATGGCGGTTCTTTTGTGAGCGCATAGAAGAATCAAGTGAGGCCTCTAGGCTTCGTAAGATCTTATCTACAAATCCACCTATGCCGTAAGCAGGACGGATCTTGGACAAAAACGAGTGAGGAAACTATTAAGGTTTTGCTAGATACGCTTTTTCCGGATAGCTCCACTGATACCGTGTCTACGAACGCCCCGATGTACTCAACAACTTCTGGGGTCTCCTCATTTATTCTTACAGAGGAAAAGATCTTATGGACGATTTCTAGCTTTGAATCGTTTAAGTCCGCTGGACCGGATGGCATTATCCCGCGGACTTACAACACACGGCGGATTTAGTGTACCCTTGGATTGCATCCATTTTTAAGGCATGCTTGGATTTGGTACACATTCCACGACTGTAGACGGAAGTTAGAGTCTTTATTCCAAAATCAGGAAAATTCTCGCACGTGCACCCAACTGATCTTCGACCTATTAACCTTTCATCGACCGTATTAAAGGTCCTAGAAAGACTGATTTATACCTTCGAATATCGTCCAATACTCTTGCATGGAATTGCTGTTTGATGGACGGCATTGCGTATAGCGGTTTATCGCAAAATGAAAAATTGCAGCGTCTAGCTTGCATAGCAATGACTGAAGCTCTTAGAACGACACCATCCGCTGCTTTGGACGTGTTGCTTAACTTGTTACCGATATACGAGTATATTTATGCTGAAGTAGTGGCTGCAAATACGGCCATTCGTCTTCGTGAGATGGTCAGTGGGTTACGTCAAGTGCCGACCACTCTGGCATTCTCAGCAATATGGATATCCCTCCAACGACCGACCACTTTGCGTAACACCCGCCTATCCAGCCTTAAAAATAATAATAAATAATAAATAAATAAGGACAGGCTAAGGTACCCAAAGGTGGGCACTGCGACCATGAGATCTATTGTGCCTTATAGCCTTAAACTAATCCAAAAGACTCTCAATCAGCCTGATGAAGGCCAGAAGGTCCTTTGTAGGAGCGCTCATAACGACCGCGGAGCTCACGATGGAATCTCCAAGAAACAAGAACCTCGAACGAGCAACCGCCGGGCATTCGCAGAGAAGGTGTTTGGTTGACTCAGTGTCCTCCAGGCAAAGTCTGCATTCCGTTTCAGTAGCCAGACCCATTTTGTTGAGGTGATATCTTACCCAGTGGTGTCCCGTGAGGTAACCAACGATTAACCTCAGGTCCGCTCTGCCCAGGCGGCTAATTTCTTTGATACCGTATGGGTTTATAAGATCTTTCGACTGACGAAGACCAGCGAGATCATTCCAGTGACGCAACCTTTCATTTGCGGACCATTGCTTAACCAGCTGTCTGGTTCTAGCCCAGCTCAGACCACAGTACGGATCAGGCCCGATAAATTTCACAGATGAGCTCTGCCTAGCAAGTTCATCCGCAGCTTCGTTACCTTGAATGCCCTGATGGCCTGGTACCCAACATAGAGTTACCCGATTGGCGTTTGTGAGACACTGAAGGGTATCAAAACACTCTTTCACTAATTTTGAAGAAAATTTGTATGAAGAAAGAGCCTTAATAGCTGCCTGGCTGTCCGTGCAGATAGCAATGTTTGCGCCATTAAGTTTCTTGTGCAGAATTTCTCTGGCGCAGGTCTCAATGGCATGGATCTCTGCTTGAAATATGCTGGGCCAGACGCCCATGGCGATTGAAATCCTGGTGCTCGGTCCAAAGACCCCAGCACCAACTCCCTGATCAGTCTTTGACCCATCCGTAAACCACATGGTACAGCTAGGGTCAGGACAGAGGTTAGCACTATCCCATTCCGTGCGGCATGGAATTGAGACCGAGAATTTTCTATCGAAGCAAAATTCCGTAGTCATGTAATCTGATCTCGAACAGATCTGCAAACCCGGAATCCGCTCCAGGATGCTCATGTGGCCCTGATTGTACACATGAGCATCATAAGTTAAACGCACTCGAAGAGCGCTAAGAGCCGCAGATTCCTGTATAAAAATATGCAGCGGAGTAAGACCAACAATCGCCTCAATGGCCGATGTCGGACATGTACGGATGGATCCTGCCATACCAAGGCATGCAAGACGTTGTAGTTTGGTACACAACTGTATGGTGCAACGCTGCTGCGTTTTGGGCCACCATACTAGCGCAGCATATGTCACGACTGGTCGTACCAGCATCAAATATAGCCACTTAGTCATTTTAGGGGTGAGGCCCCAGGTTTTACCAAAGAGCGATCTGCAAGCCCACATGATACGAGTGGCCTTATTAATGACAGTCTCGACGTGATTGCTCCAGTTGAGCCTCCAGTCCAACGTAATGCCCAGACACTTGACTTCAGTGGAGAACTGAAGTACCGTCCTGCCTAGACTAACCGAGCTTAAGTTAAGAATTTTCCTCCGTGTGAATGGGACCAAGACGGTCTTTTGAGGGTTAACACTCAGGCCAACTTCAGTGTACCAACGAAGGACTAAGTCAAGTGCAGCACCCATCACCTCAGTGACGGTCGTTTCAAACTTTCCTCTGATTATAATAGTTATATCATCGGCATATCCAATAGCATGATAACCATAATCACATAGCCTAGCTAGTAACTCATCTACGACTAGTGACCAGAGAAGTGGGGAAAGAACTCCTCCCTGAGGACAACCTTTAACAGCATTAACACAGGAGAAGGCGCCACTCAACGTTGAGTAGATCTCGCGCCCGCGAAGCATGGCATCGATCCTCATAATAGTGGCTGTGGGTATATCTCTGAGCTCAACTGCTCTAGATATGCAGCTGTAGCCAGCATTGTCGAAAGCTCCCTCGATGTCAATGAAGGCGCACAAGGCAATTTCCTTGTCATTGAGGGTTTTTTCAATCGTTCCTACGAGATTGTGTAAGGCAACCACTGTCGACTTACCTTTTACGTAGGCGAACTGGGTACGATGCAGGGGTGACGTGCATTCCATTTTCTGTCGAATATGCAGATCCAATAACCTCTCCATAGTTTTTAAAAGAAACGATGAAATATCCAGCCTTGCCCACCCTCATTTTCTTGGGCTCAGTAGTAGTCGTATCGTTTAATTCTATGATTCATTTGTATCCAGAACAACGCGAATGTGGAACAACTTACCATCTTTTGTTTTCCCCTGTAGTTATGATCTGAAAAAGTTGAAAGGAAACGTACACGGGTACCTCAATCAAACTTAACCCATCCCAGCCCCACTATCCTAATTTCCTTCCCACCATGGCTGTGCTCTCGCATCAACGGGTATCCCCTAAGCTTTAGCATAAACATATGCATTATTATTCAACGAAGGTATGATACCCTTCACGCGAAGCGAAGAGTATCATTCCTTCGGCCTGTACAAGTGAGAATAGCATAGAGCAGGCGGCAGAATTTTGTCAGAAAATTAGCAGATTTTTCTACTGCTTTATTTTGTTTTGAGCGCTGCATAAGCTTAGGCTTAGGTCTTCTATAGACGCGGTACGTTCAATGTCGCAGTTAGCTAACGGGTAGTTTAAAAAGATATTGAGAAAATGGCACTTTCTCATTTGAAAATGACGATTATATCAATATTTCAAGTGCTTAATGTAATTCGATCTAATTTACTTCCTTAACTTGGAAAAATTCCATAAGACATTCAGTTTAGTCCTCCCTGGGGGGTTCAGTAGTTTACTCCAAACGAGCGCTATAACCGCACCGCTAGGAAAAGAGGTTGTTGACAAGGAGGTTAAGAGAACATATAGCCGTCATAACAGCCACCACGTGAATCCGTTCACGACTACTATACAACGAGCCTTTTTGGGCGCCGATATCTAAATATGCGAGTGGGTACGTATGTGTCAGACTTTTCACGGCTGGTGGTAGAAGCGTTACGATAATGGCCCGACATTCCTGATAATGTTGAAATGCTCGTCTTTTCTTTTGGTCACCATGTAGGGTCTTTCTTTATTTGAAACCATGCTGCGCCAGGAAACGATTTTCAAAATGTCAGTCAATTATTTATTTAGAGGAGAACACATTTCATGATGCTAATGTGACGAGTAAAAGGAGAGAGAGAGTTCTTTTAAAGGGATAGTAGCTCAGTTAGTTTTTTTTAGTGAGTAAAATGAAGCATCATGTAACTACATAGTGTGATTGCACGATTGGCTCAAATGACAATACGAGGGTTGCCTCTTATATTTCGGGATTAGAGAACAAAAACAAATATTAATCATTGAAAATCGCTTTATTGTTTTTCAAAATATTCCCCATGAAGATCTATACACTTTTGAATGCGTTTGAACCAATTGTCAAAGCACTTTTGCCACTCTGATTGAGGTGTCTCCAAAACATGCATTCTGAACGCAGCAACCGCTTCTTCAGGTGTTGAAAAACGTTGACCTCTCAGTTTGTTTTTTACGTACGGGAATAAAAAGAAGTCATTCGGTGCCAAGTCAGGACTACACGGCGGATTACCCATCAAATCTATGTTTTGAGTGCTCAAAAATGCAGTTGTTTGAGCTGATGTGTGAGAGAGCTCGCATTGTCGTGGTGAAGAGTGATCCGTCTTCGGCGGTTGGTTTTCCTGATTTCTTGGAAGACAACTGGCAAACAAATGGTTGTGTACCACTCAGAATTGACTGTTCTGCGTTGTTCTAGTGGTACGGTTGCGACATGTCCAGTTTTTCCGAAAAAGCAGGCGACCATTTGCTTGGAAGTGCTTCGTGCGCGAACAACTTTTGTTGGGTTTGGCTCATCTTGAAACGCCCATACAGTCGACTGCTGTTTACTTTTGGGCTCATACGCGTAAATCCACGATTCATCACCTGTCACGATGTCATAGACGTGTTTCGAAGCACCGCGATCGTATTTTTTGAGCATTTCTTTCGACCAATCGACACGAGCCTATTTTTGAGCGATTAACAAATTGTGTGGGATCCAACGCGAACAAATTTTTTTGACAGTCAAATGTTCATGCAATATTGAATGTATGCTGGTCCCACTAATGCCTAAGGTTGTCTCAATCTCACGATAGGTCACATGAAGATCTTGCAATATCAGTTCGCGCACAGCATCAATGGTTTCCGGAAAAACAACTGATTTTGAACGACCTTCACGAAATTCGTCTTGGAGTGAACTACGACCTCGATCGATTGAATTCACCATACCATCGATAAACACTGGTCCTTGATGGAACTTCATCGCCAAAAATTGAATTCAGTTCATCCATGCACTGTTGCTGAGTTAATCCACGTCGAAAGTTGTAAAAAATAATCGCACGAAAATGGCCGAGATTAATCTTTTAAGTTACTGTAAACAACACAAATAGCGCTCGTATGTCAAAACGTTCTGAGTACGTATAACCTCAAAAATGTCAAACTTTACGATAGAGCTGTCAGTTGCCAGATTGTAACACTAGGGTTGTCCAATCCCGAAATATAAAAGGCAACCTCCGTATGAAAAGACTTTATTTTATATTGTACAGTGCTCTGTTGGAAGCTCGTTGTCTGTAGCAGGATTTTTTATATATCGTATCGTGGTTTGCGCCGCTATCGCTATACTAAGGGTTGTAACCCCTTAAGCCGCGGAGCTCGCGAAGTGCGAAACCATCTCAATTCTGCATTTGTTTAATAATTTGTACTATTAACCCTTCATACTCTTGAAAAAATGGTATAATCGTGTATTTTACGTCTCAAGGCAGTCGAAATTTATTTATTTTACATACAAGCTGAAAAAAAGCTACGTTTCGCTTTTCGCCGAATACCGCCTTTCGCCATCGCTCCGGTCCCTAACATGGCGAATAAGCGGGGGACGGCTGTATTTCGAGTTAACGCTACACTTTCCTTCCTTTCACAGCCGCAATCCGTGAAAAATCGCATAAACGTTTTTAAAATAAGTGTAATAATTTTAGTTAAATAAATAATAGTTATTAACACAATAAATTTTATATTTTCCAACATTTAAATATTTAAGGTAAACTACTTAAAGTAACACAAAAATCTTTTCATATTTCCAATGCTTACCTCTTCGATTTGGATAAATTGTGTTTCATAATAGCCGGCCGTTCGCATGTTATGGCGGCTAATGGTGAAGCTTCGATGATCTCACCTCAATCTTCCATTTCTAACGGGCAAGAGCCTACCGAACTAATACCGCCATTACCACCACCGCTGCGTTCAACACAAATTCTTCAACCATTGTCGGTTTTTCCAGGTGGGACAGAGCGTTTTTGTACATTGTTTCGTTTTATTCGCGTTCCGTAGAAATATCTTTATTCCTATCATTATGAATTTTTTTAGATAAAAAAATTCAAATAATAAAATTTACAGTGCCTTTTACAAAAGGCTTGTGAATTATATTTAAGTTTTTCTTCTAAATTAAATTTTAATTATGGTTTGCTGATGATTTTTCGTTTGACTTTAAATTGGCTTATGAATTGTTCTTCGGATTTAGTCGATTTCACCTTAGTCTTGCAAATACGCATTCATGCCGATCGTGCATAGTGGACGTGTGCCACTCCGAAGTAGTGATGGGCACTATCGATAGTTTTTACTATCGATAGTTATTCGATAGTTTAAAAAACTATCGAATAACTATCGATAGTTTTTAGTTATTCGATAGTTTAAAAAACTAGTAACTAGTAAAAAACTATCGATAGTTTTGAAAACTAGTAACTAGTAAAAACTATCGATAGTTTTGAAAACTAGTAACTAGTAAAAAACTATCGATAGTTTAAAAAACTAGTAATTAGTAGAACATTATCGAATAACTATCGGACAAAGGTCCGATAGTCCCGATAGTTTCGACAGGCTGATAGTTTACTATCGAATAACTTTCGAGTGAATTCAAGCAAAATTTAGCTGACGATATACATTTCTTGCATGATTGAATGAATGTGATTGCATATACATTTGTGTAGGTGGATGCGATGTTAAGAAACAAGGACATTCTTGGCAATGAAATGAGGCCAGATATGTAGGTATCATAAGACTGGGGATGATGAGGCGAATGTACAGGACTACTGTTGAGGCATTTTTGAGCCCTTTGATTAGCGGAAAAGTACATTCTTGGCACGGAAGTGATATCTAGGCAATATGGGTATCAAATGACTAGGGTTATTGAGGCGAATGGACTAGAATACTGTTGGTTGCATTCTAAGTCCTTTGGTCATGAAAAAAGGGCATTCTTGGCATTGAACTGATATCTAGGACGCAAGATGGGTATCATATGACTGGGTAGTCATGAGGCGAATACACTAGACTACTGTTGATGCCATTTTTAGTCCTTTGGTCGAGGAAAAAGGATATTTCTGGCATTGAAGTGATATTTAGGCATATGATCCGGAATGCCATCTACTGTACTCCTAGACATTCGCCTCTTCACCTTGGTTCTTATGACACCCATATTGCCCATTTTTCACTTGATTTTCGTGAATGTCCTTTTCGCCACCAAAGGACTCGAAATGCCATCTGCACTACTCCTAGACATTCGTCTTTTCACCCCGGACTCATATGACACCCATATTGCCCATATTTCGCTTCACTACCAAAAGTATCCTTTTTCGAATGTCCTTATCGGCACCGAAGGACTCGAAATGCCATGCATAGCAGTCCTAGGCATTCGCCTCTTCACCCCGATTCATATGACACCCATATTGACCATATTTCGCTTCACTACCAAAAGTATCCTTTTTCGAATGTCCTTATCGGCACCGAAGGACTCGAAATGCCATGCATAGTAGTCCTAGGCATTCGTCTTTTCACCCCGACTCATATGACACCCATATTGCCCATATTTCGCTTCACTAGCAAAAATATCCTTTTTCGAATGTCCTTGTCGCTACCGAAGGATCCGGAATTCCATCTACACTACTCCTGGACATTCGCCTGTTCACCCCGATTCATATGACACCAATTACTCATTTTTAGCTCCCCTGCCAAAAATATACTTTTTCGAAAGTCCTTGCTGCCACCGAAGGACTCTACATCTACAGCACATTCGTCTCTTTCCATACATTCTCCTCACGTACATATAAAAATCCTTGATTGCATAGTCACAACCTGTGCAACATACGAGGTAGTCCCGATAGTTATTCGAATAACAATCGACCGATAGTCCCGATAGTTATTCGAATAACTATCGATAGTAAAAACTATCGAATAACTATCGGCCGATATGATAAATCGAACTCTTCCATAATGCGTCTTGTATTAAGAGTCTGTTGCTTTGGCGTAAGAGACATAGAAGGAAAAAGAATAAATACGTATTAGCTCATACTCGTATTAAAAATGCAAAAGCACTTATTTATTGATTGTTAATTTTTTTTAGCTAATGAAAACTAAGCCTTAGTATATACGAGCATGCTTCTTTCTGTATGGTGAAATCTACATATCCTTTTTGCAAACATTTTAGTTTACAACTCCACAAAAAAAGAAAATTTCACACACTTGAATTTGTGTTAAATTTTGATTAATTTCGTTTCTTCACAAGAGAAATTCAAATGAAATTCAACTATGGTGCAAAATATATTTTACGACTGTTTCTTCTACGTTCTTCTTGTTTCATTTTTCGTGTGGCTTTATCGTTGATTTTGTTGTAGAGTGAGTATTTGTTTTAATTTACATACAATTGAAAGTGATAAAATGTAAACATAATTAAAATATACATTTCATATTGGTGCGAATAATAGTAGTGTGCTTAAATGCTTTTAAAATATTGTGTCTTTTTATATTTAAATAAATATATGATAAATTATTTTAATATACTGTGTGTATGTAGTGTCCAATTTGAGTGAGGACGGATCTTACGATTATGTTTTTGGTGGTCGGCTTGACACCCCGCCCTTGTCTTCAAAGATCAAGCTGACCTCGCCGCCTATTAGATTGAGATCCGATGGTAATTTTTTTAAACTTTTATAATGTTTAACAAAAAATGTTTATCTGCCTTTTCAATATTTACTGCAAATACAGGGTGTGTAACGTTCTTTTGGTGAAGGTGAAGTTTAATTTAAATAGCCGCCATGCCAGTAGATTGGTACGCCCGCTGCTTCATATGGAACGAAAAACCGACACCATTACTCATCATTTTTGGCTTGCATTGTAACACTGCCGAATAGAGAGTTAAAATCCCGACCATCCTGAGCGCACAATAAAACATTGCAACTGACCAACGGCAACGTTTTCCAGGTCCCCCAACTCGTTAAAGTAGTAAGAGGCAAAAATTAACCTCCTCGGATTTGCCATGTCCAAATTGGCAACCGCACACCATAGCCCGGGGAATAAAGGCATACTGCCTTGCAAAAGGTTCAGTAGTTCTAATTTTTTGATATGTCATATAAGCCGGTCCCGTAGTTAAGAATCCAAGTTTCTGACCCCCCACCCCCTGTGCGTTCCCTGTGGTACCCCTAAAACCGACAAATTTCCGGCTATTTTTCACTTTATTGCACATATCTTCTTAATTGTGAATCCTAGCGAAAAACTTTCTACCAGAAAGTTATAGAGCACCAAATTTCCTATAAATTTGATGCATTAGGTTTTCCGTCAAGCTGTTATCTTAAGAATTACGAGCTGTCAAAATTGCACATTTTTGATAAAAACTATACGTTTTCGATGGTTTTGTTGGTTTTTTGTTCTATTATCTCGAAAACGGTACGTTTTCATAGAGAAAATTATCTTGAATAGTATTTGATAATATCTGTATTATTATGGTATAGTTTCAATTAAGCAATAGTTGAGGAAAGTTAAATTTTCATACGCTTATTTTTGTGGGGTTTTGAAGTCTCAGCTTGTTCCTGGTTGACTTCTTCAACAGTAGTTCAGTCGGATCATCTTCATAATCATTAATTATTATGTCCGCTTTGTTGCTACAGCTTTGTCCACAACAGTTTTTGCAAATTACAGAGCATTTTAGACCGCTCTTTCTGCAACTACAGGCCTTAGTGCAGCCTTTTTTGCACTTACATGAAATGGATTTCAGGATAGATTGAGGAGCTGGATCTCTGGTGGTTTTGATAGGAGCAAGTCCTTGGCTGTCCCTTCTCCATCCCCAGTCCAGAGGGTTTTTAATTTGGCTCTGCCATGTCTGAACTTGGTGATAAGTCCGAAAGATGTGGTACATAGCTGCATCCTGGGTCGGTGGTAGCTTTGAAAGATTCAACTTGTTACCTGTAGACTTCGAGAATAGTTGATATCGCAAAGCTTCTAAGGTTTTTGTTGTGTCACCGCCATATAGAGTAAGAAATATACGCTCTCCTGCTTCAAAAATGGCCGAAACACTGGCGTTAGGATTTCTGAAGAAATTCGCAAATTCATGCAGGATTGGTTTGTTTTCAAAGAAAGTGTAAAACTTGGTTTTACCAAATCCAAACAGGGAGGACGTGGTGTCGCACCCACTGAAAGCGTGAAGAACAAGCAGATTTTGCGATGCTGAGTACTTATAGGATGCTGTGGAAAATAAAATGTCAGGGGACCACATCTTCCAGGCTTTCGGAAGTAAATAGGGAGATCTTGACCCAAAGAAGTCATGAGAACAAGCAAGTCAACGTCCTTCCCGATGATCTCCACAGCATCATACTCTGCACCAAGGCTTATTGCAGATGTTACAATAAGTACATCAGCATCTTCAATCGCCTGCTTCACATTTATATTGTTTTGATTGAGTGTCTCCTTCAGGAGTGAAATAAAGCGAAGTTTGTTGTTTTCGTTCGCTAGGAACTTTTCCTGTGGCACTTGATTGATTGTTGTTTCATCAAAAATTACATCAACTGATGCGTTCACACTACACCTTTTGAACCTTTCAGCACTCTTTGTACCTCTTATCTCAGGATCCAGGGGATAACCATCAAAAATTACCATAACGTTTGCTCCGTAATGATCACGAATGAACTTCACATACCTTTTACAAATTTCATTGAAACTGTCAATCCTATTCCATATGACCTTGTAGAGAAGGAATTCACCGTCTACGACTGCAGTTCAATTGGGTAGAAGTTCAGTTGGTTGTGGTAATGGTGAAAATGCTGAATACAGAGATGATTTTGTACCCTCACTCATACCGTCTTCTGAAAAAAGGGACATTGGATAAGGAGCCAGTTCATATTTAAAAAACTCTTCCAAATCTTTCGGTGTCTGCTTTGCAATGCAAATTCTCTGCAAAAGTGTCAGAGGGTCAATTGCCAATTTATTTTCCGCTACTTTCAAAAAGTTGACCTCAGATCCTAATGTCACTACTTTGTTACTCCTTTTCAGTTTCAAAGATCCAAAATTACCACCAAAAAAAAAAAGACAGGTTTTCGAAATTATTTCTGTATTGAAACTATACCATAATGATGTAGATATTATTAAATACTATTCAATACAACTTTATCTACGAAAAAATACCGTTTTCGGGATAATAGAAAAAAAAAACCCGACAAAAAAATCAAAAACGTATAGTTTTTGTAAAAAATGTGCAATTTTGACAGCTCGTATCTCTTAAGATAGTAGCTTGACGGAAAAACTTAGTCCATCAAAGTTATTGGAAATTTGATGGTCTATAACTTTCTGGTATGAAGTTTTTCGCTAGGCTTTACAATTAAAAAGATATGTGCAATAAAGTTCAAAATGACCGGAAATTTGTCGGTTTTAGGGGTGCCACAGGGAACGCACAGGGGGTGGAAGGTCAGAAACTTGGATTCTTGACTACAGGACTGTTCTATATAACATATCAAAAAATTAGAACTACTGAACCTTTTGCAAGGTAAGGTCACCTTTTCAGACTCTATTCCCCGGAGTACCAGCCAGATGGGGAAGGTACTTCTCGTCTTCTGTGTACATACGTCTCGTGCCCTGGGAAAATGTGGGAAAGACTCCCTTCCTACTTTGTAACTGATCTAGACGAACTGAAAAGATGAGTCATCGCTTCATTGTGAACTCCAGCTTCGATTGACTTTGTTTCGGTTTACTGAGTCTAAACGGTGAATTATGTGTAAAAGAAAAGGGAAATATCAGAAAATGGGAAATAAGAAAAATTGAAGATATGAGCTAAACTTCAACACACTGATGTGCGCTAATTGGCTTGACCCCTCCAGGGGGTAGCTATCTACTTTTCAGACGTGCAGTGGCTAGCATGCCCCTCCCATCCGCGCCGTCTTTATACTGCTCGGAGCGCATTGGGAGTTCAATTATTATCCATAGGCAGTTTTTGTTCGCGCCTAGGATTGAACCTACAATCTCTAGATCGGAGAGCGGTGGCCGAACAAACACAGCCACCGATCGCGTCGCACACACTGATGTAACATTGCTATAAAAATGATGAGCCATGGTGTCAGTCTTTTTTCATTATATATGAAGTTGCGTGTAAATCGATTTGCTTGCAAGGAGCTTATCATTTATAAGCTCCTTGCGAGTAAACTGACTTAAAAACTTTCAGATCGCTAAGAGCACACCCTCCATTTCCAGTAAATTTTCTTCAATAAACACTAATCGAGAACATTAACATATTATTGATAAATCCGTTTTTTTTCCATACCATCAGACAGAGCACATGGTAGTCACATAGAAGATGGACGAAGTTATCGACATTCATTCGGTTATGCACCACGCAGATCACGACCCGTAGCAGAACGTGATCGTGAGTCACGTGGTTCTAGAAGGGGTCATGGCGACGACGAGGCTACACTTCGGCAAATGCTTCTCGAGTATGTATTCAACTTTCATATTTAATTAACTTTTTTTTACATGCTAATTGCATATTTAAAAAATATAAAAAAATAAAACTAAAGTTAATATAAATGCTAAGATACTACTCGTACTTACTATAGTTTATGTTTTGTTATGTTCTTTTTTATTATTTACAATACGAATTTCGCCAACTGTGTATTTCGTTTCTTATTTTGTTTGTTCCACGAAAATAAAACAAAGTTTTCTCATTTAAAAATGGTGAATTAAAAGTTAAAAATGGAAATGTCAAACTTTTCTTATGAATGATACTAATGTATATCGTATAGATTTAAAGATTTAATTTTTTTATTGTATATTTTTCTTTTATGTTAGAAATTTGTGTTTTTTTTTTAGTTTTAATGATTTAATTTTTGAATTCAATTTTTATTTTAGTGAAATTAATGACTTTGATTTTTCCTTTTGTCGATACTGCAACTGTGTATGAGAAAATTTTCTTGTTAATTATTTTTCTAGATATTGCTCTCTCTTACGAGGATATGTTTCATGTTTCATCATTCATTCATTTTGACTGAGTAAGAATTTGTGCATGGGTGAATGTCATTGCGTAGAAATCAGAAGAAAATTCGGAGGAAATGTTTAGAATTGAATGCGTTTGAATTTTAGTTATTATTTATTTTTTAAATAAATTTATTATGTCACTGAAAGACGCATGGCACAAACGACAAATTATTTTCATTTCAATAAAGGGTAGCTACATGACTAGCCCAAGTCAGAAATTCGAATTATATTATTTTAGGTATAAAACGTTAAGGGTAGCGTTAGGTAGGTAGGTAGGTAGAGAGGCTGCCGTGACAAACACAGCACACATAGACCACATCTAGGTCCATTCTGGGGAAAGCTGCAACCAACCGTCCCGTCCGTAGCGAACCAACTGGAACACATTATGCATTTATGTAGTCGAAAAGAGGAACATTCCTATTTTGCGAATATTAGGAGAATTCTCTCTATTCGATTAGAGAGAACTTTCACAAACTCGAAAAATTTCCGATTCTCTCTCTCCACTCTGGTTCGAGTGGAACATAGTGAGGATGTGCAGTCTTGCAAGAAACCGATGGAATACCGCTCCGGAAATGAGAAAGCGTTGACCGTACGATAGTCACCATTCGGTCCCTTGATGTGGAAAAAAGGACATTCCTACAATCTTTATTTCGTGTTATGAGACGAATGCAGCTTGAATTGAAACAGAAATCAAATCTAGCAATCATCAGTAATTTTTGGATGGGGTAATGATAACAATCATCTCAACGTAAGGGGCATAAGGAATAAAAATGACATAACAGACATAAAGGACCGAAAGACTTAATGTCCTCGAAAGCACATTTACTTAAGGATGTGCACCTAAAGAGCTAGTTCTTTGGGGACAACATTTTTCAAAGCAAATTATAAACAACTTAAAAGCAAAGGGATCAAAATGAAAATGTTTTTGAATGAGCCCAACGTGTCGACGAACATCGCTCTATTTGTGTCATTTGATTAGACGGAAATATCCGCGCCCCTAAAAAATGACACCCTGTTCTGTTTCTTGGTTCAACTTGTCGAACGATTTTAACAAGGTTTGCTATTCTTTTCCGAGCCAAAAATATAAAAAACCGTCAGAGCGCGTGACAACGTCATATCTCATTGGTGAATTTCTTTAAATCAGTCCTTGTCAGTTTGCAAAACAATACAATCCCCATAGTGTCACATATTCCGAATAAATAAAAATCAATACGTCCATTATTCAGTTTTTGTTTCATTGTTCGCTCAGAAAAATATTTCTACGATAAAATTTTAGTCCAATTTATTATGGTGCTCTCCGCCAGGATGTGCCCCACATTGGACCATTTTTTGGCCTTGAAGCCCCCCATTCGTGTATTTTCATATATCACATTTCGCCAAATCCTTGCTACACATGCTGAACACAACTTCATTTCGCTAGTTTTGTTCCTAAACATCTGACGAACGACTTGAAGTCAAAAAAGGACCAGAAAAAAAATCGACTAACCGACATCGTCCCTCAATCTGAGTTGAAAAGTGAGAACCAAAAAAAAAAAAAAACAAAAAGTAGCCGAAAAACGAAAATTTCCCTATTTGGGCATGGGAAAGTCTGTTCACAATGCCAACCATTTGGATGGCCTTGCAGCCTATCTCCACGCCACTTGATCCATTGCTAGTTGCCTTCTAAAGTCCTAATCGAATTTATGACCCCAAATTGAACGCTCGCATATGGCACTAATGGCCAAAATTTGAAGTAACACTTGAGCTCAATGGTTTCTCTTTATTTGGGGATAGCATGGAATGTTGTGATGCAATCCAACCCCACGGGTGAGAGCTCATTTCAGGCGAAATATGGCGGGGTGTGTAATCGTATGGGATTATAACTTTGTTGGTTTGAATGGAGGAAGGTCATTGGGCCGGGAAATTCGAATTCAAATTTGAATTCAACAATCGATGGAATGTTTATTCTCGATTATGTCAACCGTTTGTTGGAAATGTCAGTTTAGTCGATAAATTTTTGCATAATAATGATATTTTGTTGGAGGGACAATGGCGAGCATTGTTGGATGTTGATTCCTGGAGGATAGACATTTCGTATTGTATTAATATTAGGTGATGACAATTGTAGTGTCATCCGCATAAATGATTCTGCATACGCTCAAGCATGCTTGGACAATCATGTCAATCAGGCATGCAAAGACGCTCTTCGTACATGTTTGCGTAGATAGCAAGCGCCCGTTCTGGTATATGCCCGACAAGAATCGGGGTTTCCCAAACGGAACAAGATACGACGTTTCCAATTATGTCATCTCACCGACCCGATGGATTTTTCGACAAGGATAAGCCGTGACTGAGCAAAGTTACATATTCTTGCTTTATTCAGCAGGTTGAAAATTAACTGAAAAAATACAATAAAAGAAAACAGTAGTAGCTTTATATACTCGTATAATAAAAGAGCAGAAGAGCTATTTATAAATAAGGAAGAGAACTTACCCCCTGATTCGCAATGGCCACTGCTGAACTGGATTAGCTATTGAAAATAAACGATATAAACACAAAAGAAAACTACTGAATTTGAAATATGAAAACTCAGAAGCAAATGAAAGAATAAAAAAAAAACTAAACCAATTTAGAGGCATATTTGAAGCGGACTCTTTATTTATTTATTTATTTATTTATTTAATGAAGCTAGAAGCCTGAAGTTACATTGACAACAAGTATACATACATTTCATTCCATTTATATAACTAAAAGATATTAACGTGTATGGGACAAAAAGCAGGAAACTAGGATGTTATGAGGGACTTTATCAAATTATGCTTAAAAGAGAATTTGGACATCCCTGGAGAATAAAGGGTACTAATAGAGTTGAAATTTCGACAACATCTATTTATGGGTTCGTTATAGCCATAATCCGTCGGGTGTTGGTACTCCTTTAGGAGAGCTGTATGCCTAGTACGTCTCGTTTGATCGTTGAACATTATTTTGTTAGAGAGAAAATCGACATTAACTGTACCGCTAATGATATCAAAGGTGAAACATGCACTGAGTAGCGTTCTTCTTGAAGAGAGTGTCATTAAATTTAAAAGACCTAATCTGTATTGGTAAGAAGGGAGGTGATGGAAATCGTTAGGATCATATAGGTTTCTCAGTGCGAAGAGAATAAATTGTTTTTGAATCGACTCAAATTTTTTGCAGTGTATCTCATGCACTGGGTTCCAGACAACACAAGCGTATTCGAGAAGTGGTCGCACAAGTGTGATATACAAAGTTTTAGTAACCCAGAGATTTTCAAATTCTTTTGCTCGTCTTTTAATGAAGCCGAGTTGCTTATTGGCCGTAGATAACGCCATATCATATTGTAAATTGAAACGTAGTTTGTTGTCTAAGACTACGCCAAGGTCCTTCATATGATAGACACGATTAAGTTCAACGTTATTGAGTTGGTAGGAGTTGGTTATATTACTGATTTTTCGGGAGAAACTTATTACTTGACACTTACTGACGTTAAGGTATAAATTATTTTGATTACACCATTCTTCGAGGGATTGAAGCTTGAGTTGAAGAAAAGCTGCATCAGAGTGTGTATGTATTGTATGGTACAGTTTTAGGTCATCGGCATATAGAAGATGGTGGATATCGGACAGTACTTGTGATAGGTCTGAAATAAAGATATTAAAGAGTAGATGACCCAAATGACTGCCCTGTGGTACACCAGAGGATACAGAAATACTTTTAGATAGACAACCTTGAAATTTCACAAATTGAGTACGATCGAGAAGGTAGGAGCGGAGCCAACTTAACAGTGACCCAGTTACCCCAGATTTGTGTAATTTTTCGATTAGAATTTGATGATCGACTCTATCGAAGGCCTTACTAAAGTCGGTATAAACTGCGTCAACTTGATTTCCTTTTTCTATTTCACAGAGAACCTCGGAAACAAGGATAATGAGGTTGGTTGTTGTCGATCTGCCTTTACGAAAACCATGTTGTTCTTCATTAAGAAGTGGGTCAATAACACCGGTGAGTTTATCACATACCAACTTCTCAAATAGCTTAGGGATTGTCGATAGAATTGCAATGCCCCCATAGTTATCGACTAATCGTTTATCACCGCTCTTATGGATTGGAGTGATATGGGAAAGTTTCCAATAAGAGGGAAAGACGCCTGATTGGAGGGATGTATTGAAAATAATATGTAGGGGAACGAGCAATTGGTCCATACATTGCTGCACAAAGTAAGGAGGAATTAAGTCAGGGCCAGGTCCTTTTTCTACACTTAGCTCTGCAATCGCTTTGGATATTTCCTCCTGCGTGATAGTAATTTCGCCGATAAGACTTGTTGAATGAGAATGGGTCGGGGGCGATGAGGATCTTAAGTTTTTGCTGAAACTGTTTTGAAAATGTTCAGCGAAAAAGTTGCAAATTTCTTCTGGACAAGAGGAGGAAGCGGAACCACTGGACATGGAAACAGGAAAACCCGCAGTTTTACGTTTAGTGTTGACAAAGTTAAAGAACTTCTTCGGGTCGTTGATAATTTTTTCACCCATTAAATTGACATAAAGCTTATTTGCTTCACGGGATTTCAGGAGAAACTCATTTGCTAGTTCATCGTACTTTTCCTTTACGTTCAAGCAAACATTGGGGTCGTTTTTTATAATCTTGTAAAGTTTGTTTCTCTGGTTTCTAAGGCTTCCAAGATTTCTATCGAGCCACGGTTCGGAAAGCGGGTTGCGTTTTTTAATTTTGGGCACATACATATCAATGACCCCAAGAATTATGCTGTAGAAAGAAGACACTGCGTCATCTGGATTTAACATAGATATATTAATTACCCAGTCTATGGAATCAAGGTAATTTCTGATTCCCTCATAGTCAGCCTTTGAGAAATCGTAGACAAGTTCATTTTCTGAATCAGCAGTTGGACTAACAATAACTTCGTCATAGGAGTTGAGTTCTCTCTGGTTCTCCATGGCTATACGATCAAGTATGGTCTTCTTGGTATATTTTCCAAATTCGAGCTGACTCACCTGATGTACTTAGATGATATCAAAATATACTCGGGAAGTGACACATCTAAAGGTTGGCACACATGATCGCGCAGAACCACGACCGAACTTCCATCGAACCATCAAATATCATAGAACGGAAATGGAAATGAGGAGTTTTTTTTATTGAGTTTAACGTGGTTCGATGCATGCTCTGCTGCTCTTCCCAAAATTTTTCATATTACATAGAACGACTCTAAGCTCACCATCACCAACTAACATGAAGTTAGTGGTGATTGGACAGCGCACGCGCGTCGCTACAAACTCCAAGCTTGACTTCAAGTTCTTCGGGAGTTGCATTATTAAAAAAAAGGTGTTAGTACTACCGTGAACTCTTCAATACACTCCTTCTTAATACCCACGCTGCCGGAAAGTGTTTCGTTTTCGTCGACCCTGCTCTCTGAAGCCTTTGAACTACATATTTCCCATTGCACTTCTCATTATAATATAATCGTAGACCCTTTAAATAGACTGATGCAGCAAATTGACACCTCGAATGAAAGCACAATCATTTTCGATTATGCACGAATCGTTTTACGGAGTTTTTAATGCACCAATTTTTACACATTAAAAATCAGGTCTTCATGCCAACTCATAACTACACTCTATTCTCTGTACGAGTAGTAACGACCCCTCTTAGTGTCACGTCCAATTTTCATTGGAAATTCTCAAATTTTCATTTATTACAATAATTTTTAATTAGCCAATTGTTCCACTGCTTTTTTGTGATGCTCGTATGAATTTTCCTTGATACTCGTATTCAACCCCATTTTTTCAGTCATTTCTTTTTTGCCTGCAATCATGGAATGAACTGTTTAACTATTCACTGACTTTTTGTTTGCAAAAAAAAAAAGTTTATGATTTTTTTTATACTTTAGTAAATATTGAATGTTGAGTTTCGTATCAGTGTTGGTCTTTATTTATTTATTTTTTGTATTGAGAGCCATTGTAAAGTCCAGCCAGTGTAATAAACAAAAGTGTTATGATAGAGTGACAAGTTTTGTTAAATGATTTTATATAAAATTTTGGTTAGAGCTTCGCTTCGATGTTGTCGTGGCGTGTAGTTGAAAATGGGTGTGTGACTTACAAGTATAAATGATTTGAGGAAAAAAAGCTTAAAGCTTCCCTCACACCGACGCGATGTATTACCTGCGGATTCGCAATTTTCATCGCAGCGACGTCATTTTTTCGCTGGTGAAATTCTCGTGAATATTTTAGCCTAATCACTAAGTGCTCATAGGAACTGTTCTAAAGCAAATTGTGGTGTAGTTTTTTCGATTTTTCCATTTCGATTTTTTTTAGTGCTGATTACGAATATGAGATTTTTTCTCCCAAACATTTTATGTGGAATTTGAGCTGTGTCCATCATTATCATCATCGCGTCGCGACAGCCCGACGTCATATCTTGGCCGCCAGGATCATTATCCTTCAATTATCTCAGTCACGTGACCGCGTCCTCCAATTTTGGAATCCCAGTAGCTGCTCGGCGTCCGAATATAGTGAGCTTTCCCAACGAGCTCTCGGTTGTTTTTGCGGTCTGGCTTCGTCGATTCGTTCTGCGATCATACTCTCTTTGGCATGATCATCGTCCATTCGTTGTACAATACATGCCCTGCCCATTGAAGTCGTTGTAGTTTGATTTTCGAAACTTCCAGCTCACCGTACGGTTCATACAACTCATGGTTGTACCGGATGCGACATCCATCTCGATCGTAAACAGCCCCGAAGATACCCCGCAGAACCTTACGTTCAAATGTGTCTAGCATGTTTCTGGAGGCTTGAGTTATAGGGTCCATGCTTCGCAGCCATAGCATAGCACTGGTCGTATAATGGTTTTGTACACGCGGAGCTTCGTGTTTCTGTGCACATCACAGAGAATAACTATGGAGGAGCAATCCGCATATACTCAACACTAAACTACTTGAATCAATTCCAGTCGTAAAAAGTAGAGAGAGAGACACACGCCCTCCACTGCGCAACACCCGCGCAGTCTATATAAAAGCACAGGAAGCACGGAAGATGTCATCCCCTCTCCTACTTTTCCAATCGGAACAATAACATTCCAGTCTGTCTCTCTGCCGCGGAACACCCGCCCGGTCTATATAGAGCAAAAGAGATGTCAAATTTTCATCCCCCTTCCTACTTCTTCACTTGTGCCGAATTGCGTCGTTTCTCTCGCTCTTTTTCACTTCCTCATATACTCTCTCTTCAAAGGTGCACATGTATCGATTTCATTGTGGAGAGAACCAAGAAAAAAGTCTTATTAGCTATGTCCAAAAAAAAAACACAAAAGTCCGAAGCATATATACCTTAGACCTGTGCAGACCTAGTGGCGACATCAACACTTTAACTGAAAAAAAACTGGAACAGCTATACCTATACATTCATTTGCCCTTGTGGGGTATAACGCGTCATTCCATATGCCTTAGCTAACGTTTCGTTGAGATAAAGCCATTTCGGACGATGCACATTACCAAAATGCATCTCCTGCTCCCATTTAGCCGCCTACCTGCGATAATCCGGAAGATTTTGTGGATTATTATCCTCGAACGCCGTTGACCGAGTCAGATTTGAGACGCACAGAGCTACCGGTAGCCCCTAGTGTGTGTTTCCTATATGGTCGATTTGAGCAGAAGTTGGCCGATGAAGCTACGATGAATATTTGTGGGGAAGGTGTGCGCCATTTGAGGCTAGTGAGTTCGTTCCACCACAACTTTATAGGGGAGATAGGATCTTGCCCAATCCCAAAATGAACAAACCAACCCACACAACAAACATTTGCCCAAAAGTTCAAGTCGCCAGCTCCATTCTGTGGATATTTGACATTTATTTGGGATAATATTTGTAGGGGAGGTAGCGGTTTTTTTTGCCCGATCATGCCTATTTTCAACACCAACCAACTGGATTCTTTTACAAACATTCGACCATAATTTTAACTTGATTGCTTTATTCTATCGAAAGTTATCGCCTATTTGAAGTATCATTTATAGGGGAGATATGGGTTGCTTTTGTCGGATGTTGTTTATTTCCAATACAAACTAATTTAATTTAACTACCAACATCCTACCAAATTTTTAACTCGCTAGTGTAATTCTATTGAATGTTATCATAGTTAAATGAATATTTCATTTTTGACATTTGTAGGAGAGGTTGAAGTTCCTTTTGTCTCATTATGCCCTTCTTACTAAAACTGAAGCAGCGTCTCATCTGAATTTTACATGCCAAAAATCTGGTCTCGAAGAGAATTGGTTCAAGAGTTATAAAACTGAAAAAACTAAAACATGAAAAGTAGGGTAGTAAGAAAAGTACCGTTGGTTTCCAATTGATCAATTTTACTTCTGCAAGAGAGTATACAATTACCGTCCCGAGCCATCTACTAAAGTTACTGCTTTTCACGTTTATCCAATCGGGAGTTTATAGTTTCAAGCCTCTGTCTTTATTATATCGAACGATATCGTGCGAACGGATAGATAGATATTGAGCTGTCAGCCATGACAAGATAGGTTAGGTTAGGTAAACTGGCTGCCGTGACACCACACAGTACCTATAGGCAACCTTTGGGTCCGTTGTGATACCACAAAAGTCATCTTTTTCATTGAACGGCTTTCATTTTATCTCAGAAATTTTTTCAATAGGGTTAACTTTTTTTTGCTATAACTCAAATTACAAAAAAAAAAAAAATGGTGAAAAATCGAAGATTTGTAATCAGCACCCCCGGAACATAAATAGATTAAAGGAAGGTTAAAACTACACCACAAGACTACCTGATGATGACTATTTCACGCTATGTAATCATATTTGCAAATCTGTAGTGAAGAAACCGCTTCGGTGCGAAGGAAATCGTCACTGTCACTGTATCCCCTTCTCAGCTCCACCGTTGCTTTTCGTTCAATATTGCGTAATAAATTCGCCGTGCTTTTCAGAAAATTTTTATCACAATCATCTAAACCTGAAATTCACTTCATTTGTTTGTAATATCATATTCTTCTCTTTTTTTCTGTTATAGATTTGCATAAAATTGGTCAGACTATAGACCAGTGAGATAAAACACGATAATCTGACCATTCTACCATAAGTTTGGGCATACATACGACATTCACCAACCAATTAAAAAAAAAAAAGAAATATAGATATATAAATAAAATAAAAGAAACTATATATATCAATAGAGATAATACAAAAAATAATCATATTTAAAAAAAACTATCGATCGAATAACCAAAAATTGGCGAATAAACAAAAAACCGACAGACAAATTAGTTCATCGTACTCCATAAAAAATTAAAATAAATAACCAGAACAACAATTTATATAGCGTTAAGTGTAAACAAGACACAAACATATTTTTAATAGTTAATTAAAAAATCGAATTGCAGGAAAAGTTCTATCGGTTTCCGGTATTGCACGCATAATTCGTAGAAACTTCATAGATATATAAAATAGTTAAATAGTAAAATTAACACTAACTAAAGGCTATAAAAATTAATAATCGACGATTTTCAACAAAATTTATTAAACTAATTATATAGTTTTGGTTTTATACAAATAATACTATATTAAAAAGAAACGGAAGGATAAAATTCGAGATAATATCTTATAAAAAGCATAGATCATCATCGTTATAAACAAATAAGGCGTAAATAGATTTTTTATAAAAAAAAAGAGGAAAAGTACGTAGGCTATTTATCATCCTAATAATTTACCATTACCACCACCATCATCACATCTTGCATCATCTTCACCTATAAGATCACCTTTCTTATACATATATATCTCTCTCTTTAATATCAATTAAAACCAAACAAAAAAAAAAACAAAAGTTCATCAAAATGATGGGCACTATGCCTCCAAGGTATATAAATTTTAAATATTTACTCCTTATATCTAATCTTAATCTGATAAAGCAACAAGATACCTTTACTCTTAATGCATTTATTCCATGTTGAGTGATTTTCATTTATTTATTTTTTGAGACTTTGTTTTATGACAATTTTGCTTTATGATTTTTGTAAATATTCCACGTGCTTGCTGTAATGGCAGCATTTTGTTTTATGGTTTTGATTGTCACGGCTCTGTATTAGACTGATATGTTTGCCGAGTTTTTGGTGTGATTTACTATAACTAATCCAGCCATATCTTTTTCTTAAATTGGGATATTACCCTATTTGACAGCAACCGCGTTTCTGGCGAAAATACTAGCCTACTACATATAACATAAGTTTTGGACAAACACACTGACACGTCACGTGTCTATTCTTCTGTTCTGTACACCTCTGGAAACCACTACTCTTATATCTGTGCATGCACGAGAAAAAGAAACACAAAGGAGACTTAGTTATCATTAGAATCCTCTAATACTCTCTCTACGGATCAGAGACACCGATTTTAGGCAAATACGACGACAGACCACCGTGGGTGGCATAGAGACACTTACGATATATATAAAAAGTATATTAAAATCTATCTAGTACTTTTCTCTCGCATGCTCGACAACAACTACCCGCATTAGATCATGCGTTAGACTGCCAATACGACCAGCCAGAATTTGCGGATGCCCTTCGAAACCATATTTCGAGGCAACTGATTTTCCTGTGTAGGACTAGGCCAAGAGCGGCCTCCATCGCTTCGGTGACGGTTGAATAAATTTTATCCTCGACTTTTATCGCCATATCCAATTGTCTGATAGCCATGTTCATATAGACTAGAGAGCAACTCGTCTATTACTACTGACCAGAGAAGCAGAAAGAACCATGACGATAGTTGCTTAGAGCACTAACGCATATTGAGGAGCTCTCCTGGGTTAAATAGGTTTCGCGCCAGCGTAGCATGACATCTATCCACGCGATCCCCAAGTTCAAGAGCTGTGCATACGCTGTCATAGCCCGTGTGTAACGAAACTTAATTGGATTTCGATTTGATTTTTAATTAGAAGAAGACTTCTAGGCTTGACCGTGTAGGTCGCCCGTGACATCGGTATGCCAAATGTCTTCGCATCAAGTACCCCGACGACGCATGCTGGCTGGGCTAGCTCTTAGCCGGGAGATGTGGGGTGGGCCGAATGGGCACTTGACGATCCAGTTCGTTAACATTAAATATTCATGCGTCTTGCCACTTTAACGAGTCACACAAAAAAAAATGTTCCCACAACACAAGCTATAGTTACAAAAGTTGCCGTTATACAACAATACAATCCTCAAGATGCCATGCATCACTCCCGAAAATATGAAACAAAATCAAAAGTAGAACAACACACGAAACCGCTAATCACAAAGAAACACAAAAACAACCATCTTCCAGTGATCAACCACACCCGTTCGGAGAAGGAATCCAATCACAAATATTTACGCGATACCAACGTTGTCATTATGGTTAACGCGATAGTGCTGTCAGGAATCAGATGTTTTGATTCCTCGACCACAGCAAAAGGTGTTAATCTTCCCGTGGTTCCCACCCAACCAATGGATCCACATTCAAAATTATTGGGATCCCCTATATAAGAACGTTGTCCACCAACTCCTTAGCCTACATGGCCCACTGAAAAGGGATGAGGTCGCCAACTAAATACGCTTTATTTAAGCATTATGTAAACATATACGTTTATTTAAAAAAAAATATCTTTTCCGCGAATAACAAAATCTTGTTTGCACCCAAACAATCAAAACTATCAAAACTAACACCATAACGCTAAAATACAAAATAAATCATTATAAAATGGTCGATTGAAACCAAAATCTCAATTTTCAAATTCTCAAAATTTCTCTCAAATTTCTCTTCAATTTCTTGTTGTTGGGATGTTGTTGCTGTGTTATGAACACAGCAATCAACTTATTATATTTTTTTTTCTTGTTTTTTTTTTTTTTATCTATTTTTCTGGCAATTATAATTATTATATATTATAATCTGCTTTGTATAAAATAGCCCTATAGGTACCTTTACAGTAAGCTAAATATGATTAAATATAATAATAGTAATCAATTGGATATATACGTTAGGATGCAAACAGAACCTTTAACATTACCGGTTCTTCTTCGATGCGTTAAATTAATATGATGATATAGTTTGACAGGAACTAATCCAATGTGTTGACGCAATAATGTTAGACCGTATGGACACTTTACGGATTTACACCAGTGAATTCTATACATTTGTACTTCATTCAATGAGCACATAATTTGTAGTGCGAGCATTCACTAATATGTTTGACACAGTAGCGCAAGGCAACACTAACATGTGTAATAAAATCGCGCGACACAATACCCCAAAACTACTCGCGGAACCATCAATATACCTATACAATCTCGTACACCAAACGCTCGTAATTAATTCCGGTCAGTTATCGTCCATTTTTAGGAAGTGAAAAGTAGGTCGACCCCAACTTTCCCTTCTTTTCATAATAAACTGCATGCTAAAAGCACAGTCCTTTAATACCATCAACTTAGTGCTCACAAATCCTAAGATTCCGCTGTGGGTCCAGATCTTACTTGATGGACATGTTTCATAACAAAATCATCTAGTCATCACAACTAGCGCAATGAGCAGATGCGGTTAAATCGGTAACATACACAAAACAGAATATTCACAATGCTCGCGAAAAATATGCATAAAAGCAAATTATAATTTCGCCTTGCCACCGCAAGGACAATCTGTCTGTGTGATAACGACAAGGAAAGATTCGAGTCACATAAGTGACGACACTGACATTTACAAAGTGATGTTTTGCACAAACAGTAATGAACCCAATTGACGGACAATTCGCTCCGCATTCAGAGACAGAACAAAAATTCAACACAAAACACAAAGATGATAACACAAAAAGAATATCTTAAAGGACGTGACAACAAGACGAACTGATGTCACACTGCGTACGTCAGGGGCGGAACAGATCTACACTGTAAATCAAGACGACGGGATGCACTATAAGATAACTCGTGGACATTACTCCCACGCAAGATCATCAGGATAACCGAGCAACGGCGCTATGCAGCGATGATGTTTACGAATCGTCGTCCGCTTGTACACGTGTATACGTTCAACCATCAAGGATGATGATAGTGCGTTATGTCAATACATGATCAACTCCAATTGGAAAACAAAGGACACGAAACTTCTCGTTGTACACAAAACAAAACACCGAAAATTGATATCTGTCGGAACGGACATTCAATTCCACAAATTCACAAAATGACAGCCACCAAGCCAGGCCACAGGACGAGGCAAAATTCCGCAAAACGATCAAATACACAAATGATGGTTCGGTAACGAAACCAAAAACAGAGTAAAAAAAAACTACATCACAAACATGAACACCGAATTTTCAACGCGACTGAGCATTTTCGTTATGTACGTGTATTTCTCACTCCCGACGCCTTGAAATCTCCTTCGAATCCGGGGGGGATGACGTGATGACACATAACTCGGGACAAGGACGTTTACACCAAACGGACAGTTCGATGATAACATACACAAACCAAAACATTCACAACGTTCGCGAAAATTATGCAAAAAGCGAATTATAATTTCGCCTTGCGACCGGGAGGACAATATGTCGGTGTGATAACGATAAGGAAAGACTCGAGTCACATAAGTGACGACACACTTCACAGGATCACGCGAGAACGATCCGATCTCCCAGGATTTCCCCGCGTGACGGAGCGCTTTTTTTCCGACCTCCTAACAGTTTGGAGTCACCAAGCCAACTTCCGAGCACCAGCATTTTCACCCTATCCGTCCTACCATCATGACATCATCAACCCATCATCTCAACACCAGAGATGTGTGGCCATGATCACGTAGACCTTGGTTCCCACAATCTCTGTACCAAATCGTACATAAACTACATATCATGAACCTTTAAGAATTTAGTCATTAAATCAATACTATAAACATCCTGTGTTTATGTTTAGCGAAATATTTCTTTCAAGCGAATTTGTCCCTTGATTGATTTGGTTAAAATTGGCAAACATCACGTTCGTCGGATGATTAAGATGGCAATAGAGGAAATAGAATTTTTTTTTTTTCAAATTCAATTCGGGTGGTTATTACGCACCAGGTTCTATTTAAAAGGGTTGCCAATTCGTTTAGGCCATTACACGTGTTATGGAAAGTACATACTCCCAATGTCAAGGAAAGCATGACTCTGCGCTTTTAGAATTTTTTTAGTGGTCTTTATGAAATTATGTAAGGCAACTACTATGACTGCGACCGATACGAAAATGCTACGAATGTCAGCCGGTGTGACCAAAAAGGATCGCATCAAAAATATCTACATCCGAGGCAGCTTGTTAATTGAACAACCGATCACTGAAAAGCTCGAAGATCATCGTATGGATTGATATTGCCATGTTCTAAGTCGTCCACCTGAGAACCCAGTCATGAAGGCACTATCAATAAATGTTCCATTTGATGGACCCAAACCCCGAGGCAGACGGAAGCACACATGGATCGATCACATGAAGAAGCAACAAGATAACAACGCATTAATCTCGGCGATGATCTAAGACCGAGCTGCCTGCAGAAGGAAGCTGAGACTATACCGCAAAAATGGGCGAAGTGCCAAGGCAGAGCAACGCGAAACCGGCAACTATTGTGGACGTCAGTACTTTTAGTCTTCCCTGGACAGGAATTCTTGAAGGCAAGGTGCCGCTTCAGGCAGCGACTAAATTCTTTCGCAGTGCATTTTTCAGCGCTTTCACTTGGTGTGCCTACTCAGCTAGAATGAAGTTGAAGGGGGATTTGAACTGTATAGTATAGTCCCCATGTTCTTTTGAATCCAATCCGCAGTTGCGGAGTTCGCACAGACCAGCAAGGACCAGCCTGATCTGGGTACTTTCATGTAAAAAACGAAATACCATAAAAAGGCCAACACTTCATTAGAAAAACCACTTCCAGTCAACATTCTCATTTTTCGAATAATGTCGACGGTTTTTCATCGCCCAATTCCAAATCTCGTCGAAACTGCTTCAATTTGCGTTTGTCTCTGCACAATCGGCTATAATACGTTTCTTCAGAAGATAGTATTTGTCGGTTGTAGACGTCGTGTCACGTCGCCCTCGTGTCAGTCCGATATATTCTTGCTGGGTCCCATACAAATACATTTTAATTTTGATCTATTAGCTTTTAAGTTGTCTATGATTTTCTTTCCGATTAATTTACTGAGCAACAGATACTGCATCTACTGAGCAACAGATAACGTATCTACAGATCAACATTAATTTCCTCAGCAGTGGTCCACTGCATTCGACACCCTCAGTCATATGATACCCATCTTACCTATATATTACTTCTTTGCCAAGAATGTCCTTTTTCCTCACCAAAGGACTCAAAATGACTCAACAGTAGTCTAGTGCATTCGCCTCAACAAACCGTGTCCTATGATACATCTTGTCAGTTTAATATCAAGAAGGTCCTTTTATCCTGACGCACACCTGCAGCAGGATCAAAATATCAACGTGTAGTATTTATAATAACCCAAAGAAGCGTGTCAAATTTCGGTGAAATCGCAACCACGAAAAAAGCCTGTAAGAGTGATTTTTCAAAAGACTTAGGCGAGTCTTTCTGGTTTGAACACAGCAGAATATACCGTTAGTCTAGTCGATGATCGAATTTCCTCAGGATCAGGGTCACTCAAGGAACTTACGCACGATTTGGTTAGGATCAAACCACGGGAAGTGCTCGGACTAACGCACAAACCCACAGCATGGATCATTGCATATGCCTGTCCGTCATATGAATACAGTGGAACCTCCATCAGTTGACCACTCAAGAACGGACAGGTTACGGTCAACATAGGGGAGTTGTTCAATTTAAAGAAGTTTGTTGGAAGTTAAAATTTAGGAGAAAAAGTGAAAATTGTTATTTTTACTGATTTCCATTTTATATAAAATACAATACATGCAACAGAATTGCAAAATCACGCTGATATCTTTGAACATCCTCGACTCGTGGTATTCCAGAATTTTTTTTTGATCGTCCTCGGTTGTGGAGACCTTTCTCTTACCAATAAATTTCATCCGAAAAAGCTTTCTAAGTCGAGTCGCAAGACTGTTAATAATCTTACAAATCCACCTTTTTTTTTAAATAATTTTGATTAGATTGTTCAGATACTACTTCCATCTCCCTATTTTGAGAAATGAATTATTTGAGTAAAAACTTTTGATACAGCAGCGTCTTAAGGTCGACATTCACTATTGAAACGAACGGTTTGGAACCAAAATCGAACCACTGACGGAAAGAGTTTCTAATTCCCCATGTATATATGGATGTTACGTTCGGTTCGATGGCCAAGCTTAAAACAAGTTGATCACGCCTCGATCGAGCATTTGCAAAACCCATGTGGCGTTATGTGGAATGCATATCAAGTTCATTTTCGAAAGCTACTCAGTATGATATTGTTAATTTTTTTGGTCAACTCAAAGAGATTTAAAAATAGCTTTTGGATTTACAATAAATCGGTGGCCAACTTACAGATTAGGGAGGTGGTCAACATACAGAGACTTATTTCTTTGTAAACCTCGTCAAAGGTCAAAGTGCGGTACAAAAGTGGTAAACTTGGAGAGAGTTGGTCCAAATGCAGAAGTGGTCAACTTTGGAGGTTCTACTATATATGGGACGGGCCAATAAAAAACTGACTATTCATAGTCCGAAGACTGGTGACATATGGCAGCCAAGTACTTTTTCCACATTCTCGTATTCCTAAATATCATTCATGTTTTCTAATCACTGAAATCTATTTCCAGAGCGCAATCAATGATAAATTAAACCGATAACTATTTTAATAACGATTAAATCTATGCTAATTCGCACGATGTTGGTGAATGTCATATGTCAGTTCATTCTTCATTATAGTCCTATGATTGTGAAATTGAAAACACTGATTAACAATATTTTTGAAAAAAATCTGTAGTGCGTAGACTAGCATTAACGTATATTATGTAGTATGTAATGGTGCGGTCGAGACTCGAAATCCTTCAGATCGCTGAAAGGATGTCACTTGACTAACTAATAATATCCAATTAGGCTAATATTACCATTTGAAAGAACCCTGACGACACACTCTTGTCCCCATAGAAACTATACTTGAACATGAAGAGCATCCTTTAAATTATCTCATGTGTAAGAATTAATCCTTTCACCCTCCACAAACTGACACGCTCCTCTGAATATTCCCACTCGCTACGACTTTCAACACCTCTCATAAATATCAGTCATCGGAATTCTGTAACTAACGACCAATTTTTCTTGGGCCTATACACCCCCGAAGCCACTCGTACAAACGAATTCGGCCCATATCCTAGGCTTTCTAGCACCTCTTCAGACTACATTCTTGTTACGCGTATGTATGGACCGATGTGCATGTCCATATGTCTACCATCCGACAACATTGTATACTTTTTCTAACCCCGAAATACAAAGGGAAACGAAGAGTTGAAAAGAATTTTCTTTTTTGATTAATAGTCTGCAAGTCCTGATGGCATATCTCATATCGTCCATTATGAGATATGCGAAAAAGAAAAAAAAAATACAAACCTCAAGCAAAAGAGGTGATAAGAAAGAAAGAAAAAAAAGTGTATTGAAATAAATAAAAGAAGGATACGAGACCTACAAAACATATCTTCGGTAAAGACAGAATAAAAGTGTGCGAAATATAGTGGAAGCAACGACAACTCGAACCGGAGGAATGTCGCTGTCGACTCGAGGCTCGAGGGTATTATGCAAATGTTTTAATAAAATGTTCCATAACCGCAGGTAGCATATTTCCTGTGAACCATTCTTGCAATCATATTGTGTGTCCTTTGGACCCGGGAGACATAAAGGCAGAACTGCGAGATATGTGAGTCGAGGGGCATGAACCAGAGTCAGCTTTGCTATATACAATATTCTGTTTTGGTTTGAATTTGCTGATAGCAATAGTTTATGATTGTAAGGTATGGGTAAGATGGTTGTTTGTCGGCTAGTGAACCCACTTTTGAAATCTTCCAACAGTGTGCTACATATATTATTCTATTAAGTGTTAGTCTAATTAACGCAGTAAAGAGTGACTTAAGGACTTTCAGACGTCATGCCAGTTAAGCTATCAAACCTACCGTCAGGCATGCTATGAATCCGTTTTCAATTTTGACGTCAGGCCTGCTATCATTCCTGCCGTTAGGACTGCCACCAAAAGCAGGTTGTTGGGCGTTAGTCGTTGGTGACTGTGCGAACTATCACCCCAATGAACTATGGCCGCAAAAACAAATGAATAATCCCCCCAAAAATACATACATACATACTAAAACTTATTGAAAACGGATGCATAGCTTGTCTGATGGCAGGCCTGATTCAAAGTTTGAAAGCTGAACTGCCATAACATCTAAAAAAATCCTTTGAATCCATTTGCTCCCTGAACGAAGGGAAGGGACTCTGCTCTGTAAATATTTGGGCTTGAGAATATTTCATAGAATTACCTTGTGCACTTTCAAGGGAAGATACGTATCCTTGACCTAGCTTATCGCCGCTGTATGTTAGTACTGTAGGAAGCAAATTATTTATCTACACCCAAACACTTATCCAAAATGTCTTGGACACCAAACCATTTCGCCCTCTCCAGCAGGCGCAAACATCTTAAGGAACATATACTGCACTCATCATTATCATCAGCGGGACTGTGCCATTTAGCTCTGTATTGGACATAATGCACGGAACAAAGCCGGAGAGCAAAAATTATTTTATTATTATCCAGGACCTGAACGTTGAAACACTCACAAACAGATTTCATGTGTGTGATATAACAAAAGCGTTTCAAGGAAATTTTTGTTTGTCAAGTTGTGAATTTTGTATGAGAGGATGATATGAATCATAGATGGAAATTGTACTGCATTCATATGCGGGAGTCGTAGAGGTGTAGTAGATTGTACAAGGATGGCATTTTAGAGGAAATCGGTGACAAAGATACGATATCGAAAGGAATATGACCCGGTGGCCTGATTAGCTAAAATTATTGAATTTCGTCAACTAATTTAAGGAAGCATACCAATGAATTGCCCTACTGTATATAACTCTCGAGTACTCCTGGCGGATTCTTGAGGCGTTGCTTGATTTTCTACCGCCCAACATTCATCTGAAGGCGGAGGCAAAATCGGCAGTAGTCAGACTTAAAGCAAATCTGACTAACCTCAAATTTAGTTCGGAGCAGAAACACTGGTCCCATGGGGATAATGAGTTAGCTTTACCGTCATCACTTAACAAAGGAGTTTCGCTTCAATCACCGGTTGTCTACATCTATTTGGAATAGAGACATATGGAACATGAAGCATTCAGCAATTTCGTCGAACATAGTTAAATGGTTTACTGATGGTTCCAAAACTGAGGAAGGCATAGGGTCGGGTATCTTAGGCATTGCCAGTCTTAACTATTTTAGCGTCCTGTTCAGATCATAAAAAATCGCTAGTGACATTGTAGCATAGTCCTTAAAAATGTAAATTAGACTTACACAGAATGGCTCTTTTCGAAATGTCTATATCTGTTAAAGTTACTGTTAGTTTACTGTCCCGTGACGCTTTTTTTATTGTAGTTAGCTATTTCCTACCGAAAGCCTAGAGAAAATTTTTCACAAACAAATGTTTGGCGTAAGAGTACAGATTAATTCCTTGTCGACGTATTGCCTATCTTGTTTCTAGGTTTATTTAAGTCGCGTAATCGCCTGCAAATTAAATTCCCTTTCTCCCTTGACGGTCTAAACAAGTTAAGCTGTTCAAACACAGACTTATCAAAAGAAAGAACTATTGAAATCAACCCTAACGGGTTCGGTCACCCTAGGATCAGAATCAACTCAGCCCTCGTAATAGACGCGGTTGGTGGGCATCCGAAGATGGCCGTGCGGGCGGAGCCTAAGGCGGAATAGTGACCGTGAAGGTCGGGCCAAGGTTTTACAAACTCAAGGCAATTTTCTTTTTTCTTTTTTTATCCTTATCTCATCCCATCCCTGTAGAATAGGCTTTCCCCTAGTGTAGTGTCAGCTTATAGTCCTAGGTTAGATCCAGCTACCGAAGTTAACCTTTGAGGTTCAGATTTATGCTTCACGCGTTAGGCAAGACGCGCAGCGTGGGAGTTCGCGGTGCCTCAAAAACCATCATGAGGCAACTGTGACAGTTGTAGGGATGAGTTTTGTTTGTTATCGATTCTGTGTGGGATATACTCGTATCTCGTTCATTCATTGCGATGGGGCGTACGGATATAATTGAGGTGTCCTGGACGATCTGCACGATCATGTCGTCAGTCACAGACCTCACTAAGGCTTGTATTTGTTACCAATAGAACCAAAATAGGCGAATCCATGTACATATAACCGGAACAGATGACTGATGGAGTCGTTGTCTTCGTAGCGCTACACGAGGGCTTAAATAAACTAGCTTAGGCTTTTTTAAAGACGACCTTAATGTTTTTCTACATTAGTGACTATTTTTAGCAAAAAATAATCGAAAAATGGTCGAAAAAGCCCCAGAATATTCGGCGCTCAATGTGGGATAAAGTGTGATTTTATCTAGTTTTTATCATAAGCATTAGCATAACTTTCTAAAAAAGGCTTAATAATAATAATGAATAATAACCCAGTGCGTTGTGGCGTCTGGCCTATATGTCTTCCTACCAGTTCATGAGATTGAATCCCATTGTGTCACGCTGTGGTGCGGGGCATAAGAATAAGCCAAAGCCTTTCCCGGCTTGTCGCAGAATATGACTAAATAAACATATTGCGTATGCAAATATAATAACATGCATTGTCTGAAATGTCAACTAGGAGTTCAAGGACTTAACGCCGAAAGGATGACGTTCAATGTGCTTGTCCTTTTTGTTGTTCAATCCCCTGCAGAGTAACAAATCCCCGTTTCCGTTTCTCTCTCGTGCTATTTTTATTTAGTACTAAAGCATATTCTTAACAAAACAAAAGAAAATTATTCGCCTTCACTCCCCTAGAACCTAAAAAGGTCATATTTGTGACGAAAATATCATCAGTCGACAAAAATAAAATAACAATATTTCGGATGCTGTTTTAGATGGCACATATAACGTCATATGCAGCACTTCTAAGTGCTCGTATCTTCCATTTGCTTTATTGTATGGACTTTATGTTAGTAGACTTTTCACCTTTCACCTTCTCCTTTGGCATTTCTGTGCAATGGTTTTTGTCTGCCTGTCTTTGCATCTCATATCTTTCTTTAGCTTATGATCGTGTATATTCGTATGATACTTGGACTTGTAGGTCTTGTACACTTTTTATTAAGATACTCGGCCATAGATTTAGTCTTACGTTTGGTTTGCAAGCGCCCAGAAATTTCTTAGTTTGCCTCCTTGCTAGCAACAGGGCCAAGGTTCTCTTTATTGAGCACCACTTCACAATAATATGACGCAAGGAATTTTGCCTTTTTCCACACCGACTGAATGGATAGTAGGCTTTCCTATTTTTACTTTAACGTGCCATTGGAGGGGGTTGCAAAAAAACTTCCTTTTGACTTTGACTTTTATCTTTTCTTCAGCTTCACTCCTGTGAATATGAAATCGTAGATGAGGCTGGTCGTAATGAGTACAGGCGTGTAACGTCACTGGGTTTTTAGATGAATTTGCTATTCAGTTCTTCGGGATTTTTATTTTTCTAAAATATTAATGAACTGGGTCCCTAAGTCCTCGTGTCGATTTAAGAAATAAGAATTTAATATGCGACATTTCTAAATGTTGTTATTGTTTGTTAATTGCATTGACCGCTCCAAGGGCATGGGCGCTGCAACATCTCTTGTATAACTACATATACCTTTCTTGCTGGAATGCCGAGGTTGTTGGGACGTCAATGGCGCTTGTACGTCACTATTGCTGATACATCATTGTTTCTGGTATACTACTGTTGCTGGGGTGTCGCTTTGACTGGAGCGTGGTAGCTGTTATTGTAGCGCCGTTGACCCGGGGCAGACGCATGCGCAGAGGTGATGGTGCAGTTTGTACATGTCGCGATTGAGCAGCTCGTCGGGAAGGTGAAGTAGCTCAATATGTCGTGTGGGCGCGCCTCGTCATAGTGCGGCCGGTATGACCGCAGTCTCATACTACTGAGGCACTTAACCACTAAACGCGTGGTACCATCAAGATTAACTGCTTAATTTTCAGGCCGGCATAAACACTTCACTAGCCGTGAATTCGCGCCTGTCGAGTGAGGTGTTCGATGTCTGTGGCATATATGTACAAGGAGAGGATCAAAGGGATCAATGAGTTCTTATATAACAAGAAAACTCGTGCAATATTGAAGCTTAGTCATTGCAAATGCGTATTATGCCCGAACCAGATTAAACGCAGCAGCAGCTGCAGCGAAATGTCCCCCTTAAGGTTCTAATACACCACACGCGTAAATCCGTTAAATCTACGATACCCGTCCCGTGTAAACAGTAAATGACTTTACGACAAGGCGTAACTTGTTAGCTGACGACGGGTTCCGATGGGTACTCATCCGCCGTTGATGAGTCGATGAATCCAACAACAAAAACATGAAAAAAGACAGAAAGAAAGAAAGATTTCACTACTCGCACATATGCTGTTGAATCATAAACGCACCTTGTGCAAACACAATGACGTGTACATTATTTTTGCGTCAGTAAAATTCGTTTCGATACCCGTTTCTGACGTTTCGTCCGCGTAAACCTGACTTACGTGTAAACACTAGTCGCGCTTACGCGACTCAGCGGCTCGGGTGAAAATCACGCTAGCGCGCATACGCGCCCGTGTATCAGAGGCTTTAAGCGACCTGGGTTGAACGCAGCGTCGAAAGCAGATCTGATCTTTAATTTTATCAAGTCAATGAAACTGGATAGGGTAATTAAAATAGGCACGTGGTACTGTTAGTGACAAGACACAAAAATTTAGCCTTCAGGACCGTTATACACCTGAAAGACACGCCAACATTTTATTAATCCTACGTCAGTAAAAATTTGATGTGTAAACTTGCCAAAAATTGGTCAAAAATCCTTGAACATATTCGGCGCCCAACGTGAGGTCAGCCTGACTTTACCTAGTAAATGAAATCATCGAAGTCAACCATTAGTTGCACGAACTATGCGGTGAGCTGACAGTTACGAAAATCAACGGAGCGAGGCTGCAAGGAAAACCGAGAGCTCGTTGGGTAGACTCGGTGGGTGCAATAGTTCAAACGGCCCAGGCCCAATGTTCGGGCTGTAGCCACAATGATGATGTTGAATGAAATCAAAGTGAACAATAAATTGACTTCCTGGTACCGTTAGTCATGAGACACAAGAACCGAAACCTTTTTAAACTTTACCTTAAGGATAATGTAGCAAAATGTTCAATTAGGAAAGCGATTTCGCGCCGCTTTTAAATGCACAACCTGCATGTATAGTAGAGCCGGGCCAAAAATTGGTCGAAAATCCTTGAACATATTCGGCGCCCAATGTGAGGTCAGCCTGACTTTACCTAGTAAATGAAATAATCGAAGACAACCATTAGTTGTAGGAACTATACGATGAGCTGACAGTTTCGAAAATCAACGGAGCGAGGCTACAAGGAAAACCGGGAGCTCGTTGGGTAGACTCGGTGGGTGCTGACGCCGAGTAACTGATCGTTAATTGGAGGACAATAATTCAAACGGCCCAGGCCCAATGTTCGGGCTGTAGCACCAAAATGATGATGTTGAATGAAATCAAAGTGAACAATTGAATCGACTTCCTGGTACCGTTAGTCATGAGACACAAGAACCGAAACCTATTTAAACCTTACCTTAAGGATACCTTATCATTTTTATAATGTAGCAAATTGTTCAATTAGGAAAGCGATTTCGCGCCCCTTCATAAAGATACCCCTTTCAAATGCACAACCAGCATGTATAGTAGAGCCGGGCCTGCTGCTGAGTGCTATGTGGTGTTGAAATATATTATCAATGAATGTCACTGCTTCCCTGGTGGATCAAGGCAGCACTTGATGAGTGGATCCATCGTGTGAACGAATTGAGGGACCAAGGGTTGGATGGTGTGTATGCTAAATAAAACGCTGGCTCATCCATAGGGAGCAGCTTGGATTAGCAGTAGCTCACTCCACTCAGCTTGATTCTCAAGACTCGAACATAGATACAATGGCTAAGTTCATAACACACAGCGGAAGCGCAACATGCTGTGGCAGCAGTATCGAAGCAGCTTTGCAGCAACTTGTTGTGTTCTGAACTTCACTCGCATTTAGTCATCCATCAATTGCTAAATTTCCAGTTCAAAACTGACTTCTGACAAAAATTGTATAAATACGACAGCGCAATTGTCATTTCTAAGAAAATTACATTTTTTCACAGCATGTTTAATTCTTAAAATAAATTGGCATCAGTATGCAAACGGTTGTGTGTTATGCACTTAACCAATGTATGTATTAGTAATATAATTTTGCAAATATAACCACATTTATAATTGAATTAATTGCCATGACACATTTGGCTTTAATTGAAAAAGACGTTTGTACTTTTTGTATAAGATTTAATACAGAATAAAAGGTTTACAAAAATTAAATATTAAACATGTCATGATTTATTGAAATTAATTTTCCAACTAATGTGGCTTATATCACGGTCAACTCCAACACGAATGGACAGGCTGCTATATTTAATTTTAATTAACTGATCGCACAGCACACAGCGAGCGCCTCAACGTCGGCATTTTAAAATAGGGAGACGTTAGATTGTAAAAATAATTGTGGCGTGCTGCCATTATTTATTTAAAATTCGTATTTATATATCATACTTTCAACTTGTTCCTAAAAAAAATAATTTTTTATCTTACCCGATCCGTGACAATTGATTTCTATGTTTTATTGATTTGTTATAGTAATAATTTACCCAAGGCTTCCCATTAGCTTCTCTTATGGCTTCTCTCTATCTCATAATCATTATTTATCACCTCATTTTAATGTTATTCATTAATCAATTATATATGATTAGAATCCCATGCACTACTAACCACCCATCAATAACAGAATAATTATTGGATCAATATAATGAATATACATATATCAAGCTTTGTAGCAATTCATCGCTCACACACACACACACACACGCAAATTTCATTCACATCTATAGATACTTGTAGCTTTGATTTTGCTCCTGTTGTAGAGAAACGGAAAGATACAATATACTTCTCACTGCATATAAATCTACTGCTATTATATGCAGTAAAAGATACTTTCCCAAATTATTTTAAGTATAAACTCGTTTCTTAAAAAGTAGATTCAGCTGTTTTAGTTTTGAATAAAGGATGCTTTTGTTCTTTTTTTTTTCTTTTTTAAAAGTTTTAGTTGAAAAGACAAAATTCTGAAACATAACAAGAAAAAATGTTTCAGACAATTGAAATTAACTTTCATTGAGGCTGTAAAAAGCTGAATATCTGATGATCCAATATTACTTTTTAGACTAACTAGAATTTTTATTTACATCTGCGTTTTTCTATACAACATTTTAATGAATTCTGGATTTGTAGTGTAGAGGAGTAGTTGATATTAATAATTTTATTTAAACACTTTTTTTTCTGTTTAATCTTGTTGATCTGTTTTTCTTGACTGAATAATTCTAACCCATTGTTTGAACTTATTGCAGTTTGCAAAAGCAAGTTAGCGTGATGAGTATGAATCTATCAGCAAAGCTGGATGAATTACAAAGAAGTGATAGACACTTGGAGACTACGGTCGCCCTGTGTGAAATACGGACTCAACTCCAAGAGTTGACAAAGTCCGTTGAAAGCTGCCAGAGTGAAGTATCGGAGGTAAGTGTTTAGTATTTTCGGATACACATCTTGAATCTTAAGCTAAGATTCCACAATATGCGCAATGCACATACATATGATCGAAAAGTGCGTATGAGAATGCGCATATAGTGGAATCGTCAAATGTTGTATGTGCATCACTTATCAAAAGTATGTGCATTGCTCATTATGATTCCATTATAATGAGCAATGCACATACTTTTCCTAAGCGTAAGTGCAGTTATGTTCAACTTATCACATACAAAATTGTATACTACTTTGCCTTAACCCCTAGCGGGGCATAGCGCGTCAACTACTCCTGCGCGCCATCGTACTCTGTTCTGGGCAATGGGGCGCAACTCCCCAAAAGACTTACCCAGTGCCTGACACTCCTTTGCCACAGATCGACGCCATGTGATTCGAGGACCCCCTCTTGGTCGGCCTTGGTTGGAAATGGGGTTCCATTTCATGGCATGCATAGCAATGCAGTTATCACTCTTCCGCAATGTGTGACCTATCCACTGCCATTTTCGCCTGCGTATCAATTCGTCGATTGGCATCTGACCCGTACGCCAACTTAGCTCTTTATTTGATATTGTTTCGGGCTAGAAAATTCTTAAAATTCGACGAAGACATGAGTTGACGAAAACTTGCAGGTTTCTGGTAACTCCTACGGAAACTTTCCATGTACTGCTCCCATACAAAACCACTGATAGTACCAGGGAGCGAAACAGGCCCAGCTTGGTTTTAATGCTGAGATAACTGCCCTGCCAGATTTTGGACAGCATGCCGTATGCGCGTTTAGCCTGGTTGATACGACGAGCGATGTCCTGCTCCACCATTTTCGGCAACAATGCTACCCAGGTAGACGAAGTTGTCCACCTTCTCCACAGGCTGCCCATTAATATTGATGGCAACAGGTGTCGGATTTCTTTTTCGCAACGGCGGGCTAAGAACCTTGGTCTTGTTGGTATTAATCTCTAGCCCAACCTTGCTTGCCTCCCTCTCGAGATCTAACGCCATTGCGGACAGATCCATGATTTTGTGAGAGAGTAGGCATATGTCGTCAGCGTAGTCAAGATGTTGTAGATAAGATATCAAAGTCCATTGAATTCCTCTGTCGAGTCCGGATAGGGCTGCATGCAACACATCGCCGATCACAATGAGGAATAGGATCGGTGAGAGGATGCACCCCTGCCGAACTCCACTGCGAATCTCAAAGTCCCCCGACACCTTACCTTTATGCAGAACGCGACATTTCGCGCCGTCATAGGTTGCCTTAATAATAGCCACAAGCTTCTCAGGGATGCCTCTCCTGCGCAAGGCCGCCCATATAGAATCCCGGTTCACACTATCGAAAGCCTTTTCGAAATCGATGAAAAGCAAGTGAAGCGGAGAATCGTATTCAGCGCATTGCTCGATGATGATTCGCAAGGTGTTTAATGTGATCGACACAGGAGAATCCGGATCGAAAGCCAGCCTGCTCTTCATCAATTGTGCTTTCTAAGTGGGCCTTTAGTCTTTCCTGGACGATTTTAGCTATTATCTTGGCAACGGCAGGAAGCACACAAATGCCTCTCCAATTATTACAGTCTGTGAGGCTACCCTTCTTTGGAAGTTTGATGATCAAACCTTCCTTCCACTCAGTGGGAAAGGTCTCTGTATTCCACGCTTTATCAACAAGTGGGTGCAGCAAATCGGCAGTTACGCTTGGCGCTGCTTGATAAAGTTCGGCAGGGATGCCGTCAAGTCCGGCGGCCTTTCCTCGTTTTAGTGCAATAATTGCAGTGACTATTTCCTCTTTAGTCGGGGCAGTGACATTTTGATGGTTAGCTAAATTATCTATATGAGGGGGAACTTCACCAGAGGTTACACGGTTCAAGACCGCGGCGAAGTGTTCTTTCCACCGCCTCATTTGATCTTCTTCCAAGATAAGTAGCTTTCCATCACTATCTTTCACCGGATGTTGGCAGGAGTTACGACCACCTGTAAACTCCTTGATGACACTGTATACGGCGTTTAAGTTGTTACTTCTAGCGGCTTCTTCTGCTGACGCTAAAAGAGAATTGGCATAAACTCTTTTATCGCGTCGCACACTACGCTGAACTTCTCGAGCTTTCTGACGGTAAAGGAGTTCGATGCTGCTTCGATTGTCGTCTGATGCTGCAGCCAAACGAACTTTCAGCTCCTTTCTTTCAATAATCCGCTGCCATGAAGCCTCGGACATCCAGGGCTTATTCCGGCAATCCGGGTTTGGGCCAAGGATGGTATTTGCGCTGTCAATGTACGCATTTTTTATGGCATCCCAGTTTTCGTTTATGTCACTATTTGGGTGACTAGTTATCTCAGCCGCTTTTTGCGCAAGATGGTCATTATATTGTTGTAAGACAGCTGGATTTTTTAGTCGAGCGGTATTGAATTTGCGGGGCCTGGATCTTTCGTCGCTGGGGCGGCGAACGGCTGCAATACGCAATCGAACATTAGCGATCATAAGATAATGGTCTCCTGCCATCCCAATATCGGCACCCTTCTTGTTTCGCACGTCCAGGAGGCAACTCTTGAATCTTTTACTAATGGCAAAATGGTCGATCTGATTTTGTGTTCTGCGCCGATCAACAGAGGACCAACTGATTTTGTGGTGGTCCTTATGCTCAAACATAGTACCACCGATGAAGAGACTGTGAAAGTTACAGAACTCTACAAATCTTTCACCGTTGTCATTACGATCACCAAGACCGTGTCTCCCCATCACATGTCTGAGCCCATAGTTATCAGCGCCAACTTTCGCATTCAAATCACCCATAACCATTATAATGTCACCTTTAGGTGTTCTGCTCTGAACGGCGTTTAGTTCTTCGTAGAAGGAGTCTTTTGCCAAGACATTGTCGGGTTCAGTAGGGGCATAACATTGTATTATTGAGATGTTCCTTATTTTGGTCCGGAACCTGGCGGTCAAGACCCTGTCAGAGACCGGTTCCCAGGATAAGAGACAGTTTCGCGCGGCTCTGGTTAAAAGCAGCCCCACACCTGACTCACGACGACTACCGGTAGCTTTTCCGGAGTACAACATTACAGTGCTGCCCGTTGGAGAGATGAATTCTCCGCTGTTCCACCATCTTATCTCACTAACTCCTAAGATATTTAATTTGTACCTCAGAAATTCACTCTCTAATTGAAGAAATCGTGCGTTCTGGGGACCTTCTGATCCATTGTCCAGGAGAGTACGCACATTCCAGAATCCAATCTTTGTCATTGTACGATAGCTAAAAGTCGTAACCGTTGAGTCAGTCCTTATCCGAGGCATAGTTGACGTTTCGTTAGCATATAAAGATTTCGGATAGTGCAAGTTGCTGGCATACACATCCTGTCCTTTGATTGTCGGTTTTAATGACAGGCCCTCAAAGGGAAAGGCCGTGGTATTTTTTTTCACACCCCACACCACAGGGGTACCTCAATCAAATCATCGCACCGCCATCACTGGCGGCTTGACGTTGGTTGGCAATGGTCTGTGACCACTGCCGTTCCAGGGGGCGCCCACGCGGAGGACTATGGAAGAGGAGTTTTTGCCCCCCTCATACAAGAAAAACTGCACAGCATACTTTTGACGTGACCACGTCTATGGGGAGTGTGTCGGACGGTGGTGGAATTCAAAACGAATTGAATTGAAACAGGAAATACGGGTGTCGTTTGAGTCGAGTTGATGAGGCCAATGCACTAGAGTACTATTGAAGGTGCTTTTAACCCGATGGTGTTGACAACACTTTTTTTTAAAGCACGGCTAATCTTTGCTGGGAGAAACTAGTAGGGAGTTGTTATGGTATCTGATGTCGAGTCTGAAGTCAAAATTGCAACAAAATAAAATTAAAACCAAATGAGGATCCTGAACGGTAACACTTTTTCAAAAATACGGCCAATTTTGCTGGAATAGCAGGGGTTTTAAAATTGCAAAAAAAAAAAAAAAAACAAAATGGGGATCCAGAATGGCAATCTTCTTCCTAACACGCCCAATCCTGCTGGAAGAAAGTAGTAGGGACTCGTTTGGGTCGCTGATGACGAATCTGAAGTCGAAATTGTAAAAAAAAAAAACTAGATCAAAATAAACAAAATATGAGATCCAGAATAGCAACATTTTTTCTCAACAACATGTCATTCTTGCTAGAAAACAAACTGGGAGGGGCTTTTTGGGTTGCTGATTGAAGTCAAAGTTGCATAAAGATTAGATTAGATTAGATGGAGGGCAGTTGTCCCAGAGGGCCAACAAGCACTGCGACCCGGAAGTCTATTGTGCTACACCCTGAAGTCTACGCAGATTAGTGATCTGACTAATTCTCGAGACCAATCATCCCAACAAATCTGCTCAACTGTTCGAATGTTAGTGAGGCAATCGTTTCCGCTTCAGGGAATGCATCGCCGAAGCACTTCAAGCGTCGGAGATGAAGTGCATCACAGTCACAGAGAATGTGCTGGGAAGTCTCATCTTCGCTCTCACAGAAGCGACAGCTTGGGTCAGAGACAATTCCCATTCTATGCAGATGACCCCTCAGGGTAAAGTGACCCGTAAGGAGCCCACAAATAGTTCTAACCCGGTTTCTGCGTAGTCTCAGCAGTTCGTGGGTACGGTTGCGTGAGTGGCCAGCTATAAACAGCTTGGCCTGTCTAAGACCAGGGGTATTATCCCAGTGCGCGATGGTTACTGAGTGTTCCCATTCCCTGATGTGCCGTCTTGCACTACACAAGGGAATTCCACAGTATGGCTCCGGACCGACGAGTGGGGTTGCAGATGCTCCCCTGGCCAACTCGTCCGCTGTTTCGTTTCCTGGGATACCAGCGTGTCCGGGGACCCAGTAAATGGTAACCTTATTTACGGAGCCTAATTTCTGCAGGGCTTCACGACCACTAAGCACCACTTTCGACGAGACGGAGAAGTTACTTAGTGCTTTGATCGCCGCCTGGCTGTCAGTGAAGATTGCAATATTCCTGCCTTGGTATCCAGCTGCTAAGCATGTGTTCGCACAAGTCTCGATTGCGTGAACTTCCGCCTGAAATACCGTGGGCGTGGCGTACTTTCCCATTGGAATGGATATCTTGTGAGACGGACCTACGACGCCCGCCCCTGTACCATCTTCGGTTTTAGATCCATCTGTGTACCACGTAACAACGTTTGAGGGGAGAGTGTCGAGCTTCAGATTCCAATCCTCTCTGCTCCATATCTCGGTTGAGAATGGAATTTTAAAGCAAAGCTCCCTAGCCAAATGGTCTGATGGCATACTAAGTACATGGTCCTCATTTACCCAGTTGGTCTGCTCAGGGTTTAGTTTGAGGAAATTCTGGCAAGCTTTTAGTCTTGCTACTGCTATTTTTGCCTCCGCCTTTATATGAATGTGAAGCGGCGGAAGGTCGAGTAGCGCTTCAAGAGCTACAGTCGGGCAGCTGCGGATAGCCCCCGTGGCTGTGAGACATGCTAGTCTCTGAATCTTACCCAGTTTGGTTTTGCCATCTTTGGTGGTTGATTTTTTTCACCAAACAACAGCTCCATATTCAACAATTGGTCTGACAATCGCCTTATAGATCCAAAGGATTATGCGAGGGCTTGTTCCCCAAGTCTTACCCGCAAACTGCCTACAAACCCATAGGGCCTTAATGGCTTTGTCCGATATTGTCTGTAGGTGTTCCGACCAGAGTCATTTCCTGTCTAGAGTAACACCGAGGTATTTGGCGGAATCCGCCAGGAGCACTGGAGAGTTGTATATTGTAGGACATTTCATTTGTCTGGGATTTCTTTTCTTCGAAAAGGGGACAACAACTGCCTTAGCCGGATTGACTCGAAGGCCGTTGTCATTGCACCATTTTTGTACTGTGTTTAATGCCGATTGAAGAATTTCCGTTAGGACTTCTTCAAACTTTCCTCTAACAGTTATGACCAGGTCATCGGCATATCCCTGAGTTGAATATCCCATCTTTGTAAGCTTCCACAGTAAGCTGTCTACTACGATGCACCACAAGAGAGGAGATAGTACCCCTCCTTGCGGGCATCCTCGAGTGACGTTTGCTGTTAAAGTGCAGTCTCCTATCTCTGTGATGACCTTTCTGGATGATAGCATCCTTTTTATCCATAGTGCCGTCGTTTCATCCGCTCCCTTTGCTCTAAGCGCAGAGTCAATGGAAGAGAAAGATGTGTTGTCGAAAGCACCTTCGATATCCAAAAAGGCACAAACTGCCGTCTCCTTTATTGCCAGGGTGGCCTCAATTTCTCCAACTAAACAGTGTAGAGCAGTTTCAGTCGACTCACCTGACTGGTAAGCAAACTGTTTACAGTGTAGCGGGAATTTTGTGAGAAGTGTAGACCATCAAGGATTTTCTCCATAGACTTGAGCATAAAGGAGGTCAGGCTGATAGGCCTATATGATTTGGGGTCATCTTTGGGACGATTGCCCATTTTTGGGATGAAGACTACTTTAACCGATCTCCAGGAATCTGGGATATAACCTAAAGCAAAGCTACCTCTGAATATACTTAGGAGGTAGGGGATTAGTATATCCTTTCCTTTCTGTAGCAGAGCGGGAAAGATTCCATCCGTACTAGACGATTTATATGGGTCAAAAGAGTCAATGGCCCATTTTAATTTATTGTAAGTGAAGATATTTTTGGCAATACTCCAGTCGGCGCGGGATGCCTCGTAGCGCACCCCCATGTCGACCGAGTAGCTGTTATCTTCATCTAGACTGACGCACCCAGGAAAATGGGTCTCAAGAAGCAAATTACCTGTGCTCTCGGCATCCTGTGTGATGCTGCCATCTTGTCTTCTTAGGGTGTTGACTTGGTTGGTGCCTTTTTTTAGCCAGAACACGATGTAGTCTGGCAGCCTTGTTGGTATTATCTACACCTTCGCAGAACCTAACCCAACAGCGTTTCTTGGCACTGCGGACACCTTTGTTGTAGAGTGTAAGCGAGGCTCGGTACTGTTCCCACTCACCAGTACGCTTAGCTCTATTGAAAAGTCTTCTAGTGCTTTTGCGTAACGCAGAGAGTTCGGAGCTCCACCATGGAACGCCTCTAGAGTCAGTAGAGCTACTTAGAGGGCAATTTTCTTCATAGGAGGATGTGATTGCCTCCGATACGTTGGATACCAAGGAATCTAAGCTGAGCCACCCTGAGACTTTATTGTCTACCAGATCGAGTTTCTCACGCAGAGAGACCGAATATCCTTCCCAGTCAGTGCGTTTGGGAATCCTTCTGCTTGTTTTGGCTAGGTTTAATGCTGCTATGTTAAAACAAATGTGCCTGTGATCGGACAGAGATGGCTCATCCGAGACATGCCAATTCTGTATTCGATTTGAGATGTTGTAAGTCCCAAACGTAATGTCAAGGACCTCGCGCCTGTTTCTAGTGACAAAAGTAGGGCTGTCTCCTCTATTAAAAATGTTTAGATCTAGACTAGTAATAAGTTCTAAAGGTACTCACCTCGGCGGTTTGTGTCAGTACTGCCCCAGATTGCGTGATGGGCATTCGCATCACAGCCGATCAGTAGGGGCAGTTTTCTTCCCCTGCAGTAATCGGCGAGCCTACGTATTTCTGAAGATGGTATGTCAGTATCACCGGGAAGGTAGGCCGATGCGATGACAAGTCCTGGTTTTTTACTGCCATCGGTCGATCCAATAACTACTGCCACTAGATCACAGCTAGTGAAGTCTGTAAGGCAGATATGTTTTATGGTGTTCTTTAAGATGATACAGGCTCTTGGTCGGGTGGAACCAGAGTCGTAAATTAAGGTAGTGTTACTTACTCTTAGGCCTTTAATTATTAAGTTGCATAAAACAAAATGGGGGATCTAGAATGGAGTCTGAAGACTAAATTGCAACAAAATAAAATTAAAACAAAAAGCAAATCCTGAACAGCAAGACTTTTTTCAAAAACACGGCCAATTTTGCTGGGAAAAATAGTAATTCTGACATCTAAACTTGATGTCTTAAGAACTGTAAATAGAGCGAATTTAGTTCTTCTTTTAAATTAACATGTTTGCTCTTCTTTTCTTTCTTTTTTTAGGTAAAACGGGATATGGTAGCAATTAAACATGAGTTAGATACTGTACAGCAAGTTAAAGAAGAAATCGAAGAGCTACGAGAGTATGTGGATCGCCTGGAAGAACACACGCACAGGAGAAAATTACGATTATTAGAACAAGTTTGTGTGAAATTTTCTAAATTTTTCACCAGAAATTGTTGCTTTCTTATTTATATTCATTTATTTTGTAAATAAAGTTTCTCAATAGTTTTATTTTGTATGTATACTTTTTGGAATAAATCGATTTTTTTCTTAACTTTTTGCATTTTATTTATTAATTATTCTTAATATGAAAATATTTAATAAAAAGAAAATATATTGTCTTTGCGTACAATATGTAATATTATCGATGTTTTATGGATTTTCTTTTAAATTTGTTTGTTTATTCAATTATTTTATATTGTTGTTTGATTCCTTCCATTGGCCGCATATTGACAGAAAACACACGAACGCTATCCAATATGCGGAGAAAACCTTACATTTCAATCGATATTTTTGTGCTTCCTACATTTTTTGTAAACATTTCAGTTAATTTTGTGGAATCTAATCGTCTGTACTACTTCCATTTATTTTGCAGGGTCTTACGTTTTTCTTAACGTATGCAATATTTGCTGCTGTGCTGGGTATGTTACAGTTTGGCTACAATACAGGTGTGATAAATGCTCCCGAAAAGAATATCGAAAATTTCATGAAAGATGTGTATAAGAATCGTTATGGCGAAGATATCAGCGAAGAGTTCATACAACAGCTCTACTCGGTGGCAGTATCGATATTTGCCATCGGCGGTATGTTGGGTGGATTCAGTGGCGGTTGGATGGCCAACCGATTTGGAAGGTGAGTACCAATTAAATCCATTGAAAGAAAAAACCAGGCCGAAGCTTGGCTTCGGCCCGGAGTCCGAAGCGTATATACCCTAGTCTAGCCATAAATACTGTTACAAACTTTTTGAAGCACTGTTCAATAAAAGAGGTGTTATATGTTAAGAAATCATTGTTTATTTATTAAATGCATTGTCAACAACGGAAATTGCAACAAGTTATTCGAAGTGATTGCCTTTTGCCTTTACACAAGCCTTTAATCGAGCTGGCCACTTATCTATGGAAGCACGCACGACTTCAATCGGAAAGTTGGCGACTGCATGTGTAAGAGACTTCTTTAAGGATTCGATATTAGAATGTCTTTTAGAGCACGTCATTTGCTCTAAGACAGACCATAATTCGTAATCCAGCGGATTCAGGTCTGGGCTAGAGGAAGGCCAATCTTCAGCTTTAATAAAATCTGGAACATTTTCTTCAAGCCATTTTTGGGTTGACTTCGCCTTATGACCTGGTGCAGAATCTTGCTGGAAACTCCAAGGCTGATTTTTGAATAATGACGTGTTGAGAGGTTTCACTACGCTTTCAAGGACACTTTCTTGATAAATTTTGGCAGACGTTTTGACGCCCTTCTCACAAAAATGCAACTTTGTCCCCCCGTTGTAGCTAACACCCCATTAAACCATTACTGAGACTGGATGATGACCTCTTTGAACCTTTTGGGCAACTTGAGAAGCTTCTCTGGCACTGCGAGCATAAACCCTATCGTTTTGTTTATTAAATGTTTCTTCGACAGTTAAAATTTTTTCGTCCGTAAACAAAATTTTACGGTGTTCTTGGTTTGCGTACCGGCAAAGTAATCGTTTTGATTTTTCCACTCTATTTTTTTTTAACGAATCTGTTAGTAAATGCCCGGTAGATCTACGATAAGCACCCAACCCCAAGTCACTTTTGATGATACGTGAAATTGTTCTTTGGGGTATTTTCATCTCACGCGATAAAAATTTTTGTTTCCGAAGGGGATTACGGCGAATTCTCTCGCGCACGGCTTTAACCGCTTGAGGTGTTCGAGTAGTTCGCGGACGGCCACTTCTTTCACGGTCACTTACTCCAGACGTATCATTAAATCTTTCAATAGCCCGATATACAAACATTCGGCTTATACCAAGGGTATGCAGAGTCTTAAAAATATCACTTGGTTGCATTCCTACTTTATGAACTGCAATCACAGCAATTCTATTTTCTTTGTCACCCCAACCCATGTTCACTACACTAAAAATTAAACTCAAATGATGACAAATGCATCAAGCACAAGCGTACTATAGCGATTAGCTCAATTTTTAAGAAAGGCAATATAACGGTTCCTTTCTGCAGGGTTGCCAAACCTTGTAACAATATTTATGGCTAGACTATACAGACCTAGTGGTGATAACAAAAGTACCAATAGGCAACGACTATATCCATCAAACGTGAGTTTCTTATATGGCCAGCTTATAGGGAAGGTTGGCACTCATTCAGAGGGATCTTGATCATTCTCAAAATCAACTAACTAACCCATTCTACAAATATTTGTCGAATTTTTCAAGTCGCTAGCTTCATTCCATTGAAAGTTATTGCTTATTTGAAGTCTCACTTGTAGGGGAGGTAGAGGTTTCTTTTGTCGAAGCTTGTGCATTTTTAATTACAACAAAAAACTTCAAGTCGCTAGCTTAATTTTACCGAAACTTATCACTTATTTATAGTTTTATTTGTAAGGGAGGTAGGGGTCCTTGGGTTGGATCTTGCCCATTATTGGCACCAACTAATTAGATCACCCTACAAACATTTAAACAAAATTTAAAGTCTCTAGCTTCACTATCGAAAGTTATCGCTTCTTTGACGTTTCATTTGTAGGGGAAGTAGGGGTTTCGTTGGTCGGATTTTACGTATTTTCAATATTAGCCAACTGGATCTTACTACAAACATTTGACCAAAATTTCAAGTCGCTAGCTTTATTTGGTAGTAAGTTATCGCTTATTTTAAGTTTCATTTGTAGGGGAGGTAGGCGTTCCTTAGGTCAGATCTAACCCATCTTTAACACCAGCTAATTTAATCTCATTTCAAACATTTGACCAAAATTTCAAGCCGCTGGGTTCATTTTGTCAAAAGCTATCGCTTATTTGATGTTCCATTTGTAGGGGAGGTAGGGGTTACTTGTGTCGGATCTTGCCGATTTTCAATGCCAACCAAGTAGATCTTACTAGCAACATTCTAATAAATTTTCAACTTGCTAGTGTCATTATATCGAAAGTTATCGTAATAAAAGTAATATTTAATTTTTTGAAATTTGTGGGGGAGGTAGGCGTTCCTTTGATTTGATTACGCCCAACTTACTAGAACTGAAGCAACTTTTCACCTCAGGGTCACATGCCAAAAATCAGCTATCTATGTCAATTGGTTTAAGAGTTATGGACAAAAAACCTGAAAAGTAGGGTAGTACGGGGCTCTTTGTAAGAAAATTACCGTTAGTTTTCAACTGATCGATTTAATTTTCCCAGGGGAGTATAAGACTACCCTCACAAGCAATCTACCAAAGCTAAAGCTTTTCATGTTTATTTAATCGGGAGTTAAAAATACATTTAATTATTTTACATATGTAGGGGAGGTAGGCGTTCTTCTGGCCTGATCATGCCCATTTTCAATACCAACCAACTAGATCATACTTCCAACATCTGACCAAAATTTCAAGCCCCCAGCTTCATTCTATCGAAAGTTATCGTGCGAACGGACAGACAGACGGACAGACAGACAGACAGACAGACATGGCTAAATCGAATCAGTAGGTGACCCTGATCATTTATATATATACATTGCTATACCTCCGGAGGCTCCTTTAAGGTGTTACATATTTCCGTCGTGACAAAAACAATATACCCTATACTAAAAGTCTAGGGTATAAAAACAGATAAAACGAATAAGGAAAGATGTGGGGTTAAGACTAAGTATTCAACAATTCAAACTGAAAAGGGCACAAACTAGAAGCAAAAAGAGCTGCACTGCATGGTTGGAAAACGTAGAGAAGTCCAGTCATAAAGGACATGAGTGTAATGATATCCTATTGAGAGGGCTTATGGTTGTTGTTCATTATCGTCTACTTGTCACTTGTTGGTTAGAACATTCAATTAAGGCGCAAGTTTAATTTTGTTTTATTTCTTTACAGAAAGGGTGGACTATTACTAAACAACGTTCTGGGTATATCAGGTGCTTGCTTAATGGGCATTACGAAAATGTCTCATTCCTACGAAATATTATTCCTCGGACGATTTATTATAGGAGTTAATTGCGGTAATTTTTCCTCCTGTAATACTATTCTTAACTACCCAAAATGACAAACATTCAAAATCGAAATAAATTGCCAGGATCATGTCTGAATGTATTCACCCTCTCTTGTTTCTTTTTAGGTTTAAATACATCTTTAGTTCCAATGTACATCTCTGAAATAGCCCCATTAAATCTTAGAGGTGGACTTGGAACAGTGAATCAATTGGCTGTGACCGTAGGTTTATTATTATCCCAAGTATTGGGCATCGAGCAAATTCTAGGAACCAATGAAGGATGGCCAGTTTTACTTGGTCTCGCAATATGTCCAGCTATTTTACAATTAATACTTTTGCCCGTATGCCCGGAATCCCCGCGATATCTTTTAATAACAAAACAATGGGAAGAGGAGGCACGAAAAGGTACATGCACACTTTGATATTTTTTGATCCCGAACAGGACATCATTCATTGTCTGTTCTTAGCTCTTCGCCGATTGCGAGCATCAAATCAAGTGGAGGAGGATATTGAGGAGATGCGAGCCGAGGAGCGGGCCCAACAGGCCGAAAGTCATATATCAACGATGGAGCTAATTTGCTCGCCCACACTGCGGGCGCCACTTATTATCGGAATTGTAATGCAACTTAGTCAACAGTTTAGCGGTATCAACGCGGTATTTTATTATTCAACGTCACTTTTTATGAGTTCCGGTTTGACGGAAGAAAGCGCAAAATTTGCTACAATTGGCATCGGTGCTATTATGGTTTGGATCAAAACATGTTTTCTGATATCAATCCTTGGCTTTAATGCGTATCCTTTTTTCACCCGGCAGGTTGTAATGACATTAGTTTCTATTCCACTTATGGATCGAACTGGACGACGCACACTTCACCTGTACGGATTGGGTGGAATGTTCATCTTTTCGATATTCATTACGATCTCGTTCCTGATAAAGGCAAGTACACTTATTGCAATTTCCTTGAGAAAATATTCTGTACGGTGAAATGTCGATAATGGGCCGTTAATCGACACTGGGTTTGTATGATATATAAATCATCTATGTTCGAGATGTGCGTTAGTTATTTGTGTTTCCTATAAATGCTTGTTTCTTTTCTTTTTTTTTGTAGTTAACAATTTCATGGTAATCGGCTGTAATTGTAGGAAATCGCAATGTAAGATAGGGAAAATATGATCCTAGTGCTTTTATGAAAATTTTCTGTATTTTTCACGCATAAGGTTTCGTCCACCGATGGATTGTACTTATCAGCTTCCGATGAGTACAATCCATGGGGGACGAAACCAGAAGATTGATGAGGAATTGGCTTAATTCTGATTATTTGTTGGTGTAGTCAGTAGCTAAGCTAAGTCATTGTGAATGACCCACCCCACTCCATTTTTTGAAGACAGTAAGACTTTCACACACCCCATTAATATATGAATTAAGAATTGCAAAAAAATGCAAATTGTTTAGGCTAGGTTAGATGGGTTGCCTTCAAGCAAGGCGCACATAGATCACAGCTGAGTCCGTTGTGATACCCCCTAGATACAGAAAACCTGAGCTTATCTCAATCGTTAAATCAGCTAGAGCTGGAAATGAAGCGATTAAGACGACATACACTAACTGTGAACATCCTCCACCAGACAGACAAAAGCGCATAATCCGAAGGAGGACTCATAACCGAACTGCAGGCAACATACCTGTCTTCACTACGGACGAAGTGGCTGCAGCAATCAGGAAAGCGAAGAACTCGAAAGCCTTGGGACCCGATGGAATCTCAATGACAATGCTTAAACATCTCGACGCACCAGCTATCGAATACCTCACGGCCACATTCAATCTATCCATCACATCACTGATCGTTCCGGAACTCTGGAAGAAAGGGAGAATAATCCCAATCTTGAAACCTGGGAAAAAAGCGACACTCGGCGAGTCCTATCGTCCCATCACACTTTTATCACCAGTTGCCAAAACGCTCGAAGCATTGATTCACCCTGTTGTTGCGGCCCGCATCAGGCTTGCAAACCACCAGCACGGCTTCAGAACAGAAGGATGCATAGTACGACGACGACCCTGGATGCTATTACAACTCGCATCCACAATGGCCTCAACCAACCTCGTCCATGTCACAGAACAATTCTGGTGGCACTTGACCTGTCGAAAGCCTTCGACACAGTCAGCCACTCACCACTTCTGTTCGACCTTTACAATACATCTCTTCCAACGCATATCACAAAATGGATTGCCAACTACCTCGCGGGCAGGCAGTCCTACACCGAATTCAGGAGCAAAAAATCGAAGCAAAGGAAGATCAAACAAGGTGTGCCACAAGGAGGAGTTTGGTCTCCTTCCTTGTTCAACCTTTACCTATCTGAAATTCCAACCCCACCTCAAGGAATCGAAATTATCTCCTATGCAGACGACTGCTCCATCCTGGCAACAGGGAGCGACGATATCACGGAAATGTGTGAGCGATTAAATGCTTACCTGGAACAGCTTAACTCCTTCTTCACCGGCAAGAATTTAATCGTATCCACGCCCAAATCCTCGGCAACATTATTCACCACCTGGAAGAAGGAAGTCAAGATGCAACTTGAGATCTCAATTGGCAACCAACTCATTCCGACCGTGAACCATCCTAAAATTCTAGGAGTAACCCTGGACAGTATGACCACGTCATCCCCCCCACGCTTCAACAATGTGTAACAAGATGCACGGAAGGAATAAGATCCTTAAAGCCTTGGCCGGTAGCACCTGATAAAAAGACCCTACTGGTCACATACAAAGCAGTGGGAAGGTCTGTAGCCAACTATGCGGCTCCAGTGTGGTCACAGAATCTCTGTGACACACAATGGAATAACATCCAGGCCTGCCAAAACGCCGCCCTCCGTACTGTAACAGGCTGTCTTCTGATGTCTTCCCAGGACCATCTACCTGTCTCGCATTGATCGGGATGTCACGAACACTAGCCCCGCCTGCAATGGTACACCTCACGATGTAGACCACATTTTCAGATGCCCAGCTGCACCCACACACCTGACTCCTAGATCGCTGTGGGAGAACCCCGTAGAGGCCGCTACCTTCCTATCACTCAACACCGAGGAAGACGAAGAACTACACAACATGTAACACACTCACACAACGAACTTCTGACCGTGGCTCCAACAACAACATACACTAGCTGCCTTTACGTCGTCCAGATCGACAAAAAAGTAGGACTCAAGGATGTTCGGGCGTAATGTCATAGCTTCTAGGGACATTACCATTTTCACGGATAGTCAGCCAGCGATTAAATCCCTTGAGTCTGTGATTACAAACTCAAAGATTATTGCCGCATGCCGCACCTGTCTCCTGGAGATGGGCAATTTTTTTAACATATCCCTTTGTTGGACTCCGGCCCATAGTGGCTTTGACGGAAACTGCAAAGCGGACGAACTATCTAGAAGAAGCTCTAATGAGGGGACCGGGTTTAGTCATCGCCATCTCGGGTGGTTTTTATCAGCCTGTAAAATGATGGTAAATGCTGACGCGTAGTGGAGTAATGGTAGCACTTTTATGGTTACTAGCCAACTTCGGCCTAGGATCGATTCTAAACGCACTGCGGAGCTGCTGGCGGTGAATATACGAAACCTACGAACTCTTGTGGGGATGATTACAGGGCACTGCTCGATCGGCGAACATGCTAGGAGATTGGCTTCCAAACAATAGAGTATCTTTCATCTGCTATGTGGCTCTCATGCCCTGGCTAAAAGAAGAAGGATAACCTTGGGGACTTTCCATTTTGACGAGCTGGACGACCTTAATGATGTTAGCATCAGCCAGCTCCATTGTAGGTAGGACTCGCGTTGTGGAGTCGATGGTGGTATCACAAAGGACTCAGTGGTGGTCTATGTGTGCTGTGTGTATCACACCCTTTTAACCTAACCTAACAACCTACCCTCCAGTTTTTTACTCGATGTATTATATCATCACAGACAAGAGAGATATCCAGGACTTCCTGTCTTTCCTTGTGATGAATGTTGGCTCACAACCCACATTGCAAAGAAGCAGGTTTGTTGCGATAATGTATTCAAATACCAGCTCCCCACGAGCGTTCATATCGGTGCTGCCCCATACAGTATGGTGGGCATTTGCGTCACATCCCAGTATGAAATTAATTTTTTTCGTCTTGGCGGCTTTGATGGCTTCCCGTAGACGCTCAGACGGCAAAACCCCTGTCTGATCCTATGATATGCTGAAACTATCCAGAACCGGCTAAGTAATCCTTCCAGGCTAACCAGAACTGTATCTTCTTCGCTGTAGGCGTCCACCAAGAAAGCGTTGTGTATTTTTTTTTATCATGATACATGATCTCGGTTTACCAAGATCATTGACGTAGAAAATATAACAATTAGGGGACCTTAGACCCCGTACGCGATTATTAACGACCCATGGCTCTTGGATCAAATTTATATCCTCATCACTGCGGGCGGGGCGATACATTGCGATTTCCTCCAACTCTAAAAAACTATCCCGTCTGAGCATGATGTTTGTAAATAATTGGCGATACATTTTTAAACATGTAAAGTAGATATTAACATACTCGTAATACATTATTAGATATTGGTGTTTTTATATAAAAAAATTTAGAGTTAACTCGAAAGCCTTAAACTCAAATTATGTAAATGATGTAAATAGTAAGTATTTGTATTAGAACTACATACACATTACGTTCCTATAATGAGAACTATCTACGGACCGATATTATACAAAATATTACAATTTGTATGTACACGTCATTATGTTATTCATATAATTTTATGTTAAATGTTTTTAAATATTCAAAAATTTGTAAAAAAAAAAGAAACTTCAATGTGTTCATTTTTTGGCATTTTTATGTATCTAATTCACCTTTGCACGTTTGAAACAAAGAAATGCTTTCATGCTTTCAAGCTTTCATAGTTAATAATTATTTGTTAATTTATAATAGAAAACATGTTTTCATTGAATTTTTTAAACGTTGGTGTTATTGCTTTATATGTTGCTTTTTTTAAAATTCACTTATTAGGTTAAGGTGCTGAATGAATGAATTTTTGTTTATGCAAAGATATAGGTTATAAATGAATTGAAAAATATATGTGAAAAGGGATAATCTGTCAATAATCAACTGACCAGATTTTAATAAATTAATTAAATTATTTGGGAAAAATTCAAATAGAGAAACTCATTCATTCAGCTTGTCTGTCAGCCCCTGTACTCATAAATATCTCTCGATTTGTTAGGCTTTTAACCCCTGCGGCTATAACAAACCACTTTCTAAACACATTCTAATTCTCAAACAATCAACAATCTTAATTCGACATTTAGATCAACTAATCAATGTCATATAGACGAGTACTTCATAATTTCACCGACAAATTCAAAAGGGTTTTTTGTCATCGAAGATTTTTTTGAATTTGCTGAAAATTGTTCTTTTGTATAAAACCACATATAAAGGAAAAAATAATTTTTGAAAATTTTCCGGAAAGGGATAAAATTTTGCTTTTGTTATTGTCAAACTCACAACTAAAAACACGCTTTATTTATTTATTTATTTTTTTTTTTTTTTTTTTCATTTGGTGCTTCTGTTTATCTTTGGGTTTAGGTTAATTTTTGGTCGTTGTTTTTGTACTTTGTGTATGTTTTTTTTTATTATATGATTCAATCTTACGAGTACACAAGTTTTTTCTGTGATTTTTTTCTGTACTTTTAATTATGAATTAATTTCGTTCTTTTTAAATTGACTACGAAAAAAATTAAGTTTTTATTCCGCTCTCTCTCTCTCACTCTCTTTCTCTCTAATTTTCATTGACCCCGTGAAAAGTCAAGATACTGACCGGTATGTGTATCAACTAAACAGATACACAATGATCCTATAATGGGTCTAGCATTTGATTTTTTTTGCAACAATAGCATTTTATGGCAAATACTTAAGTATTTATCAATATTTCAAGTCGAAGTTATCGCATTTACAAGACATCATCATCATTTTTGTTTTGCACTGTGATATCCGAGTTTAGATTCAAAAATGTGACTCACGGAATTCGATAGCTTCCATTGTATTGTCACGATATCTGAGGTAAAATGTACAGCTTCGAATAGAATACAATATACGTGCCGAAAAAAAATCATAATACGAGTAATTTCAATATTTGAATTGTCTATTTTTCTTTTTTGATTTGTTTTGACACGGTTTCCTTGTGTTTTCCTAGATGAGTCGTTAGTCACACCGTTTTAGTCTTCACAGTACACTTCTCACATCTCACATAATATTGACCGGAATATAAAGCAGTAGAACACTGCGTGCTTCAGCGAACACATGTTGATCACTTTTGAACTGGCATTTTTTTTGATAAATATATTTTTTTTCGTATTAATTTAGGTTGCCCGCATATAGCGTGGCATCGGCGTGTTTTTTGTCGACGGGTTGCGTCTTTGTTTTGTTCAGTAGAAACGGTTACTTTGTTCAGAAAAAATTAAATGCTGTCAGTTTGTCAGATACTCGGCTACTCCTGAGAAATGTTCGCCCATTCGTCCTTGTCGCGCTTGTTATAGCTCTCGCACGGTGTGATGATGATTGGGTCCTGATGCGTTGCCCCAGCTGGTCCCATAAATATTCTGTGAAATTTCAATCTGGGCTGCACACTGGCCAGTGGAGATTGTCGATATTAATTCCCGCAGTGTGTTTGCAGTATAAGCGCGGGCTCTATCTTGCATCAAAATGAAATCCCGTCCATCAACACGTAGTTTTCCAGTAACATGAAGGATTAGCGCTTCGTTTAGGTAATCTGAAAATCTTCCCCTCCGGATCTGAATACTTTTCAGATACGGAGGGGAATATTTTCAAGTCCTAAAACTGGCAGTTGGCGGTACATATTTGACCAGAGGGAAAAGCATATGAAGGAGAAATCGACAGATTCGTGATATTTAATCAGAGTTCGCCAAAACACACCCATTATGATCCCTTCTTCTTCTTCGTTTTCATGGATAATTCTATTGCATACATTGTGGCGAAGTTCAGGGAAAATACCAAGATTTGATACAAGATTAATTTGAGATCTTGTTCGAAATCTATCTATAAATCTTCATAAATGTATGGTGAACTAATAGTATGTGCACACTAGCCTCCTTAATCTTGATAGATTTGCAAATCCCGAAACCCATGCACACCATCCCTTCTTCTTCCGCCACCAAGATTAAGTACATTCTTTTCACCAGAACATACCTCGTAGAGTGTGGTGAAAAGGTAAAGCATATATACAGGCGATAAAAGAATATTTTAACAAGATTTCAGCAAGATTTGTTTTAAATCTCGGTCGAAATCTAGTTTAATAAATGTATGATAAATCTTAGAGATTTGAGGGTAGATTTGCTTAAATCTCGAGATTTATGCAAATCTCCTGCAGTGTGCATCATCATCATCGTGGCGCGACAGCCTGACGTCGGGCCTTGGCCGCCTGGATCATTATCCTCCAATTATCTCGGTCACGTGACCGCGTCCTCCAATTTTGGGAGCCCAGCAGCTGCGCGGCGTCCACACCTACTGAGCTCTCCCAACGAGATCTCGGTCGTCCTCGCAGTCTCACTCCGTCGACTCGTTCTGCATTCATTACTCTCTTAGGCATGCGATCATCGTCCATTCTTTGTACATGCCCTGCCCATTGAAGTCGTTGTAGTTTGACGATTTTCGAGACTTGCAGCTCATCGTACATTTCATACAACTCATGGTTGTACCGGATGCGCCATCCATCTCGATCGCAAACAGCCCCGAAAATTCGCCGTAGAACCTTACGTTCAAAAGTGTCTAGCATGTTTTCGGAGGCTTGAGTTAGGGTCCATGCTTCGCAGCCATAGCATAGCACTGGTCGTATAATGGTTTTGTACACGCGGAGCTTCGTGTTTCTGTGCACATGTTTCGATTTCATTATGGGGAGAACCGAGAAAAGAGTCTTATTAGCTAACTGTATCCGTCGCTTGATTTCGTCAGTTTCGTTGGCGTCCCTTGACAGGTTGCAACCCAGGTAGATGAAGTTGTTCACGAACTCGATGTTGAGGTCCCCCACGTTGATGCTCGGTTGTGCAGGTGTCCTTGTCACCGATTGTATCATTATTTTAGTTTTACCCTCGTTAATACGTAATCCAACTTCCTTTGCAGCGGTATCGAGCGTATGCAGAAGTTCTTCTGCGTCAGAGAATCTTCGGGACATGATGTTGATGTCGTCGGCGTACGCTGCTAATTGTGTCGACTTGATGAGCAGCGTCTTGCTGTTGTCCATATTCATGGCCCGAATAACGTATTCCAGTGCTAGGTTGAAGAGCGTCGGTGCCAGTCCATCGCCCTGTTTCAAACCAGTTCGTGTTTCAAATAGATCAGTAAGTCTATTCTGGATCCTGACTTGTGAGACGGAGTTGGTCATCGTCATCTTTGTCAGTCGCACTAATTTTGCTGGTATACCAAATTGCAGCATGATGTTGTACAGTACTCCACGATCGATACTGTCGTATGCCTGCTTGAAGTCGACAAAGATTTGGTATACGTTTACGTTGTATTCCCAGCACCTCTGGAGTATCAGTTTGACTGAGAAGAGCTGATCGGTTGTGGAGCGACCAGGTCTGAAACCGCTTTGATATTCGCCAATGACTCGTTCTGCGTACGGTTTTATTCTATTTTCCAGAATTTTCGTCAAAATTTTATAGGACGTACAAACTAGTGAGATGCCCCTGTAATTCTCACACCGCAATTTATCTCCCTTTTTATGGATTGGACAGATGATGCTTCTGCGCCAATCGTCTGGGATCTCCTCGTTCTCCCATACTCGCAGGAGTAATTGATGTATGGCATCAACTAGACTCGTTCCACCGAATCTTAGCAGTTCAGCTGGGATCTCGTCAGCGCCCGGCGCTTTATTTCGTTTTAGTGACCGCAACGCGAGACCAACTTCCTCTACTGTCGGGGGTTGAATGGGTGGGCCTAGATCAACAATATCATCGAGAGCTTCCTGTGTGGGGATTTTAGATGGTCGGTTTAGAAGCTCTTCAAAATAAGAGGCCCATCGTTTGTTAATACCATCGGTGTCGCTGATGATGTTTCCATCCTTGTCCTTACAAAGGCTAGTCCTGGGTTGGTAGCCGTTCTTGATTGTATTTACTAGTTTGTACGCTTGTCTGGTGTTCCTATTAGCTAAGTTTTCGTTTATGTTCAGCAACTGCTCGTCAAAGTATTTACGTTTCTTACGTCGAATTATTCTATTCGATATTCGCCGTAGCTCGTCATATTTTTCTCTTCTGGCTCTGGTTCCTCGTTGAATCCATTGTCTGTAGGCCTCGTTTTTCGCGTCAAGTGAATTTTTGCATTCTTCGTCGAACCAGTCATTTCGCGCTCGCCGGGCTTTATATCCCACGACCTTCTCTGCGACATCCTTGATGGTACCCTTGAGTTCTTCCCAGAACCCATGGACGCCTGTGTTGCTGATGTTGTGTAGCATAGGTGATAGTTTTTCCTCAAGGGCGGTAGTATACGCCACCGCTGTAGCATCACTCAAGAGCTTATCAACCGCAAAGATTTTGGGAGGGCTGATTCTTGACTGGTGCACTGAGGAGATTCTACATCTGTAGGTCGTCTTCTCCAAGTGATGATCTGAGTCGCAGTTTGCTCCTCGATAGGAGCGGACATCCATGACACTAGACGCCCATCTCCTGCAAATGAGGACGTGGTCAATTTGGTTGACGGTATGTGCGTCTGGAGACTTCCAGGTTTGCTTGTGAATGCGTCGATGCGGGAAACACGTAGAGCTTACGACTAGATTCCTGCTGCAGGCGAAGTCGATAAGTCGCTGGCCGTTATCGTTACATTCTTCATGGAGGCTGTGGCCTCCAGTGGTCCCCCGATGCCAACTTTCATTCCCGACTTTCGCGTTAAAGTCTCCCAGCAGCAATTTGACGTCGTTTGTTGGAAGTGAGTCGAAGAGAGTTTCATGGCGGGCGTAGAACTCGTCTTTTACTGCGTCTTCTTTAACTTCAGTGGGGGCATGCACATTGATGAGCCAGAGATTGAAGAATCGAGTCTTGATGCGAATCGCACACAGCCGTTCATTTATGGGTTTGAAGTCAGTAATATGCGGTTTGAGGTGATTGTCCACTATAAATGCTACTCCAAACTCCTTGCGGCCTGATGGTTTGCCACTTGTAAAAATTGTGTGCGATTTCTTGTCATTAATCTCGCTGCCAAGCCAATTTGTTTCCTGGACTGCAGTAATGCTCAGTTTGTACTTTTCGACCTGTTGAAGGAGGGCCTTCTCGGCCCCCGGTTTGTTCAGGGAGCGTACATTCCAGGATCCGAAAGAATAATCCTTTATTCGTTTGCGTGGTCGTCGTTGTTGATCCGTCAGTGTGCAAGGGACATACATTTTTGTACTTTTATGCGGATAATTAGGTAAGAAATGAGCGACAAAACGAACGACCGGGTCGTAGTAAGATCGTATATCAATACACATTCTCACCTAATTACATGTTTTAAAGCGCAACAAGTAACCCGATTTGTTGATGCGATGATACCCGAGTATGTATTTGTCACACTAGCAAAGCGAAGACACAACCCGTTTTGACAGAAAATACGCAAACCCAGTGCAGTATGCGGGCACCCTTAATGTTTTATGACAAAAAGACAAAAACAAGAAGAGAACAGCGAATAATAATATTTTGAAGTGCAAAATAGGATCAAAGGTCACATTCATCTCGGTTACATAAGAAAAAGAATGTTATGGAGAGAAAGGGATTCTTTTTTGAAATCTGGTTTTCCAGGATACGAATTTAAAATATATGAAAAATCATTTTCAATGAACAACCATTCAAATAGATACACTTTCAAAGCGAACTTAAATTTGGACAAATTTTCAGTTGCATTGTTCACGTTGACGATTATACATTACATTAAAAATTCTGAGAGAAAAAAAACGATACGAATAAACCGGCAGTAACGTATCTATCCTATCTATCTTTCTTGATTTCTTGCGTTACCTATCTCTTTCTCTCTCTAGCTTTAATTCTATACATTACATAACTGACTTTTCACTTATAACTTCTAAGTTCATTTTATCTTTCCACTTTTATAAAAAAAAAATAAATTAAATTCTAAATCAATACTTTTTTCCTAACACAATCAAACAATCCAATAATTGGACACTAGAACAGCAAATTTGGCTATTGTTTAAAAAATACAGAAAGAAACAGAAATACATAGTACTTCAAAAGAAAGTGAAAACTATAAAAAAAAAATAAAATAATTTACCTCTAAAAGCCTTCAAATACGGGAATTGGTCACTACACGTTTTGTATAGGAGTTTTTTGGTTATGTGCAGGAAATGATCGATTGGATGTCCTATCTGTCGGTGGTATCAACGCTCGCATTTGTTGTATTTTTCGCCGTGGGTCCAGGATCAATACCGTGGATGATAACAGCCGAACTATTCTCTCAGGGTCCACGACCAAGTGCTATGGCCATAGCCGTTTTAGTCAATTGGATGGCAAATTTCGTTGTTGGAATTGGTTTCCCAAGTTTGAAGGTGAGTAAAATTTTTTATTTAAATATTTTTTCTACATATATACACTACACGAAAAATGTTTTGGTTCAGTAATATAATATATAAGTATAAGTATGAAAGTCGATAGGCGAAATAAATGTCCCTTGGCCCGTTTAGGGAAAACAAGCCCCGCTCCCGGCATTATCCTATGTTTGGTTTTTTGGTTTGTGGTGGCTATTTCCTGAAAAATGAAAACCCAATTAGCGCTGGTGTGCACCGCGCCGTTTTTATGTCACATGTTCTTGAAAGAGAGAGGCCGTTGAAATTAGTGGCGGATCCAGAGGGAGGCCTTGGGGCCCGGACACCTTTCAAAATGGTTGGTACTGGTAGAACTTGATTTTGGCAATACTCAAGGAAATACTGGAAAATGATTTACAAAAATGACAGCGAATGCAAAAGATATAAGGGAGGTTTCTTTGCACTACGCGTTGCTCTTCGATTTTGCTTAATCAAGCTGATGGTGCTGGTTTTGGCACACTTGTTTGGGAGCACTTTCTCGGAAATTCTTGTCAATCATCATCGTAGCGCGACTGCCCGACATCGGGCCTTGACAGCCTGGATCGTTGTCCTCCAATTATCTCGGTCACGTGACCGCGTCCTCCAATCTTGGAAGCCCAGTAGTTACGCGGCGTCCGCATTTACTGAGCTCTCCCAACGAGCTCTCGGTCGTCCTCGCAGTCTCACTCCGTCGACTCGTCGTCCGTTCATTACTCTCTTTGGCATGCGATCATCGTCCATTCCTTGTTCATGCCCTGCCCATTGAAGTCGTTGTAGTTTAACGATTTTCGATACTTGCAACTTATCGTACAGTTCATACAACTCGGCCTTTCCCTTTGAGGGCCTGTCGTTAAAACCGACAATCAAAGGACAGGATGTGTATGCCAGCAACTTGCACTATCCGAAATCTTTATATGCTAACGAAACGTCAACTATGCCTCGGATAAGGACTGACTCAACGGTTACGACTTTTAGCTATCGTACAATGACAAAGATTGGATTCTGGAATGTGCGTACTCTCCTGGACAATGGATCAGAAGGTCCCCAGAACGCACGATTTCTTCAATTAGAGAGTGAATTTCTGAGGTACAAATTAAATATCTTAGGAGTTAGTGAGATAAGATGGTGGAACAGCGGAGAATTCATCTCTCCAACGGGCAGCACTGTAATGTTGTACTCCGGTAAAGCTACCGGTAGTCGCCGTGAGTCAGGTGTGGGGCTCCTTTTAACCAGAGCCGCGCGAAACTGTCTCTTATCCTGGGAACCGGTCTCTGACAGGATCTTGACCGCCAGGTTCCGGACCAAAATGAGGAACATCTCAATAATACAATGTTATGCCCCTACTGAACCCGACAATGTCTTGGCAAAAGACTCCTTCTACGAAGAACTAAACGCCGTTCAGAGCAGAACACCTAAAGGTGACATTATAATGGTCATGGGTGATTTGAATGCGAAAGTTGGCGCTGATAACTATGGGCTCAGACATGTGATGGGGAGACACGGTCTTGGTGATCGTAATGACAACGGTGAAAGATTTGTAGAGTTCTGCAACTTTCACAGTCTCTTCATCGGTGGTACTATGTTTGAGCATAAGGACCACCACAAAATCAGTTGGTCCTCTGTTGATCGGCGCAGAACACAAAATCAGATCGACCATTTTGCCATTAGTAAAAGATTCAAGAGTTGCCTCCTGGACGTGCGAAACAAGAAGGGTGCCGATATTGGGATGGGAAGAGACCATTATCTTATGATCGCTAATGTTCGATTGCGTATTGCAGCCGTGCGCCGCCCCAGCGACGAAAGATCCAGGCCCCGCAAATTCAACACCGCTCGACTAAAAAATCCAGCTGTCTTACAACAATATAATGACCATCTTGCGCAAAAAGCGGCTGAGATAACTAGTCACCCAGATAGTGACATAAACGAAAACTGGGATGCCATAAAAAATGCGTACATTGATAGCGCAAATACCATCCTTGGCCCAAACCCGGATTGCCGGAATAAGCCCTGGATGTCCGACGCTTCATGGCAGCGGATTGTTGAAAGAAAGGAGCTGAAAGTTCGTTTGGCTGCAGCAGCAGACGACAATCGAAGCAGCATCGAACTCCTTTACCGTCAGAAAGCTCGAGAAGTTCAGTGTAGTGTGCGACGCGATAAAAGAGTTTACGCCAATTCTCTTTTAGCGTCAGCAGAAGAAGCCGCTAGAAGTAACAACTTAAACGCCGTATACGGTGTCATCAAGGAGTTTACAGGTGGTCGTAACTCCTGCCAACATCCGGTGAAAGATAGTGATGGAAAGCTACTTATCTTGGAAGAAGATCAAATGAGGCGATGGAAAGAACACTTCGCCGCGGTCTTGAACCGTGTAACCTCTGGTGAAGTTCCCCCTCATATAGATAATTTAGCTAACCATCAAAATGTGCGACTAAAGAGGAAATAGTCACTGCAATTATTGCACTAAAACGAGGAAAGGCCGCCGGACTTGACGGCATCCCTGCCGAACTTTATCAAGCAGCGCCAAGCGTAACTGCCGATTTGCTGCACCCACTTGTTGATAAAGCGTGGAATACAGAGACCTTTCCCACTGAGTGGAAGGAAGGTTTGATCATCAAACTTCCAAAGAAGGGCAGCCTCACAGACTGTAATAATTGGAGAGGCATTTGTGTGCTTCCTGCCGTTGCCAAGATAATAGCTAAAATCGTCCTGGAAAGACTAAAGGCCCACTTAGAAAGCACAATTGATGAAGAGCAGGCTGGCTTTCGATCCGGATTCTCCTGTGTCGATCACATTAACACCTTGCGAATCATCATCGAGCAATGCGCTGAATACGATTCTCCGCTTCACTTGCTTTTCATCGATTTCGAAAAGGCTTTCGATAGTGTGAACCGGGATTCTATATGGGCGGCCTTGCGCAGGAGAGGCATCCCTGAGAAGCTTGTGGCTATTATTAAGGCAACCTATGACGGCGCGAAATATCGCGTTCTGCATAAAGGTAAGGTGTCGGGGGACTTTGAGATTCGCAGTGGAGTTCGGCAGGGGTGCATCCTCTCACCGATCCTATTCCTCATTGTGATGGGCGATGTGTTGCATGCAGCCCTATCCGGACTCGACAGAGGAATTCAATGGACTTTGACATCTTATCTACAACATCTTGACTACGCTGACGACATATGCCTACTCTCCCACAAAATCATGGATCTGTCCGCAATGGCGTTAGATCTCGAGAGGGAGGCAAGCAAGGTTGGGCTAAAGATTAATACCAACAAGACCAAGGTTCTTAGCCCGCCGTTGCGAAAAAGAAATGCGACACCTGTTGCCATCAATATTAATGGGCAGCCTGTGGAGAAGGTGGACAACTTCGTCTACCTGGGTAGCATTGTTGCCGAAAATGGTGGTACGGGGCAGGACATCGCTCGTCGTATCAACCAGGCTAAACGCGCATACGGCATGCTGTCCAAAATCTGGCAGGGCAGTTATCTCAGCATTAAAACCAAGCTGGGCCTGTTTCGCTCCCTGGTACTATCAGTGCTTTTGTATGGGAGCAGTACATGGAAAGTTTCCGTAGGAGTTACCAGAAAGCTGCAAGTTTTCGTCAACTCATGTCTTCGTCGAATTTTAAGAATTTTCTGGCCCGAAACAATATCAAATGAAGAGCTAAGTCGGCGTACGGGTCAGATGCCAATCGACGAATTGATACGCAGGCGAAAATGGCAGTGGATAGGTCACACATTGCGGAAGAGTGATAACTGCATTGCTATGCATGCCATGAAATGGAACCCCATTTCCAACCAAGGCCGCCCAAGAGGGGGTCCTCGAATCACATGGCGTCGATCTGTGGCAAAGGAGTGTCAGGTACTGGGTAAGTCTTTTGGGGAGTTGCGCCCCATTGCCCAGAACAGAGTACGATGGCGCGCAGGAGTAGTTGACGCACTATGCCCCGCTAGGGGTTAAGGCAAAGTAGTAGTATACAACTCATGGTTGTACCGGATGCGCCATCCATCTCGGTTTGTTCAGGGAGCGTACATTCCAGGATCCGAAAGGATAATCCTTTAGTCGTTTGCGTGGTCGTCGTTGTTGATCCTTCCAATCCGAGACTTTTGTTCCAGGTTTCTTGACGTGGAGTGGTTTTTACAAGGACGGGTTGTCAGTACATCGTTTGACCCCATTCAGGGGGTGGCCTCGGAGATAGCTGCTTCAGATGGTTTAATAAACGTACTGAAGTTCACACAATTATGTTGCAGGTCCAACTACACAAATTATTCCATCCTACTAAACCTGAGACGCTTAGATGTTGGTCAGCCATTCAGGCTACAGCTATCTGCCTTTTTCCAAATGTCTTATGGCTAAAACTTGGCCGTCAGCGGTTTGAAACACTGCCGTTACCAGGGGGCGCCAACGTGGAGGACTATGGAAAAGGTCTTTTGCCCCCCGGAAACTGGAAACTTAACTTTTCGAATTTTCAAAACCTTGCGCACGGTCCTGCGACTGGTAATTTCGGTATTGTGTTAGCTAAGCGAGTTCTTCCCACCATCGCATTCGGCTTTCAGCCATATCTCTTTTTGCTCTCTATTTTGGACTATCCTAGTAGGGAAGTGACATTTTCTTAACCACCTACAATTTCGTTTTTTTTTTGTACATTATGTATTTTATATTCTTCTGTATTTTCTTATATTTTCAGACTGCATTGGAGAATTATACATTTTTGCCATTTAGCGTATTTCTAGCAATTTTTTGGATTTTCACATATAAAAAGGTTCCTGAGACCAAGAATAAAACATTCGAAGAAATTCTTGCACTCTTCAGACACGGAAATGGAAGGTAAGATCATTATATATATTTATACTTTTCTGCGGAATACTATAATATACAAAACACTATGAATTGAATTTACACTATCGTTAGGATGAATGAGGAAACATTATTTAAAATACAAGGATAGGAAGTAATGTGCGTGCATGTTTTCTTTTTTTTTTTTTAATTTTTGTACGGCTATTTTGATTAAGGATAATAAAATTACTAAAATCAAATCTATAAACTAAAGTAAATATATGCAATAAAAAAAAGAAAACATGCTAAACTGTTTAACCACCCTGATATTCAAAACAAAATAACTAAATACGAAATCGAAAAAAACCATACCTAAATAATTTAGGGCAGAAGCTCAAGTTATTAGTCCTAAGAATAAATGATTTTTTTCCATTCAAAACCATTTATATTTACAATGAAAATATTCGGATAGGCACGCTTATCCAGAATGTAGAAAAAAAACATGAAATCTATAGAGTAATTAGCCGCAAATAAATTAAAAACAATAAAATACATCAATCAGTACCTTGATACTAAAACTTAGACCAATATAGTACATTTGTAGAGGAAATCCATCAACCATTCCTGAATCTCCCATCTTTTTGCTTTTTTATATTAACATACCACTTTTACCCATCATGTCGATTTACTGTTAAATTAGTTACATCCTGAGTTCACGTTCAATTTCATATAATTAGACAATTTTCATTATATATATTGTAATTAATTAATTACTTGATCCAACATGTTTTTGCAAATATGATTTATTGGTTTTCATTTCAAATTGTTGTTACCATTTTTGTACCAAAACAAAATCAAAAAAACAATCTCAAAAAAATGCAAATATAATCCAGAAGGACCCTACGTGACAGTAGACTTTACGGGTAAGTTGCATGAATAATCATTTTGAATCAAAAAAAAATTATCCATCAAACAAAATGGATTTTAATACACCCAAAAAGCATAAAACATAACTCGTTAGATGGTTGAGGACTGCTTTCATTGTTATCCGTTTCATGATACAATAAAATTTAATTTTGTTTAGTTAGTGTTATTTTTATCAGTAAACCAATTCATACACATCTAGTGTTTTAGTTCATTAGTTCATCCGATTTTTTTCTAAATTTAGATTTTCACGATATCTGCAAAGTTTTTAACAATGTTCGAATACCCACCATACTATTAGGTTTAATGAATTTTTGAAGGTTTGCATGCCAGCGTTTATTCTCGGTATTATTTTTGACAATAATTTATTTGGTTCGGCTTTATTCCCTTAACACGTTTCGCATTTCTTTATTGTATTTTTTAAATATCTACTGATTTTATTTGATTTGAATTTTGTTTGTTTTGATTTTTGTTCAGCGACGATACCACACCTGGACAGAGTGCGTCAACACTTGAATTTGATGTCGTTAACGATGATAGGCCAAAGAAAAAATGATTTTTTCAACTATCACACGTCGTTACTTGAGAGTTTAGAACTAAACATAGAAACGAAACTAGTTTTAAGATTAATGAATATGATTTATTTACAATTTTTTTTATGTACATATTTCGATTAGATTTTGTCATTATACATCACGGTATATTTCTTATAGTTGAAGCAATTGTAATATTTTCTCGTTGTTTTGTTATTTACTTGACATAAATATAAATATAATTGTATTAAAATATTTTTTAATGATGTATTTTTTCATTAATTTATTTTTTACTGATGAGCACACGGGGTATGACTAACTCTTAGTCTTTTCTTTTGAGTGATATCCACAAAATATTATACGAGTAATTTGACCAACTTACCATTGTCATCGGGATCATGCGTAGGATTTCATCCAGGAGAGGGGGTGACATCTAATTCGGTAACCAATGACACAAAGTCACGATATTCATCGGCTTTTTCGACCCGTCCCATGCAAATTCTCAACATCCATTTGCTGTCATGTCTATGATTAATTTTGGAAAAGAAGTACACTAATCCCAAAAAATGAAATCCGAGCTAGTCTTTCCATACTCGAGGTCTATGTGTAAACATCCCACCGCGTTTTGAAACGACGTCAAACTATTATATGTATTACCATTATGCCTTAACTAGGCTGGAGTCGGATTGGGCTCTATATAGGAAGGAGCTTAGGGCGTTTGAGAAGGAACTGGGGCAGCCGAAGCGTAGCTCTTGAAGACTCTGTGAGCAGATCGGTAAGTCGGGAGAAGCCTCTAGATTGGGTAAGATCCAAGCTTCTAATCCTGCTACTCCAAGCTATTTATTGAAGCATGATGGTTGATGGACCACCACTAGCTCGGAGACTATTCGTATTTTATTGGATACCCACTTCCCGGACAGCTCAACTAATTTTTCGTTCACTGTCACTACTTCGGAAATGACTGCTCCTTGTGATTTAGCCTCTATTTTATCCAGTATTTGGTTAATGGGGAGTGGTCTGCCAATGAAAGACTGCGTCAATGGGATGGTCTTCCACGACTGCGGCAGTCCAAAGATCTTATAAAATCCTACGGTCTCAAAGAAACCAGCCGCCTGGGCGGAGCGGACCTGAGATTAATCGTGGGTTACCTCACGGGGCATCACTGCGTGAGATATCACCTCAACAAAATGGGTCTCTCCGGTGAGATGGAATGCCGACTTAGTCTGAAGGGCATTGAATTCACCAAACACCTTCCCTGCTAATGCCCCGCGGTTGCTAGCTGCTGGTCCATGTTTCTTGAGGATTCCCTCGATCTTCGATGTCGGCTGCTACATAGAACCTATTGGCCTTCATCAAGTTAGTTGACGGTCTTTTAAATTAGTTGAGGATATTTTTTTTTTATTTATTTATTTATTAACGCAAGAATGACATGTTTACAATAATTTCACGATATGATTTCAACGTGTAAAGCTCCTTTTAAGCATAAGCTTGTGTAAGGAGCATTTATTCTAGTGAGTAATTATAATGTTATTGACAAGACATTTCATAAGTTCTACTTATATATATAATTCAAACTTTTCTCCACAATTATTATGTAATTACTTTTGCACACATATTAACAAAATAAAAATGACATGTTAAATTCATCTAAACTTAAAGTACGAAGCCATTTCGTGAGTTTTATTTTAAATTCAGTTACTGAAAGGGATCTTTTCATATATTCAGGAATTACATTATATGCTCTTGGACCAATGTAAGCCATGTATCTTTGAGTTTGAGACTTTCGGCATAGTGGGGTAGCAATGTTTATAGTATTGAAGCGGGTGTTTCTAACAGGTGTTATTTCTGAATTTTTAGTGCTGTTAAACGTCCTGATGATAATTTTTTCACGTATATATATTTTATTTCAAGTACATCAGCTAGATTATAAAGTGTGATTGTGGGGTACAATCGTGGTAGACCGTATATAAGTTTTACTATACTTTTTTGGGTTGTCCTTAGGCATTTCAAGTGACAGTCGTAAGTACCTCCCCAGACTGATATGCAATATTGCAGAGCTGATTCAACAAAAGCATGATATAAGGTTTTTAACTGGCGAATCGTTAAGATACGCTTCAAGTAGCTAAGTAAACATATATATTTCCTTATTTTGGCATTTATGTGCGAATTCCATTTCAATTGGCTGTCTAGTATAATGCCCAAATATTTAATAGAGAACTCTATTTTGATTGAATCGCGCGTGCAGTTGCAAAGGATATTTTTTGTTCCTGGACAGTTTGGTAAATGTATTTTTACCTCATTTATATTTGGTCGTCCGATGGTGGTGATAGAGAAAGGAATAGCCTTAGTTTTGTTACTGTTTAGTTTTACGTATAATTGGTGATCGTCTAACCAGCTTTTAATTGATGCCATTGCTGTCTGACTTGCTGATACTGTTTCATCCCAGGATTTTGAGGCGATAAGTAATACTGTATCGTCTGCGAATGCTACAATTTTGCCTTTTTTTATATTCATATTGCACAGATCATTTACATAAATAAGTAAAGTATAGGTGAAAGAACTGTTCCTTGGGGTAAACCATATTCAAGATTAAATTTACTATCGCTTAAGCTATCTTCCAGTTTGACCTGCTGAAGCCTACATTTTAAGTAGCTTTCGAATAGTTTTAAAGCAGTGTGCGTAATACCCATATTTTCCATTTTTTTTATCAATATTTTATGGGAAATTGTGTCGAATGCTTTTGATAAGTCCATGAAAATCGCTAAAGGTTTTTCATCTTTGTCCAAATTGGAGTAAATAAAATTTGTCACTTCTAGTACTGCATCCTCTGTGTTGGTTTCCTGTCGAAAACCAAATTGCTGATTTGACAAGAGGTCATTGTCTGTAAGAAAACTAACTAGCCGTTGTTTGATACAACGTTCGAAAATTTTACTTATAATTGGAGGAAGCGATATTGGACGGTAATTCGACAAGTCATGTGTGATGCCTCCTTTAAATACGGGTATAACTAATGCTCTTTTAAAGGATGAAGGAAAGCAGCCTTCTTTGAGACATTTGTTAAAAAGAGCTGCTAATGGGGATGAGACAAGATCTTGGATATGTTTTAGAGTTTTGATTGAAATATTGTCATACCCTGCCGCACTATTGTTTTTTTAAATTACCAATAAGGATGGATACTTCAGAATCTGTGATTTTAGTCAAGTGTAAGTTAGAGCTGTTGTTTACTGCAGTTTCTGAGACAAAGGTTTGTGGGGTTTGGTGTATTGACTCAGCTATTGTCTTACCTACTTTTGTAAAGGTCTCGTTTATATAGTTGCCTAAAATTTTATTTTTTTTGACTGGACAAGTTGGTAAGCTCTGATATTCATTTTCAGGCAAAATTTCCAAGGGAATTACTGGGCTTTGTTTTGATTGGTTAACTGAGTTATTGACGATTTCCCAAAGCTTTTTATTATTTTTGCAGGAGTTAATTTGTTGTTGAAAGTAATTTCTCTTCGAAGTTTGAATAATTTTGGTAAGTTTGTTCCTGTATGACTTGTAGAAATTTAAGAGCTGTACATTGAAAGGTTGGGTATTTAGTTGTCTCTTAAGTTTGTCTCTACGCCTGATCGAATGCATTATTCCAAAGGTTATCCATGGTTTCAGTGAAGAGTATTTCTTACGGACTGTGAAAGTTTCGGTTGACTCTAGTATTATCTGTTTAATCGTATTTATAAGTTTGTTTGCAGAAACTTCACAGTTATCTGACGAAACAATTATGTCTTCCCACTTTACTTTACTTGTTAGGTCGATAAAAAGTTCGTGGTTTAGCTTCTTTAAGAAATTTTTATTAGCTAAATTATGGATCGGCTTATTATTATTTGGGTTTACTGATAAGAGGATAGGATAATGATCTGTAATGGAGTGTTTTAGTATGATTGATGAAATATTATCGGAGTAAGTTGGATTTTTGTTTTGTCTTATAAAGATATGGTCAAGGCAAGACTCTGATCTCAAATCTACTCTTGTAGGTTTGTTAATGCAGGACGTATATCCTTGGCTACTCAGTAAGTTTTGGTAATCGTTTGCAATATGAGAGCTATCCAAAATATTTAAATTTATATCTCCAATAATTATATCTAGTAATCCTTCTCTGTTTTTGGGGATCATTGTACTTAGTTCTTCTACGAATCGGCTACTGTCAGTTGCAGGTGATCTATAAAGGGTTAAAATGTTAATTATTTCGTTATTAGGTGATGTAATTTTGACTTTAAGACCCGTAACTTCATTGTTTGATATTTCGTCGCATACTTGATTTAGTGATTGTTTAATATAAACAATCACGCCATCGTTTTTATTTCTATTTACTTTTGTAAAAGTCATTTTGTAATTGACTATATCAAAGTGCTTAGAAATTGCCTCGAAATCAGATACGTAACTACTATGGTGTGTTTCAGAAAGCGCTATGATGTCAAATTCCGTGTTTAGGTCGTTTAATAATATAATTAGCTCATCAAAGTTTCTTTTAATACTTCTAATATTTAAGTGAAGAATTTTGAATCCATTGTCAATAGTTAATAGTGTTTGGCAATCTTTAGCTATCGTTAATTCTTTAGTTTCCAAGTGATTAGAGATTTGATTCATTATTGTTACTGTTTTTTTTAATACAATAATTCGTATGGTTTTAATGAATATCATTAGTATTTTTTACTTTCATGATATGTGAATTTTCATCTTTCCTGATAAAGACATTTCCGTCCCTTACCCATACAAATTTATAATTTTTTTCCTTGCAAACCCCTTTTTGTTTCTCTTAACAGTAGTGCTGTTTTGGATGTCAAATGGTCGCCCACATAGAATCGTCCATCGCCCAGTTGTTTGTGGATTTCGACTGCGAGTATTCCAGCACCATTTCTGCTCTCTTTTACTTTCCGTTTATACGCTCCCATGAAGTTATTTCGATCAGACAATCGTGTGAACCGGACAACTATTGGTGGTGTAGCAGTTGTTTTCGATTGATACGCTCGGTAGATGTGGCTGAAGTTTTGTTCGCTAACCTCTGAGCCGATGTAACGCGCGATTGTTTGAACTATTTCGGTTGTGTTCTCTTGAGGTGTAACTTTTACTCCATTAATCACTAGATTGTCTCGTCGCATTTGGTGTTGGAGAATCTGATTTTGATTTTCTAAAGCATCAACCCGTTCTCTCAATTGTTGGTTCTCAGTTCTCAGTAGTTTGAGTTCTTCCAATGCTTGTTTGAATTGGGATGAGTACTCGTCAAATTTGTTGGATAAAAATTGAACGGAAGCCACCAGTTCATTTTTCAACTCAGAGTTGACGATGGAACGCACTTTGTTTAAAAGTTCGTCACTGTTAATGATGGTTTCAGTTTGTTTTGAATGCGGCTGGGATTTGCAACTATCGCACTTCCATTCCCCTTTTTTTGCACCCAATTTACGGATGTTCTCGACCGTTTTAAGGCCACAGCATCCCGAATGATAATAGTTATCGCACTTTGTGCACATAATACAGTCTTTCGGGTCAGTGAAGCACATCGAACATTTTTGGCAACTGTCACTCATATTGGGGGACTGAATTCGCGATTACTTTATGGTACTTATTCAGAATTTAAGGCACTATGGATTAATGTTAACTATTTTTTAGTGTTTTTATAAAGGTATATCACTGAGGTTTGATTTGATCTCGAAATTAAGACTCTCGAGATTATTAAAATGTAAAATATAAATAAAGTTGTTGGGAGATAAATTTATATGCGTTCACTTGCCAATGACATTTGACATATGGCACAATAGATCTCATATCTCACCCAGTGGTGACCCGTGAGGTTACCAACGATTAACCTCAAGTCTGCTTAGCTCAAGCGGTTAGCTTCAGTGAGACCGTAGAAATGAAATGTTAAATTAAAAACATGGTGAAGCTTTATGTCGTTTTTAATTAGAAGCGATCGAGACACCTTTTGTTGGTTAGGTTTCGCCAACTAGGGCTATAGACTGGGTGTCAGGTATTACTATTATTTATTTATTTATTTAAAATATGTCGCTGACGCTAAAAAGCTATCGCTAAAATTTTCTAAATTTGTTTTGTCTTGAAACACATCACTAACTTTGATTCACTTACCTAGTTTCTAAATTTTCGCGATGAATAAATTAAAATAAATGAATCAAGTGAGCGAAAGTGCGTTTAGAAAATTTCAACGACAGAGTTTTAGCGTTTGCGATCGCTGGAATAGAGCCTCTTGTCATTGGTATATTTCTGTTCAATTTTTTTCCGCATTATGACAGTTCATTGCCATGAACTATAAATGTTACTAGTTGCACTATTTATTCCAATAAATTTCGAGTAGTTATTTTCCGTTATTTCATTAAAAAATTCCGATTGATTTTTTTTTTTTAATTTTGTTGATTTTCCGATATATCTCATTTTTCTTCGAACTCGTATCTTTAGAACCATTCCCTAGCTGCACCTCCCTATTTATGTTTATCCCTCAATAATCCTTCTGAATCATCTTGTAAACACAAAACATTTTTATACTCTTATGATGCACCAACGCCCAGCAATAAGATGCACTAAAATATTCGCTAGAGAATTTTCCCCTATTCAACAACAACTTTCATCACCGCGTCTAAAAGAGTGTCACAGTGCAATAAAATTGTATATAAATACAAAATCAAATATAAGCACACAAATGTCAAAATGTTCTAAAAATTCATCCAAATCAATCATCAAGTGCAAAACTCCACTTTCATTCATGTACATCGATAAAAATGTAAAAGCGTTACAAAAACGCCACCACCTTTACCCAACAAGTCAAGTCAACTTTGTAAATTGTACAAAATTATTTTTATATGTATACTAAACGACCCCCCAACAAAAATCTACACATTTTACTATTTTTATAATAATATGTATATAAAAATTTAACTACACATAAAACATAATCGTAGAGTGTGCGAATTTCAGGAGTATGCTAAACTGCGTAAATAGTTTGGAGCCGCAAAGTATGAATTCGGGCATCGAACATGCCGCCCTGATGATATCCGAGGAAAAAACTCAACACGATTCACGTAAGGATTGAATAAAAATTCCAATTAAAAAAAAAAGAATTTTTTTTTAAATCAAAATAAAAACTCAAACTAATAAAATCAAAATTTAAGAAAAATTGTATGTTTGTATCAAGTTTCACTATTGAGACTATATTGATTTGAAATTATGACATTTGTACCATGTCAAATAATTAGAGATTCAAATTTGATATTCATGTACTCTTAATTTTGTGTCGTCTTGTGTTTTTATTTTATGTGAAGCAAAAAGAATATTTATGGAAAAAAAAAACGGTTTTTTTTCCGTGTGGTAGCTGTGAATTTTTTGACGACGTTGGAGAGTGGAGTCTTCTTTACATTAAAGAAAAAAAATCGTTCACCGGATTTTCGCTCCAAAACGAAAATGAACAATTTCCCCGAATATTTTGTATGAATTTAGGCGATTGGGTCAACCTCCCCTATAAATAACATAACGTTACTGCGGCAGCCGGTTCTGCATACTTGTTCCTATTCTACCAATGGCCCAGAGCTACCTAACCCCTTCAACACCAGAAGGAAATTATGTATGTGGGTATTATACTCGTATATATGCCAGCATCGATTTTTGATGTCAATTGGGAGCACCATCTATCGGCGCAGCTACTCCCAAGTTTCTGTGAACGAGTCGAAGAATCCTGCGAGACTTCCAGACTACGGAAAATTCTATCCACTGCTCCGACCATACCAAGCTATTTGCTGAAACAAGATGGGACATGGACAACCTCTAGTGAAGAAACTATTGAGGTTTTGTTTGACACTCATTTCCCAGACAGCTCTTCTGATGTTTTGCAAGAGTGTTCTCGGGCAGTAATGGCCCCTTTTGACTATGATTCTATTCTCTCGAATGATAAAATAGTATGGGCTATTAACAGTTTCGACCCGTTTAAGTCCCCAGGACCAGATGGCATTATTCCAGCGGATATACAGAAAACGATGAACTTAGTGTATCCTTGGATTGAAAGTATATTCAGGGCCTGCCTGGAGCTGGTACACATTCCTCGCACTTGGTCGGATGTGAAGGTGGTTTTTATCCCGAAGGCGGGCAGAAGCTCGCACCCACGTCCGAAAGACCTTCATCCCATAAGCTTATCGTCAACCTTGCTAAAGATGCTGGAGCGTCTTATTGACACATACTTAAGGGACACTATTCCATCACACCTTCTCTCCTCTTCGCAGCATGCCTACTGGAAGGGGAGATCGGTGGACACAGCTTTGCATTCATTAGTAGCATGTATTGAGAAATCTCTAACTTGCAAGGAATATACATTGGTGGCTTTCTTGGATATTGAGGGGACCTTTAACAACGTCAAACCGGCGGCTATTTCGAATGCTCTCTTGAGTTTGGGTATGGATGGCCCGATCTGTGAGCTTATTAGTCTGATGCTAACATCCAGATTCATTAGTACCAGTTTGGGTTCATCCAAAAAACGCAGGCAAGTTTGTAGGGGTACTCCCCAAGGAGGTGTCTTGTCCCCCCTTCTTTGGAACGTGGTGGTTAACAAGTTGCTTCTGGATTTGGAGGCGATTGGCTGTGATGTTATTGCGTATGCGGACGATATTGCCATTTCTATCTCGGGAAAGTTTCCCGGGGTTCTTAGTGAAATTCTGCAAAATGCCCTAAATATTCTATCTCAGTGGGCTAGGCAAGTGGGTGTTGGGGTCAATCCGTCCAAAACAGACCTTGTTCTCTTCACCAGAAGGAACACTCTACCTTCATTGATACCACCATTGCTGGAGGGGACCAGACTGGCCCTTAGCGAAAAAGCCAGATTTCTGGGACTTATATTTGATAGAAAGCTCTCCTGGAAAGCAAATATCGAGGAGCGAGTTGTTAAGGCAACAGTTGCTCTGTACTCTTGCAGGCAGGCTATTGGCTTGAAATGGGGCATGCGACCAAAGGTGGTATTTTGGTTGTACGTATCAGTCGTACGCCCTATTTTAATGTATGGGGTAGTAGTTTGGTGGATTGCACTCAACAAGGCGTCCTACAGGACTCTATTGAACGAAGTTCAAAGATTATCCTGTATTGCTATCACTGGTGCTCTCAAGACCACACCAACTGCTGCTCTTAGTGTAATGCTTAATTTGCTTCCCTTGAACATCTTGGCCGAACAGTTGGCTGCAATCACGGCCATTCGTCTTCGGGAAACGGGACAGTGGAAAATGACTACTATTGGCCACTGGACTATAGTGGACATTCTTGATATTCCAGAAGAAACAGATTACACCTCTCCAGTGTACTCCTTCGACAAAGGCTATATCAGCCTAATACCCTCTCGACAAGAGTGGGGCGTAAACAGTACTCCAGAGTCGGAAGCTATAAGCTTTTTTACGGATGGCTCGAAAACAGAAGAAGATGTAGGCGCTGGTATCTTTTCAGAGGGACTGGATTTTGGCTTGTCACTCCGTCTTCCAGCATTCTGTAGTGTCATCCAGGCGGAGATCACTGCAATTACCGAAGTTTTGGCTTGGTTGGGCTGCAATGTCGTATCTGCTAGGACTATTACTATCTATACCGATAGTAAGGCGGCGATAAAATCCCTGGACGCTGCACTTTCTACTTCGAAAACCGTGGTGATGTGCCGCTCTGCTCTCAAGGAACTCAGCGGCTTTTTCAACATCACTTTGTGCTGGATACCAGGGCATAGTGGTTTCAGCGGTAACTGCCGGGCAGACGAGCTGGCTCGGGTGGGTACCACCAGTGTGGACATAGAGTGTTTTCGCCCCGTCAAAATACCGATGACAGCTTGTAAGAAGGTGATCAAGACAAACGCACTAAACCGTGCTAATATCGAATGGCTAAATGGAACTACATGCAATGTTAGACAAATTTGGCCGGCCTTTAATCCTAGCCGCTCTTTAGGGCTGCAGATGTTTGAGAGAAGGCATCTAAGGAAGGTTGTGGGGATCATTACAGGACATTGCTTGATAGGTGAGCATGCCAGGCGTCTTCGGCTTCCGTATAATGATCACTGCAGAAGCTGTGAAGATGAGGAGGAGGAGGAGACAATAGCTCACTTCCTGTGCTATTGCCCTGCTCTGGCCGGTAGAAGAAAGGACACTCTAGGTTCCCTTTACTTTCTTGACCTGGATGACTTGAAGGACGTAAGTGCTGGTCATCTACATCGCTTTATTGATAGATCCGGGTGGTTTGACGACTAGGCTCTTATGGCGTTGAGGTATCACAACGGACCAATTGGTGGTCTATGTGTGCTGTGTTCTATACAGCAGCCTTTTTAACGTAACCTAACCTACTCCCAATTATTCTCATCCTCGTACCACCGGCATTGAGATCAACCCTGGCCCATACTCTCAGTTGTTCTCATCCTCGTATCGGCATTGAGCTCAACCCTGGTCTATGAATCTGCTGCGTATGCAACAGGACCATCCAAATGCCACCTCAGTAAGATGCAAATGCTGCGACGAGTGGTGCCATCTACACAGCTGCTCCGGACTGACCCACTATAAGCGGTAGAATTCGTCGTTAGTGCTGCCCAGTGCAGAAACAGTGGATCTTACACCTCGTCGAATTCTGCTATCCTGGCGACGCCAACAACTACTATGGGGATGCAGTTGTCCCCAACAACACCACCCGTTACACCGTTTTCCCACTTGCCAGTATTTTGCCGGGATGTCGGCTGAAAACACACAGTGTATAAACGATATGACGATCGTATATCGGGGACGATTTAATTTCCCCACTGCTTTTGAGCCAAGTTTCTTTGCATACGAAGCTTTAAGCGTACGCTCTGTGTTTCCAGCTTAAGAATGTCGGTCGACATTCCGACAAAATATCGGCAAGTGGAAAAACGCTGTTGCACGCTACCAGATGCAGCACAATCTTAGTCTTAGTCCAACTTAACTAACGATTGCAACACAAGGTTGTGGTAATGACAGCTTTCATGGACAGACAGCAGATCATGATTGGTGCCATGTAAGAGACCAAACTGAACAACAAATTGTCTCTCAATTCTCATGGCAGCTATAATATTGTTTGTAAGGACCGCTGGCGGTGAACTTGCACTCCTAATCCATCAATCAGTGCAATTACGCGAACTAGCTATTTCTGTAGCCGATGGCAACGTCCTTGAGCTGCAGGCAATTGCCGTTTAATCTGGCAACGTAGAAATCGAAATACTAAACGTCTACATTCCACCGGTGTCCAGCTATCCCTCAGGGTATGTGGTCAATATTAGCTCTTTACTCACCGCCCAACACCACCTAGCGCTTGCTGACTTCAATGCTTCCCATAAGCTATGGCAATCCAATCTTGGCAATGATGCCAGACGAGTCACTATAGCGGAACAACTCGACTCATTTGAATTTCGGCCCTTAAATGAAGACGCTCCTACCCGTATTGTCGGTACTTGCTCTAGTCCTCCTGCTATCACGATTGCTGGCGCCACGCCGGCCTCATTAACGACACTCACTGGGAACCCGTCCTCACGCTCTGCCCTTCGACCATTTGCCGATTATTATCAGACTCGATATAAAAAAAACTTCTTCCTGCAGAGCACCGAACTGCAACAAAGCTGACTGGGACAGCTCTCAGCCATACTATTTAGAAGCCATACCAATGCCGCTTTTGCTGCGTTACCAAAACCTTTGGAAGTGCCTGTTGCTGAATCGACCTTCCGACGAGTCCTGATCAAAGCGGCTGCCATTTGCATTCGTGCATCCCAACGCTTAGGACTAACTTCCCTACATCAGCAGCTAGATTGGCCGACGAGAGAGACTGCATCCGCAGCACAGACCCTAGCGATCCAAGAATTAGACCTGAACATCCAAATAAACATGCAAGTAACTGAGCACAAATGCTCAAAATTGAGTGCTCATCTCAACAGCTCAACAGGATCTGTGACGATGAAGAGGAGAAGGAGAGTACGGCTCATCTACTCTGTGAGTGTCCGCCTCTAACACACTTGGGGGACCTAGCGACGGTGGATGCTGGTAGACTGAATCGGTTTATTGTTGGTTCGGACTGGTTTTAACGGACAAACTGGAGGGGAGTGTTTTACTTTTATGTGGTATCACAATGGACCCACTCGTGGTCTAACTGTGTCGTGGGTTATCACGATAGCCCGTAATCCTTACCTAACCTAAAGGTGGTGTCCTTGTTAAAATCGGAAAAAGGCAACACTTGGTGATTTGTATCGCCCAATCTGTCTGCTTTCACCTGTTTCCAGAACGCTCGAAGCGCTACTCTCAAGTTGCCAACCACCAACATGGATTTAGGAGCATGCACAGCACCAGGACGGCTTTGGATGTAATTACATCAGAAACCCACAAAAGCCTTAACCAGTCTCGTCCGTATCACAGAATGATTCTGGCGGCTCTTGACTTGTTAAAGGCTTTTGACACAGTCAGCCACTCGCCTCTTTTGCCAGACATCTGCCGTACATGCGCATGTAAAAGCATGAACTGGAAACTATCTGACTGGTCTAGAATCATTCACGGAGTTTCGGGACATGAAATCCAAACTAAGGAGAATTAAACCGCAAAGAGAAGCCATATTACCTACTCTGTTCAACATCTATTTATCAGGACTCCCAACACCGCCAGGAGGACTCCAGCTCATCACCTACGCGTATGATTGTTCAATTTTAGCTACTGTCAACAAGAATACATCGATGTGTGCGTTGATCCACAAGTACCTTGACGACCTCATCACCCTCTTCGTCTAGCTGATCTCAGCGCCTAAATCATCACCTACGCGGATGGTTGTTCAATTTTAACTACCGGCAATGAAATTCCGTCAATGTGTGGGTTGATCAACATGTACCTTGACGACCTCAACAGCGATCATGAGATGCGTGCTTAGCAACAAGGGACAGCGGAGCATGATAAATTGAACGGACAGTCGTTCGTTATAGGTCCGGGAAGATAGTTAATCGGTTGATTAATTTGTCTGATGAATTTTACGGTGTTCCCTAATTATGAACTTCGCAGTGCAAAAATTGTATTGTACAACCGACACGAAAATTTTGCTTGAAGAAGTTCGGCTGGCCGGAAGACAGTTTCTAGGGATAAGGGAACGCGCAGGTAGTTGCTTACCTGTGCGAATTGAGTGCGACGATTTTGCTCGGTGAAAGCCTTGCACAGCCAAAGGAAAGCACGCAGAACTCTTGGGCATAGTGGAGCATAGCACCTCAACTATTGCCATGTGAGTTACTTGATGTTTCATTAGCATAAACTGGTTTCGGACGATGCATGTTGCTAGAATGTACCTCTACCTCCTGTCCATTTAGATAGACATGTGTAACGGACGGTTTGGTGGGCATCCGAAGTATATGACCGTGAAGGTCCGGCCGTGCCATCTGGCGAAGAAAAAGGCCCCTCAACGAGCTAAGCAGCGGCCTATGCTTGCTGTAGCTCAGTTCGGGAGATGTGGGTGGGGTTTTCGCCACTCGTTGCCCCTGTCCTTTACGTATTAACAAAAATTCATAGGCCTGGGGAAGACAACACAAACAAGGGAGGTAAAAATGGGGAATAAAAAAAGATGAGGCGATAAGGATGGAATGGTTGGCAGATGGCACGCTTGCCCTCGCGCTCGTATTGGGGTCCAGGTGTAATAGGACCCTCGGTCTCTGGTTTCGTACCACCGACAGATCCTTACTCATCAGGTGCTGCCATAGATCTGCCGGTGGAAGCAGCACAACCAGACCAGAATATGGTTCATTACACATGTCAGGAAAGGTTGTGGCTTATTGTTAGGCCCCACACCACAGAGGGAAAACAACACAAACATCCATGATTACAACGTGGACGAGACTCCCGGGACCCGTAACTGACAGGTAGCATGAGACATCAGACTGACGCCACACCGGCCGCTTTAGGCAGTAACAAAATTTAGAGCGATTTCTCATTCATCTAAATTTCCTAAATTTTTAAGAAATTGTTCATGTGTTTTTGGGGCGAAATTCCATAAGAATCATAGTCTCAAAATTTAACCGATTGTTGATTTTCGTTTCGGAGCAGGCGTTAATTCATGAAATGAAAACTAAAATTCAAATACATATCTTAAATTTAATGATTTCCACTCTTCAACATCTTCTCATCCCTTGACTATTTGATGTACTTTTTAAAAATCTTTTTCAATCGATTCGGAATGATTGGCATTGCATAGAAATTTGGTTTGAAAACGGATTTTTCTTTGTAGACTTTTTTTTTGTTATTCCAAAACTACTCTATTTCCGCTTACATATTATTTAAGCATGCGAGGCGAAAATATCTTTTAAACTCTATCTTTCTATCTCAATCTATCGTCTATTATACTCGTAAATTCAAACAACCCTTAGTTGATACATATTTGTGTGAAGATTTTTGTAGTGCGTATATTTGTGTTTGTGTTCGACCAATTGGTAATGTAATTAATTTGATTTATTCCACTTTCTTTCCTTTCTATGATTTTACCATATTTATTACGACATATTCATGAAATTTATTTATCGAAATTCTGAAACAAAAAAAAATCATATTTCGATAAAATGGAATTGGATACAATGATAAAACGGATTTTTCGAACATAACAAAAAAAAAAAAAAAATATCAAATCAATAAATACCAAAATCAAACCAAAACCAATTCGAATGAAATTATTGGAAAATAAAAACCAAAAAACAAATGGAAATTTTGGAAACTCAACTCAAAGTTTTTGGAACAACTTCGTTTTCATTGGCGGTCGAAGGAATGGGACCATATCCTTTAAGCGATAGTACAAACCTATTGGGCCCGACGACGCCCTACGCGTACGGGACGCCAGCAACATGTCGCTATATCACCTACGGTACAAATGATAATACGCCAGTTCCTAAACGAAAGTGCTATTACAGTCGAGACAGTTTCAGGAGACACTCGGCACACGGAAGAATAGGCTCGGCAGGTATACGAAATTCACCTATCGCAAAAGTACACCCACCCACGTCTCAAATAAATCACTTAAAATAAAATAAAAAAAAAAAAAACGCAAAATGTATGATAATTTGACGGAAAAAATATGAAGCAATCACCAAATTATGAACATTTGAAGTCAATATGTGTTACACAAACAGCAAAATTTTATATTTAATTTGTTTTAATGTATTTCTTATTTATTTTTCATAATACTTTCACGGTGATATGAAACGGATGGGACAAAGTTATCACCTGTGTAAGAAATTAACATATTTTCAGTAGGAAGGATGCTGAATGAAATTTTCTTTAAAACGCTTCTATTTTTTTTTAAAAAAATGTTAAGTATAGTATTGGCGTGACCATGCTATGGGCTTGTGAGAGCTGGCACCTCCACCACTAAGTATCGACATTAGGCATAATGCATAATCAGGTACTAATTAGTGCTCTATTCCCGAATTAATTGCCAGAATAATATTTTTCGTAAGGTGGAGCTAGTATGACATCATGACCTAGTGTCCCACTCCTAAATGCAGCATTCTTGAATTCAAATTCGATGCGCCCAGTGATAATTAATTGCTAATTTGTTACCCAATTCCTGAATTAATAGCTCCTGTAAATTTGGTAGGCTCCCTGCTTTTATACGGGGAGGATACCACATTTGGATCCGGGAGGAGCAATAAATTCCGGAATAGATCGACAAATTAGCAATCAATTATGTCTGTATTTCATTTTATATCACATTTAAGTGCGATAGATGATGTGTAAAAATGTAGTGCCAGCGTGACGCCACGCTCTGGCAACCCGACACTTTAGCGATGCATGCACCAATAGTGGCGAGTAGTGGCAATGTTCGACTGCGAAATGAGGCGCGAGGTAAAGCCTAGTATTGTGTTCTACGGAACGAAATGTAGCGAAAATTCTCCTACGGAATGGAACGGAAAAAAAATCCGCCATTGAACACCAGATGTCTCAAATATCAATATTTTCCAATGACATCCGCTAAATTATTCGCATTTGTCATAAAATTGCTAAAATCAGTGACAATGGTATTGAGAAAAAAACAGAAATTTATTGCCTTGGCATGTTCTTTGAGTACATTAATGCTGTTGAATCGCAAAAAATGTAAAAAACGATCAAAATTGGATTCATAGTTGAAGGAACGACCAGTGAAAGGACGGTTTGCAACTGATGTAAGAGCTCGACAATCCTGAATATAGTAAATTACTATTGCCAATGACAATCAATTTTAAAAAGGTTTTTAGTTTTCAGATATGCGATCAAGTAAAAAACGCTTTGTAGAAAACTTTCGAATTGATCCAAGAACATTTGATGAGCTGTTGAATTTAGTTGAACCATTCCTATTAGCCAAACGTGAGACACACCCGGACAATGCCATAACACCAAAGCAGAAACTCGCCGCTACTTTAGAGTGAGAATTTATAATGCGTTTGATCTATTATTTCAATACTGAAATGGCTCTTTAAATTAAACAGATATTTTGGAAGTGGGACGCTTCAAAGGCATGTAGCATCTATTTACAGAATAAGCAAACAACATTTTGGAACCATCTTGACAGATGTGTGTGATGCTATAATTGCCGCACTAAATGATCAATTCCCTAAATTAATGAAAGAAGAAATGGTTGATGCTGCTAATGGTTTCCAAAATAGGTGGCAGTTTCCAAACTGCTTGGGAGCAATCGATGGGAAACATGTAAGCATCAAATGCCCATCCAATGCGGGAAGCCTGTTCTACAATTATAAGGTCAGATTCTCTTTCGATACCAGCTTCGATTTTTTGCTAATGCTAACAATTTAACAGGGATTCCATAGCATAGCACTCCTTGCTGTGGCCGATGCTCGTTACCGATTCACTTTTCTTGATGTGGGAGCTTACGGAAGCGAAAGCGATGCTTCCATTTTAGCAAATGGTAAATTAGGCAAAGCAATTTTCGACGAGCGGTTGAATTTTCCTGCTGATGCAAGAGTCAACGGAGAAAAGCTTCCTTTTTTCTTCGTAGGAGATGATGCATTCCCACTGCATAAACGCATAATGAAGCCATATGTGCCAAAAAGAACCATTCCCCTTTCAGATGCACAACGAATCTTTAACTACAGACTAAGCAGAGCCAGACGTTGTATTGAAAACGCTTTCGGAATATTGTGTTCACGTTTCTACTGTCTTGCGCGTATTATGCACTGCTCCCCTGGAAAAGCATCGAAAATTGTTACCGCATGTTGTTTCCTCCATAATTTTTTAATTTCAAGGAATCACGGTTCATACTGTCCATCACAGTATGCAGATTATGTCGACCATGAAGGTAATTTGGTGGAAGGAGATTGGAGGCAAAATATTCCAGAAAATTCCTTGTTCAATGCCGATATCAATTTCTCCCAAGGCAGGCCCAGCAATATGGCGAATCTCATCAGACAAAGTCTTGAAATATATGTTAACTCGACTTTAGGAGCTGTACCATGGCAGCAACAATCTTGCGGATTAGAATGAAATAATAAATGCTATTTTTGAAATAGAAATTATTGGTTTTTATTTTTAAATGCCTCTGCAGCCATGGCTACGAATTTTACATTTAATTCTACCACAGTCTCTTCCGGTAATTTCTGGCAAAGGCTGTCCAGATTGGACCACATTCCGAAATATTTCAAATTTTCTCCAGCACTTTGTGCAACTACCGTCATCAGTGAAATAATTTTCGATGTTTTTTCTTCAAACGTATCTTCTTTTCGCTTATTCGCTTGTGGTGTGCCCTTCTATGACGGAACAGAGCATTAATATCAATAAAAATAATGAATACCTGTACTTACATAAGAATATGTTGTTTCCTGTTTGTTGTTTGAACCATCACCAGCATCTTCGTCGTCAACTTCTATTATAGTTGAGAAAGTCCTACAAATGATTACATATATTTGTATAAATCTGAAGATGTGAACTTAAATTACTACTTACGTTCGTTGGGATGAAGTCGTTTCTAAAAATGACAAAGAACTTAAAAATTCAATGCTGGCATCATCTTCTACCAAGTCAACGTCGTATTGGAGAAGGCTTTCGACTTCTAAGCCGCTGCCAGACTTGAGTTTTTCGGACCTCTTCTTTTTAAAATAACGCTGGCTGTCCTTCAATGATCTCCAAGCGTGTTTACATTCTTCTACTGTAAAATTAATATAAAATATAAATTAGTCCTGAATACCCGTAGTGTTATTTATATTTAACTTACCAGATTTGTCCATTTCTCTGGAAATCTGAAGCCAATTCTTTCGAACGATGTCGACATTTCTATGGTCTCGATTCTTAAGGCTCCAGATTGCCTCATATTTTTCGACTATTTCTGCAAGTCTTTTTTTCTGTTCGCTCGAAAAATTATTACGTTTTCTTTCTTTCTTCTTTTCCATCGTCGCGATAATAAATCGAAATAATTAAATGTTCTGTCACCATATCAACAATGTCAAACTTTTCGTCGTTTTAAAAGGTACTATGTCCTTTTAAATTTATTTCGGCGCATTCAGAGCCACCTATTATTTAGTAGGAAGTATTGAATTTTCAAATTATGAACAGAGTACTACAGTGCGAAATGAAAATGTTCGTTGACGAAATGTAACGAAATAATCAGAATATTTATATGGGATTTGACATTTCGTTTCGTTTCGCTGTGAATACAATACTAGGCTTAATGACGACTATGGCGGCCATGATGATGGTGGCAACTTATAATGATGGCCACGGCTGATTGAGCAGTACGTCGTGGTAGTCCAATGGCTCGATGTGCCGCAAGCGGATTGCGGGGGCCCGGTGCGGCGTGGAGTGTTGTGAGTGAGCAGCAGCGGTTCATTAAGGTACAGCGACTCGATGACGTGCCAATGACTGCCACGGTGGTGCGTTACAGCTCGGCGGGCATGGCGATGATGTCCACGATAGCGCCGTGCGTTTCGGGGTGCTATGTGTGTGGGTATTTATTACGTCACAAATATGTGTTGTTCGTATGAGACGCGAACCTCAACTGACTGCGCCATTGTATTGCCATCTAAAAATACAGGCCTCCGCACAGCTGATCGTGGTGAATTTGACTTCGTTTGTGACGTCAATATTACGTCATTAATTCCCTGCCAAGGCAGTGACTTCACACGACAATGTCCCCGGCACGACAAATATTTACAATTGGAATTGCGTCGGACAGCATTTTTGTCCTCTAAAAACACACTTTCTGGACACTTGCAGCAATTTGGTCGAAGCACCGCCATCTTTATCCTCAAGCCGGAGTGTCAAAGTAATGACGTCATGACAAGCAGTGAACCATATGTAAACAAAGTGAAAAACGCGTGCAGTCGACCTCTTGAAATCTGATGATTTTCGTGCGTAAAAGTGATTTTAGTGTCGCGATTTGAAGTGCAATTGAAAGTAGTGCTTGTCACTTATATTTGGAAGTGAAAAAAACGCAAGGTGCCGCGAACTTCCGAACAAAATGAACTGCTCGAAAGTGCGCGAGACATGAGTGTGGTTATGAAAGTGCGACACGAAAAATTTCGCATTTTTCGTTAATTTCCCGGTAATTTGGCTAGTGTGAATGGTACAGCACTACTCTGGGACGAATCCTTGGGCCGGTGAGTTCAGCGGAAACTCCCGGAAGTGCCCCAAAAAGTGAATTCAAAGTGGTTGTCAAATGACAACATTACAGGTGATTTCCGGCCTTTTCATCGGAATTCATAGGGTAATTATACGTTTTTTGTTGTGCAAAAATTTTAGTGAATTGATGCGCCCCAAAATACGGGTTTTAAACGCGTTGTTGACGAGCCAGACGAAAGTTTCACTGCAGCTGACAGGACTAGATGCCTAGCAGTGAAACTTTCGTCCGGTTCGTCAACATCGTGGTCAAAATCCACACTTTGGGGCGCATCAATCCACTTAAATTCTACCACAACAAAAAACGCATACTTACCCTATGAATTCCGATGAAAAGGCCGGAAATCACCTGTAATGTTGTCATTTGACAACCACTTTAAATTCACTTTTTGGGGCACTTCCGGGAGTTTCCCCTAAACTCACCGGCCCGAGGATTCGTCCCAGAGTAGTGCTGTACCATTCACACTTCCCGAATTGCCGGAAAATAAACGAAAAATGCGAAATTTCTCGTGTCGCACTTTCCTAACCTCGTACTTTTCAATACACCATTTTACTCGATATTTCCCGGCACTTCACGTTTTTTTTTCACTTTCACACGGCACTGATAGCCACTTCTTTTAGTTACACTTAAAATTCCGGCACTAAACTCACTTTTACACACAATTATCGCGATATTTCACCGGGCGACCGCACGCGTTCACACTTCGTTGACTGCTTGTCATGTCGTTAGTGCTTTGACAATCAGCTGACACTCCGGCCTGAGAGTAAAGATGGCAGTGGTCGAAGCCGCAGCCCCGGGGATCAGTCGTAGAGTATCGTGAAATAGTTCACACTTGAAAAAATACATCATTTGACCGCACGACACATTTTCATCGCGCACGTGTTTGTTTTCTCGGATCACTAGATTAAATTTTACTAGCAAATAAACACTGAACGCGGTTGGTAGTGAACCAAATGTGTTGCGTCGGCGAGACTTTTTTTGCAGCTCTCAAAAGCTTGATCAGCCTCAGGTGCCCATTGAGTCAGGGTTTTGCCACCTTCCTTAACACCAGCGAGGTATTTATAGGTAGTTAGTGGAGCCCGCATATCGGTAGCCTTAGGTACAAAACGGCATAGTTATTGTACAATTTTGGGTAACGCGAAATTTCGAATAACTTCTACGTGCGCTGCGGGTGGTGGTGGTACACCGTCTTTGTTTACTAAGTGATTCACGTATTCAACATCAGGAAAGCCAAATACGTATTTCGAGGCGTTGGTAACAACTCCCTAGCTGTTGAGCCTTTCGAAACCTCACGAAATTTTCATTCGCATTGTTGCGACCAGTATGTTGAGCCCTCGCAGTACATCGCCCATAAATCGTTGGAAGCTCTGGGCCGCGTTTTCTAGGCCAAACGACATAAACGAAAACTCGTATAGCTCGAACGGTGTCATCATGGCTGTCTTCTTTGGCGAGCGGAATTTGGTGGAATGCTCTCAACGGATCAATTTTTGAAAAGATCGACTTGCTTGCATTACTATGCGTTGTTGGCGTTGCGATAGGAAGATTTTCGGATGATGAGGTTATCAGCATGTACCTCCAGATTACATATTAACATCAAAAATGGCATTGGGTATTTGTACGGACTAGTGACCGAGTTCAGTTTCTGGTAGTCCAAACACGGACGCCAAGAACCACTTTTTTCCGGGGCTAGGTAAAGTGGTCTTTCCCATGGGCTAGATGGTAGATAGTAGCCCTTCTCGATCAAATATTGTATCTCCGAATTGGCGATCTTAAGCTTCTATTGTGTGGAACGGCGTGATCGATGACGAGCCACTGGAGGACCTTTCGTTGTGATGTGTTGCCAGACTCCAAGAGGCTCGTTTGTTTTGTCTAAAGATGGGTTGGTAAGCCCTGGTAACTGTCTAGGTAACTTCCGAAATGGAGCACGATCTGATATAGTGTGTAAAGCTCGCTTAGGTCAGTTATGCAGAATGCACGAGTCTATCAAGAAGCCATAGTGGCTTAGGAAGTCAGCTCCTAAAATCGGACGAGCCACGATAAACTTCCACCAGACACTACGTTCCATACCAAGCGATACTCTTAAGCACTTTGTGTCGCAGGTATTAATTGCGCTACCACCGATAAGAATAGCGCATGCTAAGAGCTTTATAAGTTCTCTCTTTCAACTATCTGCGTACAGGTGGCGCTAACAGAAAATTTATCATTCAGCATCCTTATACTATTATCTTTCACCTCAGTTCATTTGTAATGCGTATTAGTTTAATAAAGGCCCTTGAAACTAGGCCAACCAAATGTTTCACTAATAATAATTAACGTTAAAGTAATAAATTTTCATGCACAAAACAGCAAATCACGGTAAATACACGCAAATAATAAATCGAGTTGGAACACGCCACGATTTATCATACACTAAACAGAATCAATCAATATTTACAATATGTCCATAAATTTCAAAGAACTGCTTAACTTTTCAAGTCCTTTTCTGTCTCAGTTTTTAATTTTAACTATTGATTTTTTTATATTATTTAATTTTTTTATTTTTTGGGAGTTGCAATAGTGTCTAAGTACGCATGATAATTTTTCTTTGCATCTGGAATGCATAGATAATTTGAATAATGCAACTGCACCGTGTTGATTATTATGAGCCTGATAATTGCCTGTTACAGCATGCCATCATAGTGAAACATAAATTTAAGATTAAATATAATACTTGTAAAAAGCCTTAGATCAGTTTAAATGGAATTCGGCCGATTAACCAGTCTAGTCTGAACCTCGTGAAAACCTACCTTTCTAATTATCATCAGTCGATCACTTTCATTCAAGGGGGGTTAGCGGGAGAAATTACATCAAAAAAGGTACCTCAAAAGCTACAAACACTTGCCCACTTATTTCTCATAATAAAAAATCATCAGGGAAGTAGTTGATGATTTCTCCCACTTTTCAATGCTCTGCGTCTGTTTAGAATTTCGAGTTCGTGTTCGGCACTGTGTAGCCCGGCTTTTACGATACATACTGACGCTGCGTCCTATCACATCATGTGCACGGAAACGTCGATAGGTATCAGAGAAGGAGGAGCGAAAGTGGCGCGGCGTCATTCGGACGCTCATGTGCATCGACTCTAAAGCAGCCAAAACAGAGCAAAGATGACCGCGAAGTGTCGTCCTGGGCCCCGGGGCACAATGCCTCATCCCCGTCCACGAACTCAGAGGCTACGAAGGGAGGATTATCCTTCGCCGCAACCGCATCCTCCTCCATGGGGGTAGATGCCGGGTTTTTTCCCCTCTTAACATCACCCTTGTAGATGCGCAGCTGTATTTTAGTAAATCCGAGTCTATTGACTCACTTCGTTCTAGCAAGGAGCGCTAATGACTCCTTGTTTAACACAAAGACTGCGCATCTACAGTCATTAACGGGTACATCCCGTGAAAAATCTTGGAAGTGAAATGTTGTACTACACCTCTTACATCATATCCCACCTTCGAAATAAAGACTGATACTGATCATTTCTTCTCGGCAAACATACGGGCGACGAAAATGTTTATATCGCCGAATTCCATTGCATCTTTCTTCAATCTGACATTGACAGCAAATTTTACTATTAATTATTTTCCATCCATCACACATCTATAGCTGCATCCGAGCGTTGTTCCGAAGGCGCCCGAAATATCCGGCAGGGGCAGAACGCTGTCTCTGTGCCCCATCACCTTCGTCAGCAAGTACCTGTCTGCCAGAACAACGGGCCTTGACTGAAGAACGCCTCGCCTCCTGAAAGCGAACACGATCCTAGTAACAGCTTGCAAGCAACTCCAACAAAACATCGACGCCGTCATCACGATCATCCGCACGATCACCCGCACGATCACGAACTACATCAACAACAGCAGCAGCAACCAACCCGTAAATCACCGTCAGCATCATCGATGATACATCGTCAACATTCGTCCGATCGCGATCATGATGACGACGATCACGGTGAAGATGCGGCTTCGGATCATGAAACACATCGCCATCGTCGACGAAAACTCTGTCATCATGCTTCCTTGTCGCATCTACGCTCCAATAGTGGATATGATCATCACACGCTTCCCGCTCAGCATGGGCACAGCCATCACAGTCATAGTCATAGTGGAAAGAGCGCGACAACTGGACGAAAATCATCAACCGGATCGCATCATCACCATCACCATCACTATCATCATCGAAGACATCGAATTCATCATCATGATCATCATCGTGGCACGCCTCGCAAAAATCGCTCACACACTGATGTATCGAATACATCGGTCAATACGTGTCATGAATTGTGTCCGGATCAGGAAGTCCGCGAAATCCTCATACAGCGACCATGTTGCAGTTCATCAAAGACTGAAATTGTTCAATACTTCATCGAGGACCTCTACGGACCGTCAGGTCGTATCTCCTGTTGTACGTCCTCCGATTATTGCTACCATACCGACTCGACCAGTCTGTATGGGTCGCGATCGTCGCTAAGCCGCAACGGGTCAGTCAAATCGGGCTCGGCGACGATCCGTCGAAAACGATCTGTCCATCATCGCCAAGTTCCCTATTCGTCGGCTTCCCTTGGCAAATTGAATCGCAGCAACCCCAATAGTATTGACGGTTCGCTAACATCGATCTTCAATAAGCCAAGAGATACGGCTGGCAGCGGCGGCAGTGGCGGTAAAATTCTCGTTTCACCGTCAAAAATCACCGTGGAAAATCCTAAAAAGGATTCATCAAAACTTCCGGTAAAATGTACAAATAATGAATGCAGCTATACACGTACATCATCACCCATTCGTTGGAGTTTCTTGGCCGATAATGAGAGTAAGACACCGTCAGATGATGTGGGGCGTGGTGTAGCCACGGCCGTTACAAGTCAGGACGAATCCGACTCTATGCGAAAATATACCGACTATTCGGAAGAAAGTCACGAGAGTCGTAGCTCCACTCTGAGTCGCACTGAGTCCAACACAGTTGTGTTCCATCAGGAAGGCGAGGCGGCCAATAACTGTTGCAATAACTACATCCAATACAATGCCTATTTAGATCAAGATCTTCAAATCACCAGTGAAGATATTTGCGGCTATCTATCGCTGTCAAAAGACAAGGAAGGTGAAGTACTGAACAATTCCGTTAATTATCCGTTTCAACCAACGAACGCACTAGAGTTCCAATATCGTAAAAATTTTCATGTTTCGAATAGCAATTCACCGGAGCTAAACTATCACAATCAACAACGACAGCAACGCCTCAATAGCAAAGAGACAAACATCAATCAAAATATTGGTGAAAGTATGCCACTTTCGCCGACCAACATCAATCTGTCGTCTAGTTCCAATAACATCAACATCATCTTCAACTCGTACGCGGACAATAGTGCGGCCGAAGTGAAATTCATCAATACGACACGCGAAAGCACGGCCAATGTTGAGGGTCAACAATCGTCCTTCATACATCAGCATTCGTATCCGAGCTACGATTACAACAACATGTCGACGAACTCGTTGTTCGACAAACCGCTCGGTATCGACGAGATTCCATCGTCGTCGTCGAATGCTCGCACATCGACGGCTACAACACCGGAGAATTTCTTCGAGACAACATCGTCTCATCAAAATCTCCTCTACTATCGACAATCGTCCTTTCGCGAGTGCAACTCGACTACATCCAGTTTCACCAATGCCAACTACAACAACACCGCTGCCGTTGCTTCGTTCGAGGCTAGTAACAATCTGCAGGAACATCAACAATCCGATCAACAGTTCGGAAACTATAGTCAACATGGTCATGGTGATCCGCCAGCTCGTCCGTTTCATCAGAACTATCCTCATCAGTCACAACAACAATTTCACCAACAACATTCTTATCATCATCATCATCGCCACTGCACATCGACGTCGCATCGATGGCAACATGTATCGGAGAATTTCAAAATCGGCAACGCACTCAAATTGGTTCGTAAACGTGCCAGAAAATGTGCCCAATATTTACGTAAAAAATAAAATTAAAATTAAGTCTATATAGTGAATGTGGGACGAGATGGTCGAGTAGATTATAGATACTAGTTTATTAACAATAAAACAAAAATTACAAAAGGATTATTAAGTAGGATATTATAACTCGTAGGTGTAAATAAATGACAGAAAGGAAAATATTAATAGAGACAAATATCTGTAAAGAATAATTCAACAACGATGGCAGGAAGGCAGCCGAATAAGACTATAGTAAAATTAATAATTAATATTTCTTTTATTTTTCAAAATTCGACATACACTCGACAGTTCATTGATTAAACCATTCGAAATACTTTTTCAGCACCAGGATGTTTCTCAACACTTTTCCAAGCCGGAGTAGAATTGTATTTCATGTGTAAATCAGCTAGTAAGCTTGGAGCTTAAACAAATTTTCTGGAAACCCCTCCTTAATTGTGACGTGAACTCTCAGTACACGGACACCGAAGTACGTTACGCCACGTTATTGTTCTGGCTTATACAATATTCACTGACTATCGCCATTGCTCATCCTTTATTGAAACTTTGGTCCCCGTGCTAGAAGATATAAGAAGGGGGATCACCGTCACCCAATTCAATTTATACGTGTTTTGAGCACACATTTTTTTCCCCTATCTTCCCCATTCAGCTCTCGACTAGGTTAAGTTAGGTAGCAGGGCTGCTGTAAGAACACCCTTAGGCCAAAAGGAAACCTTCGTCCATTGTGCTATCCAAGAAAAAACCAAACAGCATATTAAAACCAGCCGGACCTACTCACTAATAGGGACGTTCCGATACAAGTAAATACAAGTAAATAATCGATACTTTTGTTTCGATACCAAGTACATTTAGTATCGAATAATTCTTGCGATACTTACTCGGGTATCGATACCATTTCCATCCAAGTACCTATCGAGTACCCATCATTAAAATCGAAATAAGAGAAAGAGAGACAGCACTAACGTTGCCAGCTGGAAACGGTCAACAGATTGTCTCCGAAGTACTTGGAGAAATTGCTCTTCTTGGGCAGTCTCGATAATAAAGAGTTCTTCACTTAAATTTTAAGCATTTTAATAATAATTACTTCTTGCACTTTTTTCACATCCGCGTGCATCTTGATAAGCCTAAATGTTTAAGTTCTCCTTTTTCTAACTTTTTATTTCTTAAATCAGAATATATATGTTCTCTATATATAAATTCTATGATATACTATCCACTTGGAAATAGCCTTGGAAACATAATCTGGATTAAGTAAAACTCTTTGTATAGATGTATGTGCATATATAAGCATATGGAATACTTATAGCCCTTTTTCCTTTTATTTTTATTATTATCATCATCATCATCGTGGCGCGACAGCCCGACGTCGGGCCTTGGCCGCCTGGATCATTGTCCTCCAATTATCTCGGTCACGTGACCGCGTCCTCCAATTTTGGGAGCCCAGCAGCTGCGCGGCGTCCACACCTACTGAGCTCTCCCAACGAGATCTCGGTCGTCCTCGCAGTCTCGCTCCGTCGACTCGTTCTGCATTCATTACTCTCTTAGGCATGCGATCATCGTCCATTCTTTGTACATGCCCTGCCCATTGAAGTCGTTGTAGTTTGACGATTTTCGAGACTTGCAGCTCATCGTACATTTCATACAACTCATGGTTGTACCGGATGCGCCATCCATCTCGATCGCAAACAGCCCCGAAAATTCGCCGCAGAACCTTACGTTCAAAAGTGTCTAGCATGTTTTCGGAGGCTTGAGTTAGGGTCCATGCTTCGCAGCCATAGCACCGATTGCATCATTATTTTAGTTTTACCCTCGTTAATACGTAATCCAACTTCCTTTGCAGCGGTATCGAGCGTATGCAGAAGTTGTTCTGCGTCAGCCAATCTTCGGGACATGATGTTGATGTCGTCGGCGTACGCTGCTAATTGTGTCGACTTGATGAGTAGCGTCTTGCTGTTGTCCATATTCATGGCCCGAATAACGTATTCCAGTGCTAGGTTGAAGAGCGTCGGTGCCAGTCCATCGCCCTGTTTCAAACCAGTGCGTGTTTCAAATAGATCAGTAAGTCTATTCTGGATCCTGACTTGTGAGACGGAGTTGGTCATCATCATCTTTGTCACTCGCACTAATTTTGCCGGTATACCAAATTGCAGCATGATGTTGTACAGTACTCCACGATCGATACTGTCGTATGCCTGCTTGAAGTCGACAAAGATTTGGTATACGTTTACGTTGTATTCCCAGCACCTCTGGAGTATCAGTTTGACTGAGAAGAGCTGATCGGTTGTGGAGCGACCAGGTCTGAAACCGCTTTGATATTCGCCAATGACTCGTTCTGCGTACGGTTTTATTCTATTTTCCAGAATTTTCGTCAAAATTTTATAGGACGTACAAACTAGTGAGATGCCCCTGTAATTCTCACACCGCAATTTATCTCCCTTTTTATGGATTGGACAGATGATGCTTCTGCGCCAATCGTCTGGGATCTCCTCGTTCTCCCATACTCGCAGGAGTAATTGATGTATGGCATCAAATAGACTCGTTCCACCGAATCTTAGCAGTTCAGCTGGGATCTCGTCAGCGCCCGGCGCTTTATTTGGTTTTAGTGACCGCAAGGCGAGATCGACTTCCTCTACTGTCGGGGGTTGAATGGGTGGGCCTAGATCAACAATATCGTCGAGAGCTTCCTGTGTGGGGATGTTAGATGGTCGGCTTAGAAGCTCTTCAAAATAAGAGGCCCATCGCTTGTTAATACCATCGGTGTCGCTGATGATGTTTCCATCCTTGTCCTTACAAAGGCTAGTCCTGGGTTGGTAGCCGTTCTTAATTGTATTTACTAGTTTGTACGCTTGTCTGGTGTTCCTATTAGCTAAGTTTTCGTTTATGTTCAGCAACTGCTCGTCAAAGTATTTACGTTTCTTACGTCTAATTATTCTATTCGATATTCGCCGTAGCTCGTCATATTTTTCTCTTCTGGCTCTGGTTCCTCGTTGAATCCATTGTCTGTAGGCCTCGTTTTTCGCGTCAAGTGAGTTTTTGCATTCTTCGTCGAACCACTCATTTCGCGCTCGCCGGGCTTTATATTCCACGACCTTCTCTGCGACATCCTTGATGGTACCCTTGAGATCTTCCCAGAACCCATGGACGCCTGTGTTGCTGATGTTGTGTAGCATAGGTGATAGTTTTTCCTCAAGGGCGGTAGTATACGCCACCGCTGTAGCATCACTCAAAAGCTTATCAACCGCAAAGATTTTGGGAGGGCTGATTCTTGACTGGTGCACTGAGGAAATTCTACATCTGTAGGTCGTCTTCACCAAGTGATGATCTGAGTAGCAGTTTGTTCCTCGATAGGACCGGACATCCATGACACTAGACGTCCATCTCCTGCAAATGAGGACGTGGTCAATTTGGTTGACGGTATGTGCGTCTGGAGACTTCCAGGTCTGCTTGTGAATGCGTCGATGCGGGAAACACGTAGAGCTTACGACTAGATTCCTGCTGCAGGCGAAGTCGATAAGTCGCTGGCCGTTATCGTTACATTCTTCATGGAGGCTGTGGCCTCCAGTGGTCCCCGGTGCCAACTTTCATTTCCGACTTTCGCGTTAAAGTCTCCCAGCAGCAATTTGACGTCGTTTGTTGGAAGTGAGTCGAAGAGAGTTTCAAGGCGGGCGTAGAACTCGTCTTTTACTGCGTCTTCTTTAACTTCAGTGGGGGCGTGCACATTGATGAGCCAGAGATTGATGAATCGAGTCTTGATGCGAATCGCACACAGCCGTTCATTTATGGGTTTGAAGTCAGTAATATGCGGTTTGAGGTATACTATATATGCTACTCCAAACTCCTTGCGGCCCGATGGTTTGCCACTTGTAAAAATTGTGTGCGATTTCTTGTCATTAATCTCGCTGCCAAGCCAATTTGTTTCCTGGACTGCAGTAATGCTCAGTTTGTACTTTTCGACCTGTTGAAGGAGGGCCTTCTCGGCCCCCGGTTTGTTCAGGGAGCGTACATTCCAGGATCCGGAAGAATAATCCTTTAGTCGTTTGCGTGGTCGTCGTTGTTGATCCGTCCAATCCGAGGCTTTTGTTCCAGGTTTCTTGACATGGAGTGGTTTTTGCAAGGACGAGTTGTCAGCACGTCGCTTAACCCCATTCAGGGGATGGCCTCGGAGATAGCTGCTTCAGATGGTTTAATAAACGTGCCGGAGCCCACACAACTATGTAGCAGGTCCAACTACGCAAGTCATTCCATCCTACTAGACCTGAGACGCTTAGGTGTTCGTCAGCCATTCAGGCTACAGCTATCTGCCTTTTCCAAACTGTCTTATCGCTAAGACATTGGCCGTCAGCGAATTGATACACTGCCGTTACCAGGGGGCGCCCACGCGGAGGACTATGGAAAAGATCTTTGCCCCTTATTATGTTTATTTAAAAAAAAAATCAATTTTGTTGTTAAACCTAAAAATGAATAAACGTTTTCTAATAATCTAAAATAATCTTTTGATAATGATTATTAACAACAGTGCTCCTAAGTTACCAAATCACCCGCGATCTCAAATTCATAAGAAAAACTATCGATATGAGCACTTTATAAGTATCGATACTTTCAAGCTACTTATATGAGTAGTATCGAATAAATGTTTTAAATACTACTCATTTGAGCGGGTATCGATACTTATATGGTATCGGAACGTCCCTACTCACCATACGGAAGATTAGTCCCACCTGCACCACAGCAAATTCCCTAAGATGGTCATAGGAATTTTTACCAAGAGTTGATTTCCTCAACTGGACCAGAGCAGGGCATTCGCATAGCAGATGGAATATACTTTCCTCCACCTTCTCCTCCCCGCAGCTCCTGCTCTTCCTCATTTAGCGGTCGTGCCCACGGCAAACTTTTTAGTTCGAAGAAAAACTAAATACAGTCATCCCTTGTATAACGCGATAGATCGGTTCCTGAAAAATGCCGCGTTATAGAAATCGCGTAATATGAAACTTGAGTTTCATATGGATGGATGGGATACGTTCCTCAATACATGCAAAGATATTAATAAAAAAACTAAAACATAAATATTTCTACTTGTAATTCAAAGTGCTTTATTAAGATGCTTAAATTAACATATTTAATTTCGAAAAGTTTTTTATTATATACTATTTTTTTTTTTATTTTTCAGTTTATTCAGTTTTCGGGTGTTGGATACTTTAAGACCTGTTTGATGGCCTAGTTGATATGAAGTCTGTTATACGACTCTGCCTAGCGGTTTGCTGCAGGTTTCTTTGAATCTGATTGTATGGAGCTAATGCATTTTCTAGCTGTCTTCGAAAATTTTTAAAACGCTCAGCGCAAGGATCATTATCTTCAAATAAGATTTTAAGCCGTCTTGCCAAATCTAAACCAGCCTTAAGAGTTTGCGCTGTCAGTTCTTTCGATGGGGTCGTTGAAAAATCAACGTAGCTATCGCTGTTTTCGACATTAACATGACAATCAGCATTTAGTATCATCTGCTCCAATTCCGTCTCACTAAGCTCCGGTACTTCATTGATAAGATTGTCGATATCATCTTTAGTCATACCGTCGCCACCAAAAGTACGCGCGACGTTTAGTATACGTTGTACGTCAACTTCAACTGAGGGAATGACATTGTCCTTCCATACAATTTCGGGCCAAATTTTTCTCCAGCAAGCATTCAGGGTCGAAGGTTTAATTTCCTTGATGCATTAAGAAACGATATCCACGCAGTTCAAGATGGAAAACTCCTTCCACAATTCAGGCAAAATTTCCTCAGAAGCTCGACGTATGTAGTACACTTTAAATGCTGCTGTATAGGTAATCCCTTGGTCTAGTGGTTGGATAAGTGACGTCGTATTTGGTGGTAAATAAATAATTTTAACGTTTGGATGGATCATCTTTTTTGAATGGGCTGGTGCATTGTCTACAATGAGGAGGATTTTGAAACTGATGTTCTTTTTTTCAGTATAATTTTGGACTTCCGGAATGAAACATTTGAAAAACCAATCATCAAATAAGCTTGAAGTCATCCAAGCCTTTGGGTTGGCCCGCCAGTAAACAGGGAGAGTGGATTTGTTTGTATTTTTCATTGCACGAGGATTAAGCGAGCGATTTATGAAGAAAGGTTTTGCCATATAATCACCTGATGCATTCGAACAAAGAAGTATCGTTATTCTATCTTTCGAAACTTTAAATCCGCTAGCAGTTTTTTCACTTTTTGCGACATACGTGCATTTTGGCATCTTTTTCCAATTTAAACCAAATTCGTCCGCGTTAAACACCTGGTCCGCAGTGTAGCCCCCTTCGTTTATTATTTTGAGTAGTTCTTCTGGAAACTTACCGGCAGCTTGGGCATCTGCCGATGCTGATTCCCCATGAATTTTCAAATTATGTAAGTTAAAACGCCGTTTAAAATTTTCAAACCAGCCTTTGCTGGCAGAAAACACATGATCAGACGGATTTTGGAGATTATCTGGGGCATCTTTATAATGGGAATAGATCTTTAAAGCTTTTTGTTTAATTATACCGGAACCGAGAGGAATTCTTTTCTGTGTGCAATCATCAATCCAAATCATTAAGGATTTCTCCATTTTTTCCATTAAAATCTCTTATTCGGGCAACTCGTCCAGCACTAACAGCAGATCCAGCATTCACATTTTCCCGGATTTTTTCTTGATTTTGCTTTATCGTTCTCACTGTTGATTCGTTTAAGTTTAAGCTCCTTGCAATAGACGCTGCCTTCTCCCCATTTTCCAAACGATCTAAGATTTTATTTTTGTCTTCCAAAAAATAAACTTTCGTTTCAGTGCAGGTTTTTTCGGTAAACTCGCCATTTCTACAATATGGAACCTACATTAGTGTGTGTTGATGTAACCTAGGTTTGCAATTAATCCAGCCAATATAAACTTTGAATCGGAATAGTTACCCCTCAGCTGACGTAATCAAGTCTAAAGTGAAAAAACGAGTTTGCCTTAAGGGCAGTGCAACCATTTCACAGTCCAACCCCAACCAAACACACACATCATCGTTCTTTTTCTAATTTCCCTTGTTCTACTTAATCAATTTTAATCCGGTTTGTTTTATATCATTCAGCATACTGTATTTTATAATATTAGACTTCAAAAATTGAACTTTATCTATTTTATGTTCCACGAGAGAACTTTGGAAAGTTGACTTTTAAAGTCTCATTTTTATGGTTAGATCAATTTTTCTTCAGAATGCCTGGTCCAATTTTTAAAAATTTGCAATGGGCTTGTTCCTTATTAGATGTTGTTAATTTGAATTGAGGATTTTTTATATTAATTACAATTTATATTAAAAAATAATAATAAAATAAATGTGAAAATCCGAGGTCAAATTTTACATTTCTCTTCTCAAAGCTATAAAAAAAGGGGACAATATACATATTACAAAATCCTCTATTCAAACGATTCAGCATCTAAAAAGTAACAAACCCATTGCCAATTTTTTAAAATTGGACCAATCATTCCCAAGAAAAACTGATTTAACCATAAAAAATGAGACTTTTTTTGTTTCAAAAGTCAACTTTTCAAAGTTCTCTCGTGGAAAATAAAATAAATAGAGTTTAATTTTTAAAAACTAATATAATAAAATACAGTATGCTGAATGATATAAAACAAACCGGATTAAAATTGATCAAGCAGAACAAGAGAAATTAGAAACAGGAAAATGAAGTTTGTGTTGGGTCAGGGTTGAACTGTGAAATGGTTCCACTGCCCTTAAATAATATTAGGCGGAAGGGACTGAAACTAACGAAAAAAGGGAGGGGGGTATTTCATGTCTTGCCTTCATTGTGTTGACTTCAAGTAAGAAAAAGATACAAGGAATTTAACTCACTCGAGTCCCCATTGATAGGAGGGCGCACATGTCTGTACCCGAAAAACTCAAAAATGGCCCTTTTTCTCTTCCTTTTCGGTTTTCTGCTCAAAACATTTTGACACTAACTTGTTTTCTAACATTAGATTCGAGACATTAGTATATATTGAATGGACTAAATATTAAATTAACTTACCGTCTAATACCTCTGGTACTCGTATCTTGTATCACTTAATCACTTATCAATTACTATAGTATGTCTACCAGCATGTAGCAAGCGTAATATACTCAACAGCTCAGCAAATAATGATTACGGGGAATTCCCTAATTCGAAGGAACCCAATTATTTTTACTTAAACGTTGTGTATGCATTTCATCTAAAGTCGACATTTTTCAACCGCGTTATACAAATCGAAATACCGCGCTTTGCAAGGGAATGCCGCAATTTACAAATCGCGTTAAAACGAAACCGCGTTGTGCAAACGCCGCGTTAAACGAGGGATTACTGTAGTTTAGTCAGGAAAATAGAACACACGGTGTTTTATGAGACCGCGCACACAGCAATTACTAAATAGTTTAGTTTGCAAAGTTTTCCTATTTCTATCCTCAAAAGGATAATTTTTAGAGAATGTTGCCACATTCATATTGCGATTCTATCGCAATGAAGATATCTAATTATTGTCTCCAAATAGATATCTTCCCATACGCTTTAAAATTATATCTTTATTTTGTCCTTTATGAGGTAGTTGGCGATAATTGGCAATATCACTAGGATATTTTCAATTAGATTATCGCCAAAGTTGTTTACTGGGTAACAGTTTTTTGGATTCTAACAACAACAACGCCCAACATATCCGCATTAATCTCAACAGTCTACAGTTTCTCCTGCTAGATTTCAAATCCCTCCCCCATCCAGTCCAAAACTTAAAATAAACCTGGTGCTTTTAAAGTGAACATATTATTCAAACCCTACATATTCATCGAATGTATTCGCGAATATCGATAAACTTTATAGTTGACATAATACACACAGTGACACAACAAACATGTAAATACTATCCAGTTAAAAATTCTATAGTAGTGTTCCAGTAGATAACTTCGAAACTCAAATACCAAAAAAACCTATCCTTATCACTAGACACTTCACTCCTACTTCAAATTGTTTGAAAACAAAAAATCAAAGTCCCCGAAAAAATAATCGAAATAAACAAACAAATATTGACAAAATTACAGAAAAAAAAAGAAACTACCATAATTAACAATTGAATTATATATAGAACTAAACTAAGAATTATCATTCTTAGTTCTTAGATGAAAATGGATTAATTTTTAAAACCAAATAGTTGATAAAAATTTGTAAAAAAAAAGTTCTTAATTACTAGCATAGACGCGACAGCGACCCCCCCCCCCCCCCCCTCCCCTCCAAAAGAATAAGCAAAAATAAATCAAACCATGTAAATTTTCAAGAAAATTAAAAGAATGTCTCTCACAACTACACAAAAAAAATGAAACAAAAAAATTAAACACTGTTTAGCGGATTACAAAAAAGCAAAAAGGAAACAAACAACCTTCTGCTGTTATTTATAAAATTCAAACAATTAAAACAATAAAATATGAAAATCGCATCATTAAACCAACAAACAAACAAATAATTGGCAACTATAGAAAATTGGAAGAAATCTGTAAATTTCCATGAAATTTTATGATAATCTGTGAATAATAAATTAATTGATATAAATACATATATAAAATTAACTATGGTTATAGAAATATTCATAATTGAGCAGAAAAAAAGAAAGAAAACAAAAAAAAAACATAATACTGTAGTTATATTACTAGAAAACAAAAATAATCTAGTTAAGTAATTCTGTAGTCGTTTAGTCTAGCGTAATATTAATTATATAATTATATAGACGAAAATATATAATAAATCTAATATATTTAAAAATAAATAAAGAATAAATGAAATAAATTCTAAATTTATCGTAAAATATTTAGGAAAATACAAGAGAAACAAAACAAGTCGAATGTTGCGTGGTAAAAAAAGACAAAGTTGAAATATTGATTGATGAGCGAACCTTTGTTTTTGTGCATTTTTTTTTTCATTCCCAACAATGTCAGTCTTGATTGTTATGTATAGTACCTGAGTTTCCTACTTCTTATGATTCAAATCCCCTGATTACCAAAATCATGCCTGATCATTCACTTTAGATAAAAGTTACAGGACGTACGAGTATAAGAGTGCATACGCAAACACAACTGGGATCGGGGAGTATTCGGGCAAATACCAATTTGCCCCTAGTGCGGCATAGAGCCTCAACTACTCCCATGTACCATATTGCACTCGATTCTGATCTATGCATCCAATAGCCCTAATTTTCTGGGGTCACAGTTCATAGCATGTCCAGCAATGCAGCTGTCACGCTACCTATCCACTACCATTTACCAAGGAGATAGGGGGTTTTACCCTGCAAAAGGTGCAGTACTTCTGAATTTTTGATATGTTGTGTATAGGTCGGTTTGGCAGTTAAAAAAAATTGTTTCAGAGTTTCCTACAGCCACAGGTTCCAATGCATCCTTTGACACATTTGCAGGAAACGATTCTGAAAAGCTTTGGAGGAACAGCATCCATTTCGGTAATGATGGGTTCTAGATATCTGCTTTCTCTCTTCTAACCCCATTGAGCGGCTCTATTTGCACTCCTAGCCACGTCATAAATTGGTGGTAAACTTGCAACATGTGAAATTTCGCGGCAGTCAGCGTTGATGGTAACTTTACCAGATTCAGTTTTGTACTACTGGAAATAAATTTATTGTACCTTAGGGAGGTGACGGAATGTACCGAATCTCCACTGTACAAGGCTGCCAAAATCCGTTCTCCTGCCTCTTAAATTTATAATAATAATGCTTCCTCAATTAATAAATGATATTTTTGGATATTTTTATAGTTGACTAATCACCTTAGCTGTGAATGCGCAGCTTCAATGGCAAAAATTACATCCTTGAGCATCCTTTTCCATTCGTAAATTTAAAAAAGTACCTGACTAGAGTAATTAGGTATTATATTATTTAAAAATTGGGGCCTCTTTACCCATCGGGTGGGCACTGCGACCACAGAGAGGCCCATTGTGCCAGTTTAACTAGCTGCCAGTAAAGAGTAATTAGGTAATTGCACTTTATTATTGTATATAAGTAGGTGTAAATCATCAATTTGAACTTGGGTTTTTCATGTATGTAATTCATTTAAAAAAAATAATGCGAAGTAATGAGAAAATGCGTATTTAGTATTTGGTTGCAATCAGTACAGCAGTTGTGTAAAATTAATCTCTGTTTATAGAAAAGAGTATAAATACAATTAAGAGTAGAGTCTAAAACCGAAGGAACACAGCACACACACAGCTACACATAAGTAGAATAAACTTGCAAAAAAAGTAACTCAGGTTGCATACATATCTTCACTCCTTTTCCGTTTATCACGCGAACAGAATTTATAGGGCCTATTGTAGGCAATTTTATTCTCTACAAGACTTATTTTCAAGACTTTTCACTATAACGAAGCGTTGCAAAGTTATTCTCATGTAAGGACGAATTTTTTTTTTTGACATGGATATGTCTTATAGTTGGGGGTCATCCTAAAAATTTGTCCGTCACACGAAATGTCTGTTTTCTACTCGGGGGTCAGAAGAGGAAACAAGCCCACTGAAAAATTTTCCGAGTTCTATGAATGTAGTGGCCGATCCTCAGTCAATCCGAGTCAGTCATCAAAGGGAACTCACGAAAATCGAAAAACTTCGCATCATAAACTGACTAAACAACCAGGCACCCATAAAACAAGTCAACATCATTCAACTGCCATCCCCTCGTGATTCAAATCTGCTCACAACACCAGCCACATCCAGACAACCTGTCTCCCTTACTCGTGCACAGCGCTATGGCTCCTCCTTCACAGCAATCTTTTTGTTTTCATCAATTAGTCACTAACCTGACTCAGTAAGAAAATCGTTGGGGTAGGTCGGGAAATAACTTCACACACACACACACACATACAGACACACTCGTATGCAGGCAATGGAGAGACGGTTGAGTCGAAGAAGTTCAATGGATGGGCGTTGCTTCGTCATCGGCGACAGTGCGAAAGAGATGCTTGCTCCACGGACCTTGGACTACACTTCCGCGGCGGATCCACCCCTTTCTTGTGATGACCAATCCCATCCAGCCGACTGAAATCAGTGTCACCAAGGTCACCAACGTGTTTTTCCCGTGGATGTAAGGAACTTACGACCGTACTTGTATCGCGCATACCGCGTACTATCACGATCGATGATATATCAACTAACAGTGCACAATTCTGATTTAGTGAGGAGAATAGTGCAGATGATGCAGTTTGTGCAGCGCGGATAACGTAAACGTTAATGCAATAAAATTGTGTTGTCGCGCTTACCGTCTTTAGACTTAGAAGAGTACTATCTAAGTATCTAATAGTAAGTGTGTTTAGCTAGACCGCGGCTTGACGCGATCGATCGCGGATTGACGTACTAACGAAGCACAGGCGCATATACAATATGTAGAGTGTATGATCGCTTGATCCACACACGGGGCAACGGTTGGGTTAATTTGTATTCTCCTGTACACTATGCGGGACGGTATGTCTTGAAAATGATACAAAGTATCTACACTGCATGCAGATACATCGGTACATCTTATGCCTACCGAAAGCGTGGGACGTGTTTTGTCGAATGAATTCATCCAGTATAACTATACTGGGATCTTTATAAAACTTACGTCGATATCTTCAACACAACAGGTTCCACGCAGTCGGTAGCCAAAGACATATCCATGTTCCGATGTATCTGCATGCAGTGTAGATACTTTGTATCATTTATTTTTTGCAAAGTCCACACTTTTTGCCCTCTCTGATAGTATCATAGCTCCGTTGCTATTGATTATAGAAAAAAAAGTCGCGGAATGAAATTTGTCAAAAATTTCGTTCTCTACAAAAGTGAACTGTTCATATTTTATGTTAAAATAAACTGGAACGGAGTTATAGGCGAGAAACTGTTAAAAGTGCCAATTTTTGGAGGTCTTTCCAAGATGGCGGCGGGAGCACACAAAACAAATTTTTACAATCGCACCTACCTATACAACATATCAAAAATTCACTACAGCACCTTTTGTACGCTAACTCCCTTTATTTGGTCTCAATTTCTCGGGTAACATTTTCGACTGCGTATCAGTTTGCCGATCTGATATCTGACCAGTACGCTGAGTCAGCTCTTCTAATAATATTGTTTCGGGCCAGAAAATTCTTAAAATTCGACGAAAATAGTTAGACAAGCTTCCATACAACAACACAGACATTCCAGGGAACGTAACAGGTCCAGTTTGATCTATTGGGTATATAGAGTATCCAGAAAATACAATATAATAATGATGTTTCCCCATTCCAACATCCCGCTCTTATTTTGCACGTTCACAAGGCAACTTTTAAATCTTTTGCTAATGGCGAAGTCGTCGATCTGATTTCGTATTCTGTGCCGATCAACGACCAACTTTACACCGTGGTCGTTTCGATCACCTAAACCGTGTCTTCCATTGATCATTGCAATCAACACCCACTTTCGCATTCAAGTCTCCCATAACCATTGCTATGTCACCTTTGGGTGTTCTGCTTTGGACGGCGTTAAGTTGTTCGTAGAAAGAATCTTTCGCCGCGGCACTGACGGGTTCAGTTGGAGCGCATAGCATTGCATAATTGTAAGGTTTCTCATTTTGGTCATGATTCTGTTCTGGACCGGATCCCAGGATAGGTAACAGCTTCGTGTGGCTCTGGTTAATAGGAACCCTACACCTGATTAACGACCACTAACGGTAGCTCTATCAGAGTACAACATTACTGTACTACGCGCTGAAGAGATAAATTCTTCGCTGTTCCACCATCTTATCTCACTAACTCCTAAATTCACTCTCTGATTAATGAAATCGTGGGTTCCGGAGGGGCCTTCTGATCCATTGTCCAGGAGAGTGAGCACATTCTAGAAACCAATTTTTGACATTGAACGATAGCCATCAAAAGTCGTAACTGGTGAGTCGGCGCTTATACGAGGCGTGGTTGACGTTTCGTTACCATATAATATTTTGGATGATGCAAGTTACTGGCAAATACATTTTATCCTTTTTAGGCCTCTTCCTAAAAACCGGTGCACAGGTTTGGTACCGGTTTTTTTTCAGTGTTTGTTTTTTTTAGCTATGAGCCGGTTTTTTCGGTTCGGTTTTTACTCGTTTTTCACCTGGTTTTTTACCCGGTTTTTAACCTGGTTTTTTACCCGGTCTTTTACCCGGTTTTTTAGTATCAGTGTTTTGAGTACCTACCGGTTTTTTATACCATGAGTCGGTTTTTTTAATGGTTGAAGAACATATACTATTACTAGATAATTACAAACAGTGGATTTGGATTGAAATTTGTAGCTAGATGAATCATTTCGAAGTTGGATGGAAAGAGATGAATAGCGATGTTTATAAGAAGAAGGTTGATTGGAATCAGTAACTATTGTTATCGGATGAGATTTGAGAGGAAGAAGATATCCAGAGGGGTTATCATCAAGCAAAGCCCATACAGAGCCCTTGCCTACTAAAAAATAAATCTTCTTATGTGTAATTCCATCAAACTCCATATTGATCCATCTCCATCTCGTTACAAATCACAACCCAAATCCACACAATCTTTTTCCCTTCGTGGTACCGTATCTGTTTTTTGAGCACGATACCGAAGAAAACCAACTCATAGATTAAAAAATCGGTACTCAAAAAACCTGGGAAAAAAACTGTACTCAAAAAACAGAGAAAAAACGGGTACTCAAAAACCGGGTAAAAAAGTGGTAAAAAAACAGGTAAAAACCGGTACTCGAAAAAACCAGCTCATGGTTAAAGAAAAGCCGGTACTAGTACCGGTATTGGAACGAGTACCGAAAATACCGGGAAACCGCTTGCAACACCGGTACTAAGAAAAACCGAAAACCGGTACTGAAATTTGAGTACCGAACAGGCCTAGTCCTTTTGCCCACTTCCCCGATATGCCGGGAACGGCCGCGCCATTATTCTTATGCCCTACACCACAGCAGGAAATTATGATGTGGAACACCCTTTCCGGTAAATTTTCATTTGTTTTGCGATTAGATACAGCAACATTGTTTCTCCACTTGTAATGGACGGGTTGGTGGGCATCCGAAGATGCCTGTGGGGGCGGAGCCCAAGGTAGATGCCCTCGCGCTTGGATCAGGGTCCGGGTTTAATGGGATCGTCGGCCTTTGGTTTCGTACGACCGATAGACCACTACCCATCAGGTGATGCTTTCGATCTGTTGGTGGAAGCAGCACGACCAGACCAGAATATAGTTCATTACACACTTACGGGAACACAATGCTTTATATCTCTGTTATTCATTGTCGTTTTCTAGATCACAATCAGGCTCGTTCATGAGATCGTGATTGTGATCTATGAAAATGAGAATGATCACACCTACGATGACAGGATTCCACCCGAAATAAAAATCTAAAGGAACTCCTTTTGCAACAAAAACGTTCTAAACGGTGAGGAGACTTTTCTTGTTGCTATTGTATGATAGTTACGCGTCAACTTTGAGTACGTGTGTGTGTTACGTGTCTTTATGGCTTCTTCTCCTTCAATATCGACAGATAGCAGCATTGGAGCTTCCCATAAAGCTCTAAGTGTAAGGCGGCTATTACACTAAAATATAAAAGTTCTTTTACAAATATCTTTTATGAAAGCTATTTTCAAAGAACTTTTATAGTGTAATAGCCGCCTAAGAAAAGATTTGCGACATGGACGTTGCTTGTTTCAACTACTTTTCTAATATGCTCGCACACCTTCCCCCTTCAGCGGCTAATATCATTCATAAAAGTTCTTTTGAAATATCGTTCGTCAAATATATTTGTAAAAGACCTTTTATAGTGTAATAGCCGCCTTAGTGTCGTCGGAGCTGCAGGGCAATAATCAATGTGCCCAACATCGTGGGGTGTACCATTACATGCTGGATTCGTATTAGGAATATCGTGATCAATCCCGGACAAGTGCAAATTTAGCCGGAGGAGCACCAACCAGAACGGAGTTGCGCCAGCGTAGTTCTTGTTGATCTAGGCAACGTATTCTCATTAGGAGAGAGGATGGGGCTTACTACTCAATTGCCCCAACCCCGTGTGGGTCAACTGATCCGTGTGACCCAGTTGACGTTTCGTTGGCATAAACTTGTTTCGGAGAATGTAGTTGCCAGCATGCACCTCCAAGACGGTCGGGCTTGAAGTACAGGATTGTGGTTAAGTCGCGCGATCGATCTTTGTGCCTCCTCTATATGTATTGAGCAGCGTGGTAAGTTGTATCGTCAAATGGCTCTCTTTTAGATTTCTCTCGAGAGAGTCTGATATTACGCGGTGGCGGCCTTTTATCTATAAGGTTATTATTAGGATGACTATGGCGATAGCAGGCGACAAGGTACTACTTAGCGAGAAGGTAGTTGTGGCATTTGACGGGCAGTATACTTGTTTCCTGATTGCGATGACCTTGATAGGACATCAGCTGACCACCCGTCACGGTGTGGAGAGCAGCATTTTGACACGACTGACTGGATGTTTTCCCAGTGTGTGGCGCTCAAGTTCAAAGTCACCGATCTTTCAATTGAATTATACGTGACCAGTAAGGCTTCCTTATCCTTTCCCCGGGAACTATCGGTGAGCGATTTGAAAACTTTATTGCGCGTTCTCATTTTATCGCAGACCCTAGTGGTATGGATCCCATCCTATCCAAGGTGGCACCAAGGATTTTCGGGTGGTCTTTTTTGAGGATTGGGATTGGCCTCCTTGGTCCATGGGGTAAATGGAGTCGCTGACGATTCTCGTGCTGGAATCAGTAGGTTCTTGTTGACGAGGAAGATGTTCAGTTCCCCAAGGTAACAAGGTAACAAGGTATCAGCTCGCACATGGGTCGGATGTTATTGCCAGTAATCAGAATAGAACAGTCGCCAGGAAACTATTTCGTCTGTCTGTGCGATTCGAGATAGCGAAAATATTGACAATTGACAGTTTTTGTACAGGGTTTTCGCGCGAATAAAAAACCGACCTTAGTACTCTGCTCACTACTCACTCAGAAACACATCAACACGCGTTTTATTATTTTATCTTCAAAGTGTTTTCATGACCGATCGAGCAATTGTTATTCGTTGTCGTAAGAGTAATTATTACAAGTCTTCTTTTAAATACGTATAAATAATTTCTGTACATAAATGAACCTAAGAATGATTAATGCACTGCCAATACGGTTTTTAAATAATATTTTTAAATTTACGTACAATTAGAAACAAATTATAAAATGGACAACAACAAAAGAAAAAAGAAAATAACTCACTTAAATTTAGGGCTCTAAAAACAACAACATTCACTTAGAAATTATAAAACCAATAAAAGAAAGTATATATATATAGTTATAAATAAAATAACCAAAATTAATAAAAAAAAAATACCTACAGTCAAAAAAAGCGGGAAAAAGAATGAGCGATTAAGAGAAAAACAATTCGCTACATATAAAAACGACATTATTATCATAACGGCAAACAACACTGATGGATACTGCTGAAATGTAATTATTTTGGATTTTTTAATATTTTTATAAAATTAAATTACAATTAAAATGCGGTACATTCACAAGACAGAATATAGGGTCATACAACTTTTTTTAAAAAGACGAAAATCGTAAAAACAAAAATGTTATTATTGAAAATTTTAAATAATTAACTTGTAAAAAGAAAAATTTATAGTATTAACCTAATTTTAGCGTAGTGTGCTATTAAAGAAGAAAGAGGGGGAGATAAGAAAGTAAAGAGAAGAAAAAAGAAACGAAGCGAATAAGTAAAAGCATATTGATAAAATTAAATAAATTAACTGAAATTAAATTAATAAATGCAATAAGAAAACACACAAATAAAATAGTGAAATAGTCACACAAAAAAAAAAGAAACAACAACATTACAGTATTGAATTTTTTTACAATAGTCTTAAGAACGTAATCATAATCTCATAACGAGAGAGAAGAAGAGAAAATCATCATTATTCATCAAAAACGACGGAATATGACACAAACGAAAAAAAAAGCAAAAAACATAAAATATGGCAAAACAATAGAAATAAAATAATGAAAGGAACGGGATAAAAGAAGAATAAACAAGAGGAATTCACTACAAAGCCCTAAGATGGACACGAAACATGAACAAAAAATACTTAGTCAGTAAGAATATAAAATTTACCTACACGCGAAAAAAAAATATGTTTAATAGTGAAACCCAATATTGATATTATTAAACGAAATTTAATGAACAAAAAAAAAACAACTGTAGTGGAAAATTTAAAATATTGACGGGAAGAAGAATATAAACGGCAAAATATGTCATACAAAGTAACTAAAAAATAAAATAAAAGCAAACAAGCAAAACATCAATCCAGATTGAGATATTACCGTGTTTGTTTCGCCCGATTTTAGATCCAAAGTAAATCGGTCGCCACGAGCGAATTCAAACAGCTCATATACAGATACAGGCAGCGAAAATGGGGTTGCATTGTTAACTCATATGCACATATCTTGACTTTTAACCAATTCACTTTCAACTTTGATCCGATGAGATCCCAGGTTAAGGAAATCCACCTTGTATTTTATGATTCCGCGATGCCACTTGGAACGAACATTCTACAATATATAATAATACCTCCATTTTACGAAATGTTGCCAAGGTGGCATCCCCTGTTTGGGCCCTACAGGGGGTCGCTTATTTTTGAGGGGCAATTACAGTGATTTCAGGCAGTGGCGCATCTAGAAATTGAGTTCGAAGGGAGAACTAAGGGCAAAAAAAAATACACTCTGCTTGTCCTGGTCACCGCAGCTACAGGGGGTGCTTTTTTTTTTATTATAGAGGGGGGAAATCTCATTGTTCAGGAGACACTGCCGACTACTGATGTCAATTGTACGGCAGCGACACGGGACTTTCATCTTCAGTGTGCGACTACTTACCCAGTAAAACCTTCAACCCTCTTTCTCCACCATTCTCCCTACGGAACTACCTCTCAGTATTACGTCGTAGGGCTGCTTTTGACTAATTAGCCGTTAATCCTTTGCGTCCTTTTTCGTAGTTGCTCCTCTTTCCTCAGTTCCCTATGTATGTCGCATATTGTGTGAGTTACGGTCTCCCAATTGGATTCAGATCTTAACATATGTTCCACTATATTATGTGGATTAAGGTCACTGCCAAGTTCGACCTCCAGTGCTTCACGCTTACCTCTAAATCTTGGACAGTGAAAGAATACATGTTCCGGGTCTTCCGCTATTCCTGGGCACCTCGGACAGTCGGGCGAATCGTCCAGCTTGAATCTGTGTAGGTACTTCCTATATCCGCCATGACCAGTAAGAAACTGGGTTAGATAATGGTTCACCTCTCCATGTTTGCGGTTCAGCCACAATTCGATTTGCGGGATAAATATGTGTGTCCAGCTTGCCTTCGGAGTTTCATCCCACCGCTGTTGCCATTTCCTCAGAGACCCGCACCTTTCTCGTTTTTTGCGCGCATTATATACGTCCGGTGGCTCCAAACATCGGCCTTTGTGCAATCGGTCCATTTCGTCTGCTAGAATATCTACGGGGATCATACCTGATACAACGTAGGCTGCCTCATCTGATGTTGTTCGGTATGCACAGCACACTCTCAATGCGTTCCTTCGATAAACGGAGTTGATTCTTCGACTATTACAGGCGTGACGAAGCGCGTCGATCCAAACTGGTGACGCATACAGAAGTATAGAGGTGATCACTCTAGATAATAAGAGTCTCCTACTCGGTCGTGGTCCTCCCACATTTGGCATCATCCTCGCCAAAGCCACAGTAGCATTAGCCGCCTTCTTGCATATGTGCTTGAGGTGCTCTCCAAATGTTAGCTTCGCGTCAATCATCACCCCCAGATACCTAATTGCTGGCTTAGAAATAATTATGGTGTTTCCGACTCTGATCCTCAGGGTATTATTTTTCCTTCGGTTGCTGATGAGAACGGCTTCCGTCTTTTGTTCAGCTAGCTCCAGTCCTACTTTATCCAACCACAACTTAATAGTTGTGATTGCTTCGGTGGCATAAACTTCGGCCAATGCTGGATCCTTGGCCACCACGACCACAGCTATGTCATCTGCGAACCCGACTATCGTTACTTCTTTTGGGTACTGGTAAATCCAATATGTCGTTGTACATGATGTTCCACAGCAAAGGGCCGAGTACAGATCCTTGCGGTACTCCTGCTGTTACATTGTACTCCCTTGGTCCTTCGCTGGTTTCGTACTGTAGGATTCTACACGAAAGGTAGCTCTGTATAAGTCGCGTCAAATAGTCAGGCACACCTATCCTCTGCAAAGACAAATGAATGCATTTCCAGTTTGCCGAATTGAAAGCATTTTTGACGTCCAGTGTCACAACCGCGCAACATTTGCTATCTCGAAGTGCCTGTTTCCCTAAGTCTGTCACTGTCAAGATGGCATCGGCCGTGGAGCGCGCCCTTCGGAAACCAAACTGTCGGTCCGACAGTGCTCCCTTTTCCTCTACGACGGCAGCTAGTCTGCTAAAAATTATTCGTTCCAGTACCTTCCCAGCGGTGTCTAGCAGGCAAATTGGACGGTATGAATTTGGTTCGCCCGGCGGTTTGTTGGGTTTTGGTAGCAGAACCAATCTTTGTTTCTTCCATACAGCAGGGAAAACTCGCTCCTGCAAACAGGATTCAAAAACACTGACGAACTTCCCGGGAACCGTGTCAACTTCTACTTTCAACACTCCGTTGGGAATGCCATCAGGGCCTGGTGCTTTGTTGTCACCTATTCTGGAAACGATCTCTAAAATCTCTCTGTCAGTTAATGCCGGTATCTGCTCTTCATGGACCATTTCCTGATTTTCAACGTTTTCTAACGCATGCTGGGGGAAGAGAACTGAGACTATCCGATTTAGTAGAAGAGGGCACTTCACTTGAGGTGTTTGATAACTGCTCAGCTTCTTCATAACTACTCTATAAGCCGTTCCCCAGGGATTAATATCTGCGTCCTCGCAGAGTTGCTTGAAACAGTTTCGTTTACTCTTTTTTATTGCCTGCTTTAGTAGTCCGCGTGAGGTCCTGTATTCTTGTGCCAAGTTGTTGTAGTCTGGTGTCTCTCTTGATCGCTGATACAATCGACGTGCTCTCAGGCACCTGCGCCTCAGTCTTGCAATTTCTTCATTCCACCAGTAGTTTGCTTTCCGGCGGTTGGAAGACTTTGTCCTTGGCATAGAGGCATCACATGCTTCTACTATCTGCTTTATAAGCTGCGACGCTTTTTCCTCTGCATTTCCTTGAATAGCTCCCTTCTGGTGCAAGGTTTCGATGAACGCATCCCCGTCGAAGTTTTTTGCAGACCATCTCCGATTTATCGGTGGTATCCTTGTTTGTGGTGTTCTGCTGGCAACGGTGAAGTAAATGGCCTGATGGTCGCTGTGTGTATAGTCCTCGCTCACGCCCCATTCGACTGTCGATGCAAAGGAGCTACTGACAAATGTAAGATCGATAATAGAGCCTGTACTTCCTCTTCTAAAAGTATTACTACTGCCTGTATTCATTAGGACGACGTCCACTTGTGAGAAAGCTTCAAGGAGTATTCGTCCCCTAGCGTTTGTAGCTCGACTACCCCATTCAGTGGCCCACGCATTGAAATCTTCCGCGATTATTACGGGACTGTGCGTGCTGGCATCGCGAACTAGTTGAGTTAGCAGCCGGTCGAACTCTTCCAGGCTCAGTCTCGGTGGGGCGTAGCAGCTGTAGATGTTGACGCCGTTAATTTGCGCTCTCACGAATCCGTTGATTGGATTGGATACATTTTGGAAGGCATGTCTTCCACATGACCAAATGGCTGCCTGTTTGTGTTCATCCGCTACCCAAATTGAGCTGTTCAAATTTTTATATTGGTCGCAGACAATCGCCACGTCAATGCCCTTTTCTCTTACTGACTGCGACAGTAGATCTTGTGCCGCCTGACAGTGATTTAAGTTGATCTGAACTAGCTTCATTTACGAGTTTGTTGAAGAGCCTTCTTATATGCGGGGCACTTGAAACATCCAGTCGAATGCTTGTAGTCCGTTTGACTATTCTCGCAGCATAGCATGCATTTCGGCTCCTTGTCGCATGTTTTCGATTTATGCCCTTCTTCGCCACATTTGCGACACATATTCGATCTGTCTTGCTTGCTATTGCACTCTTTCGCGAAGTGGCCGAAAGCAAAGCACCTGAAGCACCTTTCAATAGATATTTGCTGTCTTACCCGACAATTAGCCCATCCAACTTTAATTTATCCTCTTTCAAGTACTTTATTTGCGACCTCTGTTGGTAAGCTGATGGTAGCTATTTGGGTGCCGCCATATGCCTTTCTGATTGATTTTACAGCTTCTGACTGTAAATCCACTTCTAGCCGTTCGAGGAACGCTGCGCAAATTTCCTCTTTCGTTGTGATCTCGTCAAGATCATGGCACTCAATTCGTGTTTCCTGACGCAGCATTTTCACTTCAGCAGCATTTCCCAGGACTTCAGCTACGCTCTGGTATGTTTCTGCCGAAATATCGCAGTTGGCCTTCATTTTGAAGAGAAGATCGCCCTTTAGAGTCCGTCTTAGTTGGTTGACTTTATTTCCCAGCTCTTTTAAGGCTGGCTCAGACTTCACTCTTCGGAGAATGTCGGCATACGTCATATCTCCCTTCTGCGAGATGACCATTGCATCAGGTCTGCTCTTCTTCTTTCTTTTCGCGGGCTTTGCTATGCTTTCCGTTTTTTTCATTTTCGTCCGTTTTTTTTACAGGGGATGCTAGGCAATGCCCAGTGATGACTCCCACAGCAACTCTGATGTGTTGCCTTTATCGGTAAAATTATAATGAAATCTGGGCAAAGACGGCTTTATTGATGGGCACATTTTAACATTTATCCATTAGGAGTGGTCCTGCTAATCGCTTTAATATATACACACACGAATAAAGCTCCGTGCTCTATGAGTTGATCGCTAATCACGAAGAATGTTCGAGGATCGTATGCCTAGCAAAACACACCTTTGAGCTCTATGTTCCTCGTGGCGACAAATGTGACAGAAGCTCACCGACGATAACCCTGCGATGAAAGCTCAGCGACGATCGTGCACGGGGAGCACGTACAGGCAATAATAACATCATCACATGGACGAAATATAGTACGGCGACTTGCCTACCTGTACAACGCGGAGGTACTTGCCGATCCCTCGCTCTTTTTCTTTCTCTGAATCCTCTTAGCCCCTTGTGGGGGATAGGGCATTAACCACGCCGATTTTCCACCTCGTCCTGTTCGCCGCTATCGGCTTCAACTGACTCCACGATTCGCCTATTCAAAACTTGTCTTTTTGGGACAATAAGATGTTAAGCGGAGTTCGATTTGTCCAGGAATATCGAATCTCATGTCAGCCGATGTGCACAACAACAACCCCCTGCAGGACCTCTGCCGGTGGTGCCACCTTGGCAACATATCGTAAAATGAAGGTATGGTATTGTATATGAGCGAAACCAGGTTCGTTAGATATTTTTGTGCTGAATAATGAAAACACTTCGATTGAAAAACACACTCACTTTATTTACAAAACGAACTACACATGCGTAACTAACAACCAGCGTCAAGCTAGCTCGATCTATTTGTTAACGGCGGATAACGACTATCCCCTTTCCGCTTTCGTACATACAACAGTATGTACAGTGTTCGTGCCAAGTGACATCCCGGACACCTTGGGGAGCCATTTGCGTCCCTTATCCCCCGGATGAGACCAGAATCAGAGACCAGTCAGTCGTTTTGTATGGCAAAGAATCTGAGGTCGGGCAAAACGAACGGACCTATTATGTTTAATATTCGAAAAGTTTTTTTTTTTCAATTTAAACATCAATGATAGTACGCAATATTCAAAGTGCAGACATATTCTCTGAAATCTTTTCAATTTCAAAAGATGTATTGGCTGCAACCTTACGAGAAAAAATGAAAGATGAATAGTACATAAAAAATAAATAAATAGTACTTAAAAAATAAAACAAAATGTGACAATGAACACTTTGAAAGACTTCTTCCTTCTACTATACTCCGGCTAAAAATTGGATAGCTCCAAAAGCTACTTTTTCGCAAGAAAGAAAAGAGGAAAGGATGATGCGAAAAGTGTGCAAAATACATTGAACGAATAGATATCTAACTAATTAATACAATAAAAGAAATAAGAAAATAACAACCAAAAATAAATAAATAAAAAATTACAACAAATTATTGACGAGTGGCAATTCAATTTTTAGCGAATGTTGAAATCGATAGACATACGCAAGTAGATTGGTTTCAATCCCAGCTATCGTAAAAAAATAGATGTGACGTGGTAGTTGCAATCGCGATCGATGTGCCATCTATTCTTTTTTGATATCTTTGGTTTCGCTGTCTTCTCTACTTGATTGGCTCAGATCATTTTCAGATTTCACATCGCTAAAAATTGTATTGACATTTGTGAAAAAAATCGATGTTGGCTAATGTTTAACTTGTTTGAAAACGTGTCATAAACATCGAGTTACAATGGGTTATACATATTTTATGTTTTTATATCATATATATATTACTTTTTTATTTTTGAACCGAAATAATCAGGCCAGCCGGTTTGGGTTGAAACTACTTTTTGCTTTTCACTAACTAAAACTCTCATGAAAGTGATAGCACGCTACTTAGACATTTTTAATCAAAGCACCCTTGTCGACAACAATTCGGAGTAATAAAGAGTGATAGACGACAACTTGATTTAATCAAGGTTAGGTAAAGGGACTGCAGTGATACGTCACAGCACACATATACCATCTATGGATTCATTGTGGCGCCACCAAGATCACCTCATTAAACCGTTCTCAAATCAGCGTAAACTGGCCATGAAATAATTGAGTTTGAGTTGAGCACAATCTGACATGCTTAAGGTCCTCTAAGACATAGTAAAATGAAAAACCAAGAAATTTCCTTCTACTGCTCGCCCAAGCAGGACAATGACAAAGACGGTAAAGAACGATACTCTGCTCCTCCGCTTCCTCATAGCTTCTGCAGGACTCATTCTGACCAAGGCCCTCACTATCCTGCCCATGTGCTTTCTATTCAGCGTCAGCAATATGGCAGAGCAGCTGCGATCGAGTCTCCGCCTAATCATCCGCGTCGTTTGCCGACCAATTTTAAATTTTGGTTCACACTGGAGCGAGATCAATTGATCTGCGTGGTGAGTGTAGGTTTTCTCACTCGCCCGGTTTGATCTAGTCATGTGATATAATCATGTTTTAGCTATGATCCTTTTTGCATGCTCTGATAGGAGCATGCCTTTGTTAAATAATATTATTTTCAATAGGAGTACTAACAACATTAATATAATAAAGAACAAGAAAAAAAAAATACCGCGATTCATTTAGATAATAATCTATACCTACACTAGTCACTGTTACTAATTTTTCGAATGGTGCAGTTGCTAGCATGCACCTCCTATTCAAGTCGTCTTTTACTGATAAGCACGGAACGCTGTGGGAGTTCTAGTAGTACTCAACCAGGTCAGAGCTTCTGAAATTACCAAAACCTCTGCCTGCATTAAACTACAGTAGTCGATAAGATGAAACTATACATAAGTTATAGTCCTCAATCTCGCCGAGTAAATACCCGCTCCAACCTCGTCGTCGGTCGGCGCAGGCAAAACATGTTTTGGAGATGCATAGTAAGTATCTACGAGGAGATTTAGGTCAAATTTGCTCGAAAAAGCTCAATGCTTAATACTCAGTTGACGTCACTGTCACAGTTTCACGAAGGCGTGGGGCCGTGTATTACACCAATTCATCATCATCATCATCGTGGCGCGACAGCCCGACGTCGGGCCTTGGCCGCCTGGATCATTGTCCTCCAATTATCTCGGTCACGTGACCGCGTCCTCCAATTTTGGGAGCCCAGCAGCTGCGCGGCGTCCACACCTACTAAGCTCTCCCAACGAGATCTCGGTCGTCCTCGCAGTCTCGCTCCATCGACTCGTTCTGCATTCATTACTCTCTTAGGCATGCGATCATCGTCCATTCTTTGTACATGCCCTGCCCATTGAAGTCGTTGTAGTTTGACGATTTTCGAGACTTGCAACTCATCGTACATTTCATACAACTCATGGTTGTACCGGATGCGCCATCCATCTCGATCGCAAACAGCCCCGAAAATTCGCCGTAGAACCTTACGTTCGAAAGTGTCTAGCATGTTTTCGGAGGCTTGAGTTAGGGTCCATGCTTCGCAGCCATAGCATAGCACTGGTCGTATAATGGTTTTGTACACGCGGAGCTTCGTGTTTCTGTGCACATGCTTCGATTTCATTATGGGGAGAACCGAGAAAAAAGTCTTATTAGCTAACTGTATCCGTCGCTTGATTTCGTCAGTTTCGTTGGCGTCCCTTGACAGGTTGCAACCCAGGTAAATGAAGTTGTTCACGAACTCGATGTTGAGGTCCCCCACATTGATGATCGGTTGTGCAGGTGTCCTTGTCACCGATTGCATCATTATTTTAGTTTTACCCTCGTTAATACGTAATCCAACTTCCTTTGCAGCGGTATCGAGCGTATGCAGAAGTTCTTCTGCGTCAGCCAATCTTCGGGACATGATGTTGATGTCGTCGGCGTACGCTGCTAATTGTGTCGACTTGATGAGCAGCGTCTTGCTGTTGTCCATATTCATGGCCCGAATAACGTATTCCAGTGCTAGGTTGAAGAGCGTCGGTGCCAGTCCATCGCCCTGTTTCAAACCAGTGCGTGTTTCAAATAGATCAGTAAGTCTATTCTGGATCCTGACTTGTGAGACGGAGTTGGTCATCGTCATCTTTGTCAGTCGCACTAATTTTGCCGGTATCCCAAATTGCAGCATGATGTTGTACAGTACTCCACGATCGATACTGTCGTATGCCTGCTTGAAGTCGACAAAGATTTGGTATACGTTTACGTTGTATTCCCAGCACCTCTGGAGTATCAGTTTGACTGAGAAGAGCTGATCGGTTGTGGAGCGACCAGGTCTGAAACCGCTTTGATATTCGCCAATGACTCGTTCTGCGTACGGTTTTATTCTATTTTCCAGAATTTTCGTCAAAATTTTATAGGACGTACAAACTAGTGAGATGCCCCTGTAATTCTCACACCGCAGTTTATCTCCCTTTTTATGAATTGGACAGATGATGCTTCTGCGCCAATCGTCTGGGCTCTCCTCGTTCTCCCATACTCGCAGAAGTAATTGATGTATGGTATCAACTAGACTCGTTCCACCGAATCTTAGCAGTTCAGCTGGAATCTCGTCAGCGCCCGGCGCTTTATTTCGTTTTAGTGACCGCAACGCGAGATCAACTTCCTCTACTGTCGGGGGTTGAATGGGTGGGCCTAGATCAACAATATCGTCGAGAGCTTCCTGTGTGGGGATGTTAGATGGTCGGTTTAGAAGCTCTTCAAAATAAGAGGCCCATCGTTTGTTAATACCATCGGTGTCGCTGATGATGTTTCCATCCTTGTCCTTACAAAGGCTAGTCCTGGGTTGGTAGCCGTTCTTAATTGTATTTACTAGTTTGTACGCTTGTCTGGTGTTCCTATTAGCTAAGTTTTCGTTTATGTTCAGCAACTGCTCGTCAAAGTATTTACGTTTCTTACGTCTAATTATTCTATTCGATATTCGCCGTAGCTCGTCATATTTTTCTCTTCTGGCTCTGGTTCGTCGTTGAATCCATTGTCTGTAGGCCTCGTTTTTCGCGTCAAGTGAATTTTTGCATTCTTCGTCGAACCAGTCATTTCGCGCTCGCCGGGCTTTATATCCCACGACCTTCTCTGCGACATCCTTGATGGTACCCTTGAGTTCTTCCCAGAACCCATGGACGCCTGTGTTGCTGATGTTGTGTAGCATAGGTGATAGTTTTTCCTCAAGGGCGGTAGTATACGCCACCGCTGTAGCATCACTCAAGAGCTTATCAACCGCAAAGATTTTGGGAGGGCTGATTCTTGACTGGTGCACTGAGGAAATTCTACATCTGAAGGTCGTCTTCACCAAATGATGATCTGAGTCGCAGTTTGCTCCTCGATAGGAGCGGACATCCATGACACTAGACGCCCATCTCCTGCAAATGAGGACGTGGTCAATTTGGTTGACGGTATGTGCGTCTGGAGACTTCCAGGTCTGCTTGTGAATGCGTCGATGCGGGAAACACGTAGAGCTTACGACTAGATTCCTGCTGCCGGCGAAGTCGATAAGTCGCTGGCCGTTATCGTTACATTCTTCATGGAGGCTGTGGCCTCCAGTGGTCCCCCGGTGCCAACTTTCATTTCCGACTTTCGCGTTAAAGTCTCCCAGCAGCAATTTGACGTCGTTTGTTGGAATTGAGTCGAAGAGAGTTTCAAGGCGGGCGTAGAACTCGTCTTTTGCTGCGTCTTCTTTAACTTCAGTGGGGGCATGCACATTGATGAGCCAGAGATTGAAGAATCGAGTCTTGATGCGAATCGCACACAGCCGTTCATTTATGGGTTTGAAGTCAGTAATATGCGGTTTGAGGTGATTGTTCACTATAAATGCTACTCCAAACTCCTTGCGGCCCGATGGTTTGCCACTTGTAAAAATTGTTTGCGATTTTTTGTCATTAATCTCGCTGCCAAGCCAATTTGTTTCCTGGACTGCAGTTATGCTCAATTTGTACTTTTCGACCTGTTGAAGGAGGGCCTTTTCGGCCCCCGGTTTGTTCAGGGAGCGTACATTCCAGGATCCGAAAGAATAATCCTTTAGCCGTTTGCGTGGTCGGCGTTGTTGATCCGTCCAATCCGAGGCTTTTGTTCCAGGTTTCTTGACATGGAGTGGTTTTTGCAAGGACGAGTTGTCAGCACGTCGCTTAACCCCATTCAGGGGATGGCCTCGGAGATAGCTGCTTCAGATGGTTTAATAAACGTGCCGGAGCCCACACAACTATGTAGCAGGTCCGACTACGCAAGTCATTCCATCCTACTAGACCTGAGACGCTTAGGTGTTCGTCAGCCATTCAGGCTACAGCTATCTGCCTTTTCCAAACTGTCTTATCGCTAAGACATTGGCCGTCAGCGAATTGATACACTGCCGTTACCAGGGGGCGCCCACGCGGAGGACTATGGAAAAGGTCTTTGCCCCCCACCAATTGCTCCCCGAAAATATCCAGCGAAAGCAAGCCGAATAACATATTCAATCCGGCTAACGACACGGCCACCGCAGCTAGCCTTTGCTTTTTCCCCAGCAGATTGCAATAAGCCGGCACTCGGAGTGCCGTGCACCACTCGATTATTCCGTGTTATGGGATAGCATAAAAGAAAAATTCGCGACCGTAGCTAGCTTCATCGAAGGATGTCCTTGATATGCTGCTAAATTTTCAATATTAGCTTGTAATTGGGGAGCCACTTTATAGTTAGGGAGCTAGTAACGTTTGGCTACGTTATAAGCAACATGGCAAGAACTTTCACGAACTTTGTCGATTTGTTGTAATGCCGGAAAAAACTAGGGTGTCAAAATAAGCCTTGGCGGCTGCAGGCCTCAGTTCTTACCAATGGCATTCCATAGAACGGAAAGAAGAGCAAAATGTGTACATTTTTTTCCTTAATACTTACATTAAAAACATAATTAGGCGCATTTCACCTTTATTATATAAGTATATAAATGAATGTATTTGAAACTGCCAAAGTCGAATCATTTGACTTGTATAAAAATAATAAATTTAAATACAATTTTCAAAAGTTAAAACTGCCAAAAAGAATACTAGATCACAATTCACTTCACACACACACACGCTAGAAAAGAAAAAAAATCACTGTTTGAATAAAACAAAACAAAAAAAGATCCTAAACATTTAATTTAAAAATATATTCTTAATAAAAAAAATCACACAATAACGAAACCAACTTTTAAACACGAAATCAAACAAGATATGAAACTAGGTCAACATTGGGCGTTATTCTAAATGTAAATATATAAATGCAAGCATAGATTTAAAGTTAATTGAAAGTAATGAAAAAAAAAATACAAATAGACAAAACAAAAACAGAAAATACAAAAAAAAATATAATAACGAAAAATTTATATTAAATTATTATTAGTAAATGAACAAAACAACCAAAATATTAAATGAAATTAATGAATGAAGAGTCACATTAGAATCTTTTTTAAACTCATACCAAAAACATAAATATCTAATTTAAGTTGAATACTAAAAGAGGCTTATTTTAACCGAATATTAATATACATAGTTAGTTTTTTAACTTTGATCATTTCAACTGGATCGTGAAATTTTAAAACGATAATTTTCTTTTTGGAATTTCTTTCAGTTTACACCTTAGTGAATTTTCATAGTCTATACAAATATATAAAAATATTATTTGGTCAAGTAACTTTGAGGCAATATATCTGTAGATATCATTAAATGAAATATTTAACAAACAACATGAAATGAACAATGAACAATTATCTCTCGATTTACTTTTGCTCAATTTAGCAAAGAAAATAAATACGTTAAGAAATTAATTAAAAAATTGTGTGTTTCATTTCATTTGCAAGAACTAAGTGTGGGGCCCTGCCACGGATCCAGGGCCGCGCTTGGTGACCAGTCAGGAAGAAAGAATATAATTAGTTATTACGGCGGCGGTTGCGGAGTGGTGGCAGGATATACAGTCGAGAACGGATAAGCGCAATCGGCTCTGGCAATGACAGTAATCCCTCGACATTCGCGGATTTGGCATTCGCGAGTTTCGATTATTCGCGATAATGAAAATGCGAACGAATTCGACATTCGCGAATTTCGTATTTGACTATTCGCGACCAGCAACCCGACATTCCAATGAGACTCTCAGAAAACAGTCCGTCTTGAGACAAATCCATGCACGATCAAACATGCTGCATATCGATATACATATGTACACACATATGTATTACAGTTTTGCGTTTTTAGCTGAGCACGTAATTTCAGCAAATGCATATTCCGCAGTCTATGGTTTGATTTTACAGCTTCCACACATTTCTACATTTTCTAAGTTGTGATCTTATATCCGTGTAAAATTTCGAGATGGCTTCTTTACCGAAACGGAAAAAGAATGTAATGACACTCGCGGAAAAAATAAATATTCTTGACAAGTTGCGTGGAGGAGAATCTGCATCGTCGGTCGCGCGACTGTTAAATATTAACGAATCCACGGTGCGTTCAATTAAACAAAAAGAACAATTAATTAGAGATAGTGTCGCGTGTAGTGCTCCTGTGAGTGCGAAAGTCGTTTCGCAAGTCAGAAATAAATTCCTCGAAGAGGCAGAGAAGGCATTAAGCGTTTGGTTGGAGGATATGTCCCAAAAGCGTATCCCGATCAGCTCTGCTCTTATACGAGCCAAAGCCAAAAGGATATTTGACCAACTAAACACAGACTCATCGTTTGAGTTTAAAGCAAGTAAGGGTTGGTTCGAAAACTTTAAAAAAAGGCATAATTTGCACAATTTAAAGTTAGTAGGCGAATCCGCATCTGCTGATCACGAAGCAGCAAACAAATTTCCGGAAGAACTTAAAAAAATAATTGAGAAGGGAGGGTACCTACCACAACAGGTATTTAATGCGGATGAGACAGGATTGTTTTGGAAGAAAATGCCAAATAGGACTTTTCTTTCGAAAACTGAACGATCGGCTTCAGGATTCAAGTTTGCTAAAGATAGGGTTTCCCTACTTTTATGTGCCAATGCGTCTGGCGATTGCAAGATAAAACCGATGATGATTTATCGCTCCTTAAATCCTCGAGCATTGAAGGGAAAAGATAAAGATCAATTACCCGTTTTCTGGCGCGCAAATAAAAAATCGTGGATGACTGGCTCCCTATTTGAAGACTGGTTTAATAATTGCTTCATACCTGAAGTAAGAAAATATCTTGCCTCTAAAAACTTGGATTTTAAAGTTCTAATTATAATCGACAACGCGCCTAGTCATCCACCTACATTGGTTGGCAGTCATCCAAATCTGAAAGTCGTCTTTTTGCCTCCCAACACAACATCCTTAATTCAACCCCTAGATCAGAGAGTTATTGCCGCGTTCAAGGCTTATTATACAAGACGTTCTTTTGAACGAATTCTAAATTCCATCGACATAAATTCGGAAGAAACAGTGACCTCCAGTTGGAAAAATTTTACAATAGCGAATTGTACAATATAACCGATATCCACGATTCACTGATGGAATTGAAGCCAAGCTGCATTAACGCGTGTTGGAGGAATCTCTGGTCAGAAGTGGTTGAAAAAGAGAACAGTCCTCCCTCTATAACTAATGAAGAGGATAACATTGTTGAACTTGCCCATCGGATTGGTGGTGAAGGTTTTGATGACCTCACCCGTGAAGAAATTCGTGATTTCCTTGGAGCTGATGCAAATGAATTAACGGACGAAGAGCTACTGGAAATAGTTTCAGGCCCAAATCAGGACTGCCAAGAAAACGAGGACGAGCCTGACGAAGATGAAATGAGCGGCAAGACTTACGAGTTTAATTTTTTTTACAATTTTCAACATGAGTTTATTATCCATAGGCACTGATTTATCCTCGAAACATTTGAGAGAAATTTTAACTCTTCAACAAGAACTGGTTGCAAAAGCTTGTGAATATGACCCTGACTCTACACGAAGTCTAAAGTTTAAGCGAGAAATCGAAGGAGCGTCGGCAGCTTACATCGAAATTCAAAAGCAACGAATACAATCCTCTCAGCAGCGACAAATTACTCGATATTTTCTACCCTCGACAAGCGGAAATTAATCATAAATAAACCATTTTGTCATTGTTAATCATTTAATTAAAAATTCATATAAGTGTTTGCAAGCATTATGTATTGAGTAACATTGATTTTTTTAATCCTTAATCACCGTGGACCGCAACCCCCATATTTACAAGGGACCCTAGTCTCGACATTCGCGATTTCGACATTCGCGTAGTTTTTCTGGAACGTATCCCTCGCGAATGTTAAGGGATTACTGGAAATTAATTGCACTTATGCGTTTTTTTTTCACTTGTCATTTGCAAAGATAGGCCAGTAAAATCGTTGTAACAATTTGACAGGCCACAGATAAAATGAAAAATATTGTACGCCTTAGACTTGAGGTAAAATTATTTTTTATTTTATCAGTTTTTTTTTTTCATTTGGAGTATCCGTTTCAAAGAGCTGTGAGCTCGAAAATTGATAAATTGGGATTTTTCTCCTAAGCTTCATAAATTGTCATTTTATGACTATTGGACTATACAGAGACTAGAGCAATGGTTCCCAAACAGTGAGGCAAGCCTCCCAGGGGAGACATGAAGACTGCAAAGGGGAGGCGTGTACACAATGTAATGAACCATATTCTGGTCTAAATGTGCTGCTTCCACCGGCAGATTTGAGGCAGCGCCTGATGAGTAGCCAGCTGTCGGTGGTACGAAACCAGAGGCCGAATGTCCCTTTACACCCGGACCCCGATGCGAGCGCGAGGGCATGTGCCTCCCATGCTAGTGTTGTTTATCCCCAGGCCTATGAATTTTTATTAATTTGTAAAGGACAGGGGCAACGAGCGGCGAAAACCCCGCCCACGTCTACCAAACTGAGCTACAGCAAGCTTAGGCCGCTGATTAGCTCGTTGAGGAGACTTTTTCTTCTCCAGATGGTACGGTCCGAACTTCACGGTCACTATGCTGCCTTAGGCTCCGTCCCCATGGTGATCGATTGTGTGAAACAGAATTCAATGATGACAGATGGATTGTCATATGTGTCCCAAGGCGATTGGAGATATTATCCCGTAACTACCCAGTCACAACATATGAAGATTAGCCGCGTTTCTTTGTAAACGTGCATAAATGGAAAATTTATTTAAAGGGGTAGGGCTCATTAGGATCGCTGTCTGGCCAAGGAGGAAATCATACCAACAACAATGTCTTGTAAAAAATATTGAAAACACAAATAAGACTGTAGAATTCAATATATGTACAATATATGCTTGTTTGCGAACAAATTTCAAGTAAACGGATTTTAAATTGCTAATGACGTTGTAAAATGCGCAGGTAAAAGGAAATCCCTTTTCGAGGCTTTAAAAGTAACATACTCTCGCAAGGCACATGTTTTGAGGAATTTCCCATGATCTACATATTTCAACAGGTGTACGTCTTCCAGGAGTTTTACCTTTCTTCCCGACGTAAATAATCACTGTATATAAACTACCAAAATTATTCAATGTCTTCAGTCTACAAACACTTCCTTCTGGAAAAACATCGTTTAAAATACTAAAAGAAAAATGCCTGGATTAGTCAAGTCTTTCCAAAGTATCGCCAAAGGACTTTTCCAAAATACTGAAATTCCCGACGACGATGAACTCAATCGATCCGATTCAATTGAATGCCTTTCAAGCGACGACGTCAATTATTCGTCGAGTAGTATAGAAATTATTTCGGAGTTCGAAGAGAGCCAGGAATGTGATGAGTTCGAGGATGCTGTTGACGTTAACGACGGCGAGGATATGCCGACAGATTCATCGGAAGCCGATAAGTGCGAGTCGGATGAATTCGATATGGAGAAATGCGAATTTACACTAATAAAGAGTCATCGTAAATGGTCCTTGGAAGAACCGATTTGCATTGATAAATTCATGAAGACCTTATCAAATAAAATTCAAAGGGAACATCTAAGCCCGGCTCAAATTGACGAACTTGAAGCAGCAATTATACTAACGACCATGAAAAAAGTCGATCAGTTTAAGAAGGAAAACACTTTGGCCATTCCATCCAACTATTTGTTAATTTCGCCACTGTTTTAACTACATAATTATAGCATTGTACCTTATAAAATTATAACACAACAATGTATTACGAAAAAAGTAAACATGTCGGTAACTCATTTAGGCCTCAATAAAATTTATTTGGTTCTTGCAATATTTTGAGTTTTTTTTAAATTTGTAAAAAGCGCATTAATAACCGTATCATTGCTTTTGAGCGGCAACCCAAATTTTAGCAAACCACAATCATAAGTGGATGTTCACACTGCGTGCGATGCCGAGCCGGGTCGAGCGATGCGATGTGGTGGGTGTTCACATTGCACGCCGTGCGATGCCGAGCCGAACGATGGCTTGCGATGCAAAGATGATCCGGGATGTTCACTGCACGCAATGATGGAGAGTAGAGGCCAATTTAGTTCAAGGAATAGAATCTGTTCGACATCATGTCGTTTCTATTCTTGACCCAGTAAATTTATTTCTGTTTGAAAACAGTGCTCTAAAAATGGAAGGGCGTCGCCATTGGGTGCATCCCATTAATGAAGAAAGACCCAGTGTTGGTGAATTTCATCATCTCTCCCGCGACCTCAGACGAGAGGTTTCACAAGCGGATTGAGCAGCGGCGCACCGCTGTGTATAAACGCAAAAATCGGCAGCCGCGGCGGCTTTAGGACGATGAATGTATAAACCGCTCGACTCGCCGTTGCGGCCACCGCCGCGGTTTGTGGACCGGCGAGATTGCATTTGAATTCAAACCGCTTGTGAAACCACGCCTTCTAAACGCGACCTTATTGTGATAATAACCTTTCATTTGAGCCATACTGAATCAAAACCGGAGTCCAAAGCGTATATACCCTAGACTTGTACAGACCTAGTTGTGATACCAACACTTCCAACTGACAACGGCCATTGCATTAAAAGTGAATTTCCCATATGGTCAGTTTGAGCTGTGGGCGTGGATCCAATGAAAAGTTTCATCGTTCATCCATTCGAATTTTGGATATTTACATTTGAACTAACGTTTATAGGGAAGGTTGCCGTTCATTCAATAGGATCTTGCCCATTCTCAAAATCAACTAACAACCTACACTATAAATATTTGTCGCATTTTGCAAGTCGCTAGCATCATTGTATCGAAAGTTATCGCTCATTTGAAGTTTCATTTGTAGGGGACGTAGGGGTTGCTTGGGACGGAGCTTGGCCATTTCCAATACCAACCAACTAAATCTAAATCCAAATATTTGAACCAAATTTCAAGCCGCTAGCTTCATTCTATCGAAAGTTATCGCTCATTTGAAATTTCATCTGTAGGGGTTCCTTCGGTCGGATCTTGCTCGTTTTCAATACCAACCAACTAGATCATGCTACAAACATTTGACCAAAATTTCAAGTTTCTAACTTCATTCTATCGAAAGTTATCGTGCAAACGGACAGACAGACAGACAGATATGGCTAAATCGAATCAGGAGATGACCCTCATAATTTCCATGTATACACTGCCACACCGCCGCGCCTAAAAGTCTAGGGTATAAAAGCAGACATACATGCATTTTTTCAGTGTGATCTTACATCACATATTACTTTACAGCTCGTACTTGCACCATACTGGCTCCAAAAAGCTTCACATCGCAAAGCATCGCAAAGCCCATAAACTCCATCGCAAAGCCCATTAAATTCCATCGCAAAAAATCAGCAGCCGGTACTCGCACGAAAAAGCAAAGAAGTTTGTGAAAACATCGGGCCATCGCTCGGCTCGTCATTGCATCGCGCGCAGTGTGTACACTCAAAGCGTGATTCCATTTAAAATTGAAGACTTTCCATTTTCTTGCTTTAAAAGCTTGTAATCGCATTGCATCGCTCGACCCGGCTCGGCTCGGCATCGCACGCAGTGTGAACATCCACTAAGCGTTGTTCGTTTGACGCGGATTTCAAATCCAGAGTGAATCGAACAGGAGGGATCTACGGCGACCGAATTCGCCCCTATACAAAAAAAAACATTTCGTTTGGCCAGAATTCACGATGATAATCTCATACATTACCTGAACCAATCGCAAGAGTAGGATTATGCAAATAGGAGCAGTAACGAATCAGCATAAAACGCAAACTGAGTTATTGTCGAGTAAACCAGTCCATCCAAGGAAAAATTTGATAAATGGATAAAATCGAACTTTGTGATCCCATAGACTTTTTGCAAACCTCCTCCAATCATGATTTACAAGTGACACAGTCTCTCCAAATAAGATCCGAAATACGTCACAAGTTGTATATCGCTACAAAGTATCGACAAATATATCTGACTGGCTGACGTCATCAATTGGTTATCCATCCAATCCAATAAATGCACCATGCTGTTTTCCGCATTAGTGTCACCATACACTGTCGAGCTCGAACACGAACCTGGTACAAATGTCTCCTGAAAATCTCTACATAAACGTGAAGAAAACCGGTCCACTTGTACCATGTTCGAGCTCGACAGTGTATGGTGAAACTTAAATAGATAGGGTGGGCCGTGTGTTGAAAGCACTACAACCCCGGGTGTTTATGTGCTGCCCTTTATACTGAGAAGCTGAAATTTTTTCGATAAATTGACTGATCTGGTCAGGTTTACTAGAGGAGATGACCGCGGCCACAGGGAATGTTATGCCAAAGCATTCGGTGCGTCCTTCAGCAAGACCTTCGCACTCGCAAAGGATGTCCTGTATTGTCTCGTCATAAGCCTCGCAAAAGTGACAGCTAGTATCTGATACTCTACGCTACGTTTAAGGTGACCCATCGGACGTGAGTGTCCCGTAAAAATTCCACAAATTATTCTGACTCTGTTTTTGCTGAATGCAGCAATTCCAAGGAATGAATAGTTGAATAGTTTGGCCTGTCTCAGGCCTGAAATGGCATCCTATTGAGATGCAGCAAATGCGGTTTCCCATTCATCTATTACTTTGTTTCTGTAGCAGCAAAAAGGTTCTGGGCATGATGTGATTTGATGGCAGCCTGGCTGTCGGTAAATACGGCTATATCCTGTTTAAATAGCAAGCGGTTATGCACAGCCTAGCACAGACCTCGAACGGCGTTTTATCCATTGGGATGAAGGCTCGGTGTTAAGGACCAATAATCCCTACTTCGGAACCCTCTCCGTTTCTGGAGCCGCCTGATTGTGTTGGGTCGGAGAGAGTTATAGCCTTCCGCCCAACTTCCTTTGTCTCATATGACTGATTTAAAAGAATGGTTGAAACGAAGGGTTTTTTTACAAGGTAATCAGTTGTCACTTTTCAACCAGCCTAGTTGGCTTGGATTCAACTTGATCTATGTATACATCGCAGGCCTTCAGTCTGACCGTTGCCATTCTTGCTTCTGCTGCAATGTGTGGATGCATCGCTGTGAGGTCGTGTAGAAACTCTAGAGCATTGTTTCTCAACCTGGGGTAAGGTGTAAGGGGGGCCGCGCTCTGTCTAAAAAATAACTAAAGTAAAATAATAATAAACAATTCCTTTTATTAAAGCACAAATTAAATCACAAATTCAAGTATTGGGTTACAAAAATAAATACATTTCAAGTTATAATAATAAAATAAAAGATTAATGCGACGGTTGGTTTTGCTTTTCATTTAGAAGTATATCGATCCGTGGTTCGTCATTGCAAACAGACAAGCGTAAATTATTTTCAAGCGATAATAGCCGATTTCTGTATTTAGTTTTCAAAGCCACCATAGATGCAAAGCCTTTTTCGCATAAGTAAGATGTGGCAAAAGGAATTAATGTTTTTAAAGCTTCTGTTACTAGGCTTCCATATTCACCGCGTTGTGACAGCCAAAACTTGTGCCAATCTTGAGATACAAATTCTAGTTGTAGAGTTTTGTCAGCTGATAATTCAATAAGTTGATTGTGGATCTCAACAGGTAATTGGGCAGCTACAACAACATTTTCGTCAAATGGGTTGAGGACCCATCGTTTTGAAAAATCATTCCCGTCATTTGGAAAATATTCCCTTAATTGAATTTTTAGTTCGTGTAAATGCGTTTTCATGTTATATAATACGCGATCAATAATTGCATTTTCCAAATCCTTATTTTTGTCAATAAATTCAGACGTTGCAAGGAATGCGTCAAAATTACGTTTTTCCAGGCGAGCTATCCAAATATCGAGCTTTTTGATGAAAGCATTGACTTTATCCGTCATTAGTAAGATATTTTTGTTGCGACCTTGTAAAGTAGTATTCAAAATATTCAAGTGGGAGAATATATCACTTAAATAAGCCAATTGCAATAAAATTTCTTTATTTTGCAAAAACTCTGAAAAAGAGCTATTTTTGTCTGTAAAAAAGATTTTCAACTCCTCGCGCAATTCGAAAAGCCTCGATAGAACTTTTCCTCGCGACAACCATCTAACTTCTGTATGGAAAAGGAGAGAATCGTTTTTGGAACCCATTTCTTCGCACAATGTAGAAAGCAACCTAGTTTGCAACGGCCGGCTTTTTATAAAATTAACCATTTTCACAGCTTCAGATAGGACATTTTTGAAACTATCTGGCATTTTTTTGGTAGCGAGCGAATGTCTGTGAAGGAAGCAATGCGTCCATTCCATTTGCGGCATAATGCCTTTTAACTTAACTATCAAACCACTGTTTTTGCCAGTTATCGCTTTGGCACCGTCAGTACATGCCGCAATGCATTTAGTCCAGTCCAGGTTTTCTTGTTGTATTGCATCCATAAAAACTTTAAAAAGTCCTTCGCCGGTGGCCTAACCAGGGATCGGTTTGCAAAATAGCATATTTTCTTCAATTGTTCCCTTGCATTCGTATCGGACGAAACACAAAAATTGAGCCAAGTTCGATACATCTGTTGATTCGTCAAACTGAATGGCAAAAAGTTCACTTGATTTGACCTTATCAATTATTTGACGGTAGACATCAATGGCCATCTCATTTATGCGTCTGGATATTGTATCATTTGACAGAGGAACCATTTTTAATTTGTTTGCTTCTTCGGGGCCTATCATCAAATTTACCATATCAATGGCAGCTGGTAAAATTAGATTTTCCGCAATCGTGTGAGGCTTAGACTCCCTGGCCACTCTTAATGATACCAAGTAAGAGGCATGAAGTGCTGCTTTCTCCCTATGACCTGATTTATTAATGTCAATTTGCTGATTTTTTAAAACCTGTGCTTGACGCTCGAAGTATTCTAACGGCTTTCTTTGTAAGGACGGATGTTTGGTTTCAAGATGGCGGCGGGCTAATTTCGATGGTTTCATGCTTTCTGCGGATAGTACTTGATAACACACAACACATTGCGGCTTGTTATCGAGTGCTATAAATCCATATTTTAAGTAAGTATCGTTGTATAACCTGGTCTTCTTCTTCATAGATTCACCGGATGTAGACGGTCTATCTCGTTTTGTTACGAATTTATCCATTCTGTTGCCTTTTTTTAATAGTTTTGTATATCGCTACTGATTAATTGAAAAAAAAAAAACGTTCCGTTTGTTTTCGTAATTTAAAGTAAAAGACAAAATGTATTGGGCATCATGCGACGAAAATCAATCGAAGCATATTGTAATATTTGAACGTGGAAATAATGTAGAAATGATGACAATGCCGTGGGATCAACTTGTCATTCTCACTTCCGGTGACATTCTTCTATTTTTCAGTCATCCGCAAGTGAAAACGATTGATCCAAACGGCCAACGGTTGGCTAAAAATGAAATGAAATTACTTATTACATGGCAAGTTGAATTTGAACTCATACTCACCACACCATCCGAAAGGCTTCCATCAATGCCATCCTTCCATCCAATGATGTCAAATATCGTCCTGGTCAGTAGAATTGTTGCGGTCCTTGACTGCTGCCTTGAGCGGGCATTCTCCATAAACGATCCTCCTCGGCTATCTACAATGATACCGAATAAAAATCCAGATTAGCAAGCTATTGGAGAATGGCACAAAGACGCAGGCACGGATATCAACCACCCGGAAATAACTTCCTATGGCTGGAAACAACACCAATTCACGGTCGACAAGGATCACCGATTGCGGACTGAGCACGATGTAAATAGACAAATGTCATTGAGACTTGTCACCACAACTGTCAGGTCAGCTGCTTTGATCATCAGCTGTTGGCATGGCCCCGCCATCTAATTGTCAGTACCTAATACTAATCGTCGAAAATGCGTTCAATTCGGCACCTTCTTTTGGCGCTAATTGGTAATATGGAAACTGAGCACAGGGACGAAGTGGAAACGGACCGGAGGCATGGAATTTAGTCCAGTGCGAGCCCCCGAAGTATGCGGTTGGGAAATTAGTGCAGAGGAAAACAAAAGAATCGAAGGCAGCCGAAAAACAAAGAGCGACTCAAAGTCTACGGGTAAGTAGGAGGGGAAACCCTGCCCAAAGGTGCCACGTAACGAAAAGGAAAAAAATAATCAAAAGAGTGCTAACCCTAAAATCGGGCCCACTCGTTTTAGGGCTCCGCGGGACGACGTTTTAAAGAGGTGGCTCTAACCTCCAACGAGGCCACGATCCTATTGCGTGGCGGAACAACGAGCCCCTGGCCGCGTCGTTTGCGGAGAAATTCTCCGATCGCGTTTTAAAGAGGTGGCTCTAACCTCCAACGAGGCCACGATCCTATTGCGTGGCGGAACAACGAGCCCCTGGCCGCGTCGTTTGCGGAGAAATTCTCCGATCGCGTTTTAAAGAGGTGGCTCTAACCTCCAACGAGGCCACGATCCTATTGCGTGGCGGAACAACGAGCCCCTGGCCGCGTCGTTTGCGGAGAAAATCTTCAGTCACGGTTCAAGAGGTGGCTCTAACCTCCAACGAGGCCACGATCCTATTGTGCGGCGGAACAACGAGTCGCTGGCCGCGTCGTTTGCGGAGAAAGTCTCCGGTCTCGTTTTTAAGACTAAATTTAAGTAATTTGCTCAGTATGTGCGGAGTGGTAAGAGTACCTGAAAGCCAGGAACCCTGTTTATTTTAACTTACTATTGCCTTGCAGATCGTGGAATCCCGTAGCGGCCGCCACAGGATATTCCTTCAAGAAAAAAACAGAAAAAAAAAGGAAAGGTAATTCTCATTACATATCTCTTAGAGTCTAGGTTGTTGGGGTTTGTATGGTACCAGACCTGTAAGGGTGTCCCATCTTTCAGTGGCGCTACTAGTCCGTGGCAATTTTTTTGTAATATTTTGGTTGAATATCAAATTTATTGTAATACTTTTGAATTAGCTTCTATATGCAAAGCACGTATTCGTTAAGTCGTTTCCCTGAAAAGAAAAATATAACAAGTATGAAGTAATAAAAGAACCATGGGCCTTTCCTTCTTGCTACCTTCTCTTTAACATCGGCGTTGGCTGACACCCTTGGTGTCTAGGAATTTGCATTCGGGTCAGATCCGCGTAAAGTATGTTTTCGTTGCAGGCACGTGATTTTTTGGTTATTGAAATCCGAATACATGAGAACATGGAGAAAGGACCTCCCCCACATCTCCCGAACTCGAGTTGCCCACCAGCACGTGCCGCTGCTCCAAGTTCTCATCAACAGAACACCATGCTGTGGTGACAGATGCCCGGAATCGGACGTCTGGTCACGGAACAACGGCTACAATATGTAGGCAAAACAGACGCAAGGTAGCGGAAGTGACACCATACCAATTTTCTAACGACAACCACATTGCTACAATGTACGCAGCTGCCTTGCATTTGCCTGCAATTCGACTTTCTCTAAATTTTCATGTTATTATTTTTTTAATTTTGCCACATATACACTCCCCGACAATAGAATATCGCACATAAAAATCCGACATAATTTTGTCTATCCTTTTGTCGCACATTTAACAGTTGCAATATGCTAAACTTGAATTTACCGTTTTTATTTGCCACATTTTCGGTTCATTGTTGCTGGCTAACATGCAGCATCACAAAATATTATTAAGTATCAAATTTTATCAAAATACACCCAACATACGAAAAATTGTGTTGCATTTTTAAGTGCGACTATCCTGTTGTCGGGGAGTGTATGTCACTACCCATAAACACTGTTTATTGATTTATTAACCACTATTTTCACTAATTTATTAACGTTATTATCCATGAAACACTTCTTCTCGGTCTGTTTTTATAAAATAAAGGGCAAAAGAACTTGCACAAAAACGCTTTCTTTTCCTAAACGCACTTTTTTCAAATCGAATGTGCTCGATTGTGCCAATTCGCTACAACTTCGGACTTACTACAGAAAAAACATATCCCGTCTCTTCCTGGAAATGAAATACTAGAGGCGATTTCATAATTCGAGTTCAGTCTCGTGTAAAAATTTTGTTTGAATATATACGTTAAATATGCGGAACTGTATTTTTGTGCAAGTATATCAGAACTTGCACAAAAATACAGTCTTTGCAATGTTAGTAATTAGTAATGCAAGAGTTTGATAGTAGTTAATATATTAAATGGGGGAGGGGGGTCGCGACGGTTTCATTTGATTGATTTTGTTGTTTAGGGGGGTCGCGACACTAAAAAGGTTGAGAAACAATGCTCTAGAGCACTGTATTTTACTATAGATATGACAATGGCTTTGTAGATTCACAGAACTATGTATGTGGGGTTTGATCCCCCATGTTCTGCCCACATACTGTCTGCAGATGCACAAAACATTTATTTGCCCTATTTTTTGGGGAAAGTTCCAGCTCCATTTCAAGGTAAAATTCAACTCTCTAGCTGCCGTGGCTTTCGAGTTAGAGCCATTTGAAAAAGTGCAAGTTTGCACTAATAACGTAGAAAAGGGGTCACTTTTCTTTGAAATTTCCGAGGTTTTAGAAGCTTATCATCCGGAATAGTATTTTCTTTTTATTTTGGGGGAAGCTTCAAGCTGCATTTTAAGGCAAAATTCAACTCTCTAGCCGCCGTAGTTTTCGAATTAGAGCCATTTCTCGCAGCGACTCGGAGAACAGGAATACCCCGATTTAAGTCGCTTTGATTTAAGTCGATTCGCACTTAAGACGTTCAGTAATTCCCACCTCGCGACTCGATTTACGACAACTTTGCTTCGCACTTACGTCACTCCACCGGATCAGAAAAAAAACAGTTCATATTTGAGGGGCCTAGTTACAACGCAACATACTCGTAGCTGATATGATAGGATTTAAGAACAATGTTTACAGCAGAGTATAAGATGGCACTCATGGAATAGGTTTTTCCGCCCTTTACCTTGTAACTGTGATATAAATATCACCCCTTTAGTCATAGACCCAGTATGTAGTTAGTAAAAAACAGTGTTACTGGTCAGAAGTGTTTTCATTTTCCTGACAAATATTTTGCTATATTTGCTCGCCTTTCGATCATTTCTCTACACAGGGTACGGATTGAGAAAAGGGAGGGGGGAGAAAAGGGAATTCCTGGAATATTAGAAGTTAGTTTTTGTCGTGCTTACGAGTAGTTTGTCTTCAGCGTATGTTATTGTTTCGATTTTAGTTACGATAAATCAATCGTCGTGTGTGTGTACATTGTAAGCGAGTTTAAAATCAATTGAAATGAGTGCAATACGTGGAGGTCAAGATCTTAGCGGCATAAAAACAAAAAAAGCTAGGAAAGCACTGACATTAGAGAAGAAATTGGAAGTTCTTAGACGAATAGACTCCGGTGAAAAGGTTACGTCGGTTGGACGAAATTTAAACTTACAACGCACAACTGTGCATTCGATTATAAAGAATGCCCAAAAAATTCGAGCAAATGCACAAGCGGGCTTTTCTAAATCATGTGCTATGTATTATTACAAAATCGCGAAGTGCTAATATGGAGGAAATGGAAAAATTATTAAATCTTTGGATAGAAGATTTAAATAAAAAAAAACGTGCCTCTCAGTACACTGTTGATTCAAGAAAAAGCTAAGGCTTTATTCGCTTTTTTGGCAAACCGAAATGGTGGAGGATCGGAAAATGAGTCCTTTAACGCAAGCCGCGGTTGGTTCGATAGGTTCAAAAAACGAAGCGGACTGCACAATATTAAATTAACGGGGGAATCTGCCAGTGCAGATGAAGATGCTGCCGAAAAATTTTTGCCTACTTTAGCAAAAGTTATTTCCGATGGTGGATACGTTGCACAACAGGCATGGATACATATTAATTGATGTTTTGGTGGATTATTTAAAACTAATTGTTTTGTTATCATAGGTTTTCAACGTAGACGAGACAGGCCTTTTCTGGAAACGAATGCCATCTCGAACATTCTTATTTGTAGAGGAAACTACTGCACCTGGATTTAAAGTGTCAAAGGATCGTCTTACACTGCTGCTTGGAGGAAATGCATCTGGGGACTTTAAATTGAAACCGCTGCTTATATATTCCTCAGAAAACCCAAGAGCAATGAAAAGAAAAATTACCGGTGATTTGGCGCTCAAATAAGAAGTCGTGGATGACTTCCGTAATTTTTGATGACTGGTTCAAAAACTACTTTTGCCCGGCGGTGAGAGACTATTGTCTTAAAAACAACTTGTCGCACAAGGCACTACTCATTGTGGACAATGCACCTTCGCATCCAGTGAACTTGGACGACTTGAACGAGAACATCAAAGTGATATTTTTGCCTCCAAACACCACTTCATTATTGCAACCTATGGACCAGGGGGTAATAGCTTCCTTTAAAGCTTATTACTTATGTACGTAGGACGTTTCAGCAACTTATAAGCCAACTAGATCAAGCACAAAGAGATGAAGTCAACAAATCATCAATCCGAAATTTTTGGCGTAGTTTCCATATAATGAAAGCGGTCGAGAACATTCAAGAGTCTTGGAAAGAGGTGAAAACATCAAATATGAATGCAGCCTGGAAAAAACTGTGGCCTGAATGCGTCAATATACAAATGGAGCACCCGAATTTGCCCGGCATTCAATCAGAAATTTTGGGATTGGCTCATCGAATCGGATTCACGGAAGTATACAACAATAATTTGGTGGAGTTACTGGAATGTCACGATGGGGAAATGTCCGCCGAGGAACTTATACATATTCTCCAAAGTCCTATAGAAAGTGATGCTGAAGCGGAAGTCGGAGAGGCAGAGAAGTCTTCTCCTGATACTCCTTCTTTAACGTTGCAAAATTTGGCTGAAGGGTTGGAATATCTAAATAAAGCGAAGTCCATTTTCAGCTTGGACCCAGATAAGGAGAGAAACGAAAGATTTATTAAGAACATAGACAATGCCGCATTTCCATACAAAGAGCTATACACTGAAAAAAAGCGATGTGCAGTCCAACGGAATATAAATGCTTATTTTCCAAGGATCACCCCGCAGGCAACGACGTCATTACTGCCTTCCCTTGCCAGTTCAGATGATATTTAAGCCTACTTTTTAAGAGTCACTCACAAATTCAAGTTTATGTCTACGTGTATTTCTATTAACATACTGGTAACCATATATAAAACTGTATTGATAAACATAATAATATGCATATGTAATAAAATTTTGTGTTTTGATTTTTCGCTTTTGGTACGTTTTCATACATAGCCAAATTTGATTCGATTTAAGTCGTTTCGACTTAAGTCGCTTTTTTCTGGAACCTAACCCTGTCGTAAATCGGGGTATTCCTGTAATCCAGTTCGTGCATTGCAGGATTCGTCTATCAGCTGGTATCGAAGCCGCCGGTGCAATATCGAATCGAATATGCAAGTGATCGGAAAGGAAAGGCACGTCCTAGACATGTCAGTTGTTTATTCGTTCAAACTATACAGGGTTAGGTGCAAGACTTCTTGCCTTCACCTAGTGACGAAAGTGGGATTGGATCCGCTATTAGGATCTTGGCTGATTCTAGTATCGACGAGATACTCACCTCTACTGTTGGCATCGGCACTTCCCCATACCGTTTGATGTGCGTTACCATCCCTGTCGATCATGTTCTCCGCATTACAAATAAAACACAACAATGAACAAAATACATTTATATTTCATTCAAAAGTCTTTATTAAAGTACAAACCTAGAAATATATCACAATTTTCCTTCCATTTTTATTTCCATGGTCATACAGAGTAGTATCCATCTTTTCAGTCCTTATTTCCAAAATTTCATACTCGTACATTTCTATTTTTGTATGTTTGCTTTTGCCCAAAAGAAAAATTCAAATCTAACTGAACAATTCCAAAACTACTCTCGATAACAATTTCATTCTGCATCAACTCCATCTCGGATGTGTAAGGCAGTTTTCGTTTGTATTTACATTTTGATCATTTATCTAGTATATTAGTAGCAAATTAAATCGTTTGGTTTGTTCTGTTATTCTTCCCTTTTTTTCATATTATACATTACATGGTTGTCTATGAAAATTATGACCTCTTCTTGTTTTGGTTTCTTCTATTGTAATATTCAAGTATACGTGTGTAAACAATTAAATCTGATTTTGGTTGAATTTTTCGAAGCTACTAATTTTTGTTGCTGGTATGGCATAAGAAAATTTCTGTGTTATGCTCGAGCCAGATTGAACGCAGAAAGCAGCAGCAGGCAGATCTACTTTCGCTGCTGTCGCTGAGGCTGTATTCAATCTAGGTCACTTAAGGGAAATGCGCTGCTTTCTAACTTGACATTTCGCTGCTGCTGCATTCTGCGTTCAATCTGCTTCGGGCATTATGTACTAAGCGCACTTTAGTATTTAGTTTTATTTTATAGGTGTGTTTTCTTCTGTTTTTGTTGATTTCAAAAAATATAAATAAATTAAATTTTATATTTTCATTTTAACTTTAGTAGTAGGTAGTAGTAAATATTTAAAATAACAAATCTCTGATATACTCGTATGAATTTACATAAATGTATGATGTTTATATAATATTAAATTAAGGAAAAAATATAAAATTATTTATTTAGAGAAAAAAGGAAAATATGATTGTTTTCTTAAATATTTCATTTTGTTGTTTGCACGATTATGTTTAATGTTATACATTTGCATTATTGCCTTCTGTTTCGTTAATACACATATTGCAGATTTTTATTTATTTGTTGTATATTTAATTCGTTCTTTCAAATAGTTTCATTGCTTGGAGAAGCATCAAATATACTATTTACACTTTTTATAGATATTTATCTATTTATTTGCCAAATCATGACAAACATGAAGTACATAGGTTATTCGGATTTTTATATTTGCCTTGATTAGGCTTTTTGTTTTCAAAAGTATAATTTATGGAGAATTTCTATATTTTGCTGTACTTTTCAAATTATATAAAATAACAAAACGTATGTAAGATGTCCCCGTTTCAGCATCGACTGTACTCTTTGTTTATGGAAAAGAAAAACAAACAAATAAAATACAAATAAAATGAAATGTTAGTCAATATAATGGCATGTCACCTTTGGTCGGCTGGCTTCCTCCAAACGATAGATCATGCTTCTCGTTAGTGTAGACGAAGCCAATGGCTGCGTTACTACGAGCGGATCAGGATTTGACATTTCTCGATTTCTCCTTCATATGCTTTCTCCTCCGGTAAAGTTTTTAAAGACAACTGTCAATTTTCAGTTCCCAATATTGACAGTTGTCCGTAGATATTTTACCGGAGGAGAAAGCATATGAACGAGAAATTGAGAAATGTCAAATCTTGATCCGCTCGTAGAAACGCAGCCAATGTAGGATGATGACTGTCATATATGCATGTCTGAACGCACCCTAACCAAACAATAATTATGTATACATTGCTAAATGTCGGGCTCTCAATAAAGATACTTCGAATAGAGCGCACGTCTTGTTCCTGTCTTTACGCTCGAGTTATCACATGGTGTCAGAAGTGGTTTTAAAATTGAACAAAAGATTGAGTCAAATTAAGAATTAAAATAGTTGCTCTAAAAAAAGAATAATATCGCGTAAAGTATTATCCGATACTCATATTCGCAATTCGCAAAATACATAACCTCAAAGTAGTGATTTCTACTCGCGCGAGCTAAACCCAAAGCGATATTCACTCAACTTACGAGAACGTAGTACATAAAAGTCGGTAAAGTAAATATAATACAAAATGTCGTCGGGAATTAAACCACCGAAAAATTTGTTCGTGAATCAAGACGAAGACATGAATCAAGTTTGGACAGAATGGAAAGAGGCGTTTCAGTACTACAGCATCGCTACGGAGTTAAATAAGAAAGGGTAGAGATTAAGTCAGCTACATTATTAGCAACTCTAGGCCAAGCAGCTCTTCGGATAATAAACAATTTGGGTCTAAGCGCGGCGGAGAAAAAGGTATCAAAAACGATAATTGATAAATTGACAGACTATTTTGCGCCATCGCGTAATAAGACATTCGAGAGATATCAATTTCATAGGATCAAACAACAGCAAACAGAGGGGTTTGAAGAATTCTTACTGCGACTGCAAAACCAAATGAAACGTTGTGGATATCGACAAGAAGATACAGATGAATTCGTCATGGACCAGATTGTAGTGGGTATAAAATCCGAGCAGACACGCCAAAAATTGTGGGTGGAAGACAGTCTGAACCTAGAAAAAGCGAAAAAGATATGCCGAGCCGCCGAGAGAGCAGAAAAAGAAATTAATAACTTGAACAACGAAGTTGTTGAAGTAAACAGTTCAGCGCAAATAAACAAAGTACATCGAAGTGAAACGTTTCATTGCGGAAGATGCGACAGAGAACATGGGAGAAAACAGTGTCCGGCGTTCAACAGCAAATGCAACAACTGTGGAATAAAAGGTCATTTTGCAGCTAGGTGCAGAGCGCAAAAGAAATATAGGCAAGCAGAAGCTAAATCTAAGTTCAAAACCGAGAAGAAAAAATCGGAGAAAGTAGCACCCGTTCAGCCAGACGAAGACAACGCAACTACAGAAAACGACGACTCGGATGATTCCCATTCCAGCTATGTGTATAAAACGTCAGTGTTGCGGGTAAACGAAATATCATCCCGCAGCAATGACAAATGGACGGAAAAATTACAGGTCGGTGAAAAGAGCATCATCGTAAACTTGGATACGGGTGCCGAGTGCAACGTCATGTCAGCCAAAGAGGCAAAACGTTTGAATTTGGTTCCAGTGAAGTCAAAAACAAAAAAGTTGTTCACATATAACAATGAACAAGTGCCAGTTAAAGGTGAGGTTAAGGTCGCCTGCAAATCATCAAAGGCAAACACTGTAATCAAGTTTAAAGTGGTTGATGGAAATCTCACGACTATTTTGGACCGCGATATGTGCGAAAAATTGGGGCTGATTATCAGAGTACAGCAAATCCAACAAATCGGGAAATGCAATACATACGAATACGATATCGATTTCATCGACGAACCAAAATTTAAAGTTATTCCTCCTAGGAAAATACCTCACGCATACAAAGATCTCGTAAAAGAGGAGCTGGATAAAATGGTAAAACTGAAGGTAATTGAGCGAATTAAAGAACCAACTCCCGCTGTCAGTCCATTGGTTATAGTTAAAAAAGGTGAAAACAACCAACACATTCGCATATGCATGGATCCGACCGAACTTAATAAAAATATTAGGAGACGCCATTACCCACTAAAAACGGTAGAGGAAATTGCAGCAAGAGTGATAGGTTCGAAATATTTCAGCAAATTAGATTGCAATAAAGGATTCTGGCAAATTCCTGTCACAGAAAGGACGTCAAAATACTTAGTCATTGCGACGCCATGGGGCAGATACCGCTACCTGCGCATGCCATTTGGCATATCTTCAGCGCCAGAGGTGTTCTCACAAATAATGAACGAAACTCTAGAAGGCATCGATAATTGCGAGATAGCGATGGACGACAGCCTCTTGTTCGCAAAATCCAAGGAAGAACTTCGGGAAATCACGAAGAAAGTCCAGCAGAGATTGAAGAAGGCAGGCTTCACGCTCAACCAGGAAAAATGTGAGTACGAGAAAAAACGTATAAAATTTTTGGGACACATATTCACTAAAAAAGGGTACGAAGCGGATCCCGAAAAAATCCAAGCTATTTTGCAGTTGAAAAAGCCGACGAACGCCAAAGAACTCCAACGTTTATTGGGAATGGTGACATATCTACATAAATTCATACCAAATTTGTCAGAGATCACGGAACCACTTAGAGTTTTACTACAAAAGGAGACTTCTTGGTTTTGGGATGAACAGCAAGAAAAATCGTACCAAACCATCTTAAAAAAGTTGACCACTACGCTGGTTTTAGGATACTATAACGTCAACGAAGACGTTAAATTGTCAGTTGACGCAAGTTCAAAGGCTCTGGGCGCGTGTCTACTCCAAAATGACCAACCAATAGCGTATGCAACACGTTCTTTGACAGCAGCAGAACAGAATTATCCGCAAATCGAGAAGGAGGCAACAGCGATAAGATTTGCGTGTAAAAAGTTCCACGAATATGTTTTTGGTAAAAATTTATTAGTCGAGACAGATCACAAGCCGTTAGAGACAATATTTAAGAAACCGTTGGTAAATGCACCTGCTCGATTGCAGCGAATTTTATGGGACGTTTTACCATATTCACTGAGAATACAGTTCAAAAAGGGAACCCAAATACCTACAGCAGATGCGCTAAGCAGAGATTGTTTGTCAAGTAGTGATCAACCGATCGATGATGAGTCCGAATACAAAGTCTTTGCTATATTCACAATGCCCGAAGGAACGAGACAGCAGTTTATTAAATTGACAGCTACAGATTTGGAACTTCAGCTAGTAAAAGCGATCGTTATGAAAGGATGGCCAGAAGACGAAAGGAAATTACCGAAATCCGTGCGGAAATATTATAATTTTAGAGAAGAAATTACGTACGAAGACGGATTATTATTCAAGGGCGCTAAGGTAATTGTCCCTAAAGAGGAAATCAGTAAAATCTTAATTGATATTCATACGGGCCACCCTGGTGTTAGCAAATCGCTAGCTAGAGCGCGAAATAGCTTATGCCGACCAAAATGTTGGTAAATTTCGCAAACAAGAAAGAAAATTTCATTAAATGAATAAAAGATTAGAAATTGTTCCTTATACTGCGAGTGTATTTTTTACTATTGCAAACAATTGTTTCGGCAGCCACGGGCTGCCTTCTTCAGCTCTAATCAGAGCTCTAATTAGAGTAAAAAATACACTCGCAGTATAAGGAACAAGTTCTAATCTTTTATTCATTTACTAAACTGTGAGAAATATGGACAATAAATTCAAATTAAATTTTATTAGTTTCTCATATGTGGATTGGATTTTTTTAGTAAGGTTTTCGGTGTCCGGACGTGATCGCTGTGTCACCATATGTGCTAAAAGGGTTTTAGACATCATGCCAGTCTAATTATCAACCCTCTCGTCAGGCCTGCTGTCAATTCTGCCGCCAGGACTACTATCAGACCAGCTGCTATCCGTTTTCATTGGGGTCTTACGTCTGGTTTGACGTCAGGTTTTATAGCAGTATTGATAGCGTTTCAGTCACATAACTACACATATCAGGCAATGCAGTCTGTATATAGATTGAAGTTTCGCATGTCTGTTCTGTACTTCGTAGTTGGAAAGTGAATGCATCAATCTCGTCCCGCTCTTATTCCATTAATTTTTCATCAAATCAATGTATATTCGCAGATGAGTCGACAGCAGGCCGATGTCTTCAAATATTCTCTTAGCAGGAAATCAATCTTCGATTCGTTGCTTGGTAAAATGACGATCTACTAATAATTAATAGATTACTTAAATTTACCGTTATATTGCATATTTACTTTTCAAAATGTTCGTTCTTTTTCGCCCTTCCTGCACTACTAACAAAAAATGCATTCTCACCTTCCTTGTTCTCGTCAGCAGCATAATGGGTGCGCCACTTTTTTTTTTGTGAATTCATAGATCCGTTCCTCGGCCTTCTCTATATACGTATTCGTTATTTTTGACAATACAAGAACTATAGTTTATAATATACTGCTAACTCTAATTCCCCCCCACACAGGTTAAGGATAAAAATCAACCTAAAAAACTAAAGGAACTTTCCTTCTTAAATACACCAAAATTATATAACCGTATTATTAATTAATTGTCTATGATAAAGTACAGCAAGACCAGCATCTATATTTCTCATTGAATTGAAAAATAAAAACAAAACAATGTCAATTCTTTTAACTTTTTATTTCCCTACAAAAAGTACTTCGGTGACTATTTTCAGCAGATCATTGTTGTTGTATTGGAGAACTTGACTGTGAACATTTTTAGGAAAATTTTCAATTCAGGAAAAATTAAAGGTAATGATTCTAAAAATATTACTTCTGGTCGATTTTAAGCAATCGTGCCAAATCATACATATATATTTTTAAATAAAAATAATAAAAACAATTAAAAAAAAAACAAGATAACTATAAATTTCAATAAACATCTAAATAAAATATAAAACTTTTTCATTTTAATTTTCGTATGCGTCGTACATAAGTGAAAAAGAGGTACGAGTATGACGAGTCGTATCTCCTTTCCACTTATTGACGCACTACTCCTGTAGTTTCAAAAAATTTGCATTATGTTCATGAGCATTTACTAAAGTGGATAAATAAAATATGCCAAAGTTCCAATGAAAATAAAACAAAACAGACACAATCCATATTCGCTCAATTCCAGGTAGTGCTGTGGTTCTATGTGATAAGTAAGTATCTGCAGTATCTCCCAAACAACTTCAGTTTGTAAAAAGGATGATACTTTTCATTTCTGGTTAACATTAAGTATCTCATTAAATTAAGTCGCAATAATACTACATTTAAAATATTAGTTTACGTGTAGCTACCGAAAGAAATTCCAGTATGAAATCCCCTCTCCTGTCGCGCAGAGAACTAAGCAAACATGTTTTTGAAAACAAAACAATTTTTTCCGTTTGTTTTTTACGCTATAACTAAAAAACACAATGTTGATAACAATTTACCTCCCAGGTCTCTTACTGCGAGTAAGTTAAACTTAAGTGCTGTGGTTGGTTTAGCTTCGATTTGGCACGAACGAATTTAATATAAATCGTCCTCCATATGATTAATTAGAATTTTCTTATCTTCTTTCGTGCCATCACACGAAAGATTCTGCTGCAATAGTTTTGGATCGAAACACGGCTGTGGAAGAGAAGAGAGAAACAATTTATGTAGTTGGTATTAAAATTTTGTCAATGATGATGATGATATGTACTATTAAATTGTGGTATAAACATTTTACTCATAGACGATGATATTGGCTGCATTCAAGCAGCAGGTAGCACCAGGTAGCGCTATGTATCAAAATATCCCCTCCACTACACATTCGAGGAGCCGCTACCTGTCACTAGACTTGTTTCGTGATTGATGAGCTACATATCATGCTGCTGCGGCCCGTCAGCCGAAGGTGTGACAGGGGGACTAACATTTGGACCACCATGGTACATTTGCCGTAACTGTCATGCCCTAGGAAGTGCGACCTTTACCTCCGCGTGGCGACGGGTGGAAGCAGGCTGTTGGCAAAATCTTATCTTTGCCATCAGCGCTGACTAAACTTGGTCGGGCGGGGAGCGGTATCTCCCTTATAAACATACCCTAAATCCAAGGTGGAACAGCATACGCCGAGGGATGCATGGTCAAGAGGTTGCTTGGCCGCTAGTATGCGAACTCTGGATACCTGTCGACCTCCAGTTTTAAACCAGACTTCTGACGGCAGACCGGGTGATGTCGTCGGTGACTGTTTTTCCCGGATATTCATGGGATTCTATGAATAATAAAAAAGAAAAACAAAACAAACCAGAGTGTGATGCAACTCCAAATGCATCAAACACAGTTTCCTCTGAGCTGCCTACTAGCTCACTGCTCGACGGAGCCTCCAGGCCCGTTGTTGAGACTGTCGATGGACTGGCCGTTAAGCGATACAGTCCCTCTGAGTCGTCCTTGGACTTCTTTAGCCCAAGGAACCTCAGCGGCTCTCACCGAAAGGAGCATCAACGAAGGGGGGACGGAGGCAACAGTTCCCGACAGGGCAAGCAAAAGTGCCTAGTCCAACGCTCGCTATCCTCGCAGGACCATGAGCGCCATTAAGGTGCTTCAAGCGAACCTGCACCACGCAATAGGAGCATCGGCCACTGTGTGCAGGTTATTCGCCGATAAACAGGCCACCATTGCGCTTATTCAAGAGCCATGGGTGGCCCGTGGCCGAATTTGCGGTCTAAACACAACAACTGGTAAGTTGATATATGACAGGTTAGCGGGTTGTCCGCGTGCGGCGCTTCTGATCGACAAATGCGCCAACTATTTGCCACTAACCAATTTTATTTCTAGAGATCTAGCTGCAGCATTGGTGGAGGTATCCACGCTCAACGGTCGTCAGAAAGTGGTAGTTGCGTCTGCCTACTTCCCATCTGACAATGTTGAGATTCCACCACTCGAAGTCCAGCAGCTCGTTGACTTCTGTCGACGTACAAACCGGCATTATGTGATCGGTTGCGATGCAAACGCACACCACACGGTGTGGGGTAGCAGCGACATCAACGACAGAGGTAAGCGCCTTCTTGACTATCTTATGTGTAAACATGTGAATGTCCTGAACAGGGGGTGCAAACCTACCTTTGTCACTGCGGCAAGGGCAGAGGTACTCGACATTACCCTTGCTAGCGGTTTCTTCTCCAGGTTCATTGCGAACTGGCACGTGTCGGACGAAGTGTCTCTTTCAGATCATAGACACATCAGATTTGACATCCTAGGACAATCTGACATTCGCTCGGATACTTTTTGTCCAAGAAAAACTAACTGGATTAAATTCCGTGAACTAGTTAGCTCCAAAGCGGAACTACTGGTCAGCCCCATAAGCACTACAGGGGAAATTGAGATTGCAGCTGAGGAGCTCAATGAAATTTTAACTTCCTCCTACAAAGATAGTACCGTTTCACGTTCGGTGGAGTCGGGGCGTAAAGTACCCTGGTGGAACGAGGAATTGGCCCGCAAGCGAGCTAAAGTTAGGAGGATGTTCAACAAAGCCAAACGCTTCAATAGGTGGGATAAGTACAGAACTGCTCTCACCGAGTACAACAAACTCATTAGGCATTCCAAACGAGAATGCTGGAAAAGACATTGTGATAGCATTCAGTCGCTACCGGAAGCGGCGCGCCTTCACAAAGCCCTTTCCAAAGACTCAGCAAACGGGGTCGGCCTTCTATTGAGATCAGACGGTTCGTATACTGAAGGTCCAGAAGAAACATTAAAGTTGCTTCTTCAGACCCATTTCCCAGGGTCCGTACTGTCTGATGGTGACCCCTGCCCAACTGCAAGGCCACAACGGGTTCCCGTAAGGCGGGCTCGCAGTTTATCGGGGGTCATCTTTGACATGGACAGAGTAAAATGGGCGATAGAATCCTTTGAGCCATTTAAAGCTCCCGGAGTAGACGGCATTTTCCCCGCTCTGTTACAAAACAGCTTGGAGATCATAATAACTCCGCTAATCGAACTTTTTAGGGCAAGTTACACCCTAGGATACATACCACAACCTTGGAGGAAAGTTAATGTGGTCTTCATACCCAAAGCGGGCAATAAGCCGGAACATATGCCCAAATCCTATAGACCGATTAGCCTTACTTCCTTCTTCCATAAAACCATGGAAAAGTTGCTTGATTTGCATATCAGGCACAAGATGGAACTGTCGAGCCCCCTACATCGTATGCAATTCGCGTACACGAAGGGTAAGTCAACAGTAACCGCCTTGCATAGCCTTGTCAGTACAATCGAAAAGTCCCTCAGTGAAAAGGAAATCGCGTTGTGCGCGTTTCTTGACATTGAGGGGGCTTTCGATAATACCGGCTACGAGTGCATTTCCAGAGCACTGGAACTCAGGGACATCCCGCCCGCTACCATTGCCATGCTCCGGGGACGGGATATTCACTCAACTCTAGGCAGTACATCCATTTGCGTGAATGCCGTAAAGGGTTGTCCACAAGGTGGCGTTCTGTCACCCCTTTTGTGGCCCCTTGTCGTGGACGAGCTGATTTCCATGCTTAATGAGCGCGGTTATCTTACTATCGGATACGCGGATGATTTAACTATCATAGTCAGGGGCAAATTCGAATCTACCACCACTGAGGTGATGAGGTCGGCCCTTGACATAGTTCTACACTGGTGTGTGGCTGTGGGCTTACATGTAAACCCACAGAAAACTGTCGTTGTGCCGTTCACACGAAAACGAAACATAACATTGGATCCAATTTCGTTAGGCGGCACGACCTTAGATTATTCCACTGAAGTTAAATGTCTCGGGGTAACTCTAGACTCGAAACTCACCTGGAATACTCACATAGATAATGTATTTTACTTGGCAAAGCCACACGCACAATGTGGGCTTGCAGAAGTTTCTTTGGACGGACATGCTTACTCGAAAGATAACTGAGTGGTTATACACCATGCTGGTGCGGCCTATGGTGACCTACGCAGCGCTTGTGTGGTGGCCGAAAACTCAGCAATCTTCTGTCTTACTGAAGTGCAATAAGCTTCAACGCCTTGCCTGCCTTGGCATCACTGGAGCTATGCGCACTTGTCCTACGCCAGCCCTGGAGGCGATTATTGGACTTACTCCGTTGCATATATTCATTCAAGAATCAACAGCTCTAAATGCTCTCAGACTTCGTTTAACTTCCGACGTGCGTAGTGAAGAAAGCGGTCACATGAGCATTCTGAATCAAATTCCTGACGTGCAGATCTGCTTGAGATCAGATTACATGATCACGGAGGTTTGCTTCGGCAGAAAATATTCAGCCCTCATCCCTAACCGCTCTGAATGGGTAAATGGCACACCCTGTCCAGACCCTAGATGTATCAAGTGGTTCACCGATGGGTCTAAAACAGAACAGGGTGTTGGTGCAGGTGTCTTTGGACCCAACACCAGGATTTCGATCGCAATGGGAGTCTCGCCCAGCGTTTTTCAAGCTGAGATCCACGCCATTGAGGTCTGCGCCAGGGTAATCTTGGAAACTGGACTTCGCGGCGCTCACATTGCTATCTACTCAGACAGCCAAGCAGCTATAAAAGCGCTCTCCTCATTTAAGGTCTCTTCAAAACTGGTGAAGGAGTGTTACAATCTCCTTCAACTGTTGGCAACTAAAAACCGAGTCTTCTTGTGTTGGGTGCCAGGCCACCAGGGCATTGAGGGGAACGAGGCTGCGGATGAACTTGCTAGACAAGGATCATCCAGTCGTTTTCATGGACCTGAGCCTTACTGTGGCTTTGGACTGGCCTCGGCCAAACTGCGGATCACAGATTGGTTTGCACGATTGCGTCAACAGTACTGGGATAACCTTCCAGGGCTTCGTCAATCAAAGGAGCTGATAATGCCCTTCAGTCACAAGGGTACTACTCAAATGAGTAGAACCCACCTAAGACTCCTAGTGGGGTACTTATCTGGCCATCACTTGGTCAGATATCACCTGAACAAGATGGGTCTGTCAAGCGAGACTGAATGCCGTCTTTGTCTGGAAGACGTGGAAACGACCAAGCACCTCTTGTGCGAATGTCCCGCCATCGCGCGTTTTAGGATGTCACTCCTCGGGCAGGCTACTATCAGCACTGCAGAATTCAGGTTGATTCCTGCTAAAGACTTACTGCCCTTTATTAGAAGGGTGGACGGTCTTTTGGATTAATGAGCTACGGCACAATAGATCTTTATGGTCGCAGTGCCTTCCTGCTGGGAAAGTAGCTCGTATTTTTATATCTATCTATCTATCTACATATCATGCTACATGCTCAGAGAGCGTGAAAAATTTTTGCTACGAAGGGGAAGTAGCTACTCAAGAGCGGATCACTTGAGCGATTGCAATCACGAGGCGGAAAGGTTGTAACACTACAGACCGCTACCTACTGCCTCAATGCAGCCATTATGGAAATTGTAGAATAAGGAGCGATTAGCACTATCATTTGAAGCAATATGTGGTGGTTTCAGACGCTACATGGCTACGGCTACAGATCACATACTACAGAGGGGATTGCAGTAATACTTTTGTGGAATAATAATCAAATGATACCTTCGTTAACGCTGGAGATTAACAAAAGAGTCTTTAACTTAACAAAATACTTTATTTCTACCACACCAAAAGTTTTACAAAAAGGGTCGTGACTTTTTGAACTTCAAGTGAAGTGATAATCAGGTGTTAGTATCACCATACACTGTCGAACTCCAACTCGAACATGGTAGAAGTGGACCGGTTTTCTTCAGGTTTATGTGAAGCTATTTATAGGACATTTGTACCAGGTTCGTGTTCGAGTTGGAGTTCGACCGCGATCTAGCGGAGTGCGCGAGGGCACCTAAGCAGTGCGACAATCATTCCCTCCTTACCCGCCTCATTTTTTTTATTCCCGATTTTTCTGCCCATTTGTTAGTGTTGTCTTGTAAGGACACGGGCAACAAGCGGCGAAAACCCAGCCCACGTCTCCCGAACTAAGCTACAGCAAGCATAGGCCGCTGCTTAGCTCGTTGAGAAGCCTTTTTCTTCGCCAGATATCACGGCCCGACCTTCACGGTCATTATGCTACTTCAGGCTCCGTCCCCACAGGCATCTTCGGATGCCCACCAAACCGTCCATTACACATGAATTTACCCGTGGCCGATCTGACAGTTTCGGGTGAGGAACACGTTGGCCGGTTTCACATGGAAGGCACGATACACGAGATTCTAGCAAAAAACAACAGTGGCGAGCAAGCTTTGTATGTGCGACGATTAATTTTAAATTGCACTCGTATGAAAGCTCGCTCGCCACTGGTGCTTTCTGCTAGAATCCCGTGTATCGTGCGTTCCATGTGAAACCGGCCGTTCACACTACCCGCAATTTTGCCACGGGCATCAGTTTCGCGAGTGGTTTCGCTAAATCTAACCACATCTTAACAACATTGCACTTAAGAAAACAATATTTCATTAACGCAAAAAAAGTATGCAATAAATTCATTAAGGAAGCTAAAACAGATTACGTTGATCGCAGATTCGCGAGATCTGAAGAGATGTGTTGCGTATAATATCTGATTTCGAGCTCTTTGGCATGCTTAAAACCGCTTTAGCGGCCGAACGGCTCATCTGAGAAGTTTTATCTTATTATTCGCACCTAAGAAAAACATAAGAAACACGTACAAAATCATAAATGTTGCTGTTGTGATAGCAATGGTCGGAGGTACGGCGTGTGAGTGTGTTACATGCTACGTCATCTTCCTTTGTGTTAAGGGATAGGAAAATGGCTGCTTCTACAGGGTTCCCACAGCGACCTGGGAGTCAGGTGTGTGGGTGCAGCATGATGGTCCATATCATGAAGCGTACCATTGCGGGACATGTATTGGTTGGGGTAGCGATGCTTCGAATACTGCAGTTCTTCTTGCATCGAGGGCAGCTCTTGGCCGTTGAAAAACGGGTCGTTCCGGTACGAAGAACCGGCTGCCGCAGGAACGAGACATGTATTCGAGGCGTTCCGATCAATGCGAGACAGGTGGGAGTTAAGACGCGAACACCAACCTAACCGGATTTGGGCGACTGTTGTTCTCGCTGCTCTTGGAAGTCATCTCTTTTTAGGAAAAATGGTTGCCAAGAGAACTACATTTGGACTTAGTCCTGCAATTGACAATTGTACCTCCTTATGATGTATTGCTGCGATGGATGATCTGTATGTGTCGTTGTTAAAGGAAACCCTTTTGTACCTCTGGATATCTCTTTCGCGGTTCCTCAAATCACGCCTAACATTTCTTGGTGGTGATGTCTTGCACATGCGCCTATTGTTGTCATAAATATTCATAACCATTGCTTTTCTATCACCGCCCATGGGCGTTAGCAGGTAAATTACCTACGGTCGAGTAAAAGACACGACTCATTCGTTTTTCCAGAAGGATTCAGCGATAAATAGTCAAAACAATGATAAAAACTAAATTTCAGATAATAATAACAAACGCCCTCATAGTAGACTCTCAAATAATAAATATCTTCTGCTAATCTGAACATTATGCGATAATTATAAAAACAAAGCAGAAGCCAACTTACCGTATCACAAATGTTCATGTTACAACAATTTTCAATTGTTATCTCACATTGTTCGGTAGCAACCGGGCGACTTGTAAGTGGCGTTTGGGAAATGTTCTTCTGTACAACGAATCTCTTCTTGATACGTGGACGTGCCGGCTTGTAGATACGTTGTACTGATTTGACAAGGAGCAAAGCTAGGGCTAGTGCAATCACTACACCAGCAACGATGATAATTTGCGTGTAATTGAAATGATGACTGCACATTTCTTCGGACATAAGGGTGAATTTTCGTGGTTTGAATTCGACAAGGGCTTGTTCGTCGCACCTGTTCAGAGAAGGATAAATGAAAAAAAAAAAAGAAAATAATTTTATTAATATGCTTCTTGCTTAAAATATTTTTGGCTTTAATATATCTATCTATATTCTATATTTCTTTATATAAAAATGGAGTTTTGTATGTTTGTTCGCATTTCGTGGCCAGACGTCTCGATCGATTTTCATGAAAATTTCATAAATATCTCCCTTAAAATCAATAGAATGTTCTAAGGCTTTGATTTTTTCGATTTGGATAAAATTTCTCATTTGACAGCAACCTCTATTGTCTAACATGACAACTAAATGCATTGTACTTGTATAAATACAAACTAAATAAAGAGCTCTACCCCTTTCTGTGTTCATCAGTCAAACTGAGAGTTTCATTCCTAGATCAAGCTGCAAATTCATTTCCCAACAATCCCCACCTCTGCCTCTCTCACGTGCGGTATGCGTATGCGCGAAAAAAGTATTGTCCCAAATGACTTATATTAGTGTCGAAACAATAGTAATAGTTTTCGGTATATAGTTTTGATGGCGGTACTCCCGATGCCGTAGCCCCCCCCCCCCCAAAGACTACTCACCCGCATGTGGAGCAGGACTCAGCATGCGGGTGAGTAGTCTGGTACTCGGGCTATCTCTCTCTAATTGCCTTGACCCCTCCAGGGGCATGGGCGCGTCAACATCTCTAGCATTTCTATGCCTTGTTGACGTTTCAATAGCATATCTATTTTTCGGAAGTGTAGTTGCTAGCACGCACCTCCTATCCGCGCTGTCTTTATACTGACAAGCCCGGAGCACTGTGAGAGTTCTCGGGCTATCTGGCAACTAAACGTTCGTCCGTTCTCGGCGTATTCTGCGTTTGGAATATATTTGCGAAATCTCTCAAAAACTACTTACGTATCAGGACACTCAGCCGGTTTCATCCACTCCGTATTATTCTGTCCGTATTTGCAGTACATCAAACAGACTTCGGTAATATTCGTTTCACATCTCAATCCAACATGACTATCGGAACACTCACAATTCGGCTCGCCGTTCACTATTCTACAGCGACCATTGTTCAAGCAATGATTTGTACATTTCGACGATTGACATCGTTCACCGTAGAAACCCTCCTGACATGTACAATACGGAAAACCATTCGTACTCATTGTACACGTTCCGTGAACACAATAATTGTGACAGTCCTCCACTTCACAACGTCTTCCGGTATAGCCAACCTTGCATACACATTCTCCACTCAACGGACTATATTCGCCGCGATGTAAACAATATTCGCGACGTTTACGCATTATGTCCTTATCTTTGGTGTAATCCAGAATTTTCGGCGACAGTAGATACGTTCGAATTTTCCCGATTTGATCCTTACAGTCTACATTGTTCTCGAGCTTTTGAAAGAGCCCCACACGCGCTACAACTCCATTGGGTCGGTTGGCTAACGATAAAACTTTCGTTGCTTCTGTCTCATTATCGGCATTCTTCGGAATACTCCAAATCACATTATCTGTAATATCCGTCCAATAGATGTTGCTCTGCGTTACAGCCAAACTCATTGGCAAACCATTCTTGCCACGATACACAGTCTTCGGATCACTTCCGTCCAAATTGGCACTCTCGATAGAATAGTGAATTCCGCGCTGATCATCCACCCAAAATATTCGGCGTGAATGCTCATCGACAACTATACCGTGTGGCAAGTATCCGCCACTGATCAGAATCTCGCGATGTTGGCCGGTCAGTGAGGCTCGCGATACTGACGCATTCTTATGATACGAATTCGTCCAATAGATCATTTGACGACAAAAATCAATGGCTATGCCGTCGGGACGTTCATTCGTTTCCGAGAAGTCCATAATCACTTCCGGTTCCGGATGCAGTTCCTCCAATTTAAGAGACATCCGGAAAATCTTACGACTATACATATCGGTCCAGTACAAATAACGTTCGACCGGATCAAAAACCATTCCGGCAATTGTTTCATTGCGCGTTTTCGTTAGTATCCGTTCGGTTTGATGATTGTCGTTATTTTCGCGAGACAATTTCAACGAAAATATACTGCCGTTGTTGTGCAGATGATCATTAAAATAAATCTCCTCTTGACTTTCATCGAAGGCAATCGCTGACAGTTCGTCGAATTGATGGGCGGCCGATGTTATGAGCGACCAATTGCTATCGTAGAAGAGAATTTTGTTGTTTGTTGTCACGGCGAATTCTGGAAAGGAATGAGGAAATTTTAATTAGTTTTAGTTATTGAGAGTAAAGGTTGAGAGAAAGGATCCTATTAGGCGATCTGATAGTGCGACTATGGGAAAAATGTTGGCCGGTAGAGGGTTGATTTATGAAGAAATGAAACGAATTTGCTTGCGTTCAGTTTTCTTTATTTATTATTATTACATTTCAAGTACATAGTTATATGTATTACAAGTTGTGTAGTATATATGGAACGCGCATTCGTTGATTTAAAAAAAAATCCAAATCCTAGCCAACAAATCTCTTAAGGCTTATTTAATCCCATCCTACAGCGATAAGGATACCGTTGCTATTCGTCTGAAACGGGATGGACACGCTTACTGGATTGTCTCGGCCTACTTGTCCTATAACAGCAAAACGCTCCCTCTCCTGATATTTTTAAGGGAATAATCTCTGAAGCCGAGACTAAAAAGATTAGACCGATACTGGGGTGTGACGCCAACGCACATAACATCGTATGGGGCAACATAAACGCGAACGTGGGGCGGCGCTCCTCGAATACATCATCAGTACTGACTTACTTTTATGCAATGTAGGTTCTACTCCGACCTTCATCACGAAAGAACGCCAGGAGGTCCTGGATATATCACTAGTGTCGGTCGGTCTTCATAAACTAGTTAACGACTGGAGGGTGCACTCATTTTCCGGTCACCGGTACATTGGGCGGTGTGAATAAAATTTAAGCAAAAGCTAAAACTAGCAAATTTTAAGCAATAGCTGTGTTTCAGGTGAATAAAAATTTTAAGCAAAAGCTTAAACTTTTCACGTTAGCAATTGCTAGATTTTTCCAGCAAATGCTTAAAATGTGTGAATAAAACAGACCATTAGCTAGAAATAATAAGCAAATGCTACCAATTTTTTAAGTGTGCCTGGGAGCGCACTTAAAAAAATGGTAGCATTTGCTTATTATTTCCAGTTGCTATTTTTGCTGCATTTATCACTTAATTGTTTAAGTGCAGACTACCATAAGCTATACAGGTTTACGGAAAACAATGTTGAGTGGTTGGCCAACTATTTTCTGGGTGAAAATAGTGAAAAAAGAGGAGGAGCCTTACCTCCTAAGAAACGAATGGAAATTTAAGGGATCTGGGATTTCAAATTAATGTCGCGAAGGAAGAAGGAGTCCACCGTACCACTGTTTGCAAGGTGAATGATATGAAATTGTTTGCTGGGTGAAAACGAGAAACAGTATGGCAGACAATTGGCGTGTTGCTAAAGTCAAAGTGGTGGTAGACAACGTCAAAGGTGGTAACAATTTGAGGCAAGTCAAGTCATTGGCAAATACTTGATTTAAGTACTATTTTGTATTCCGTTGCAAACGCCATGGCAGACAAGTTTGAAGTTTCGAATTTTGTATGACAAAGGTGGACTACGATCTTACTGGAATGTAAAATCTTGGTCCGAACAACACAAACACACAATACACCTTACAAATTAACTATTTTCATCATTCTGACCGCGGCGGCCGCAATGTTAGAAACGGAAATCTGGTTTGGTTTTTTGCACTGACACTTAGGGGAGTGTCCTGAAAAAAATGTTGTTCGAATCAAGATTGTACATTCGAAAAAGGTCGAGTTATATAGGATTTTCATGTCGTAATCCACCTTTTTATACAAAATTCAAAATTTCAAACACTGTACACACGATCAATAAATTTAAATAAACACTATCTATCTATGTAAATATTGGGAGTACAAATTAGTTCGGTCCATTTTCAAAAGGTGGTTCTGGCTGTTACGAATATTTAGTAGTAACAGCTGATGTCGGTAGTTTCAGAGAGGTTAGACATCTGTCAATAATATTAAGTTCATATCGCTTCGAGTTTCATAAAAAAAACCTTGTTTTTCACTGTGTTAAATATGTCCAATTTTGTGTTAACTAAGCAGCATTTGCGGGAGGTTTTAGTTTTTTGTTTTAATTGGAAGAAAAGTGCAGCTGAAGCGCATCGAATGCTTGTGGAAGTTTATGCTGACAATGCTCCAACTGATAAATCATGTCGGGAATTGTTTCGACGTTTCAACAATGGAGATTTCAGCGTTGAAGACAAGCCTCGCTTTGGACAGCCAAAAAAATTCGAAAACAGAGACTTGGAGGCATAACTCGATGAAGATCCGAGTCAAACGCAAGAGGAGGTCGCAGAATCATTGGGAGTGACTCAACAAGCAGTTTCTGTACGATTAAAATCCATGGGAATGATTCAAAAGCAAGGCAATTGGGTGCTTTATGAACTGAAACCGAGAGGCATTGAAAGGCGATTTTTCACTTGAAAGCAGCTGATTCAAAGGCAACAAAGAAAGGGTTTTTTGCATAGAATTTTTACTGGGGATGAAAAATGGATATTCTATGACAACCCCAAGAAGAAAAAATACTACGCTATGCCCGGTCGATCGTTGCCATCGACCTCAACATCAACACCAAAGCCGAATATTCATGGTTCGAAGGTCATGTTGTGTATCTGGTGGGACCAAAAGGGTGTTGTGTACTATGAGCTGCTACAACCTGGCGATACCATAACGAGCGATCGGTATAGACTGCAATTGATTCGTTTGAGCCGTGCATTACGAGAAAAACGACCGGAATACAAGCAAAGATATGACAAAGTTATTTTTCTGCATGACAACGCTCGGCCTCATATCGCAAAAGTCGTGAAAAAATATCTGGAAACGCTCAAGTGGGATATTTTGCCGCACCCGCCGTATTCTCCGGGCATTGCTCCTTCTGATTTCAGGTTGTTCCGACAGATGCAACACGATCTGGCAGGTCATCGGTTCATTTCTTTCGCAGAAATCGAAAATTGGCTCCTAACTTGGATCACCTCAACAGACGAAACATTTTTTCGAGATGGAATTCGAAAACTGCCTGAGAGGTGGGAAAAAGTAGTAACTAGCGATGGACGATACTATGATTAATCTTTTGATTCTTTTTATTTTGAAATAAATGTATTTTTGACCACAAAAAAACGAACCGAATTAATTTGTACTCCCAATGCATATGTATATGTCTTACAAAAAACGTTCTTTACACAGCAAATTATCACAAGGAATGCAAGTTTTTATTTTTGTTTTATTTTAGGTTAACACTTTTTTAGAAATACAAACGAAGTTTTAGTTTAAGTTTAACTGAGTTTGTATTTTCTGTCTGTATTGATTGAGATTCACTTAAGAACTATACTGACTTTACAAACTATTCTACAAAAACCTCTTTCTTCAGAATAATTCGCAGAATACAGAGTAATCAGAAATTTTATGCATCTGGTTACGGCATCGTAACAGTTTTACATTGCATCGCATTACTTTTTGTATACAACCAATAATTTATCCTTTTCGTTATCTGTCCACTTGAAATCGTTTCGCACATCGAACCGCAACACTTCGATCAATATTCCTTATTACTTCTCGTTAAAATCAATTCAACAAAATAAAAATATCATTGAGGCACTAAAAGTGGAAGACTATGATGCTTATTGATGTTTTGATGTTGTCTTAACGTAGGCTGTGCAAAACTCAATTTCTACAGTCGAAATTGAGACACTTCAAGAACTACGGAGCGAGCAATAAATAGGTGCTTACAACGCACTTTTAAGCAACCTAAAATCAGCGATTTCATTCAAACATGAGTTGAATTAGTTTTTATAAACAAGTATATTTAATGTACACCTTATTTGAGCTCAATTCAATGTTTTAATTATTAATTTATAAGTGTCTCGATAATTTCACCATCCCGATAATTTCAACCAAGCTGGTTTTTATTAGATGAAATTATCGCGATTGTACTGTAATCAGAAATTTTATGCATCTGTTGTACAGAATAGAAAGCAATAAAATTCTTTGAATGTCAATAGTCACCAACCACACACTTCAAGTAGTGGGATAAGTAACGAAAGTAAATTTTAGAATGTGAACTATAAGCAATTGATGGCCCAAAAATATGAACCTCTTATCCATAACTATAGTTATCGTTCTTTGTATACTTCAAAATGCTACGATCTTGCGTTCTCTGCATTCTTTCAAGTGTCATGATGTTGCTGTTACTTGCATGCGTGACCCAACATGGATGATATTCAATTATCGAAGCATCTACTACGGATACTGGACCAAATAACCATAAGCAAAAGCTTAAATTTTCCAGCATTTGCTAGTAAGCAAAAGCAAAAGGTTATTCACACAAATTCAAGCTTTGGCTATTAGCAAATGCTTTAACTTAAAGCAAATGCTTTAACTTAAAGCAAATGCTAAAGCAAAGACTTAACACTTGTAGCATTTGCTTATTTTTTATTTACACCACCCATTGAGTTTACCCTCGACGTACCACCAGAGGCTAGAGCAGTCTTTCGTAATCGGAAAAGGACGGACTGGATCAAATTTCGGGGAACTTTTTCACTTTTACTGCCACCGGTAACAAATCTTCAGACGAACTACAGCTTCCTAGAGCAACCAGGACTACACTCGCCCAACTTCGTTCTGGCTGGTGCTCACGTCTGAACTCCTATCCTCGTCCTATCTCGCATTGATAACGACATACAGAACTCCTGTCCAGCCTGTGGCCTCACTCCACACGATGTTGACTGTCCTGCGCTCCCGCGCGTCTAACACCTACTGCGCTATGGGATAATCCCATGATCTCATCCTATGATATGCATTCCTTTTTTAATAAAAGTATAAGTATTTGACATTTACTCGCACTATCTTTCTATTTGTCTTACACTTGAACTTATCAACAACCCCCGATTATTTTTATTTCATAGAAATTTATGTTCCCATATGCCAACAACTCGTACAAATGCCACGTTCTCGCTAAAAATAGAAGAACAAAAAATCAAAAATAAAAACTGATTATAACATACATATATTCATCATTTGAATTATGCAATATCTCTGAGAGTAAGTACCGAGTGTCAGTGTATTTTGCAATAGCTTGCAATGCCATTGATTACTTAACATTTAAAGCATTGTGGCATACACACGAGATTCGAGATTTCTATCATCTTCTTGTTGATCATGGTGTGTAATGAGAATAATAGGCGCATTGTTATCAGCTTGTAGTGGCGCTAAGTTTCTTTCAGAAAACGTCCAGTAGTTGCGGTGGGTTATGGATGCACATTTCAATTGCGAATGGAATCTGAAATTAAAAACAAATGAGACAAATTAGTTCCGTGAGCCAATTTTCTGATTAGGTTAACATAAACTAATATTACGTTTACACTACAAACAGATTACTTCATCTGCGCAAGATGATTTAATCGGAAACTACATCAAGGGGCAAAAACTCCTCTTCCATAGTCCTCCGCGTGGGCGCCCCCTGGAACGGCAGTGGTCACAGACCATTGCCAACCAACGTCAAGCCGCCAGTGATGGCGGTGCGATGATTTGGTTGAGGTACCCCTGTGGTGTGGGGTGTGAAAAAAAATACCACGGCCTTTCCCTTTGAGGGCCTGTCGTTAAAACCGACAATCAAAGGACAGGATGTGTATGTCAGCAACTTGCACTATCCGAAATCTTTATATGCTAACGAAACGTCAACTATGCCTCGGATAAGGACTGACTCAACGGTTACGACTTTTAGCTATCGTACAATGACAAGGATTGGATTCTGGAATGCGCGTACTCTCCTGGACAATGGATCAGAAGGTCCCCAGAACGCACGATTTCTTCAATTAGAGAGTGAATTTCTGAGGTACAAATTAAATATCTTAGGAGTTAGTAAGATAAGATGGTGGAACAGCGGAGAATTCATCTCTCCAACGGGCAGCACTGTAATGTTGTACTCCGGTAAAGCTACCGGTAGTCGCCGTGAGTCAGGTGTAGGGCTTCTTTTAACCAGAGCCGCGCGAAACTGTCTCTTATCCTGGGAACCGGTCTCTGACAGGGTCTTGACCGCCAGGTTCCGGACCAAAATGAGGAACATCTCAATAATACAATGTTATGCCCCTACTGAACCCGACAATGTCTTGGCAAAAGACTCCTTCTACGAAGAACTAAACGCCGTTCAGAGCAGAACACCTAAAGGTGACATTATAATGGTTATGGGTGATTTGAATGCGAAAGTTGGCGCTGATAACTATGGGCTCAGACATGTGATGGGGAGACACGGTCTTGGTGATCGTAATGACAACGGTGAAAGATTTGTAGAGTTCTGCAACTTTCACAGTCTCTTCATCGGTGGTACTATGTTTGAGCATAAGGACCACCACAAAATCAGTTGGTCCTCTGTTGATCGGCGCAGAACACAAAATCAGATCGACCATTTTGCCATTAGTAAAAGATTCAAGAGTTGCCTCCTGGACGTGCGAAACAAGAAGGGTGCCGATATTGGGATGGGAAGAGACCATTATCTTATGATCGCTAATGTTCGATTGCGTATTGCAGCCGTGCGCCACCCCAGCGACGAAAGATCCAGGCCCCGCAAATTCAACACCGCTCGACTAAAAAATCCAGCTGTCTTACAACAATATAATGACCATCTTGCGCAAAAAGCGGCTGAGATAACTAGTCACCCAGATAGTGACATAAACGCAAACTGGGATGCCATAAAAAATGCGTACATTGATAGCGCAAATACCATCCTTGGCCCAAACCCGGATTGCCGGAATAAGCCCTGGATGTCCGACGCTTCATGGCAGCGGATTGTTGAAAGAAAGGAGCTGAAAGTTCGTTTGGCTGCAGCAGCAGACGACAATCGAAGCAGCATCGAACTCCTTTACCGTCAGAAAGCTCGAGAAGTTCAGTGTAGTGTGCGACGCGATAAAAGAGTTTATGCCAATTCTCTTTTAGCGTCAGCAGAAGAAGCCGCTAGAAGTAACAACTTAAACGCCGTATACGGTGTCATCAAGGAGTTTACAGGTGGTCGTAACTCCTGCCAACATCCGGTGAAAGATAGTGATGGAAAGCTACTTATCTTGGAAGAAGATCAAATGAGGCGATGGAAAGAACACTTCGCCGCGGTCTTGAATCGTGTAACCTCTGGTGAAGTTCCCCCTCATATAGATAATTTAGCTAACCATCAAAATGTGCGTATACGGTCCACTGCCCCGACTAAAGAGGAAATAGTCACTGCAATTATTGCACTAAAACGAGGAAAGGCCGCCGGACTTGACGGCATCCCTGCCGAACTTTATCAAGCAGCGCCAAGCGTAACTGCCGATTTGCTGCACCCACTTGTTGATAAAGCGTGGAATACAGAGACCTTTCCCACTGAGTGGAAGGAAGGTTTGATCATCAAACTTCCAAAGAAGGGTAGCCTCACAGACTGTAATAATTGGAGAGGCATTTGTGTGCTTCCTGCCGTTGCCAAGATAATAGCTAAAATCGTCCTGGAAAGACTAAAGGCCCACTTAGAAAGCACAATTGATGAAGAGCAGGCTGGCTTTCGATCCGGATTCTCCTGTGTCGATCACATTAACACCTTGCGAATCATCATCGAGCAATGCGCTGAATACGATTCTCCGCTTCACTTGCTTTTCATCGATTTAGAAAAGGCTTTCGATAGTGTGAACCGGGTTTCTATATGGGCGGCCTTGCGCAGGAGAGGCATCCCTGAGAAGCTTGTGGCTATTATTAAGGCAACCTATGACGGCGCGAAATGTCGCATTCTGCATAAAGGTAAGGTGTCGGGGGACTTTGAGATTCGCAGTGGAGTTCGGCAGGGGTGCATCCTCTCACCGATCCTATTCCTCATTGTGATCGGCGATGTGTTGCATGCAGCCCTATCCGGACTCGACAGAGGAATTCAATGGACTTTGACATCTTATCTACAACATCTTGACTACGCTGACGACATATGCCTACTCTCCCACAAAATCATGGATCTGTCCGCAATGGCGTTAGATCTCGAGAGGGAGGCAAGCAAGGTTGGGCTAAAGATTAATACCAACAAGACCAAGGTTCTTAGCCCGCCGTTGCGAAAAAGAAATCCGACACCTATTGCCATCAATATTAATGGGCAGCCTGTGGAGAAGGTGGACAACTTCGTCTACCTGGGTAGCATTGTTGCCGAAAATGGTGGTACGGAGCAGGACATCGCTCGTCGTATCAACCAGGCTAAACGCGCATACGGCATGCTGTCCAAAATCTGGCAGAGCAGTTATCTCAGCATCAAGACCAAGCTGGGCCTGTTTCGCTCCCTGGTACTATCAGTGCTTTTGTATGGGAGCAGTACATGGAAAGTTTCCGTAGGAGTTACCAGAAAGCTGCAAGTTTTCGTCAACTCATGTCTTCGTCGAATTTTAAGAATTTTCTGGCCCGAAACAATATCAAATGAAGAGCTAAGTCGGCGTACGGGTCAGATGCCAATCGACGAATTGATACGCAGGCGAAAATGGCAGTGGATAGGTCACACATTGCGGAAGAGTGATAACTGCATTGCTATGCATGCCATGAAATGGAACCCCATTTCCAACCAAGGCCGACCAAGAGGGGGTCCTCGAATCACATGGCGTCGATCTGTGGCAAAGGAGTGTCAGGTACTGGGTAAGTCTTTTGGGGAGTTGCGCCCCATTGCCCAGAACAGAGTACGATGGCGCGCAGGAGTAGTTGACGCGCTATGCCCCGCTAGGGGTTAAGGCAAAGTAGTACGTACAATTTTAAAGTCACTACACCCAGATTACGACGCAGATGAAGTAATCTGGCTATAGTGTAAACATAATATAAGCTTTCATGTGAGAAAGAGGGTTAAAAAGCTATAAGGAGAGCTGACAGGATATACATTTTTTTCATAATATTATGTTTATTGATGATGTATAAAACACTTTGATTTTTTTTGAATAGTCAATGTTGTGAAACAGGAAAAGAAAGAACAAACAAGAATATGCGAATAGGAGGATCCCTCTTGCTTGCTTCCTGATTCCCAAGGGCATTCGTACCATTCCATTCTCGTCTCAATGGATTTTTTTTTTAATTTCAGGAGGTTAGGAAACTTTAATGCACACCCCTAATTAAACGCCGGGGGGATGATGCGGAACGACTCCTTTCAGCCCAACCCGTATCTCACGCTAGTTGATGTGGCCCGTCGGCAAAAATGAGCCGATTCCTGGGATAGAATTGGGTGCACGATCAAATCCCCTTCGTCTTCAGACTATACATATTTCAATCCACTCACAATTTAGAAAACATCCTTATCGATTGCACTTTGTTTAATCTAAATAGGCATGTGTTGTTGATTAGAAACCAGGAGATTAATCGGCTAATGCGATAATTCGGTTTTAGCATGCCATATTGGATTTCGCCATATTGAGATTTATTTGGAAATCATCCATTGCTGTTTTTTTTTTGCGATTGTTGATAGTGCCTTGAGTATTATGTTAGATACATACAAAAGTCAATGCAAACGATTCAACCTAAGGCAGCCGATTCTTCGTACCGGAACGACCCGTTTTTCGACGGCCAAGAGCTGCCAAACCCCCTCGATATAAGATGAACTGCACTATTCGAAGCATCGCTACCACAACAACAACAACAACGTATGAATCATTCCGATTGGTTTTGATGAATGTTTTATGTTTCAATATATATTTGGGGCGACCGGTAGCGCAGTGTGTTGAGGCATCAGTCTCATGTTTGACTACCGGCGTTTCGGTTTCGAATCCCGTCCACGACGACGTTCGTGACCATGGATGTGCAGGATGTGCATGCTGGCAACTGCATTCTCTGAAACCAATTTATGCCAACGGAACGTCAACTGGGCCACATGGAACAGTTGACGCGCTATACCCCACAAGGGGTTAGGGCAATTGAGTAGATCAGGGGATCCTATCATGTAATTCGATTTGAGTTGAATTGCTTTCGAAATGATGAAAATGGCACATCGTAATTCGAAAACAAATTTCTCCACTTGAATAATTGTCGAGTATTTTATATGAAATTTTGACGTGATAACGTCTTATAGCTTATCTTGTCTTATAGCGCCCATATACGATGCAATCCGTCGTCAGATCGATCTGACGATATTGTGATCGTCAGATCGATTGCACAGTGTATGTGACTATCGTTGACGATTTTTTGACAGTTCCATATAATCTCGATCGTCAGATATTTTGTGGCGATCCATCGTCAGATCGATCTGACGATATGTCGCTTGCAGCGCTCCTCGTGATCGGAAACGGAAATTTGAAATGCCATAATACTCCCCCCTGAGTGTTTTGGCTCGGTCGAAACTTTTCTGGAATGGTATGGTGATGATCTTCGAAGAAATGATTGGCGACGAATGAGTATCCCCTTAAGACTGGGCTAGCGATGCTAAGGGTGATGATGAAGTCGGGAATGTTGGTGATGAAGTTGGAACGTAATCGTTATCTTCAACGGGCAGAAAAGCTGGTTTTAGCCTGTCTGATGACACGTTGACGATTCTCCCGTTGAGGTCGATTCGGAAAACAGCCGGAGAAATACGCTCCATAACTTTATGCGGCCCAGTGTATGGCTGTGTGATCGACTTCTTAACAGCATCCACACGCAAAAATACATGCGAACATGTATTTAATTCCTTGTGGACAAACGTTGATCGACTACTACGATGACAGATCGGTTTTGAACGCATACGAATACGTTGAAGGAAAATGCGAGGATCGGTAGATGAGTTATCATCCACGAACTTTTCTCCTGGAATCCTCAAGGTGGTACCGAAAACTAATTCCGCTGGGGAACAACCGAGGTCCTTGAAGCAGTTGCGAAGTCCCAACAGAACAGTGGACAGAGCATCAACCCAGTGTTCACTGTCTGGATGACGCATGATGGCGGCTTTCAACGTCCAATGCCATCGCTCGATAGCACCATTGCTGGCTGAGTGATACGGAGTTGTGCGAGTTCGTTTGCAACTGCACAATTTGATAAGCGACGCGAAAAGTGCGGATTCAAATTGCGATCCCTGATCAGTAGTGATTACCCTAGGAGCTCCAAATCGGGAGATCCAAGTAGAGTAAAACGCCTCCGTAACACTTCTATTCTTCTGCATGCCAGGCCAGACGTTTTTCTTGCTAACTGCACGATGCATCAAACGATTTTTTGACAGTTCCATATAATTTTGATCAGCTGATTTTTTGTGATCTACCGGGCGACGGATCGGATAATGTATGGCGGCTATAAGACGTCGGAATCCAGCTCGCTAACTACTTTGTTGTTGTTGTGGTAGCGATACCTCGAATACTGCAGTTCTTGCATTGAGGTGGTTTGGCAGCTCTTGGCCGTTGAAAAACGGGTCGTTCCGATACGAAGAACCGGCTGCCGCAGGAACGCTAACTACTTTGTCGAACATCGCGTCATCCTTGACAACACGGTGTAAATGGAACTGCACCTTCAAGCGCGCGAACCAAAGAGCAGGGCGCGCTTTCCAAAAAGATAGCAATCGGAATGAGTCTAGACTGCTAATTTCCACATCCAGATCTTACGCATAATCCAATTAATATCAAAATCAATTAACCTCTATCAACAACAATTAGACTCATTTTTTCAACTACTGTTCATTCTTCCGGATAAATAAGAACGTTTTCCACTCTATCAATTCCGGATTGAATGAATTACACGCATGATTTATAGACAGATCGTACAACAACAACAAATAAATAGTTTCTAATAAGAACAATTTCCGTTCAGAGATTGGTGTCAAACAGCCTAAGAAAACGTCCAAAAACAAAGAAGTCTGAGGCACGATTCATGATTGGAAAAAACCGCAATCGGAAGCGTATTTTAAAATAACAAACTTTGCCCTTGTGCATAACTGGCGGCAAAATTCGAATTTCCAATGCATGCAATTTCCATTTCCACAACAACAACAACAAAAGTAGGTTTGTTCGCATGCTGATTAACTAGAACGAAAAAAAAACACACAAACTTAATTCATTTAGAATTCCACAATGTGGAAATGCTTAACACCTCATAATGCATGAATATTGTACTCATAGTTGCAACTAAGAAATGCAATTATTTTTAATTGCTTTAATTATGAGTAAGGCGCGTTGCTAATTGATAGAAAAGACCGTCAAATAGCCAGTTGAGTAAAAAGTCATCGACCAATTCGCTGAATAAAGTGCTCTGAACTGACCTTCGCAATCAGACGTCGTTGGCGGCTTGTGAATAAAATTTCGTAAATTCAGAAAAATGTTTAAAAACCAGTTTTGAATATATTTGAGCGTGAAATTGGCGTAAACTAAATAATGGATCAATGCCACAAAATAAACGATTAAAAATCAATGACCCCTAATTATTGGATAAAGAGATACCAAGATAAATGAAAGGTGATAGGCGAATAATTGCAATAAGCTGAATAAATTCCGAGAATAGTAGTTGAACGGGCAATTGTTTTGCTTGGTAAAAAAAGATAAATTTATTGTCATAAAGGTAAAAGTATATCTTTGATATAATGTACCCAGTCTTCACAGATTCAACGGCGAGTATCTAGGACCTGGTCAATGGTCAATGACTTAATACTCCAGGCGAGTAGTGCCAATGTTTGGTGATCGTAGGAAACAAATCAAGAAGTTTTGTGACTTGGCACGATTGTTGGTTGGTACCACGAGTGCATCACACTGCGACCAAGAGCAGTCTATTGTGTTATAGCCCACATGGTCTAGTACTCAATTGTCCTAACCCCTTGTGGAGCATAGCGCGTCAACTGTTCCATGTGCCCCAGTTGACTTTTCGTTGGCATAAACTAGTTACGGAGAATGCAGTTACCAGTATGTACCTCCCGTCCGCCCATTTAGCCGCCTACCTGCGACAAGTCGGGAGTCATATTGAGAAATCTCTTGATCAAAAGGAATATTAGACCTAGTGCAATTATTGAGGCATTCCTGGGCCTCCAGGTTGATGAGTCGCTTTTCAAACTCGTTAACATGCTACTAACATATCGGTGCATACACACTACCCTGGGTAAATCGTCGGTATGTAGGGATGTCTGTAGAGGAGCCTCGCAAGGGGGAATACTGTCTCCCCTTCTTTGGAATGTAGGAATCAACACACTGCTTCTAAAACTGTAAGAGGTTGGGTGCAAAGTTATTGCGTATGCAGATGATGTTGTCATCGCTGTCACAGGTAAATTTCCTGATGTCCTTAGTGGGTTATTGTAGAATGCCCTTTCCATTCTAACAGAGTGGGCAAACCTCAGCGGCGTCGGAAATCACCCGGTTAAGACGGAGCTTGTGCTCTTCACTAGAAGACGCGCGATTCCTCCTATCGAACCACCCACACTGGAGGGCATCAAACTGGTCTTCACCGACAAAGCTAAGGTCCTCGGTCTCATTTTTGACAGGAAACTAAGGTGGAAGCCTTACATCATTCCTGTTGAAAACAATGGAAAAGGTGTTGGTGGACTACCTGGAGAACACCACGCTAATGTATAGTCCTCTGAGTAGGTGCCAACATGCTTATAGAGCAGGCAGATCTACGGAAACCGCTCTACATGAACTTGTTAGAGTTGCAGAGAGAGAGATTAACAATGGCGGGATCGCTATGTCTACTTTTATGGATATAGAGGGTGCTTTTGATAAAATCTCCTTTACCAAACTAAGGAACGCCCTGATTGAGCGGGGGGTTGATTACATTATAATTAAGTGGATCGACTCTATGCTTAAGCAGAGGGCGGTAAATCTTAGCAGTGGATGTGACAGAATACGGGGTAAGGTAGTCCGAGGATGCCCACAAGGAGGTGTTCTTTCGCCTCTACTGTGGAACATCACCGTGGACAGTCTTCTCTGGAAGCTGGACTCGATAGGCGTACACACTGTAGGATACGCCGATGACTTGGCACTCACGGTCAGTGGAAAGTTCATGGACACAATTCTAGGTTGCATGGGACAAGCTCTCAAAGTAACCGAAGAATGGTGTAATGAGCAAGAGCTAACCATAAACGCTAGTAAATCAAACACTATGATTTTTACTCGTAAGAGGAAAGACATAGAGATAACTCCCTTACGGCTTTTTGGTTCGGAAATCAAGGTGTCCAAGGAAGTGAAGCATCTAGGAGTTACCTTAGATGCGAAACTAACACGTTGATGAAAAGATCCAAAAAGTGAAAAGGATTTTGCATCAATGTAAGAGAGTGTGTGCTCGTAGGTGGGGAATTTCACCTAAAGCGACACACTGGATTTACACAATGATGGTAAGACCTATTCTAGCCTACGCATCAGTGGTATGGTGGCCAAAAGCCATGCAGAATACCACAAAGCAGAAGCTAGATGGGGTACAAAGGATAGCTTGCGTAAGCATATGTGCTGCAATGCGCACCACACCAACGCGAGCAATGGAGGCATTGCTGGGACTGCCGCCGTTGGACTTATTTATACAGAAAACGGCGGCGCTTTCGGCAATACGCATGGAAAGGGATGCCATGTGGCATCACTTTGGAACTAGCAGCGGTCATAAGAGCATCCTAGACATTATTCATGATGAGGTCAGGGAGACTCTAATGCCGGTAGAAGGCATGAGTAGACGTAGGGTAGTTGAAAGACTACACAAGACTCACATTGCAGATGGAAACATACATAATGAGTGTATGTACAATGACATCAGCATTTTTACTGATGGCTCTTTAATGGACGGTAAAGCGGGGGCGGGGGTTTACTCTGAAGAGCTAAACCTAGCATGTGCGCTTAGTCTAGGAGAGTATGTGTCCGTATACCAGGCAGAGATGCTTGGCTTGTTGCATGCGTTGGACCACTTGCTTGAAGGTCAGGTGCGGGGGAAGAAAATCCTTATTGCACTGGACAACCAATCGGTGATCAGACGCATGCAGCAGACGAACATAAACTCTAAACTGGTACTAGAGTGTGTCCGGAAGCTCAACACGTGTGCCTCAAAAAATGAGGTTACGCTGATGTGGGTAAAAGGACACATAGGTACAACAGGAAATGAGGCGGCGGATGCCCTAGCAAAACAGGGATCTGCGGCAACTTTCATTGGCCCAGAACCCAGAGTTGCTCTGGGGAACGGCATGATTGGAGCGAAGGTTGGGAAGTGGATGGACTCCATGCATCAACAAAGATGGCAGGAGCTAGTCACTTGCAAACAAGCTCGGAATGCAATGACCAGCCCTTTAGGCAGGGAAGCGAGAAAGGTACTTAGTTATAAACGGAGTACCCTAAGCTGGATAACTGCCTTGGTCACAGGGCATGGTAATTTTAAGGCTCATCTGGCCAAGATGAAAATCGGGGAAGACGACTTTTGCAGGCTATGCCTGGAGGAGGCCGAGACGGCAGCACACATTGTGTGCGAATGTCCAGCACTGGCTAGCACGAGGTTGAGGATCACAGGCAAGCACACGATAAGTGTAGAAGCCATGAGTGAACTCAGGTTCAAACAAATGCTAGCAATAACACGGGACTCAGTGATGAAGAAAGAGGTCGACAATTATCAGTCGACATCTGGAAGTCACTGATGACCGGGAGGGGGCGAAAAGGGACCCAAACGTTAGTGGTCTGCTTCGGCTATCCCCCAGAGTATATAATAATAAGGTGGAAGCCCACCATGGCAGACCAAGAAAGCTACTGTTGCCCTCTACTGGATATACACAGCTGTCGTACGTCCAATGCTACTGCACGGAATAAGTTTGTGGTGGACAGCAGGGGTAGCAGCCTATTGTAACCTACTGAGTAAGGTACAAAGGCTAGCGGCGCTGGTTATGACGAAGGCTTTTAGAACGACTCCATCAGCCGGACTAGACATGGTACTCGGTTTGCTCCCTTTGGACATTTGCGGAAAGATTGGGAATTAACTTGTCATTCCGTCTTCTCAACTTCTGCAGTGCCCTGCAGGCGGAGGTTTCGGCAATCCCGGAAGGTCTAACCTGGGAAATCATGTTGTGACCACGAGGGAGCAATTGGATCATTTGAATCCGTCCTGAATACATCGAACACTATCGTGAACTGTCGTTTAACCCTCAGAGTGATGGGTGGTTTTTTTCAACATTACGCTCTGTTGGATACCGAGCCATTGTGGCTTCGCAGGCAACCGCGTGGCGGATGAGCTGGCTCGGGAGGAGACAACCGGAGTAAAGCCATCATTAGCCCATGAGCAAACCACGATGCGTTGCCCGGTGAAATAGAAATACCTAGTCTAGCCATAAATACTGTTACAAACGTTTTGAAGCACTGTTCAATAAAAAAGGTGTTATATGTTAAGAAATCATTGTTTATTTATAAAATGCATTGTCAACAACGGAAATTGCAACAAGTTATTCGAAGTGATTGCCTTTTGCCTTTACACAAGCCTTTAATCGAACTGGCCACTTATCTATGGAAGCACGCACGACTTCAATCGGAAAGTTGGCGACTGCATGTGTAAGAGACTTCTTTAAGGATTCGATATTAGAATGTCTTTTAGAATTATGGTCTGTCTTAGAGCAAATGACGCTCTAAGACAGACCATAATTCGTAATCCAGCGGATTCAGGTCTGGGCTAGAGGAAGGCCAATCTTCAGCTTTAATAAAATCTGGAACATTTTCTTCAAGCCATTTTTGGGTTGACTTCGCCTTATGACCTGGTGCAGAATCTTGCTGGAAACTCCAAGGCTGATTTTTGAATAATGACGTGTTGTCCTTTCAAGGACACTTTCTTGATAAATTTTGGCGGACGTTTTGACACAAAAATGCAACTTTGTCACCCCGTTGTAGCTAACACCCCACCAAACCATTACTGAGGCTGGATGATGACCTCTTTGAACCTTTTGGGCAACTTGAGAAGCTTCTCTGGCACTGCGAGCATAAACCCTATCGTTTTGTTTATTAAATGTTTCTTCGACAGTAAAAATTTTTTCGTCCGTAAACAAAATTTTACGGTGTTCTTGGTTTGCGTACCGGCAAAGTAATCGTTTTGATTTTTCCACTCTATTTTTTTTAACGAATCTGTTGGTAAATGCCCGGTAGATCTACGATAAGCACCCAACCCCAAGTCACTTTTGATGATACGTGAAATTGTTCTTTGGGGTATTTTCATCTCACGCGATAAAATGTTTTGTTTCCGAAGAGGATTACGGCGAATTCTCTCGCGCACGGCTTTAACCGCTTGAGGTGTTCGATTAGTTCGCGGACGGCCACTTCTTTCACGGTCACTTACTCCAGACGTATCATTAAATCTTTCAATAGCCCGATATACAAACATTCGGCTTATACCAAGGGTATGCAGAGTCTTAAAAATATCACTTGGTTGCATTCCTACTTTATGAAGTGCAATCACAGCAATTCTATTTTCTTTGTCACCCCACTCCATGTTCACTACACTAAAAATTAAACTCAAATGATGACAAATGCATCAAGCACAAGCGTACTATAGCGATTAGCTCAATTTTTAAGAAATGCAATATAACGGTTCCTTTCTGCAGGGTTGCCAAACCTGGTAACAATATTTATGGCTAGACTAGGTATATACCGAAGCCTGGCGATATCAAGTTTGGGTATATATTACTATTTTACCGAGCAACGCATTGTGGTTCGCCCCAAACCTGTTTTTGCAGTGTTTAAAAGTACTTTTTCACGTAATAAATTCCAGATAATAAATCATAAATTAACTTTACAAATTGCAAGGCATTAGAGAACAATTGCACAAGTTTCGTGCTTCTAAAGAAATGAACGGTTGTTAATATGTACAACCTTCTATGAACGTATTCAAACTTTCAATGCTACCTTTCCACATACGTACGTTAAAGTACGAGCTTTAATCGCAAAAAAAAAAGACACGCGAGCTATCTTCTCATCTCTGTCTTCTCAAAACAATGAATACAACGTCTTACTAGTTTTTTTTGTCTACTCAAAATCAATACAAACTGCAGATTTCTGTTGGGAAAATAGTTAGCTGTTTTTTGTTTAGATTAATTGGTTAATGTATGAAATTCAGGTCACCAAACAAATGCGCGAATACAGTGAAATGTCTATCTTGGCTTGACTAATGAAAAAATGTCTACATGCTTGACTAATGAACATTTGCAGACTATGTATGATGGTTTAGTGACCTGAAATATTAAAAGTGACTGCCAGTGCTACTAAGATCGATACTGGTTTAAGCTTTCAAAAGAAAACAAGGCAGCGCGGCAGTATCAAGAACCTTTACTCCTCCAACAAGGTAAATGTAGTTTAAGCGTCAAAGAGTTGTAACGATCAATCAAATGTTTCTAATTTTGCTACAAAAGCTAAGGGACGTGAAATACAAACAAGCGGACGAACAAAAAAAAACGCAACAAGAAAGAAAACTCTCTGACAGACCGAGGAAGCATAAGGCGGCTTTCACACGGAATACATGATACACAAGATTCTAGCAGAAAGCACCAGTGGTGGCGAGTGAGCTTTGCATGTGCGATGATTAATTTAAAATTGCACTCGTATAGAAAGCTCGCTCGCCACTGGTGCATTCTGCTAGAATCTCGTATATCGTGCGTTCCGTGTGAAAGCCATCTAATCCTGGCACAGGAACGTCAAAAATAATCCGGGATGCCGCGTCATTTTCAATCCTCTCTCAATGGCTACGTTCCTGCAAACGAATCAGCATTTGACATTTCTCGAATTCTCCTCCATATGCTTTCCCCTCCGGTAAAATTTGTACAGACAACCGTCAATTTTCGAATCTGAAAATGTTCCCCTACGGATCTGAAAAGTATTCAGATCCGAAAAGTGACAGTTGTCTGTTCAATTGGAGGAGAATTTTAAAAATTTAAATCCTGATTCGTTCGCAGAAACGCAGCCTTTGATACCTATCTGCGTTTCAGTGCACATGAGGTGATAGGACACAGCGTCACAGCCTTTCCCCCAATTGCCGACATTTCGTCGGAATATCGGCAGACATTCATCATTGCATGCTAATCTCCAATAAGTAATAACTCAGCGCTTTCCCTAGACGAATGCCCATTGAGATCCCAAAGTTGAATAAGTGTGGACATACCCTTAGCTTTAAATGTAACAAGCGGATTGTTGAAAGAAAGGAGCTGAAAGTTCGTTTGGCTGCAGCATCAGACGACAATCGAAGCAGCATCGAACTCCTTTACCGTCAGAAAGCTCGAGAAGTTCAGCGTAGTGTGCGACGCGATAAAAGAGTTTATGCCAATTCTCTTTTAGCGTCAGCAGAAGAAGCCGCTAGAAGTAACAACTTAAACGCCGTATACGGTGTCATCAAGGAGTTTACAGGTGGTCGTAACTCCTGCCAACATCCGGTGAAAGATAGTGATGGAAAGCTACTTATCTTGGAAGAAGATCAAATGAGGCGGTGGAAAGAACACTTCGCCGCGGTCTTGAACCGTGTAACCTCTGGTGAAGTTCCCCCTCATATAGATAATTTAGCTAGCCATCAAAATGTGCGTATACGGTCCACTGCCCCGACTAAAGAGTAAATAGTCACTGCAATTATTGCACTGAAACGAGGAAAGGCCGCCGGACTTGACGGTATCCCTGCCAAACTTTATCAAGCAGCGCCAAGCGTAACTGCCGATTTGCTGCACCCACTTGTTGATAAAGCGTGGAATACAGAGACCTTTCCCACTGAGGTTTGATCATCAAACGTCCAAAGAAGGGTAGCCTCACAGACTGTAATAATTGGAGAGGCATTTGTGTGCTTCCTGCCGTTGCCAAGATAATAGCCAAAATCGTCCTGGAAAGACTAAAGGCCCACTTAGAAAGCACAATTGATGAAGATCAGGCTGGCTTTCGATCCGGATTCTCCTGTGTCGATCACATTAACACCTTGCGAATCATCATCGAGCAATGCGCTGAATACGATTCTCCGCTTCACTTGCTTTTCATCGATTTCGAAAAGGCTTTCGATAGTGTGAACCGGGATTCTATATGGGCGGCCTTGCGCAGGAGAGGCATCCCTGAGAAGCTTGTGGCTATTATTAAGGCAACCTATGACGGCGCGAAATGTCGCGTTCTGCATAAAGGTAAGGTGTCGGGGGACTTTTAGATTCGCAGTGGAGTTCGGCAGGGGTGCATCCTCTCACCGATCCTATTCCTCATTGTGATCGGCGATGTGTTGCATGCAGCCCTATCCGGACTCGACAGAGGAATTCAATGGACTTTGACATCTTATCTACAACATCTTGACTACGCTGACGACATATGCCTACTCTCCCACAAAATCATGGATCTGTCCGCAATGGCGTTAGATCTCGAGAGGGAGGCAAGCAAGGTTGGGCTAAAGATTAATACCAACAAGAGCAAGGTTCTTAGCCCGCCGTTGCGAAAAAGAAATCCGACACCTAATGCCATCAATATTAATGGGCAGCCTGTGGAGAAGGTGGACAACTTCGTCTACCTGGGTAGCATTGTTGCCGAAAATGGTGGTACGGAGCAGGACATCGCTCGTCGTATCAACCAGGCTAAACGCGCATACGGCATGCTGTCCAAAATCTGGCAGAGCAGTTATCTCAGTATTAAAACCAAGCTGGGCCTGTTTCGCTCCCTGGTACTATCAGTGCTTTTGTATGGGAGCAGTACATGGAAAGTTTCCGTAGGAGTTACCAGAAAGCTGCAAGTTTTCGTCAACTCATGTCTTCGTCGAATTTTAAGAATTTTCTGGCCCGAAACAATATCAAATGAAGAGCTAAGTCGGCGTACGGGTCAGATGCCAATCGACGAATTGATACGCAGGCGAAAATGGCAGTGGATAGGTCACACATTGCGGAAGAGTGATAATTGCATTGCTTTGCATGCCATGAAATGGAACCCCATTTCCAACCAAGGCCGACCAAGAGGGGGTCCTCGAATCACATGGCGTCGATCTGTGGCAAAGGAGTGTCAGGTATTGGGTAAGTCTTTTGGGGAGTTGCGCCCCATTGCCCAGAACAGAGTACGATGGCGCGCAGGAGTAGTTGACGCGCTATGCCCCGCTAGGGGTTAAGGCAAAGTAGTAAATGTAACAAAGAAAATTGAACTCCGAACTTGATTTCTAGATCCATCACTGTTGTTTCCTGTGTGGTGAGGAGGTGCCAGCCAACTATGCAGAAAATCAAAGAAAACCCCGCCCCTCAAAACCCGATTCTGTATACTTTAAACATATTCATATTAAAGTCTTCGAACTCAATCACAAATATCGTATCAAATAGATTCTATAAAAGCGAAAAAATGTTTAACATTTAACCTGTCTCGCCTAATTATCTTTATCACGTATAGTGCATTCGTCCGGCAAATATTCAAACATGGCGTCAATTCCAAAATCAAAATATGGAGAACGTTACTACGTAAACTCGTACTAGACCTTTAATCTGTCCGGCGACGATAATGTCAAATTAGAAAATAAATCAAATAAAATTTCATTCATTTTCGTCTATTTTCGCATTTGAACAATTCAAGTGCAACTTTTAATTGAAGTTACACAGTGAGTGCGGCGGGCGATTGGTATTTTCGTTTGATAACGTAAACTTTATGGCGCAAACTTTAAAACGTAAAACACACACCTCTGATCATCGGGGTCAAGTTTGTTGTTGTATTTTAAATAAACACATATTTTAGATTACACAATCTATGGATTTCCCTATTGGCGAGAGATTTGTGTTTTAACGGATTTTTGAATCGTGTGCAAAAGTGCAATAAACAAATGGTCGTTACTAATTGATGGGACCACACTTGTAACAGAGATAACTGCCAAGTGGTCAATCGAATGTTGGTTTAATGCAGCGCGACGGAAAAGAATGCGTTAATGAATTAATGAATTCATTAATAACTGATTACAAATTGCATAATTTTTGCATTCAATTGTTCTGTTTGAATGGAGTGTGCTCGCTTTTTGCATGTTATCAAGTCGATAATATGAAAAACGTTCGTGATGCGTACTTTTCAATCCAGAAAACATCTTTGGTTAGATTATAACTACAATAAATACCAAGGACTTCTTTTACTATCAGTTTATCTGACGATATTCCTATAGGAAAAACGGACGAAAATCTTGGAATATCTGAAGTAAAGTCGAGAATCTGTAGGAGTAACTGACTTTTAGATCAAGTCAGTTACTCCTACAGATTCTCCTGCTGACGATTATCTTCCTCAATATGTATATATCTAGTTGTTCCTCGTCATTTACAAGACTCTCGTCCGTTTTTCCTGTAGGAATATATAGCGACCCCACATTGGGCGCCAGTCAGCCACGAATATTGATAATTAAGTTCCAGAACAAGTAGAATATCATTAGATTTTCATCAAGTGTTGACGTTGTTTACCGATAATGGGGCATTTATGTGACTCTTAAAATTGCCTTTTCATCGAATCGTATTTTAATATAATTTTATCGTCGAGGAAGATATCGATTGCAAAACGAAGTGGCCTACGTGACTCGAAGTCATGACAAATCAAGTCACGGTGCAATTCCTTACTTTACACATTTTTTTCTTTACCAGATTTTGATTATACAAGCGGAAAATGCAGCCGCAAAACAGAGCCGTGTTCCATTTTACCTGTAACATGGACTTCTACGTATACTACTTCATTAGAGTATATAAATATAATACTCGTATTATTTTAATTAATAAAAAACTGAAATAAGATAGACTTGTAATCTGATATGCTACTATGTGGACGCAAAAACGTTGAAAATATTTTGTAGAAGATATTTAATTGCTCCATCCGCCAATTTCTTATTGTGCCGATTATTCATTTATCATATTTAAGGTGCCCGTTCATTATCAGTTTAATTGACGATATTCCTAAAGGAAAAACAGGCGGAGATTCTTGTAGGATACTCACTCAATGGCCCTAACCCCTTGTGGGACATACCGCGTCAACTATTCCATGTGGCCCAGTTGACGTTTGGTTGGCATAAGCTAGTTGCAGAGAATGCAGTTGCCAGCATGCACCTCCTGCTCCCCCATTTAGCCACCCACCTGTAACATGTCGAGAGATGCTGTGGTTATTATTATGCCCGAACCACAGGGCAAAGACAACACAAACATCCATCCATGGCCACGAACGCCATGGACGGGACTTGAACCCGAAACGCCGGTAGTCAGACATGAGACTGATGCCTCTACGCACAGTGCTACCGGTCGATAATCTTGTAAGAAAAACTAAGGAAAAATCTGTTGGAATAACTGACGATAATCTGAAGAGCTGACTGTGGACTTTGGAATATCGTCAGATTTTCCTACAGATTCTCGTCAGTACTTATGCTTATCGTCAATTTCTTCTGCAGAAATGAACACCGTCAGTTAAACTGATAATGAATGTGCCCCTTTAGATAGTGAACGTATTTAAAATAACTACAATATATTTTGGTGTTGTTGGTATTTTGGCTTGACAAAAGCCCTTTGGATTTAAATGTCACACCATACAAGGTTCAGTTTATGAATTATATTGCAAGTCGTCAGCGAAATATTATTTCTGATGATGCAAGATGGCAAGGGTTATTCGAATAAACACATAAATTTATTGTGACTACGGTTTATGCAAATCAATCAGAGTTTGCTCGTGTGCTAGGAATAAGGTTACAACAGTCAGTAGGCTATAGATGAGGACTGAGGAGGGCTGTCGCTGTCGTATTCGCTAAAGTACATTTAAACCTTTAGAAAAACCGAAAAATTACACGGGGGAACAGCATTTTGTTTATTTCGATTTGATATTCATTTCTAGCTAATTTTTGGTCGTAGAATCCGGAAATGCTAACCGTTTTTCTCCTATACGTCCAGTTTTTGAGATACAGGGGGCTCAAATTTTGGCCCCCATACAAACCTTCCCTTAATTGAAATCAAAACAAACGAAACTCGTTACAATTTTTTTATTTATAAATTTTGATTTTACATCTTAACAATATTACCTAAGAACTAAAAAAAAAATTATGGCAAAAATTTTCGTTTGTAGCTTTTCCTGGAGTGTTCAATTTCAGGACAGTCCCGTTTTATGCTCCAACAATAGTCCGCCATCATATTCGCATCCCATCTGCCTTGATATCGAGTTTCCATGATTTTTAAATCTTGATGAAATTGCTCTCCCTGCTCATCACTCACAGCTCCAAGATTTTCCGGAAATTCATCTAGATGACGGAACGATAGAAGGATACTTTGGCTTCTGGTTCCAGGAGATGTTTTTCCTGTAGCCTAGACGCTAACAGTTCTGAAGCTTTTTTAGAAAGCCCCAGATCGCGCACTAGATCGTTCAGCTCGTTCTGTTTAAAAACGTTTAGGTTGGTTCCTAGCGCTGAGTTCGGAGAGTGATGATGTCGACGGACTTAAAAGCATATTTACGTCCACGTCCAAAGAAGGCGAAGGAGATACTTGATATACTGGCACTGGAACTTCAGGAGAATGAGCAACTGGTCTTTTCGCCGATTCTAAATTGGGATACTGTATCTTATTTTTGTTTTTGTGTGTGTACCCTGTTGTTTTAGTACAACAAAAGTAACAATCACTTGTGTGGTTTGAGGGCTCTCGCCATATCATTGGCACACCAAATGGCAACTGAAGTCGTTCTGCTTTCGTCCAGGACCTCAAATGTGTGACACAGCACCTGCACACTTTATGAGGGACCCACCATTTATCCTGATTGCAAATTGGAGTTTTGAAGTAGGCAAGATATGCCTGGTGAACAAAGGAGCCTATTTTTGTCGTCTGACTTAGAAATGTATAACTGCCACATATGTATATAGCAAAATGAGTCCGGAGCGTTGAGACACTTTCGACGAGGGATAGTAGAGGCTTCCATTACACAAGTTAAGAGCACAATAATAGAGTAATATACTGGAACAGAGGCTTTTAAATACATTTTTTTACATAAAAGAGCCTTAAAAATGGCCGAAGAATTTCACAACTTTTAACAAACAATCCAGGTAGCGAGAAATTACTTTTTTTTTATTGCTTTTAATTTTATTGTATACAGGTACTAGAAGGTCCTGCACAAGGATGCAGCCCCGTAGCTTTTAAAAAAAGTTGTTTTTTAAGGGGGCCTTTTGTAATTTTCCGTAAAATTAAAAAACAAACGATATCTCGAAAACCTGACGTATAGGGGAAAAACGGACTGCATTTTTGGAATCAGCGAGGCCATTTTACTATAAATTAGGTGCAAAATTCAAAAAAACAGAAAAAAGTGTCAAAATTGTTCTCCCGTGTTATTAAAGCCATTTTTATCAGCCGGAGTAAACAACGATACGATGGATTTTTTGTTTAAAAAGGTCATCTCGCGGACGGATGGCCGCGTTTGTAGCTGGTCTAATGGAAAGCCTAATGCGTCGTCTAAAGGCTGGTCTAAGAGCTGGTCGGTCTCTAATGCTAAGTTTCTTCGGTCATAAAAGCGACCACTTATGATGGCTATTCAAAAGCACCCATATGCTGACACTCCGGAACGTCCAAGACAGACAAGCAACCTAGAGACCGCCATATGTTGGGAAAACATAGTTGTTGAAAAATAACAAACCATTGAAATTCATGATATTTTCGTTTTATTGACCTGACTTATTGAGTGTATTACATACTTGTAAAATGTTTAGAAAATGGTTTCTTAAAGAAACGGATGTTCAAGAAACCGTTATCGAAGAAACGATTCTCGGTTGTCGAAAAAAAAACTGGATACCAGCTTAATATTGTAGAACCTGTCCACGAAAGACGAGTCATACTTGACTCAAATCTTAGTTGGAAGCTGAACATCGAACATCGCATCAAGAAAGCCGAAAAATAGCCCTCTACATCTGCAGTCAAGGATACTACCTAAAACGGGTTTGCGATAGATGGAGCAAGCTGTCGACGTGCGTCACATCTAGAGCACTATGGCCATCATACGACTTACAAAGGACAGACGCTCTCCTGAGGCTTACCCGACCGGACGTAGCCAGGGTCACAGTCATTTTAACAGGGCACTGGTCGGTGGTAGAGCACGCGGGATAGCTGCGTATTCCGTACAATGCCGGAACTACAAAGATGAGGCAGAAAAAGAAAGCCTGATCCACTTCCTGTGTGCATGTCCTGCTTTAGCTAGAGCCAGGCACCAAGAATTGAGCGAAACATTCTAGTATATCCGCCATCTCCTCGAAGACGATTGGGGAGGGGGAGATATTACGTTTTCTTAAGTCGGCAGGATGGTTCTGAGAACCTTTTCCGAAGACCACCATGGAAGACTTTGATAACTATGGTTTCGCCCTCCTACGAGGCGTCTGGTGTCAAAACGGTGCACAATAGCGCTGCTTGTGTCTTCCAGCAAGCAGGGGGATGACAGCCACTTGAACCAACCAACAGGCTGCAAAAAAGATCATTAAAAAATGTAGCTACCACTTTGTATGTGTATTTTGACTGAACTTGAGTGGCTTTCCATGTTTCTCACTCGTTCAAATATTTGTAACGAATACGAGCTCGATGAGGACAATTCCGGGCGATATTTATCGTGCAGACCGTCCTTAACCATAATAAGAAACCCCACGATATGTTTCCCCTACTTTTCGTTCGTTGCTTGAACTACAATGGGTGGGTTCAGGTCGCGCAACGTTTTAAACGCAAATGCAAACAGTTCGACTGATTTTGCTCGTGGACGGTCCGTTTCAGTTTGCGTTTGATCTACCACATATCGGGGAAAATGACCAGAAATATTTCCTGGTTAATTTCCGGTCAACCGGGGGTAAGGGGTATTAGCGTATTTGACAGTTGTTAGTTGACGTATTGCATATAACTGCAAGATGGTGTGGATTTTCGTTTTCGGTTTCTTGATTTTTACATGGCGTCTTGTATGCTTATTTACACCGGAGCAACAGAAATTTGTGGCGATTTTGCAGTGTTGTTCATTTTTCCTGAAACCGTCGCGAATTTAATTGAAGTTTTGTTTGAAATTCAATAGCGAATCGGCTATCAGGTGTTTAATACATGACAACTGCAAAACAAGTCGTTCGGGTTAAGAGTTTATGGTTGGGTGGAGGGAAAATTTTTACCGCAATTACAACGTTGCGGAACGTGAACGCAGGCAATGGCACAGTATCAAGGAAGCCGTATCAACTATACATATGTACTATATAAATGAATATAATAAATATTATGAAGATAGGGAATTCCTAAGAACATCAGATATTTACATGACCTTAAAGTTCATCCATTTTTAACGTTGCGCTTTGCATAATTATTTTGATCACATCTATTGATTTACAAACCTATCAATAACACGATTATTTATTGCGGGTTTACCAATTCAATTGGGGAAATCCGAATTGTGGATTGTTTGTATTTTATAACATAAACGTTTGTAAGTAAGTAAAGTAAAAAATTAAATATTGGATAGAAGAAAATTAAACAACACTGTAACTCCCTTGGTTACATGGTACATGGTAATTTTAAGGCTCATCTGGCCAAGATGAAAATCAAGGAAGATGACGTTTGCAGACTATGTCTAGAGCAGCCTGAGACGGCAGTACACATTGTGTACGAATTTCCAGCACTGGCTAGCACGAGGTTGAGGATCGCAGGCAAGCACACGATAAGTGTGAAAGCTATGAGCGAATTCAGCCTTAAAGAAATGCTAGCAATAACACGGGACTCAGTGATGAAGAGAGAGGTCGACAATTATCAGTCGACATCTCGAAATCACTGATGACCGGGAGTGGGCAAAAAGGGACCCAGTGGGGACATTAGTGGTCTGCTTCGGATATCCTCCGGAATACAATTATTATTAAGCAGCACTGTGGTATCGTGTCCCATTTTAATATGCAATTGGAACACGATAATGAAGTACATACTCGTTATTTACTCAGAAGGCCAGTTGTCCTGCCAACCAATTCTCACGAAAGTAGAAATTTAGCTTGCAAAATGAATGGATCCAACACTTATTGGCTGAGACAATCACGCGACAATGGTATCTATTCTTATTCTAGGCTACCATAAATTCACCCCTAAAATCGATATCAACCTACGTAAGAAGCTAGCTGACGTAGCTAGCGTAAAGGAAGCCTACGTTCTAACGGTGGCAAAGTAAAATGGCTTTCATTTTTATTCGACAGAAGTGAAATCAATTTTCAAGTTGAATGCTTTTAAGAGAGTGTGCTAAAAAGATGTTGACGCCTGCACATGTCTCAAGACTTGAATGAAATGTTTTGTGGTTAATGTGAAATCTACTCTCTTTTCAATTGATTTGCTTCGATTATTGAATGATTGTGTTAGGGATGAATCTGCGTCATCCATTCATCGCTAGTACACTTATCTTCTTGTCAAAGATGCTGAGAGATGTAGTAGTTAGAAAATGAATAAAGCACAACATTTTAAAGATCAATGAAGCAGTTATAACTGATGATTTCAACGATACGATTTGAATGTGTCAAATTTTTCTTGATCCAGTAAAAAGTTGATCATCAGAAGTTGTAGATGTCATTGAAGTGATAAAATCTCTTTACACTTGTGACCAAAACACTTAATCTAAACGCATTACCTATTAGTCACGCATAAGCGCATTTATATAAGTATATATTTTTTTTTAAATAAAAGTGGAGTGTACCATTGCCAAGCAGTCAACAAGACCACCTAGCAATGATCCCCACCCACAAATTTTAAGCATAAGCCTATTCGCTTAGTGCTTGAGCTGGTTTCGTCACCCGATAGACTATACTCTTCAGGAGCTACCTTGCGAAGTGACGTATTCTGACGAAAGTTGGTATACACACTGGGCTTGTTCGAGCTACCTCCCCGATAGACTCAAGGTAGCCATTTATGGGGTAAATAACTCGGTTGAGCGTGTTGCTGATCACACACCTCTGCACAAGACCATAACGATCTAGAAAATGAGATGATGCTAACTCATCTTGAAGCCATGGTTCAAATTGGACTGTTGCCCTAGTTATTTATTTATTTATTCATCGGCACTTTAATTTTGATATATGTACATACTAGCTTTTAAGTTGTCTATGATTTTCTTTGGAAAATGTTGTCCCAATCGATTAATTTACTGAGCAAAAGATTCAGTATTGTAGTATTGACCAACAGATACAGCATCTATACTACTCAAAACAAAATAAGGGCCACCCGAATATTTTTGCTTCCATAACTAATTTTTATGAATGCCGTTATTTTTCAAGTGTTTGGTTTACGATAACAGTGAATGGGGCATGGAGGAATGGCGTGAGGTGCTTTTCACGGATGAGTGTAAAGTGAAGTTTTTTTTTAATGACAATCGACGTATGAGAGTATGGAGAACCACAAAAAAAAAATCGGAAAATTATTAGTGGCCCTTATTTTGTTTTGAGGAGTATACTAAGCAACAGATACAGAATCAATTGACGTACAGATACAGCATCTGCTGAGCAAAAGATACAGTATCTATTGAGCAACAAATACCTATCCTTTTTCCCCACACCAACGGACTCTAAATACCTTCAGCAGTAATCTAGTTCATTCGTCTTTAATGTCAAGAAGGTAAAAGGACCTGTCGCACACCTGCAGCAGGACCAAATCTGAACTGTGCTGTACGTGGAGTTAGTGTCATAAACACTCTTACTCCATTTTATTAGTGGGCTCTATGAGCCCATCGCAATCATAGCTTTTTTATGTTTTTCGTACAACCCCGGTTGCGGCTCTCAGTTTATGACACTCCTAAGGTGAGGATAGGTCTCTCTACCTCCGGTGGAGAATTTCAAAATATCCAAGGTTGTATTGTCATGTTCGTCGATCTTGTCAAACAGTTTCAGTGCTTTGTCCCGTATTATTTTGTCAATTGTGTCGATGTTAAAGTCCCTATGTATGTCAACGTTCCGTACATACCATGGAATTTTGAATATTCTTCTTAGGACTAAATTTTGGCATATCTGGAGCTGCTTGATTTGGGACTTGCTAGCTTGGCTAAAAGCCAAGCTGCCGTACAGTATTGATGGTAAAATTGTCATTTTGTACAGTAAAAGTCGGTTTTTCGTGCTCAGTTTTTCCGAGTTTATGATGGGGTAAAGGGAATGGAGGGCCCCGTTACAGGCGATCCTCTTTTGTTGGATGTGCAGTTGCCACGTCAACTTTTTGTCCATTGTCAGTCCGAGAAACTTGGCAGCTTCCTGCCAAGGAATCTCTTGTCCGTTTACTGTCAGTAAGTCCGGGTCTTGTCGTGGCCTCCTTGTTACGAAAAGCGCCTGAGTCTTATCGGCGTTTATAGCAATCTTCCATCTCCGAAAGTAGTCCATGAGTATGTTTATTGAATCCTGGAGAATTGAAGTTATTCTGAGCTCCATTCTTGTAGAATAGAATATACAAGTGTCATCAGCGAACAGGAATATTTGCACATTTGGTGGCAGTTGTGGGATGTCTGCAGTGTATAGAGTATACAATAGAGGAGAAAGTGGTGAGCCTTGAGGGACTCCAGCCCCGATAGGCCTCTCCTGAGAAAGTTCGAAGTTGATTCGAACTTGAAAGCTTCTGCCTTCTAAATACGAACCTATCAAATGAATGATAGGCAGCGGTAATCCGAGTTCATGCAATTTGAAGATTAGTCCTGCATGCCAGACTTTGTCAAAGGCCTTTGCTATGTCAAACATAACAGGACCTGTTGACTTGCGCTGATTTAGCCCCGTTCTGATGTGTTGGACCACTCTTGCGAGCTGGAGTTCGCAAGAGTGATTAGGTCTGAAGCCAAATTGCTCTCTTGGTAATAGATTATTGTCTATTACCTGGTCGAACAGACGAGAAAGGAGGATTCGTTCTGCTATCTTACTGACCACTGAGAGGAGACTTATTGGTCTCCAATTTTGGGGGAATTTGAGATCCTTCCCAGGTTTCGGGATCACAACGATCACCGCTTTTTTCCATAACTCAGGAAACCAGCGAAGATGAAAGACCGCGTTGACAATATCAACGATTTTTTCTAAGACATTGTCTGGACAGTTTCTCAAACAAGAGTTTGAGATACCGTCCAGACCAGGCGCTTTTTTGCGTTTTAGGGCGCCGACGTGACTCTTCACCTCCGCAAGATCAACCTCCCGTATCTCTTCCTCATGTGCCGCAGTTGAGAGAAGTATCTCCCTAGCCGAGAACTCAATGAGATCCTCATTGTTTAAATCATCTTGGGCGGACCGATTCTCCTGGAATTGAAGTTCCAGGGTATCAGCAAAGACCTCCGCCTTGCCCTTGTCTTCGTATAGAAAGCCGTTAGGGCCGAGTATAGGAGGATAAAACCTGGCAGTATTTTTCCTGAAATACTTGTTTATCCTCCAGAAGTTAGAGTCCCCGGGATCCATTTCACCAAGAAATTGTTCCCACATTTCATTTCTATGTTCATCGGTACGCACCTTTATTCGATTAGTGAGCCTATTTTCTATTTGTTTAAGGGCAGGGTCGCCGGTTTCCCTGGCCCTTTTCCGTATGCGATTCCTCCTCCTTATTAGTTCTTTAATACTCTAGGGGAGTTCGTAGGGATGTTTCGCCCTTAACGGACTGGTTTTTGTATTAGCTTCCTTTGCCAATACAATCGTGGATGTTAGGCTTTCTACCGCTTCTTCTAGGTCCGTGGTGTTTAGAATAGGTCTCTGCGGGTCTATGGTACCCAGGGTTAGCAGGACCAAAATATCACCATGCGCTACTTATAATAACCCAAGGTAGCTACGTGTCAAATTTCGTTGAAATCGGACCACGGGAAAAGCCTGGAAGAGTGATTTTTTTAAGACGCACTAACGCCCAAACACACAAACGCACAGCATGGATCATTGCATATGTCCGTCCATCATATGAATATATGGGACGGGCCAGAAAGTGTCGTTTCTTTTTCTTTTTATTTTCAATAAATTACTCTTCAAAGACAGATGTTTGGCGCCAACCATAGTATAAATATTTCCTTACTTTTAATCAGCTACGGTTCTTATCGATCACGTACGAGCATATCGTGATTATATCATAGTCATGAGTAGTGTGCATTGCGATAATTAAAAAAGAAAGAAAAATCGTTATCGTTTCGGAAGAATGTTCAACTCATCATATCCTACGAGCGTATGCCCTCAAGCACGAGTTTGATAAAACACGTTTTCTGCTAACATGTCGAGTGTAGTATGTATTGTATTTCGCAATGCATTTTTTGACAATCATAATTTCGTCTTTTAATGTCGTGATTTTATGGGATAGTATATGCACATGTATACCGCAATGTGACATGTTGATGTTAAAATGCCAAAGAGGATGTCTAACCAAAAAAATGCAGGCTAGCAAAGCGGTGCGTTTGGTAATATTTTTTTTACTCAATTTACAACAATTTTGACAGCATAGAATTGTTCATGGTCACAAATACCATGTGACCCAAACACCACATAATCAGGAAGCTGAAGACCATTCATATTTTTTACAATCGATTTTCTTATCAGTAGAAATTACGACTTGGAGGCGCATGGTAGCCACTACACCATCCGAAATTTACATACATATATGCTAACGAAACATTAACAAGGCGTTGCTAGAGATGTTGACGAGCGCATGCCCCACTGGAGGGGTTAAGGTAAATACTAAAAATTAAAACCACAGCTTAAAGCTTCTGATACACGAGATGCGTAAATGCGTCGCGCGTGACAAATCCATGACACCCAGAGAAGAGAAAGATAAGGAAGGATAATCACAATCTATATACAGAAAATTCTGTGAAGCAATTCCACCTCATTTCATTTACTGAAAAGTAAATAGAGAAACACGCGCCCTCTACCCCGGAACACCCGTGCGGTCCATATAGTCATGAACCAACCTGTCAAACTCACATTCCCCAATTCTATCTCATTTCCCCGGAACACCCACCCGTTCCACATAGTAGAAGAACCAGGCCAAAACAATGCTGTCGAAAAATTGCTTCATTTCTCTCGGGTAATTTCATTTCCTTATTTCTCTGTCTTCTCTGATGACACCCGTCCCGTGTAAAAGTTGGTACTAGTCTTTTCGTGCGAAAATGTTACACTTATCTCTCCCACGGAAAAGTAACAGTGCAGACTTGCACACAGCACATTACCGCCGCTCTCTATACGATACGTGAACTTCCATTCTACTCAAAAGACCGGTTGTCAATCAAAATAAAGTGCAAAGTAATTGTTTTCGCGTGAAAATTGGTCGTAATGATGTGGAGACTCCATTCTTCAAGTGAAATATGTTAGTACCGGGAAAGGGGAAATTTTTCGTGCGAACGCAACTTTTGACAGATTTTGTCCGAGATTTCGCACGAAAAACTGATCTTAGTACCTAGCTTTACTAAAAAAAAAGTTTTCAAGGGAAATAAAGTGCAAAGTAATTGTTTTCGCGTGAAAAGTGCTTATCACGATGCGGAGAATTTTATTTTCGAAAGAAATACGTTGGTACTGAGAGAGCGAAAATGTTTAGTGCGAATGAAACTTCTGACGGTTTTTCTATGAAATTTCGCACGAAAAGCTGACATTAGTACTATGCTTCAACAGCAAACGGGTACACGACAGGTCGTAACATTTTTGACAACGACGGGTACCGAAGCATAAATGAATTTACCCGACTTACGTATAAACAGCAATCGCGTTGACACTACATAAGTGAAAAGTACGCGATCGCGTATACGCGTCCCGTGTATCAAAAGCTTAAAGCTGGTCATATAAACTACGGTAGTTCGAAGGGTACTTAGCCCGACCAAATACGTTGAGGGATACCTACCCAGGTCTACCGTAGTGTGCACAAGCGTCCAGTGTGCACAAGCGTCCAGACCTGCACAGGCATCCATACCTGAACAGGCGTCCAGACCTGTATAGTTGTACCTGTGCAGGTATACCTCCAGGTAAACCTAAACGTATATGGCCGGCTTAAGCGAGAGATAGCAAGTTCGAGGTCTGCCACGAACATTTTCGAAACTTCTCCTTTTCGCATAGGTCAACCACACTGGGAATGAGTAACTGAAATTGATAAAAATAGGCAGGACGAGCGTGGTACTGACCATTTCACAATTATATTTAATTCCACTATATACGTACATTATGCACTTTATCTTATCTTTATCTTATCTTATGATCGCTAATGTTCGATTGCGTATTGCAGCCGTGCCCCGCCCCAGCGACGAAAGATCCAGGCCCCGCAAATTCAACACCGCTCGACTAAAAAATCCAGCTGTCTTACAACAATATAATGACCATCTTGCGCAAAAAGCGGCTGAGATAACTAGTCACCCAGATAGTGACATAAACGAAAACTGGGATGCCATAAAAAATGCGTACATTGATAGCGCAAATACCATCCTTGGCCCAAACCCGGATTGCCGGAATAAGCCCTGGATGTCCGACGCTTCATGGCAGCGGATTGTTGAAAGAAAGGAGCTGAAAGTTCGTTTGGCTGCAGCATCAGATTACAATCGAAGCAGCATCGAACTCCTTTACCGTCAGAAAGCTCGAGAAGTTCAGCGTAGTGTGCGACGCGATAAAAGAGTTTATGCCAATTCTCTTTTAGCGTCAGCAGAAGAAGCCGCTAGAAGTAACAACTTAAACGCCGTATACGGTGTCATCAAGGAGTTTACAGGTGGTCGTAACTCCTGCCAACATCCGGTGAAAGATAGTGATGGAAAGCTACTTATCTTGGAAGAAGATCAAATGAGGCGGTGGAAAGAACACTTCGCCGCGGTCTTGAACCGTGTAACCTCTGGTGAAGTTCCCCCTCATATAGATAAAATAATTTAGCTAACCATCAAAATGTGCGTATACGGTCCACTGCCCCGACTAAAGAGGAAATAGTCACTGCAATTATTGCACTAAAACGAGGAAAGGCCGCCGGACTTGACGGCATCCCTGCCGAACTTTATCAAGCAGCGCCAAGCGTAACTGCCGATTTGCTGCACCCACTTGTTGATAAAGCGTGGGATACAGAGACCTTTCCCACTGAGTGGAAGGAAGGTTTGATCATTAAACTTCCAAAGAAGGGTAGCCTCACAGACTGTAATAATTGGAGAGGCATTTGTGTGCTTCCTGCCGTTGCCAAGATAATAGCTAAAATCGTCCTGGAAAGACTAAAGGCCCACTTAGAAAGCACAATTGATGAAGAGCAGGCTGGCTTTCGATCCGGATTCTCCTGTGTCGATCACATTAACACCTTGCGAATCATCATCGAGCAATGCGCTGAATACGATTCTCCGCTTCACTTGCTTTTCATCGATTTCGAAAAGGCTTTCGATAGTGTGAACCGGGATTCTATTTTATATGGGCGGCCTTGCGCAGGAGAGGCATCCCTGAGAAGCTTGTGGCTATTATTAAGGCAACCTATGACGGCGCGAAATGTCGCGTTCTGCATAAAGGTAAGGTGTCGGGGGACTTTGAGATTCGCAGTGGAGTTCGGCAGGGGTGCATCCTCTCACCGATCCTATTCCTCATTGTGATCGGCGATGTGTTGCATGCAGCCCTATCCGGACTCGACAGAGGAATTCAATGGACTTTGACATCTTATCTACAACATCTTGACTACGCTGACGACATATGCCTACTCTCCCACAAAATCATGGATCTGTCCGCAATGGCGTTAGATCTCGAGAGGGAGGCAAGCAAGGTTGGGCTAAAGATTAATACCAACAAGACCAAGGTTCTTAGCCCGCCGTTGCGAAAAAGAAATCCGACACCTATTGCCATCAATATTAATGGGCAGCCTGTGGAGAAGGTGGACAACTTCGTTTACCTGGGTAGCATTGTTGCCGAAAATGGTGGTACGGAGCAGGACATCGCTCGTCGTATCAACCAGGCTAAACGCGCATACGGCATGCTGTCCAAAATCTGGCAGAGCAGTTATCTCAGCATCAAGACCAAGCTGGGCCTGTTTCGCTCCCTGGTACTATCAGTGCTTTTGTATGGGAGCAGTACATGGAAAGTTTCCGTAGGAGTTACCAGAAAGCTGCAAGTTTTCGTCAACTCATGTCTTCGTCGAATTTTAAGAATTTTCTGGCCCGAAACAATATCAAATGAAGAGCTAAGTCGGCGTACGGGTCAGATGCCAATCGACGAATTGATACGCAGGCGAAAATGGCAGTGGATAGGTCACACATTGCGGAAGAGTGATAACTGCATTGCTATGCATGCCATGAAATGGAACCCCATTTCCAACCAAGGCCGACCAAGAGGGGGTCCTCGAATCACATGGCGTCGATCTGTGGCAAAGGAGTGTCAGGTACTGGGTAAGTCTTTTGGGGAGTTGCGCCCCATCGCCCAGAACAGAGTAAAATACGATGGCGCGCAGGAGTAGTTGACGCGCTATGCCCCGCTAGGGGTTAAGGCAAAGTAGTACAACCATCAGGAAAAACCTACATCATGATGGCATCATAGAATTTTTGTAGGTCCCTACCCCTGAATTCTTGTCGATCTTGTCGATAATAAACATCGACGTGACACTGCTACATTAAAATTATGCATTTATTAGATATTTCTAACAAGCGCTGCGGAAATGCCAATCCAGTGAATTAAAAATTAACTATACATGGAAGTATATATTGTATTGTAGAAATGTACATTTTTTTGCGATTCCATACTTTCTCAAATATTGTTTGCGCTATGCTAGCTTTTTTTAATTTTCTGATAAGCAAAGTAAGCGGTGCCCGACTGGCGAAGATATTGGGTGGTATGCATAATAATGAGGATATACTCAAGAGTGAAGTCTATTGAGGACATTCCTAAGTCTGCTATGTTCGGTGAATCGAGTGAAAAAGTTTTATGCATAAAACTACTCTCCGCTCCATAGTGAAAATTGAGTGGAATTCTGTCAACTCAGCTTTACTCCACTCGACTCACTTTAGTCATACCACCCAATGATTCACCGGTTAGAACTATGATAGTGAGAAGAAAGCAGCCTAAACGGATATACAGTGAAACTCGGACATAACGAATTTCCAAGGGACTCCCGAAAATGTTCGTTTTATCTAAGGTTCGCTATTACCAATCAACAGAATTTCAAACATATTAAAATAAAATATTAAAAATAGTTTTCAGAATTCAATAGAACAGAGGAAATGAGGAAAATTGTTTCCGCACGTTCTAGGACGAGATTGAGTGGTGGTCGCGAACCATTTGTTTCGATCGTCTGTGGTGACCTTTAAGGACATATAGGACTTCGTTAGTTGGCAAAAAAATATTGTCATTCTCATTCGCATTTTACAACTCCTATTAGGCTAGATTAGGTAAAAGGGTCTCTAAGAGCACACTTAGGCAAGAGCATAGGACCTCTGGGATGCCCTAGGAATATCAACAACTCGAGTTCCCTAGCATTAAAATCATCCGAAGTTAATCACGAGACGAAGAGGTTGTCGCACCACCACCTCTGCTAGTTCCCAAAGATGGTTTTAAAAGCATTCTCCAAGAGTTGATTTTCTCAATCGTACTAGGGCAGTGCATTCGCAGAGCAGATGAAAAATGCTTTCCTTCTCTTCTCTTCTCTTCCCCACACAACTCCTGCAGGCAGAAGTCATTAAAATAAAGTCGAAGCATCGTAGCTGCCGCCGCGGTTTATTGAGCGGCGCGCTTCCATTTAAAACCACGTATTAGTAAACCGCGGCGGTCGCCAACACCACTTTTCATTCGAAGCGAATACTGAATAATTCGTTACATGGTATGTACTATTTTCATCCATTCGAAAGCAACTCGATTCGAATAGAATTACATGATAGGGCGGGCCCCTGATTGTATCTCAAAAGATTGGACAAAAAGCCTTGGCCTTTTAGTTAGTTACAGGACCTTCAAGATCACTTCGGCAACCTTCAATTCCATCCCCACAGACATCAGCATAGTAGTAACATTCATATTATCATTCAGCCAAAATCAAGGGGTCTTCTGACGTGTGTGATTTTGTAAGCAATTACAATTTGTTAAAATCTTTTTTTTTTTTCTATTTTCAGTCATATTCCCAATGTCAACTTCTCAATTATTGTATAAAAAAAAGTTGTCAAATTAAATTTTCAAAAGATTACTGAAAAGTGAACTAATACATACAAAATTGCGTTAAGAAACTTTTTTTTTCAACTGATAATACGACTAACATCCCCAGTGCAAATAAATGACGATCAGCTGAAAAATAAAAAAAACAGACCGAAGCTTCGCTTAGAGCTTGGAGTCCGAAACGTATATATCCTAGACTTGTACAGACCTAGTGGTGATACCAAAAGTACCAATTGGCAACGACATTTGCATTAAAAATGAGTTTCCTGGCCATATAGGTATATAGGGGAGGTTGGCACTCATTCAGGAGGATCTTGGCCATTCTCAAAATCAATTAACTAACTCACACTACAAATATTTGTTTATTCTATCGAAAGTTATTGCTTATTTGAAGTCTCACTTGTAAGGGAGGTAGAGGATTCTTTTGTCGAATCTTGCGCATTGTTAATATCAGCCAGGTGAATCCTACTACAAACATTTCACCAAAATTTCGAGTCGCTTGCTTTATTTTATCGTAAGTTATCGCTTCTTTGAAGTTTCATTTGTAGGGGAGGTAGGGGTTTCTTGGGTCGGATCTGGCCCATTTTCAATACCAACCAACTAGATCCTACTACAAACATTTGACCAAAATTTCAAGTCTCTAGCTTTATTCTATTGAAAGTTATCGTGCGAACGGATAGGCAGACAGACAGACATGGCTTAATCGAATCAGGAGGTGACCCTGATCATTTATATATACAATATATACCAGTGACGTGCAGTGGAAATTTTTCATAGTCAAGCAGTTGGGCGCCCTAAAGCCAATTTAGTGTAAACAAAAATGGACTGTATAATAGAATATGGACAGTCACAAAAACATTTATACCAAGCGGCTTTAAGCCTTAAAGAAGAAATCAGGAAAGATATAAATAAAATATTGGCACATATATTCGGAATACAAAAAAAAAAAAAAAAAAAATAAAATATTACTAATAAAAAAAATGATAAATAAATATTATGTTAATTAAGACTAAGAAAAATTCAGGGGTATTTGAAATAAATAAATATTCTTTCGCCATTGCCATTTATTTGTATTCCAAATCTATGCGCCGTTCTTTAAGTAAAAACTCTTTAATCACATTATCAAAAAAATCGTTTTCTCTTCGCATTTGTATAAGAAGATCCTTTTCAACCGCAATTAAAGCAAGATCCGAAAGTCGTTCTTGGGATTGGCGATTTCTCAAAAATGTGTGAACGCGCTTTAGTGTTGAAAATGACCTTTCCGCAGTTGCCACTGTGACTGGAATTGACGTTAATAATTTTGCTAAAATATGAACTTGCTTAAAACCGTTTGCGACATAAGGCCGTTTTTGAAAATAATCGAGAATTTTACTAGGATTCGCGTTTTTAAACTCATCTGAAGAATAAATAACTTTTAGCTCATTTTTCAACTTTATTCTGTCGAAAAATTGACCGTGATATTCAATAAGTGAGTCAAAATTTTTATCGGGAAAAATTTGACTTGAATTTAGAAAAATAATTCGGTTCAAGCAACTCTAAAAATGAAAGATCTTTAAACGAATGGAATCGATCCCGAATTTGCCCGAGAATAACATCTAAAATATAATCTCCCGAAATATCCGCCGTAAATTTTGTAAAGGATCTATCGCATTTCTACATTTCCTACGTGGTGGCTGATATTCTGCTGTAACTGTCGAATAGAAATTATCAAACTTTTTAGAAAAGTCATTTTCAAGCCAATTTTCAAATTCAATAATTTTTTGGCTTGCATATGAAATATTTACCACTTTGCTCTGAATAATATTAAATAATATATCAGTTTTCGAAAAAATTTCAGAAAAAATTAACAGATATAATTGAAAATCTGACTCTGCGAATTTTTGTAAGTAGATATCGGAAAAAGTCAAGGAATCGCCATCCCAGTGTTGAGAACCATTCGAAATTGTCTCAAAAACTACAAATTTCATGCTTATGTTCAAATATAACGATAATAATACGCGAATGATAATGCCAACGCGTTTTGGAAACCGATGGTAAACGACGATTTACTATATTTGCAAAAAGGTCCGACCTTTTAGTGGATGTATTAAAAAATGATGCGATTTTATTGATGTGCGCGAAAAATAATTTAATTTCCGGAATAAACTCAACTGCTTTAGACAATACTAGATTTAGTGAATGAGCGTAACATGGAACGAAAATTGCCGATTTATGTTTTTCCCGAATTAAAGTCTGAACTCCACGAATTTGAGAACTCATTACTGGTGCGCCATCGTAACATTGTGCAATTAATTTCTTATCGATATTAAAATTTTGCAATTGTTTTAAAATGTGAGAGCTTATTGCTGTAGCTGTACGATTAGCGCTTACATCCAAAAATCCGATAAATCTTTCTTCAATCTCATTTGATATTGTATATCTAAAAATCATCGTTAATTGTTCCCGACCGCTAACATTTGGCGTTTCGTCGACCATTACAGCTACAAATGGAGCCTCCTTTATTTCCAAATTGATTTTATTTCGAACCACATTAGCTATAGCGGAAACAAGATCGTTTTGGATTCTATTAGACAAACCCGAAAACGCTGCATTTGCTTTTATAGAATCTATGTGGGACTCAATTATCGGATCGTACAAACTCAAGAAATTTACGGTTTCGATAAAATTACCACGATTATTTGAAGAAGAGTCTTCATTATTTCCGCGAAAAGGAAGCTCCTGTTTTGCCAAAAAAATTACAGTATCGATTAAACGTTTCAAAATATTACGATTACGCTCAACTTTTTCATTATGCAAACTAACAGATATTGCCACCTGGTTACTAAGCATAAACTCTATACGCTGAGAACCAAAATTATCTAATTTAATTAGCGACTGAAGATGTTTTTCGGAACATGAATGCTTTGCTGCTGAGCCCGTAAAATTATTCAAATCACTAAATCCAGCTTTATTCCAAACAGATTTTTCATTCGTGAACAAAAGACACGGCCAGCAAAATAACTTATTTAATTTACAGCTTCCCGTTAACCAAATGTACTTTTCATACGTTTCGATATGGAATTTTCGCGTAATATTTTTTAATTTAAACTCTAAACTAAGATCTGGCTTCGGTCTATCCGATTCTATAATTTCTCTTTTCTTGGCAAAGGAAAGAGTTGAAAATCCCGCTTTTAGTACGAAATCCGTCGCGCAGCAATACTCCGACATAATGCGAAAAGAAAACTTACCACTTTTATCACAAATCAAATCAATTAAATCACTACAAACGGTCAAAAAAACTTCAAATCACAATTTAATCAAAATCACCCGATTGCACTGATTTCCTCTTTTAAATTGCAACGGAAAATCCATTACATAACAAAAACAAAAGCTCTACTGGAAAAATCAAATTCCCATAAACATTCCCTGCATTGGCAACATTTCATTAACAAGCATCATTGGGCTTTATCCCACACACAAAAGCAGTCGCGCCAGTGCTTGACTTGTCTCATATAAATTTGCGAACAAAACAAAAAAAAATCGTTGCCCAATGTACTACCGAAATCCAAGATTCCCATTTTCTGGAATCAACATGTCTCTAGTATTTGGATGCACACATGGTACATGCATCTAAAGATCTAGGCACATTTTCCTATTCTAAGTTTGGTGTCTATGGTGTGCAAAATGTGGGAGGTTTGAATATTATCTAAAGTAATTGAACGAATGTTTTTTAACCAAAAGAAGGCGCGGATCAGAATTTGAATGTGTAAAGGAATATTTGAATGATAATATGTATTCTTCAGCTTAAAGAAAAACATTGACTGAAATGATGATATGTGTATTGGTGTAAGCAAAGTTTATTATTGAATTGCTTATTTCGGTAAGTCAAGCAGTTTGGAATTGCTTACTACGAGTGCACGTCACTGATATATACATTGCTATACCTCCGGAGCCTCCTTTAAGGTGTTACATATTTTCGTCGTGACAAAAACAATATACCCTATAAGTCTAGGGTATAAAAACATTCATCATTATCAATATCTAATAGAGCAGTTGCTGAGGCTATGATAATTACCGCTACGCTGCCACAATTTTACTTGTGCGATCTAATCGCACGTTACTATCGTACCAGCGATAAGTCATTGAATCAATTGGCTACGATAGTCAGAATCACCTGTCAATTTTCAAGTTCAATTAGTTTGTGGATCACACGATGACCACCGGTTTAAATTCCTATTATTTTTAGGTCAACGTAAAATTCAAGCCTTTACAAATTGTATTTTTAGCAAATGCTCCCCTCCTAAACGAATACTATATCGTAATGAGATTTGGTTATCTAAAAATTCGTGTGACGTTCTCGTTCCTGTTTTTTTATTGTCAGTAAATAACTTAATGTCAATTAATCATAGAATTAGGTAATCTATGGTATAATTTTTGTATAAATTTTTACGAATTAAGGTCAATTGTTAAAAAGAAATGCCACTCACATAGGTACGCATCGAAATGATAGTTAGAATGATTGGGGAAGCGCGAGGTCTGTACAAAAAATAACGGAACTAATTACATACCGATAACAATACGATAGATTTGAGTTTTGAGTCCACTACCCACTTCTTCTTTGTCTTCAAACGCATTCTGCCCCAATAACTTGCTTTCTTGCTTACAATTCTGGGTCCGTCCCATATAAACATATAATGGACGGGCATATAACCCCCTGTGGGGTTAGAATAAGCCACAGCGTTCCCGGCTTGCCGTAAAAAGCGACTAAAGGGATAGGATGTGTGTGCCAGCAACTTGTACATCCAAAATTCTGATATGCTAACGAAACGTCTACTAGGCCTCGGATAAGGACCGACTTGCCGGAACAAGCCTTGGATGTCCGATGCTACATGGCAGCGGATTGTCGAACGGAAGGAACAACGACAGACGGCAATCGTAACAACACCGAGGTCCTGTACCGCATGAAGGCTCGAGAAGTCCGGCGTAGTGTGCGTGGTAACAAAAGAGAGTATGCAAATTCTCTTCTTGTCAGGGCAGAGGAAGCGGCAAGAAATAATGAACTAAACACCATATACAGTGTCATCAAGGAGTGTAAAGGTGGTCGTAGCTCCTATTAACATTCGGTAAAAGATAGTGATGGAAAGCTACTTATCTGGTCATCAAAATACACGTCTACGGTCGACTGCTGCGACTAAAAGGGAAATAGCCAATGCCATTATTGCACTAAGGCGAGGCAAGGCCGCTGGGCATTCCTGCCGAACTTTACCAAGCATCACAGCTGAGTTACTGCATGCACTTATTGGTAAAGCGTGGGACGCAGAAACTCTTCCCACTGAGTGGAAGGAAGGTTAATTAAACTTCCAAAGAAGGGCAGCCTTACAGAATGTAATAATTGGCGGGTATTTGTGTGCTACCGTCGGTTGCCAAAATATTAGCTAGAATAATCTTAGATAGGCTAAAGTTCCACTTAGAAAGCACAATCGATGAAGAGCAGGCTGTGTTTCGATCCGGTTTCTCCTGTGTCGACCACATAAACACCCTGCGGATTGTAATCGCAGAATGCGTCGAGTACAGATCTCCGCTGCACTTGCTGTTCAATGATTTCGAGAAGGCTTTCGATAGTGTGAACCGAGATTGTATCTGGGATGCTTTGCGCATGAGAGGTATCCCTGAAAAGCTTGTAGCTATTATTAAGGCAACCTACGTCGGAGCGAGATGTCGCATACTCCATAAGGGCAAGGTGTCGGGGGACTTTGAAGTTCAAAATGGAGTTCGGCAGGGTTGCATCCTCTCACCGATCGATTCCTCTTAGTAATTGGTGATGTGTTCCATCCAGCTCTACCCGTGGGATGCCGTGGAATTCAGTGGACCTTGATGTCTCACTTACAACACCTCGATTACGCTGACGATATATGCCTACCCTACCACAAAATCATGGATCTGAGCGAAATGGCTTTGGATCTGGAGAGGGAGGCTAGCAAGGTTGGGCTAAAGATCAACATTAACGAGACCAAACTTCTTCGCCTGGCTGGAAATCCAACTCACCCCATTAATATTAATGGACAGCCTGTGGAACAGGACAAATTGTTGCCGTTGATGGTGGCACTGAGCAGGATAGGAGCTCGTCGCATCAACCAGGCTAAATGCGCTTTCGGCATGTTGTCCAAAATCTGACAAGGTAGTTATCTCAGTGTTAAGACCAAACTGGGCATATTCCGCTCCCTGGTTCTGTCTGTGCTGCTGTATGGGAGCAACAGTTACCAGAAAATTGCAGGCTTTCGTCAATTCCTGTCTTCGTCGAATCTTAAGAATTTTCTGGCCCGAAACAATTTCAAATGAAGAACTTAGTCGGCGCACGGGTCAGATGCCTATCGACGAATTGATTCGAGTTTCCTGAAAGTTCTCTCGAACCGAATAGAGAGAGTTCTCATAATTTTTTCGAAACAGGAATGTTCCGGAATAAGTAACACGACAAAGCTTAAGAATTTATTTCTTCTGAATACTGAATTTATTTAAATAATAAAAAAATGTTGAGTCATTTTCAAACCTCGGCAATTTTATTATTATGTATATTATTTTTCTTTATCCTGAATACCCGAATCGCCATTCAATTACAACATTCTGAACAATTCCATCAAAACTTTAACATCGTGACGTCAAACCACATACGATAATATCAATAAAAACATGCATTTCCTAAAAGTTGTCCGACAGGGAGTTTTTTATTTAATATGTATCGTAACGTTTGGTTGGAGGCGCTTCCGAAAATACCGGTATTTGTGCTGATTTTTTTTACTGTTTTGGATGCTTACATACATTCCTATGTGCGCAAAATGAACACGATAACAATTAAGATGGAAATAACTAGATTTCCGTTCTTCTTTTTATTCTGAAATGGGGACGCACCTCAAATATATTTCTTCAGAAATTTCGGATTAGATACGAACGTTCTTTCTATACCTACATATTTGGAAAGGAAGGTTAGCAGTAGTGCTTTTAAATTGTCGCATTTAAATCTGACTAAAAATCGTTTGGATTTTAAGTAGAACAATATGTTTTTTTTTTTTGTAAAGGCTGGATTTTTGAGCGCGCAACGAAAACGGTTTCTGCTGTCAAATAAAGTTGAGCCAAATACTGGGGGGGGGGGCGGGGGGGGGGGGGGCAAAAACTCCTCTTCCATAGTCCTCCGCGTGGGCGCCCCCTGGAACGGCAGTGGTCACTGACCATTGCTAACCAACGTCAAGCCGCCAGTGATGGCGGTGCGATGATTTGGTTGAGGTACCCCTGTGGTGTGGGGTGTGAAAAAAAAAATACCTTTCCCTTTGAGGGCCTGTCGTTAAAACCGACAATCAAAGGACAGGATGTGTATGCCAGCAACTTGCACTATCCGAAATCTTTATATGCTAACGAAACGTCACCTATGCCTCGGATAAGGACTGACTCAACGGTTACGACTTTTAGCTATCGTACAATGACAAAGATTGGATTCTGGAATGTGCGTACTCTCCTGGACAATGGATCAGAAGGTCCCCAGAACGCACGATTTCTTCAATTAGAGAGTGAATTTCTGAGGTACACATTAAATATCTTAGGAGTTAGTGAGATAAGATGGTGGAGCAGCGGAGAATTCATCTCTCCAACGGGCAGCACTGTAATGTTGTACTCCGGTAAAGCTACCGGTAGTCGTCGTGAGTCAGGTGTGGGGCTCCTTTTAACCAGAGCCGCGCGAAACTGTCTCTTATCCTGGGAACCGGTCTCTGACAGGGTCTTGACCGCCAGGTTCCGGACCAAAATGAGGAACATCTCAATAATACAATGTTATGCCCCTACTGAACCCGACAATGTCTTGGCAAAAGACTCCTTCTACGAAGAACTAAACGCCGTTCAGAGCAGAACACCTAAAGGTGACATTATAATGGTTATGGGTGATTTGAATGCGAAAGTTGGCGCTGATAACTATGGGCTCAGACATGTGATGGGGAGACACGGTCTTGGTGATCGTAATGACAACGGCGAAAGATTTGTAGAGTTCTGCAACTTTCACAGTCTCTTCATCGGTGGTACTATGTTTGACCATAAGGACCACCACAAAATCAGTTGGTCCTCTGTTGATCGGCGCAGAACACAAAATCAGATCGACCATTTTGCCATTAGTAAAAGATTCAAGAGTTGCCTCCTGGACGTGCGAAACAAGAAGGGTGCCGATATTGGGATGGGAAGAGACCATTATCTTATGATCGCTAATGTTCGATTGCGTATTGCAGCCGTGCGCCGCCCCAGCGACGAAAGATCCAGGCCCCGCAGATTCAACACCGCTCGACTAAAAAATCCAGCTGTCTTACAACAATATAATGACCATCTTGCGCAAAAAGCGGCTGAGATAACTAGTCACCCAGATAGTGACATAAACGAAAACTAGGATGCCATAAAAAATGCGTACATTGATAGCGCAAATACCATCCTTGGCCCAAACCCGGATTGCCGGAATAAGCCCTGGATGTCCGACGCTTCATGGCAGCGGATTGTTGAAAGAAAGGAGCTGAAAGTTCGTTTGGCTGCAGCATCAGACGACAATCGAAGCAGCATCGAACTCCTTTACCGTCAGAAAGCTCGAGAAGTTCAGCGTAGTGTGCGACGCGATAAAAGAGTTTATGCCAATTCTCTTTTAGCGTCAGCAGAAGAAGCCGCTAGAAGTAACAACTTAAACGCCGTATACGGTGTCATCAAGGAGTTTACAGGTGGTCGTAACTCCTGCCAACATCCGGTGAAAGATAGTGATGGAAAGCTACTTATCTTGGAAGAAGATCAAATGAGGCGGTGGAAAGAACACTTCGCCGTGTAACCTCTGGTGAAGTTCCCCCTCATATAGATAATTTAGCTAACCATCAAAATGTGCGTATACGGTCCACTGCCCCGACTAAAGAGGAAATAGTCACTGCAATTATTGCACTAAAACGAGGAAAGGCCGCCGGACTTGACGGCATCCCTGCCAAACTTTATCAAGCAGCGCCAAGCGTAACTGCCGATTTGATGCACCCACTTGTTGATAAAGCGTGGAATACAGAGACCTTTCCCACTGAGTGGACGGAAGGTTTGATCATCAAACTTCCAAAGAAGGGTAGCCTCACAGACTGTAATAATTGGAGAGGCATTTGTGTGCTTCCTGCCGTTGCCAAGATAATAGCTAAAATCGTCCTGGAAAGACTAAAGGCCCACTTAGAAAGCACAATTGATGAAGAGCAGGCTGGCTTTCGATCCGGATTCTCCTGTGTCGATCACATTAACACCTTGCGAATCATCATCGAGCAATGCGCTGAATACGATTCTCCGCTTCACTTGCTTTTCATCGATTTCGAAAAGGCTTTCGATAGTGTGAACCGGGATTCTATATGGGCGGCCTTGCGCAGGAGAGGCATCCCTGAGAAGCTTGTGGCTATTATTAAGGCAACCTATGACGGCGCGAAATGTCGCGTTCTGCATAAAGGTAAGGTGTCGGGGGACTTTTAGATTCGCAGTGGAGTTCGGCAGGGGTGCATCCTCTCACCGATCCTATTCCTCATTGTGATCGGCGATGTGTTGCATGCAGCCCTATCCGGACTCGACAGAGGAATTCAATGGACTTTGACATCTTATCTACAACATCTTGACTACGCTGACGACATATGCCTACTCTCCCACAAAATCATGGATCTGTCCGCAATGGCGTTAGATCTCGAGAGGGAGGCAAGCAATGTGGGCTAAAGATTAATACCAACAAGACCAAGGTTCTTAGCCCGCCGTTGCGAAAAAGAAATCCGACACCTGTTGCCATCAATATTAATGGGCAGCCTGTGGAGAAGGTGGACAACTTCGTCTACCTGGGTAGCATTGTTGCCGAAAATGGTGGTACGGAGCAGGACATCGCTCGTCGTATCAACCAGGCTAAACGCGCATACGGCATGCTGTCCAAAATCTGGCAGGGCAGTTATCTCAGCATTAAGACCAAGCTGGGCCTGTTTCGCTCCCTGGTACTATCAGTGCTTTTGTATGGGAGCAGTACATGGAAAGTTTCCGTAGGAGTTACCAGAAAGCTGCAAGTTTTCGTCAACTCATGTCTTCGTCGAATTTTAAGAATTTTCTGGCCCGAAACAATATCAAATGAAGAGCTAAGTCGGCGTACGGGTCAGATGCCAATCGACGAATTGATACGCAGGCGGAAATGGCAGTGGATAGATCACACATTGCAGAAGAGTGATAACTGCATTGCTATGCATGCCATGAAATGGAACCCCATTTCCAACCAAGGCCGACCAAGAGGGGGTCCTCGAATCACATGGCGTCGATCTGTGGCAAAGGAGTGTCAGGTACTGGGTAAGTCTTTTGGGGAGTTGCGCCCCATTGCCCAGAACAGAGTACGATGGCGCGCAGGAGTAGTTGACGCGCTATGCCCCGCTAGGGGTTAAGGCAAAGTAGTAGAAATACATGGTCCTCCACGTGGGCGCCCTCTGATGACGGCAATGGGAACCTTAGCTATAAGACAGTGTGGAAAAAGGTTAGATAGCTGTAGCTTGAATGGCTGACCAACACATAAGCGTCTCGGGTATAGTATTGTGGAATGAAATGATTTGAGTAGTTGGACCTGCAACATATGTAGTAGTGTGAGCTCCAGCACGTTTATTAAACCATCTGAAGCAGCTATCTCCGAGGCAACCCCCTGAATGGGGTTAAGCAATGTGCTGACAACGTCTTTTGTAAAAACTACTCCACGTCAAGAAATTGTTCCAGGTTTCTTGACGTGGAGTAGTTTTTACAAAAGACGTTGTCAGTACATTGCTCACAAGCCTCACATTGGATGGATCAACAACGACTAACGGATTATTCTTTCGGATCCTGAAATGTACGCTCCCTGAACAAGCCGGGGGCCGAGAAGTCCCTCCTTCAACAGATCGAAAAGTACAAACTGAGCATTACTGCAACAAATTGACTTGGCAGCGAGATTAATGACAAGAAATCGCACACAATTTTTACAAGTGGCAAACCATCGAGCCACGGGGAGTTTGGAGTAGCATTTATAGTGAACAATAACCTCAAGCCGCACATTATTGACTTCAAACCCACTCGAACAGCTGTGTGCGATTCGTATTAAGACTCGATTCTTCAACCTCGGGTTCATCAATGAGCACGCCCCTACTGAAGTTAAAGAAGACGCAGTAAAAGACGAGTTCTACGCCCGCCTTGAGATTCCCTTCGATTCACTTTCAATAAACGACGTCAAACTGCTGCTGGGAAACTCTAACGCGAAAGTCGGAAATGAAAGTTGGCATGACAAATGTAACGACAACGGCCAGCGACTTATCGACTTCGCCTGCAGCAGGAATTTGGTCGTAAGCTCTACATGTTGATGTTCTCCGCATCGACGCATTCACAAGCAGACCTAATCGCGCTCGGTGGCCGTGGTCGTTCGGTCGCCGCTCTACGATACTAGATCTAGAGTACGGAGCTCAAATCTCGGTGCGATGAAAAACTGCCTGTGAGTACTAATAGAACTCTCACAGTGCTCCTATCTTGTCATGTCAGTATAAAGACGGCGCGGATAGGAGTTGCAGGTGCATGCTAGCAACTGCACTTCCGAAAAGTAGATATGCTAACGAAACGTCAAACAAGGCATAGAAATGCTAGAGATGTTGACGCGCCCATGCCCCTGGAGGGGTCAAGGCAATTAACATAACTGCAGGTTAACAGGGAGGGCATTGGCCGAGTATTAACAGCGGATTAACAGAACGATAATGGTGAGTTATACATACATATATTGAACACAAAAGAAATTTTTTTGAAAAATACTGATTCGTACGCGTAGGGCCAGAAACAGCTAGAAGTCGGTTTAACCTCATTTTCGTTATATTTGGAGGAGTGTTGATTTTGCAACAATCCCTTCATTTACTAGTGTCCTCTGATCAGCACTTCGCAAAACGTATTCCACCCCACATTACCCGCCTATTCTGAGAGAGTTAATTACATTAGAATGCTAAAAACACCTCCCCAACGCTACAAACCTCATTTTAACGCACTTGTCACCATAGATAACGCGTGACGTTCTCATTAGCATAGCACCCAGTCATCCGCATTCGGGTATCTAGAACTACGTATCTCTGATAGTAAAAAAAGCTGATCATAGCATGTTGTCTTCAATTACGAGTTCGACTTACCTGTACGAGTACGGTGAAAACGTGATGTGGAATCGGACGATTCTTCACACTTTCCCTGAAAAAGCCGGCATATTGACAGTGTGTACATCTTTTGCATATTTCCCAGGCGATGGTCGGTTAGTTGTTGCGATGTCAAAGGACAATCTGCTGTCCACATGTGCGCTTGGGCTCCGAACGCGTACGTGACTGCTGGCCATTCTGGAATGGAGCTCTCCACTCCTATTCCCATTCGCCGTGCTACTTTCTCGACATCGAATTCACAACTCGTTAACTCAACACACATTTTCAAAACAGTCTACACGACTTGTTGGCTACACGAGCCGAACAGAGCGTGGAACGAGGGACCATCGTTACATCGATATCCCTTTATTGGATTCAATTAAACAATTGATTCGTGATTGGAGACCAGACTATTGGAAATCGCTCCACAGACCCCCATAGTCGCACTATCAACAATCGTACGTCTGGCTTATTTATGTTAATGACCGCGTTACGTAAGCGCGGAAATTTCTTTGCAAATTTTTTTTTCGGTTGAAAGAAATATCCGTTAGCTGGAGTCAAGTATCCTTTGGGTTGGATGCGGGACGAAAGAGAGTTCACTAGACTCCTGAATCGTCGTCAGGACACTTTGCCAATTTGCAAAGTGCAAACTTACCCCATGACATAACAGGACTCGTGCATAGAACACTGAACAGCAGTAAAGCGAACAAACTTAGCGGGAATTTAACCGGATAGCTGCTGCTGCAAGGACTTGGCCGATTGGCAGCAGCTCCCCCGCATCGGGTACATGGACAGTAGTGGTCGATATTCCGGATATGCATTTTGCAGGAAATAATTCACATTCGTGTGCTCCACTGGAAGATATTTAGCGGCTCATTGAGCAGGCACCACTCACTATCACGACGAACAGTTGCACGAATCAAAGACGAGCCAGTAAAATCAACCGATTTGTTGCGTTTTTTAAATGTCGGCGCGTGTTCGACGCTTAAACCCGGTCTTGACCGTCCACGTTCCGGTCCGAAGTCTTGATTAAACTGACTTGGAAGTCGTCATTGCTTTCGATAATAACCTAATAAACTCCGCCAAGATTCGCATGGTTTATGCGGCGAAGTGGCGAAGAGAAACGTCAAGTATTATGGTTTGAGAGCGACTTCCTATAAAACTCAACCACTCAACTAAAGTTCGCCACACACAATCCGGCATAATTACGACCGAACCAAAGAATAGGGAATTGAATTTGACCGAACCACCACGTCAATATCATCAGGCTGAGCCCATTTTGGATACCCCAACAAGCTCATATGGTAACGAAAATGTATGCGTCGCATATTTCCAATTAGGGATGATGGTTATTGGAAAAACTACCGGTTGTTCGTTGTTTAACCGCCCCAATCTACCGGTCATATTCCAAGTAAAATATTTTTTTTTAAGTGAACATATAGATGAAATGTATTGTTTTACTCGCTCGGCACTGATGGGCATAGAGGGTGATCATCAGGCCACTGGGCTTATAAGAATTTTGCCGGACCACCGCGCGATCAGTATTAAAAAAAGCTGTTTGTTAGTCATTGGGTGGTATGAATAATAATGAGGATATACTCAAGAGTGAAGTCTATTGAGGACATTCCTGAGTCTGCTATGTTCGGGGAATCGAGTGAAAAAGTTGTATGCATAAAACTACTCTCCGCTCCATAGTGAAAATTGAGTGGAATTCTGTCAACTCAGCTTTACTCCACTCGACTCACTTTATGCATACCACCCATTACCTGATCCCTTAATTTTACGGATCAGGTGCACACCTGGTCCGGTACAAAATCAGACCTAGGTACATAAAGAAAATTCGACAAAGGATATGATAACCATATTGCCTAGATTTGCCAGACCACAAAACTCAAAACCCCTTTAAAAGTACCCCAAAGTATATAGCTTATCATCCCGATTCATAAGACACCCATATTGCCCACATTTCACTTCATTGCCGAAAATGTTTTTTTCGTAATCGAAGGACTCGAAATAACATCTACACTACTCCTGGACATTCGCTTCTTCAACCCGATTCATTTGACACCCATATTGCCCATATTTCCCATATTCCGCTTCACTGCCAAAAATATCATTTTTCGAATGTCCTTGTCGCCACAGAAGGACTCCAAATGACAGTAGTTCGCTGGTATGAGGCTACGTATGTCAGTCGATTGGCGAATCCACTGCCATTGGCTGCGTTCTGCGAAACTTACAGGATCAGACAATTTGACAGTGAGTAACAGAGATGTGAAGTATTGTATATCCGCAAGTTGAAGAGAGAGGGTCACTTATCTGTCAGAATCTTTAGAGGAAAAATTTACCGGAAAAATTTGTTGGTTCGTTTCCCCGGCCCATGATTTATAAACAAATACATCTACCACACTCTCTGTCTCTATCGCTCTGGTGCAATTATTAAGAAACAGGCTTAACGAAAATTGGTTGGTTGTCATTTTGCTCTCTCGTGTGCGTCAAATGTGTGAATGTATCAGTTAAATGCATCTCTCTTTCACTTACGGATACACAATGCTTTGCTATCTCTGTTGCTTACTGTCATTTCCTTAACCGGTCAGGCTTTCAGGACCGCGACCATTTAGAGTACCAAGCCGCAAGGTCAGCTGTTTGTCAAAGCACCGACGGCATTACAAGCAGTCAACCAAATGTAAACGCGTGCGGTTGCCCGCGATTTTCTTCCGTAAACGTGAGTGTAGTGTTCTGATTTTAAGTGCAATGAAAAGTAGTGGTTGTCAGTGACGTGTGAAAGTGAAAAAAAAAAAACGAAAAAGTGCGTGAAATACCGAGCAAAATGGATTGTTAAAAAGTGCGAGGTTATGAAAGTGCGAAACGGGAAATTTCGCATTTTTTACTAATTTGTCGCCAATTTGGCTAATGTGAATGATACAGCACTATCCTTGGGCCAATGAATTCAGTGGAAACTCCCGGAAGTGACTGTAAAGTGGTTGTCAAATGACAACATTCCCGATAATTTCCGGCCTTTTCATCGGAATTCTTAGGGAAAATATAGGTTTCTTTTGTGTTAATATTTTAGTGGATTGATGCGCCCGAAAATACGGGTCTTGAACACGTTGTTGACGAGCCAGACGAAAAGGACTAGAGGCCTGGGGTGAAACTTTCGTCCGGTTATTCATAATACATAATTGCTTTGTACTGAGGAAGGGAGTAAGTGGCTTCCCAAATAATAGTATATACGAAAATAAAACTTGAAGTGGGAACCACGCTATTCGTTTATTTTTTATAAATTTTGCAAAAACTACACTACAAACCGTCGGGAAATCATTAAAATATGTTATAGAGCAGATTAGTGCAGCAGAAACGAAAACGGAGCATGACTTTGCTACCGACCCCTGGTCTAGACGACCCGATACAGGCTTTTCTGGGTCCGTTTATCGGATGATTTTTGTAAGCCCGCTTTCGAGTTAACAATAAATTCCAAACAACAATTTAATTTTATTTATAATTTCAATACTAAAAAATGCATTAATTTTTTTCAGTCTAATCTCAGCAGTTCCGGTGATAACAGAAATTAAGGCAAAAGGAAACACACACAGAACGTCAGTGCTTGATAACCAAACGAGCGTATTCCCAGTTACCATAGCGCTTCACCTATTAAAAATGAAAGTAAAGACGTTTCGTAGCTAGTAGGCAAAGTTAGCCGAAAAAAACAGAACAAATCCACCGATATAGTTTAAAATCATTTTATTTCTCTCAAATGTAATGTGGTGTTACAAACACATGAAATAATACTCATTCTTTAGTTTTCTAGTGTGCATTGAAACATTTCATTTATTCACTCTTCTTCTTTTTTTTTAAATCGCCAGATTATTTTTTTTATTTTTTGTTATGTTATTGCTTCAGTGGGCTTTAGAAATTATCAACAATAAAAACAAATCTTAATTAAATAAATAAAATATCTGTAATCATCTTAATACTATGATGAATCAATGATAAATAAAACTGTGTTGAATTACTTCTCTTTTTTACATCTATTTCCTACTAATTTTAATATTAGGCGTGTTCTTTTGCATTTCTATCAAGTGTAGTGTAGGATAACAAACACACATTACACAAGGAACAAGCGACTTGTTGTTTGTGGAATGCGTGTCCGATACCCTACCCTACCCTCTACTCGATAGATACGCAGAGGAACGGGCCTATTGTTGCCTATTTTTAACGTAATGAGCCCAGCTCATATGTTCGATAGAGTATATACTTTTACTAAATAATGAACAGGAAAGAAAAAAAATGCTGAATGGTAAAATTGACCCTACACACCCTGATACATGTTTCATGAAATCACGTCCCAAGAGACATGTTCATGATGTAAGATTGGATCGGATCAGAAGATGCACACTAGGCGGAACCGCAGCGGAGCTGCTCAGTAATTCATTTTGCGCCTTCTGAACGACTTGGACCATACGCTGTGAATTTTTGTCTAAACTCTTTTCGAGCTTTCCCTAATAAATACTACGTTTACGCTGGACTCGAAATCCCTTAGCTGCTCCGAAATCTCCAAAGTGTTTATACTGACGGGAATGAGATTTCATTTGACATTAAAATAAATTAAATTGCAATTAAACGTCAACGGCTGACAAGCATCCGTTTTTTTTACATTTTATTAATATTTGCAAATATCAAGTGGCATCAGTATTGGAAATTAATTGTATTGGCATTGGGAAATTTGCATAGGCCGACCGCAAAAGACCTCTCCCATAGTCCTCCTCGTGGGCGCCCTCTGAAACGGCTAACCAAGCCAACCAAGTTTTACAGTTCAAAACATTTGGTAGAGGCACATAAAACGTGCCATACACACACCGATCGATCGGCCGATCCGTCGCCCGAAATCGATATCGGCCGATGGATCGGCCTGTGTATGTGGAAATCGCACCGATCGGCCGATCAATTTTGATCTGCCGATATTTTTGTGCGATCTTCGTGCGATCGATCGGTGACGATCGATTGGATAGTGTATGTGATTATCGCAAGTGAATGTCAAATTACCAAATTATTAAATTATGAAATTTCAAGGATTCTTATGATTTAAATGACACTGCAATTGAAATATCAAATATGTGGTATACGAAAATACCACACACATCCAAATAGTTAACAAAAATGAATCTAGGTTGGATTGGGAGTGAATCATAACCTATTTTTTGAATTGTCATTCGTTATCGCATCGCACGAAAATCGCTCAGTGTGTGTGCAGTGGAGATCGGCAGATATTTTGTGGCGATCCATCGGCCGATCGATCGGACGACGGATCGGATAATGTATGGCGGCTATAACGATGATCATCCTGAATGGCCAATAACACCAGTGCATCTCAGGAAGTAGGCGAACGGTGGAGCTGCAACATAGTTGTGAGAACACCAACACGTCACACCCAGCTGAAAGATCATCAAAAGATCGCGCGATCAAAAACACCATTGGAGAGCTACCTCTGCGCTATATAAAAAAAAAATAGCTCCCGGCGACTCTTAGGACACCAAAGGAAGCAACCCTTTCCCTAAGATTGGGTATGTGGGCTTGTAACCTGCGTACCTGAAATCAATTTACACTCGAAACATTAAACGAGACTCGGATACCACGGACTGATTCACCGGCAACGACTTTTGGCTACAAACAACGGACCACGATCGGTTTTTGGAACGTTCGAACGATGTGAGGCGAGTGAAATAGTGCGAGGCTCACTGAAGTCGAACGGGAAATGACCGCATATAACATCGATATACTAGGACTGAGCGAAACAAGATGGCCTGGATCGAGAACGACTTTATCACCAAGCTCCCAAACAGTACTGCTCTACTCTGGAAATGATGGCGATACGTCACCTCGAATGGCAGACATCGGAATCCTGTTAACTAGGGAGGCATGCCTATCTCTAATTGACTGGAAGTCCATCTCCGACCGTATCATCACAGGCAGATTCAAATCCAGGGTTAGAAACATCACAATAATTCAATGCTACGCCCCGACTGAACTAGCGGATCAATCAGTTAAGGACGCCTTTTATCAACGGCTTGGCGACACCTTCGACAAGGCTCCCAAATGAGACATAAAAATTATCACGGTGGATCTCAACGCCTAAGTTGGGTCTGACAATGTAGGCTTAGAACACCTAATGGGCAATCATGGACTAGGCAACAGGAACAAAAATAGCGAGATGCTCGTATCCCCACGGGCATATTCAGATGCTTACCAACCCGTCAGTTACAATGTCATGCAATAAACCTTCTTAAGGGGACTACAGACCTTCAGTTTATCTGCGCAGATGTCAGTGCTAAATATCTGTGAAAAAATTAGTTATCTAAACTGAAGGTATGTAGGCTACATCCAATTTTCGCTAAATTAGTTCCGATATTTTCTTCAGTTCTATCAGTTTTGGCGAAGTGTGCACATCGTACAAACTAACTGTGCCCTGTGCGGTACCGGTGGTCATGGAGAAATTTCGTTGAAAACTGATAAAACTGAACGATAAACTGTATAATCTGCGCAGATTATCGTTGCAAATCAGGGGCCGAATACACAGATCTCAGATCTACGTAAACATCTGCCAAAACCGCGCAGTTCACACGGATTATCGGTCAGACATGATGTCACACGTGATAAACTCTTAAGCATTAGGTGCGTTTTTTTTAACAACGGCTTAGGGTAAGCTAGCTCGAGCAAAAAAAAAAAACCATCGGGGGCAGCCACTCAGTTAACCTCTTAAATGTCATATCATGCCAATCAGAGTTGTCTGATTGGCTTTCAAAATTGACCGTAGCGACAAGCAATTATGACCACCTAAATATTAGATAGTAGTGGCGAGAAAATATAAAATGTGGAAATTGAATCAACTGCCGTCGGAACTTCGCACCAATTGTCATATTAACGACAAGCATACTTATAGGCGCGTTTTTCTGGTACAATTGTACAATCTATCGAGTGCAGGTTAGCCACCCCACTGGCCCGTACGGGGTTAAGTTGCTGTTGTAATGCATGGAGATATTCTAACCTGCACCGGATAGGTGTTCAGAAAAACAGACCTTATGTAACCCACTGGCTGCGTTTTGACGAGCAGATCAGGAATAAAATTTTCCTCCATATGCTTTCCCCTCCGATAAAATATGTACGGACAACTGTCAATATTTGGATCTGAAAATGTTCTCCTCCGAATCAGAACACTTCTCAGATCCGAAGGGGAACATTTACAGATACAAATATTGACAGTTGTTCGTACATATTTTACCAGAGGGGGAGAGCATATGGAGGAGAAGTCTGTCCCTGATCCGCTCGCCACTGTAAATACTATCAACCAGTCACAATAAAACAACCATTGAAGCATCACCACAGTATCCTTGCTAACTATCAAGATTTCGTTTGGAAATAAAATGTATGCGAAATTCAGTGGATTTCACAGAGATTTCGCCGAAATCCCGTTTTACGAGATTTCAAGTCCAGCGTAAACCTAGGATTACACAATTTTTGAATTTATATTTACAGAAGTTCATTCTACCTCTGTAAAGTGACGGCATGGATATCACCTGCGAAATGTTCAAAATCATGTTCGCAACATGCTCGGCAAAGAGCTGAAATATTTTCTGCTAGGTGAAAACGTAACGTGTTCACCTAGGCAGAGGAAATTTACTCCATTGTTGCGGAATGGTTCCGCCTTCTGAACTCCATCCAATCTGTTCGCACTAAATTTAGTTAATCTGAAACTGTTGAACTCTGCCAGATTAGGTAATTTGGTCCGGTAATGTGCAAATGGTGTAAAACCATATTAAACGATTTTTGTTTTTGATTTTTAATATTCAATCAAGTGGCGCAAATAAACTAATAGGACACAAAATGAAGAATAGTAGTGTTTTAGTTTTTTTTGTTCCTTTTGGTAATCCGTAAGTGTTAAATCTTTAATAATAATATTGTTAGATTGTAAACTCGTTTATCTTTCCCATTTCTCTTTTGTTAAAATTGTACTAAGTCTTGTAATTTATTGTATTATGTTAGGTTTATATTTATTTAATCTTTCAGATATTTAATATTGTTCTTTTGTTTGCTATCGTGTCGTGTAGTTCAGTGTTGGTGTACGTACTTTCTGTTCTAAACATATATTTTACATGATTTTACTTACACTTTAATCGTCTATTGTTTGTCTTTGAAATAAATTATTAATCATTTCTGTGTACATTATTTACAAAGGAAAAATATTTATCTAAAAAAAAAACACGAGTCGACCACACTTTGCTGCCGTTAATTTTTAACATTATCATTATTTTTTGTTATCTTTCTTCTCTAGTCTTGTGTTCAAATAACACAAATATTCGTTTTTGTTTTTATTTGATTTTGTTTGTAAGTGCATCTCCTCTTTCTGCAGTAGTAAATCTTACTTCAAAATAACCTTCATCACTTAATGTGTGTGCTTATTATTATATATACATATGTATATATGCATCTATGTATGTATATAATAATTCTTATAAATATCTTTGTGTCACATCTGTGGGTTTTCTTGAAAATCCACACAACATTATTATGCTACTCGGTAAAGGGTTTTTTTCTTGTAGAAGTTAAGTTCTTAATGTTACATATCTCTTCTTTTTATTTTAAACTATAAATACAATATTTTAGACTTACAATTTAATGTGCGAAATTGAATCGTGAAACGGTCCGATGACATAACCAGTGAAACATGCGTCGTATTCTTGTACTGAGCCATGAACATATGCCGCCAGCGCGTCGTATTATGGATCCCCAATGTTTCAGATGATCCGTGTTGAAAGTGAGTTAAGGAATTGTTTTATTGGATAGTTTGTCTATCATTGTTGCGGATGGAATTTAATCACAGTAAAATTTTGGAAAAATCTAAAAAAAAATTTTTAGCGTAAAAGGTGCTTTAGAGTCTTAAAAATAATATACCAAAAGATGGAATGCACCAAAGATGTCTAAATGCCCAAATTTTCCATTCTGCGGCAACGCTCCTCAGTTATGCTCCGAGCAGCTTTTATGATCCCGGCGCACGCTGTAATTTATGAGTACGGGAGCCGGTATAACGGCAGCCGATGGAGACAGAACTGCCCTCCGAAAAGTTTATAGTATTTAAGAATGTCTATAGGGGTCACTATATATAATATACATTCAAAGAACACCTGTGTGGCGTCAGTAAACCGAATGTCGATCGTTGAAATGGACGCTTTTTCGCTTCGTGTATACATTTTACAATATTCAAATAATAGTGATAAATGAAACCGGAATATAGAGGGCTACGCCCGCAATCCGAGGGTTTTGTAGCAAGCGCTTATTTTGGTATATAAATATCGGCTCCTTGCTCTTCTTGATATCACTCAGATGGATAGAAAAAACGTAATTAAAATGTCTTACCCACTTACATTTTACATGCCAATTCATATTACATGATTGTAACGAAGCTTAGAATATATTATTGCCTAAGGTGCTGGTTATCGTTGGCCATCAGTACTTTTGACCTCGAACGTGTTTAAGGCGTGCAAGGGTGTGCTAACTGTAACTATACAAATAAACTATTATTGACCTATTCTGAGAAGATATACAAATTCCACTATTTTCCATTTTATATGTTTTTCGAAACCCACTTCCTGTAAGTTTTCATAATTCTAAGTATAACGGTCTCAAAATGCAGGCAAGGGGGGGGGGGGGGTCAAATTACGAACTAATATTTTCTCCTCCCCCACAGTTCCCCTTTCTATAAATTTCGAGAAAATGCGAAAAAATGGAAAGTACTCATCATTACCTTTCTCACGACACCTCATTTGCTTATATCAGTCGATAAAAAAATTTGACCTTAATTTCGCCTCTATGTGGACCCCCCCCCCCCTTCCACCCGGTAAAGTTGGCCAATTAAGATACAGCGCCCCCAACCAATCTTTACCCTTTAAAAAATGATTAATTAAATAACTGCAATTCGCACTACGAAAAACAACATGAAAGTAGTACTCACACCTATGAGGCCGGTAGGTGTATTTTGTGTGTGGATAGTGTCAAAATGCCGAACTTTAAATGAATGAACTATTATTAAATATTATGTGATTATAATGAAACTTAGAGATATTATTGCCTATGATGTTGGTTGTTATTGGCCATCAATATTTTTGACCTCGGGTACGCGTAAGGGGTGCAGGGTTGTGCTAACTGAAACTATAGAAATGTACTATTATTAACCGTTTCAGATGAAATTTCAAAATTCTAAAAATCTAGGTTTTCTACACTAGTCAAATGGCGCTTTTCTGTAAATTTTCATATTTCTAAGTATAACGGTCTCGAAATGCAAGGGGGGGGGGGGACAAACTCGGATGACATATTTTCCCCTCTCCCTCTTTTCCCGTTTCTTCAAATTTGAAAAAAAATTCAAAAATGGAATGTACTCGACGGTACCTTTCTTATGATACCCCACTTGCCTGTACTAAACGAAAAAAAAATTTCGACCTTCATTTCCCCTCTATGGGGACCTCCCCTTAAAGTTGACCTATTACGACAATTCGCTTTCTCCGGCGAATTATAGTAATTCTACACATTCGTACCAAATTTCATGTATGTAGCTTCAGCCGTTCCTGAGATATTCCATGGACAGACGGACAGACAGACATTTGACCGATTTCATAAGGGTTTTGTTTTACTACAAAACCCTAAAAAGCAGTGATTATTGAAAACTATGAGTGACATAAAGAAGAGCCGTGAAAGGAAAGGTGTAAAAGGTGATAATTCGCACGAAAAAAAACCGAAAATGAAAAACAAACGACCGTTGAATCGCCATGAGATAGAAAAGCCGGAGGATTTGGACGTCAGTGCATCGGCAAAGAAATTAAAACAGCGAGATATTACAGACGTTGAAGTAGATCCTACATTTGGCTATAATATCGTAAATTTTGTAGCGGTTTTTGCAGTCATTTCCAATGTCGTCGTATGTAAAGTGTGTCATTCTTCAGTGAGTTTCACGGAAAGCAGTAAACGAGGATTAGGATTTAAAATTGTTGTATCCTGTGAGAAATGTAATAAAACAGAAATACCGAGTTGCCCATATATCAACAATGCCTATGAAATTAATCGCAGAATTGTTCTTGCCATGCGATTACTTGGTGTTGGTTTGCAAGGCATAAGAAAATTTTGTGCATTTATGGAACTGCCCCGCCCGGTCTACCAATCGGTTTATGATACGATCATTCAAACCATTTCCAGTGCAACAGAAATCGTTTCCAAGAGTAGCCTGTCAAATGCAGTGGAAGAAGAAAAGAGAATTTCTGTCGAGAAAGGAGAAAAAAACGGAATCACGGTATCGGGCGACGGATCATGGCAAAAACGTGGCTTTTCATCTCTGTATGGTTTCGTTTCACTTATCGGTTGGCACACTGGGAAAATTATCGATGTCTTAGTGAAATCCAAATACTGCAAATCGTGCGAATACTGGGAAAAAAAGAAAGACACCGAAGAATACAGGGAATGGGCAGAAAATCACGCGAACAAATGCAAAGCAAACCACGAAGGATCAGCTGGAAAAATGGAGGTGGATGCAGCTATTGAACTGTTTCAACGCTCTGAAAAATTGCATGATGTGAGGTATGTGAGTTATGTCGGCGATGGAGACTCCAAAACCTTCAAAGGTCTCACAGATGCTAAACCGTACGGAAACGTGACGATAACAAAAAAAGAATGCGTAGATCACGTACAAAAACGCATGGGTACGCACCTCCGTAATTTGAAGAAACGCACAAAAGGCTTGGGAGGAAAAGGGAAACTGACAGGCAAGCTGATTGACGAACTGTCAATATATTTCGGAGTAGCTATTCGTAGAAATTGCGAATCAGTCGAACAAATGAAGAAAGCTGTATGGGCCACATTGCTTCACAAAATATCTACGGATGACCATCCGCAACACGACGATTGCCCGACTGGAGAAAATTCATGGTGCTCGTGGCAAAGGGCGAAATCTTCGGACAATTTGGACACTTATACGCACAAATCACCAATGTCTAATGAAGTTTATGAAGCTATTAAGCCAGTTTATGAACAACTCACTACGGATGATCTTCTCACTCGCTGCATCGGGGGTTTCACTCAAAACAGCAATGAGAGCTTCAACTCTACAGTGTGGGCGATGGCTCCAAAAACTATGAATTCCGGCAAACCAATCCTCGACATTGCTACAGACATCGCTTCGTGTGTTTTTAATGACGGATTAATATCGATTTTACGTATAATCCAGGTCATGGACATGAAAATTGGCTTCAAAAGTCACCAACTATGAATGGACGTGGATGAGAAACGCATACAGAAGGCGGAACAATCACTGAGTATCGGCGTAAAACAGGCCCGCATCGCTTTGAAAGCAATTCGGAAGGACCAAAAAGAGGAGGAGATAGATTTTGAAGGCCAGTTGTATGGTGCAGGCATCGCAGATTAGAGGTGTGTAAGAATATTATATGATTTTACAGTACTTGAAACTTTAAACGCGTTTTTCTCAAAACCACTTTTTTTGAAATGGGCGGACACATAACTCGGGCAAATTTTTACCGATCGATTTGACATTTTGACAGTATATTCCAAAAGCTTTTCCCTATCGAGCCACGTAGGATTTTTTTTATATTACTTGGTTTTTTTTTATCAACAATTTTATGACGTTTTTTTTTTTTGTAAAATTATCAACTTATTCTTAAAACGTGCACCATTTCGTGAAAAATCAATATATCGAAAAAATCCTACGTGGCGAAACTAAAAAACTTTGATTATTTGTTCTAGGTCATAAGTTACGGAGTCAACATGTCCGCCCATGGACCCCCTTCCAAAAATAGGCGCCTTGGGAAAAGTGCTGTACATCCGCCATTTTGTTTCAAAAAATGTTGAAAAAATTATTTTTTTGTAGTTTTTTAATAGTACTATAAAACCTACTATACAAATTTTCGATTGATCATTTCATTGAGACAAAAAAAAATCCCGAAAATATGCCTCCTTATTCGTGCTCTACTGTGATGTCCCCCCTTAAGGAGTACAAGCGAGCCACCATTTTGCTAACTCTGCACAAGTACACGATGTCTATATTTCAGAGGCCCGTGGGCCGCGTGCGCCCGTTGATACGTTTTAAATTGTAAGTTATAGTATTCGCAAAACGTGATAATTCTGTAACCGCACACAAGTGCACACTTGTAGGTTTTAAAGATAATGTGAAGTCCATAACAGACCTAGAGGAAAAAACCGAAGGATTTACTCACAATTTTAATACATAACCCTAAACAGCACTTGATTGGTTACACAAGGAATAGCTAGTCTGTCTACCGGTGCCTGTTGTTAAAAAAAAATAATTTGCTTGATGTTCGGTCTTTGCATAGTAGTAGGCTATAGTCCACTCATAAAGGAATAAAATAGATGGCAGACCATTTGGGTATTTCTAAAACGGTGGCAGACGTCATCAAAAGTACCAAACAATGGGTGCTTTTGATTCGAATGCCATTCGGCGCCGTGAGAATTTTTTTCAATAGTTGGCAACACAGTTCCCCGGAGTGACGGGTTTAGAATATGCACACCTAGGTGAGTCCTACCTTGATCGTACGAGGCGACTAATAGGACCGATCACGTGCAGACAACAACAACACCTCTAGATGAGCCTGCGGCACTGTCCAACATCTTTAGGACCTCCCACAGGTCAGTGTGTATGAGTGGGTTGCCAGGTCTGGAGACCACCGCCGGATGTAAAAGGAAAGTCCATACAAATTTGTTTTCCACACACTAGTGCCATCCAACTCTACCTTTTTCCAGATAGGTGTAAAAGAACGGATGTAAGGCCTTATGGTACAACACGCTAGAAGCACTACCCCGCTGGGCACTGCTTCTGATGCTCAGTTGAGTGATCCCAGGGCGAACATTGTTCGTGCCAGAGCACGACGGTTTCCGGGGGCGAGCGCTATGAGGCAGTCCAATTACACTATAGAGAAACTGAGGGTTGCAAGTTGGAATGTCGAATCCATGACGGGAAAGAGCGGAGAACTGGAGGACGTCATGAAGCGGAGAAGGATTGACATTATGGGCGTGCAAGAGACCAAGTGGCGAAATGACCAAGTCGACCGAGCTCGTTTTTTGACGAATTGCAAAAAGTACAAATTGTACTAAAATATTATGGAAACTCGAATGATAGAAATGGGGTTGGCGTTATTCTGGCATCGGCTTTACTTGGCAGCATTGTGAGTATCTCGAAGATAAGCGATGATGAGTATCAAATTGGTTTTCTGCGGAAGGGTGTGGAACGTCATAAGTGCCTACGCTCCCCAAGTGGGTTTGCAGCAAAGCGAAAAAGAGGCATTTTGGAGCGACGTCAACACACTGCTTCAAAGTATACCAGATACCGAGCTGTTTTTTTTCCGTAGGGGATTTCAATGGCCATGTGGGAGAATCGAACTGCGATTACGAGGATTGCCATGGTGTAAAGGGTAGCCAATCTACAGCCAGAAATGATGAAGGTGAGGCTATCCTGACTATGTGCAGATCACACGGTCTGGTCATCCTCAACACATGGTTTATCAAGAACCAAAGGCACCTGATCACATATAGCAGTGGAGCTCATGCGACGCAGATAGACTATCATCTGTGCCTAAATTTCATGAGGCGTTGGGTGAAACACTGCAAAGTGATCTTGGGTGAATCTGCGGTCACCCAGCACCGGTTGCTCCTGACAAAATTTATTTTGAAAGGAGGAATAAGACCGCAAGCAATCCCCAAGCCAGTCGAGAAAATCAAGTGGCATAATCTCAACAACGAACGTTGAAGGAGTGGCTTCAATACAACACCAACTGCGACGAGCAAAATCCAACTCAAATGTGGAATGCTTTGGATGAAATGTTAGTAGGTGAGGCTGAAAAGACACTGGGAGTTTCGAAAGGCCCACTCCACACGAACAAGGAGACGTGGTGATGGAATAACGAAACTAAAGAAGCAGTGCAGACCAAATCGAATGCATTCAAGGCTTGGACAACATGCAAGACAAGCAGTGAAGCCGAGAAGGTTAAACTTCGGGAGAAATATGATAAATGCCGGAGGGAAGTAAAGCGAAAGGTGGCTCAAGCAAAGGCGATTGCAGCCGAGAAGTTCTATCAGGAACTAGAAGAGCTGACTGTGGATAAGAGATGGCTATTGCAAGAGAAACCTAAAGACAATGCCAGGATTTATAAGGTCGCAGCCCAAAGGAGAAGAAACGCTCGAAGACACAGCGATCTGTAGTAGAATGCGTGAGTACTTTGACGGACTTTTGAAGGAAGAATTTTCGCGAGAAGCTTTTCAAGATGTGGAGCCAAACACCACTGATATGTCTGATTTTTCAGTGGAAGGCAATGATGCAGATGAAACGCGGAAAGGCAGTTTGACTGGACAAAATACCCTTGGAATTTTAGTTGAAGATGGCTCACTGTTCTTTTCAACAAAATTAAAAGAGGGCAACCGACGCCTGACGCTTTCAGAAAAAGCTTCCTTCTCCCGTTTTATAAGAACAAGGGTGACGCACGCAAGCTCAACAACAATCAAGTTAACATCTCACACATTAAAGACTTACGAGCGAGTTGTCTGCAATCGATTGAAAGAGACTGTACGGTTGGGTGACAATCAATGCGGCTTTGTGGAGGGTCGGTCCACAATCGATGCTATTCAGTGCATATGCGTTACGATGGAAAAGCATCGTGATGCACGGACGGACTTCCACGTAATTCCCGATATCTTTTTCTTCAGTCACTAAAGCCATGGAAATGCCAAAATCATTAAGTCTCCATGGCCTTAGCGACCGGAGAAAATGATATCCGGAATAACGCAACAATCTTTAAAATCATCTTCACCACATACAACATTGAACTACCGTTCGTGCGAGGCAAAAACGTAGCCCATTCGTTTGGGTTTCGCCTATAATTCTCTACAGGAATTATTGCATCTCATTCGGAAATAATTACCCTCTACTCTACTCATCTACAACATGAGGAAGATTGAAGAATGCTTCATTGTAAGCGAGCTTTACATATATTCACCTACAGGAGGTAAATAGAGCCGACTACCTATCTATTTTCGACACAAAATATTGATAGTGTTCCGCGTGTTTTCTGCGGAGAATCCCGGAATCTTGGCTGATAGGGTAAGTGGTTCAAATTCATTTCTCCTCTGCTATAGATAATGAAGACTGATCAATTTCTGAGAAAACTGTAAGCGTCTATAGTTAGGTTAGATCAGGTTGCAAGGTTATTGTAACAGCACACTTAGACCTTAAAACCCCAGAAAAATACCACCAACAACACCAGTCCATAATCAGCCGGAATTACTCACGAAACGAAGGAGTTGTCCCACCTCCACGTCTGCAAGTTCCCCTCGATGGTTGCAAAAGCATTTACCAAGAGTCATTCGCATAGTAAATGAAAAATGCTTTCCTCCTCATCGTCTTCCCCACAGCTCCTGCAGTAATCGTTGAAACGAAACCGAAGCCTCCTAGCATGCTCACCGATAAGGCAGTAAGTATGTGACATGTTCCCAACGGACTATATCATCACCGAAGAAACCTTCGAGAGACACTTCGCAAGTGTGTTCCCAACAGTGACAATAACCAGGAAGTACGAGTGTAAAAGATTCACTGATAACTTAGAAATGGCTTGCGGTGTTAGCGCGGGAATAATGCGACTGAACTTTGAAGCACACGATATCCACCACAAGGAACATCGCCATCTTTATGGACAGCCAAGCTGCGATTAATGTGTTACTGTCAGCGTAAAAAAAATATAAATTTAAAGTTAAATTTGAAAAAGGATATAATAACGTCCAAGGTGGATGCCCGCCATTTATGTATAACACGTAGGTAAAGCCGTCTTTCCCCTTCCCTCGAATATTGTAATAATAAGGCAAAAATGAATGAAGGCAAAATCTGAAATATGAAAACAAAGAAAACATTAGGCAATTAATCGTGTTCGCAAAATCCACATTATCCATACTCACCTACGCTTCTCATAAAATAAAATGGCAGGTTGATTGGTTGTCAGCACATGTAAAAAAATTGCTTTAACCGAATGCCGTTCGGCCGTTGTCAAGTGATTAACAAGCGATTCCAGCAATAACGATCCAATTCCATTACGTCTATGTTTTCTATGAACACCTAATGATAAAATGTAGCCAACTTCGGCATTTTTACCCATAGAATCCGGTAAAATGCCCTTGTCCTTTTTGTTGTTGTTTTGTGTTTCAAGAACGAGGAGAGAAAGGAAAGTCGTTTTATTTATTTATTATTACGTTTTTTTTCGATCAATATCCGATGATAACGACGACCATGCCTACCTCTTTGTTTAGCTTTGAGTAGGGTTTAATTTCAGCAACAATTAATCCAATAATGGCTAAATTATAAACGGCGGCAAGAGCAAAAAATCGCGTACTTGATGTTATGTCTTCGTACCATGATAGCGGATAGTCGATTGGAAACCAGTCTTGACATAATGTACGAACCTAAATATTTGAAGGAACGATGAGATGAATAATAAATAGTTTAGGGCTTATGATAAGGCATTTGAAAATGATAATTTGCACACAGAATTAAATTTGTTCTGATGTGAAATATTGGGAGCAGCTCATATAAAGTTAGGATTCCCACCACTGTAAATATGTATATTGTAATGTTAGATAAATTTATTGCCGTGAAATTGTTTTTGAGCGGAGATTTAATTTCACATCACTTGCAATTACATCCTTCAAGTGATTAAAATCAATAAAGCTTCTACAGAATGTCCCTGTTTTTTTCTAGCCAGAGCATGGCATGTGCAGAGGAAGTGATGATTTGTTTCGTCCTCGTCTTCATGACAGCCTCGCAATAATCATTGTATAAAAGCCAGAGACTAGCTTGATCACCTATCGGGCAATGACTCATAACGATCCCAACGACCTTCCTGAGATCCTTCTGTTCATCATCAACGGAAGAGAAGAAGAAGGTTGTCCAAATCTATCTCGTAACAGGATGGCAGGTACTGCTACTTAGCCATCTGAGCATGACTCAGTGGGTTAGACAGGACTAGCTCGTTGCATGCTACTACAGGCAGCACAAAAGCACCCCATATCTATAATGCGAGCCACGGACGCACGTACTAATCGCCAGGATCGGTCAGGCATCAACCACTGATACGCGAACCGTATTCATACTAGTGATGTGTAACACATTAACGAGTCGCTCTTTTTGAACGACTCAACAGGATGAGCGAAAGATTCGGCACAACGACATAGCCTTCGAGTCGTTCAATTTATGAATGACTCACTGTAAAATTAATTCCCAAACTAGCCCATCGCATAAATATTATCCAACGCATAACCAATCCACGCTCATTTCTCAATACATATAATGTACTACAATACATTCATTCACTCACATCCCATCCCATTATCTATCTAAAAGCAAAACCACAATCATTTATCTAACAATCCACGCTCATTTCTCAATACATATAATGTACTACAATACATTCATTCACTCATATCCCATCCCAGTATCTATCTAAAAGCAAAACCACCATCATTAACTACCAAAGCAATCCCATCTAAATCCATTCATATTCATCTCTATGCAGTATGCAATGCACGCATTGTGTATACTTCTAAATATATACGCAACCACCCATGCTGACTGCAAATGCAAACATATCAAAAATAATTTACTTACGTCGCGTCCCACCGCACAGCCAAGTTTCTCCAAATACAGAAAACAATCCCAACATTCTAAAACAAAAGTATTCGTCTTACGTATCATCATCTCAAGCTCAACTTTAGATGAAACCAAACAAAAACCCATAGCGCCCACTTCCACTACAGCTACAGTGTAAAGCAGCGTTCTGACGGGGCCAATACATGACATCGTGGCACGCTTTCGATCTCATGCTTGTATCGAGCGTGGACTGGAAAGTGAACTGCTTTTGCCTTGGGTTGTGGACCGTTCACACGACCACTATTTAGTTTATCCCATAAATCATTCTGTTTCAAGCAATTACACCACTACTATACCCTAGTTTTAAATAAACTGTTTTGTGGCCATAACTTCTAAAATATAAGGAATTTCGCATTTTTGACACCATTTTGACCCCCCTTTAGATCCCCCATCCGGGCTGAGGAGCATCCATCCCCACTATTTGGATGCTCCTCAGCCCTCTCCCTCCCTATCCCCTTCTCCCTTCTCTATGTAAAATTCGTTCAAAAAGAGCGATACAAAATCGTACCGCACAATAAGATTCGTTCAACAAGAGCGACACGTTCAAAAAGAGCGACACGTTCAAAAAAAGCGACACGTTCAAAAAGAGCGGCACGTTCAAAAAGAGCGACACGTTCAAAAAAAGCGACACGTTCAAAAAGAGCGACACGTTCAAAAAGAGTCAAAAGAGTCAATTGTGCGGTTCGATTTTGTATCGCTCTTTTTGAACGAATCTTTTTGTGCGAGTTGATTTTGTATGCCCGCCCCAGATTGACTGCCCCGTTTTCATGGGGAATAGTGGTCCGATCGGGCTGGCTCGAACTAAAGGGTATTGGGGGGTCGCTAAGTCAGAATCTGGGGTCAAAAAAGAGAAAAAAAATTGGGGTCGCCCATCCGAGGCTGGCAGCCCCCTTTTCATGGGAAATAGTGGCCCGATCGGGCTGGCTCGAACTAAAGGGTATTGGGGGGTCGCTAAGTCCGAATCTGGGGTCGAAAAAGTGAAAAAAATTGGGGTCGCCCATCCTAGGCTGGCAGCCCCTTTTCATGGGAAATAGTGGTCCGATCGGGCTGGCTCGAACTAAAGGGTATTGGGGGGTCGCTAAGTCCGAATCTGGGGTCGAAAAAGTGAAAAAAATTGGGGTCGCCCATCCTAGGCTGGCAGCCCCTTTTCATGGGAAATAGTGGTCCGATCGGGCTGGCTCGAACTAAAGGGTATTGGGGGGTCGCTAAGTCCGAATCTGGGGTCAAAAAAGAGAAAAAAATTGGGGTCGCCCATCCTAGGCTGGCAGCCCCCTTTTCATGGGAAATAGTGGTCCGATCGGGCCGGCTCCAACTAAAGGGCATGGGGGGGGGGTCGCCAACTCCGAATCTGGGGTCAAAAAAGAGAAAAAAAAGTTGGGGTCGCACATCTACGACTTTTATTGAATATGTTATTACCCAAGTTTCAGACTCTTTGCATGACTCTTTTTGAACGACTCTTTTTGAACAACTCATTGGAAAGAGTCAGAGCTTATGTGCTGGCACAGTAAAAAGAGTCATTATGCCCATCACTAATTCATACAATTTATATTCGAGCAAAGTAGTCAGACAAGTCATTCACTACCGCCGCCATCTGCTCCGCATATGTGTATAGAGACAGCACGGCGACCCCCTTTTCTGTGCTTATATTGTAGTTGTTGTTCGGGTTGGCTTATGGGTTAGCAAGACGCCAACTCATAGCCAACCGAACAACAACTACAATATAGAGTCCGACCGACCGGTATTTCGATAGCCGATTTTTTCCACACCAAAGGACTGAAATTGCCTTCACCAGTACTCGAGTGCATTCGCCTCAACATCCCCACTCATATGATCCCATTTTGCCTAAAATGTCTTTTACTCCACACCAAAGGACTCCAAATGTCATCAACTAGTCTAGCGCATTCGTATCTTGACCAACAGTCATATGATAACCTCCTTACCTTGATACCTAGGCGTCACGTTATTGGCACTAATGTCCTTGATGTCATTGAAAGTTCGACAGTGTATGGTGACACTAAGACGCACGATGGAGTTGGGGCTGGAATTTACTAGGAGGGCTTTCCTCCTCATGATTACTGCAGAAGCTGTGAGAACGTGGACGAGGAGGAGAGCGTTATTCACCTTCTGTGCCACTGCAGAGCTGGCTTTAATACATTGTTTTCAGAGTAAGATATAGAGAGTTTCTACCACAACGGACCGAATTACAGTCTAAGTGTGTTGTGACTTATCGTGGCAGCCTCTGAACCTAACCTTCTGACACACACATGCAGAAGGACCAAAATATCACCGTATGGTACTTATAATAAAACTTATGGTAATAATAATAACGTTCCTGTGGCAGCCGGTTCTTGCCCTGCCCATTGAAGTCGTTGTAGTTTGACGATCTTTGAAACTTGCAGGTCATACAGTTCATACAACTCATGGTTGTACCGGATGCGTCATCCATCTCGATCGCAAACAGCCCCGCTGCAGAACCAAACAGGAATTCGGTTCCATGTAAACTCAACCGATAAGGAAAATAAAATTAAGATGCTTTCGTAACTTGCAGAATTTCGTGTGATTGGGCATGTGTCTGCATAATCTGTCGCCAGGCATGATGAGTATCGAGGATCAAATATCTTTCTGAAAATCCAAAAACGATAATAAATATGTATTACCTCTCCCAAATCATCGGGACAAAGAAATCTGAGCTGCACATCAGTTGTGGAGCACAATGGCACATGTTCACTTGGAGTAATTCTGTGTTCGTTCGGCGGTGATTTCACTTTAGGGTGCCTGCAAAGGGAAAACCAAAAGTTATAAATGTGTAATTGGGTTTAAATTGAAAAAAATTGAAATTCACTACGTTTAAATCGCAGGACTTAACTCGGGCTTAAGCCTGTCAAAATCCATATATTAACACTTAGTCCGAATTAAGTCATGTGGTCTATATGCGGTAATTGTTTAGTGGACACAATGGAAATGACCACAAGTTTCTTTTTTTTTTCTTCGGGGGAATATAATGAATATTTAGTTATGGAAATTTGTTCTATGCATCACTGCAGCCGATCAAGTTGTCCATACGAGAGGTTAAATAAATAAAACAAAAGCTTTGATGAAATGGACTTGTACATCGGTAAGTTAAATCACAACTCGGTGTGTCGAGAAACTTGATCTACTGGAATTGCTTGCACGCAGCACGGTGGACTATAATTCAAGAAAAATTATTAACTTGCCACTTTTCATACAGAATGCGACAATTAAAAGCTGTACAAATGCATGTATGTACATATTTGTTTATTCCGCACTCAGTTAATACACCTACACTTAACAGAAAGTGGGTTTCTCATCTGCGTTACCGAGCAGGGCAGAGTTAGACAAAAGCTAACAAGCGAACATCGTCTAAACTGCGAGCGAAATGCAGCACGATATTCGTATTTTATTACGATTTTACGATACCTACCGCTACTTTACGCGTACTATTAAATTTGCTTCCCTTGGACATTTTCGCAGAGAAGATGGCGGCAAATACGGGTGTGCGCCTCGAGAAACCGGCGAGTGGACCGCGTGAATCGTAGGTCACTCGGCAGTACTGAAAAACATGGACATTCCCGGAGTGACGGACTACATCATCTGGTTCGGTAATTGCTTTACAACCTGATTACATCGAGGAATGAGTGGTCAGAGAACGCTATTATGGGATCTGATCGTTCCTATGGCAGCCGGTTCTCCGTGCCGGAACGACCCGCTCATTACGAGAGGCGAAGAGCTGCCTTACCCCCCTCGACACAAGGGTCTCTTGACAGACCTATATAGGACGATTTGTGACACATCACCTGCACCTGTGTGGACGGAGAACCTCAAAGACACTAGTTGGAGGAAATGCTGCTCTTCGCACTGTGACGGGCTGTCATCTGATGTCCTCCCAGGATCACCTTCACCAGGAAACCAACATGCTACCAGCAGAACAATATAATCTCCTGCTGTCCAAGCAATATCTTGTCGGGTGCTATCGCAACGGACATCCTAACCATCATCCCATGGATAAAACTCCCCCACCCAGAAACATACGAAGTAACCTAAGACACCTTAAGAGGGAGGTCCAAAGGTTCAAGAGGGTGCCGTTCGATAACGAAGCTTACAAAACTGCTATTGCATCGATACACACTGAGGACGCACGACGATCGATCCAAGAATTTCGCTCCAACCCTATACTCCAGTCCCGTCCACCAAACATACCTTCTAACGAAATTACGCTGCCAAAGCGTACTAGGACCACCCTAGCTCAGCTCCGATATGGCTGGTGCTCGAGACTAAACTCATACCTGTGTCGAATCGATCGTAACATCAACAACACATGCACCGCTTGCAATGGCACTCCACGTGACGTCGGGCATCTGTTTGAATGCACAGAGGTCCCCACAAATTTAACACCAATTTCATTGTGGGGAAACCCCCATCGAGGTCGCATTCTTCCTTGGCCTCTTCCTCTTCCTTGACGCCGTACAATGAACCCTAAATGTCGCTACAACAAAAACAACATGGGATCTGATGTTATTAGCCTTTTTACTGACGGCTCTAAGACTGAAGAAGGGGTTGGGGCTGGCGCTGGGGTATATTCGGAGAAGTTTAATATAATATTAGTTTGTCGATCCGACTTCCGGAATACAGTAGCATTTTCAGGAGGAGGTAGCAGTAATTTCCAAGGAGCTAGTCTGGCTTGCCGCATAATGTTATATCTACTAGGAATATTCTAATCTACATGGATAGGCAACCGGCAATTAAGTCGCTTAGTTATATCCTGGGTACATCAAAGACGGCACTGGACTGTAATAACTCTCTCATAGTAATGGGAAGTTTTTTCAATATGTCCCTGTCTTGGATACCGGGCTACAGTGGTATAGTTGAGAGTTGTAAAGCTGATGAACTGGCTCGGGTGGGTACGACAAACAAAATCAGGGAGTGTTGGCGTAGAACAGGGATGCCTCCAGTAACATGTAAATTGGTTAACTAGAATGTGGCGTATGATAGAGCCAGCGCCAGATGAAGTAGTAGATCTACACGTCATCAACTAGGCGAATGTGGCCTGGGTTGAATCCCTGCCGAGCCTACGGGATGCTGATGCTGAGCAGAAGGCATTTGAAGAATGTGGTGGGGCTTATCACTGGACACTGCTTAATTGGGAGCATGCTAGAAGACTTCGACTCCCGTACAATGATTACTGTAGGAGCTGCGGGAACGAGGAGGAGGTACAAAGCTGCCATCACCTTCTGTGCACTTGTCCTGCTTTGACGGAACGTAGAAGGGGCATCCTTGAGTCCTATTTTTTTGTCGATCTGGACGACTTAAAGAAAGTTAGTGTCGGTCGACTTCACCGTTTCATTGCCAGCTCTGGCTGGTTTAACTAATGAGATAGGCTCAGGTATGCTAAATCTAGGGGGTATTACAACGGACCCAGTGGTAGTCTATGGCAGCCTACCTAACCTAGCATTTTATTAGCCCTAAACAATCCACCTGAATTTATTCTTTCAAAGCCGTTTTACAGTGCGCAATTAGGTCATTTGATGCGCTATATTCACCCCCTGTAGAAACAAATAATATAGTGTGCATAATAAGGTGAAATGGTGGTCGATGTTACGACCCGTCCCACTGTTTGTATCGATTCTTTATTCAATCAATGCACTGTTTTCTATCGCAGCTGAGTCAACTGAAAAAGCAATTCACCAACAGGCTCAAACTGCCGTCCTGTGGAATAAGTCGGCTCTCTTCTCTCCTCCTATAAACGGTTGAGATGATTTTAAAATATCTAGAAAAGCATAGTGCTGGTCAGGGAACCAAAATTATACTTGGAGCATAATAATTGTTGAACTATGACAAGAATAAATCATCCAAATCGATAACAACGACTCCACCAACTCGTTTTATATCTTTAATTGACCAGATAACGACCCTACCATAGTTCTCACACGAACTATATGAGTGCACAATACTTTAATTTGATTTAACTCAATTCACATTTGTTGTAATTGACGTCTCCAGTTGAATACGTTAGCGTTGCCATCACATGCAATCAGAGGACAAGCATCAAAAGCGTATTTTTCGGTTTTGTTAGCTACGCTTCGGAAGATTTCATTGGGTAATTGTATTTAATAACATTAATAATAAAAGCGTTTACAGATACGAGAGAATAATTTGTGTATTACTCCTGCATTAAAGACAGTGTGATATAACAATTGCATTTAGTGTTATTGTTGGTACAACAGCTATACACAGATGTGTTCAGTTTTTGATGATTTTAATGCAAAAAAAAAATTGTTTTATTATTATTAAACAAGTAGTCCGGATGGCGCAACGGTTAGCACGTTCGCCTTCAACGCACTGGGCCCCGGTTCGATTCCGGGGATTTACGTGTCGGACTATGAGCCCACTCAGCTGTTAAATGAGTACCCATTATGGGGTAAATAACTCGGTTGAGCGTGTTGCTGATCACATACCTCTGCACAAAAAACCGTCACGATCTAGAAAATGAGATGATGCTAACTCATCTCGAGGCCATGGTTCAAATTGGACTGTTGCGCCAGTTATTTATTTTATTATTAAACAAGAGCGAATTATTTTTATTGTTGGCGCAACAGAGGTGAGGTTAAGCTCTCCACAAACCAGCGAGGTACGCGGTAGCGGTACGGTACAGCGGTACAAATTTACATGGCGGTATATGCGAGCTCTCACTGCATACGCTGTATAGGTATACTGCGGCGAAGCTGGAGTATTGCAGCGATACACTTTTGTGTACCACGGCAAAGCTGCGCTACTGGACTTTTGTATTGCAGCCGGCACTATTGATCGCGATGTACCGGTACTGCAGCCGGCACTATACCTATAGATGGTACCGTGCTCGTAATGCGGTGGTTTAAATGGGCACGCGGTATGCTGCTACCGCTGAGTACCGCGTATCGCTACCGGGTACTGCGCTGGTTTGGGGAGACCTTTAAATAGAGGGATAAACTCGTTTCTATTCCCGCAAGTTTCGATGACCTACCGAAAAACGATTTCGGGCCACCGGGCGCCCTCGTTAAATCTTTTCATGGGGCTGATACGCAAAGTTGATGGTTCCATGACAGAAACAGTGGAAGAAACGTTGCAGGCCCTGATGGAGGTACATTTTCCTGAAAGTTTAAGTCAGACCAACCATGGCCTCAAACTAACATGGGAGCTGGTGGGGTAAGTCAACAAGAAGCTGAGAGGATAATAACTCCAAATGGAGTCAAAAGTGCTATAAACTCTTTTGCTCCATTTAAAACGGCTGGAATGGACGGAATATTCCCGGCACTATTACAGTGGGGCATGAGCGCTCTACTAGATAGGATCCGGAATATATTCGTCGCCTGTCTTTCAGCAGGCTACATCCCGAAGGCATGGAGTGAGGCTAAAGTGGTCTTCCTGCCTAAACCGGGAAAGAAAGACTATACAGACGCAAAGTCCTTCAGGCCGGTTAGCCTTACATCATTCCTGTTGAAAACAATGGAAAAGGTGTTGGTGGACTACCTGGAGAACACCACGCTAATGTATAGTCCTCTGAGTAGGTGCCAACATGCTTATAGAGCAGGCAGATCTACGGAAACCGCTCTACATGAACTTGTTAGAGTTGCAGAGAGAGAGATTAACAATGGCGGGATCGCTATGTCTACTTTTATGGATATAGAGGGTGCTTTTGATAAAATCTCCTTTACCAAACTAAGGAACGCCCTGATTGAGCGGGGGGTTGATTACATTATAATTAAGTGGATCGACTCTATGCTTAAGCAGAGGGCGGTAAATCTTAGCAGTGGATGTGACAGAATACGGGGTAAGGTAGTCCGAGGATGCCCACAAGGAGGTGTTCTTTCGCCTCTACTGTGGAACATCACCGTGGACAGTCTTCTCTGGAAGCTGGACTCGATGGGCGTACACACTGTAGGATACGCCGATGACTTGGCACTCACGGTCAGTGGAAAGTTCATGGACACAATTCTAGGTTGCATGGGACAAGCTCTCACAGTAACCGAAGAATGGTGTAATGAGCAAGAGCTAACCATAAACGCTAGTAAATCAAACACTATGATTTTTACTCGTAAGAGGAAAGACATAGAGATAACTCCCTTACGGCTTTTTGGTTCGGAAATCAAGGTGTCCAAGGAAGTGAAGCATCTAGGAGTAACCTTAGATGCGAAACTAACTTGGAATGTTCACGTTGATGAAAAGATCCAAAAAGCGAAAAGGATTTTGCATCAATGTAAGAGAGTGTGTGCTCGTAGGTGGGGAATTTCACCTAAAGCGACACACTGGATTTACACAATGATGGTAAGACCTATTCTAGCCTACGCATCAGTGGTATGGTGGCCAAAAGCCATGCAGAATACCACAACGCAGAAGCTAGATGGGGTACAAAGGATAGCTTGCGTAAGCATATGTGGTGCAATGCGCACCACACCAACGCGAGCAATGGAGGCATTGTTGGGACTGCCGCCGTTGGACTTATTTATAAAGAAAACGGCGGCGCTTTCGGCAATACGCATGGAAAGGGATGCCATGTGGCATCGCTTTGGAACTAGCAGCGGTCATAAGAGCATCCTAGACATTATTCATGATGAGGTCAGGGAGACTCTAATGCCGGTAGAAGGCATGAGTAGACGTAGGGTAGTTGAAAGACTACACAAGACTCACATTGCAGATGGAAACATACATAATGAGTGTATGTACAATGACATCAGCATTTTACTGATGGCTCTTTAATGGACGGTAAAGCGGGGGCGGGGGTTTACTCTGAAGAGCTAAACCTAGCATGTGCGCTTAGTCTAGGAGAGTATGTGTCCGTATACCAGGCAGAGATGCTTGGCTTGTTGCATGCGTTGGACCACTTGCTTGAAGGTCAGGTGCGGGGGAAGAAAATCCTTATTGCACTGGACAACCAATCGGTGATCAGACGCATGCAGCAGACGAACATAAACTCTAAACTGGTACTAGAGTGTGTCCGGAAGCTCAACACGTGTGCCTCAGAAAATGAGGTTACGCTGATGTGGGTAAAAGGACGCATAGGTACAACAGGAAATGAGGCGGCGGATGCCCTAGCAAAACAGGGATCTGCGGCAACTTTCATTGGCCCAGAACCCAGAGTTGCTCTGGGGAACGGCATGATTGGAGCGAAGGTTGGGAAGTGGATGGACTCCATGCATCAACAAAGATGGCAGGAGCTAGTCACTTGCAAACAAGCTCGGAATGCAATGACCAGCCCTTTAGGCAGGGAAGCGAGAAAGGTACTTAGTTATAAACGGAGTACCCTAAGCTGGATAACTGCCTTGGTCACAGGGCATGGTAATTTTAAGGCTCATCTGGCCAAGATGAAAATCGGGGAAGATGACGTTTGCAGGCTATGCCTGGAGGAGGCCGAGACGGCAGCACACATTGTGTGCGAATGTCCAGCACTGGCTAGCACGAGGTTGAGGATCACAGGCAGGCACACGATAAGTGTAGAACCATGAGTGAACTCAGCTTCAAACAAATGCTAGTAATAACACGGGACTCAGTGATGAAGAAAGAGGTCGACAATTATCAGTCGACATCTGGAAGTCACTGATGACCGGGAGGGGGCGAAAAGGGACCCAAACGTTAGTGGTCTGCTTCGGCTATCCCCCAGAGTATATAATAATAATAATAAATCTTTTCAGAAAAGTGGCAACCTTTTAGTTTCCGGGGCCCCGGCTGGGGGAATCACTTTTCACTCGGATTTTTGTCACTTTTCACTCGCGTCACTCTAAAAGTCAAGAATTTGCAAAAAAAAAATTTTTTTTAAATTTTTATTTTTAATTTTTGTTTTGTTTTTTTTTTTTTTTTAATTTTTTTTTTTCATAATTTATACTGAGTGTTTGGAATATTGGAGGCATGGAAAATTGAAATATTCGCAAATCCCCTTGCGTGGGCTCCGCTCGCTACGCTCGCTCCGCGCTTAAGGGATCGCAACCCTCAATATCGCACAAACATGAACGCTCGCTTCGCTCGCTCTGCGTGCAACAGCGTTTTGATCAGTTTTAAACACACCAAACACTCAGTATAAATCATTACAACAAGAAAATAAGGAAAAAAATTAAAAAATTAAGATTAAAAAAAAAAAAAAAAATTAAAAAATTTTTTTTTTTTTTTTTGCAAATTTGAGAGTCTTAGGGTGACGCGAGTGATAAGTGACAAAAAATCCGAGTGAAAAACGATTTTTTCACCCCGGGCCCCGGAAACTAAAAATACCCCTCGCCCTGCACAAATTTCAATCCGTTCCTGTCTAATGCCTCTTTTGGTCGCTTTTACCATCTTCCCTGCCACCTCTCTATTACTTGCCTGTGTATCTGTTCCTTTGACACAGAGCTGTCCACTTTATTAATGTCGAGCGTACCCTTCAAGTGTTCTGATATGTGCTGACTTTGATCTCCCCTCTGTAGACTGGTCTCCCTCCCATTATGGACTGCAAATTTCCTCTGCTAATCCTACTTCCCTTGCCTCGCCACATAGAGAATAAATATGGAGGAGCAATCCGCATATACTCAACACTAAACTATTTGAAGCAATTCCAGTCGTAAAAAGTAAACAGAGAGACACACGCCCTCCACTGCGCAACACCCGCGTAGTCTATATAAAAGCACAGGAAGCACGTAAGATGTCATCCCCTCTCCTACTTTTCCAATTGGAACAATAACATTCCAGTCTGTCTCTCTGCCGCGAAACACCCGCCCGGTCCATATAGAAGCAAAAGAGATGTCAAATTTCCATCCCCCTTCCTACTTCCTCACTTGTGCCGAATTGCTTCGTTTCTCTCGCTCTTTTTCATTTCCTCATATACTCTCTCTTCAAAGCCTCGCCATCTTTCCCTTTGCAACTTGTTGCGAATAAATACCGTGCATAATTGCAGTAATCGACTGCTTGATTTAATTCTGTGTAACCTTCCATCACATCGTGTTGGACTATGCTTTGCTCTAGGAGGATATGTGGCTTTTATTCCCCCCTCTCTTGTCCTATGTTTCAGCTTGGAGGAGGAGTGTAGTTAGCTCTCCGAAAATTACATCTTCGGGAGGGAGAGTTATGTTCCAGCTTGAGAAGGCTAGGGAAATATTTATCGACATTTCCCTAGCCTTCCCCAAGCTGAAACATAACTCTCCCTCCCGGAGATATAATTTTCGGAGAGCTAACTACACTCCTATGGCAGCTGAATTAGAGTTAGTTCCTTGGATTTCATTTTTTCGTGCCCTTAACTGTGAACAAGCCGTTAGTAAGTTCTACGAATTCCTTAATAACCTTATCTCCACCTGTATTCCCCTTTATCCTCATCAGAAAAGCTGATGCTCTGCTGCTAAAAAAAAGGCTCGCAAAAAATTAAAAAAAACACCGTACCCTTCAAATCTTTCGAATTACTCGTGTCTTCGTTCAAATGCGAAACGTGTTATGAACCATATTCTGGTAGTGCTGCTTCACCGACAGATCGAAGGCAGCACCTGATGAGTAATGGTCCGTCGGTGGTACGAAACCAGAGACCTAGGGTTTACACCCACACCCCGATGCAAGCGTGAGGGCATGTGAGCCGTCCGCCAACCACTTCATCCTTATCGCCTATTTTTTTTTTAATTGTCGACTTGTGAACGATGGTTTGCAGGATGTATGACCACCTACATGAGCTCCATTAACGAATTCATCAGACCGTAGCTGATGAAATACTTGATGGAAATCATTGACGAGCTCATCAAGCCGATGCTGAGAAATACTTGATGAAAGTCATTGACGAATTCATCAGGCCGTAGCTGATGAAATGCTTGATGAGAGTCGTTGATAAACTCATCAGCTAATTCGCTGATGACTTTTTACAATTTTTTATCGAAGCACTCATCGAGGGCTTTAATATTTGCTAGAAAAAAGAGAACTGTGGTAGCTCAATGGGTAGAGAGGTGATCTCATATTCGTGAAATCGAGTGTTCAAGTTTTGTCAAAGACATTTTTTTACCGGGGCACCTTTTCGACCTGATGAATTTCCTATAACCTTTATCAAGCATTACATTAGCCGCAGCTTGATCAAATTGGTCAATGATACTCATCAGCTATGGTCTGATGAACTCGTCAATGACTTTCATCAAGTAATCCTCGGCCACAGTTTGTTGAATATGTCAATGCTACTTATCCAGTATTTAATCAGCTACAGCTTCATGAATTGGTCAATGATACTGATCAAGTATTTCACCTGCTGCAGCCGAATGAGTTCATCAGTCCCACTCATGTAGCAGGTGTCATAGCTGACATGACTATGGTCTCACCATATACATGGAAAGTACAAAAGTGGCTTTAGTCTCACGACTGGAACAATGGTCATAATGGCATTCATCCAGGGCTGGATAATGAGCTCATTGATGTTTTCATCATGACATGGTTAGCCGGAAAAGTTCTCAAAGCGCTCGCTGGAAGCTCTCGGGGAATGGATAAAGAGACCCTGCTGGTAACGTATGAAGCCATTGGGAGATCGGTGGCCAATTACGCAACACCTACCTGGTCTCAGAACCTGAGCGACACACAATGGAAGCATATACAGTGCTCACAAAACGCTGCTTTACGCACAGTAAAAGGCTGTCACTTGATGTCATCACAGGATCACCTCTATCAAGAGACGCACATGCTCCCTATTAGAAGCCACAATACACTCATGGCGAAGCAATACTTAAGCTGTGTTTTGCTAGGCACACGATCGTCGCACATTATTTGCGATTAGTGATCAACCCATTGAGCACTATTTGTGTGTATCCTTTTGATCGTCGCCTGCGTTCGACACAGAGTGGTGCCTAGAAAAACCCACCTTTAAAGGTGTGAGCTGCATTGAACGATCCACTAAACCTTACGTTCCTGCGGCAGCCGGTTCTTCGTACCGGAACGACCCGTTTTTCAACGGCCAAGAGCTGCCAAACCCCCTCGATGCAAGAACTGCAGTATTTGAAGCATCGCTACGACAACAACAACCGTTGGACGATAATGGGGACTCTTTTATAGAGGGTATATGTAGAGGTCGATGCTTTACCCTTCCAACCCAAGAGTTCCCTTGGCAAACGATCAACATGGGCACCTCCCTAGCAAAGTAAAAATAGGGAGGTTTCACCTTATCTCATTGCTCTCGGATGAGTTTGTTGTGGACCCAACAGACAAACTCCCCCGACTCTTAGTTCCGAGTGGTGGAAGCTATTGTTCCGGATTAAGGCCAGTAGCCCCACCTCCTTAGCTCACTTCAATTCAAGCCATCACAAGAAGAATTGGCAAATGCAACAGGTTGACCCCTTCCTCGTCATACGCCCACGATTCTAACTAATCACCACAAAATGACTCTCGTTCCTTTCACCCATCAATCCGGAGCATATGGCAACGACTGCATCGGTCGGTCCCATTCATTGCGAAAGTGAAACTGAAACCGATCGCGCAATAAATGTTATTGCAACAGCCGCCGCCGCCACCCCGCGGAGTGGGAGTGTTCGTTTGCAACGATGACTTTCGAAAAGCCATTAACTTTGTTTATTTGCCACCAAAGCCCATTGTATTCGAAGCTCTCAATTAACGACCACCTATCACATAAATTACAACTGAAAATAGGACGCCTCGCCACAACGCACCAACAATAGAAAATTTCTGTTCTGCACTTCCGGTAGCGCGGAGACTGCCTCGAACGGTGCCTTGCTGGTTCGTTCTGCAAGCAGTCGACCGCAACAATTGGCTATTGTGCGTGATGTAATCGTAACTAGTAAATGCTAAGGCCTAGAATAGTAAATTGTAAAAGCTCTACCTCAGGCAGGACATGCAAAGCGAGCCGCCCGCTTGCTGGGCAGTTCTTGAATGGTCAGCGTGGCGCTGTACTGACTGGCAGCCACTACCTGACTCGCCGATTAATGGGACCAGCCGTGTCAGTGCTACTGTACCGGAAAGACACCCCATCCCCCAAGTACATAAATTGAACCAACGTATTGGTCGTCACTCACCAAGTAAAATGCGCCATCGGGCCAAGTGAAATTCCATTCGCTGCAGGGATCGGGAGAACCGCGCGATAATTCCTATCACATAATCACCACGCCAAACGCTCACGCTGACCACTTGCCATCACACGCTCGACACTTCACAATTGACATTTTCACACACGACACAAACGACCAGACAAGACTGCAAGAACCGAACGAAATTTCAATTGCATCCGATTCACCGAATTGACAGCCAATTGGCGACGAAGGGAGCAAATTTCAGCACGTTTGACAGCTTTGACAGCAAAGTCACAGCTGAGAAATTCCCAAGGGGAAGGTTTGTATTTGGCGGCACAGTTGGTACTTCTATCGCGGCGAATTGGAAATGTGAGCCTGCCCGCCACTTCAGTTTGAATTTGACTTTTAATTGGATGTTCTAAGCATAATAGAAGGCCTAAATTAATAAATGAAATTAAATGAATGAAGAATGTAATGTTGCTAATTCAATTGGTCTTGGTCTAGAGTGCAATCAAACTACCCTGGCTACAGCCATCACGAGAAATAATCAAGCAGAAATCGGCTTCCCACATTCCACATACCTTCCACTCCATGGAATACTGCGCATCGCTAATCAGCTGTTTGCCGTCAGTTCCTTATCAGTGATGCATTTAACTTGAGTAAACATACGTCTATCACGGCGTTCACTGGCAGCTGTTCGCCCCTTGCTATCTTCACTGTTCACTTCATTTTGCCAATACATCGGACCGTATCAGCACGCAGTGCCCTTAGACTTGTTTGTGATGACCTAGAAAGCAGTCGAGTCGGAGAAAATGTCGGATCTCAAGTTGTACAAGTTGTACATTCACCAGAAGAGTTTCAGCCGTAAGTAGACGATTGACCAAGCACTTTATGGCGCCACTCCACTAATTATCCTGCTTCTAATGTTTATTTAACAAATTGGTATTTATTGTTGTTTATTTTAGTCGAGGATCTCGTTCTCAATCCGAAAGAACACGCCAATGTGAAGAAGGGCGATGTTGTGGAGATTTATGACCCGGAGAGTGAGAGTTGCCGCCTCTTGCTACAGGTCACAAGTGCCTCGCTCAACGAAGAGTTGAAAGGGCGCGAAACAATTAGCGTGGATTCAAGTGTGGCGGCCACGTTCAATTTGAAAGCGTACAACGATGTTATAATGCGAGTCGTGAATCCGTCCACGGTGGCGTTGGATTCCGTCGAGTTGACGTTCAAAGATCAGTACATGGGACGATCGGAAATGTGGCGATTGAAGACGTTTTTGGTGAGTGTAGTTGAGGTCGTAGAAGGCGACAAAATGGGCACAAAATGCGTATGCCAGCAGCATGCATCGCCCTAAATCAGTTATAGGCTAACAAAACGACAACTGCGCCTCCTAGGAGGGGATATTTTTAGTTTCCGGGGCCCGGGGTGAAAAAATCGTTTTTCACTCGGATTTTTTGCCACTTACCACTCGCGTCACCCTATAACTCAAATTTGCAAAAAAAAAAAATTTATTTATTTTTTTTATTTTTTTTATTTTATTTTTAATCTTAATTTTTTAATTTTTTTCCTTATTTTCTTGTTCTAATGATTTATACTGAGTGTTTGGTGTGTTTAAAACTTATCAAAACGCTGTTGCACGCAGAGCGAGCGTTCATGTTTGTGCGATACTGAGGGTTGCGATCCCTTAAGCGCGGAGCGAGCGGAGCCCACGCAAGGGGATTTGCGAATATTTCAATTTTCCATGCCTCCAATATTCCAAACACTCAGCATAAATTATGAAAAGAAAAAAAAAAAAATAAAAAAAAAAAAACCTAAAACAAAAATTAAAAATAAAAATTAAACATTTTTTTTTTGCAAATTCTTGACTTTTAGAGTGACGCGAGTGAAAAGTGACAAAAACCCGAGTGAAAAGCTTAGAACATAGAGCCATGGAATGAGCTTGTATTGTATGTTTCTGGCTCCAACATTTGGCGAATAAGTCGACAGTCAGCCTACTCGGTTGTTGTTTGATATTGACATTTGTTGACTGTTCTGTCGAATTGTGCATGAATAAAAGTCCATTCTGCATAAGGAAGCGATTGGTGGTGGACGTAGTCCGGTCGTGATCGTCTTTTTTTTCACAGAGTATAGTGGTTGCATCGGATCGATCATCGTGGTCGGCCATTGTGGCGTTCCTTTTTGTGGAGTTCTTCTTAGTTGGTGAGATTATTCCATATTTGCATTCCAGGGTTGATTAGTTCCATCTTTAAACAAGTTGTAGTTTTGTTTTTTTTCTAGTTAATACTTGGTACATAGAACGAATAGTGGTTGAGTGGTTTTAGGTTAGGTGTTAGGATGGAAGAACCGGATCCCCCGGACACCCGGGGAGAAAGTAAAAAGAAGAAAAAGACTTCGGGTGGGCAAAGATCGAGGGATGTAACCCCCGTAAAAATGATTGGAATAATAGATTCAGTGGATAACACCATTGCATCTAAAAATAAAAACATGATTGACACGCACGTGGTTAGTGACGCCCAACATGCGGAAAAAGATACCGCTAAGTCATGTGACGACAATAACGGAACCAGTAACCGTACTAAGAGGACGTATAATTATCAAGAAGACTCAACTGAAAAAGAATTTGTCGTCATGATCCAAAATATCGAGGATAAGAGGATATCGGAAATGGTACTTAGCGATTTCCTGGATCACTGTCGTGTTAGGGGACTAGTAAATATCCAATACGCAAATTTCCGGTCGGCCAAAGTGACGTTCAATAATCCCAAAGATGCCAACACGATTTTATCTAATCCGACATTAACAACCAATGGATACAAGGCGTATATCCCTCAAAATTGTATCTCTTGTTATGGTATCATCCGAGACGTACCTAATTGCATATCCGAGGAAAACTTAATGGAAAAACTCCATGGTGCATGTCGCATCCTTAGCGTTTATCGGTTCAACAGAAAAGATAATGACGGAAACATCGTGCCAACTACGTCAATTAAGGTTGAGTTCGAATCGCTTAAACTTCCAAGTATCATATACTACGGTCATGCGCTCAAGAGGGTAGAATATTTCATCCCAAGAGTACGCTTATGCTACAATTGCGGCAGAATTGGACATGTAAGCAAATTCTGCAAAGCAAAGGCGAGGAAATGTTTGAAATGTGGATCAGATTTTGACACCTGTAATCAAACTTGCACCAATATTCTGTGTGTATTATGCGGATCTGAACAACATAACTTCTTCAACCCTGACTGCCCCAAGAGAAAACAAGAACAAAAAACGTTGGAAATCATGACGGTGTCTAATAAGTCAAGGAAAGAAGTACTCGAGGGAAACTATAGTAATTACTATAGTATATTAGGTTCTAAAAAATATGTGAGTGACTATCCGAGTGTAACAGAAGTCATGGCAAACAACAGGAAACAAGCACAAACTAATAATCGAAACCAGGACATTTTTAGAAACAGAGTTGAAGATGCCAATAAAGTCCAACTAGGAAAGAGGTCCTTTGCAACAGTAGCCAAAATGGACAAATATGAAAAAATAAGACAAGGACACGAGGACATCATCAGACCCGTAACAATACCTAATCAACTTGCCTTCATGTATCCAAACGGTAACAAAGAGATTAATAACAGTCTAACAAAGTCGTATAATACCAACGCGAATATGAATTACTATAATACCCCTCAACCAACGGAGCCTTGCGCGAGGTATAATCAGACACAATTAATAATAAATTTGGAAAATAAATGTAAGAATCTATTGGAGTTTATTGAAAATAACTGGGACCCTAATGACCCCAACATAAGGGCGTTCATTAGTAACTATTCTAAAGAAGCAAATATAGGCATTACGCAAAACGATAATCTAGATACAAACAGATTAAAAAGGCAGTGTACAAACCACAATGAAGTGTGTTCAATTGAACATACAGGGACTAGGAAATAAGAACAAAGACACATTTGAATCATTTTGCCATCAGCACAAAATTGACATAGCATTAATTCAAGAAACATTATTAAATCCTAATAAGTTTAAACCATATTTTAGCAACTATTATTCTTTTTTTAATGATAAAAGTGATGGTTACGGTGGAGTGGCCATCCTGATTGTAAAAAAAATTAGATGTAAGGCAATTGAATTACAGAATCCTTTGAATTTTATTGTCGTCGAAACGACAAATCTCCCAGAGAATTTTATTATTTTAAACGTTTATATACCCCCTTCGAGAAATAAGGAGGAAGAAAGGGTTTTTACAACAAACCTTACAGATTTATTCAGTAAAATTCGGAACTACAGTAACAAAAATCTTTTATGTGTGGGAGACTTCAACGCTCACAAATTGGACTGGGGCAGTAGATTTGATAATAATAGGGGTGTTGTCTTGGATAATTTAACGGCAGATTGTGGCCTCAACATCTGCAACAATGGTGCATCAACATTCATTACCAATAATGGGAGACCATCGGTATTGGATGTCACGTTTACTAACCGTACGGACCTTATTAAACACTGGCACACATTGAACGTGAGGATATTTGGTTCCAGGCACATCCCTATTGTTTTTCACATACATAATAGAACTCCCATTAAGAAAAAGAAAATCGTGAACTACTCTATCCTGAAAAACAATATGGAAAAGATCGAGTTTGAAAATGACATCAACAGCTTTAATAAAGCCATGAAACGCTCGATTAAGGAGGCTACTTTCTTTGTCGAGAAAAATTCGTATACCCCAAAAAAATGGTGGAACAACAACCTGAAAGCCTTATTTCTGGAGCTGAAACAAACATCTGCTAAATTTAAGCTGAATAATAATTTCGAAAATCTCTCAGCACTACAGGAGGCCAAGTACACTTGGAAGAGGGCGGTTAGAACAGAAAAAAGAAAAACCTGGAAGGAGACAATTAACCGTATGAACCTGTCCAAAGATCCTAAAGAGATGCATGAGTTGTTTAAGAACGTCCAACATACTTTCTTTTCTCAGAACGACTGTGGCACTTGGGTAACTGAGAGAAAGATAGAATTCTTAAACCTTTGTAAACCTAGTCGGCCATTGACTGCGTTAGATGACCACCATCAGGATAATGAACATGACAGCATTGAATTTGATATCTCGGATCTCTTGTGGGCACTACATAATAAGAGCAATAACTCAGCTCCCGGGGTTGATGGGATCTCATACAAACATATAAAAATGATGAATTCTGATGCCAAAAGTAAATTTTTAGAAATCCTAAACAATTACTGGGAATCCAAAACAATCCCGGCACTTTGGAAAATCATAAAAATTATTCCCATTCCCAAACCCAATAAAGATTTAAATCTTATTCAAAACTACCGCCCTATTTCATTACTGAGTGTCCCACTGAAACTAATCAACAAAATGGTGTTAAACAGACTAACTCAATTCATCAATGAACACCAAATATTATCAAAAAATGCATATGCTTTTAGGCCCAAAAAAGCCACCACACACTGTATTAATGACCTCATTAACACTGTTCAAATTAATAAAACCAATAAAATGGTCTCTGTGTGTGCTGTATTTGATATAAGCCGTGCATATGAGAATGTGGACCGATCCAAACTCGCCCAAACCATGAGTCGGCGAAACATTCCATCTGATATTACTAGTTGGTTGAACCAGTTTCTAAGGGAACGACTGTTGATCCTTGATGAAGTTCAGCTGGTGGTGGATAATGGACTGCCTCAGGGCAGTTGCCTTAGTCCAACGTTATTCAACTTATACACCAATGAAATTCATGAATTGTCAGACGAATTCAATATCATATACCAATTTGCTGATGATTTCTTATTGCTTTCTCGGGGGAAAAATACCCAGGAAGCCATAGATAACCTTGAATTATTTGCATCAAAGTTTATTAATACATTAACTAACCTTAAGCTTCCGATTAATTTTGAGAAATCTCAATTTTTTATTTTTTCCAAAGCTAATTGCTCACAACATAATATTTACGTTAATAATCAAACCATCACGAACTCTAACAAACTTAAATATCTTGGATTCTTTATATCTTGGAATCTATCCGTTCTTCCCCATTATCATGAAGTAATAAAGAAAAATAATTTTAATAAATTAACTTTTAATGTAATTAATAAACAAACTGAAGGTCTACATCCTAGCAAGGCGCTCACCTTGTTTAGGACCCACATTCGTCCCAAAATTGAGTATGCGAGAACAACTATGGCTAATATGAATAAAACAACTACCAACAAGGTAACATCCTACTTCAATCCATTTTTAAGGAAATGTCTAGGGGTCACCCCATCCACCCCGATAAATGCACTTTACGTGTTAGCCAATGAACTTCCGCCGACTCTTAGAGGGTTATGGCTCACGGCCAAAGAAATGGCAAAAAGAATTACATTCGAGCCAGAGTTTGTGGAATTATGGATTGAGAATGCGATCCTTGAAAATATTGAGTCTAGCTATGGGGAATGCTGGAGGATATTTGGCGATATTCTTAGAGACCTTCCACATCTTAAAAATAACACTCCTGCGAATAAAATACTCATCTTTAATAAGGATAAAAAAATTAATATTGTTAGTGATGAGGATTTATTAAATGACAACCTGGGTTCCTTGCTGGGGCTCGTTCTGGATCCAAATGAAACCGCAATTTTTACCGATGCATCCAAAGACACGACCTCTGTGGGGGCGGCGTTTATTAATAAGTCTGATGAAGCCGTGGGCAAGTTCAGCTTACCTGCTGATACTTCAGTAGTGGAAGCGGAATTAGTAGCTATACTTAAAGCAGTGCAACATGCCGCTAACAGGAACCTTCCCTACGTATCTATCTTCACAGATAGTAATGTGGCCTGTGATATCGTTAATAAAAAAGACTGTGACTCTCCAACGGCACAACTCATCAAAGAAACGGTCCATTCGTCTAATTTAAATAGACTGATTTTAATATGGATCCCGTCCCATAGAGGTCTGACATTTAATGAACGAGTGGATAGGTTGGCGAACGAAGCCAGATTAGATGGAACTCCATTCATCCTATCATTCTCACTAAATCAAGCCTTGAATATAATTAAAGAACGTATTTTTAGGAGATGGCAAGAGGATTTCGACCTCACATCTAGGGAAAAAGGGCGATTCTTTCACAAAATCATTAGTAAAGTTGATACTGAAAGCTGGTATAAAAAGATTAAATTCAAACATACTAAACCTAAAATCATTAAAATAGCTAATCGCCTTATTATCAATCATAGTTACAACAAAGCTTTTTTAAATAAAATTAATAAGATCCCGTCTCCAGACTGCATTCACTGTAATGTGCCTGAAAACAACTACCATATAATAATGGAATGCCCTAGATATTACAGTATGCGAGCTAAGTTTCCGATCCTAAATAGAATTAATAATAGTTTTGCTGATTCCCTAAAGGAAATAGGCCCGGAGGGTTGGGTAATATTAGCATATGAGATCGAAAAAAGAAATATCCCTTTCTGATGAAGAAGTAGTCATTTTTCTTTTCTTTTTTGGCCAAAGACCTATCAAACACTAGTCATAAGATAATAAAGTTTAAATTATTTTTGTCTGAAATAAGATGGAATCAGTCGATCATTTGGAATCTTGGATGAATCTCTGAGAACAGTAAAATATTTTATAGTTTTGTTTTTTTTTTTCACGTTGATCTATCTCTTAATCAATATACTACCGGTTTCGCGTTCGTTAATTATCCGTCTCGAAGTTGTTATACTTAATCGGGAGTTACTACGAAAACCATAGTTTCGCGTTACAAGATGGCTATACAATCCTTATAGGATTCAGCCAACCCGAACACATATACGCATCGCCTGTGCGGTTCAGATCACTGAGCTTATATCAGGGTTTATGCACGTGTGTTCAAAGGAGAAGGAAAAAAAAAATGAATAAAAGTCAGTTCTAGTCAGATTATCGACGGTCAGCCTACCCAGTTGGCGTTTCGGTATTGACATAATGTTGACCGCGCTGTCGAATTGTGCATAAACAAACGTCAATTTTTGTCAATATTTAAATTTCATAATTTCTAAACGGTCTACTGAGTTAGCTGACTGTCGACCACATGTCGACTTAGTACCCAGATTTTGGAGCCACTGTTTCTATGGAGACATACAGGACAAGCTCATTCCATGGCTATATATTCAAAGGTGAAAAGTGATTTCCCCAGCCGGGGCCTCGGAAACTAAAAGGTTGCCCTTCTTTCGAATACATTCCTCGTAGATTTGTCATTTTGACAAGCGCCCGTCATATACGTATTGATACTAGTTGCTAATAATTTATTTAGTTGTTGACTGCAAAACTTGGTGATTAATTATAAAAATAGTTTAATGTCACGTAATTTGTGGTAAATATAAAGTGAATTTAAATTTAACTGGAAAACTGTGAGTTACCTGCTTTTTTTTCCGCTTCTTGTTTTCACCCACATAGAATAGCCGTTAACGGGACTTTTTTGTCTTTGTTCTAATTGATTGTTTGTTTAAGCTTTTTTTTCCTTAATATAATGTCCCAATTAAGTGCACAAGTGCTTGACAAGCCGGAGGAGATCTGTCCGAAGTGTAAACAGGGTGTCAAGGAAGATCATAAGGCACTCTGTTGCGACGGCTTTTGCAAAAAATGGTACCACATAGACTGCATCAAAATAACTCCTAAAGAGTATGAGGCAATGAAAACCTCAAGCTCCATAAGAGGATGTTTGTGGCTATGTAGTAGTGACCTATTAAAATGGACTAAATTTATTAAAAGCGAGTCCCAAGTTGCACAATTGGTCGACATCACAATGAATGTCGAAAGCAAAGTTGACACTATCATCAATAGTCAACTTAGATCTATTGAGGAAAAGCTAGATACAGCAATCAATAAAATTGATGACGTTAAGTCATTGAACTCGGTGAAACTGAGCTCTGAAACAATGTCTTACGCCGCAATTTTAAAACGTGAACACCAAACGGAACATTCATTCATTCATTTCATTTTATTGAGGCTTTTTCTTTACATTGTGTTTATATTACATATATATAGAGGGTCAATTGACAGTCAATTATGTCATTTGTCTATTGATTAGTACAGAGATAAATTCAGCTGAGTAGGATTCAGCTGATCGATAAATTCACTTCATTAATCATTTTTCATTAGTCTATTTTCATCATTGCTCGTTGATTTTTTAGCTTGAATGGTTCTTATCCTAAGTAATTCTGTTCAACTTATAAAAACTTAACTAAAACTTAAAACTAAATAATTAAATGAAACTTAAATACTACTACTTGAAGATTATAGAGGAGATGTGGTGTCTCATTTTACTTTCAAAGAGACAAGAAACTCACTCCCGCATCTATAATTTCCTTTGTATTGCTTTTTTTCTAAAGTAAGGTTGAATCGTTAAGAAACTTTCATGACTGTTGACTACTTCTTTTTTATATATACATACTTATAGTCTACATGAATAAGAAAGGAAAATAAACTTCTATTTAAGGATAAATTTCCGTGATACTTAGTTTACTAATATTCGTAGCAAGATATATTGAAAGTTACAGCAGGATTAATGATATTATGTTCTGGTTCTCGATTATTACATTGTGGATATATGTCGATAAATAATGCAATGCTATATTTATATTTTATGGTTATATTGTATTGTTTATATAGCTATAGTTCACTGAGTAACTACAGAAGGGTTAATTGACGCACTAGCTGGTGTTACAATGATTTATAGGCGTTCAGAGGGAACAACCATGAGGATGAAGGATCTAAAATTATTATTATCCCCTTAGGATTTCATTAGATGCTTTCAAATAGAAGGGGGGCAAGTCAGAACCCATTGTTAATGAGTCCGGGAGCTCATTCGATGTTGGGAATAGAAATTGGAAGGGTGACGGATAGTACGTATCTGGTACTGGTTCATTGGTATTCTTGAGGAAGAGGTTTCGGGCTATCCATAGAGGGTGTTCTTCCCATTTTTTGAGCCGAACTCTGCTGGCCAGTATCATGTAATGTAATAGCGGGGATATTTCAGATTTCTCATACAAGTATAAGTTATGGAAGTACTTTTTATTTGGGCGACGATACTTTGATAAACACTTACGCAGAATTTTTCGCTCAAAAATCTGGAGTTCTTTCGCTACTGTGGGAGACACCAAACGGAACAGAAATCCAAAGTCTTTAACGGGGGAGTAATAATTAAACCTAAATTAGCTCAAAGCAGTGACATTACGATGTCAACTGTAAAAGAAAAATTTAGACCCCGTGAGGCTCAAACTCCTATCACTTACACTAAACATCTTAGAGATGGGGGGGTTCTGTTAAAAACCAACAGCGAACAGAATCGTAATAAGCTTCTGGAAAGGCTGAAGGAAAAAATAAGTGACAACTATCTTATAGAAATTTCTAAGGATAGACTCCCAAAATTGGCTATCTATGGACTAAACAAAAAATATACTCTAGATGAGCTAACACAAGAAGTAGTCTCTCTGAATCATGGACTTAGTGCAGGATTAGTCTTGAGGTCTCTTCATTATAGAAGATATAAAAACTATGACAATCGGTACACAGCTATAATCGAGGTAACAGGAGATTTTTACTCACGTCTAGCTAACAAGTACATAAACATCGACTATGCAAGCTACTTTTGTGCGGATTTCATCGATGTGAAAAGGTGTTACAAGTGTCAAAGGTATGGACATATAGTCAAATATTGTAAAGAAACTCGTGACATATGTCCTAAGTGTGCTGGTAACCACCGAGCATCCGATTGTCAAGTTCCGACCAAAAAGTGTGCTAATTGCATAACTAAAAATAGATCTGACGTTCTCCATAGTGCAGATAGTAAAGATTGTCCGGAGTTTAAAATAGCAGTAAATATATCAGCTAGCAAGATCAATTATTTCTCATCTAATTCTCAATGAATCAACATACCTTAAAAATTTTCTATGCAAATGCTAGAAGCATTAGGAATAAACTACCAGAGATCGAAATCATGGCAGTAGAGGTAGGAAAAGCTGACATAATAATAATTAACGAAACATGGATATATGCTAACGAAGTCGAGTTTTTTAACCTAATGGGGTACAATGCCACCTTCAATTGTCGAAATACAACTGGAGGCGGTACAGCAATTTATGTCAAAAATAATATCCAGTTTAAAGTTATTCTAAACTCGCCCCAATATAACTCACTCATACTGGAACTCGCAACAACAAGTGTTCCCATTAGAATAGGTACATATTATAGGGCCCCTACTGATGACACCCAAGATTTCATTGAACATTTAGATGAGTTGTACCACCAATACAGTAATCTAACTTTTCTGGCTGACTCAAATTTAGATATCTTGGACAAAAACAATACTGTCTGCAAAGAATATATGGGCATGTTATCCATGAATCATATTAAGATCGTAAATGACTGTGAACCAACTAGAGTCACATCCACTTCAGCCACACTTATCGATCACATTGCAACCTCACTAAACACTTCAACTCACGATTTCATTTTTGAGCTACAAGATCAAGACGGCCTTGATCATAAAGTAACCCTATTGCAAATTAGAGAACTTAGAGTGGTAAAAAAGCGAATGGAAGCCATTTATATAAAAGTGCTTGATAAAGTTTCTTTCACAGAAAGACTGAGAGATAGACTAAACAATCTAAATGAAGATTTAGTTGACTTTCCTCAACTGATTGATATTGTCAAGTTTACAAAAATCGAATCAACGACTTTAAAAAAAGTTCGCACAAGACATCAATTATGGATAACTTTCGAGATAATAGAAACAATTAAAAAGAAAAACATTGCTTACAAGAAACTTAAACAAGACCTAACCAATGATAGTAAACAAGCTGCTTATAAATTTCTTAAAAATAAAGCTTCCAAACTCGTAAATCAAGCTAAGACCAACTCTCTAACCCAGCAATATGAGGATGCCACTGGAAATAGTAGAAAATTATGGCAAATTATTAACAACGAATTGTCTGCAAATGCTAATCGCAGAAAAGAACCTAAAAGTGAAGCCACAGCTAGTGGCATGAACGCGTTCTTTACATCAATTGGAAATCAAAATAATGACTTATCTGAGAATATTAGAAGATTTCCCAACATTTTTAATGAACATACCATATTCTTGGGACCAACCAGTGTAGAGGAACTGACGGGAATTATAAAAACCCTTCGCAATGTATCTGCTGGCATTGATGGCATCAAAGCCACTGACCTTCAATTAGTGTGTGATACTATTTCGCCACTTCTGTGTAAAATTATCAACAATCACCTCTGCGAAGGTACATTCCCGGATGTGTTGAAAATCACCAAAATTAAGCCGGTATTTAAAAATGGCAGTCCTGACGATCCATCAAACTATAGGCCTATAGGGGCGACTTCCATATCTGAGGCGCCAAATTTTAATGATGGGTTTCAATCGAATTTGGTCTGAAATGGACGAATCTGAATTCCTTTTCCGCGAATTCATAACCGTTTGGGAGATATTTACCTTTTAAGTTGGAACTTTTGTATGAGGAAATCCAGTGCTAGAATTGTATATAGAATAAATTTCCGCTTTAGATAGTTAAGAACCTACTATGATACATCATCATTGAATTTTTCATATTTTCAAGTCACTTCTATCTTACATTTAGCGTGAATAAGCCGCCGATAAAATTTGGCGCCTCAGAAATGGAAGTCTTGCCGGCCTATAGCTCTTACTAGCGTTTTTAGTAAAATATTTGAAAAGGTGGTTAATTCCAGAATTGTTAGATTCATTAATGAAACAGTTGGTTTCGACAAACATCAATACGGATTCATAGCTGAAAGCAACACAACATCGGCACTTACTGATGCACTTCACTTCATCAACACTGAGCTCGATAAATCAAAATATGTCTCGGCAATTTTCATAGACTTGAGCAAAGCTTTTGATACGGTTAACCATTCAGTCATGTCAGAAGTGTTATATGAACTTGGCATCAGAGGAGTTGCTGGTAATTTTATTAAAAACTATTTGAAAGACAGACCAGTTATCACTGAATTTCAAAATGAGACAAGTGAGGAAATGTTGCTGAATTCGGGGGTTCCACAGGGTTCTATCTTAGGCCCTACATTGTATCTCCTATACGTTAATAATCTTAGCAATTGTGGTCTCACCGGCAAATATGTCACCTATGCAGATGATACACTTCTACTTTATTCTCACTTTGGGCAAAGAGATGCGGAACAAATGATTAATAACGATATGATTATCTATCAGCAGTGGCTTCAAAGTAATAAACTAAACATAAATATTAGTAAGACCCGATTCATGCTTTTTAAACAAAAAAATAAAGCCGACATTGAATTAAATATAAAGTTTGATAACCAGTCCATTGAAAGAGTGAATAAGATGAAATATCTAGGTCTTACTATAGATGAGAAGCTTACATGGAATGATCATATCGATCAAATCAAATCAAAGTTATGCCCATTAATTGCCTTGCTTAGATGAAGAAAGTGCCTTAATACTCCGCTTAAAAATATGATTTTTTATGCACACATTATGTCCATTGTGAATTCTGGAATATTTAGCTGAAGTCAGACTTCGGCTAGAAATATTTCAACTATCAGTTAGAAATATTTCATGATCAACAAAGCTGTTAAAGCGATTCACAATTTACATCCAAGGACGCCTACTATAGAAATTTATGAGCTATCCGGCAAACTTCCGTTAGAAAAAATTATAGTTCTAGAAAAAATGAAAACAATCTGGAAGATTGTGAATAACAGAACTAAAACATCCATTTCACTAACGTTGAACAGAGAGGTTCATAGCTATAGCACTCGAAACGCTGCAAACTTCCGAACACCCTCAGCTAATACCAACAGAATTCTAACCGACCCAATTAGATCATCGATAGTATGTTTCAACTCATTACCCACGGAGATTCGTACACTAACATCATACGAAATGTTTAAAAGAAAATTAAAGCGGCACTTACAGTTTAACCAGTTTTAGCTGTAATTATAATTAATCAACATTGCAACTTGCCTTCACCAACTATGGTTTAGTTAGCGTTAACCGCGTTAATTAACATAACTTATTTTACTTTGAAAAATTACTTTTTTCGCATTCCCTCTATATCAGTGTTACTACACTGTCTGGGAGGCGAAACAAGAATTAAAATCAACTTCAATGTTTTAATGTTTTTATTTTGTCTGTGTCTGTGGCGCCTACTAATTTCATTCCCAATTAATATATGTTTGGGGTTGAGGTATCTGTTAACCAAAATCCATTCTTAGTTCCATTTGTAGTATCTGCTGACATCTATTTTCTTTTTGTTCTGTTTCGTATGTTTAATGTTTTACCTCCTCCATTTCCCTTTTCCCTCCCAGGGAAATGATGAAAACAGCTTTTGAATTCACTGAAATGATAAAGAAAGCGCCATAGCACACTGATCCCTTCATCCCTGTATAAAAAAAAAAAAGAAACACGCGGCTACTAGCGGCAAATCCAAGATTTTTTGGATCTGCCGCTCGAGTGCGTGGCGCACGTAGACGCCCGTAGCATGGATGCATGTCCGTGAAAATTCTTAATTTTAGATCTGGCGCGCATTGCCGCTTGTTGACGCTTGTGTCGTGGGAGCGCGTTGCCCCTCAAATACGCTTCTAATGGACGGCCGCACTAAAGCGGAAATCCACTCTCGGGATTCACAAAGAGATTTTCCGGTCAGGATATACAATTAAAACGATATAAACAAGAAGTTTTGAAAGATGGATTCTTTTAAATATACGCGAGTTATATACTGTATGTCTGTTGGGTTGGGTGCTTGAGTCGACGTCTACGGTCGGTAGCAAGAGCTGCCGAAACCCCTTCGACGCAAGAAGGAAGATATATGTGTGTGTCCCACACTCTGCTTATCCTGGAAATTAGGAGCAATACATGTCGGCGCAATTGCTCTAAAGTTCCAATGAACATCATCTCTCTTTTTGTATAATTTTTAATTTCCTAAATTTTAATGACTTCTATTTCCTATATTATTTCAGACCAACACCTGTGTATACATCAACAAAAAAATTGAATTCTGCGATCACACAATTCGATGTCAAGTGTACGAAATGTGGTCACAAGGCGATCGCGTAGCATGCGGCGTCATAACCGAAGACACAAAAGTCGTCTTTCGAAGCAGCACCTCGCTGGTCTATCTGTTCATACAGATGTCCTCGGAAATGTGGGATTTTGACATACACGGCGATCTGTACTTTGAAAAGGCCGTTAACGGATTCCTCACCGATCTTTTCATGAAATGGAAGAAACTCGGCTGCAATCACGAAGTAACAATCGTTCTATTTTCACGGACATTTTATGCGGCCCGGAGGCTCGATGAATTTCCACCACACATGCGCGATTGTCTTCAGATGGACTATAAGGGACGCTTCTACGAGGATTTCTACCGAGTGGCAATTCAAAATGAACGAAATGATGACTGGAGCACGGTACTGGTGCAACTGAGGAAACTGTTTACTGCATATCAGGGAATCGTTTTGCGCTATCATGATCGCGAGAATTACGTTATTCCGGCCGCAACAAATTCAACGGCTGCCCAGGGAAATTTTCTAGAGGTGTTGAATATTTCGTTGAATGCATTCGAAAAGCACTATTTGGATCGCAGTTTTGATCGCACCGGACAACTTTCAGTTGTGATAACACCCGGAGTGGGGGTTTTTGAAGTTGATCGTGAGCTGACGAACATTACCAAGCAACGGGTGAGTCTGAGTGCGAAATTCGTTCCCAACATTTATATTAATTTAATGTTTCTGTTGACTTGACAGATAATAGACAACGGTGTTGGCAGCGATTTGGTTTGTGTGGGCGAGCAGCCCTTACATGCCGTACCGCTACTTAAATTTCATAATAAAGACACCTCACTGACAGCCGTCGACGACTATTCAATGCCCCATTGGATCAATTTGAGTTTCTATTCGACTAATAAGAAGGTGGCATACTCGACGTTTATACCACGCATCAAATTGCCACCGTTGAGACAGTCGAACGACGACGAGGAGAATAAGGAGAATCAAAAGATGAAATTTTTAAGTTGCAATCAATCGGAGTACATTCACAATTCGTTGTTCGATTATGATGCGTACGATGCGGAAATTTTCCATTTGCCACCAGCGCAGGGGACATGGTACATAAATACTTTTTTTATTCCCATATCTCGTCTAACAGAAATTTTTTATTTGAAAATTTGCAGCTCCCTTCAGAGAGTTGTTAGAGCCAAGAAGACGTCGGTGCCAAGTCTGGAAACGTTTACCACGCATACTCTAAATGAGTGGAATACAACATCCTCGTCGGGACTATCGAATCTCCGACGGAAAATGTCCGATCCGGATATTCATCATGGTGTTTCTAGAGTGTTTCTTACATTTGTAAGTTCTCTGGAGCTTGAAGCATAACATGTTTTCAATATTGTTGGTTTATTATAGGATGGATCGCCGGATCATGTCGAAACTACAACCGCTGAGAAGAACAGGCGTTCTATTATAGCAAAAACACCGATCGTTCGTCCAGGACGTGCCCTAATCAATCCGTTTGATCCATCACATGTTACCATCAAGTTGACATCAAATCGCAGACGATGGACTCACATCTTTCCGAAAGTAGGTCATGGCAGTTTAACCACCCCCTTCACTAGAAACAACTAAATTGTAATTTTCTCCAGGGTCCTACTGGCGTGTTAATCCAACAACATCACTATCAAGCTGTTCCTGCAAATCAGTGTACCGCATATCCATCTACGTATGATTCGAATTTCAATACGTATGACTACGAACACACTTCAACGTGCTCAACGCATAGCCGAAGTTCCAATGGATCGCATTTGGAGGAATCCGTTACTGAAGGTAACTAACAAAAATCTTCTTGGTGTATTTCTTGAAATTTAATTTTTTTTCAATAATTTGCAGCGTCCAAAAGACGAGGATCAGCACTTCATTCGCCTGCCGGACCGCTTGTGACGGTAGCTCCATCGAAAAGTATCACTTACCTGTGGGGAGTGACGGGTGAACAAGAATGGACTCCAGCTCTGACAACAGGTAATACGTTTTAAAGGGGTAAAAGGGGACATTGTATTCATGTCAGCGGGATATCTCTAACAAAACCATTATTTCGACTGATGTCTTCGTAAATGAAATCTAAACGATGTTTTGTAAGTTTTATTGTGTTCGTAAGATTCAATGTTGCAGGCCAGGCAGTCCCAAATTATTTTCAAGGGTGATTTGAATCGTCTTTCTGACGTCGTTACGTTAAAACATGTAAATTTACTCCAGTGTCGTAGACTTCCTGTATGGTTTTCACTTATGACGCTTTTTTATTAATTTTCTGCACGCAACTGAGTGTAATCGTCATTTGATACTTTTTCATTTCATGTTTTCACCAGTGATTTTGTTTTTAATTCTGATTTTAAATTGTAACTAATAAAGAAAGAATGTTCCATGAGACGAGGGTGGCGTACGAGACAGTGATTGACCAGATGGTTAGTTTGTACTGTAATTGGTGTTTTGACACAATTCAGACGACCATCGCTGCGAATATGCGCAGGACTAAGATGAAATTTACCAAAAAAGTTGACCTCTTCATCATTTCGTATTACGGAATTTCCATTTCATGAGAGTTAACGGCCTTGTTGCACCAGAAATGTTATTGTTGTGGATGCTTCGAATACTGCAGTTCTTCTTGCATCGAGGGGGTCTGGCAGCTCTTGGCCGTCGAAAAACGGGTCGTTCTCGTACGAAGAACCGGCTGCCGCTGGAACGGGAAGTCGGTTCAGTCGCTTTATTGTTCATAGAAAGAGTACTGAAACATTCCTGTTTCGCGAATAATAGGAGAGAATTTTGAAAGTGCATTCCCGATTTAGGTGGTCTCTTTTCGCTCTAGATGGTAAGAACCTAGAATCCACACAGGGGGAATTTCTATAGGTAGTTCCTGAAGCAGAAATGGTGAAAATTCTCTCTAAATGCGATGTTATTCGCGAAACACGAATCTTCCCGAGTACTATTAGTAACACCAGGAGGACGCTGCACTTCCCACTTTGAAAACCGTAGTGACGTGTCGCTCTGCTCTCAAGGAGCCCAGCGACGTTGTTGTTATTGTTGTAGTAGTAACGCCTACTGGTCTACTACTGGTGAGGGGTTCGCTTCGGTGCGTGAAACCGGCTGCCGTGGGAGCTAGCTGAGCGACGTCTTCAACATCGGCAGCCGGTTCTACGCACCGGAGCGATCCGTTCATCAGAACGGCCAAGAGCTGCCAAACCCCCTCCGATGCCAGAAGTAAGTGTGTGTGTACTATATGTCCAACTCGGTTTTTTATAAATATTGGGAGCGATACATCTCGGCGCAACTGCTCTCAATCCTACACCGCGCCGGTACTGAATGTAATCCTGGTCCTTGGATCTGCTGCGTTTGCAACAATGTGCTGCACCCAAATGCCACATCCGTGAGATGCAACTGCTGTGATGAGTGGTGCCATTCGAGGAACTGTTCCGAGCTCAACCACCATAAACACTGAAACTCCTCCTTCACTGCTAATCAGTGTAGAAATAGAGGACAGCAATCTTCGACCTCGTCTAGAACACCACATTGTTTAACCCCAGTGAGCGCCCAGACAGGCTTCCAGTCATCCCCGGTAACTCCAGCGAACAGTTCCAGACATAATAGAATATCGATGTCTAATCTTACGCCCGCGCCACCCATCGCCAACTTCGACATGCTCTCACTAGTGCTGCTAAACTGTAATGGACTACAAAACAAAATTTCTGAGTTAACATCGTTCATGGGCAGACATCGCATCATGGTAGGAGCCATACAGGAGACGAAACTCGACTCTAATTCGTCCCTCAACTCTCATGGCTATAAGGAAAGACCGATTGACCAACACAGGAGTAGGGCTTGCCTTCCTTATTCATCATTCCGTGCAATATCGGGAAATTGATATCTCCATTAATGATAACATCATGGAAGTGCAGGCCATTGCCATACAATCAGGCAACGTTGATATCCCTCGGGATACAATGCCAATATCAATCATTTCCTCACTGGTCAACATCGTCTTTTGCTTTGGTGACTTCAATGCTCACCATGAACTCTAGCATTCCGACTTTGACAACGACGCCAGAGGCATATCAATAGCAGAACAACTTGTTGCTTCAGATTTCTGCCCACTAAATGATGAAACTCCCACTCGTATTGCTGGCACCTGTTCCAGTTCACCTGTTATTACGATAGTCAGTGCAGCCCTCTTAAATGAAGCCCACTGGGAGCCGGTTTTAACTTTATCATCTGCCAATCTCCAAGTCGTTATCAGGCTTGGCAAACCAACAAAGTCTCTACCCAGTCAACACCGCACATTTGTCAACCACAACAAGGCTGACTGGAACAGTTTTCGAACCTACACCAGTGCCAAATTTCTTGCTCTGCTAACTCCAACCGATGTACGCAAATTCGAATTCAACCTAAAGAAAGTCCTGAATAAAATGGGTCCAGCATTTATTGCTGCGGGATGAATATCGAAAGTAAGGCCTAACCTTCCCACCTCAGCCGCCAGATTGGCAGACGAAAGAGATCAAATCAGAAGCAATAGCCCGGGCAACCCCAGAATCCATGAATTGAACTGCGAAAAATATAAGCAAGTAGCCGAACATAAGAGAACAAAATTGAGTAGCCATCTGAACAGCTGTAACTTGACAACAGACGTCAACAAATTATGGTCCACAGTCCGTGCCCAAATCCAACAAAACAAAAAGGGAATGTCGCTATTCAATTTGGTCATTTTACGGTATACGACCCCACGCGCTGCGCTAGCCGCTTCAATTAGCAATTTGATGAACACCCAACATCTGACAGGCATAAACGCATAAAGGTTTAAACACACAGTTTCCGTACCAGGGCAGCGCCGTAGCCGCCCGTATACCGGGTACATGACCGCACATTGCAAGCGAAACCGCACACTACCCGTACCGCGACCCAACCGTATGTTCCCGTGTGTCGGTCTTGCAACGGTTCGTCTCAAGTAAAATCAAACATTCCATAGGCCATGCGATGCAGACGTGTGTCTGTCTGTTCAACATTGTATATTTTCTTCGCCGTATGATGGCTACACAACGACCCACCCGGCGGCGGCTGCTCCATGTTCGTAACCTGTCCATCTCTTCGCTGATAGTTCCTGAGTTCTGGAAGAAAGAGAGAGTGATTCCGATTTTGAAGCCGAGCAAAAAAGCGACACTTGGCGAATCTTACCAACCCATTACAGTATTATCACCAGTTGCTAAAACCCTAGAAGCTTTTACACCCTGTTCTTGCGGCCCACATGCAGCTAGAAGATCACCAGCGTGGCTTTCGAAGGATGCGCAATACAACAACGGTCTTCGATGGCATTACATCCCCCATTCATGTTGGCCTTAAGCAGGCCCGCCCATGTCATAAAACCATTTTGGTGGCGTTTGTCTTGTCGAAAGCCTATTTTGCAGGAGTTTATTTCAATGTAGTAATGTATTTGAAACTTGGTTACGGAAACTGACCTGAAGGCGCCCTGAAACGGCCATACACGATCCGGATTTCCTCAAGGCCGGGCCTGATCAGTTTTTCCGGACAGGAATTCCGGATTGTGTATGCTGGGCTTTAGCTCTGCTACATCTAGAGGAAGGGAAGGTCCTGTCATTGCAAAGAGTCGGGATCAACAGATCTAGACTGGCTCGCCTGATTCAGGGCATTTGCACAATAGATTCATGGTTTCGCAGTGCTTGTGGTACTTCATGAATCACGGCCCGTCTTTCTAATCTAATCTACCAGATACAGGGCCGGTTTTTACCTACTGCCCGGGCGGCAAATTTTGAGGGTCAGCAAATTGTTGAAATTTTTATATTTTTCAATTTTCAATGAATGGAAACTTTTTGAAAGGCGCTCTTCTAGATTTTTGGGTGCAGTGCATATTCAATTAAAAATGCAGAGCAGAGGGCAGAGTATTCACTTGGTGAGATATTTATTTTAATACAAGGTTCCGTTAGTGAATTATTTGTGAAATAGAGTGCGCGATAGAAGATTGCCGGAACAGGCGGACTTCCCGAAGTGTTGAAAACTCCGAAACTAGATGCTTTTCTCAAAAACAACGAAGAGTACATTGGTGACAAGGACCCAAATAGCTCCGGAATACAGGGTTAGCGCAATATTTTGTTTTGCGATACGGCCGGCCGTGTGTAGTGAGGAGGGCGGGGGGGGGGGGGGCAATTTTACTTCTGCTCAGGGGCGGCATAGAAAATAAATCCGGCCCTGACCAGATACGATACAAACATGGAGGATAAAGACCAAATCTGGCTCAACTTTTATTTTTATGGGATTACCAGGGTTAAGGGGATGATCCTTTTATGCGAGTGCACAGCCCTGACACTGTAGAAGAGATTCGAGATTGATTGATAAAGATGTTTAAGCTAATTTGCCCTGGACAGAGAAGATATACTCAACTGGGAACAAGTGTGCGACAGCAGCCCTTCTCTAAACCATATTAGGGGATGATCTCTGTGCATCTGGTACCAATACCAAACCTCAACGCGAAATGCAAGATTACAACGTTGCTTACAGAAATTCCATAATAATAATTTCAACTAAATGCTCGTAGATGAGACTGAATGAAATATGCTTTGAAGATCGTGACAACAAAGGCTAATTATAGCACTAATGAATTTATTTTAGTCCTATTTACATTTTTCTTTTAGCAAATTTAATTACAGTGTTTTATAGGCAACCTTCTGGATATCTTCAAAATTTAATATTTAATTTTCTTCGTTTTTTTTCTTCACAATTTCCATGTAATCAAATTTATATTAACAATGGATCGATAATATCGTCGTCATCGAAACCAGCTGGGAAAGTAATAATAGGTTGGAATAATATTATGATTCTGTTCTTTTTCTGTCACGTTTAAAATTTTTGTCTAAACCAAAACAAGTTTAAACACGTAGTTGTAGAAAAACAAACGTAATGATCAATACAAGGGCTGAGCTGTTGCTGCTTTGTTTATTTTTCGTAATTTCTGTTGAGATCACTTTGAAGAGTCGCATAGTATTAATTGAAAGTTGTGGTTGTTGTAACTACCCTGCCTGTAATTTGTTGTGTTCTTATGTTAGTAGCTTGGGCGAAAATTTTCTGAAAATTATTCGTTTCACACATGATGATGGTGATGGTGTTTTTTAGTATTCTATGGGCAAATTACGTATATTTGTTTTTTTTTTCGTTATGATTTATTTACTAAATACTGGCTCGTGATATACACTTCAGAGACACACAACTTTGAAAACCTGAATTTGCGGTTTTCGAACATTTTATTGTAAATACATACATAAATTTGTATATAAAATTTTTTTTTTTACATCAAGCATGGAATGGTGTTTCAAGTTAATCCGTTAATTCAATGTAACTTAGTACTAAAACCATAACCACTTCACCAAGGGTCTGCAAAAATCAATTGAATGTAAATGGACGCCGAGTCCCTTACTATTCGTTCAATATTTCATTTGGTTTTCTGATGCGTAATCCTATTGATTACTAACTAATGCTCCGATAGAATTTTTAATTATTTTCTCCTTTTCTTTTTTAATCCAAATTATCATCAGTTATTATATCGCTTTTTTGTAAAATAAATAATGTATTTTATTGCTATTTTAACCGGTATCCAATAATATTAATATTATTAGACTTTAACATGAATATTCATATTTTTTCATTGCTAACAATTAGAAAATCTCGTTATAAAGGCGTCCCGATATCTATTATTTGTGGCTCTGCATTTGATGTGTCCAAGTTGTCCCCAACAATATACGACTAAGTTTTGAGATTTACTTAAAAAGAACATTAAAACTCTAACTTGGAAGATTATAGTTTTCGCCGATTTGGCGTGTTCTCGCCCTAATGGCCGGTGTTAAAGCCGTAACAGATGGATTCATCAAGTTGCTGGGTATGTAGGTTGCCTTTTATATTTCGGGATTGGACAACCCTAGTGTTGCAATCTGGCAACTGACAGCTCTATCGTAAAGTTTGACATTTTTGAGGTTATACGTACTCAGAACGTTTTGACATACGAGCGCTATTTGTGTTTTTTACAGTAACTTAAAAGATTAATCTCGGCCAAATAATGGAATTCAATCGTGAACATTTTCGTGCGATTATTTTTTACAACTTTCGACGTGGATTAACTCAGCAACAGTGCATGGATGAACTGAATTCAATTTTTGGCGATGAAGCTCCATCGAGGAACAGTGTTTATCGATGGTATGGTGAATTCAATCGAGGTCGTAGTTCACTCCAAGACGAATTTCGTGAAGGTCGTCCAAAAGGTGAAGGTCGTCCGGAAACCATTGATGCTGTGCGCGAACTGATATTGCAAGATCGTCATGTGACCTATCGTGAGATTGAGACAACCTTAGGCATTAGTGGGACCAGCATACATTCAATATTGCATGAACATTTGACTGTCAAAAAAATTTGTTCGCGTTGGATCCCACACAATTTCTCAATCGCTCAAAAAAAGGCTCGTGTCGATTGGTCGAAAGAAATGCTCAAAAAATACGATCGCGGTGCTTCGAAACACGTCTATGACATCGTGACAGGTGATGAATCGTGAATTTACGCGTATGAGCCCAAGAGTAAACAGCAGTCGACTGTATGGGCGTTTCAAGATGAGCCAAACCCAACAAAAGTTGTTCGCGCACGAAGCACTTCCAAGCAAATGGTCGCCTGCTTTTTCGGAAAAACTGGACATGTCGCAACCGTACCACTAGAACAACGCAGAACAGTCAATTCTGAGTGGTACACAACCATTTGTTTGCCAGTTGTCTTCCAAGAAATCAGGAAAACCAACCGCCGAAGACGGATCACTCTTCACCACGACAATGCGAGCTCTCACACATCAGCTCAAACAACTGCATTTTTGAGCACTCAAAACATAGATTTGATGGGTCATCCGCCGTATAGTCCTGACTTGGCACCGAATGACTTCTTTTTATTCCCGTACGTAAAAAACAAACTGAGAGGTCAACGTTTTTCAACACCTGAAGAAGCGGTTGCTGCGTTCAGAATGCATGTTTTGGAGACACCTCAATCAGAGTGACAAAAGTACTTTGACAATTGGTTCAAACGCATGCAAAAGTGTATAGATCTTCATGGGGAATATTCTGAAAAACAATAAAGCGATTTTCAATGATTAATATTTGTTTTTGTTCTCTAATCCCGAAATATAAAATGCAACCCTCGTATGAATGTGTAATGGAAAGGTGTTAGCGGACACCTACGTGTACATGTGGACGGAGTGAATAGTTGCCAAAGTGGCCGTGAAGGTCCGACGGCGCCATCGGGTGAGAACTCCTCAGATTGAAGGCGGCGGCACGAGCTTGCTGTAGCTCAGTGACGAGAGATGTGGGTGGGGTTTTTGCCCTCTCGCTGTCCCTTACCATTAACATTCTGAGAATGTTCTCGTGCTTTAAGGTACACAAGCACACGCAAAGGTACCCGACGTCCCACGACCTCAAAAGCAAAGCAGCAAAAATAAAAACAAACGAAAACGGGAAGGCAATGACCGTCGACCGGCTCATGCACCTAACACTGCTCCGGGTCCAAATGGAATGGACCCTGGCCTTTATACTCAGGTCTCATAGCCGACATAACGAAACCAATAACCTGGAAGTTTTCACCTCTAATCTAAATCTAATAAAAAATAAATGCGGCAACACTATTCCACGTGGGCATCCGTTGTAGATAGCTGCGAATCGACCTAGAGTCAACGAATAAAAAAGCGAAGTCCTTTGCTAACAGTTCTAACAGATATCATCGAATAGTACTTGATTAATGATTAGATATACAAGAAAAAATTTGTCTGCCTACTGAAGCGTTTTGCTAACAGGTAGAAAATTAGTCGCTTGTCCATCAGCACTTTAGGCCCGTCCCATGCAAGTATATTTTAATTTTAATCCATTTGCTTTCAAGTTGTCTATGATTTGCTTTGAAAAATGGTGTCCTTATCGCCCCAATTCAGGGGATACCCATACCTTCCAGGCGAATGCAAGGAGTACTCATTTTCTGTTTCAAGGACTCACAATTCCATCAAGAGTAGTCTAGTACATTCACATCAATACCTCCAGTGCCTATATATCACTTCGTTGGGCGACCGGTAGCTCAGTGCGTAAAGGCACCAGTCTTGTGTCTGACTACCGGCGTTTCGGGTTCGAATCCCGTCAAGCCAAGTCACAACATCTCCCGACTTGTCGCAGGTAGGCGGCTAAATGGAAGCAGGAGGTGCATGCTGGCAACTGCATTCTCCGAAACTACTAGTTTATGCCAACGAAACGTCGACTGGGTCACATGGAACAGTTGACGCGCTATGCCCCACAAGGGGTTAGGGTAATTGAGTACATATCATTTCATTGCCAAGAATGACCTTTTCTCCACACCAAAGGACTCAAAATGTCTTCAGCAGTAGTCATGTGCTTTCGCCTCAACATCGCCAGTTATATGATACCCATCTTGCCTAGATACCACTTCATTGCCAAAAATATCCTTTTCCCACACCAAAGGACCAAAAATGCAAAAAGGCAAACAAATATAGTATACGACATAAAAATTGCGAATAGCTCGACCTTGGTCAAGTGCATAACGTTGATTCGAATGGCTTTCAATTAAGGACACTCCCTCAACTATCAATGCAAAAAGGCCGACAAAAATTCCGTTGTTAACACCGCGGCAGACAAGCTTAAAATTTCGAAATTTGTATGAAAAGGTGGAATATGACATAAAAATCGTAAATATCCGTAACTCAACCCTATACGAATGTAATAATCTTGATGCGAACGATATTTATTTCAGGAAATTCTAAGCGAGTGTCAGTATGAAAAACCACACCGAAATTCTGTTGCTAACACTTCGGCGTACATTCCAGGATCCGAAAGAATAATCCTTTATTCGTTTGCGTGGTCGTCGTTGTTGATCCGTCCAATCCGAGGCTTTTGTTCCAGGTTTCTTGACATGGAGTGGTTTTTACAAGGACGAGTTGTCAGCACGTCGCTTAACGCCATTCAGGGGATGGCCTCGGAGATAGCTGCTTCAGATGGTTTAATAAACGTGCTGGAGCCCACACAACTATGTAGCAGCTCCAACTACGCAAGTGGGCCTCTTATTTTGAAGAGCTTCTAAACCGACCATCTAACATCCCCACACAGGAAGCTCTCGACGATATTGTTGATCTAGGCCCACCCATTCAACCCCCGACAGTAGAGGAAGTTGATCTCGCGTTGCGGTCACTAAAACGAAATAAAGCGCCGGGCGCTGACGAGATCCCAGCTGAACTGCTAAGATTCGGTGGAACGAGTCTAGTTGATGCCATACATCAATTACTCCTGCGAGTATGGGAGAACGAGGAGATCCCAGACGATTGGCGCAGAAGCATCATCTGTCCAATTCATAAAAAGGGAGATAAACTGCGGTGTGAGAACTACAGGGGCATCTCACTAGTTTGTACGTCCTATAAAATTTTGACGAAAATTCTGGAAAATAGAATAAAACCGTACGCAGAACGAGTCATTGGCGAATATCAAAGCGGTTTCAGACCTGGTCGCTCCACAACCGATCAGCTCTTCTCAGTCAAACTGATACTCCAGAGGTGCTGGGAATACAACGCAAACGTATACCAAATCTTTGTCGACTTCAAGCAGGCATACGACAGTATCGATCGTGGAGTACTGTACAACATCATGCTGCAATTTGGTATACCAGCAAAATTAGTGCGACTGACAAAGACGACGATGACCAACTCCGTCTCACAAGTCAGGATCCAGAATAGACTTACTGATCCATTTGAAACACGCACTGGTTTGAAACAGGGCGATGGACTGGCACCGACGCTCTTCAACCTAGCACTGGAATACGTTATTCGGGCCATGAATATGGACAACAGCAAGACGCTACTCATCAAGTCGACACAATTAGCAGCGTACGCCGACGACATCAACATCATGTCCCGAAGATTGGCTGACGCAGAAGAACTTCTGCATACGCTCGATACCGCTGCAAAGGAAGTTGGATTACGTATTAACGAGGGTAAAACTAAAATAATGATGCAATCGGTGACAAGGACACCTGCACAACCGAGCATCAACGTGGGGGACCTCAACATCGAGTTCGTGAACAACTTCATCTACATGGGTTGCAACCTGTCAAGGGACGCCAACGAAACTGACGAAATCAAGCGACGGATACAGTTAGCTAATAAGACTTTTTTCTCGGTTCTCCCCATAATGAAATCGAAACATGTGCACAGAAACACGAAGCTCCGCGTGTACAAAACCATTATACGACCAGTGCTATGCTATGGCTGCGAAGCATGGACCCTAACTCAAGCCTCCGAAAACATGCTAGACACTTTCGAACGTAAGGTTCTACGGCGAATTTTCGGGGCTGTTTGCGATCGAGATGGATGGCGCATCCGGTACAACCATGAGTTGTATGAAATGTACGATGAGCTGCAAGTCTCGAAAATCGTCAAACTACAACGACTTCAATGGGCAGGGCATGTACAAAGAATGGACGATGATCGCATGCCTAAGAGAGTAATGAATGCAGAACGAGTCGACGGAGCGAGACTGCGAGGACGACCGAGATCTCGTTGGGAGAGCTCAGTAGGTGTGGACGCCGCGCAGCTGCTGGGCTCCCAAAATTGGAGGACGCGGTCACGTGACCGAGATAATTGGAAGCCAATGATCCAGGCGGCCAAGGCCCGACGTCGGGCTGTCGCGCCACGATGATGATGATGAACACTTCGGCAGACGAGCGTAAAATATGGAAATTTGGAAATGTGCATGCCACGAAAGCTGTAGAATACGCTCGTTAAAATGTGACTTGACGTAAATGTGAAAAGGGTGAAAAATGTGACTTGACGTAAGGGGGAGGAGAGGGGGGTGTAGAGTTTGTGACGATGTGTTACAAGGGGGGAGGGAGGGGTAAACAATGAGAAAAGATCGCGTGACGTATTATGTGAACGGCCCTTACGTCCTTTATGGGACGATTCCATTTCGATTTTCCGTCTTCCATTTGTAACTTACCGGCTTCAACTAACCATTTTCGATTGCATTGTATTATTTTATCTAGAGCGTGAAAATTTGAACGTCGTGACGTGACGCCAAATTTAGTATGACTCCCAGTCAAAAGACATATCCATGTCAAGACATATGGCAGTTTTCTATAATTTTTTTTTTCTATGGAACTCTACCATAACGTACGACTGTAGCTTAGTTTGTTAATAATTTTACTAGTGTAAGCACTATTGTGTAAAGCATGCGCCACTTGCAAAACGTTTTAAATAATTTCTCCCTCTTACTCTACTGTTGCTGTTTATATTTTTGTATGTTTTTTGTTTTATAAACATTCTTTCTATTATTAGGGACATAGCAATGTGTCCTAACACAACACGGGCATTTTCGAATTCGAACAGTATCAAAACTTTTGTCTGACGTTCGAATAATGCACATAAAATAGTACCTCTCTGTATAATGAATCATTTTTATCACGAGCTAGTTCCACTTGCACAATATTGCTTTCTTTTCCGTAGACCGTCTATGTTCTTCTTATTGATGGACTTGATACCTCTGTTCTTTAACTCCATTTTTTTCTTTCTCTCTCTCTCTTTCTCTCTAAATTTCTATTCACTTCCATGAACATTATTACCAGGTGTCGATTGGAAATCGCTAACCATACCGGCATGTCTACCAATCACAACCGACTATTTTCCGGATATACGATCATTGCACAATGACTACGTCGTCTCGGACTACACACTGCTGCCGGATGACGTAAATTTGGATTATGCCAATAGCCGAGCGGTCTATCGAAAACCATTGACCACAAATGAAGTGTTCAAAGAGATCGTTTCACAGCGTTTGGCTCAAGGTTTTCAACTGATTGTACTGGAGGATAAGACGATCACTAGTCCACCGCAGGCTCCTTGTTGCGGCGGCCAAAAACAAAAGCAAAGTTCGCTGTTGAAAATGGTGCCGCCCAGCGAACCGACTAAAGAATATTTGTTGTCAATTGGACGGATTTTCCATAAGATTTCATTGAGTGGATCGGTTATAACGGTGACAGGATATCGACCCAGGTACGTTGTGTTTGCTATACAATTCGCTCCTAATCCCTTGTGTTTGTTAGGGTTTAAAATATGCAGACGGTATATTCTTTTGATGGTTGATTTTCAGGCACCCGTACCCACCTATCAACGTAGACTACCGATACAGATTCCAGGCCCCTCAACACGATACTTATGAGATTTCAGGAGTAAACTTTACGACTGAGAAATTGGAGAATTACAATTGGAATTATATGGATCACTATATTTGTACAAGGGGCGACATGGACTATCCGCTTTTGGAGGTAAGTGCATAAGCATATTCGTATACGAGGGTGGATCGGACTAAACTATGCATCGCGTCACGTTGCGCTCTGGGCTGTAGTGAGCAGGGTGGTCACCCGATGAAGTTTATGGGGAAGGAGCCGGAAGTTTGCCAAAGTGACTGTGGCGCTAGAAACGAATGCTCCACAACGAGCGGCGACACATGCTTTTTCCAGCTCAGTTGGGGGAGATTTGGGGTTTTTGCCCGCTCGTAGCCCCAGTAATCACATAGATGTATCATGTGCCTTGGGGTGTAGACGAAACAACCAAGAATAAAGCTGGGTCCCACCTACCCAAAAAAAAACTAGTCAAAATGCAGACAATGGCCGTCGACCGGCTCATGCTACACGCTCAGGGCCCTTGTGTTGCGGATCCTTGGCCTCTTTACTCAAAATACCCATAGTTGAAAAGTTTCGTTGAATAGGCCCCAGATCCCTGCGTTTTTAACAAATTGAAACCCCGCCAATAGCGCTGTCGGCTATCGAGTAACTCCCGTTGACGTCCCTCTCTCTCTGACGACCATCCACTTGCGTCACCAATAACTCATCCAACATGAAGTTGACGTCGAGAGATTATTGCGCACGAAACATTAAAAAAAGATTACCATTAAACCTGCCATACACACCTGCCATATCGATATCGGCCGATGGATCGGCCTGTGTATGCGCTTATCGTTGACGATTTTTTTGACAGTTCCATATAATTTTGATCAGCTGATATTTTTGTGGCGATCCATCGGCCGATCGATCGGGCGACAGATCGCATAATGTATGGAAACTCGAAAGTCGGAATTAAAATTCCGAAAATAAAATTTCAATAATCAAATTTCGAAAATAAAATTTCGGAAATCGAGTTTCGAATTTTAAATCAGTGTTCGATAATCCAATTTGGAAAATCAATTGTCAATAAGCCAATTTAAAAAATCGAAAATCAATTTTATTCACCATACAGCCTCATGGTAGGCGATATTTTCGAAGTTCTTCGAGAAAAGAATCAATTTTTATTTAAATTTTATTCATTTCAGAGTTTAAAATATTGGCGCTATCGTATGTATCTTCTTCCCAAAGAGCATCCGGCAACCAAAAAGATTCTCGAGGGTTCATCGTCCCGTTGCGACATCTACACGGACGTCACAACGGAGGCGAAAGAACAACAAATCGATGAATTTATGAAATTTGTCGAGACCTATTTGAATAAGATTAAGCGTTTACAATGTAAAAAGACGAGGGTAAGAATTCCCACTGGCAGCTTGATGGATTTTTTTTGTCAAGTTTTTATTTTGGCATGTTTTTTACTTTAATTTTTTTTTTATTGACGATTTCTATTTGTAACACAAACCCTTTTTTTATTTTCAGCTTTCTGTATGCATGGTATTGTTAATTTTTCGTATACGTACTCGTATTATTATTATTTTTGTTGACCAACATACAGTAGGTGCGTTTTTTGCGACTCTATCCGGTGTAGGTTAGAGTAACGAGCACGTATTGCACATACAAAAAACGTTACGTTGTTTGTGTAATGTGCGGTTGTTACCCTAACCTATAGCGGATAGAGTCGCATAAAAAACAAATTTATTGTTGGTATAAAATCAGATTGTAAGCAAAAATTGGTGGCTGTAAGAATATTCGCTCTTCGCGGTATAAAAACTAAATTCTTCAGCAAGTTTTTGCATTGGAGGAAGACACCAAGCAAGACATTTCCAAACGATTTTAATAGTTTTTTTTTCGGTAACCACGACGAACGTGTTGTGCGATTCATTTTGCTTTGTCGGGCTGAGAAGCAAAAGACGCAATGCGTTCACAAAAAACACACGCGAACGCGATCTAATATGCGGGTAGTACTCCGGTCACCATGTACATGAAAACGCATTATAAAAGAAAGTGAACCTCCAAACGAAATTCCATTTGAGGGTTGTAGGGGGGTGGGGGGTTAGAAAAGCTTGTTTAACTTCAAGTTTTTGACCTCTGAACCGAGTGTGGTTTTTTTGCTAGAATGAAAAACGTTAAAACATATTTTTTTTTGCTACAACTCGCGATAACTCAGTTACTTTTGAGCTCGGTCGACTTGGAGCTCATTTTCAAGGTTTGTTTGCGAGTTACAATTTACATCAGTATGTTTCGCAACAAGATCTCTCGCTTTAGCCGGAGCGTGTCCATGGGAGAGACACCTTAGGTAACGCTTACAGGCTGCGCCACTAAGTCCGCGGCGAAGAGGGTCGCGAAGACCATCTGGAGAGTCTGGATGAGGCAGTCTCGGGTGGTTATTTCTAGATCGGGTGTTTCGAGAAGCTTCTTGCTTCTCAGGCCTATTTCCAGCTTGGACACTCATCATCATCATCGTGGCGCGACAGCCCGACGTCGGGCCTTGGCCGCCTGGATCATTGTCCTCCAATTATCTCGGTCACGTGACCGCGTCCTCCAATTTTGGGAGCCCAGCAGCTGCGCGGCGTCCACACCTACTGAGCTCTCCCAACGAGATCTCGGTCGTCCTCGCAGTCTCGCTCCGTCGACTCGTTCTGCATTCCTTACTCTCTTAGGCATGCGATCATCGTCCATTCTTTGTACATGCCCTGCCCATTGAAGTCGTTGTAGTTTGACGATTTTCGAGACTTGCAGCTCATCGTACAATTCATACAACTCATGGTTGTATCGGATGCGCCATCCATCTCGATCGCAAACAGCCCCGAAAATTCGCCGTAGAACCTTACGTTCGAAAGTGTCTAGCATGTTTTCGGAGGCTTGAGTTAGGGTCCATGCTTCGCAGCCATAGCATAGCACTGGTCGTATAATGGTTTTGTACACGCGGAGCTTCGTGTTTCTGTGCACATGTTTCGATTTCATTATGGGGAGAACCGAGAAAAAAGTCTTATTAGCTAACTGTATCCGTCGCTTAATTTCGTCAGTTTCGTTGGCGTCCCTTGACAGGTTGCAACCCAGGTAGATGAAGTTGTTCACGAACTCGATGTTGAGGTCCCCCACGTTGATGCTCGGTTGTGCAGGTGTCCTTGTCACCGATTGCATCATTATTTTAGTTTTACCCTCGTTAATACGTAATCCAACTTCCTTTGCAGCGGTATCGAGCGTATGCAGAAGTTCTTCTGCGTCAGCCAATCTTCGGGACATGATGTTGATGTCGTCGGCGTACGCTGCTAATTGTGTCGACTTGATGAGTAGCGTCTTGCTGTTGTCCATATTCATGGCCCGAATAACGTATTCCAGTGCTAGGTTGAAGAGCGTCGGTGCCAGTCCATCGCCCTGTTTCAAACCAGTGCGTGTTTCAAATAGATCAGTAAGTCTATTCTGGATCCTGACTTGTGAGACGGAGTTGGTCATCGTCATCTTTGTCAGTCGCACTAATTTTGCCGGTATCCCAAATTGCAGCATGATGTTGTACAGTACTCCACGATCGATACTGTCGTATGCCTGCTTGAAGTCGACAAAGATTTGGTATACGTTTACGTTGTATTCCCAGCACCTCTGGAGTATCAGTTTGACTGAGAAGAGCTGATCGGTTGTGGAGCGACCAGGTCTGAAACCGCTTTGATATTCGCCAATGACTCGTTCTGCGTACGGTTTTATTCTATTTTCCAGAATTTTCGTCAAAATTTTATAGGACGTACAAACTAGTGAGATGCCCCTGTAGTTCTCACACCGCAGTTTATCTCCCTTTTTATGAATTGGACAGATGATGCTTCTGCGCCAATCGTCTGGGATCTCCTCGTTCTCCCATACTCGCAGGAGTAATTGATGTATGACATCAACTAGACTCGTTCCACCGAATCTTAGCAGTTCAGCTGGGATCTCGTCAGCGCCCGGCGCTTTATTTCGTTTTAGTGATCGCAACGCGAGATCAACTTCCTCTACTGTCGGGGGTTGAATGGGTGGGCCTAGATCAACAATATCATCGAGAGCTTCCTGTGTGGGGATGTTAGATGGTCGGTTTAGAAGCTCTTCAAAATAAGAGGCCCATCGTTTGTTAATACCATCGGTGTCGCTGATGATGTTTCCATCCTTGTCCTTACAAAGGCTAGTCCTGGGTTGGTACCCGTTCTTAATTGTATTTACTAGTTTGTACGCTTGTCTGGTGTTCCTATTACCTAAGTTTTCGTTTATGTTCAGCAACTGCTCGTCAAAGTATTTACGTTTCTTACGTCTAATTATTCTATTCGATATTCGCCGTAGCTCGTCATATTTTTCTCTTCTGGCTCTGGTTCCTCGTTGAATCCATTGTCTGTAGGCCTCGTTTTTCGCGTCAAGTGAATTTTTGCATTCTTCGTCGAACCAGTCATTTCGCGCTCGCCGGGCTTTATATCCCACGACCTTCTCTGCGACATCCTTGAAGGTACCCTTGAGTTCTTCCCAGAACCCATGGACGCCTGTGTTGCTGATGTTGTGTAGCATAGGTGATAGTTTTTCCTCAAGGGCGGTAGTATACGCCACCGCTGTAGCATCACTCAAGAGCTTATCAACCGCAAAGATTTTGGGAGGGCTGATTCTTGACTGGTGCACTGAGGAGATTCTACATCTGTAGGTCGTCTTCACCAAGTGATGATCTGAGTCGCAGTTTGCTCCTCGATAGGAGCGGACATCCATGACACTAGACGCCCATCTCCTGCAAATGAGGACGTGGTCAATTTGGTTGACGGTATGTGCGTCTGGAGACTTCCAGGTCTGCTTGTGAATGCGTCGATGCGGGAAACACGTAGAGCTTACGACTAGATTCCTGCTGCAGGCGAAGTCGATAAGCTTGGACACTGTGCTGTCGCTTTTATGGCTTGGTGCGTCAATATCTGACAGGTAGAGCTCAGCTGGGACCAGCGCCCCACATTTGTGCAGTAAGGTAAGTCATGGAGATTACCCGATATCCAGGTCGCGCTGTTAGGGATGACCATTTTTGTCCCTGGTCACCTATCCCCGATGGACACAGTCCGCAATCCTCCGTGGATTTAGGACATTTAGCCATATTGAAAATGAAAACCTTGCAAGGGTAATAGTAACCGAGTTTACGTGAGTTATGTCCGAACCCGATTGAACGAAGAAAGCATCAGTAGCAGCAGTAACAACAATGGGTAGATCTGCCTTCGCCGCTGTCGTTGCTGCTGCATTCAATTTAGGTCGCTTAAAGGAAATGCATGCTTTCTAACTTGATATTTCGCCGCCGCTGCTGTTGCATTCTGCGTTCAATCTGGTTTGGACTTATAGGGAAAAACATTTTCAACGTTTTGCATTCTGGCAAAAAAGCCACACGGTTCAGAGGTCGAACATTTGGGGTTAGGTTTTTCTTGACCTCGCCTACAGTCTTCAAACGAAATTTCGTTTTTCAACTTTGCCACCTCGAGAAAGTGATGCGTTCCGTGAAAACTGCACGAAAAATCCTCTTTTTTCACTCTTTTGTCTATAACTTCAAAAAACCTACTCGTAACTTTTTATGAAAAAGTGAAAGAAAAATCATAAACTACATCGAATTCCCTACAAAATCGGTCAAAAATACTCGAAAACCAATTATAAACTTCTTAAATTAAAAACCATTAAAGAGAAAAATAGTTCGAAAGCCAACACATTGGCACTTTTTGGAGAATTCGCCAACTTCTAAACTTGATGAAAGTATTTTTCCGTTGAAAAATCGAATTTGACGCGGTATTATTTTGGCTCACAATCAGGAAAGTGTCATTCTATTTGAAATTGTATATAGGTTCAGAAAAAGGATCAAATATTGGTTTCAATGATTAGGACACTGACAAATGTCGCTTTTTGTCTTAAAGTTCATATTTTTGACAAGAACAGTAGAAAGTTGAATGACTCTGTAGTGGTTTAACCTTAAGCGATTTTTTGAGTGGATTTTTGTAGAAAATAAGTTTTTACTCTGTCTGTCGTAATCGTGATGAAGCGTTGGCATGTAGGACTGTAGTAACGGAAGAGGTAGATCTCTTCCTTCTGTGCTCATTTGTTGAAGCTAGTACGAAAAAGGGAGATGTGAAGAAGAGAGTATCCCTTCATCAAAAGCCCGAGATCAGCCATTGGCCATCTGACTCTCTCTGGTTCCTGTTAATCCCTAGGGCATCCTCTAATTGTCTCGGTTCAATAACCGCGTCCTCAAATAAACTAAGCCACGGGCCGCGCTCTAGGTCTTCCTCTCAGCCTTAATGATGTTGGTATTGTCTTTCAAACCCGGGTAAGACAATCAGCTGAGAACATTTATCGAGCAGTTTCCGTCAGTTTTCGCGGAACGCATCACTTTTTCGAGGTGGAAAAGTTGAAATTCGGATACAGCGCCCTAAAATACATAAACTAATATTGAAAAAAAAACTTCTAAATTTTTTCCAGTCTTAATTGACCGCAAGTACTAGACTAGTTTATACCACTTGAGACAAAATTGAAAAAAAAGACAGTTCGCTTGCAGTCTGATTTTATACGAAAAAAATATAATTTATAATTTTTGCTGTTCGGCTTCATTTGCGCTCTCAAGCTAATGACCAATTACAATTAATATGCACATCACTATAATTTTCTTGAAATTTATTTTCCAAATTCTTAGCAACTATACATTTATACACATTTTCAAAATTTTACGTCTGTATTTTTCTAAACATGTATCCGGCAACAACACAAAGCATCATTGATATAATTGACACATGGCGCGTTCTTTTGCGTATCTATCGAGTGTAGGGTAGGGTAATGAACACGCGACTTGTTGTTTGTGTAATGCGTGTTCGTCACCCTTCCCTACACTCGATAGGTAGGCAAAAGAACGCGCCTATTGTTATTGGGCTGTTATTATTGTAAAAGCACAGCAAACAAAATTGCTCCCCAATATTTTTGTGTGTCAAGTTTTCCATATAAATGCTTTGCGTTCTTGCTTACGGTTGAAGTAACTCATTTCAGGGAAGTCCAACAACACAGCAGTCACATCTTACAAAACGACGTCATAGTACCAGCGTTATATCTCGTCAGACTCCCAATCAGGTGCTAAAACTTTTTCTTGTTCTTTTTTTTTTCGATTTTGCAAATATTTATATGTGTACATTAAACAAAAAATCAATTTTTGTATTTATCAAAATTTAATACTTATTCATTCCATTACATTTTTTGTTGTTCTGGATTACGTTAAATTTGATTATTTCGTATTTGCCTTGAATATGTTTTAATAGTTGTGTAGAAAGTCTACAGGATACACACACGACTCGTTTCGTGTATTTCTTCTCCGATTTTCATCCGGTTCTCACGATGGCAACACTGCGCGACACTGATGTGTTGACACGCGACACTACATTCATGACATCTTGATCGCGCACTAGATAGTGTTCAAGAATGATGATGTCATGCCAGCAGTGATGTGGGATTTGTGTCATTGCGTGAACAGGACATGAAATCCTTTTCTCAATTCATTATACTTTTATCTTAGTTCTTTCAGTTTTCTTGTTCTAAATACATCACTTTGACGGGCTACTTTCTCAGTACTTCTCTCAATTTTTGCGTGTTTAATTTGATTGATTTAACTTTTAATGTGTTTGCTCAGTTCCGTTTTTCTCTCATGCTTGGTTTTCTTATAAAACATATTTAAAAATATACAAACTTGATACAACACTTCTACATACTAAATTATATTAACAGAATACTGTCAACAGATTATAAAGAAAACGGCCGTTCATTGAACTGAAAAAAAAAATTTATTCTCATTAATCTAGGGAATAGGAAATTCACCGTTTCGCGAGAGAGTTGGAAGCAATCGGCTACCGGAGACACGACCAAGGTTCAATCCAAATTTTCTATTTTTTTATTCGCATTCTAGATGTTGTGTGCTTCTTAGAAGCAGCGCTAATTTGATTATTTTGGATCTTTACGTTCTCTTTTACATAACCTTGGCTATGTTTTTTTTTAATGTTTTGTAGATAATTTTTCATTTTCCTTGGAAATAGTCATTTTTTTCCACTAGGATATCACACTAATGGATGCTGCTTGGTATTTGAGTATTTTTACATTTTGTACACTTGAATCGCGGTGATTGGTTTGCCTTTAATATTCATATATGGCATTTTTTGGAGACAAGTTAACGCTTTCTCAAATCGAATAAAAATATGCTCATGTTAATGCTTGTTCAAATCAAAATAATGCTCTTTGTAAGCAATATAACACTTTTTCAAATCAAGTTAACGACTTGTTAAAAAAGTTTATTCGACAAATCGTTAACTTAATTTGAAAAATCGTTAAATGGTTTTGAAAAATCGTCATTTCGGATTGAACAAACGTTAATTTGTTTAAGAATAAAAGTGAAGTGTACCAAGCAGTCAACAAGACCATTTAGCAATGATCTCCACCCAAAAATTACTCAGCATAAGCAAAAGGCATTGGCCTTGTTTATGCCGCGGAACTATCTTCGAGGATTAACTAATTGAAGCTAACTCACGACGACATAAACATGTCGCACTAGCTAGTTTTGGTACCAATTTTAGCTCCACTTGCTATGCAGAACTGGACTGAAAAATTGGGACTAGGTGGTGTTGCTGTCTTCGCTAATGGTGTTGTTGTTGAAAATTATATTTTATTTGTTATATAAATACCTCATCCTTTCCTGAAACTCTGCATTCGTTTCATCCTTTGATTTTAGCGGTAGAAACACGTTTTTATTAGGAGGCTAGTGCCCCTTTACATTTTCTTAATCTATGTCACCGCAGTCACAAACCAACAGCTGACATCTTTCATGTTTAGTACCTCTTCGTATGGTCGGCATAAACACACCACGAACAAGTACTAGCACTAAAACGATTTAGTTAAATCGCCTTTTAGTTTCACGGCATAAACGTGGCCATTAAGTGCTTGAGCTGGTTTCGTCGTCGTCGGTGGGGATCATTGCTAAATGGTCTTGTTGACTGCTTAGCAATGGTACACTCCACTTTTATTCTTATAAAAAATATAAACATGCGCTTGTGCGTGCAAAATGGTAATGCGTTTCAGAAAGCGTTAATTTGATTTGAGAGTGCGTTAACTTATCTTGAAAACGCTGTAACTAAGTTTTAATTTTCTATTTTCTGTTTACTATATACTATAAACATTGGCTTGAAGTTCTATTTTCGTATTTAGAAAGGTATATGCACTCATTAAGAACACTGTTCCTTTGACCTTAAGTAACGTCTGTGCTATTTAAAATTTCCATACGATCGTATTTATTCTGTATTAGTGTTCAGTATCACACCAAATCAAGTCAATTTTGTGAATTTCTACACGATACATAGCGTCTCATTTGTTCACACATAAAAATCAAATTTGGTGTAATGAATTGAACATTGTCCTGATTCGTCCGATCATCGCCTGTTCTTGAAATCGTTTGTAGTAATAATCTAATAAATAGATAATAATGGTACCACAGCGGACCCAATGGTGCTGTGCTGTGATGCGTCATGGCAGCCCCTAAACCTAACCGAAAAATCGAATAACAATTACATTTTTAATTTTCATAGTACCATTAATTTATCTGAATTACTTAACACGTTGAGTGCTAAGGCTAAATTCAGACTCTCGCTGGTGGCGCGACCCATTTTGTTTTTGTTTTTCTGAATTGGTCACATTTTGGACATACCTAGTCTAGCCATAAATACTGTTACAAACTTTTTGAAGCACTGTTCAATAAAAGAGGTGTTATATGTTAACAAATCATTGTTTATTTATTAAATGCATTGTCAACAACGGAAATTGCAACAAGTTATTCGAAGTGATTGCCTTTTGCCTTTACACAAGCCTTTAATCGAGCTGGCCACTTATCTATGGAAGCACGCACGACTTCAATCGGAAAGTTGGCGACTGCATGTGTAAGAGACTTCTTTAAGGATTCGATATTAGAATGTCTTCTAGATCTCTAGTATCTTATACAAAACGTTACGACCAATACTATCTTAGGCTAAGCGGAAGTCCACAAACAGTTGGAACAGTACCTGTTTTACCGAGAAAATTTTATCCGTGGTAGACCGATCGTTTTTGAATCCACCTTGGTGCTCGCCAATAATATTGTCTGCATATGCTTTTAGTCGTTGTTCGATAATTTTTGTCAATATTCTGTAGGACGTACACAATAAGGATATTCCTCTTGAATATTCGCATTTCAGACGGTCGCCTTTTTTGTGGATTGGACATAATATGCTCTTTCGTCAGTCGCCAGGTACTTTTTCAGTTGTCTAGCTCTTAGCTATTAATTTATGGATTCGACTAACCAGCGCGGTCTCGCCTTCTTTCAGAAGCTCTACGACAATTTCTTCGATTCCAGGCGCTTTATTTTGTTTTAATTTATCTAATGCTATCTCCACTTCGTCAAATGTTGGTAAAGTGGGTATCTGCCTTCCATCACGATTGTCTGGGATTGATAGGTCTTCCGAATGTGATGTTGTCGGGTTCAGCAAATTTTGGAAGTATTGAACCCATCTAGTTTTGATCTTGATCGTAGTCCGGATGGCGCAACGGTTAGCACGTTCGCCTTCTACGCACTGGGCCCCAGTTCGATTCCTACTGAATGCGGTAGTTTTCGATAAAAAAAGGGGATTTACGTGTCGGACTATCGCCCACTCAGCTGTTAAATGAGTACCCATTTATAGGGTAAATAACTCGATTGAGCGTGTTGCTGATCACACACCTCTGTACAAAATCGTCACGATCTAGAAAATGAGATGATGCTAACTCATCTCGAGGCCATGGTTCAAATTGGACTGTTGCGCCAGTTATTTATTTTTTATTTTAGTTTTGATCTCAGACGCGTCACTAATAATGTTGCCATGTTAGTCCTTACAGACGATTGTTTTCGGCTTATATCCTTGTATCATCTGATCCACGGTACTAAATGCTAGTCGCACGTCATTTCTCCTTAGGTTTTCGTCAAGTTATGAGATTTTATTGTTGTAATATTTACGTTGTTTTCGTCCACCGAGTTTCTTCGTTTGAGCTCGCGGTAATTGTCTTCTCTGGCTCGTGTTTGTCTTTCCACAAATAGTTTATACGCTTTGTTTTTCTTTGTAATCGGATCCTTATCGAAGCAGTGGTTTCTCTGACTCCGCTCTTGTTGTCCCAAATTATGAGCGGCTGTTTTCTGGATGCCCTTCTTAATATTTGCCACCGTTTGCTCTGGAGTAGAACGGACCCTTTTGCCCAGATGTTTTTAAAGATCCGTCATGTAAACCAGCTTAACATCGTCGTTACATAGCCTTAGGAGCCTTGGAGCATGGGCGCGTCAACATTTCTAGCATTTCTATGCCTTGTTGACGTTTCGACAGCATATCTTCGTTTTCGGAAGTGCAGTTGCTAGCATGCATCTCCTATCCACGCCGTCTTTATGCTGACAAGTTCGGAGCACTGTGAGAGTTCTATTAGTACCCACGGTTTTTGTTTTTGATCGCGCCGAGATTTGAACTCGGAGTCTAGATTAGTATCGTAGAACGGTGACCGAACGACCACGGCCACCAAGCGATATACGGTATTTGTTATACGACACCGATATTTAGCTCAGACAAGAAAGTGGTTCCAGTCGCAATTGGCTCCACGTAGGGTTCTTACCTCCAATATGCTGGAAGCAGCCCTTTTCTCAACGAGGAAGTTGTCAATTTGATTCGATATCATACCACCTGGTGATGTCTATGTTATTTTATGTGTATTACGATGCGGGGAAACCTGTGGAGCTTATGACTAAGTTTTTATTGCTGGCAAAATCAATAAGTCTTTGGCCGCTGTCGTTTGTTTCATCATCTAGGCTGTGTCCTCCTGTTGTGCTCCTATGATGCAGTTCATTGCCGAAATTGGCATTAGAATCGCCGAGAAGAAGTTTGACATCGTTAGAGGGAAGGCCAACAATTAAATCTGGAGATGGGTATCGACCAACAAGTAATCGATTAATGAAATCGATTATAATTTTTTACGAATTAATCGATACACCGATTATTCGTGACTTGAAAAATCGATTAATCGATTAATAGACAATTTCAAAAAAGGTTGGGAAAAAATTAAAAACTGGGTACAATGAAAACAACGAACTCAAAGTAAAAAATAGTCCTTATTTATTCACATGAAAACAGAAGAAAGATCATCAAACAGAGAAATAATAATTACACCTACTGGGAGCAGTTGCCTGAAACGTTCCCAGTAGCTGCAGAAATAATAGTAATTATTGAGTTGTGAGAAGTATTGAGCTTATTTATTAATCCCAATACTTATCATGAACGTCCGGTCAGCCGGCTTCTCTGTTCCCTCAGAATTTGACCAGCTTCAGAGAAAAATTGTGGTAGATAGGTAAAAGTAGAATGAGAAAAGTAGTAGGTAAATACTATACACGACTGTTGTAAGTGATTTTTCGTAATGAAAGAATTTGCTCTAAGACAGACCATAATTCGTAATCCAGCGGATTCAGGTCTGGGCTAGAGGAAGGCCAATCTTCAGCTTTAATAAAATCTGGAACATTTTCTTCAAGCCATTTTTGGGTTGACTTCGCCTTATGACCTGGTGCAGAATCTTGCTGGAAACTCCAAGGCTGATTTTTGAATAATGACGTGTTGAGAGGTTTCACTACGCTTTCAAGGACACTTTCTTGATAAATTTTGGCAGACGTTTTGACGCCCTTCTCACAAAAATGCAACTTTGTCCCCCCGTTGTAGCTAACACCCCATTAAACCATTACTGAGACTGGATGATGACCTCTTTGAACCTTTTGGGCAACTTGAGAAGCTTCTCTGGCACTGCGAGCATAAACCCTATCGTTTTGTTTATTAAATGTTTCTTCGACAGTAAAAATTTTTCCGTCCGTAAACAAAATTTTACGGTGTTCTTGGTTTGCGTACCGGCAAAGTAATCGTTTTGATTTTGCCACTCTATTTTTTTTAACGAATCTGTTAGTAAATGCCCGGTAGATCTACGATAAGCACCCAACCTTTGGGGTATTTTCATCTCACGCGATAAAATTTTTTGTTTCCGAAGAGGGTTACGGCGAATTCTCTCGCGCACGGCTTTAACCGCTTGAGGTGTTCGAGTAGTTCGCGGACGGCCACTTCTTTCACGGTCACTTACTCCAGACGTATCATTAAATCTTTCAATAGCCCGATATACAAACATTCGGCTTATACCAAGGGTATGCAGAGTCTTAAAAATATCACTTGGTTGCATTCCTACTTTATGAAGTGCAATCATAGCAATTCTATTTACTTTGTCACCCCAATCCATGTCCACTACACTAAAAATTAAACTCAAATGATGACAAATGCATCAAGCACAAGCGTACTATAGCGATTAGCTCAATTTTTAAGAAATGCAATATAACGGTTCCTTTCTGCAGGGTTGCCAAAGCCAAACCTTGTAACAATATTTATGGCTAGACTAGGTAGATAACGGAAAAATGACTTAAAACTTTTTTTCGGTGTCTTTCTGCAAAAAAAGTCACCTCGTATGAGCGAGTGGGCCACTGACTTCGAACAATTTTTCGGCAAAAAAAAATGTTTTTTTTTTTTGCTTATTAGGTCAGATTTTAACGGTAAAAAAATAGGTAAATAATAAAACAAAATTTATTAAGGAATACCCCAGGTGACGAATAGAAATCGAGGGAAATAAATAAAGAAACTTTCTAACTTAGCGCGATTTGTTGGTTGGTACTAGGAGTATATTATACTAAAAGTTCTTACCATGCCGAATTTCAGAACTTTGCGATATATTTTACTTTTATTTTTAACGACTTATCTAAGAAGAAAAAAAATATTGTAAAATTCCTTTATATTGGTCACCCTGTATCTTTTAAAGCATTAGTCCTACGACAAAAATGAATCGGACTATTTTTATAGAAAATTTTGTCTACTTTATTTTGTTCGTTCAACATTTATTGCTGGGAGTGATAGTTACAGAGATATTTTCAAAAAAACACAAAAAACTTCCCTTTAACTCCCTCCCCCCGCGGAAGCTCACACTCCACAGGTGGCGACATCATCTGCGTATGCTACTAATTGCGCTGATTTTGTTAGTAGCAAGTTTGTCGTGTCTACCTCGTTCACTTTTCAGACGACATACTCTAGAGCTAGGTTGAAGAGCATGGGTGTGACCCCATTTTCCTGTTTCAGGCCTGACTCCACTCGAAAGCTGTGTGTCGGCTCGTTTTGTATCCGTACTTGGCATTCATCGTAGTCTCCATAGTCGCTCTTATTAACCGGATCAGTTTTTGCGGGACTTCAAACTCGAGTAGTATCTTACACAAGACGTTACGATCTATACTATCGTAGGCTTGGCGGAAGTTCACAAACAGTTGGAAAACGCCGATGTCGTATTCCGAGCATTTAGAGTCAGATATTATCTGACGGCACAGTATAAAAAGATTTATTATACTTAATTGTCCTAACCCGTTGTGGGGCATAGTGCGTCAGCTATTCCATGTGGCCCAGTTGACGTTTCGTTGGCATAAACTAGTTTCGGAGAATGAGTTGCCAGCATGCACCTCCTGCTCTCCCATTTTTAGCCACCTACCTGCGACAAGTCGGGAGATGCTGTGGCTTACTATTACGCTCCACACCACAGGTGTGTGAACGTCGTCGTGGACGGGATTCGAACCCGAAACGCCGGTAGTTAGACTTGAGGCTAATGCCTCTACGCACTGAGCTACGGGTCGCCCCTCACTAATCTCTTTTCAAATTAAATCTACGAATTTTAATTCACTCAATCGAACGGTTTGTCCAAACCAAAATATAATATTAAATCCGCCTGCTCCATTTGGAAGGTGTAATTTTGTATACTCGTAGAAACGTTTATTTTTTTTGTAGGACTAGTTAGGAAAGCAACTACAGCCTACGAAAGATGGTTTCCTGGATATAAACTCGTATATCATCAAATTCTCAAATTCAGACTTGGTTTTTGAACGAATTTAAATCATTTCATTTTTTTTTCGTATTTTCTTTCCTGTAATTCTTTGTTCTACTACTTCTGTAACATTTGTCGTTTTGGCTTTCAGCATGTATTGCCTAAAATAAGCGAAACACGTTCTTATAACTCGCCATCGAGGTTAGTCATTTAAGGTATTCTACCTGTATATCCACACCTGCATGTTTCTTCGCTTCCTTTTACACATAACTAACTCTAACACCATTGATACCTAAACTAACGATAGAGAATAATTTATTTCGAGATCCAATTGAAAACGACTGTCTTATTGTAGTGTGATAACACGACTGGGAAGAGGAAGGGTTTCGCCAGCTGCCGAAGCGACTGGCATATCATTGCATCAAGAACTCAATACAAATGACGACAATGATGAAGCGTAAGTACATTTCTACTAGCCTGGATTAGTTTAGAAGTATCCAAGTATACGAGTAGTATCGATGTTAATGGTTCTTCTGTGCCCCTCCAGATTCCTTGGCGAAATTAAACTGAAATCAAATGCCACATTGGCTGAAATTTTCGAAGCCATTAAACATCCAGTCACTGGCGTTGGTTTCATTGGACCGACTCAAAGTTTGCCGTCGTGCACGTTCGTATCGTGGGATGCCTTAAATTGGCTGAAAAGCAGATTGGACGGTTCAGTAAAGCCATTGGAGATTTTGGAGAATATGCGGAAGTAAGTTATAAATCAAAGCAAATATATTATCTATAAGTATTTTCACAGCAAAAATTAATGCGAATTTTGAACTTATTTTCACAGAGAACGTATGATTTGTCATGCATCGGGCAATTGGGATAAGCCGATAATACCAGGATTTTATCTTTATTACATTGCAATGCAAGATAATCCAAAAGGTTCGTTGCAAATGCACATACACCGTAACGACGTTCGAATAATGGTTAATCATAAATTTCAGACTTTATTCAACCTCTCTGTGATCTAATGGCATTTGAAAATGAATGGATGGAGGTTGAAATTCAAGGCAGTGAATTTGACACGAATCAAGAAAATCCAAATGAAAGCGCTATACCGAATTTCCTTCGTGATCAGCCGACAATGAATAAATGGAAAGGTAAGAGACTTTTTTGTATAAAGGTGCGTTTATATTTAGCGAAACCACTCGCGAAACTGTTGCGCGAGGAAACTCACCCGAAATTCACCCATGGCCAGTCTGACAGTGTCGGGTGAGGCACATGTTCACACTACGTGAAATTTTGCCTCGCCTCGCGCATCAGTTTCGCGAGTGGTTTCACTAAATCTAAACGCACCTTAAGACCGCTTCCGAAACCAAGGCTGTGCCACGAAGACTATAGAATACCTAGTCTAGCCATAAATATCGTTACAAGGTTTGGCAACCCTGCAGAAAGGAACCGTTATATTGCATTTCTTAAAAATTGAGCTAATCGCTATAGTACGCTTGTGCTTGATGCATTTGTCATCATTTGAGTTTAATTTTTAGTGTAGTGAACATGGATTGGGGTGACAAAGAAAATAGAATTGCTGTGATTGCACTTCATAAAGTAGGAATGCAACCAAGTGATATTTTTAAGACTCTGCATACCCTTGGTATAAGCCGAATGTTTGTATATCGGGCTATTGAAAGATTTAATGATACGTCTGGAGTAAGTGACCGTGCAAGAAGTGGCCGTCCGCAAACTACTCGAACACCTCAAGCGGTTAAAGCCGTGCGCGAGAGAATTCGCCGTAATCCTCTTCGGAAACAAAAAAATTTATCGCGTGAGATGAAAATACCCCAAAGAACAATTTCACGTATCATCAAAAGTGACTTGGGGTTGGGTGCTTATCGTAGATCTACCGGGCATTTACTAACAGATTCGTTAAAAAAAAAATAGAGTGAAAAAATCAAAACGATTACTTTGCCGGTACGCAAACCAAGAACACCGTAAAATTTTGTTTACGGACGAAAAATTTTTTACTGTCGAAGAAACATTTAATTAACAAAACGATAGGGTTTATGCTCGCAGTGCCAGAGAAGCTTCTCAAGTTGCCCAAAAGGTTCAAAGAGGTCATCATCCAGCCTCAGTAATGGTTTGGTGGGGTGTTAGCTACAACGGGGTGACAAAGTTGCATTTTTGTGAGAAGGGCGTCAAAACGTCTGCCAAAATTTATCAAGAAAGTGTCCTTGAAAGTGTAGTGAAACCTCTCAACACGTCATTATTCAAAAATCAGCCTTGGAGTTTCCAGCAAGATTCTGCACCAGGTCATAAGGCGAAGTCAACCCAAAAATGGCTTGAAGAAAATGTTCCAGATTTTATTAAAGCTGAAGATTGGCCTTCCTCTAGCCCAGACCTGAATCCGCTGGATTACGAATTATGGTCTGTCTTAGAGCAAATGACGTGCTCTAAAAGACATTCTAATATCGAATCCTTAAAGAAGTCTCTTACACATGCAGTCGCCAACTTTCCGATTGAAGTCGTGTGTGCTTCCATAGATAAGTGGCCAGCTCGATTAAAGGCTTGTGTAAAGGCAAAAGGCAATCACTTCGAATAACTTGTTGCAATTTCCGTTGTTGACAATGCATTTAATAAATAAACAATGATTTCATAACATATAACACCTCTTTTATTGAACAGTGCTTCAAAAAGTTTGTAACAGTATTTATGGCTAGACTAGGTAGAATGGAAAAAGCCACTGACCCTAAAGGTGCACTGGGTTTCTTCTTCTCCTAACAGGACGAATGCTCTACAACTATTTGTCTCTGATAGATTACGAAGACAGACTTTGTATCACCTTCAATTGATATTATTTATATTATTCATGGTATTTCTATTCTTTACAGGAAGTGTCTACAACCATTCTCATCTAGAAATCGATGTCAGTCAGAAGAGTGATCGAATCGAATGGGGTCATGTGAAATATCACAGTGTGATGAAACCAGGAAATGCATTTGAAATTGTTGTTCAGTGGGTCACAGCATCCGGTCCTATTGTCTATGAAATGGTAAATTAATAATGTTCTGTTTTGTATTTCACTTCTATAATATATTCCAAACGTAACTATTGTAGGTCTATGGCTGGTGTCGAAAAGCCCAACAATGTGGATTCCAATTAGTTGCTATTCCGGCGGATCCTATCGCAGAACCATTCACAGACAAATCAGATCCTTTACGTGGTCCGATATTTATACCTCTTAATATTGATTGTCTAAATGAGGGAAAGAATTTGTTTGAAGGTATGTATATTAAATAACTATTTTCACATTGATTTACAGTAAAATGTTATTTCATCATTTCGCAGCATTTAAAGACGACACCCGCAGCGATCGGATGCTACTCTTCCAGGAGGGGATATTGAAACGTTTCGGTTTCATGCCGTGTGCAATACAAAGCAAATTGGATATTACAAATGTGAGATAGCTGTGCTTAAAGAGATTATAGTTATAGTTTAAGGTTTGTTGTTTCTTGCAGCCTCCCAAGGACTATCAGTATGTTCACTGTTCCGGGAATATGTTTGTTTTGATCAGGTAAATTTCCGACTCCTACTTTTATTGAGAAAAATCACATTATCATTTTTTATTGTTAAATTTGATTTAAATTTACAGATGTCCACAATCTGAAGTTAAAATTGAAGCCACAAGTCCACATGAGATGTACATAACCCGATTAGTGTATGGACTAACCAAGGATGGAATAACGTCATCGCGAAGGGTATTTATCAACTCTTAGTACATACATATACATATTAAGATGAAATCCCGGATTTTTTTTAAATACTTTGATTATCTTGTGTATTATTTATTAACTAGGTTGGCTTTCTCTGGTCATGGAATAATATGATCCCGAACAAAAAATGGAAATCTCTGGTAATCAATTGTTCATCGGAGGGCGAACTGTTCCAGTTGCGATGTTTGCGCGATTTCAAAGATTTCTGCTCGAATCAGGATCAACGTTTGCAGAAGTTCTGGAAAGAATGCTGGGGAATATAAGAGGAAGCCTTTGCCATAAAAAGGATGTATTTGTTGCGGGCTACCTACCTGTCTGCCTATTGAAACATTGAAAAGAAATGTGATTGCAACGAAAGATTGAGGCAAAAGAGCTGAATAAAACTTTATTGCTGTTTTGCTTTTTATTTCTTAAACTAAAATTATGAATATCCTTTTTTATATTAATATGCTGTAACGATAAGAATTTATTAAAAAAAATTAAAAGAAACAAATGCAAATAACGCCTTTTAATGAGGGCAAGATTATCAACGTCTTTAAGTCATGTTAGATAACAAAATCTTCAAAAATTGGAACAGCGGTCGACGTTTATCATTTCTATGTCCAAATAGGATTACCATTAATATCATCTGCAGGAACCAAATATAACAACTGGACCACCGAATGAGTGATGAATTGAAGGGCCTGAAACATGAACTGAATAGGGAAAATATTCTCCGTGTCAGTGGAATTCGAAAAGTATAGTATAAGAATACTACGAACAAAAATCTTAGCAGTGGCTGCCGTAAACAATGACTGACTCGACAAGTGATCACCCAAACTCCAACCTCATAGACAAGACGCCGCCGCCCAGACATGTCAGGCGCGATTTGAGGGACCTAGAAAGGGATGTCCAGAGGTACAAAAGGGTACCCTTTGATAGTGGCGCACACAGGTTGGCCATCGCAGCGATACATCGGGAGAAGGTTCACCAGTCAATCGCAGGTTTAGGTTCGAATCCATTTCTCTCGTCCATACCACCAATGATATCTCCGGAAGAGGAAAGACTTCCAAGAGCTACGAGAACGACACTTGCCCAACTTCGGTCAGGCTGGTGTTCACGACTGAACTCCTACCTATCCCGCATCGACCAGGACGTCTCAAACATCTGTCCTGCATGTAATGGAGCCCCTCACGACGTAAACCACATCTTTAACTGTCCAGCTGCACCCACGCACCTGACCTAACAAACACACCGAATTCCGACCATTGCTACAACAACAACAACTTGTGTAAGCACTACGTCGCGTTCATTATTTCCCCGTCAGCCAATTACGCTTTGATAGTCATTCGGCTCACTTCGAACACGTAAACCCGACCCTCGAACAAACACTGAACGGACATGGCTAAATCGAATGTTGTGACTCTGATCATTTATATTATACATTGCCATACCTACGGTGTTACATATTTTCGTTGTGACAAAAGCCATATCACAGAGCAGGTATACTAAGAGCAGGAACTCAGAACAGATTTATTTTTAAAGCAGGATGCAAATAATCCCACGCACACAAATAAGCCTCACCACTCTAGAAGCAACGGCTACAATTTAAAGTAAACCGACCTTTAGAGTAGTGGGGGGGGGGGGGGGGGGCAAAGACCTTTTCCATAGTCCTCCGCGTGGGCGCCCCCTGGTAACGGCAGTGTATCAATTCGCTGACGGCCAATGTCTTAGCGATAAGACAGTTTGGAAAAGGCAGATAGCTGTAGCCTGAATGGCTGACAAACACCTAAGCGTCTCAGGTCTAGTAGGATGGAATGACTTGCGTAGTTGGACCTGCTACATAGTTGTGTGGGCTCCAGCACGTTTATTAAACCATCTGAAGCAGCTATCTCCGAGGCCATCCCCTGAATGGGGTTAAGCGACGTGCTGACAACTCGTCCTTGTAAAAACCACTCCATGTCAAGAAACCTGGAACAAAAGCCTCGGATTGGACGGATCAACAACGACGACCACGCAAACGAATAAAGGATTATTCTTTCGGATCCTGGAATGTACGCTCCCTGAACAAACCGGGGGCCGAGAAGGCCCTCCTTCAACAGGTCGAAAAGTACAAACTGAGCATTACTGCAGTCCAGGAAACAAATTGGCTTGGCAGCGAGATTAATGACATGAAATCGCACACAATTTTTACAAGTGGCAAACCATCGGGCCGCAAGGAGTTTGGAGTAGCATTTATAGTGGACAATCACCTCAAACCGCATATTCCTGACTTCAAACCCATAAATGAACGGCTGTGTGCGATTCGCATCAAGACTCGATTCTTCAATCTCTGGCTCATCAATGTGCATGCCCCCACTGAAGTTAAAGAAGACGCAGTAAAAGACGAGTTCTACGCCCGCCTTGAAACTCTCTTCGACTCACTTCCAACAAACGACGTCAAATTGCTGCTGGGAGACTTTAACGCGAAAGTCGGGAATGAAAGTTGGCATCGGGGACCTCTGGAGGCCACAGCCTCCATGAAGAATGTAACGATAACGGCCAGCGACTTATCGACTTCGCCTGCAGCAGGAATCTAGTCGTAAGCTCTACGTGTTTCCCGCATCGACGCATTCACAAGCAGACCTGGAAGTCTCCAGACGCACATACCGTCAACCAAATTGACCACGTCCTCATTTGCAGGAGATGGGCGTCTAGTGTCATGGATGTCCGCTCCTATCGAGGAGCAAACTGCGACTCAGATCATCACTTGGTGAAGACGACCTACAGATGTAGAATCTCCTCAGTGCACCAGTCAAGAATCAGCCCTCCCAAAATCTTTGCGGTTGATAAGCTCTTGAGTGATGCTACAGCGGTGGCGTATACTACCGCCCTTGAGCGAGCGCGAAATGACTGGTTCGACGAAGAATGCAAAAATTCACTTGACGCGAAAAACGAGGCCTACAGACAATGGATTCAACGAGGAACCAGAGCCAGAAGAGAAAAATATGACGAGCTACGGCGAATATCGAATAGAATAATTAGACGTAAGAAACGTAAATACTTTGACGAGCAGTTGCTGAACATAAACGAAAACTTAGCTAATAGGAGCACCAGACAAGCGTACAAACTAGTAAATACAATCAAGAACGGCTACCAACCCAGGACTAGCCTTTGTAAGGACAAGGATGGAAACATCATCAGCGACACCGATTGTATTAACAAACGATGGGCCTCTTATTTTGAAGAGCTTCTAAACCGACCATCTAACATCCCCACACAGGAAGCTCTCGATGATATTGTTGATCTAGGCCCACCCATTCAACCCCCGACAGTAGAGGAAGTTGATCTCGCGTTGCGGTCACTAAAACGAAATAAAGCGCCGGGCGCTGACGAGATCCCAGCTGAACTGCTAAGATTCGGTGGAGCGAGTCTAGTTGATGCCTTACATCAATTACTCCTGCGAGTATGGGAGAACGAGGAGATTCCAGACGATTGGCGCAGAAGCATCATCTGTCCAATCCATAAAAAGGGAGATAAATTGCGGTGTGAGAATTACAGGGGCATCTCACTAGTTTGTACGTCCTATAAAATTTTGACGAAAATTCTGGAAAATAGAATAAAACCGTACGCAGAACGAGTCATTGGCGAATATCAAAGCGGTTTCAGACCTGGTCGCTCCACAACCGATCAGCTCTTCTCAGTCAAACTGATACTCCAGAGGTGCTGGGAATACAACGTAAACGTATACCAAATCTTTGTCGACTTCAAGCAGGCATACGACAGTATCGATCGTGGAGTACTGTACAACATCATGCTGCAATTTGGTATACCAGCAAAATTAGTGCGACTGACAAAGATGACGATGACCAACTCCGTCTCACAAGTCAGGATCCAGAATAGACTTACTGATCTATTTGAAACACGCACTGGTTTGAAACAGGGCGATGGACTGGCACCGACGCTCTTCAACCTAGCACTGGAATACGTTATTCGGGCCATGAATATGGACAACAGCAAGACGCTGCTCATCAAGTCGACACAATTAGCAGCGTACGCCGACGACATCAACATCATGTCCCGAAGATTGGCTGACGCAGAAGAACTTCTGCATACGCTCGATACCGCTGCAAAGGAAGTTGGATTACGTATTAACGAGGGTAAAACTAAAATAATGATGCAATCGGTGACAAGGACACCTGCACAACCGAGCATCAACGTGGGGGACCTCAACATCGAGTTCGTGAACAACTTCATCTACCTGGGTTGCAACCTGTCAAGGGACGCCAACGAAACTGAGGAAATCAAGCGACGGATACAGTTAGCTAATAAGACTTTTTTCTCGGTTCTCCCCATAATGAAATCGAAACATGTGCACAGAAACACGAAGCTCCGCGTGTACAAAACCATTATACGACCAGTGCTATGCTATGGCTGCGAAGCATGGACCCTAACTCAAGCCTCCGAAAACATGCTAGACACTTTCGAACGTAAGGTTCTACGGCGAATTTTCGGGGCTGTTTGCGATCGAGATGGATGGCGCATCCGGTACAACCATGAGTTGTATGAAATGTACGATGAGCTGCAAGTCTCGAAAATCGTCAAACTACAACGACTTCAATGGGCAGGGCATGTACAAAGAATGGACGATGATCGCATGCCTAAGAGAGTAATGAATGCAGAACGAGTCGACGGAGCGAGACTGCGAGGACGACCGAGATCTCGTTGGGAGAGCTCAGTAGGTGTGGACGCCGCGCAGCTGCTGGGCTCCCAAAATTGGAGGACGCGGTCACGTGACCGAGATAATTGGAGGACAATGATCCAGGCGGCCAAAGCCCGACGTCGGGCTGTCGCGCCACGATGATGATGATGACCTTTAGAGTGATAAGGACAGCAACACATCAAATCAACTGTGTCTGTTGATTAAAACGCCCAAGCTTCCTCAGTTGCTATTGTATGCGTGACATGGTTCCTCAATTTCATATGTGTGAGTTACCATTTTCGGCCATTGCATTCGTGCATTTCCATCTTTGGGGGCGTGGCTTGTGTCAAGTGCATGATGAAACGTCTGTGATGAAAAAACGATTTATTTGAAAAAATTTACAAATTTTAAAAACAGCACCTCCACCACTTTAGAAAAAATCATTCTACATCATAATTCATATGCCATAAATCATATATAATACTAAATCATAGACCACATAGCATGTTTTTTTCTTTCCGGACATCCTAAAATGCGACCATAAAGATTCACTTTCCGATTTTTCATCACACACTTTTTATTCATTCACTTGCTACAAGCCACACCCACAAAGATTCACCCACCCGCACCCACAAAGATTCTTGATGACCATCCCACAATTTCGCATGGTTCCCCTTACCTGAAGAGCGCACGGTCGCCATCTTTTCACAGTCTATCAGCGTTCATGTACATTTGCCAGAGAGGATCACACATCATGCGATCTCATTGATAATGCATCCAATACGAAATGGGTTTGCTATCCGTTGCCATGCGAAGTTCACTCCGATTTTAGAGGCCCCGCCAGGCACAATGAACGCGGATATAAGACCCCCATAGACAATGCAATTCATCGTAAGACGACAACGCTATTCATCGTCGGATTAATCTAACGATTGATCGCCACAAAATATTTCGCGGCTAAAATTATATGGAACTGTAGAAACAAAACGACAACGATAGGCGCATACACTCTGCGATCGAACTGACGATCACAATATCGCCAGATAGACGTCGACTGATCGCAAGGTAGATGGGGGGCTTTAGTTTTCACTTTTTGCACATCCATTGTGTACCGATTAGTGAACACAACACATACGCAAGTGAAATACTATGGGCAACCTTTGCTTAATTTATACTGAGTTCCAACTCTGTTATATTTTTCCTCTATGGCCATATACCCTATACTTCATATAGTCTAGGGCAGGGGTCGGCAACCAGCGGCCCGCGCATGCGGCCCTACATAGATTTTTGTGCGGCCCGCTAGGCAATAACGAATTATGTACTTTAAGTTAGGAAAAACGTGAACACGCTGTGGACGCATACAAGTGAACTCTTGTAAGTTCCAGAAATATGTGAAGTCCATAATAAACATAAAGGAAAAAAAACCGAAGGATTTGCTAACAGTTATAATACATAACCTCAAACAGCACTTGATTGGTTGCCTAAGGAAAATCTAGACATACTAGTTGTTGTGCCTGTTACTAAGTACTTTTGCATTAACCCCTAGTGGGGCATAGCGCGTCAACTACTCCTGCGCGCCATAGTACTCTGTTATGGGCAATGGGGCGCAACTCCCCAAAAGACTTACCCAGCACCCTACACTCCTTTGCCACAGATCGACGCCATGTGATTCTAGGACACCCTCTTGGTCGGCCTTGGTTGGAAATGGGGTTCCATTTCATGGCATGCAAAGCAATGCATTTATCACTCTTCCGCAATGTGTGCCTGTTGCCAAAAAAAAAAGAGGCCAGTCACGTCATTTGCTCATATAGTCCAATAAAACCTCCGAAGAGTAGCTGAAGCCATTCCCCTCTTTGCGTTGGCAAATATGTAGTACAATAAAATAATAATAACAGCAAATTTGATCCTTAAGACGGTGACCAATTAAGTCTAGATGATATGATGGTCAACTCCAAGGCAAACATCTATACTCAATTGCCCTAACCCTTTGTGGGGCACAGCGCATCAACTGTGTTCCATGTGGCCCAGTTGACGTTTCGTTGGCATAAACTAGTTTCGAAGAATGCAGTTGCCAGCATGCACCTCTTGTGGCTTGTGTGGTATATGAGAAATCAGCTTGTGGAGGAAGAGTCAGTGGGCGGAGTGCGATCCATTGAGACAGCGGTGGTCTAGTCTAAAGAGCAAGATCAATACAAAAATCAATTAGTTCCTTTTATTTTACGTTCTTTATTATTTAAAATTATACAAAAAAATTAAATGGCATTACATTTCTATTTTATCAGATTTTATAACAAAAATGGTTCTTTTCCCTACAAACGCAATTCGATTGCAATAGATTAATAATATGTAATACATCATAGCAATGGGCATGAACGAATAATAATTATTTTAAATGTATAAATTAAAGCCGAAAAATTCATCTAGATACATACTGGTCTTTTTAAGAACACAGACAACAAAACGATATTAATGATGTGCACTGTATAGTATATTAATGTTTATGTCTACTACGATTTTACAATATATTCTTCTTCTCGACAAACATGGCGAATATCAACACTTTCCACCATAAACTGAATACGAATCACAAACAGTCCACTTATTTAAAATATTGCTTCAATCTACTGCTTTTGTGTAGCGCGCATTTTCATGTCGCTTGAACAATATGTTTTCCGTGGGATTTTATGATGATTGGTTTTATGACGATAATACACGCATGGCTTTGGTTTTACATTAGAAAATATTTTTAAAACAATGAAAAATATTCCTTCCTTTATGTGTTGACAATTCTGGCGACGTATTGTTTTTTCTACAGTTTTGTTGCCAGATAGTGGGCGGCAACAAGCATCTTTACACGAAATGACGCTGTAAATCATTCGCAACAACCAATCGGTCAGTTTTACATCCATTTACGCCTGTGATTGATGGATGAATATTGCGATACAGTAAATTTAAATTAGTGACAACCGACAAATGTTACTTTGTATTATGCATGCTTGAGTTGGCGGCTGATTCAATTCGAATAAACCCAAATACGTTTTTTATTGTGCCAATATAAGATGGTAAAATGCTTGATTCTGATTCATATCGATTGTTCTCTTCTATCGGATACACTAAAAGGCTAACGCTATTGTACCTGGTGTTCTATTGAAAATCTTTTTTTTTCTCTCACTATAAATGTTAAACTAGCCGTTATACGTTATACAACTGCTTTGTCGACCAAGTATAACTGGGGATGAGCAGTCGGTAGTTTATGGTTTTGAACCACTTTTTGTATTTATTTATTTATTAGATTACGCATTGTACTTAGTTCAACGACTCTGTTAGATATTTTGATGTTGATTCAAGGTCACGCGACAGCCAGGCGGCATTCAATCGAATTGTCTCCACCGATTGAGATACGGTTCTTTCCGTCCCGGGGAATTCATTTTCGCGGAAGAATTGCTCAACTTCAATTGCACGCTCTTCTGATGCAAAATTCTCCGTCAGATATTTGATGAGCCGGGCCAATAGGAATCCACCCTGAGAAGATAAAAAATGAATAGTTAAATTTATTGTTTTTATTTTGTGGAAGAAAGTCTGAATAAGTGTTACACACGAGTAGAGACTCTGCACAGACTCTAACTTTGGCAATTTGAGGTTGCCACGTACTAATTTCAAACGACAGCCATATGTTAAGAAAAAGGATTGATACTATAGTTTCAAACGTAGCTTGAAACCCAGATAATGAATATATGTATTACATTTAGTTCGGGGGATTTCAAGCTACGCATCCCTGAGCAAATGTGCTTTTGAGTGGCCTTTCAGTTCCCTTTTAAGTTCGTTATATCCTTTACATTTTTTCTGTACTTTATGACCTTTGCTTATTTCATTTCTTTCTTTATGACCTATGTGTCCTTTATGACCTGTACCTCCGAGGACAGGGAACAAATGCCAAAAGACATAACAAATATAACGGACATAAAGGGCATATGTCCTTAATGTCCTTTATATTGAGTTGAGTTCGTACCGTCCAGAGGAACGGACGTGCGCGACATCGTTCCTAAAAAAACCAAATCTAAAAATAGAAAAATAGAAACGAAGTGCATCCGGGCTAAAGATACATGTGCGCACCACATTTGTTCGTAAAAAAATAATCGTGTGTGCGGGCGTATTTGTGTTGTGTGCAATAGCGAAGGGCCCCCTAGTGACAGCACAGCAAAGTCCCGGTGAGTCCGTTCCTTGTAGACTTAACATCCTGTCCAACCTCTGAATTTAATGCATTTGCATTAATCGCAACCATAATTGAATACTGGCCGCTTTCAATTCAACGACAACTAGCAAGTAGGCATAACACTACTGTTAGCTGTGATTGGATTATTGCTGCTGCGTTCAGTTATCGAGTGACCAATTCTACCCCCCCTCCCATAACTTTGTACATTCCGTCTAAACATGCAAGAATTTAGATTTGATTTTTGCAACATTCGTGGAATTAGAGCGAATTATACTGCGGTACATGCCCATCTCATGCTACACAACCCAGCAGTTATGGCGTTAAGCGAAACAAAAGTCCTTAGCGATTGCGAAATAAGCCAATTTAACATCCAAGGCTATCGTTTTTTGCCCGTTTTTGCAACCCAAAGGGGGATTGCAATGTACATCCGAAATAATATCGCCTTTTCCACCATCAGTCCCCAGTTCACTTTATCTAATCCAGAATTCACATACACCTGGATTAGGTTCAATTTCAATAAACACACTCTATTCCTGTGTTTTCTGTATCGAAGCCCTGGGATTTCTGATCCTGATACTGAACGTTACTTCGATATACTTTCTACCAATGTCGATGAGCTGTTAGATAAATACCCTGCATCAGAAATCGTCTTGGCAGGCGACTTCAATGTACACAATGTACAATGGCTTAAATATTCTTCACCTACAAGCCAAGCAGGAAGACTGGCTGAGCTATTCTGTGAATCATACAACCTACACCAATTAGTAGATTCCCCAACCAGAATACCTGATATAGAAGGTCAAAACGCCAACTTATTGGACCTGTTTATAACCTCACACCCCGACAAATGTTCAGTATCTGTTTCATCTCCTTTGGGAAACTCCGATTATAAATTGATATCGACCAAATTCACAACTAGGTCACTAAATGTCAATAATCTATCTTCCAACAAGAGACTATTGTGGCATTATGATAAGGCGGACTGGGTCGCATTTAATCAATTCATCAGTGAACTGAACTGGTCTGACTGCTTCTCTACGCAGAACGTCGATTATATAAGCGAGTCAATTAGTAACATCATTTGGTATGGAATGCACTGCTTTATCCCACACAGTTCTAAGAATACCAAACCAACCACCAACTCTTGGTTTAACAGAGATTGCAAAGAGGCTATAAAGAGAAAAGAAGCGGCATACCGTGCATACAAACAATGCCCCTCTGTCGAACTGAGAGAAGTTTACAATTCTACGCGTAACATCTGCAAATCAGTCATAAATAAGGCTAAATTCCAGTTTGACAGCAAAATTAGGCAGAAAGTGTTCGTTCAACGGAAAGGTAGCAAAGGTTTCTGGTCACTCGTCAAATCTGTGAAGAATAACTTCACCTCCTCTTCTATTCCACCACTGGTATATGATGGCAAAATATACAGTGAACCGCAAGACAAGGCCAACCTGTTGGCCGAAACTTTTGTTGCAAACTCTTGCCTACTACCCACTACTCAGAGTCCACCAGCCATACCCTTATGTGATTCACACCAGAGACCTTTGCATTTCCGCACTAGGGAAGTATTTAAAGTACTCTCAAAACTCGATGTATCAAAATCGGCTGGACCTGATGGCATCTCCTCCTTAGTTCTCAGACACTGCGCTTCCTCGCTAGCCAAACCTCTCCGAAAACTCTTTTACCTGTCCTACGCAACAGGAGTGTTCCCATCATCGTGGAAACTAGCTCATGTCCAACCAATCCCCAAGAAAGAAGAAGCATGTGATCCATCTAACTACCGACCAATAGCACTAACTTCGACCCTATCAAAAGTCTTCGAAACCCTGGTTAACAACCAACTAATGAGCTACCTTGACTCACATCATCTCATCAATGATCGGCAATATGGTTTCCGGTCTTCGCGCTCCACCGGCGACCTAATGACATACCTCACCGAAAGATGGAATCGCTATATCCACCAATTTGGCGAGAATTGCCCTCGACATTTCGAAAGCTTTTGATAGAGTCTAGCATCCGGCTCTTCTAGCTAAGCTCCAGGCTTTTGGCTTGGACCCAAAATTAGTTAAATGGATCGAAAGTTTCCTTCACGACCGTTCGCTTCAGGTCGTCCTTGATGGAGTTAAATCAAATTGCCATACCACCAACGCAGGGGTCCCCCAAGGTACTGTCCTTTCACCAACACTCTTCCTTCTCTTCATCAACGATCTTCTCAGCGTGACTTCCAAGTCAATCCATAGCTTTGCAGACGATAGCACCCTTGACTACACTTACTCTTTCAACTCTGTAGCTGACTCTCGCCGAAATTCAACATCTATCAATAGAGATCGCATGTTTGACTCACTAAATGAAGACATTTCAAAAATTATTGCATGGGGGAAAGCGAATCGAGTAGAGTTTAACGCCTCAAAAACTCAATGTTGTCTACTTTCCAATAAGCGATGTGCTCCACCTACCGCCCAACCCATTCTTGTCAGCATTCCTGATTACTCAATTGCCCTAACCCCTTGTGGGGCATAGCGCGTCAACTGTTCCATGTGGCCCAGTTGACGTTTCGTTGGCATAAATTGGTTTCAGAGAATGCAGTTGCCAGCATGCACCTCCTGCACATCCATGGCCACGAACGTTGTCGTGGACGGGATTCGAACCCGAAACGCCGGTAGTCAAACATGAGACTGATGCCTCAACACACTGCGCTACCGGTCGCATTCCTGATTCGCCCATACTGAACATACTAGGCATTAACATCTCCAGTAAACTAAATTGGTCCGACCACATTTTTTGCGTTGCAAAAAACGCAATGAAGTGTCTGGGCTTTCTGAATCGCTGTAAAAGATACTTTTCACCATCTGATCTGGCTCAAATTTACAAGGCTCATATAAGACCGAGACTTGAATTTAATTCCCACATATGGGCAGGCGCAGGTAGAACCGCATTATCCGCGTTAGACAAAGTTCAACGGAAAGCCTTCAAGCTTATTGGCGAGGAACCCATAACATCTAAAATCGAACCGCTTGAACACCGGCGAAGTGTCGGCTGTCTCTCACTCTTCTATCGCTACTACAACCGCCGTTGCTCTGATGAAATAGCCAACCTCATTCCTGAGCGTTCTTTTCCTTTACGTAACACCCGACTAGCCAGTCGTGTCCATCCTCATCTTCTAGAACTCAGCAATAGTCGCACCGCCAAATTCCATGACTCGTTTGTATCTAGAACAACACGAATGTGGAACGATCTATCATCTTTTGTTTTCCCCCGCAACTATGACCTACAAAAATTTAAACGGAATGTACACCGTCACCTTATTCAAGCTCAACCCATCTCCCCACTACCTTAATCCCTTAACGCCAACGCTGTGCTCTCGCATCAAAGGGTTACCCCCTAAGCTTTGGTATAAACATAAAAAAAAAAAAATATCCTTTGGCATTCGTTACATATCCACTTCCGTCCAGTATTTTATTGTTTCTTTTATTTTAATTATAATATAATTTCAAAGGAGGGGGGCCTTTTCCCCCTCTTCCTTTCCTCCTCGGACTGTCTACTCTCCCCACCTACCCTCTTTAATACCCTTACACTGTACTGTTATAATCATCGAGTTACACAAAATGTTATAACCAAACGTTACAGCAAAATTTACAAAATTTTAATACATACTCGTACATGCAAACCCTCCCATATATAACATTTCCATATTTCAAAACTTAACACTCACCTGATATTGCTCCAGCAATTTTTTGTTGTTCTCCTTGAAAAATTGCCAAGTCATGTCACGTCCTTTGGGATTCATGGCGACAGCAACAATCACGAAAACCGAATCTTGAGCACGAACCTCTTCCGACATGGCAAAATCGATGACCTTTCTCAACACATCCACATTACGGATAGAGCCCAACGCACGCGAAATTCGATCTTTCTCCTCATGTAAATCAGTTGCCCGATATAACTCGAGCATTTTTTCAAAAGTCTTTTCATCGCCATCTTGCAAGATGGCTTTGTAGCATGTTGTTCGCAAATCGGCGGGTAAGATAGCGGCACCACTAGCATGAAGTTCAAATCTAGAAAAAAAGATGAACAAATTATAAGCATGTATATGTATTTACTTAAAATACATAAATAACTGGCGCAACAGTCCAATTTGAACCACGGCCTCGAGATGAGTTAGCATCATCTCATTTTCTAGATCGTGACGGTTTTTGTGCAGAGGTATGTGATCAGCAACACGCTCAACCGAGTTATTTACCCCATAATGGGTACTCATTTAACAGCTGAGTGGGCTCATAGTCCGACACGTAAGTCCCCGGAATCGAACCGGGGCCCAGTGCGTTGAAGGCCAACGTGCTAACCGTTGCGCCATCCGGACTACTTAACATTCATTATTTTATTTTTTATGTTAGGCCCGTTTCAACCTTATAAAAAAAACAATCGTTTACTTCTTTAACGATATTATTTAAATCTTACAGACACGAGCGCATTTCAGAAACATTACAGAACAGAAAAAGCGGCAACGAAACGACACAGAACAAAATGGCAAGGGGAATTTAGGGGAAAATACCGTCTTTCCTTGGCCCAGGGTGTTTTGGGTTAGTTAGCCTTCAAATAAAATAAATAACTGGCCTAACAGCCAGTTCAGTTTGAACTAAGACCTCGAGGTGAGTTGGCACCATCTCATTAACTGCTGTTCTTGTGATAGCGATGCTTCGAATACTGCAGTTCTTCTTGCATCGTTTTTAGGTCAACGATGATGAGGTAGAGACCTCAAGGTTTTGTTCTTTGGTTTCGAATGGGAGGTACTAACAATTTTGGCCGAGGTACTTCGAATGCAGGGTGGAAAAAGAGACGCCAAGGTCCTTCATCTGGATCCGGAGCAGTGTCAGGTACATGAACCGGTCGACGGTCATTTCCATGATGTAATTTTCTTTCTATTTGCATAGTTTTTGAAGGTCGTGGTACCTTGGTACCCGTGAGTCTGCTGCTTCCCCTAGGCACGAGATTTATGTTATAATGTTAATGGTACGAGGCAGGGAGATGGCAACAATCCCGCCCGCATCTCTCGTCGCTGAGCTACAGCAAGCTCATACCGCCGCCTTCAAGCTGAAGAGTTTTCACCAGATGGCGCTGCCGGACTTTCACGGTCACTTCGGCAAACCTTACATCACAAACGTTAAAGCCAAACGCTTCAATCAAATTTTACACAATTTCATTAAAAGCTTTCCACATCATATTGGGGGCAAAATACCCCTTCCATAATCCTCCTCGTGGGCGCCCCTGCAACAGCTATCAAAGCTAACCTGGTCGAGGCAATAGGACAGCTATAGCCTGATTGGCTGAGTCGCACCTAAGCGTCTCAGGTCATTAGAATGGAATGAATTACGTAGTCAGACCTGCAACATAGTTGTGTGAACTCTGACCCGTTATGAACCACCTAAAGCAGCTATTCCCGAGGCTATCCCTAAAACAGAGTTGAGCGATTGGCCGACAACCCACTCTTGTTGAAATTACTCCATGACAGAAATTAAAAAAAAAAGCCTCGGATTGGACGGATCAACGGAAACGACCATGCAAACATGTAACGGGGTATTCTTTCGGATACTGAAATGTACGATCCCTGTTCCAGGAGGGTCTTGACAGCCCCCGGTCAAGGCCCCCCTGGAACAGGTCGAACCATACAAAATAAGCTTCATCGCAGTCCACGAAAGTAAATGGCTTGGCAGCGAGATTAAAGACATGAATTCGCATACACTCTTCCAAATAGCAAAACCATCTTGGACCTGAGTCGGAGTTGCCTTCATTGTGAATAAACAACTCAAACAGCATGTTAATTGACTTCAAACCTTTCGTTCCTGCGGCAGCCGGTTCTTCGTACCGGAACGACCCGTTTTTCGACGGCCAAGAGCTGCCAAACACTCTCGATGCAAAAAGAACTGCAGTATTCGAAGCATCGCTACCACAACAACAACAACTTCAAACCTTTCAATGAAAGGTTGTGTGCGATTCGCATTAAGACTCGATTTTTCAACCTTTGGCGCATCAATGCGGACGCCTCCATTGAAGTGAAGGAAGAAGCAGTTAAAGACGAATTTTACGCCCGTCTGGAGACATTGGCTGCGTTTCTACGAGTGGGTCAGGATTTGACATTTCTCGATTTCTCCTCCATATGCTTTCCCCTCCGGTAAAATTTGTACAGACAATTGTCAATTTTGGGATCTGAAAATGTCCCCCTCCGGATCTGAAAAGTATTTTCAACCGGAGGGGAACATTTTCAGATCCAAATATTGACAGTTGGCCGTACATATTTTGGAAACGAGACCCACTTGAATCTTGGCATCGTTCCTACGGCAGCCGGTTCTACGCACCGGAGCGATCCGTTCATCAGAACCGCCAAGAGCTGCCACACCCCCTTAAACGCTCGATGGAAAGTATTCTAATACAGACACAAATACTCAAGCTCGACAAGCTTACAGACAATCTATTTAACGTCCAACTAGAGCCAAGAGAAAGCAATTACTGGGCTTCCGAAATTGGAGAACACGGTCACTTGACCGAGATAATTGGAGGGCAATAATCTAGATGGCCAAGGCCCGACGTCGGTCTGTAGCGCCACAATGATGACATAATATTTTCATGTACATACAAATACAAAAAAAATCATTACCAACCTCTTTTTCGCCTCGGCACAAGTCTTCTCGCAATTAAACGACACAAGACGATTCATGACTAAACTTCGAAGCAGTGTATCCAAATGATTTTCATCCGGTTTCGCGTCCCATCCAAGCCGTTCGGCCACAGGTTTATACAAATTCACGCCGTATTTATTGAAATTTTCGACCAGATCTGTATGTGATAGCAGAATTTGCAGTTTGGTCAAGCAATTGGTGGTGGAAGACCATACCGTGTAATTTGTCTCGTTGCGATAGGCATCAATCAGTTTTAAGGCCTATAAAATTGCAATTTAATAAAAAGACGCTTCCGACATTTCAATCAAAACAATTACAATGGCTGCGCTCAGGATTTCAAACGTTGCGATTATTTATCCGGTAATCCTGAGCGCAGCCAATGACACTTACCTCAACGGTGGGTGTCTGACCGGCTTGAACCATGGCAAAGAGATCGTCCAAAAGTCCCAAACGATCGAGCGGTGGCAAACTTAAATCTTTAACAGCCGGAATGAACTTCTCCAGCATATCGCCCGAATATTTTGTTCTATAATAACCAACCGTTCCGGGATTGATTTTAACCCATTCGTCGGCTGACACATTCGGCAAGGTGATGGTCGCTTCACTTGAGTCGAGAACAAATTGATGGGCAATAGCTTTGGGATTGGATTGAGACGAAATTGTGACGGGAATCATCCAGAAATATTTCTCAGCCGGCTCTGAACCGTCTGCCGTGAATTTTGATTGTTTAACCTGCAGAATTCGATCGCTGCCTTTCTGTTCGGATGAAACACTGACCACTGGGAAACCCATTTGTTTGATCCATGTTGACATAACATCGGCCACCGGTTTACTGCTTGCTTCCTAGAATAAGAGGAAATTTTCGTAGTATTTCACATTTTGTGTTTAAAATTTAGGCACGTCAAGTGTCCAATTATCCATGAAAGGAGCGGATGGAAGATTTACTGCAAACCCTTAATTAATTGCCCCTCCAGGGGCATGGGCGCGTCAACATCTCTTGCATTTCAATGCCTTGTTGACGTTTCGATAGCATATCTACTCTTTCGACGTTCAGTTGCTAGCGTGCACATCCACATCCGCGCCGTTTTTATATCGACAAGTTCGGAGCGCAATGAGGGTTCTATTAGTATCCATAGGCAGTTTTTGTTCGCGCACAGGATCGAACCTCTATTCTCTAGATTGTAGAGCGGTGGCCGAACGAACACGTCGGAAAACCACTACCATCAAAACTACAATCGCAAAACAATCTCCACTCACCTGTAACGCCGCCCACAAATCCTCAGTCATTGTATTATTGTACTGATGTCTCGTCAAATACACATTCATTCCCTTTCGAAAATCTTCATCGCCAATATAATGATGCAACATACGAATCACACTAGCTCCCTTATTGTAACTGATCTCATCGAAGATTTCATCAATTTCGGACGGATGACCGACCGGCACTTCAATGGGATGGGAATTCTCCAAACAGTCCAACTCCAATGCTCGTGTATACATGTCCGTAACGAATTGAGTCCAAATATCGTACTCGGGGAACAAACGATTCACGCAAAGGAACTCAACAAACGATGCGTATCCCTCGTTCAGCCACAAGTGCGTCCACCATTCCATTGTCACCAAATTTCCAAACCATTGATGTGCAATCTCATGACCCACCGTCAGAGCAATCGATTGCTTGCGAATCAAAGACGTATTTTCCGGATCGACCAGAACGAACGTCTCCCGATACGTCACCAATCCCCAATTTTCCATAGCACCAGCTGAAAAATCGGCAATTGCGATCAAGTCCATTTTTGGCAATGGATATGCAATATTGAAGTAATCCTTGTAGTAGGGTAAAACTTTGGTGGCGACTTGAAGAGCGAACAGGCCCTGTTCTTTCTTTCCGACGGGCGTGTAAACTCGGACCTCGACTCCGTCGCTTGACTTGTCCTCCACATAGTCGTATTCGCCCACAACCACGGCTACCAAGTAGGTTGACATAATGGGCGTTCTATCGAACTCCACGACCCGTAAACTCTCGCCCTCGTCCCTTTCTGATTTCACCGGCATGTTAGACAATGCTACACGATCCTTTGGCACGACCAGCGTTATATCGAAAGTGGCTTTAATGGCAGGCTCGTCCCAGCATGGAAAACAACGTCTGGCATCGGTTGCCTCGAATTGGGTGACGCCAGCGTATCGTTCTTCGCCGTCTTTGGTAAAGTACTTACTACGATAGAAGCCCTTCATTTTGTCGTTCAGCTCACCGCTAAATTCGAGCGACAGCTGGGCATCGCCAACGTCCAGACTTTTTTCAAATTTCAATATTGCTGTCTCTTGTTCCGGTGAATAGGTGATTTCTTTGGCTTGTAGGGTGGTGCCTGGACTTGTTTCGACGCTGGCATTTTTTATAATGACGTCGAGGGAGTTCAAGACGATGGTATCGGTTGCAGAGCGGACCTGAAAGAAAGGAAGAAAAGATGGTTTAATATATTGTACATATTTCAGGGAGTTTGGTTTTAAACCTTCGGAACATTCCTACTTGACCGGGCGAAGCATAGTGGTTCGAAGTTTTTGGATCGAAACAGCAATTTTGAAATTGTAGTTTTTGTATTTATAGATTTTGTAAATTTTGTTGAATTGCTTTTTGTGGAGTTGGTAGATAATGCGGTGCCAGTTATGCTCATATTTCTCAATAAAATCCACGACCATTCAACATTGTATCTACAAGCATGAAACCCAATAAGATACTAGTTACCTTTATTACCTGTTGCATAATCTAATCTGCAAGTAAATAAAACTCTTGTGATAAGCTGCGAACATTAAAACAGATTGTCTTGATTTGTTATGACTAACTTGACTGCATGCATGACTGCTTTTTCACAATGCACTTACTCGCGCATTATAATTTAACTGCGTTTCATTCCACTGCATTTTGCATTTAGCAATGGATAGGCATTCAGGTTAATCTATCAAACGTACAGTGATCAGAGCGTTATTTGTACGAACAGCTCTTAGCACTTCAATCAACTGGAAGTCTTTGAAAATGTCATAAAAATTTACAGTATTAAGTTTTACTTTATAACCTTCGCAAGAAATATAAAGTTTATTGCGGTTCTTAAAATTTGTTTGCTCGTAGAAAAATTCTGTAATTAGTTCGGGTTAGGATTGTAAACTATAGACCTTTTGGGAGTTTAGCAAGGTTTTCTGGGCACCCAACGTTTCAAGCTCGCTTTGAGTGAATGAGCCACTGAGCCACTGAGTCGCTGATTTTCCAAAGGCCACTGGACAATCAGTCTATTCCTACAGGTAACAGATGTGGCTACTTGACTACCTCCCAGTACCCAGTATGCCTACTAGAAAAGAAGATCAGTGGATACGGCACTACACTCTCTGGTAGGTAAACTTTGGTCGCCTTCCAAGATATCGGAGGCGATTTTAACAACATAAAATCGACGGATATCACCGATGCGTCCAAAGTTGAAAAAATGTGAACGGCACCATGAAATAAGCAATTTGGAAACTGACAATTTCGGCTGCGCGGCCACTTTCGATTCGCATTTAATGTTCAATTTCTCGTAAAAACGAAAGTGAGTATGTACATGGCTATTTGCGCTTTCCTTCGCACACCTGATTTCGATTTGAAACCAAAATTGTACATAGACCAAAAAAAAAATGCTGGTTCCAGATTTCATCATCATCGTGGCGCGACAGCCCGACGTCGGGCCTTGGCCGCCTGGATCATTGTCCTCCAATTATCTCGGTCACGTGACCGCGTCCTCCAATTTTGGGAGCCCAGCAGCTGCGCGGCGTCCACACCTACTGAGCTCTCCCAACGAGATCTCGGTCGTCCTCGCAGTCTCGCTCCGTCGACTCGTTCTGCATTCATTACTCTCTTAGGCATGCGATCATCGTCCATTCTTTGTACATGCCCTGCCCATTGAAGTCGTTGTAGTTTGACGATTTTCGAGACTTGCAGCTCATCGTACATTTCATACAACTCATGGTTGTACCGGATGCGCCATCCATCTCGATCGCAAACAGCCCCGAAAATTCGCCGTACAACCTTACGTTCGAAAGTGTCTAGCATGTTTTCGGAGGCTTGAGTTAGGGTCCATGCTTCGCAGCCATAGCATAGCACTGGTCGTATAATGGTTTTGTACACGCGGAGCTTCGTGTTTCTGTGCACATGTTTCGATTTCATTATGGGGAGAACCGAGAAAAAAGTCTTATTAGCTAACTGTATCCGTCGCTTGATTTCGTCAGTTTCGTTGGCGTCCCTTGACAGGTTGCAACCCAGGTATATGAAGTTGTTCACGAACTCGATGTTGAGGTCCCCCACGTTGATGCTCGGTTGTGCAGGTGTCCTTGTCACCGATTGCATCATTATTTTAGTTTTACCCTCGTTAATACGTAATCCAACTTCCTTTGCAGCGGTATCGAGCGTATGCAGAAGTTCTTCTGCGTCAGCCAATCTTCGGGACATGATGTTGATGTCGTCGGCGTACGCTGCTAATTGTGTCGACTTGATGAGTAGCGTCTTGCTGTTGTCCATATTCATGGCCCGAATAACGTATTCCAGTGCTAGGTTGAAGAGCGTCGGTGCCAGTCCATCGCCCTGTTTCAAACCAGTGCGTGTTTCAAATAGATCAGTAAATCTGGATCCTGACTTGTGAGACGGAGTTGGTCATCGTCATCTTTGTCAGTCGCACTAATTTTGCTGGTATACCAAATTGCAGCATGATGTTGTACAGTACTCCACGATCGATACTGTCGTATGCCTGCTTGAAGTCGACAAAGATTTGGTATACGTTTACGTTGTATTCCCAGCACCTCTGGAGTATCAGTTTGACTGAGAAGAGCTGATCGGTTGTGGAGCGACCAGGTCTGAAACCGCTTTGATATTCGCCAATGACTCGTTCTGCGTACGGTTTTATTCTATTTTCCAGAATTTTCGTCAAAATTTTATAGGATGTACAAACTAGTGAGATGCCCCTGTAATTCTCACACCGCAGTTTATCTCCCAGTTCCAGATATGCTAGGACGAAACGGATGCAGGTACACATAGAAGGAGTGAAACGTGCGACCTATGGCTATTAGCAGGGGTCGCAATCCCCGGGGGCGGAGCTAGCCCAGCTCATTTCAAACCGAAATTGTCCATGCACACACAACAGTCCCTAGTGTGGGGGTCCCCTCGCTGCGCTTGCTCCGCGATTAAGGGATCACAACCCTCAGTATCGCACAAACATGAACGCTTGCTTCGCTCGCTCTGGGTGCACCAGTCTCTTGTGTGGACTCCGATTGTGAATCAACAGTTCCTTGTGTAAGCTCACAAGGGATCACAACCCTCAGTATCGCACAAACATTAACAAACATGGGTGTCATTTGACAGGGGGTCTACAATACATATTTAGAATACATGAGCCTCGACCGCCATGCAATAACATAATGCCAATTTTTCTAACAGGTCCACTGATAACCATGTACACTTTCATCTTTTATTACTCATAATCATGAGTTGCGAGATTTTTTCCCCAATTCAATTCTATCTTTCATGGGTATGTTGTTCACATCTATTTAACTTTGAAGGCATGTCTCTTGACGACCAAGTGTGTGGATGTGGACATACAACAAAGAAAATCACACTCAAATCAAAGGGTAAAACCTTTTCTAGAATAATTACGTCCTGTACTGTACACACAAAAAAAAAATACTCAATTTTCTCAACGGTTTTTAATTAATGAGTCGGTTTTTAACTCGGGTTTCTTAACCATGACCCGGTCGGGTTTTCTGTATTCTTTTTGCAATGAGTCGGTTTTTAATGAATCGGTCTTTGAATGAGTCGGTTTTTAACCCGTTTTTTTTTTTAACAAGTCGGGTTTGACTACTCGGTCGGTTTTTTGGTGAATCGGTTTTTTAATGAGTGGGTTTTTAACTCTTTTTAACTTTTTAATAATCCGGTTGACCGCTAGGAAAACCATTTACCATAGGTAAATGATTATTGTGGCTTTTTGCAATAAAATGCGATCAAGAAATTACTCAGAGGCCTAAGGCCGCTATTACACTATCATACTTATATTATCACATCCATTTTTTTATATGGAATGTGTCATGATATTCACATATCCGCGTATACAGACCACGCTGATCCCGCACCGCTGCCGTACCGACAAGTGGTGAAACGGCCTTAGTGTCACAGCAATGTAAATACAGGGTGGGCCAAATACAAGTTTCTTTTTAAAAATGCAATAAAATGAACAAAATTAAATTTTTTTCCATTTATTATCGCTTTGTTAGTAAGAACAAACATTCCCATTAATGATGAAACACAACTTCGTTCAAGTGGCTGCCTCGGCTGGCTTCGCAGTAGCGCTTTCTGTCGTTCCAATTTTCCAAGACCATGTCGATAGTTTCGAGCTGTAGCTCACGGATTGCTTGGATGATATTGGCCTTAAGTGCTTGAATCGTTTCTGGATTGTTGGCATAATATCGGTCCTTCACGGTTCCCCAGAAAAAAATGTCCAAATGGGTCAAATCGCAGCTCCGAGGCGGTCAATTGACATCGCCAAGACGGCTGATAACACGATTTGGGAATTTGGTGCGTAAGAGATCGATTATGGCATGGGCTGTGTGGCATGGCGCGCCATCCTGCATGAACCAGAGGTCGTCCAAATCCATGTCTTGTGCATGCTGGCAACTGCATTCTCCGAAACCAGTTTATGCCAACGAAACGTCAACTGGGCCACATGGAACAGTTGACGCGCTATGCCCCACAAGGGGTTAGGGCACTTGAGTACCACTTCACAATCCGCACCAAACTGTCACTCACTGTGGATGCATTGGCTTCTCGACAATAACGTGCGGGTTTTCCGAGACCCAGATGCGGCCTTCGAGATGAAAATGCGCCTAGTCAGAAAAGATGATTTTTCGCCCAAAATCGTTGTCCAATTCAAGCTGCTCTAAGGCCCAAACTGCGAAGCGATAACGAAGCGGATGGTCATGCGCCTTCAATTGCGGAGTCAATTGGACCTTGCAAGCAAATAATCCGAGATCTTTGTGCAGAATTCTCCTCAGGCTAGTGCGTGAAATGTTGAGCTGTTGAGATCGATGGCGAGTTGATGTTCGTGGAGTGAGTCTCACACTCTCGGCTACAGCAGCCACATTCTCGTCTGTGCGCACCGTCCGACGACGGGGACCATGAGTGTTGTCCACTAGCATGCCAGTCTCACGAACTTTTTGCACAAAGTTACGTATAGCAGGCGCGGTGGGTGCTTCATTTCGGCCAAAACTTCTTTTCAAAAAAAAGGCACTGTTTGGGCTACACAGCACTCACTTTGGAAATAAGTTTTCAATATTTCCCAACGTTGTTCAAATTTAAAGCGACTCACTTCGCTCTGCGGAGGTATGATCCTGACTTTCTGTCAAGATTTCGAGCGGGGAAACAGCTTCCACTATCAAAATAACCTGTGATTTAAAAAGAAACCACTAGATGGCCCACCCTGTAGTTGGGCGTTCGTGAGTGAGAGAAAGAGAGATTGATCGGAACAATATTTTTTCCCTAGGAGAGCAAAAATTAAGAGAAACCAGCTTCTCCGTTTCTTCCTATTTAGGCCGTTGTCATCAGTTGTCTGTACGGTAGCGGAGCGGGATCGGCATGTTTGGTATACGCGGTACCGAAAGCTTACCAAGCGCCTTTATTTCAATGAGTGTTTCCTGATTGCCCCCCCCCCCCCCCCCGCATCCGCGAATAAAGAGCCAATCAGAAAACACTCATTAAAATAAAGACGATCGGTAAGCTTTCGGTACCTCGTATGGCCTTAGTGTCATTCTGCTCATGGGATTACTATGCAGAGATGGTTCAGGGTTCAGATATCGCGCCTCTATTTCATTTACTACGGATACACAGTTCTTTTCATCTCTATCCCAGTGGTCCAAATAATGTTAGAATAAAAAGTAAAGTTTTCATAAAGGATAATTGGAGGTCGAATTGTTTTCGTCAACTTTTTGTTTTTATTTTGTGCATATACTCTGAAAGCATCGATGCAAATAATTAACCAATTTCTCCGAGAGGTTGTCTGCACCAGTATTTGCATGTTAAACAAGCCGACAAACAAACCAGTCTGAATACACCAAAATATATTAAATAAATTCATGATACCGAGTATCACAACAAAAACAGTGCATAACAGTATCATTATTTCTTGTTTTCATTATACTTTCTACTGAAGGTTAACGGCTCTGAGTTGGCCTTCAAAATTTGAATATGTCTCGAGTTCAAATGACAGTTTTTTTATTGCATATGATTCTATTGTAATTCGAGTGATGTTTATCAGATAACTTTCACTATTTTTTTGTCTGATTTGATGGCAGTTTTTTTTCTGGATCTGTCTGGGTGTTTTTTCAGTAGCTATAAACAATTCAAACTTTTTGAAACGATTTGTAACATATGAGTAAGTTGAGTGCGCAGTAGTGCTGGACACTATCGAATAATTATCGGAAAGATATTCGATAGTTTTTACTATCGATAGTATCGGGATTGGTTTGAGTCGCTGATTCCGAATCTAAAGAAGAAGAATTGAAAAAAAGGAGATCCAGAACGGCAACACTTTTTTCAAAAACACGGCCAATCTTGTTGAAAAAAAACTGGTAGGGTTTTTTTGGGTTACTGATTGCGAATCTGAAGTCAAAATTACAAATGAAATCCAAACTGGTCTTTCTGAACTCGAGTTCTATGTGTATCCCACCGCGTTGTGACACGACGCCAAAATTTAAAAAAAAAACTGTATGAATAGGTATTATTATTTTTCCTTAACTCTCTATTGAGACGCGGCATCCTTTTCTGCTTCAGAAATCAATCTTTGCCACTAAACGGTAGCCAAAAGTCTATTCGACATTTGTGTTGTAATGAACGGTTTGGTGGGTATCCGAAGATGCCCGTGGGGACGAAGCCTTAGGTAGGATAATGACCGTGAAGGTCAGGCTGTGCCATCTGGCGAAGAAAAAGGGCCCTAAACGAGCTAAGCAGGGGCCTATTTATTTATTTATTATTATTATTACATAACAGGAATAGATTCCAAAAATACGTAATGTGAAGAATACAAAAAAGAAAAAAAAGTGTAATAGGAAAAATAATATATAAAAAAAAGAAACTTTACAGAAGAAGAAAGAAGAAAAAAAGGTGAAAAGCAAAATAACTTAAGGAGCTAGAACTTATATAAATAGAAAATAAGAAATAGTAATTCAAATGAAAAAGAAAATGTGACTTAGAACTATGTAGGCGGATAAACAGAAGACAAGAAATAGTAATTCAAAATTAAGAAGAAGCCGCCAAGATTTACAATAAGGCTAATTAATCATTTATTTCAGAAGAATCAAGTTTATGCAGCAAAGTACGTTTGAAGGTATAAAAAGAAGAGGATATAGAACCAAGCTCCAAACTATCAAAGTTTCTCATAGATCTCTGGAGCGGAGAGTTGATAAAAACAGAAAGTGAGGAATGAGGAGGATCAAAAACTGCCATCGATCGCGTGTTGTGGGAAGGGATCCGAAACTTAATGTCAGCTAAGAGACAAGAATTTAACAATCCATTACACAACTTGAAAAGAAAACATTGATCTAGGTATGTTCTTCTTTTACGTAGTGGCGATAAATTTAAAAAGCTGAGGCGGTCGGGTTAAGGGCGGTATGCAAGCTTGTATCTGAACATTAAGGTTCTAGTAAATTTTCTTTGAACAGTTTCAAGAGCTTCGCAAGAGACAGAAGTAGATGGAGACCAAACAACAGAGGCATATTCTAAGACACTACGTACAAGTGACACAAATAAATTCACACAGGTATGTATGGACCGGAAGTTACAGGAGCAACGTAAAATAAAACCAGCTAATTTAGATGACCTGTTGATAATATCAGAGTAATGGTCAGTGAAACGAAGTTTGGGGTCAAACACAACTCCCAGGTCTTTGAACGTAGAAACAGTTAGGAGAGGAACCGAGTTTATTTGGTATGAGAAAGAAATAGGGGAAGGTTTTAAGGAGTAAACCATTACAAAACATTTGGAAACATTAAGGTGTAAATCGTTTGAGCTACACCAAGTAGATAAAATGTTCAAATCAGATTGTAGCACGTTACAGTCAGTAAGACATGAAACCGCTGAGAAAATTTTACTGTCGTCAGCATATAATAAGAAGGGACAATTAAGAATCGACGGAAGATCATTCACGAAGAATGAGAACAATAAGGGACCCAGAATAGAGCCCTGAGGACCCCCAGATGATGGACAGAAAGAGGACGAAACTAAATTTGGGAAAACGACTCTAGATGACCGATCGTTGAGGTAAGAGCAAAGCCATACAACGAGGAATGAAGGAAAACCAAGAGCGATTAACTTGTTTAGCAAGATTTGGTGATTGACAGTATCGAAAGCCTTAGCAAAATCTGTATAAATGACATGAACGTCGTTATGATCATTAAAAGATTTAGCAACGTAATTAACGAATTCAACCAGGTTGGTAACTACAGATTTATTTTTGCAGAAGCCGTGCTGTGTTCTGGACAAATAAGACAACCAAAATTATCATAAATGAAGTTGTACACAATCTTCTCAAGGATTTTGGAAACAGATGATAATAGGGAAATAGGTCTGTAGTTAGATGCAGAGCTAAGGTCACCCTTTTTGGGTATTGGAACAACAAAGGAAGATTTCCACTGTATTGGAAAAATACCTTCCTGCAAGCTCTTGGTAAACAGAATGGCGAGAGGAGCAGATATGGAATTATTGGTCTGCTTTAGAAAGGAATTAGGAATGCCATCCGGTCCTGAGGAAGAACTATTTTTTATGGAGGAGATAAGAAAAGATACATACGACGGCAGAACAGACTGGGGTAGATGCAACGACAGCCTATCGAGAGCATCAACAGGTGGACAAGAGGATGATAATGACGACTGAGAGAAAATACTTGAAAAGAATGTGGCAAAAAGCTCACAAATTTCGTTAGGTGTATTAGCAGTCATATTGTTGTACGAAAGCAGCGAAGGATGGCTGGAAGAAGATCTCATATTCTTCACATAGGACCAAAAAGGCTTGCTTTCGCTGGATCTCAAACTATTTTCCACACTTTCGTAATAAGCAGAACGCGCAACTATAATAAGTCTTTTAATTTTAGTTCTAAGATAACGAAACGCTATACTGTCGGATTGGCGTCTGAAGCGTTTAAGACGAGTATGGACACGCTTCTTTTTACGGATCAATTTGTGTATTAGCGGAGTAAACCAAACTGAACCTTTCCGGGGTTTATAGTTAGATAGTGGAACAAACTCATATAAGATGTTGTACAGGATAGAGTAAAAGGTTGTCACAGCATTCTCACAGTTAAGATCCTTCAGAATGAAATACCAATTGATTTGACTCAGCCTTTCATTAATAGAAGCGTAATTAGCTTTCCTAAAGTTAAGTCTAGAATGATAAGTCTGTGAGAGAGGGGGTGACAATTTAATATTGATCTCATGAGCAATAGCCGGATGGTAAGGATCACAAGGAACATAAGCAGGAGTAGGAAACGAAGACGACAGACAAGACAAGGGAAGATTACTTAACACAAGATCGAGAGCACGATCCATAAAGTTCAGAGTTAAGTTGAATTGTAAAAGGTTACAGAATTCCATGAAGGATGTGAGCGACCTTGACATGGAAGAAGAAGTCAGAGGAAGACCTGGCCTATCAGGCCATCTAACATTGGGAAGATTGAAATCACCACAGATTAGACAACAGGAATTAGGAAATATAATATTAACAGTATCAGATAAGTGATCAAAGAGACTATCATAAACAGCAAATGTGGAATTACAGGGGACGTAGACACAAACAACCACAAGCGATGTGGAGGTAGAAGTGGGAATATTAACGGTAACGCAATCATAAGGCTGAGAAAGGCTACAGGAAACAAAAGAACATTCAATGTGGTTCTGGATAGCAACTAGCGCTCCACCACCATTTGTCAGTCCAAGTAATTGGAAGTTTCTATCACAACGGAAGATTTGATACCCCTCAAGAAGTTCCCTACTGTTGATAGAAGGGTTTAACCATGTTTCGGTCAAACAGATAATGTCATGAAAAGATGTAAGGGCAGAAACATTTAAAAGTTGAAGCTTGGTGCGTAACCCTCGCACATTTTGATAATATAGAGAAAGTGAAGACGAAGAATTATTTAGGTTATGACTCTTACTGTACTTATTTTGCATTATTTTGGAATCGTTGGTACGCGTTGTCGTTGAAAATTTCGTTTAGTGAATTCCTTCAAAAGAATTCCCGGAGGCCAGAAAGATGCCTGGCATGGCATTTGCAGATCATGTGGAATGGTTACCTTGAACGAAGATACCATCTTGTTGGGAATGTTCTCTTTGGTCAGTTTCTTGCATGTTAGTAAGACAGGTTCAAAACCAAGCTGGTTGACAATGTAGCGCTTGATTTCTTCTTCTGACGTATCGTAAGACAATCTCGACAGAAAATTTTGTTTAGGTGGAGAGCAAACACGCAAAAAACTTGTGGGGATGGCTGAGATGGTAAGGTCATCGCTAGCTGCCGTTGTAGCACCTCTAGTAGATAAGTCAATAGAAGGTGGAGCGGATGTTTGCTGCACAGATTGTTTTCTGGAGTTGATGATCATAGAGGAATCAGAAGTGTTGGCAATAGTTAGTGCGGGGGCTAATATTGCAGATGTCAAGGTTGATGGTAAGTTAGTACGGTGGTTGTCCTTTTCCGAAGATGAAATATTCGGCAAACGGTCCGTAAGCGTGTCAGACTGGGACTTAGCCCTTGATCGGGAACGAGTCAGAACACCGTCGTTTAACAAGCCTTGGTTTACAGATGATAAGGAGGCATCAGCTTCGTTACTCCCAGTAGCCGGCAAATGCTTATGAGTATATGCAGTAAACTTAGCCTGCAGCAGGTTAAGCTCTCTCTGGAAATAGTCTAGGGAAGAAGGTTGAGGCTGTATTGCTAATTGTTGTTGGAGCTGAGGCTGCTTAGATGGGCGATGATGATATTCTTTCGTCAAATCAAATTGATTATCAGCCAGACCAGTGATAGGCGGAATCAACAGCGGTGCAAACTCATCTCGGGGAGAATGAAGTTTAGACAGTATGGCAGTCAGGTCGGTCGAAATCGTCTCGACCATTTGATTGGCATTCAAGAGTTTTTGAACGTAAATTGCCATAGATGTAGAACGGCAATTTAGACAAAACCAATAGAGGCCAGAGGTAGCCTCACGAATGACGTCACCTACTGTTCCAGATAGGCCAACACATTTGCAGTGGAAGGATTTACCACAGAATCCACCGCATAAAATAGCTGGTGTCTTGTTGGCCTTATCAAAACACGATGTTGCCGAGCAGTCAACCATGTTGATAGAAATAAAAAAAGCAACTAAGAAAGTTCCGATTAAAAAGACGATACTTTAAAATGCACTGTCCGATCCTGCTTAGTTCGATATTTGAAAAAGTTCACTTTTTATCCAGGACACAAACCAGACACAAGTAAATACTTGAAAAAGGTTTTCACTAAGCTTTTTGGATATAAATAATACAAATGTCAAAAAATTTTCTTTTTCAGAAATAATTAAATCACAAAATGTGCGCAGAAACAATGAACTCCACTAAAAATCACTACACAGCACGCAGTCAAAATAGCGAAGGAAGCGATTAGATTTAAAAAAGCACTATCTCAGTCAATAAAACTACTGTTTTTGTGAAATTTTGGTGGAGCGAAGTACGCGGCGGTATTGATGTGATATTATGGTCCAATGATCCCATATCTACGCCTATGCTTGCTGTAGCTCAGTTCGAAAGACGGGGGCGGGGTTTTCGCCACTCGTTGCCCCTGTCCTTTAGGTATTAACAAAAATTCATAGGCCTGGGGGGAAAACAACAAAAACAAGTGAGGTAAAAATGGGGAATGATAAAAAGTGAGGCGATAAGGATGGAATGGCGATAAGGATGGAATGGCGATAAGGATGGAATGGTTGGCGGATGGGTCGCGCTCGTATTGGGGTCCAAGTGTAATGGGAGCCTCGGCCTCTGGTTTCGTACCACCAACAGATCCTTACTCATCAGGTGCTGCCATAGATTTGCCGGTGGAAGCAGCCCAACCAGACCAGATTATGCTTCATTATCACTACAAACTGCCCACCTTTTTCACCTTCGTCTGCATGGATTTTATTCGTGTTGGACATTTCCTGCCATTAATATAAAAACGTACTGTAAAAAACCTACTCGTCCATTTCCAAACACAATAAAATTCGTACTGAATCATTCCGGCAAGTTGGCTAGCAGCTATTTTTATACAAATTTACCAACATGTTGGCCGACATGTTGGCAGCCAACTTGTTCGATGATAAACGAAGCTTAAAAGAGGCGTTTGTACATGTTCAGATAATACATAGTTTCGCTAGGAAAATATTTAAAATCTTTTTCACTGTATTCACATTGTTCTTCTTTGAAGCGAATATACACCGTAACTAGTATGGTGTTAAAAAAAATAACTTTCATCATAATTCATAATTCTGCACTGTAAACATACCGAGTACATGCATTATCAAGTGAATCACATTCATCTCGTCAAATAAATGGTTGTCGTAGTCATGTCTTATTTATGACTACTTAAGTGGAACATGCAGTGAATTATCAAGTCACGACAGCCAACTATGCAATATGCAAATTTAATAACGGTTTACCAATGCATCTGAAGAATTCCAACCAGTTATTGCGCGCGTGTCATGTATGCACCTTTAATCTGATCTACTCAGAAAAAATATCTATTCAAAATACTTAATTATGTAATTAACATTCGATTTAAATGTATCATGTCTAATTAACCGCGAGTAGGCTTCAACACGTTCCAGTGAATCAGGTGTCTGATCCAGTTTTATTCGGACTATAAATTAAAAGTGGTATCACATAAAACCATCTACCGTTCCAGCGACCATTGTTATGCAACTCGTCGTCATATCAAATGGACGTTATGTTCCTACTCACGGTGCGGTCAACTGATCGGATCATACATGCATGAATGCAAAAATGTGATAATGCATTTCGATGCGCGCGGCAAAGACTGGGTCTGTAGGTAGAAGTACTGTTGGTTGAGGAGGTATACCAAAGCCATTCATGCTATTCAATAGACACCTGATCTGAAACGCGCTCATTTGCATATGTTGTGCAGTTAGAGGGCGAATAGTTGGACTGTAACGAAGATTATTTGATATTTAAAGTAGAAACGTGCTAGAGTTGTAATCTTGACCTTGGAATGATAATATATTTGAATGGTGATTAGGACGTGGCACGTGTAGGTAAAGGATGAAAATAAAGAATTGAAATTGAAATTTAGAATAGCTGTTAGCAACAAACTTCCTACATGGTGACGTGTCGGATTAATATTGACTGCGACGCTTAACATTCGTCAAATGAACCAAAAAACGGCCACCATAATTTTTGGACTGGTAGAGCACATAACAGGATGATGAACGTCGCTCTCAGACATGTTAAAAATGCCGGTAGCAATAAGACTCGAAGACCAGACATGACCAATAAGTCGACAGAAAACACACAAGTAAATAAATAAATAAATATATAAATAATCAACAACAGCTCAATCAAATAAATTAAAACGTCCATACTACATTTACACATTCGCACCAGATTCTTAAAATCGTGGTCGCCTAAGCGCGACCGTCCATTGGAAGCGTATTTGAGCGGCGATCTTCCGCGCACAAGCGTCAACAAGCGGCAATGCGCGCCAGATCTAAAGTTAAGGATTTTCTTGAACATGCATCCACTACAAGCGTATTTGAGCGAAGCGGCTACGAGCGCCTATGTGCGCCACGCAACTTGAGCGCCAGATAGAAAAAATGTTGGATTTCTCGCTCGTAGCCGCGCGTTGCTTTGAAGAATGTATGCGGAAGAAGCTTTGAGCCAATTGATTTTGTGGGCAATGGAAGGTATATCTCTCTCAATTACCCTAATCCCTTGTGGGGCATAGCGCGTCAACTGTTCCATGTGGCCCAGTTGACGTTTCGACGGCATAAACTGGTTTCGGAGAATGCAGTTGCCAGCATGCACCTCCTGCACATCCATGGCTACGAATGTCGTCGTGGACGGGATTCGAACCCGAAACGCCGGAAGATATATAGTTAAGCAAACTAAGGCGTGGAGACGCTGGCAATGGACGATCCCTGTCGCTCGTGGCCGCTTATTTCGCCAAAGCTTGTTGACGCTTGTCGCGGGAGTACGTAGCTGCTCCAATATGCTTGTAGTTGACGGCCGGGCTAAGGCTCGTGAACAGCCAAAGTCCCTTCGGCTCGCTGCACCTAATTAATTCCGACGGCCGGACAAATACGCATCTTCCTTTTTTTGCAGCACGCTTTTATGATATGGCCTGGCAAACACAGGTGCACCATTTCGACACAAAACAGCTCGCTAATCTCCAGAGCTCGCCATGTACCTATATATATGCTGTGTCGATCGGAAACGAATGTACGCACGGCTGTCGTGCAAAATACCGGTGTGCATGCATTTTACTTTGTCCGTATAATGTACATAAATATAACTCGCAACATACAACACAATAAAAAATAAGGGGCCGGCACAAATCGCCAGCCGTCTTCAAATCGAACTCCCGTTTCAAACGCCACTCCTCCTCCTGTCAAAATCCCAACAACCTCTGTGTGGGCAACGGAGGACATTTCTTTTGGAAAAACCAAAACAAATATTTTTGCGAAAAATATTTCGAATTCAACGTACCAGTCACGCCACAAAATTTGGTTCATTACAACTCTCTCAGAAATCCCGTGTCCCGATTCCTACACTCCCTATCTCCCTAGACAAAAACCAAAAGACAAATAGCGGTTCGCGAATTACTCAACTTCACCCAGCTGCCGCACAACTTGACATAAATAATATGGATATCCTATTCACCATATGGCAACTGTCTTGTTCTTAAGCCCAATGTGGAATTGACATCGCCATAAACCGCAATAAATTCTAGTCCTCCAACATCCATTAGATTCTAGTCAATTACAAAACAAACCAAGTGTTTTATTATGTTTGTCAAAGACATAGAGGGCCTACACATAACTTACGGCACTCAACATTCAAATTCCGCAAAATGTTCACAGTCACTCAGAGGCAGGCGTACGGCGTTCTGCAATAAAGCCACAGAATGAAATTCCATTGTGACAACCAATAAACCATTTCGATATTTCGTTTAATGCTCGCATAGCACACTCCCTAATTCTACCTCTTTTTTTTTTGTTCATAATTATCGCCATAGTAGTAATGTGTAGAACGTGAGATAAATCAACGGCCCACCGCATACTGTAAAAATCAAATAAATTCAAATGTACAATTGCTCATTATCCATAGATTAACCACATCGCTGCCGAACATAGAAATACAATTGCCTGCAAGAATGGCTCTGAAGCACAACAGAGACTCGCATGCATGCAAATCACTTTCCATTTTAGTTCATGAAAATATGAAAAACACAACCCAAACACACAAACATTTTATATGAACATAATACTATCTTACAATAAAATAAAAAAAGAAGTCATTGCATAAGTTTGCATGGCGGCAACCGACATTTAACAGCGCCGTCAACAGCGTTTACAATATTTAATAGAGTAATAATGGTTGACTGGATAATAGCCTGTAGCAACAACAACAGAAGGCTGTTAGGAGCTGAATATTTGTCAAAATAATGGGAGTAAAACGCTTTTGTTATGGCTCGATATAGTACAATTCGTCTACTCAAAGTAATTACTTCCAAAATTTTGACTTTTTTTTTATAATTAAAAAAAATCATCTCCGCACGTCCAGGATTGCCAGAAAGAAACCGCCTCGGAAATTGAAAAAATGTTGCTCGAAATGTGACAAATCTTGGTGATTTATATTGCCAAATATCGGAGAAAAGTAGGAACCGAACGAGAAAGGTCATCAGAAATGACTTGTAGGTAATTTGATTAGCTTTAATGCGAAATATAAAACGTCCAAGAAGTTACCGACAGTTTTTGACATGGATATGTCTTATAGCTGGGGGTCATCCTAAAAATCTGTCCGTCACACGAAATGTCTGTTTTTCTACTCGGGGGTCAGAAGAGGAAACAAGCCCATTGAAAATTTTTCTTTTCTGGTTGTGCATGTCGTTTGAGTGAAATGGTCATTGTGAATGGCTGTTGCTTGTAGATCCGCGCGGGCGGTGCGCTTGCGGGGATCCTGTGTGTACATGTTGGGATGTTGATTTGATAGCGATAAAGGTTGACGTTGTGGACGGCAAGAAATAACATAGTGTACGGGTGAACGCGCGGACTTTCAATGACCTTCAATTTCCGCCAATTCCCATTCATCATTTAATAAAATAGCCCGTGTTGTACTATCTGAATCACTAGGGTCCCAGAAAAGGTAGCAAGTAGTCAGTTCGACTAACATTTGGACATGCGCAGACGCAATTTGAGAGTGTGTACATTACATAGTTCCCGCCCCCGAAGATAGAGAGCGAGAGGCATCGCGGATGAAGTTCATTCTATCCAAATGGTTGTGCATTTGCAATGGCGGCGATTTGAGGTCTGACTGGCCCACAATATGGCCCCCACCACACATGCAATAAACGTATCATAAAACAAAATGGCGGATTCGTACTGCGCGAGTTAAAATCTCCCAAGCCCCGAAACAGAGAAATATTCGTCGCAGGATGTTATAGTTCCCGGCAACTCATCGTGACATGATGTACATTCAGAGGTCTGCAGAAGATCAAATGCCCCCCCTTCTGCAAAAATTCCAAAATTGTTCTTGTGCATTCTCTTTGTGCGTGTGTTGGAATGTTTTGTTTACTTTTGTTAGTTTCCCTTTCTGTTTGCCGGACACAATCGCATAGACTCGCACGCGTTACTTGGGAAACGGATTGTGTGTGCCGGACCCGGACTGTTGATTAAAAGGGCGGGATGCGGCGGATAGTGTGGGAGCAATTTTGCAATAGATACACAAACACAATACACGTCCGATTGGGAAAAGATGGTGGGAAGCGTGATTGCGATTAGCAGAAACTTACTCAGAGAAATGTCGATAGGCTGCAGTCTGTAAACTGTACCGAACGGGTAGATGGAACAGGGTGCACGAGAGGAGGTGAATATTGCACACACGCGATGCAAACGAAAACGAAACGATCCCGCGAGAGAAAGGAGCCCGAGCGGACAGGACAAAGCAAAGCAGAATTTATGACGAGTATCTACACTGCCACCAGATACATCGGTACATGGATACGTCTTATGCCTACCGAAAGCGTGGGACGTGTTTTTTCGAATGATTTCATCCAGTATAACTATACTGGGATCTTTACAAAACTTACGTCGATATCTTCAACACAACAGGTTCCACGCAGTCGGTAGTCATAGACATATCCATGTTCCGATGTATCTGCATGCAGTGTAGATACTTTGTATCTTTTTTCTTTGTTAATTGCCTTGACCCCTCCAGGAGTATGGGCGCGGCAGCATCTCTTGCATTTCTATGCCTTGGTGACGTTTCGATAGCTATCTCCTTTGCGGAAGTGCAGTTGCTAGCATGCACCTTCCAATTACGGACAGTGCAGTGCAAAAAAAAGTTGCTCAAACCATTTCATTGCCTTTTTAGCAAACATTCTTCGAAATAATTGGGGTACCGATGTGGGGGAGGCACTTTTTGTCCCCTCAATCTAAATATTGGTGGGTTCAATATTCAGGCACAAATACTCTACTGCTTCGTTCATACAATCAAACACGTATTTAGCTATAACAAATAGGGAAGGAAGGAAGGAGCTTCTACGGACATATATGTATATGGCCCATGAGGATTGTACCATTGAATCCTGTGCTTTAAGGTGCATTTTGCTAGGCACCACTCTGAGTCGATCCCAGGCGGCGATCAAAAACATACATACAAATAGTGCTCCGTGCGCTATGGCTTTATCGCTAATTGCGAATAATGCGCGATCATGTGACTAAGGCGGCTATTACACTATAAAAGTTCTTTTACAAATATCTTTGACGAACGATATTTCAAAAGAACTTTTATGAATGATATTAGCCGCTAAAGGGGGAAGGTGTGCAAGCATATTAGAAAAGTAGTTGAAACAAGCAACGTTCATGTTGCAAATCTTTTCTTAGGCGGCTATTACACTATAAAAGTTCTTTGAAAATAGCTTTCATAAAAGATATTTGTAAAAGAACTTTTATAGTGTAATAGCCGCCTTAGGCCCTAACCAGATTGAACGCAGAATGCAGCAGCAGCGGCAAAAGCAACAACAACAACAGGTAGATCTGTCATCGCCGCTGTGTCACCGCGACACATCTACCTGTTGTTGTTGTTGCTTCTGCCGCTGCTGCTGCATTCTGCGTTCAATCTGGTTAGAGCCTAAGATTTTAGTTTCTGACAGTTGCCAGTGCAGAAGTTCAGATTTTAAGGGAATTTTCAGTACATACACGAATATATCTAAAAAGTCTGCAATCAGTTGACCCCCACAATCTCCAGACCTAACAGCTCCGGATAAGTTTTATTTCTTTTTGCATACAATTGTTTCGGAAGCAACGTACTTTCCTCTTCAATTAGAACTACGCCTTCTCCTTTCATTCTAGTTATCAACTAAGCATGCATCCATCGATTTAGGCGATATTCAGATTAGCTACATTTTCAGCTCCGACGCAGCCACGCACAATAGCCAAGCATAGTCGAAAGTATCGCATACTGAGCGACAATGCAAAGTACTTTTTTGGCAATCACTGTGTTCCCAACTGAACGTTGTCGTGTGATCGTTCGTTCGTGGTTCCCCCAAGCGGCTCAAACTCAGATGCGGAGAGTTCGCAACTGTATGGATAGTTGGCATTATGCACACGCCAAACAGCTACGAAACCGACAGACCGGAATACATATGTACATATACCACACGTATGAGCAGAATACATGTAATGCAAAGCATCCAAGCCGAAATAACGGAGTCTCGTGAAAGTGAGAGTTATTCGACTGTTTTGATAAAGCGCGACCGGGTCTTGAGGCGAACACTTATCGTGCGATGGCCGTAAAAAGGTGAGCCATCGGAGCCAGTCAGAGGCCCTGACAAACAGTGCACACGATGGATGTTTGCGATTATTCGCAAATTTTTAGCGTGTAATGCCTGATAAAGACAGATCAAAAATTTTTTTCAATGGGGGCGAGTGCGATATGGCAATGGAAGGTATGTGTGTGACTACGCGGCAACAATTACGGGGTCAACTCGCATTGTGCGAGGGCTGCTGACGAGTGGGGATCAGGAGGCTGTGTACACGAAATCCGCGAGTACCTGGAGGGCAATGACTCGCACATTACGATCTAAAAGAAATTTCGCGCAAGCGAAAGTGGCAGGCGAAGACTCTTGAAATTGAATCCACCCCCAAATGCAAAGGCACATCTGCCTGCACCACTCACCTGAATCTTGATCGAAGTGGATCCTTGGAAGGTAAAGGCCTCCAAATTGGGTCGCAACTCCAGACAGTAGTGGCTGGGCACCACGTTCGTTGGCAAACGTGCAAACTCACTTTTTCCCATCGTGACGGCGGTTACGGTTCCGTTATTCTCCCGTTCGGCTTTCTCTAGACTCGATGCACTCGAACTGGCTGCTGTTGTGGAAAATTTTCGCAAATGACTTGCCAATTGTCCTGCACTGACACTTTCACTAGGCACGGGGACGGTGGTGCTGGCTAACGTGACAGTTTTCCTTGACGTGGTTGCGCCGAAATGTTGCTGTTCACCCCTCGCGATAACGGAACGTTCTCGTTTGCACTGTACCGAAACTGCACCAAAATTTGCACGGAAAAGATGTCGTGGTCGGGACGCACGAGACTCAGACACGGAGTGAAATGATTTCGTTTGTATTTTAGCGTATCTGACGAGCGAATGATTGGACGGCTGGCGCACAACAAATGAGGAACCGATCGGAGTTCCAGTCGCACAGTGACACAAACGCCGTTTGATTGGTGGTGGTGCTGTCGTGTAGTTACCTCTGACAGTTGGACAGCTGGAGGAAGTGCGAAATGTGTGTGCAAGAGTAGGACGGGGAATCGTCGAAGATGATGTGGTCCTTGTCAGTCCTATAAGTACAGTTAGATTTCATTCAAGCGCATTTGTACGGCAAAGGGATGGATGGGAGGCGGAGTCGAAAGGAGGCTTCGCCGGTTGGGAGAGTGTTTTGGCGGTTGGATATGGCGCGATAGTGGAAGTGATTTACCTGATCGCTGCCGCAGAGGCGATGAGAGAACTCGAAGGTCGCGGAAACGAACGAAATTTAAGACACCAGTCATCTCAGAAATTTCGGAAAGTGGTTCAAATTCCAAGCAACTTAATTTGACAAGTCCAAGTGTCACGTTGACAGCTAGTTGAGGAATTCTCGTGTGTCTATGCCATAATGGATGACGAGGTTGTGATATAGGAAAACCACTCAAATCACGTACCCGGATGATTTCGAGTGGTTCTGTTAGTGGGAAAAATTGTATTTAATTTCCTTTGATAAGGAAAAAAGGACATTTTTGGCAATGAAGTGGTATCTAGGCAAGTTGGGTATCATATATCTCGGGGTGTTGAGGCAAATGTACTAAATTACTGTTGATATGGCATTTTGAGTCCTTTCAGCAAAACATCATCTTGGGCATGAATTAAAACAGAAACCAAACCTAGCAAATATCGGTAATTTATGGATTAGGGTGATAGTACCAATTAACTAGACGTAAGGGACCTATAAGACATGAAATACTTAGGCGGCTATTACACTATAAAAGTTCAAATATGTTTCATGAAAGCTATTTTCAAAGAACTTTTATAGTGTAATAGCCGCCTAAGAAAAGATTTGCGACATGGACGTTGCTTGTTTCAACTACATTTCTAATATGCTTGCACACCTTCCCCCTTTAGCGGCTAATATCATTCATAAAAGTTCTTTTGAAATATCGTTCGTCAAATATATTTGTAAAAGAACTTTTATAGTGTAATAGCCGCCTTAGCGTACATACAGCACCGAAAGACAATAGGCGCGTTTTTTGAATAGCAGAGTAGAGTGGCATAATAGCCCACATATACGATGCAATCCGTCGTCAGATCGATCTGGCGATATTGTGATCGTCAGATCGATCGCACAGTGTATGTGACTATCGTTGACGATTTTTTCGACAGTTCCATATAATTTCAATCGTCAGATATTTTGTGGCGATCCATCGTCAGATCGATCTGACGATGGATCGCGCCGTCTATGGCGGGTCTAACACGACACAATTACACTAACAATTTGATCTGAGCTGCTCTGGATAGAAGGTTTGTGCAAGAACTCTGCTTCGTTAGCATTTCCACGTTTTAAAATGCGACACATATGTCGAAAATTTCGGGCAGATTTGGGAAGCACATGTAGATTAGTCGTTTCGTTTCTCTGCATAGTCCGCCCGCTTATTTTAAAAATGGATCATTTAGTACTTTACACACTTTTATATATCCCCCTTTCACGCTCCCCATCGTACCTATATGTCGTAAACGTCGTATTCTTGGTAAACTTCTGTCATCTTTATAGTAAAATGACAGAAGTCTGCAACTTTACGACTAATACGACGTTTACGACTTGAGCATGAATCTCCCTACTATTGTTATTATACATTCCTTTTTACCAAACAATGTGAAGACATGGCAGTATGGCGGCTATTACACTATAGAAGTTCTTTTCCAAATATCTTTTAAAAAAGATATTGTTGCGTGTACGGAGTACATCTCTCTTACGACACACACTGTACTAAGCTCTATCATAGTCTCGAACCATCGATGACAAGTATCAACTGATTCTTGAGCCATCTGGAGTCTTCGTTGACTAGTGGAAACCCAAGTTTAGAACCATCTCGAAGCAGAGATCCGGTGTAAAAGGCGGATGTCGCCAGCAACGGCAGATAATAATAGTCGAGACTCAGTCGGCGTAGAAGCGGAACCGGAAAGTAGTACCGTGGTTATTGTTATCCGCCGGTAACGAATGGTTAGAGCTAGTTTGACGTTGGTTGTTAGTTACGCGTGTGTAGTTCGTTTATTAAATAAAGTGTGTGTGTTTTTCAATCGAAGTGTTACATTATTCAGTATAGGAATATCTAACGAACCCGGCTTCGGTCAGAAGAAACATTACAATATCTTCAAAGAACTTTTATAGTGTAATAGCCGCCTAAGAAAAGATTTGCGACATGAACATTGCTTGTTTCAAGTACTTTTCTTACAAGTTTGCACACCTTCCACCTTAGGCGGCTAATATCATTCATAAAAGTTCTTTTAAATTATCGTATGTCAAAGATATTTGTAAAAGAACTTTTATAATGTAATAGCCGCCTAAGAAAACAATTTGCAAATAAAGCATAAAAATGATAAATGATGATAAACCTTTTGCACTAGGTTTATCATCATTTATCGACGAGAAACGTTTAAGGTAATTTTCATCTGACGGGATTTTTCCCATCCTGCTGAAATATAGGTAAAATAGGTAAAAACAGGATAAGGTTCCACCGAGACTTGAACTCGGATCGCTGGATTCAGAGTCCAGAGTGCTAACCATTACACCATGGAACCCTCTACTCAGGGCTACTTCCCATGTTCATAAATATGCCAGGCGTTTGTTCTGCGCATATCCTTAAAAAAATTTCATTTACCTCATAGAGTAAAGAGGATGCATGCATGCCGTTCAGTTATCTTCTCATAATCACGGAATCAACATCCGAGAGTACATTGTTGAGATATTTCTTGGCAACGTTTGCCTTGTTGAGCTGACTCTAAAAGGATAATCTACTCTATAGAAAGGATGGGGGTACATTTCTCCAAAATATCGTTTTGTCAGAAACTCCACAAATCCGATTCCATCTAGGAGTCTACGAACGGGGGAAATGCCCTTAAACACCGAATCAATTGTGTTCTATACAGACTCTAAGACCGGGGAAGCCGTCGGAATTGGCATTCACTTGGAGCTACTAGAGAATGATCTTTCATTCCTTCCTCCCGACTATTGCAGTGTCCTGCAGGCGGAGGTTTCGGCGATCTCTGAATCAGTTGTAATTCTTAATGTTGCGTAGAACGTCTGATTTCCTTTAAGTTAATCAGGTGTATACACCATAGTGTATGATTTAAAAGTCCGCGAGGATATATTCCGCGGGAGGCACAATCAGCAGGATTATTTTTCGATTTTATGCAACGCCATACACTTTTCTCAAATTAATTGCTTATTAAAATTGCACGATTCGCGACAAACGATTTTCACCTTTGCCTTTCAACCAAGCGATTACTGTTTTTGAGACTGACCACAAGTACACTTTGCCAATTATGTCTTGGGATCTTATGACCTTTTCAGTAAAAGATGCATCCATTGTTGCAGCACACAGTTCTAGACGCGGAATTGTCAATTTATCCTTTTTAGTTGGAGCTACTAGTTAATAAATTTATAAAAACTTCTCCGTCCCTGTTAATCGTTTTTATATATATTACTGCTGCGTATGCCATTTCTGAAGCATCACAGAAACCGTGTATTTCATTTTTGTTATTAGGATGCGTGTTTATGCAATGATTTACTTTTATATCTTGAATACATGGTGTTAAGATTTAAAGTTTGACCAGTCGTGTTTAACGTTTTCAGGGAGTTTTTGATCCTAGGCTACTTTTGACATCCATGTATCTTGCATAAGTATTTTTGCTTTGATTATGATGGGTGCTAACCTGCCGAATGGATCGAACAAGCTTGCTATTTCCGACAGGAGTTCACGTTTGGTTGAAGTTATTTTGTCATGTTAGCTACAAAGAAATAGGTAAGCTTGGCAATACTAAGTGTAATGCCACCAAAAAATGAACAACCCCAATTTCTTGTCAGTTGAGTGCCATTCGTAAGTTGGACTCTGTCGAGATAAGGTGGGTAGTGTTTAGATCTAAGTTGTGTGTTCGTCTTGAGTGCGATCCCGGAGACCCCATGTTTGTCGTGGTCTTGTGTGTGCGAGTTTGTCTCGACACTGGATTTCCGCATCCGTTGCATGAAGAGTAAAGGGACTCGCTGGACGATGAGTGTGAATTCACATGTGTGAGTGAGAGTGTGTGTGATTTTAAATGCCCCACTGAGTTTCCGTAACTCACATTTCCCTTTTTTTAAAATTACAGACGGTTAAACGCTCTATCGGGAAGTACCCAGTTTGTTGCTATTTCACTATAAGTTTAATTCATTTAAATTGTGAACGTTGTTGGATAAATAAAACGTTATTTTGAATATTTTGTGTTTAATAACTCAGAAGTAGGATCAGTTCCTTGTTAGTGAGAGACTAGTTCTTCTTGTGTGTAGGCAGGTAGTCAACCTTTAGTGACAATTTAATTGTTGTGTGATCAATCATTAATTAATAAGCCCCTCCTAGTGACTTTTTGTTAGTGACAATAGTTTCAGTGGCCACAGTTTCGTGTGTTAAGTAATATAGGACATTAAAGACAATAGAAGTAAACATTGAAATGGCAATGTGGCGTGAAAAGAAGATTCTCCGGCTTCCAAACGAAGTCGATCAAGTGTTATGGTTGTGGAAGTAAGGCACATCTTATGTTTGAATGCCCGAATAAGCCGCCGTATTGCTATAAGTGCATACGTTACCATCGAGGTACATGTACGTCCACGTCACAGGATAAGAGAGTTCTTGCGATTGCACCATCTACCATGAAAGGTGAGAAGTATTTCAAATTCATATTTGTTAATGATCACCGTGTTAGGGCTTTTATTGACTTGGGTGCCAACTGTAACACTGAAAAAAGATACGGCCCGATCATTAAGATTGCGAGTAGCCGATACTATCACAGAGATCAAAGGTTACGGTGGAGGAAAAGTAATATCTTTGGGTGTAGCAAAAAAAATATTAAAGTGGTGGTGGACAATATCACGGTACACACTAACTTACTCGTGGTACCAAATAACGCGCAGAAAGTACCAATAATTTTTGGGCAGCCTGTGACTGAACATGAAAATGTTTCGATTTATAGAGACGATAAGAGCATTCATCTCTTTATGAGCTATAAAAATGAGTTACCCAACATAGACGAGTCACCATCCGAAAAAATTTGCTTACGGACCAAAAATGTGACGATCATACCACCAAAACACTCCGCTAATGTGCAATGTATAGCAAACACATCAGGGGACGTATTCATTGACTCAAGTGTGAGGCTATTACCGTTCAACGAGTATATTTTACCACGTTGCATTACAATGGTCAATGAACGTATGGAATGCATCATACCCATTATAAACACAAGCGACAGAGATTTGTGTTTGAGTCCTAAATTTGTTTGCGCGAGAGGTCAATTGTGTAGATCCGAAAACAATAAAAAACTTGCCGATGAAATTGTAGGAAACGGCTTAGAGTTTAATATTTCCGAGGAATTGACTCTGAAAGAAAAAAACGATCTTCTTAATTTACTTATGATGTATCGTAAATCGTTTTCAACAAAAATTAAAGATTTGGGATGTACATCGGCTGCAATGTTGAAGATTGAGCTAAATGATGATAAGCCTATATTCTAGAGACCATACAGAATGACACCGGAAAATCGGAAAAAGGTTCAAGCTATTGTCGGGGACTTGCTTGAAGCAAATATTATTCGCGAATCAGCGTCACCTTTCGCTTCGCCAGTTTTACTGGTTAAGAAGTAAAACGGAGATGATAGGCTTTGCATTGATTATAGGATGCTAAATAAAAAAATGAAACACGACAGATTTCCGCTGCCCCGCATCGACGACCAATTAGACCAGTTGAATGGACATAGTTTCTTTTCTGTTTTGGATATGACTTCAGGATATTATCAAATTCCGATAGCAGAGGAGTCGAAGTCAAAAACTGCATTCGTAACTTGCGATGGTCAATACGAATTCAATCGTATGCCGTTTGGGATAACAACAGCTTCGAGTGTGTTTCAGAGGATGGTCAATAAAATTCTCGGACCTCTTCGTGGCACTATAGCTTTGTCATATCTTGATGACATTTTGATTCCATCTAAGGATTTTGATGAAGGGATGCAACGGTTGGAGCAAGTTTTGGAAGTCATAGCAAAGGAGAATTTGACACTGAATCCAAAGAAATGCCATTTCTTCCAAACAAAAATAAATTATCTTGGATTTGAAATTAGTAAGGATGGTATGCGACCGGTTATGGATAAAACAAAAAGCATAACTAACTTCCCGAAACCCAAAAATGTTCATCAAGTTCGTCAATTTCTGGGATTAACAGGATTTTTCCTGCAGTTCATACAAAATTATGCGATTTTAGTGAGACCTCTTACAAATCTTACTAAGAAGGACAGTGCATGGAATTGGACGGAAAGTGAAGACAGTGCATTTGAGAAAATGAAGGAGTTATTATCGGAACGACCATTGTTGACTATTTATGATCCAAATGCTGAAACCGAAGTTCATACTGATGCAAGTCAGGCAGGAATCGCTGGAATTCTCTTACAAAAGTATGGTAAAAGATTTATGCCCGTCTCTTACTATAGTAGACATACAACGCCTGCGGATTCTAATTATCATTCATATGAACTGGAGACTTTAGCTGTGGTAGAGACTTTGAAGAAGTTCCGGATATATTTACTTGAAATTAAATTCAAAGTTGTTACGGATTGCAGTGCTGTAAAGGCAGCTGCTAGTAAAAAAGATCTTATACCAAGGATTGCAAGGTGGTGGCTTCTCTTACAAGAATTTTCATTTGAAGTGGAGCACAGAGCTGGAGAACGCATGCAACACGTTGATGCATTAAGCAGAAATCCGGTGGACAACGACGCTTTAGATATCGAAAGTGGTTTTGAAGTACTTCGAATGGACGAGGCTGACTGGGTGTTAGCAGGTCAAATGAGTGATGCAAAATTGAAAATGATTCATGAAATACTGAAACATAAGCCACAAACCGACTATGAACGATCTGTACATCAAAGTTTTGTTCTTGAAAATGAGCGGATCTACAAAGTGAATGAAACTGGAAATCAATGGGTAATTCCAAAGTCAATGAGATCACAAGTTGTGAAGGCAGCGCATGACGATTTCGGACACTTTTCAGTAGACAAAACTTTAGATAAAATTAGAGAGTCGTATTGGTTTCCACAAATGCGACAGTATGTGACGAAATATATCAAAAGCTGCATACCGTGTCTTTATCATAAAAAGCCGAAAGGGAAACCACAAGGATTCTTAAATCCAATAGCGAAGGAAGGCACACCATTTCATACGATCCATATGGACCATCTAGGACCATTTGTTCGAAGTACGCGTGGCAATCAATACCTGATTGTGGTTGTCGAAAGTTTCACAAAGTACACATGTTTGCGTGCTGTTAAAAATACGAAGACTCAGCCAGTCATCAATTTCTTGGAGACAATAATAAGTACTTTTGGCACACCAAATCGGATAATAACGGATAAAGGTACTTGTTATACAGCAAAATCTTTTGAGAAATTTTGTAAAGAGAAGGGTATCAAACACGTGCAGACAGCGGTAGCGACGCCTAAAGCAAATGGACAGGTGGAGAGATTTAATTCCACTATATTATCATCTTTAGCTACAACTGCTCTGACGGAAGAGTCGTGGGACAAATCTTTGATTCAAATTCAATTCGCGATCAATAATAGTATTCACAGCACAACAAAAACCACACCGTGTGAGTTACTCTTTGGTTATAGACCAAGGGCCCCATCAGATTCTATACTCTCTTCAGAAGTGCAGGAACATAGGCCTGTAGTCGAAAGTCTTGGAGAGTTACGGAAAGAGGTTGTGGAACGGTTAAAACGTGATCAATTGAAGCAGAAAAAGGCGTTTGACAAGCGACGCAAGGCTGCTCATGCTTTTAAAGTTGGAGATGTTGTGCTGGTGGAGAAAGCTGCTTTTGGAGATGGCAGAAGTCGAAAGTTGTTGCCAAAATTTAAAGGACCGTTCGTTGTGAAGCGAAAGTTGCCTAACGATCGGTATGTTGTTACGGAGCTCCCGGGATCCACTCGTAGTAGGAGAAACCCCTATGAAAACGTGGAGTCTGTGGAACATATGAGGATGTGGAACATGCGAGAAGTCGAATCAGACTCGGAAGATAACGACTTGGAAGACAATTCAGCGACCGAGGACGGTCACTAATGCAGGATGGCCGAGTTGTTAGCTACAAAGAAATAGGTAAGCTTGGCAATACTAAGTGTAATGCCACCAAAAAATGAACAACCCCAATTTCTTGTCAGTTGAGTGCCATTCGTAAGTTGGACATTGTCGAGATAAGGTGGGTAGTGTTTAGATCTAAGTTGTGTGTTCGTCTTGAGTGCGATCCCGGAGACCCCATGTTTGTCGTGGTCTTGTGTGTGCGAGTTTGTCTCGACACTGGATTTCCGCATCCGTTGCGTGAAGGGTAAAGGGACTCGCTGGACGATGAGTGTGAATTCACATGTGTGAGTGAGAGTGTGTGTGATTTTAAATGCCCCACTGAGTTTCCGTAACTCACATTTCCCTTTTTTTAAAATTACAGACGGTTAAACGCTCTATCGGGAAGTACGCAGTTTGTTGCTATTTCACTATAAGTTTAATTCATTTAAATTGTGAACGTTGTTGGATAAATAAAACGTTATTTTGAATATTTTGTGTTTAATAGTCATGTATAACTTTTTTACTTTAAAGTAAAAGAAATTTTCGCGAGGGTTCCATCTAACACCCAGAGTTTTTATGGAAATATCTTTTTCGAGTCTAATATTTTCATCTAAACTAACTTCGCGATCCGATTCCGGAATTTCTTTTAAAAATCCTTCACTATTACTAGTGCATTTACGCAAATTAAATTTATCGCGACTCAACATATGATTTAAGTCTTTTTGTAAGTTAATAGCACTTTTAACAGAGTCCGCACCTGAAAGTACATCGTCCATGTAAAAATTTCTTAAAAGTACTTTCGACGCGATTGGAAAATTGACCTTTTCATCACATGCAAGTTGTTGCATTGTCCGTATAGCTAAATATGGAGCACTGGGTGTTCGATATGTTACAGTTAATAACCGGTACTCAGCTAATTTTTCGAGATGAGAGTCTCTCCAAATAATTCGTTGCAAATCCGTTTGAATAGGGTCTACCAGTATCTGCCTAAACATTTTTTCGATGACGGCTACAAAATAAACGCGATGAAATGTTTACGCCACCGCAAAATAATATCAAACATGTTTTTGATTAATGCTGGTGCGACCATTAAATTATCGTTGAAAGATTTTCCGTTGCTGCTCTTCCGCGATGCGCCTACATTTTCCAAAAAAATATACTTTTTCATACACCCTTGGCTGCCGTGCCCACTTATCATCCCGCCTAGCAAAACGGGTCCACACGATCATCATAAAACTGCCGGCCGCATCTTGGACGTAGGCAGGGCAGCGCAGAGCGCACATGGCATTGTTGTTGTAAAATCTGTGCGCTGTGCTCAGTGGCGGCTCGTGACCTAGATAACTGGGGGTTCACAAAGAAAGGCAAGATTTTAAGATGAAGCAGATGAGTAGAAAAACTGTAATCTTAATCTTTACTCACTCATAGTGTTTCTCAAAAAGGTTTTGACTCTTTTTATCAAACGATATGCGGTGTCCAGTTGCTGGCGAATGTCCACTTTCCCCAAGAGGCTTAGCTCTAGCGCCGAGTTCAAATGAGGTTGAGAAACCACATGTTTTTTTAATTTTTTGTGACAAGTGCGCAAGGTCAGTAACCCCTGAATTAATCCAGCCCGAATCGCCATTTTTCCCAGAAAACAGGAGGCAGGGGAAACAAAAGAAACGATTTGTAACTTCACACCCGCAAATCCAACCATTTTTTTCGTAAATTTCTTTTTTAAATTCCCTTTTGAATTTGGATTTCGAGACTTGCTCAATTTTTAATTCAGGTGTAGGCCTTCCGTCGTTCTTTATTTTAAGTTTGTTTTCTAATGGCAAGCACGAAAACTGCAAACTTTTCAGTGCAGATACCAGTGACGTGCAGTGGAAATTTTTCATAGTCAAGCAGTTGGGCGCCCTAAAGCCAATTTAGCATAAACAAAAATGGACTGTATAATAGAATATGGACAGTCACAAAAACATTTATACCAAGCGGCTTTAAGCCTTAAAGAAGAAATCAGGAAAGATATAAATAAAATATTGGCACATATATTCGGAATACAAAAAAAAAATAAATAAATAAAATATTACTAATAAAAAAAATGATAAATAAATATTATGTTAATTAAGACTAAGAAAAATTCAGGGGTATTTGAAATAAATAAATATTCTTTCGCCATTGCCATTTATTTGTATTCCAAATCTATGCGCCGTTCTTTAAGTGAAAACTCTTTAATCACATTATCAAAAAAATCGTTTTCTCTTCGCATTTGTATAAGAAGATCCTTTTCAACCGCAATTAAAGCAAGATCCGAAAGTCGTTCTTGGGATTGGCGATTTCTCAAAAATGTGTGAACGCGCTTTAGTGTTGAAAATGACCTTTCCGCAGTTGCCACTGTGACTGGAATTGACGTTAATAATTTTGCTAAAATATGAACTTGCTTAAAACCGTTTGCGACATAAGGCCGTTTTTGAAAATAATCGAGAATTTTACTAGGATTCGCGTTTTTAAACTCATCTGAAGAATAAATAACTTTGAGCTCATTTTTCAACTTTATTCTGTCGAAAAATTGACCGTGATATTCAATAAGTGAGTCAAAATTTTTATCGGGAAAATTTGACTTGAATTTAGAAAAATAATTCGGTTCAAGCAACTCTAAAAATGAATGATCTTTAAACGAATGGAATCGATCTCGAATTTGCCCGAGAATAACATCTATAATCTCCCGAAATATCCGCCGTAAATTTGGTAAAGGATCTATCGCATTTCTACATTTCTTACGTGGTGGCTGATATTCTGCTGTAACTGTCGAATAGAAATTATCAAACTTTTTAGAAAAGTCATTTTCAAGCCAATTTTCAAATTCAATAATTTTTTGGCTTGCATATGAAATGTTTACCACTTTGCTCTGAATAATATTAAATAATATATCAGTTTTCGAAAAAATTTCAGAAAAAATTTACAGATATAATTGAAAATCTGACTCTGCGAATTTTTGTAAGTATATATCGGAAAAAGTCAAGGAATCGCCATCCCAGTGTTGAGAACCATTCGAAATTGTCTCAAAAACTGTACAAATTTCATGCTTATGTTCAAATATAACGTTAATAATACGCGAATGATAATGCCAACGCGTTTTGGAAACCGATGGTAAACGACGATTTACTATATTTGCAAAAAGGTCCGACCTTTTAGTGGATGTATTAAAAAATGATGCGATTTTATTGATGTGCGCGAAAAATAATTTAATTTCCGGAATAAACTCAACTGCTTTAGACAATACTAGATTTAGTGAATGAGCGTAACATGGAACGAAAATTGCCGATTTATGTTTTTCCCGAATTAAAGTCTGAACTCCACGAATTTGAGAACTCATTACTGCTGCGCCATCGTAACATTGTGCAATTAATTTCTTATCGATATTAAAATTTTGCAATTGTTTTAAAATGTGAGAGCTTATTGCTGTAGCTGTACGATTAGCGCTTACATCCAAAAATCCGATAAATCTTTCTTCAATCTCATTTGATATTGTATATCTAAAAATCATCGTTAATTGTTCCCGACCGCTAACATCTGGCGTTTCGTCGACCATTACAGCTACAAATGGAGCCTCCTTTATTTCCAAATTGATTTTATTTCGAACCACATTAGCTATAGCGGAAACCAGATCGTTTTGGATTCTATTAGACAAACCCGAAAACGCTGCATTTGCTTTTATAGAATCTATGTGGGACTCAATTATCGGATCGTACAAACTCAAGAAATATACGGTTTCGATAAAATTACCACGATTATTTGAAGAAGAGTCTTCATTATTTCCGCGAAAAGGAAGCTCCTGTTTTGCCAAAAAAATTACAGTATCGATTAAACGTTTCAAAATATTACGATTACGCTCAACTTTTTCATTATGCAAACTAACAGATATTGCCACCTGGTTATTAAGCATAAACTCTATACGCTGAGAACCAAAATTATCTAATTTAATTAACGACTGAAGATGTTTTTCGGAACTTGAATGCTTTGCTGCTGAGCCCGTAAAATTATTCAAATCACTAAATCCAGCTTTATTCCAAACAGATTTTTCATTCGTGAACAAAAGACACGGCCAGCAAAATAACTTATTTAATTTACAGCTTCCCGTTAACCAAATGTACTTTTCATACGTTTCGATATGGAATTTTCGCGTAATATTTTTTAATTTAAACTCTAAACTAAGATCTGGCTTCGGTCTATCCGATTCTATAATTTCTCTTTTCTTGGCAAAGGAAAGAGTTGAAAATCCCGCTTTTAGTACGAAATCCGTCGCGCAGCAATACTCCGACATAATGCGAAAAGAAAACTTACCACTTTTATCACAAATCAAATCAATTAAATCACTACAAACGGTCAAAAAAACTTTAAATCACAATTTAATCAAAATCACCCGATTGCACTGATTTCCTCTTTTAAATTGCAACGGAAAATCCATTATGTAACAAAAACAAAAGCTCTACTGGAAAAATCAAATTCCCATAAACATTCCCTGCATTGGCAACATTTTATTAACAAGCATCATTGGGCTTTATCCCACACACAAAAGCAGTCGCGCCAGTGCTTGACTTGTCTCATATAAATTTGCGAACAAAACAAAAAAAAATCGTTGCCCAATGTACTACCGAAATCCAAGATTCCCATTTTCTAGAATCAACATGTCTCTAGTATTTGGATGCACACATGGTACATGCATCTAAAGATCTAGGCACATTTTCCTATTCTAAGTTTGGTGTCTATGGTGTGCAAAATGTGGGAGGTTTGAATATTATCTAAAGTAATTGAACGAATGTTTTTTAACCAAAAGAAGGCGCGGATCAGAATTTGAATGTGTAAAGGAATATTTGAATGATAATATGTATTCTTCAGCTTAAAGAAAAACATTGACTGAAATGATATGTGTATTGGTGTAAGCAAAATTTATTATTGAATTGCTTATTTCGGTAAGTCAAGCAGTTTGGAATTGCTTACTACGAGTGCACGTCACTGGCAGATACAGTTGTCATATTGAATACAACAATTTTGAAACATTTTTTAACACACATAAGCACATACCCTCTTTTTATATAAAATTCTCATTCACTTACATTCTGAACAATTTAAAGGAAAATTATAAATTTGTTCCCACGTCTCACGTAAGTTCATGGATGCCATTGACCAACTAACTACACACAGAATTTTTCCTATTTTCCACCCCAGATTTCCAATCAACGGCCCCAAGTCTACGCAGCAGTTCGAGCCAGTCCGATCGAACAAATATTTTCCTAGGTAACATCGCTGTACAATTCCCCATAGGAGCACACATTTCTTGTGCTCCTATGAAAGCTAATTCGCTTGTATGGCGAATTCATCTTTCCCAATGTAAAATAAACCCGAGCGAAGTATTTTCTAAGAGCACGTGCGCGTAGACTTGTAGTATAGCGTGATGATCGATTTTGGTAGGTGATGTTGTTAGGAGTTGATATGATGTTTGATTTCTTCGTCGTGTGTGCAAGTTTATAATATTGTAAATTTGTAGTTAGGTTAATTAGAACTGTATAATGCCGATGATTGATGTAATAAATACACATGGGGGTTCACGTGCTCATGTGCTCCTATGGAGCAGCCGCCACTGGCTGTGCTGCTGTGCCTACGTCCAAGATGCGGCCGGCCTAATTGCCTGATCGCTAATCGCGAACAATGTGCGACGATCGTGTGTCTGGCAAAACTTTCCGCTGCAGACACAGAAATATTCACAAAAAAAAAAGTGAATTCAACTTTTTTTTTATTTGACACATTTCAATTTTTATTTTCATAACCTTTTCTTTGAAATACAATAATTGTTATTAAATAATATACACAAAATAGTCGACTAAATGTAAGTTAGAGAAAATAATAAAAAAAAAGTGGTCTTTCATGATATTTCGTCCTGGGTCTTATTAGCATGAAATTTTGCAATCCTAATAACAACACGATAAAACTGTCAATACTTTCCAAGCGAACAAAATTCATTTTCTGCACGAATTTCGAAATGGGAACGAAGAAACTTTCAACAAAATCTTTCAATATTACTTAACTTTAATGTTTTTTACTTTTTCTTTCTTCTTTACGTTTCATGTAATTATGGGCTTACTTACACACTATATAATATTAAAGATAAGATAATAAAGTATCGGAAAAAAAAAATAAAACGAAAGAATTATTAAATAAAATAATAAAAACAAAATAAGTTGTATATATATAATATAGTAACAAAGTAGTAAAAAATATGGTGATAGGGACTTGCAATATATTTGCATTGAAGTGAGTTGTCGGTGCCATAGAGTCATAAATCAATATCGAACCAATACTGTTGATGGATGCAGATCTTTAGGCTCATATTGTTCGAATTGTGAGCGATGAATACTTTCCCGAGGATCGACAACTCAAATCAAGTCCACTTTACACCCACGTCTTAAGCTGGCTACTGTGGCTGCTGACTGGATCGTTTCTTCTTTCCAAACAATCGGAACATGCCGCTTCGTCGGTCCTTGTCCTTACTGCTGCCGGTCGAGCCTTTAACATCCGACAGTGATGATATGGATTGTGCCTCACTTTCGCTTGAACTTTCTGCCGACATACGGCTGACCACAGACGGATCGTTGGGGGGCATGGACATTGGTCGACCCGGGTCGAGGCGAGCATTACCCCAGCCTGTGTATATATAACGAAAAAAAGAGGCGTTTAGTAAAATGATCATTACACGGGAATGTGATTATGAACTATGAATATTTTTCTCTGTCGTTAGTTGAAAGAGAGTGTTCATCCTTCGACGGAGAAACGATACGCATTACAACTAAATGTTAGTGTGGTAAACAGAAATGTTAGACGACTTTGATCAGATCAAAATAGATACTCAGCAGTTCGTGCGTGTGCCTGAATCTGAAAGGTTACTAGGCTAGAAACATGCAAACAAAATTCTATCATGCAATTCGATTCAATGTTAAATAAAACAATATCTAAAAAACAGCAAATGCAAAATGGGTTAACAGTTCATACAGCGCCTACCGCCTACATATTTCGTCTACAAGATGATAAATTTGTTGGTCAAAATTCAAGTGTCTCTTTATCACGCAGAAGGCATAGAAAAGGCTACACAAATCTAGAACAACCAAAAAAAAAACACACTCAATCAAATAAGTCCAAGAGATAATTTGTGCGTGCAATCAAACTTAAACGATCAACGAAATATCTATCTAACTAGGTTTATGGTTTTTTTTTTTGCGAAAAGCCAAGCCTCCACACGGCATCAGTACCAGTAGTAAATATATGCAGAATACTCGTGAGTTAGACAGATAAAAAAAACAGTAGTACTCTCTAAACGAAATTGTATGTTATATTCGATTTGAATGTGCTTTTCTAACCAGCTGCAGGATCGTTGTTATTCGTTCCGTATCCGGGATTATTGGCGATATTGTAATCGGCCGAGTAGTGTTGATGCCAAACGGTTGTCGCACGATTGTTTGGCGATGCTGGTATCGGTTGAGATTTTCGCTGTAACGCCGCTAGGCCACCGACGCCGCCACCGCTCGTGTTCGTTTGATAGGTAACTGTACTATTGCCTTGATAGTCAAAATGATGCTGAGGGGTGGAGTTTGTTTGACCAAATGCATTCATACGTTGTTGCAGTTGCTGAAGATGTTGCTGTTGAAGTGGGCCTCCCATCGGTGGCATTGTCGTTGGAAGTGGTGGTGGATATTCTGATTGATGTATACAATAATGTGAATTTTATAATGAATTTGATTAGTCATTCCAAGTGGTGTGAATAATGTCGATGAATATGTCTGTTGAACGCTATTTGTCTTCTTCTATTAGCTCGTGTTTTTGGCGTATGAATAATTCAAAATCTACACAAATGATGTTGGTACTATCCTGTCATGAAGAGGCATGCCAAACATTCCTTATATTTAAATAAAAATGTCTTTTTTTTTACAAACAATTGTGATTCTAAACAAAGCTTAGTACGTAGTTGATCTATTGACTCTATGAATTAACGCCACAGGAACTATCGCCCTAAAACGAAAATTAACAATCGCGACAAGAATTTGGCGTGAGTTTGGAATAATATTTTTCATTATGAACAACCTCCCTGAATTTGCAATAGTTCGCAAAATTTTAGAAGAAAAGTTCACAATAGGTAGGGGAAATCACGCCCCTGTCATAAATGTCGTATACTTCGTATTCGTCAAAAACTTCTGTCATCCCCATAGTAAAATGACAACAGTTTACAACTTTACGACAAATATAACGTGAGCATGAACCGCCCTAATATTTAGAGGCAATAGTTCCAAATGAACCATCGCCCCAAAACCCATTTTTTACAACGAAAAATCGCTACAAATTGTGGTCGTAGTAGACGTAAATAGTCCACATCAAAATCTATGAAAGACATCCCCGCCTGCTCTGATAATAATAAAAGCCCGAGGATGTAGAGCAGATGTTGATGAGCTCCGTGTGAACATTTCGACACCATCCTTGTGCCTTCAAGTGCCCTTCATAAACACAATTTCAAAGTTTCTAAAATATTAATTTATGAGAAAAACTGCAGACTCCTAAATTCATTATTATATAATTTATATTAAAAAAAGTAAGGTGATGTGTGCAGTGTATGTTTTTTGATAAATTAATTACATTGGCCGCGTTCTTGAGAGAACACTGATTCGGATCCATTGTGACAGAGATGTAGAATGTTGTGCAACTGTCAGTGTGTGCGAGTGATGGAGAGAGTCGCGGTATTGGATCCCGAAACATGTCTGTAGTATCGCTAGAAGTGGCAACACTAATAGAGACTTGTAATATTGTTGTAGTGGGAGCACTGCTGAAGATTTGACGTTTGAATAAACGAGATTCTTGGTATTTCTATGATGGCGTACAACCGTGTTTGATTTACATACGATTTTATATTGGCGACGAGGTAAAAATTTATAAAGAAGAAAAGGGAAAAAGGAAAGACAAGAGGCGAAATGGAGGGTTCAATGGGTAAGAATGAGCGGTTTTGGATAGTGGAATGAATATGTGAAAAAGTGAAAAACCGGTCCCGGTGTATGTGTTTCTTTTTGTGTCATGGCGTCGGCTGAGACATTTTCTTTCCATGCCGAGTTTTGACGTGTTCAAACACGTTCCGCATTGTCTTGCACGGGTGAATTTTGCATCCGGGAAGACGGTTGAATGCAAGTTTTAAGAATTGAATTGCCTGACTGGGATTCAGTCGCTTCAATGCGAATGTTTGAGTCTGATTCCAGCTGTTGCTTCAATGCAGATTGAGATATTTGAATGAGGAGACTATGTCGGAAAAAAAAATGAATGGTCTGACTGGAATTCAGTCGCTTCAATGCGAATGTTTGAGTCTGATTCCAGCGGTTGCTTTAATGCAGGTTGAGATTTCCGAATAATGAAGCTAAGCAATAAATACAATTTATGTGACCCAAATTCAGTCGCTTAAATGCGAATTTAATGGCTAATTTCATAATTTGCTCCGATGCAAACTTTTACAAAGAGACTGTTTCAGTTAGTATAAAACGAATAAAATAATACCAGTAGAAATAAGCGTATTTACTGAGAAGATTATGAAACAAACCAAAAGTATTTGCAAAGATTTAACAAATAGTCATTTGTTGTTTGCAGGTGCAATTCGATCAATGGGATTGCATTTGCAGCCATTCGATTATGCGATTCACGCGGACAATGTGGGGGTCGAGTGGAGGAAATGGCTGCGTTCATTCGAAACATTAGCTAGAGCAAGCCTTATTCAAAACGACGAGTGGAAGGTTGACTTGCTGCTGCACTACGCGGGTTCAGAGGTACAACAATTATATGAAACATTACCAAATTTACCGGGTGCTGAGAAACGGGGACCACTACTAGGTATAGAAAGCTACGTACCGAACATGACGAAGTACGAAGAGGCTGTAGAAAAGTTAAATTCGTTCTTTTTGCCGAAGCAAAATGCATCATACGAACGACATCTGTTGAGACAAATAAAACAGAAAAGCGACGAAAGTATCGATTCGTTTACCACTCGATTACGTATGCAAGCGGAACGGTGCGGGTTTGGAGACAAGATCGAAGAGAATATTCGGGACCAAATCATAGAAAACTGCCAGTCAGCCGCATTGCGCCGCGAATTGCTGAAAAGAGGCGACACTGGGTTAGCCGATATTTTGAAAGTGGCAAAAATATTTGAAACAGTGGCTCAACAAGAAAAGTCCTTTAGAAGTGCTACAGATGTGAAATTGGGCCCCGTTGAAGTTAATAAGATCCAGACAGAATCAATTCAATACCAACGGAATTCAGCCAGCTTCAGGACATCGATGTGCGGTCGATGCGGTTATCACGGTCATATAGGGAGCGACGAAAAGTGCCCAGCTCGTGGAAAAATCTGTCTTAAATGTGGGGGAAGAGATCACTTTGCAAGAAGATGTAGGAAACGTCAAGCCCGACGGGCATTCCCCGAAAAGGATGGTGAAAAGAACGAGATAAGAGAAAAAAAAAGACAGAAAGGGACAGCCTACCATCAGCACTGTCAAGAACATCAGGGTGAACGAAAACGACGAATATGTGTTTAACGTGACGGACGGCACTGATAGCAGTCAAATGGAATGTCTGATTGGTGTGGGCTGTAATTGACTCTGGCTCCAAATATAATTTGATGAGTGAAGTAACTTGGACCCGACTAAAGGAAATGGGTGTTGTAGTATTCAACCAACGGAAAATAACGGACAAGGTCTTCAGAGCATATGGTGGGCACGAGCTCGTGCAACTCGGCGCATTCAGTGCAGTGCTGAAAGCTAATGAGCAGCGATGTTTCACCGATTTTTATGTTATTCGGGGCGAAGGTAAGACCTTGATTGGTAGAGAAACAGCGAGCGCATTGGGAATTTTGAAAATCGTCTCAACAATTAGTAACGTGAGCGCAAAACCTACCCCTGAACCGATTGGAAAAATTAAAAATGTGGTCATCGACATACTAATTAAAGCTGATGCTCGGTCGGTAATCCAACCATATCGTAGAATTCCGGTTACACTTGAGAGGACAGTCGATGATAAGATAAACGAATTACTACAGCAGGGCATAATCGAAAAAGTGGATGGACCATCTAAATGGGTATCGCCTATCGTGGTGGTACCAAAAGGCGACGGGGTTCGTATTTGTGTCGATATGCACCGCGCCAATCAAGCTGTTGAAAGAGAGAATCATCCTCTTCCAACAATTGAGGACTTTTTACCGCATTTAACAAAAGCGAAAATATTTTCGAAATTAGATGTGAAAAATGCGTTCCATCAAGTCGAGATTTCGGAGCAGTCGAGGCATATAACGACGTTTATAACACGTAAGGGATTATTTCGATACACTCGATTAATGTTTGGCATTTCATGTGCTCCAGAATTGTTCCAAAAACTGATGGAGCAAATTTTAATTGAATGCGATGGGTGTTTCAACTTTATAGACGATATAATCATATTTGGCGAGAGCATCGAAGAGCACAATCAAAGATTGACAAAGGTGCGCGAAGTACTTAAATCGAATGGTGTAACACTTAATGAAGAGAAGTGCGAGTATGGAGTCCGTGAGGTCAAATTTTTGGGACACACTTTATCAAGCAGAGGTATCGAAGCTGATGATGACAAACTACAAGCCATCCGACATTTTCGTGAGCCAAAATCTTCCGAAGAAGTCCGCAGTTTTTTAGGTCTGGTAAATTATGTTGGCAAGTTTATTCCTGACTTAGCTACGACTACCGAACCACTTCGACTCTTAACAAAACAAAAACAGAAAAAGAAGCCTTGGCATTAGTATGGGCCATTGAGCGATTTCATTTTCAAACCAAAGGCAAAGCCATGTTTGCGTTTGGAACGATGGGTACTTCGGTTGCAGGCATACAAAGTTAATGTGATTTATCGTCCCGGGAAAACGAATATCGCGGATCCCCTGTCACGGTTAGCTGTCAGTGAGAGAATTGATTCGAAATCATTGGAAAACGCCACTGAAGAGTATATATAGGTACATTGGATAGAAGTAAATGCTGCGCCAGTTGCAATCAAAATAACCCAAATCGAAAGATCATCAGAAGCGAGCGAGGAAATACAAGCTGTTAAAAAGGGGCTCATCGATGGCGAATGGTCGACTATTACGATTCCTTTTAAACCGTTCGCAACAGAATTGTGTTTTGCGGGAGAAATTTTACTACGAGGAACACGTATCGTAATACCGGAGGATTTGAGGAAGCAGACGTTGGATTTGGCTCATGAAGGCCATCCAGGTATGACCATAATGAAACAACGTCTACGAGCGAAAGTATGGTGGCCAAAACTGGATGCCCAGGTAGAGGCATATGTAAAAAGTTGCCGAGGCTGTATTTTGGTGGCGGCACCGGCCGCACCGGAACCAATGAATAGGAGAAGATTACCATCAGGTCCGTGGCGTCATTTGGCGATTGATTTTTTGGGGCCACTACCATCAGGACACACTTTGTTTGTGGTAGTTGATTACTATAGCCGCTTTGTGGAGATAGAGGTGATGATGAAGACCGATGCACTAGAGACCATTCAGAGATTAGAAGTGATTTTCACCAGGTTCGGTAACCCGATATCGATCACGGCGGACAATGGGCCTCAATTTGCGTGTGAAGAGTTTCGAAATTATTGTAAATCGAGAGCAATCGAATTAAATAATACCACACCCTATTGGCCGCAGATGAATGGCGAAGTGGAGAGGCAAAACCGTTCTATTTTAAAACGGCTAACTATCAGCCAATCGATGGAATCTGATTGGCGAGCTGACCTCAACAAGTACTTACTCATGTACCGCTCAACTGCGCATTCCACGACACACAAAACACCGGCTGAAATGCTTTTCGGTTGGAATATCCGTGATAAACTACCATCCATTCAACAACCAAAAGAGGTGGACGAAGAAATAGTTGACAGAGACAAGGAGATGAAAGAAAAAGGCAAGCAGTACGCGAACGAGCGCCGAAATGCTAAAGAAATTAACATTGGTAAAGGAGACAAAGTACTATTAAAGAGAATGGTGAAAACTAATAAGTTGTCATCAAACTTCGTACCAGGGATATACACGGTGGTCGATCGGAACGGAGGTGAAGCGGTTGTAGTATCCCATGATTCAGGAAAAGAGTATCGGCGTAACGTCTCCCATTTGCAGAAAATTATTGATCCCGAACCAGTCTCGACATCGACGAATAATAGCGCACCTAGTATAGATGATCCAACGCAAGTATCAAGTGGGGACGAACAACAATTGCGACGGAAACGTAGCGGAACGTTGATAGAATCAAGAAGGGGTCGAACAGCGCGCCGGCCGGCATATCTCAAAAATTTCGAAATATAATTGAAAAGCAGCGGATATTTGATATCTGTTTTTCTTGATATTAAAAAGGGAAAGTAATGTAGTATCGCTAGAAGTGGCAACACTAATAGAGACTTGTAATATTGTTGTAGTGGGAGCACTGCTGATGATTTGACGTTTGAATAAACGACATTCTTTGTATTTCTATGATGGCGTACAAACGTGTTTGATTTACATACGATTTTATAATGTCGACCTTTTTTGACCGGAAAAATGATAATGATCTCTAACGGTCAACATGATTCGCGATTAGATACCGCGACTATCTCTCTCCCTAATTCAAAGATACTCAAAATTCTACATCCCTGTAACACTCGAGTAGTGGTCTCTCACGAACCTGCCCATAGATTTTGATACGATTATTTTAAATACAAATATCAATGGAATTGCATTCTCTATCGTGTAAACATGTAACAAGAACGTGCCTTTGTGTGCAAGTGTAAAATTTCAAATTATATAAAAAGATTTATACATCAGATCAGACAGTTGTCCATCTTCGACACTAGCCTAAACTCTTCAGCTTATCTCCGTTTCCTTTCATATACAATAAATTTTGTCGCCCCCCAGAAAAATCTATTCTAGAACTAACCTAAAGGTCGTTGTTCACCAAGTCGTTTCCAATGATCTTCATTCGATCCATTTGGTACTCCGGCAGGTAATGTGCTGGCTTGCATTGAGTAGGGTCTCGTCTGGACATTGCTGTAGTTACTATTGGCATCAGGTAATTCTGGAAGAGAAAATCCAATGAATAAACATCTCCTGAAATTTTGGTTGTCTCTCCGAATCACTTACCATCTCCACTATGTCGTCGACTGCGTAAGACTACCGTATTTTCGATACTCTGTCTTTGTGGTACTGGCGGTGGCATTCCTCTTGGCGGAATTGGCGGTTTTTCGGCGAAACCATAATTGCTGTTGGGTGACGAGGGCTGCTGTTGTTGCTGTAAAGGTAGGTTTTGTTAGATATTTATGCATGAGATGAAGTGGGTGAACTTGGGACTTTTATGTCTTTTACCAGTCAAGATAGAAGTAATGTAGGCAATCTGTGCTAATCGTGGACGCCATTTTGTAAGAAAAACAATCAACGTGGATATTCAATTGCTATGAACTGTGATAAAAGAGGGCACCGTGAATTAACGCCTTAGAAACTATCATCACAAAATGAACAATCGCCCCAAACTATAGAAAGTTGAAAAATATCCCCAGCACTAAAGCTGCCTAAAGGTCCATTTTGATAGACACCACTCGGCGTCGATCGCAAGCGATGATCAAAAAGATACACACAAATAGTGCTCCGTGCTCTATGGCTTGATCGCTAATCGCGAACAATGTGCGACGATCGTGTACCTAGCAAAAAGCACCTTAAGCCCCAATTTACATACGCGTCTTTACTTTAACGCAAGAGAAATGCGTACTTTTAACGTATTTCTCTTGCGTGAAGAAACGCTAGTGTGAATACAATTGGGTTGCGTTTTTACAACACAAGCGTTCGTTTTTACACTGCAAGCGTAAGCGTTTCACCGTAAGTGTTCGTTTTTTTCAACGCAAGCGTAAAATACGTTTTCCCCACCAACCAATTCCCTTGTTGTTGTTGTAGCAACGCCTTCTGACGTTGAATGGGTTTAGCAGCTCTTGGTCGTTGCTGATGAACGGGTCGCTCCAGTGCGTAGAACCGGCTGCTGTAGGAGCGACTAACCAATTCTACTAAATTGCGACTCCCGAGACTCACAGCTTAATTCAGGTAAACATATCGGAGTGTGGTACAAAGAGAAGTTTTCGAATCATTTACTGTTTTCGAACCACCAGTCGACACTATGTTACATTTCAACCAATTTATAATTAGGCGTATTGTACCATGGTCGAGTTCGAGTTGGAGTTCGACAGTGTATGGTGACACTCAGGGATGATTTGGGTCCTAGCCTGGCCGAACCCGTTGGGATTGAAGGACTAAAATCAAACTTAACGGTAAATCACTGGGCGCCATTTGATAACTTTTGAGCGAAAACGATTGTGTTATTTTCCTGAATGCTCAGGTAAGCCCATTCAATGTGAAAGAGTGAGAGAAAGGAGGCTACATCAAGATCCAGAAACTTGCTTGGATTAAGCCTTCCTCCGTTTGCGGCCAAGACGCCGAAAACCCCCGAATCTGGTTTCGTACACCGACAGATCGTCAGGTGCTGCCTTCGATCTACCGGTGTAAGCAGCACGACCAGATGTTAACCCGCCAAGCAACTTACTTGGACTGGGCCCCTGGTGCCAGGTGGATCTGGCTTACCACGACATCTGGTCGTGCTGCTTACACCGCTAGGATGTAGCCTCCTCTCTCTCACAATTTCTGAGGTTCAGTCCTAATATTTGTGCTTCACGCACAAAGGGCCTTACAAACTCCGGCCAATTTTTCTTTTCTCTCTTTTTATCCTTATCCCATCTATGTATCCCTTACTTTCTCGCCGCCACAAAGACATGTCCGCCGTGATTTGAGGGACCTCGAAAGAGATATCCAAAAGTACAAAAGGATTCACTTTGACAACGACGCGTGCAGATCAGCCATCGCAGCAATACATCACGAGGAGGTACATCATCAATTGTGGGACTAGGTCCAAATGTAGTTTTCTCGGCACCACTACCAGCCATTTCTCCTTAAGAGAGAAAGCTTCCGAGAGCAGCGAGAACAACACTCGCCCAACTTCGGTTAGGTTGGTGTTCGCCTCTTAACCCCTACCTGTCTCGCATTGACCGGGACATCTCGAACACATGTCTCGCCTGCAATGGTGCGGTTCATGATGTAGACCACGCCTTCAATTGCCCAGCTGCACCCACGCAACTGACTCCCGGCCGCTGTGGGAGAACCCCATAGAAGCAGCCATTTTTCTCGCCCTTGACACCGAGGAAGATGACGAACCGTAGCATGTAACACACTCACACACCGAACTTCCGACCATTGCTATCACAACAACAATTAAGTAGACTGATAAAAGACCTCGACACGAAACACTTGACAAATAGGACATCACAATTGGCTGAAACTAATAGTAACCCGTACATTATTCGACTGCTGATATTGTTGCTGTTGATCACTGATTTCCTTCCGTCTCTGTAAGAAATTCATTTGTGGTGTGTTGGAGCTTCCGCCTGACATGCTACTATTAACTGAATCGTGGCGTGAACTACGTCTTTGCGAATCTGGCGATGATGTACGTGAGCTTACTGGTGATGTTTCGACTTGATCATGGCTAGCTTGACTTTTGATGTCGGGTGAACTATTCGATTGCTACATGTGAAAGATGAAAGAAAGAAAACGAACAAACAAATCATGAAGGAATGAGCGTGAAATGAAAATTATAAAACATTAAAATTAAGTACTACGTCTAATGTGCAATAAGAACAGGCTAATGAATGAAATGAGATTTTTGTAGAAAGAGGAAGCATTCACATGAATGGATGCTTCCCCTTTTTGTGGTAGAAACTTTGTACCATAAAATACTTCATATACTTGATCTGAATTGGCTCCATGAATTAACGCCCTATGAAGTATCGCCTCCAAATGAAAATGAACTTTCGCCTCAAAACCAAACAAATAACTGCCCTTATCGTATCAAACCCTTTTTTAGAAGGACGGAAAACCGCCACAAAGTGTTAGTACTGCCTAAAGCGAAATTGCTCCTGAGATTTGTCAGAGTCGATTTTTGGAGGCTCGTACTACATAAAGCGGGAATCCATTCTGTGCTGTATGCGCGTACTGACTAAGATAGAAATCCACTCTGGGATTTCCCCGCAATGAATTCCCCTTTACATAGTACGATCGCACGGAAATCCACTCTGGCAAATCTTAAAGAGGATTTCCGCTTTAGGTTGTACCAACCCACGGATATTCACTCTAGGTAATCTCGGACAGGATTTGCGCTTTAGACAGTACAAAAATTTAGGGCGATTTCTCATCGTTAAAAAAGGGTTTGGGGCAATGGTTCATTTGTAACTATTCCCTCAAATTTTATTGACATTTCTCCCAAAATTTTGGAAACTATTGCCCCAAATTCGTTGGGCCATTGTTCATTTTCGCTTTGGGGCGATACTTCTCGGGGTATTAGTTTATAGAGCCATTCATTCATAAATCTAACGAAAAATAAAGCCGAACACTCTGCTCTTACCTTCACCGATTCATCGTAGCTCAACAGTTGTAGATTTGGCGGTAAGCTTGCATGGAACGAGATCTTATTGATCCAATCGTTCATCTTCTCCCACGACGGTGCCTCGAACAGATACATAGACGAATCGGGCAACGTGAGTCGGAAGACGTGTTTCTTCTTCGTATAGTCCTCGGCACGTTCGCACTTAGCATTCAGAATATTTACAGGCGGGTTGAGGGTGCGTTGATTCATGAAATCGTGTTCGTCCTTAAAGAAGCACAACAGCTGACCGCATAGCACGGTGTGGAATGTTTTCCACGATCGCATCGGTGCCTTTTTGCCGCCCGATTGCAATTCATGCTTGCGCTCGAGCATACCTTGGATTTCGACAACGGGCAAATTGCTTTCCTGGTTCTTGCGGAAACTCTGGGCACGTCGACGAGTTGTGAACGACGGCGTTCGTTTTGGCTGTTTCGGGGTAACCTTCATACTTTCCGCTCGTTTCACTGTCGAGTCGGAGCCACGTCGCAAACGATCGCCGAAAATCGGTCCGGATGGCGACTTTTGTAGCAACATATGTTCATCGAATTGATAGACGGGAGTGGGTGGCTGTTGCGTAATTTGAATCGGAGGCTGAACCATGGGCGATGAGTAGATGGGTGTTTTTTCCGCGGGACTTTCATTGGCCTTCTCTAGCTGCTTTTCGGCACGTCGACGTTCCTCGGTCAGTCGTAGCATCTCTTTTTGTTTGATGGCTTCTACGCGCTCCTTCTCCAAACGTTCCTTCTCCATCTTTTTGGCGAGCTTCTCCTCTTCCAATTGTTTTCTGAACATCTGTTCCAGCAGAGTGATTCGTTTGATGGCTTGGAATTTGTCGTCTTGTGCCGACACGGTCTTCTCAAAGTCCTGATGCCGACGAATGAGATCCTCGACTTGTGCGATGGAATCTCCCAATTTCGGGTCCTTGAGCTGCGGTTCACGACTAGTAATCCAATTGTCCAAAATTTCGGCGTCCTTGAGGAACAGTCGCGTGTCCAAGTTCAATTCGTAAATCTCCTTACGCTTCTCCAGTGTCTTTGAGAGTAAGTCACGTCTCTGGTTGAGGATTTGGATCTTATCCTCGATCTCGTGCGCCATAAAGTGTTTCTCTTTGATCAATTTCCGGCCGTTGGCCGTGAATCGATCGAAACCTTCGTCACGCGAACTGATCTCAGCCTTATGTTCCTTGACACTGGCCAGCAGAGCTTCGGCCCCGGCCACAGTCGCAGCCAAATCAGGAGCTGTGATTTTAGCAAGCATCTCATTGATCCATGCAATGAGGTCCCGATACTCGTCAAAGTACGATTGCAGTTGTTCGGCCTGATGGAGTTTTTCCCTCCTGGTGGCCGCCTTGTCATTCAGATCGGACCAGGCGTCAATTGTTTCATCTCGTTTCACTTCGATGTGTTCCTTCGCGTCGGGGTAAATGTCCGAAAGTTTTCCAGCTTCCTCCAGCACGGACTCAACTTGATGTTTCACTGCGGCCAGCTCAGCATCGAACACCTCATGCTTCCTAATCAACGATTGGATTGTCTCCAGATCCTGCCCGTAATCTTCGGACATTAACAGAGCCTCCTTCTCACTTATTAAGGATATAGTTTCATCAGCAGTTCTGTCATAAACATGAACCTGTTTTGCGCCGATCAAGGCTTCCTGTCTGGCATTCACTAGTTCCTTCAGCTCAATCCAATTTCGAGTGGTTTCGTCACGTTTTGCCTTAATCGTTGACCGGTACGGGTTGTTTTCATTGACCAGCTGCTCGCCTTTGCTCAAACATGCTTGCACTCTCTTCTCGTTGGCGGCCAGATTGGAAACGAACGATTCAAAGGCGAGAATGAGTTGTTCAACATGTTCGACGTCTTCGCCGTAATCCTCGGATGCAGTCACGGCAATTTGTTCGCCGATCCATTCGTGCAGCTCCTCAGTTTCACGTAAATAGTCAAAGAGTTTTCGGCTTTCGGCCAGCCGACCCTCACGCTCCTTGCACAATTTCTGCAATTCTTCGTAATTCTGAGCAACGCGCTTGTTCTTCTCCTGAATGTTGGCACTATCAAAGTGATTCCTGTCCACTAGGCCCCTGGCAAGCTTATCGACCTTCTCAACCGACGCACTGAATGAAACGAGCTCGCGCGCCAGCACTTCCAATTTTCGTTGCAACGATTGCACAGAGGCTTCGTCCTTTCCGTAGTCCTGTGACGCCAGAACCGGTCGCTTCTCGTTCATCCACGAGTCGGCCTCATTCGCTTCCGCGTAGAACATTTGACTTTCAACGGCGTCGAGGAGTCGCAGTCTACGAATGCTGGCCAAATCGCGAAGGCTCACTAATTTGCTCTGAATTGTATCACAGTAGATCTTCACCTGATCACTGGCAAAGTGTTGCTCCTGAATCATATGCTGACCGCGTTGCAAAAGTGCTAAAATGAGCGGCTCTTGAGACAGGATCTCACCCTCGAGCGCCTGGTGTTTCTTCTGTAATGACTGAACTGCTATGAGACTAGATCCTAAATCTTTCGATCGGGCAATCACTTCCTTCTCGCTGAGCCATTGCAACTCATCCTCGGCATCGCGCTGGAATTGTTGCAGCAGTAGAGAATCCTCCAGGTTTTCGCGACGTATCGCCAGCGGTTCGTGCAAAGAATGATATCGCTTGACGATGTTCATTGCCCGCTCGTGGATCTCATCCTTGAGGAAGTGATCGGCCTGGAAGAACTCCTCATCCTTTTGCTTGATCTGATCGCAAACGTCGCTATGGTTGGTCACGTCGATTTCAAGTCGCTCGTGTTTCTTCACCAGATTGTTCACCGTGGCCAAGTCCTTGCCGTAGTCTTCGGTCGACAAGTGATTCTCGACCTCGTCCATCCAGTGGTTGAATTCGTCCATCATTCTGTTGAAGACGAGGGCTTCGTGCGCTTGCTCCAGCTTCTCCTTCTTCTCTTTGGAGGCTTCTTGCAGTTTCGCCCAACCGTTCTCCAGCAGCTCCAGGTTCTCAAGGATCTCCTCCTTGGCGAAATGATCGGCCTTGATGAGATTGTCTCCTTCGGTGATGACGCTATTCACACGATCCGTGTTGGCATTCAGCTCCGTATCGAATGCCTTATGCTTTTGAATTTTGTTCTGCAGATTGCTGGGCTCCCGATAGTTATCGTCCAAAGCAATTTGTGTCTTTTGATGGATCCATCTCTCGATTTCGTACAAGTTTCGCATGAATTCTTGCAATTGCCGGGACTGTAACAATTTCTGCATGCGGTCGTTGGATGTTTCGATAAGCTTGGCCTTTCGCTTGAGAACGTAGCGCAGTCTGGCTTCAATGGACGCCGCCTCCTCCGGGTCGCTTTCCAGAATCGAATTGGCGAACTTCTCAAGCTGGTCCACGTTTTCCGAGTCGAGCAGTTTCTCGAAGGCTTCGTGCTTCTTTAGCAGTCGTTCCACGGCGTTGAAGGAGTCGCCAACGTCGTCATTATTCAGGAATGCTTCCTTATTGGCCAGCCAATTCTCCACTTGTTCCACCTGAGTTTTGAACAGCTGAAGCTGATGAGCCTCGCGCAAATGACGTGCTCTATCGTTCCAGGCACCGTGCAAAATGTTGTGAAGGTCCGTGAGGAGCGCCAAGGACCTGCCAACATCCTCGGATTTCGTTTCGGCCACCAAGTTCTCACCGTGAGACTTCAAGTGATTGAAGGCTTTATCTCTGCCGTCGATTTCGGCCTTGCGCTCTTGATGGAGCTCCAGTTGTGACTCGCATTCGGAAATGGTGTTTGGTGTGGGCGACGAATTCATCTTCTTGATAATGTCATTGACCCATAATTCGAGTTCTTTGACATCGGATGCAAACTTGTGCGCCTTGTAGGCGTTGTCCAAGACGTCACGTCGCTTCACGCTCAAGTCTTGCAGATTGTTCCAACTCTTCTTGAGTTCGTCCATCTTCTTGTCGATGTCCTGCAAACGGTCCGGATATTTCTTCTTCAGTTGCATGGCATGTTGTTCGTGTTCTCCGATCTTCTGCTTTACGGCGATCATATCACGCTCCAAGGTGTCCTCTTTCCTGATGAGCGCTTCGACGGCGGACAGATCGCGACCAGTATCGTCTGAACTCATGGCCAATGCCTTTTCAGCAATGCGGTCCGATGTATCGTCTACATCGCGGTTAAACACGTGAATCTCATAGGCTCCGGCTAGCAGCGCTCGGTAGACATTGAGTGCGCCCTGCAAGTTCTTCCATTTGCTGTTGAACACTTTCCGCCGCTCGTCCACTCCCTTCATTTCGGTCGCTTGACGCTGGTGGATCAATTTGTCAGCCAAATTGTTGATGTTCTTGATTCGTTGATCATCCACACGCATGTCAGAGTCCACGTCATCCAACTTACGCATGAGCGCATTGCAGTGCTCCAAATCTCGTCCTGTATCGCTGGCTTGCACCATCATCTCCTTGTCACGAATCCAAGCTTCGATCTTGTCCAGTTGGTTGTTGAATTCTAAAATATCCTGAGCTTCTTCCAGACCGCGTCCGCGCTGATTCAATTCATGCTCGAGTAAGTTCCATGAGTTGACGACTCTGTCCATGGCTTCCTTGATCTCAGGCGAAGACTCGTGCTTCTTGCCGACAAGGGCGTAACCAAGATCTTGGATTTCCTTGATTCGGCCCCGGTTTGCCGCCACCTCGGCCTGGAACGCTTGGTGTTTCTGCAACTTCTTGATCTTCTCGTCCAGGTTAGTAACTTCCGAATAGTTAGCGGCATCAGCTTCCAACTTCTTTTGCTTCTCCGCTACCCACAATTGAGCTTCGGCACAGTCGCGACCGAACTGGGCGTACAGAAGGGCGTCCTCTAGTTTGCGTCGTCTAACCGCGCACATGTCCTTTACCTTTTGCCGCTTGGCCAGGACTTCGCGAAGGCGTTGATTAATATTCTGGCTGTCGTAGTGATGCTGCTCAATTAGCTTGATGGCATGGTCTTGCAAGATAGCGACCTTGTCCTCCTGTGTCAGGATTAGCCGCTCGAACTCGTCGTGCTTCTTGATGTAGTTCTGCACATCCTCGACCGTTTGACCAAAGTCCGTGTTTGATAGCGTGGCCAACTGGGAACTGGATAACGTGTCGATCTGTTTAGCATCGCGCAAGAAACAGAAGAGATCAATCTTCTGTTCGAGCATAATTTTCTTTTTATTCCACGCCATGTGCAGTTTTTGCCGCTCGTCCAGCATCGCCGAGCATTTCTCCTCTACCTCGGCCGCGGCATAGTGACCGGTCTGCACCATTGAATCGCTCAGTTCATTCAGTTCGCGGAATTTCTCGTCACGTGCTTCGATCTCTCCGTAGAGGGCATCGTGTTGGATCTTAAGGGCTGTGGCACCGGCCGCATCGCTCACATGCTCCTCAGCCTGAAGGGTGGCACGCAGTCCTTGCGACCACGACATGATGTCCCTCACGTCCGTCAGGAACGATTGCAAATCAATGCTGGCCGTCAGCTGATCGCTACGTAGAGTCGAGCGCTCTTTCAAATCATTCCATGCTGTAACAACGATTTCCTGCTGGCTGGCTATGGAACTGGCGTTCGTCGGATAGGTGGCCTGCAGACGAACCGAATCGTCGACTAGAACCTGAAGTTGCACTTCCAAGGCGACCAAATCGTTTTCGAAGCCTTCGTGTTTGCGGTACAGGGCCAAGGCCGAGTTCAAGTCTTTGCCTAGTTCAGACGAGAGTTGGGCATTCTTGTCCTGAATTCGGAACAGGGCTTCGGCGGCGTCGCGATGGAATCGCAAAATTTCACCGGCCGCGTGAAGCTTCTGTTCGCGTTGATTGAGCAGGGTGATTAGGTTTTGCCATGAGTCTCTGGAATAAGAAAAAATTAGGAAAAGTTAGAATGACACAGCCTGAATAGTCGGGATAATCAGATGTTTACCGTAATAGTTCCTGGCGCTTCTCGATCTCCGGGTTGTACGGGCTTTCACTGCTCAAAGTCTTCTGGGCCATGGCTTCGCACTGGTTGAAACGTTCACTTCCCACTTCCACGCGATGTTTCAGGTCATCGAATTTGGTTTGTAAAAGTTGCAAATGTTCGTAGTCCTGACCGTAGTCTTCGGATGACGCTGCCTGCTCCTGTTCCCTGATCCACTGCTCCACCTCGTCGGCTTCGAGCAAGTACTCGTATCTGTGCAGGCTCTCGATCAATCGTAGCTGCCGCTGAGATGCCAACTTATGCAGCGATTTCAGCATTTTCTCAATCAAATTCTGTTTGGCGGAAATAATCTTGCTGTCCGGATGCTTGGCAGCAACCATAGTTGCCGAATTGTGTCCCATTTCCGACACAATTCCCGAGTAAGTATCCAGCTCCAGTTCAATGACTTTGTGCTTTGTAAGCAGCTTAGTGGCTGAGTCGCGATCACGTCCATAGTCGGTGGAGCGAAGCACATTGTTTCGCTCGCCGAGCCATGTCTCGATCTCGCCAGCCTCGGAAAGGTATTGTTGCGCTCGCAACGACATATCCAGCTTCTTGCCTCGCTCGTTCACCTTGTCCTCGAGCTCTTGCCATGCTTCTTCGAGTTTGTCGCACAACGCGCGAACGTTCTTCTTCTCCGGGTGATTCAGATCGATAAGGGCCTGGCCCGATGTCAAGGCCTTCTTGATCATTGGCTGATGGCCGACCATCTCAGCCTCCAGTTTTTTGTGTTTCTTGTGAAGATTTTGCGCCTGGTGTAGGTTCGTGCCGATTTCTTGTGAACTAGCCGCCGGCATGTGCTCGTTGATCCACTGGAACTCGGTGTCTAGTTCAAAGACAAACTTGTGATAGTTTAGGCTCTCATCCAGGTCAGCGCGACGCTTCTGGATTGGATCGCGAAGTTCGCGGAAGCGATTTTGAATCTCCTTTGTCTCGTCCTTGATGTTCTTTGCGTTGAAGTGTCCCTCGTGAGCCATTTCCTCGCCCGATGAGACCAGTTCGTCGATTTTCTGTTCCCAAAGTGTAATTTCCGACTCGAGCAATTGATGCTTGTTGATCAGATCCTTGCAGCTGCGCAGGTCGTTGCCAACGTCTTTGCTCTTGAGCGCATTACCCAATTCGCCGACCTTCTTTTTGGCATCTTCGATGGCACGGTTGTGCTCGCGCTGCAGGGTGGCTTGTTCCAGTTTTCGGCCTAACAAGTAGTAGAGCGTAGGTTAGAGCTTGGACCATAATCCCAGAATCTGCTGAAATAACGAGTACTCACCCTTGTCCTCCGACAGTATCAACAGCTTCTTGAACTTATCATTCAGGTCCAAAACCATCTTCTCAACATCGGGCACACGATTCTTAGCTGCAATCAACGCCTCGGCATCCTTATTGATATTTCGAAGCTGTCCCTCATTGGCACGCACCTCCCGCTCGAAGGCTTTGTGCTTCTGCAATTTACGCGGTAGATTCGATAGATCTCGATAGTTTTCATCGCTAGCTATTTTCATTTTGTCATCTAGCCATGTGTTTAGATCGTTGGCTTCAGCTGAGAATTTCTGTGAATGAAATGACAAACAATTTGGTTTAGACAATAGCTCAGGGGGATCGGACAGCGATGGAAAGTACCTGGAAGTCTCTAGAAGCCTGCAACGACCTTCTGCGTTCGAGGGCTGCATCCTTAACAGCCTTACGTTTGGCAATAACTTGATTCTTGCGATCGCCAATGCTGCAAACAAACAGAACGCGTCAAACAAAACCTGGCGAAATACAAAATATAAATGAACTTACTATTTCGAATCATAGTGACCCTTTCCAATCAACCTATCGGCATTGTCGGCAAAGTTCTTCACGATCTTATCCTGGGCCATCAACGTGTTCTCAAAGTCACCGTGTCTTTTAATAATCGCCTCCACTTCGTCCAAGGAATTCTGAAAAGACGCAATCGTCAGTCTCGTTCATCAAACTCAATAGACATTGCAATCCTACGCCAAGGTTCGAATATTCCAGGAAGTTTTCGTGACCCTTTGTGGTGGCATCAATTTTGTCCGCCTCGCGATTCAGAATCTGCAATTCGACACACTGCTGCAGCCACTTGTTCTTCTCAGCCCAGCCGCGACTGATTGCATCCTGCTCGGCACCGAGTCGATCAATGACCTTTTGCAGTTCGGCCGGATCAGAATTGCTCTGCGTCAACTGCCTGCCCAGATCAATGACTTCGTCGAATTCTTTCTCGTGAGCTCTGATTTCGTCGCCCAGTTCGGCGTGTTTCTTGTGAAGGTTGTTCGCTGTCTCCACATCACGAGCGGTCTCGTCTGCGTTGAGTTGATCCTTGACCGAGTCAATCCACACGAGGAGGGTTTTAGCGCTGCAAAGAGTTCACACAAGTCAAAAAGATGAAATGAATTCATTGATTTTCCGAAAGTACCTGTTATCGAAGATCTGCTGACCGACAGCGTTTTCGATTCGTCCTCTTTGCTCCTCGGCCTTTGTCTGGATCTGCTTCCACATGTCTTCGACCTCCTTCTGTCGGGCATTCACGTTCGCTCTTTCCGAGGGATAGGCGTTTTTGACTCTGCAAAACAGATCAAAAAGATCCGTTAGTTCCCAAAACTCACACCCTGCCTGTTCAGATACTCACGAATTTCCGAGATATTTGACGCGATTGACTTTGTCCTCGACGGGCGCCAGTTCACGCTCCAAGTTCTGATGTCGACGCTGTAAAGCCTTGACCGTTTTCAAATCCGGCGTAATCACGGCCGTGTCCAGCTGCAGCATTTTCTCGCTCATCCACACCTTCGCTTCGTCACAAGTTCGATTGAAGAGCTCCACACTCGAGGCTCCTTCCAGGCTCTTCTCCTTCTGAGCTTTGGCGTGATTGAGCCGATCCCACATGTTGTGAATTTGTCTCTGACGAGCCTTGATTTTGTCCAGTTGGGAGTGTCCTTCGCGGATGAAGACCTCCACCGATGCGTCGATAGCCTCAACCCTTTTCGAGGCAGCCGACAAGTCCGTGAGGAATTTCTGCAACACATAAGCAAAAATAATGAAGGTTTCCCGTAGCGGACTGGACTATCCTACCTCAAACTTCCGCTTGGCACTGTCGACCGAATCCACTTCATCGGCGGCCTTGATCAACTTCTCCTTATCTTTCATCCACCTCTCGAAATCGTCGCATTCCCGATAGAATCCGAACAAGCAAATGGAGTCCTCCAAAAGCACGTGTCGCTGTTGTGCCATTTCTTGCAACTGATCGTACGTCGTGTTGATTCGTTTCTGGCGCTTCTCCACGCTGTCCGCGTTATCGTTGATATCAGTTGTGGAAGTCTTCCGTTTGACGAGCGGCCGAACTTGACTCACCTTCGTAGGTTTAATACGCTTAACTGGCACAACTTGACGCACGAGAATGGTCTTGCGGACCTTCTGCATCGTTTTCACCTTTTCAGTCTTCGGTACAAGGCACGTTACTGGACGCGGATCGATTTCCCGTACATAGTTGGCGGGAACGAAACCTTCGGCGCCGCTCTCTTTGCGAACACACCACCAATCTTCGTTAGTTTTACCCTTGAGGAGCATAATCTGAAAAAGGGGAAAACGTCAGAGCATTCGTATGCTTAGATCAGGTCTCCCGCTTACCTCTCCCTTTTCCATTTTCATGCCCTGTCCATCGAAGGGATACATAGCCTTCACATGAGGAAGATATTTGGTTTCTGTAACCTTTTTGTGTTCCAGTCGTTCCACCGGTTCCTCTTCCCAGACTTCTTTGGGTACCAATCGGGTCTCATTCACCCACTCTTCCTGTTCAACTTCGGCTACTTGATCGGGTTCCGCCGTGAGCTGCAAGTAAGATTAAGCATTTAATATTCTTCTAAGACGTTCCACAAATTGTCAATCTTACCTCTAGCGTACAAATTCCAGCCTTAATCAGCTTCTCAGCCTGTTGATTCAAATTGACAATATCGCCGGCATAGGCATTCAGTTCACCCTGCAAGTCGCGATGGCGCTGCAAAAGGGCTTGTGCCGAAGGCTCGTCAGCTCCATAATCATTGGACGCAACGAGAGCCATCTTTTCGTTGAGCCAAGACTCCGCCTCGTTGGCGTCTGTGTAGAACTGATAGGCCTCGGAAGCATCTTCAAGCTGCCGCTTCCTTAACTCCACCAGATCTTCAAGTGCCTTCCAGTGGTCTTCGAGCGACTCAATGCGTGACTTTACTTCTTGTGCGCGTGGATGCTTCTCGCCGATCAAGCGGCGTCCAGCGTCCACCATCTGGGCACACTTCGGTTTGCGCACGTTAATTTCGTCCTCCAACGCCTTGTGTTTCTGCTGAAGCGACAACACTGCACGCAGATCCTTTGCCGAGATACCGGTCTTACAAATTCTCTGTTTGTCAATTAGCCAACTCTCCTCGTTGTCGTAGTCCTCCATAAAGTGATAAAAGTGTCGAGCTTCCTCCAATCGTGCACGCCGTTTGGCACAAAGCTCCTGGAGCCTACAACGAAAAAGTAAAAATTGAGAAAACTTCCAGGATTCAATGTCCTGCCGCTGCCTTACAGGCCATAAGCTTTGTCCAGTTCATCCAGTTTCTCCATGAGCACGGAAAAGTCCTTTTGGCCGTTGGCCTTGCACGATTGTCCTTGCCGGATGAATCGCTTCTGAGTTTCACCTAAAGCGTTCACTTGCAGTTCTTGCAACGAATGCGCTTGCAGAAGCTCTTCAACGCCCAACAGATGTGGTCCACAATCTTCCGACGCAAACTGCGTCTGCAAGTCCTTGATTGTCTCGAGTGTTGTATCGATTTCGCGCAATAAATTCATCATGCTGCTCATCTGCGATAAATTGTTCTTATGATTTTCCAGAAGCTCCAATAATTTCCGCCATTTCTCCAGAACTTCCTCCTCGCGCCGTTTAACCCGTTCTTTGCCGTGATAGTTTTCGCGTTCCAATTCACTGGCCATTGCTGTCAAGTCGTTGAATCTTTCGACACGAGCCAGAATATCGGCCGATATTGCTTCGTGTTTCTTAACGGTCGCATCGACTTGTCGCAGATAGCGTGGGTCAGATAGGACTTGTATCATTTCCTTCAAGTAGCCTTCACGAAGAACGGACTAAGAGAAAAAAGAAAATCGAATCAATTAGTTGCAAGGGCGCGGCTTAGGATCTTGCGTAAAGGCCACCTTCTTTTCGAATTTATAGTTGAGCTGTTCCAATTTTTCCTGTCGCAGTAGTTCATCGCGTAGAGCCACTTCACGGTTGTGTTCGGCGTTCTCCAATCCTTGCCAGGCCTTTTCGATATCGTTGACCAATTTTCCGTCCTGTGGTGTGAACTGTGGTTGATTCAGTGATTTAAGTAGTGTGTTTATGGTGAAATAGAGCGCTTCGATTTCGCTTCTTTCCTTGTACCTGTCGAGGGAGAGAGATGGAAGAGATTAGCTGAGTTCGCGAAGAAGTGCTAAGGTCTAAAGAGGTCTGCATACTCACTTTGGTGGTTTCTCAATTGTCCGATATTCTTTGAATGCCAACAATTGCTGTTGAATGCCTTCCAACGAATTGGGGAAATTTCTCTTTGCCAATTCAGCGGTTTTCTCTCGGATCCAACTGAGAAGATCTGTCGTTAGTCTTTCGTACTGAGCCTTTTTACGATCTGCATCCATTAATTGACCAACGATCTGGGAAGAAGAGATAAAATGGAGATGATCAATGAAAATTAGCGATTGACGAATTCTGATAGGTTGCTTACATTTGCAATACGTTTCCCACTCTTCTGTTCATTCTTCATCCGGGCGAATGTATGATAGTATGATGCCACGTAGGTGAGAATAGATTTTTCGTCAGGGCGGGCTGTGTCCACATCTTCAGCGTCCAATAGTCTGAAATAAAGCAGGGATTATAATAAAAATATGCACAGTGTTGAGGTTTAGTAGATGTTGCTCAATAACGAAAATAGCCACATCGAGGAAAAGCACGGCGCGGCGGGTAGTGCTGGTCCAAAAAAAAGGTCTTTATCCAGGTAGCCGGCGAACTGTGTTTCAGGCAGAGGTTCCTGCCAGCGATGTTTGTGCACGACTGTGCCAAAGCGCTAGCTATATTAACAGACTTCTCCGATAGTCGAGCGGCCATTAAGGCGCCGCCAAAAAATTGTCAATTTGAAGTTAGTGCGGTCCTGCCTGGAAATACTTCAAAGTGTAGGATTTTCTAACAAACTTACACTTCGCAGAATCGCCGACCACTTTGGCATAGAGGGCAATGAACAAGCAAATTATATGCCTTCATATCGGTCCAGAACCATTCTGTGGGATACCTTTCTGCCACATTAGGAAACGTATCCGGGATTAGGAACGGGAGACCGCCGGCTCGCTGTTGTCGGATTCTCTCCCAGGTCTGAGGCAGGCCAAACTATTCATCGCGATATGCGTTTTTTTATGTTTATGCCAAAGCTTAGGGGATACCCTTTGATACTAAAGCACAGCCTTGGAGGTAAGGAAGTCAGAGTGGTGGAGCGGAAATGGGTTGAGTTTGTTTGTTGACGCGTTCAATGCTCGGCGCGAATAGGTTCCCTGTGCATAGTCAGTTCTCCTCCTATTTACAAAGATCGGACGGGCCGCCGGTAGATTATCTTTTCTAAACTGAAGATATGGTGGTAGGAAAAGGATAATTACCCGCTCTGGAAAGAAGAAGAAATATCCAGACTCTTCTCTCGGTTTTTTATAACGAAGGTAGGCTTGCAAACCACGGTCCAAAGTAGTGTTAGTTAGTACCAATGATGTATTCAAAGGACTGTTCGCCCCCTAGCATTCGTGTCGGTGCTACCCCTATCGTATGGTGAGCATTCGCGTCGCAACACAGAATGACATTTTTTTATCATCTCTACCTCTTAGAATAACTTCCCGTAGGCGAGGCGGTGCAGGAGCCTGGTCACCTTCTAGGTTGACTGCAAGCGTGTCATGGGTACCTATAGAACTCCCATTGCGCTCTGAGCTTGTCAGTGTAGAGACGGAGCGGATAGGAAGTGCGTGCTAGCAACTGCACGTCCGAAAAGTAGATTTGCTATCGAAACATCAACAAGCTATAAAAATGCAAGAGTTGTTGACACGCCCATTCTCTGGAGGAGTCAAGGCAATTAACAATATACTCAATTGCCCTAACCCCTTGCGGGGCATAGCGCGTCAACTATTCCATGCGGCCCAGTTGACGTTTCGTTAGCATAAACTGGTTTGGGAGAATGCAGTTGCCAGCATGCACCTCCTGCACATCCATGGCCACGAATGTCGTCGTGATTTTGTTTTTATGTTGATGCCAAAGCTTAGGGGATAGCCTATGATGCTAGGGCACAGCCTTGTCGGTAAGGAAGTTAGGGTGCGGAGATGGATTGAGTTTGTTGTTGTTCTCGTAGCAAATTGAGAAGTTCAATTGTGTGTGTGTGTCAAATATTTAGAGTTCGTTTTCCATGCTCTCCGTGTCGAGACAAGGAATATGACCACCTCAATAGATTCCTGCCAGAGTGCTATTACTCGTAGTAATAGTTGCGTTGGTGCTGCTGGACAATTAGGAATATGTTCCACATTGTGAGGGGTACCATCACACGCTGGGCAGTTGTTCGGTACTGTAGGGTCGATTTGGAACAACTACGAGTTTAAGGTAGAACACCAACCTGACCAGAGCTGACCAAGTATCGTCCTAGTTGGTCTTGGTAGTTAGTCTTCATTCGAGGACTTAGGAGCTGATATGTGCAGAAAAAAGGAGAGAAAGAAAGAAGGTGCTGAGTTCTTCGAGATATCGGTTGACCCGTAGCTAAAATCGAACAGTCATCCGCGCAGCTTATTATTCAGAGTCCTTCAAGTGGTGTTGGGAGTCCTGATAGAGATTAAACAGGTTGGGTGATAGAACTTCTTCTTTGCGGACCCTGTTTAATCCTTCTGAGTTTAGGTCTCTTGTTCCTGAACCTCCTGACTGTATTTCAGCGAGATAGTTAGCGATCCACTTGGTTAACTGAACTCGAAGCGATAGCGATATCCGATAGAAATAACGAATGATTGGCTATTTCAAAGGACTTTGATAAGCCCAGTACCACCAAAATCGTCTTTTGGCATCAACGGGATTGATTGAGGCCATTAGAGAATTGGGATGTTATGACATCCAAATTTGTCGTTGTGCTGTGTATCTGTCTGAAGAAGTGGGTGGCAAGCTTCGGAAGTAGTAGCTTTCAAGAGTCTTAGCAATGGGTGATAGTAAAGTGATCGGACAATAAGATTCACCTCCAGTCTAGCGACCAAAGATAAAATCGAAATTCATCCCAGAGCTCAGACCTACCTAATATTCCCAATATTGTTGGTATTCTCTCGAACTTACCTTGGTATACCCAAATCATCATTGGCCACATCGAATGCATGATTCAAATTGTCGATATTCTTTCCATACGTCAGCGACGAATAGTCAAACAAATCAGGACGATGTGAGTGAATGAGTGCATTAAAGCCAAGACCTGATCGCCATGATGATGTGAAATCCTGAATGTTGACTCCTTGATAACCTTGCGTCTTTCTTTGACACCACAAGAGTAGAGCATCTTTGGCTGAACGTTTTTCGGACGATTCATTTTCTTCGTCCTAGCAGAGAGGGGAACAAAAAATGGCCATAATTATATAATGAATTATTACCAAACTTTAGATTAAGTTGATTTAACTTACCACGTCAATTTCGATTTCTTGAATTTGAAATCGTAAAATAATTGTCCAAATAAGACCTAATATAAGTCGAGGATTACCGTCGACAATATCTTCAGCTCCTATGGATTCTAAACGAACCTGCAAAGGAAGAGAATAAGAAATGTGATAACTAATTAGTTTAACATAAGTTATAAAAAAAAATAAGCATAAACCATGCAGACTGCGCTGTCCCCTGTAGTGTGGGGCATAGGAATAAGTGTGTGTTATCTCTCTGCACAATTGTCGGGCCGACCGGTAGTTCAGTGCGTAGAGGCGTCGGTCTCATGTCAGACCACGGTCGATGCGGGTTCAAGTCCCGTTCAGCGGCGTTCGTGGCCATGGATATATGTGTTGTCTTCAACCTGTGGTGCGGGGCGTAATAATATGACACAACATCTCCCGACTTGTAGCGTAGTGGGCGGCTAACTGGGAACAGGAGGTGCATGCTAGCAACGTGCATCGTCCAAAACTGGTTTATGACAACGAAACGTCAGCTAAGCCACATGGAATAGTTGACGCGCTATGTCCCACTAGGGGTTAGGGCAAATAAGTATAACTCAAGGTGCACCTGGACGTGTATGGCCAGCATAAGACCGGGTGAAACGACACGACTATTTTGTCCGATGCAGATATTCCTAATAGAAATCGAATTTCTTCAGCGATGCATGCATGCTGAGTCCATTTTTCAAGCACACCAACGACATTCCTAGATTCAAGTTACCTTGACTTTATTCATTCAATATTGATGCCTCCTAACACTTTCTATACATCTATCTATTCAAGTGGAATATTAAGCACGTCTTCCAATCTGAATCTGTAGCGAACGACTCTTTTGCACCTGCACTGCACGCCAGATATTTCCACATCATGAACCACCACGATTTCACGCAATCTGATCGCGAAGATCTCATACTCAATAATTCTTCGATTGTTGTTATTGAGTTCATCAAAGTATCGTCGGTGATGCGATAACTCCTTTTTATTAGACGTGTTGGAATGTGGTTCATTTGCAACCGATTTTTTACATTTTGTTTTGACCACAGACGTTGTAATGTAATGCGAACGGGAATGAAGAGGATTGAAGAAGAACGTTAGTTTGAATGCTAAATGTAATGATTTGCAGGCTCCTAGAACCCTTGCTTCGCCACCGATCCAGTGTGAGTGACAGAGATGTAAACTGTTGTGTATCCACAAGTGGGACAGAGTCGTGGACCAGATCTGAACTCGAATCATGTGCATCTTTAGAGACAAAAACAATCTACACAGGTATCCCGAAAGTAGAATAACAATCGGGCTACTTTGGTTATTGCTGTCCCTTACTAAGGGCCGTTTTCTCAATGTCAACTTAAATCTTATCCTGTAGATCAGTGATTCCCAAAGTGGTCCAGGTGGACCCCCAGGGGTCCACGGGAGACTCGACGGGGGTCTACGTTGGCGTGGAAAAAAAATGGGGGTTCACAAGTTGTAAGTGGGGGTCCACGAAAATTTATCTGGATTCGATAGTAAAGAACAAAAATGTTGGCTTGGCTTTATCTATCAATGTGGGCGGATAACACACTACTCAAAAAAAGGCTCTTATTATAGACATGTCGCCACTTACATGATGTGTGCTCCGCACATGATCATGTATCTTAAAAAATGGGCAACGCGTTGAATACCCGTTCATTTGCACAACTGTGCGACGAAAATTATGAAGACTTCCAACGATTGCTCTTACATACTGAAGTACGCTGGTTGTGGAAAGGTGAATGTTTAACCAGATTTTACTCACTTTTTGAATCAGTTTTACAATTTCTGGGAAGTAAAGATCCAGATTTAAAAGAAAACTTGATCGAATTGGAAGCAGACATCGCGTATTTGACAGATTTGTTCAAAAGATTTAATGACATTAACTTGCAGTTACAAGGAGACAGCCTAAATTGAATAAAAACAAAGGGTGTAATTTCGGCTTTTCTTGGAAAGATATTCTGACGATGGAAATACCACCATGAATCATAAATCCATTTGATGAAACTGAAGTGGCCAATGTGGTATTATTACAAGAGGAGCTACTCGAGCTTAGCACTAATGAGGAGCTGAAGGTGAAATTTAAAAAGGGCTATCAAACATTTTGGCTGCAGGCAGAAATACCTGAAAAATATCTGGGCTGTGGGATATTGCGAGAAAACTTTTGATAGCGTTTCCCTCGTCATACCTTGTCGAAAAAAGTTTTAGTGTCGTCACAAACCTATTAACAAAAAAAGGAGCAGATTAAACATCACAGAACGAGGAGATTTGCGATTATTCCTTACAAAACTAAAACCAAATATTGATAATTTGCTGTCAATCCATCAAGTACATCCCTCCCATTAAAATTATAACTATTTTTTTAATCGCATTGCATTGTTGAACTTACGGCACGTTATTAATGTTTAATTTTAATTCTATTAAGTATGTAATCGTGTTATGGCTCGTTTACATTTGCCAGTGCACCGGCATGCCTGTAGACTTGTCGACAAGTGCCTTGCGTGTAGCTGCTTGCATGACGTGTGCCAGTAGGTGTTTACACACACAATTCGACTTGCAAGTTGGCTGGGATTTTTTCTTGAGTGTCAATTTGATTATCACGTATTTACCATTGCGACATTCAGTTGCAGGCGACGTTGATCTTTGATCGTTTTCTGGCGTACCAATAACAGCAAACATATGTTCGCAAGTCTACTGGAATGCCTGTAGGAAATCAATTGGCCCGGGAGGCCAGCTACTTGCAAGGCGCCGTGCGGGTTTACTGGCCTGGCAGTTCACAGGCACGGGTGTTTACACATACGCAAGTGACAGCTTGCAAGTTACTTGCAAGGCACTTGCAATGCCTGTAAAATGTACGTACTTGCACGCTCTACTGGCAAGTGTAAACGCTACTTTATATTAATAAATAGAATACAAGCAAATATGTATACTATTTTCATTTTTACCACTCCGAATTTAGGGTAGAATACCAGCCACGACGCAAATTTCCATCCTTAGATCGAATCCTCACATTTTTTGACGCGTTTTGGGAATATAGTAGAAATGTAGCAGCAGGGGGTCCACCAAAACCAGTAAAATTTTGAAAGTGGTTTACGAGAAAAAAAAAGTTTGGGAACCTCTGCTGTAGATAAACGCTAACCGGCACTCATCTTCCGGTTAAGAATTTATCGGACAATACTTCCAAACAGTTGATACGGGCTGCTAAGATTTTGACAGCTAGAACTGTTTTCGTTTGCACATTCAAATGAGGCAATTAAACTGGTCATAAGAAACAGAGTTCTGGATATTCATTCGAAGGAAACGGATCTGAAACCAACTCAGCCGCAAAATAATGCTGAGAGGTGGCACATGGGACGTATTAAAATCACAAGCATTGCAACCATGAGGCCTATTGTGCTATTGCCCTTTCTATCGAGACGGTAGGCTAGATCATATGATTCAGTCGGCTCTCCTCGATAAATTAACGGATCAGGCAAGGTTTCGTAGAGAACATATTCTCGGTCAAAGGGAATGTTACACCGAAGCATTCGGTACGCCTTTGAGCAAGGCTTTCACACTCGTAAAGAATATTCTGTGAGTGTCATCATGAGCCTTGCAAAAGCGCCAGCTAGCGTCTGATACAATACGCAAAGTTTTAAGCAGACCCTTCAGACGCGAGTTTCCCGTTAAAATTCTACAAATTATTCTGCCCTGTTCTTGCCCAACCGCAACAATTCAAAGGTACGACCACGTGAGTGGGGAGTGAAGACCACCCTCACTGATCTCCAGACATTGCGAATATGACCCAGCTGCTTCTAAACCAGGTGTGGAATAAATTCTTCCTGTCCTTTTTTGTGCTAGGCGTTTGGAAGGGGTCAAATTATCTAATCGCATGTCTTGGCAGCCCGGATCATATTCACCACCTACGATAATTCTACACCCACGGAAGTTAGTGTCCAAAAGGCGCTTTACCGTACTGCCGGAGTCTTGCGTTGAGGTACCGTACGGTTTTTGGTGTTGGGAGTAACAATAAGCCGCAGCCATTTTCGACTAATCGCAGAATACAGTTAAATGGGAAGAAGGTGTATGCTAGCAACATGCATTGTCCGAAACCAGTTCAATAATAAATAGTAACAACATATCAACTGAGCCGCTTATTTGATGCACCTATGCTCCTCTAGGAGTTGAGAGAACATAGTGCATAATTAGTCCAGGGATTCGGAGCGGAGCGGAGTGGAGCGGGCATGAAAAGCCGGAGCGAAGGAGCGAGCGTGGAGCGGTTTTAACAAAGAGGAGCGGAGCGGAGTGGAGCGATTTTTTTTGGTGAAATCGCTCCGCTCCGATTTTTTTTTTTTTTTCATTTTCGTTTGTATGGCAGAGCCCTAGAATTTAAGCACTCTAAATTTTGTTTGTACGACATTATATAAAGAAATTTAATGTGCATTACATTAGAAGAAATTGAAAACTGATGAGTAGTACAGGACTGTTTCCATATAGCGCGGTTTTCATCACACTTCGTTCGTTCATCTTATCAAGTAACGTATAGTAAATCGGAGATTAAATTGAAGATTGGGTGCAAAATTTTATACGAGGGGACTAAATCTCCGAAAATTGATTCGATGTAATCCAGAATGTAAATTAACTTCCACTGTAGCTGCTACAGTGGAAGTTAATGCGTCTCTCGCATAATGCATTTGTTTGTTTGTCAACGCACGACACGCGAGTTTCAACGAGAAATTAATGACCACTTGGTTTATGGGGGAAATCATTAGAGAGATCTTCGATTCTTGACTATAGTTCTAGCTCTAGGGTGTTTATTTGGGATAAACACATGCAATTGATAGGCGCGTTTTTTCAAGATCTATATAGAGCAGAGTAGGTTAAGACCACACAATTACACTAACAATTTGATCTGAGCTGCTCTCGATAGAAAGTTAGTCCAGGACTTCCACTCTGTTAAATAGTTCCACATTTGAAATGTAGACGGCGCAGGAGGCGAAAGTTTTCGACGAGTTAGTTTGGGAAGCACTTATAGTTCATTTTAAGTCAATAAAATGTTCGTTTTGTGTAATTATTTGGAATAGTAAACATATAAAATAATTTTGCTGTCTAAAGGAAATTTGTCCGGTTGAATCTGCACCAAGGATTTAAGTTTCCTCTTGAAATTTGAGTTAACATTTGAATTTCAACTAAACCAAGACACGCTCCCAAGCAGACATGCCTCGTTTTTGTATCCGCTACCCAAACTTGCTCTCGATCGTTTTTTTCACCGCTTAACCTGCTCTACTCTGCTCTGTACGAAAAAAACGCAGCTGATATGTCTAGAAGGCAACCACTTTCGCGGAACATTCGTTTCTGGCCAACATTCGTTTTTTGGTTTGCTGGGATAATACTGATTTTTTTTATATGAATGGAACGCACCCTACTCTAGTTCTAAAACTATAGATACCTTATTGTATGGTATATGCGAATAAGTGCTACACTCGAAATTTTCATTTGTCCGGAGCGGAGCGGAGCGAAACTATTTACCCGGAGCGGAGCGGTTCCCTGTATTGTGGAGCGGAAAAATCGCATCGCTCCGAATCCCTGAATTAGTCGTTTTAGATCAGAAGGCTATAACCATCCTGGCAGATGAAGGTCCTCTATTACAACATCACCAAAAATTGGCCGCAAATAGTGGCGGTTATCGGACTAATCCAAATGAAACTACAATACATACGAGATTACGAGTACTTAATGACCGGATCTACATGATTCTGAAACGTTACCGACGCTTTAGATAGATTTTACGGCACACTAAAAATATACTAGACATGTACCTCGTATATAATTTTTTACTTTGTTGAAATGCGCTTTTGTTACTCTACTTAAAAAAAAAATATGGATTCATCGAACCATAGAAAAAAAAACTGAATACCGAATGAGAACAACAGTACAATACCGAAATATGGTTATTAGAAAAACAGTGTGCCTTGCTCCAAGAATGACTGTGAAATTTTAGGAGGTGATTTATTTGCTTGCCGGACAGCGTGGAACGAGGTCGTAAGACTCCCAAAAATAACTTTTATTTTTAGTTTTTTTTTTTTATTTTGCTCTCAGAGTCTCTTTGTTAAGTATGTATTCATCCTAAGCAAGCATAAGTGTTGGAGAGCCCGGTAGAACCCAATAACCTTTTGATTATTTTTTTAAACCATTATTCTTGACTACAAACTCTGGAAGTCATTTTTATTTTTATTTATTACAATTTTATGTCACACCCAATTTACATATGATTAGAACTCGATCAAGGCAGCTATAGTTGTCGTTTTATCAAATCTTTATGAATTTTAGATTTGTTTTTGGCTGGTTGGATGGAATTTTAAAGGGTCGAATATTGTAATATTTCATATTGGAAAATATTTGACACATGATTTGGATGACAATGTGGCTTTGACGGCGGGAGTCGCCAATTAAATTGTAACCTGAGACGAATTATGTTTCGTTTTAATGAGCTACGATATGTCAATCATTCGTAGTCTTTGGAATTTTGCCATAACTTCAGGTTCGTTTTCACAGGCACACGATCATCGCACATTGATTGCAATTAGCGTTCAAGCAATAGATCGATACAGAGTCGTGTCTAGCAAGACGAAGCTTTATCTGTAGTTCACGATTCAGCTATGATATCGAGTTTTTTTTCCATTCAAGTTGTTTTAGGAGCAATACGTAAATGACCGTTTCTGAGGGTCTAACTAGGGGAGTGTGTACAATTAACCCTTGACCATTGCTTTCAATGTAACCTTATGGCTAGGCTACCGCCAGCAGGTCGACTCGACTTTAACTCGAATTCTATTTGACATCGCAGTGCACTAGATATCCAATGTAAATGAATGGAGTGGAAATTTCCCAAAGCGGGATTTTCCGGAGTAGATTTCCTATTTTAGTGGTACAATCCCACGTTAATCCATACTCTGGAAAATCTATAAGAGGAGTTCCGCTTTACGCAGTACTAATCCACAGAAATCCATTCTGATAAATTTTATACAGGATTTAGGCTTTAGGCAGTACTAAAATGTGAGGCAATTTTTCGTCGAAAAAGTAGGAGTTTAGAGCAGTGATTTATTTGATTCGTGATTTCACAGTCATACTTTTTATCATTAAGTAGTCATCATCGCACCGCATTGGTGTACGTCATCGTGTGCCACACTCATCCTTAATAACTACTACTAATTTACCTTTAACCTGTAGTGGGGCGTAACTACATATTAAAACCAGGCCGAACCGAAGCTTCGGCCCGGAGTCCGAAGTGTATATACCCTAGACTTGTACAGACCTAGTGGTGATACCAAAAGTACCAATTGGCAACGACCATATGCATTAAAAGTGAGTTTCCTATACGGCCAGTTTATAGGGGAGGTTGGCACACCACACATTCATCAGGATCTTGGCCATTCTAAAAATCAATTAACTAACCAATTCTTCAAATATTTGTCGAATTTTTCAAGTTGCTAGCTTCATTCTATCGAAAGTTATTGCTTATTTGAAGTCTCACTTGTAGGGGTGGTAGAAGTTCCTTGGATCGGATCTTGCCCATCATTGCCACCAACCAATTAGATCACAATACACACATTAAAAAAAAAGATGTCAGTTGTCTAGCTTCACTCTATCGAAAGTTATCGCTTATTTGAAGTTTCATTTGAAGGGGAAGCAGGGGTTTCATTGGTCGGATTTTATGTATTTTCAGTATTTGCCAACTGGATCCTACTACAAACATTTGACCAAAATTTCAAGTCGCTGGCTTCTCTCTATCAAAAGTTATCGCTTATTTGAAGTTTCATTTGTAGGGGAGGTAGGGGTTCCTTAGGTCGGATCTAACCCATCCTTAATGCCAATTAACTCAATCTCACTTCAAACATTCGACCAAAATTTCAAGTCGCTGGCTTCTCTCTATCAAAAGTTATCGCTTGTTTGAAGTTTCATTTGTAGGGGAGGTAGGAGTTCCTTAGGTCGGATCTTGCCCATTTTCAATGCCAACTAACAATATGTTACTACTAACGTTTTGCCAAATTTTCAACTCGCTAGTGCTATTCTATCGAAAGTTATCGTAATTAAATTAATATTTAATTTTTTAAATCTTGTAGAGGAGGTAGAAGTTCCTTTGATCTGATTATGTCCAACTTACTAAAACCCAAACAGCTTCTCACTTGAGGGTTACATACCAAAAATGAGATGTCTACGTCAATTTGTTCAAGAGTTATGGACAAAACACCTGAAAAGTAGGGTAGTACGGGGTTCTTTGTAAGAAAATTACCGTTAGTTTTCAACTGATCGATTTTATTTTTCCAGGGGAGTATAAGATTACCCTCACGAGCAATCTACCAAAGCTAGAGCTTTTCATGTTTATTTAATCGGGAGTTATAAATACATTGAATTATTTTACATATGTAGGGGAGGTAGGCGTTCTCTTGGCCTGATTATGCCCATTTTCAATACCAACCAACTAGATCATACTTCCAACATCTGACCAAAATTTCAAGGCTCTAGCTTCATTCTATCGAAAGTTATCGTGCGAACGGACAGACAGACGGACAGACAGACAGACAGACAGACATGGCTAAATCGAATCAGGAGGTGACCCTGATCATTTATATATATACATTGCTATACCTCCGGAGCCTCCTTTAAGGTGTTACATATTTCCGTCGTGACAAAAACAATATACCCTATACTAAAAGTCTAGGGTATAAAAAATCAAAATAATCCAAACTTACCTTAGTATGCAAAAATGCTAAACTTTTATTAACATTTTCTATTTTATGCACTCGCATAAGACCCTTATTTGGCTTTCCCAACTTTTCGCCGGATATAATTTCCAGGAGTTTCAACAATTTTTTACCATCCGCCAAATCTACAAAGAGGTCGTCGACTTCCATTTTGGCCTGAAAAAATGCACAAACAAAATGTTAAAAACATACAGTAACGTTTAGTGGCAATATGCATCAATTTGTATATGTATATAGGAGAATTATAAATATGTAAAGTTTAGGAATAAATTTCATGTTCATTCATATCGATCCGAAACGTGTGGGCCGGGCGAGGAGACATTTTAATCAGATGTAAGCGTCACTCTGAATTATTTTAGAAGAATCAACACTTGACCGAGGTGCGAGGTGAATGATCATCACACAGATCTATGATCTAATCTGATGTACGAGTATCTACGTATTTGTTTGTGGCATCAACGAGTAAGTGCAAATTAAACATATATGCCAAGAGCTAGATCATACGGTTCCGATTCTAATTCGAGGTAGTATACCGAAGATGAGGCAAATTTGAGTGCAAAGTTTCAAACTGGTTCAACATATTCATCAGATGTAGTTAATGTGTGTTTATTGCACTGTTTCGTTTGTAGTATATTAATTAGTAATTTCCGTACGTTCAAATTTGCGTCCATCCACGAACCCTGGGTGCCAAATGGAAGAGTTTGCGGCGTTTGAAAAAACCTGGAAGCTCACTCCGAAAATGGCCGAGTGGTTATATTGAACATCATCATCATCGTGGCGCGACAGCCCGACGTCGGGCCTTGGCCGCCTGGATCATTGTCCTCCAATTATCTCGGTCACGTGACCGCGTCCTCCAATTTTGGGAGCCCAGCAGCTGCGCGGCGTCCACACCTACTGAGCTCTCCCAACGAGATCTCGGTCGTCCTCGCAGTCTCGCTCCGTCGACTCGTTCTGCATTCATTACTCTCTTAGGCATGCGATCATCGTCCATTCTTTGTACATGCCCTGCCCATTGAAGTCGTTGTAGTTTGACGATTTTCGAGACTTGCAGCTCATCGTACATTTCATACAACTCATGGTTGTACCGGATGCGCCATCCATCTCGATCGCAAACAGCCCCGAAAATTCGCCGTAGAACCTTACGTTCGAAAGTGTCTAGCATGTTTTCGGAGGCTTGAGTTAGGGTCCATGCTTTGCAGCCATAGCATAGCACTGGTCGTATAATGGTTTTGTACACGCGGAGCTTCGTGTTTCTGTGCACATGTTTCGATTTCATTATGGGGAGAACCGAGAAAAAAGTCTTATTAGCTAACTGTATCCGTCGCTTGATTTCGTCAGTTTCGTTGGCGTCCCTTGACAGGTTGCAACCCAGGTAGATGAAGTTGTTCACGAACTCGATGTTGAGGTCCCCCACGTTGATGCTCGGTTGTGCAGTGTCCTTGTCACCGATTGCATCATTATTTTAGTTTTACCCTCGTTAATACGTAATCCAACTTCCTTTGCAGCGGTATCGAGCGTATGCAGAAGTTCTTCTGCGTCAGCCAATCTTCGGGACATGATGTTGATGTCGTCGGCGTACGCTGCTAATTGTGTCGACTTGATGAGCAGCGTCTTGCTGTTGTCCATATTCATGGCCCGAATAACGTATTCCAGTGCTAGGTTGAAGAGCGTCGGTGCCAGTCCATCGCCCTGTTTCAAACCAGTGCGTGTTTCAAATATCAAAATCAGTAAGTCTATTCTGGATCCTGACTTGTGAGACGGAGTTGGTCATCGTCATCTTTGTCAGTCGCACTAATTTTGCTGGTATACCAAATTGCAGCATGATGTTGTACAGTACTTCACGATCGATACTGTCGTATGCCTGCTTGAAGTCGACAAAGATTTGGTATACGTTTACGTTGTATTCCCAGCACCTCTGGAGTATCAGTTTGACTGAGAAGGGCTGATCGGTTGTGGAGCGACCAGGTCTGAAACCGCTTTGATATTAGCCAATGACTCGTTCTGCGTACGGTTTTATTCTATTTTCCAGAATTTTCGTCAAAATTTTATAGGACGTACAAACTAGTGAGATGCCCCTGTAATTCTCACACCGCAATTTATCTCCCTTTTTATGGATTGGACAGATGATGCTTCTGCGCCAATCGTCTGGGATCTCCTCGTTCTCCCATACTCGCAGGAGTAATTGATGTATGGCATCAACTAGACTCGTTCCACCGAATCTTAGCAGTTCAGCTGGGATCTCGTCAGCGCCCGGCGCTTTATTTCGTTTTAGTGACCGCAACGCGAGATCAACTTCCTCTACTGTCGGGGGTTGAATGGGTGGGCCTAGATCAACAATATCATCGAGAGCTTCCTGTGTGGGGATGTTAGATGGTCGGTTTAGAAGCTCTTCAAAATAAGAGGCCCATCGTTTGTTAATACCATCGGTGTCGCTGATGATGTTTCCATCCTTGTCCTTACAAAGGCTAGTCCTGGGTTGGTAGCCGTTCTTAATTGTATTTACTAGTTTGTACGCTTGTCTGGTGTTCCTATTAGCTAAGTTTTCGTTTATGTTCAGCAACTGCTCGTCAAAGTATTTACGTTTCTTACGTCTAATTATTCTATTCGATATTCGCCGTAGCTCGTCATATTTTTCTCTTCTGGCTCTGGTTCCTCGTTGAATCCATTGTCTGTAGGCCTCGTTTTTCGCGTCAAGTGAATTTTTGCATTCTTCGTCGAACCAGTCATTTCGCGCTCGCCGGGCTTTATATCCCACGACCTTCTCTGCGACATCCTTGATGGTACCCTTGAGTTCTTCCCAGAACCCATGGACGCCTGTGTTGCTGATGTTGTGTAGCATAGGTGATAGTTTTTCCTCAAGAGCGGTAGTATACGCCACCGCTGTAGCATCACTCAAGAGCTTATCAACCGCAAAGATTTTGGGAGGGCTGATTCTTGACTGGTGCACTGAGGAGATTCTACATCTGTAGGTCGTCTTCACCAAGTGATGATCTGAGTCGCAGTTTGCTCCTCGATAGAAGCGGACATCCATGACACTAGACGCCCATCTCCTGCAAATGAGGACGTGGTCAATTTGGTTGACGGTATGTGCGTCTGGAGACTTCCAGGTCTGCTTGTGAATGCGTCGATGCGGGAAATACGTAGAGCTTACGACTAGATTCCTGCTGCAGGCGAAGTCGATAAGTCGCTGGCCGTTATCGTTACATTCTTCATGGAGGCTGTGGCCTCCAGAGGTCCCCCGATGCCAACTTTCATTCCTGACTTTCGCGTTAAAGTCTCCCAGCAGCAATTTGACGTCGTTTGTTGGAAGTGAGTCGAAGAGAGTTTCAAGGCGGGCGTAGAACTCGTCTTTTACTGCGTCTTCTTTAACTTCAGTGGGGGCATGCACATTGATGAGCCAGAGATTGAAGAATCGAGTCGTGATGCGAATCGCACACAGCCGTTCATTTATGGGTTTGAAGTCAGTAATATGCGGTTTGAGGTGATTGTCCACTATAAATGCTACTCCAAACTCCTTGCGGCCCGATGGTTTGCCACTTGTAAAAATTGTGTGCGATTTCTTGTCATTAATCTCGCTGCCAAGCCAATTTGTTTCCTGGACTGCAGTAATGCTCAGTTTGTACTTTTCGACCTGTTGAAGGAGGGCCTTCTCGGCCCCCGGTTTGTTCAGGGAGCGTACATTCCAGGATCCGAAAGAATAATCCTTTATTCGTTTGCGTGGTCGTCGTTGTTGATCCGTCCAATCCGAGGCTTTTGAACATACTGCGCTGGTATCTCTCTCTCAATTGCCCTAACCCCTTGTGGGACATAGCGCGTGAAATGTTCCATGGTTTCGGAGAATGCAGTTGCTAGGATGCACATCCATAGCCACGAACGTCGTCGTGGACGGAATTCGACCCCGAAACTGATGCCTCAACACACTGCGCTATCGGTCGCCCCAGCGCTGGTGTAGTGGCCCAAAAACCAGAAATGGTGTACCATATTATTCCGCAGCATATTGCTACGACTAGCATGGATCGTACTTGCAGCAGCCGGTTCTACACACCGGAGCGACCCGTTTTACAACGGCTAAGAGCTGCCAAACCCCTTCACTGCAAGAAGGAGAATGTGTCAATGTGTTACATGCTTGAATCGTTTTTTAAGTTTATTGGGAACAATACATCACGGCGCAACTGCTTTTGATACTACTTCTCTGCGCCAGCATTATCCTGGTCCATGGATCTGTTGCGTATGCAATAGAGAGCTGCACCCCAATGCGATATCAGTGAGATGCAACTGCTGCGACGAGTGGTGTCACCTGAGGAACTGCTCCGGATCAAACCATCACAGGTAGTTCTTCCTTTACTGTCAGTCAGCGCAGGAACAGAGGACTACAAACAGCTTGCTCGTCTAACACGCCTCACCTTTCTACACCAGTGAGCATCCACACGACCATCCAGTCAGCTCTAATGACCCCTGCGAATAATTTCAATAGGATTCCCCAACAAAACAACCTTACGCATGCACCACCGATCGCCATTTTTGATACGCTCTCACTCTTCCAACTAAATTGCAATAGGCTACAAAATAAAATCAGGAGACGAAGCTACATCTCAGTTCGTTCCTCAACAGGTCGTCGGCCCGAATGCCAAAACAAAACGGGATGTTTTTGTTTTGCAACAATGAGAGGCAGCATTGACACTCTTTAACCCCGCCCACACTACCGGTAGCCGAGCTAGCAATCAAGCGCGCGTCAAATCTATCACTTGCTAAGGAAGTTTTGACACTTAGGTGTCCGGCATGGTCTGAACGACCAAGGACTCAACCTTCGTCCTCATTTGAGTCCAGCTCAATCTCACTCCTGTTACAAATTGGGAACCAAATGGCGCCCAACATGGGGCCCCGAACACGCGACCCTAAGATTAAGAGTCTCATGCTCTACTAAGCTAGCTATCAAGCGCGCGTCAAGTCTGTCACTTGCTGCGGACGTTTTGACACGTAGGTGTCTGGCGTGGTCTGAACGATCAAGGCCTCAACCTTCGTCCTCGTTTGAGTCTAGCTCAATCTCACTCCTATTACAAAGAGTAGGCCCGATTTCCGCTTTAGGCAGTAATAATCTATAACGTTGAATTCTCCATCTTAATCCAGTCGAACATAATTGCAATGTGTTGCATTAACCTAGGCCGGATCCGGAGTACAAAATAATAACATTTCATAGTACAGATAAGCACAAAAAAAACTAAAACTTACCTTCGCCAAAAATGAGTTCATCCATTTTGTGAAGGTCTTCTTTTGTATGTGAAGACGCTCCTCCTGTAGTGTTTTGATACGTTCATTTTCGAACTTTATTATGCCGTCTCGTTGCGTCATGTTGGGTCGATTTTGTATCTGACTAGAATAACCACCAGGCTCATACTGAGATCCTGTAATGAAGAAAAATACACAACTGATTAGAAAAAAGAAAAACAAATATTATTAAAAAAAATTGAACCGTGAAATCGGTAGATAATTATTAAAAAAGAGCATAGGCACCTCTTTTTGGGGCGATTGTTCACCATGACATATTCCCAAAAAATTACAAAATACCCAAAAAGATGACTTTTCCCACAAAAAAAGATGACATATTTCCCCAAACTTTGAAGGGATATTTCACAGATCTGCAAACTATCATCCCTCCAAAAAATGATGACATAAGCCCCCATTTTTTGGGGGAAATAAGTTATCGTGACATATGTATGTACCGACCCTCTCAAAAAAAAAAGACAAAACACCCCGTTGGGTGATATGCGATTTTGGAGAATTTTGGAGGATAATTCTTTGGCCAATTTTATGCATTTTGGGGGTTTCTGTCATGATGAGACTGTTTCCCCAAAACCAAAACTTAATTTTTCGAGAATCTCCCGAATTATCCCCCCCCCCCCCACACCCCTATTTGAGGGATTGTCACTTGGAATAAACACAGTCCCATATAATTTGGGGGGAATATGTCATTGTTTGTAATAATTAATTGGGGGGTCCGTTTGCAGAGCCAGATAAAATATAAGATAAAGAAATCTGATAAAATATCACCATAGTAGCAGGCTTGAATGTCTACCTATATAGTAACATTTAAGCTTGCGAAATTAAAACGGCACAGTTTTTATTTGCAGAAAAGAAAAAAAAACCTCTAGCGAATGTAGTGAAAACAATAAACTTTCCTAATATAGGCAACATGCATGCATGGATGGATCATGGATCGGCCGACTGACAGTTCGAGTTGGACATTGGATACAATTAAATGAACCTACAAAAAAATAATAAATATATAAACAAAAACAATAACGGCATCCACAATGCACATTACCCAATCCAAGCACAACCGACTCTTCCAACATTAATTGCCGTCTCTTGAATCTTCCGTTCTGCAAAGTGCTTAAGGAAGCGTTTTGCGGCGGTGTCATTGCGAAAAAAAGTTTTCCAATTAATTTCATCGGATCTCTAAAGAATCATTGTCACTTCAGCAGTCTGGCCCAACCTTGTATTTATCTTTTTATAGACATCTATAATTGTACAGTTCGGCTTAATGATTTCCCTCCTCCTTATCACCGGCCAACCACTTTTGATGGTGAAGATCTTGCTGGAACAACAATGAGCCCATCGTTCGTAAATATAAACAAGAAATGCAACAACATTGAAGCAACATACACAAGATGGATTGTGTGCGCTGGCTGGTGCAATTTAAGAGGCTTTCACTCTTTGTAAAGATTACACCTGAGTCTCTACCCAAACTCTTTAAGCTGTTGGCGGCTGTTGTGAAGTCAAGAAAAGAAATAAATTAGGTCATCGCAACAAAATGATGACGACAGGTAGGCATTGGTTCAGCAAAAGACAGGCGGGCGATACAGACAGACAGTCAGAGAGATAGAAGACAGAAAGTGGTAATATCTTCTCCGGTTGAATGGTTCAACATATAGTGTCTAACCATACTATGTACTTCGGCACAACTTCTTGACATGTTCCGAGAAAAGTAAGTTAGCGCTGGAGGAGAGTGTGGACAAAATATGTACTACATAACGCAATCGCATGCCACGCCAGCGCTTCTCTGCGCCAAAGTTCATTGTCTGCCGGTAGATTCCAATTCCATAGTGTTGCTTTTGCCAGCACTATGCCTTCTGCCGGGGGGTTTGGGTGATGTATCTGTTTCGAAATCATTGGCGTCACAGTGTATCGAACCCGCAACCATGACAGATTAAAGCCACTTGAGATTGATTGGGATGCAAATTTGCGTGAGAGAAACTGCATATTTATGAATGAAAATGATGGATTGAAAAAAAAGTGGTTAAGAAAAGTTTGCTATTGGTGGCAGCCAAGTGGAAAGACATAGTGTTGCAGAAAAGCACACAAGAGATTGTGGTCATACTGAAAGTATGGATGGTGCATTATGGTGCCGAACGAGAAAATGGTAATTGAAATATGGAAAGTCAAGCAACATAGCTTTCGTCTGCAACGCAAATTCTTTGTGCAATAAAAGTCAGTCGTGTCGATTTCAACCAAATTTGGTATGTAGTTTTTTGCGTAGTCCTAGGCACCGTCCGGTGACGGTTTTTTGCATTATCGACTTATCTAAAGGATCTTTATATGGTTTTCAAAACAGTGAGTTTCTTACTTAAATCTTTTCTTTCTTTTTCTTGGTTGAGATCGAACGAACGAACTTGAATTCGTCCAATCTCAACCAAATTTTCTACGTAGCCTCCGTCCTGTTTAATTAATAGAAATTCGATCGTAATATTGTAGCGTAGTCCTTGAAAATTCACATCAGACATCTGTAATGGGCAGGTGTTAGAGAACATGAGTTATCCATGGGGACGGAGTAAATATATTATATAGTTGCCGAAGTGACTGTGAAGGTCCGGTAGCGCCTCAACCTATCCATCACACATCTTACAGTCGACTCTTCGTTTGCTGTCCTCTTCATTTATTGAAAAGCATCACCAAAATAAGCATTACATTGAATCCAACGTTTGAATCAAATGATTCGGCAATTGAACAGAGAAATGTATTTTCTCAACGGCAATTCGAATGTTTGATTTAAACGTTTGACTGTTTGGCCGAGTTGTCAATTAATAAATTGAAATTAATTATCCAAGTGATGGATAGAAGAAGAGATACCATCTCTTGCTGCCACCATGGTGGCATTGTCTTGCTCCTGATTCTTCACACTGTGTTGATACCAGATAGATAGATAGATATAACAATACGAGCTACTTTCCCAGCAGGAAGGCACTGCGACCATAAAGATCTATTGTGCCGTAGCTCATTAATCCAAAAGACCGTCCACCCTTCTAATAAAGGGCAGTAAGTCTTTAGCAGGAATCAACCTGAATTCTGCAGTGCTGATAGTAGCCTGCCCGAGGAGTGACATCCTAAAACGCGCGATGGCGGGACATTCGCACAAGATGTGCTTGGTCGTTTCCACGTCTTCCAGACAAAGACGGCATTCAGTCTCGGTTGACAGACCCATCTTGTTCAGGTGATATCTGACCAGGTGATGGCCAGATAAGTACCCCACTAGGAGTCTTAGGTGGGTTCTACTCATTTGAGTAGTACCCTTGTGACTGAAGGGCATTATCAGCTCCTTTGATTGACGAAGCCCTGGAAGGTTATTCCAGTACTGTTGACGCAATCGTGCAAACCAATCTGTGATCCGCAGTTTGGCCGAGGCCAGTCCAAAGCCACAGTAAGGCTCAGGTCCATGAAAACGACTGGATGATCCTTGTCTAGCAAGTTCATCCGCAGCCTCGTTCCTCTCAATGCCCTGGTGGCCTGGCACCCAACACAAGAAGACTCGGTTTTTGGTTGCCAACAGTTGAAGGAGATTGTAACACTCCTTCACCAGTTTTGAAGAGACCTTAAATGAGGAGAGCGCTTTTATAGCTGCTTGGCTGTCTGAGTAGATAGCAATGTGAGCGCCGCGAAGTCCAGTTTCCAAGATTACCCTGGCGCAGACCTCAATGGCGTGGATCTCAGCTTGAAAAACGCTGGGCGAGACTCCCATTGCGATCGAAATCCTGGTGTTGGGTCCAAAGACACCTGCACCAACACCCTGTTCCGTTTTAGACCCATCGGTGAACCACTTGATACATCTAGGGTCTGGACAGGGTGTGCCATTTACCCATTCAGAGCGGTTAGGGATGAGGGCTGAATATTTTCTGCCGAAGCAAACCTCCGTGATCATGTAATCTGATCTCAAGCAGATCTGCACATCAGGAATTTGATTCAGAATGCTCATATGACCGCTTTCTTCACTACGCACGTCGGAAGTTAAGCGAAGTCTGAGAGCATTTAGAGCTGCTGAATCTTGAATGAATATATGCAACGGAGTAAGTCCAATAATCGCCTCCAGGGCTGGCGTAGGACAAGTGCGCATAGCTCCAGTGATGCCAAGGCAGGCAAGACGTTGAAGCTTGTTGCACTTCAGTAAGACAGAAGATTGCTGAGTTTTCGGCCACCACACAAGCGCTGCGTAGGTCACCATAGGCCGCACCAGCATGGTGTATAACCACTCAATTATCTTTGGGGTGAGCCCCTATGTCCGTCCAAAGAAACTTCTGCAAGCCCACATTGTGCGTGTGGCTTTGCCAAGTACATTATCTATGTGAGTATTCCAGGTGAGTTTCGAGTCTAGAGTTACCCCGAGACATTTAACTTCAGTGGAATAATCTAAGGTCGTGCCGCCTAACGAAATTGGATCCAATGTTATGTTTCGTTTTCGTGTGAACGGCACAACGACAGTTTTCTGTGGGTTTACATGTAAGCCCACAGCCACACACCAGTGTAGAACTATGTCAAGGGCCGACCTCATCACCTCAGTGATGGTAGATTCGAACTTGCCCCTGACTATGATAGTCAAATCATCCGCGTATCCGATAGTAAGATAACCGCGCTCATTAAGCATGGAAATCAGCTCGTCCACGACAAGGGACCACAAAAGGGGTGACAGACCGCCACCTTGTGGACAACCCTTTACGGCATTCACGCAAATGGATGTACTGCCTAGAGTTGAGTGAATATCCCGTCCCCGGAGCATGGCATCTATCCATGCAATGGTAGCGGGCGGGATGTCCCTGAGTTCCAGTGCTCTGGAAATGCACTCGTAGCCGGTGTTATCGAAAGCCCCCTCAATGTCAAGAAACGCACACAGCGCGATTTCCTTTTCACTGAGGGACTTTTCGATTGTACTGACAAGGCTATGCGAGGCGGTTACTGTTGACTTACCCTTCGTGTACGCGAATTGCATACGATGTAGGGGGCTCGACAGTTCCATCTTGTGTCTGATATGCAAATCAAGCAACTTTTCCATGGTTTTAAGGAAGAAGGAAGTAAGGCTAATCGGTCTATAGGATTTGGGCATATGTTCCGGCTTGTTGCCCGCTTTGGGTTTGAAGACCACATTAACTTTCCTCCAAGGTTGTGGTATGTACCCTAGGGTGTAACTTGCCCTAAAAAGTTCGATTAGCGGAGTTATTATGATCTCCAAGCTGTTTTGTAACAGAGCGGGGAAGATGCCGTCTACTCCGGGAGCTTTAAATGGCTCAAAGGATTCAATCGCCCATTTTACTTTGTCCATGTCAAAGATGACCCCCGATAAACTGCGAGCCCGGCTTACGGGAACCCGTTGGGGCCTCACAGTTGGGCAGGGGTCACCATCAGACAGTACGGACCCTGGGAAATGGGTCTGAAGAAGCAACTCTAATGTTTCTTCTGGACCTTCAGTATACGAACCGACTGGTCTCAATAGAAGGCCAACCCCGTTTGCTGAGCCTTTGGAAAGGGTTTTGTGAAGGCGCGCCGCTTCCGGTAGCGACTGAATGCTCTCACAATGTCTTTTCCAGCATTCTCGTTTGGAATGCCTAATGAGTTTGTTGTACTCGGTGAGAGCAGCTCTGTACTCATCCCACCTATTGAAGTGCTTGGCTTTGTTGAACATCCTCCTAACTTTAGCTCGCTTGCGGGCCAATTCCTCGTTCCACCAGGGTACTTTACGCCCCGACTCCACCGAACCTGAAACGGTACTATCTCTGTAGGAGGAAGTTAAAATTTCATTGAGCTCCTCAGCTGCAATCTCAATTTCCCCTGTAGTGCTTATGGGGCTGACCAGTAGTTCCGCTTTGGAGCTAACTAGTTCACGGAATTTAATCCAGTTAGTTTTCCTTGGGCAAAAAGTATCCGAGCGAATGTCAGATTGTCCTAGGATGTCAAATCTGATGTGTCTATGATCTGAAAGAGACACTTCGTCCGACACGTGCCAGTTCGCAATGTTGATACCAAAACGTTCACCAAATTCCTCGTGCTTGCTTCAAAAATTTTCTGATGATTTCTGATCCACTTGCTTGCTTGGCAGAGAAGTTGTTTAGTGGACTTAGCGTCCTCCAGGCAAAGCCAAAGGCAGTGGACAGACCCATTTTGTTGAGGTGATATCTCACCCAGTGGTGCCCCGTGAGGTAACCAACCATTAACCTCAGGTCAACACTACCGCCTGGTTGGCTTTTTTGAGACCGTAAGGGTTTATAAGATCTTTGGACTGCCGCAAACCTGGAAGAGTATCCCAGTGACGCAGTCTTTCGTTGGCAGACCATTCCCTCACTAGCGACCTGGTTGTAGCCCAATTCAGGCCACAATAAGGATCCGACCCGTGAAGTTTCGCTACCATGAACGCCCTGATGGCCTGGTACTCATATAAGGTGACCCGATTGGTGTTTTTGAGACACTCAAGAGTATCAAACCGCACTCTTTCACTAATTTCGATGAGAATTTACGTGAGGAAAGAGCCCTGATGGCTGCCTGGCTGTCAGTGCAGATGGCAATGTTAGCGACATTGAGTTTCGTGTGCAGGTGTGTTGTTGTTATCAGTCTTTTCATTTTCATGCCAAAGAATTTTCTGTTGCACAATCTAAAGATTAAACTTACGTTTATCACACGACAACAATGAGAGGCTGATAATAAATGCATGTTAACTTTGATCTCTGAGTAAATTTGACCAACCCCATAATATCAAATTCTTTAATTTATCTTTAATCTCTGCACTCAAGGCGTAAGTGGTATTGGTACAGATGTAGATATTTTGTAAGTTTAATACATGGGAGCACAGGTATAGAATTCATCGGAATTCTCATCAATTGCATTACGCATTCAACTGACTGTTACTGAGTTCGTGGAAAGCAACATGCTTTTACGCACGAATGCATGATACACTGTATTTTCTTTTGGCACCAGTTATCGAAATATCGCCACATTTGGGCACATGATATCAACACCTTTGAATTTTTCTAACGCAAATATCATTTTTTTTTTCTTTTTTACCAATAAGTTTAATCGACATTTTTCGTTCCGCTGTTTTATCGCATTGCGACTATGCCAAGTCACCGGCTCGTTAAAGATACTTTACGTAAGACTCACTTATCTTTCTCTAATTATTTCATTGTCCATATGAAATTCGACAGTCCATAAGCCGCAAGGGAGGATAAGACAACCCGCAATATACGAGTGATACATATTCCAAGTTTGATAACAATTTTTGCACTTCCAGATCTTTCTTTAATCTCTGGCCATGGATTGGGTTTGGAACTTACCCGTATAGGATTCTAATCCGTATCTCCGATTGAATCGTCTCTCCATCTTGAATCACGTACACTCTATTTTGCAACTTTTTCTGCTCCCCTATGAGCTCACAATGCAATAAATAGCTTTCTTAAGTATTATTTAATTAGAATATTTGTTTGCTCAACACACATTTCACACTATCATTAGCGCAGAACACACTATTCGAAGATCACCTTTTTTTGTGCGACTATCTTTATATTTTATTATTCCTATTCTAGTAGAGGAGTTATGATGTACTGTACAATCTATTTCTATTGGAACGCGGCTAGAACTCAGATCATAGCAGTTTTGTCGCCGGCCAAACCTCGGCACTTACTAACTTCGAAAAGTGTGAAATTATTGGAAAAAAGTGGTGAGCTCGGTTACGATCGACGATCAAACGCAAAAGCTGTTATCGTTATCACCGCGCACTTTTATTTCTGCTTTGCTCATTTGCTCATTTCGGAATCTTACCCTTACCTACGAAGAATTTTATCGGAGAGTTGTGCGAGTTAATGATAAGATTAGACAACAACATTATTTTTTCACGGTATGTGCGATATTTGTTGTGATAACTGATAAAGTAGGGTATAATAATTGGTAGGCTGGAGTAGAGTGGCGAAATCGTGGCACAGGGTGAGCCACGAGTAGTTTGCAATTGAGAGAGTTTAATATCAAAATATGTACATACATATATCGTGCGAGTAATAATGGAATTCGGTAGGAAGTACTCGTATAATATAGATGTAGATATTTCGTTTATTTTTGAGATTAGTATGTGTTTAAATTTGGATTTTATACGGCCTTAGTGACGTACTTGTAGTTACATATTTTAGCTTGAATTGATATTCAAAGTTGACAGTTGGCAGATTTTCTTTTTTCTAAGGGATCTAGAATTTTTTTTTTACTAGATCGATGAGGTTTCTATCAGTCTATGAAATGATAAATTCCAGTGTCTTGCTGTGTGTGGCCTACAAACAAAAAAAAAACTAATTTTGTTTCTACATAATCTACGATACGTCTACTCACTTTCAAGTAGGATGAGCGAATAATAATAATAAAAGATACAAACGCGCATACACACTTATTTGGGTTCATAACGAAGCTGTTTATGAAAATTTCATGGAAATCTATTTTTCCGTTTGGCCGCAAAAGACGAACAAACATACGGAAATTCATTTTTATATAGTCACTACGTACTTCAATAGTGCAAATAAAGGAAAGTTTTGGTGGAGTTTTGATGTTAGGTACCTTTATGTTTACGGGGTCGCTGAACACGAATCTAAGGTTTCCCAATAAAAAAATTTCCGAGAAATGTTTTTTTTTTGCAAAAAAAAAAGAGCAAAAACTGACCTTTTTCGATTTTTTCAATATAACTCCATAACTATGCATTTTACTTTGAAGAAATTGAAGAGGGTACAATTTCCTATTTTTTAGTACAGTTTTTCTCTCAGACCAATGATTTAGCCGCCAGAGAATAAATGTTTGGAGAGGCTTCTCGCAGCGGGGATTTCGTTGAATGCAGTGAAAATGCTTGAAATTTACAAACGAAGCCTTATGAAGTCGGCCAAGAAAATGTTTGGACCTGACGACAGAAATTGGGTCCTTCAAGAAGGCAACGACCCGAAGCATCGAAGCCGCCTCTGCCGCGCATGAAAGAAGGAAAATGGCATTAACACCTTGGACTGGCCCTCCCAGTCTCCTGATGAAGAGAAAACTTGCGGGAAAGCCTGTTCACAATTTGAAGCAGCCTTCTCCGGAGATTGGAAAGATTTTTGGTATTCTCTTCCGACAATCTACGCTAAAAACCTCGTCGAAAGCATGCCTCGAAGGTACCAGGCCATTCTCAATGCTGAAGGTGACTACACTGTTTAGAGTTTACTAATTGATTGCGCCGAAGCTTTTTACTTGTTCAATTCAATTCGTTTATTCACTGTTACAATATATAAAAACATTTTCATTTCATATAGAAGGTAAAAGAAAGTACAGTGCATCCCTTTATAAGCATGAGCTTGTGGCAAGGGATGGTCATTTTCCGACATTATATACATATTTTTAAATAATAATCAACGATAATAATAGAATTAAACACTAAGAATGTAAACATGTTTATGAAGTGGCATACAATTTTAAGTACGTACATACCTATGTTGTAATCAATCTTTACTTAGTATATTATGAAGAAGAATAACAGAATGGAAATTGAAAATTTTACATTACGTGAGGCCATTGAAAGCATCTTCATATCAGAAGCAAAATGTAGAACAAAAATTAATTTAATTTGTTTTTATAGCGTGATATTTGAATTTTCGACAAATTTCCGTATGATAATTTTGAATTTTTTATAGCAACGTAAAGTAGTTATTTCAATGGGCACCATATTAAATAAACGAGGTCCACGAAAAAAAGCATGTACAGCGGCAGCAGTAGTTTTATATCTTGGCTCAACTAACTTTCTCCTGATTCGACTTCTTGTGGAGTGACCATGTTCAGACTCAACAGGAAATTCACTTTGTCTGCTGAACACAAAATTCAAGAGGCCTAATATATACAGCTTATTAATGTCCAAAACTCCAAACTCTTTATAAATTAAGACAGTTGGATATCTGATAGGTTTTTTCATACATATTTTTATGAATTTCTTATGCAATGAAATAAGAGGCTGCAAAACTGATATTCCACAACCTCCCCAACCAATGATACAATATTCAATGATGGATTGAACGAGAAGAAGGAACACCATTCTTAATTGGTCTATAGGAAGAATTGATCTTAGCTGGACAAATTTATACATAAGTTTCCTTAGCCTGAAGACTAGGTAGGAAACATGGATATCCCAACGCAAGTGTGAGTCAATCATCACTCCGAGATATTTGACACTTTTTCTCATTACCAGAGGAGAACAAAAACAGTTATCACTTACACAATCAGTTTCATGAATTTTAAGGGTTTCCATTGCGTTTTCAGGTGGTAACCCCACAGAGGTAAGGGAAAAAGGGACAATGACTGTTTTATCACTATTTAAGGCAACAAGGTTTGAATCTAGCCAAAGTTTAAGAACTTTAAGACCATTTTTAGTGTTGTTAAAGGCTTCAGCCCATGATGGTCCAGAAAATATGGCTACAGTATCATCGGCGAATGAAAACACAGAGCAATTCTCAAGTTGAAGGTTCAGCAAATTATTGATATAAATCAAAAATAAAATTGGACCGAGCACAGTCCCTTGCGGAACGCCAACTGATACGTTTAGACGTGTGCTCAATGTGTTATTAACTTTAACAACCTGTGCCCTTCCTCTCAGGTAAGAATTGAAGAACTGTAAGGCTGTACCCCTGAAGCCAAGAAATTCCATTTTTTCTAGCATTAAGTCATGGTTTACGGTATCAAATGCTTTTTGGAAATCTAAAAATACACCTAGACATTTGTTACCAGCGTCCAAATTGTTAATTATCTGTTGGGTGACCTTATAAACCGCATCAGATGTATTAAAACCCTTACGAAAGCCAAATTGAGAACGAGAGAGTATATTATATTTCTCAAGATATTCTTGTAGCCTGCAACTAACACATTTCTCAATTATTTTTGACAAGCAAGTGAGTAATGAAATTGGCCGGTAGTTACTCAAAATGGTTTTGTCATTGCCCTTATACAGTGGGACTACAATAGCTTCCTTTAATTCATCAGGAAAATATCCCTGCAGGAAGCATAAATTTAGTATATGCTTCAAAGGATGAGCGATAACGGTGGCATTAGCAGCTATACTGTTTGAATTCATACCATCAATTCCCGGGGCTGTGTTCTTTTTTAACCCTGTTATCACGTTTTCAATTTCTTCGAAAGTCACAGGCTTAAAGAAAAAGGAGTTGCTGAATATTCTATTCTCTTTATAAGTGAAATTATTAATATTCACATTATTAGTCGATATTTTATCAGCGATTTCTTTTCCAATGCTGACAAAATGCTTGTTAAATTGATCTGCCATATCTGAATTTTGATCCGAGTTAACAAGGCAACCATCTGAAGTGACAATTTTAGTAATAAAATTTTTACAAGACTTACTTGTATCAGTAGCCTCGTTTATAGTATTCCATACGTGTCTTAAATTTGACCCACATTCAAGAAATTTTTGCTTAAAATATATTTCTTTTGCCGAGCGCAAAATAGATTTAAGTAAGTTATTATATTTTTTAAAATATGTAATAAATTCTATATTGAATGGTTCTTTGCGAGCTTTAAGTGCCATTTTGTCTCTCTTTCTGATTGATTTCACGACTTAAGCCGCTTTAGCCTATTATTCGTTGTTTTTGCTTGATTTTCTGATAAAATAGAGAAAAGGCGTTCTTTGCATTGTTTTCTGACAGAACTTCAGTCGACGTTTCAGTAAGCAAAAGACATCTAAATGAAGATTCATCTAACTTGCTATAGGACGAATCTGTTCTATTTACATTATTGTTTACCTTGACCCGGCTACCTTCATTACACTTTATACAAGCTACGATTGCATAATAGTCTGTTACAGAACAAGGGTAAATAATGGGATCAAGCGAAAAACAATTACTTTTTAGAAAAATGTGATCTAAGCAAGACTCATTGGAAATGGACCTTCTTGTGCAACCATTTAGGTAATGAACGAAACCGTATTTTGTTAAAACATCTAAGTAATTATGCCCTACAGGTGTTAGGTTGATGTCAAGGATGTTTATATTTGTATCTCCTATCAAAATTCTATTTGTATAAGACGAAGACTCCTCAAGAAATACGTCCAAGCTTTCAACAAAATCGTTCGCTGAAGTGTCATTTGGCGAGCGGTATATGGCTGTGCAATATAGTTCTGTTTCATTATATGACAAAATAAAGTTTAATGCGTTAGTGTTAGCTATCTCAATATCTAGTATTTTGTGATCAAAGCAATTTTTAACATATACAATGATACCATCGCACTTATTGTATTTAGTGGGATTTACGAGTTTAGTATAATTTGGAATGTCGAAACCTAAGTCGTTAGAGAGCCAAGTTTCAGTAAGGATTATTAAATCGAAATCAATTTTCAGACTTTCTAAAACAACGCATAATTCATTGAAGTTCTTTTTAATGCTCCTGATATTAAGATGAAATATTTTAAGAGAGTTTAAAGGTAGAGAAGTTTGAATTACATTTATATTTGATATTACTTGAGTTTTAGTATTATTGCAATTTCGTAAATCATTTAGTATTTCACAGACTTCCATCAAAAGTATATTAAAAATAGATAAATTTGAGCTTTTGTTTAAGAAAAAAAAAACAAATTATAAATTCGTAAGATCAGTTTCAGTTCTGATGTGCTTGATGATACGGGATTTTTGGTCTTTTTTCATAAATATTTTACCATCTCGGGTCCAAGTATACGCATAGCCTTTTTCCGTAGCCACTTTTTTCGATTTTCTGTACAAATCCATTGTGGCAGGAGCTAAGTGGTTGTAGGCAAATATTCTACCTGCGGGAAGGGTACTACAAAGGGTTTTAGTTGATACACCTGGTTGATTTTCGCGTTTTGAGGCATTTCTAAAATTCACAAGCCAATTTTCCTTGTCAATAGAACGTACAAATTTGACCATGATTGGTTTCGTTGACCCTTCTGTTCTTGAAGGTAGCCTATGAGCTATACAAATGGTATTTGTTGGTAGAGGGCTATTTATTGCAGAAGATAACTTATTGATGATATCAATTTACACAAGTAAAAACTTCGGCGCAATCAATTAGTAGTACACTAAACAATGTAGTCACCGTTTAGTGTATACTAATTAAGTACTTGTATTACACCGTTCCTGCGGCAGCCGGTTCTTCGTACCGGAACGACCCGTTTTTCAACGGCCAAGAGCTGCCAAACCCCCTCGATGCAAGAAGAATTGCAGTATTTGAAGCATCGCTACCACAACAACTTGTATTACACTGTAAAAAAAAAATTGGAATAAATATTTTGATAACTATCGAAAAAATACTCGCGCCTTCTTTCTTATGGAACAGACCAGAATAAAGTTGCTGGAGCGCGAAAAATTAGATTTTTGGTGGATTTTATTCAATTTGTGGTGGTCTGGATAATGTGTTTTGGTATGAATTCCCTGGAAATGCTAAATCCAGCATTTTTTGTAGGTGGCGAAGTGGTCATTCACAATGGTGGATATTCTTTTCAACTTTGGCAAAATGTACTTTGAACATGTCAACCGGCCTTCAACCACAACTTTGTTTCGTTGTCAAGAAAAAAATGATATCACAACACAGTGTAAGTATGTAGTTGATATTGCTATATTGAGCAATCGAGATAACAAAAATGCACTCTTGGTTGAAAACCACACATCGCAGTATCATAAGATAGCGAAGAAGCGAGGTTTTTCAGGTGAAACATGTAGTTACGCGAAAAACATCCACCATGCACCCACCCATTACTTTCAAACAAATATGATAGAAAAAAACCCTCGTCGAGAAATATAAATAGATAAAATAAAGGAATAATGTATAAAGAAATTGAATTTAGATTAAATATTTTGGTCATGATCATCTTGACAACAAAGTGAGTAAAAGCATTTGTCGAAAAATATTGATCGATTACGCAAGAAGGTGAGTTGCAATATAATTATATGACATTGCGGCTGCTTATCCTTCTGCAAATAATTTAATTTCTAATCAGACCATGGAAGTGAAAGGAAACGAGTGATAAAATATACGACATATAATATATTTGCTTATCGAGTTGGGGGAACCACTGCTAGTCCAAGTTTGGCCCCTTGGTTTCGTTCACACGATGGATCATACTCATCAAGTGCTGCCTGGATCCAGCGGGGTAGCAGCACGATCAAGTGTACTAGCATTCTGATCACCGTGATTGGAATAAACCTATACCCCTATTTCAGGGGGCAACCGGTAGCTCAGTGCGTAGAGGCATCAGTCTCAAGTCTGACTTGCGTTTCAGGTTCGAATCCCGTACACGACGACGTTCGTGGTTATGGATGTTTGTATTGTCTACCTCCTGTGGTGTGTGGTGACAATAAGCCACAACCTTTCCCGACTTATCGCAGATATGCGGCTAAATGAGAAGGAGGTATATATCGCCCGAAACGTCAACTAAGTCACATGCGAGTAGTTGGGGCGTTTGTCTCGGGGTAAACAAAATCCATCATACGAGGGTCGCCTCAGCAGTAATGACCATTTAGGAAACCTGGACATCAATCACAATATAAAAGGCAGACAAAACTGGCAAATCGTTGGGCAACATGTATACTCCTAAAATACAATGTTCACACATAAAGTAAAATTTTCATGGAAAAAATCGATTTCAATATTTTTCTATGGACTTTTCGGACCGCCCTCGTAGGTTCAAGTAAAGACGCTACGGGTTAAGCTTAAGAAATAGCATGACATACGTAGGTATACCATGTGCATCATACTCTTGAACGTTCACCTTTACGAATCCACTTTGTCACTGATATTTGACACTTGAGTGTGCATTCTCACTATTTTTTAATCCAATTAAACAAAATATTGTACATACAAGTTGGGAATGTACATATTTCTATCTTTTTTTAAACATAAAATGCCTGTTTGACTATTTCGAAGGCGATCAATATTTTCCAATAAAACGTCATGTCCTTCACCCACTTGGGTTAAAAAAAGAGAATTCTGAATGCAATTTTTCGTTGGCTAAAAATTATGAAGAATGAAATAGCAAAGTAAATAATTACAAAAGAAAAGCGAATGTACGGTTTCCCCGAAATTCAAATATAGTGCCAACATGGACATTAAAATGATCTGGTCCTAGCGCGACTGTGTGGGGTTACAAGCCCAACTATATTTTTGGAAGTTCTAGGAGTTAGAGCTTCTGCTTACGGGCGCCTCGACGTCGACTCGGATTCTGGTCGAGATCGGAGTGTTCTCGTTATTTAATTTTAAACTGGTCGGATCGACCACGATGCGACTGCGATTCAGACTCTCCACGATATATATATGTAATATACTTGGACAAAGGCGGTTGTGAGAGTGACTTTTCAACCGCCACTTTGGTCCAAGCGGTTTGGCTTCATACTAATATGGACACTGGATTGTCTCGGCTTACTTGCCCTACGACCAAGTTGGAATCTTCCCTTCAAGTAACCTTAGGGAAGCCATCGCAGTGGCTAGCAAAACTAACACCAGATTCATTCTTGGCTGCGACGCTAATGCCCATCATGACGTCTGGGGCAGTTCCAACACTAACGAGAGAGGCGAAGCGCTTCTCGAGTACTTTATGGGTACGAACCTACTGTTCTCAATACTTTTGTAAATGTTTACAGTCATTTTTGCATTATTGTTAAATTATTTAGTTTGCGTGTTTGCTGAAGATGAGCAGCAAGTCTGCTCGAAATGCATACTTACAGCACGGTGACTAGCTCTGCTGGAACCCCACTTTCTGGTCATCCGACAGCATGTGATGTTGCGTCCATTCTGTCGAAAGAAAAGATTCTGTGGGCGATCGACAGCTTCGAACCGTTTAAATCCGCCGGACCCGATGGCATTATTCCTGCGGACTTACAGTACTCATTGGATATTGTTTATCCTTGGGTGGAGATCATCCTAACCGCATGTCTCAAAATGGGATATGTTCCGCGTATCTGGACGAAAGTTCTAGTTGTATTCATCCCGAAAGCTGGGCGCAGCTCACACGCGCGAGCTAACGACCTTCGTCCTATCAGCCTTTCTTCGACCTTGCTGAAATTATTGGAGCGGCTAATCGATACCCATCTTCGAAATACTATTCCGCCTCTGTTACTATCTTCATCGCAACATGCCTACTGGAAAGGTAGATCAGTGGACACTGCTCTGCACTCTCTAGTTAGTTGTATTGAGAAATCCCTTGAATACAAGGAATACACTATGGTTGCGTTTTTAGACATCGAGGGAGCGTTTAATAATATTAAACCTAGTGCGATCATCGAAGCGCTCTTAAAAATGCAGGTTGAGGAATCGCTCTGCAAACTCATCAGTCTCCTGTTAACATCTAGGATTATTAGTACCACTATGGGTACTTCATCCGTCAGTAGATATGTATGCCGGGGTACCCCACAAGGGGGCATATTGTCCCCTCTTCTCTGGAACCTGGCGGTCAATGGACTGCTTTTGAGATTGGAAGAGCTTGGTTTCAGGGTGACGGCTTACGCTGACGATGTTGCCATTGCTGTTTCCGGAAGATTCCCGGGAGTCCTTAGTGAGTTGATGCACAGTGCTCTATGCATACTCACCGAATGGGCAGGCCACTGTGGCCTTGGTGTCAACCCTCACAAGACCGAACTTGTGCTCTTTACTAGAAGACAGGAGCTGCCTCCTGTTGAGCCTCCATCATTGGATGGCAAGCAACTGGTCTTCAGTGATAGAGCGAAGTTCCTGGGCCTTATCTTTGATAGGAAATTGACGTGGAAGCCCAACATCCTTGAGCGGGTGAATAAAGCCACTACTGCGCTCTATTCGTGCAGGAGGGCGGTTGGTAAGAACTGGGGCCTGCCACCGAAGGTGGTTTACTGGCTATACACAGCGGTTGTGCGGCCAATTCTACTTCACGGCATTTGTGTTTGGTGGGCAGCACTAAGAGTGGCGTCCTATTGTCGCCTGTTAAGTAAAGTGCAAAGACTAGCAGCGATTGCCACGACGGGGGCCTTTAGAACAACTCCGTCAGCCAGCTTGGACACGCTGCTACACTTGCTCCCGCTTGACATATTTGGCGAACAGCTAGCGGGGAATACGGCCCTGCGTCTTCGAGAAACAGGCCAATGGCGTACTTCGAGCACTGACCACGCGGCTATCCTGTGCAACCTGGATCTCCCTCCGGAGACTGATTACACGTCTCCTAAACACGTTTTCGGTAGGAACTATACCAGCCTGATTCCGTCAAGAAGCCTATGGGCTGATAATGTACCCCTTACCTCCAACTCCTTGACTATCTACACGGATGGCTCTAATACCGAGAATGGTGTTGGGATTGGTATACACTCGGAGGTACTGGGAATTAGCTTATCCTACCGCCTTCCCGACTTTTGTAGTGTCCTGCAGGCCGAGGTTTCGGCGATCTCGGAAGCACTGACCTGGTTGAGGAATCATGTCGTGACTGCAAGAGACATTACTATCTATACGGACAGTCAGGCTGCGATTCGCTCACTTGACTCTGTTCTCACCACATCGAAAACTATTCTGGAGTGCCGCTCGGCCCTCATGGAGATGAGTTACTTTTTCAACATTACCCTCTGCTGGATACCGAGTCACAGTGGCTTTGCGGGCAACTGAAGGGCGGACGATCTTGCGCACGAGGGGGCCACCGGTGTCGTCGATGGACACCGCAATGACATTAGAATGCCAATTGCATCATGCAAAGTGGCAATTAAATCTGTGGCAGTGGATAGGGCAAATACCAGATGGCTCAATAGTCGTACTTGCCAAACGACGAGAATGATTTGGCAGAAATTCGACCTTAGCCGATCTGCCTCTTTGCTGGCACTGAATAGAAAGCACATTGGTAGAGTGGTGGGGGCTATCACAGGGCACTGCCCCATTGGTGAGCTCGCATGGAGGCTCCGTCTTCCTCATCATGACTACTGCAGGAGTTGTGAGGATGTGGATGAGGAGGAGAGTGTCTTGCACCTTCTATGCCGCTGTCCGGCACTGGCCATCAGGAGGAAGAAATTCCTGGGCTCCTGGTTCTACTTTGATATGGAGGACCTCAAGGATATTAGTGTGATACAGCTCAATCGCTACATTGCCAGCACAGGCTGGTTCGGAACCTTGGTTTCTTAGAGAGGTGTTTTTGTTACTGGTGGTATCACAATGGACCCATGAGAGGTCTAAGTGTGCTGTGTTGTTTCATGGCAGCCCCTTAACCTAACCTAACCTAATATCGACGCCGCTTCGAAAAACGCGGTTGTCAAAGTGAATTTTTGTCCGGTCGGCTTTGCTTGGTACTAATTATCGTCGGCAAGTCACGATCCCACTGGAGAATGAAGCCCAAAATTCCAAATTGAATCATTCGCGCGTGTCAACTTGAACTGTGAGAATCACATTCAATCGGATGAATCGCGAAATATGTATACAACTGAATGGAATTATATTCAGCTGTAAATTGACAAAATTCACCCTCGAACCTGGCTTTCCTCTTGGCGCCCTTTTGGAGTCGGCGCACTAGATAACCGCCTGCTTCACCTTAGCCTGTGACCTGCCCTGTGTGTGCATGATAGCTATTGATAGCTAAGCTCATGAGCACGAGCTAAAATAGCCGACTACTACTACTGTTAGTTATGGAACGACGAGAGTCGACTATAATAGCTGACTATTGAACTTTATGTACGGCACTGATAGCTGACTATAATTAACTATACCTGCCTTAAGGAACGCACTCCAAGACTAGATAATATGCTAACGAAACGTCAACTAAGCTACCGAAACGTCTACTAAGTCACATGGGAGTAGTTGCCGCGCTGTAGTTAGGTTTGAGGTTAGGGCAAATAGTAGACAGTCTAGATACACGATTTAGGCCCGTTTTCTCAAGATTCTGTTAAACTGCTTGTTAACTAACAGGGACATGAGCTTATCCAAGCTATAATCGGAGGATAGGGGACGATTAGCATCCGGAGACCGGTTCCCTTTGAGCCGATAATCCCTCGGTCAATAAGTCGCTGATCAAGTGAAAGCTGATTTATTTCAGTTTACAGCAGATCGCTTGGAAATTAATTGGAGTTGAGCAGCGGCTGAATTTCTTGCCCCATATACGTGGGCAATAACAATCAATTGAGCAGTAAGTAATTCTGATAAGAAAAAAAAACTGACATTACTTCATTCAATGGTGCCAGAGTAAGATGATAACTACCTTAGGAATTTCGTGTCGCCCAAAAATGCCATTGTATGTACTCGTATGTGGCTCGCAACTTAAGTTCGAACTACACCCAAGTATCGATCGTAACGTACATATACTCAACCTGATGGCTTCAAGAGATATTCCTGCATGACATGAAGTGCACATGCTTAAGAAGATCAGAAACAAGTATGTACGGATACGCAGGTGAGTCTTATTTCTCGTAAGAGGTTCACTTCATACTTCATATGAACAATGTTGTGCCCAAATGAGAAGAGGTAAAACTGCCATACCATCTCATACCACACCACAATCCCCATCCATAACTAACCTGCCGAATGGAAAGAATGTGCGGCAATAACTGCAAATTGGTATAATCTCTCTATGCTTGCCAAGACCGTATCTGTACGTACTGTATCTTAACGTCACCTGTAATTTTTAATGTTTTCTTTTCATTTCTTACGTTCGTAAGGCTCGAACAAAAAAAAAAGATGTAGTTTACGGCACTCTTGAATTCATGTTGCGATCAAAATGTTTTAAAGAGCTCTTGGATGTACATACATATGTATGTATCTTAAAGTTAAAGATCATGTCCAGGTTGAGGTATTCCACTGAGTACTACAGTTTCGCCTTCTTCTGATCAATATGGTTCTGGTGGCTTTTTTTTCTTCGTTTGGTTTATACGAAAGATTTTCTCCAAAAAATATCTTATCTTCTAGATGCAGATATGAAGCGTATAATCAGGCATGATTTTTGTATCTTGCCGACTAAATTGGTAAGAACAATGGAACGTTCTTTGTTCTTTAGAGTAATTGGCCGAATGCAATATGTGAAGAACAATTTAACGGATTCGAAATCATTGGTGAATTATTCAGAACGGTTTATTCATAATGTTCGTGAAGAGAGTTAAATGAACGATAGAGGAAGTTGTGCATTCCACTCCCATTTAAAATTCTACAATTATCAGATTTAAATCGTTGAGAGTTTGAAGCTGAATAATTTTAGATTCTCAAACAAAGAATCCACTCAGTGAATTTTTTTTTAATTGAAGCTGACCTAAGGAATAGAAAAGTATCCAGTTTTAAGTCAAATTCTAAAATTCTGAACGAGTGTCGTTCGCATGGGTACCACTGTTAGGCTACCCGCATATTGGATTGCGTTTAAAGTTTTCCTGCCCCTTTAGAAGCATACCTGCAAGAAGTCGCATTTTTCCAACGATCCTCAAAACTTTGTTAAATAACCGCTTCTAAATCTGCACCTCAGACGTGAAAGAGCCAATGTCCAAAATCGCCGATTTTGAGTTAGACCTACTATGTATTAGTATTGCAGGAAAAGTAGTACTTGGCGGTAGAGTCCATTCAAAGAACTCCAACGAGGATGACGACGATTTGCGTTGACAGTAGGGCGGCCATTCTGGTTCTAGCATCATACAGATGCTCTTCGAGAACTGTAAACGTATGCAGAGAGGCTGTCGACAGAAAGGCTCCTATAATGATTATGTGGGTGCCCGGCCACAGTGGTGTCGCAGGCAATGATGGAGCCATATGGACTAAACTACAATCTGACTGGACAAACAGAATGGATTGTAGGGTAGCCAGGACCTTATGACCACCACTTGATCTGAGCAAGAGTGGAATGTTGCTCAAACTCAAAAGAAATAGGCTGAGAGCGACGGTAGGTCTACTCACAGGACACTGCCTTACCGCATCTCATACGAGAAGATTGGGACTGACCTTCTGCAATTTTTGCAGAAGATGACAGGTGGAAGAGGACACCATCGAACATACTTTGTGTGAGTGTCCAACTCTAAATTGGAAACGCCTCAACATCTTAGGTTTTACAGCTTTCAAGAGCTAGCAAAGGTGGTAAGTGTCGTCTCGTTGAATCAGCTGATTCAATTTAGCGAAGTGGTCACCTGGCAGCTCTAATCAACCAACGGAAGATGACAAATAGGTCCAATCGGAGACTTGATGCGAGCTGCTCGAGTGGCAACCCACTCACCTAACTTAAACTTAACCTAATTGTTGTACTTTATGACATAATTTTTTTTGACATGTATATGTCTTTTGGCTGGGGGTCTGAATAAATTTTGCGTAACGTAACGCATAACGTAACATAACGATCGTCACGCTCTTGAAGCCAAACTTTCTGAATGAGGGTGATGAGACTAATGCAATGGAGTATTGTTGAAAATATTTTGAGTCCTATGGTCAGGACGTAAGGACATTCTTGGATATGAAGCAAAATCTGAGCGATACGGGAATCATTTGAATCGGGGTGATGAGGAGAATGCACAGGAGTACTTTGGAAGGCATGATGAGTCCTTTGGTCAGGACTAGAGGAAATTGAAAATAGGTTACCTTATGCGGGAAATCGAAAGATCCAGTTGCGGTGATGATATATAAAGAAAACTAGAGTGTTGTTAAAGGCGGTTTAAACTCTTTGGTGTTGACATAAGCACATTCTTAGACATGAAGTGAGACCTAGGAAATACGGGTGTCGTCTGAACCGGGGTGATGGAGCCAATACACTGGAGTGTTGCTGAAGGCGTTTCTACCCCTTCGAGGTTGACATAAGCACATTCTTGAACGTGCAGTGAAACATCGGAAATACGGGTGTCGTTTGAATTGGGATGATGGGCAAATGCACCGGAGTGTTGGTAAATGCATTTCTCACTCTTTGGTGTTGATATCAGAGCGATATCGACGAGGTAATATATTGAAGCGATGTGAAGGCAATAATAAGGCGAAATTTAATTAATTTTATCGCAAGGTTGACGCACCGCTGACGCAACATTGACTAATAAACAAATTTTGAGTTATTGAACAATTTTGAAATGTTAATTTCGCGATTCCTATAGCAATTTAAAATATGGACATTGACCTGCTGAGGTGCAGAAATATAAAAAGAAACAAATTCAATAGTCAAAAATTAGAAAGATATAAAACTTGTACATTTTGATCCATAAAAATGAAACAATTAAACACATTCTAAGTCAGGAAACGGATATATCTGCAAAATGAAGAAAAAAGTTTCGGCAGTACAATAAATGCCGGGATTTTTTTTTTCCTAAAAATCGTACACGAACCAAAAAGCCCATACAAAAAAATCATGTTCTTTATTATTCCTCTATCTTTGGTTTTATGATGCTTCGTCAATTTCAATTTTTGTTGAAGTTGTTTCTATCAGTACTTAAGTTTTTTTTTACTTTTTTTTTTTATTATTGTGTTACATTTCTTCTACTGTGATATAACTGGCGTACACGAGGTCGTTTGAAAACTCTGTTTGGGGTCATTGTATCGATACGTTGTTTCACACGCCGTCGTTTGCAACAAAAACAAACGTACAACGACCTATGCTCGCCTGCAACATGTTACACGCAGAAATAAGTGGTCACAGATTTGAAAGAAAATTATAACTTTCACCGAAAAAGAAAGATACGGATACGTGACTCGCCGCGTACTCTTGTACGTGTGTTAACACACAGTGTTTTTTTTTTGACGGTTATTGAATATGACTGGTGATAAATTTTATAGTGGAGTGTTGATGGGTCGCAATGGGATGGAGCAAGTGCCGGAACTGTCGAAGATATGCTACCCACATTTTAGTAAAAATTGATATTTTTATCACACAAAAGTACATACATATTTGTAAAAAAGAACTTTGTCAAATTTGACAAAAAATTATTGTTTGGGGGAAAGTACACACTTACACAGACTGTCTTTTGTCTTGCGTGAACAAATCGATGGGTGGCGGGTGAAAATTAAAACACAACAGATATTCGTTGTCTGACAATTGCCGAATACACCCTCATCTCAATCTGGCGAGCCACACAAACACCTCACCCACAAGCAACATTTATTCAATTAACCAATTTTCTCATATTTATTAGCATTTAGTAGTTTTCTCATACAGTGTGTAATGCTCTTAATTCCCCACTCAGAATTAACAGCACAACTAGCTCAAATGTAATGGGTGCTAATCCCAGCATTGTTGAAGCCGAGATCCATGCCACTGAGATATGTGCTAAGGTGGTTCTAAACAGGCAACTCCGCTCACATTGCTATATACTCAGATAGCCAAGCGACCGTAAAGGCTCTTCTTCGCATGGGCTCTCTTCGAAGCTGGTGAAAGACTGTCATGAACTTCTTCAAAAAACCAAGTCTTCTTATGTTAGGTGCCATACCACGAGGGGAAACGAAATTGCAGATGAACTTGCAAGGAAGGGTTCTTCCTCCACTTTTCTTGGACCGGAACCCTAGTGTGGCCTGAGTTTACTTCAGTCAAAAATATAATTAGCAAATGGTCTGAGGGGATAAGGCAGCAATACTGGGATAACCTTACAGGGCTGCGTCAATGGAAGGAGCTAATAACGCCCTTCAAATACAGAAGCATTACTCGTATAAATAAAGCCGATCTTAGGCTTCTTGTGGGCTACTTACCACCACTGGGTGAGATCTCTAAATAAGCCTGTCTAGCGAGACTGAATGTCGTCGTTGCATGGAGGACGATGAAACTACCATGCATATCTTGTGCGAGTGCCCGGCAATCACGCGGGGCAGGATCAAATTTTTGGGACAGGTGAGCTCTGCAGTTATCAGGAAATCTTCCGCAAAAACTCTCGCAAAAGACGTAATGTACTTCGAAAAGATGGTGGAGGGTCTTTGAAAATAATATGGGCTATGGCGAACAGACCTCTCTATGATCGCATTACCCACCGGGTAGGTAAAGAGGGCACCATGAAATAAGCCATTTGGAAATAAGGCATTAAGAGATAATTTCGGTTGAGAGCGAAAATATCTATGCATGGATTCTTTCGGTTCCACACTCAATGCTTAATTTCGTTTAGAAACGAAAGTAAGTATATGGCTATTTTCGCTTACGTGCGCATACTTTATTTCGATTTGAAACCGATGTTATCCATGCAGGGATTATTTCGTTAATTTTCCGATGAATACTTTCGGTTCCAAACGAAAGTATCCATATGGATTATTTCGTATGAACTGGGATATAGGCGATATGGGTATCATATGAATCTGGGTGATGAGGCGGATGCTGTGGAGTACTAATGAGGACGTCTCGAGTCCTCTGGTCTTTTATAGTGTAATAGCCGCCTAAGTTCATAAAACAGCGGAATCGCAACATGCTGTGGCAACAGTATCGAAGTAGTATTGCAACACGTTGTTATAGAGGGCAAATTAACTCTTGTGAACTCACATACAAAATTCCAGTTCATCGCGGAGAATGTCCTTTTCTCCTGACCAGAGGACTCGAGACGTCCTCATTAGTACTCCACAGCATCCGCCTCATCACCCCGATTCATATGACACCCATATCGCCTATATCCCAGTTCATCGCGAATAATGTCCTTTTCTCCTGACCAGAGGACTCGAGACGTCCTCATTAGTACTCCATAGCATCCGCCTCATCACCCCGATTCATATGACACCCATATCGCCTATATCCCAGTTTACTGCAAAGATTGTCCTTTTCGTGATAATTCATTGATCAATAGTAAGCCATTATGCTCCACAACCATCCTTATCACAACGATCCCATACAAAAAATTGCATTCGCGCCGTCCCTACTTATGTGAAAGATGCATATATTATTTCGCTTTCTGCCGCATATTTTATGTCGGCTTGAAACAGAAAATGTCTATGCATGGTTCCACACTCAATGCCTAATTTCGTTTAGAAACGAAAGTAAGTATATGGCTATTCTCGCTTTCGTTCGCATACTTTACTTCGATTTGAAATCGAAATTATCCATGCAGGGATTATTTCGTTAATTTTCCGATAAATACTTTCGGTTCTAAACGAAACTATCCATATGGATTATTTCGTATGCCTTATTTCGCTATGGCTTATTTCGGTGCCCCGGTAAAGAGGCGCCAATTTATAAATAATAATAATTAATCCCATCATATCTTGAAAGTTAATTTTTTCTCACATATTACCTCAACGAGCTTCGCTATACCACGAGCTACGAAACAGACTGTGTGCGGGCATGATATCCTTTTCAGTACTAGGATTTTTCAAGGGACTCAGGTTGTCACGCTATCACCCTATCCAATGTTTACAACTTTTTTCTGTAGATTGTATATTGTGTGTCACGCTCAATGGCAAAGATGCTAGCCATTGAGCATGACACTACACGAGATTTAGCAAAATGTCTTTTAGTGTGCGTATGGGATTAATCCGTCATTGAACAGTCAGACAGGATACAGCCCTCTCCACGGAAGCTAGTTTTGAATGCATCATCGTTCAACTCGGAACTTCCACAGGAAACATGAGTCTTTAAATCGCTATGAAAATAATATTTCAACATTATCACTTCATAAAATATTTAACTAAATATGGAGTTAAGGTGTAATAGATAAATATGTACATTGCTACGTAGATCATCATATAATCGTATCGGAACTATGAGTAAAGTTCATGGCATGAGTAATCTGAAAAGGCAAACAATTTTTGGAATTCACACGTCATACGCCATAAACTGATCAATTATCTGTATCAAAAGATTGTTTCTTGTTTTTGTTTTAACGGAATTTAATCAAAATATGTACAATGATAGATAGCTGATAGCTTTTTTCTATTTTTAGGTTGTTGTGTGATGTGACAGACTGCTTAGTACACTCATCCCTCTTTATACGGCCCCTCTTTATAAGTTGTTTCGCTATAACGGCCTTTTTAAATTGCGACGCAGCTTCGATTTACGGCACACATGATTCGATATACGGCCAAAATATTTGGGGTTCCCCATTTTATGTACAATGCAAAAAAGGGAAAAACACAAAACTATTGTGCTGCCGCGGACGCAGTCTCTTCGTTAATTGCATATTGGTAGTGAGTGAACACGCTTGGATTCAATGTTTACTGCTGCAGTTTTCGCATAATATATTGTATGTTTAATATAAATTGGTATGTGTTGAGTTAATTAAATGTATAAGTGTTTTATTGAAACGTGGTGCTCCTTTCTATTAGGTGAAAATGGCTAATAAACGGGCTTCAACATTGGGAATCGACAAGAATGTGAAGAGAAGACGGAAAGCTGTCACATTAGAAACTAAGCTGGATGTTTTGCGGCGTGTAGAAGCTGGTGAGAAACTTTCTAGAATTTCTTTGGCGTTGGGATTATCCAAGTCGACTGTTCAAACTATACGGGGCAATAAGGAAAAAATCAAGGCATATTCTCAGTCAGTTAAACCTTCTTGTAGTTCGAGACTGACTCGTGAAAGGAGCAACATTATGGAGCAGATGGAAAAATTATTAGACTTATGGATTGAGGACAACAACCAAAGAAATATCCCTATGAGTCAGATGATTATCCAGGAAAAGGCTAGAAGTGTTTTTGAAGCCTTAAAGAGAGAGTGCTCTGATGAATCTTCCAAAAATTTAACTTTTCTGGCAAGCAATGGGTGTTTTGATAAATTTAAAAAGCGAGTTAATTTGCACAACTTGAAATTAAAAGGTGAATCAGCTAGCGCCGATGTCATTGCAGCTAAAGAGTATCCAGCAATTTTGAAAGAAATAATTCAGAGAGGAGGATATTGTCCCGAACAAGTTTTTAATGTCGACGAGACTGGATTGTATTGGAAGCGAATGCCGGAAAGAACATTTATTTCAAAAGATGAAAAATGTGCACCTGGTTATAAAGTTTCCAAAGAAAGATTAACTTTGCTGGTAACGCTGCGGGCGATTTTAAACTAAAGCCATTGTTGGTGTATATGTCTGAAAATCCGAGGGCTTTTAAAGGGCTAGATAAGACAAAGCTGCCAGTTATTTGGAAGTCTAACAAAAAGGCTTGGATGACTAAAAACCTTTTTGAGGATTGGTTCAAAAATTATTTTTTTCCAGAAGTAAAATCATATCTAAAAGCGAAAAATCTGATCAACAAAATTTTGCTTCTATTGGATAATGCTCCAGGACATCCACCTAACCTATCTGACCTTTGTGAGGATTTAGAAGTTGAGTACCTACCGAAAAATACTATCGCGCTTATCCAGCCCATGGATCAGTGTGTTATTGCAAATTTCAAAGCGTATTATTTGCGGAGAACCTTCCAGCAAGTGATAAATAAAAGTGATGGCAAATCTTCAATGAGGGAGGTTTGGAAAAACTATGACATCAACTGTGCCATAAAAAATATTAGCGAGTCTTGGAAGGAGGTACAAGCAGCAACAATGAATAAGGTTTGGAAACCAATATGGCCCGAGTACGTCTTCACGTCTGAGATGGAAACTGATTCCGTGCTCGAGATTTGTCAAACCATTATAAGTGTAGCAACGGATAATGGGTTTGAACATTTGGACGAAAGCGATGTGCTTAGTTTGATGAATTCGGAAAGCAGCCCCTTAACAAATGAAGAACTGCTGCAGTTGGAATCAGCCCAAGCAAATTCCGATATAGAGGAGCCACCTACGCAGAAGAAATTATCGTAAAAGGATTTAAATGAAGCTCTTAATCTCTTCGAGCAGGGAATACAAATTCTTATTCAATCCGACCCCGATGAAGAATGCAGCGCTAGAGTTGCACGAGGTGTAGACGAGTCGATTTTTTCCTACACCCAACTACAAGAGGAAGCTAAAAGGCATGCTAAACAACAGACTTTGGAAAAGTTTTTCAAGGCAGGTCCATCCATCCCAGAGTTAACTTAAGATTTCTCTTCATATAAAATTAAAGTATTTGTGATATGAGTTGACATGAATTATTTACTATTATTTTTGTTATAAAGAATATTATTTTTTATATATTTTATGAATTTCAAACTTTATTTGTTCAATAAATCGATGTTTTGTTATTAATATGGATTTGTATGAAAATTATCTATGTACTCGTTATATGTTATTTCGCTTTACGGCCAAAATTTTCGGAACCGATCTAGGCCGTATAAGGAGGTATGAGTGTACTTTGAGGTAAGTATAGGACAAGACTAGTAAAGTAGAGTGTTGTAGAGACAATAAGAAGTAATATTTGAGTCGCTGAGATGGCAATGGCTGCGTTCCTGCGAACGAATCAGGTTTTGATATTTCTCGAATTCTCTTCCACATTCTTTCCCCTCCGGCAAAATTTGTACGGACAACTGTCATGAAAATGTTCCCCTCCGGATCTGAAAAGTATTCTGATCCGGAGGGGAATATTTTCAGATCCGAAAATTGACAGTTTTCTGTACAAATTTTACCGGAGGGGGAATCATATGGAGGAGAATTCGAGAAATGTCAAATCGGGATTCGTTCACAGGAACGCAGCCAATGCGATTAAATTCAAATAGATCTCACATACGAAGGGGCTAACAAAAGTTCACGTAGTTGGTCATTTTCCATTAGTATTTCACAAAATATCAAAACAGTAGTCGATACTCGGTAGCTTTAGCTTATGGTGTCAATATATTTCATTCCGATTTTAAAAGTTCTTCTTAAAAGTGGAAACGAGAAAACGTAAAATTGGAGAAGGAAGGTCGATAGAGCCACCGCTGCGAACATGGAAAGAAATTCGATTTATCCATTCTCTATGGATTTCGACGACATTTGTAGCCAATACAAATATTCGACGAATGAATAAAAGATTAGAAAATCTGTTCCTTATACTGCGAGTGTATTTTTTATTATAGCAAACAATTGTTTCGGCAGCCACGTGCTGCCTTCTTCAGTGCTAAGTCTAATTTTATTCTCATTTTCATCAATGAATCTATACAAAATAATTAATTGGCAGAATTATTCTGTTCCCATTAGATTGGCGATAAATCTATTGGCATACTTATTGTTATCTATTGCTCAATCTGCATATGTCGCAATCATTATAATTGAACTATGTCTAGTAAGTACAACGAACTGAAGCATTGGATAATAATTTGTCAAGGGCAATTGATTATCATTATTATATGTACCCGTATAGTGTCTAACAAAAGTACGAAAAAAAATTTAGCAAGTGAAGATAAAAGACTTCATATTTATGTACATGATACTTCCTTTTATGATATGAAAATAACTAAAAATATTACACAAATGTAAAATAGAAAAACAATATATATATTATCATAATGGAATGTTGAATCTTTATTTATTATTGTCCAGAGGAAGACTTTTTTGTAATGTAATTTCAATTGTCAACATTGTAGGGGGAACCACGCTATTCGTTTGAATCGTATTAAAAACCACACTTCAACTACAAACCATCCGAAAAAACATAAAAATATTTTCGACTTCTTTATATTGTATTGAGTAACAACATGAGTCTAGAGCAAGGTTCCTCAAGCTTGTATCATATTTAATCTAAAAAGAAAAATCTTTCTGAAAACCATCAAAACGAATATTTATTTATTTAAAAAATATGGTTAAATCATTAAATGATATCATTTAATGATGTTCTTAATCAATGAATCATTGAAACAGACGGTTTAATAGACTTTCTGACGGGTTTGGAATATATTGTAGTATACTGCATAGTCGTTATAGTATACGCCGCACTTGAATGAATGCAAGATACACTCTGACTGATTGCGAAGTAAAAATAAATAATGCGTTCCATTTCGATCTGTACTATATACGAGTATAGTATTGTATTTTTACGAGATTTTTTATTATCGTCATCATGAAATGGCTCGTATGATTGTCATGTGAACTTATCAATTTATGTACAATATTATCTCTAGGGATTTATTAGCTTTGCCCTTTTAACCTTCACCAGATATTCTATAAAAAGAAATTGGGAACAGAATTGATTCAGTCTTGATTTGCTGCGAATTTAAGAAAACAATATAATCGGTTGAAGTTTCATGGGGGTAGAGTAAAGGATAATTTAGCTTTCTTTTTTTTAGCTTATTTAATAATTTTAATATTAAACATTGTTTGAAGACAGAGCGAAGGGATACAAACGAAAGAGGTTCACAAGCACTGAGACCAGAAGGTCTATTGTGCTAAGGCCCGAAATATAAGGTCAGGTCTAAGCCTGCCGATCAAACTTGATCGCACGGATAAAGTGACTTAGAAGCTTAAGCGGGGAAGAGGCTATACGATTGGGGTCGGGGAACGTTTTCCCGAGACTATCTTTTTGATGACATGCTAACGCCTTACAATCGTAGAAAATCAGAACCGACGTTTAGTCCTCACCACCACAGAATCAGCAGCTTCTTTCCTCCACTCGTTTTCAGATGACCTCTTAGACACGAATGTCTGGTGAGAAGACCACATATGGTTCTAACTTTGTTACAATTTAGAGGAAGCAATTCAGAGAATCTGCTACTTGAGTAGCCTGAAATGAACAACTTGGCCTGCCTCAGACCCAGGAGATGGCTGCGGCTTCAGTACTGCTCCAGTACCTGCATTGTTTATTTTTTTAGCGCAGTGCATAGTGCATAGAAGGGAGCGGCCGAGGCCATCCTGTCCAAATCGTCGGCTTCCTCATTCCCAACTATGCCAACGTGTCCAGCATTTCAGTAAATGTGTACCTCATTAACCCTTTCGCGGACAGAGCGGCATATGCCGACAAAATCGCGGCCATGTGTAGGGACACGACGGCATATGCCGTCCAGCCATGTCTCGTCTCCTGGGACAGTCAGGCATATGCTGTCAAGTTTTCCATAAAGTTTAGGCATATTTCAGTATTTAGTGTCCCATCAGAAATTTGTTTTCCATTTAAAAAAAAAAATTTCTTAACATTGAATTTCTGTGGAAATTAACGGCATCTAAAACGGCACGTCGGCATTTGCCGACAGTAAATACATTGCTAGCGCATTGATTGTGAATTCGGTGTCCCACGAATAGGACACTTGTTATTATTGGCATTGCATTTAAGTTCGAAAAGGTAGTTTTGTTTTATTTATTTTAATTTTTTGTAGTTTGATTTTTATTTCGATAATAATAGTAGGAAACTATGGATACTTACGAGAAACTGCAAGCTCGTATAAGAGAGATGCTAGCCGAGGCTGATGAGAAGGACATGTCAGATGCATCGGATACCGATATCAGTGATGATGTGGATTTTGACGATGAAGATGATTCCAATTATAGCCCAGATAGTGGCAGTGATGCTGACGGAAGTGATGACGAAGAAGAAGGAAGTCAACCACAGACATTTCAAAGAGCACCAAATTCAGCCACACCAGATGCAGAACGAAATACAGAAAGGACATGGGTGAGTGATACAATACCGATACCCGATTTTAACTTCGATTCAATCAACTGCGGAATAAGTAACCAAATCGCCGCTGATTCATCGCCGTTGGATATTTGGCATTTATTTTTCGACGACCAAATTTTGGACTTATTAATAATTTCATCTAATCAATATGGGAAACAATTTAATGAGTCCAAAGGATCTAAAACGCGACATTGCAGGTTCGCATCTTTCAAAGAAATAGACAAAGAGGAAATGAGAAAATTTCTAGGTCTATGCATGTTGCAAGGGCAGACTAAGGTTGCATCTGTAAGGAAACTTTTTTCAAATGACCCGCTGAACTATCATTCTATATTTTCCTACGTGATGTCTGGTCGCCGATTCGAGCAGATTCTGAGAAGTTTCAACTGCGCTTCCGCTTCTGATGATAGCAGCAAGCTCAAAAAGATTCGCCCCATCATGCAGTTACTCATCTCAAATTTCCAGGCCGCTTACAAACCACCGCAGAACCTTTCGCTGGACGAATCGTTGCTGCTTTTCAAAGGTCGGCTTTCATTTCGGCAATATATCAAAAGTAAAAGAGCAAGGTTTGGAATAAAGTTATATGAGCTGTGTTCTAGTGAGGGCTATGTCCTAAATTTTGAAATATTTTATATCAGGGTAAATCTGCAATCTCATCAAAAGTGGACGACATAGTTTTGCGACTACTTCAACCATATCTAAATAAAGGACACCATGTGTTTATGGATAATTTCTATAACAGCGTTGGCCTCTCTGAATCTCTTCTTACTCTAAAAACACACTCTACTGGAACTTTACGTGCAAATCGAAAACAAAATCCCAAGGAAATGATAAACCGAAAACTATCAAAAGGACAACATGTGTGGCAGCCAAAACGGGACATATACGTCTCCAAGTGGAAGGACAATCGCGAGGTCACAGCGATTACAACATTTGTTCATCCCAAGATGATAAACGTTCAAAATCGATTTGGTAAAGAGAAAAATAAGCCTGCAGAAGTGGCGCTGTATAATGACAATATGGCAGGAATAGATAGAGTCGATCAAATGGTATCATACTACTCCTCGCCCAGAAAATCGGTTAGATGGTACAAAAAAGTGCTTTTTCACTTTTTGGATTTAGCAACCTGAAATGCGTACTTTATATATAAAAAACTGAGCCAGAAAACAATGTCCTACATTCAGTTTCGGGAAATTTTAATTAAAGAGATGATTGGCCTACCAGCCTCGGTGACTACGGGACGTGACGTTGTTTTACAGTATCAGCCACGATCAGTACAAGGATCATCGACAAATCCAACGCGATCAGCAGAAACTCCACCAGCTAGCTTCCACTGCCTAGAGCTTATTCCCGTGTCAGAAGAACGTAAAAGAAAGAAGGCCTACCAGAGATGTCGGGAATGCTCCATGAACAAAATACGCAAAGAAACATCCTATAGATGCAAAGAATGTCCAAAAAATCCACCCTTATGTGTTGGCCAATGCTTTGAAAGCTACCATACACGTAACATAATATAAGCAAACATTTACTACTTATATATTTACCTTCACCAACAAAGTTATTATCTTATACATAAATAATGAATTCAGTTATTTTTTTGTTATTTGAAATATTGTTTTATTTAAAAAAATAAATATGTACAATTGGAGTAATTAGTTCATTATTTTTTATCAGATTTCAGTTCTACCATCTGTCGGTATATCACGTAATGTGTCCCACACATTCTATTGTATCGTTATTTGGGACAGGACGGTATACACCGACAGAACGGTATTTGCCGTCGTGTCCCTGTGAAACCCAAATGTGCCTAGAGGGACAGGACGGCATATGACGTCAAAAAAAAATTAGTAATACTATGTAAAACCGAATATACTAGCCATCGTTAACGTTTGTGTGAAATCCCCGTTTGAAACAAATAGTTTATCCAAAGTTATTGATAGTGTCCTCCTAGGAGCCAATCAGCAAAATCCAGTGTCCGCGAAAGGGTTAAGAGCACCCACTCTCTGCAGCAGACATAGAAACCGACTGGCATCTGCGCACTAACTTTGAAGTGACTGACCACTTAGAGCCATACCCATAGGAATTGTGGCTCGAAGGAGTGGACACAAATTACCTAACCTACCCCAGCTCCTTCGTCAGCCTTTAAAACATCCGTAAAACACTTTATGGTGTCAGGTGGGAGTTTGGAATATTCCACATACCAGCTCTGCTCCAAGTTATTACTTTGAATATATTGGTCGGGGTTCTGAAAGCCGATCTGAATTTGGATCTGGAACTGACTTTTTCGATTTCTCTTCCATACGCTTTCCCCGGTAAGATATGTACCGCAAACCCACCGCCAAATTTTGGATCTGAAAATATTCCCCTCCGGATCTGCAAAGTATTCTAATCCATAAATTGACAGTTGACGGCATATATTATAATGGAGGAGAAAGAATACGAAGGAGAAGTCGAAAATGTCAGTTCCAGATCCGCCGCTGGTTTTTCATGCAGAGATATGTATTGCATAATTTGACCAGTCCGCTTTTAAAGAGCTCATCTTAATCTTGGAGCTGATACGCAGGCATCAAGATCGAACCTAATATGCCTATGGTCGAATTAAGAAGGTTCCTCCGGCACATGCCAATTACGCATAAAGTTGGCCGCCAGATGGCTTCCGAAAGGAAAATCAAGTCGTCTTGATATCATAACAAAGGTTGGACTGTTTTCCTTATTAAAAATATTTAGGTCCAAGCTAGCAATAAGATCGAGATATATGATGTAAACACTCAGCATACCGCATGGAGTAGCACTAATGTATACAAAAGAGACAAGCACTCTACTTTTTGTATACATCAGTGCTACCCTATGCGGTATGATGATCGTTTGCATCACAGTCAACCAGGAGGTGCATCTTATGCTTTCGTGTTGGGCGAGTCTCCGGAGCTCTGTCGAATGTTATCTGTGTCTCCAGGGATTACTTGAACGACATACGAGAACAATTAACATTTTTTGGAGGTTATATTTTTTTCTTGCGGAGAGATGCCATCTTTTCTTGGCATTCTTTATGGGGATAGTCTGCAGAGCCATCAAAACCCACCGTTTGCACGTTTGCATCACTTTTCGAGTGTCATTGACAAATTGCCACGGCACATTACCAAAATTTAGCATACATTTAAGCGTGAACAAGAAATTAAAGAAGACACTCCTTCTTAATGCCTTTCGTGTCCATTCAATTTTTTGTTTGGGTCTGTTTGAAATCGATGCTTTTAGTCGCACTGATAAAAGTATCTATCCATCATTTCGACAATCAAATATTTGAATCTTATGGCTCTGTTCAGTACTGTTGCAGATTAGATTCATAGTCACATTCAACACAAAGTTGAAAATAAGATCTGTGTTTTATTTTTATACCCTAGACCTATAGGGCATAGAAAAATGTTTGCATTAGGATCTAGTTAGATGGCAGATGGCATTGAAAATGGTCATGATCGGACCAAGGGAACCCCTAACACCCCTACAAATGTTATCTCGTGTATACGATAAATTTTCATACTATGTACATATACGAGTACAATGGAGCTAGCGATTTGATATTTTGGACAATTGTTGTTTAGTGTGGGTTAGTTAATTCGTTTGGATACTCGCATAAAAATGACGTCTAATTCCCCTACAAAGGTTCCATTTCCATCATCATAGCCTCATCGACTAACTCCTTTTCAAACTGACCATGTATGAAACACAAATAGGCAACGGTCATAATGCATTAGCTTCGTTATCATCACTAGGTGTGCATAGGTCTAGGGTATCGACGCTCCAGACTCAGGTCTCGTTTGTATTGTCGTGATGTTTCTTCTGTATTCTGCATGTCTGGTTGTTATTCTTGTTCATTTTTTTATCGTGCGAAGAGTTCCCATTAATCTAAGAGCTTGAAATGGAAAATAATTCAGCATGTCCGCATTTAATGACAAACTTTTGGGCCGTGTAGAAAAAAAAATTTAAAAAAAATGGCTAAGCCATGGATAAACCTAAATTCAATTTCTTACAACATTTCGTGGACTTCGTTCGATACACATCAATATTTGGTATGGTGTTGGACGAATGTCATCGACGTGTCAGCAAAACTGCACAATTCTATGGTTTCAGCATAGCATAGTAAGCGATACGGTTATTAGCCGTAGCGCGACATTGACGATATCTATCCGTTGCACATACAGAAAATGGAACGTTTGATTTTTTCGTTATCTTTAAATCCAAAACATTTAGTAAAGTTTGATTTCCTCACCTACTTAGTCAAGGTTTATGGACTTTTGCAGGTATGTATATGCTTAAATTTTAAAATTTCATTGTGGCTTTAATGGTTATTCTGGTTACCATTAAAATTACAACGAAATTTCGTTGTATGTATTAGGAATACCACAAAAATTGAATAATTCAGCACCCGGACTATTTCATTCTTTGATTATCATTTTCAATTTGGGGCTACCGATAGTTCAGTGCGTAGAGGCATCAGTATCATAGATCTGTGAAGTTGGCACCTCGAGGTGATTTTTTTTTCATGCAAACTGGCTAAATCGTTTGCCCATCGTTAGCCCAGGAAAAAATTTCGTTTGCCCACCTTTAGAAAAAAAAGTTATTAACAAATGTATTTTTTTAAAGGTTGGGAGCCACTGAAAATTCAAATTTCGATTTTTTTTGGGATTTTATACGCTATTTCGTTTGCCCATCGTTAGCCCAGGTTTGCCCAAGAAAACTTGTTTTGTTAATAACTTTTTTTTCTAAGGGTGGGCAAACGAAACTTTTTCTTGAGCAAACATGGGCCTACGATGGGCAATCGAATTGGACAAATTCCGCAAATAAAATCTGAGATTTGTGTTTTTTATTTTTTACAAGCATTTTTATGAGCGAATAAAAAAGTTGAGGGGTGCGCAAACGGAAGTAAAGGTTGAGCATTTCTGTTTTAACGATGGGCAAACAAAACAGCGTGAAATAGCGCATAAATATGGAAAATATTAAAATTGGTTTTTTTACGACTCGCCCCAGAAAAATTGTTTTCTTAATAACTTTTTTTCTAAGGGTGGGTGAACGAAGCTTTTTCTTGGGCAAACATGGGATGGGCAAACGAATTGCAGAAACTGCGCAAAAAAAAATTAAATTTGCGTTTTTTATCTTTTACAAGCATTTTGATGTGCGATTAAAAAAAATTGAGAGGTTGGCAAATGAAAGTGTTGGGCAAACCTGGGCTAACGATGGGTAAACAAAATAGCGTATAAAATCGCACAAAAAAATCGAAATTTGGATTTTTAGTGGCTCACTTTAAAAAAATACATTTGTTAATAACTTTTTTTCTAAAGGTGGGCAAACGAAATTTTTTCCCTGGGTAAACGTGGGCTAACGATGGGTAAACGATTTAGCCAGTTTGTACGTATAGCTTCAGAGGCACCCAGGTATCGAGATATGATGTTAATGTCTTGTACGCTATCAATTGCGTCAACTTGACGTATACCTCTAGTGTCCACATTAATCACCCGGATTGCGTATTCAAGTGCTAGATTGAAGAGCGTCGGAACAGTCTATCGCCTTGGTTGAGTCCAGTACGTATTTCAAAGTGAGTGTGCAAATACTTTGTCTTAACTAATACATTCTAGTCGCCATTTCCAATATTTCAACTGTCCCATATTGTTTTTCAATCTGTAACAGCTCACCAAAAAAAAACAATACAACTAACTATGAAAGTCGAAATTGGCAGATACTGCGATTAAGAACTTGAAACAGGTTTATTTTAATTTAAATTTAACCACTTTTTTCTTATTTCTTTTTATTTGGTCACTGAAGCTCATCAACATATCGGGAATAGGTGCAAGCAATTAAGTGGGCCAAGGCAGTTAAGAGGCGAAGAAAACCGGTGTTATTATAATTAACAGTGTACGAGCATACGCGAAAGAATAATATATTCTGTTTGTTGTGTGCAAACACTTAAATATACATTCAGAATGGAAATAGGTTAATGATATTTATTCGAATTCGCCCAAGTGTTGCTTCTGAGTATGGGTATAACGTTGCGCCAAAAGAGCGTTCAAGATTCCTTTCACAAAGAATTGGGACAGTTTTTGTTTTTTTCTGTACATTTTGAGACAGAAAAAAAACGCTTCCATTTAGCAAACGAAAATTGAGATAAATAAATTTTGTATCTTTCGTTTTTAATTAACACAGACTCGTAAACAGTTGCGTTTGAATGGTATACGTCGGTGGAGGTTGTGTCGAAGAACTTTTCTTTTTCTGGGGTTGTTTTTGTATTTTTAAATTCGATTCAATTCTCAATGAAGACCGACCAGGAGTTTGTCCGGATGAAACTAAATCGTCAAAGCACAGGCTTGTGGGCACTCCGGACCCACCGCCTTCTCCTTATCTACCTATCTAAGGGAGCGTCATAGAAGCTCATGGGGCCGATCTGTGTCCGACGGGTGTGTGGAAACAGATACATCCCACTGTCCAGAACCGAATACGATGACGCGAGTAGTTAACGCGCTCTGCTCCACTAGGGGTTAGGGCAAATTAGTATGTCAACCTTCCGCATATGCAAGCCAATACCATATATCAACATTTGTTCAAATATGTATGCACTCTGGCTAGCATGCACAACGAACCTCTTCGATGAACCGAGATGCATGAAAACGATCGTGGTTATATGCATGGGCCCTCCTACGAAGAATCTGACCATGACATGCGATCTTCGATGTCGACTCTAGTCGCAGTCAGTCATTTATAGCAAAACATCTTCATACACTATACACTACATACACTAAAGCCAGTTTGACACGGAACGCACGATACACGAGTTTTCCCTCAGGAGGCGCCAGTGACGAGGGAGCTTTGTATGTGCGACGAATGAATTAAAATTGCACATTTGTATAGAAAGCTTGCTGCCACTGGTTCTTTTTGCTAGAAGCTCGTATACCGTACGTGCCATGTGAAACCGGAACCTTCACCAAAAATAACTCAACATCCAAAATCCGGGGACAGCCGATGAGACCTATCTTGGCTGCTTGCAACCACCTACCACAATATACAAATCGGCCTGTACAATCAAGATGAGAGCGATTTTACGCGATCGTGCGTCCAACGGGTTTGAAAGCGTGTAATGGACAATTGGGGGGCAAAGACCTTTTCCATAGTCCTCCGCGTGGGCGCCCCCTGGTAACGGCAGTGTATCAATTCGCTGACGGCCAATGTCTTAGCGATAAGACAGTTTGGAAAAGGCAGATAGCTGTAGCCTGAATGGCTGACGAACACCTAAGCGTCTCAGGTTTAGTAGGATGGAATGACTTGCGTAGTTGGACCTGCTACATAGTTGTGTGGGCTCCAGCACGTTTATTAAACCATCTGAAGCAGCTATCTCCGAGGCCATCCCCTGAATGGGGTTAAGCGACGTGCTGACAACTCGTCCTTGTAAAAACCACTCCATGTTAAGAAACCTGGAACAAAAGCCTCGGATTGGACGGACCAACAACGACGACCATGCAAACGAATAAAGGATTATTCTTTCGGATCCTGGAATGTACGCTCCCTGAAGAAACCGGGGGCCGAGAAGGCCCTCCTTCAACAGGTCGAAAAGTACAAACTGAGCATTACTGCAGTCCAGGAAACAAATTGGCTTGGCACCGAGATTAAGGACAAGAAATCGCACACAATTTTTACAAGTGGCAAACCATCGGGCCGCAAGGAGTTTGGAGTAGCATTTATAGTGAACAATCACCTCAAACCGCATATTACTGACTTCAAACCCATAAATGAACAGCTGTGTGCGATTCGCATCAAGACTCGATTCTTCAATCTCTGGCTCATCAATGTGCATGCCCCCACTGAAGTTAAAGAAGACGCAGTAAAAGACGAGTTCTACGCCCGCCTTGAATCTCTCTTCGACTTACTTCCAACAAACGACGTCAAATTGCTGCTGGGAGACTTTAACGCGAAAGTCGGAAATGAAAGTTGGCACCGGGGACCACTGGAGGCCACAGCCTCCATGAAGAATGTAACGATAACGGCCAGCGACTTATCGACTTTGCCTGCAGCAGGAATCTAATCGTAAGCTCTACGTGCTTCCCGCATCGACGCATTCACAAGCAGACCTGGAAGTCTCCAGACGCACATACCGTCAACCAAATTGACCACGTCCTCATTTGCAGGAGATGGGCGTCTAGTGTCATGGATGTCCGCTCCTATCGAGGAGCAAACTGCGACTCAGATCATCACTTGGTGAAGACGACCTACAGATGTAGAATTTCCTCAGTGCACCAATCAAGAATCAGCCCTCCCAAAATCTTTGCGGTTGATAAGCTTTTGAGTGATGCTACAGCGGTGGCGTATACTACCACCCTTGAGGAAAAACTATCACCTATGCTACACAACATCAGCAACACAGGCGTCCATGGGTTCTGGGAAGAACTCAAGGGTACCATCAAGGATGCCGCAGAGAAGGTCGTGGGATATAAAGCCCGGCGAGCGCGAAATGACTGGTTCAACGAGGAGTCAAAAACTCACTTGACGCGAAAAACGAGGCCTACAGACAATGGATTCAACGAGGAACCAGAGCCAGAAGAGAAAAATATGACGAGCTACGGCGAATATCGAATAGAATAATTAGACGTAAGAAACGTAAATACTTTGACGAGCAGTTGCTGAACATAAACGAAAACTTAGCTAATAGGAACACCAGACAAGCGTACAAACTAGTAAATACAATCAAGAACGGCTACCAACCCAGGACTAGCCTTTGTAAGGACAAGGATGGAAACATCATCAGCGACACCGATGGTATTAACAAACGATGGGCCTCTTATTTTGAAGAGCTTCTAAACCGACCATCTAACATCCCCACACAGGAAGCTCTCGATGATATTGTTGATCTAGGCCCACCCATTCAACCCCCGACAGTAGAGGAAGTTGATCTCGCGTTGCGGTCACTAAAACGAAATAAAGCGCCGGGCGCTGACGAGATCCCAGCTGAACTGCTAAGATTCGGTGGAACGAGTCTAGTTGATGCCATACATCAATTACTCCTGCGAGTATGGGAGAACGAGGAGATTCCAGACGATTGGCGCAGAAGCATCATCTGTCCAATTCATAAAAAGGGAGATAAACTGCGGTGTGAGAACTACAGGGGCATCTCACTAGTTTGTACGTCCTATAAAATTTTGACGAAAATTCTGGAAAATAGAATAAAACCGTCCGCAGAACGAGTCATTGGCGAATATCAAAGCGGTTTCAGACCTGGGCGCTCCACAACCGATCAGCTCTTCTCAGTCAAACTGATACTCCAGAAGTGCTGGGAATACAACGTAAACGTATACCAAATCTTTGTCGACTTCAAGCAGGCATACGACAGTATCGATCGTGGAGTACTGTACAACATCATGCTGCAATTTGGTATACCGGCAAAATTAGTGCGACTGACAAAGATGACGATGACCAACTCCGTCTCACAAGTCAGGATCCAGAATAGACTTACTGATCTATTTGAAACACGCACTGGTTTGAAACAGGGCGATGGACTGGCACCGACGCTCTTCAACCTAGCACTGGAATACGTTATTCGGGCCATGAATATGGACAACAGCAAGACGCTACTCATCAAGTCGACACAATTAGCAGCGTACGCCGACGACATCAACATCATGTCCCGAAGATTGGCTGACGCAGAAGAACTTCTGCATACGCTCGATACCGCTGCAAAGGAAGTTGGATTACGTATTAACGAGGGTAAAACTAAAATAATGATGCAATCGGTGACAAGGACACCTGCACAACCGAGCATCAATGTGGGGGACCTCAACATCGAGTTCGTGAACAACTTCATTTACCTGGGTTGCAACTTGTCAAGGGACGCCAACGAAACTGACGAAATCAAGCGACGGATACAGTTAGCTAATAAGACTTTTTTCTCGGTTCTCCCCATAATGAAATCGAAGCATGTGCACAGAAACACGAAGCTCCGCGTGTAAAAAACCATTATACGACCAGTGCTATGCTATAGCTGCGAAGCATGGACCCTAACTCAAGCCTCCGAAAACATGCTAGACACTTTCGAACGTAAGGTTCTACGGCGAATTTTCGGGGCTGTTTGCGATCGAGATGGATGGCGCATCCGGTACAACCATGAGTTGTATGAAATGTACGATGAGCTGCAAGTCTCGAAAATCGTCAAACTACAACGACTTCAATGGGCAGGGCATGTACAAAGAATGGACGATGATCGCATGCCTACGAGAGTAATGAATGCAGAACGAGTCGACGGAGCGAGACTGCGAGGACGACCGAGATCTCGTTGGGAGAGCTCAGTAGGTGTGGACGCCGCGCAGCTGCTGGGCTCCCAAAATTGGAGGACGCGGTCACGTGACCGAGATAATTGGAGGACAATGATCCAGGCGGCCAAGGCCCGACGTCGGGCTGTCGCACCACGATGATGATGAATGGACAGTTTGATGGGTATCCGAAGATGCCCGTGGGGACGGGGTCGAAGGTAGCATAATGACCGTGAAGGTCGGGTCGTGCAATCTAGCGAAGAAAAAGGTCCCTCAACGAGCTAAGCAGCGGCCTATGCTTGCTGTAGCTCAGTTCGAGAGACGTGGGCGGGATTTTCGCTGCTTGTTGCCCCTGTCTTTTACGCATTAATAAAAATTCATAGGTCACACAAATATGGGAGGCAAAAATAGTGAATAATAAAAAAAATGGGGCGATAAGGATGGAATTGTTGGCGAATCGCGCTCCCACCGGGCTACGGGTGCAATGGGCCGCTTGGCCTCTGGTTTCGTACCACCGACAGATCACTACTCAGCAGGTGCTGCCTTCGATCTGCCGGTGGAAGCAGCACAGCTAGACCATATGGTTCATTACAAGCGTTCACGCGTCGGATTCGTAAACGCGATTGGTATTTACACGAGAAGCGTATTTACGCTTCGGTACACTTTGTCAGCTAACAAGCTACGAGTTACCGTAAACCAGCGTTCGCACGGGACGGGTACAGTAGATTAGACGCGCCCACGGGTTTACGCGTCACGTGTATTAGAAACTTTAAGATCGTAGTTTAGCTATGATCGCTCCTAACCACTCCTATGACAACAGACGTTTAATATTTCGGTCACAATCGCATAAGAAGTGTTTGATTGAGGTGTTTAGGTGTTATCTTCATTGTTGTTCGGGTACAGCTGAGGTGGTTGATTTCTTCAACCACGCAGGGATATTAAAATGCCATTTAGCATGTGCAAATTGGCGATTAAGACCACTGCTGTGGACATGGACAGGGCTTATATAAGATGGCTCAGTAGCAACACATGCCAAACAACAAGGCAGCTTTGGCCGAAATTTGATCCCAGTCGCTCTGCCACACTATTGTCGCTGAGCAGATAGCACATTGGCGGGGTAGTAGGTATTATCACGGAGCACTGTCCAATCGGGGAGCTCGCCTGGAGGCTCCAGATTTCTCATAACGACTTCAGCAGGAGTTGTGGAGATGTAAATGAGGAGGAGAGCATTCTCCACTCTCTCTGAAACTCTCCGGCCGTGGCCGGGAGGAGATGGAAATTTTTGGGCTCTCGGATCTTCTACGATCTGGATGACCTCAATAGTTACATCGCCAGCACAGACTGGTTTGATACGTAGGTTCCAACGGAGCTGATTTTTGATGGTAACACAATGGGCTCAATGCTGGTCTAAGTGTGCTATGACGTATCATGCACCTAACCTATCCTACCTTTCTTGTTTTGACCTTCATTACATATGTATTTGTACATTGCACGATAATAAATACATATTTCGATAGCATCATGTTGACATAATGATCAATAGACGCCAAGGTTAATAAAAAAATTCTTATTCATTCAACGAGTATAATCAATGAAATTCCATGAACGCATTCTTCAATATTGTTATTCTGTGTTGAATAACAGTCATCCACCATGACCATCCCCTGAGCGAGAGCAATTATTCTCAATATATCGTGCACCTATTGTGAGGTATTCACCTATATTTTTAACAAGATACAAGTTTTGTCCGTTCTACGACCATATGCGAGTTACACTAAAAAAAGGCATAACAACAAAAGCAAAAGAAAACAAAATAAAATAAAAAAAGAATCAAGAAACAAATACTTTACGGTTGATTATTATTTCTCAAGGTGAACAACTGGCATTCTAAATTCTTTAACTCGTGTAAATAAAAACAGTGTCACCACTTTATGGTGCAAAACAACTTTATCCTGAGGTAAAAAATAGATGTTAAGATATTAAAAAAAATTAAAGTTAACAAATTCATGCTTGTGTATGTGTACACTCGTTCATATGAATGCATTTAAAATGGAGATATGAACATATAAATAAATGCGAGTAAATCTATGCAGCTTTTGGCTGACTTGACTGCAATGAGTAATAAATACCTGAAAGATGAAGATGATTTGCGCTGTTCCTCCTTTTACGGAAATGTATGCAAATGGAGGAAAGGATGAACATAAATAACTACTTCGTGATGTTAGCTGCATTTGTAAAATTTTATAGCGGCTTCAAAATCTATTTATGGTGTTTATTAAATTTTGATTTACTATTAAAACTAATTAAAAAAAAAAAAAACGATTGTGCCATGAAAGGAAGTTGTTGAAATGCAAATAGTCGTCCAAGGATTTGTCAGTTATGCGATAAATTATGACATTTGGATAAGCTTGTTTTTATCATTGTCAATTCATTCCGTTACCTAACGACTTTTTTAAGCAATTAAGGAGGGAAACCACATTAGGAGGTTCCAAAAATCCATCCATCCATTTTTTTACTGTATAAATTGTAAGCCTAACAATCCAAGAATACGCTGCCAAAATGTCAAAGCGAAATACGCATTCGTTTAGATTTTATGAGCATAGAACCGAGCGCTCATCATCATCATAAATTATTCAAAAAAATTCACAAAAGTTGTTCGAAATATGAATAAAATAATGTCAAAATTTGATAGAATTCTAGTTAATTCGTCCCAACAATAAAAAAACCTCAAAAATTCTAGTGTGGTTTCCCCCCTTAACCGAAAAAAAAAATTCCACACAAACCATCACCGAACCGACCCACTTTAAAGTCTCGTTGTCCACAGTAATCGGGGATTTTCCTTGTGGACTCCCTACCCGGTTAACCCGTTCCCCTTTGATAAAACTAATCACCGCAAATTAAAGTGGTTTGCAACTCCAAAATGATACCGCATACAGTAAAATCCCGATTAACCGAACCAAAGAAGACGTCGAAATTTCAGAAAATGAAATTTTTCACAAGTACTTTCGGGAGACTGGGAAGGAAAATAAGGTAGTTCGCCACTCCAAAATGTAATAACATGCGGTAAAACACTGAAAAACCGAACCAACACACTTGGTCCAGCGTTTCTGCAACATCAGTATTCCTTCCCGGAAGTGAGAGTCTGGAAGGCTGTGAAAATATTTATCTACGGCCTCTCAACTTCTTCATTGGATGCGAAGCGCTACCCAGAACCAAATTTCTTCAAGTTTGGGAACAGATGGAAGTCTGAGGGTACCAAACCAGGAGAATAGGGGGGGGGGGGGGGATGGTCGAGCAAATCGTACCCCAAATTCCGAAGTTTTCTCCTCGCCAACGCACACTTGTGTACAGGTGCGTTGTCCTGGTGAAAGGTGATTTTTTGACATGGATATGCCTTATAGCTGGGGGTCATCCTAAAAATCTGTCCGTCACACGAAATGTCTGTTTTTCTACTCGGGGGTCAGAAGAGGAAACAAGCCCATTGAAAATTTTTCTTTTCTGGTTGTGCATGTCGTTTGAGTGAAGTGGTCATTGTGCATGGCTGTTGCTTGTAGATCCGCGCGGCCGGTGCGCTTGCGGGGATCCTGTGTGTACATGTTGGGACGTTGATTTGATAGCGATAAAGGTTGACGTTGTGGACGGCAAGAAATAACATAGTGTACGGGTGAACGGGCGGACTTTCAATGGCTTTCAATTTCCGCCAATTCCCATTCATCATTTAATAAAATAGCCCGTGTTGTAATATCTGAATCACTAGGGTCCCAGAAAAGGTAGCAAGTAGTCAGTTCGACTAACATTTGGACATGCGCAGACGCAATTTGAGAGAGTGTACATAGTTCCCGCCCCCCGAAGATGAGCGAGAGCGGATGAAGTTCATTCGAGCCAAATCGGGTGATCTAGCGACTGCGCTTGTGCATTTGCAATGGCGGCGATTTGAGGTCTGACTGGTCCACAATGTGGGCCCCCACCACACGTGCAATAAACATATAAAACAAAATGGCGGATTTATACTAGGCGAGTTAGAATCTCTCAAGTCCCGAAATAAAGAAATATTCGTCGCAGGATGTTATATGTTATGATGTACATTTAGAGGTCTGCAGAAGATCAAATGCCCCCCTTCCGCAAAAATTCCAAACTGTTCAAAATGGCTGGAATCCAAACAAATAAAATAGCGCGCGTTGTACTACATATCTGAATCAATAGGGTCCCAGAAAAAATAGCAAGTAGTCAGTTCGACTAACATTTGGACATGCGCAGACGCAATTTGAGAGTGTGTACATTACATAGTTCCTGCCCCCCGAAGATAGAGAGCGAGATCCATCGCGGATAAAGTTCATTCTATCCAAATGGTTGTGCATTTGCAATGGCGGCGATTTGAGGTCTGACTGGCCCACAATGTGGTGGTGGTGTGACCACACATGCAATAAACATTTCATAAAACAAAATGGCGGATTCGTACTGCGCGAGTTAAAATCTCCCAAGCCCCGAAATAGAGAAATATTCGTCGCAGGATGTTATACTTCCGGGCAGCTCATCGTGACATGATGTACATTCAGAGGTCTGCAGAAGATCAAATGCCCCCCCCCCCTTCTGTAAAAATTCCAAAATTTTTCTTGTGCATTCTCTTTGTGAGTGTGTTGGAATGTTTTGTTTACTTTTGTTAGTTTCCCTTTCTGTTTGCCGGACACAATCGCATAGAGTCGCACGCGTTACTTGAGAAACGGATTGTGTGTGCCGGACCCGGACTGTTGATTAAAGGGGCGGGATGAGGCAGATAGTGTGGGAGCGATTTTGCAATAGATACACAAACACAATACACGTCCGATTGGGAAAAGATGGTGGGAAGCGTGATTGCGATTAGCAGAAACGTACTCAGAGAAATGTTGATAGGCTGCAGTCTGCAAACTGTACCGAACGGGTAGATCGAACATGTAGATGGAACAGGGTGCACGAGAGGAGGTGAATATTGCACACACGCGATGCAAACGAAAACGAAACGAGCCCAAGCGGACAGGACAAAGCAATGCAGAATTTATGACGAGTATCCACACTGCCACCAGATACATGGGTACATGGATATGTCTTATGCCTACCGAAAGCGTGGGACGTGTTTTTTCGAATGATTTCATCCAGTATAACTATACTGGGATCTTTATAAAACTTACGTCGATATCTTCAACACAACAGGTTCCACGCAGTCCGTAGTCATAGACATATCCATGTTCCGATGTATCTGCATGCAGTGTAGATACTTTGTATTTCTTCTTCAAGCTTCACTCACTCAGCACGGATGAGTCCATAAGTCGCTCAACGGATCATAAATTCATCGAATTCATAGGTAAATGGATATAACATGGGATTAAATGGAGGTTTGTTTGGGCACTATAAGTTGATCCGGTGAGCACACACAAATCATGAGAATCGTCATTTCGTAATTTTATTTTTTATGAGAATTCGGTGAGTTGATGAGTTCATTAGTTTTTTGTTAAGCCGACCATAAACCATCCGGAATTCCTGCCCGGAAAAAAATGATTAGGGCCGGCCTTGTGGAATTCCGGCTCGTTATTGGCCGTTTCAGGCCTTCAGGTGACCGGATTGGCTTTTCAGGCGGCCAGAAGAAAAATTGTTCCCGCCAGGCCTCCATCACACAGGTTCTGGAATTTTTCTCCGGAAAAACTGATCAGGTCTGGCCTTGAGCAATTCCGGATCGTGAACCGGCCGTTCAGGCGGCCTTGAGGCGGCCGGATGCACAATTGAAAATCGATCTTATCGCCAGAGATTCGAGGTATCTTTCTATCTATTGAATTGTACAGCATTTTATTTACCATGGCCGAGTTTCAGATACATTGCTATATTGAATTGAACTCCTGCAAAAATTCATTCTGGTTAGGCAGCCGGACAGGCGGCCAGGAGTTTATTGGAATGTATCCCGCTGCTACCCCGCGGAAATAAAAGCGACTGATGAACGATGGTTTCCGAGACTGAGCGAAGTGCGTACGTGTATATGCATAGCTTTTATTCAGATGGTGTAGTGACGTTCACAGTTCTGTTTCATTAAAATCTCACTCTTCAGGCAACATGTTGCGCCAATAGCAATGTATCTCAAACTTGGCCAGGGAAAGTAAAATGCCGTATACAATTCAATTCAATAAATAGAATGATACTTTGAATCTCTGGCGATAAGATCGATTTTCAATGGTGCATCCGGCAGCCTGAAAGGCCTGTCCGGCTGCCTGAAATGGCCATATACGATCCCGAAATCCTCAAGGCCGGGCCTGATCAGTTTTTCCGGCAGGAATTCCGGACGTTGTATGGTGTATGCTATATTCAGGCAAACCGGAACGCCAGACCTCATCAGTTTTTCCAGACAGGAATTCCGGATGGTATATGGTCGGCTTTAGACTCATCGGCTGATGAATTAAACATGGGCTCAAATGGAGGTTTTTACACGATATGCCCGTGAGTCGAACTCACGTATAAAATGGAAATGAATCCCTGATCAGGTGTATCTATTGTATTGTACATGGCAATGATTCTCACCGTAAAAGAGATTTTTCTTTAAATATTTACTATACACATTCATACATTAAAACCATCAAATACTCGACTTACATCGTACGGATTTGTAACTATTCAAAGACATATCTCTACTGATCCTAATTTTTAACCGTACCCTATTGGTATAAATTATAAATTCATCGTTATCTGAAACGCCTAAACGTCGGTAAGGTTCAAGATATTTAACATCTTTATGACGGGCTTAAAGTTTTTAATATTTACCATTAGTTCGTAGTCGTAAAAGAGCTTTACTGATCCTCTTTCACATTATAATACTTGCCTGGTCACGAAAAAGAATTAAAACCGCATCTTTCATTCATTAGAGCGAAATTCGTGTGATTGATGAAGACGTACGTAACTTAGTGTACTTAACTTGGTACATACCTGCAAAAGGGAAAAAAAATGAAAAACGCATTATTAACATTGCCACGTTCAATTGTTACGTAGGATTAAGACTCATAATATTGCTATGCAATGCAACAATAATTACTTAACTGGAAATATAAATAAAAAGATAAAACTAGCTTTTTTATGCATCCCGTCGTAATGAGTTTATCTTAACGACTTTTTAATAAGCGAACATGGTTCGATCGTGGTCGGTTTGATTTCTTTTTCTTTCTGGCGATTATTTGAATTGGTGAATAGGACAATATCGAAGGTAAACACATCGTTACCGCGAAGGCTTAAATATATGCTCAAGACACTCAGAACTCGAAGGTATTTGTTGAGAATTTGTTGTTTGCTATTGGATTTCACACCTAGTGCTCGGCAAATATTTGACTCAATTCATATAGCGGCACTTGGTAACAACTCAGTTTTTTGTAGGTCTCGATTATAAGACAGTGAATGAACTGTGTAAGTGGGTGGCGATGAAGTTAGACCTTTTTGAAAAAAAAACGGGGAAATTTTAGGATCATCTCAACGACCATGATTTTTGTTCGACAATCTGGAATCTAGATTTACAGTCGTAATTGTCCATTTCTCAAAAAGTTGTTTCAAATGTGCCACGGATTATACACTGCTCCACAAAAAAAGTGACGCACCCACAACAAGGGAGCAAGGAAGGAAAATTGCAGTTTTTGTTACTAGTGTAGGTAAAGTGAAAAAGAACAAACATTTTGAAAAGTAAATTTGCAATATAACGGTAAATTTAAAAAATTGGATTTTTGAAACCGCCTAATGTGGTTTTTCCCCTTAATACTACACCAGGGGCCTATTTTTGAAACTTTTCAACTATCAACTTTGCATTTTTCACATTAATCTTTGTGGCGAAACGGTCCTTAGTCGTCGGACCTTCGCCATATGGATAGTTTGCTTCCAATTGTCTCGGTAATTTGACCGATTATCTAGACTAGACTATCCAAGCGGCCAAGGTACAAAGATTATGATTAAAATTGGTATTAGTGACTTAGTATTATAACCTTGCCCTTTGGTATAGTTCTCTGAAAGGCGATTGCGATGCAAATAGAATTTACGGATAGCGAGTAGGCCGATATGATGTTCGTATATGGTGTTGCTAGAGGTAACGGATGCGAGGCAGTTCAGGAGTACAGTTGGCGCTTCCCCCAAAGACAGCTTCCGGACAGGCGAACGTTTGCAACAATTTTCCGGATTTTAAAAGAAACCGGGACAACATCAAACCACAACACCAGCGATCAAAGTGAACGTACCCCGATATGGAGGCAAGACGACATATTTCATCACTTTGATGCTAACCCTAACAAGAAGGGCTGCAATTCAACTAAGTGTCCCTCATATGGCGATTTATTGAGTACTCTGCGCCGACGGTATCCATATCATTTGACGGAAGTTCAGGATCTAGTGCCTAGAGACTTCGAAAGAAGAATGACTTTCCGTAGCTGGTTTTTAGAAAGAATCGCAGTAGATCGTCATTTGCAGAGGAAAGTGGTATGGACGGATGAGGCAACATTCACATAGAGTGGTGTATTTAATTCGCGCAACAACACACATGTCTGGGCTCATCAAAACTCCCACGCAATTTACTCTCCACGACGGTATTAACATGAATTCAGCGTGAATGTATGGGTAGGTCTTGTCGGAGATCAACTTCTCGAACGTTTTATTCTTCCGCAACGCCTAAATTCATCCGCCTTTAATAACATGATGGAAGCTGAAGTTGGACTCAACATACTGCACGGTATCCCAATTGTCCTACAGACAGAAATTTGGTGGCAGATTGACGGATGTCCGGCCCACAACAAGAGAATTGTCACGGAATTCCTGAATTGTGAATTCCGTGAAAAGTGGATCGGACGATACTACCTGCTAGAAGTTCAAACTTAACGCCACTTGACTTTCATGCAATGGGGGAGTCGAAAAAATTAAAATTTAATATAACAAATTCAAACGGCGTGCAACAATTTGCGAGAAAAGAGGAAAGCGGTCCTTCAAGCTGTCTCATCTGTTAGTAGAAAATGTCGAGTTTGTGTCCAACATGGAGGAGGGCACTTTGAACAATACTTGTAATAAGTTTAGTTTAAATTTTAAGTTTGCAATCATCATCGAACTAACACATTCTGTACAAAATCCTTAATATCCGATAAATATATTTCTTTTCGAGTTGTCGTTACATTCAGAACCTTAATAAATGATCAACATTAAAATAAACACGAATTAACTGTTTACATAAAATATTTAAACATCTGACTGACGCGCCGGCAATTGTTATTTTCACGGAAAATTCCCCTATCAGCAGCTAGTCGGTTAATTTTAAAAGCATTCGTAATAAGCGAGATGCGAAAGATGGTTAAATTTTTTCGCAAATAAATATGTACACACCATACAATATACTGAATACAATACTGAAGAAACAACCCATCCGCGTTTTTGTACATATATTTGAACAAAACGAAAAAAATCCACCAGACATGCAATTATCAGCAGTTTTTCTTAGCATGTTATCCATCCAACCTGAGATAACGAATTTTCGATTCGAATCTTTTCTAAAACGATTGTTCTTTTAAGGCTGAGACGTGTTGCCATTGCCATGTAAAGGGTCCCATTGAAAAATATATAAAAAGAAACAGCATTTTAATTTTCATGGAAATGTTGTTGATTGATATCAGTTACAGTACAAGTATTAATTGATGTTGGATCGTTTTTGATTAATTGATCTCAATTGGACGATAGAAATGTAGTTTGGTTGAGTTTGTGGTGGAAAGTCAGTAGATGTGGTGACTTGGCATCATTCTTGCTGGGGCTAGTAATGGCGAGTTGAAGCAATCTGCGGAATAGAATGATCTTACTATTCTACACTGTGATCTGCAATATGTATGTTTCAAATCATGGTTTCTGCATTTTATTCCTCGACTTCACAAATCATACAGTGGGGTCAAGTCAAATCATCAACTAGGTTAAACTTAGTTTTGATGGTTAGACACGCTGGATCGTTTGATGTCTAATACATTCCCAGCAAAACGATAAAGATTTAGAAAGTTTCTTATAAATGCGCCGTAGTCTCGTAGTGTCTATCTAAGAAAAAAAATTGGTGGAGCTTAAAAAGTACTATTCTAATCTACGAGTTTTTTTTTTGAATTACCAGAACTGATTGACAAATCGATACGACTAACTAGTCCCACGTGAGGATTTACCAGATTGATTTTTAATAATTTGGCGAATGATAGGAAGGAGAGTTTCTTAATCCCGCATCTCACGTCCTGTGGTTGTTGTGGTAGCGATGCTTCGAGTACTGCAGTTCTTCTTACATCGAGGGGGTCTCGCAGTCCTTGGCCGTCGAAAAACGAGTTCTTACGGTACGAAGAACCGACTGCCGTAGGAACGATTCCACGTCCTCTTACAAGAAGCCCCAATCATTGACGATATGATCGAACATGGCCCCAATACACAGCCCCCAACGGTAGAAAGAAGTTGTTCGCGCCTTGCAGTCACTCAAACCAAAAAAAGCGCAGGGTGCAGACGAGATTCCAGCTGAACTGCTAAAATCTGATGGAACGGGTTTATTAAACGCAATACATCAACTACTTCGTCAAATCTGGGAGGATGAGGTGATCCCAGAAGAGTGGCGTAGGAGCATCATCTGTCCCATCCTCAAAAAGATGTATAAATGGCGTTGTGAGAATTACAGAGGCATCTCCCTAGTCTGTGCGTCCTACAAAATATTGACGAAAGTCTGGAAAATAGAATAAAGCCGTAAGCTAAACGAATAATTGGCGACTATCAAGGCGGTTTTAGACCTGGCCGATCTACAACCGATCAGCTTTTCACGGTCAAGCAGATCCGGGAAAAAGGCTGGGAATACAACGTTGACGTGTACCAAATCCAAATTGTTGATTTTAAGCATACGACTGTATCGATCGTGGAATACTGTACAACATTATGTTGCAATTTGGTATACCAGTAAAATTAGTACGATTAACAAAGATAACGATGACCAACTGCGTCTCAAAGGTCAGGATCCAAAACAGACTGACTGATCTCTTTGAAACACGTACACGTTCAACCTGGTACTTGAGTACGCCATCGGGGTAATAAATGCGGACAACAGCGACAGCAATGGAATCAACATCGTGTCCCGAAATTTATCCGCCGCTGAAGACCTGCTAAATAATCTTGACACGGCTGCAAAAGAAGTTGGGTTACGCATTTACCAGGACAAAACAAAAATAATAAAAACAATAAGGACGCCAGGGCAACCGAACATCAATGTCGGGGCATCGAATTCGTAGACGATTTCATATACATACCTGGGTCAAATCAAGCGACGTATACAGCTAGTAAATAAGACTTTCTTCTCGGTCCTTACAATAATGAAATCAAAGCATGTACACATAAACACCGACCTCTGCTATGCTATGGCTGCGAAACCTGGACCCTATCTCAAACCTCCGTAAATATGATAAACACATTTGAACGAAAGGTCCTTCGGCGAATTTACAGAGCAATTTGCGACCGAAACGGATGCTGCATCCGGTACAACCATGAGCTGGAAGTTTCGAGAATCGTCAAACTACAACGTCTACAATGGGCAGGAAATATACAACGAATGGACGATGACCACATGCCTAAGGAAATATTCAACAGACGATGCGTCGACGGAGCAAAGCTGCGAAGAAGGCCGAGAGCTCGTTGGGAATACTCAGTAGATGATGACGCCGAATAACTGTTGGGCTGCTAAGATTGGAGGACGATGATCCAGGCGGCCAGGGCCCGACGTCAAGCTGTTGCGTCACGATGATAATGAAGATGATTATGGTGAGTAATAAAATGAGCTATAGTAGAGCTGCCACACACGGGTAAGCTTGACCTCGTTTCAGACTCTGCATGATTCGACGCGATATTATTCTCTTCAAGGTCCACTCGGAATCAGTGCGACTGCAATTCGATATCGACCTCGCTACATGTACACACAATTATCGGCCCAAGGAAAGAAAAGCTTTCTCGTCAAAAAACCTGCATTATGAACATACATACGTGACCTTCAATAATTTTCCGGAAGTCAACCTAGTTCTGTTGCAAACATGTTGCATGTGTTGTGCAGAGTCCGATTCTTAGTAGCGTCGAAGTCAAGTCGACGTCGACCCTATTATGGGTTCATTTACACTGAATATCGAGAGCACTCTGATGTTGCGCAGAGTTTGAGCCGAGTCCGAGCCGAGCTCGAGCCTGACCCATGAGTAGAAGCTCTAAGACCACATTATCACATTATGTTATCACATAAACATCATCGCACATAACCATAAATATGCAATCATCATTATTACAATTATCGGCCCAAGGAAAGAAAAGCTTTCTCGTCGAAAAACCTGCATATGAACATATTTTACATACGTGATCTTCAATAATTTTTCGGAAGTCAACCTAGTTGGTTGACATTTCTGTTGCAAACATGTTGCATATGTGTTGTGCAGAGTCCGAATCTTAGTAGCGTCGAGGTCAAGCCGACCCTATTATGGGTTCATTTACATTGGATATCGAGAGCACTCCGATGTTGCGCAGAGTTTGAGCCGAGTCCGAGTCGAGCTCGAGCCCGACCCATGAGTGGAAGCTCTAAGACCAACGTATCGAAGCCTATCCCAACACTTGATTACCGATCTTTCAATCTATCTACTCTCTGTATGATGATTCTAAAATCTAGAACAACCAATTTTAAACAAGAGACCATTCAACTATGTATAAGCAATTTAATAAATTCTAATTGAGTTGTTCGTTCAAACTTGTCTGTAACGTATACTTATACCGAAAAAAAAAAGAAATGAAATCATGGAGTTTTGTCCGGAGGGGACCATTCCTTATTCATTTATATTATCAATTTTCTATGTGGCTCTCATGCAAAAATGTCGTACGGCATCCGCAGAAATGTGCGGGTGATGTAATCTTCTTATTTTATTTTTTTTATATTACTAAAAAGCTGGATGATGTCATGAATTTAACATTTTTTTTTCTTAGTAAATATCGCAGAGATATATAGACACCCTCCACGGATCGTTTTCAGTCAGTTGAATTCTTTGATTGTTTGATTCGACGGTTAGCATAGGCCATGGGGTTTGGAGGTTTTAATGGCGTTCTAATGAATATATGAAAATAAAACAAGAGGGTTAAGTAATCATGAATTTGCCAAATAAAATACATATAATAGTGTGTGTTTTGAGATGGATCATCATAAGATATTCCATTGGAACACGTGTTACCATTTCTTCAGTTGAATAGTCATGCTAAGCGGAAACCAGCTAATCAAATTTATTTTGGTGACTGATGATTTTATCCAGAATATATATGTCTTGGCAGGGGAGGCAATCAGAAGCGTGACGAGTACATGCATCGATCAGTAGACAAAATCGGAATATTTTTGGAGAGTCATGGGCGACAACCTAAACGGAAATTGAGTATTAAGACCAAGGAAATTTGCCTCGTCCCCTCCGGGACAGAAGGCCCAACAGTTCCGTACTGCTTTACTGATTTACTCGAAATCCACAGTGAGTAGCCCAGTCCGTTAATAGTGAAAGGGCATTCTGCATGTAAGACCAAGGTTAGTTTTCACTTAAATTTTATTGCGTAAAAGTATTAATGAGAAGGCCGACCAAGGGTATCTTTCCATCTTTGGGAAGAAAGTGCGCTATGTGGTATCCTCATATTTCACATAAATTAGTTATGCGTTTGTTTATATAACGCATATGTAGTGTAGACGTACCCTTTTTCTTACTCTTCCTAAAGTAAGAAGGATACGTCGAGTCGCGAGTAGTTTAAGTTGACTTGGGTCACTCTTGTTCCAAACTCAGTCAGAATTGCCGTTTAATGTGTTTGACTGATTGGTTGTGGTTCGTCAAGTCGTTTCGTGAGAATGTGCCCTTGACGATGAGCCAGGCAGTGTGATTGGCGGGATCCTAGATCATTTTGTCAGAGCTGGGCCCGTAGCGATTTACCGGTTAGACTGGGGGAGTCAATGGTTTGATTGGCGGGATCCCAGATCGCTATGTGAGGTCGAGGCGTAAATGATTTACGGGTTAGGCTGGGGGAGTCAATGTTGTTATACACTGGCCAATTAGTATGACTGATGTAAAGCTCTGTGAAGTTGGCACCGTCACGTTCGATTTTTCAAATTTGAATTGTGCAGTTCGTTTGCCCATCGTAGGCCCACGTTTGCCCAGGAAAAATTTTCGTTTGCCCACCCTTACAAAAAAAAGTTATTTAAAGTTTTTTCCTGGGCAATCGAACTGATGAGTTCGAACCACAAAATTATCCTTTAAGGAGCCAAATTAAGGATATAAGTATTCGCAACCCCAAAAATTTAATTCTCTAATAACTTTTCTTGCAAGGGTGGGCAAACGAAACTTTTTCCTGGGTAAACGATAATCCGCGATGGCCAAACGAACTGCCCAGCTTGCACTTCAAAATGATCCTTTAAGGAGCCAAAATAACAGTGTAAGTATAACCATCATAAAAAAATTTTTTTAGCTTATAACTTTTTTCGCAAGGGTGGGTAAACGAAACTTTTTCCTGGGCAAACGATAATCCACGATGGGCAAACGAACTGCCCAGCTTGCGGCCTCAAAATGTCCTTTAAGGAGCCAAACTGTGGAAAGTGGCGCCCAAGTGGGATCAAAATACTTTCTTTTTTATAAAAAGAGTTGAAGGGATGGGCAAACGAAACTTTTTCCTGGGCAAACGATAGTGCACGATGGGCAATCGATCTGATGAGTTTACACTACAAAATTATCCTTTAAGGAGCTTAATTAAGGATATAAGTATTCGCAACCCAAAAAATTTGATTCTCTTATAACTTTTTCTGCAAGCGTGGACATACGAAAATTTTTACTGGGCAAACGAGGGCTTATAATGGGCTAATGGGGTGGGCAATTTAAATTAAATATTATCGTTTTGAGGGTGTATAATGTGACGCCCAATGTGGGACAAAAATTTTATTTTTTGAATAAAAAAAATTTGAGGGGTGGGCAAACGAAAATTTTGGGTGGGCAATCCTGGGCTAACGTTGGGCAAACGAAATAGCGAAAAAAAATCCCAATTTTTGAAAAAAAAATTTCGTGGGTTTTTGCATTTTGAAAAAAAAAGTATTTTGTTAATAACTTTTTTTGTAAGGGTGGGCAAACGAAAATTTTTCCTGGGCAAACGTGGGCCTACGATGGGCAAGCGAACTGCACAATTCAAATTTGAAAAATCGAATGTGACGGTGCCAACTTCACAGAGCTCTGATGTAACCCAGATCACTCTGTAAGAGCTGTGCTCGTAGCGATTTACCGGTTAAGCTGGGGGAGTCAATGGTTTGATTAGCGGGATCCCAGATCGCTGCGTGAGGCCGAGTCTTGAATGATTTATCGGTTAGGCTGGGTGGAGTCAGTCATGAAGTTATTAATTTTAAATACGTAAATACAAGAATCTCATAATAGCAACGTCCAAAATCCTGAACGCAACCACGATCGTCTTTGTGAAACAGACATACATATGTAAGTATATATGATCCAATATTTTTCCCGATAAGGGAAAAGTTTCCGTGCCCTTTTTTACTTTTATACATACGAACTTCTTTTGTTCTATATTGATCCACATTTATCAACATTCGAAGCTTCAGAGGTTGGAACATACTTTGCATCATATCCAGATAAATTTCATGTCGACTCCTAAGTAAATCGCACATCTGCGATTACTATATTATTTAGTTGCGTTGAAGTCATCATCCAATATTCCATTAGATAATCTTGGGTTATTTAAGACGTTGCGACTCATTGATATTCTTGACAAGTGTTCACTTTACAACTATACATGCAGAACATGGAAATATTCGCACAAGTGGAATGTCATGACTTTGCTTTAATATCTACATCTACATATGGTACGCTATTGAAAATAAAATATAAAAATTGAATTTTTTTTCACAAGCCAGCAGGCTGATCAATGTTCTGATGCTTCGTTTACACGTGAACATATTCGGACGCGTTCAGTGGCCGTGGTCGTTCAGTCACTGCTCTACGATACTAATCTCTCTCGGAGATCAAATCTTGGCACGATCAAAAACTGCCTGTGGGTACTAATAGATCTCTCACAGTTCTCCGAGCCTGTCAGTATAAAGACGACGCGGATAGGAGGTGCATGCTAGCAACTTCACTTCCGAAAAGTAGATATGCTACTGAAACTTCAACAAGGCATAGAAATGCTAGAGATGATGATGCGCCCATGCCCCTGGAGGGGTCAAGGCAATTAACATATATACAGTAGTGAATGTGTTAAAATATTGAATGTATCTTCTTTTCTTTTTAGATTCTGAGCTGTAATATTCCGAACTTTTGAATTATTTCTCATTCCAGATGCCCAGCAATTCGAAACGCAAAGCCTCAAAAACCTTCACATATTTTTCACACTATCAACCAAACCCATTATTATTATTATGTGTCCATTGTCAGTTTTCACTCTTTAACCTTAACGAATCCATTTATAAAAATCGTGCAAAATTTAGACACATATTTCAGGAACGCCATTCTACCTAACCACCTTCCTACCAACTATGTATTCATGTTGCGTTCGATCGTCCAAACAAGAAAATATTTTTTAGTCGAGGCATTTCTGGAACGTCTATTGAATATTTAAAGGAAAATTAGCATTCAAATTACCAAACATTTTAGCATTGTGCAAAATAAATCAAGAAGAGAGACACACAAAAAAAAAAACGCCGAGATACCCAGTAGTAGCGTTCCACTGTGATGACAAACAAAATAAGAAAGTTTGTAAAAAAAATGGAAATTTAATCAAAAGATACGACGACTATGCCATACAGTTTGTTAAGCGGCTCATACACAGGCAAACGATTGAGCTACGGTTGGTGCTAAATGTGTTGTCCAAAAACACCATATGCTCGTATGGGTATGAGTACGTCAACTTCCCTTAGACAATTTGAAAACGATTCTTTTACATCTGGACTGTCGTGCGGCAAACAACGATTGTTAAACTCACTGAGTTCTACACTCGGAATAAGGAGTTGAGCAACAATTGACTGATGTAAAAACCCTTGTTCAATAGCTAAAAGTTAATCGGCTGACATCATACCCCGCAACGGTTGCTCAATCATAATAATACTTATCCATAAATAGGAAATTTTTGTGGCAACTGTCAAACAATTGGAAGATTATTACTCAACCGTTAGCTTGTGTATGGGTCTCTTTAGATGTGAAGAGGAAGTCGACGTAAGCGCAGAATGTAAGACAATAAGGGTCATTACGACTGTTATCTGATTTTCAATAGATATAAATTTTATAAGATAATATATGATCATTTTAGTTTAGATCAGAGGTCGGCAACCTTGTTAAGACAGTGGGCCACCTTCTGAATAACGACATTATATATACATATTTATATTTAGGGGGGCTGCACAGTACAAAAATGACGATTACGAATTTCTAGTTCAGTTCCAAAAAAAAAAATGTATACTTCATATAGATGAGTAAAATGAAATATTGCAAATTTTCTAACGGCAGTATCTCTTTTAATTCTTGTTTAGGACTGGGTTTCGTAAGACATTTCAACGAAAAAAATGATGGTTGCCCCCGAAAAAATCTATTAAAGTTAGGTGTACTAAAAAAAAGCTTTAAAACCAATGGAGAAAATGTGGATGGCGGGTTATTTCGTTCGCTACTCGTCGGTGTGTGGGCTTCTTAGCTAGTAAGGTAGCTCAACGTAGTTGATCCCTAGTATGAACTTCGCCAGATTTTTCCTAAAAATTATAATAATATATATAGGTAGTACAATAATAATTTCGAAAATGTACTAACTTATGCAAAAAAAAAAGTAAAGAGAGCAAAAATAAAGTAGATCGATTTCCCTACAAAAAATACTACGCCTAAACTATCCATCTGACGAAAGAATCGTCAGATGGATAGTTTAGGCGCTAGGGGGCGGTCAAATAAAAACGTGGAATTGAATTAAAAAATCCAAATCGTTGTTATTCAGCAATATAAAATGGATCGCTTCGAAAGATCTATGTATCTATACTCTAAGTGTAGACTGAAAACTTCGTTTATGCAAAAAAAAAATATATATCCCGAAAAATCGCCCAAGTTCAACCACTAGAGAGTTATCAAATTTTCCATTGCTCTTGTCAAAAACCTGCACTTTTCGACAAACAACGACATTTGTCAGTCTCCTGATCTTTAAAACTATTGGGTGTACAACTTTGGTTCCGCCGTTTTATTCTGGAAGTAAAAGCTTAGTTGTGAAAAAGTACTTACACATGTATTATTCAAAGTACTGTCCATCGCTAGCGACAACTTTCGCCCATCTCAGGCAATTTTCGGATTCCATCTCGGAAAAGCGAGGCGTCTTTCGATGCGATCCATGATTGGATCCATTTTTCGACATCCTCGTACGAACGAAAATTCTGATCGACCAGACCGTGCGCCATGGAACGAAACAGATGGTAGTCGGAAGGAGCGATGTCTGGGGAGTACGGCGGGTGGGGCAAGATTTCCCATTTCAGGGTTTCCAAGTATGTCTTGACCACTTTTGCGGCGTGTGGCCGAGCATTGTCATGCTGGAGGGTGACTTTGTCGTGTCTCTCTTGGTACTGTGGTCGTTTTTCCTTTAATGCTCGACTTAAACGCATCAATTGCGTTCGATACCGATCTCCTGCGATAGATAGATAGATAGATATAAAAATACGAGCTACTTTCCCAGCAGGAAGGCACTGCGACCATAAAGATCTATTGTGCCGTAGCTCATTAATCCAAAAGACCGTCCACCCTTCTAATAAAGGGCAGTAAGTCTTTAGCAGGAATCAACCTGAATTCTGCAGTGCTGATAGTAGCCTGCCCGAGGAGTGACATCCTAAAACGCGCGATGGCGGGACATTCGCACAAGAGGTGCTTGGTCATTTCCACGTCTTCCAGACAAAGACGGCATTCAGTCTCGCTTGACAGACCCATCTTGTTCAGGTGATATCTGACCAAGTGATGGCCAGATAAGTATCCCACTAGGAGTCTTAGGTGGGTTCTACTCATTTGAGTAGTACCCTTGTGACTGAAGGGCATTATCAGCTCCTTTGATTGACGAAGCCCTGGAAGGTTATCCCAGTACTGTTGACGCAATCGTGCAAACCAATCTGTGATCCGCAGTTTGGCCGAGGCCAGTCCAAAGCCACAGTAAGGCTCAGGTCCATGAAAACGACTGGATGATCCTTGTCTAGCAAGTTCATCCGCAGCCTCGTTCCCCTCAATGCCCTGGTGGCCTGGCACCCAACACAAGAAGACTCGGTTTTTGGTTGCCAACAGTTGAAGGAGATTGTAACACTCCTTCACCAGTTTTGAAGAGACCTTAAATGAGGAGAGCGCTTTTATAGCTGCTTGGCTGTCTGAGTAGATAGCAATGTGAGCGCCGCGAAGTCCAGTTTCCAAGATTACCCTGGCGCAGACCTCAATGGCGTGGATCTCAGCTTGAAAAACGCTGGGCGAGACTCCCATTGCGATCGAAATCCTGGTGTTGGGTCCAAAGACACCTGCACCAACACCCTGTTCTGTTTTAGACCCATCGGTGAACCACTTGATACATCTAGGGTCTGGACAGGGTGTGCCATTTACCCATTCAGAGCGGTTAGGGATGAGGGCTGAATATTTTCTGCCGAAGCAAACCTCCGTGATCATGTAATCTGATCTCAAGCAGATCTGCACGTCAGGAATTTGATTCAGAATGCTCATGTGACCGCTTTCGTCACTACGCACGTCGGAAGTTAAACGAAGTCTGAGAGCATTTAGAGCTGCTGATTCTTGAATGAATATATGCAACGGAGTAAGTCCAATAATCGCCTCCAGGGCTGGCGTAGGACAAGTGCACATAGCTCCAGTGATGCCAAGGCAGGCAAGGCGTTGAAGCTTATTGCACTTCAGTAAGACAGAAGATTGCTGAGTTTTCGGCCACCACACAAGCGCTGCGTATGTCACCATAGGCCGCACCAGCATGGTGTATATAACCACTCAGTTATCTTTGGAGTGAGCCCCCATGTCCGTCCAAAGAAACTTCTGCAAGCCCACATTGTGCGTGTGGCTTTGCCAAGTACATTATCTATGTGAGTATTCCAGGTTAGTTTCGAGTCTAGAGTTACCCCGAGACATTTAACTTCAGTGGAATAATCTAAGGTCGTGCCGCCTAACGAAATTGGATCCAATGTTATGTTTCGTTTTCGTGTGAACGGTACAACGACAGTTTTCTGTGGGTTTACATGTAAGCCCACAACCACACACCAGTGTAGAACTATGTCAAGGGCCGACCTCATCACCTCAGTGATGGTAGATTCGAATTTGCCCCTGACTATGATAGTTAAATCATCCGCGTATCCGATAGTAAGATAACCGCGCTCATTAAGCATGGAAATCAGCTCGTCCACGACAAGGGACCACAAAAGGGGTGACAGAACGCCACCTTGTGGACAACCCTTTACGGCATTCACGCAAATGGATGTACTTGAGTGAATATCCCGTCCCCGGAGCATGGCATCTATCCATGCAATGGTAGCGGGCGGGATGTCCCTGAGTTCCAGTGCTCTGGAAATGCACTCGTAGCCGGTATTATCGAAAGCCCCCTCAATGTCAAGAAACGCGCACAACGCGAGTTCCTTTTCACTGAGGGACTTTTCGATTGTACTGACAAGGCTTTGCAAGGCGGTTACTGTTGACTTACCCTTCGTGTACGCGAATTGCATACAATGTAGGGGGCTCGACAGTTCCATCTTGTGCCTGATATGCAAATCAAGCAACTTTTCCATGGTTTTAAGGAAGAAGGAAGTAAGGCTAATCGGTCTATAGGATTTGGGCATATGTTCCGGCTTATTGCCCGCTTTGGGTATGAAGACCACATTAACTTTCCTATCTCCTGCGATAGTTTCATTCGGTTTCAGTAGCTCGTAGTATATCACACCGTGCTGGTCCCACCAAAAGCAAAGCATAACCTTGGCGCCGTGAATATTCGGTTTTGCCGTCGAAGTTGAGGCATGTCCGGGCATTCCCCATGACTTTCTGCGCTTCGGATTATCGTAACGGATCCATTTTTCGTCGCCGGTTACGATGCGATGTAGACATCCCTTCCGATTCTACCTTTGAAGCAGTTGTTGCAGTCTTTTTGCATTGGCACGAATCTTCATCGAGCAGTGCTTCCAATTCGTCGTCTTTGAAATTTTTCTCTCTCCCACCACCATGCTTGTCCTCGACATTGAAATCGCCACTTTTAAAACGTTGAAACCACTCACGACATGTTCCGTCACTCACAGCAACCTCACCGTAAGTATCTGAGACCATTCGATGAGCCTCAGCTGCAGTTTTTTTTCAAATGGAAGCAGAAGATCAAAACTTCCCGCAAATGACGAGAACTTGGCTCGAAAACAGACATTTTGAATCGCGAATCTTATTAAAAATGCAAACAACTTTTACTAATGCGGGGATGTCGATACGTTCAGAGACGTCCAAAGTCACTTTGTGACACTTTTGAACTACGTATTTTGACTAGCCCTCATCGATGCAGCCGTCTGTCGGAAAACGGCGGAAGCAAAGTCTTACACCTAATATGTAGTTGCTACCCTTAGAATACAATACAAAGAACGCTCGCTCCGCTCGCTAAGAGTACAATGGCGGCAACCCAGTTTGGCATTTGGCAGAATTTAAAACTTGGAATTTTAAAACATATCCGTTTCCGACCCATATTTTCTCGACATACTTTGCAAAGGCGTTATCAGGTCACGTCAAAACGGTCTCGGCAATAAAATGCTCTACTACACTTCGTACCTCAAGTTTCAATTTGGAACGGAAGGGGGGGGGGGGGGATACTTTACTTTTACCCTAGGCTGCACCGGAGATATACACAAAAGCGCACCTACCTATTAACTTTACTGATATCCATTTTAAAATGCGTACAAATTTGCAAATCTCCTATTTTAATCATACAGTGAGTTTTATACCAACAATTTAGTGTCCGATTTACAGTGTCCGACTACAAGCTCAACCTTCGAAGATGACACCATCAGATATAAAACTTTTAACGTGATTATTTATGTATACAATAGAAAGTGAACTTTACTATCGAAAACTAAGTTTTCTAATAAAACCCGAGAATTAAAGTCTCTTTAACATAGAGAGGTGAAAATCAACCAAATTAATGAAAACACCTAAAAATGTATTTATAACTGGGGTAGAAAAAAAGAGGCAAAACAAAAGTTTGTAGTATCAGCGGAAGCAGAAGAACGGAAGAAAAAAATTTACAATAGTAAATGCAAAATGCATAGATAAAAAGTTCTCGCTGTTCAGTTCCAACTCTCATAATTATTTACATTTCCTACATAAACTATACACACTCTGCTCTACTAATCGGTAGCAAGATGCATTAAGTGAAAGTTTTCACCTCGATACGTGCAAATTATTTTAAAATATCAGTTTCCGCTTAAGTGAATTTAGTCACTTTTTTTTTAGTGTTGAAAGTGATATGAAGTAAAAAAAAATTTGATGATGATCAACAGCAACTACATAGTTTTACGAGTATATCGTTTTATTTGTTTGGCAATTACTTGATCACCAGTTGCGGTTTTTTTTATTGGCGAAGTGGCAGATTCTCGTCTAGTGACATCAGGTGCCAGCACAGATATCTACTAAGTTGCAGGGATGCAGACGAGGACGACTGGTGATCTGCGAGGCTGCCAGATACTTCGCCCTGAACATCCGTATAGTGAGAGTAATTAGTAATAGCGGACGGGTGAACGTTAAGAATTTTGTAGAAATCTGCAGGAACTGGAGATTCTCCAGCGTAAGGCTGCATCCTTTGCGTGAAAATTGAGCTTTTCTCGGCAAAATAGTACGAGCTGTTTTATCCAAATAAGGCCTTCTTTATACCACCCGGTTTGATCAGCAGCCCGGACCGTTTGACTACCACGGTCAAGGTCCGACATCGGGCTGTAGCGCCACAATGATGATGACTGTTCGGATACCCTCATGAACTAAATTTTCAGGGAGGCCTTAACCCTTGGAGGCATACGTGGGGTCAATATGACCCCACGGTGCTAATTTGTCGAATAAGTATTTTACGTGTACATCCCAACAAACCACACCGAGGGAATTCTTTCGGAATATGGAACCATTTTCCGTAGATCTGACTCGGAATCCAAACCTTAACATCTCGGAATACTGACAGTTCGTCATATGAAAAGTGTCTCAGCATTTCCGAATACATGACACATACAATGACAAATTTGAAAAATGCAGAGACATTTCCGAGACTTTTCTGCACAGTTATCGTTACAGATTTCGGTTTGGTCATTTCGGAATTTTATATGGATTTTGAAGAGAATTCGGATCGGAATCGAGTATCGCTTTTGGAACATAACAAGTGGGAATATGCAGAGCGGTGATCTCACACAACATGATCTGGCACAACACAGAACTCACTTAAGTCTTCCACATTCAAACTGATGCACTACGATCGAAAAATAACCTCAATTAACGGCGAATGCATTTAGTTTGTGTGCTCCCGGATTTTTCTCGGAAAAGTTTGATACTTTTTCGGGACAATTCCGAGACCGTCTCCACTTTTTGAGAAAAGTACAAACTCCAACAAAAAATTTTACAACAGTTTGCATGTGTTAGTGCGATCTCGGAAAAGTGTTGTAAAATCCGAAATGAATTCCGTCGCTCGGAAAAAATGTTTGTTGGGATAGTATGGGCCACAATTCTCGCAATATCTCCACTTACTTGTTGTCGTTTTATTCAGCAATATTTCTACCCATATTAGCGAACGGCGATCCTTTTTTGAACAAAAAACCATGACAACCCCGAAATGCACACCTGGGGTCAATATGACCCCAACTACTTTCGATTATATTAGGCGTGTTTTATTCAACATTCCAGATCAGATCAAAACAACTGGTTCGAATAAAACGAAATAGAACAATATTAGACTAGACTAGACTAGAGAAAACTTAAATCCTTACTACAGATACAATCTGACAAATTTCCTTTACCCAGCAAAATCATTTTGTATGTTTACTATTGCATATAATAACACAAAATCAACATTTTGTTATCAGATAATAATTTTCTTGTGGCTTCCAAACTGTATAAAACAAATTATTTTTTCTTGACAATAAATTTCAATTTCCAGGAAAATATGGGATGAAGATTTTTTGGGTATGCGACTCAGAAAATTGCTACCCATTGAAAGAGAAAGTTTATCTCGGCAAGAATTTCGACTCAGGCAAATCAGTGACCGATATGGTCATGGATCTTGTTAAACCATGGACAGGAAAACATCGAAATATTACTTTCGATAATTATTTTACGAGCTTATACCTTGCGGATTTGCTATATTCTCTGAAAACTACGTGTATTGGAACTATACGGAAGCATAGAAGAGAAGTACCCCCTTCGCTTGTCAACTATAAAAACCGTCCAGTAAATAGTTCCCTATTTGGATTTCGAGATCATGCAACACTTGTGAGTTACATACCAAAGAAAAATAGGGCAGTAGTTCTTCTTTCCACAATGCATCATGATTCTAATGTTCACCTTAGTGGCCCAGAGAAAAAGCTTGATTTTGGATTACAGCAGAACGAAATCAGGTGTAGATGGCTTGGATCAAAATTTGAAACTTGGAATAATACAAAGAGTCAAAAACGTCGCATGTATTTGACTGAGCTCTACAAAAATTTGGTAGAAGAGCAGATAATCAGACGACTTCAGAAACCTCAAAGTCGACAAAAAGGGGTTATCGCAGCTGCTAAATTGATGGGATTTGAGGTGGAATATCTCACAGTGGTAGAATCTGCAACTAAACGAGGGAGATGCGCCAATTGTCTTCGATCGAAAGATGCCAAAGTTTCGACAAACTGTTTTTATTGCTGCAAATATATTTGTGGCAATCATTCAATTATCACTTGTGAAGAATGTCTCGAAGGCTCTGCTACTTAAGTCCAAATAAATTAGTGTTTAATTATAAGGTTTTCTTAAAACATTGAAATATGAGTTTATATACAATTTGAAATTGATGTAAGATTTTTTTTAAATATTAAATGTACGCGTATTTGTACAATTTGAAATTAATAAAAACACTAATAAACAATATTCCTTGAATTTATTGTGATTTGAAAACACTTAACAATTTTGATGAACCTCGAAAGCATATAAAATAACGCTGGGGTCATATTGACCCCAGGTGTGCAATTACAATCATTTTGAAGGTGTGCGACGAAGGGTTAAAATCTTGTTCGCCATGAGCCGCGAAACCTTCTCTTATCAGTCAGTGTACGTACACGGAACTTGGGCAATAAATGGCCATCTATCTTGCCTTGGGTACCACATTCGTAATTTTGTGAAACCTTAATTTTTTTTTACTTGCATTGAAGAGCCTTGGTACATTTCAATTTGTGTACACAAAACACATGAATACGTACGAGTGTGGTACTACGAGTATTCCCAACCATTTCAATTCATTATAATCGCAACGTACCCTGATACGAAAAATTCCCAGATTGTTTGCAAATATAATAATGGAGTGTCGTTGATTATCTCTTTCAGTTTGAATGACTCTCGATTCGAAGTACACAGTTGTTCAGCACTCGTTATAATCCAAGTAATAATTTTGTATGCATTTTAGACGGTTGGTAAGCCAACGGATTGATTGCGACATCGTTTGTCAACAATAGAGTGTCAATTTGATGGATTTGTATTTGAGGGAGCTTCGGTATTAAAAAAGAATTATAGGTATATACTCGTAAACAGTGCCTTGCTCGCTATGTTGAATATGCTTTCCTTGGACATTTTCGCAGAGTAGTAGCGGACAGTCGTAACCGCCCCTACTGCTAGGCGCGGTTACGACTGTCCACTTCCATCCCGAAGTGATGGGGACCATACCTCCCCGAAATACTTGTTTGACAGGGGGTTTACAAGCCTGATCCCCTTCAGGAATAAGTGGTCAGTACACGTTTTTCAGGTATAAGATGCTATCAACATCTTCACTAATGGCTCCTAGACTGACAAATGGGGGAGGTCGGGGTACATTCGGAGATGATCGATATTACCTTGTCGTTCCGTTTGCCCGACTTCAGTAGTATTTTCAGGCGGATATTGCTGCTATTTCTGAAACTCTAGATTCCGTTGTGACGAACCAGCCACATCGAGGAGTGGTGACCCCACATAACCCCAACTACGAAAGGGGCTATAGGCAGAAAGGTTCATGGCCGATTCCTACTGGACTGGTTCCGACCCGATCTTATAGCTGCCAAATTTGCAGAGAGACTGTGGCTAGCAGCCAGGCTGATTCCTACAGGAAACACTTGCCATTTCCTACCGTATATTTTGGAAATTTGACACAGTTGATTTGAAGAGTCCCCTGAATATATGCTCCAAGGGCCCCGTTGATAGATAGTCCGGGAGTGTAGGATAAAGGTTAGGGGTAATTTTCTCCGGTTTTTCTTGAATTTTTCGGTTTTTTACTGCACATATCGATAATAGCAGTAAAACAAATTCGTGTAGTTTTGAAATTTTACAAACATTAATAAAAGCAATCTTCTGAATTACATATACTCCAAAGTCTCCGATGATAGGGGGTCGAGAAAATTATCTTTAACCGCCTTAATCCTATAGTTCCGGACCCTCTATCAAGAGGATAGAGTGTCATGTGTCGATTCTTCACAAATGAACAGTTCTACCTACCATACCATTAACATATTTACCATATCAAACGGGACACCCTGTATAAGGACGCCATATCTTTTATTTCCAAAAAATGGTGAACATGAAAATCCTCTGCCGAAAAACCAAGAGAAGCAATTATGCCCTCCATTCAATGATACCATCGTCATTGCTTTTTCTAATAGCAAATGACTGAACAATATCACTGTTGAAGTGTTTGAGGAAACTGGTTTCCGTTAAAACCAGTTGACGACTGAAGTTTCGGCATTTGGCCTGATTTAAAAAGGATTGAAGCGAAAAGAAACATCATACAGGACGCGTATATTTATTATATCCCCCAGTCCAGAATAAAGAAGTAGAGTTCCTATACACCTGTAGTGTGCGATCAACAAAGATCATACGAAGACGTCAATGACCATAAACCAGTATGGGAAGAAGTGAAACGGAAAGATCGCTCGCATTCAATTGAAAAAGCCGCACTTACTCGTAAATACAAGAAGTAGGCATGAGTACTTCGAACAACTCTGCTTCCTCTTCTGTGGTCGTTGGATAAATGAAGGAAGCTGAGCTTGGGCTGTTTGGATTCCTCTTGGGTCGGAGGGAAACATAGTTTTATGAAGTCTCACTGCATACTCGAATATTTACTCGTATATACTAGGTAGGTACGTACTAACGTCGACAACTTTTATAATTCGCGCTTGCGGATATCAAACGTCGCGTCGTGTGCAATACAAGAGCCAAGAACAGAGTACATTTCGCGTAATTCAAGCACATGACGACCTATATTTGCACTTGGAGGGATTCGACGTTTGCCAGTTCAACATTTTTTTTTCTTTGGATTTCTTCTTTTGCATGCCTTCAGTGTTTTCTTTAACTATTGCAAAAAGCATGGAACGTGGTTTGCATACGTGTGAGCCTTTGCGGTAATGGCTACAGAAGTGTACGACTAAAAACTTTTTATGCAGCAAATGGGTGGCCAAGTCTAGCCGACTAAAAATCAGACGGCTGAGATACAATGTTGTCAGCGGACGAGGCGAGTGGACCTCCAAAGATGGCACTTTATCAATGGCCGCGTTTCTACGAGTGAAATGATTCGGAGAAAAAGAGGGAGAAAGGGAAAGGGATAAAGAAAGAGATGCAGAAAGAAGGAGAGAGAGATGGCCAGTCATGTGAATTTTTAGAGGGGAAATTGACCGAAATTTCTTATTCGTTACTACTATCATTTTAAGTTAACCTCTTATGGGACATCGCGTCAACTACTATTAAAGGCGGCGATAGATTAGCGATTTTACTCGTGACAGTATTAACAAAGAGTTAACATTACTAAGGTACCGCACTTCTTACAAATTAACGCAGTGCCTAGTAATTGCATATGTGTTGGTTCCCATAGTGCGTACACAAAGGGGTAATGCCAACTCACAAGCATGTCACCCATACAGAGAAACGTACTGGGCAATTGTCATTACTGAAGTGTTGCCGTCTCTTCTCTCGCGACTTCCCTTTGAATTATTGGCAAGGGGAGGTTTATCTGTGTGCGCTAATTTGTATGAAGTGCAGTATCTTTGTAATGTCTAAATCTTTGGTATTAAGGACTCCGTAAACGATCCGGAGGAATTTGTCTCCGGAAAAAAATGATCAGGGCTGGCCTTGAGAAATTTCGGACCGTATATTTAAAAATTAAACGATTCAGGCGACTTTCAGGCGGACGGATTGTCCTTTCAGGCAGCCTCCAGGCGGCCGGATGGGCAATGAAATAAAACTCAGTTGGCTACAAGTACTCATAGATGTGTTCATGTACGTAATTTCAGAAACGAGATGACGTTTTTGATGAATCTATGGATTTTCTTTATGTTGGTGGCAGGCAGTCGCTCATCCATATGATTGACTTTTGAAAATCTTCAGGGCGAATACTCCGAATGACGAAAATAAACAAAAAAATCCAATCCGGCCAGTTATTCCAGATCGATTATAGATTGTGCATCCAGCCGACTGAACAGGCCTGAAGCCCTGAAGACCGACTGAACCGGCCAAATTTCCACATACACCATCCGGAATTCCTCAAGGCAAGGCCTGATTCCGGAGAGAAATTCCAGAACTTTTGTAAGGGCCAAATTTCTAGATACGCTATCTGGGATTCTTCAAGGCCAGGCCTGATTCCGGATTGTCCATGGTGAAGGCTACTATATTCAGACAATCCGGAAGGCCAGACCTCATCAGTTTTTCCGGATCGTCCATTACTCGCCGGTTTTACTCGTTGGCGTGCCTTGGTGATATATCGGCAGTATGGCTCGTGGATATTACTAGACGGTTTTATTCGTTGTCAATACCGAGTCGCAATATTTCCGATTCAATTCAAACAATTTATTGTATGCATGTCACTTTAAACTTTTATTTTTACATTCACTTCATTTATAAAACCAAAGGTACTGTTAAAAAACGTGTTTTAGCGTTCGCTCGCAAGTCAATTTTGTTAGGGTCTGTATTGCTAGACACGGCTGTGCGATGACTGTTCACGACTTGCGATCAAGCGACAAGCACGGGACCCTATTTGCATACAATTGTACATACAAAAATCCTACATGGCACAGCGGCAAACTGCAGGCGCCACCGTGCTCAATCATCATCGCGCTTGGCAAAACGCATCCACACTAGAGTCGTAAAACTGTAATAGCTTTTACGATCGTTGCCTGCGATTGACGCACTGCAGCATCTAGCAATACACACTTTAAAACACTCGATCAATTCACAGTCAGCAATTCGAACTCGTAAGCAATAAACTTGGCTCGCAGACATGATAAACAGTCTTTTTACTTACGCGAGCCAAAATTTCAAACAGAAATGATGAGCCGCGAGCCAGTATCACTGTATACAAAACCGCGGTATTGAGGTGATACACTGAAACAAAACCGCGGTATTGAGGTGATACGCTGAAACAAAACCGCGATATTACTCGCTAATGTGTCACCGCCTAAAGAGGCCTAGTTGACGTTTTGTTGGCATAAAACTGGTTTCAGAAAATGATGTCGTAGCATACACCTCCTGTTCATTTAGCCTGGTCAGTGGTCTCCACCTAACTAGAGATGAGCATACACAACGGGTGAAATATAATGTATAACGATTTAAAAATTAAAAAAAAAAAAACACATTTTGAGTCGCTTTTTTTCCGCGTGCTTATCGCTACGGAAATCGATTTAAAACTGGCACCAGAGTGGATAACTGCTTTAGGCAGTACGAATAATACGGAATGGCGGCTACGACTAACCCATCTTGTACATCGCTTAATCTGATTATTGTTCTAGCAATACCAGGATCAAAACTAACTTAAGTCATAGATCTCGATTAGCCAAGTACATTAGAGCCGGCATACGTATTTTGTATTTCTTGGCTCTGCTGCGACTGTTGTTTTTATTAATCTGTATCTTTTTCGTTACTTTCCTTCTTCCAGCCAGCTTTTTGTAGTCATATATTTCCCAACATTCCAATAATTTATCAGAACACAGACTGACCGTGTGCCAGATGCAAATCCAGTTTTACTTGTAATTAAATCGAACTTAGATCAGAGTACGAGTATGTACGAGTGGGTACTATTTTCTATTGTCCAAGTGTGTTTTGCCTGCTACGATTTATTTGTTTCCTCTTTTCACTGGTATGATCTTACAGTCACACACAAATAGCAACAGAGAGATAGTTAAAGCTGCGTTTTGCCAGATACCAATCAGCGTCGATCGCAGGCGACGATTAAAAAAAATACACACAAATAATGGTCCGTGCTCTATGGGTTGATCGCTAATCGCGGACAATCTGCAACGATCGTGTGCCTAGCAAAATACACCTTAACGGTTCGTATTGCCAGAGCGGTTAAGCGACTGTAGCTGAGTAACGATCATTAAAGCAACCCTCACGAAGCACTTTTTGTGTGTAAAAGGTTTGTACGATCGACTCTATCCGTAGACGCTAGTAGTAAAACACCTCCACGTTAAAAATTCAACTCCCCAAATTTAAACAAAAATTGTCCCCTCATATACAAAAAAGATGTGGTATTTGCGTATATGCTCCAGAATCGCATGTGCTCCGTAATAGTCGCTTTTATGATCATCGCCAAGCTATAGCCACCCAGTTGTGCCTATAGCAATAAGGCGAAATTCACACACACGACACCGCGCTGCACGAATGCTTAGCCAAGCATAGTCGATCGTATCGCATGCTGAGCGATGAGTGTGAATCCGCCCATTTGATGCTGTGTATCTCGACTGAAATTTCAAGCATTCGTGCAGCGCGGTGTCGTGTGTGTGAATTTCGCCTAAAGATTTGTTTGGCTAGACGCGGCTGACTATCGTTGGCGACTGTAAAAAAACCATAAGCTGCTGTTTAACAAGCGGTTTCAACAACGGTATACAAAGAGAACCAGCGGCTGCCGCGGCCGCCGCGGTTTACTATTTGCATTAGGTGCGCTCAGAGCAGATCAGAGCAGGACAAGCGCCAAGATGATGATGATGGTGTTAAAAAAAACACGACTATTGTATTTAAATGCGATCTTGCCGCTCAACAAACCGTATTTAACATTAAAATACAATGTAAAATATATTTGTAAATTTATAAACCGCGGCTGCCGCCATTTTGTTGAGCGGCGAGATTGCATTTAAATACAAAGTAAATTTGTAAACGTTGTTTAAACCTTTTTCGCTTTACGTGCTCAAATCGCCTGGTAAATCGTAGCTTGTAGATGGCGCCTAATGGAGCACTACTCGTTTGTATTTTATAAGCATGAAAAGCCGTAAAAGCACAACAGGCATCCAAGGATTCCCTAAATACACACGTATAGCGCTCAAGATATGAACGTTTTTTTTTTCACAGTCGCCAACAAAATTCGGTCAGCCGCGTTTGGCAAAACAAACATTGAGCTCCTAAAGTGTAGAAATGGCATTAACATGAGATTCTAGCAGAAAGCACCAGTGGCGAGCGAGCTTTGTATGTACGACGATTAATTTAAAATCGCGCTCGTATAGAAAGCTCACTCGGCGCTCGTGCTTTCTGCAAGAATCTCGTGTATCGTGCGTTCCGTGTGAAAGCCGCCTTAGTATTCATACTAACGTATCAAGTGTCATTCATTCTGTAATGTAGAGAAGGGGAAAATCAACTTTGTCTTTACGCCAATATACAGACAATTTGCGTGCCGCACACATGGCATTGTTATTGTAACAAGTGTCAAAATCACATTTTACAACAACAATGACAGGTGCATGTTGCCCTGCCTACGAGGCAATGTGCTGTCGGCCTAAGTATTCGATAAGCTTTTTGATTTCCGTATAACTACATACATATGTACATAGTAGAAGCTAGTCCGGATGTTCTTATTAGTTACTGGCAGCAGCTAATGGCAATCAGGTTCACCCGACCTATAATCAAATACACTTTAGGGTCATAGAAAAGCTTTTTTTCCTCGCTGTGTTCTTAAGTTTTTTTCACGAGCCTTCAGACAGCTTGTGTGACGAATTTGCCTCATACATATTTGTCTATTAACGAACTTAAGGTAACAGTAGCTCTCATACATTGCGGTGGCGAAGAATTTCTTTGACTCAACCGCAGTTCGAAGCTTCAAATCCCTAAGTCCACCTAAAACTACACAAATAAGTGAATAAGGATGGGCGGAATTAGGGGGCAATATTCAAATTTGGGCCCACATCAGAGTGAAATGTGATGGAATTTTTTATGAAGGATCATTACAGACTTCGCTTCCGGTATTTCGGAATACTGACTGAAGGATCTAATAATCGCATTTCATTTCCATCCTTTCTCATTGTACCAGCCATCGCCTCCTTTGGCCCACGAACGACACCTCTGCGATGATGATTGATGGCTTATTTAAACAATAAATGAATTTCTCAAACATTTGGCCAAACGCCAAACCTATAAACATAACAACCTTTTTTTGTTGGTAAAAATATCAAATTACCACTTCATTGGTATTTGGTCTTCCTTCCTTCCTCTGAACGGAGAGCGAAATAGAAACGAGAAACGAAAACGAAAACTGAAGACGACGAATCCAACCTATGAAGCCAAATTGACGTTTTGTTTTCCCATTCACTGTGTGTTCTTCGCAAAAGTATCAAATTTCAATGACTTGACCGGATTGCAACAAAGCTAAAATCTAATTATAAATTGACGACCCCAAGGGGCCACCGAGAGGTGTTTTCTTTTAACCATGATGATGATGTATGCCGAAGTACTTCGCTCGCTTCAGACCCTCTTCCCTTCAATACTGCACCGAATGCAGCATTTACTCTGAGGTTTCCCTAAACCAGCCTTGTTGCATGATGGCCTGAGGTGGTGAATCTGAAGAATAATGGACGTGACGGTCTTCGCCTTGCAAACCACCGTGCTCTCAAAACTGCATAAATGCAATATGCAAAAGTACGCGGTGTGCGATACTTTCCACACAACTCTTAACCGCGCACCAACAAACGTATACGAACGAGGACGGTTTTATGAAGCCATATGAAAAATATTCATCCAATGAGGCGCGTTCACGTCACAAGATAGGGCACATTCAAAGGCAACGGATTATCTACATCATCGTGGCACTGCTGGATTATTTCAATTCTGTATCTTATGAAATCGGTAGGCAATTTAGGAGACAGCAGTCACTGCCAATCCTCGTGAGTGAGTTTCACATATGGACTCGTTATGTTGCCTCCACAATTATCCACCACAATAGCCCTAAGTAAAATAGTCTTAAGACGTCTTAAAGCAGTCAAAGATCCGGTAGGAATGTATGTAATATCATCAGTTTGGAAACCGTTTGCAAGTAATTTCGTCAAGTCCTTGCTATACGGTCCCGACCGTACAAATCAAAGGGTTGGTATGGAAATGACGTTTGTGAATGTTCTACAGAAGAGGCCATCAAAAATTTGATTGAATGGACGGGTTTATGTACTTTATGAACAGTTTAAGACGTCATACGACCATTATAGTTGGACCTAATGTTCATCTGAGGGACAACATGCGTGCGGCCCATACGTTTTTCATCCCATTTGTGGAAATTGCCTGTCCCAAGATGAAATTGATTAAAAACAGAAATGGAATAATTGCAAGAAATTGGAAAATATGGTAATTGAGCCGAACCATCATATCATATCCAAGAGCCGAGCCCTTCTTCATCATCAGTCAACTTGGATCGAAATGAATGTTATGAATTTGGTGAATCGAATCGGATCGGATGGGCATGGACTTGGATGCGGTGTATTGTTTTGGTTGGCTGAACCAGAACGAAGAATTCCCATAGTAATGTTAATCTGGATTTCAGCTCTCGAATTCAGATACCGGAAAAAGAAATTAATCTTTAATTGAGATTTCGTATTGGGTAATATGGTAGGAGTCAGTCAATGATATGATTGTGTCTTAAGCGAATTTTAATAAAGCCACTGTACGATTACATACTGATGTACACTCTGTCTATCTGGAGCATATCACGAATACCGAATGCAAATATGTATGTAATTTGTGAGTTTGATTGACGGTCATTATGTGGACCAGACGAAAGCGATAAGATCACTGAGCAATACATAATAATCCACTAACGAGGATTGGCTTCGCCGAATTTCTTTTGGAGGGGGTCTAAGTAGCACTTTGCACACATTTAACACTGTTATTGTTGATTTCATTCCTTGCATGCTACCGATAGTTGTGGGCTCAAAATCAGATTATCCCATGGTAATTGGTAACGCACTCAGTGCTGTTCGGTTCTCTCTCAATTTGATCGATCAACCTCGATCGACTTTACTTTAACGCATATCTTAGAATCTGCCAAAATCAAATCACGAATGTAATTTTCAAATGAATGACTGAATTCAATTAAAAAAAATGACATCATACTGTCGCTTTAATCTGAACAATAAATCGTTAAACTTTATTAAGAGTCGGTTACCGAAAGATAAGACACTGTCTTGTAACATAAGCATGGCGCCATCCATATAACCCATCCTTCCAGTTCAATCAAATTTCGGACGCTTTGGACTTACAGCTCAATAACTTTAAACTTTACCCATTCATAAATATTGTATTAAAAGGTTAATCTAAAATGCCGGCATACTGTTTAAATATAGGTTTGCCCGTTTGACTATGGTTGCTATTTGCGGAGGTGGTAAAATAAATAAAATAGATGAATCATCACTACATATCGTCATGTTTTTTTTACTCGTTTTGATTTTCAGTAGCACTGGAATCCGGAATCAAAGTCTGCTTATTTTCATCTGCAGCAGTCTGTACGACTGTACATAGTACGTATCTTTATATACGAGTACGTTACGTACGACTAAATAAAAAAAAATGTAAATATATTTCCAGTAATTAGATACAATGACGACAAAGCTATAACCGGTAAAATTGTAAAGATAATTACTAGTAAACAATAAGCAGGTGTCTTAATCGGTTTATGGTGATGTCTGATGAGTAATAAACGAAGTTTCAATCTTTTTATGGAACACGATTTTTCATGACTAATGTACACGTAATATAATAATATAATGTTTTAAAAAAGCTACTTCCATAGATACACTACAAATTTTCGGATAAACAGTAAGTGTATGGGTAAGCCAGAGAGAAACACAAGAAAAACCATAATACAAATGTGTCAAAAATCTCAGACTTAAGATAAATGTAAGATTTTCTTTTATTTTTTTGAGATAAATTGCTTTCTGAATAAAAAATTGTGCTGAGCCTGGTCTTAAGTTTAAGTGCAACCTAGGATTTTTATAAATTCCAAATAACCGCTGTAAGAATCAAATTTCACAACGATTGACAATTCCATTACTTTACCTTCAGTATTAAATTCAAATTCCACGGGTACGTATGGTTTTATGTATCCGTCAAAGTCTTTGGGGTTTCCCGTATTTTGACATCCATAAATTTTTTGTATAAGCCAAGCCAATTTCGTTCCTATTTAGTAGTAGAATACATAAATACGGCCGACCGGTAGCTCAGTGCGTAGAGGCATCAGTCTCTTGTCTGACTACTGGAGTTTCGGGTTTGAATCCCGTTCACGAAGACGTTCGTGGCCATGGATGTTTGTTAGGTAAACCATAGCATATCCCGACCTGTCGCAAGTAGGTAGTTAAATGTGGGAGCAGGAGGTGCATCCTGACAACTGCATTCACCGAAACTAATTTATGCCAACGAAACGTCAACTGGGCCACAACCGGTAGCTTTACCGGAGTACAACATTACAGTGCTGCCCGTTGGAAAGATAAATTCTCCGCTGATCCACCATCTGATCTCACTAACTCCTAAGATATTTAATTTGTACCTCAGAAATTCACTCTCTAATTGAAGAAATCGTGCGTTTTAGGGACCTTCTGATCCATTGTCCAGGAGAGTACGCACATTCCAGAATCCAATCTTTGTCATTGTACGATAGCCAAAAGTCGTAACCGTTGAGTCAGTCCCTATCCGAGATTTCGGATAGTGCAAGTTGCTGGCATACACGTCCTATCCTTTGATTGTCGGTTTTAACGACAGGCCCTCAAAGGGAAAGGCCGTGGTATTGTTTTTACACCCCACACCACAGGGGGAAGGTTTGCCTCAACCAAATCATTGCATCACTGGCTGCTTGACGTTGGTTAGCAATGGTCAGTGACCACTGCCGTTCCAGGGAGCGCCCCCGCGGAGGACTATGGAAGAGGAGTTTTTGCGCCTAGTATTAATGCCACTTTTATAATTTCGAGTTATATGACGAAACGCTACATGACAACGCGCGACATGCCACATAAGTTTCATTGATGAATTCATCAGTCGTAGCTGATGAAATGCTTCATAAGAGTCATCGACAAATTCATCAGCAAAGTCATCAAAGTAAAAACAAATATTTGCTCGTGGCAGATCTTGAACCCGATCACCGTTTCAATATGATATCAACTCTCCACCAATCGGGCTGCTACCACAACTTTCTTCTTCTGAAGATAATATTGAGCAAATATATAAAATCTAATCGAGGGTATGTTTATGTCTTCAAATATTTTGATTTTCTTCGCGAAGTGTTCGACTGTTGAACGTTGGTTAGTAAGGGACTGCAGTCCCGCAAATCCATGCAAAACTACAACGTTCATGTTTCAATATAGCTTCGCAAAAAGATTAGAACCTAATGAGGCGTTTCACTTAAAACATATAAGCCTTCTGATGGTAGCATGCAAATATGCCATAAATCTGTTCTTGCACTTTGTTCTTTGTCACCGTGTACATAGATATGTATCCATTAGCCCTGACTTGTCTTTGTTCCACATAGTCATGTGTGAAGCATTCTTCCAATTTGCATTAATTAAATTAGCTGCACTTCTTTTGACCCCTTTTCATGGCATTCGCACTTGTCAGACAAACAACTAAATTCCCATACGTTCTACATGATGTACGTACTCGTATCTTATCTTCAAGACTACTTGCACCACGCATCTTGTATCTTATTATCTTATCATATACAACATTTCAAGCATCTTGCCAAATACATAGTTACATAATCAAGAAAAGTTTGGTTAACTGTTGCATTGTACTCGTATGTTATATGAACAACTTCTTGAGTTGACTCCTGAAGATGATGATGACTAGCAGCTACCGCGAGAAAGCTCTATCTTCCATTTCCCATCGTTGTCTAAATCAGCCGAAAAAAAGATTTTCGATTACGAGCCAGATATGTAGATGCTCAGTCATGGAGTCTTGTAATATCGGAAATGCCGAATATCTTATATCTCAAAGATAATTACACGAAATGATCATTTGTTCAAAAAGAGCGCTGCTGGAATAACACAACGCCAGCAGCAACGGCGTCAAATCTACTGTGTGAGTAGATAATTAGAATTCTTAAGAGGAAATGGAATTTGACGAATTCATTTGTGTAAATGCTTCAAATGGCATTGGTTTTTGAGTAGCAGGTGCGCTATTTTGGGAAGTGAGTAATGATATGCCAAATTAAAGACTCCCAGCCGATTTTCTGAAACAAGCCTGCTTTCTACATATTTTTTAAATGGTTTTTAGACACAAGACCAATCACCTAAGAAGCTTGCTGTGTGACCAGTCACGAGACTTGCTGCTAGAGCAGTCACGAGACCAGCTGCGACACTTGCCACGAGACCAGTTTAGACCGGCTTCAAGACCAGTCACGAGACTTGCTATGAGACTAGCCACGAGACATGCAGCGAGACCAGTCACGGGATCTGTTGTGAGACCAGTTGCGAGACCAGCCACGGGACCTGCTGCCAGACCAGCCGCGAGACCTGCTATCAGAATCAGTTATTCGTTTTTCAAACGGCTGATCTCGCTAATTGGTCTTACATCGAGAAACCACTTAAATATCAAGATTTTTTCGAGATCCATTTATTGCCCATTTGAAAACAGCCCTGCATTTCCTTACAGTCATCACTTCAAACACTTGCTTCTGATCAATGACACAACTTTTAGTCTGTCACGTTGTTAGCAAGTAGTTCGTCGCCTTCGACGGGCATCTATTTCCATCTGCACATCGTATCCTTTGCTCTTTGATCCCATTCACGATCCTTCACCATCGCTGTTCAATTCAATGATAAGAGCAGCTACGAGTATACTGGAAATATCTGGAGAGGAGGAAAAAAAAGTATAATTTACGCCAAGGGACGTGTGTCTGCCATCTGCATAATGTTTATTAATGCAAACAGCCGCGCCGCCACGCTATTTACAATCGTTTCTAAGTACGTTTCGAACCTCTTCATGGCTGTGAACTGGTGGAATATCCCATAAACAGCTTTTTAATAAGGAAACCGAGATGCAATGAGAACAACACTGAACCATCATTTACCGTCGCCGTATCTAAAATTAGAAAGCGTTGCGTTCAACTTGAATACGCAGTGCATGTATTTATGTATATTTGCTATTAGTAGTTGCAACGGAAAACACACGAAAATGCATAAAAGATACGTTAAGAAAAGATTCAAGATGTTTGACTCACGCGCCCGCGCCCAAGTGTCTAGCATCTGTCTTTAGGGAGCAATATAGCGAGGTAATATGACACGGATGAAAAGGACCATTAAGTCGGTACTACTTTTAATGGAGTATGAACCCTTTTGCCAGCAGCATCTGAACCAATAAAATTAAAATAGTTTTACTAACGGAAATTCCAGAACGTCAAAATAAAACGCGAACATAGGTCTGCTCGTCCGCGACTCGGATTCTGTACGACTGGGACTCGTAATCGGCACGATATTCTTTTCTCCGCAGCCGAATCGACTGTAAATCCGTTGCGACTGAAACTTGTCATTGATCTCGCTTAAGGCGCCACCTGCATGCGCCTACACATGCTACATACACACCAAGCCATCATCACCTTGTCATCAATATGTAAATCGCCAACCTGCTTCGGCATTTTAGCCAGGGACACGCTGACATTGCGCTGATACAGGAACCGCATCTGTATAAGAATGCGGTCTGTGGATTTGGTAGTAACCTCAGCAATCCGTCAGCCGAAGGTGTGATATGGGTCTAACATTTGGACCATCATGGTACATTTGCCATAACAGTCATGCCCTAGGAAGTGCGACCTTTACCTCCACGTGGTGACGGGTGGAAGCAGCAAAAACTTGAGTGTGATGCAGCTCCAAATGCATCAAACACAGTTTCCTCTGAGCTACCTACGAGGGTTGCCTTTTATATTTCGGGATTAGAGAACAAAAACAAATATTAATTATTGAAAATCGCTTTATTGTTTTTCAAAATATTCCCCATGAAGATCTATACACTTTTGCATGCGTTTGAACCAATTGCCAAAGCAATTTTGCCACTCTGATTGAGGTGTCTCCAAAACATGCATTCTGAACGCAGCAACCGCTTCTTCAGGTGTTGAAAAACGTTGACCTCTCAGTTTGTTTTTTACGTACGGGAATAAAAAGAAGTCATTCGGTGCCAAGTCAGGACTATACGGCGGATGACCCATCAAATCTATGTTTTGAGTGCTCAAAAATGCAGTTGTTTGAGCTGATGTGCGAGAGCTCGCATTGTCGTGGTGAAGAGTGATCCGTCTTCGGCGGTTGGTTTTCCAGATTTCTTGGAAGACAACTGGCAAACAAATGGTTGTGTACCACTCAGAATTGACTGTTCTGCGTTGTTCTAGTGGTACGGTTGCGACATGTCCAGTTTTTCCGAAAAAACAGGCAACCATTTGCTTGGAAGTGCTTCGTGCGCGAACAACTTTTGTTGGGTTTGGCTCATCTTGAAACACCCATACAGTCGACTGCTGTTTACTTTCGGGCTCATACGCGTAAATCCACGATTCATCACCTGTCACGATGTCATAGACGTATTTCGAAGCACCGCGATCGTATTTTTTGAGAATTTCTTTCGACCAATCGACACGAGCCTTTTTCTGGGCGATTGAAAAATTGTGTGGGATCCAACGCGAACAAATTTTTTTGACAGTCAAATGTTCATGCAATATTGAATGTATGCTGGTCCCACTAATGCCTAAGGTTGTCTCAATCTCACGATAGGTCACATGACGATCTTGCAATATCAGTTCGCGCACAGCATCAACGGTTTCCGGAAAAACAACTGATTTTGGACGACCTTCACGGAATTCGTCTTGGAGTGAACTACGACCTCGATTGAATTCACCATACCATCGATAAACACTGGTCCTTGATGAATTCATTCAAATTGAATTCAGTTCATCCATGCACTGTTGCTGAGTTAATCCACGTCGAAAGTTGTAAAAAATAATCGCACGAAAATGTTCACGATTGAATTTCATTATTTGGCCGAGATTAATCTTTTAAGTTACTGTAAAAAACACAAATAGCGCTCGTATGTCAAAACGTTCTGAGTACGTATAACCTCAAATAGACCTCGATAGAGCTGTCAGTTGCCAGATTGCAACACTAGGGTTATCCAATCCCGAAATATAAAAGGCAACCTCCGTACTAGGTCATTGCTCGACGGAGTCTCCAGGCCCGTTGTTAAGACTGTCAATGGACCGGCCGCTAAGCGATACACTCCCTCTGAGTCGTCCTTGGATTTTTTTACGTCTTACTACTAACGATTACTTGTTGGTCGATACCCATCTCTACTTTCTAGAGGACAGCATACGTTTCGCCCAGACTGCAGTGGTGAGGTCGGCTCCTTTCGTTCGAAGAGCATTTTCGGTGGATTCGAAGGAGGTATTATCAAATGCTCCTTCGATGAAACAGACACAATGCTGTTTCATTGTTTCAGTTTCAGTGTATTTGCCGGGTTGATAGGTGAACTGTCTGGCATGAAGTGGGCTTCTCACGAGGAGCGATGTCTTGCTGTAAGCGTCAAGAATCTTCTCCATGGTCTTCAGCATGAATGATGTTAAGCCGATAGGTTGAAATGATTTAGGATCATCCATCGGTCTGCTACCCAATTTGGGAATGAAGACCACCCCCACTGACCTCCAGGCATTGGGAATGTGACCCAGCGCGAAGCCGCTTCTAAAGACCAGGTGTGGATTAAGTTCATCCTATCCTATTGTAGGAGGGCTGGATAAATTCCGTCTGTGCTCGGCGATTTGTTAGGTACGATTTGAGAAACATCTAGGTCACCAGGTCTAAGTAGGTCTCCACGTCTGGCTAGTTATACAGGTCTAAGTAGATCCGAGGGTTTAGAAGGAACAGAAGATCAGTACTGGGTAGATACTTCCTACTATTGTTAAACGCTATTTGACTTCCGGTAGTCGACACACATTCGATAATCACCGTCCTGTTTTTTCACGAGAAGCACCGGACTCGCGTATTCCGAATCAGATTCTTGTATAATGTCCAATTTGAGTAATTCGTCTATCTTTGCCCGGAGAACTTCTTGTAACCCGTATGGTACTTTATACGGTTTGTACCTAACTACCTCCGTTGTTTTCAATTTAATACTCATTTCGACCAGGTTGGTTTTACCTAGCTCCGACATATTCTTCGCGAAACAAACTCTGAATTCGGTAGCTAGTTTAAACAATTTTTGTCTGTCCACTTCTGTCAATTCACTTTTTATCAGAAGATTTCCACTGATGTCACCTGTATTACAGTGGTCTATGCAATAAACATTTTCCGGTATCTTAGAAAATTCGAAACATTCCCAAGTTTTTAGCAGACGCGTATCTGGCCTATCTAGGAAATTTCTTCCAAGAATTATTGGTACCACTTGGGCCCCATTTCCTACTACTAAAAGTTCAATTTCAAAACTTATTTCCTGATAACTTACGGTTTGAATAGTCTTTTCCCTCACACATGTTACTCCTCCACCAAACCCAGTTAACTGGACATTGCAAGGCACTGTATTCCACTTATTGTTTTGGGCGACTTGAAACTGAACCGTGGAGCAAGCACTTCCTAAATCTAAAAAACACCTCATTGCCACTCCATCCACTAAAATTAGAGGGTGATATTCGTCCTTGGATAGTAGCTCTATATTGTTCATTAATTGTCATTCCTTCTGACCACAATTTCTGGCGACATGCCCCGGCTTATGACACTTGAAACAGTTGACAATACGGAGCGGACACTCTTTGTAGCGGTGTCCTGTCTTGCCGCACTTAAAGCATTTCACCTCATTTTTCGCCTTATCTTCCGTTTTCGACTCACTCTGCGGCTTGCTTCTCTCTTCGCTGCGATTTGGAGGCACATCATAACGTTGATGTTTTGATGAACCCGATTCATTGGCCTTTCCGTAACTCCTTTTATTGGAGAGGGAATTACTGCTTTGATTCAGCAGGAGGTGACGATGTCTTTCCTGTTGCCTCATCGCGTTCACCTTTTTGATGAAGACCAATAACTGCTGCATATTCTCACAGTTAGCTGCGGTTAGCATGTTTATCATGCCCTTGTCTTCCATGCCCGATATGACATAAAACATTGTTTCCTTTTCGGACAGATTGATGCTTTTGGCCATAGCTGCAATGTGATAGAAGTACTCTTCTACACATTCTTCGGTCTTTTTTTTACCAAGCATAATCTGCATGAGTGTATCGGACTCATATCTGGTGGTAGGAAAACTGCAGACAAGTTCCTTCTTAAATTCTGGCCAAGAAGTAATATCGGTTCGGGATTGGTGCCAATATTTCGCAGCGCCGCCAAGCCGTAATGTCGCATATAAAAGAATTGTGCGCTCATTCCATGAGAACACTTCGGCCAATCTGTCTAGATTCTCGATCCACCCGGCCGCGCCATGTGACCCTGTGGTCGGATCAAACAGAGGTACCAAAGTGGACAGTTCCGCAGAGTTGATCTTCAGCGATGATAATTCCATATTACCGTTGCTTGGAGAAGAAGACGCCGTCGGGACATCTACCGATGTAGTTGCGGAAGGGGTGGAACCCCGCAAGGCCAACTCACGCTTCAGAAGGGAATTCTCCCACCGAAGTAACTCAATTTCTCGCGCCTCAGCACTATCCCGCACCGGACTTGCCTGATTTACACTACCTGTACCCAAAATGTCGCGATTTGCATCCACCAGCACCTCGCTTCCTGCGCCCACCGACCTCTCACAGGTATCTTCACGTTCACACATTTTATATCTTAATTATTCTTCTACACAAAAACTGTTTTTTCACTATTCACTCTTGTCCACACAACACAACTTTAATGCGTTCGAGAATCACCTTAAACCCGACAATTAATACGCGTTTTGGAGTATAACCCCACACCTGAATTGTTAGATGCAATTCATTGACATCAAAACAACAATTACTAATCGATCAAAAGTTCATCTTCTGAGTCATTCTCTGAATCGGTCCAGGCAAAATCCTCTAATTGACACCACGGTTTCATCCTGTCCGCAGCCTGAACAGAATTATACGGTTTTTGAGCGATCCGAATAGAGTTGAAAAAATTAAAGCAAGCCGGTGTTACTTTAAAATTAGAAAAGTGTTCATTTCTCAACACTGAAATGAAGTTTTTGGGACACGAAATCAGTTCGAACGGAATTCAACCAGGAACAAGTAAAACGGCTGCGATAAGTGAATATAAACAACCAACAACGAGAATTATATCGGATCGAGGGGCAGCATTCACATCTAACAATTTCAAGAAGTATTGTCAAGAAAATGTTATCCGTCATATCCTGAACGCAGTCCACACCCCGCGGGCTAATGGACAAATTGAGAGATACTTCCGGACAGTAAAGGCTGCTATTGCGTCTCTGACGAACGACCCTGATGGGTATGATTGGGACACGAACATTCGTAATATCCAGTGGGCCCTCAATAACATGAAGAATGCTACTACAAAGCGGACACCCAGCGATTTATTGATGGCATTTTCTCCCCGAAATATCATGGGAAACAAATTAGTGTTGACTCTGCATGACGGAGAAGTCTTCCCACCAAGAAGAAATGATGTAGACGATGATGAAGAGGACAATATTGTTTTAGCTGAACTAAGGGAAAGGTTAAAGCAACGAGTGCCTGGTGTTATTGAAACTAATGAAATGCTGAACAGACGAGCTGACGCTATTCGCAAAACTGTTGAAAGTCAACGAAAACATGCTGATCAATTCAACGCATCGCATAGGGCACCGAGGACATATTCAGTTGGGGACTTGGTGCTAATCCGTTCTGAGACATCAGCAACAGGTGAGTCCCGGAAAACGAAGCCTCGTTTCAAGGGTCCTTATCAAGTAAGGGAAGTACTTGGCAACGATCGTTACTGAGTTAGCGATCCAGACTCTATTCGGATCGCTCAAAAACCGTATAATTCTGTTCAGGCTGCGGACAGGATGAAACCGTGGTGTCAATTAGAGGATTTTGCCTGGACCGATTCAGAGAATGACTCAGAAGATGAACTTTTGATCGATTAGTAATTGTTGTTGTTTTGATGTCAATGAATTGCATCTAACACTATATACTTCCTTATAAATGGAAGAGCTCTGGTTAGAAACGCTATTAATAAGTTGCTCGAAAAATGAAAAAAAAATTAAAAGTGACCTAGTCCCCACCATTTCTACCATTCTATAAGCTCATTTACATAGTCATAATTCAAACGTCATTTCCTCTAGCCCGCGAACTTTTCGACCTTCCCGCTGTATTTGAAATGTCATGATTTTAACAAAACAAATTAACTTGAACTCAAATAAAAACTAACTCGATTCCAGCTATGAATTTCCCATGTCTATCTAATTGCAAACAATTTACTTGACCAACCGAATAACAAACTCAATATCACGAAATGCCAATATGACTGGCAATAAACCCCCCATAAAGTGACCACTGGCCATTATCAACCTATGGTCCGGGTCTATAACCTGCGCACCATGCATGTTACACCCTCATACGTGACTTTTTGATGTTTCCCTCACGAACTCTTTATGACAATTGATATCAATCGTAGGTCTGAAAAGAAGCCATCTTTGGTCGCCATCTCTGCGGTAATCATCTAATAAATTGAATATCTCTTTAAAGATGCATCTTCTTGCTCTGGTCTGGACATAGTGGGCATTAGGAGTTTCCATTAGTGTAGATGTAGTGCGATTCCTCAGTTACAAGCTCGTGAGATGAAGTTAGAAATGTGATGATTCCGTTCGGATGCTGGGACGGCGATTGTCGCCGTGATGATGATAGCTGCTGAACTTCTGCTCGCTAGCTGGGATCCCCTCGAGCGTAACAAGGGGCACACAAATAACGAACTTGTCTCCGCGCACATATCCGATCACATTACTACACACATTTTTAGTGGACCTCCAATTCCACTTCACACACAAAAACAACAACTAAAATAGAGAGTTATGCTGGAGCTGCGGCGGGTATCAAGTTCAAGGTTCTTTTAAATGATGGGGTCCGCTTGCCGAGGCCATCAAATGATTAATTAGGTACACCAGAAAAATGTTTAGGTTTTACCTATTTGGCACCATCATCATCATTGCAGCTATGTTGGTTGTTCTATTAGAATCTTGAGACCTTTAGCTGGACTGGCATGGTGTTGCCTGGGCCTTTGTGGCAATTGATATAACCAGATAGGTTTGAGCCGAACGCCTAGAATGTGTTGAATTTGCGTATTTTTTGCTGGAGTAAAATGCCTGAAATTGCTGACTGTGTGAAGTTTGAAAGTGTAGTGAGCTGATATAACACCTTTTTGAGCAGCGATTGTAACAATATTTGTACTGGCTTGTTTTCGGTTGAGAGATGGAACATGATGCCACGTGTTTTATGTGAATAAAAGAGCTTAGGCCAAAAAGAATATAAAAAGCATGCAAAACGAATCGACAGATAATTAGTAATCCACAGCGGTGGGTTCCCAAGGGGTTTTTAGACTTAATGCCAGTCCAACTATCAAACTAGCCGCCAGGTCTGCTATCAAACCTGTCGCCAAGTCTGCTATCAATGCTGCCCTCAACCCTCTCATTAGACCTGCTATCAATCCTGTCGTGAAGCATTTTATCAATCCTGTTGCCAGCCTGCTATCAAACCTATCGATCCTGTTGTTGTAGCAACGCGTCGAATTTAAGTATGTGTGTGTATGCGTCAGGAGTCAGCAGCGGCCTCTTCTCTTTCAGGATCGAGGCCAAGGAAAATTGCGGCTTCGATTGGGGCCTCCCATGAAGCTCTAGGTACTAGTGGTGTGGTAGCTGCAGGGTAGTTAAAGATGTGGCAGACATCATGGCGGGTACCCTTACAAGCTGGACACGCATTTAGAACATCACTATCAATCCGGGACAGGTACGAATTTAGCCGGGAGCACCAACCAGAACGCAGTTGCGCCAGTGTGGTTCTTGTTGATCTGGGCAAACTATCCTCCCTAGGTGAGAGGGTTGATGGTCGTGCAAGGAGTACTGGGTTGTTATTTAATTCCGCAATCGATCTTCGAACCTCCCCCGTGAGTAAAGAAGCAATTGCTGTCTTGTAGGTTGTGTCGTCAAATGGTTTTATATCTTTGGGCTTCTCGTTCGAGGTCCCTCACGCCATGTCTGATGCTACGAAGTGGAGGTGTCTTGTCCATAATATTACTGTTGTGGTGATCATGACGGTAGCCGCCCACAAGATACTGCTTCGCGGGGAGATACTACTCAATAGCCCCCCTGTGGGGCAGAGCGCATCGTCTGTTCCACAAGGCCCAGTCGATGTTTCGTTGTCATAAACTAGTTTCGGAGATTACAGTTGCCAGCATGCACTTCCTGCTCTCCCGTTTAGCCGCCTACCTGCAACAAGTCGGAAGATACTGTGGCTTATTATTACGCCCCGCCCCGGGGGAAGACAACACAAATATCCATGGCCACGAACGTCGTCGTGGACAGGATTCGAACCCGAAACGCCGGTAGCCAGACATGAGACTGATGCTGTCACGGTGCGGAGAGCAGCATTTTGACAAGACTGGATACTTCTCCAGTGTGTGTCGCTCAGGTTCAGGGTCCACGTGGGCGCCGCATAATTAGCCAATGATCTTCCAATGACTTTGTAAATAACCAGTAAGGTTTCCTTGTCCTTTCCCTCCAAGTACTACCGGCTAGCGCCTTGAGAACCTTGTTACGAGTGCTCATGGTGTTGTAGATCGTTTTGGCCGTTTGCCATGCAAGCCAAGGTGACACCAAGAATTTTCGGGTGATTCACTTTGGGGTTCGTTGCCGGTAACTTAAACTCCTTGGTCCGTAAAGTAAACACAGAAGGGTGGTGAGGACAGCAGGTGTTCAGGTTTAGTCAGTAAGAATCTGCCATCACCTCGAGTACAGTAGGCTAACCGAGGCCTCGTCGGTATCTGATGTACATAAGTGTCCCCACCTGCTATAACAAAAAAAGGCCGTCAAGTCAACTATCAGCTCTCTCGTAAGGTCCGCTATAGGAAAACGAATAGCTGATCTGATAGCAGGCCTGACAGCAGGTTTCACAGCAGGCCTTATGGCAGGTTTATAGCAAGCCTGACGACAGAGTTGACAGCAGGCCTGACGGCAGGATTGATAGCATTCCTGAAGCAGATTTGATAGCTGGACTGGCGTTACATTTTAAAACGTCTGAAAAATGCAACTCATAGCAATGTAAAATATAAACTCGCCGATTCACCTCTTCAATGACTAGAATCATCGATCTCTCGTGACATCTGATACCTTAAATACTATGATTTTCTCTGAAAACCACAACATTCCATCGTTCTAAGCATACACCATCGACTAATTAGTACACTGATAACCGGCAACAACGCACGCCCTCATTTGAGTTGTATTGTATGTGGAGCTTCACCACAAGATCGACTTCTGCTTTTAGAACTATGTATCTCTCTATGGTCACAGAAGAGGTCATTTTCGTTCTTTTTGCTATAGAAAGCAGTGGTAATGATGCTGCAGCACAGATGACAACGACGCGAGAATCTTGGATTCTGCCATCATTACTGGACCAGCGACACGACGACGCAACTATCAACTATCACTATTTGTCATCCATGGATGCTTGTAACCACATTCACCGCGCGCATTTCTAATAAGAACAACTTGATCCATGGCTTGCGCAAATAACGAGTAGACACTCGAGCAGTGAATGCCATACCGGCATCTATGTATCTTTATAAATGGTTCAAATCTTTACCGGCATTCACTCTAATGATAGTTCCACTCTAGCTGATCTGATGGCTTTAAGCCGGCCAAACATTATTACAATTGCGTCAATTGCGTAGAGTAGGCGCGCGCAAAACTTGCTCCTCGGACTTGCGTACTTGATAATGAAGGACGTTGCGGACGGGTTGTGCGGGCAGAGCTAGCACAGTTGAAACGTATGTACTATCAACTTGAATAACCCGCGAGAATGTTAAATGGCCGGCTTCGACCATGATGACCACTATATAGCAAAGTACACCATTCTAGAGCCACTCTCGAGCCGGTCTTGGCGCTGGCTGGCCAGCCAAGCCAAGCCAGCTAGCTAGTTAGTTACCCACGTAGCTGACTGAATGACTGGTTAGAGAGCTCCTCGAAAATCGGGCCATGGTATTTTTAATCTTGTTTTCTAAAGCCGAAGAACCACTTGTCTGTGAATGGAATTTAACATTCTTGACCGATCAGAAGAGTCGCGGCATCAGATAGACGAGAGTACATAAGTAAAGTATAATTTGGTGGATTTCGATTCCCTCCGGGGCTGCGAGCTAACAACAAGTGCTGTTGCACTTTCCCATCGTAGATTTTCCAATTTCAATAAGACTTGTTAGTGCCAGTGCGGTCCGCCGTTCTTTTTTTGCAATTAATGCGAGGAGGCCAGTCGTTGACCAGTTTGCAGTTGGGACGGGTCTAGTGGAATGCTCAGTGATTGTTTTTAAATTGTTTAAATTGTTTTTTATCTGACGAAACTTGTCTGCGATATCTTTTGGTTGTACATTAACTTTTACATTTAATTTGCAGGTTTAAGCAAGTGGGATGGGCACGTTGATAACTATTTTGCACCTGTCTTTTATAATTAATCTTCTGGTGATCTGTAGCCTAGTTTTGCATCAGTAAAGTATTCCCTGGTTTTAGTTCTATCGAAGTGTATGAATACTGGATACACATTTTCCCCCATTTACACGAAAGATACTCATTTGCCCTAACCCTTAGTGGGGCATAGCGCCTCAAGTATTCCATGTGGCTTAGCTGACGTTTCGTTGACATAAACTATTGGGTGTACAACTTTGCTTCCGCCGTTTTTTCCTGCAATTAAAGGCTTAATTGTCAAAAAGTACTTACAGATGTATTAATCAAAGTACTGTCCGTCGCTAGCGACAACTTTCGCCCATCTCTCCGCCAAGTCCTTTTTTTTCTGACGCACACATGCACCGTATGGTACTTACCCAAGGAAGCTACGTAGAAAATTTGGTTGGAATCCGACCACGGAATATGCCTGGAGGAAAAATCTTCAAAAAGACTTAGGCGAGTAACTCTATTTTAAACAAAACAGAATCTACCGTTAGTCCAGTCGGCAATGACTATTGCGGTCCCAAATTTGTGCTCAGAGGGACACAAGAAACCTACATATCAAATTTGGTTAAGATCAGAATACGGGAAGTGCCCGGACAAACGAACAAATGTGCAGCATGGATCGGACTATATGCAAACAGTACTGGAATAACCTTCCAGGGCTTCGTCAATCAAAGGAGCTGATTATGCCCTTCAGTCACAAGGGTACTACTCAAATGAGTAGAACCCACCTAAGACTCCTAGTGGGGTACTTATCTGGCCATCACCTGGTCAGATATCACCTGAACAAGATGGGTCTGTCAAGCGAGACTGGATGCCGTATTTGTCTGGAGGACGTGGAAACGACCAAGCACATCTTGTGCGAATGTCCCGCCATCGCGCGTTTTAGGATGTCACTCCTCGGGCAGGCTACTATCAGCACTGCAGAATTCAGGTTGATTCCTGCTAAAGACTTACTGCCCTTTATTAGAAGGGTGGACGGTCTTTTGGATTAATGAGCTACGGCACAATAGATCTTTATGGTCGCAGTGCCTTCCTGCTGGGAAAGTAGCTCGAATCTTCTATCTATCTATCTATCTTATCTATCCATTGTATTTTTATATGGGACGGGTCAAAAATTACTGAATTTAATGTAATATATTTTAAAATAAACTATTTTTATAGAACTAGTTACGGAGATATTGCGCATTAGCTCAACTTTCCGTAATCATTTTTTTCTTCGGGAAATTGACTTTTTCCGAAGTTAGTTTTTAGCCATTTTCTAAGAAACAGATGTGCCTACAGGATTTGAAATCAAAGATAACAAAATTGACTTTCGGATGAATACTTTTTCCGATATTTGACAATATTGATGACCAAAACAGAAGAGTTCCACTCTTTAGGAATAAAATGTTTAAATCTGAAATTCTGGTAGAACTGTTTCTTGAAAATATACGGAGCCGGTTTAAATATGTACGAGTAGTAGCTTTTAGCACTTAATGTTACATAGATACCTACAAAACCATAAAAGCGACATTTTCTGAAGGATACATACATAAAGGAGATATTTAGCGATGTTTACTTTCGTTTTCCCTGTACATTTTCTCTTAAAACCATAAATAAATAACTGGTGCAACAGTCCAATCTGGACCATGGCCTCTAATGAGTTAGCATCATCTCATTGTCTAGATGGTCATGGTGTGTTTTGTGCAGACGTGTGCGATCAACAACACGCTTAATCGAGTTGTTTACCCATGGGTAATGGGTACTCATTTAACAGCTGAGTGCGCTCATAGTCCGACACGTAAATCCCCTTTTTTATTGAAAATTACTGCATTCAGTAGGCATCGAACCGGGGCCCACTGCATAGACGGTGAATGTGCTAACCGTAGCGCCATACGAACTACCCATTTTCTTTTATAAATTTTGCATTTCCATTTTCAAAGACCTTTTCCATAGTCCTCCGCGTGGGCGCCCCCTGGTAACGGCAGTGTATCAAATCGCTGACGGCCAATGTCTTAGCGATAAGACAGTTTGGAAAAGGCAGATAGCTGTAGCCTGAATGGCTGACGAACACCTAAGCGTCTCAGGTCTAGTAGGATGGATTGACTTGCGTAGTTGGACCTGCTACATAGTTGTGTGGGCTCCAGCACGTTTATTAAACCATCTGAAGCAGCTATCTCCGAGGCCATCCCCTGAATGGGGTTAAGCGACGTGCTGACAACTCGTCCTTGTAAAAACCACTCCATGTCAAGAAACCTGGAACAAAAGCCTCGGATTGGACGGATCAACAACGACGACCACGCAAACGAATAAAGGATTATTCTTTCGGATCCTGGAATGTACGCTCCCTGAACAAACCGGGGGCCGAGAAGGCCCTCCTTCAACAGGTCGAAAAGTACAAACTGAGCATTACTGCAGTCCAGGAAACAAATTGGCTTGGCAGCGAGATTAATGACAAGAAATCGCGCACAATTTTTACAAGTGGCAAACCATCGGGCCGCAAGGAGTTTGGAGTAGCATTTATAGTGAACAATCACCTCAAACCGCATATTACTGACTTCAAACTCATAAATGAACGGCTGTGCGCGATTCGCACCAAGACTCGATTCTTCAATCTCTGGCTCATCAATGTGCATGCCCCCACTGAAGTTAAAGAAGACGCAGTAAAAGACGAGTTCTACGCCCGCCTTGAAACTCTCTTCGACTCACTTCCAACAAACGACGTCAAATTGCTGCTGGGAGACTTTAACGCGAAAGTCGGGAATGAAAGCTGGCATCGGGGGACCACTGGAGGCCACAGCCTCCATGAAGAATGTAACGATAACGGCCAGCGACTTATAGACTTCGCCTGCAGCAGGAATCTAGTCGTAAGCTCTACGTGTTTCCCGCATCGACGCATTCACAAGCAGACCTGGAAGTCTCCAGACGCACATACCGTCAACCAAATTGACCACGTCCTCATTTGCAGGAGATGGGCGTCTAGTGTCATGGATGTCCGCTCCTATCGAGGAGCAAACTGCGACTCAGATCATCACTTGTTGAAGACGACCTACAGATGTAGAATTTCCTCAGTGCACCAGTCAAGAATCAGCCCTCCCAAAATCTTTGCGGTTGATAAGCTCTTGAGTGATGCTACAGCGGTGGCGTATACTACCGCCCTTGAGGAAAAACTATCACCTATGCTACACAACATCAGCAACACAGGCGTCCATGGGTTCTGGGAAGAACTCAAGGGTACCATCAAGGATGTCGCAGAGAAGGTCGTGGGATATAAAGCCCGGCGAGTGCGAAATGACTGGTTCGACGAAGAATGCAAAAATTCACTTGACGCGAAAAACGAGGCCTACAGACAATGGATTCAACGAGGAACCAGAGCCAGAAGAGAAAAATATGACGAGCTACGGCGAATATCGAATAGAATAATTAGACGTAAGAAACGTAAATACTTTGACGAGCAGTTGCTGAACATAAACGAAAACTTAGCTAATAGGAACACCAGACAAGCGTACAAACTAGTAAATACAATTAAGAACGGCTACCAACCCAGGACTAGCCTTTGTAAGGACAAGGATGGAAACATCATCAGCGACACCGATGGTATTAACAAACGATGGGCCTCTTATTTTGAAGAGCTTCTAAACCGACCATCTAACATCCCCACACAGGAAGCTCTCGACGATATTGTTGATCTAGGTCCACCCATTCAACCACCGACAGTAGAGGAAGTTGATCTCGCGTTGCGGTCACTAAAACGAAATAAAGCGCCGGGCGCTGACGAGATTCCAGCTGAACTGCTAAGATTCGGTGGAACGAATCTAGTTGATGCCATACATCAATTACTCCTGCGAGTATGGGAGAACGAGGAGATCCCAGACGATTGGCGCAGAAGCATCATCTGTCCAATTCATAAAAAGGGAGATAAATTGCGGTGTGAGAATTACAGGGGCATCTCACTAGTTTGTACGTCCTATAAAATTTTGACGGAAATTCTGGAAAATAGAATAAAACCGTACGCAGAACGAGTCATTGGCGAATATCAAAGCGGTTTCAGACCTGGTCGCTCCACAACCGATCAGCTCTTCTCAGTCAAACTGATACTCCAGAGGTGCTGGGAATACAACGTAAACGTATACCAAATCTTCGTCGACTTCAAGCAGGCATACGACAGTATCGATCGTGGAGTACTGTACAACATCATGCTGCAATTTGGTATACCAGCAAAATTAGTGCGACTGACAAAGATGACGATGACCAACTCCGTCTCACAAGTCAAGATCCAGAATAGACTTACTGATCTATTTGAAACACGCACTGGTTTGAAACAGGGCGATGGACTGGCACCGACGCTCTTCAACCTAGCACTGGAATACGTTATTCGGGCCATGAATATGGACAACAGCAAGACGCTACTCATCAAGTCGACACAATTAGCAGCGTACGCCGACGACATCAACATCATGTCCCGAAGATTGGCTGACGCAGAAGAACTTCTGCATACGCTCGATACCGCTGCAAAGGAAGTTGGATTACGTATTAACGAGGGTAAAACTAAGATAATGATGCAATCGGTGACAAGGACACCTGCACAACCGAGCATCAACGTGGGGGACCTCAACATCGAGTTCGTGAACAACTTCATCTACCTGGGTTGCAACCTGTCAAGGGACGCCAACGAAACTGACGAAATCAAGCGACGGATACAGTTAGCTAATAAGACTTTTTTCTCGGTTCTCCCCATAATGAAATCGAAACATGTGCACAGAAACACGAAGCTCCGCGTGTACAAAACCATTATACGACCAGTGCTATGCTATGGCTGCGAAGCATGGACCCTAACTCAAGCCTCCGAAAACATGCTAGACACTTTCGAACGTAAGGTTCTACGGCGAATTTTCGGGGCTGTTTGCGATCGAGATGGATGGCGCATCCGGTACAACCATGAGTTGTATGAAATGTACGATGTCTCGAAAGTCTCGAAAATCGTCAAACTACAACGACTTCAATGGGCAGGGCATGTACAAAGAATGGACGATGATCGCATGCCTAAGAGAGTAATGAATGCAGAACGAGTCGACGGAGCGAGACTGCGAGGACGACCGAGATCTCGTTGGGAGAGCTCAGTAGGTGTGGACGCCGCGCAGCTGCTGGGCTCCCAAAATTGGAGGACGCGGTCACGTGACCGAGATAATTGGAGGACAATGATCCAGGCGGCCAAGGCCCGACGTCGGGCTGTCGCACCACGATGATGATGAAGAAACTGATGTGCCTACAGAATTTGAAATCAAAGATAACAAAATTGACTTTCGGATGAATACTTTTTCCGATATTTGACAATATTGATGACCAAAACAGAAGAGTTCCACTCTTTAGGAATAAAATGTTTAAATCTGAAATTCTGGTAGAACTGTTTCTTGAAAATATACGGATCCGGTTTAAATATGTACGAGTAGTAGCTTTTAGCACTTAATGTTACATAGATACCTACACAAAACCATAAAAGCGACATTTTTTGAAGGATACATACATATTTAGCGATGTTTACTTTCGTTTTCCCTGAAGTACATTTTCTCATAAAACCATAAATAAATAACTGGTGCAACAGTCCAATCTGGACCATGGCCTCTAATGAGTTAGCATCATCTCATTTTCTAGATGGTCATGGTGTGTTTTGTGCAGACGTGTGCGATCAACAACACGCTTAATCGAGTTGTTTACCCATGGGTAATGGGGACTCATTTAACAGCTGAGTGCGCTCATAGTTCGACACGTAAATCCCCTTTTTTATTGAAAATTACTGCATTCAGTAAGCATCGAACCGGGGCCCACTGCATAGACGGTGAATGTGCTAACCGTAGCGCCATACGAACTACCCATTTTCTTTTATAAATTTTGCATTTCCATTTTCTAAGCTATCAACTGGCATCCCAAATACCTAGTCTAGCCATAAATATTGTTACAAGGTTTGGCAACCCTGCAGAAAGGAACCGTTATATTGCATTTCTTAAAAATTGAGCTAATCGCTATAGTACGCTTGTGTTTGATGCATTTGTCATCATTTCAGTTTAATTTTTAGTGTAGTGAACATGGATTGGGGTGACAAAGAAAATAGAATTGCTGTGATTGCACTTCATAAAGTAGGAATGCAACCAAGTGATATTTTTAAGACTCTGCGTACCCTTGGTATAAGCCGAATGTTTGTATATCGGGCTATTGAAAGATTTAATGATACGTCTGGAGTAAATGACCGTGAGAGAAGTGGCCGTCCGCGAACTACTCGAACACCTCAAGCGGTTAAAGCCGTGCGCGAGAGAATTCGCCGTAATCCTCTTCGGAAACAAAAAATTTTATCGCGTGAGATGAAAATACCCCAAAGAACAATTTCACGTATCATCAAAAGTGACTTGGGGTTGGGTGCTTATCGTAGATCTACCGGGCATTTACTAACAGATTCGTTAAAAATGAAACCGGAAAATAGAGGGCTACGCCCGCAATCCGAGGGTTTTGTAGTGTCCCATGCCAATAGGAGATGAACTGTCCTACTTTTGGAGCTTAACCATTCATGTTAAGACAATATTGCAAATTGTAAGTTTGCATAAAAAATATTGAAAATAAATTATTTGAATAATTATAGAGAATAGAGTCAGCGACGAGCATACCCTCTCCCTCCTTCCCCCCTTCCCCTCCTCCCACCTCTCCTACCAATCATTACCCTTTTGAAAATGGTTACTACTATTAAATATTACGTGATTATTACGAAATTTGGAGATATTATTGCACATGGTGTTGATTATTGTTGGCCATCAATATTTTCGACCTCGGATGAGTTTGAGAAATGCAGGGGTGTGCTAACTGTAACTATAGAAATATAGTACTATTAACCTATTTTGAGAAGACATCAAAATTCCATATTTTTTTTTGTTTTCTGTGCTAGTTGAAAGCCATCTTCTTGTATGTTTTCATATTTCTAAGTGTAACGGTCTCAAAATGATAAGGGGGGTGGGACAAATTACAATATGATCTCATATTTTCCCCTCTGCCTCTTTTCCCCTTTCTTCGAATTTGATGAAGTCGCCAAAAATGGAATGTACTCTGTAGTAGCTTTCTCATGATACCCCACTTGCCTATATCAGATGAAAAAAAATGTTGACCTTAATTTCCCCTCTATGGGAACCTCCCTTAAAGCAGCAACCCACCTACCTCCCCCCTTAAACTTCTCTCCCCTACCACTTCTATACCACCAATCTCCACCCTTTCAGAAATGGTTAACTCCAATTCAATTTACGAAAAACAATAAACAATATTCAAGTATGCAGTGCTAGTACGTAGTAACCGGTTATGTGCATTTTTTGTATGAATGGCATCATAATCTCGAAATTTAAATGAATGTACTATTATTAAATATTATGTGATTGTTATGAAACTTGGAGGTATTATTGCCTATGATGTTGGTTATCACTGGCCATCAATATTTTTGACCTCGGGTTTGCGTAAAGGGTGCAGGGGTGTGCTAACTGCAACTATAGAAATGTACTATTATTAACCTTTTCTGATAAAATTTCAAAATTCTAGAAATCTAGGTTTTCTACGCTAGTAAAATGGCGCTTTTCTGCAAATTTTCATATTTCTAAGTATAACGGTCTCGAAATGCAAGGGGGGGGGGGACAAACTCGGATGACATATTTTCGCCTCTCCCTCTTTTCCCGTTTCTTCAAATTTGAAAAAAAATCCAAAAATGGAATGTACTCGACGGTACCTTTCTTATGATACCCCACTTGCTTGTACCAAACGAAAAAAAATTTCGACCTTCATTTCCCCTCTATGGGGACCTCCCCTTAAAGTTGACCTATTACGACGATTCGCTTTCTCCGGCGAATTATAGTAATTCTTCACATTCCTACAAAATTTCATGTATGTAGCTTCAGCCGTTCGTGAGATATTCCATGGACAGACGGACAGACGGACAGACAGACAGACGGACAGACAGACATTTGACCGATTTCATAAGGGTTTTGTATTTACTACAAAACCCTAAAAATTGAGTGGAAAAATCAAAACGATTACTTTGCCGGTACGCAAACCAAGAACACCGTTTACGGACGACAAAATTTTTACTGTCGAAGAAACATTGAATAAACAAAACGATAGGGTTTATGCTCGCAGTGCCAGAGAAGCTTCTCAAGTTGCCCAAAAGGTTCAAAGAGGTCATCATCCAGCCTCAGTAATGGTTTGGTGGGGTGTTAGCTACAATGGGGTGACAAAGTTGCATTTTTGTGAGAAGGGCGTCAAAACGTCTGCCAAAATTTATCAAGAAAGTGTCCTTGAAAGTGTAGTGAAACCTCTCAACACGTCATTATTCAAAAATCAGCCTTGGAGTTTCCAGCAAGATTCTGCACCAGGTCATAAGGCGAAGTCAACCCAAAAATGGCTTGAAGAAAATGTTCCAGATTTTATTAAAGCTGAAGATTGGCCTTCCTCTAGCCCAGACCTGAATCCGCTGGATTACGAATTATGGTCTGTCTTAGAGCAAATGACGTGCTCTAAAAGACATTCTAATATCGAATCCTTAAAGAAGTCTCTTACACATGCAGTCGCCAACTTTCCGATTGAAGTCGTGCGTGCTTCCATAGATAAGTGGCCAGCTCGATTAAAGGCTTGTGTAAAGGCAAAAGGTAATCACTTCGAATAACTTGTTGCAATTTCCGTTGTTGACAATGCATTTAATAAATAAACAATGATTTCTTAACATATAACACCTCTTTTATTGAACTGTGCTTCAAAAAGTTTGTAACAGTATTTATGGCTAGACTAGGTATTCTTTTCCGGGCTATCAGAAAATCACCAAAAAGAAGAAAAAAAAGATTCATGGCGCTGTATGTGAGTTAGGTGATATTTCACAGCAAGCGATGCACCTCTCCCGCATTTGTCCTAGTAATTGAGAAAATCGCAACTCTTCGTCAACTTTGCTCCCAAATGACTGCTATGACAACGTTTCGTACCACTGATGGCCCCATCCGCATGCCACCGCATCGATTGATTAAAACTGGTGCTTGCTTTTGGCTCGCTGGTGAGACCATCGTCGATCAAGTGCTGCGCCAAGAACTGGTCGTGGACAAAAGCGCGACAGCATTCCTCTGCAAATGCAAAGGTGCGCTCCCTCGACCGAATTACATGCGAGCGTGTGCGCGATCTACCGCCGATTGGGTTTAGGTCGTCATCATATAACGGACCTGGGCTACTACTTTTACTGTAAATTACTCCACGCACTAATGACACCCGTAACTCGCGTTAACGCCGTGCCGTGATAATTGTTTACGATAGTGTGGTCCCAAACACGTCTGAGTCAACCGCCTTTTTCGCCTTTCTTAACCCATCCACACACTGACCGGTGACCGCAGTGATCTGATTACGTACCGAGTCCTTCCGTCCGGTTGCAGTGGCCAATTAGCACGGACCCAGCAGTAGACGCGAGAAGAGGAAACACACCTGTTGGCGTCGTGTTTTGTGTACTCACCTCGAACCGCTTCGTAGTACCCTAAATCCAGAATGCCGAATTTCTCGATGACCTCTCAGGGTAGTCGGTGGACGACGGCGGGCGGGCAGGTAGACCCCGGCGACCAGGTAATCCAATTGTCCAAAATCGTAGCGCAGGCCGACGGACACGTTGCTCGTCCGCACGCACACGTTCCTCTCACACACACGAAATCAACAAAAACACTAGAAACTCGCCAACAACACTTTTTCTTTCCTTTTCCTTTTATCGTGGACAACTGGAAGAATTTCTCGTTTGCAAAATAAACAAAAACGCTCGTCGTGGGCACAATTTGCGATTTTCGCAACACAAAAATCACACACTCGGACCACACTATGGTGTCGTGTTCACTCTGTGACGTTACCACAAATACAATTTCTTTAAATCTTCCTTCCCTGGAGGCCGCGACAGCTCAAAGGACTTGTCCGCGATCCTTCGACACTACCTACAATAGACGACGATTGCTCGTCGGGGTGAAAACAGACGGTAAGTGGAAAATGGATTAAAACCTATTTTTGAATAAAATTCGCGGCCAACCGAAACGGACGCACCGTGTGAATGCGCAAGCAACAACTCAACGACTGCGACGACAGCGGACCGCAGCGACCGAATGTAGATCTGAAGCGCTGAATTCAGCCACGCATTCAGCCTGAGTCGGACTTTACACAAACAAAAATGTGGAAAAACCGGATTCCGGTTGGAGTCCGCAGTGTGTGGCAATGCCGGCTCTAACGGAATGCAATAAGAATTCCGTTGCTGATTTTAGCTTACGAGAGCTTCTCAGAATTTTGAAGCGGAGTTTTGTCTAGGCTGGTATAGCGAAGAAAACTACCATTACAATAGAAAGTTTGGTCCGTTCTCATTTGTTCCGGAAAGCGCCGCTTTAAGTTTTGGTTGGTTTATTCGATAATGAACTGACAGTGGACTCCAAACTGTACGGGGCTCAGTTTTTAGCACAGAGCATAGAAGAGAGAGTCAGAGGAAATGAAAGAGAGAGAAACGAAGCAATACGGCACAAGTGAGGAAGTAGGAAGGGGGATGGAAATTTGACATCTTTATGGACCGGGCGGGTGTTCCGCGGCAGAGAGACGGACTGAAATGTTATTGTTCCAATAGTAGAAGTAGGAGAGGGGATGACATCTTACGTGCTTCCTGTGCTTTTATATAGACTGCGCGGGTGTTGCGCAGTGGAGGGCGTGTGTCTCTCTGTTTACTTTTTACGACTGGAATTGCTTCAAATAGTTTAGTGTTGAGTATATGCGGATTGTTCCTCCATAGTTATTTTCTATGTTCCTGTGCTTTTATATGGACTGCGCGGGTGTTGCGCAGTGGAAGGCCTGTGTCTCTCTGTTTACTTTTTACTACATAGTTCGTATGTGGTGGAATTACGTTCAGAATATAGTGTAAATGGTGGTTTCATCTCCTTCTATATGCCTCTGTGGCACAGAGATATATTTAAGAGATGACCCCCCCCCCCCCTGAAAAGAGTGACAATGACGTAAATTTAGGTTGGCAGCCGCCACTGCCATCTTTACTCTCAAGCCGGAGTGTCAGCTGATTGTCAAAGCACTAACAACATGACAAGCAGTCAACCAAGTGTGAAGTCGCGCGGTCGCTCGGTAAAATTTCGCGATATTTGTGCGTAAAAGTGAGTTTAGTGTCGGGATTTTAAGTGAAAATAAAAGAAGTGGCTATCAGTGCCGTGTGAAAGTGAGAAAAAAACGTGAAGTGCCGGGAAATATCGAGTAAAATCGTATATTGAAAAGTGCGAGGTTAGGAAAGTGCGACACGGGAAATTTCGCATTTTTCGTTAATTTTCCGGCAATTCGGCTAGTGTGACTGGTGTACCATTACCCTGGGACGAATCCTCGGGCCGCTGAGTTTATCGGAAACTCCCAGAAGTGCCCCAAAAAGTGAATTCAAAGTGATTGTCAAATGACAACATTACAGGTGATTTGCGGCCTTTTCATCGGAATTCATAGGGTAAGTATACATTTTTGTTGTGCTAAAATTTTAGTGGATTGATGCGCCCCAAAATGCGGATTTTAACGACGATGTTGACGAACCGGACGAAAGTTTCACCGCCAGGCATCTAGTCCTGTCAGCTGCAGTGAAACTTTCGTCTGGCTCGTCAACAACGCGTGCAAGACCCGTATTTTGGGGCGCATCATTCCACTAAAATTTTAGCACAACAAAAAACGTATACTTACCCTATGAATTCCGACGAAAAGGCCGAAAATCGCCTGCAATGTTGTCATTTGACAACCACTTTGAATTCACTTTTTGGAGCACTTCCGGGAGTTTCCGCTGAACTCACCGGCCCAAATATTCCTCCCATGGTAGTGCTGCACCATTCACACTAGCCAAATTGGCGGAAAATTACCGAAAAATGCGAAATTTTCCGTGTCGCACTTTCATAACCACACTCATGTCTCGCGCACTTTCGAGCAGTTCATTTTGGTCGGAAATTCGCGGCACCTTGCGTTTTTTTTCACTTTAAAATATCAGTGACAAGCACTACTTTCAATTGCACTTAAAACTGCGACACTAAAATCACTTTTACGGACGAAAATCGCCAGATTTCAAGAGGTCGACTGGACGCGTTCTTCACTTTGTTTACATTTGGTTCACTGCTTGTCATGACGTCATTGCTTTGACACTCCGGCCTGAGAGTAAAGATGGCGGTGCAGCCGCCCTTAAATAAAAAAAAAGTGACAACGTTCAATGAATATCTGCAATGTGCAATGGTCGCTACATTACTCCGCTCTGAGTGGTTGACTACCCGTGGCGTCGATTAAGTCCTGTTGGAGGGTACGTCCTTCTGAGTGTGCTGGCGATGGAATTATGGGTTTTCCCGGAACTCGACGAACCACCAAATGATTGACATGACCGCGGTGATGGAGTTGGTTGATGCTGTGACGAAGCCAGTGTTGATCAGCCAATAGCTGGTTCAACTCATGAAGTAGCTACCGGTCGAATCGATGGACTAGCTACTGTTACGACAAGCCTGCACGACAAAAATCAAACATAAATATTTCTAGTGTTAACAAATCCTAGGGTTAACAACCCAAATCGTATCACGCAACCACATACATACATAGATACGATGATTGCTTTTCCCTAAGTCTCCGCGCGCGCTCATCTAGATATAAGTGTTGATTTTGTTCTGCGATGAGGGATGCTTCTGAAATACGCCATGGATGATTTTCTTTTCGGGACGTTGACGAAATTGTTCGGTTCTGGTGGACGCGGAGGTTTTTTTTTAGTTGGGATAGTGTTTTTCCGTAGTATGGTCGGCGCCGGCGGCGTTTCCGAGGTTCCATGTCCGTACGAGGAATATGCGAGTATGCAGAAAAGACGAGCCCGAGCCGGACGACGGACGGAAAATGAACGGAATTTTTTGGAGAGTTTAGCAGGAGTTTTCAATGGATTAAGTCGTCCATGGAGAGTTTGTGATTTTTGGGATAGAGAGTTGGCGCAGGAGTTTTTCTTTTGACGCATCAGTTTAGAGTTTTGAGCGGAAAATTCGCAAAAATTATTTTTGAAGTTTAGTGCAAGAGTTTTGGGCGGAAAAGTTTGGCGCAGGAGTTTTGGTGAGAATATTGCTTATACATTGTCAAAGTGAAATTAGCTGGCACATCACTTTGAAATTATAATATGGTTTCAATAGTTTTGGACAATAGTAACCCTTTTCTAACTAAAGTATTTAAGTAACTTGATATGCAAATTTCGTTTTTCACCTTGTTATACGTGAAATTTTTAACCAAAAGGGTCAACAAATAGATTTATTTGAAAGTATGACCTCGGAATTATACTCTGTGCGAATTACGTCCACAAGTAGCAGTCAACAAAAATCAGCTGTTTAGCCTGTGGACTAGGAATGGGAAATACCTACCGGTTATTCCAACAACCGGTATTTTCCATTTCGAATAACCGGTTATCTCCTGTACTACTTTTGTCCGTTTTTTTTTATTTTTATTTATTTATTTATTTTAATCACATAACAAATTTATATAGTGTAATATGATCATAATAATTTTATGGTGAGCAGAAGCCCCTTTTAAGCGATAAGCTTGTGTAAGGAGCGTGTATTTCAAATTATTTATACATAGTATCATTGACAATGTGAAACGAGATGTTTTTATCCTAATTTCTAATATAAATAAATGCTATTAATTTTAAACATAGGTACATAAAATTTATAAATTCAAAAATATAATTAAAAAAAAGAATGAGGTAAAAGAATTTAATAAAATGGAAAGAATAAATTCAAATCTTCCACAGTTAAAGAAAGAAGCCACTTTGTTAATTTAATTTTTAATTCAGTTGTTGATTGGGATGATTTAATATAATCAGGTATAGCGTTGAATGCTCTAGGACCAATATAAGTTATGTATCTTTGGTTTTGTGTCTTTCGGCAAGATGGAATTGATATATTTGACTGATTGAAGCGGGTATTTCTTACTGGGTTTACTCTTGTAATCGCGATGTTGAATGTCCTTATTATAACTTTTTTAAGGTATATATGTTTAATTTCAAGTATTTTAGCGAAATTATATAGGTTATTTGTAGGAAAAAGTCGAGGTAGATTGCAAATGAGTTTAATGATGGTGTTTTGTGAAATTCTTATGCATTTTAAGTGCTGATTATAGGTACCTCCCCAAGCTGATATGCAATACAAGAATACAGATTCGACTAGAGCGTGATATAAAACTTTTAGTTGCTGAAACGTTAGTGTTCGCTTTAGGTAACTAAAAAGGCACATATATTTTCGTATTTTATTGTTAATATGTGATATATGAGACTTCCATTTCAAATGACTATCCATTACAACTCCTAGATATTTAATTGTGCATTCTATATTAATTTTATCACACGTGCAATTTCTATGATTACTATCTCTTTCTTGACAATATAAGGAATGAATGAATATACTGTTTATATTTGGAAGACCATTTGTCAAAATTGAGAAGGGTGTCGCTTTTGTTTTATTAGCATTTAATTTTAGTAGATTGCAATCTAACCAACTTTTGATTAGTGTCATTGCCTTCTCACAAGATTTTACTGTTTCCTTCCAAGATTCGGTGGCTACAAGCAACACTGTGTCATCTGCAAATGCTACTATTTTCCCATTTTTTATGTTTAAGTAGCATAAGTCATTAACGTAAATTAAATATAGTATCGGTGACAGCACTGTTCCTTGGGGTAGACCATAGCTAGGATTAATTTTGAGATCACTAAAAGTGTCTTCTATTTTCACCTGTTGTGTTCTATATTCTAAGTAATTTGTTAGTAGCTTTAGCGGAGTGTGAATAATTCCTATGATATTCATTTTTTCTACCATCTTTTTATGAGAGATTGTATCGAATGCCTTTGATAGATCCATGAATACAGCCAGAGGTTTATTGTCTTGGTCTAATTCTGAATATAGAAAATTTGTTACCTCTAGCACAGCATCTTCTGTATTTTTTTCTTGGCGAAACCCAAATTGTTAATTTGATAATAGTTTGTTTTCAGTGAGGTATTTCACCAGTCGCTTTTTAATGCATCGTTCAAATATTTTACTTACGGTTGAAAGGAGAGATATCGGCCGGTAATTCGATGGATCATGCGTGGCGCCATTCTTAAATATAGGTATAACCACAGCTCGTTTGAATGTGGAAGGAAAACATCCTTCATTGAGGCATTTATTGAATAAGGTTGTTAGTGGTAGTGAAATATGGTTTTTGATGCATTTTAGTATAGATACAGAGATATTATCATGGCCTGTTGCTGTGTTATTTTTTAAATTTTTTATGAGGAGTAATATCTCTGGCTCAGTAATTTTCATTAGGTGGAAGCATGAGTTGGAATTTTGGGAAGTTGGAAAGTCTAAATTTACATTGGATGTCATTTGCTGAATAGATTCCGCTATCGTTTTACCTACTTTTATGAAGTTCTCATTCAAATGGTTAGCAATGATTTTATTCCTTGCGATTGGACAAGGTGGGATTGACGAGAGTTGATTTTGCGGCAAAATATTAAGAGGGATATTAACACTCGTATTAGACCTATTAACGGAATTGTTTACAATTTCCCAAAGTTTTTTGTTGTTTTTGGATGACTTTATTTGTTGTTGTATATATTTTCTTTTTGCCTCTAGAATAATTTTAGTCAGTTTGTTTCTATATTTGTTGTATGATTGTTTTAAATTTAAATTGAACGGTTGTGCATTTACTTTTTTCTTTAATTTGTCCCTATGCCTAATTGAATGCATGACCCCTAATGTAATCCATGGTTTGATGGAAGTGTATTTTTTGGGTATTGATGAGGTAGTTGTTGATTTCGTTACTATATCTTTAAGAGTGTTTATAAACTTGCTTGCCGATTTTTCACTACTATCTGTACTGACAATAATATTCCCCCATTTAGTTTGAGTGGCCAGATCAAGTAAACGCTCATAATTTAGCTTTTTTATAGTTCGGTTTTCTGTTTTTATGATAGAATTTTTGTGTAGATTAACTGATATGAGAATTGAATAATGATCAGTGATCGAGTTTTGTAGAATGATTGGCGAGGCATTATCAGTGAGGGTTGGATTTTGGTTTTGTCTTAAGAAAATGTGATCGAGACAGGATTTTGATCTATCATCTACTCTAGTAGGTTTGTTGATGTATGAGACATAACCATGGGCACTAAGCATGTTTTGATATTCATTTGCTATTGCAGAGTTGTCAAGAATATTTATGTTTATATCTCCCACAACAATATCTAGTAATCCGTCCCTATTTTTAGGAAGCAATGTGTTTAATTCCTCTACAAAACGATTACTGTCTATTGCTGGAGATCTATATAGAGCTAATAAGTTGATTATTTCATGCTTATGAGTTGTTATTTTAATATTAAGACCTGTAACTTCGTCATTTGAAATTTCACAAGTTATTCGTTTAAGCGAATGTTTAATATAAACAATAACCCCATCATTTTTGTTTCTGTTATTTTTTGTATAAATCATATCATAGCCAACTATATCAAAATATTTCGAGATGAATTCAAATTCCAATGCATAACTACTATGATGAGTCTCAGAGAGCGCTATAATATCAAAAGAGACGTTTAATTCAGTTAAAAATATATTCAATTCATCAAAATTTCTCTTTATGCTTCTTATATTCAAGTGGAGAATCTTGAATTCATTATCGTTCAGAAATATAGACTTAATGTCTTTAATTTGAGTTAATTAATTTTACCGGTACTACTTTCTAAATCCAATAACCGGGGGAAAATAACCGACATGCGAAAATGCTAACTTGTTTTTTCAAATCGTTCGACGCCAGAGAAGAAGAAAATTTCAGCCGTTTGTCCTTCTGATTCAAATTTAATGGGACCGTTTTTTTTTACAATGGCTATTTTAAAAAAAAAACGCATGCACCAACAAAAATATGCTTGAGCCCCATTATTGCCAGCCAAGCCATTATTTTAGCCAAGAAGTTAAGCACCACTTGGCTTACGTTGGCGAACGTTCACCCTTACCTCAAAGGGCTGAGGTCATAAACAACTAAAATCCTTTTTGGTCATCACATGACTAGGAAGTAGCCAAGGGTGCTCCAGTGGAATCATTTCCAAATGAATTGAAACTCAATCTTCAGCAGCCGTTGCTTCATAGGGGAAGTGATCCTTTCAATTTTTGGGAGAAGAGCTACGCCTGCATGTCATTTATTGCACAAAAATATTTAGCTTTGATCGGGAGTTCCGTGGCCTCTGAACGACTGGTATCAACTTTAAATGATGTGGGTGGTATCTAATGAAAGGACCCGACAAACGGATCAACATATTAGCGAAAGAGTATTTATGAATAGACTGGATACCAACTATTGGCCGAAAGCTTGATGATTTGTGAAAAGGGAAGATTTTGAGTTTGCGCTATTTTGTAGACCCTTTGGCATACATGTGTTTGGGAAGCAACTTTTCTTCAGTGCGACTCTTACTTATTTTGTAAGTCTAAAACGTGCCATACACACATCGATCGATCGGCCGATCCGTCGCCCGATATCAATATCGACCGATGGATTGGCCTGTGTATGCGCCTATTGTTGACGATTTTTTTGACTGTTCCATATAATTTTGATCTGCTGATATTTTGTAGCGATCCATCGGCCGATTTATCAGGTGACGGATCGTATAATGTATGGCGGCTATTACAATAAAGGCATAAGTTGCTTCCCAAACACATGTATGCCAAAGGATGTACAAAATAACGCAAGCTTGTCAACAATTATTAACTTATTATTATTAAATAACCGGATAACCGGTTTTTCCCATAACCGGTAGATTGGGTCGGTTAAACCGATGGCGAAAATAACCGGAACAACCGGACAACCGGTAGATTTTCCAATAACCGCCATCCCTAATGTGAACAGATTGGACGCAGAATGCAGCAGCATTGGTGTATTCCGGCTACGATCGGCACGATCTCAGACCACAATTATAGCAAAACCAGGGGTTAGATTGTTTTGGATAAAACATTAATCGGAGGATAGGGGACAATTAGCGTTTATCCGATTTAGAACCGGTTGCCCAATATCCGGTTAGAATTTATCTTAAGAATAAACTGCCTCTGACCGCCCGCTGTAGGATTTCTTCGGCTTGCTGCCCGAGCTGACTTCTGGCTGGCTCGCAGCAGCGACATGTGTTGCTTGCTTGGCAACTTTCACCTTCTTGGCGACTTGGCTCCCCTGATTCTGGGACCTGTTCCTCTTTGAAGCCTCCCGCTGCCGATCAGGCTGTTTCTTTTTGGTGGCCGTGGTAATCATCTACTACCGCCTGGTACATTTTTCTGTCCTCCACATCCCTTTCATGAGCAATACCGGCCTGTTAATTCTCAGCAATCTTGTCGAGAATTAATAAGGCCTTCTGCTACTGGGTCTTTAAGGCGAGTCCGGAGGACTTATGCTTTCTATACGGCCTACCCTGGGCATTGTGGCTGATGCCCCTAACCTCGGCTTTGGATGTCGATGTATGTTTTGTCGGTAGGCCGACACAGGAGTACTATGGCTGGCACTCACTGTGCCGCCGAGAATAATTGTCTCCTGGCAAGCAATTCATCTTCAGATGAAATGATAATCCCAGTGGCACCTAGGAAAAGTGTTGGTTTATCGGGACGGCGAGATATTTTCTCGGGCCGCTAAGCCCCGCGACCCAGCTATCGCGAATTCCTCTCCAATTGATACGAGGGGCGCAACCGGGGCCGCCGCACAATGGAAGAAGTTCTGATGTGAAATGGCTGAAAAATAAATCCCGCAACCTCCGACAAAACGTACAAAATTGACGGTGCGCGGATGTAAACAATGCAATGACGGCTGTTTTCACCACACGCAGCCCCATGCCGCAATCACGCACTCGCACTTTCCTCCAATCCACGCACCTCCAATCACGGAGCACAGATATGACAACCAAAACATTTGCGACACGCGAATGTACGGCTGATTTGATCACACACAGCCCCGTGCACAGAGTTGTTCCGGTTTTTTACTTTACATTCTTTACAAGATTTTTTACATGTAAAAAAATCATTTTTTTACGTTAATGTTTTTTTACGCCACGTAAAAAAATAAAATGTAAAAAACATATTTGTATGAGGAATTCCGATTTCTAATACTTCTGATTTCTTGTTTTCCGTGTTTTATTTTTTGTTCGTCTAAGCAGAGTTAACTTAGAAGATATTTATCGAATCGTTGCTAAATGACTGCGCCTTCTGAAAGCACTCAGTACTACAATTTACTCCCACTCTCGTTGCATATGGCCTTCACAGCCCCCTCTATTCTTTAAATAAGAATACGCTCTAAGTTTTGGTAAATTTTATTCGTTATGTATTGAAATTCATTAAAAAGTAAAAGTAAATTCTTCATGAAAAAAAAAATCACAAAAAATATATATTATTAGGGTTTGCGTATAAAACAAATTATACACATATCACATCGCCTTTTTTAATGTTGTGCCCATGAAGACATTTCTTAAACTTAAGTATTATTAAATAACAATAATTTTTATTTCCAAGTGAATTAAACATATTCTCTTATGGAAAAGAAAACATAATAAATAATGATCACAATTCATAGTCACAAAAGAATTCTTCCAAGATATTTGTTTTTGCGCATAAAGAAAACTGTATATCGATTATATTAGATTCACGCTGACGGCCAAGCACTTGATCTGACAGATTACTTACATAAAAATGTGACTGGCAGTTTTAGAGTGATAGCTGGCCTGATGAAGTAATTTGGCCGCTAGTGTAAACCTAATGTAATTAAAAAAAAAATTATATTGTAACATTTTATAATAATTCTTCTTCATCATCGTCACAAACGAAATCCTTTAAATATTCAGGCTTTGTATTTAAGGAAAAGTAAATATGCATTAGTTTTTTGGAACGTTCAAATGTTAGCCGATTTCTCAGTGGAGTATGGATATTGTTCCAATTTGAAAAAACTCTTTCGAGCTGTGCTGATGATGCTGGTATATTTAGCAGCTTTAAAGCTAATTCAGCCAAATTTTGGTGATGAAGTTTTGCCGTACTCCAAAATATCTCGGGTTTTGATATTTCTTTTTGGTATAAAGTTTCAAATAAACCGCTTTTTTCTCTAAAGTGGTGCCAGTCCTCGAGACCGGCTGCACTTAAATTTTTTAAAAGGAAATTACTAATTTGTTTGAACTGAGACGAATTAATCACCGTTTTGTCATAAAAGGGGTGTAAATAAAATGCTGTCAAAGCAATCGTATTCAAAGCCATTTCTCGTCGTTCTATTAGTTTTGGTAAAATCATACTTTTAAATTTTTCTTTTACATTGAATGAAAGCCACATATGAGCAGCGTCAGCTAGAGAAGTATCCATTTGTTGGCATTTATTGATAAGAACGCAGATTGGATCTAACATTTCTTCATGGGCTCTTACACTTTCTACAAAGTCGTCATCAAAAACAAGTTTAGTTATAGTAGTCCTAACTTTCTTTGGTTTTCCATCAGTTATAATTTGCTTAATAACCTGAAGATTTGTTAGGAAGCTTGCGAAGGCGTCACGAAATGAACACCAACGAGTTTCACAAGCAAGCTTGATCCTGTTACCACCCTTCGCGACAATAGAATTCTCTAAATCTGAATTTTTGAATTCTTTTAATATCATGTTTACATTTTCCACCAATTTTTTGTCCGTGACATCTTTGGCTAGTAAATTTCCAATGTGGCTATTACATCTTGAATGCCACAAAACATGCTCGACGCTTTTACCCATTCTGACCATGTTGCTAGCGTTGTCAGAAACAACAGCGTAAAATGTGGTGTTATACATTTCCTTTCCAAGATCAAGTGACTCATAAACGATGTCTGACAGCTTGTCTGCTGTCTCTACTTCGCCACTTAAGTCCCATGCATTCAAAAATGCGGTTTTTCCTTTGGCATTGTGTAGCATAGTGACAACAGTCTTCGTGTTGTTGGATGTGTTCTTCCATCCATCTATGAGTAACACGGATTCCCGATGATCCGAATATCGGAACTCCTTCAAACAGTTTTCGTAAGCTTCATCGAGAAGCTTGTTTGAGAGTTGTTTCCTTTTCGGTAAAAGACTCGCATATGAAGGCCTCAATTGCGTTACTATGTTTTTAAAATGTGGTGATTCTATTATATGCAATGGAATTTTGCATCCGTAAAAAAAATTCGCCACAGCTTTTTGCTCATCGGCTCTCATCGAATCCACAAAGTTAGATAGCGTTGCTGCCGTAGTTGGTTTCTTCTTTTTATTGGAACGTTGTCCCAAAAGTGTCGATGATGAAGCTGAAGTACTCGGCGTGTCGGTTAAAATCAACACATCATTGCCGCCACTGGATATCGACTCGAACTAAAAAGCGCCACATTAAGTGAGACCGCGAACTTCTAATAATATAAAGTACTTTAAAATTACCGGAATCAATTGTCCAGAATCTTCAATGATGTATTTCTCAATGCTCGCATCTCCACACTCTGTCTCCGCCTCCGTATTTATGAAACGCTTTCTATATTAAAAATATATAAAGTTTTAGCATAAAATAAAATAATAACCAATAGCCAGGTTTATACCGTGGAACTAAAAAGAGTATTAACTAGATCATAATAGATTTACGTAGTTCTAATTCGTGGAGTGTTTATACCGGCTGGTACTAAATATGGCAAATGTCAGATGTTAGCCTATTCGCTTGGATTTAAGGAGAATTTTAGAAATGAAAAGAGCCAGTAACTTCTAATGAAAAGCGCTTTTATATCGCCGACTCAAACAAAACATACACAGAGAAAAGCAACCGTCAACAACGGAAATGCAAACCCAATCCACAATACCGCATCGCAAGTAGAGATAAGAGCTAATCCAATCAACTAATCCGACATGCTTACATCATGGAGAGTTAGCTGGGATGAATTAATACTGAAACATAGTTCCGCGATATAAGCGTAGTGAATGGAAAATTTACCTGTGTGCAGCCAACCGTGCACTTGCCGTATTTTGAAACGTCTTGGAACAAAAGTTGCAAAATGCACTATATTTTTTCCCCTCTTTTCTGAGAGTGAAATTCAATTGTTGAAATTGAGTTGTGGACGGCCTACCGCTACTCATTTTATCACAGAAACACCACACGAACTGCTTAAGCGAATATTTAAATAGCAACTGATTGACAGTTCTGAAGAAGAAGAAGAAGAAGAATTTTTACAAATTTTACATTTTTTTACATTTTTTACCTATTTTTTACATTATTTACCACTTTTTTACTTATTTTACCGTAAAAATGTAAAAAAAATATTTTTTTTACATGAAAATGAACAACTCTGCGTGCAGCACTCACACACTCGCACAAACCTGCTTATTGGGCTGTTTATAGCTTGGATTAATTTGTCTGATGTTTCTTTTCTTCGAAAAGGGAGCAATAATTGCCTTAGCCTGGGCAACTCTTAGGTCGTTGTCATAGCACCATTTTTGTACTATGTTTAACTTGAAGAATTTCCGTTTATATTGTACTTACACCGATCAACAATAATCATCATTTTTTCATGTAATCTGTCGCGTCGTAAGCGCGTTTTCGCATCAATGCGCAAAATAAAAGCATATAATCAGAGGGGTATTCCACATACGGGTAAATATAATAAATTCGTCACCAGAATTACGATTATGTAAAATACAAGAATTTCTTGATAAGCGTGAAATACCGACATCATTCTCAACGAGACTATGTCGTAAACACCGCAAAGATTATTCATTGAAACAAGTGCACATATTTGTACTTACTCGTATTTCCTACAACAAAACTTCAAGCTGGGGGTGGCGTAAACCCCCACAACCTCTGCAGAGTGATAAACAACTCCACGCAGTAATACGGGGAAAACACCTGAAATTTGTTTACAATTTCCGAACATCTTAATAAAATCCAATATCCGGCTCAGAATTTTCATCAGTCAGCGCGATTCAGTTTTAATTAGCTTACATACAGTCTAGTATCAGAACGTTGCTGGTGCGAGTGTCTATCTAATCAGTGCGAAATGTTGTCAAAAAAATTAGCTGCGATCTTAATAGTGGTTAGCATGTTTCTAATTGTAGAATACATTAGTATGGCGAATGCCTGTAAGTTTTACCGGATCTATGTATCTTTTTCTCAACGTTCTGTGATTGAAATAAATTTAGAATTGTATGCACTTGTTTTCCAGGGGATCCTGTTTGCAATTTGCCGGCGGTTTCAGGACATTGTCGCGGATATTTTCGAAGGTATTACTACAACGTTGTTACTCAAAAATGCGAACAGTTCATCTATGGTGGTTGCGGCAACAATGGGAATAATTTTATGTCGGAGGACACGTGCAAATATGTGTGCAGGAAATAAGGAAGTCGTCGTCAAATCAGAATTTGATTAATTCGTGAAAGTCTCTAACGATGTTATACTCAATTAAAAAAAAGTGTTTGTTTATAATGGTTGATAACGATAATGAGTGCGTAATATACAAACTGTTGAAGGTCGAATAAGTGTTGTTTCAACTGTAGTTTATTTACGTATAAAAAGTTTATTTAGAAAATGATAAATATTTGATTGGGGAGGCCGGTAGCTCTGTGCGTTTAGCCGTCAGTCTGATGTCTCTTCGTACTGGTTATTCGCGGGTTCGAGTCTCCAAAACATATATCCACATTGCAAATGTTTTTGGATAATCTGGTTTTCCTGATTTCGTTCTCCTATAGATAGGTATTTCGTGTCATATACCTAGTCTAGCCATAAATACTGTTACAAACGTTTTGAAGCACTGTTCAATAAAAGAAGTGTTATATGTTAAGAAATCATTGTTTATTTATTAAATGCATTGTCAACAACGAAAATTGCAACAAGTTATTCGAAGTGATTGCCTTTTGCCTTTACACAAGCCTTTAATCGAGCTGGCCACTTATCTATGGAAGCACGCACGATTCAATCGGAAAGTTGGCGACTGCATGTGTAAGAGACTTCTTTAAGGATTCGATATTAGAATGTCTTTTAGAGCACGTCATTTGCTCTAAGACAGACCATAATTCGTAATCCAACGGATTCAGGTCTGGGCTAGAGGAAGGCCAATCTTCAGCTTTAATAAAATCTGGAACATTTCTTCAAGCCATTTTTGGGTTGACTTCGCCTTATGACCTGGTGCAGAATCTTGCTGGAAACTCCAAGGCTGATTTTTGAATAATGACGTGTTGAGAGGTTTCACTACACTTTCAAGGACACTTTCTTGATAAATTTTGGCAGACGTTTTGACGCCCTTCTCACAAAAATGCAACTTTGTCACCCCGTTGTAGCTAACACCCCACCAAACCATTACTGAGGCTGGATGATCACCTCTTTGAACCTTTTGGGCAACTTGAGAAGCTTCTCTGGCACTGCGAGCGTAAACCCTATCGTTTTGTTTATTAAATGTTTCTTCGACAGTAAAAAATTTTTCGCCCGTAAACAAAATTTTACGGTGTTCTTGGTTTGCGTACCGGCAAAGTAATCGTTTTGATTTTTCCACTCTATTTTTTTTTAACGAATCTGTTAGTAAATGCCCGGTAGATCTACGATAAGCACCCAACCCCAAGTCACTTTTGATGATACGTGAAATTGTTCTTTGGGGTATTTTCATCTCACGCGATAAATTTTTTTGTTTCCGAAGAGGATTACGGCGAATTCTCTCGCGCACGGCTTTAACCACTTGAGGTGTTCGAGTAGTTCGCGGATGGCCACTTCTTTCACGGTCACTTACTCCAGACTAGTGATGTGTAACACAGTAACGAGTCGCTCTTTTTGAACGACTCATCAGGATGAGCGAAAGATTCGGCACAACGACATAGCCTTCGAGTCGTTCAATTTAAGAATGACTCACTGTAAAATTAATTCCCAAACTAGCCCATCGCATAAATATTACCCAACGCATAACCAATCCACGCTCATTTCTCAATACATATTTTATAATGTACTATTTTACAATACATTCATTCACTCACATTCCATCCCATTATCTATCTAAAAGCAAAACCACAATCATTTATCTACCAATCCACGCTCATTTCTCAATACATATAATGTACTACAATACATTCATTCACTTATATCCCATCCCAGTATCTATCTAAAAGCAAAACCACCATCATTTATCTACCAAAGCAATCCCATCTAAATCCATTCATATTCATCTCTATGCAGTATGAAATTGTGTATACTTCTAAATATATACGCAACAACCCATGCTGACTGCAAATGCAAACATATTAAAAATAATTTACTTACGTCGCGTCCCACCGCACAGCCAAGTTTCTCCAAATACAGAAAAAGAGTCAATTGACTCTTTTCGAACGAATCTTTTTGTGCGGTTCGATTTTGTATCGCTCTTTTTTAACGACTCTTTTTGTGCGGTTCGATTTTGTATCGCTCTTTTTGAACGAATCTTTTTGTGCGAGTTGATTTTGTATGCCCGCCCCAGATTGGCTGCCCCGTTTTCATGGGAAATAGTGGTCCTATCGGGCTTGCTCGAACTAAAGGGTATTGGGGGGTCGGTAAATCCGAATCTGGGGTCAAAAAAGAGAAAAGAAATTGGGGTCGCCCATCCTAAGCTGGCAGCCCCCTTTTCATGGGAAATAGTGGTCCGATCGGGCTGGCTCGAACTAAAGGGGATTTGGGGGTCGCTAAGTCCAAATCTGGGGTCAAAAAAGAGAAAAAAAAAAATTGGGGTCGCCCATCCTAGGCTGGCAGCCCCCTTTTCATGGGAAATAGTGGTCCGATCGGGCTGGCTCGAACTAAAGGGGATTTGGGGGTCGCTAAGTCCGAATCTGGGGTCAAAAAAGAGAAAAGAAATTGGGGTCGCCCATCCTAGGCTGGCAGCCCCCTTTTCATGGGAAATAGTGGTCCGATCGGGCTGGCTCGAACTAAAGGGGATTTGGGGGTCGCTAAGTCCGAATCTGGGGTCAAAAAAAGAGAAAAGAAATTGGGGTCGCCCATCCTATGCTGGCAGCCCCCTTTTCATGGGAAATAGTGGTCCGATCGGGTTGGCTCGAACTAAAGGGTATTGGGGGGTCGCTAAGTCCGAATCTGGGGTCAAAAAAGAGAAAAAAAAATTGGGGTCGCCCATCCCAGGCTGGCAGCCCCCTTTTCATGGGAAATAGTGGTTCGATCGGGTTGGCTCGAACCAAAGGGTATTGGGGGGTCGCTAAGTCCGAATCTGGGGTCAAAAAAGAGAAAAAAATATTGGGGTTGCCCATCTACGACTTTTATTGAATATGTTTTTAACCAAATTTCAGACTCTTTGCATGACTCTTTTTGAACGACTCTTTTTGAACGACTCATTGGAAAGAGTCAGAGCTTATGTACTGGCACAGTGAAAAGAGTCATTATGCCCATCACTACTCCAGACGTATCATTAAATCTTTCAATAGCCCGATATACAAACATTCGGCTTATACCAAGGGTATGCAGAGTCTTAAAAATATCACTTGGTTGCATTCCTACTTTATGAAGTGCAATCACAGCAATTCTATTTTCTTTGTCACCCCAATCCATGTTCACTACACTAAAAATTAAACTCAAATGATGACAAATGCATCAAGCACAAGCGTACTATAGCGATTAGCTCAATTTTTAAGAAATGCAATATAACGGTTCCTTTCTGCAGGGTTGCCAAACCTTGTAACAATATTTATGGCTAGACTAGGTATATAGGAAAAAATAGATAGATATCAACTTATTATTTTACACACATTCAAAGATCGATTTTTTTTTCTGTCTCGATTGTTAATATTACATCACATTATTATGTTACTACATTCATTAATCTGGTATTGCAAAATCCAGATTGTGCCTTAGATACCTTCAAATCCAGTTGGAATTGTCACGCAACCCTTTCACGTTCTGACTAAAGGCAGGCAATCTTAATAGCATCTATATTTGTTAATTTTGATATCGCGTGATGGCTCTAAACGAAGTTTGACTCTTGTTGATGAACTGACGAAAACTCAATTGTACTCTAGAGCCAAAAATTCAATTTACAAATCTATTTTTCACTTTCATTACAAAATTCGATTAAATGTTATGTGATTTCAATTGAGGTGCAATTGGGCGGTACAATATTGAAGAATTTTCTGAGAATGTTCACGCAGACCTTAGAGGCTTCCGTAAACATTGATTCACTCGAAATAGTGGTCTTTCTTTAGTTTGGTCAATAGCCTACGGGTCAACCAAGTGACCAATAGCACTTATAACATGTTTTTCTTTCGCTTGTTGTTTTTCTTATTTGGTAAATTTAATTTTTATTTATTACAGTAAATATTGTTGTAAGTGCCTTTCCCGACTTTCCTATAGGCAAAAAGCCACAGAAGTCGTCTATCAAATCTGTGGTTTGAGTCATGTAATGCTCATCGTATAGTGAAATTAGAGGAGAGTGACTATTTGTAGACCTAGATACAAATACGGCGAAGTCAAATGAATTTTCGGGAAAATTAATGCAATTAATGCCATCAATAGACGAAACGATCAATAGCCCCCAATTATATAAGTTTTCGTTAAAAACATCACTCACTTTAAAAAAAAAAAAAAAATTCGTTAATTTGTTGGTACAGCCAACTTTGCACATTTATTTATCAATTAGCATCGTGTTAAATGTTTTGATTTGTCGATGGAAAATTTACGCCGAAATGGTTGTAGGTCTTTCATGCATTTGAAAACTGCAAACTGCATATATCTGTATCTGACTTACACCTACTTTACATTAGACAATTTTTGTTAAAATTTCTGATCTGAAAAGTATTTTGATCCGGAGGGGACCATTTTCAGATCCAAAAATTGACAGTTGTCTGTACATATTTTACTGGAAGGGAAAGCATATGGAGGAGAAATCGGGAAAAGTCAGACTCATGAAATTTAACCAGAGCTCGCCAAAACGCAGCCGTTGTTAACAAGAAGTGGGACTCCTTACGAATTAAGAGTGCCTGCCTATTAGTTGCATATGAGTTTGTTGGATTCCATCAGCATGGCATTTGTCAAATGAGTCAGACACCGTGCCGTTTCTAAAACAAAAAATAATCACAATAATGTGCTGCTCAGTAATTATGAAGCGCCGACTAAGCGCTAACTCATCGCTGGCGTTTTAGGAACGCAGCCAATGAATCGACAAATGCAAGGATTGGGTATACCTTACAACATGTTCTGCCGCAGCTGCAGGAATGAGGAGGAGGAGGAAACTCTGATCCATTTCTTGTGCAAATGCCCGGCTCTTGCGAGAATCAGACATCAAGAATTGGGCAGAGCTTTCTTCCAAGATATATCCGACATCTCCTCGAAGAGTATCGGGGAGATAATACGTTTTGTTAACTCCACAGGATGGATCTGAGGACGAATACCTCAGAACGTTCTTGATATCAACGGTTTATTCCTCTTATGAGGCATGTGGCATCGGATTGGACGAATCAACAACGACGACCACGCAAACGACTAAAGGATTATTCTTTCGGATCCTGGAATGTACGCTCCCTGAACAAACCGGGGGCCGAGAAGGCCCTCCTTCAACAGGTCGAAAAGTACAAACTGAGCATTACTGCAGTCCTGGAAACAAATTGGCTTGGCAGCGAGATCAATGACAAGAAATCGCACACAATTTTTACAAGTGGCAAACCATCGGGCCGCAAGGAGTTTGGAGTGGCATTTATAGTAAACAATCACCTCAAGCCGCACATTACTGACTTCAAACCCATAAATGAACGGCTGTGTGCGATTCGCATCAAGACTCGATTCTTCAATCTCTGGCTCATCAATGTGCATGCCCCCAGTGAAGTTAAAGAAGACGCAGTAAAAGACGAGTTCTACGCCCGCCTTGAAACTCTCTTCGACTCACTTCCAACAAACGACGTCAAATTGCTGCTGGGAGACTTTAACGCGAAAGTCAGAAATGAAAGTTGGCACCGGGGGACCACTGGAGGCCACAGCCTCCATGAAGAATGTAACGATAACGGCCAGCGACTTATCGACTTTGCCTGCAGCAGGAATCTAGTCGTAAGCTCTACGTGCTTCCCGCATCGACGCATTCACAAGCAGACCTGGAAGTCTCCAGACGCACATACCGTCAACCAAATTGACCACGTCCTCATTTGCAGGAGATGGGCGTCTAGTGTCATGGATGTCCGCTCCTATCGAGGAGCAAACTGCGACTCAGATCATCACTTGGTGAAGACGACCTACAGATGTAGAATTTCCTCAGTGCACCAATCAAGAATCAGCCCTCCCAAAATCTTTGCGGTTGATAAGCTCTTGAGTGATGCTACAGCGGTGGCGTATACTACCGCCCTTGAGGAAAAACTATCACCTATGCTACACAACATCGGCAACACAGGCGTCCATGGGTTCTGGGAAGAACTCAAGGGTACCATCAAGGATGTCGCAGAGAAGGTCGTGGGATATAAAGCCCGGCGAGCGTAAAATGACTGGTTCGACGAAGAATGCAAAAATTCACTTGACGCGAAAAACGAGGCCTACAGACAATGGATTCAACGAGGAACCAGAGCCAGAAGAGAAAAATATGACGAGCTACGGCGAATATCGAATAGAATAATTAGACGTAAGAAACGTAAATACTTTGACGAGCAGTTGCTGAACATAAACGAAAACTTAGCTAATAGGAACACCAGACAAGCGTACAAACTGGTAAATACAATTAAGAACGGCTACCAACCCAGGACTAGCCTTTGTAAGGACAAGGATGGAAACATCATCAGCGACACCGATGGTATTAACAAGCGATGGGCCTCTTATTTTGAAGAGCTTCTAAACCGACCATCTAACATCCCCACACAGGAAGCTCTCGACGATATTGTTGATCTAGGCCCACCCATTCAACCCCCGACAGTAGAGGAAGTTGATCTCGCCTTGCGGTCACTAAAACGAAATAAAGCGCCGGGTGCTGACGAGATTCCAGCTGAACTGCTAAAATTCGGTGGAACGAGTCTAGTTGATGCCATACATCAATTACTCCTGCGAGTATGGGAGAACGAGGAGATTCCAGACGATTGGCGCAAAAGCATCATCTGTCCAATTCATAAAAAGGGAGATAAACTGCGGTGTGAGAACTACAGGGGCATCTCACTAGTTTGTACGTCCTATAAAATTTTGACGAAAATTCTGGAAAATAGAATAAAACCGTACGCAGAACGAGTCATTGGCGAATATCAAAGCGGTTTCAGACCTGGGCGCTCCACAACCGATCAGCTCTTCTCAGTCAAACTGATACTCCAGAGGTGCTGGGAATACAACATAAACGTATACCAAATCTTTGTCGACTTCAAGCAGGCATACGACAGTATCGATCGTGGAGTACTGTACAACATCATGCTGCAATTTGGTATACCGGCAAAATTAGTGCGACTGACAAAGATGACGATGACCAACTCCGTCTCACAAGTCAGGATCCAGAATAGACTTACTGATCTATTTGAAACACGCACTGGTTTGAAACAGGGCGATGGACTGGCACCGACGCTCTTCAACCTAGCACTGGAATACGTTATTCGGGCCATGAATATGGACAACAGCAAGACGCTACTCATCAAGTCGACACAATTAGCAGCGTACGCCGACGACATCAACATCATGTCCCGAAGATTGGCTGACGCAGAAGAACTTCTGCATAAGCTCGATACCGCTGTAAAGGAAGTTGGATTACGTATTAACGAGGGTAAAACTAAAATAATGATGCAATCGGTGACAAGGACACCTGCACAACCAAGCATCAATGTGGGGGACCTCAACATCGAGTTCGTGAACAACTTCATTTACCTGGGTTGCAACTTGTCAAGGGACGCCAACGAAACTGACGAAATCAAGCGACGGATACAGTTAGCTAATAAGACTTTTTTCTCGGTTCTCCCCATAATGAAATCGAAGCATGTGCATAGAAACACGAAGCTCCGCGTGTACAAAACCATTATACGACCAGTGCTATGCTATGGCTGCGAAGCATGGACCCTAACTCAAGCCTCCGAAAACATGCTAGACACTTTTGACCGTAAGGTTCTACGGCGAATTTTCGGGGCTGTTTGCGATCGAGATGGATGGCGCATCCGGTACAACCATGAGTTGTATGAAATGTACGATGAGCTGCAAGTCTCGAAAATCGTCAAACTACAACGACTTCAATGGGCAGGGCATGTACAAAGAATGGACGATGATCGCATGCCTAAGAGAGTAATGAATGCAGAACGAGTCGACGGAGCGAGACTGCGAGGACGACCGAGATCTCGTTGGGAGAGCTCAGTAGGTGTGGACGCCGCGCAGCTGCTGGGCTCCCAAAATTGGAGGACGCGGTCACGTGACCGAGATAATTGGAGGACAATGATCCAGGCGGCCAAGGCCCGACGTCGGGCTGTCGCGCCACGATGATGATGAGGCATGTGGCATCAAAACGGCGTACCTAACGCTAATTGTGTTCTCTTTCCCTGCTGGAATGGAACAGCCACTCTAACCAACCAACCAACCAAGCGCTAACTCATCGCTGGCGTTTTAGGAACGCAGCCAATGAATCGACAAATGCAAATAATGAAAAAGTCACCCATAATCTGTACTCCTTTCACTCAGCTATCCACTGACTGTTCCTGCACTTTACAACTAAATTAATGCAAATTCACGAGAATTGGGTGGCGTGCCCCTGTAAACTACACAGTTAATATCGTCCGGCTTGAATGCAATTTCAATATTGCGTTCATCTTTACTTTTTAAATTCAAATGCTGTTTTGTGCTATTTTAGTATATTTAACTGCTGCAAGATACTTTCTCTTTAAACTATCTGCCGCATGTATGCCCATGTACTTCAACTGACGGCAATTATGCAAAAATTATGGGGGAGTAAATATGAAGAGTGCCAACTAAATATAGATATATCGTTGTAGGTTCAAGATACATACTATGGATGTCATGTGATCGGACAAATGTGAGAGAATTTACTGTAAATTGTAATGTTGGTTGGTGAGAGGTTGATAATGACTGTGATTCGATATGCGATTGATTCTATCATTTGCATGATAGACAGTAATACTGCTGCCGTATTTCTTAGCGATATTACCCTGAGCATCTTGCTAGTCTCCACAACTAAGTTGGTCCTCTCAATACCCCGTCACTTTTGTTTCTACCAGCAACTATTGAATCACCGCCCCAAGAACTATCACTCCAAACCCCTTTTTTAGAAAAACAAAAAATAGACCCAAAGTTGCATACTGCCTAAAGCGGCAGATTAACCAACATAGTTAAGTTTTAGTGGGCATGCACTACCTAAAGCGGAAATAATTTTTAGGATTTGTCTGCTTGTTGTAATAAACCCCATCAATTTGATTGACAGTCGATGTGTATAATCAAAAGGTAGTTTGTCCACGCTTTACTCTGGCTGACAGAATTTATTTTTACAGCCAAACAAAGCAAAACACAGATCTACCAATTGACAGGCTTCATGTCATATATTCACTAGTCAGATGCAATACTTACCCCTTACTTACCCCAGTTGTTCGACTGTCAAAATCCCGCTATCATTCACTATCGGGTACGGTCTGGAATCTAACAGCCCAACTAACCTGAAATCAGTTACACACCATGACTTGAATCAATTATGCTGCCACCCACTGACAAGTCACCTATTTTCTGAGGCATGCTGGTCCTTGATTTCCTGTGAGCTGATCCAAAATGCTAACATATATGGATATGGTGGAGGAAACAGAAGCCTGACCCGAATCGTACACTCACCAGTGGACATTAAAGCCCGAATGATTTCAAAAATGATTTTGCTTACTTACCTAAATACCGGAGTAATTATGGCCAGGGTTGGTAACAGTGGGTCACGAAAGTGGGAAATTTTTCCGGTAGCTGAGGAGAATCGTAAGATGAGCCCACTTGATTGAATTTGAGACGCGGTGGAGTGCCGAGGTGGACTTTGTGCCCGGAGTTCTGAAGCATTGTTCCGGAGTAACTAAAGTAAAAAAATAAATAAATGAAAAGCCTAACAACATCCAGGAACACCCGGCACCCGACACGTGCTACATAACCCAATTTCTGTTTCGGCCGGAGCTCTGATCATCAAAGCGACCTCTGTTGGATTCAAAGGTTGGATAGTAAAGTACATCGGAGAGTCAGCGCTGGGTTGCCGCCGTGCAGATTAATCAGTCGCGGCCGGCTTGTATCGGTATGAGCGGGACCCCGCCCCAAAGTATTTCCCGCAAATTCAGCCCATTCTCGTTCTCTGGAACTTGTGCCGTGCAGTAGGTGCTCCGCTGGTTGAAATACGACGTGCTGTCGTCTCAACGTGTGCATAGTAACTGTCGTGAAATAAAGTTGCGTCGATGTATGGACTGATGACGGATGACTGTTGGCTTTACTTCTGGTTAAGTTTATGTGTCTGTGCTGGTTTTGTGAAGATACATCGACGATTTTTATGTTGTTTTTCCACAAATGAAGGACACGGTTAACTAAGGGTCGATTTTAAGAGGCAGAGAAATATCGCAGGGGAATATGTGTATGTCTAATATGAATTTTTCCGATCAGTTGAAATAGGAGGCAAGAATAGTTTTAACTATTTATTGTTTTAGCCGGTACTTGTGTCAAGAGCGCAGTCGAACTGACGAAGCTTGTGTGCACTTTATACTGCGATTGCATAAAACCTTTTTATATAGCACAATAGACTTACAGTCGTAGTGCTTGTGGCTCTTTTATTGGCCACGACCCATCTATAATCTAATAAAACATTTTAACCCCCCCTCCCCCTTTATCTACGCCATTGCGCCTGACTATCTGTGTAAATAGTAATGTCCCTCACAGTAATGATATTACTGCCTACGCCTAGCCAGGGCAGAACTTCCCCGAGATAGCCGAAACCTTCGCCTGTAGGACACTACAAGAGTCGGGAAGATCCCGTCTTCCCAGTTCCTCCGAGTATATGCCCACCCCAACTCCGTCGCCGGTTTAAGTCAGTATAAGTCAGATACAGATAACCATGGATTCGGTGGACAAGGGTCTCCTCAACGGAATCAGACTAGCGTACTTTCTGCCAAAATGGTAGTTTCAAGAAGTGTAGTCCGTCTCCCTAGGGAGCTTCAGGTTCTAAAGTTGTTCTAAAAGCCCTCGTCGTGGCTAAAGCAGCTAGCCTTTGTGCCTTTCCCAGCCGCTACTCTGAGTGCTATCCACCATACCACACACTAATACCGTATAATAATAGGGGTCCAACGAAAAGTTACTGACACTAATTTTGTATCTACGTTCAAGTCTTTGGAAATCGAGTTGAGTGAAGTAGGCTAATTCAAGCCTCTCGCTATGGGTGAGCCTGAGGAGTGATCCTGTGTGACGAAACTAGCACACCACGAGTGGAATGGCGTTTAGTGCCGAATTAAATGGTGGTCTCATCCATTGTGAGGCGGTACCAATTTCCCTTAAATCCTAATGCGATACAGCGCGCACCTACGCTCCACCGCCGGTTGGCATATTTTCGCAAATGCACTAAAAACTTCACGGAAATGCAATAAACAATCCCAAAAAAAATTACCACATCTCACCGTTATAAAACACTCAAACTGAATCTATCTAGTCCAAAGATGTCAATGCATTTAATTGATGTCGAGCGTTTTTATTTTCGTCCGGCTACAGAATCATGTGTGTTAAATTGCCAATCAAAATAAAATATATAAATAAAAAAAAAACATTTTATTACTTTTTCACTACACAAAATTAATTCGATCCAGAAGATTTGCATGTTTTTGCAGTTTAAGTAAATTCAAAACAAGCGGCACGATGTACGCAAAATTATTGGATTCGCGGGTTGGCCGTACCATTACAAATGGTGCAGAGAAAAAAGCGGGCAAGCGGAAGACATGAAGAATGTACACGCATTTGTACCAAAAATCGCGAATTGAATGCAAATTACAGTGTTGGGTATTTCAGAAAGCAGAAAACTGGGTTTGGACATTAATATTCTGATGCTTTGCCCAGTCCCGATATGTCTGATGCTAAGATCTAAGGAAATACGTGAGTGTCAGAGTACGGATTGATGATTGGATTTCACCTGAAGAGGTATGCGCCTGGATGCAATAAGTGAATTGAATGATTTTATGGGGTTGCCATATCCTTATTTATACTGAGGCGACCTCTTTAGAACGAGAATGCTAGTAGGAGAACAAACACAGCTTCATTTAGGGCAGTAAGTTGTGGGGTCCCTAAGGCGCATCTCTACGAATCATCGCCTCCGAAACTATTGCCCCAGTATGTAACGAAAGTAACGAAAATGAAAATCGCCCTGAATTCTGGAAGACAGTTTTTAATGAAATTCGTCTCATAAATAGACGAATGCTTCAAAATTTATGAACTCTCACCCCGAACCAGTTTTCTTTCTCGAAAGATGAAAAATGTCCCAGAGTACAGCACTACCTAGGTTAGTTACTGCCTAAAGCCAATTTCAAAGAAAATTTACACTTTAAGCAGATTTGTTTTAATTCCTAAACGAGGACACAAAAGTATTCCTGTTAATTGTTAATGCGGTGCTTAAAACATCTGGTTCGATGGAATGGATATCGTATCCAATGCACTGACTCGAATAAGAATTGGTAACACAGAGGATTCCGACCAGCACTGCACACATTGAGACGACAGCTCGTCTAAGTAAACAAGTAAATGGAAGAAGAAACAATAAACCCGTTATCAAATATGAATATATTTATTTTGATGTTAGCGTGTTAATATATTGTATAATTATAGAAGATACAGATTAGAAAATACCCATTTCTGATGGGATATTTCTAATAATTTTGACGTTTTAGATTTTTCCGATGCTATAGACAAGTGGTTGCTAAACGTTAAGTTGCATTTCGTATAAGACAAACACATAGGTGCGTTTGCACCAGCCTTAACGGCAAATCTACGTACATATATCGACAAAATATCTTTTATGTGCAAATCTTTGCGACTGTACCTTTCATACAATATGCAACTTATGAGCCGCCTCTTATTTCAAATACCAAGACCTGGGGTAAAGCTACGTTTAGACACCAGAGAAAAAATGGTAGAGTGTAGAGAAACTCTCGTCAGAGACATGTAGCGACGTGTAAACGCCGCGTAGAGCTGTACCGTAGATCTCTACGCTATCTCTACGAGAGAGTGTTTTGTAGTGATTTCTCTACCGTGTGAACACCTTTCGTAGAGAAGTTTTTCGTCTCTACATCTGCTCTACAACTTACGTGGATTCATACTCTCAGAGTGGAACTATCACGAACATTGGAATCTAATCAGTTCATTAACAACCCAAAAACTCCTCTTCCATAGTCCTCCGCGTGGGCGCCCCCTGGAACGGCAGTGGTCACTGACCATTGCCAACCAACGTCAAGCCGCCAGTGATGGCGGTGCGATGATTTGGTTGAGGTACCCCTGTGGTGTGGGGTGTGAAAAAAAATACCACGGCCTTTCCCTTTGAGGGCCTGTCGTTAAAACCGACAATCAAAGGACAGGATGTGTATGCCAGCAACTTGCACTATCCGAAATTTTTATATGCTAACGAAACGTCAACTATGCCTCGGATAAGGACTGACTCAACGGTTACGACTTTTAGCTATCGTACAATGACAAAGATTGGATTCTGGAATGTGCGTACTCTCCTGGACAATGGATCAGAAGGCCCCCAGAACGCACGATTTCTTCAATTAGAGAGTGAATTTCTGAGGTACAAATTAAATATCTTAGGAGTTAGTGAGATAAGATGGTGGAACAGCGGAGAATTCATCTCTCCAACGGGCAGCACTGTAATGTTGTACTCCGGTAAAGCTACCGGTAGTCGCCGTGAGTCAGGTGTGGGGCTCCTTTTAACCAGAGCCGCGCGAAACTGTCTCTTATCCTGGGAACCAGTCTCTGACAGGGTTTTGACCGCCAGGTTCCGGACCAAAATGAGGAACATCTCAATAATACAATGTTATGCCCCTACTGAACCCGACAATGTCTTGGCAAAAGACTCCTTCTACGAAGAACTAAACGCCGCTCAGAGCAGAACACCTAAAGGTGACATTATAATGGTTATGGGTGATTTGAATGCGAAAGTTGGCGCTGATAACTATGGGCTCAGACATGTGATGGGGAGACACGGTCTTGTTGATCGTAATGACAACGGTGAAAGATTTGTAGAGTTCTGCAACTTTCACAGTCTCTTCATCGGTGGTACTATGTTTGAGCATAAGGACCACCACAAAATCAGTTGGTCCTCTGTTGATCGGCGCAGAACACAAAATCAGATCGACCATTTTGCCATTAGTAAAAGATTCAAGAGTTGCCTCCTGGACGTGCGAAACAAGAAGGGTGCCGATATTGGGATGGGAAGAGACCATTATCTTATGATCGCTAATGTTCGATTGCGTATTGCAGCCGTGCGCCGCCCCAGCGACGAAAGATCCAGGCCCCGCAAATTCAATACCGCTCGACTAAAAAATCCAGCTGTCTTACAACAATATAATGACCATCTTGCGCAAAAAGCGGCTGAGATAACTAGTCACCCAAATAGTGACATAAACGAAAACTGGGATGCCATAAAAAATGCGTACATTGATAGCGCGAATACCATCCTTGGCCCAAACCCGGATTGCCGGAATAAGCCCTGGATGTCCGACGCTTCATGGCAGCGGATTGTTGAAAGAAAGGAGCTGAAAGTTCGTTTGGCTGCAGCATCAGACGACAATCGAAGCAGCATCGAACTCCTTTACCGTCAGAAAGCTCGAGAAGTTCAGCGTAGTGTGCGACGCGATAAAAGAGTTTATGCCAATTCTCTTTTAGCGTCAGCAGAAGAAGCCGCTAGAAGTAACAACTTAAACGCCGTATACGGTGTCATCAAGGAGTTTACAGGTGGTCGTAACTCCTGCCAACATCCGGTGAAAGATAGTGATGGAAAGCTACTTATCGTGGAAGAAGATCAAATGAGGCGGTGGAAAGAACACTTCGCCGCGGTCTTGAACCGTGTAACCTCTGGTGAAGTTCCCCCTCATATAGATAATTTAGCTAACCATCAAAATGTGCGTATACGGTCCAGTGCCCCGACTAAAGAGGAAATAGTCACTGCAATTATTGCACTAAAACGAGGAAAGGCCGCCGGACTTGACGGCATCCCTGCCGAACTTTATCAAGCAGCGCCAAGCGTAACTGCCGATTTGCTGCACCCACTTGTTGATAAAGCGTGGAATACAGAGACCTTTCCCACTGAGTGGAAGGAAGGTTTGATCATCAAACTTCCAAAGAAGGGTAGCCTCACAGACTGTAATAATTGGAGAGGCATTTGTGTGCTTCCTGCCGTTGCCAAGATAATTGCTAAAATCGTCCTGGAAAGACTAAAGGCCCACTTAGAAAGCACAATTGATGAAGAGCAGGCTGGCTTTCGATCCGGATTCTCCTGTGTCGATCACATTAACACCTTGCGAATCATCATCGAGCAATGCGCTGAATACGATTCTCCACTTCACTTACTTTTCATCGATTTCGAAAAGGCTTTCGATAGTGTGAACCGGGATTCTATATGGGCGGCCTTGCGCAGGAGAGGCATCCCTGAGAAGCTTGTGGCTATTATTAAGGCAACCTATGACGGCGCGAAATGTCGCGTTCTGCATAAAGGTAAGGTGTCGGGGGACTTTGAGATTCGCAGTGGAGTTCGGTAGGGGTGCATCCTCTCACCGATCCTATTCCTCATTGTGATCGGCGATGTGTTGCATGCAGCCCTATCCGGACTCGACAGAGGAATTCAATGGACTTTGACATCTTATCTACAACATCTTGACTACGCTGACGACATATGCCTACTCTCCCACAAAATCATGGATCTGTCTGCAATGGCGTTAGATCTCGAGAGGGTGGCAAGCAGGGTTGGGCTGAAGATTAATACCAAGACCAAGGTTCTTAGCCCGCCGTTGCGAAAAAGAAATCGGACACCTATTGCCATCAATATTAATGGGCAGCCTGTGGAGAAGGTAGACAACTTCGTCTACCTGGGTAGCATTGTTGCCGAAAATGGTGGTACGGAGCAGGACATCGCTCGTCGTATCAACCAGGCTAAACGCGCATACGGCATGCTGTCCAAAATCTGGCAGAGCAGTTATCTCAGCATCAAGACCAAGCTGGGCCTGTTTCGCTCCCTGGTACTATCAGTGCTTTTGTATGGGAGCAGTACATGGAAACTCATGTCTTCGTCGAATTTTAAGAATTTTCTGGCCCGAAACAATATCAAATGAAGAGCTAAGTCGGCGTACGGGTCAGATGCCAATCGACGAATTGATACGCAGGCGAAAATGGCAGTGGATAGGTCACACATTGCGGAAGAGTGATAACTGCATTGCTTTGCATGCCATGAAATGGAACCCCATTTCCAACCAAGGCCGACCAAGAGGGGGTCCTCGAATCACATGGCGTCGATCTGTGGCAAAGGAGTGTCAGGTACTGGGTAAGTCTTTTGGGGAGTTGCGCCCCATTGCCCAGAACAGAGTACGATGGCGCGCATGAGTAGTTGACGCGCTATGCCCCGCTAGGGGTTAAGGCAAAGTAGTATTAACAACCCACTTCTTAAAAGTCCCACATTCATTAGCATTTCTCTCCTATACGCGCTGTACCAAGTGCCCTTACTTCGCCCTGAATTTAACTAATAAAAAAAAAAAACAAAAAAAAAAAAAAATTACAAACTTGCACTTGACAGGATCCAAAACAAATCAATAAACAAAATTTTTTTTCACGAAATTGGCCAACACAAAGGACGATTTTGTCGCCTATGCGCCGACAGGTGAAATGCACAATGAAACGAAAGATTTAAGCAAGTAACCTAACTTTATCAACCGCGAGTCTTAGCACCGCGATCAATTTCTTTTTTTTTCGCAGATCGTCAGACAGAAACAATCTAAAAGAAAAAACTAGACTTGTACAGACCTAGTGGTGATACCAAAAGTACCAATTGGTAACGACCATATGCGTTAAAAGTGAGTTTCCTATATGGCCAGTTTATAGGGGAGGTTGGCAATCATCCGATTTTGGTAGTTTTAATTTAATTAATCTCGAGAAACACTTAATCTTGAGGAAAACTCATTGTCATCCTCAATGAATCGCTTTTAAGTTGGATAATGAATTCTGAAGAGTTGCTCACAGTTGAGAGCATGCTCAACTCTTTTAGTGCATCGCGGAAGAAGTTAATGTTCGTTTAAACATACTTGGTGATATCATCTGAAGAAGATTGAGAGGTCTCAATCCTATACGACTGTTGATGAAAAGACTTGACGATTTCGACATCACACTAGGGATTATTTGAAATATTTGATGTTTCAATGATTGGATTTTACTTTCGATTTCATGGTGTGCGAAAACAACTACGAGTAGTTGTAGGTATAGTATCCTCCTAGTGCTTTCCAAATCGTATTCTTTACATAGATGTTTTTGCACATCGGAATAGACTGCTTCATCGGGCCGCACAAGACCCAGATAATCTCTTTAAGATTCGGAAAAGAGCCACTAGCATCTGAAAATTCTCCTCATATTTCAGATATTGTCATCACGTGTGCGACATGGGCTCGTTTGTGTGATATTGCCGCCCCATCTTTCGCAAGCGTTCAGTCGCCGTTATCGGTCCAACCGAGATACATTTAACAGTAGTCGTGCAAGCTATCGTTCGCGAGCAGGTGTAGTAAATCTGGTGCGCGATTTCGGTTGACATTCAGTAAAGATCGAACGGTCCGCGAATGTGGACATATTAAGTGCTAGCCAGTGTGTTGTGCTCGTGTAACGGACGTCATTAAGACATTATTAAAGTCGTAGACGTAAAAGGAATTCCAAAATCGATTAACACGCGAAAATACACTTTCATTTTTACATTAATCATTCGCAAACAATTAAGTGTTGAAGAGGTTTAGTGTGTCCGAAAGAAATTTTTTGAAAAGTTATCACACATAGTGACGGACGTTATTGTGCTAAAACGCGTTAAGTGAATTCAATTTTCGCAGTTGCATTACCAATTTTAATTGCAAAAAAAAAACGAATAAGGTGTCTTTTTTTCTCGACTGGTGGATTATTGGAATTTTATAGGCGCGTGGACATAAATTCAACAGAAGATCTATTAATCTTTTTGAAAAAAAAAGTCGACATTGAATTGATTTGGAAACGAGTAGGTAGCCGTTTTGTTTGATTTGGTCGGATTATAGCTGTAGCTGGGCATATTAAAGCGGAAGGTGGATTTGTTAAGAACTGTTAAATGAATGCGGAGTGTGAATGGAATTAAGAACAGGCTGTCTAGATATTTTGTGATATCTAAATTATGAATTTATTTTACCAACTGGTCGTTATATATTTTTGTGTGTGTGTGTGTGTTTCTTTTTTGCAATGAACGTCTCTCCCGAGCTTTTGAGGATGAATACTTTCGCCCAGTGGATTTTCGATTGGAACTTTAGGAATAGAATACGTCGAAACACGATAACTCGAACTTGAAGGGATAAAGGTTTTACTTCGAGTTATCGAGGTATCAAGATTTCGAGATATCCAGTTGTTTTAAAAATAAATTGACTCAAACTCGCTCTCCACTACCACACAAAAATTATCAGCTTAAAGCCAATTCCTCCTATCACTTGGTTTCGTCCACACCATGGATTTACTCTTCAGGAGCTGCCCCATGGTGGAAGCAGCTCGACCAAGCCAGGTGTTTGTATTCCGATCTAAATCGGAATAGGTCCTTGAGTGGAATGCTAACACCTTATATGTGTGCATTACACGACGCGAGTGCGAATTTTCATCCAATGAAAAGTCACTCTGTTTATTCACGCATAATAGCGCATTTCATAGTTTTTAAGAAAAAAGTGGAGTGGGTTATAAATCCATGGTGTGGACGAAACCAAGTGACAGGAGGTATTGGCTTTAGGTTGATAATTTTTGTGTGGTACTGGAGAGCGAGTTTGAGTCATTATTGACTTAGACTCGCAATAACCCACTCCACTTTATTCTTAAAAATTGTAAACATTATTGTCTGGTGTGCGCACGGCTAGCCGGGGCTACTTCCCAAATGACATATTATTTACGTTTAATGGGGCTGCATCAATCGAGCGCTGAGTGACTAGCTATGAGCTCTCGGTAGCCGTGTTCGTTCGATTACCGGTTTACGATCTAGAGAATGGACACTCGATCCTTGGAGTACTATAACAACTCCCACTACGCTCCGAGCTTGTCAGTATAAAGACGGCGCTGATAGAAGGTGCATGCCAGCAACTGCACGTTCGAAAAGTATACAGGGTGTTACTAGTACTGAGGCTCAAACGAAAATGGGAGATAGAGGAACTTGTCTTGAGTGGAAAATCGTTCCACACATACTTCCATTTTTGCACCGTTAAGGAGATAGCGCGATTTTAAGGACGAAGGATTTTCATCGTACCTGTGATCACTGTTTGATCTCTAACTTCTGCTGTACTTAGCGTAACGTAATAATTCTAGGCTCGTTGGAAAGGACACAAATTGTTCTTTCTAATTGCTATCAACTGTGTCAATCAGTGTTATACTTTTTGAGAAAAATTAATTTAAATGACACAAAAATATTAAAAAAATAGAAAAAAAATACAAAAAAGTCCTGTTTTCTCCAAAAAGGACCTGATTAACCACCAAATTTTATTACATTTTTGGAAAGCCCATAAAATTTCACTATAAGTTTGCAAACAGAATTTCTTCATAGGTTGAATTGTAAAGGAGCGGGGCTAACAGTTATCAAGCACGTTCCCTTCAAGTAAATCTGGTTTGACACCCGTCATTCGCCGAAGGAGTATGATTAATAATAGTGAGGACGAAATAAAAGAGTTGAAGTATGTTTATTACGTCCTTATTACAGGTCCTTTTTGGAGAAAACAGGACTTTTTTGTATTTTTTTTTCTATTTTTTTATTATTTTTGAGTCATTTAAATTAATTTTTCTCAAAAAGTATAACACTGATTCGCACAGTTGATAGCAATAAGAAAGAACAATTTGTGTCGTTTCCAACGAGCCCAGAATTATTACGTTACGCTAAGTACAGCAGAAGTTAGAGATCAAACAGTGATCGCAGGTACGATGAAAATCCTTGGTCCTTAAAATCGCGCTATCTCCTTAACGGTGCAAAAACGGAAGTATGTGTGGAACGATTTTCCACTCAAGACAAGTTCCTCTATCTCCCATTTTCATTTGAGCCTCAGTACTAGTAACACCCTGTATATGCTATCGAAACGTTAACAGGGCACAGAAATCCAAGAGATTTTGACGCGCACATATAGAGGGGTCAAGGCAATTAACATCAATCAAGTGCTGAGGTACTGTGCGCAGGATGAGCTCAATATGGCAAAGTTTACCCATTATTTTAGTATTGTTTCAGATACAGATGACTTCACAGCAACTTTAGGGGAATGTTATGCCTAAGTAAATCTACTGACATTAAAAAAGACGTCTCCTTGTAACCCTACCTGGAAAGTAAATTAGTCACATTTGCAGGGTTTTTGTCGAATGCTTTCGTTCCTCTTTAAAAAAAAGTGAGCTAAGTATGTATGGAGCACTGGAGCTTCAGCAAAGCTGAACAGGATTCTTTCTAAAAGCGATCGCTGTCCGTCATTCATTAAGAAACCGGACGGAGCTTTGACCGATTTGGCGACGGAACTTGAACTCCTTATGGCAACACTCTTCCCGGGCGGGAAGGACCCCTGCGTCACTGACAGGTCAGGTGAGCAGTTTTTTGGAAGAAATGGGGTCAGTAATCACATCACCATCAACAGTTCCTCGCCGTATAGGTCTGCGAGATTTGATGGTATTTCGCCAGTCATGCTTTAGAAGTTCGAAGACTTAGTAGCTCCATGACAAGTGACCATGTTCAAAAGCTGCATAGCACTAAACCATGTACCCAAGTCCTGGAGAATGTACGCGTCACTTTCATTCCGAAGGTGGGCAGATGTGTTCATGAGTCCACAAACGATTTCGGGCCTGTCAGTCTCACCTTCTTCGTAATGGAGGCACGGGAATATAGCCGGGAATAGCCATATTCGGCAGCTTTTGTTGAAATCGTCAATTTCGAAAGATCAGCATTCGTATCTCATAGGAAAATCAACGGACGGCTTTGAGCATAGTAAACACTTGAAATGCAGAGTGCGCATTTAGTGTGAACCCTAGTAAAACCGACCACAAGGAAAAAAATACCGGAGCCACTTTTCAAAACTATCACCCAACGTTCAGAGTATCAATGCCCTTTCGCCTTCCAGATAATAGGCGTGTTTTTTTGTACTGCGGTGCAGGTTAATTGGGGGCTATCCGGGTTAACTTACACACATTACACAAACAACATACCCTAGTTGTTTGTGTAATGTGTATAAGTTAACCCGGATAGCCCCCAATTAACCTGCACCGCAGTACAAAAAAACACGCCTAATGTAAGCGTATTTCAAGCTGAAGTGCCGGCAGGATGCTGAAGTACAGCACAGCACACCTACTTAAGGTTCAAATTCCTAGACAGTTGACATCTGTGTCTTCTTTAGGTTTTTACTGGCATCTGAAATGTAAAATTAGCATAAAATTTTGAGTGGAAAGAATAGACCGTTGGTAGCAACCACTGTACAAACTCGTATATTGAAGCCTGATGGATCGTGAACTGGTCTCGATCGTGGGCTCGTCTCAATTGTGGACTGATCTCGTATCCGTAGTATGCGTCGCAGTTGGTCTTGAATTTGCTCTCTTTGTTCTCGTGGATGGTCTCGCTGCTGATTGGTTTTGTGACTAAAAAAAGAAGTCAGAAGATAGTTTTGCGACAAACTTTACTACCGTCGAGACTAACCAAGACAAATTCTTCTGATCGTATTATTCCTGTCAATGGTGTCACGTCTAGCAATGGGAGCAATAAAATTCAAATTTATCGATAATAGTCCAGATAATTCGTATATTCACATGTTCAGTACTGAACACTTGATTCGTGACCTAACGATTTTATTAATTATTGTTTTTTAGATGAATATCCATAATCCAAACATATTTTCACGATTTTTCTTGGAAATACAAATAAATGGAACAGCTTTCAGGAACAACTCAGATACCTTATCTTAACTTTCACTTCCAACTTCCTATCCTTCGTCAAATCGACAAGTAGAAAAAGACATAAAACTACAAAAGATTCATGACTGTCGTACCAAGTCTATGCTTTAAAAACTATAAACTCTCACGAAAAAGTCATTAAAACAGCCTTAAATTTAGCAAGCCCACAATGTTCATTGAGCATTGACCTCACGTAATTGAGTCATTTCTTTGCCGACATGATTGACGACAATTGGTATTAAGAGGGCTATGCACTGCCTACTGATGGAGGCGAAATTCAAGGTGGTGAATCACAGCATTTTATAAGACGATGGCGCCACTATATGCATCTATAATGGTGGAGCCCAATCACTAGGCAGAATGCAATCGAAAGGGTCTCGAATATTCCAGTATGTGCTCATAGTCAAGAGTACACTCGCATGCTGTAATATTACATCATTGCTGATTAATGAGGCACGTACTCGTATTATAAAATATTTGCTGGGGTATATCCGGCAAAGTAATAATCTCCGAATTATGACAACAGCATTGAAAGTATAGTCGGACTGATTGATTTTAGTTTGGCCTTTTCCCTCTTACGCAGGTCCTAGAAATATTCAGGGGGTTTTGGACATAATGTCAGACCAGGTATCAAACCTGTCGTCAGGACTGGCCTATTAGTAAACGTTACGAATTCGCGCTGATTATTCTAAGTGTGTTGTTGAAAACAACATTGTGTAATCTTCTCATTTATTATAAAATATGGAATTTTTTCCCTGGTTTAAGTCCTTGTGCGAAGAAACGGTGATCACCCGTAAGTATGGCACAGCTTAGCTCTTCGCTACAATCATTTAAATACTGGTATCGTAGGGCTATTTTTGATGCGCTCGGTAGTCGAGAGGTCGCCACTTCACTATGATGCATCTAGAAAAATAGAGGTATAATCCCCGGTGCCTTAATAATGATGCTCATCGGCACTTAAGGTCGGTCCCATGCAAATATATTTTAATTTTAATCCATTTGCTTACAAGTTGTCTATGATTTGCTTCGAGAAATGTTGTGGCAGTGGATAGCGAAGCTAAGTCATTTTAACTCGCAATGACCCACTCCACTTTATTCTTAACGAACATAGCTCAGTGCGTGGAGGCGTCAGACTGATGTCACAGTTCGAGTCCCGTCCACTCGCGTTGTGGCCAAAGATGTTCATGTCTTTCCTGTTGTGTGGGGCGTAACAATAAGCCGCAACCTCTCTCGACTTGTCTCAGGTAAGTGGCTAAATGGGCAGGAGGTACATGTTAGCAACATCCATTGTCCGAAACCAGTTTATGCTAGCGAATCGTCAACTAAGGCACGTGGGAATAGTTGACGCGCTATGTCCCACTAGGGAGTAGAGCAAATAGTATCTAGTACTCGTAGCAGTAACGTTCGGTTCAGACCGGTGAACCCTTTGACGGATTCTCGTGTGAAACTTCGAGAATTACCTTCAGCTGCCGGATCACTCGTTCCCCTGTTAAAAACTCGAGCATTTGGGGAGCAGAATATCAAATTGACGGTATTCACTGTGTGGATGGGCTTATAAAAAATTTAGCCTTAGGTCAATGCGATCAACGAGAAACTATTGTCAAACTACTCAATCACGGAAAGGACAAGAAAACTCCCATCACCAACCTCAGATTATGTATGCTGACCCGTTTGTCACTTCTTTTTCGAAATGCTGCAAATTCACGTCCGTTACGCTAGCACCCCCACCACTAAGTATCGATATCAGGCATAGTGCATAATTAGGGGCTAATTAGTTGCTAATTAGTTGCTCTATTCCCGAATTTATTGCTCCTGCCGATTCGCCAGAATTGACGATTTTATGTGGGGGTGCTAGCGTAACGTTACGCTAGCACCCCCACTTTTTTATCCAACATCTATCGCACGCAAATTGGATGCAAAATGAAAAACAGAATTAATTGCTAATTTGTTGCTCTATTCCGGAATTTATTGCTCCTGCCGAATTGCCAGGATAATGTTTTATGTATGGTGGTGCTAGCGTAACGTTACGCTAGCACCCCCACTTTTTAATACGGCATTTGTCGTCTCTAAATTTAATGCAAATTGAAAGCCATAATTAATTGCTAATTTGTTGCTCTATTCCCGAATTTATTGCTCCTGCCGATTCGCCAGGACTTCAGCTTATATATGGAAAATACACCACATTTGTACCCCCCTGTACTATCTCCACTGGTACAAATTAAACAAAAACTTGATGCGCAGAATAAAAGCAATAGATATTTGCTAATTTGTTGCTCCATTCCGGAATTTATTGCCCCTGCCGACTTGCCAGGATAACGTTTTTTGTGTGGTAGAGCTAGAGTGACGCCACATTAGCACCTCCCTTCTAAATGCGGCATATATTTTCCTCAAATTCAATGGCCAATTAAAGACAAAATTAATTGCTAATTTGTTGCTCTATTCCCGAATTTATTGCTCCTGCCGATTCGCCAGGACTTCAGCTTATATAAGGAAAGGACACCACATTTGAACCCCCTGTACTATTCCCACTGGCACAAATTAAACAAAAACTTGATGCAGAATAAAAGCAATAGATATTTGCTAATTTGTTGCTCTATTCCGGAATTTATTGCTCCTGCCGAATCGCCAGGATAATGTTTTTTGTATGGTGGTGCTAGCGTAACGTTACGCTAGCACCACCATACAAAAAACATTATCCTGGCGATTCGGCAGGAGCAATGAATTCCGGAATAGAGCAACAAATTAGGAAATATTAATGGCTTTCGCTCTGCATCAAGTTTTTGCTAGATTTGTGCCAGTGGGGATAGTACAGGGGGGTACAAATGTGGTGTCCTTCCCATATATAGGCTGAAGTCCTGGCGAATCGGCAGGAGCAATAAATTCCGGAATGGAGCAACAAATTAGCAAATATCTATTGCTTTTATTCTGCATCAAGCTTTTGTTTAATTTGTGCCAGTGGAGATAGTACAGGGGGGTACAAATGTGGTGTATTTTCAATATATAAGCTGAAGTCCTGGCGAATCGGCAGGAGCAATAAATTCGGGAATAGAGCAACTAATTAGCAATTAATTAGCCCCTAATTATGCACTATGCCTGATATCGATACTTAGTGGTGGGGTTGCTAGCGTAACGGACGTTGCAAATTCACGATGGCCTTGAAATTAAAACGAAATGAAAAGTGAGAAATTTTATAAATAAACAACAGCAATAACATCTCTCATACGATACTTCTTGGAAATTCTACTAACAGCATTCAACAATTCTGTCCGTTCCATCCATCTTTCCATCTACCTCCATATTTCGCGACATGATGGATCTCTGTGCGGAAACGAAGGCACAGTAATGTATTGTACCAAGTTATGCACAGTAAATGCGTAATATTACAATTTATTCATGTGAATTTATGATGAGGCAATGATGAGTGATCTGACGACGTCTGAGCATTTGAATGGTGCAGTAAATTTTTAGATACTAATTAGATTCAAAAACACACACGACACTGGTTGATTTGGTGCATGAATTAATAATTAGGAACATTAACTGCGGTGCTGGGAATGGAATCAATGTTTTACCACGTACGAGTATGTAACTGCCGGTGAAGAGTTTTTCAAATTTTGGTTTTTCCAAAACGGATTTCGTATGTGTGTAGGATAATTAGGTCATTCCGATTTTTTATAGGGTCGTGAGAAATGTGTATATTAGTGTCACCATACACTGTCGAACTCCAACTCGAACATGTTACAAGTGGACCGGTTTTCTTCAGGTTTATGTGAAGTGTGTGTGTGTTTGTCTTGAGCTATTCAGAGGACATTTGTACCAGGTTCGTGTTCGAGTTCGAGTTGGAGTTCGACAGCGTATGGTGACACTTAGGCGAGAGGCCATCCGTACATACGTATTTCACGGCTTTCGGAAGGCAAATACCACAGAAGACACGAAGTTTGTTAAATAGGTATATTTCATCCTACAATCTCTATGTGCCGTGTCCAGGCAAGGGGAAGAAAGAGAGGGAATGACTATTTAGAATTTAAAGAATTTCTCCAAAACTTTCCCAGCTATCCATTCTAGGAAGTAAGGATATGTGGGTTGGGTTTGTCGTATTTCGCTTGCCCTATGTTCCTCATATACTCCGGTTTTTTTAGGGTTTTGTGTAAAAACAAAACCCTTATGAAATCGGTCATGCGTCCGTCTGTCCGTCTGTCTGTCTGTCTGTCTGTCCATGAAATATCTCACGAACCGCTGAAGCTACATGCATGAAATTTGGTGGAAATATGTAGAAATACTAGAATTCTCTGGAGAAACCGATGCGTTGTAATAGGTCAACTTTAAGGGGGGGTCCCCATAGAGGGGAAATGAAGGTCGAAATTTTTTTTTCGTTTGGTATAGGCAAGTGGGGTATCGTAAGAAAGGTACCGTCGAGTACATTCCATTTTTGGATTTTTTTCAAATTTGAAGAAAGGAGAAAAGAAGGAGAGGGGAAAATATGTGGTCCGAGTTTGTCCCCCCCCCCCCCTTGCATTTCGAGACCGTTATAGCTAGACATATGAAAATTTACAGAAAAGCGGCATTTCACTAGCATAGAAAACTAAACATAATAGAATTTTTAAATCTCATCCAAAAAGGTTAATAATAGTACATTTCTATAGTTGCAGTTAGCACACCCCTGCACCCCTCAAGCACACCTGAGGTCAAAAATATTGATGGCTAATGATAACCAACATCATAGGCAATAATATCTCTGAGTTTCATTACAATGACATGATATTTAATAATAGTACATTGACTTAAAGTTATGCATTTTGACACTATCCATACAAAAAATACACCTACCGGCCTGTACTACTTGCATGTTGTTTTTCGTAGGGCGAATTGCAGTTATTTAATGAACCAACTTTGGAAGGGTGAAGATTGGTGATTGGTGATCCTAACAATAACTATTCACACAAATTTTTTTAGGGTTTTGTGTCTTAAATCTTACAAAATCGGCCAAATACCTGTCTGTTCGTCTGTTCATAGAATATCTTACGAACGGCTGAAGCTGCACACATAATTCGGCGAGAATGTGTAGAAATGCTATAATTTTCGGGGGATAGCGTTGGGGTGTAATTGGCCCACTTAAGAGGGGGGGGGGGGGGGGTCCACATAGAGGCGAAATTAAGGTCATTTTTTTTATCCACTGGTATAGCCAAGTGGGGTGTCGTGAGAAAGGTAATGTTGAGTACATTCCATTTTTGGCATTTTCTTGAGATTTGTAGAAAGGGGAACAGTGGAGGAGGAAAAAATATTAGACCGTAATTTGTCTCAGCCGCCCTGAATTTCGAAGCCGTTACACAAGTTTGCAATTTGCAATGTCGTCTTAATATGAATGGTTAAGCATCTCGAAGAGTGGGACAGTTTATCTCGTATACATACATATCTAACTACAGCTTCTCGTATTAAAACTATTACTTTGAGAGGTGACAGATGCAGTCTTTTTGTGAATTGGCATGTAAGATACTATTTTATATCATGGGTAAGACATTTAATTATGGTGTTTTTATTCAGCTGAGTGGTACCAAGAAGAGCAGGGAGCCAACATTTAGATACCAAAATAAGCGCGTGCTACAAAACCCTCGAATTGCGGGCGTAGACCTCTATATTCCGGTTTCATTTAAGTTGTCTGAGTTTTCGAGTTTTTTTGCAATGTTTTTTTTTTTTTTTAGTTCATGATGCCATGAGTCTATGTTTCTATTACTTTTCTGATTACGTCACCCTTACTACAAACCCCAAAATGTTGAAATTTTTTCCGTACCCAAAATGCCTGGCGTAATTTGTGACTTCTCCCCATTTAAGTGTGAAATATCGCTCGGAAAAGCATTTATATTCAATCTATTCTCATTCTATAGGCTAATAAAGACATGCAAAAAAAATCACAACGGGAAAAGTACGCCTCAGGAATGGGTCATTTGCCGATTCTAGAACTCCCCTATCAAGCAGAATATGAAAGAATAGCCTACCAACCGTTTTTATAATAAGCTATCATTGTGAACAATAAATATCTCACTACGCACTTTGACCCAATTTTGAAATTACTAAATAATCCTCTGCATTTGTTTAAACAATGCTAATTGAAATCAAAGTAGTACTTGCTAACTCATAAACTAGTTAAAATTGCAAATCTCGACAGGACTGCAATCAAGCTGTTCAATTACTTCAATAATTACCCGGTAATTGTATAAATTATTCTTTTAAACAGAGTCAAAATTAAACGACTGATGATGAATAAGCAATGGGCTCATATAGCAGCCGAAGGCACACGACAAACTTGATGAGTAGTAATTATATTAAAATAGCCGGTGAACACACTGTAGTTTGTTGTAAAGTGCTGAAAAAAAGATACGTTTGTATCTTATAGTAGAACTAATCAACTGAATGCTTAGCGTCGTGAATAACGAGCTCTGATGAATTTATTGTAAGTTTTCTAGAGCCACAATTACTCAATTGCCCTAACCCCTTGTGGGGCATAGCGCGTCAACTGTTCCATGTGGCCCAGTCGACGTTTCGTTGGCATAAATTGGTTTCAGAGAATGCAGTTGCCAGCATGCACCTCCTGCACATCCATGGCCACGAACGTCGTCGTGGACGGGATTCGAACCCGAAACGCCGGTAGTCAAACATGAGACTGATGCCTCAACACACTGCGCTACCGGGCGCCCCAATTCAAGTGAAGGAATTAAAAAAAAGTCATTAACGTCAATCCAGTTTGCATTAATCGGCGCTATACGAGTATTATCGTTTACTGGTTTTCTAGATAATAGGCCAGAAATCGACAGAAGTTGACTGGGAAAACGTGGGTGCAAATGCTATTGTCTTACATTTTCAATAAGATAAGAAAGTCGAGCTACTGACTCAGCTGGATGGCACTGCGACCATAAGAGGTATATTGTGCCGTAGCTCATTAAGTCAAAAGACCGTCCACCTTTCTAATAAAGGCTACTGGTCTTCCCGAGGAGTGACATCCTATAACGCGCGAGGCGGGACATTAGCACAAGATGTGTTTAGTCATTTCCACGTCCTTCAGACAGAGGCGACATTCAGTCACACCGGTCTTGTTCAGGTGATGGCCAGATAAGGACCTCACTAGAAGTCATATGCTGGACATTCACGGACGGTCCAAATCCAAATCGAAGCTAAAATGTCCCTGTTAAATCCACAGATTGCAAAATTTCCAAAATTTGGCTTTTTGGCATCCGTGAATGTCCAGCTTTAGTTTACTAATTTGAGTAGTACCCTTGTGAATGAAGTCAATATGTCATTTTTAAGTATCACAAATGTGAAGTAAAATTTCGTGACTTCACGTTAATAATACCTAAAAAATGATCAGGTATAATCATAAATTAAACAAAAATGGTTCTGGTACTTCAAAGTCAATTTAATTCCTGGTAATTATTTTTCCTTGCTTTTTTAAAATTCATTCCATTTGGTGAGAGCCGCTGAAGTACCTCGAGCTATTAGCAGCATGAGAACCAAACGAATTAATGCCCCGTCTCGTCGGTTGCCTTGACGGACATTAACCACGGGCGGTTTTGCTGCACCCTAGAGTGGCCCTCAGTCATAGCCCTCCTATATTTGTGCCATTGCGTCGTCGTTAATTTGGTATAACCGCTACTTGGGTTCAAACCCTTGCGGCTGGCTCCTTCACCTACGACTGTCTAGTTCGGATTTCTCCAATTACAAGTGCTTCAGAATCCATGTCAGAATGTAAGGGCTCCGAGTAAACAACGGGCCAGAAGGCTATACCGAGCAATGAGCTTGTAGGCAGCTCAGAAGAAACTGTGCACTCTGCATTTGGAGCGGCATCACAAGTCTATTTAGTTTTGCGTTGTCCATATATAAAATCACGCGAGTATTCGGGAAGGGCAGTTTCTGACGACTTCACGCGATCTGCCGTCAAAAGTTTGGTTAAAAACTAGAGATCGACTGGTATCCAGAGCTCGCACCCTCTTGTTAATGCATCCCTCGGCGTATGCTGTTCCACCTTGGATTTTATGTTCATAAGGGAGATATCGCTCCCTGCCCGACCAAGTTTAGTCAGCGCTGCTGGCAAAGACAAGACTTTACCAACGGCCTGCTCCCACTCGTCACCACGTGGAGGTAAAGGTCGCACTTCTTAGGGCAAATGTACTATGATGGTCCAAATGTTAGTCCCCCTATCACATCTTCGACTGACAGGCATACATTTTGACATATAACACTGCGGCGGATGTCTTTGAAATGTGGAAAATGCGAAAAGCGGTCGTTAAAAAGCGCAAGAAGTAAGCGTTAAGAAGACGTAATCGTAGCGTAAAGATTTTTTTTTTCGTATATGATGCTGAATTTAGAATCGTAAATTTTTATTGAAAATTGATTTTTTTTCTTTTTCGCATTTGGTTCACAGTGAGAAGAAGGTGTTATTAAAAGCAGCCTTCCTGTCAAGGACAGAACACAGAATAGTTTCCTTCGTCGTAACTATCAGCTAAGTCTCTTCCACAAAATTGCCATGAACAATTTGGTTGACTTTCTTGACTTATAACCGGTCAGCTTTGCGTGCAGTATACGCACTAAATTCTAATTTCGTGTATGTACCTATACATATGTATCAGTATTTATTTAATTTATTCTCATGACTTTTACTAATTAATTAAATTCGTAACCGGCATAATTTGTAATACGACCACTTGACTTTTATTTAATTTATGCAAATTCGCTTAATTTGGAATCATCTGCAGAAAAAAGTATAGCTCGCGAACAAAAAAAAAAGGTGGAAAACAAATTGATTATGAAAAAAATGATAATTGATTCTGTCACCTTAAAAACTACTTAGAGCGGTAGTTTTGAAGCTGTCAGCATGTGTCACAACCAGGAACAAATTCAATGAGATTAGGTTTCGTCTGGTTTCGCCTTTGCTAAATTTAGATGTTCATAAATTATTTTGACCACAGTTTGGAACCGGAACATGCTTCTAGGAACTGGTAAACTAGCTGGTTATTATCTCCTCGATACGGGCACCGCTACGTGATGCTCCGGACTTCAAGTAAATTTTCACTGACTTTGACGACGCAGTCCATCCAGCGCATTATTATCTAGCCCCTCGGATACTTTTCTTAATATGTATTCGTGTGTAATCCATTCACTCCATCATTAACCGCGCTCAGTGGCCGTTGTTATCCAGTCACCGCTCTACGATACTAATCTAGATGTCAGAGTTCAAATCTCGGCGCTAAAAACTGCCTGTGGGTAGTAATAGAACTCTCACAGTGATCTGAGCTTGTCAGTATAAAGACGGCACGGTTGCATGCTAGCAACTGCACTTCCGAAAAGCAGATATGCTATCGAAACGTCAACAAGGCCCAGAAATGCTAGAGATGTTGACGCGCCCATCCCCTCCAGGGGCATGGGTGAGGTAATTAACACATTCACTCCATCTCTCTGGATGGTTTCGTACCACCGGCGAATCACTACTCATCAGGTGCTGCCTTCGATCTGTCGTAGGAAGAAGCACCACCAGAATATGGCTCATAATAGGTGGTTCATTACAACCTTTATCGGTTTTTGTTTTTCTTGACGTTAGTTGCTAAATGCTATGAAACTAAAACAGATGTTTCAAAAGCACTCATCTCACAGGGAAAAAAAACAGATGTTCTAAAAGCACTCATCTCTACTTACGATACATTGAATATTCAAAGAACCAATCTGAAAAATTGGAGGTGTAGCTTTTACAACCAAGATATCGACAAAGACACATCTCGGTCGCAAAGTGCCACTGAAAACAGTCTTTGCAGAAAAAAATACTGCAACATGTAAATAAATAAATCATTATAATGAGTTCAAGCTTTTGTCATATTATGTGACTTAATCGCGCTATACCAGCTATATATCTTTTTTTTAAGAATGAATTATAAAAGATAAATTATAAAAGATTGACGTGTGTAGTGGATGCAGTGTGCTAATCCACCTCTAAATGGATGTCTAAAGTCTGATGCTGCCTTCACTCGGTTGACTCAAGGTTGACTTTAACATGATTGTTTGCGAGATTATTTGCCAGGCAAAATAAAAACAGCTCACCTGTGTCGTGAAGCTGTTGATCTGGATACATAATGGTTCAATTTGTAAATTGCATAGATACTTGAAAAATATCTGAAATATATACTCATACTTTAAGTAGATCAGACATGAATTATCGTAGTCTGTCACGTAATAAGACGTATGGACTACTGTCTGTAACATAGAACGTGGGTGATTTGTAACAGGAAGTCAAAACTACTGATTGACTCCAGTGTATTGTCTTTTTACCTATCTATATTTTTAACTGGAAATAGTTAATGATTAATCCAGTCGATTTGACGACATTCCGGTAGGTTTTAACCGTGGATCTGCGGTCTGTGGCAAATCAGGAACATAAATGAGTGTTTCAGGGACAAAGTATGTTTCACCACAAAATTTAAACAAAAATTTTGCATTTGTTGCCAAATAAAGTATTATAATAAAGTTCTTAATCAAGTTTGGGCTATGGATGACTAGACACATAATTATGCAAACAATAAGCAGGAAATGTCAAAGATACTCAGATAAATGATTGTAAAATATTTATCATTTTTGATTTGTAGTCCGAACTTTTTTTTTTAAATGAAATGTGTAATGGAACTCTCGGTCTCTGGTTGCGTACCATCGACAGTTCACTACTTATCAGGTGCTGCCATTGATCTGTCGGTGAAAACAGTACTACTAGAATATTGTTCATTACAGGTGAATCATTACATTACATCAAAGATCCTCTTCCATAGTCACCCTCGTGGAGGGAGCAGTATATATGGAAAGTTTCCGTAAGAGTTACCAGAAAGCTGCAAGTTTTCGTTTACTCATGTCTCATGAATTTTCTGGCCAGAAACAATATCAAATAAAGTTGACGAATTGATACGCAGCCGAAAATGACAGTGGATAGGTCACACATTGCGGAATGATGATAATTGCATTGCTTTACATGGCATTTCCCACCAAGGCCGATCAAGAGGGGGTTCTAAAATCACATGGCGTCGATCTGTGGTAAAAGGGTATAAGGCGCTGGATAAGTCATTTGAGGAGTTGTGCCCCATTGCCCACAGCAGAGTTCGATGGCGCGCAGGAGTGGTTAATGCAAAGTAGTAGAAGTTATAATCGCCACTCTTCGTACAATAATCCTTTTCAGTACTTTATATAATCGAGAATTGCCCCAAAACTTATACAAAATGAATGACACGGTTGTTCATTTTCGTCGTGGGGCAGTAGTTACTACTTTGCCTTAACCCCTAGCGGGGCATAGCGCGTCAACTACTCCTGCGCGCCATCGTACTCTGTTCTGGGCAATGGGGCGCAACTCCCCAAAAGATTTACCCAGTACCTGACACTCCTTTGCCACAGATCGACGCCATGTGATTCGAGGACCCCCTCTTGGTCGGCTTTGGTTGGAAATGGGGTTCCATTTCATGGCATGCAAAGCAAAGCAGTTATCACTCTTCCGCAATGTGTGACCTATCCACTGCCATTTTCGCCTGCGTATCAATTCGTCGATTGGCATCTGACCCGCACGCCGACTTAGCTCTTCATTTGATATTGTTTCGGGCCAGAAAATTCTTAAAATTCGACGAAGACATGAGTTGACGAAAACTTGCAGCTTTCTGGTAACTCCTACGGAAACTTTCCATATACTGCTCCCATACAAAAGCACTGATAGTACCAGGGAGCGAAACAGGCCCAGCTTGGTCTTGATGCTGAGATAACTGCCCTGCCAGATTTAGGACAGCATGCCGTATGCGGTTGATACGACGAGCGATGTCCTGCTCCGTACCACCATTTTCGGCAACAATGCTACCCAGGTAGACGAAGTTGTCCACCTTCTCCACAGGCTGCCCATTAATATTGATGGCAATAGGTGTCGGATTTCTTTTTCGCAACGGCGGGCTAAGAACCTTGGTCTTGTTGGTATTAATCTTTAGCCCAACCTTGCTTGCCTCCCTCTCGAGATCTAACGCCATTGCGGACAGATCCATGATTTTGTGGGAGAGTAGGCATATGTCGTCAGCGTAGTCAAGATGTTGTAGATAAGATGTCAAAGTCCATTGAATTCCTCTGTCGAGTCCGGATAGGGCTGCATGCAACACATCGCCGATCACAATGAGGAATAGGATCGGTGAGAGGATGCACCCCTGCCGAACTCCACTACGAATCTCAAAGTCCCCCGACACCTTACCTTTATGCAGAACGCGACATTTCGCGCCGTCATAGGTTGCCTTAATAATAGCCACAAGCTTCTCAGGGATGCCTCTCCTGCGCAAGGCCGCCCAGATAGAATCCCGGTTCACACTATCGAAAGCCTTTTCGAAATCGATGAAAAGCAAGTGAAGCGGAGAATCGTATTCAGCGCATTGCTCGATGATGATTCGCAAGGTGTTAATGTGATCGACACAGGAGAATCCGGATCGAAAGCCAGCCTGCTTTTCATCAATTGTGCTTTCTAAGTGGGCCTTTAGTCTTTCCAGGACGATTTTAGCTATTATCTTGGCAACGGCAGGAAGCAGACAAATGCCTCTCCAATTATTACAGTCTGTGAGGCTACCCTTCTTTGGAAGTTTGATGATCAAACCTTCCTTCCACTCAGTGGGAAAGGTCTCTGTATTCCACGCTTTATCAACAAGTGGGTGCAGCAAATCGGCAGTTACGCTTGGCGCTGCTTGATAAAGTTCGGCAGGGATGCCGTCAAGTCCGGCGGCCTTTCCTCGTTTTAGTGCAATAATTGCAGTGACTATTTCCTCTTTAGTCGGGGCAGGGGACCGTATACGCACATTTTGATGGTTAGCTAAATTATCTATATGAGGGGGAACTTCACCAGAGGTTACACGGTTCAAGACCTTGGCGAAGTGTTCTTTCCACCGCCTCATTTGATCTTCTTCCAAGATAAGTAGCTTTCCATCACTATCTTTCACCGGATGTTGGCAGGAGTTACGACCACCTGTAAACTCCTTGATGACACTGTATACGGCGTTTAAGTTGTTACTTCTAGCGGCTTCTTCTGCTGACGCTAAAAGAGAATTGGCATAAACTCTTTTATCGCGTCGCACACTACGCTGAACTTCTCGAGCTTTCTGACGGTAAAGGAGTTCGATGCTGCTTCGATTGTCGTCTGATGCTGCAGCCAAACGAACTTTCAACTCCTTTCTTTCAACAATCCGCTGCCATGAAGCGTCGGACATCCAGGGCTTATTCCGGCAATCCGGGTTTGGGCCAAGGATGGTATTTGCGCTATCAATGTACGCATTTTTTATGGCATCCCAGTTTTCGTTTATGTCACTATTTGGGTGACTAGTTATCTCAGCCGCTTTTTGCGCAAGATGGTCATTATATTGTTGTAAGACAGCTGGATTTTTTAGTCGAGCGGTGTTGAATTTGCGGGGCCTGGATCTTTCGTCGCCGGGGCGGCGCACGGCTGCAATACGCAATCGAACATTAGCGATCATAAGATAATGGTCTCTTCCCATCCCAATATCGGCACCCTTCTTGTTTCGCACGTCCAGGAGGCAACTCTTGAATCTTTTACTAATGGCAAAATGGTCGATCTGATTTTGTGTTCTGCGCCGATCAACAGAGGACCAACTGATTTTGTGGTGGTCCTTATGCTCAAACATAGTACCACCGATGAAGAGACTGTGAAAGTTGCAGAACTCTACAAATCTTTCACCGTTGTCATTACGATCACCAAGACCGTGTCTCCCCATCACATGTCTGAGCCCATAGTTATCAGCGCCAACTTTCGCATTCAAATCACCCATAACCATTATAATGTCACCTTTAGGTGTTCTGCTCTGAACGGCGTTTAGTTCTTCGTAGAAGGAGTCTTTTGCCAAGACATTGTTGGGTTCAGTAGGGGCATAACATTGTATTATTGAGATGTTCCTCATTTTGGTCCGGAACCTGGCGGTCAAGACCCTGTCAGAGACCGGTTCCCAGGATAAGAGACAGTTTCGCGCGGCTCTGGTTAAAAGGAGCCCCACACCTGACTCACGGCGACTACCGGTAGCTTTACCGGAGTACAACATTACAGTGCAGCCCGTTGGAGAGGTGAATTCTCCGCTGTTCCACCATCTTATCTCACTAACTCCTAAGATATTTAATTTGTACCTCAGAAATTCACTCTCTAATTGAAGAAATCGTGCGTTCTGGGGACCTTCTGATCCATTGTCCAGGAGAGTACGCACATTCCAGAATCCAATCTTTGTCATTGTACGATAGCTAAAAGTCGTAACCGTTGAGTCAGTCCTTATCCGAGGCATAGTTGACGTTTCGTTAGCATATAAAGATTTCGGATAGTGCAAGTTGCTGGCATACACATCCTGTCCTTTGATTGTCGGTTTTAACGACAGGCCCTCAAAGGGAAAGGCCGTGGTATTTTTTTCACACCCCACACCACAGGGGTACCTCAACCAAATCATCGCGCCGCCATCACTGGCGGCTTGACGTTGGTTAGCAATGGTCAGTGACCACTGCCGTTCCAGGGGGCGCCCACGCGGAGGACTATGGAAGAGGAGTTTTTGCCCCCCAAGTAGTACTGGGGCATTAATTTATAGAGCCATTTAGTAATAACAACATGCCGATCAACAACCGAATAACCGTCAACATTTCAGCTTTTCACCTTATATATTAACTGAATTCCAAAAAAATATGAAAAAAAAAACTTGCTTAGCCTGTTTGAAAAAAGCCTAGTCGTCAGATTTTTCACAGCGATATGAATCATTGACTTGAAAGGAGTTAGCGAACAACTTTCGCCCTTTCCATTCCACAAACTTCCGCATCGAACAGAATACAATTTTATGGCTTAAAATTGCTTAAAGATGCATATAAATATTTCAAAATTTTGAATTTGATGATTGGAAAGTTTTTTCTTTTATTATAAATCCATATAACTGCATTGGGATGTATACTCGTACTATATTAAGATTATAGCATCATATTAGCTAGCTAAGTGTGTTACTGTTGTTTTTTAAATTTTTATAACCATAGATTAGCATTAAGTTTCCAAGAAATCGCCATTCTATCAAAAATTCATATTGCATCCTAGTTGTCAATGTTTGAAAGAAGACTTGGCTTTAAATTTGTAGCTAACAAACTACGAATATCGAAGAAAGTAATCTTTGCATATTTTTTTTTAAAAGCTCATAATAAAAAAAGCATTGATATTAAAATCACCTTCGTGTGAGTCAAATCGTGTATGTGCGATTATGAATGATATCTCTCATAAATCTAATGCTTTCCTGGATGGTCAATACCACCACCCAGCACTTACACTTTTGTTTGCCCAAAGCTACAGCTTAGTCAGATGTCTTCATATCTTATAGACATGATTAAGATATTCAATATAAACGCCATTTATGATATTTCTATGCTAATGTTCGAAATATCAACATTTCTTTTTATAGCCGAAATGTCATAAATTTACGCGACAACAGCAACTTCTGCAACATGTTTCGCTAACATTGAGCCGTCGTCGCGTCGGTCGTCTTGAGAAGCTGCTGCTCGAGGAAAAATTGGTATAATTGATATAAACCGGACAATAGACACCCGGCAAAGAAGAATCTGCGGTGGAGTATCAGATTACCAACTCCTAAAAAATACTCGATTAGAGCCAAATATTTATAAAATGATTCGGAAGATAGCTTTGGTGATACTAGCGGTAAGTCTACTTGCCATATGTGTCAGGATGGTTTTTTCTCATGGATTTTATTTTCAGACGAATTTGTTGTCAGACTATGTAGAGACAGATTCACAGTGCGGATTGTATGGAACGCCCCCGTGTCAGTTTGTGCCGGCTCCGCCAGGACAGACACCTGCATGTGCTGGACCGGGAAAGACATATTGTGAACACATCGATCACTATCCAATGTAAGTAGAAAATAATTTTCATAATTGCGTTGATAAAATATTTTATCTTTTTTCTCCAAAATTATTAGGCAAGCAAAGCCCAAGTAGTGCTGGTGTGCAACGTAAGGGTTGTTTGATAATGATAAGTACCCGATATTAACCATAGGTGGCATTACACAGACCAATTTTTAACACTACCGAATAATGTGCCGTATTTTTTAGCCCGAATGTCAAAATTTTAAATAGATTAATTAGTTAGATTACTTTTTATAGCGGTTTAAAGTTGAAAAGCTTGTACTTTCCCGCAATTATGGAAAAAGAACGAAATTCGTGAGTGACTCGGTCCCATTTTTTGGAGGAAAACACGTGTCAGCAAATTATGGTAAATTAAGGTTGCAAGCCATTTATTAAAACCATGCCCTTACGATTACAACCATAAAATATTGGCTAAATGAACTTAAGCGAGGTTGAACACCCGTTTTTTTCATGAAGAGCACCCTACTCGTCCGATTGAGATGTTAATTGCCTTGACCTCTCAAGGGGCATGGGCGCGTCAACATCTCTAGCATTTCTATGCCTTGTTTACGTGTCGATAGTATATCTAATTTTCGGAAGTGCAGTTGCTAGCACTAGCATGCACCTCCTATTCGCGCCGTCTTTATACTGACAAGCTCGGAGCACTGTGAGATATGGTTTGGAATAAATCCAAACAATGCAATAAAAAACAGTTGGATTTTTTTAACCACCTAATGTGGTTTCCCCCCTTAAGCTGAAATCCCAGCTTTAACTGAAGGTTCTCCTGCAGCCATAGAGAGCTGAGTCCACCTTCCTTTCATCGGTATTTTCCATCCTTGGAATCTTTTGTCTCCCACCCTTTTCATTTACTCGAGCTGTCAGTCGAACCAGCAGTTGAGCTTTTCGTATTTTTTCGGTTTTCCACACAGTCTCGCAGCCCTATTTCAGCTGTCGATAACGCTAAATTCCAACCCTATACGGTTTTGGCTTGAAACACATCGCTAACTTTGATTCATTTAGATGCTAAATTATAGCGCTGAAAAAATGTAACTGGCTAAATTAATAATATGCGATGTGTTTCGAGTCAAAAAGGATTTAGAGAATTTTAGCGATAGAGCTTTAGCGTTAGCGATAGCTGGAATAGGACCCCAGGCTTCAACGTTTTTAAATATGTACGAGTATTTCTTCTAATGCTGAATTTTCTGAAGGTCAAATCGGTGGCGGTCTCAGTGTTAAAAAACGAGTTTGCAAAAAAATATTGAGAGGAGGACATCCAGTACATTTCATTTCTGATATGTATTTGTTTCTACAGCGGTATAGGGGAAATGCATGAAATTTTGCAGTTGAGTCGTGATTGATATACATACTATAGAATAAATGGCCGAACTGATGGCTCCACTTAGCTGATGGCTGGACTGCTAAACCAACTGATAATTCAACTAATAGCTCTACTAATGGCTGGATTGAAACTGACATGACGTCGAAATACTCTTTCACGTTTACTATTTTCATTCAAAAATATTTGTATCAACAGTTCACTAAAATTAATAATTCGCCCCAAATCGAACTCATTTCGCGTTACTGGCTTAAGTCTTTTGTTTTGTCCAAAATCAAACCATCCCCTTTTCGCTTTCATCGGTCACACATTTCCGGCAAACATCAGTTGATTTCCAGTATGCTATCCACAAGCAATATACCAACACTCGCTGCAAACAAGTTAACATCACAACAACAACAACCGTTAACAGCAAAGTGGTTCAAAGTCACTTCTGGTTCTTGTCGCAGGAAACAACCGGACAGATGTCACTTGGAAGACAAGTAATACTTACGTAGCGCCAGTTTTTTGGCGATCTGTTTATTCAGATTTTTTTTTAATTTTGTCTTTTGCATATACATTTGTATGTAAATATATGTGGACGCTACTTGTATCACTGTATCATGAGTTACTGATAAATTATGATCAGTTGGTTGATGAAGAGGCCGCTCTGGACACGATTTGCTTAGAAAATTTAAATTTATTCATTGTTTGGGGTTAAAGCCTTTTCTCATATCGGTAGTTTATTGAAAATCACCAATTGAAAGGTATAATGAGTTAAGTTAAGTAGTCAGAAACCGGTGTGATTAAATGGCATTTTTGTGGAGAACGGATTTAAAGTGGAATATGAATTTCCGGAAATTCGTGCAAAACAACCTGAAATCGTTGTGTTTAAATCACAAGAAGTCAATGTATGTTACTTACTCTGCCACTGTTTATATTAAGTGGTTTTTTGTGATCTAACTTTCAGCTGGGGTAAATGCCAAAAGCAGCCATCAAATGTAAAAGCTGTACGTTCTACTTCTATTCGGGTCTTCTGCTTAGAGGTCGGCTCAATATCAACTCGACCTCGACTCGACTGTGACTCGTAATTGCTGCGGCGTTCTTTTCTCCACACAAAAGGTAGACTTAGAATCGGGCGTCGATCTCGCTTTACGGGCTTCCCAATCAAAAATCACACAGAAATCATCATCCAAATATCATCACCTAGCCATTCTATAATACTCGGACCCATATGAGTGCACGAAGGCACCTGTGCCGCCCGATAGTCATTCCTTTCTTATCGCTCCTTTATTTTATTCCCCATTTTTTTGCGCATTTGTTTGTGTTGCCTTTTCCTAGGCCTATGAGTTTATCTAATACGTAAGGACAGGGGCAACAAGAACATCCGATACTTCCGCATAAAAAGGAAATTATTCGGTCTATACCAACAATCTTGCGTTGATTGTGTTATTAGAAGCCAATATGACGCATATGAAAATATGACAGCAAATATACGCCCCATAAAAGTTAGGTTTGACCATATGCTTGAAATTGATGTAAAATTTAAATTTTAAATTTTCTCTATTTTCAATTCATTGATAAAAGATCTTTATCCATTTAGCCACCTTCCCATTCCCATCGTTTCGCAAACATTCCCAAGGTGATCTAAGGTTATAAAAGCCGCAAAACATAAAACTGAATTTGCAATTTCTGCCGTTGATCTCGAAAAAGTCTTAAAAGGATTTCGCATACAAATTAGATACAAATTCGATCGAATGGGACTTTTCCAATATTGATCAAATCTAATGCCTTTTTAACTGGCTGTTTTGAGATGCTCCGTTGAATCTTAACGACCACATTTGTTCGAATGGCTCTAACTATCAATAGATGCGATCACGGCGTTTCAACATTCCGCGGCGAATTTTGTGAAATGTTATTCAAGACTTGTGTCCAGAATTTCAATTAACAGATGTGGACTTTTTAAAAACTATCTATGAACCGGAAACAAAATAACCGTTCGGCCTTGTTATTTTTTTATTTAGTGTGAGAACAGAAAGTTTTGGTGGTGTATAGATATTGCGGTACGACTGTGGGGACAATGCCCAATTGAAATTTTCAAATGAAAGGTTGGTTAATTGTTTATATTTTAGATAGTTGTATTGTGGTCAAGGTATACATGTGATTTGGCAATTTTGACTATATCAAAATATGGATTATGAAAGATCATCTCATTATTCTGAAAGTTATCTTTTGTAATCTTTGAACATTTCGATTTTTTTTAGGGTGCGGTTCGGTCCGTTCATAAAATCCTCCTCCATAGTTCTCCAAAGACTGGCGAAAAAGAATTGAAAATTAATATAAACTTAAATGTGCAAAAAACCTGTTACTGTTACCCTTAAAAATATGATATCATCCCAGCTGCAGCTGCTGGGCTTCCAAAATTGGAGGACGCGGTCACGTGACCGAGATAATTGGAGGACAATGATCCAGGCGGCCAAGGCCCGACGTCGGGCTGTCGCGCCACGATGATGATGATCCCAAATGTTGGTTCATATTCTTTGTAATTTTGTAAAGGATCATACTTTCAATTTTCATGATGATCGGTTCATTACCTTTTGAGTTAGAAGTCCCGCAAGTGTGAAGAAAGTCATTTTGAGAAAAGCACATTTGAAAAACAGAATATAACCGAAATAATCCCTTTTGTTGATGCTTCTAGTACATTCTATACCGTTATTTGAAAACAAAGATGCAAAAGTGGGGTTCCGCTACAAGGCTACGTAAGTAGATAAAACGACTACCTGAGGTATTGCTCCGCTGCGCTGTGCTGTGAGCTCGAGCCTGTAGACTATACCCGATGAGCGCTCGGTTCTATGCTCATAAAATGTAAACGAATTTCGCTTTGGAATTTATGCAATAAAAAAATATTGGATTTTTTTAACCTCCTAATGTGGTTTCCCCCCTTAACACACTCCTGTTCTGGTAAAAAAAAACTGTTGGATTGCTTTTACGGAAGCTGTGGATGGTGAGAACCTTTTTTAAGTTATCTGGAAGGATTTAGCAAGACCGTCTGGTGGTTTTCAGTGGATCATTAAGATTTGCGGTAACAGAAATTTTGAAAGATGCGACGATGCGGTCTTGTGAATTGCCAAGATTTAACTTGACACAGTTCAACAAATAAGGTCTACTGCCAAGTTTAACACATATGAACTTCGATACTTCTTCGGCGGTGGCTTTATAAGCCAGACTCCCCAAAAATTTACCTTTCTTAAGCAGGCAGAGCCAAAGTAGCAGACATAATTGAAAGAAGTGTACCAAATTCGGGCCTATTTAATGCTGATTTCGTACAGTCGAAAAAAAAAACAATTACATCTTTTTCTAAAAAGTTACGATAGTGTCTGCAACAGAGAATCGAATAAGCACTAAATATTACGAACCGTTCGTAACGGAGTCGGAAGCGTATATACCCTAGACTTGTACAGACCTAGTGGTGACACTAAAAGTAATAATTGGCAACGACCATGCATTAAAAGTGAGTTTCCTATATAGCCAGTTTATAGGGGAGGTTGGCACTCATTCAGGGAGATCTTGACCATTCTCAAAATGAATTAACTAACCCATTCTACAAATATTTGTTGAATTTTTCAAGTCGCTAGCTTCATTCCATCGAAAGTTATTGCTTATTTGAAGTTTCACTTGTAGGGGAGGTAAGGGTTCCTTGGGTCGGATCTTGCCCATCATTGCCACCAACCAATTAGATCACCCTACAAACATACAAACAAAATTTTAAGTCTCTAGCTTCACTCTATCGACAGATATCGCTTATTTGAAGTTTCGTTTGTAGGGGAAGTAGGGGTTTCGTTGGTCGGATCTTACGCATTTTCAATATTAGCCGACTGGATCCTAATACAAACATTTGGGCAAAATTTCAAGTCGCTAGCTTTATTTTGTCGTAAGCTATCGCTTGTTTTAAGTGTCATCTCTAGGGGAGGTAGGGGTCCCTTAGGTCGGATCTAACCCGTCTTTAATGCCAACTAACTCAATCTCATTTCAAACATTTGACAAAAATTTCAAGCTGCTGGCTTCATTGTATCAAAAGTAATCGCTTATTCGAGGTTTCATTTGAAGGGGAGGTAGGGGTTCCTTGGGTCGGATCTTGCCCATTTTCAGTGCTAACTAATAAGACCTTATTACCAACATTCTACCAAATTTTCAACTTGCTAGTGTCATTCTATCAAAAGTTATCGTAATTAAAGTAATATTTAATTTTTTGAATTTTATAGGGGAGGTAGGCGTTCCTTTGATCTGATTATGCCCAACTTCCCAAAACCTAAGCAGCTTCTCACCCCAGGGTTACATGCCAAAAATCAGATGTCTACGTCAATTGGTTCAAGAGTTATGGACAAAAAACCTGAAAAGTAGGGTAGTACGGGGCTCTTTGTAAGAAAATTACCGTTAGTTTTCAACTGATCGATTTTATTTTTCCAGGGGAGTATACGATTACCATCACGAGCAATCTACCAAAGCTAGAGGTTTTCATGTTTATTTAATCGGGAGTTATAAATACATTTAATTATTTTACATATGTAGGGGAGGTAGGCGTTCTCTTGGCCTGATCATGCCCATTTTCAATACCAACCAACTAGATCATACTTCCAACATCTAGTAAAAATTTCAAGGCTCTAGCTTCATTCTTTCGAAAGTTATCGTGCGAACGGACAGACAGACGGACAGACAGACAGACAGACATGGCTTAATCGAATCAGGAGGTGACCCTGATCATTTATATATTTATATACATTGCTATACCTCCGGAGCCTCCTTTAAGGTGTTACATATTTCCGTCGTGACAAAAACAATATACCCTATACTAAAAGTCTAGGGTATAAAAAACTTTGTGTTTTTGAATATCTGCCGGCTTAAGTCTTAAGTTGGAATGGTTTAAAACAGAATTATATTAAAATACATAATATTGTAATCCAATTTAATGAATTCTTTCGCAGATATTTAATTAAACAGCTTGTTCACAAATGGGGACATGAATCGCGAAATATCATAGTAGACGAGACTGGCGATGATTTCGAAGCACTAAAGGTGCGCCGTCTTCGTCATCCAGTAAATTTTTACGACCCGTCGTCGTTGTTCCAACCGCCAGGACTTGGAAACCAAGTGGATCAATTCGAAGGATACAAGTACGGTAATCCTACAATATCGCCTGGAGGATTTGCTGAAGGTGTCGGCTCGGAACCAATTTATATTCCAAAGCCTCGCGATACTGAGTAAGTAGTCGACGACTACATTCGTCATCAGTAATATTAGGCGCGTTCTTTTGTATTCCGATGGATGTTGACGCAGGTTATCAACAAGATAAACCTTCACCGGATAGATATCTCGACTGATGTCGCTTGCATAACTACAATGTTAATTAATAAGAAGGACCTTGGAGGTGTATGCCAGTAATATGCTTCGTCCACAACCAGCTGCAGCGTATAGAGCGAGTGAAGCGAGCGGTCTAGGTCGGTGTACTAAGGGTCGTAACCTCTTAAGCCCACGCAAATGGAGTGCGAAATCACCTCATTTAAAACTCACTATAGGTCAAAGACGCAAACCACTATGCGTCGGTCGGCAAAATAGGAATGTTCCAAAATATAAAAAAATAAATCAAATAAAATGACACCAGGGTAGTTACCCCGGAACCGGAATACAAGCGAACGCGCCTATTTTTAAAGAATAATTTATAACGACTGTGTTGAAAATATCCTAAAAAAAATTTCAACGATTTTCCTCCTTTCCCAGCTATCTCCTGTACACAGCATTGACCGCCGCCGCCCAGTACAACAACAAACATAATAATAACAACAACAACAATAACTACTATAGACAAAAAGTATCTAACTACAATCCCATGTTGTGGCTAAAACGTTTCGGACGTGATTTAAGTCGCGGTGTCGACCGTTACAATTCAACATTTCTTCAAGATATTGCGGACAGAGAATCGTCCATTGACAGCACAAATATCGAACAACGCCACCGAACAAAACGACAAAGTGGCGGACGCGTGACATTGTGCCAGTCCACATCGCAGTATATTACACCGCAAGCAGCCCTGAATAGTAAGGGTACGTAAGACAGCTTTCTTCGTCCTGAAAGAATAAAAATTTAATTTTGAAATGATTCTGTTACAGGAAACTGGATGTATGTCGTCAACGAGGTGAACACGGCCAGGCAACTCGTTAAAACGGAGACTTGCGCGTAAGTACACACGGACATAGGGGGAAATTTTCAAATAGAATTTCCGTTTAGGTTTGTGTCTACGATTGAATGAAGGGGTATTTGTAAAATATGGTTTGCAGATTGTAAGTTAGAGGAGTGGTGGGAAAAGTTGGGCTTATAAGTAGTTACCTATCCGATTGACGAAAGGACTTTATGGGAATTAAACCACACGATTTCTACGAAATGCTGAACAGGTTTTATTATTATTATTATGACAATGTAGAGATAGTTCACCTCTCAGCGGACATTTGCTGTGGAGTTGAAGAATAAATTGGGAATTGTGTAAAATTGGGTATACAAAATTCACGAGGTGAGGTTTCTTGTTTGATTCTTGTCTAAGGGGTGTAGGAGAGTTAGAAAGTGCAGGATACCGATCGAAAATTTCGTCCGGTTAGCAGGGGAGTTATTATTAATCTCAAATTCCCTGGGCCTAGAGATGGGTAAAATAAAGCATGCCAAATTCGCTAACCGTGGTTGCTCTTTTGATTCTTAGATGGAGGGCTTAGTGGAGTAGGAGAACGCTGGGTGCTACTCGGAGAAGCGTTTGTGGTTGCGTGGAGATTGGAGACGCGAAAGCGCACTTTGAATGAGCTCCTGGGATCGATTATAGTCCGAAAGCCGCTCATTGTAGACAACACAACATGGTTTCAATTTTTAGTGCTCCTCCTACCGAAGTAGCGCTAATTTTGTGCCGTTTCAGTTCCACAAGCTCCGTGTGAGGAATAACCTTAGTTAAATATCTCTGTGATAACCGTTGAGAGTGTGACTCAAAACCATCCCATCCCACATCCACTGGCCAATGTCCCGTCGTGATCGCTAGCGACATCCGTGCGGGATCTTTTCGGAAAAACACTTATTCTACTTGCATCGTATAATGGCCACGGCTTCCTGGATGTAGCACATGTTGTCAGTGCGCTCCATCTATGACAAGCTTCAATCATATAATGTTTATAAATACTCCCTTTTTATGGTATACACTAAAGGTGCGTTTTGCTAGACGCTTCTGAGTGATGATCATTCGCGACTGTGGGGAAAACCGATCATAATGGAGCAGTATTCGCATATATTTTGAAGTTTAGAGGATCGTCGGATGCTAGCTGTAGTTGTACGGCTGTCCTTCCTCATAAAAACATACGAAGAGTGACAAACGCAAGTTGCGGCCTAGCAAAACGCCCCTTAAGGGGCGTCTGAACAATTGCTGCGTGCGATTCGTGAAATATGCGGAGCCCTGCCTCGCCAGTTGATCGACCTTTTCATTCTCCACTACTTTCCTATGTCCTGTAAACCCTAGAAGGGAAATTTTAAAAAGTTGTCCCAGTCCCGCCAGCTCCCCGCGGCATTGTAAACTATTTTCGATGAAGTTGTCACTGAATCTAGGACCGTGGCTGCTTGGCTGTCTGTGAAGAGAGCTCCTAGTGGCTGTTGTGATCCGCTTGGGAACCCGGTTTAGAAGTGTTTTTAAAGTCCACTGTGGTAGCGTTGAAGTCCGTAGGGAACATGCCTCGTACTGTAGTATGCATGCAACTGTGACCATATGGTTTGGAAGTCCAATCCTCAAACTGCTTCGGTCTAGTTGCGCTACATGCGGCGGTCTAGTGGTAGTAGGTGTAAAATGACGTTTAGTGTGGTCGCTGAGCATGAATGCACAGCACCTGTGACTGCGACACATGCGGTTTGGAGTCGAGAATGGTATAGTTTTAAAAAGTGGCCATTAAACTGTGGGAGTTGAAACTATTTTTGTCTTTGTGGTTAAGAGAACTAGCTCGGTTTTGCCTGAATTCACACTTAGTCCACATTCGGCAGTCCAGGTGCCTACTATGTACAGAGCACCACTCATGGGGGAACTTTCCCGAAACCAGAATTATCACATCGTCTGTGTACGCGATTACCTTGGCTCCGGAAGCTTCCAGCTTCCTAAGCAGTCCGTCCATCGCTATTATCTACTTAGCAAGCAGGCAGATTTACTAAAAGTGTTAGTTACCCCGTAAGTGCCGAGGAAAGGGGTTATAATGTATTTTTCATCATTACAACCCCTTTAAAAAGTATCAGAATGCAAATTTTGTTTTATCCTGAAGGAGGGATTATTATTCACTTCATTTCTGAGCCCTTCAAAACAATATGACACATTCCCGCATTGTACCTGTCGGCACATGGCCTACATATGAACGAGTACAATGAAATTTACAAGGTACATTGGCCTGATCTCTCCAAATGACAAAACTTCACTCTCCCTAATAAATACATACATACGAATATATTGTCCTGCATTCCACGTTTTTCTACTACCGAAACGGTGCTAATTGTTCTATCAACATACGCCGATAAATAAACAAATAGGCAGGAGCAGGAGCACACACACCTTCCGCAACACAAAACCTGTGAACCTGTGCTGCAACACCATCTTCCTGCACCAGGAAGTCGTCATCACATTGAGCCATGTGAGGAAGGGTGAATGGTTTGTTGGTTGATTAGTGGTGCTGCTTCAATTCCATGGCTCTGTCCACGCGCGTCTTTTGTGATTCCCTACGTAGTACAATTCGTGTAAGGAATCATCCCCCGTTGGCGGTTCCCTGTTTTTTTTTCTCGAGTAGCACATACTCTAAAAAACGCCAGTCGAGGGGAATACCCTTGAAGTGCCGCGAAGTCAGTCACCCTTGCCCCAAAGCCAAGAGGCAAATCTTGCAGTCAATAAGTGAGCGAAGAGTGGAACTGCGATACGTTTGGTCGATGATGAAGGAATCTTATAAATCGAAGGGGTAGAGCCCTTCGTATCCTGTATTAAGACAGTGTTTGACATTTATGAAGAGAACACCTCGAAAGATCTCTATAGGGAAAAATGAGCGGTGAACTATATACAAAAGGAAGCATTTCACGACGTCATTAAGGGTATGAGAAAGAGGAACTTAAATCGAGGGAATAATCACAATCTTGGTTTCAATCAAGCTCAATCACAATCAACAATATGGGCAATAAGTAATTCAAGGGATTTTCTTTCTTTGAGAAGGGCTGTTCTCCTTCCGTGATTCACAAGGGTTATATCACTTCTAATATACACGAACAGTATCGGTCTTCTAAAGATACAGCGTGTGGTTATTACAAGCATTTTTTCGGTATTCGCCAAGTAATAGCTGATGAATATTTTTCCCAGTCGATGACTCGATCGAGAAAATTCAAATGTCTGGTACAAGTTGCTGGGAATTTGACAAGGTTTCTGCAATTGGCTAGTACTTGGCATTTAGTCGGTACTTGCCAAGTCGCGAGTAGTGTGCTAGCACCTAAAACCCCTTCCCACATCCACGGCTAAATACCAAATTGCATATATGTCATTTTTGTCGCAAAAGTAATTGGTTAAAAAAATCGCATTACTCTTACGAGATAAATCACAATGTGTAATTTTACCTCCCAATTCGTTTTTAATCGAAGATCGATGAACAAATGCGATCCGATCACGCAGGACTAGAGATCCAATGAGAGTAGTAATAATGCCAACTACCTAATCAGCAAGGCGACACGGATAACGTGGATCTTTAGGAATAGAAAGTTACGACCTCTTCGTTACTGATGGTACGACCAGTTTTGACATATACTGACTTGTATAGAGGCCCGAAAATCAACAGGCCTAGCCTACGATATGCAATAAGTTACAAACGTCACGTTTTTCTGAAACATCAAATATAGTTCGTTTCGTACCATATGAAATACCGATGGAAAATTGAGGCAGGTGGTGCTAGAGTTTATGGACCGAAAACCAGGGTCTTAATCCCTGACCCAGTGTATTTCAATCCGAGATCGATGCCATGGAGTCCTGTGTCAGAGGCTTTGTAGAGTTGGGATTGCTATTTGTACAGATAAATGGGTAGCCATTAGTGCACTCTCGGCTCAAAAACTCTCATCGAGGCTGATGAAAAAGTACTTCGAGGCCTTCAATGCGTGGCGACCTTCAAGCAAGTCGTTCTGTAAACTTTTAGCGGTCAGAACTCATTCGTATGCTTCGCTGGCTCTCAGCCAGAACGCTGGACTAAACAGGAACAATCTACATAATTAGTTCTTTGTATTTCAACGACGCTATCCATATGAATAAAGCTGATTAGAGGCTGCCAGAGGAATATTTATCTGGACACCACTGAGTGAGATATCACCCCAACCAGATGTCCAACGAAGTATTGGCATTGTTTCAAAGACATCAATTCCACTAATCATCTTGACTCTATTACATGCTGCAAACAATTTCGGGTATTATTTGACGAAAACACCTTAATGTCATGGCAGGGCGAATAAAATTTTCAGAACTCAAAATACCGTTGCGAATGTAGAAATATTTTTTGGATCTTGATATGTTAAGAAAAACTAGTAAAGTCCGCTTGACTGCCTAATTGCGGTGCTTCCATCAAACCTTCAATTAGCTGTGGGTTGACTCCTTCGAAAAGTAGTTATATTTCGGGTCTATTAGCTCGCCCGCTGAACTCAAAATTTCAACGATCTGGCCGTTTCCAGAATAGTTTACTCAACTGCCCTTACCCCTTGTGGGACATAGCGCGTCAACTGTTCCATGTGGCCCAGTTCACGTTTCGTTGGCATAAACTGGTTTCGGAGAATGCAGTTGCCAGCATGCACATCCATGGCCATGAACGTCGTTGTGGACGGGATTCGAACCCGAAACGCCGGTAGTCAAACATGAGACTGATGCCTCAACACACTGCGCTACCGGTCGCCCCCAGAATAGTCTGCCGACCCCTGATCTAGGGAATGGATGTTCGATCCTCAGCGCGAAAAAAAACTGTCTTTGGGTACTAATGCCCATCACGCTCCGAGCTTGTCAGTATAAAGACGGCGCGAATAAGCGGTGTATGCTTGCAACTGCACGTCCGAAAAGTAGATATGCAATCGAAACGTCAACAAGGCAGCGAAATGCAAGGGATGTTGACGCGCCCATGGCCTTGGAGGGGTCAGGGCAATTAACAACAACAACTGCAAACGCCGATGTCATCAAGAGTACCCCCACAAAGGACTTACTGGCCTTTATTAGGCTAGTGGAGGGTTTGTTGTCCTAAAAAGGGTATCGCACAACAGATCGCGTGCGGTCGAAGTCCCAACCGTGTGGGTAAATTAGCCTAATCTTGTAATAAAAATAATGACAATATATCACTTCTAATCTTTTTTCTTTCTAATCTCCAATCTTTTTTTAGATCATCACAATGTTCGAATCTATGTCAACTACCACTAGGCTACAATTCCCGATGCGAACAGAAATACGTACAAAAACGACTTGTCGCATTAAATGCTAACGGCCAAAATCTCTATACGGACACGTTTTGGTTTCCTAGTTGTTGCGTATGTACACTGTCCAATTAGTTTGAAAGAATAAAATTCTTAGGAAAAATACAAGAACAAAAAAGAAATCTGAGACGTGATACTATTTTAGAAGTGCTAGGATACATACACCCACCCACACACACAGGAACTATCTACAAATTGATTACATATTTCTAATCGATCGACACTTTGCAAAATGTACGTACATAAATAAATTGCGATTATCCAAGCAATGTTTAAAAAAAAAATCCACAAAAAAAAAGGTTTTGTATAAATCAATAGTAGAGTATGCTAAATTTGGACTTTCAATCATCATCAATTGTATTTAACAATTTCTTTATTTTATCTTTCGTGCTGTCCTTTATTTTGACGAGCATTAGATATGACTTCATAGTCCTGATAGTATTACTTGGTTCTTGTCATAATCTGAAAGCATCTCATTGTCCGTATCTCTTCAGTTTCGATTGCACTTAAATTAAAAAATAAAATATATATGTAGTATATAATACATATATTTAGACCATATTCCACCTTGACATCCAGAATCATTCAATTCATCAAATTTATCTACCAGTATTTACATTTAACAAGTATCTTCACAAGGCAACAAAAAAAGTCGACTTTATTTGCTGCTGGTCCATACAAATCCTTTGAGATTAGGCGCGATTTTTTTTGCGACTTTACCCGGTGTAGATTAGCGTGACGAGCACGAATCTCACAGAAAAAATAACGTTTGTTATTTGTATATTGCGTGCTCGTTATGCTTATCTACTCCAGATCAAATCGCATAAAATACACCTATTGCAGAACTTCTACATACTATCTGCCTATCTATTGCACAACGTTCTGAATAGTAAATACATATTTAATTTTTTCTAGCAGACTAATTTTAAGCATTTTTCTTGCCTAATCATAATTATTCATCGCAGCTGTTTTTTTTTAATGTGTCATCGTAAGCGCTCTCCTGCTATACTATAAATTTGTTATTGTTGAGATATAGTTTTTTTTTGCGAAAATGATATTCATCATTTATTCATTTGTATCTTTTTTTCAACATAGGCAATAAACCTGGTTATAATTTTTTTTAGATATTATACATTGTAGAGAATTTCGTTTTAAGGACATGTTAGAGTATTAAAATAATATAAAATTAAAAAAGAAATCTCTTCGTGTCGTTAAATTATTATAAGATCTTTAGAGATTGTGTATAGTTTAACTTTTGAATGTTTTTTATATGTAATAAAGATACTGATAAAGAATATTCCAATACTTTTTCTTTTTTTTTAATGTTCTTCTATTTATTATTACAGTAGAGTTCGCTTATAACGAACCCGGTTATAACGAACTTCCGGTTATAACGATCCAATTTCAAATGATCGAACGAAAAATATATAAATTCAGTACATTTCCTACCGGATATAACGAACCCGCTTTTAACGAACTATCCGGGCGAACCAAATCCTACAAAAAAAGGTCCAGCGTTCCGCTTATAACGAACTTTTATACGTATAATTGGGGTATTCCCAGGGGTGCGTTTTGTATATGTTTTTCTTCAGTCATTTATTGTGATTGTTATTGGCAAGATGTCATCTGCTGGTGGTGTAAAACAAACGCGCAAAGGCATATCATTAAAAGAGAAGTTTGATATTGTGAAGCAAATTGAAAGTGGTATTAAACAAAGCTATTTATGCAATAAAATGCAATTGAGTAAGTCAACAATAGCTACAATATGAAAAAATCGTGAAACCATCATACGTAGTTTCGAGAACAGAAATTCGGATACGAAGAAATTAAAGTAGTCCAAACATGATCAGCTGGATCAAGGACTTATAAAATGGTTTTCGCAACGGCGAAATTCGAATATCCCTATAACAGGCGCTGCCTTACAATCGAAAGCGAACGAGTTCGGAGAAAAACTTGAAGATAATGACGAATTTTCTTGTAGCAAGAGCTGGATTGAACGATTTAAAAAGCGCCATGGTATCGTTTCCGGAAAATTAATCGGAGAATCTGCGGCGGTAGATAAGGATGTGGTTGATGACTAGCTACAAAACAAATGGCCCGCGCTTAAAGAAAATTATAGAAGCTGTGACATTTCCAACGCAGATGAAACTGGCTTATTTTATAAGCTCACGCCAAACAAGACACTAAAATTTAAAGGAGAATCCTGCTCCGGTGGAAAGCTTTCAAAAGAGCGAATAATGGTTTTTGTTGCAGCAAATCTATTGGGAACTGAAAAAAGAAAATTGCTTGTCATTGGCAAATCTAAAAATCCCAGATGCTTCAAAAATAGGAATCTACCCGTCGACTATGAAGCCAATTTGCGGCAGTGGGATAAAGAGTTATCCAGAATAAATCGGAAAATTATATTATTACTGGATAATTGCCCTGCTCACCCCGATCTGAAAGATTTAAGGTGCATTAAATTGGTTTTCATGCCACCTAACACTAGTGCAAAGTTACAACCAATGAATCAGGGGGTGATTCATAGCTTGAAAAGCAATTACAGGCGCATTTTTCTAGCGAAGTGGATTCATGCTATTGACGACGGCAAAGACAAGTTTGCTGTTACCCTTTTAGATGCAATAAATTTTCTTCACATGGCATGGGAAAAAGTTTCGACACGAACAATCGCGAACTGTTACGCTCATGCCGGATTTTTGGAGGAATACAATTCTGACGGATTTGATGCAGAAGACGACATTCCACTTGTTGAGTTGCTGAGACAAAGTAGCGAAACGATCATGCCTGGCATAGACGTAGAGTTCAGTGAGTACATCCGAGTTGACGAGGATCTTATTAGCACCGAACATCTAACCGATGAGCAAATTTTGTCAAGTGTTTCATCGGCAGAAAGTGACGACGACGATGAAGATCCCGTAGAATATCACAACACGATACATTCAGCTCCACCGATTTATCGATGTAATTCACAAGATGGGTCAGATTCGCGATTTTTTGCAACTTCGAAATGCACCAATCGATATACTTAATAGTTTTGCGCGAGTTGAGTCACACATAAATGAATATTCAACTACCAGAAATAAGCAATCGACAATTTTGAACTTTTTTTCTTAAAATACTTCCATTATGTACATGCGTATGAATATTGATATGACTATGTTTAAAATAAAAATAATTTCGTAATAGTTCTTTTACTTTTGTATCTTTTGATGAAATACAACATTTAAATATCAAATACGAATGCTATATGTATTTCCCTTATATGTTCCGTTTATAGCGAACTCCGGATATAACGAACCAAATCAGCCGGTCCCTTGAGGTTCGTTATATGCGGAGTCTACTGTATTTGCAATTTAGATGTTACTAGTGTAGCTTAGTATAAAGTTAAATTCTAAATGCAACTGGCAATTCAAAAACTTGCCTTTTAAACACGGCCTACTGACAGGGCTTAACTATAAACTACCATTGTGAACTCGTCTCTCGAGTCTTGACAGTTGCCACTTGGACACTTGTAGGCCAATTTATCCTTGATGTAATTTGGAAAATAAACGTGCGGCTTGCACTTTCAATCAGTAAATATCTTTGAGTAAACTCCCCATCAACCGTTGTTACACTGGAAACATTCATTGGTATCTTGTCTTTTGCAATAATCATATAAATTACGACCACCATGTTCTTTCAATCTTAGTTATGCCTACCTACATACACTCCAGTATGAAGCATCCTTACCTGCGAAGCTGCCATTAGACTGATCTGAATCATATTGAACACCAGATAAACAATCGAATCCTTGCAGCTTGCAATTCTTCCTTCAGATCCCTGTGTGTGTGTGATGAACCTGAATTGTTATGGAAGGAAGTTTTAACAAATTTGTCTTTGTTGCGCAGCAGAGGTCCATTGTGAGCGGATTTGAAAAGAAGACATACAAATCAAATGGTAGATCTACAATGCATGAATATTTGTTGAAGGACACTCTATCCTGAACTGTTTGTTACAGTTTTTTGCCAATTTCTTGATTTTTTTTTAAATTGATATGAGAGTTTAGATGAATAAATGTGCATACCTGTGCCAAGAACAACCTGTGTAACCTGTATCTTTTTGGTTGACAAAACTGCTGGAATTTTGCATGAAAATGTCGCAGGACGATCGTTTTTAGGGTTTTGTAGTAAATAGAAAACATTATAAAATTGATCAAATGGCCGTCCGTCTCTCTATCTGTCCACAAAATATCTTAAGAACGGGTGAAGCTACGGACATGAATTACATTGAGAATATGTAAAAATACAATAGTTCGTTGAAGAGAGGGCGATCTGTCGTAATAGGCTAACTTTAATAGGGGGCCAATCGAGGGGAAATCAAGGAGGGAAGCTGCGCTCGTCACAGACTCTAATCTCTAAAATTATTCACACAGAAATTTTTTTATGCTAGCTTGCAATTTTTACTTTAGTCTTAATATGAATGGCTAAGCATCTTGAGGAGTAGAACAGCTAATCTCCTATTGTCATCTTACCTTGCCTATCGGGGGGCAAAAATTCCTCTTCCATAGTCCTCCGCGTGGGCGCCCCCTGGAACGGCAGTGGTCACAGACCATTGCCAACCAACGTCAAGCCGCCAGTGATGGCGGTGCGATGATTTGGTTGAGGTACCCCTGTGGTGTGTGGTGTGAAAAAAAATACCACGGCCTTTCCCTTTGAGGGCCTGTCGTTAAAACCGACAATCAAAGGACAGGATGTGTATGCCAGCAACTTGCACTATCCGAAATCTTTATATGCTAACGAAACGTCAACTATGCCTCGGATAAGGACTGACTCAACGGTTACGACTTTTAGCTATCGTACAATGACAAAGATTGGATTCTGGAATGTGCGTACTCTCCTGGACAATGGATCAGAAGGTCCCCAGAACGCACGATTTCTTCAATTAGAGAGTGAATTTCTGAGGTATAAATTAAATATCTTAGGAGTTAGTGAGATAAGATGGTGGAACAGCGGAGAATTCATCTCTCCAACGGGCAGCACTGTAATGTTGTACTCCGGTAAAGCTACCGGTAGTCGTCGTGAGTCAGGTGTGGGGCTCCTTTTAACCAGAGCCGCGCGAAACTGTCTCGTATCCTGGTAACCGGTCTCTGACAGGGTCTTGACCGCCAGGTTCCGGACAAAAATGAGGAACATCTCAATAATACAATGTTATGCCCCTACTGAACCCGACAATGTCTTGGCAAAAGACTCCTTCTACGAAGAACTAAACGCCGTTCAGAGCAGAACACCTAAAGGTGACATTGTAATGGTTATGGGTGATTTGAATGCGAAAGTTGGCGCTGATAACTATGGGCTCAGACATGTGATGGGGAGACACGGTCTTGGTGATCGTAATGACAACGGTGAAAGATTTGTAGAGTTCTGCAACTTTCACAGTCTCTTCATCGGTGGTACTATGTTTGAGCATAAGGACCACCACAAAATCAGTTGGTCCTCTGTTGATCGGCGCAGAACACAAAATCAGATCGACCATTTTCATCATCATCGTGGCGCGACAGCCCGACGTCGGGCCTTGGCCGCCTGGATCATTGTCCTCCAATTATCTCGGTCACGTGACCGCGTCCTCCAATTTTGGGAGCCCAGCAGCTGCGCGGCGTCCACACCTACTGAACTCTCCCAACGAGATCTCGGTCGTCCTCGCAGTCTCGCTCCGTCGACTCGTTCTGCATTCATTACTCTCTTAGGCATGCGATCATCGTCCATTCTTTGTACATGCCCTGCCCATTGAAGTCGTTGTAGTTTGACGATTTTCGAGACTTGCAGCTCATCGTACATTTCATACAACTCATGGTTGTACCGGATGCGCCATCCATCTCGATCGCAAACAGCCCCGAAAATTCGCCGTAGAACCTTACGTTCAAAAGTGTCTAGCATGTTTTCGGAGGCTTGAGTTAGGGTCCATGCTTCGCAGCCATAGCATAGCACTGGTCGTATAATGGTTTTGTACACGCGGAGCTTCGTGTTTCTGTGCACATGCTTCGATTTCATTATGGGGAGAAAAAAGCCTTATTAGCTAACTGTATCCGTCGCTTGATTTCGTCAGTTTCGTTGGCGTCCCTTGACAAGTTGCAACCCAGCTAAATGAAGTTGTTCACGAACTCGATGTTCAGGTCCCCCACATTGATGCTTGGTTGTGCAGGTGTCCTTGTCACCGATTGCATCATTATTTTAGTTTTACCCTCGTTAATACGTAATCCAACTTCCTTTGCAGCGGTATCGAGCGTATGCAGAAGTTCTTCTGCGTCAGCCAATCTTCGGGACATGATGTTGATGTCGTCGGCGTACGCTGCTAATTGTGTCGACTTGATGAGTAGCGTCTTGCTGTTGTCCATATTCATGGCCCGAATAACGTATTCCAGTGCTAGGTTGAAGAGCGTCGGTGCCAGTCCATCGCCCTGTTTCAAGGCAGTGCGTGTTTCAAATAGACCAGTAAGTCTATTCTGGATCCTGACTTGTGAGACGGAGTTGGTCATCGTCATCTTTGTCAGTCGCACCAATTTTGCCGGTATACCAAACCGCAGCATGATGTTGTACAGTACTCCACGATCGATACTGTCGTATGCCTGCTTGAAGTCGGCAAAGATTTGGTATACGTTTACGTTGTATTCCCAGCACCTCTGGAGTATCAGTTTGACTGAGAAGAGCTGATCGGTTGTGGAGCGACCAGGTCTGAAACCGCTTTGATATTCGCCAATGACTCGTTCTGCGTACGGTTTTATTCTATTTTCCAGAATTTTCGTCAAAATTTTATAGGACGTACAAACTAGTGATATGCCCCTGTAATTCTCACACCGCAGTTTATCTCCCTTTTTATGAATTGGACAGATGATGCTTCTGCGCCAATCGTCTGGGATCTCCTCGTTCTCCCATATTCGCAGGAGTAATTGATGTATGGCATCAACTAGACTCGTTCCACCGAATCTTAGCAGTTCAGCTGGAATCTCGTCAGCGCCCGGCGCTTTATTTCGTTTTAGTGACCGCAACGCGAGATCAACTTCCTCTACTGTCGGGGGTTGAATGGGTGGACCTAGATCAACAATATCGTCGAGAGCTTCCTGTGTGGGGATGTTAGATGGTCGGTTTAGAAGCTCTTCAAAATAAGAGGCCCATCGTTTGTTAATACCATCGGTGTCGCTGATGATGTTTCCATCCTTGTCCTTACAAAGGCTAGTCCTGGGTTGGTAGCCGTTCTTAATTGTATTTACTAGTTTGTACGCTTGTCTGGTGTTCCTATTAGCTAAGTTTTCGTTTATGTTCAGCAACTGCTCGTCAAAGTATTTACGTTTCTTACGTCTAATTATTCTATTCGATATTCGCCGTAGCTCGTCATATTTTTCTCTTCTGGCTCTGGTTCCTCGTTGAATCCATTGTCTGTAGGCCTCGTTTTTCGCGTCAAGTGAATTTTTGCATTCTTCGTCGAACCAGTCATTTCGCGCTCGCCGGGCTTTATATCCCACGACCTTCTCTGCGACATCCTTGATGGTACCCTTGAGTTCTTCCCAGAACCCATGGACGTCTGTGTTGCTGATGTTGTGTAGCATAGGTGATAGTTTTTCCTCAAGGGCGGTAGTATACGCCACCGCTGTAGCATCACTCAAGAGCTTATCAACCGCAAAGATTTTGGGAGGGCTGATTCTAGACTGGTGCACTGAGGAAATTCTACATCTGTAGGTCGTCTTCACCAAGTGATGATCTGAGTCGCAGTTTGCTCCTCGATAGGAGCGGACATCCATGACACTAGACGCCCATCTCCTGCAAATGAGGACGTGGTCAATTTGGTTGACGGTATGTGCGTCTGGAGACTTCCAGGTCTGCTTGTGAATGCGTCGATGCGGGAAACACGTAGAGCTTACGACTAGATTCCTGCTGCAGGCGAAGTCGATAAGTCGCTGGCCGTTATCGTTACATTCTTCATGGAGGCTGTGGCCTCCAGAGGTCCCCCGATGCCAACTTTCATTCCCGACTTTCGCGTTAAAGTCTCCCAGCAGCAATTTGACGTCGTTTGTTGGAAGTGAGTCGAAGAAAGTTTCAAGGCGGGCGTAGAACTCGTCTTTTACTGCGTCTTCTTTAACTTCAGTGGGGGCATGCACATTGATGAGCCAGAGATTGAAGAATCGAGTCTTGATGCGAATCGCACACAGCCGTTCATTTATGGGTTTGAAGTCAGTAATATGCGGTTTGAGGTGATTGTTCACTATAAATGCTACTCCAAACTCCTTGCGGCCCGATGGTTTGCCACTTGTAAAAATTGTGTGCGATTTCTTGTCATTAATCTCGCTGCCAAGCCAATTTGTTTCCTGGACTGCAGTAATGCTCAGTTTGTACTTTTCGACCTGTTGAAGGAGGGCCTTCTCGGCCCCCGGTTTGTTCAGGGAGCGTACATTCCAGGATCCGAAAGAATAATCCTTTATTCGTTTGCGTGGTCGTCGTTGTTGATCCGTCCAATCCGAGGCTTTTGTTCCAGGTTTCTTGACATGGAGTGGTTTTTACAAGGACGAGTTGTCAGCACGTCGCTTAACCCCATTCAGGGGATGGCCTCGGAGATAGCTGCTTCAGATGGTTTAATAAACGTGCTGGGGCCCACACAACTATGTAGCAGGTCCAACTACGCAAGTCATTCCATCCTACTAGACCTGAGACGCTTAGGTGTTCGTCAGCCATTCAGGCTACAGCTATCTGCCTTTTCCAAACTGTCTTATCGCTAAGACATTGGCCGTCAGCGAATTGATACACTGCCGTTACCAGGGGGCGCCCACGCGGAGGACTATGGAAAAGGTCTTTTCCCCCCAGATCGACCATTTTGCCATTAGTAAAAGATTCAAGAGTTGCCTCCTGGACGTGCGAGACAAGAAGGGTGCCGATATTGGGATGGGAAGAGACCATTATCTTATGATCGCTAATGTTCGATTGCGTATGGCAGCCGTGCGCCGCCCCAGAAACGAAACATCCAGGCCCCGCAAATTCAACACCGCTCGACTAAAAAATGCAGCTGTCTTACAACAATATAATGACCATCTTGCGCAAAAAGCGGCTGAGATAACTAGTCACCCAGATAGTGACATAAACGAAAACTGGGATGCTATAAAAAATGCGTACATTGATAGCGCAAATACCATCCTTGGCCCAAACCCGGATTGCCGGAATAAGCCCTGGATGTCCGACGCTTCATGGCAGCGGATTGTTGAAAGAAAGGAGCTGAAAGTTCGTTTGGCTGCAGCATCAGACGACAATCGAAGCAGCATCGAACTCCTTTACCGTCAGAAAGCTCGAGAAGTTCAGCGTAGTGTGCGACGCGATAAAAGAGTTTATGCCAATTCTCTTTTAGCGTCAGCAGAAGAAGCCGCTAGAAGTAACAACTTAAACGCCGTGTACGGTGTCATCAAGGAGTTTACAGGTTGTCGTAACTCCTGCCAACATCCGGTGAAAGATAGTGATGGAAAGCTACTTATCTTGGAAGAAGATCAAATGAGGCGATAGAAAGAACACTTCGCCGCGGTCTTGAACCGTGTAACCTCTGGTGAAGTTCCCCCTCATATAGATAATTTAGCTAACCATCAAAATGTGCGTATACGGTACACAGCCCCGACTAAAGAGGAAATAGTCACTGCAATTATTGCACTAAAACAAGGAAAGGCCGCCGGACTTGACGGCATCCCTGCCGAACTTTATCAAGCAGCGCCAAGCGTAACTGCCGATTTGCTGCATCCACTTGTTGATAAAGCGTGGAATACAGAGACCTTTCCCACTGACAAGGAACACTACGGAGGTGTCCGCCTCCGATTTCGATGAAACTCATATATGTTGTAGAGGACTCGAAACTAAGCGACACGTATTTTTTTTTATCGGCGGATACGCAGTTTTAAGGGGGGAAACCATGGTCAGAAAGTGACCACTTTTGGGTGTGATTTTTCAATTCCACCCATAAGAAGGGAATTTTCGCAAATGTTCATTATGGGAATAAATAGCTCATGAGAAATTATGAAAATCACAATTGATAGTTCCTTCGGGGGTTGAAATTTGGAGGGTAAACTACCCCTGTAAATACTTCATTTTTCAAAAAAAAAAAACTATGAGTCAGAATTTTATGAAACCAACTGCGTTGGATGGAACATGGAGAAATGCGGAATACCTGTTTTTGGTTTTTCCCCAAAACTGGAGTTATCTAGTGTGAAAAAAATAATTTCCCGGCAACATCATCCACCAAGGTGGCCGGGTTATTTATGCAATTTATCCAACTGATGAATAGCTGGGGAGGAATTATGGAAATCATAATCAATACTCACTCTGAGGTTTCAAATTTAGGGGTTAACTACTCTCATGAAAATTGTGTCTTTCAGAAAAAAAAAAAAATATTTTAAAATTTGCATAAAACCAATAGTATTCGAAAAAAACATGAAAGAATGCAGCTAGGGGCCGGATAGCCCAGTAGGGGGAACTGGTTTTCCATTTTTTTGCTCGAAACTGGAATTTTCGGAGGCGCAAGTTTGATTTTGCAGAAAACTATGAATTATTCAAAATATATATGGATTACTGATGTGTAACATAGTAACGAGTCGCTCTTTTTGAACGACTCATCAGGATGAGCGAAAGATTCGGCATAACGACATAAAATAAAATATAATAGATAAAAATATAATATATATATATATATATATATATAATATTTTATATATATATATATATAAATAATAAAATAAAATTAATTCCCAAACTAGCCCATCGCATAAATATTACCCAACGCATAACCAATACACGCTCATTTCTCATTACATACGATTATAATGTAGGTACTACAATACATTCATTCACTCACATCCCATCCCATTATCTATCTAATAGCCCCCATATACGATGCAATCCGTCGTCAGATCGATCTGACGATATTGCGATCGTCAGATCGATCGGCCAGTGTATGTGACTATCGTTGACGATTTTTTTTACATTTCCATATAATTTCGATCGTCAGATATTTTGTGGCGATCCATCGTCAGATCGATCTGACGACGGATCGCACCATCTATGGCGGGCCTAAACCAAAACCACCATCATTTATCTACCAAAGCAATCCCATCTAAATCCATTCATATTCATCTCTATGCAGTATGCAATGCATGCATTTTGTATACTTCTAAATGTATGTATACGCAACAACCCATGCTGACTGCAAATGCAAACATATCAAAAATCATTTACTTACGTCGCTTCGCATCGCACAGCCAAGTTTCACCAAATTCGGAAAACAATCCCAACATTCTAAAACAAAAGTATTCGTCTTATCATCTTATCATCATCTCAAGCTCAACTTTAGATGAAACCAAACAAAAACCCATAGCTTATTAGATGATCTATCTATTCCGACCAATCCAGGCTTGGCCTGTCTTCCCAAGTAACGGTACCTGAGGCCTTTTTAAACTAGGTGGAAGAAAACAGACAGATCTCTACCTAAATCCCCTGTTTTATTTCACTAATGTGAAATTGCATAATCGAATCACATACATACATATACGAGTATATATGTGTATACACATACATGTGATCAAATTAGGGGATTATGATTGTATCCAAGCGTAAAAACTGCAGAATAGTATCATTACACAATTCTAAATCTTGGACAACAGTACCAAATTCAGCCGCTATAGCTCATAGTCGAGTCAAACATTTTGGATAAATTGCATAAATAACCCGGCCACCTTGGTGGATGATGTTGCCGGGAAATTATTTTTTCACCCTAGATAACTCCAGTTTTGGGGAAAAACCAAAAACAGGTATTTCGCATTTTTCCATGTTCCATCCAACGCAGTTGGTTTCATAAAATTCTGACTCATAGTTTTTCTTTTTTTGAAAAAATGAAGTTTTTACAGGGGTAGTTTACCCTCCAAATTTCAACCCCCGGAGGAACTATCAATTGTGATTTTCATAATTTCTCATGAGCTGTTTATTCCCATAATGAACATTTACATTTACGAAAATTCCCTACTTATAGGTGGAATTGAAAAATCACCCCCAAAAGTGGTCACCTTCTGACCATGGTTTCCCCCCTTAAAACTGCGTATCCGCCGATAAAAAAAAATACGTGTCGCTTAGTTTCGAGTCCTCTACAACATATATGAGTTTCATCGAAATCGGAGGCGGACACCTCCCTAGTGTTCCTTGTGAGTGGAAGGAAGGTTTGATCATCAAACTTCCAAAGAAGGGTAGCCTCACAGACTGTAATAATTGGAGAGGCATTTGTGTGCTTCCTGCCGTTGCCAAGATAATAGCCAAAATCGTCCTGGAAAGACTAAAGGCCCACTTAGAAAGCACAATTGATGAAGAGCAGGCTGGCTTTCGATCCGGATTCTCCTGTGTCGATCACATTAACACCTTGCGAATCATCATCGAGCAATGCGCTGAATACGATTCTCCGCTTCACTTGCTTTTCATCGATTTCGAAAAGGCTTTCGATAGTGTGAACCGGGATTCTATCTGGGCGGCCTTGCGCAGGAGAGGCATCCCTGAGAAGCTTGTGGCTATTATTAAGGCAACCTATGACGGCGCGAAATGTCGCGTTCTGCATAAAGGTAAGGTGTCGGGGGACTTTGAGATTCGCAGTGGAGTTCAGCAGGGGTGCATCCTCTCACCGATCCTATTCCTCATAGTGATCGGCGATGTGTTGCATGCAGCCCTATCCGGACTCGACAGAGGAATTCAATGGACTTTGACATCTTATCTACAACATCTTGACTACGCTGACGACATATGCCTACTCTCCCACAAAATCATGGATCTGTCCGCAATGGCGTTAGATCTCGAGAGGGAGGCAAGCAAGGTTGGGCTAAAGATTAATACCAACAAGACCAAGGTTCTTAGCCCGCCGTTGCGAAAAAGAAATCGGACACCTATTGCCATCAATATTAATGGGCAGCCTGTGGAGAAGGTGGACAACTTCGTCTACCTGGGTAGCATTGTTGCCGAAAATGGTGGTACGGAGCAGGACATCGCTCGTCGTATCAACCAGGCTAAACGCGCATACGGCATGCTGTCCAAAATCTGGCAGGGCAGTTATCTCAGCATCAAGACCAAGCTGGGCCTGTTTCGCTCCCTGGTACTATCAGTGCTTTTGTATGGGAGCAGTACATGGAAAGTTTCCGTAGGAGTTACCAGAAAGCTGCAAGTTTTCGTCAACTCATGTCTTCGTCGAATTTTAAGAATTTTCTGGCCCGAAACAATATCAAATGAAGAGCTAAGTCGGCGTACGGGTCAGATGCCAATCGACGAATTGATACGCAGGCGAAAAAGTGGATAGGTCACACATTGCGGAAGAGTGATAACTGCATTGCTTTGCATGCCATGAAATGGAACCCCATTTCCAACCAAGGCCGACCAAGAGGGGGTCCTCGAATCACATGGCGTCGATCTGTGGCAAAGGAGTGTCAGGTACTGGGTAAGTCTTTTGGGGAGTTGCGCCCCATTGCCCAGAACAGAGTACGATGGCGCGCAGGAGTAGTTGACGCGCTATGCCCCGCTAGGGGTTAAGGCAAAGTAGTATCATACTATACACTACAAAACCCTGGAATTGCGGGCAAAGTCGTCTACTTTCCGGTTTCATTTTTTTTTTTTTTACATTTAGAGTGTCAACTGTACGCTTCGATGTATTGTTGAATAAAAGGGTAAGTCTAATTTTCGCAACAAAATCATTATTTCTAGCAACTACGCATTTAATTCCCCTAAGGAAAAATGACAATGGGTGGTATGCATAATAATGAGGATATACTCAAGAGTGAAGTCTATTGAGGACATTCCTGAGTCTGCTATGTTCGGTGAATCGAGTAAAAAAGTTGTATGCATAAAACTACTCTCCGCTCCATAGTGAAAATTGAGTGGAATTCTGTTAACTCAGTTTTACTCCACTCGACTCACTTTATGCATACCACCCAATATTTTAAATAACGTAAAAAAAACACAGTACAGTGAAAGCTCTCATACGCGGACAGTCACGGTTCCCATATCTTTGTCCGTTTAAAGGATATGTCTGGCTATTAGATAGATCGAAGAAGTGAACTGCTACATTTATTTCTTTGTCCATAAAGGTTAAATAATAAATTAAATTTGTCGCATACTAAGTTTTTATTAATTAATTAAGTCGTACAGAGATTTTTTCTTGGACGAAAACGAAAAGATTTTTTTTTTTTAATTTGATAAGCTTTCATATGCTATGTATGTAATGATTTTCTAGCTATTTCCCATGTAGTTCCTTCTTTTTATTCCTACTCTCCTTTCGTGTTAAATTCCATGATTGAGTTTTGGAAATACACGCCACCAAGTTTCGGGAATTCCCATCGTCATAACATCACAAGAACACTCATATCCTTAATCACAGGAACGTATGATTCATATAAGGAAATCATCAGACATTAGTCTACTGCTTCAAACTGGTGTGACTCATACCCAAATCGAGGAATTTCCATCACCCCACAATCTTCTAACGATAAGAGTCATCGAAAAATACAACGACCAAAAATATTCGAATTCGAATCATCCAACAAAAGGCTATTTATTTGAACTTGCAGCAAACCCAATAAAGATGAACCACACTTTCTTTTCCCGAGCACTTCATCAAAGGATACCCAAAAATCAACTGGATGGAAAATTTGATGACAAGACAATTGAAGTGAAATAAGAAAACTCCCAACAAGATGACGTAATCTTGAAGAAAGTTATCCACTTTGAGAAACGAGTCGTTTTTAAAATGAAATTTTTTTTTAAATGTCCGTTTAGTCAATCCACCGGATAGATGGCAATGAGTTTGAAGTCTTTGTAGCAAGAGCTTATATTGGGACAAAAAAGAATGGATGCCAGATTTTGGTGGTTGGAATGGACAGTGGACAGAGCATGAAGTGGTGAATTTTATTTTATTTCGAAACCCAAAAGTCAAATATTATTATTTTTCCATTTCTAAATATCTGAAAATACAAGTGCGGAGTAGAACGATTTCCTAGTTCCTTGTTAGAGTTATAATAATATCTCACGTCAAGGGCCACGTTGAGCTTGCTTTCGACTTAAAGCTATCACTCACGGGTCGGCTTGACCACCATGCGGACTCTGCTCGAAATCAGGGACTAGGGTTACCCTAAGTCAGATCGGCGTCACATTGCAGTCGCTCCAATTCCGAGGGGACTATGTGCGGAGACGAGAATATCGTGTCAATCGCGAGTCACAGTCGTGGAGGGATCGAGTCGAGATCGAACCGACCCGTGAGTGGAAGTCTTTATTCTACGTCACTCCCCACATCTTTAAAAGAATCTCAGCACTTTCATTCTACACAAAAAAAAATTGTTGCGACGGAAGTAACATCCTTCGGAGGACGTGAAAAGCAGGAGACTATGTTTTTTTTTCTTTTCTAAAAAAAAAAAAGCAAACAAGAGCCAAACTCAGACGAGAAACTTTTTTTTTTCTTCGACAGCGTCTTTCGAAAATATGTATTGTGAGCAAGGAAGTTGGCGGACAGGCAGGTTAGTGGCAAATCCATAAATTTTAAAGTTTGTGTTTTTTCCCTTTCACGTGAATAGGCTCACGAAGTTCTTGTAGGACGTTGCGAATGCATAACTTCAACTACTTCAAGTTTTTCTTGCGAACTTAAAGTGACAAATTTAGAAATTTACCTACACTAGAAACAACTTCGAGAAAACTTCACTTAAAGGCCCGAAGGCAGGAGGCAATGTTCTGCTCGTTGCAAAGTTATTTGCAAGCATTTGTGATATGTTTACTAATTAGATTTTAATTTTGTCCAATATTGTTGATGAGCCTGGGACTCTTGTGTAGTATGATATATTTACCGTGTAACCCACTTCATTATACTCGTATATCCTTGCTTCATCAAATCTTATGATATAGTGAAACTGTTCCGATCTTTCTTCATAAAAAAAAGAAAACAAGTAATTGAAGAAGTCAAAGGACCAAAATTGTTTTCTTTCCTTTTTTAAATTCAATAGGTTTGCCGTAAGATTTATTGATTTTTTCAATTTTGACGAGGAAAAAAAACGGGCTACGATAACTTGGAGGAAAGAAAAAACGAATGAAAAACACTCCGAAGTCAACGTTTCCTGAACTCTCCTTGATTTCAGTGAATTCTACACGATATACTTACATACATAGGGGGTCGTCCCGGATTCCTTAAAGAGCTCACGGCTGGATTGTTTATGAACTTTCGAGAGAGACATGGTGGATGATGTCAATATCGATAAAATGTTTGCAAAGGATGAACGAGCGCACCATTATTGGATCTGGTGATTTGTGGTTTAGAATTTTAATTTTCTTAATTGGAAATTTGATGATGAACAAATTATGAGAGGTCGAGCTTGATTAGTGGTCGATGGTATGTACTAGATACAAAGATTTCTTTTTTTTTCATGTTTTTCTTTAGAAAATACTTCTTAATTTGGGTGGTTTTTTTTTATACCAGAATGGTAAATTGATGAATTGATATTTATATATTTCACTAATGAATTCAATTCGGTAATTGGAAAATATGGGCTTTTGAGTTTTCAAGGTTTCGATTTCAATGTCCTTTTATCTAGTTGGATTCGCGATTCAAAGAGTCCCTTGCACAACACCTGACGCGCTCGATAGTCCTGCGGTCACAGTCTACGCTGTTACGAAACATCAACTATGGGCCACATGGAATACAATGATCTCGGGTGAATCTGCGGTCACCTAGCACCGGTTGCTTCTGACAGCATTTATTTTGAAAGGAGGAACAAGACCGCAAGCAATCCCCAAGCCAGTCGAGAAAATCAAGTGGCACAATCTCGACAACGAAAGCTATGAATCTGTTGTAACTCCACTCATTGTTAAAATGGAGGAGTGGCTTCAAAACGATACCAACTGCCACGAGCAAAGTCCAACACAAATGTAGAATGCTTTGGATGAAATGTTAGTAGGCGAGGCTGAAAACACACTGGGAGTTTCAAAAGGAGACGTGGTGGTGGAATAATGAAAACAAAGAAGCAGTGCAGTCCAAATCGAACGCATTCAAGGTTTGGACAATATGCAAGACAGGCAGTGAAGCCGAGAAGGTTCAACTTCGGGAGAAAAATGATAAATGCCGGAAGTAAGTGAAGCGGAAGAAGGCTCAAACAAAGGCGATTGCAGCCGAGTAGTTCTATCAAGAACTAGAACCTCTGACTGCGGATAAGAGATCGTCATTGCAAGAGAAACCGAAAGACAGTGCCAGGATTTATAAGGTCGCAGCCCAAAGAGAAGAAACGCTCGAGAAATTCAGGCGCCAAAGTACGTTGAAGACTCACAAGGAGTGCTACTGATTGAAGACACAGCAATCTGTGTTCATGCAATGTCAATTGAGTCTAAGAACGAGAACAATACTTTTTTCTGGTAAGAAACACGGTTCCTCATAAACAAAAATTTGAATTGGAATGCAATTGTTTATGTAACCATCTACAATTGTGTTATGAATGAGGTTTCCAAGGACATTACCAATCTTCATTATTAATTAAAAAAAAACAATCACAACAATAACCAAAAAATATCGTGTTTCCTCTTATTTCTTCAGCAATCAATGACAATAAATTTGATTCGAAATCGTATCGTATGTTCTAACGAGATAACACAATTTTTATTGAAACAACAGAATACGACATTAGAGAAAGAAATACATATAACGAACGAACGATAGAGCAACGACATTGTACAAGACTCATGTGGAATCCAAGGACCTAGAGCTAAGCAAAAAAATAACTCTTAAAATTGAATTTAACAATTGGAAGATACGCGAATGCGACTTTTTTTTCTCATCTTGTCGGATAAAAACCCTTCCTCCCTCCACCACACCATCACTTCTGGGTTTATATCCTGATTTTGTTCTTCTGAAATCCGAACACACAAGTGACACAATTTTCGTTTACACTTGACAAAAAAATGAGACATTCACACAATAAAGTCAGAAAGATACACAGAGTGCGAAAATACATGTTTTTGTTCGCCGATTTGAAAGGCGTCCAGGAATGAAAAGGTAAAAAAAAAAGATAAAATTATTATAAAAAGAAAAAGGAAAAGCATGAGAAAAACTTTCCTCTCCAAAGGAAGAACAGCACTGATGACGACAAGGAACAGAACAAATTATGAAAAAAGAAAAAAATGTTTTGAGTGAAATGCTCTGCAGAGAAAGTTGTTTCTATCGGCAATGCTAAATAAAAAGATTCATTTTTTGTATGTTTTTTAATGGAACCGGTACAACAGTCAAAAGATTTTCAAATGCACTGCAAAGATGATTCGTTTATGTTTCTAAAATAGAATGACGTAATTGTATCTTCCTTCGTTATTATGCCAGTCTAGATTTGAGAATAAATTCGTTTAACTTTGGAACGTTTTAAGTTTTTTTTTAAACGAATAGGCAAATCCTAAAACAGTGATGAAATGGAACGCATTAATTTGACGTGAATGTATGTCTACCAATAGTGCAAAAAACATCAACAATATGCGCGCACCTACTCACCATCATTTGGTCCCCATACAGATGGTGTCCAACATGGGCCGTACATTCGTAAATTTTGATGCATCGAGATTTCGAAGTCAAGTATGAAAACTTCCGAGGCATATAAAGCTTTTCGAATCAAATAAATAAATTTCCGGATGAAATAATTAAATTTCGGATTGGTTCGTGGGCTCGCGTGGGCAACGGATGAAATGGAGAGGGGAAATTAACCTTTTCATCGTCCGTGAATGGACGATGATCGCATGCCTAAGAGAGTAATGAAAGCAAAACGAGTCGACGGAGCGAGACTGCCTAGACGACCGAGATCTCGTTGGGAGAGCTCAGTAGGTGTGGACGCCGCGCAGCTACTGGGCTTCCAAAATTGGAGGACGCGGTCACGTGACCGAAATAATTGGAGGACAATGATCCAGGCGGCCAAGGACCTACGTCGGGCTGTCGCACCACTATGATGATGTTCGTCCGTGCCTACTACGAGATTGAACTCTCACAAGAGACAATATCATATCGTCCCTTACTTCACCAGAGGTTCGTCGAACGATTTCCGCAATATGTGACCAAGTATTTGTTTTGGCAACGAGCTGGACATGACGAAGCTGGGATGAACCATGGCACAACCCTAGTTCAAAAATCGGTTCACTTGGGGCTTAACGTTCACTTTTTCGCTGGTATTCTTGTTGAGCCAGGTTACTTCGATTTCATAATCAAAGTGACCAATCCTGCAAACAAATGAATCATATTTCATGTTCATGAAGTGTACGCCCGTAATGATATCTTCGCAGCCAGTCATTTTGAGAAAAAAAAAGGTGGCCTCTTTGCTCGTCTCATCCATGGCGGTCACCTCATTTCCTTCCATAGCCGCATGTAAGGCATTAATGGGATCGATTTCTGTGATAAGTATGCGACCTCCAAAGACACGAAGTGATTCTGCACAACCCTTGCGGGCATCATCGTAACCAGCGACACAACACACACATATTGCCCGTTTGACTCAATCTGTCGCCGGCAGTAGGCGGTTGAACAAATTCTCCTTGAGTATTTCACTCTTTCCGGAACACCTTTGGAAGTATTGGACACACTAAAGCAAAAGCTCGCTGTAATTACAAATCGTCTCCGACGTTACATGCTGAGCCTCATAATGTTCGGAATGTTGCTTTCATCAAGAGCCAAGTCAATCAACGAGGACTAGCAGGCGAGCCCCACAATTAACTTCTAGGTGACTGACCGGCGCGGCGACCGGTAGCTCAGTGCGTGGAGGGCGTTAGTTTGATGCATTATCCTACCAGTCAGTTACGGGTTCGAGTCCCGTCCACGTCGTGGCCATGGATGTTTGTATCGTCTTCCCCCTGATGGTGTAAAGCGTAACAATAAGCCACAAACGTTCCCGACTTGTCACAGGCATACGGCTAATGGGCAGGAGGTACATACTAGCAATATGCATCGTCCTTCAACTAAGCCACATGCCACATGGGAACAGGTGTCGTACTATGCCCACTAAGGGTTTGGGCAAATAATATCTGCCAGTTTGCCTGTTATGATTTTCGCTGAGGTCAATGAATCTGATATCCGCGAAGCTATTCAGCGGTCCAAAAATTGGAAAGGGCCTGGTACTGGTAAATTGCAGAATTTATGCCTGGCCTGAGGATTTTTCACCTTTCCTCACTGCACGTGTAACCTTTTTGCAATCCAAACGGCTAACAGTGGAGAGCCTTGCTGAAACGAGGTCAATAATACTGTACAAGTATGTACATTACAGACAGTCATTATTAGTGATAGGATCTATACGCACCTCGAGCAGAATAATATCCTTGCCGACGGACATTTCAAAAGTATGCTGCGGATCACCGAAAATTTCAGCTGTGGGATGAATTTCGGGTTGAACAAATGTTGAATCCGTAGCATTCGCAAAGGCATTCACGCACCACACCCCGGCATTGACAGTTAATTTGTTCTAGCTCCACACAATTTTAGGGCAAATATTTTTGGTCCTATTTCTATCTTTTGACAGGCAGACGGTATCCTATATTCAGACAATGATCGCAAAATAGAAAAAAATCGTGAAGTCTTGAAATTTTTCCTAGTGAATTATATGCGGGTCCTGTAGTGTAGGGGAGGAAACGCCAAATGTCCTTTATTTCAAGTTTCCATAAATATGAAAACTGAAATCGATGGGTTCTTCCAAAAAAGTTCCAAGGCCGAGTCGAAATACATTAAATTTCCTTAAAAAAAAAATAAAATCATACATTATTAGACCATTAAAAGGAATAGTATTCCCTAGACAGTAAAACAATATAGGGCGTATTGATTTTCTGGCAAAGAAAAACCGCACGGTAATTTGTAAAGGAGTGTAGGGCTAGGGATCGAGATAAATATTTGGTCAAATATTGTCACTAAGCCGTACCGACCAACTTGATCTTGGTAATTGCCATTACTGTGCCCTGTTGACGTTTCGATAGCACTATCCAAAAATCTACAATCGAAACGTCAACAAGGCATAGTTATGCAAGAGACGTTAACACGCCCATACCCCTGGAAGGGTTAAGGCAATTACCAAGACCAAGCTGGTTGGTAAGACGAATGTGCGCGATCCTACCAAATATACTCCCACCTCCCCTACAAATATTATTTATATAAAGTAGGCACGTCAAATTTAGATGGAAGACTTCCTAAGCCCTTCTTCTTTGAAAACGAGTTGAGCCTACCGACACTATAGGCACATATTCCAATCATCTTTTAAACGATTCAACAGAATCTATCAAAATCGCTTCTCTTTAAAAACAGGCAACTCTCAACGTATAAATTTGCTGTGCGGTAATTTTTCTAAAAGTTAATTCAGTTCAGTAAATTTGGTTCCATTTCAAAAGGCAGACAATGCGCCCAGTCAATTTTTGATTCGATTTCTATACCACTGTGTGCGTAAGCATATGAGTAAACATCGAGTATTTCGAACACACGATATGCAGCCTTCATACTCGTAACGTCCAGTGGCAGCCGCGTTTCTTCGACAGCAACATAAAAAAACAGGAACATCTGCTCCTTCGGGAACAGCACGCACACTTTGTTAGTGTCTTATATTTTCCGATTTCTATGCCACAATACCATCGACTTGGCTGAAGAGAGGTCGGTGGCTGCAAGTGAGAGCTGCTTTATTGTTCATTGTCCTTTTGATTCCTTGCAGTTGTTGTTGGCGGTATACGTATCTGGCAACATGACTCGATTCCTTGTTTTTGTTCATGTCCGTTGCACTGAAATTGATTTTATTTCGCCTTACAGCATTCGCCTTCGTCTGTCGTCTGTGTCCTGTTTGTTGTACTCATACTATTCCCGAAATATGACTGACCTCAAGCTCTTTAATTGGGAAATTTGAACAAATATGGTGGAGGTAAGTATGGAGAGTATAAAGAAACATATGAATGATGATAAAAGTCAAGGTCCTCAATGAATATATGTATGTATGTGCCCGGTCGTGCTGTGCGATGGAAACACTTTGATGATTTCATTTAAGTGAAATAAAATCATCAAAATATTTTGGACAGGATTAGTCAGCTGTAGGTGTTAAGATATTATATGCGTTGCGTACATATATTTTTTTTAATGACAAGGAAAATTATAACGCCTAACACCACACTGTGTATAAATTAACAATACATGATGGAAATGATCAGGATCACCTCCTGAGTCGATTTAGTGATGTCTGCCTGTCAGTTCCTTCGCGTGACAGCTTGTGTCACTCAGATGAAAGATAGCGAGCAGATCCTGCATCGAGTTCAATGGCATGGTGAAAAGAGTAGAGTCTCAGAGTAACACAACACTCGCGCCCATGATACTGAGACCCAAAAAGTCGAAGTCCAATGCAAATGTTCATCCTATCAATCGGTACTCCTTTCTGACTTAGAGGTCATTGTTGATATTTTCCTCATTTTTGGCCCGTTTGTAATGAACCATATTCTGGTCTGGTTGTGCTGCTTGCACCGGCAGATCGATGACAGCACCTGATGAGTAATTATCTGTTGGTGGTACGAAACCAGAGGCCGAAGGTCCCAATACACCTGGACCCCAATGCGGGCGCGAGGACAACCGAGCAGTTCGAAAATCATTCCATGCTTATCGCCCCATTTTTTTATTCCCAATTTTTGCCTCCCGTGTTTGTGATGTCTTCCCCAGGCCTATGCATTTCTGTTAATACGTAAGGGACAGGGGCAACGAGCGGGGAAAACCCCGCCCACGTCTACCGAACTGAACTACAGCAAGCTTAGGCCACTGCTTAGCTCGTTAAGGGGCCTTTTTCTTTGTCAGATGGTACGGTCCGACCTTCACCTTCATTATGCTACATTAGGCTCCCTCCCCACGGGCATCTTTGGATGCCCACCAAACCGTCCATTACACGTTCCATATAAATACGAGCCCAAACCGTATATACCCTAGACCTGTACAGACCTAGCAGTGATACTAAAACTACAAATTGTTTTTTTCCAATATGGTTTGTTTGGACAAAAGTTAGCCGATGAAGCTACTATGGAAGAATCTTTCTAGGGTATGTAAGCGTCCTTTTTTGTCCAGTGAGCTCTTTTTACCACAACCAAATACAGGTTTCATTTGCAGTCCGCATGCCACAAGATTAATTTTCTAGGGGCCGTTTTCATAATGTCTGGTTAAAGTTTATCCTATAGATAAACGCTAAACGGCACCCATCGTCCAGTTAAAATTTTTTCGGAAGATAGTTCATGTGATACGGGCTGCTGACACTTTGATAGCTAGGCCTATTTACGCTTGCATATTCAAATGAGACAATTGAATTGGTCACAAAGAACGAAATTCATTCAATGGAAGAGAATCTGAAACCAACTCAGCCGCAAATTAATGCTGAGAGACGGTACAGCCGTAGAATAGAATAGAACAGATGGCAGAATTCCGCTGATTTTCTACTGCAGTATCATATTTTGAGCGTTGCATACGCCAAGGTTTAATTTAGTGTCTTGGATAGCTAACTGACAGTTTAACCAGACATTGAGGCCCATAAAAATGTAAATTTCTTTTAAGGGCGACTGGATGGGAGTGGATTTTCAAACTGCCGTATAGACAGTCAACTTCCCCTTGTTTTGGAGGTCCAATATTCGAAATTTTATGAAACTCGGATTAAAACTGTGGATTTGCAAGCGAATTCTCTTTCAAAAAGTATGTGATTCCGAATTATATACGAAATTTATTTATTTATTTCGAAAATGTGAAACTGTGACGTCATCCGCAGAGAGTGAAGAAAAATTTACACACTTGGTATCCTTGAGTCATTGGCAATCGACGAGGTAATGGCTCTTTAACGACATTGTATTAGGTACTCTTATCAAAGAAGTTTCTAGCGGAGTGCAGTATTTGAAAAGTACTTCAGCTTGTTCCAGTAACAGAGAAATCTGGACCCCACATTAAGCGCCGTATACATATGCAATAGAATAGAATATGATCATGAAGGCCGGAGGACCACAAAGTTGCCGAAAAACAAGACGCTACAATGGAAGCTGACAGAGTAGCCCAGAACAGAACGAACGTTTTGGGCGTGGGTCTTTAAAACGGTAGAAGCGGTCGGGGAACCGTGGCGGGTGTTAGCTTCGAGACTATATCCAGGTCGGAGATTCATATCCGACCCGAGCTCGAACCTGGACACCGAAACGACCGTCTGATGCCAATTACATTTGGAGAGTCATCGAGTTTCCGATCCCAACGCTCTCAACATAGGGTTGGCGTAGTGTTAATAAGCTGGAAGAGGCCAAGAGGAAAACCTGCGGTGCGGTAATCGTATATAAAAGAGGAGAGTCGTAAAAACGAATCGGTATCGACTGCGATGGACGTGGGAGAAGTTCATAAGGCAGAGCTACACGCTGGCGAGACTGTCAGTGCATTCGATCAGGACAATGAAGAGGACACGGTATCTCTCTCTCCCTCTCTCTATCTCTTCAGTTTTTGAATTGCGGAATGTAACGTCTCGTAGGTATCTCCAAGTAGGTGCCTTCGAGATGTCAGAATCTGACCTGGTGAGTGAGACTGACGTCACTGTGGTGGAGAAGCAAATTTACTAGCTGATCGCTAGCTAGCTGACAATGAAGAGGATACGGTATCTCTCTCTCTTCAGTTTTTGGGTTGCGGAATGTAACGTCTCGTAGGTATCTCCAAGTATGTGCCTACGAGATGTCAGAATCTGACCTGGTGAGTGAGACTGACGTCACCGTGGTGGAGAAGCAAATTTACTAGCTGATCGTGGATGATAAAGTTTCTACGAAAATCATTCTCCACCATTCTAAGGCAGCCGCGGCTGCTCTTCACTATTCTTATAGGCTTGGCACGAAGTACTGAGGATTTGGTTTTGCCTCACGAAACATGGGTCGTGAACGATCTACATATGTATCAGTGACGTGCACTCGTAGTAAGCAATTCCAAACTGCTTGACTTACCGAAATAAGCAATTCAATAATAAACTTTGCTTACACCAATACACATATCATCATTTCAGTCAATGTTTTTCTTTAAGCTGAAGAATACATATTATCATTCAAATATTCCTTTACACATTCAAATTCTGATCCGCGCCTTCTTTTGGTTAAAAAACATTCGTTCAATTACTTTAGATAATATTCAAACCTCCCACATTTTGCACACCATAGACACCAAACTTAGAATAGGAAAATGTGCCTAGATCTTTAGATGCATGTACCATGTGTGCATCCAAATACTAGAGACATGTTGATTCCAGAAAATGGGAATCTTGGATTTCGGTAGTACATTGGGCAACGATTTTTTTTTGTTTTGTTCGCAAATTTATATGAGACAAGTCAAGCACTGGCGCGACTGCTTTTGTGTGTGGGATAAAGCCCAATGATGCTTGTTAATGAAATGTTGCCAATGCAGGGAATGTTTATGGGAATTTGATTTTTCCAGTAGAGCTTTTGTTTTTGATATGTAATGGATTTTCCGTTGCAATTTAAAAGAGGAAATCAGTGCAATCGGGTGATTTTGATTAAATTGTGATTTGAAGTTTTTTTGACCGTTTGTAGTGATTTATCATAATTGATTTGATTTGTGATAAAAGTGGTAAGTTTTCTATTCGCATTATGTCGGAGTATTGCTGCGCGACGGATTTCGTACTAAAAGCGGGATTTTCAACTCTTTCCTTTGCCAAGAAAAGAGAAATTATAGAATCGGATAGACCGAAGCCAGATCTTAGTTTAGAGTTTAAATTAAAAAATATTACGCGAAAATTCCATATCGAAACGTATGAAAAGTACATTTGGTGAACGGGAAGCTGTAAATTAAATAAGTTATTTTGCTGGCCGTGTCTTTTGTTCACGAATGAAAAATCTGTTTGGAATAAAGCTGGATTTAGTGATTTGAATAATTTTACGGGCTCAGCAGCAAAGCATTCAAGTTCCGAAAAACATCTTCAGTCGTTAATTAAATTAGATAATTTTGGTTCTCAGCGTATAGAGTTTATGCTTAGTAACCAGGGGGCAATATCTGTTAGTTTGCATAATGAAAAAGTTGAGCGTAATCGTAATATTTTTAAACGTTTAATCGATACTGTAATTTTTTTTGGCAAAACAGGAGCTTCCTTTTCGCGGAAATAATGAAGACTCTTCTTCAAATAATCGTGGTAATTTTATCGAAACCGTAAATTTCTTGAGTTTGTACGATCCGATAATTGAGTCCCACATAGATTCTATAAAAGCAAATGCAGCGTTTTCGGGTTTGTCTAATAGAATCCAAAACGATCTTGTTTCCGCTATAGCTAATGTGGTTCGAAATAAAATCAATTTGTAAATAAAGGAGGCTCCATTTGTAGCTGTAATGGTCGACGAAACGCCAGATGTTAGCGGTCGGGAACAATTAACGATGATTTTTAGATATACAATATCAAATGAGACTGAAGAAAGATTTATCGGATTTTTGGATGTAAGCGCTAATCGTACAGCTACAGCAATAAGCTCTCACATTTTAAAACAATTGCAAAATTTTAATATCGATAAGAAATTAATTGCACAATGTTACGATGGCGCAGCAGTAATGAGTTCTCAAATTCGTGGAGTTCAGACTTTAATTCGGGAAAAACATAAATCGGCAATTTTCGTTCCATGTTACGCTCATTCACTAAATCTAGTATTGTCTAAAGCAGTTGAGTTTATTCCGGAAATTAAATTATTTTTCGCGCACATCAATAAAATCGCATCATTTTTTAATACATCCACTAAAAGGTCGGACCTTTTTGCAAATATAGTAAATCGTCGTTTACCATCGGTTTCCAAAACGCGTTGGCATTATCATTCGCGTATTATTAACGTTATATTTGAACATAAGCATGAAATTTGTACAGTTTTTGAGACAATTTCGAATGGTTCTCAACACTGGGATGGCGATTCCTTGACTTTTTCCGATATATACTTACAAAAATTCGCAGAGTCAGATTTTCAATTATATCTGTTAATTTTTTCTGAATTTTTTTCGAAAACTGATATATTATTTAATATTATTCAGAGCAAAGTGGTAAACATTTCATATGCAAGCCAAAAAATTATTGAATTTGAAAATTGGCTTGAAAATGACTTTTCTAAAAAGTTTGATAATTTCCATTCGACAGTTACAGCAGAATATCAGCCACCACGTAAGAAATGTAGAAATGCGATAGATCCTTTACAAAATTTACGGCGGATATTTCGGGAGATTATAGATGTTATTCTCGGGCAAATTCGAGATCGATTCCATTCGTTTAAAGATCTTTCATTTTTAGAGTTGCTTGAACCGAATTATTTTTCTAAATTCAAGTCAAATTTTCCCGATAAAAATTTTGACTCACTTATTGAATATCACGGTCAATTTTTCGACAGACTAAAGTTGAAAAATGAGCTAAAAGTTATTTATTCTTCAGATGAGTTTAAAAACGCGAATCCTAGTAAAATTCTCGATTATTTTCAAAAACGGCCTTATGTCGCAAACGGTTTTAAGCAAGTTCATATTTTAGCAAAATTATTAACGTCAATTCCAGTCACAGTGGCAACTGCGGAAAGGTCATTTTCAACACTAAAGCGCGTTCACACATTTTTGAGAAATCGCCAATCCCAAGAACGACTTTCGGATCTTGCTTTAATTGCGGTTGAAAAGGATCTTCTTATACAAATGCGAAGAGAAAACGATTTTTTTGATAATGTGATTAAAGAGTTTTTACTTAAAGAACGGCGCATAGATTTGGAATACAAATAAATGGCAATGGCGAAAGAATATTTATTTATTTCAAATACCCCTGAATTTTTCTTAGTCTTAATTAACATAATATTTATTTATCATTTTTTTTATTAGTAATATTTTATTTATTTATTTTTTTTTTGTATTCCGAATACATGTGCCAATATTTTATTCATATCTTTCCTGATTTCTTCTTTAAGGCTTAAAGCCGCTTGGTATAAATGTTTTTGTGACTATCCATATTCTATTATACAGTCCATTTTTGTTTATTCTAAATTGGCTTTAGGGCGCCCAACTGCTTGGCTATGAAAAAGTTCCACTGCACGTCACTGCCATCAACACTTTCGATTCCCCGTATTTATTGCTGGAAAAGTGTTTGCTAGTTTTGATAACAAAATGTTTTCAGAAATTTAAACAAGGAACGGTGATTAGTATGTTGTTTTTGACTTTCCTAGTGTGTTGAATCCAATACACGAGATTTCCCGTCTGTTGAGGACTCAATTGATCCAGCACACATTTCGCCGGCCATGCCTATGCAACTGCAACAAAACGTTCTTTGACGCTGTACGTTGTACGAATTAAGAGTTAAGTTTGCAAAATTAAATTGGGATAGGCTCACCTCGTCCTTCTGTTGCACAATTGGATCCACGCTAGTGCATTCCGCATCTTGAACCCTGCTGCACTATCGTGGATAATGTCGCATCTTTGCACTCATTTGACGCACTGTCACGCATACGTCCCATGAAATAGTCGCCCTAACAAAAGGCGCTTTCTTTCTACTACGTACGCTACGGCAAAGTTGTTTTTGTTTACAATAGTGTGCACGTGCGCCGTTATTCACCCGCCATATCCATCCTTGTCCATATGACGCAATGTTGCACAATTACTATTATTTGCTTTACCAATACTTACGCATTTCCAGTATCTGCAAATGCATACAAACATAATGCAGTACTCCCAAAGTGTATCTAAGTATCCGTGAGTGAGACACACGTAATTGATTCAATTTAGCGCCTTGAATGTGTTCCTTAAATTCAATTCCATTCTCAGAGTCGCGTCGTTCGTCGCACGACCGCACTTCTTCCGTACGCATACTGACACACAACGACGTATATCCGCAAACGCATACCACGATAAACGGATGAATGGCGAGATGGCGCGCTAACAAGTCAATTTGAACATATAGAACAGAATGCGTCGCTTCTGATTGGTGAAATGACGCGGCAGCTGCTCTGCAACATTTTTTTTCACCGCTTTTTTGTTGTTGTCTGCCGCCGCATTAATTTTTAGTTGTTCTGCTGATGTTGATTATGCGACCGCGATGTGCTGATTATGTTTTCATTGCAGTGTATCGCCGTATCGCGCAAGTACGATCGATTGTTGAAACAAACGAAATCCAAAGTCTACCGTTGTCCATTTCTTGTTATATTTTAATCAATAAATCCACCACGTGCACTTATACAATTGCACAAAATTCGCAAAGTGCATCCGCCGCGCCGCACCGGGCGTTCTCTGTGATTCACCAAGTCCATACGTTCCATTCCGTCGTTGTTTACGCTTCTTGTTGGTAGCTTTTCGGATAAATGTTGCGGACAGGTACGATTGTGTATGTACGGACTGCGAGTGAGAGAGCAGGCTTATTGCGTTTCCTTTTTTCGGCGACTTTGTTTTGTTCATTCGTCATATGCGATTCGCGAAATGGAGTGCGGTACGTACACTTTGCACACATTTTTTTATTATGGATAGTCACAAACACACGTTTCAATATATGACCATTTTAATAATGTATAGAGTGTGAAGCGTTAACGGAGGCTTAAACGTTAGTGGAGTTGTACAGTGTGTCATAAAAATTGAATGGATAGAACTTAAGTGGGAACTAATAAATTTAAACCCTGCAGAACCGTAAACTGTCCGCGAATATCGTTTTACTTTTTTTAAGTAAATTGAGTGGAAGCTGAGAAATATGTACACAGTTGGGTCCTTTACTTTGTCATCTAGGTCGAAGCTTGTGATCAAATTAAATTGCACCGCTGCCATTATGCTAAGTAAATTTTCACTGTGTTTATTCACGCATAAGCGCATATCATACTTGTTAAGAATAAAAGTGGAGCGGGTCATTGTGAGTCTAAGTCAAAAATGACTCAAACTCACTCTCCACTACCGGACCGGGGAAGAATTGGCTTTAAGCCGATTATTTTTGTGTGGTAGTGGAGAGTGAGTTTGGGTCATTTTTGACTTAGACTCACAATGACCCGCTCCACTTTTATTCTTAACAAGTATGCTAAGTAGCTGTGGACTAAAGAAGGGAAAAATTTGCTCACGAAATACACGTACAGGGCTAGTTCCTAGCTCAACCCGGTGGGTCCGATACATTAGAGAATTATTGGGCCTTTGACGGGTGGCAAATAAGTCACTCTTGATAACTCGGGAGTGACTGATAGGGAAACTGTTAACTGACGAGTACAGTCCTTTAAATCTTTCAGTTCACCTGAAGCCATACTGCAGTAAAACTTCAGCTTAACCTGTAGTTTTCCTCTAAGTGGGTGTGGGGATGGTTTCAACATGTCTCATGTAGACAGTGACTTCCTCTTGTTCTGGAGGTCTAAGGCCGCGTTTAGAAGGCGCAGTTTCACAAGCGGTTTGAGAGGCGGCGCATCGATGTGTATAAACGCAGCAGCCGCCGCGGTTTTATTTATTACTCTCCAATTCGAGAATGACAGACAAATATTTATTTAAATAGGAGAGAGTTTTCCGTGATGCAAAACGAATTATTTATATCGACTAATAATAGCAAGAGAAGTAGACTAGCTGGGTGGTAAGGCCAATTGGTACGATCTGACTAAAGGTACGCCTGCCTTCCCTACAAATATTCTTCTTGCAAACATGCCAACTGCGTCCGAACGAATTTAATTAGGCAGGTCAAATTCGGGTGGGTAGCTGCTTAGGACATTACTTCTCTGTAAAAATAAGTTCAATCGGATGAAAACCATGGGTAATTTCCATACAAGGTGCCCCAAACTACCTTCCTTTTTAGATGTTTTTAGTCTATCCATTGAAGGAAAAACCGGAGGAAAAATCGTGTAGTTTTGAAATTTACCATAATCTATGTGTAGGGTCTTCTGAATATATGCTCTTACCTTTGCTCAGATTGTACCTATTTGCGGTACCGACCAACTATATCCCAATCAGAATAATTGACCAAATTTTCATATTACTACTTTGCCTTAACCCCTAGCGGGGCATAGCGCGTCAACTACTCCTGCGCGCCATCGTACTCTGTTCTGGGCAATGGGGCGCAACTCCCCAAAAGACTTACCCAGTACCTGACACTCCTTTGCCACAGATCGACGCTATGTGATTCGAGGACCCCCTCTTGGTCGGCCTTGGTTGGAAATGGGGTTCCATTTCATGGCATGCAAAGCAATGCAGTTATCACTCTTCCGCAATGTGTGACCTATCCACTGCCATTTTCGCCTGCGTATCAATTCGTTGATTGGCATCTGACCCGTACGCCGACTTAGCTCTTCATTTGATATTGTTTCGGGCCAGAAAATTCTTAAAATTCGACGAAGACATGAGTTGACGAAAACTTGCAGCTTTCTGGTAACTCCTACGGAAACTTTCCATGTACTGCTCCCATACAAAAGCACTGATAGTACCCGGGAGCGAAACAGGCCCAGCTTGGTCTTGATGCTGAGATAACTGCCCTGCCAGATTTTGGACAGCATGCCGTATGCGCGTTTAGCCTGGTTGATACGACGAGCGATGTCCTGCTCCGTACCACCATTTTCGGCAACAATGCTACCCAGGTAGACGAAGTTGTCCACCTTCTCCACAGGCTGCCCATTAATATTGATGGCAATAGGTGTCGGATTTGTTTTTCGCAACGGCGGGCTAAGAACCTTGGTCTTGTTGGTATTAATCTTTAGCCCAACCTTGCTTGCCTCGCTCTCGAGATCTAACGCCATTGCGGACAGATATATGATTTTGTGGGAGAGTAGGCATATGTCGTCAGCGTAGTCAAGATGTTGTAGATAAGATGTCAAAGTCCATTGAATTCCTCTGTCGAGTCCGGATAGGGCTGCATGCAACACATCGCCGATCACTATGAGGAATAGGATCGATGAGAGGATGCACCCCTGCCGAACTCCACTGCGAATCTCAAAGTCCCCCGACACCTTACCTTTATGCAGAACGCGACATTTCGCGCCGTCATAGGTTGCCTTAATAATAGCCACAAGCTTCTCAGGGATGCCTCTCCTGCGCAAGGCTGCCCATATAGAATCCCGGTTCACACTATCGAAAGCCTTTTCGAAATCGATGAAAAGCAAGTGAAGCGGAGAATCGTATTCAGCGTATTGCTCGATGATGATTCGCAAGGTGTTAATGTGATCGACACAGGAGAATCCGGATCGAAAGCCAGCCTGCTCTTCATCAATTGTGCTTTCTTGGTGGGCCTTTAGTCTTTCCAGGACGATTTTAGCTATTATCTTGGCAACGGCAGGAAGCACACAAATGCCTCTCCAATTATTACAGTCTGTGAGGCTACCCTTCTTTGAAAGTTTAATGATCAAACCCTACTTCCACTCAGTGGGAAAGGTCTCTGTATTCCACGCTTTATCAACAAGTGGGTGCAGCAAATCGGCAGTTACGCTTGGCGCTGCTTGATAAAGTTCAGCAGGGATGCCGTCAAGTCCGGCGGCCTTTCCTCGTTTTAGTGCAATAATTGCAGTGACTATTTCCTCTTTAGTCGGGGCAGTGGACCTTTTACGCACATTTTGATGGTTAGCTAAATTATCTATATGAGGGGGAACTTCACCAGAGGTTACACGGTTCAAGACCGCGGCGAAGTGTTCTTTCCATCGCCTCATTTGATCTTCTTCCAAGATAAGTAGCTTTCCATCACTATCTTTCACCGGATGTTGGCAGGAGTTACGACCACCTGTAAACTCCTTGATGACACCGTATACGGCGTTTAAGTTGTTACTTCTAGCGGCTTCTTCTGCTGACGCTAAAAGAGAATTGGCATAAACTCTTTTATCGCGTCGCACACTACGCTAAACTTCTCGAGCTTTCTGACGGTAAAGGAGTTCGATGCTGCTTCGATTGTCGTCTGCTGCTGCAGCCAAACGAACTTTCAGCTCCTTTCTTTCAACAATCCGCTGCCATGAAGCGTCGGACATCCAGGGCTTATTCCGGCAATCCGGGTTTGGGCCAAGGATGGTATTTGCGCTATCAATGTACGCATTTTTTATGGCATCCCAGTTTTCGTTTATGTCACTATCTGGGTGACTAGTTATCTCAGCCGCTTTTTGCGCAAGATGGTCATTATATTGTTGTAAGACAGCTGGATTTTTTAGTCGAGCGGTGTTGAATTTGCGGGGCCTGGATCTTTCGTCGCTGGGGCGGCGCACGGCTGCAATACGCAATCGAACATTAGCGATCATAAGATAATGGTCTCTTCCCATCCCAATATCGGCACCCTTCTTGTTTCGCACGTCCAGGAGGCAACTCTTGAATCTTTTACTAATGGCAAAATGGTCGATCTGATTTTGTGTTCTGCGCCGATCAACAGAGGACCAACTGATTTTGTGGTGGTCCTTATGCTCAAACATAGTACCACCGATGAAGAGACTGTGAAAGTTGCAGAACTCTACAAATCTTTCACCGTTGTCATTACGATCACCAAGACCGTGTCTCCCCATCACATGTCTGAGCCCATAGTTATCAGCGCCAACTTTCGCATTCAAATCACCCATAACCATTATAATGTCACCTTTAGGTGTTCTGCTCTGAACGGCGTTTAGTTCTTCGTAGAAGGAGTCTTTTGCCAAGACATTGTCGGGTTCAGTAGGGGCATAACATTGTATTATTGAGATGTTCCTCATTTTGGTCCGGAACCTGGCGGTCAAGACCCTGTCAGAGACCGGTTCCCAGGATAAGAGACAGTTTCGCGCGGCTCTGGTTAAAAGGAGCCCCACACCTGACTCACGGCGACTACCGGTAGCTTTACCGGAGTACAACATTACAGTGCTGCCCGTTGGAGAGATGAATTCTCCGCTGTTCCACCATCTTATCTCACTAACTCCTAAGATTTTTAATTTGTACCTCAGAAATTCACTCTCTAATTGAAGAAATCGTGTGTTCTGGGGACCTTCTGATCCATTGTCCAGGAGAGTACGCACATTCCAGAATCCAATCTTTGTCATTGTACGATAGCTAAAATCGTAACCGTTGAGTCAGTCCTTATCCGAGGTATAGTTGACGTTTCGTTAGCATATAAAGATTTCGGATAGTGCAAGTTGCTGGCATACACATCCTGTCCTTTGATTGTCGGTTTTAACGACAGGCCCTCAAAGGGAAAGGTCGTGGTATTTTTTTTTTCACGCCCCACACCACAGGGGTACCTCAACCAAATCATCGCACCGCCATCACTGGCGGCTTGACGTTGGTTGGCAATGGTCTGTGACCACTGCCGTTCCAGGGGGCGCCCACGCGGAGGACTATGGAAGAGGAGTTTTTGCCCCCCCACCCCAGAAAGGTGATATAGAAAACATATTTTTTGGAGCAAAATAAAAATGTTGACTTTAAAATTTTTTAATTATTAGACCATTTGTTTTGATTTGTACCAAATAAATTTTATATTTCAGAGTTATATATTAGCTGCGATATCATTTTATTTAAGTGTTCTGGTTATCGTAGTTTCCGAGATATTGAATTTTTAGTCGTGTTGGAAATTGCATGAGGAATCATGTGGCATTACCCGTGTGCGGTCATTACGAGACACCCTGTATTCTGGGGACAGTATTTTATGGAGGAGCATAATGCACTACTTGCCCCTCCTACGAATGTATGGGAGGGGCAGCTAGCCCGGCTCCGGCGTTCTCGGAGAAACTCTAATTTGTCACACAAATAAAAAAAAAAAAAATTCATGCTATTTTCTGACACCGACTGTAAGTGTTTACACTGACACATTTCGAGTCGCAAGAGCGCAACCCCGAAAGGAAAAGTAAGACGCACGCACGCATCAGGGATGCAACGGAAAACTTCTATTTATTCCGCGAACAACACCAACCACTCCGCGCATAACACCGTCGTCGTCCCCAAGTCCAAGGCACAGGAAGTGTGGCAACGTGTCGTACATATCCTTAACATGTCCTTTCGAATCGCATCAATTCACCAATACAACGTCACCGTCATGGGGTAGTTTTTTTTTCACTTTGCACAATATTCCTTCCGATATTTTCGCTTCTCCAAACGCTTTTATTATTATTGTTGCTAGCATATCCGTTCCTTTACGTCGCGCGCTTTTATTTTGCATGCACTTCGCGCACACATACTCCGCTTCGCGTGTATATACGTTGAATTTATAACGGAAGCGTCGCGTGCGCCTTTCTCTCTTCCGTACACTTTATTTACGTATACGTACGTATCTGAATCTGAAGCGGGCGGGTTGCTCAAAGCGTTGGATCCACAACGCCGACCAGTTGTTGTGTATCCTTCGTGTGGGCTGACAGGCTCCCTTTTTTGCTGGGCTTATCGTGTTCCTCGACGACTAGCTTACAGTATCCGTTCTGTTTGGTTGAGAGTGTATCGTAGCAAAAAGTAGGAAACAAGGACGAAATAGAGATTGTGTGTTGTGCATCAAACGAACGTGTGGACAACAACAAAACACAATATAGAAACGGTTGTGTGCGATACGCGCGCTTTTATTTATTTATATTTATTTAATTTATTTAACCACCACCCCGCCAAAATGAAAAACGTGTCAACACTTTCGAATAATATGCCCCCGTTCGGTTCCAGAAACTCCGAATGCTTCGTACGTTCCCAGTGAATAGGATCCTTCCCGATCCAAATTAGTTCAGTGTGTGTCTGTTTATTTGGTCTGGTACCGGATCGTATCCGTTTTGTGCCAGTGCTCGGTATCATTTTTCTGCGGTTACTGCTGAGTTGAGTGGAAAAAGTTTCGCGGTTTTTCTTTTGCTCCTGCCGTCCCTAAAGAGTGTTGTGCAGAGTGAAAAAAGATTGCATACAAACACGGCTGGAAAAAAGGAAGAAATGCAACTGCATCCAGCAACGAAATGAATGTGAGTGCAACGTGTAATGAATGACCGAAAAAGGATAGCGACCGGATACGTACTCACTATAGTGGTGCGGCTGATAGTGTACAAAGTGTAAATGCAACAACATTCGGGACGTAAAAGTGAAGGGAGTTTTTTTTTGTCGAAAGTAAAATATGCTTGAAAGGTTTGCACGGGAAATCGGATAATAAGAGCAAAAGGTAATTGACCCTTATCTGGTAATCCTGAGGATGTATTCAAAATAAAAGTTCACTACTTTATAAGGTGCGACTTGTCAGGTTTGCATGGAGTTGTTATAGCATGCAATTATGTAGGTAAAGGTTATTAAGCCCTTTTAAAACATATGAGAACTGCCCCACAATGGACACCAAAATTAATTTATCTAAAAAACGTCTTTAAAACTTGCCCGACAAGTTTGCTTGATATTGAATCGTTATCTCCCAAGTCCTTAGAGAGGTTATGAGCATTGCCCCACGTTGGGCGCCAAATTGACACTACCTGAAAAAAAACAACGTATTTAAGGACATCTTTCTAATTGCCTCCAGCGGCATGGGCGCGTTAACATCTCTAGCATTTCTATGCCTTGTTGACGTTTCGCGCTCGGTATGGCCGTGATCGTTCGGTCACCGCTCTACGATACTAATCTAGAGCTCGGATATCAAATCTCGGCGCGATCAAAAACTGCCTGTGAGTACTAATAGAACTCTCACAGTGCTCCAAGCTTGTCAGTATAAAGACGGCGCGGATAGGAGGTGCATGTTAGCAACTGCACTTCCGAAAAGTAGATATTTAAGGACATGCTTGACAAGATTTTCCCATCAATCTTGAAACGTTTCCCAACAAGCCATTAGGTTAGGTTAAAGGGCTGCTGTGCTTACCACAGCACACATGGATCGCAGCAGGGTTCGGGAATTCATCACCCGACCATCCATCACCAGTAAACCAGCCAGAACTGCCAATGAAGCGATGGATCTTGCCAACATCAACATTAGCTTAGTCGTCCAATTCAGTGAAGAAGTGAGCTCCCCAAGACTTCCTCCTGGTCAAAGCAAGACAGGTGCATAGAAGATGAAAAACGCACCTATCCTCTTGCTCGTCACCGCAGCTCCTACAGAAGTCACTGTAGAGAAGGCGTAGTCTCCTGGCGTGCTCCCCAATCACGCAATGCCCAGTGAAAACTCTTTGTGAGTATCAACATTGTCTAAAGGTGCTGATTCATCCAGTCTAGATAATTTTTATATCAATAAATCGGCGATAAAAACCTTTTCAATAGTTTGAATCGGTTGATCGTAACACAAGTCCAGGGCAGCTGGAGAAGGAACACCTTTACCTATTTAAAATTTATAGAAATTCAACTACGTCCAGCAGTATTTGTGATCAAACCAGAATGAAAAATCAAAGTAGCTGAAAAGGTTATTGTTTGCTTATGAGAAGTTGGGGGTTTCGTGTTAGCCAAGGGAGAGAGACAGCCTAGTTAAGTAAACATTGAGCCGTTTGAATGTTTTTGAACCACTTTTCTTTCATTTTCAGTGCGTCCGTTGACAAAAATACAAAATACCAACATGGAACCACCAGAAAGGTTCAGCCATGCCTCCAAGTTACTTATTGCAATGCAAAATGTAAACCAGGATTCATTGATCTATTGGCTAGTTACCTATCATTTCCGTTTTGTAACATTGTGTTGACGTGATCGGTAGCCGTGAGTTCACAGTCGCCACTCTACGATTCTGCATCTTGAAAAACATAGGTTCAATTCTCGGTGCGTCAACCAAACCTGCCTGTGGGTACTACTCTCACGTCGTTCCGAGCTTGTCAGTAAAAGACGGCTTGAATGGGGAGTGTGTGCTACCTAACTGCACTATCCGAAAAATATGATATCGAAACGTCAACCAGGCGTAGCTATGCAAGAGATGTTGACGCGCCCATGCCCCTGGAAGGGTCGAGGCAATTAATAGCATTTTGTTAGTCAACAATTTCCGCCCATCTGCTGTATGATGCGGATGATAAAACAAAATCGTTAGGATTATGCTATTATACCTACTACTTTGCCTTAACCTATAGTGGGGCATAGCGCGTCAACCACTCCTTCGCGCCATCGTACTCTATTCTATCCGGATACGCCCCATCCCAAGGTGCCTAAGGTAGCATAATGACCGTGTAGGTCGGGCCTTGCCAATTGGCGAAGAAAAAGGCCCCTCAACGAGCTAAGCAGCAGCCTGTGCAGCCAGGCCTGGGGAAGACAACACAAACATGGAAATCTAAAATGGCGAATAATAAAAAAATAGGACGATAAGGATGGAATGGTTGACTGTGTAGATGCTCCTGCACTCGCATCGGGGTCCGGGTGTAATGGGACCCTCGGCCTTTGGTTTCGTACCACCGACAGATCACTACTCATCAGGTGCTACCTCCGATCTGCCGGTGGAAGCAGCACTACCACACCAAAATATGGTTCATCGCAGTCTCCTGGCATGTTTCCCAATGAAACAATGCCCAGTGATAACACCCACCACCGAGCCAATATGCCTTCTATTTAGCCACAGTAGATTTTCAGATCTGGTGACGTCCAGTATGGGCCGCAACGATCTAGTTGTACGGCAGGTATTGCCATCCATCCATCTTGCATTGGCTCTGTAAATCGACTCAGATTTGGCAATCAGTTTGCAAGAAGCAATAGGTGGATAGATGTTACCATGTTGTTGGAGCTCCTCATTCAAACAACCCGGTCCGGCAAGCCCATCAGCCTGATAGTTACCTTCCAAGCAACTGTGGCCAGGAACCCAGTACAGGACAATGTTAAAATAGCTCCCCAATTCAACTTCTTAAATAGTTCAGACGGATTTTGGATAATAGCACCGGCTTTGTAAGCTATCGAGACGCACCCTCAACCAGCCAGAACTTTCATAGATCTCCTCCCACCAAGGGGCCTTGGGGCCCTACCGTCAATCGTCAACACAACCCAACTCGGGACGAGCAGCGTCTTGGTAGAGATGACATATCGACTGTATTTCCAATCAAAATCAATTTGGACGAGATTCAATAGCCATGGACAAAGATTCAGAATGATTCGAACGACACGGATTTGCGACGAGTGAATTCAAACAGCCCACAACAGATGCGCGGCGAACGTGTGGGCGAATTGTGGACCTATTATATAAATATATAGGGGCGAATTGCCGAGAATCAAGTTGACGTTCCACCAGTTTACTTCTAATTCTGATCCGATGTGATCCCTGCGAGACCTGGGTCACAGACCGGTCAGTCGTTTTGTATGGGAATTGATCTAGGCTAGGGTGAATCCAACACGGTTAATATCTGCACACTACAAAACTGTTGAATTCAGAGTTCTGTATTTTCCGATTTCTTCTTTTTTTTATCGCAGACGAATAGTCGTTGTCCCTTGGGACAGTACACCGCACCTCATTATTACCTGACCCTCGATAATCGAAAAAGCCTCTAAAAATAGGAACAATCAAATAACCCAATTGCCACAATTCACACAAAATCTCATCTTTATCTCGCGAAAAAAAAGATGGTGAAACTTTCACAAATCCATGTTGCTTTACCACCTTACACCTATATAGCCACAAACCTGTTCGCTCCGTCTAAAATGAAACTTCGTCGTAATACTCCGTGAAAATTGTTGGAAGCAATAACTTCACTTGTCGTATACCTTCTCTTGTTTATTGTCGTTATTTGTGCTTTCACCTTATTCTTGAGTCCCGGGGACTCCTCTGAATAAGATGAAGAAAAAAAAAAGTCCACACACCCCTCATTACGCCCTTTCTGTCCACGTGCATAGATCCGCTACGAAGTGGTGGTGATGATGGTGGCTAAGAAGGACGATGGTTCGAATGCGCTTGGTAAAATAAGAGAACGAATATTTTCGCAAAAAATTACGAGCAAACTGGGTCCTTCATAGTCGTCGTCGTCGTCGGATGTTCTGGGGAGCGGTAAAGACAGGGAGCAGGGCAGACGAAATTAAAGTGCTAGAATGACAACACTCTAACTAGAGTGTCCTATGAAATGTTGGGCTACGGATCGAGTCTTAAAGGGAAGAGTGGTGATGACTTTTTTTTGCCGTATTTTCGGGGCTTGTCTAGTTACTGTAATTTACAAGGATAATGAGGACGAGGTGGATCGTCATAGAATGCCTATAGGCTCTTAACCCACTGAGTCGGAGAGGAGGTCCCCAGATACCGGGGATGCATACAAATAGGGAAAAATAACCCTGTAATGCATGAGGATCTTATTAATTGCATTGACCCCTTCAGGGGCATGGGTGCGTCAACATCTCTTGCATTTCTATGCCTTGTTGACGTTTCGATAGCATATCTACTTTTTGGACGTGCAGTTGCTAGCATGCACCTCCTTATCAGTATAAAAACGGCGCAGATAGGAGGTGTTGATCTCGAACTCGAACAAGAACCTGGTACAAATGTCCTCTGACACACACACACTTTATTTCGATGTGAAGGAAATCGTCCCACTTGTACAAGGTTCGTGTTCGACTTCGAGATCGACAGTGGGTGGTGACACTGAGGATCTTGAAGGTTTCAAATCTGGGACACCTGATAAAACACTGGATTCCTGATGTTTGGTTGCTTTCAACGAAAAGGAATCTTGCTTCTATAGTGTCAGAGACCTGACAGTTTATCGTTTAATACTTCTAAGCTAATCTATAGCCGTGTGGCCGTGGAAGCGAATTGCGGGCTCAGTATAGAAAGGCTATACCGAACTGCCGAGATTGTTGATTCACTTTCAACCTCGATACAGATGTCATCCCATACGAGACCTGGATCAAAGACCGGTCAGTAATTTTGTATGAAAATTATTCTTCGTTCGAACTAATCGAGCGGGACTATTAATTCTTCTGCATCTCCTGAGATTGGCTCTAGGGTTTCCCATAAAGTAACTAAAATCAGGGCTTGATTCTTTCGGTACCTTCGATTCAGCCAGACCTAGATCGTAAGTGAATTGAACGCCATAGATTTCAATGTTAAACCAATTTCAAAGTGGTGGGAATACCATAGTAAACATTTAGTGAAGACATAACCCGCTTGATCCGACGAGATCCCATATCACTACTCGATCTGCCTATTAAAGATCGGGTCGGGGCGGCGGCGTTTTGTATGGAAATTGACCCAAATCCAGACCCAAATGAAACAAACGCATCTTCTATTTTTAATTATCATAGGATCAGCCAAATACACAACTCATTACAGAGTCTTTAGAGCCTTCTTAACCACCTCAAGACCTGTTATGATTTTTAGCGGATTACTTCCTTCATATTTCCTGAATTACTAAGAAATCCAGTTTCAACTTGGCTCTACTCGGGGGTTAACCACAAATCCTAATCCTTTCCGCCTATCCCGCACACTTAGTGCACCCTAAAATATCTCTCTTGCGTATTTTACTGTACTATGTGTCCTTCTCTATATCTATATTTCTCCGTGAAATGTTGCCAGGACAAAAATGTCAAGAAACTTGTTGTAGATGAGCTATAAAATTGTGGCAGACAATTCACGAGCAAAATGTCAGGATTAGCTTTGTTAGAGACAGTTTTTTATGTTTTATCGCTTACCATATTTTTCACAGACTGTTCCGTTTCAAGAGAGGGATTTCCTAGGTACTGTCTTCCATAATATCTGGAAGTTTATTTTTCAGGATATTGATTTGGAATCGTTATCTGTTATCCTGAATGTTAATAGAGACACAAACGTATTATTGGCGGATGAAGATTGAATGGGCGAAAGAAATAGTTGTTTGATGAGAGTATAGGTAATACAGGTGATGCATGGTGACGCAGATTTTATGGAATGCGCCCAGATTTTCACAGGAAAATAGTCCAAGAGAAATTCAATTAACGCCACGCACGATCGGCCAATACAGTCCGCGGATAGCGAAATTTTCCGGTATCGATTTTCGATGGTAATTTGGCCGAACAACCCGAAGGTCAGAACGGTACAGGTTGGATTGTACAGTTTTTTTTAGGAACGTCTGTTCAGTCTCCAAGGTCAGACGTCTTTAGATTTCCGGAGAGAATTTTCGGAACGTGGTCTGTTCGTCTTTATGCCTAGTATTGTGTTGGTCGCGAAATTAAATGTCAAATCCCATACGAAATGAACTTTCATTTCGTCAACGAAAATTTTCGTTTCGCTCTATGGTATTGTGTTCATAAGCGGAATTGGATGATATTATCCAATACCTGTTTTACGGCAAATTTCGCAACTTTACAAGCTACACCGCGAACAAGAGCGGAAAGTTTGACATTTTGATATTTGGTAAGCTACGCCCCTGATTGCGAATTCTAGATATGTATATTGTGTTGGCGGGAAACTATATTTTTGTGTAATGTAACGTTACGTATTCAAAAACATCGAGTAATAAACCAAACAAAATTGGAGCGAAATAGATTTCGATTGTGCACTTTTCGTTGCATTTCGTTCCGTGCGACGCAATACCAGGCATTAGTGTCATTTAATTTTTTAGATCATACTTAACTATACTACTACTACTTTGGGGGGCAAAAACTCCTCTTCCATAGTCCTCCCTGGAACGGCAGTGGTCACTGACCATTGCCAACCAACGTCAAGCCGCCAGTGATGGCGGTGCGATGATTTGGTTGAGGTACCCCTGTGGTGTGGGGTGTGAAAAAAATACCACGGCCTTTCCCTTTGAGGGCCTGTCGTTAAAACCGACAATCAAAGGACAGGATGTGTATGCCAGCAACTTGCACTATCCGAAATCTTTATATGCTAACGAAACGTAAACTATGCCTCGGATAAGGACTGACTCAACGGTTACGACTTTTAGCTATCGTACAATGACAAAGATTGGATTCTGGAATGTGCGTACTCTCCTGGACAATGAATCAGAAGGTCCCCAGAACGCACGATTTCTTCAATTAGAGAGTGAATTTCTGAGGTACAAATTAAATATCTTAGGAGTTAGTGAGATAAGATGGTGGAACAGCGGAGAATTCATCTCTCCAACGGGCAGCACTGTAATGTTGTACTCCGGTAAAGCTACCGGTAGTCGCCGTGAGTCAGGTGTGGGGCTCCTTTTAACCAGAGCCGCGCGAAACTGTCTCTTATCCTGGGAACCGGTCTCTGACAGGGTCTTGACCGCCAGGTTCCGGACCAAAATGAGGAACATCTCAATAATACAATGTTATGCCCCTACTGAACCCGACAATGTCTTGGCAAAAGACTCCTTCTACGAAGAACTAAACGCCGTTCAGAGCAGAACACCTAAAGGTGACATTATAATGGTTATGGGTGATTTGAATGCGAAAGTTGGCGCTGATAACTATGGGCTCAGACATGTGATGGGGAGACACGGTCTTGGTGATCGTAATGACAACGGTGAAAGATTTGTAGAGTTCTGCAACTTTCACAGTCTCTTCATCGGTGGTACTATGTTTGAGCATAAGGACCACCACAAAATCAGTTGGTCCTCTGTTGATCGGCGCAGAACACAAAATCAGATCGACCATTTTGCCATTAGTAAAAGATTCAAGAGTTGCCTCCTGGACGTGCGAAACAAGAAGGGTGCCGATATTGAGATGGGAAGAGACCATTATCTTATGATCGCTAATGTTCGATTGCGTATTGCAGCCGTGCGCCGCCCCAGCGACGAAAGATCCAGGCCCCGCAAATTCAACACCGCTCGACTAAAAAATCCAGCTGTCTTACAACAATATAATGACCATCTTGTGCAAAAAGCGGCTGAGATAACTAGTCACCCAAATAGTGACATAAACGAAAACTGGGATGCCATAAAAAATGCGTACATTGATAGCGCAAATACCATCCTTGGCCCAAACCCGGATTGCCGGAATAAGCCCTGGATGTCCGACGCTTCATGGCAGCGGATTGTTGAAAGAAAGGAGCTGAAAGTTCGTTTGGCTGCAGCATCAGACGACAATCGAAGCAGCATCGAACTCCTTTACCGTCAGAAAGCTCGAGAAGTTCAGCGTAGTGTGCGACGCGATAAAAGAGTTTATGCCAATTCTCTTTTAACGTCAGCAGAAGAAGCCGCTAGAAGTAACAACTTAAACGCCGTATACGGTGTCATCAAGGAGTTTACAGGTGGTCGTAACTCCTGCCAACATCCGGTGAAAGATAGTGATGGAAAGCTACTTATCTTGGAAGAAGATCAAATGCGGCGATGGAAAGAACACTTCGCCGCGGTCTTGAACCGTGTAACCTCTGGTGAAGTTCCCCCTCATATAGATAATCTAGCTAACCATCAAAATGTGCGTATACGGTCCACTGCCCCGACTAAAGAGGAAATAGTCACTGCAATTATTGCACTAAGACGAGGAAAGGCCGCCGGACTTGACGGCATCCCTGCCGAACTTTATCAAGCAGCGCCAAGCGTAACTGCCGATTTGCTGCACCCACTTGTTGATAAAGCGTGGAATACAGAGACCTTTCCCACTGAGTGGAAGGAAGGTTTGATCATCAAACTTCCAAAGAAGGGTAGCCTCACCGACTGTAATAATTGGAGAGGCATTTGTGTGCTTCCTGCCGTTGCCAAGATAATAGCTAAAATCGTCCTGGAAAGACTAAAGGCCCACTTAGAAAGCACAATTGATGAAGAGCAGGCTGGCTTTCGATCCGGATTCTCCTGTGTCGATCACATTAACACCTTGCGAATCATCATCGAGCAATGCGCTGAATACGATTCTCCGCTTCACTTGCTTTTCATCGATTTCGAAAAGGCTTTCGATAGTGTGAACCGGGATTCTATATGGGCGGCCTTGCGCAGGAGAGGCATCCCTGAGAAGCTTGTGGCTATTATTAAGGCAACCTATGACGGCGCGAAATGTCGCGTTCTGCATAAAGGTAAGGTGTCGGGGGACTTTGAGATTCGCAGTGGAGTTCGGCAGGGGTGCATCCTCTCACCGATCCTATTCCTCATAGTGATCGGCGACGTGTTGCATGCAGCCCTATCCGGACTCGACAGAGGAATTCAATGGACTTTGACATCTTATCTACAACATCTTGACTATGCTGACGACATATGCCTACTCTCCCACAAAATCATGGATCTGTCCGTAATGGCGTTAGATCTCGAGAGGGAGGCAAGCAAGGTTGGGCTAAAGATTAATACCAACAAGACCAAGGTTCTTAGCCCGCCGTTGCGAAAAAGAAATCCGACACCTATTGCCATCAATATTAATGGGCAGCCTGTGGAGAAGGTGGACAACTTCGTCTACCTGGGTAGCATTGTTGCCGAAAATGGTGGTACGGAGCAGGACATCGCTCGTCGTATCAACCAGGCTAAACGCGCATACGGCATGCTGTCCAAAATCTGGCAGAGCAGTTATCTCAGCATCAAGACCAAGCTGGGCCTGTTTCGCTCCCTGGTACTATCAGTGCTTTTGTATGGGAGCAGTACATGGAAAGTTTCCGTAGGAGTTACCAGAAAGCTGCAAGTTTTCGTCAACTCATGTCTTCGTCGAATTTTCTGTCCCGAAACAATATCAAATGAAGAGCTAAGTCGGCGTACGGGTCAGATGCCAATCGACGAATTGATACGCAGGCGAAAATGGCAGTGGATAGGTCACACATTGCGGAAGAGTGATAACTGCATTGCTTTGCATGCCATGAAATGGAACCCCATTTCCAACCAAGGCCGACCAAGAGGGGGTCCTCGAATCACATGGTGTCGATCTGTGGCAAAGGAGTGTCAGGTACTGGGTAAGTCTTTTGGGGAGTTGCGCCTCATTGCCCAGAACAGAGTACGATGGCGCGCAGGAGTAGTTGACGCACTATGCCCCGCTAGGGGTTAAGGCAAAGTAGTATACTACTACTACATACTAAACTAATTACGACTTATGTACATAAACAACCATTTCAAAACTACTTTTATCGGAGACGCCACAAAGAAGATATTTAAATAACTCTTCCACCTGGAAGCAATACGAGTATTATCCGACATTCCTTCTGATAGCGCTAGTAGTGGCACGAAGTCGAAGTTCTAGAATGAATATACGAGTATCCATTGTTAGCGCCACATATCAGAATAGGCTAGCATACATATTCTAAATGCAGATTACTAGACAGCTGTCCTTATAGAGTTTGAGTTTGGCTTTTTCTGTACTGGAAATTTGTTTGTACACCTTTCGACTTATTTAGTGAGTAATATGTTACGTATCTGACAAACGACATGTATGAATGCGACTATTTTAAGAAATATCAACAAACACCAATGTCGATAATATTTGCGGAAACCTTTCAGTACGCCTACAATATCGATAAGAAATGGGAAATGTGTTCAAAAGAGAGGACACCTTGCAGATGATGTTTAGCAGATGACAGCTTGTAGCTTGCAGAAAAAATATTGAACTTGAAGTAATCATATCTTATTGGAACATAAATGATGAGGTTTAGGTTAACGAAGCGATTCATTTTTAACAAACACTATGATTTTTACTCGTAAGAGGAAAGACATAGAGATAACTCCCTTACGGCTTTTTGGTTCAGAAATCAAGGTGTCCAAGGAAGTGAAGCATCTAGGAGTTACCTTAGATGCGAAACTAACTTGGAATGTTCACGTTGATGAAAAGATCCAAAAAGCGAAAATGATTTTGCATCAATGTAAGAGAGTGTGTGCTCGTAGGTGGGGAATTTCACCTAAAGCGACACACTGGATTTACACAATGATGGTAAGACCTATTCTAGCCTATGCATCAGTGGTATGGTGGCCAAAAGCCATGCAGAATACCACAAAGCAGAAGCTAGATGGGGTACAAAGGATAGCTTGCGTAAGCATATGTGGTGCAATGCGCACCACACCAACGCGAGCAATGGAGGCATTGCTGGGACTGCCGCCGTTGGACTTATTTATAAAGAAAACGGCGGCGCTTTCGGCAATACGCATGGAAAGGGATGCCATGTGGCATCGCTTTGGAACTAGCAGCGGTCATAAGAGCATCCTAGACATTATTCATGATGAGGTCAGGGAGACTCTAATGCCGGTAGAAGGCATGAGTAGACGTAGGGTAGTTGAAAGACTACACAAGACTCACATTGCAGATGGAAACATACATAATGAGTGTATGTACAATGACATCAGCATTTTTACTGATGGCTCTTTAATGGACGGTAAAGCGGGGGCGGGGGTTTACTCTGAAGAGCTAAACCTAGCATGTGCGCTTAGTCTAGGAGAGTATGTGTCCGTATACCAGGCAGAAATGCTTGGCTTGTTGCATGCGTTGGACCACTTGCTTGAAGGTCAGGTGCGGGGGAAGAAAATCCATATTGCACTGGACAACCAATCGGTGATCAGACGCATGCAGCAGACGAACATAAACTCTAAACTGGTACTAGAGTGTGTCCGGAAGCTCAACACGTGTGCCTCAGAAAATGAGGTTACGCTGATGTGGGTAAAAGGACACATAGGTACAACAGGAAATGAGGCGGCGGATGCCCTAGCAAAACAGGGATCTGCGGCAACTTTCATTGGCCCAGAACCCAGAGTTGCTCTGGGGAACGGCATGATTGGAGCGAAGGTTGGGAAGTGGATGGACTCCATGCATCAACAAAGATGGCAGGAGCTAGTCACTTGCAAACAAGCTCGGAATGCAATAACCAGCCCTTTAGGCAGGGAAGCGAGAAAGGTACTTAGTTATAAACGGAGTACCCTAAGCTGGATAACTGCCTTGGCCACAGGGCATGGTAATTTTAAGGCTCATCTGGCCAAGATGAAAATCGGGGAAGATGACGTTTGCAGGCTATGCCTGGAGGAGGCCGAGACGGCAGCACACATTGTGTGCGAATGTCCAGCACTGGCTAGCACGAGGTTGAGGATCACAGGCAGGCACACGATAAGTGTAGAAGCCATGAGTGAACTCAGCTTCAAACAAATGCTAGCAATAACACGGGACTCAGTGATGAAGAAAGAGGTCGACAATTATCAGTCGACATCTGGAAGCCACTGATGACCGGGAGGGGGCGAAAAGGGACCCAAACGTAAGTGGTCTGCTTCGGCTATCCCCCATAGTATATAATAATAACACTGTTGTGTTATGACTATGGATTCACCCAACGTGAGTGAATATCACACCGACGCGGAAAATTCGCAGCGCTAAAATTTGCGGCGAAAATTTCCGAAGTGTCTGAAATCTGACCACGTCGTGTGTTCCGATGATTTCCGCGCCGCGAATTTTCGGGCTGCGAATATTTTCGCGTCAGAGTGATGTTCACTTAAATTAAGCCTACCCAACCCATCTATCATAGGAGGTGTGAGCTAGTAACATGCGTCTTCCGAAACCAGTTATATGCTAACGAAACGTCAGTCAAGACATTAATAGAAATATTGACGCACCCATGCCCTATTGGAGGGGTTAAAGCAATTAGAAGAATAGCCTCTTATTGTTAGATGTGCTAAGAGGAATCAGTTGAACATGATGTCATTTTTCGGCTTACTAAGGTAATAGAATGGTTGAGCAGAATACATTCACCTTTCTCCTAAGAATAAACTCCCCTTTTTAAAACATTTTTCAAAATAGCCATTTGACATTCATTTCACTTCTAATATTTCCCGAAATTTCAACCGAAAAATCGCCATTCATTCAACGTTAGCTGCACACCTAGAACCGCCACTTTCATGAATTTCCAATAGGCCAAATCTCTTCCTGTTCCACTGTCTACGTCTGAAAGTTTCCATATTGCTCATTGCCTGCTAAAAGGAAGCCTTAAGAGAAAAATAATTTGGAAGCTCCTCCAATTCTGTTACACACGCAATACCCATTCAACATCAGACGAAGACGACGACACAACATTGCGTGCAAAAATCATTGCCCTGGCTGCGTCTCCCCAGTGCCTGGTGTCGTCGACGTATATACATCGTCATCGTCGTCGTCGTAATCGCATAGCCCCAATTTCAAAAAGTTCAAGTTCAGTATCAAGAAACATTTTTTGGGCCACGCAAGAATCCTATCCCCGGTTTCCGCCCATCTACCAACCCAACCTCCCAGCACCTTAGCCATCATCAACCAGAGCTCCTCCATTGGGGGTCGTCGCTGTCGTGCCCGGCTTCTTTTACTGCTGCTGCTCAGATGTTCATTGTCGGCGGCGCCCTACTTCCCGGTTTCTATTTTCGTCCTACGTATACACTACACATGATACCGTACGCCAATATTCGGGCTATCCTCGCCCCCTCCAAATGATGAGGCACACATCGCACGACGAAGAAGACGAGCAAGTTTGGGCCTTTTTTTCTGTTTTTGTCGCTTCCCATCTACGAAGGAACGCAACACGAAAGCAATCGAAGCAAGAGCACGTCCATGGACGGATAGTCTCACGAGGAGCCAATCATACAAGTCTGCATGCCGGTTTAGAAAACGTTCGATCTGTCTCCGAAAAAGATTGGTGCCGGAAATGAAGAACCAGGACACATGATAACGACAGGTTATTGTACTGTGTCCTTTTTAGGATAAAGATTTGCAAACTGAGTCTATGTTGTTGGGAAGTTAGGTATCCAGACTCGGCTCGCCTGAAGAGTATCTTTGAATGTATCCTCTTCTATCGCCAGAGAAAGTTCAATCATTTGGCTTTGTAAGGTTAAGTTACCCTCAGAAGTCATTGTATTATAGATGGAAATATCTGAAAATTAATGATAGACTGAGAATCGAGGTCGCTAACAGTCAACTTGCTAGACCCCGGTTCAAAATGACTCGTTCTCCCCGTCTTAGCGGAAGCCTGAGTCCTTCAAACAAGCCAAAGGTCAAACGATTTGTCAACATAAACAACCCAGGTATCAGACGTCTTATCCAGCTTCGTCCACTTCTAATCTCAAGAGAAGTCTTAACACTCTCGCTTCTTCCCATTATCACGACATTATCTCAATTTAGCGGACTTTCACCTTGCAACCATCAACAGGACGATCAAACCAATAGACGGCTCATCACGAACATCTCGAAACTAAGAAAGTTCCATGGCCTTCCGAAAGGACTACGTTTCGGAGGATTTCCGTCCATCACTTTTTGTTTTGGCCCCCGCTACAAATTTTTTTTTTTGGGGGGTTGTGTGTATAGGGCTGGCTTTTCTCGACCGAAAAGAAAACGAAGAATGGATCCTGTCCCCCGTGTGTCTGCATATATACCAGGTCAAACGAATAATCGACGGCTGTTAAATGTCAGCCACTCGCCGACGAGGGAATTATTTATGATGTTATGGCTGGAAAGGACAGGTGATAGAGACTTTCGAATGGTTCGGTTTGTGTGTTGGGTCTTGTAATATACATATGGTTGTTGGGCTCATGGCCTTAGTGGCTCAGGCCGAGAACCAGTCCTTGGAGCAAGAAGCGGACGAGGGAGGTGAACGAACGAACGAAGTAAGGAACGGAAGAATGACGTCCGTTTTTATGCGAATGTTGGCAATTTTTATTAACGGTCCGATCGTTTGGAATGATGTGCGGAAATTATGGTTTGACTAAGTACATACCACAGTCACCTGGTCACCACAGTTCTTTGACGGTTGCAGTAATAATGATGGTAAATAAGTGAAGTTTGAATGGTAGATGTGACATGGTATTTGTTTGATGGTATCATTGCGGCCTTTAATTGTTGTATCAACTTTATTACAACTGTCACCTTTGAAGGAGTTTTTGGTCATGGGCTGGTGTAATTATGAGATGTTTCAACGATGCAATTTGGGTACTTAATAAAAGGTGGTCGTTTAGTTGGATAATGATCCCCAGCAACGCACAGCATCTTTATGTTGGAGTAAGGCTCCTTTAAAATATACGATAATTGTCATTATGTCGAAGTTATGACTTCAGCAATTTTTTTTCATGCGTAAACTTGTTCCTGATAGTAAGTAATTTTTTATTTGTCTGGAGGTCCATTATTTAGGAAACACGAAGGTATGAATTTATTAGCTGGGGCCCATCTTCCGAGGGTTTTGGTGTTAACGCTGATACCCGTAATTGAAGCCTCCCGTAACACGGCTTCTCGCCCTTTTGCGTTGGGCGTCCAACTTGTCGTAGAAGTTGTGTAAATAGACAGAATATCTTTGCAGCAACATGCTTCATTCGAAACCTCTTATATGCTATCGAGGCGACAACTAAGCCCTTAACGTGTTATGCCCCTTACAAGGGGCTAATGCAAATACTTTACCATGGCTTACGTCTTCGCTATGATCGAAGTGAATATGTCTCAGGCAATGGATTCGTCCGACAACTTTTAATTCCTACCCTGACAGCGACTGGCCGAAATGTTATGTTCATAACTCTGAAGCCGAATAAAGAAACGAAAGATTCTATTTACCGACCCGTAAATTTATTTTATGCTGCCAACCTCATTGACATACTCAGTAGCAGTGAAGTCTCCACCACCTTAGGATGTTTTATTTAGAGAACATGGGTTCGATCTCCGGCTGTCAATAAAAACTGCCTGTGGACATTGTTAGAATTCCTACAGCGCTCCAAGCTTGTCAGTTAAAGACGGCACGGATAATGTTCCGAACTTGAGTGGCAGAGTGGGGCTAGTTCAACCGATAATCGTGGCTATAAATTGCCTAGGTAGCTGGTAAGCTACCCTCCGAATTATTATTGAACAATCCGCAGAGTGGAGATTCCCATTCATGTTCATCGATTTCGAGAAGGCCTTTGACAGCGTTTACCGGGAATACATCTGGAAGGATTTACATAGGAGAGGTATACCAGATAAAATCATATCCATCATCAAGGAGTCCTATAGCGGAGCCCAGTGTCACGTCTTACACAAGGGTAAGCTTTCAGATCCTTTCGAGGTACATAGCGGAGTGAGACAAGGCTGCATTTTGTCACCTATATAGTTTTTGATTGCCATTAACGACGTACTCTGCAGTGCGCTTCGTGAACACCAGAGCAAAGGTATCAGATGGAACCTGTTTGAATACCTTCAACACCTGGATTACGCTGACGATATTTGTCTTCTCTCAAATATATCGGATCATCTAGTTCAAATGACAGATGCCCTGCACCGCGAAAGTGGCAATGCGGGACTTAAAATCAATGCTGCCAAAACTAAGTACTTGAGCTTGGATCCAGGAAGACAGAGCGAAATTTGTGTTTCGGGGCAGACGGTTGAAAAAGTGGACAATTTTCGCTACCTCGGAAGCGTAGTTACAGCAGATGGTGGAGTGGATGCTGATGTACAGTCTCGTATCAATAAGGCTCGCGCAGCTTTTTCAGTTTAACTCCTTTCTGGCAAAACAACAACATCTCCAGACATACCAAACTCAGGATCTTCGAAACCAATATAAAATCTGTGCTTCTTTAAGGCTGTTCAACTTGGAAGGTGACCAGGGCGATAACAACTAGATTGCAAACTTTCGTGAACCAGTGTCTACGGTGCATCCTGCACATACGCTGGCCGGAGGTCATTTCTAACGACGACCTCCTGTTCATTACTGGCCAAGACAGGATAGGCACCTCTATAAAAAGGCGAAAGTGGCAATGGATAGGTCACACACTCCGAAAGGTCCCGGAAAACATGGCTAAACAGGCCCTCGATTGGAACCCACATAGGGAACCGATGTAAGTCGCCGCGTTGGACGACCTAGAAACACCTGGAGAAGATCAGTTGATGTCGAGGGTAAGTCATTAGGCAAATCGTGGAGACAGCTGGAGGCGATGGCGGCGAACAGGACGAGGTGGAAAGTCGGCGTGGTTAATGCCCTATGCCCCACAAGGGGCAGGACCCAGAGAGAGGAGGGTAGGTTAGGTAAGAGGGTCGCCTCAGACGCAGCCCACATTAGGCCTTCAGGTTCGGCCCACTTGCCGGCTTTCGTTGGCTTATTAAAGTTGCCAGGTGATACTTCGCTAAATTGAATCAGCTGACTCAACAAGACGGCTCTTGGTACCCCAGTTGACTCTTGGAAGCAGTAAGTACCTATAGTGTAGAGGCGTTTGTAATTTTGCACTGGACATGCACACAGAGAATGTTCCATGATATCGTCCTCCAGCTAACAGAATACAGAAGATTTACGAAGATATACGATGCTGGACGTAAAACTTTTCGGTGACTATTAAGATAGTCAATTTTTAATAAAATTGGTTTACCGTATAATCGAGAAGACATCGAGCTTTTAGACGCATCTTTCGATTTTCAAAAGTAACTCTACCTACCTATGTTATTGAGTTTCACCTTCCCCCAAAAAAAAATCAGGAGAAATCAATATTATCAGTCTTCAACAAATCAAATCACTTTTTTCGTCATCCAGAAAATATCTTTTAATATCCCAGTCCAACATTGAGCCGTTATTTCGGTCCCCAATCTGTATCATAACCATGAGACACTTTGATCCCCAAGTCAAGTCTCGTACCTAATTCACAGCGATCTACTAACGACCTCGACAAACCTATTTCATAATATTAACCTGCTCGACTAGAAGCACGAATCAACCACCGCCTCCGAGGGCGGCGCGGCGGCGGGGACAAAAAACCATCCTATCAAATTATTTTTTGCAATAACCTGAAGTCACCTTCGCTTCATTTTTTTTTCCTAAACATTGCAGAAAAATGAAAGGACGAAAAATGTCGTAAAATTACAATTCCCAACTCTCGATATTTCTATAAAATGTCTTGAAGACGCAATGGTGGCAATTTTAAATCCTGAATGCCATCTTCTCAAAAAATATAAGTCGCATGCCATAACGCGACGCACGGTCTGTAATATTGCCACGGTTATATCCTAATGATTTGTGAACGTCACCTAATCCATTCGACGCTCGTCATGATCCGTGAAATCTACGAAACGAAAACGACGAAGGAAACTTCGGGATTGGAAGATGGGAAGTTGGCGAAATTTCAGATGTGTCGTCCTGAACGTTACTCTCTGTGGAAATTCAAGAGATTGTTATGGTGGATAGGCGGGAAACTGGAATGGGTCAAATTCAAATTTTTTGTGTATGAGGCTGATCGGATATTGGGTTAGATTTGTTTTAAGATACAACAATAAAAGGGCCAAAACAGTCATTTATTAAACTGACATAGTTGCGTCTTTGCTGAATTAACCATAGACGCAACCCGGTTAACGGAAAACACACGAATGTCATTCAATATGCGGGCAGTCTAAAAGTTTTGGAATGAATTCCTTCAGAATTTTTCAATTCAATACAAATCTGGTTTCACCTTCGGATGACTTAAGGGTGCAAATTTCTTGTAGATCTAGGCAGGAGTATGGTATAAGTCAGAACCGCTTGAAATTCAAGTGTCATTTATAGTATATCTCCCCGTTCACTATGGTCTGACATTTTCCTTAATCCTTTTTGCCACCAGGGGAATCCTACTGGTTCGTTTGCTTTTTTGTTAACGTGTGAGTCATTCCCCTGCTAGTGCCACCCGTAGAGCCTGTGCCATTCTTGCACAACCTGCACCACTAAGCTGCGACGAATTTATCCTCTTTCCTATTATTCTGAAATGCAAAATGTTTTTCTGACTTTTTCTTTTGTCATCGAAAAGATATATGAAAAGAAATCCCGAAAATGACTTTGCCTACCTGTGCCGCAATAGTGCTTCAAGATGTTTCCAGGACATCTTCATTTTTGTCCACGTTCAACTGTATATTTCGGTAATACATATACATAAATAAATATCTATCAGCCATCGTCACAGGATCTTTTGCTCAGAGACAGACCAGACAGGTGCAGTGTACTATATGTGAATATACTCGTATCGAAGTTATAGCAACTGGAAATCGTTTATTGAATGACACGGTGGCGGTAGACGAAGAAGGATATTCCGAGGGTTCAATCTTGATGGTGTTAGAACGACAACGCGACCCTTCGTATAAGATGCGTAAATAGAATCAAGTCAAAGACCAAGTTTTGATGTGGTGCGTAAATTGAAAAAGTCTGTCTATATTGCATTTTTCTTGAGGAATATATTGAGATTAGACGACGTAGAGGCTCAGATTGGTTTATGCCGGTTTGGATGTCCAAGATGAGTTTTATTGATGTTTGTAGGGAAGTTTTTTTTTCGACGTAAAGTTGATGTCAGACATGTAATATCTTTTTTCTAAATCATTCAAAATGAATCTCCATGAAACCTCAAATTAAAATCAAAAGATTCATTATTTTCTCATAAAAAAAAAAACATGCCAACCTAATGACTTTCCTATTTTTGAATTGCTTTAGTTCTGGCCACCGCTTAACGTTTATCAAAAACTCCTGCGGTCATATTTTTGTTACATTTACCACAGCAAAGTGAAATTATTCTTGCTCTATCGCCATCACAACTGCCATCTCGAGTCCTTTTTATTCGGTTCCTATTACCCACCACGTTTCCTCAACCCAATTATCAGATGACATTGCATAGTATCTCAGTTTTACTTTTTTTAATTTTCTTCGTCTCTTTTTCATTTTGAGGATTTTTTTTCGTCCTTGTGTTCTTTCCTATTTTTTCTGTATCCTTTCGCCTATCTCACAGTGATTTTATTGTTTTTATTTTCACTACTTTCTGGCACATCTTCAAAAGTTTCTTTTTTTCGGAAGCTTCCTTTTTAAGTCAAACGTTGGCCGGTCGGTTGTATAGGTCTTCTTGTGGGGTAGTGAAAGATGGCTTTTGTCTTGTGTATACGTATACAAAGTCATGGTCTTTGCCGGCTGTTCTATCCACGGAATGCCAGGACTACAACAGCACCAATCTGCACTGTGACTTGACTAGGTACTAGGTGTGATGTTGCTGGATAAGCAGTTTTTTTCTGAATACCAAAACCCCAGTCCTTTCACTTCAGTGTGAAAAGCCGGCAACGTTAAACGTTTTTCGTTTCGCTTTTTTTTCGCTCCGAAACTTTAATTTAAAGAAGACAGAAGAAGTGAAAAAAAAATCGACAATTTATTGTCGAAGGATGAGATTTTCGATATTTCACTGTTAACGAGACTTCTCGTCCGCGTCGTCGCCTCCATGCTCCTTCTACAGTGGCATTTTCTCAACAGCCCGAAAATACGAGCTAAGCTTATTTCGGGCTTATTTATTTGAAGGTTATATTCTTGTGTAAATTGTTTACCGAGACTAATACGCAACAGAACAGGCGAAGAGGCGAAAAATGCTTTTGCTACGTTTTCGAATTAAGCGCGGAGAAATTAAAGGTATGGACGAGCTTAATAAGATGGACGAGAACAGGATTTTGGGGATAATTATTGATTATTTAAATTGGATTTGTGTTGTTGTCGTCCCGGGTCTAGAGAATTTTTTTTTGGCTGGCGGGAGGCTGTTGAGTTGATAAGTGGGAAGACAGGAGGGAGGCTCTCATCCCATGTTCCATCGATTTTTATTTTGTTTCAGACGTGGCGAACAACATATCGTTCCAGGTGGCTTGTTTGTCCTGCGAGACATGGTTCAGGCCTCATGTCAGCCAGTTTCGTAAAACGTACAGCTTTTCACTATCTTCTCCCCGACAGAGTTCACGCAGCGTTTCCTCAGCACGGGTAAAGGTTAGGCAAACGTGCTACCGTAATACGTCAGGCAGCCCCACGTTCGATGTCAGACCTATCAAAGGCTGTTCACAAGGAGGGGTATTCTTACCGCCAGGGGGCACAGAAGGGGGGGGGGGGGCAACAGGGGCAATTTGCCCTGGGCCCCGTATCCGATTGGGCCCCGGCAAGGACCCTCTCGTTGCGAATCCAAACTTGTGAAAAATAGACACTCTGAATTTCAATCTATGTGTTTGGAATTTGGTTTGTTCTTTGCATTTGCGCACATTTCTTCCTACAGCAGACACATTATGGTGAAAAAAAAAATGTCATTCACAAAGACCGATACATCAAATGGAAGGAATTGACCCAGAGGATATCAGCGGGATGTACTGTCGACCAAACGTCAATGCGTCTCCTAAAAGAAGAAACAAGAAAATGTACAACAATTTTGACCACCATCCTCGATGTTGTCTTATTTTTGACTCGAAAAGGGCCTTCCATTTAGGGGACATCGAGAAGATTATTTCAGAGAAAGAGGAACATCTGGTCTTTTCCTTTCAACTCTGCAACTGGTCGCGATTTACTGATTTTGAGAAGAAAAAAGGAGTCGAAATTGGATCGAAAATCAAACAGCTCGAAGACTGTAACATCGATTTCAACTTTTGCAGAGGTCAAGGACTCGACAACGAAAATTCTGGAGTCCAAGCCATCGTTTCACAAGAGAATCCGCAAGCTTATTACACGCCTTGCAGTGCACACACGCTGAACCTATGTGGCGTACTTGCGATGGAAACAAGCATGAAGGCTAAAACGTATTTCGGAAATATTGAAAAACTTTACAAAATATTTTCTCTTAGTCCAGTGAGGTGGAAAATTTTGCAAGAAACCGCGTACCTTTCTCTCCATGCGATATCCACCACAAGATGGAGAACCAGCTGAAGCTGTTCGCCCGTTATGTAACTATCGCGGTATCGTTGAATCTCTACAGAAAGCCCTCGAAATTGACGTACCATCTGAGATCCAATCAGATATTATCTTCATACTTAAGTGGCTACAATCCTTCGATTTCATCCTTTTCACAACAATTTGGAGCAAGCTACTTCAATGTCTGGACGATACAAATAAGATTCTCCAAAATTCGAAACTGAGGATAGAAGTAGGAGCCCGTAGTGTGGATAAACTTCTGAAGGATATCAGTCGCTTGAGAGATTTCTGGCCAACCCTATTGACTGAAACCAAAATAATTGCATCAAATTTGGGTATTGACTCTGAAATGCTGAATGATAAAAGAAAAACGAAGAGAAAACGATTCCATAATGAAAACTGCAACGCAGAGCACGTATTCAAAGGCTTCGAAGATTGCTTTAAGGTTGAAATATTCTTCCCGATCATAGATATGCTTTTAACCGAGGTTGACAAACTGCGCTTAAGATTATCCCAGTTGTCGAGACTGCACACGCCGATTCTTCAGCAACCAAGTGAACGGAGCCACTCAGAAGACAAGTCCAAGTCAGACGACGAAGTCCAGGATATCGTTACATCTGCTGCTCACGCTTCAAAAGCTGCATACCCCAAAGATTTGGTCGAGGCTGATCTATGCCAGGAAATAGGTTTGTTGTGGAAAATAAGAAATCTCATGGAATGGAATTTTAGCTCTGCTTTGGAGCTTATCTTATATGTTCATGCGGGTACGAAAACATTTTGCCCCAAATATGTATTTCACTGAGGCTTTTGTAAGTGCTTCCACCATCTGTGGCGTCTGGAGAAAGAGCTTTCAGTAAATTATCTCTTATAAAGAGTAGACTAAGATCTACGATGGCTGAGGACAGATTGGATAACTTACTGTTACTCTCTATTGAACACGAAAAAGCAAGTACAATAAATTTCGAAGATGTCATTCAGGAATTTAGCGTCATAAAAGCAAGAAAGAAAATTCAGTAATACACTGTAAAAAAACATAATAAACAAATAAATTTTGTCAAAGGGCCCCTTTCTATTTATTTGCCCCGGGGCCCCTAATTTCTCTGTGCGCCCCTGCTTACCGCTATTGTGGTCACTAGTTGTAGACGAACTGCTGTCTAGATTAGATTTGCATGGATATTATGCAATCGTCATCAGCCTGTAACGTGTATGTTCTTAAGAGCTAAGCTCAAATGAGGACGGAGGCAGAGACCTTGATCGTTTAGACGGTACCAAGCATCTAAGTGCCGGAACCTGCTGAGTTGTGACCATAGGTGACGCGTGCTGGATAGCTAGCTCTGCTATCGGTAGTGTGGGGTATTAGGGTCACCACTGCCTCTACATCGTTACAAACAGTTACTGACGCTTTGGCCCGAGTGCCTAAACAAAACAGCACGTCCCTTAACATTTACAAGAAAAATATATGGCCAACGAAACGCAGCTCCTATCCGTTCCACTTGCTCGGGAGCTCTCTGGTGGCGTTTGGGCGCCGCACTCCCGCCTCGACCTTGGGTTGAGCTGCGCAATCTGCTCAACCCGCTTTGCGAAAGTTTAACGATGCTGTACACACCGAGCGATGAGAGTGGAATGGTCATTTACATTTACATTTTCCCCTTTTTCCATTTCCCTTTCTCCATTTCTGATTTTCTGTTTCATTTCTGATTGTCAATTTGACATCTTCTGTTTTCCATTTCCGATTTTCGATTGGTATTTCGTATTTTCCACTTCATCACCTCTTATATAAGATTTTCCGTTTATTATTTTTCACTTCCGACTCTGCATTTGCCGTTACCCATTTCCCATTTTCCATTTCCCATTTACTGTTTTCCATTCATCATTCCGATTTATTTTTTCCATTTTTTCTCGTTTTTGAATTTCCATTTATCATTCCATGGACAATTAGTCCCTTGTCCAGTTCCTTCAAATTAGACGAGAATTTTTCTTTAATTTTAAAATTACACTGATCCCACATTGAGCGTCGGGTTCTTTTTTCGGCAATTTTTTGACTAATTTCTACATTTTTCACTGACGTAGGACGCAAAACCGATACTTATGATAGCGTTAAGATAGCTTGAGGATGCCTTAAGATGGTCTCGAGGTAGGCTAAAAGTATAATTATCCCACATTGTGCGCCGAATGCTATCTGTACCGGTTATTATGTTGATTTGCTCGTTTTGGTGGTGCTTTCACACAAAGAGGAGAGTGAACTTGTGAAGTAGAGACATTTGGAGCTTCCTGTATTATGTGTTACATGCATTTTGAATGCTACAATGGTACGAGCCAGTTTTTACTAATTGAACAGCGCGCTTTAATACTTAAGGCCGGCACTGTCAGAAACCAGTCGTTCAGAATCTTTAAAGTCATGAAAATGCAAACAAAACAAACCATCGAGCTGTCCGATTATTAGAGGTTTAGTCTGGAAAATAACTTAAAAATGCGTGTCCTTGTCCGGCTATAGGAGCGTCCGGTTAGGGGAATCTAATTTGTTCGGAAATATGCAGACAATAATCGGGACTTAAAAATTAGTCCGCTTATAAGAAGTGCCGGTACAGAGAGAGTACACTGTATAAGTTTAAATTTTCCAATTCACTTCCTCCTTATTTATGTTCACAACTCTAAATCAAATCTTATTTGAAGTGAAAATGAAATTATACAAGAACGAATTGCGAATTTCATTTATGCATGAACCGTACGAGCCTATACATGATCCCCAATATCTTTATATCTTCACACCACACTCTACTTCTCAATTCATTTATGAAAGATATAAAATTTGATTAAAACATAATTTCACACCTAAATAGACTTGTGCCCAAGAAATGTTCAGTCTTCCTTTAGTTTTGCTCTCCATCCGAGTCTCAATGTTGTCTCCAAATGTGGATAAGTACGAATATGACGAAGGTTGGGATTCCTCAACACCCAGGATCCGGCAGATAAACACTCCTGAAATGTGCGAAAAGTTAACATGAGCTGAAAAAAAACCAGAGGCAGCGTACGGGATACAGAGAATGTGTCGCCGTAACTACTAGAAGAAGAGGAGGAAAAGTCCTTTTCGAAATTTAAGATACATTTATAACATTCAGAACATACGTTCATAAGCCGTAAGTTTTAGCAGTTGACAGAAAGAAAAAAATAAAAATAAAAAAACATTTTTATGAAAGCGCGAGTGTCGCTTGTCTAAAGAAAATTAAACGGTTCTAAGGTCGTCCATACTGTCGTCGTGATGTTGACATAAATGACGGTAGCAAATCCTTTAAAGTTTTCTCGTCGTTTCCTTAAGGACACCGTCTCTGGCCTTTTGTTTCACGACCAGAATTTCTGTTTCTATTCGTTGTAAGTCTATACTCTCTTTTTTTTTGTCCTTTTCCACGCTAAACGTGCTTTGTGTCGTATTCAGATGCTGGAATTTTTCCGCTCAAAGGCGAAAAGATGGGAAAGGAGCAGTGAGGACGAGGAAGTTGAAACAACTGACGAGGAACCATGAACGTGTAACTTTCAAATGATATGTACGTTATGTCTGTACAATTGTGTGAATATTTTCGAGTTTTCTTATATGAATGTATGGAGAAGGTTCGTTTTGTCGGAAACAGAGCGGATGGTGGGGGGAGGGGGGGGGGGGGGTGATGAGGTGATGAGGTCATTACTCCTATCGTCATCGTTAGATTACGCGTGTAAGCAATTGCCAACTTTTTTTGGGTAATTTCTTTTTTTTTTTTTTTTTGGTAATGTTTATCTGAAATGGTGTTCTTGCAGGAGTATTTGTGTCCTTTCTGGTTCTATAAGGAGGTAGGAGTGGGCGGAGTGCGGCTTTTGGAATTATCGAACCAAGAACTATCGCCCGAAAATGAAAATTCACAATTGCTTCAAACAGTAATTATGATTTTGAGGCGATTGTTCATTATAAATTGTTATCCCAAATTTGGGCCAAGACCAAATTTTGGGGCAAAAGATTATAAAATTTGCGGTAACGAAATGACCTATAGCCCCAAAGCCTCTTTTTTTTTCAAAAGGACGAAAAGTCGCTCAGTGTTCGATACTGCCTAAAGCGAAAATTTCGCCGGAAATTGTTCAAAATGGATTTTAGTGGACTCGTATTACCTAAAGCGGAAGTTCACTCTGAGATGTATGTTCCTTATTGCCTGAAGTGGAAATGTGTATACTATTTGCCCTAATCCTTAATGGGGTATGGTGTGTCAACTATTGCCATGTGGCTTGATTGCAGTTGGCGATGCATGTTTCTAGCCTGCACCTCTTGGCCATTTAGTCGCATACCAGCGACAATTTGGGAAAATTTGTGACTTTTTGTTACGACTCACACCGCAGGAAGAAGACAGCACAAACATCCATGGCCACGACAGGACTGGAACCCGTAGCTAACGGGTATCATGAGATATTGTGGGAAATCTTAGAGTGTGTTATCGCTTTAGGCAGTACTAACCCACGAGAATCCACTCTTGTTAATGCAAAAGGTAATTTCCGCTTTCCTGTTTGTAGAATACGTCGCGATGTGGACCATATTTTTAGTTGCCCAGCCGCACCCCGCATCTGACTCCCAGGTCGCTGTTGTAGTAGTTGCGGCGAATTGTCGCGGCCACGACTCGTCACTGGCCGGTTGGAGGGGCCGCGGCCAGACTGGGTATCCCCTACAACGAATACTGTCGAAGTTGCAAGTATAGTGCGGAGAAGGAGACTTTGATACGCTTTCTTTCTAAATGTCCAGCATTAGCTAGGGCGAGCCACTGAGCTTTAGCAGTGCATTTCTCACAGACATATCCGAGATCTCCTCTACGGGAATAGGCGATATACTTTGCTTCCCTAATTCCATAGGTTGGATCTAAGGAAGTGCCCCGGTTAACCCCATAGACAGACTTAATTTCAATGGCTTTTCTCTTATGAAGCTTGTGGCATCAAAACAACGCACAGCAGCACTAATTTAGTCTGCCCTCTTTTGTTGGTTGCCGCCACTTTAACTAACCAACCAATCAATACTTATGAGGACTATCACAATTGTTGTACATGTTTATTATTCAAAACATGCAGTTCGTTGTTCAGTAAAAAATAAAAATAATCGGTGGAACCCCGAAAAAATTTACAGCAGGAACTCCAGGGCACCTTATCGTCGTGAAATGAATAAGTGTCGACAGTTCTTATCTCCACACTCTCCAGGTTCATATATCTGTAACTCAATATTTCTGTCATGTCTTTTACTATATATCCATCAAATCATTCATACGCTCATGTTTGTATACTGCTTTCAATCACAATCCTTGAAGATAAAAAAACTCAACCCGCCTTATTTTTCCAGATGACAAACGTCGACTTCAGGAGCACGAATTTCGCGTGTACACACAATCAAATATGCAAAATTATATTCATAGCATTTTTACAACACGTTTTTCCATATTTGGTGTTTTTTCAATTTCTACGAAAACGTTTTTTTTTTTCTTCTTTTGTCAACATCGACTTAGATTTTTTTTGTGAGGTGTGACGACGTATTCAAAGCGCTTCAGGTGGAGTAGAATGACTAAAAGTTGTATATGTTGGTAGTATGTACTCCTTTTTCAATTTTTTTTTTAACTCCAATAGTTTCGACTTGGGCAGAACACTCATTGTGCTTACCCCCTGCACAATGAGCGTTCCGACCGTCTGTAAGCCATTCCTTTTTTCGACATAAGTTGCATTTCCCATTTATGTCGGGTTCATAACATGTACCGCGCTCGAAAAATAGATTTATGCTTCATTAAAACCAGGCACGAAAGACCCCATTTCGATCCAAATTCCCAAATTTTCGTTCGTTCATTATACACAATGCTCACATTGTCGTTGGGCATATTTATTATCCAGTTCCAGTTGAATCGAATATCCGCGAAAAGGGCGAGATCTGATCAAACAAATCGATCGCTTTTATATTATTCTGACTACTCCGTAACCTGTTACTACCCCGTATAGAAGAGTTGGCGCCGACCAGTAGCGCAGTGTGTTGAAGCATGAGTCTCATGTTTGAGTACCGGCGTTTCGGGTTCGAATCCCGTCCACGACGACGTTCGTGGCCATGGATGTGCAGGAGGTGCATGCTGGCAACTGTATTCTCCGAAACCAGTTTATGCCGACGAAACGTCAACTGGGCCGCGCTATGCCTCACAATTAGGGGTTGAGAGAGAGAGAGATAGAAGAGTTGAAAAAAGAAACATAAAATAAAAACTTGCGGTTTCAAGTGGTTAGACAGATTCGGTGGCGTGGATACCGAAAAAAAAAGAAATATTGGTTCAATGTGCAATAATCAGTATGTCTGTAACATCAACCCACGAGCCATCTCTTCATGTATTGCTACGCAATACGCATAAGGGTTACGATATGTTAAGGATAGGTTAATGAAAAAATTCTTCAATGTCCCAGGTATTTTGCTAACCAATGGTGTCCCCAATGTTACAAATGGACGCTACTACTGTATTTACCCTTCCTAAGTTGGCCCCCCTACACACCCATCGTAAGTAAAAAAAAATCATCAACATCCGATAGTACGCCTATTTGATTTTCCAATTTGATTGAAAAATTAAAATTAAAATTTTGTGTTTGCCTCTCCGACTGAGATTCGATCTTGCGTCGTTGTGCTTCAGAATCAATCGCACTACCGCAGACGCCACCGAGACTAGTGTAGAACGGTTTCCAAATAATACTCAGGTGCATTGTCGGGGACCCCGCACTTCCGACAACACATGTTGAAATTTTTACCAAATAATGGGCTCAAAATGGACTCTTATGGGCCACAAAAAAAATTTTGGGCTCAAAAGGGCCTGTTTTTTTTTAAAAAGCAAATGCGGGGCCCAGCTCTACAAAAAGTGCCACCCCGCACACAGAGAAACGCAGTCAAAAACTAAAAGAAGTAGATAAAAATAACGGGCTGTTTATGGGCTCTCCGAATCATAAGACAAAACCAGGATGTGCGCAAAATTTAAAAAATGGAAAATAAAAATAGAAAAACGTATGCGGGGCCTCGCACCTAACGTGAATTTCGGCCTCGAACGAATGGAAAAACGAGAAATGAAATGGAGCAATATTATGGGCTAATTGTGGGCTACAAACCTGATGTAAAAATATGCTCGAAAAAGGACGAAGGAGCACATAGGGATCGGCAGTGCGGGTGCTGACGCTATATTGCCATAATCGAAACCAAGCCTTGTCTACATCGATGCAGAGCCCCCTCAATATTATGGGCTTTTTATGGGCTTTCGTTTATATCATGCGACAGTTCGAAAAACGTAGCTGTTGTTTGTAAACAACAATACCGGTGTCACGTGACAAGTCGGATGCGGGGTCCACAACTACAACAAGCACTACTCTCTACAAAGGTGAGTGCTTGAGGAGCAGTTGTGACGAGATTTACGGGCTATTTATGGGCTTCAACATTTTGTATGCAAAAAATTTCGGGCTCATCTGACGCTGACGCTGCCGCTGCCGGTGCGTTCACTAGGCACTAGGCCCGAACCAGAATGAACGCAGAAAGCAGCAGCAGCGGCAGCAGGAACTACAACTACATACAGATCTGCTTTCGCCACTGTCGCTACCGCTGCGTTCAATCTAGGTTGCGTATAGGAAATGCGTTCTTTCTAATTTGATATTTTGCTGCCGCTGCTGCTGCATTCTGCGTTTATTCTGGTTCGGGCATTATTCTGAAACGAGTTTATTCGCAGTGTTACATGTTTGATTCGTTGAACAGATTACAAAGGTTTCTCACAAGTAATGCCGGAATCAGAATGAACGCAGAAACCAGCAGCAGCGGCAGCAGGAACTACAACATGCAGATCTGCTTTCGCCGCTGTCGCTGCCGCTGCCGTTCGGTCACCTCTCTACAATACTAATCTTGAGGTGGGAGTTCAAATTTAGGAGCGATCAAAAACTGTCTGTGGGTACTAATTGAACTCTCACAGTGCTCCGAGCTTGTCAGTATAAAGACGGCGCGGATAGGAGGTGCATGCAAGCAACTGCATTTCCGAAAAGTAGATATCGATGTAAAAGTGTGTTTGATAGCTCGTAAGTACATGAGTTGCTCTCATGCACTTATGAGCTATCACACTTTCCATCGATATGCTATCGAAACGTCAAAATAGTCATTTTTGATGCTACTGGAAGAGTTGTGCAGAAAATGCGTAGACTTGATGAATCCGTCTCAAGAGATATTCTGCTATACCAGGTGATTGTTTATTGGGATCACAAGCAACTTCCAGTTTACCAGATGTTGACAGAGCAGCACGATGCCTTACACATAGCCGGATGGCTGCGATACTGGAGAAAACTAGGTGCACCTGCACCAGCAGAAGTGGTCACTGATGATGGCAAGGCGTTGATAATTGCAGCTATCAACGCTTACACGAAATGTACAACGATAACCGAGTATGTCAACAGCTGCTTCGAGGAAGAAACCATTCCATGCTACATTCGAATCGACGTTGCTCATTTTTTGCATACGTATGCTCTTTTTTTCAAGAACACTACCGAAGTAGTAAGAAAATTTTTCATGGCTTCAATTGGACAGCTGATACTAGCACGCTCAAAAACCGAAGCAAGTACAATCCTCCGGAGAATTTTCATTATTTGCTTGTCGGAAACTTCTGGTAAGATTAGAATCAAGGTCTCCGATTGCACCAAAAGTATTGAAGCAATGAAAAATATTTTTATCGAGAGCAGGCAACGTAATAATACCGTTATAATAGACGGAACTATTGCAGGTAAAATTCATGACGTAGACATGGAACATCAATGCATTGTACATATTGATCTGTTGTAGGGGTAATAAACGAACTGAATGAAAGTACCGAAAGTAACGAGTATGCAGAAGATCCAATTTGCAATGGTACATATCTTATCTTGTTATATCTTTATTCCACTAAACAGTCGATCCGCGACTAGATTCGAATTTTGCTGGATAATTGCAGACTATCGTCTTATCATTTCCTATTTAGATGGTGATAATGCTCATCCCAATAAATTCTTCCAATGGGCTTCCGATATTGCAGACACAGTTAAAAAAAATAGTTGCAGAGCAATCCGCGAACGAACCTAACGGATACTTCTGTCCATTGCTTATGGGTAAACTGTTGAACAGCTGCAGGGAGTTCCCTCTATGGTCTTGTGTCGTCCGTGATCACTTCGGGTATGGTCGTGTCCCAGCGAGCAGCGCTCATGTCGAATCGTATTTCAAGGAACTGAAAATCGACGTCATGAATAAAAAAATACGGATGCGATGCGACGATTTTATTCTTCGATACTATATCGGTTTCAGGCATCGGTTTGTCTCCGAAGCTGAAATTTGAATTAATTTCAAAGTATCTTTGACAACGCATGTTGTCAATCATCAGATACGAAATATGTTTAGTTTGTTTTCGTCTTATGTAAGCCCTGGTATACAGTCCGCGGTAAACGAAAAGTGCCGTGAAGGTTTCGCGTGAACTTTACACGAAATTTCACGACACTTTTAGTTCCTGGACGATTATTGTATATCAGCATTAAATAGATAGATTATACACATCGTATACAGTCATCGATTCTAAATCGATTGCAGTCATCGATTCTACATCGACGACCGTCATCGATTTAGGATCGATTCCCGTCCTCATTTTCGGAATCACAAAAGCGGCCATCCCCATACAAATGTCTCCGACATGTCATCGATAAAGTCATCGATTCCTTAGTAGACAGTCTTCGATCCAGAATCGGTCAAGGTTCGATTCTTGTCTGACTGGGAGTCAACGTACGAAATTCTCGCTCATTTTGATTTAATTTTTACTGAAAATCGTTCGTTCCAGATGAAAACTTGCAAGTGAGCTTTTTGTGTGCGCGCTGGTTACCTATGGACACTTTGATCGATTGCGAAATGTCGCATAATGTTAACTCTCGCCGAAAAAAGAAACTATTTTTACGTTTCGATAGCATATCGATGGAAAGTGTGATAGCTCATAAGTGCATGAGAGCAACTCATGTACTTACGAGCTATCAATCACACTTTTACATCGATATCTACTTTTCGGAAATGCAGTTGCTTGCATGCACCTCCTATCCGCGCCTTTTTTATACTGACAAGCTCGGAGCACTGTGAGAGTTCGATTAGTACCCACAGACAGTTTTTGATCGCTCCTAAATTTGAACTCCCACCTCAAGATTAGTATTGTAGAGAGGTGACCGAACGGCAGCGGCAGCGACAGCGGCGAAAGCAGATCTGCATGTTGTAGTTCCTGCTGCCGCTGCTGCTAGTTTCTGCGTTCATTCTGATTCCGGCATTACTTGTGAGAAACCTTTGTAATCTGTTCAACGAATCAAACATGTAACACTGCGAATAAACTCGTTTCAGAATAATGCCCGAACCAGAATAAACGCAGAATGCAGCAGCAGCGGCAGCAAAATATCAAATTAGAAAGAACGCATTTCCTATACGCAACCTAGATTGAACGCAGCGGCAGCGACAGTGGCGAAAGCAGATCTGTATGTAGTTGTAGTTCCTGCTGCCGCTGCTGCTGCTTTCTGCGTTCATTCTGGTTCGGGCCTAGTGCCTAGTGAACGCACCGGCAGCGTCAGCGTCAGATGAGCCCGAAATTTTTTGCATACAAAATGTTGAAGCCCATAAATAGCCCGTAAATCTCGTCACAACTGCTCCTCAAGCACTCACCTTTGTAGAGAGTAGTGCTTGTTGTAGTTGTGGACCCCGCATCCGACTTGTCACGTGACACCGGTATTGTTGTTTACAAACAACAGCTACGTTTTTCGAACTGTCGCATGATATAAACGAAAGCCCATAAAAAGCCCATAATATTGAGGGGGCTCTGCATCGATGTAGACAAGGCTTGGTTTCGATTATGGCAATATAGCGTCAGCACCCGCACTGCCGATCCCTATGTGCTCCTTCGTCCTTTTTCGAGCATATTTTTACATCAGGTTTGTAGCCCACAATTAGCCCATAATATTGCTCCATTTCATTTCTCGTTTTTCCATTCGTTCGAGGCCGAAATTCACGTTAGGTGCGAGGCCCCGCATACGTTTTTCTATTTTTATTTTCCATTTTTAAAATTTTGCGCACATCCTGGTTTTGTCTTATGATTCGGAGAGCCCATAAACAGCCCGTTATTTTTATCTACTTCTTTTAGTTTTTGACTGCGTTTCTCTGTGTGCGGGGTGGCACTTTTTGTAGAGCTGGGCCCCGCATTTGCTTTTTTTTTTAAAAAAAACAGGCCCTTTTGAGCCCAAATTTTTTTTTTGTGGCCCATAAGAGCCCATTTTGAGCCCATTATTTGGTAAAAATTTCAACATGTGTTGTCGGAAGTGCGGGGTCCCCGACAATGCACCTATAATACTCTATATATGCGAACTGTTCAAGCGAAAAAAAAACCAGGCTACCCTATGCATTCGTGCTTTTTGCTGGGTAGCTTTCTACACTTGGTACTAACCGCCGATGTTAATTATCCCACCCGATATCTTCATTTTCCATATATTTGGAAATTATCCCTTATTAACACTCACCAAAAATCAGTTTCTCTTCTTCACTGCGCCAGGTGTCTTTTTTAATTAGCGATTCATTAATTTGTCTTGTGATATCGGTAATTTGACTTGAAAATTGATCACAATTTAATCAGTGTAGATACAGAATCATTGCAGTCGAATTCACGCTATCCCTATACTGGATAAGGATAGCGTGGATTATCGAGGACTAATTTTAAGCTTCTTTGCGAAATAAACCAAACACAAAATAAAGGTTCTCAACTGAAAACCATTGATCACCAGCTCTTCATATTTCACCAAAACCCTGACCTTACCAGATTTCAGCTTTTCCAATAAACTCCCTTCGTATTTCATAACACCTGAATAAAATCAAATCAAATAATTTGACATTGACAGCCAGCACTTATATACACAAGCACACTTCCATTTCATCTATACATACGAGTATATCCTCGTATCTCCTCAACAACAAGTTGAACTCAATAACCGCTCGGATCAGATCCTTTTAATATTTTTGGCAACAGAGCGAGAGTAGTATTGTCCCTATTTGAGAATATTGTCCAGCGAACGAACGGATCGAACGAAATTGTTCAAAGCGTCGTCGTCCTGTCGGCAAGCGAAAGACCAAGATAGATAGAATGAGGAGGGGTTGAAATCTCTTTCTCGCCCACCGTATTTGGATGTGTGTGTGGCTGTGTGTGAACGATATCCGCGCGCACGGGACTCGATACGCGTATCTCATTCGGGTTGTTTTCAGTTTACGGAAAGGATCGAAGCAATAGTACAGTGAATTGGTGAAGTGCGCGCCTCTATCCCTGATCGAAATGGATAGGTCAGGATATGGGACCTGTTAAAATGGTGCATTTGTGCAATTTTTTTTTCAATAAGAAAATGGTAAATGGTTTTTCTGCAAATTGTTGAATTGGATTATCTGGAAAAGACGAATATTATGTATTTCTATGTGCACCTTATCTCAATATTATAAAAACGATTTGATTAAATTAATAAATATTAATATAAACAAAAAGAAAAAAAAATCAGTCTTCTAATATCCGGCGTTTTCTCTTCTTGCAGATTTCGAAGCACTTCCCAATACGTATAAACCGCGTGAATACACAACAACAACAAAAAAACAACATCAAAGCAAAATACGTTTTCATCCGAGCTCATGAAAACAAATCCATACCAAACCATCTAATCATTAATTTAACTTATTTATTTATTTAAAAATCTAATAATATACTTAATTTATTTAAAAATAAAAATCAAGTGAAACAAAACGCGAAGACAACTCTAATTTTCTAAGAAAATTTTCTCGTAATACTATAATAATTTATTTAAAAAGAAAAAAAAATATTTAACTAAACTAACTACGAATACCAAAATTATTTTCTAAATTCTACATGTAATCGTTTCTTAGTCGACTTCAAATGTAAGCCTAAACATTTAATTTATTAAATTTTAACTTAAGCAAAACAAACAAACTGGAAGACAAATCTTAATTATAATTTAAAAATAAAACTAATTTATGAATTTAATATAATTTATCTTATTTAATTACAATTAAGATAAGCTTGAAGACACAACAACAACAAATTAAAATAAAATAAAACTTAATAGAAATTTCCAAAGGCCCACATAAAAGAAGATAAAACAAAATATTTATAAATAGTTATGTAAAATAGAAACGTGAACAAAGTACAAAAGCAACAACAACAACCATTTTGAAATTGAAACGAACAAATTTTTTTTACGAACAATACAAAAAACGTTACAAGTCTGATCGAAACCAAAACAAACAAATTTATATTTAGATGTGAATTTATTTTTCGGATTCAAAGCTACAAAAAAGCAGGCATATATTCGATTTCGTCGACAATAACCCAAGCGGATTTTTTTTTTCGTTAATTTGCGCAACACAGTGTAAAAAAACAACAACAACAGAACAGTGTTATCAACAGTTATCTATCTATCTACATTATAAACATAGATTTTTGTGCATCGTGAATTCCATCATTGCAATATATTCTATTTTTTTTTAATCGACAAAAGATATTTATTCACGCGCTCGTTTTATCAAGTGTTCTACTTAGACGTGTTGTAAACATTTTGTAAGATAAACAAATCTTGAGAATAGGGCTCAAATACAAAAGATAAACAAACAACCAGTGTTTTCCGATCATCACAAATGACAGTAGCAATTTATAGAATTTAGATAAAAAAAACATATTTAAATAAAATAAAAAGGATAATACTTTTCAAATCTCTTTAAAACAAAACCCAAGTGTCCGATTGCAAAAGTACAAAGTTATTAAATTTTAAAGAGAATTTTTAACAAAAAAAAAAAACCAACAAAAATAGTTACAACGCAGCCAACAAATATAGACACAAAAAAACAAGTTTGCCATAAAACAACCAAAAGTTCAAAGAAACCAAAATTATTTAATTTCCATGCGCTTCGCAAGTGTTTGTAAGAGTTTTTGCGGAATTATCGACAGTTAAATTTAAAAAAAAAACAATTTCTGTTACTGAGACAAGTTACCCCGATATACCAAAAAAGAAGCCGCCATTAAACGTAAAAGCAAGAATATTTTAAATAAAATAAAATTGTTCATGTCTCCCCCCCCCCCCTTTAAAAAATTTGTAGTCATATTTTTATCGCCCAAAATTTATGCGCGCAAAACCAGCAAATCGTTACATTTTTTTAGAAGGAGCTAATGTTATAACTAACACATTTTATATATATTAATAATGTTACTACGCGACACAGCAAAGCAAAAAGGATAAAACCAAAACAACAACAAAAAATTAAAATAACAAAACGTTACAAAATAAATTCTACCTCACGTAAATTTTCGTACAAAACAAAGAAGCAAAAGATAACCTAAAGTTGTTATAGCAAACAAACAAACAAAAAACGGATAACGAAATTCAGGATACAATCATACTTGTAGTGTTCAAACAAAAATTCCAATCAAATCAAAGTTTATGTGAAATGTTTCCTTCTGTCGTCTGTGAAATTATGAATTAAAAGAGTGTTGTCCATTACCCCGTGTCTTTTTGCAAAAGATTTAAAATTAGTGAAATCCAAAGGCTCTGTTATATTATGCCCGTGTGTGTGTCTGTGTGCTATTTATCGACAACATTTTTTTGAAACTTCGTGTGATAAGATCTAGTGTTATAATTCAATCTTTTTTCTCTCTCTCATCTGTATCTTGTGTAAGTGTAAATGCGCGGCCATGCTAGTCTTATACAAATCACAAAATGACATCAATGATGAGTCAAACAACGGGCGCTTCATCTAATGACGGAGGCAGTGAACATCATCATCATCATCATTCCCATCATAATCACATGAACACTTCACATCATCTAGGCTTAAATCATCATCTCCATCACGCCCAATATACAGCGGGTGGCGGAGGTTTCGTAACCGAACTAGTCGACCCATCGTCGTGGGACTACTATGAGCGACAGGATCAACGGTCCAATACAACCGATTCAATAACGTCACAATCGAACAGCTATACACGTCCATGGGAAATGGATCCGCCCAAGGATAGTAAAGGTTTTGAACCCTTCTCCAAACTTCCATCATTCCAAAGTCAATTTCATGCCTACAACGAGACAAATTTAATACCCGAACCGAGCTTAGCGCAACCGGTGCCGGTGCCTGTTTCTCCCAGCAGCGCATCGCCCGGTAACGGTCAACTTACCCAATTGACGCCAATCAATTCGCTTCAACCGAGCGGCTTGACGACACTGTCAACGCCATCATTTCACACATTGACTGCAGTCAATACGCGACCCTATCCTCTAGTGCCGGCTCCAATTCAGGCTCGTGATATACCTACGATTAATCAACAGTATTTGGACGAACGACATATTCAACTGTATCAGCCGATTTCGACGTTTTCGCCGCAAAATATTGTAACGGTAATTAAGAAAGAAGCGACCGCCATGACGACGCACTATGACGATCTCAACGGTGTCGGTAACGGCGGACATTTACAGTCAACGACGAATTTTGATAGTCCCATGATTGGTAACGGCTATCATCATAGTCAGGCTCAAAGCCAACAATCGGTTCCGACCACGACAACATCAATAAAAGCGGAAAAAGTGATGAATTCGCCGGTGGCGAGAGTGGACGTTCGGAAAAAAGAAAGACGAAAAATACGTGCAAGTTCGTTAGAATCTAGTGCTGAATCGGAAAGTAGTGCAATGGAAATTGGCGATCCGAGTAATCCTGGTCAGGTGGATGCTGTTTCCAGTACGGCGAATTTCAAGAGTCCCATGAGCTCGGTAGGAATGAGCGATGGGCATGATGTGACCGGCGAGAAACAGGTGAGTTGATCTATTTGGAAATGTTGAACTGATATCGGGTATTTGGGACGAATGGCTGTGGTCCTTTTGGTTGGAAGTGTTGTAATTTTGCTTACGTAAGGCCTGCTTATTCATCGCCTCAAAGTTCATGTTGCAAGTAGCTTTATAGGACTGTTGTTATAGTTGGCGGAGATTCTTGGTGAAATGTGTCTTCGTCATGCCTTATAACCAACTCAGGATCGAAAATGATGTATCAGTGGGGCACAGCGCGTCAACCACTTCTGTGTCATCGTAGTCTGTTCTGAGCAATGGGGCAATGGGTGTTGCGCGTAAAATATTCCATGCGGCTTCTTAGTTGAACTAGTTTCTAGTTTGGGACGATACATGTTGCTAGCATGTACCTTCCGCCCATTTATTCGGAAAAGTTTGTGGCTTATTGTTACCACCTTCACCACAGGGGGAAGACAACACAAACATAACTTAAATTTCAGTCTCTTGTCATTTCTTAATATTTATTTTGACCGGTCAGTTGTTCACTCTGCGGCCAATGTCATTCTGAACGAATGAAGTCAGATGTTTTTCACATCCGTTTTCTAGCACTCCTCAGTATTTAACTGAAGCCATTTTTCCGCTGAAATCTCTGAAGGCTAGAGAATTTGACTTTTTGACTCTCCTCCGTAACGAAGGAAGCTTGATTTTCAGTAATTATGTCCAGACCCTGGCCAAGTTTCACAAGAATCCTGTGTAATTGTATATTGTCGTTAGTGCCCAATGTTCACAAATTTCTTAGGTCATAAAAAGGATTCTATATCCTTTTTTCCTGTTACCGGTGCTACGGCTCGTTGCCTGTACCAGTATCCAAGATTTTACCCATTTTATCCGAAATGTAAAATAACTCATCGTAACGAAAAGCGACCTGAGAGTCTCCTGAACCATATACTCGAGAACTGGGACCGTAGATAGCTTTTCGTTCTTATCAGCGATATCTCCAGAATTCTTTAAACATCGATTTCAGTCGTTTCCCAAAAGAACGGGGAGCGAGACCGTACACGATTATTAGCCTCTAATCTATTTCTTCCTTAATTTCAACCTTAAATTTTGTCAAGAGGCCCTTCACTAGTTTGTAACTGCTCCAAAACCTCTCAAAAGACTCATTTTTCATTATGAAAATTCCTTCTTATCTGTTTTTATTTTCTTGGCTAGAGAAAGTTCGGTTGATATTCCGCTGAATTTGTTGAATGTTATCAGAAGAAGAAGAAACTATTCTGTCAGAAATGTCGATAATTTCGTTAAACAAAGCTTTGACTTTGAATTTGTTAGCTGTCAGTGCTGATAATTCTGTTTCTATTTACTTGCATTCTAAAAAAGCAGTTAAAGCATTTATGTTCCACGTTGGAGACGAACATTTTCAACTAGTTTTTGAGGTACAATTTTTGGCTTATGAGATTTCTGCGTTGATTATGTCAATACCCGTCAAATCCATGGCTTCAAGTTTCTGTTTCTAATCTTAATTTCCCCAATAGCCAGTCCTGAAGGATCATAGTTGAATCCCTATCACGATGCATACTGAAAATGTTCCATTCCTCTGCATATTTTTGAATCTATATTAGTGTTTTCATTACATCCCAGTCATTGGGCGCCAATTTTTCTAAGTGATTTTTTGTGATCAACTTTTAGCTAATGGAATATCTGGGTTGACTATGACATTTTCCATTAAATCTTCTTTTTTTATTCAAATTTATTTTTGCTGTCGACAAAGCCGTTTCCATTTAATCTCAATTTCCTTAAAATTTATTCTAGACGGATCAATAGAAACTCCCTAATTAAACATGCAAGAGAATGGAAAGCTTCCAGTATGCACTTATGTACTGAAATTCTTCCATTCCCATTCATGTTTTTGTGTCAAATTACCATTTTGACACTTTTTCCATACATTCAAGTCCCACATTGGGCACTAAACGATCGAGTACACTGAGGGTCCCACGTTGGGCGCTAAAATGTTCAACTGCCTTTTGGTGAACAATTTTTGGCTTATGGGATTTCTGCGTGGATTATGTCATTTTCCATCAAAGCCATTGCTTCAAAGTTGCTTTTTTTCGTGTCAATGTCCATAAAGCTGTTTTTGCTTAATCTTAATTTTCTAATAGCCGGTCCTGAAGGATCATCCCTAACACGATGCATACTGAAAACTTTCCATTTCTCCCGCACAATTTTCATATTTTCGCTATACGTCCACATCTCACCTTTGGCGCCGATTTTTGTAAGTGATTTTTGGTGATCATATTTTCCAACGAAGCCTTTTTAATTTTCCAAATTTATTTTTGCTATCAACGCCGCAAACCCGTTTCCATCTAATCTTAATTTCCTTAAAATTTAGCCCAGAAGGATTATTAGAAACTCCCTAATCAAACATGAATGGGAATTGAAAAATTTCTGACATTTTTCCATTCACACTCGCCATTTTGGCACCTTTTCCATAAGGTCGTGTCCCACATTGGGCACTAACCGAGCGATTATACTAAGGGTAGCAACTGTGTAGTCCGCGGATTTCATGCAAAGTGTGTGCGAAAGGCGTGTCGCTCGGTCAACTGCGGAATGTTCCGCAGCTTTTACATCTATACGAAGTAATCCTGTCTAGATACTTTGTAGTGTAGGAGGCTTTTGGAGCCCGCAGGACATGCTTTTTTGATTAAAAAATCGAAACATTCAACCGGTTATTTATTGCTTTTTTCTTAAAGTTATTCTATTCTTTTGGTTGGAAGTTCATTTCGACACTTTCACCATATATTCCAATCCCACGTTGGGCGCCTATTTTTCTAAATGAGCGACTATCTAATGACTAAAAGAATTTCTGGGCTGATTATGTTATTCTGAGACTTCTAAAGCTATATTTCAACTATCCGACGTGATTATGCCTAGACGCATAGTAGGGCCGGGAGGTTTTTCGTACCCAATGGACACTCGTCATCTTAAAAAAAAATTAAAGCCAACGTCCAGTTATTTAATTCCCCTTTTCTTGACATTTTTCTATTCTTGTTTTAATTTTTTACAGACAAAAAAGAAACGAAAACGTTGCGGCGAGTGCATAGGTTGCCAAAAGAAAGACAATTGTGGCGATTGTGCACCGTGTCGTAATGATAAAAGTCATCAAATTTGCAAGCAGCGACGATGCGAGAAATTGACGGATAAAAAGGTGAGTCATCATTATCATTTTCTACATTTCGTCTTCCAATCGGAATGGGCAACGAAACGGAATATTTAAACAAATTTTGAGCAAACGTCCTCCAATGACGGCAATTTCCCATGCGGATCTCCTTTCCAAATTAATTCGTCCCGATAAAGAGCGTACAATCTAAAAACCGGAAAGTAAACATTAGATCATAGATCTTTCCTGCGTTTATCATTCACCATCCTGAGAATTTAATAAATTTACCGATCGCACACCATATGGCATGGAATCGGGCAGGTAGGCCTCGGCGCTCACGCTAGGGAGGGTTGACGTCCTTCGCATCTAACAATGGCTCAAAACGAGCCATGGTTTGGGTGGATGAAAAAATAACATTCATTATAGTTACAAAGCAACAGATTTCAGACTCAGTCGGCCACAGACCTTCACACAGCACGAAAACAAAAAAAAAATAATATCCGAAGAACCACTTCGATCCTCCTGATCAATATTTGAGGGAATTCAGGACGATCCTCTTATCCTGTGGAGTTCATTAAACTATCGGCCGCCGGACGCACACACACATTACGGAGACGTTGATTTATCCAAAGGACGACGACTTATTCATCCAGGTAAAAATCGTAATACGAACCTTTGGACGTGCCGAATGCAATTTGAGCTCAACTAACGACCCTGCCCTGGACAAAAAAAAATTGGAACAACGGAGAACCAGGAATTCACCTCATCGTCATCGTCGCTATCAGTCGGAATGGCTCTGTACAATCCAATAACAACAACAAAAGCAGATGGTTATAGTACTCTCTTATATATCATGGACATTAAAATGGGAAGGATCTTTTTTTGTTGCTCGAAATGAGCCTTTTTCACGGCACGGCGAGTCGACTGGCCCGAAAAGGCTGTGCATGTCGGAGAAGGACGGACATAGGCTCTGTGAAAGGAACGTTTGGTATTTCGACATGTGTGCATTTTTCTTTGCTGCTAGGATGCAGGCAATGTGAGTCGTGTTAACGATCGATCGTTGTCGACGCATTAACGTCATCAAAAACGACGACCAAACATCTGCTCCCTCCCGGTTTTCAATGCCACGACGATGTGTGTAAGATGAGTCGAGGGTTGTCGATTGGAGTGTTCGATGTTTTGTTTTTGTGTTCTCGGAACAAGGATGAGCACTGAATTGGGACTACTGAATAATAAAATAAAAAGTGACGAAGAAAGTGGCCAACTTTCACATTGGATATGTTCGAACTAGTTCTCGGGTTGAGAAGACGAGAACATCCTGTTGATTAGGATGGACAGACGTATGGTTTGAATGCAACACATTTAAATAAAAAATGTCTGTTGGGAGACAAGTTGTTGCATTCGTAGATTCGTTTGAAAAATCGGAGGAGAGTAAGTGGGCTTGGTCAAGAACAAGAAAGTGTCTGATAACATGACGTATTTTAAGCTCGAGCTTCTTTGAAGCAGCAAGTCGTTAAGTCCAAGAAAGATATTTTCTATTTATCTCTCTGAGCTGTGTGTATCTCCTAGTTCGCCAAGAAGGTGTCTTGTTAATTGCCTTGACTCTTCCATGGGCATGCTTGGACGTCGACATCGCTTGCATAGGTATGCCTTGTTGACGTTTCAATAGCGTATAGATACTACTACACTAAGCGACAGTGTAGCGGCTAGCATGCAACTCCTATCCAAGCCGTATTTTACTGGTGAGCTTGGAGTGCTGTGGGTGTTCTAATAACAACCACAACCAGTTGTTATCAACGCGCCGGGGATCGAACTCATGCAGCGTCGTGGAGTGGGGACCGAGTCTTCACGGCTACCGAGCGCATCACCAAAATGATGCGCAAAAATAATCTACTGCGCCGTTAGCTTATTTTTTTCGAGCTTATGTTATTATCGAGTATTTTAAGCTCGAGCTTTTTTTATTTCTATTTATCTCTATAAATTAAGCCTCTCCCCTGGTTGACAAAAATGATGATTTTCAGCTTTAAAACTGCATCCTTCTCTAAAATTCAACGTTTTGCTTACTCTTTCTGAACGTCATCGTACTTCAAATTGCGCAAAGAAAATTTAAAAGAAAAATGGGCAACCCTGCGACCGTGAACTCCGTCATTTTTAAATTTTTTTTTTCACTCCAGGCGAATGTTTATTATTAACATTTGCCTTAGTCCTTTTTGTTTTCGCTGCGCGCCAGGGCTCATTCCAGGTTCCAGTCACGCTTCCTTTCCTTCCTGGACAAAAACTTGAACTTTTTTCTCCTCCAACAATTTTTCTTCTTTTTATTCTTGTTGTAGTTTGGTTCGTCGTTTTATGAATGCAACATACATGGGCCACATTTTTCCATTCAGCAAAAACATAGTTTTTTGTATGTTGTACACAAATTTTTGTGGATCTCTTTTTATAATCAGCGTATCTGATCGATGGGCACGATAAGAATGACAACACATTTGAGCCAAGTGCTCGGCAAAGGGAAACGCCTTTTATTTTAATTTTATTTTTGGTGACAAAAGTGTATCCAACGTTGTTGCAATCATGCACACAATTTGCATATATACAAAGTTGTTTGCATTTTTTTTCGCGCAAATGACATGCCGAAAGGTGGTGAATTGGGTCCGCTGCTGTTTGAGGTTGGTAGGAGACAACAAAAACTGTTCATGAACCTGGGCTTAATTGTTGCTTGCACGAAACAGATCTTATTGATAAAAATGTCCCCAGACCAATAGGCTCAAGTTGCGTGTAATTAGAGGACGAGGTGATGCATACTTTCGACAACTGTTTTCTTGTAGAACGCAGTGTCAAAATATATTGATTTGATTACTTCCGAGTTGTTGAATACAATTTTGGGAGATTCAGAATTATGTTGTAGAACATCAGAAGACAGGGAAGTTGCGATAATTATCGATTGTCAAGAGAGATCTCATCAATGTCGCATTAATATGGTGAGGGGGTCCGGTTTCATTTTATAGACAGTGAGCGTTGAGCTCGAGGGTCCGTTGAACCTCATTCGCTGGTAAAAGGTAAAGATTCAATTAGGAATTGTTATCTAAAATCTGTTTGTGTTCCTTTCCTAAATGTCTTTACTTTTAATATTTTGTTGAGGACGCATTGGATCTTCGTGTGAGGACGCAGGTCAAGGCATGGTCGTTCAACCTCCTCAGTAGTTACCATAGGTGACATGCGCTAGATAGCTAGCTCTGCTGCCGGTAGTGTGGGTACTATGTTGTCACCAGCTGCCTCGCTCTTTGTTACAAAAATAAATGGCGCATCGCCTTTGGTCACTGCTGAGGAGGTTTCGGCACTTAGGTCTGTATTGCCACTAACGTGTTCCAGACGGTCTGAACGACCATGCCTCGACCTCCATCCTCATTAAGGCTCACAATTAGTTATAAATAGCGCCCAACTTTTGACCCCAGTTGTAACGTATGTGAACTTCGTGTGTGGACGGAGGTCGAGGCTTCGCTGCTCAAACCGTCCGCACCGCCTAAGTGTCAATACCTCCTCAGTTGTGGCAGAGTTCGGCACGCACTAGATAGCTAGAGGTGCAGGGACGGTTAGCGGTTTCGGCGGCCATCATCTCTTAAATATATTTTGTCGACGTCCCGGTTTTGTCTAGGCACTCGGACTGGCGAGCGAAATCTTGGTTTTGTAACGTTATGCGAGGCAGGAGTGGCAACAACACAACCCCGCTCCACTACCAATAGCCGAGCTAGCTATCTAGCGCATGCCGGAGTAGGTATTGACACTTAGGTGTTCCGGACGGTCTGAATGACCACAATGTGATGCTCACAATTAGTAAGAATTGGAGGATCCTAGAAAAATTCAGCTGGAACCTTTGTTCTTATTTAACGACCTTTTCGATCAGAAGAGATCACTTGAGTGATTTTAATTTTTCAGGAATGCACGGTCCACTGAAGGATCCTTGAAGAAGTCAGGCTCTGAAGTTCGGCTCAAGCCCTAACTATCGTTGGCGGTTTTCAAATCAACACGCTGATTTCAGTTTTTAAAAAATCGGCGGTTTTCAAATCAACACGCCGATTTCAGTTTTTGAAAAATCCACAGTCGGACGACTACTACGATGACAGCACCAAAGTCCACTAATTTCCTTCAATTTATCTCACCATGTGCCACTACACCATCAAAAGAGCGCACTAGATTAATTTGTACGTAATCACAAATCTCAGATGCTGCATTCTTCTACAACGTCAGAGCTGCGCAAGCCGCTTAAACTGCAACCGGCGAGGCGAGTTCATCAATGAATCTAAAACAGGAAAGAGCCTCACAAACCGTACTTTTGATTTGGGCCCATGTGCTGCATCAATGTACGAGTATACAACAGATTGTGGTGTTAGTGGTGTCTAACTAAATTGACTGAATTCTAATCCTAAGATGAAAATCGGAAATGAAAAGTTTGCTCTCGGGACAATGTGTGGAAGTCAATAGAGATGACCAGAAAAAAAACAGAGAGTTGTGCTAGAAAAAAAAATTGTTCCCATGCGAGTCAACTATGGATCGCGGAATGATGATGTTACTGACATCATCAACATCATTTCTTGACCTTCTCGCAGACACTATGCAGACTTTTGTCCAGGCCTACTACTGGTGATGCTGCTGCTGCTAGTGCACGTTGTGGCGATTTAATAAATGTACAAAAGTGTACTAAACGACAAGCATGCTGATTGCAATAAAATGTGTTTATAATAACGAATGGACGCAATATGGTTCAAGAATGGTTTGAATTCTATATTTGGTCTTGGTTAGGGGAGAGGATGGACGGAAGAGGATCCTAGGTCAATAGATACGAAGTCTAGTGAACTGATTAGTTGGAATTTAAAAGTCGTGGTGTTAGGCTCTATAAATTATCGACTCAGGCACTTTCGCCCCATAACGAAAATGAGCAATCACTTCATTCATCTGGAATTTTCGCCCCAAAAATATGTGCGAACAACTGCCCTAAATTTTAGGAACTATCGTCCCAAAAGCCATTTATTGGAAAGACAAAAAAATTGGTTGAAATTTTGGTACTCCCTAAAGCCTCCTAAACATTAGGAACTATCGCCTCAAACCCCTTCTTTTAGAAAGGCGGAAAATCGCATTTCCGCTTTAGGCAACACGAGCAGCAAATCTTTGGGTGGATTTCCTTAGACTAGGCGGCGCATGGTTAGTCTAACCTCCAGTGGGTTTTTGCCCTTTACGAGACCTCCTGACCTCGCCCAAGCTCAAAGTTGTTACAGCACCATTACCTGCAAGAACTCGGAGTTCCGGAAATTCGGAGAGAATAGGTGTTGAACGTTCACCGTTAGTTGCGATTTCGTTTCGGATAACTCAGGATCATCAAAAGCCTGAAAAAACCCTAGCTGCTTTCCCCGAATTGAAATCCTTATCGACATTTCCAAGTCGTCTGGACATACTCGTATAAGATGTTTCATCCATTTCAAAAATCCTGTGCCTGATTGAAATGGTCAATCAATTTCCTTACAATCGATTCTTCCGGAGGAGAACTCTGATCGGGTCCCCTGTTATTCCGAACAAGAGGACTCACAAAAATCCGATTTTAGGCATAACAGAAACAGGAGCTTCAAAATCCAGTTTTTCGTCACCAACACGTTCTAATTTCGCTCAACTATCTCCTATTCTTCCGATCAGTTTTGTTTTTTATCTTCACATTCATTATCTCTACACACAACGTGCAGCTCGTCTCTGTTTGACTAAATTGGAAAAATTTATAACGCCCGTAACAAGTCCATCTTTCTGTACACAGATCAAACCTAGTTATATGCTTCTGCATGAATTGTATATATGTACGCGAGATACTTTTAATGTTGACAATTGCTTTGCAGCAATTTTTAAATCGAGACAATTAGTCGAGATTACCGAGTGAATGTGGCAATTTGGTCAGAAAGTAGTAATGGTGGATAAATGATTGTCAAGGTATAGTGTTTGAGATAAACAATAGCCTTTCAACGCTGATCTGGGAAAATTGGCGGCGAGGAGGAATATTGACAGAATTCAGGAATAGATGACAGGCTTTCGAACTCTGTTGTCGAAATTCCTAAACGCTCAATTTGTCATTTGGCGCCAAATTCCCAGTCGCGAAATCGCCAAATGGAGTAACAATATCCCCCAAAATTAAAATCCTCAAAAGAAAAATTTAAAAAAACTGAAAAGTTTGCGATTTAAATTTTTAAGAACTGTAAATAGGAAAAGATTTTGACTTGCATGGCACGAGAGTTTCATGCTGTCCAGAGCGAGAATCCGCCGAGGAAGATTTTTACCTTAGGCAAATGTGGGCCAGATTTGGCTGGGTTTCGATTTTCGATTCAGCAGAATCTAAGAAGCCAGTTCAGTTTAGTCACAAAAATCATAAATCAAGGGCTACTGACTTTTTTCTTTCCTAAGCATTTTCACTGCTTCACCGCGTTCTAAAACCACATCTCGAATAAGGATTTGGGGATTTTTTGGTTTCGGAGATTTTTAGTTTTGGGGATTTTAGTTTTGCGCATCTGAGTTTTGGGTATTTTAATTTTGGAGATTTTTTCCCATGTAAATAGAAAATCCCCAAAACTGAAATCTCGAAACTGAATTCCCGGAACCATAACGCCCGAAACTAAAATCGTCTGCAATCCAGTCAAAATAAGTTCTGAGATAGTTTTGGAGATTTTAGTTTTGGCGATTGAGTTTATGAATCTTAGTTATGTCGGATTTTGGTTGTGGGTATGTTTGTGCATGGGGATGGCGGTTATTGCGTCCGATTGCCCAGAACAGAGTACAATGGCGAGCAGGAATAGTTGACCCGCTATGCCCAACTAGAGGTTAAGGCGAAGTAGTAGTAGTGGTAATAGGTTCGGTTAGAGGGTTGTGGTATTAACACAGCACACTTGGATCGAGAAATGTAGGTCGATTGTGATACCCTGAGAAAGTAAGGCAAGAAGCCTTCTTAAGATGTTGAGAACCATCCGGATTTAGTCCCGACAGTTGACCAACCTCCACTTCTGCTATTTCCCCCCAGATGATCGAAGAAGTAGTCACCGATAGTTGACCTTCTTATGATTGCTAGTGCCCGCCGTTAGCAATGTAACATAGTTCCTTCCACATCCGTATTTTGGCAGCTTCTGCAATAGTCGTTGTATGGAAGTCAAAACCTCCTCGCGTGCTCACCGATGACACAATTGCCCCGTGACCATACCCACCACCACACGAATCAATTATTTCGGCAAGGACAGCAGCTTCGTGGTTCGACTAATATTCAACTGGCCAAAAAGCCTAGCTTAGACACGTATCGACAACGGTCCATATTAAATTGGCTTTGTTGGTGTTGATGGCAGCCGACTACTCCAGATTTGATGGAAGATAGAGGTATCGCATCGTCTGGTCGGATGTGAGCGACAACGCGTCATCCTCAGAAGTTGAGGGTCCAGGATGGGTATTACCCAATTCCGTTGCAGCGTCTTCCTCCTCCATGAGAATTAAGGGGGAGACACTCTTCCATCGCGACTGTAATCGTTTTCGTCGAGAATTCAAAACGAACCCCCCCATTGGTTTCTGCAAGAGGTCCCTAGGAATCCATGTTGATAACGAAGACCGCATATCGGGATTTATCCACCGGCGTCTTTAATTTTACTGATCCTTCAGTCCTGTGTCGGGAAGTTGGGATTAGAAGACCTTATGGGGAACACGATCTCTTCTGGATCATCAGGTTTCACAGGTTGATTGATTTAGACCTTTACCAAAAATCGAGTAGCTAATTTCAATCTGGCTTCTGGTATCACATAATCCTGCAATTACCCGATGCAACCGTCTCGGTTTGGAAAATTATTTTTCGACACACCCTGAATTTTTCTATTTCAATTTCTACCCCCAATTAGGGCATGGTTTGCATAAAAAATCGATATTATCTCCCCGTTCATTCCTCCTCCTCTTATCACCTGATTAGTTCTGGGCTTGTCCCTAAAAAAAAAACATCGATAAAAATACAACAAGGCATAAATTCAAACTTTGCGCTCTGCGAGTTGCACAACTACACCTTCTGTCGAAACAACAACAAAAAATCAAATCGCTAACAAAAAATGGTTATAAATACTAAATTAAAAATTTAATATAGGTACTGAAAAGAAATGTCAAAAAAGGCCAAATTTATTACTCTCCCGAGTACACCGGATTCATATTCTTCGGTGCATTGAGTTGAGGTAGGAAAAAAGGAAATACGCATCGCATCCCGAGGACTATTGTGAAGTGCGTATGTATTCATTCGGTTTATATGTATCCTCTGTCGCTTTGCTACAAACATACACATTCTTGTTGGAAAAATTGAGCCTCGTGTTGCCTTGCTGCACATAAAAGCACATCGCCATCATATTGTCAGGCAAGGATCCTCTTCTCTCTTATCGAAAACTGACCCGACAGATGTGCACCGCTTTTCAATGGAAAACCGAAATACTTTTAGCTTTTTTGGCCCAGTGTCCTCCGTCCCTTTCTGGCTCTGTGCAAGCATGCATATAGACGTTTCCTTTTTCGAGGATAACAGCAACAACAATAATGAGAGGAGCACAGGAACAGCAACAACAACGAGGAGGCTCAATTGTCTCGATGAGCCTGTTTAGCATGGTGTACGAGTACATACATATGAATAGACTTACTACTACCACCAGCACAATGCTTGTCTCGTCAGGATACTGTACCATCAGGCAGGATATTTGGGATAAATGCAATTCTCGAAATTGAATGCATCAAGTCACCATAACGAATTTTTCCCAATGTATTTAAAATGAAAATACAACAGCAACAGAATGAAAAAAAAACGTACATGTGGGCCGACGACGTAAAATATTTTATATGCAGAGAAGACTATACGAAAAATTGTACAGATGAAACATATACGTACGGAACGCCGAGGAGTGCGAGAGCAAAGAGGATGTACGCAAGGATTTGATTTGAATGCACACGCCATTATGTTTTTTAGGATAATGCCGTGGATCAATTTAGGAGTTCATGTAAATTTCAAGTCGTTTTGAATGCATTTCTCGTTAATGGTTTTTTTTTTGGTTCGGTTTTGGAAATGGATATTGTGTATACATTTGGGTCCTTGGAAAAAGGTGAAAAATTTCACATGACTAGATTCCGATTTTTTTTCGTGAACATGAATTCGTCTGGAAATGATATCCCTTCCCTGCGGTGTTGTAGATGAAGTGTGAGAATCCTGCGCCGCATCCTTCGCATCAATGGCATTTTTGAAATTGACAGACGCAAATAGAGGGTTTGACTGGTTCGACAACCGCAAAAACCACAACCTTGGGGAACCTATCGGGAATCAGAATCCTGAATAACTATTAACTTCCTTCGCCGTCAATTCGCCGATGAAATGCGACCTTCGCTCCAAGTTAGATAACTACCTATATCGCGGTACAGAGTTAGGTTGAGTCAGATTGAAGGGACTGCTCTGATATATAGAACATACTTAGACCACCATAGGGTTCGTTGTGATACCACCAAAGACTAATCAGCCACAGACCAAAACTAACTCCGCAAACTAGCCGGAGCTGACAATGAAACGATGCAACTGACCTACACTCATCTCCTTCAGGTCATCCAAATCGGTGAAGTAATATGGCCCAAGGTTGGCCATCCTACTACCAGTCAAGGCAGGACAGGCACAAAGCAAATGAAAAGTGCTCTCCTCCTCATCCTCGTCACCGCAGCTTCTGCAATAATCATTGTGCGGGACTCGAAAGTCTCCAAGAGCAGCAACCCTAAGGAGCGTTAAGGATTCAGTGTAGGCCACATTTACCTGGTTGGTTTGTCCGTAGCAGCAGCGTTTGTGGCCAATTTACAAACTGCCAGAGGCATCCTTATACCACGGAAATTTTCGCTGACCATAATGGTTATGTCCTCACAAGCCAGCTACTCCGCTCTGCTGCAGGAATCCAACACAGAGTAATATTGAAAAATTACCCATTGCCAGGATTGAATTATGACAGTCCTCTCTCTCTCTCTCTCTCAATTGCCCTAACCCCTTGTGAGGCATAGCGCGTCAACTGTTCCATGTGGCCCAGTTGACGTTTCTTGGCATAAACTGGTTTCGGAGAATGCAGTTGCCAGCATGCACCTCCTGCACATCCATGGCCACGAACGAAGTCGTGGACGGGATTCGAACCCGAAACGCCGGTAGTCAAACATGAGACTGACGCCTCAACACACTGCGCTACCGGTCGCCCCAAATGACAGTCCACTTCTGACTTATTGGCCACAGTAGCGTCAAGCTACAACCTCCCTGACAGTCACGACATTTCGCCCCAACAACAATAGGGCTTCATAAATCGCCGTGACCTCCGCCTAAAAAAACACTGAAGTAATCTGGGAGAGGGGAAGACACTATCTCCGAGTAAACACCAACTACAACACCTTCTTCGTCTTAGAACCGTAAGGAAAGATGCTTTTTGATTTTAAAATTCTTTTCAAACATGTATTATGAAGAGGTGTAATCCGTGACTTCAGAAACATCAAAGCTGTCCTGTTGTGGTAATTTTCCACTGACCAGCGGCCACCCCCGCCCGGTAAAATGTCCAGGGGAATCATTTTTAACATAGTTTCAAGGGCAGCGGCGGAAGTAGTTCTAAGAGCTCCCGTGATGGCAACACATGCGCGATGCTTAGTGCCGCCCACCAGACGACGACCCCATCCAGGAGTATGGGACGCAAGACCGATTTATAGAGCCAAACTGTGGAGATACTCACCTCTACTGTTGGTATCGGTACTTCCCATGCCGTGTGATGTGCGTTAGCATCGCGGTCGTTGATTCTGCAGTGGTAGACCAGTCGTTGTAGCTCTTCAGACGGGACCGAAGAATTCGCGGGGAAGTATGCGGAGACGAGAACTATTTGATGTAGACAACCTTTAACGATGGCGGTGATGGCTATCGCCACAATATAGCCGGTGATGAACTCTGAAAGGCAAATGTACTTAATACTATCCGCGAGGATCGATCGGCTGGCACCCCCACCATATACAAGAGTACCGTTACTTACATTTAATCCTGTGAGATTTTGTTGCCACTGTTGCTGAACTAGGACCTTCCCTAGGTTTTCCGTGGCGAATCTAGCCGTAAGAGTATAGGATGCAGCCTTGGTGTGGCGTAGTTTGAACTGAACCACGCTAATGCTGAGGCTATTAGCCTGAGCCATCGTCCTCGGAGGTAAACCACGGAAATATCTCCATGGAGCAGGGGTGTGGTAGGACCAGCTGCATCGATTCAGCAGCAAAGGAGTATATCGGCTTGATATAAGATAAAAAGATCGGTTTAATAGAGGCATGACTGGCGTAGCACTGACAATTCACCTCACTACACTCCGTTAAATGTCCTAGTAAATGAATTGCTCTACCACAAGTCGTACCTCGGAACATGCTGACGTTGTTTTCAGTGGGACTACATCAATTTTACCAGCAGTTCACCGGTCTAATTGGCGAACCATTAAGCCCGAAAAGTTTTTTTTTCTTAGAAAATTGCTGACTCTTCTTTGCATGCTCTTTCTCCACCCCAATACAAGCTGGCTTCAATTAACACCGCCCAGCTACCATCTTGAAATCGTAACATCTTCTAAAAAATAAGCGAATCCAAAAAGGAGACGTAGAAACTCCCAACCAGAAAAAGACCACAACAAGATGGTGTCTACTTCGTAATAGCGTCTCGTCTAATGGCGGGTCAATTAAGTGCCTACACGGAATATGCTACGCTAAAAGTCAAAGGAGTCGAAAGAAAATCAACGAAAATTTTTAGCATAGAAACAACCGCACTGAACTCACCCCAGAATGGGCAAGGATACTACAACTTACGCCAACACCGGCGGTTGATTCGTTTTAGTGAAACATTTCCATTGTCGTTTCGGGTCCTCTTTCAGGCTCTATATTCTGAAAATTGACTTTTCGTTGTATTTCACCTCCCCTAAAAATAACATAAAATATGGTTCAAAAAATGGAAATTAACAAGACATTTAATAAAATGTTTTTTTTAAGTTTCTTGTTAGATATCAATTTGCATAGAGGGGTTGAAAAATGCTGCCCAGACTTGGAGGGGGGTGAACACTCGTCTGAGTGCGATAAGAATTCCTAAGCTCACCGTTCGCTGCTGAAAGGCAATCGAAGTGTATTCGTGAAGCGGAAAAAAAACCCTTTTTGTTGGGTTTTATGGCGTTTTTTCTCAATTAAAATCATTGGCACCAATTTGCAATTAAGATTAGGGTGAAAATCGGTGGAGAAAAAAAAACAGGACTCGATTCGGGTAGATTTTAGAAGGGCAACGGACGAAAGATGAAATCAATTTGGAGCAGCTTGTTAATTGTAATTTTAGGGTGGAGTTTGTTGGTTGGTTCTGTTTATCCTTTGTAAGTCGCAGAGAAACAAACCATTTGGGAATTCTAAGTTTTTTTTCGGGGTAATATTTCGAGGAAAATGTCGAATCAGTATGAGTCAGAGATATGAGCTAGCGACGCAGAAGAAGAAGAAGATTTGGCTTCCGATAGTCTTCGTCCCAATTCATCTCGCTCTAGGAATCACGTCTTATAGTTTCGAAAGCCAACCACTTCGCCCAGCTCCGCGAACTATCCCCCAATTAATTTTCCTCTCAAAAAATTATGCCAGTAGCTCCTGTTTTTGGTGGAATTTTCAATTTTATCTTAAAATATAAAGATAATTTTAGCGCTCAAAAAGATGACAACTCCCGAATATTTTACATGGATCAAACCCCCAAAATAATTTTTGAAAAATCCTTCTAAAACTGTATTTCTTGATTTTGATTGATTTAGGGGGGGGGGGGGGGGTGTGTTGTGATAGCGATGCTTCCAGTACTGCAGTTCTTCTTGCATCGAGGGGGTTTCGCAGCTCTTGGCCGTTGAAAAACGGGTCATTCCGGTACGAAGATCCGGCTGCCGCAGGAACCGGAGGTAGTCGTTCGTTGAGCATGTTTTGGTCTTTCAGAAATTAAGCACCTCTGCCTACTTTTCTAACTGATTTCTTAGGTTTTCCGTGTTCATTCATTGGTTCCATGTATAGACCGTTTGATCTCGATGCTGATGGGACGATTTTACCCACAATCCTTCTCTCGCGACAAGTTGGGAGATGTTGTGGCTTATTATTACGCCCCACACCACAGGAAGAAGACAACACAAACATCCATTGGCACAAACGCCGTGAACGGGACTTGAACCCGTAATGACCGCAGCCAAACACGAGACTGGCGCCTCTACGAACTGAGCCACTAGTCGCCCCGTTTGCATTTACCTTAACCGACCTAGATTGAACGCAGCGGCAGCCACAGTGGAGAAAGCAAATCTGTCTGTTGTTGTTTATTGTTGCCGCTGCTGCTTTCTGTGTTCAATCTGGTGCGGGTATTATGCTTGACGCTTCGCCTTCCTCTATATGCATCTGCTTTTTAGTAAAGAGGTCAGCGAGTAAAAGGTTCGACGGTCGGAGTTAGATTGGTCTCAAGTTTTGACAGAAAGGCAGCGATTCAGCAATGTCAACGATTCAGCATAGTCAGCGCCCCACGTTGGGCGCCTTGAAGCATTTATAACATATTCTGGGTCGAAGCCATCCCCGATGATTTCCTTCTTTCTAAATGTCTGGCCAAGTGGAGTGACGTTATCTCAGCCAAGCCAAGACCTCACGTTGGGCGCCATAAATTTAATTTTCTGGTTCGAAGCTTTCTGCAATATTTCCTCACTTTTTTACCAAACGTCATTTTTAAAACAAAGTTTTTGGCGATTTGATTGTGTTTTTGATGATCAATTCAATAGTTTATTTGGAGGTTCTGGTTGGTCCGGCGATATGATAGGGAGATATGGAATCCTGTGTCGCATGACCTGAAATGATGCCCATATCCATGGAATAACTTTGCCAGTTACTGGATTCTAGATTTATGATAAAAAAAAAATTATACCTGGTGCCAAGCAGGCATCATCCATCATCTGACGTACAGATACGAATTAACAGATACTATCGGGCTCAAGGTTTTTTTTTTGTTTAGTGGTTAGATTCGTTGGGTTTATTGGTCTCGACAATCAATCACTAATCTGTACATGCACATCTGGTGGCATCTCTGGATGCCAGTGGGGACGGAGTCTAAGGTAGCATAATGACCGAGAAGGTCGGACCGTGCCATTTGGGGAGGAAAATGTCCCTCAACGAGCTAATCAGCGATCTGTGCTTGCTGTAGCTCAGTTCGGGAGAAGTTGGCGGGGTTTTCGCCACTCGTTTTTCCCGTCCTTTACGTATTAATAAAAATTCATAGGCCTGGAGAAGATCACACAAACAGGGGAGGCAAAAATGGGGAATACAAAAAATTGAGCGATTAGGATAGAATGGTTGGCGGACGGCTCAGATGCCCTCGCGTTCGCTTCGGAGTTCGGGTCTAATGGGACTCTCGGCCTCTGGTTTCGTACCACCGACAGATCAATACTCATCAGGTGCTGCTTTCGATCTGTCAGTGGAAGCAGCACGACTACACCAGAATGTGGTTCATTACAGGGTGTAGCACAATAGCCCTTCGGGTCGCAGGGCTTGGTGGACCTTCTGGCCAATTGTCCTCTGTCTAATCTAATCAAATGTAACCACTGTGAAATTTCCTCATCTGACCAACGACGTTTCCATCTCTAATTATTGCACAGAAAAACGTACATACACACCTTATAAAATCCTCCCTATGTACACATTATATCTCTGCGTAAAGAACAAACCCCCATGAAATGGTCGTCCTTAGAAAAATGATTAGAAATGCGTATGCATTCGCCATTACGTAGCCTGGAGCTGCGCGTAACGCGCTACTATTGCTGCCGTGGTGGTTGCTGATGTTTTCTTTTTTTCTGCAGAGAATGGAAGAAAGAACGGCAAGAATCCTGAATCATCCATCCGACATTATGATTTCATCGCCATCTTTTTTCTAAAAAAAAAAAGTCAATGGAATCTAAGTATATAAGCACTTTTATGTACGTACCTAGATAATATCCATATATGGGTGGCCCATAGTAACAGGACAGGACGGCTCTATTATATTTGTCTTCCAAGGATACATCATCGTCATTCTTGGTCGTTTGTGATGCTGCTTGAGATTCAGAAATATGATTTGAGCTTTCTTACATAGTCATAGTCCATGCAATATGCAGCAGAAGGATGTAGTGGCCCTCGTCACAACTAGTACCCTCTGGTTCTGAAACAATCCGTTTCTAGGATTCTTAATTTTTTCCTGCAAGATTTTCTATGAAACTTGGTTTGTTTTCAGCTTGTATATGAAGAGGGTTGAAATCCATGAGTTCTTACGATTATGGCTTTCCATTTTTTCGAGTCCTGACGCCACCGCCTGGATCCCGCCTCGTCCTGAACCTGCTTTCCATGCAGAGAAACTTAAAGTTTTGTGTGGTTGTTTCTGCAATTGAAAGTTGAATACAAAAGCAGAAAAACTTTCAATAGAAAAAAAGGTCGAATGGATATAGAAAGGACATTAAAGAGTCCTTTAGTGCAAAAATCTTACTTTGACTCACAAGTGAAGTCGCGAGAAGCAAATTGAAAGCAAACGTTGTTCCTTGTTAAGAGAGAGCATAAAAGCAGGCCAAAAGGTAGGTCCTCGGTAATGAGTGCACAATTCGAGCAACTTGGGGTAACCTCTGTTTCTGCTCGGAAGAAAGTCGTCCATTTAGCGAAAGGAAATGAGTTAACGGCAGCATGCAAACATAATTTGCACTCGGCGTAGAAAAATCTTAACCTCGTTCTAGAACTTAGGGTCGTAAGATGTTCTGCATAGCATTGTGCACGAGGACTGGGACGCGGTCTGTTCTATTGTCATAGGACCATGCTCTACGGGGTCTAAGGAAGAAGGGTTGGTGCAATATGTTGTACTTCCGATTACATCGTCGCCAAGCATCCCCTATATTACATTGTGAAAATATGGCCGTGATATTTCCTATTGCCTTTGGCGATTAAATGGGGTTTCGGTTTGCAACCCTTGAAACATATTCTCCATAAAGGTAGGTCAACGTACGCAATAGATTAAAAGGAGCGCGTATTCTTGAGGGCGATTCTGTTCCTGGGGGTTTTCACCGCAGTCTTTTTTCCTCCCTTCTCAAATCAGTGCGTGCCATGTGTAAATGCTGCAACCCCCAAAGGACATGTGTCAAAAGACGCGAGGAAGGAAGACGAGTATTATACTAGTGGCCAAGTCCTACTGTTGTGTTCACTACTGTCAGCGGGCGTACAGGAATGTCGGGAAGATTAGTGCCTCGACTTCAGAAGAAATATGGTCTTTTTTACGTAACCTACCACAAGCATATGCACCCCGTTTTAATTCTGCATTCGAACTTTTGCGGTGTACATTCTGTTTGCAATCTACGAGTAATTATTGTGAATTTGTTTGCAGGATATATTGCGTTTATGTATGTATGCAGATGTGCGGTTTCTTAAGAAGCAATTAAGAAAGTTTTCTGCGAAATGCGAGATCAGATCAAGGGGGATAACAAGAGTCGAAAGGATGTCGGGAATGATGCAGTGATGCGCCAGGATGGAAGTTAATTATGATCCTTGATAGGACTTTATATAAGGGATTTTGTTAGTATTTTTTTTGAATGTCCTTTGACGGGAGGGTTCGTGGTTTTGGAAAGATTCTTCTGAGGCCTTGACTACTTCTTGTGGTTTTGATGTGGAAGATATGAGTAACTTGTAAAATAAACGGACGTATCCCTAATACGTCCGTCTAAGGTTCTATAGATCCCGATTAACTCAGTACATACTATTTGTCCAAGACTGAGTGTGATATAACATATAAGAGGTTTCAGACGATACATGTTGGTGACATACACATCGTGCCCATTTAGTCGTCTTCTAAGAGTCGCCCTACACCACAGCTGGTGTAGACAAAATACCGAATGGAATTGACACCGAAAGGTGTTAGTAAAAATAACACTTTTCGGATAACAGAAAATAATCCATTTCGGTTGAAATATTCCTTTTTTTCTTAGATATTTAAGAAAAATATCATGTATTGAAGTTTCGATCAGATTTTTTAAAATCGTACCACGATTAAAGGATGTGGAGAATTACTTCGGTGCATTGATGCGCCTCATCATTCCGAATTTTCGGGATTTGGTTAGTTTTTCCTAAGACGGAATACTTGAGAATTGGAAGGAGGTCGAGTGTTTCTTACCCTCAAATTTTCTTCACCTACTAGCGGCGCATCCGCGACCCACCCCAGGATACGGGGATAGAGGATGGCATCAAGGCCGAATTAAAGTAATTTTGTTCGCGAATTAACGGCCTATTTAAAATAGTGATCCAGGGTGTGGGGGAACCGTCGCCAGGTGCTAGGCTGGAGGTCATCTCCAGGGAGGAGACTCCTATTCGGCCTAGAGCTAGAACCTGGTCATCCGAACGCCCTGCGGATGCGAATGACATTATTATGCTTCGTTTACATGTGAACGCTGAGCCAAGCATCGAATATTGAAAAATTGCATTGAAAAGCACCAAAATCAAGAAGATATCTTTTCTGCTCTTACATGGAAAACATTAATTCCTGAGCATTCGTGAGCATCTGTGTCGTTCCTATCTCTTGTGGGAAGACAACACAAACATCCATGGCCTCGAACACCGTGGAGGGGACTTGAACCCGCAGCGACCATAGTCAGACATGAGACTGGCGCCTCTACGCACTGAGCTATCGATCGCCCCAGGCTGGACTTGAGTCGTTCTGCCAAACTGTTGCCGTTGAAAAAGCATCATATTGGTGTGGTTGTGAGCATCATCACTGGGCATTGTCCAATTGGAGAGCATGCCAGGAGGCTTTGGTTTCTGTATAACCACTTCTGTAGAAGCTATGGGGATACATTCCACCTTCTCTGTGAATACCCGGGCCTGGAAAGTATAAGAAGGTCAATTCTTGAAGCTCGGACAATACATTGATGTTTGCCAGCTCAAACGTTTCGTTGTGGGCACAGGATGGTGGACTTAAAGTGGGTTGGAACAGCACATCCCGTTGGGTATCAGAACGGACCCAGATGCGATCTGTGTGTACTGTGGTTATTCATGGCAGCCCTTTAACATAACCTAAGACGGGGTACTTGCGTTTTTTATTGGTAAATTCGCAACTATTGAGTTGATGTGTACTGAAGAAGGGCACGGCTTTTGTACGAAATGCGCATTTAGCAATAAAAATAGAAACTATCCCGTCTTAGGAAAAAATCAGTCTTTTTCTTCTAGTTCATCACTTTCCGAATTGATCGAGAATCTGTCAGCTGTCAGAACGTATTCGCATAAAAGCCCTTTCTGTCAAATTTTTATTAAGTGTGGAGACTTCCCGATTGTCACTAAGACTATATACCGTAAGCGTAAACTTCGATATCTGCAGAAGATTTGTATGAGCTTTTCAACGAACGAACGAAAATTCACCGATTCGGTGTACCATTATAACGGTTCTTTTTTCTTTGTAAATAATATAGCTGGTGTGCTGATATTATTCTTACGCCTATCGGTGAATTTCAAAATACCCCGAATGGATGAAATTTTTTCCATCAAAACGTTTTAAACAAAATTATCCACACAGTGAATCCTTGCAGAACTTTTATTTAATCCGCAAAAAGATCGGACAACACAAAACTTCTCAAACATTAGATTGGAACCCACGAACGGACGGAATGTGTCAGACTGACGTCACAACCCACTAAACTACCGATTCAGCTGCAAATACGTGTTTCGGAAGTGGAGTATGACATAACCCTTTTAATTAATAACGGCGATTGGATTTTTTTCGTTTCTGGGTTTTGTAAATGTTGTCTTTTAGACCTCTGTAATTTTCAGTAATTTCAGGATTATTAGCCGTTTTTATTTCACCCGGTTTCAGATTCATTTTCATACACAACGACAGACCGGTTTTAATCCGGGTTTCGCATGGCATATCATCGAAACACAGTTGAAATTGAATTGGGCTCCCATGCAGCGAAGTAGTTCGCTCGTCGCAGATCCATGGCGTTCGATTTACTCTGGATCTGAGACGGGGTGAATTGAAAATGGCTATTAATTCACCTATTGGATAAAAAAGTGCATCATCAAGCCGCTAGTGTAAAAAGTAGCCAATCAATTTTTTTTAGTACCTAGTCAGGCGAGAAGCGTCTCCATAATCTAAAGTGTATTCGTAACAAGCGTTTATCATGAATACAGGAAAGCAACGTGTCCTGCTTTTACCATTTTATCTTTCTATTGTACGTTACTACCTATCAACTTACGATCCCTGAACAAAAAGTGGCGGGGGGATATTGTACAAGGTGCAATTTGAATATCGGACTTTCGTCGCGAACTCGTCCGCAAAGTGCCAGGCAAAAGGAACAATCATCATACCGTCTTCGTCCAACCCTACCACCCATGAACCCATTCATCAATCGGGGTTGTGCAAGGACTGCAATATATGCTACGAGCTCTGAACTTCCCTCTAGTTTAGTCCCTCGTCGGTGCAGTCAACAGTATCCTACTCCAGATTGTAGCTTCGCGTCTCCTCGCGGCCAGGGGCTGCCGAGGTAGGGTTTTACTAGCTGTGCTTGTTTGCACTTGACTCCGAGAAAGAGAGAGAGAGTTAGTAATGGTTAATTGGGACGTTTTCGCAGGAAGTAAATGGAATACGGGGTTATGAACTATTTATGGATTGCAAAGAATAATGCACGCTACGCATATAGCTATCCTATATTGTACTCCAGATACTCGACGACTACTTGTTTGCAAAACGGTAATCATGACAGGTACAACGAATTGGAAATCAGGATAATGAATACTATGAGAGGAACTTGAGCTTGTTTTGTTTTAGAGCGTAAAATGAGGGACAACAATTTAAAAATAGAAATTGCGAAATGGGGTTTAGTTGATGTTTCCTTTTGCATAAATAATACGTGTATGGAATAATGAGTGACGAAGTGATAATTGGAAATGCTTGACTCTTTAAGTATTTATTTAACTGGGCAGGGTGGAGTTAACCCATATGGTAGGTATTGCGACCGCCACGACCTATTGTGCCATGAGCTCTACTAATTCAAAAGTCCCTCAATCAGACTGAAAATGTCAGTATGCTCTTTTCTGGGACCATTCTCTTTTCCAAAAAACCTAATCCTGGACTGAGCAACGGCTGGACATTCGCAGAGATGATGGTTGGTGAACTTAAAGTCCTCCAGGCATAATCGGTACTCCGTCTCACCCAGTTTTGACCCATGAGGTGAACCCATGGTCATGGTCAGCCCCAAGTCCGCTCTATCCAAGTAGCTAGCTTCTTTCAGACCGTAGCCCTGTTTAGTGAGTTTATCCGCAGCTTCGTTGACATCAATGCCCCGATGGCCTGGTACAGTAACCTGATTGTGGTTTTTAATCCACTGAAATGTCTGAAGACACTACTTCACTAATCTAGATGAGAACTTATGTGAATGCAACCGAAGGATAAAGTTCGGGGAAATCCACTAAAATTTCTGGTAATGTACATACTAGCCAAAAAGACAAACTAATAAGTTTGCCCTTTTGGGGCGGTCGGTAGCTCGTTTCGTTGAGACGTCAGTGTAATGCTACCGGTCAACTACGGGCTCGAACCCGTCCATTTCGTGGCCATGGGTGTTTGTGCTGTTGTTTTCGCCCTGTGGTGACGGGCGACAACCATCGACCAGCATACTATATATGGCGCTTAACATGCCGTCGCCCTTAGAAGTCACTAGTGCGTCTACACGTTTAAATAATATTTATTTTGAATAACTTTCCCCAAAAATTGTGTTTCCCGGTTTCGAACACTTATGCGAGGCACATTTCATCAGATGCCTCCGCATCGTATCTCGCATTTCTGTGACGTTCCCGGGAACGACCAAGTCGATATTTTTGTGCCTTATATAGGCCGGCAAATACAACATTGGTACGAATTTTTGCATCACGAATGGAAATTGCAACGTGCAGCTTGCCGATGCGAAATTCTGTATTTATTCTGGCTTGGCGCCAGTGGCAAATCGCTTCAGATGTTAAATTCGCGGTAAGCTTCGCAGAATCTCTCTCGAAAAATAAGTTCAAATAATATCAGGCGAATGAATTGCATTACTCCATTGTCCTTCAATAAATCATTCCTAAAAATGGCTGCAATTTGGTACTTAATCCCCTTTCCCGAACATGATTCACGCTTTCTACTCAAAAACCTCCACCATCCCCGGAGACCGTAAACAAAAATTCGCAGTTTTCCTCGTACACGTATGTGTCCCGACTTCCTTGCATCGTACTCACAAAATTTAGCCAATAACGCAACTACCATCGTCGTCATCATGTGCAAGTGTACCATGTGCCATGTATTCTTCGTTTCAACGGAGAGTCCTTACCACCAAATACATAAGCAAAGTTGCCGCTACTACCCTCGTTCGTTCACTTTTCAACAGCACCACGTGCATATATAGTCATCAAAGTTGTTGTTGTTATTTTTGCTGTTGTCCTCGTCCTCGTCTTCGTCACAAGCATCCACCAGAAAACCATCCGAAAAACTAGAAAATCGATATTAGCGAAAGTGACTCATTTTCTGTGCACACACGAATACAATGTCCTCAGAAGTTGGGCGAAAAAAGAAATAATTGGGATTTTAACTATAGAAACTCGAAGGACACAAGGATTTGAGTTGGTAGAAAAGTTATAGGTGAATACAACTTGGCTCTAGTCTGTGCATCAAGAGCATGCCACTGCATTCTATAAAGTCATCAAACTACTTCATCATCAAAGCGACTGGAATCAAGGATGCCAACACCATAAAAAAAACTGCATCAAGCTTCCTTTAGTCCTTGCGAAATTGCAACGTGCATGGCAACGTCGCATCGGATGCGTCCAATCACGCAATCGTTTAGTGCGTAAAGTACACCATCTTTCCCGGATCCTGCAGAGCAGCGAGAACATTCTGGAGCAGGAGCGAGAAGCGATGGCGGCGAATAACCACCATTCGAAAAAAAAGAAGTTCCAGGATGATTTCGTGGTAATGGGCATCTGAGTACTTGTGTATCATTCGCCTCCTCCGCAATCGGTTCGTCCTGCTTAGACGACGTCGACGTCGACGACGACAGTGACGCCGGCGGAAAAACCCCGGAAAAGTTGAAACGCAAAAGACATGGAGCGCAGTGAATCAAGAAAAGTGCGTGTGCTGCAAGGCAAGGAATCGAGGTAGGTGAGGTGACGGGAGCGACGGGGGGACCTGTCTGGCGACACTCCACCGTGATGAATTTTCTAATGTTGTTGTCCCTCTGCAATCTCGGGAAATGGATGAGTGTCCGGGAATCATTCAGGATGGCGGCGGGGAAGTTTTTGGGGAGTCAGGGTTTTAGACAGGATGACTCATGAGAGACGAGGAATTTTAGTCTCAAAATCCATCCTATCACTTTTGACCGGAAGTTTCGTCTCCAGGATGTTTCGGTAACAACATATTTTAGACATTGGATAAAAATTTGAAAAGTCTGATTCATGAGTTAGTCAAACTGTCCAACCAACTTTATCATTATGTCCTGCGGAGATGAGGGGAATCCTGCAAAACTATCGATTTTTTCTCTAAGCTCTCCGTAGATGAAGTTTGTCCTGTAGAATTTACTTGTGGTCAATTGTCTTTTATTACTTTAAGAACATGTTTAGCAAAATGTTTGCTTCCTCCACGAACGCATTACTTAACGAATCCAGGGAACAGGTGATACCTGAATGAATTACAGTCATTGTGTTTATTCTCCGGCTCTCGAACTCCTCACCCTCCCGTTTTATGGCACGTTTTTGTTGTCGTCATATTGTAGTCAAACCTTATAGCTGAACGAGGAACGGAATTTATGATTTTATTGCAAAAACGTCAAGGAAACAAAACAAGTTTGTACCTAGAACTGGGAAATGGTTGTGCTCCAGTTACCTTAATTTTCTCGATCCAAAAGACATAAAAAAAGGACGAAGGATTGCGCAAATGTACCCTTTAAAGATTCTCTTTGTATAAGCAAACAGCTGAGCTTTGTATTCTCAGCCGCGGGAAGGCTTATCAAACACCAGCCGCTGCTATGGGATTTCAGGGAATAAAGGGGGTAATCGAATGCGGAGCTTATTGAATCATTGTAACACAAGATGTAAGTCAATGAAGTAGAAACGATTTTGTCAGATATAAAATGTTGTTGCGTGGCTCGAGGGGAACTGAATGAACTGGATAACAATCGCCTGGTTTCAAAGAAGAAAATGACACAGAAACTTTTAGCTTTTTGGGAAATAAATGTTTTCTTGTTCTCCATTTTTCTTAAAGAAGGTCCTGTTGTTTCTAGCAAAAGGACTCAGAGTTCCTTGAACAGTACTGCAGCGCATTGTTACAATCACCTCCTTTCCGAAAACACCAATTTTTCCAGATTTTGCTTCCATTTTAGTTCATGCCCAAGAAGATCCTGTTGCCTCCACTTCATTGGTCCCTTCGCCCCGCCAAGGATATGCATGCATTATAGGGTGATATTCTAAGATTTGGCTAGTTGTTGTTAATTGGCTTGACCCCTCCAGGGGTATGGGCTCGTCAACATATCTAACATTACTATGCCTTGTTGACGTTTCAGTACCATATACTAGATCTCGGATGGTGCAGTTGCCAGCATGCATCTTCTATCCGAGCAGTTTTTTTTTACTGACGAGCTCTGCTGTAGGAATTCTAGTAATACCCAGGCAGTTTTTGTTGACGCACCGGGGATCGAACCCTTGTTCTCTAGATAAAGCATCGTAGAGTGGTGACTGAGACTTCACGGCTACCGAGCGTGTCCGAGATTTGGCTAGTGAATACAAACAAAAAGTCTAAAAGTAAGGTTTTAAAGAAGCTCTACTGGAGGTGCTGCCCCCTCTACCGGGACAGCCTAGTACGAAGCAAGAGTTGAACAATGCTGTCACCTTTTCTTCCTAAGACTATGAAGGTCATCTTTATCGTCATTTTATCGTCAATTGTCCCACTCAGTTGTCCCAACTCGAGCAAGCTCATCAGCCTCCCAATTGCCAGCAGAAGCCCTATGGCCTGGAATCCAACACAAGGTAATTTTAAAGTAACACCCCATCTCATCAAGAAGCGATCGACAGTGCACAAACGCTCGCGATGCCGACAGAGAAAATTCGAGAGATCGAAGTACAGTCTGAGCACAGTCCGCCCCTGGAAGCGCAACCATTTTGTTTTTGGTAGTTGCCTTTGATCCCTCCAGGAACATGGGCGACATCTCAACATCTCTTGCATTACTATGACTTGTTGATGTTTTCATAGCATATATTTTTCGGATGGTGCAGTTGCTAGCATGCACCTCGCTCTGCCGCAACTACAACGATTTCTGCAAAAGCTGCGGAGATGCTGACGAGGAGGAGTATACATTTCATTTCCTATGCACCTGTCCTGTCTTGGCTGCTAGGAGGAGGGTCTTTCTGAGGGATTCTTTCTTCTTTCAATTGGAAGATCTAACCGACATGAGCCCGTACACGCTCTATCAGTTGAGTGCCAGCTCTGGTTGGTTCGATAGATAATAAATTCATTTGGATGGGAAGGTCCTTTTGGGTTTCACAGCAGGCCCTTTGGTGGCCTTTGTGTGCTGTATTGTTTACGACAGCCTCTTTAACCTAACTTATGATCCTCAAAAGGGTTCGGTTTTTGTGCCTTGTCAATTGCCCATATCGGCTTCATTGACCAGATAAAATCACGCTTGCCCCACACTGGGCGCCGATAATATTTTTTTTTAGCTTTTTTGACCCTCTTTTGATTTTTTTTCTACTGTATATTTTTCACTACGGTACGGTAAAGAAATATGCTAAGGTAACCTATAGGTGCTTCAAACTAGCGTTAAGGCACAGACTAACAAAATTTTATTTTTTTCTGCCTTGTGACTTACGGTTTCGTGACCAGATAAAATCATGCTTCACAATATTTAACCGACCAGTTTTCAGTTGTTTTGTCTGACGACTAACGGTACCGCGCATCTATCCGATTGTCCATTTCGATTTAAATGTCTATATCAAAGGTCACAGACCCCACATTGGGCGCCGAGTGTTTGTGTTTTTTTAGACTATTTTGCGCCAATTTTCAATGACGGAAAAAAGTCTCATGGTAGGTTAAGATAGTCTTAAGGCAAAGTCTTAAAAAATTTGGTTAGTTTTTTTTGACGGACGGTATCGTGTCCCTATTCGATTGTCCATTTCAGTTTGGTAATGTAGTCTCCGTGATGACCCTTCTATTGCTCTGAGTGCAGAGTACATGGAAGTGAAGGATGTATTGTCCGGCGGATCGATCCGTGAGCGGAGAAATAAATATCGGTCGACCGGAACCATTCGCGTAGACTCTAAGATAACTAATCGGCCACTTTATGGTCAGGCAGCTTGCAGAAGTCTCAACTCTCATTCATTTTTTCGCAATTCTACAAATGCACTTTCCTGACTACCGTACGCAGTTTTACATTTGCAAGTGTACATGGACTATCCACTTCAGTATTCCGTCATTATACAAGTCACGAGCTGCATATCCTCATATACCTTGCACCCTCCTTTTTTTTTGTTGTTCAGCGTCGATATGTGGGCTCTCCCATAGCAATGAAATGTTTCACCTATTGAAATACTTTCATACTCCCTCGTGTACGCGTTCGCGTACGTGAACAGGAAATTTCTATCTTGCAACGGGCCAAGGTACTTTTGCAATATAACCACCCATTTGCATCACATATCCTGATATCCTGCCACACCACTAGTATGTATGTATGTCAAGCATGAGTGCACTTAGCACGATCACTTTGCACAAAAAGAAGCAGCACAAATATAGCAAAAAAAGCAGCCCAACTGCATTCGCGAGCGCAGAAGGACGATATGTTGTCCGTGTTATATACAACATACTTGTATAGTATGTGCACAAACTGCAGAAGCTCGAGTCACGGGTTTAAGGGTTAACATGGAATGCTGCAGGCGAAAATTGAGGGTTGAAAGAACGTACGTGACATTGCAACAAAGCACTGGCAAGCATCGAGCTATATGTTGTTGTCACCAAGGAATAAGAAGCATGGCATAAGTTCTGTACCACATCAAACCCATTGCAGTTGGAGCAGTAGCTTTATCCTTTCTTTTGTGCTGCGAAATTTTTACTTTTTTTGGTTTAATGATTTATCTCACATGGGGGCGAAAAAAGAACACGGCTAAGGGATGTGCGAAACAGGATAGAGTCGTTGCCGCGTAACACTTTAAATAAATGTAATGCGAGGACATCCAAAGGGAAGTTAGGTAGTTTCTTTTTTTTCTCAGGTGAGTAAACAAGAGCTTATGACTCTTTTAACCTCATGACCTTAGTTCCCCCTCAATCCTTTGGTTCATATCACCATCATTATTCACTTAAGTGTAGGAGCTTTGTGTGCCATTAGGAAAGCCCGCCCCAACTAGGACGAGAAGAATTGTGCAATTGATAGTAGCATTGTGGGAGTTCAAAGAATATTTGAGTTTTTTGAACTTCTCAATTTCAAGTGTCTGTGACTTTTCTCGTGTCATTTATATTTGAAAGTGTCGCCCAAAACTACGAAGTCATAGTCAGTCAACCCCATTTCAGGCAGAGGTTCACGGCATCAAAGTGTTTGCACTGTGACTGTGCCAAACCGCTGGCTATTCCGTCAAACAGATCGCAATTTCCGAGTACTCTGTCAGTCAAGAGGCCCCAATGTCCTCTTGACTGACTAGAGTACAGAGAGCCTGGCAAGCTCCTCGGTCAACTCGAAGTTGGTGTTTTCTTGTAGTGCAGGATCTTCTAACAAAGTTACAGGCCACTCTGGCATCGAGGGCAATGAACAATCAAACGAGCTTGCTTGACAAGTTAAAATAGGATGGGAAGCTGGAAATGGTTACTATGAGAGTCGCTTCGTGTTCAGGTGTCAAGTGATGGCGGTTGCCATCTGTCGAAAGTTCATTGATCCCCATATTGGGTGTGCGCAAAGGGTTATCACATGAGAAAAGATCAGACCCAAGTTGAAATCGACGCCGAGATATAGATCTTGACTGAATGTCGGTGTAATACTCGTAAAAAACATCATAGATTTGGTAATTCCCCGAAATGTAATAGATTCGGTGGCAAGTCTCAACGTAGAGTGCTTTGTTCCGTCGCGCCGGCCTATGTTAACGTCAACTTGTACCGCTTTCAAGAGTGTTTGTTTGCTTGCAGTAATTTTCTTGCGAAATCTGAGGAAATGCAAGATGAGGTAGCCCCAGTGTCTGTCGACAACTTGTTCATGAAACAACGAGACTTTAACGTAAGACCGTAAATCGTCCGTATGCTGTTCAACCGAAACAGTCTCACTGAGCTTTCGACGAGAATTCTTGACGCGATTCCAGAAATTTCGTAGCCATAGCATTGAACCTTGTAATGAACCATATTCTGGTAGTGCTGCTTCCACCGGCAGATCGAAGGCAGCACCTGATGAGTAGTGACCTATCGGTGGTATGAAACCATAGGTCGAGGATCTCATTGCACCCGGACCGCGATGCGAGTGCTGCTGAGCCGTCCGCCAACCACTTCATCCTTATCGCCCCATTTTTTTTTATTATTCCCCACTTTTGCCTCCCATGTTTGTGTTGTCTTCCCCAGGCCTATGAATTTTTATTAATACGTAAAGGACATGGCAACGAGTGGCGAAAATCCCGCCCACGTCTCCCGAACTGAGCTATAGCAAGCATAGGCCGCTGCTTAGCTCGTTGAGGGTCAAGCGGCCGCATCCTACAATTATTAAAGCCCAGCAGTTGCTCGGCGTCAGCTTCTACTGAGTCTTCCCAACGAGCTCTGGGCGTTCCTGGGATGCTTTCTTAGGCATGCGATTATCGTTCATTCGTTGTCATATATTCGAGGACGTAGTCTCGATTAAATCTGGCCATGTCAGTAATTTTATTGTTAAGAGTCGACTATATTAACAGATGTACACTGAACAAGCAGACTACGCTGGTTTCCCAGATTACAGATTCATGGGTTGCACGTTTTTTTTTGTGTGGTTCCTAATGAACTATGACCTACTCCTCTAATCTAATCGAATCAGTCAAGTCCTCTTCACTTTTTGATCATTGAATGGTTGTCCTTGTCGCTTGCGGATATCTATGAATATTTCCGGATGGTAGCAATGATATCTGTAGGTCCTGGCATAAAGGATACGTAAAAAATTCGTAGCACACTCTTCCGTATTCAATTCGTGTAAGTACTTGGTATGTTGTAAATAACATTTGCAAAAAAAAACGGAGAATATAATTTCAAAATTTCAGTTGTGTCCTTTAGATGTGAATTATTTTAATGCGTTTTTCAGCTCTCATATTTTTCTCGGTTTGAAATTATCCTTAGGGCAATGTACTCCGCAAGTATGGATATAATTCATGTCCTGACGGGTTCAAAAAAATGCGTGCGTACGCTCTGCATATTTTACGTTGGTCCTTACTATGATGTATACGAACGTATGCACTTATCTTGATTAACAATAAATTTTAATCTGTTTTTGATTTTTTTCTCTGGAAGGGCTGAGGTGACGCTGTGATGTACGAGGTTACTAGAACAGTGTTTGGTTTTGAAAACCGATGTGTTAGGTAGGTTAGATTAGGTTGAGATGACGGGATTTTTACGACAGAGGGGTCACCCTAATAAATAAATAAATAAATAAGGGTAGGCTAAGATAGCCATCTGGTAAGCGCTGCGATCATGAGATCGATTGTGTCATAGTCTTCACTAATCCAAATGACCCTCAATCAACCTTATGAAGGTCAATAGGTTCTTTGTAGGAGCACACGTAACGACAGCGGAGCTCGCTATTGAATTTCCAAGAAACGTAAACCTGGACCGGACGATCGCCAGGCATTCACAGAAAGGGTCTTTGGTGGACTCAATGTCCTTCAGGCAAAGCCGGCATTCCGTCTCAGTGGACAGACCCATTTTGTTTAGGTGATGATATCTCACCCAATGGTGTCCCGCGAGGTAACCAACGATTAACCTCAGGTCCGCTCTGTGCAGGCGGCTAGCTTCTTTGCGACTGTAGGAGTCAATTAAATCTTTGGATTGCGGGAGCAACCTTTCATCCGAAGACTATTCCCTCACCATTGCCTCGGCTGTGGCCCAGCTCAGATCGCAGGATCAGGCCCGAAAAATTTCTCTGATTAGCCTTGTCTAGCAAGTTTATCTGCAGTTTGCTCAATGCACAGGTACCCACTATGGAGTGACCCAATTGGTGTTTGCGAGACACTGAAGGGTATCAAAATACTCTTTTACTAGTTTCGATGCGAATTTATGTGAAGAAAGGGCCTTAATAGCTGTCTGACTGTCAGAGCATATAGCGATGCTAACGCCGAGTTTCTTGTGCATAATTTCTCTGGCGCAGGCAGGAGTTCGCGGGCGCTACCAATGCCGGTCGAGAAACCGCTGATATTGGGTCACCACTGTTGAAAGCTTAGGTGCTGAGGTTGGCGGGGTACCTGCTTTGAATGCGGTGACTCAATGTAGTATACTGCCGACTAAACGGAAGGACTGCGTCGCCAAATGACAATGTATCGTGATTGCGAGTACCATGTTAACGTCGTGGTCACAATGCTGTGGACTACGGTAACGCAAGTCGGATAGCTGCGGCGAAAGCGATCGTAATGCTGGAGATTCCTATTACTGAGTTTATCATGGTATGGCTGCGATCTGCTGTGATTGTTTCGTCGCATGCGGCGGTACAACGATGTTGTCGTGGCGGGCGCGGATGAAGGCTATCTTACGTGTGCTGCAACAAAGAGGCGCTTCGGGTTACCCAGGATTCTATTGTAACAGCGATGGCGGCTGGTAAGGTGGTTGAGCCGTTCCTGGGGAGTCGAATAACTGTGCACTTTATTTAATGAAAATATCGACAAGAACTTGCTGTCGTCGCAGCTCTAAGTATAGATAATTCGAAGGTTATTGATTGAAGTTGTCAAGGTCCAGTTGTAGTACCTTCCCAAACCCTCTTCTCTTGACTGATCAATTTCTTGTTTTCCTTCAAGTGTAGTTCCTCCACACACACCTTATAAACGCATACTACATACGAATTTCTCACTCCGCATCCTTAAAAGAAAAATCGAACGGAAATCATCCTCATTTCGGGTGCTATATGTACATAATCTTATATGCACTGTATGTATTTTATGCATCCTTCTTGGCAACGATGCTTTTCCATAGCTAGAAATTATTCGATGCGTCCTCACGCACGTTTGTCCTTAAATTCCCGCATCAACATCGTTCCGCACTCTCGGCCTCCTAGACGAGCTGAGTCGATAGGTTGCTGCCGCTGCTCTGGCGCACGCAATTCGTTCAGGACTCTGAACGAACGCAATGAAACAAACCCTCTTTTTTGCAACATGCGGGCCGCTGTTGGCATATTTCATTTAATTCTTCCAAATGGCGAATGGAAGAAATGATGGTGGTGCTGTGTTGTGTGACCTACCATGGTACTGTCTTCAGCAATAAATGCACGAGTGGAAAAGATAGATGCAGTAGCGACTTCTCTAACATTTCATGAAGTCTTCGAATTAATTTTTTTTTTGCTCCTTTGTAGCGTCTGATCCTTCTCTCGACGGAACGATTTTATATTTTTTCGCATTATTTATTTATCATGTATAGTCTGTGTGTATGTATAGGAAAACGTGCACACATGAATACGCACATATGTAGGTCCGAAACGGATTGCTGCGTTATACAAATCCATGGCCATGCAATGAAAAGCGAAGCAAAAAGGATGTATGTCGTTAGTTCGTGTGCTCTGAATGAGAGGACGAAATGAATGATGCAGGTGGTCGATTTTTTATTCGACTGAGTGTACTTCATGTAATGATTATAGTGATTTAAACAAAATATGCGGGAAGCCGACATTGGAAATGACTGGAAAAATGAGTGTTTTTTTTCTAGAATGCAGGACACGTTGCCTTGCATCATCAAAGCGGATGTGAACAAAAGAAGGACTGTGATTCTGTAGACTGAAATGAATAGGAACAGAAAATTTATATTGCAATTGTTGTGATATTGTGTTGAAGGATTTGTGAATTTAGGTCGGGTGACGGCTGATAAGGATCAGGACTCAATAGACAGGGTGTGAAGGGACCTTCAAATTTATGATCCATAGACGGAAAGTCGCTATAATCCTTCAACGTTGCGGTTGTATTTCAAACAATTAAACTTAAAAATGATAGCGCCAAACGTGGGACACCAATGTATGACACACGGTGAAGGGCCTGCGCTCAACTAAGTTTTGTTTTAATACCTGAACTTATTAACTACTCATTTGCCCTAACTCCTAGTGCGGCATAGCGCGTCAACTATTCGATGTGGTTTAGCTGACGTTTCGTTGGTATAAACCAGTTTCGGACGATGCACGCTGCTAGCATGTACCTCCTGCTATATACAATAGATAGAAGGAGGTGGAGTGCGAGACACAAGGAGACATAATATTCCACCAATTATACCTCCTACCTTGCAAGGAGTAAGACTGGCGTTTACAGATAGGGGAAATTCCCGGATAGCAAATTTAACTGGAAACCGAAAATCCAGAATGGCGCAAACAAGGCTACTATGGCACTCTACTGCTGTAGGAAGGCTACTGGTCAGATATGGAGCCTGCATCGTAGGGTTCAGCATTGGCTATACCTGTGTCGGTCAGACGTCCGACAATGTTACACGGGGTGGTTTGTAGGGTGGCTTGCCATCTACCGCGATGGATTTGATGCTTGGCCTGCTTCCAGTGGATATTCTAGAAGAGCAAATAGCGGTAAATGCAGCCATCAGGATTCGTGAGACCGTTTCTCTGCCAGATACAAGTTTGGTACCAAAGTCCATGATAAATGTTGACTCCTCACGCTGACAGGCCAGCACGTGTCAGTTATAAATTAAATAAGAACTTTTTGTAAAGTCGCAGTCAGACTAGAAATATCAAGCGGTTCTTCAGTATGATGGCATTAATTTTATATAACTCACAGCTGTTTTGTTGAAATACAATTTCTGAAAAAATGTGAATGTACCAATATTTTTTCTTTTCTCTTTCCAGGTAAGCGCCAATGATCAATTACTCAGTATATTGGTAAGTTAAGTCAGGTATATCGAAGATGGAAAAGATATGGCTCACTAGTTTTGGGATCCATTTAAAATCTCCCAAACACAAAATATTCACATGTAAAATCCCCGAATAGAAAATCCTCAAAACCGAATATCCCCAAATAGAAAATCTCGAAACTCAAACCCCCAAATCAAGAAAAATCCTTAAAGACATAATCCCCAAGAACAAAAACCTCAAATATATGCCAAATACAAAATATTTTGAATTTTAGGGGTTTTTTATTTCGGGATTTTATTTTGGGGGATTTCCGATTTTGAGATTTGCATTTTGGGGATTGTTTTTTGGAATTTTGACTTATATATATATCATATCCTACTCACTATTATCTCTTGCTTGTTTAATTTCTATGCAACTTTCCCTGCGTCACTTCTCCTCCCACGCTTTCGGATATTTTTTCTATCCGCCAGCCATTTTAACCTTCATCAATATCCTCCTTTGACACCCCAGAACGGCAAGTGCATAATTTTCATGCTAATGTCAACTGGTTCAACCATAATTCGCTAATCTTCGTGTTCATCCATTCATGAACCATCCATTTCACTGCTATTATAATACAACCTATCATCTCCGCGTTTCGTCCTGTTGAAAATCCAATATCGATCCGACATCGGCGTACGAGGATGCCATACGACCGTACAGACGACTGCATGGCCAAAATTCCCACATCCTTGCATCATCATCATCAAATCAGACCTTTTGGCTACTGCTGCACATAATGGTCGGCGTCGTCGTCGGTCCATTTAACAGAAAAAAAGACCGCCACATAACAAGCGAGAAATTTAATTCGCATTGGCATGGAGTGCGTTTGAATGCGCACTGCTGCGTACGACACAAAATATTGGCAGGACACGCGTCAAACGTGGCCGACTCGATTCGGGGTTGTATATCTGGGGGAGCGTTTGAGAAAGAAGTGGCCATGTTACAGTCGGTTGCAACAAAATTTATCCTTTTGAAGTGAGATGTCTTTGTTGCAATTTGAGTCTATTTTGAACGATTCAGTCAGCAAGCAACTGAGCCATGGTTTGAGCCTCAACAATTCGCCCGTCCGGCCAAGACAGCCGTAGTCAAAGTTCCCGCTCTAACGAAGCATAAAAATGCAATCAAATACCTCCGCAAAAAATTAAAATCCCTGGCAGCTTGTCATTTGAATGGTCTCTGCTACTGTACTCGTACGTACTCCACCCTCAACAGAAGTCAAAAACTAAAACCCTACAAATTACATCGTCATGCCGGCCATGTTACCGGTTTTGTCCTACTACAGGCGGGTTTTACGAGCTACCCAGGAGAAGAAAAAAATCTAATTAAAAATTATCGATTAGTTTATTATTCTCGCGCAATTTACTTCCCATTTTTCGGTGGCCCTTGGGTCGACCCAGCAATATTGAGCTACCCTATGTCCGTTCCACCGTATAGCAGTCGACGAAATTCGATTGCCACGCTTTCTCGGTCTCGGTAAGGCATGGAATAGCATTTGCAGGGTGGCGCGTTCTGGACTTTCTCCCTTAAATTTTTCGCAATATCGTTTACGCTTCCTTGTACCTATACGGACATTTTGTGCGAAGCAGGACTTGGGGAAATGAGTCGAACGGTTTCTTCACGTTACATCCGAAATACTTTGCCTGCTTCTCCACCTTTTAGCAGTCCGCCTCGACAACATCCGGGAACATAAAGTACGTTAACGTTCCTTATCGCAACGAAACCATCCTTCGTCTCCCTTTCCTTTGACTTAGATATTCACAAACTTCATTATCAAGTGAAATTCATTCGTTTAGCGAAACTTTTCCATTTCATAATTTATTCGTAAAGTGATACACACGGCGGTGAGGCCAAGCGAAAAGGATTCCACCACACGCATCCATGATGGCGGTGAATAGGTTGGAAGGGCACTAGCTTCCGGAACGCTGAATGAATGAGCTCTTTCGCCGAGTTACAAGAGTCACTAATAGAATTTTCTGAAAATGCAATTAAGGATTCATTATTATGCGTGAATGCATATTTCTTCTATACGCACTAGATTCAGCTATACAAGTAGCGTCGCCATTTACGCAGTGCGAATCTATGAGAGGACTTAGCTGGCCAATTCAAATACAACGTTGCGGAATGAAGGGTCCTTAGTAACAAGAAAGTTCCTTGTAAACGCCCCATAAAATGCGCTTGGCTAAATAAAACCGCATTAATCTAAATCCTGCAATTGCAGGATACAAGACAAATAGGGCAGCATTTCCTCTTTATTAAGTGCATTGGCGGGTGTGTGGGGGATGCGAAGAAAGCACAGGGGTGGCTTGGCCGATGAAGAACACCGAGCTCATCCAGTAATGATACGATGCTAATGATGAGGCCGGTAGCAGCGGAGCGGTCAGCAGAATAGGCTGTGAGCGTAATTTGATTTCAGCTCAATTAGATATGATCAGAGTAAAACTAATTTGCTCAATGGGAACGGGGTGATTTGTCTAGGGGATGCATGTTCAGTAATGCACGTTGAGTGCAACCGCAAAAGTTTTACTTTGTGCTGAAGCGGTGGAAATTGATGTGGGTACTGTATAGGGGTGTGTTAAGATCCCTTCAGATCCTATTTCCCGATTGATCGAAATGAATCTTCTTAAATTTCGAACGGTGGACCTATCCCATTGCTGACAATCGAAATGCACTTAACATTAACCTTCAAACCCTTACGCCAACGACCTTAGTCAACTCAGAACCGACCTCTTACAGTAACACCACCTTTCACACTTTCCTCGGGTGTTTGTGTACATATCTTCTCGCCATCGTCCTTTTTATGACTATCCTTTCATGATTACCCCTGGTGGCGTGGGTGGCAATTTACTAAGGCAGCCGGCATCATTGACAACGAGTTCTTCCCCATTTCCACCCTTATTACACTGCTCTCGAATCTTTTTCGACATAGTGTCAAAAACGGGTGTCCCTATGCATCCAAAATGTATATATATAGTAAAATCTGACGATAAAATGAAGTGAAATTTTTATGGGGATGAAATGTGTGAAGGTTGTCTTCGTACCAATGATATTCCAATCGACCCTTCGACTGGATTTTATTGCTCGTCGCTATATGTCGCCAAAGTGTGTGCGGTTTTCGTGGATTCTTGTTGTCCAAGAGCTAGTGGCGATATGCAGTTCAACACAGAGAGAGAGAGAGCAGCACATATTTTCTGAATGGGATTCGTTGCGTGCGAGGATAGCGTGCTGTTCATAAAGTGGAGTTAACAAGTGTCCAGATAAGACGGGCATGATTATGAGTCTGAAGACATCATTTTCACTTAGGTTCTTGGATATTTGTTTGGTAATTTGGTAATAAAGTTTGGATTAAATTAGCGGATCAAGGAAAGGTATTATCGTGTAATTTGCCGGTCGTGGGCTGTTTTTGGAGCTTTTGGAGGATACTAAACCAAAGCGTTTTGATATTAGATTAGCTTACATGGAGCACACCAATAGTGCAATCCGGAGGTTTATTGTGCTACACCCTCGTGTCTATACAGATCAGTGATTAAACCCATCATTCTAAAGAATCTGCTCAGCTGCTCGAGTTTTAGTGAGGCAGTTGCTTCCGCTTTAGGAAATGCGTCGCGGAAGCATTTCAAGCGGTGTGGAGATAAAGTGCGTCATAGTCACTCAGTCACAGTGTGGATGAGAGACAATTCCCAGTTTATACCGCCGTCTGCTTTGTTGCCAGGTTTGTCTCAATTTCTCCTATTCGACAGTGTAGAGCAGTTTCAGTGGATTTACCTGACGGGTATGCAAACTGCTTACATAGTAGTGGGAATTACGTGGAGGGGAGATCTGATGTGTGCATCGAGGATTTTGTCCATAGACTTAAGCATGAAGGAGGTCAAACTGATTAGCCTTTATGATTAAGGGTCATCTCTGGGACGAATGCCCTTTTTTGGGATGAAAACGGCTTTAACCGAACTTCAGGCATCTGGGATATACCCATGAGCAAAGCTACCTCTAAATATATTCAGGAGATAGAGGATTAGTTGATCCTTCCCTTTCTGTAAAAGAGTGGCGAAGATTCTTTCCATTCTAGTAGATTTTTACGGGTCAAAAGAGTGAATGACCCATTTAATATTATGTCCTATCAAACGACTAAGGGGGTTCTAGACGCAATACTAGTTCGACTGAGATCAGACATGTAGTCCATCTAATCTGCCGTCAGGTTTGAAGGCCTGCTCGCAGACCAGCTGAGGCCTGACTACCGATTTGATAGCAGGTCTGATGGCAGGCCTGACGGAAACGAGAAACGTCTCACTTTGTGTTTAAGCGAAAAGGTGAGTTTCGTATAAAGATGTATTACGATATCCACCGATCTCTTACCCGATTGGTTGAAAGGGTGCGGTGAAGAAGACCTGACGACAAATTCGTTAGGTGGCCTGGCACCCCTTTAGGGTGCAATTTCTCCAGGAATAAGTCCTATATTCATTCAGTATGTATAGTGGCCACTTGGTGATGTAAAATATTTTCTCATATCCGCGTTCAATGTCCAGTGACATTTATCATAATTCTTTTGCCATTCATCTGAAGGTGGACCACCCTCTTTTAACATTTGCAATGAATCAACGGAATTCATTGCAAACAAAATATGAAAAGAGGGAAACGTACTACAAAAGACACACACGTCGTAAAATAGCTGCGAAAACTTTTGTCCCTGCATGGCACTCTCTGAACGTGCTCGTCTTCTTGTACGCACAGATTTTATTGGATTTTTATCGATACTTACTTTTAGCGTAAAAATAATAGATATGTATGATTAATGAAGAGAATTTTACGTTCGAATCGCGTGAGATAACTACAGGCACTTAAGTTATTGTTTGGGCGGTGGAGAAGATTTTTGGCGCCCGAGATACATTTTATTTCCATTTACCCATGTGAGTCAAAGGACTATGCAAATGTGAATCTCACTATTTTTCATGTAGAAGGGGGGAGTTTTTCTTCCCCAGTGGTAAGAGACTTCAATTACCAACCAAAACAACTACTCGCAATGACATTTGCACACAGAACAGGATTCATGTCCTCTTCTATGACGGGAATAAGATTCCTGTAGTGCCAGGTCTAGCGGTCCTTTACGTGACCTTGTGTTTGTCGCAACCGTCTCAGTTCATAGCTCTCAACGGCTTCGCGAATGAGGAGTTTCATAAGTAAAAGGAACGCGTTTTGGGTAGGTGTCCTCTTGGAGGGTATGATAAGTTTGTCTATATTTCCTTTGTGGCAACTGTTGTCCTTTTTTTTATGTCTAACTTGTGTTTCACGTGTATGTACGCAAGGAGGTGTTGGTATTGGTGTCGTATTCATCCGTCAAATATATCCAGTCGTTGGGTTGTAATTTATATTTTGGTCATCGTTTTTTTTTTCTTAGGAGCGTATCCCTCCATATAAAGGACTTTTTACACTAGACCACTTATTAGACCACCCATCAGACCAGTAATTTGACCACGCATCAGACCACTTATTAGGCTACTCTAATACGTAGTCTAATGGCTGGCCTGATGCGTGGTCTAATAGGTGGTCTACTGCGTAGTCTAATAGCAGGTCTGATAGGTGGTCTAATGTGTGGGCTAACGCGGCTGATTGGTCCAACGTGTAAAAAGCCCTTAAGATATCTTCGAGCTTAACCCTGTTGACCAAAATTCACTTAAGTTTAAAAGTACGTTGACCCTACGAGCCATGATCTCTACACACTTCTAATGCTACAAAAGGCAGCCTGTTGCTATAGCAAGGCTTACTTTTTCCAAAGGGTCTTCGTCGTACCTACCTAGTCTAGCCATAAATATTGTTACAAGGTTTGGCAACCCTGCAGAAAGGAACCGTTATATTGCATTTCTTAAAAATTGAGCTAATCGCTATAGTACGCTTGTGCTTGATGCATTTGTCATCATTTGAGTTTAATTTTTAGTGTAGTGAACATGGATTGGAGTGACAAACAAAATAGAATTGCTGTGATTGCACTTCATAAAGTAGGAATGCAACCAAGTGATATAAGACTCTGCATACCCTTGGTATAAGCCGAATGTTTGTATATCGGGCTATTGAAAGATTTAATGATACGTCTGGAGTAAGTGACCGTGAAAGAAGTGGCCGTCCGCGAACTACTCGAACTCTCGAACACCTCAAGCGGTTAAAGTCGTGCGCGAGAGAATTCGCCGTAATCCTCTTCGGAAACAAAAAATTTTATCGCGTGAGATGAAAATACCCCAAAGAACAATTTCACGTATCATCAAAAGTGACTTGGGGTTGGGTGCTTATCGTAGATCTACCGGGCATTTACTAACAGATTCGTTAAAAAAAAAATAGAGTGGAAAAATCTAAATGATTACTTTTCCGGTACGCAAACCAAGAACACCGTAAAATGTTGTTTACGGACGAAAAAATTTTTACTGTCGAAGAAACATTTAATAAACAAAACGATAGGGCTTATGCTCGCAGTGCCAGAGAAGCTTCTCAAGTTGCCCAAAAGGTTCAAAGAGGTCATCATCCAGCCTCAGTGATGGTTTGGTGGGGTGTTAGCTACAACGGGGTGACAAAGTTGCATTTTTGTGAGAAGGGCGTCAAAACGTCTGCCAAAATTTATCAAGAAAGTGTCCTTGAAAGTCTAGTGAAACCTCTCAACATGTCATTATTCAAAAATCAGCCTTGGAGTTTCCAGCAAGATTCTGCACCAGGTCATAAGGCGAAGTCAACCCAAAAATGGCTTGAAGAAAATGTTCCAGATTTTATTAAAGCTGAAGATTGGCCTTCCTCTAGCACAGACCTGAATCCGCTGGATTACGAATTATGGTCTGTCTTAGAGCAAATGACGTGCTCTAAAAGACATTCTAATATCGAATCCTTAAAGAAGTATCTTACACATGCAGTCGCCAACTTTCCGATTGAAGTCGTGCGTGCTTCCATAGATAGATGGCCAGCTGGATTAAAGGCTTGTGTAAAGGCAAAAGGCAATCACTTCGAATAACTTGTTGCAATTTCCGTTGTTGACAATGCATTTAATAAATAAACAATGATTTCTTAACATATAACACCTCTTTTATTGAACAGTGCTTCAAAAAGTTTGTAACAGTATTTATGGCTAGACTAGGTATATTTGAAAATCTTTGTTTGCATCATTTACTGCATATCTTAAAAAACATAGCTGTCCACAAATAAAAATCAATTTAATACATATATGCCACGTGCCGTCGAATGTTCCATCTCAAAATATCTCATCGACTCCCAAAATAGTACGAGTATCCTTAACTTTTTCCTAAATAAGCAATACCATACCTCCTACAATTCACTTTTCCAGGAAGTATGTGTCCCGAGATAAATAAAAAAAGTCTTGTTTTTTTCTCATCCGAGAAGAGAACACCGTAGCCCACTCGCTTTCTCGAATAACGTTGCCTCCCTCCCCCAAAGAAAACACAAAAATGATGGAATCTTTCATTCTTCATTCAAAAAAAAAAGACGGTTAAATGAAGTCCTTTTCTAAATAATTAGAGTGAAGGTTCCAAAGTGCGTATGGCACATTCTAAGAACGAAACTTCGAAAACATTGCCAGGAAGCGTCACGCTTTGTCGTACCTGCGGGCACCTAAACAGAATTCTGCACTATTAATTTTTCCCATTCATCTGGATTCACTAGTGATGAGAGATCTGCTAGTGCACACAAAACAAAACTGTCAAGACAAACTTCTTGTGGCATGAGTGTCCTTCGGCAAAACGCTCATTTGAGCCATCTAATTTGTATACGTAATACGAATATACTATACTACGCATCATGCTTAAATTATATTTATTACGTTCGTTACATTCAATTTGGTTTCATAATTCATATTATATGGAAATTGCCAGGACGAATTTCCGGAAGGTTTGAAAGTGGGGATGGGACGAGTGTGGCTACAAATAACAGAATGAAGAAAAGCGCGCGCATTTTCTCAGTCATCTATCAGTCTATCCTGTGCCGCCAAACAAACCCCTACTGCCGTTTTTTCTTCTGTAGTATTGTTTTCCCAGAAAATGTTCCGCATGATTTTCAGGCTCTGTGCTTGAATTGAACATGAACAAGTATTTTTTTTCCAGGAATCCAAATGAAAATATTGTTGAATAAGCAAGACCATTGAAAGACAGCTTACAGCGCTCAGCTTAACTCACCGATGACGATGTCGACGTATCTCATCGACTACCACATTTATTTCGTCGAATTCATTACTTATTAATGACAGACAAGTGGTTGAGAGGTGGGTTGTTATGGTTCGTATTCTGTTTTGACGCATCTGTACGTACGATATGTACAGAATAAGCCCGGCTGTAACCTAGAGCCCCAATTCCTTTTTAGGCTGTGCTATTTACCTTGACTTGGCCACGAACTGTTCTCGTTGTGTTCGCTTTGTCGTCTTACTTCTGCAATAACCGAGACACATGCTAGGCTCGTGCCTATATTATTATACGCCTCCTTTAGACTTTCTTGTTATCAGCAACTTTTTCCAGTAATAATCAGCCCACACAACAAAGCTCTCTCTTTCTGCCTGCCTGCCGATTCGTCCTGAATTTTGTGAAATTTATCGTGTTTCGTTTGCCTCCACGCTTTGCAGGATGTTTGGAGTGAAGGCTCGTGGAGGAGCCTATACAACAAAGTTCAATGAAATTGGGGTTTTGTTTACAGTTTGGCATTTGCGCTGAAGTCAAGCCTCTCCGTAGAAGTTTCCGGGAAATGAAGAATACTAGTGTTTTCCAGGGTTTGCTAATTTCTTAGAAATAGCAAAATGATGAACAGTACGAGTGTATTCGTTTGGAAAATTCCTGAGTATTGCTTTAATAGAAGCTGAAAAAGGACACGGTTTCGTAATAGGAGATATCTTAATCAAATGCATGCTGTAGGGCACAAAATCTAAATTAAGTTCGCGGGAAAGTCGTTGTCTTTAGATTTTGTTTTAGGTAATTTTCCATTGTTAGAATAAGTTTGCTGGAATTGGCGGCTTTCGAAAAGCGGCTAGGTGATTTGATTATCAGACCGCAACGTTTTGGAAATGTTTCATCAGCTACACGTTTAAATTTTTCTGAAAGCTAGAATTATTTCTGAGTTGATGTGAGACTATTCCGTTCAGCGTCATCCCTGTACGTCTGAAGTCCTTATCTGGGTGTTAACTGTTTATGACAGTAAAGTTCGTGGCTCTATGAATGAACACCCCAGAAACCACTGCACAAAAACGAAAATGAATGATCGCCCAAATTTTGGGATCGCAGTTCATATCGAATTTACGCTCCAAAAACATACGAACAATAGCTTCAAAATTTCGGAAACTATCGCCCCAAACCAACGGTTAACACGTTCGCCTTTCGATTCCTACTGAATGCAGTAGTCTTCGATAAAAAAGGGAAGTTGCGTGGACTATGACAAAAACGAAAATGAATGATCGCCCAAATTTTGGGATCGCAGTTCATATCGAATTTACGCTCCAAAAACATACGAACAATAGCTTCAAAATTTCGGAAACTATCGCCCCAAACCAACGGTTAACACGTTCGCCTTTCGATTCCTACTGAATGCAGTAGTCTTCGATAAAAAAGGGAAGTTGCGTGGACTATGAGCCCACTCAGCTGTTAAATGAGTACCAGTTTGGGGTAAATAACTCGGTTGAGCGTGTTGCTGATCACAACACCTCTGCACAAAACACGATCACAATCTATTGTAGTAAATGAGATGATGCTGACTCATCTCGAGGCCTTGGTACAAATAGGACTGTTGTGCCAGTTATTTATTTATCGCCTAAAATCCTACGAAAAATCACCCAAAATTGTGATTCTGCCTTAGTGGATGTTCACACTGCGTGCGATGCCGAGCCGAGCCGGGTCGAGCGATGCAATGCGATTACAAGCTTTTAAAGCAAGAAAATGGAAAGTCTTCAATTTTAAATGGAATCACGCTTTGAGTGTACACACTGCGCGCGATGCAATGACGAGCCGAGCGATGGCCCGATGTTTTCACAAACTATTTTGCTTTTTCGTGCGAGTACCGGCTGCTGATTTTTTGCGATGGAATTTAATGGGCTTTGCGATGGAGTTTATGGGCTTTGCGATGCTTTGCGATGTGAAGCTCCATGGAGCCAGTATGGTGCAAGTACGAGCTGTAAAGTAATATTTGATGTAAGATCACACTGAAAAAAATGCATGTATGTCTGCTTTTATACCCTAGACTTTTAGGCGCGGCGGTGTGGCAGTGTATACCTGGAAATTATGAAGGTCATCTCTTGATTCGATTTAGCCATATCTGTCTGTCTGTCTGTCCGTTTGCACGATAACTTTCGATAGAATGAAGTTAGAAACTTGAAATTTTGGTCAAATGTTTGTAGCATGATCTAGTTGGTTGGTATTGAAAATGGGCAAGATCCGACCGAAGGAACCCCTACAGATGAAATTTCAAATGAGCGATAACTTTCAATGCAAAATGCGACAAATATTTATAGTGTAGGTTGTAAATATGGTTGATTTTGAGAATGGGCAAGATCCTATTGAATGAACGGCAACCTTCCCTATAAACGTTAGTTCAAATGTAAATATCCAAAATTCGAATGGATGAATGATGAAACTTTTCAGTGGATCCACGCCCACAGCTCAAACTGACCATATGGGAAATTCACTTTTAATGCAATGGCCGTTGCCAGTTGGAAGTTTTGGTATCACAACTAGGTCTGTACAAGTCTAGGGTATATACGCTTTGGACTCCGGTTTTGATTCAGTATGGCTCAAATGAAAGGTTATTACCAAAGTAATAAGGTCGCGTGGTTTCACAAGCGGTTTGAGCAGCGGACACCGCTGCGTATAAAGGCATAGAGCAGAAGCGGCGGTTTACATATTTAGTGCCGGTGCACATGGACGTCGAAATGCCGTCTGACGCTGCGTCACTTTCAATCGGATAGGAAGAAATACATTACGGGCAATGAAGCGATGCACATGGCCGCAGATAGCTATCCGATAACTATCGGCGGCATTTTGCCGCCGCGATAGCTATCTGGGATGACGCTGGTTTCTGCTCCTATCTGCGTCATTTCACGCGTCCGCATATCAATTTTTAATAAGCCGGCCCATATACATTCGAACCCGGAACACGGACACGGTCACAATGTTTGATTTGTATGATGTTTCTTAAACCATTCGCTTGAGGATCACTTTTAAGTGCCAATTAATTAATTGTTAATCGTTGATCGTGACTTCTATATTACAATTGACAATTAATTTTGAGAAAAAAATGGTGGGGGGGGGGGGGAGCTCTCAGCTCGGACGGGGGTTTGTAAGGGGGTGGAAATGGTGTTAAAAATGCGATATTCCTTATATTTTAGAAGTTATGGCCAAAAAACAGTTTATTTAAAACTAAAAATAACATAAGTTGTAAATTCAGGTTCGCTATTATGTGGCCCGGCTTATATAATACAGAGTGACGCTGCGTCCTATCGCATCATGTGAATTGAAATGCAGATAGGTATCAAAGAGGAAGGAGCTTAAGTGACGAGGCGTCCGGCGTCATTTGGACGTCCATGTGTACCGGCTCTTACACTGAATTCAAATGCAATCTCGCCGCTCCACAAACCGCGGCGGTGGTCGCAACGGCGAGTCGAGCGGTTTATACATTCATCGTCCTAAAGCCGCCGCGGCTGCCGCTTTTTGCGTTTATACACAGCGGTGCGCCGCTGCTCAATCCGCTTGTGAAACCTCTCGTCTGAGGTCGCGGAAGAGATGATGAAATTCACCAACACTGGGCCTTTCTTCATTAATGGGATGCACCCAATGGCGACGCCCTTCCATTTTTAGACCACTGTTTTCAAACAGAAATGAATTTACTGGGTCAAGCACAAACGACATGATGTCGAACAGATTCTATTCCTTGAACTAAATTGGTCTCTACTCTCCATCATTGCGTGTAGTGAACATCCTGGATCATCTTTGCATCGCAAGCCATCGCTCGGATCATCTTTGCATCGCAAGCCATCGTTCGGCTCGGCATCCAACGGCGTGCAATGTGAACACCCACCACATCGCATCGCTCGACCCGGCTCGGCTCGGCATCGCACGCAGTGTGAACATCCGCTTAAACTGAAATTCTTCGGCGATTTCGTGGAATAGATTTCTGTGGATTCGTACTTGTACCTAATGCGAAATTCACACATACGACACCGCGCTGCACGACAATAGCCAAGCATAGTCGATCGTATCGCATGCTGAGCGATGAGTGTGAATCCGCCCATTTGATGCTGTGTATCTCGACTGAAATTTCAAGCAGTCGTGCAGCGCGGTGTCGTGTGTGTGAATTTCGCCTAAAGCGAAAATGCATTCTGAAATTTCCGGGATTTCCGGGAAAATCAACAGACGAACAATTGGCCTAAAATTTAGGAACTATCGCCCCCAAACTTTTTTTTAAAAACGAGAATTGCCTGAAATTTCGGTACTGCCTTAAGCGGAATTCCTATCTGAAATTTCTATGGATTCGTACTACCTAAAGCGGAAATGCAATCTACCATTTGTCTGGAAACCAGCAGACGGATAATTGCGTTAAGATTTAGAAAGTAGCGCACAAATGGTTTTTTAGGAAGAGGAAAAATTGTCCCAAATTTGTATACTGCCTTAAGCGGAAATCCTGTCCGAGACTTCGCAGTTTAGATTGGTGCTACTTAACGCGGAGATCCACTCTGGAATTTCCCGTAGTGGACTTCAGCTTTCGGCAGTACTGTCCCACGGAAATTCAATCTGGGTACAAAGGGTTTTTTCGATTTAGGCAGAACGTGCATACACCTCAGAGTAGGTAAATTGCCGCTTTAGGTATTAGGTTAGAATAGATGCGATGCCTTGGATCAATAAACAAAAAGATGCCAAGCACACACCACCACCGGGTGCGTTGTAACACCCTAAGTACAGTATCCCGAGCCTAACTCAATAGTCAAACCAGCCAAAAATCGGCAATCAGCGGCCAGCGGGCCACATGCAACCTTTCATATCGTTTTGTGCGGGCGGCGAGGTGCGTTCCAGAGTCGCGCAACCACTCCCTGACATCACTGGTAGTACCCATCTGAACCAGCTCGTCAGCTTTAGGTATTACGAACCTACGAAAATTCACTCTGGTAAATTTCAGACTGGATTTCTGCTTTGGGCACTACCATCATTTTTGGGCGATTTTTCGTCGTAAAAGAAGAGTATGATCCGATAATGGTTTAAACTATTGCCTCAAATTGCATGAACTTTTCATCCAAAACTTCCGGAAACGATTGCCTCAAATTTGGGGCGATTTATAATTTTCGTGTTGATGCGATAGTTTTCGGGGGTCTTAGTTCACACAGTTGGTCTTATAGGAAAAATACTCTGCTTCTGCATCTGATGATTTTTGAACATGTCTACATGTCCTGCAACGTAATCGTACTTAGAATAGGACTATCACTTCAGTGACAAACGTAATTCAGAGGAATCTTTTTCCTTTTTAAAATCTTCCCATTTCCCAAAAGACTTCAATATGTTTGAATTTCTTCGTATTTTAAATAAACTGAATCCGCAATCACCTTGCTGCCTTATTCGCCCATTTCATTCCGTATTCCCTTTGACGTGTTTTCCAAAAATGTTTGTTTCATCAATACAGTCGACGACCCTTCCGCCTAACCCCGTCCGTCCTCCCGTCTCGGCTCTACCATTACGAAATCCATTATATCACTTAGGCAGTCAATGAATGAAATTTTCGGGCGTAATACAAATATTCACGAGTCCCGCCCTTATCTCCGAAATTATGAAATTATGTGTTTGGGCTCCGTATCCAGTTCCCTGAAGCTATTTTTTCCCTTTTTACGGAACGCAGAATTTTTTCCACCCACTCTTCTCATTCAGTTACTCAGCCTGCTGATGTACTGTATGTACTAACTTACTCCACAACAAAAAAAAACTGGAAAATATATTTTCGTCCATAAGGTTCGTTGTCATAGACAACCGTAAACATTTGTCAAGTACGACGACATTGTAAGATGATAAGTAGGTCATATCCTTATCGGAAAGTAGGTTGTCACGTGGAGATGTAGGCGACTTGAACGTTCTAGTATAAATAACATTCACGTGACAAATTCTCAGGAAAGTTTTATGTTCGCAGGGTGCCTTTTCTTCGAATTCTTGCGCCCGATCCACTAGTGCTCCTAAATATTGACTGATTGTTATTAGCAAAAACGTAAACAGGCCGAATAAAGACCCAAAATAAAAGGCAAATAATCCCCTCGGGCTTTCTATTTTTCGACTAGACTTTCTTCCGTCAGTGGGACGTAGTACGCACTTTGTGGGTGATTTTTTGCTTTCTCTCCCTCTCTCTGTTGCGCGTAAAATGTAGTTTTGAATTGCTACCAAACATAACAACGTGTCCCCCCAACTCCATGGAGATCCTGTTGCCATTCATATACATATACTACGTCTTGGAACGCATGGTAAAATCGAACATGGTACTCTGTTTTCGTCTAAGGGTTTTTTGGGGAACAAGCGCAGACTCCGCCATTTTCTGTATTATTACGATTATAATTGCATGTATCCATGGCCGTATTTTCCCTGCGTACATAATGAATACAAGAGCAGCAGAATACGGCCAAAATATAGCCTGTCTTGTCCTGATATTGAGAGGACTCAGAAATCATGAGCTTAGGATTATCGAGACTTTTGTACGCTCGTTGTTTTTGCATCAAATGGTCCGAAGTGACAACATAAAAGAGCATAAGGATTGCGTTGAATGGAGGAGATATTATTCGATATTTGTATTTTGACGGATGATGTGGGTCGTGGGGATTTGGTAATAACTCAATACGGGGCTTAATTGAATTGGGAAAGACACGGAGTGGTAGTCATGACATGATCCGCTAATTTTACGGATCAGGTGCACCCGATCCGGTACAAAATCGGACTTAGGTCCAGAAACCTAGGTGGGCGGATCTACCCCATGTTCTGAAATGAATGGATCTGATTCACAAGTGGTATCACTTTCACATGCAATATGATCGATATTTACTGTATTACGAAAAATAGAAAATTATTGTTTAAGGTACGATTTTCTAGGTTGCGACTGGGCGATTTGCGATCGTGACCAATCGTTTCATTAGTCAATGATGATCTTGAGGACCCGTTTTGGTAGGCGGGATGTAATAAGCTTGGCGTTTGCGATTGCGGCTGGGCAATGTAGCGTGATGGCGCCATGGTGATTGCGACTCTATGGCTGTGAAATGTTCTGTATTTGCACGAGGATGATTGAGGACGGCACTCAGTGGGGTTGAAAATCTATCTTTTGGGGCAAAGTATCTTTTGTTGAAAGTATCTTGTTTAGAGAAAATATGTTTTTCTGGCAATGAGTTTGCAATTTATATGGATTTGAAATGACTGATTTTTGTATGAAAACATTACTCGTATGTTGCGCAAGATGTGGCTACGCAATTAAGGATTTTTATATGAACGTTAGGTGAATGAATAGAAAGAGACAAATTTACTGTAGATGGCATTTCGAGTCTTTCGGCGGCAAAAAGGATATACGAAAAAGGATATGGTAACAATATTGCTTAGATTTGCCAGACCACAAAACTCAAAACACCCTTAAAAGTACCCCAAATCATATTGCCTATCATTCCGATTCATATGACACCCATATTGCCCATATTTCGCTTCACTGCCAAAAATGTCCTTTTTCGGACACCCTTGTCCGCCTCCGCCTCTTCATCATATTCCTATACCAATACAAACACTATTGGGAAACATTGACATTTCCGAAGTGACAGACTACACCTCTCCGAAGTACCTGTTCGACAATCGCTTTACAAGCTTTCCCATCGAGGAGAGAGTGGTCAGAGAACGCCATAATGGTATTTGATGCCAACAGCTTTTCACTGACGGCTCTAAGATTGATGAAGGGGTTGAGGCCGGGTATACTCGAAGAAGTTGGATATTGGTTTGTCGTTCGGCCTTCCGGAATATAGTAGTGTCTTCCAGGCGGAGTTTACAGCAATTTCCAAGACGCTAACATTTCTCTGTGTTAGATACCTTCCCACAGTGGTTTTCTTGGGAACTGTAAAGCTGATGAACTGGCCCGGGCGGGTACGACCAATAAGATCACAAAGTGCCTGCTCGGCACAGATTTACCTCTAGCAGCTTGTAAATTGGTTACCAAAGCTGTGGCGTACGATAGGGCCAACGCGAGATGGAGTAGTGGCACTACATGTCATGCGACTAGGCAAATATGACCCAAGCTGGATCCCAACCGATCCCATAGGCTACTGGTGCTGATGTGGGCACGAGGAGGGAGAAAGTTTCTCTCAACGTAGGAAGGTTATCCTACTTTTTTTGCTAGTTTGGACGATCTGAAGAATGTTGTCAGTCGGCTTCATCGATTTATTGTCAGCTCTCGCTGGTTTTATGATTGATAGGGGCTCAGGTAAACTGAATCTAGTGGATATCACAACGGACCAAGCGGTAGTCTATGCGCGCCTTGCTCTTCTTTGGTGGCAGCCCGTCTAACCTAACTTAGCCTCTGAGATGCTGGGGTCGAATAACCATTTGAGACCCCAAATTTTAAATTTCGGCCATGGGACCTCATGGTAGGGAGGATTAGGATGGCCGAAGACCTGGATCCCTGATGCGTGCGCGAGGGCACCTGAGCCGCCCAACAATTATTCCCCGCATATGGCCTCTTTTTTTACACCCATTTTTTCCTACGTCTCTTTCGTCTTCCCCAGGCCAATGAATTTCTATTAGAATGTAAAGGACAGGGCAACGACTGGCGAAAACCCCGCCCACGTCACCTGAACTGAGCCATTGCTTAACTCATTAAGGGGCGTTTTTCTTCGCCAGATGGCACTGCCTACTACTACTCAATTGCCCTAACCCGTTGTGGGGCATAGCGCGTCAACTGTTCCATGTGGCCCAGTTGACGTTTCGTTGGCATAAACCAGTTTCGGAAAATGGAGTGGCCAGTATGAACCTCCTGGTCCGTCATTTAGTCGCCTGCCTGTGACAAGTCGGGAGATGCTGTGGCTTATTATTACGCCCTGCACCACAGGGGGAAGACAGCACAAATATCCATGGCCACGAACGTCGTCGTGGGCGGGATTCAAACCCGGAACGCCGGTAGTCAGACATGAGACGCACTAAGCTGCCGGTCGCCAAAAAATAAATTCATTAATTTAATTAGATTATTAATTGCCAATTTAGCAGCTTTACTACTTGCCTGCTTTTCAAATTCCCATCTTGACAAATTACTACTACTAAGTTTTTTTTACATGTTTTAGTATTTTTGGCGGAAACGGCCTAAGAAACATTCACATTTTCAAACTGTTTCTTTTTTAATAATACATCAGAGTGCTTATTTTAGCTGCTGTCCCACTTAAGCATTAACAGTTTTAGCAGCTAATTGAAATTAGCGTTTTCGCCCACCTCGCTCCTCTCTCTTGCCACGGTTCCTAGTATCATAGCTGAGTAATTCCGGCATCAGGAGCAAACGATTTCGCCCATGCTTTTCTTTTTTTCAAATTATGCAACTTCTTTAATTATTACAACCTCCTGAAATATCAGGTTTCAGCATTTTCATCATTAACCGTATATTATTGTCGACTAAAGGTATCTCTTACCTTTACAAAAATCGAAGCCTATCGACTCCAACATTCCATGCTGGTCATTAAACCACCCTACGATAAACGGCTTATTCATATAACCATATTTCACTACACACTGAAAATCCATTGCGTATATGGATTTGGCTCGAAATGGAACGAACCCATAATTTTACTCTCTGCATCCACTACGTCACTTACTCCTCACAAGTACCTCTTGTACTTAATATCTTAAAAAAACCGTGAGCTGTGTAATTTTATACGTATCGGGCGAAGGAATCCAAGAAAGTGTGTTATAGGGTTGAAAATTGTCTCCTCGGATTTAACACTGACGTCGAGGAAATGAAAGACTAATTAGAGTATACACGGGCTCCCCCGCGAACACTCGTCCCGCTGCTGGACAAAAGAGCTGACCCGACTCCATCATTTTTGTGACAGCTGTAAATACAAGTACAGAAACGCACTAATCAAATAGAACCCTTAGAAATGATATACGAGCACATACACACGTGATTGCTGAGCGGGCAAGCTTTCAGGTGACAAAAAATCAAGTAAATTGATTAATCGGTAGGAACGGGTATGGGAATTGGTGAAATTATTGCTTTACGAAGTGGGCTTTGTGCATCGTTTTGTTTGTAGGAGATTTTTGAAGCAAATTAGGATATGATGGCTTCGCGAATTATTCCCCCAATAAATTTTTCCTCCAAAAATTTCGATATATCTCTCAAAAAAATAAGAAAATAAAAGTGTCAAATTACTACAAAAAGAATAAATGTAGCCCCCAAAAAAATCTCACAAATTTAGGGGGATATTTGGCAAGAAAATCATCAAAACTGTACTTCATGAATTTGATTTAAATTTGACAGGAGGGGTGGGGGGGGAGAGAAAATGTATTAAAGGCGGAAATCTACTTGCTGATGTGTTCCAAGAGGATTTCCGCTTTAGGCATGACGTGTATGGATTATGGTAATCATTCCACTTCAAAATGAGCTCATACTACCGAATTGAAGTGAAGGCGAGGCGCAAAGTGGATTTCCGCTTTAGGTAGTTCGAGCTTACATTGAATGCATGGCGACAATAGTTTCGTTTTTAAAACGATCACTTGAGCATGTGGTCTGCTTTACGCAGTACGATATTATGATTGTTTCTAAGTTCTATATTTTAAATACACGACTTCAGTTGAACACATAAAAAAAAATTTTTCCGGTAAGTTGGGGGGGTTGTCTGCCGACGACTCTTGCTGCAGTCTGTCATGATGGTTCCGTGTCCGATTATGTGTCCTATCTAACAACGAGCATGAGTCAACAGACCATCGCGCTAAACAAACAACTGGTTCCGCAAGTGCGCTGGAATCACGCGGTGCATTAGGCATTGCATTGTTTTTGTTACAAACTGAAACAACACCTGCCGGGGACAGTGAAGGATGTCTTATCCTCCGACGCTTCATCGAGTGTGATTTCCCACAACGCTCTATGCTCGAAATGAACTCAGCTTTGGTTAAGCTAGGCGGCTCAGAATCCCACCGTCAGTAAGCGGCAAAGTAACCTCATTGACTTTGCGTGCGACCAAACACAGACGAACTTTATTGGGTTTGATAACCAGACTGACTAGCGATGACCATGGGATTCCTTAATAATCCTTATTTCAAGCATCGGAGACCGGAAAATGACTCTGGTTGATAGTCGATAACGTGAGAGAATATGTTTGTACGCTTTAAGCCCCTCATTGGACGCCGTCTATTTTTCCATACACTATGCAAAGTGCATGCCTAATAAGCGGAGGAAGACCGAGAGCTTGTTGGGTAGACTCAGTGGGTGCTGACGCCAAGCAACAGCTGAGCTTGCGAAATGAAAAGACGCGGTCACTTGACCGAGTTAATTGGAGGACAATAATCCAAACGGCGAGGGCCCGACATCGGACTATAGCGCCACAATAATGATGATGCTAAGTGAATGGAAAAAATAATCGGCCCCCAATGTTGGGTATATGTACTCGTACACTTTCAGGTCAACCAGCACGTAGATCAAATGAACGAACATCGAGTAACAAGAAAAGTATTCACAGTTGACACAGTTTGTGAAGGAGGCTCCAATAGGTAAAGAGTTGAAACCCACATTGGATGCCAAATTCGTACCCTTTCTATATGCAAAATGGCGAACCAGTGGTAAAGTTTTGCGGCGCCGACCGAAATCGAGTAGCGGCTCACTCTTAATTAGCATCACTAGCTTCTCAACCAGAAGAGACGCATAAGCTAACTCTCTGACAACTGGTTTTATTACATTGTCGAAACTTTATTCTATACAATCGTAGTCAAACTAAATTTAGCGAACCTCCTCTGCTCTCTTAAACTCCCCTCTAATCCCATGAATCCAATTCAACCAACTATCCACATAAATGCGCCTCCATTCACCATTGCAATCAGTCGCCTCAGACACATTGGCTCCGGTATCAAAGCTAAAACTGTATTGGCTAGAAATAGAAAACACTAGACACAATTTAAATGTTCCCCCCGATATCATTTTGTGTCAGTAGACCACTGGAGCACGATTTAACGATAGTCCCAATTTCGAATGAATGGGTCCATGTTGCCTCGTTAAATAGTCGAATCGCCTTCTGATGGGAAGAAGGCATTCTCATAGATACCTTTCGCTTGAAACAAACGAACACCGACACGGCTTTCTGTTTAGTCTGCCACTCCTGATATAAGAGAAGGTGGTAATTTATACGTCAGGATGGCCTCGCTGAGACGAGACGACGGGCTCCAATGAATCCTTTTTTCCCAGAAAGCCCCTCCTCGCATCCGCATCGACCTCGTCGTCGAAACAATTGAACTTGACCTTGTTGGTATGCTGACTTTGAGCCAAAGCAACCAGTTGAATATATACGGGCACGTTTCCCTACACGTTGATGGAGGAAGTAGTCCCCCCTCCGAATTGCTAGCTGGTTATGGGATTGTTGCTTTTCATGCGGTTGCCCCCTAGGCAAGCGACGTAATGTCGACCCAAAAATGCTTTCACACACAGAGTGAAAGTGACAACGACGCCCCGTAGCCAGCCGCAAAATGGTGCAATCAAGTACATAAAACGTCCCCAGATTTACGTTAGGGATAAAAATGATGTGATAAGGGCGAAGCGGTATCGTTCAACCACCTGTCCCTCGAAGTTGAGGGTCGAACGATTGGGGAGGTGTAGATTATGAAGAGACACGGGTGTCGTCTTCACACCCACCCAGTTGAGCTTTCCATCCTTCACCTTAACCTTGAACATGTAAATTTATTACACATCTCTTTCGATTGGGGTCGACCGACAACGGCATCGTCGATATCAAGGGCGACCGGCTCTTTTCGCTTAGAGCCAATTGTCCCAGTAGCCCTTTCATAGCACAACACCAAATTTTCTCAGAGCTGTTCACCCTCTTCCATATCTTGTGTGTCGATTCATTTTACGACCATGCCAGCACTCCCCCGAATATGGTTATCCTTTTTGGATGGGTGCTTTTTCGGCGGGAGTCCTACTTTTGGTCGTGGCCAAGGAGAATGATGGTGGTGGGCAATAAAAACGTCATCAGACATAGCATCATTGCCGCTGTTTTCGCATTCATTCTCAGTCCTGTCTCTGTAAATCCCTATTTTACTTGCTCTTGTCCTTGTAGTTCTGCCGGAAAAAAAACCAGAGGGAGGAAATGTAGAGCCTTGCTAGATCTACATCGACGGATGTGTCGGGTCTTCCTTATTTTGTGGTGGATGATGTGAACCGCCTTTCCGAATCGGAAAGTTGTCAGGACTGAATGACGGTTGTGGTGATGTTAACAAACCCATCAAAAAGGATTCGAGGGAATTATTGTCTTAGACAATAGACGAATTGGATCAGACACGGCTACGTGACGACAAAAAGGTATTGTGATGTCTGCCCTATTGACAGCTTAAAACGCCGCAGAGTCAATTGAACAAAGCTCCGGAATGGCGAGCAAGGACCTGTGGATTTACTTCTGCGAAGGGGCGTTGAATTGTCTGTTTGTCACGGTTGAGCCTTTTAGCGAATATTTCCTGCTTGGCGGTTGTTGATTCAGGCTGATGAGCAGTTCTGTAGGCATTGTTGGTCCAGCACTCGTGAACCAATTACACTTTAAAGCTTCGGCTGAACTATCGTTCTTTATGAGTTAAATGGAAAACGAATTTATGTCGAAATAATCTCGGCCCACGTTGGACGCCGACATAGTTTTAATCAAAATGATTTCGTGGAATTTAATTTTTAACTACAAATTCACATATTGTGTAGTATCCCACGTTGGAAGCCAAAATGTTCACAGGAAACATGCACTTCTTGGTGTTTTTCTAGCAATACCGGTGACGGCAACGTCAAGACATGCGAGTCAATTCTGTTAGTTCTGTCATTTGATTCATCGAATAGTAGGACTGGCCTTAAGGTGAGAACTACGACCATGGAAGGTTTACTGTAATGTAATCCTTTTTATAGCAAAAACACAAGCCATTACTGTTACAAAGGCTCCTTGGTAGGTCATCCCTGTAGTACTGTCGTGTCCTTTGAGATTATTCCTTAATAATTGACCTGACTGAAGCCACCCCGAGAAGTTGTCTCATTTGTCTTAATGCCACGGTTACCTAGCACCCAATACAAAAGGATTCAGCTCTCGGTTACCAGACATTTGAGAAGTTCACGGCACTCTTTCACCAAGATTGAAGAGAGCTGATGTGATGAAAGTTCCTTTATGGCTGCCCGACTATCTGCGCATATGACAATATGTGTGCCGTGAAGTATACTTCTTCCGAACTCTGAACAAACCTCAATGCCAAGGATCTCGGATTAGAAAATCTGGGCCAGGCACCCATTGTGGTTGAAATCTTTGTGTTTGGCTCCAAGATCCGAGCACCGACCTCCTGTTCAGTCTTAGGCCCATCGGTATATTGAGTTAATGAGTTTGGTCTAAAACTGAACAGAAACATGCTGAGGAGCTTCTGTTCAGTCGTTGACCCATCGGTGTACCTTAATGCGCCAATAAATAAAAAAAAACACGAGGTTTACATGAAAGATTATCTACCCACAGCCAGCACCACACGCTTCCCTTCTGTAACCCTTCCCAATTTCGCACATTGCCCAAGGTTAGTTCTATTTTGTCTGCTTCGACATCTCAGCCACCACACACCAGGGGACAATAACGATTCTAAATTCGACGACGGAACCCAAATATTAAAGCCGCCTCTCCTCTAACATATACATATATCCCTTTTGTGTATGCCTCTCTCGTCGGCTCTGTATATTACTACGTCCACGACAGTTGCCGGTAATCATCGTCATTATCGTCTCGAAAAAGCGACGTCTTCGTCGTCGTTGTCGACACACCGACATCACCATCAGCAGCCATCATCATTCACGCACAATTCATTGTACCCTTTCCCAAATCGTATCCTTCTTTCAACAGTTACCCTTTCTTTTTCGGGTTTTCGGCTCTCGTATTGTCGTCTACGTACCACAACGCCAAAAGGATGTCCCACGTGGGTAGTGTAGTCTTATACTCGCTGTCTAGGTTCCAGGTTACGTAGTCAAGCGAATGGATTTTGTAGGCTCCATTTGCTCTAATCCACCGGCGAAGAAGTGAGTATGGGCCCCTAGGGGCGTTTTCATCGATAATTCGTCACCACACAATAGTCATTTGGTATCCCTTCTTCGAAGTTGTAGACTTTCGACCGGCTTTTCCTGGTTGGGCTGCGAATTGAGGCCAAGGTTTTGTCGGCATCATTGTCGAGGCCAAGATGTGTATCCTTGAACCGAAAAGGACGTCTACAAGGTCTTGTTTTTGGGCCTGTGTCGTCGTTGTCGACGGACATCATCGCATAGTCATCGTGGTCGAACACGCACATATCCTTTTACGAGACCATAAAATATTCATGACGATGGGACATGAGTGCCTTTTGGTATTCTGAAATTTGTCTGAAGCTTCTGGAAAATAATATTTCGAATGTAACTCTCGCACATAAAACACATCCATATACGTCCAAGATGTAAAGGATCCATAACTCCGGTTCTGAAAAAATAGACCGGACGACAACATGTCCTTGCGACTGGGTCATCTATGAGCTGTTGGAGGTAAAGGCAAAGCAGACTGTGGATAGTCACCGGGTATGATGGGCTTAGACAACTATAGACGAGCCCACTCTGAGAAATTTCTCCCAGTCCTGTGTACTCCCAAAACACTTTCGTGCCGGACGACATTTTCCGAATAGTCGGAGGAAATAGAATAGAGGACAAGGTCCTGAACAAGTGTCAGAGTAGGTCATCAATCTCACTGCCGCGTCCGTCGCTCGGAAAATGGAAATAAAGAATGCAAAGAGTGAGAGGAGACGCGCCATGTCTAGCCCTGAGATAGCAGAGGAACTGTGTGCGTACTATAGTATGGTCATTGGCCTTCTTACTGTTGTTTTTTTTGTCAAGGATGTCTATCGTGGCGGAGCTTTAGAAGGCTCCCGAAACAGATGTTGTAAATTGATGTTTAATTTTAGGATATCGTCTTGGCAGATGAGGAGTATTTTTGGTTGGGTTCCTTGAGCTGTTTGATAGAGGAATTAGCAAGGAATTGAGATGGGCATGACAAATTCTTAATGCGCTTTAACTGATTGGAAAGAGTCACAGCTAAATTTCATTTTAAGGGTTTTTTTTTTAAGGACGTCATTTCAGTTTAGCTTTCAAACCCGCTGTCAGGTCTGTTATCAATCCTGCCGTTAGGTCACAAGGCTTGTTATCAATCCTGTCGTCAGGTCTACCAGCAGGGCTGCTACTACTCTGGCCTGCCAACGGGCTATCAAACCTGCTGTCATCCGACTTCCTGTCAAAACCACCAGCTATTTGTGTTCTGATAGCCTGACAGCAGGTTTGATAGGAAGCTTGATGCAAGGGCCGACACGGTACGATTAATAGCAGGGCTAACAGCAGGTGTGATCGCTGGACTAGTATTATAGTACGTGCGTTTTAAGCGGTTTTAGCCTTTAGAGGCATATATGGCATACTGTATCCATTTCAGAGTTTTGACTGGATAAATAAGTTTTTCAATTATTGCATTTGTAATAATTGAGGCGTTCGTTTCACTCTCAGACCGATAATTTGTGAAAAGAACGACACGATCTGAATTCAATTGCCGGCTCGGCATAGAAAAAATTGACGTTGAAGCAATTCAGTTTCATCTTTGATCCAATGAGATCCCATAACAGACCTGGATCAAAACCGGTCTGTCTTATTATATTGAAATAGACTGAAATCCAGTGCAACAAACGCAGCTCTTCAGGGCGTCCTACGCTCACATGTGCCTTTTGAATTCCCAATCAAGTGTCATATCCAATAAAATTCCCGATTGGGCCGATAATGTTTTCTCACAAAAAAAGGACACTCTTGGCGAAGCCCTAAAAATCTTTTCACATGACACCTTCTTTACGTTTCAATGTCATTCGTCATAAATTATTAAGCGACATGGATACATATTTCCGGTTACATGATTTTTCCGAAAGAGCCACTCATTTTCCAAACATCCATAAAAACTCGCGTATACGAGTATTAAAAATTACCCTGAAGCCTGAACAGAAAAAAATCCTCCAAATTGTTGAACAACTGCCCTCACTCGAAAATGTGTTCACCAGCTCCAGATTTAATGGTTTCAGAGCCCAAGAGCCGATTCTGCATACACACGATCCTCGGCCGGGTCTTCTGAAATTTTGACATGGAATAAAGACGCGCACAACTGCTGCAGTCTCCGTAAAGTCAACGAACTTAACCCATGGAAAATCCAAGGATTTTCAATTCAAGATAGATGACATGCAATGTCTAGGTCTTGTCTCGTTCTCTAAATATAAACATGCACGCTCATACACTCGGCCTAGATCTTTGAATCTGTGAACAATTAAGACCCCCGATGGTGGCATGTTTGAAATTGTTTCCCGCGCGCGGAAAATCTCTTCCTTCCGACATTTTTTTGACAAGTGGTAAACATGGCTGCATGCAGACGCTTCTTCTGAAATATCCGTAGTTTAAATATGGACGAATTTCAAAATAGAAACAAGCGTTGTTTTGATGGGGGCGGAAGGGAGGATGTGATGGATAAGAGTTTCCACTTTTGAAATTTGGATACAAGACAAGTAGTCCTCTTCCTTGATGCATTAGCAACCACTATGCGCTCTAATCCATGCCTGGTCCATATGTGCCCAATTTATTTTTAGACCGATATATGAACGTCCGGAAAAATTCGTGGGGGGTTGATGATGCGCGCTCGGTGAAAAGTGTCCCATTAAGGTTACAAGTGGTGATAAAATGATAGGTGCAAGGGGAATTGGAGTGTTCAATGGAAATTCAATATAAGGGCGTAATTTTTCACACGACCGAGAGTTTTGTTGCTGTTAGGGAAGCGGCTGAAAATTGAAGCCTGTTGCAGGGCGTCGAAAGAGCTAGAGGTCTGAGACAGTTTTTGTGCGACTCTATCCTTTTAAAAGTTTGTATTGGACCGATAGGTGGACATCCGAAGATCTCCGTGAGGTCAGATCCTAAAGAGACCATAGTGACCGTGAAGGTTAAAGAAGAAGGCTCCTGGACGTGATAAGCGGCAGCATATGCGGGCTGTAGCTCATTTCGGAAAACGTGGGGAAACATTAATGTTTCACAAAAATTAGGAGAATTCTCTCTATTCAATTAGGAGAATTTTAACACAACTCAAGCAATTTCCGCTTTAGGACTTACAAGTCCCCCCGCGTGGGTTCTAAGTTCTTACCACCTAAAGCGGAAATGGACTACCTAAAGCGGACATGCCTCAATTAAGGAATTGTAAAATTTTTCTCTAAATGCAATAGAGAGAATTCTTCTAATATTCGCGAAACAGGAATGTTCCCTGATGCTCCGCAAATGTGGGCAGTCCAGTGTCGTTTTTTCATACACGTGATCGTTAAATTTGAAATTCAAATAATTTTCAGTTTTTCTCAACGAAAACTAACTATCACGCGTCAGATTTGGTCCATTCAATTTTTTCAGGTAGTAGTCGCAGCTTTTTTCTCTGGTAAGAAAGAATTCAAATAAAACCGAGAAAACTCAATAATGGTTTTACCTGTCTCTCTGTTCTCTGAATTTACCTGAGAAAAGGTATCGCAGTCAGTTCGACAATCTCTGGCAGATGTTCATGAGGTTTTTTTTGTTATTGTCTACCATCTGCTGGATTCCATTACCGAAATACAAAAGTTCTGTGATAATTTGTAACGGAGGATTTTATTTATTTAAGTGTTCAGAAAAAAAAAGGTTATCGATTTTAACGATTTTTTTTTTTTTAGAAATATTCTATTCCATATTCCATTTTTTCACGTTTTTTTCGCTGGGCACTGTACGAGCTCCGAACCATGGATTCTCTCTAATCCAGTCATCGGATAAAATTATAGACACCTTAGAAAGGAGAGTCTTACAAAGAATCATTGGAGCGATACGCGAAGGTGGCCATCAATGACAAAAAGTGCAATACGAAATATATGACGAACCAGGGGTCTCTAAATTCGTTAAGCTACGAAAACCACAGTGGGCTGGGCACTTGAAGGGAATGGATAAGCATCGAGACACCAGAAAAGCATTGGTTTGGTTTGGTTCATTTTTGATATTTGATGCGAAGAGCGCTTGGTGCATCAAAGCGCTGGACGAGCTCTTTAGACGAAGAGAGCACACGATGCCGATACCGAGAAAGCTGGAGGCGCTGACTGTTAGAAGTCCAATCCGGCAGAGAACGCGCGTTGGCTGATAAATAAACATACTTGTACGAGCATGCTGACGTCCTGCTTATTATTATTAGTTTCTTCGCAATCTTTTTGAAATTTTCAGTAAAATGGCGGAACATTCCCAATTTGCAAATAATAGGCGAATCTCTGTATATGGTGTCCCGCCATCTGGAGGGTTTCTGTCTAACAAATAAATGCCCAACTGGGTTTCCGCTTTCCGGTCGAAAAGATTAGGTCCGGTTTTGACCAACCATGGCTAGTTCACATGTATTTCATATTCCACTTTAAATAAACTATGCATTTAATAAATTTAAACAATTGATAGCGTTTATTTCAATATTTGTGATCCCGAAAAGCATCATGCACCATTAAATTGTGTTTTCGTGCTCCGTATTTACCCCCGACCTCGACTTCCCGGGACAATAATGTGTCCGCCGCTGCGCACATCAAGCCGATTAGTCCCGGGTCAACGATGCTGAAATAACCACGGCGCGCACTCCAGGCTCCACTGTGTCATCCAGCTTAGTAAGCCCTAGTCTGCTAACAGCACGCTCAGCCGCAGTCTGCTAACTACACGCTCTACCGCCGTTTCTGACGGCACACATAGCCGCAGCCTACAATTGACACACTAAACTGCAGTCCCCTCCACGCCTACAAAGAGTTGCTGAATCGACGGATCCTGCTCAAAGTAAGCCGCTACATCGCAGCTGTCATCGCGATACAATAGTTTAGTTGTTTCGCCAGCTCGGACTCGCAATGTCACTCCGGGGGGAGTACTATAGCGACGCTACTTTGCATAGATGGTGTTTAGAGCGGCACGAGGATCGTCACCTGGAACATGACTGACAGCTAGTCACTAGTTAGTCGAGGTTAGATTTTCACCGTGTTCACCTTTAGTAGATTGAAACAATGGAGTCGCGTTTATTTCTATAGAGATTCTCCTATTATTTGCATAATGGTAATGTTCCGGATTTTCTCACTGTACGACTTCAAGAAAGTCTACCAAAACGTATAAACTTCTAGAGCATAGATATATTAACAAAAAAAAAGAACCTTTAGAGCAATCCTCATCTTTGATTCTTCACTTGGAGCTTCAAACCATTTTTTTTCGATATAATCGCTTAAAAGTCATTGACACATCAAACGATCCCAAAATTGCAGCGCCCAATCCGTACTATTCCTCCCAGGCGCATGTTGCCCTTTCCCCCCTTCACAAGTTGTCAATAAAAACGAAGAACTAACAGATCCACTCTGTGAAAGTCACCCATAAAAAGAAAGGAAAAGGAAGAGGAAACCCCCAACCATCCAAGAGCTCGCTTTCCACACTGTTTTTCAAAGCTCCATGCTTACTTGGCATTTTTATATATATTTTCCCATTTTATTTTTCGCTTCTTTTTCTCCACGTTGAAAAGAAGCACATGAAGCGCACGGAGAATGCACCGAGTCCTTGCAATTGATTATAATCACAATTTTTGCATTTCCTTCCTTTTTTCCTCTTCATTTTTTTTATTGTTTTTTATGCTCGACTCTGTCGATTACAGGGACAAGGACATTCCTCAGCATCCTATCCGTACCTATTTTCACTAAAACAATCAGGAGCAGAGGAAAAAATCTCGAAAACAAAAAAAAAACTTCCCGAAAAGATAAAAAGATATTTTTCTTGCATTCATTTTGTTCCTCCGTCGGTACTGCACTTCATTTCAAGATGCAGCTGCTGCGCTCATCTGAGATTTTTCGGCTACGAAACAAAAAAAAAAAAATCTGAATAAAAGAAAGGACGAAGGAAATGATGATGGTGGTTATAGGTTGTGAGAGATTTTAAAGATGCCAAGGTTCCGTTCCCGCGAGGTGCTGAATCTATAGAAATTCTTAATTTGAATCTGAATGAGGAGATAGGCATGCCGTTTTGTTTGCTCGGGAGTGGGATTTTCACGAGGTTTAAGACGTTTTGATCTTGTCATTCAGATAGTGAACAGAATAATAAATTATTCAACACGTAAGAATTGCATGTGGTTGTTGGAAAAAGAATGAAAAATCGGAAAGGACGCGTTGTTGATGATGTCTTTTTGGTCCCCTACTAATGGTGTCCTATATCCTATCCTATAGCACCAACTTCAAGTTCGTTTGAGGCTCTATGCAGAATGTTAACCCAAAATTTCAACTTAATGAACTTTCGTTGATTATAAATATTTATAGCTTTTTTCTAAGCTCTAACCTGGAAATAATTCCGAGAAATGCTCTGTCATGAAAACATCGCCAAGTATTCCTGGTTCACATATGAGCCGCTCAGATGCCAATGCGATTTAGTCTATTTTGGAAATTGCTCGTTTTTGCGGATGACCCTGCCATCCATTAATTATCATCATCATCATCGTGGCGCGACAGCCCGACGTCGGGCCTTGGCCGCCTGGATCATTGTCCTCCAATTATCTCGGTCACGTGACCGCGTCCTCCAATTTTGGGAGCCCAGCAGCTGCGCGGCGTCCACACCTACTGAGCTCTCCCAACGAGATCTCGGTCGTCCTCGCAGTCTCAGTCCGTCGACTCGTTCTGCATTCATTACTCTCTTAGGCATGCGATCATCGTCCATTCTTTGTACATGCCCTGCCCATTGAAGTCGTTGTAGTTTGACGATTTTCGAGACTTGCAGTTCATCGTACATTTCATACAACTCATGGTTGTACCGGATGCGCCATCCATCTCGATCGCAAGCAGCCCCGAAAATTCGCCGTAGAACCTTACGTTCGAAAGTGTCTAGCATGTTTTCGGAGGCTTGAGTTAGGGTCCATGCTTCGCAGCCATAGCATAGCACTGGTCGTATAATGGTTTTGTACACGCGGAGCTTCGTGTTTCTGTGCACATGTTTCGATTTCATTATGGGGAGAACCGAGAAAAAAGTCTTATTAGCTAACTGTATCCGTCGCTTGATTTTGTCAGTTTCGTTGGCGTCCCTTGACAGGTTGCAACCCAGGTAGATGAAGTTGTTCACGAACTCGATGTTGAGGTTCCCCACGTTGATGCTCGGTTGTGCAGGTGTCCTTGTCACCGATTGCATCATTATTTTAGTTTTACCCTCGTTAATACGTAATCCAACTTCCTTTGCAGCGGTATCGAGTGTATGCAGAAGTTCTTCTGCGTCAGCCAATCTTCGGGACATGATGTTGATGTCGTCGGCGTACGCTGCTAATTGTTTCGACTTGATGAGCAGCGTCTTGCTGTTGTCCATATTCATGGCCCGAATAACGTATTCCAGTGCTAGGTTGAAGAGCGTCGGTGCCAGTCCATCGCCCTGTTTCAAACCAGTGCGTGTTTCAAATAGATCAGTAAGTCTATTCTGGATCCTGACTTGTGAGACGGAGTTGGTCATCGTCATCTTTGTCAGTCGCACTAATTTTGCTGGTATACCAAATTGCAGCATGATGTTGTACAGTACTCCACGATCGATACTGTCGTATGCCTGCTTGAAGTCGACAAAGATTTGGTATACGTTTACGTTGTATTCCCAGCACCTCTGGAGTATCAGTTTGACTGAGAAGAGCTGATCGGTTGTGGAGCGACCAGGTCTGAAACCGCTTTGATATTCGCCAATGACTCGTTCTGCGTACGGTTTTATTCTATTTTCCAGAATTTTCGTCAAAATTTTATAGGACGTACAAACTAGTGAGATGCCCCTGTAATTCTCACACCGCAATTTATCTCCCTTTTTATGGATTGGACAGATGATGCTTCTGCGCCAATCGTCTGGGATCTCCTCGTTCTCCCATACTCGCAGGAGTAATTGATGTAAGGCATCAACTAGACTCGTTCCACCGAATCTTAGCAGTTCAGCTGGGATCTCGTCAGCGCCCGGCGCTTTATTTCGTTTTAGTGACCGCAACGCGAGATCAACTTCCTCCACTGTCGGGGGTTGAATGGGTGGGCCTAGATCAACAATATCATCGAGAGCTTCCTGTGTGGGGATGTTAGATGGTCGGTTTAGAAGCTCTTCAAAATAAGAGGCCCATCGTTTGTTAATACCATCGGTGTCGCTGATGATGTTTCCATCCTTGTCCTTACAAAGGCTAGTCCTGGGTTGGTAGCCGTTCTTGATTGTATTTACTAGTTTGTACGCTTGTCTGGTGTTCCTATTAGCTAAGTTTTCGTTTATGTTCAGCAACTGCTCGTCAAAGTATTTACGTTTCTTACGTCTAATTATTCTATTCGATATTCGCCGTAGCTCGTCATATTTTTCTCTTCTGGCTCTGGTTCCTCGTTGAATCCATTGTCTGTAGGCCTCGTTTTTCGCGTCAAGTGAATTTTTGCATTCTTCGTCGAACCAGTCATTTCGCGCTCGCCGGGCTTTATATCCCACGACCTTCTCTGCGACATCCTTGATGGTACCCTTGAGTTCTTCCCAGAACCCATGGACGCCTGTGTTGCTGATGTTGTGTAGCATAGGTGATAGTTTTTCCTCAAGGGCGGTAGTATACGCCACCGCTGTAGCATCACTCAAGAGCTTATCAACCGCAAAGATTTTGGGAGGGCTGATTCTTGACTGGTGCACTGAGGAGATTCTACATCTGTAGGTCGTCTTCACCAAGTGATGATCTGAGTCGCAGTTTGCTCCTCGATAGGAGCGGACATCCATGACACTAGACGCCCATCTCCTGCAAATGAGGACGTGGTCAATTTGGTTGACGGTATGTGCGTCTGGAGACTTCCAGGTCTGCTTGTGAATGCGTCGATGCGGGAAACACGTAGAGCTTACGACTAGATTCCTGCTGCAGGAGAAGTCGATAAGTCGCTGGCCGTTATCGTTACATTCTTCATGGAGGCTGTGGCCTCCAGAGGTCCCCCGATGCCAACTTTCATTCCCGACTTTCGCGTTAAAGTCTCCCAGCAGCAATTTGACGTCGTTTGTTGGAAGTGAGTCGAAGAGAGTTTCAAGGCGGGCGTAGAACTCGTCTTTTACTGCGTCTTCTTTAACTTCAGTGGGGGCATGCACATTGATGAGCCAGAGATTGAAGAATCGAGTCTTGATGCGAATCGCACACAGCCGTTCATTTATGGGTTTGAAGTCAGTAATATGCGGTTTGAGGTGATTGTTCACTATAAATGCTACTCCAAACTCCTTGCGCCCCGATGGTTTGCCACTTGTAAAAATTGTGTGCAGTTTCTTGTCATTAATCTCGCTGCCAAGCCAATTTGTTTCGTGGACTGCAGTAATGCTCAGTTTGTACTTTTCGACCTGTTGAAGGAGGGCCTTCTCGGCCCCCAGTTTGTTCAGGGAGCGTACATTCCAGGATCCGAAAGAATAATCCTTTATTCGTTTGCGTGGTCGTCGTTGTTGATCCGTCCAATCCGAGGCTTTTGTTCCAGGTTTCTTGACATGGAGTGGTTTTTACAAGGACGAGTTGTCAGCACGTCGCTTAACCCCATTCGGGGGATGGCCTCGGAGATAGCTGCTTCAGATGGTTTAATAAACGTGCTGGAGCCCACACAACTATGTAGCAGGTCCAACTACGCAAGTCATTCCATCCTACTAGACCTGAGACGCTTAGGTGTTTGTCAGCCATTCAGACTACAGCTATCTGCCTTTTCCAAACTGTCTTATCGCTAAGACATTGGCCGTCAGCGAATTGATACACTGCCGTTACCAGGGGGCGCCCACGCGGAGGACTATGGAAAAGGTCTTTGCCCCCCATCAAATTTGTACCCATCAAATTCTGGAACAGAGAGCACAAAGAAACTGGTAAATTAAATCCTAATAGATAAAAGAAAATCAAGTTGGAAAAATAGAAAAAAAATTAACTTGGCTTCAAATCTGCTCATTTGATACCATACCTGGAGGAATTCTCTGTTGTCAAAAATAGTAAAAAAAATATGCACTTAATACAAAATGATTGAAGAATTTCTGAACACCGCCCTTAAATGGACCAGTATTCCTACCATAATCAAACGCTTTTTATAGTATCTTAACGAAGACGTTTAGACCATTTTATATCCACTTTAGTGTCTACCACAACCAACACCGAAGACATCTTCCGAACGAGCTTTCCTTCTGTACTCTTATCAAATACACGGACCTATTCGTCTTCGCTAACAATGTCAAACTGGTCTAATTTAAACTTTTTCGTTCAATTTCAGCTTATTTACGGCGCAGACGGTCAATTGGTTCGGAGCCAGGAATCTCGACGAGGACGCGGGAAAGGTCGAAATCCAAATGGGGTAAGTACACGCTAAATTCGGGGCTGCCAGATATTTAGATAGTTGAGAGGAGTAAAATTGGAAAGTGGACATAAAAATGGGAATAAAATGGGGGTTCAGTCAATTCAGAACTGTTCTCTGTATAAGACATGAAAACATGCTTAATGAAGAAGTAATAACAAAACAAATTGCAAAATTTTAAGAAAGCAAAACAAGTTTTCTTTTTAAGTTTACATGGTTATATTTAGTAAACAGCTTTTATTATTTGTATGGGCTATATTTAGGGGTAAAGTATCAGCTGTGATTAAGTGTGTATTTCATTGTTCTGTCTTGTGCAGTTTTCTAGTTATCACGTATTTAGTAATGTGGGAGCAGCCGAACGGAAATTAAAAAAAGTATCTTAATACTAGCTGCGTTCAAAAAAATTAATGACCTGAGCATTAATGCTCAAAAAACCGTCTTAATGCCATTCACCTGAAGGAAAAATCTCAGTTTAAAGGTCGGCTTTGCCAGACATTATCAAAAATATATATACGAGTACAAATAGTGCTCCGTGACGTATGGCTTGATCGCTAATCGTGAACAATGTGGGACGATTGTGGGCCTAGCAAAACGCATTTGACCCATCTAACGCTTGCATTCTTCCCGTTTTTCATGGAGACTATCCTTTTCTTTTCACCTAAAAAAGCGATCCCGCAAGAATTTCTTATATCTCGCTTTATCCTTCGAATGAGTCAGGATGACGAAGAAATATCGGCGATTATTACACTCAAACTGCAAAATTAACTAAATTCAGACACAAACACATTTATTTTTTATTTACTATGTTGTATTCCTGGTCAAAGCGACTTTTGTTTTGGAAACAGCAGGGCGGATGAGCAGGCTCGTGAGGGCACAACCACAATCGTGAGCGTAAGCTTCCGTAACACAAGGATGCCTCTAGCAGCTTATAAATTGGTTTTAAAGACCCCCAGCGACTGAAAGAATAAACACCAGTTGGAGTATTGGGAGCACTTGGCATGTAACCAGGCCATGTGGGCTACACTGAACCCTTATAGCTCTTCAGGGTTACTGCTCTTAGATAATAAAAAGTACATTAGGAATGTTGTGGGTTGTTGGTTTTAGAGAGCATGTCAGCCAGTAGACTTCGAGTACCGCACAATGATTATTGCAGAAGCTATTGTGACGAGGATGAAAAGGAGAACTGTTTTCATTTGTTCTGTGCCACCCTTGGGTCATACTACTGCACCGATTTGGATGCCCTGAAGTAGATGAGTGTACGTCAGCTACATCGTTTCATTGTCAGCTCCGGCTCGTTTGTGTTGAAGGTTTTGGCCAGGGGATGATTCGTCCATGGCAGTTTCACAACAAACTCTATGGTGGTCTACGAGTAAGTGCTAAGGGGGTCTAAGTGCAAGGGGCTGCTTTGACATGTAGAGCAACGAAAATGTAAGTAAAGCTTTGTGTATCTGAACCATGCCGAAGCATCTCTTAATAATACCGAGAACAGAGTGACAACCGACCGATTTTCGTTGTCGCTGTCCCTTACTAATTAAACCAAATCGAAGGCAAAGATGCCAGTCTCTCTCAGTACTCTTTCACCAGCTTTGCCTGGAGGATATTGAATTCACCAAACACCTTCTCTGCGAATGCTCGGCGGCTGCTCATTTCTAGTTCCTGCTTCTTGGAGATTCCATCGTGAGCTTCGCTGTCATTAAAAATGCCTATGCAAAGGACTTACTGTCCTTCATCAGGTTGGTTAACGGTTTTTTTTTTTATTAGTGAACGATATGGCACAATAGATCTCATGGTGGCAGTCGCTACCATCTTAGCCTGGCTTTGTTTATTCTTATTATTTCTTGTGCCACCTGTTCATCGAGAATTATTGGTAACAATATTGTTAGTGTAACGGGTGTGCTTATTGTCCTTTTCTATACGCAAAAACGTGGCTAATATGTATTAGTGGAGTTCTTTCTTTGATTATTTTTTGTGTGTTCTTTGATCCCATTTGGGATGCTAGACTGGTACATTCCATTTCTTATTAGTTATGAATACAACCTACATTTTTTACGGTCTTCTGTTGTATCTTAATATCCGTATGCACTTAACTACTACCATGGAGTCCGTGCCAATAAAAAGATTGTGCAATTATGAAACGCCATAAAAATTTATGCAAACTGTTGCCGGTGATTTTGTTTATTTACGAGCGATACAAAGTGGCGGATGTTTTAATAGTGACAATGTTGGGAATGCTGGTTCAGCGACGAGGATAAAATCAAAGAAAAAATTCGAGGAGACTGAGTAGCAGCAGTTGAATTTGTTTAAGATTCATGCTACATTTTGGATAATATGTATTAGTTCTTTAATAGCAGATACTCGTTAATGATTTAAGTCTTTGTCGCTATAGGATGAGGTAACTAATGGAAGATGGCAAGACAGTGGATCAGATAATGTATTTCGGGAATATTTGGCACCTTTGAAAGGCTTACCGCTGATGCACACAGAGCAAGCAAGCGTATTCTACGGTGACATAATGAGGGTAGGAAACCCTTTAAGCGGAACGAGCGCTGTAGGAGACAACAAAAGTCTTGTTTCCAGATATAGAGCCTGGCTATACACATTTCTTTTTAAGTCGTCTCTATTTCAAAATCCATTTCTCATTCTGTCAAATTTGAATATCTTATCAAGACCGCTTATTTTATCCCCTCGCGTGTTAGAACTTTTCAGTTTCAATGATCCGAAAAGCAATCCAATCATCCTCTCTCTTCGTACCACAACAATTACCTAATCTATCCAAGAAATAATAATTCCTGCTGTGAAATTGAAAATTGATAATTAGCAGTCATTGTTTCCTTCAAAACTAATCGTTGTACCCCATGCACAACTATTGTCTGAATTTTATGATAGTTGAATTGAAAGTACGAACGTGAATATAATCAATTAAAAAATGAGTGAATACTTATTCGAATTATGTATTTCTTTCTTGTTTCTTTAATTCTTTAATTGTTTGGAGCTAAAAATAATAGGCTTAAAGGGCCCTCACATTTCGAAGAAGTTGTTTTTGTACAAGATTTTGGTAGCGTCCATTCACCTTCTGTCAACACGCGTGCTTGCTAACGTCAACGGCAACCAAATAAATGATGCCTCCACAACTTCTATTATTACCAGTTATTGCGTACAAATAAATTAGACCGAGTTTCATTGTTAATTGCCTTGGCTATTCTAGGGGCATGGGCGCATCCATATCTCTCGCATTTCAATGCCTGGTTGACGTTTCGATGACACATCTACCTTTCTTACGTGCAGTTGCTAGCATGCACCTCCTATCTGAGCTTTATGTTTATACTGTCAAGCTCGGAGCCCAGCGGGAGTTCTATTAGTACCCACAGACAGTTTTTTATTTGCGCCGAGAATTGAACCTCCATTCTCTAGATCGTAGAGCGGTGACCGAACGAACACGGCCACAGAGTGCGTCAATAATTGTTTAATAGCTAATCATAAATTTACTTTATTCTATTAACTGTGTGTGTTGAGACAGTGCCTCACTCCGTTGAACACGAATGCTACCTGAGGAGACGTCAGGTAGCGTTCAGCAAGATGAATGACATCTATAGACGCATAGTAAGCCAGCAACTACTATCTACTGTTCAATAGTGGAGAATTCGATTTTGCGCAGACTGATATTAAATTGCCTGAATGTATGCAATGAATTGAAATTCATTGGTGCCAGGAACCAATGAAAAAGAATATCGCCAAACATAAAATTCCCCACCATAAAATCTCGAAACACAAAATCTCGAAATATAAAATGTCAAGACTCAAAACCCCCAACGCACAAAATCCCCGAATACAAAACCCCCCTATTATAAAACCCCCAAACACAAAATCCCCCAAAACTTAAATTTTTTTTAGGATTTGGCTTAGAGATTTTATGACTTCGGATTTCTTATCCAAACCCTCCGGGTGCGCCAAACATCAAATCTGTCCACTTCAAGATTTCTAAAAAAAAAGACGCATTTCTTACGAATCCTTTTCAATTTCTTCTCCAACTGAATGCCCCATTCTATTTGCGGACAATGTCACTTTCAATTTATAGTAATTTTTTTTATTTTAAAGTTTCACGACACTGTTCTTCATATCCAGCCAAGCCATAGTAACAAAAAAAAGGACGACGAGCAAAATAATTAGAACATTAATCAAAATAATCAAATCTACTTCATTATCTCGGACGTCTTCGTCCGTTTCTTCTTCTCCTGCTTCGTCTGGCACACAACACAGCGACCGATTTTCCAAGAATTCGTCGTGGATCTCTTTCGTTTATAACCATCCACCTTCATCCACCACGCCAAACTCCTTGGCATCTCAAAACTTGAAATCTGTTTTTCGTTGAAGATTTTGTGCAATGTCTTTTTATAGCGCGAGATTTGCACTTGTCCAACCAGCAATCGACAAGAATAATATGATCATGATATGTACACAAGTATTTGGTATTTACCAAGGAGGGGGAGGGGGGGGGGGACTATGAAAAGTGTAAGCCCATTTACCATACCTCTCCGCACAATGTCTCAGTCATCCTGCTGCGCCCCAACCTACTACCTACAACCAGTGAAAAAATATAGCACTTCACTTACTATCAAGTAGCGTACTAAAAGTGAGATTTTTCCCCGCGGGGCCCATCTTGAAAGTTATTTCAAGAAAAATCCAAGAAGTATTAAACAAAAAAAAGTGGCAAAGACTCTCTCTCTCTCTTTCGGTGGGATTCTATCTTTGTCCATTTGTTCTTGGTGTTCTTCGAAACAAAGAAATCACCATCAGCAACAACCATTGCTTCAACACAGTCCTAAAACCAAGACATGAGATTCAAGAACAAGTAAAAATTAAAAATACTATACAAGAAAAAGGAACAGAAAAAAAAAGAAGAACAAGATTCGTTGACTTAGTCACGTTTTTTTCCACGGATCGGTGCGAGGCCCCAAAGTAAATTTCATTGTTCTCCAAAACGTCCGAGCAACAAAGTATGTGTATTGTATGCATAGTTGGTGAGCCGTGCGTCTTGGTCTTTCTTTATCTTTTAAATTTTTCATTCGGTCTGTCTGTTTTCTTTTTTCAGCCACAATGTCTTTGACAATGTCAATTAAAAATAATGAGATGAAAAAGATTCCTTTTTTTTTCAATATTTAATTGTCCACCGATGGAATTTCGGTATTTTAAATTTCAGATAGGGGGCGTTTGAAGCGGGGCGGTGAGGAGAGACGACGTTTCGGCGATTGAAAACTTGACCTTATTAAAATTTCCTGCGATGCTTCGGGGTTTGAGAAATCGGGATGACAAGGACTCTTTTTACACCCCCCTTCCGCTCTACACGACACTGGAACTTCCCTTCTTACTCAAAAGACCGACTTGCAAGCGAAATAAAGACTAAACTAATTGTTTTCGCGTGAAAATTGCTCAAAATGATGTGCAAACTTTTTTCTACGAACGAAATATGTATGTATGTTAGTAGTGAGAGAGCGAAAATTTGTCGTGCGAACGAAACTTTTGACAGTTTTTGTATGAGATTTCGCACAAAAAGCGCACCTTAGTACATACTATGCTTTAGGGGAGGGGGTGAAATCACTTGCGAAAAATCAGCCCAAAATTATATTTTATGAAGTGCATTGAAATTTGACGGGGGAGTAGGGGAGGAAGTGAAGACAAAGTACTCCGCGCAAACTACTCCCTAAAATAAAGACATATCCCCCGAATTCGGGGGGTATTTCATGCGAATAATGCCCTAAAAATCCGCCAAAAATTGCACTTCATGACGTACGTTGAAAATTTACAGAACGGAAGCGGCTGGAGGCGCTTGACTTTTGAAACAAGCTCCGCTGTCATTGAAATTTAAAATGTATTTACGCTTTAGTCAATAAGCAGTGAATTCATAAGTTCGTACAGCCTAAAGCAGGAATTGACTTCAAGGTAGGCCCAGGGACGTACCGTAAATCAATCGTAAAAATTGTTTACCTCTGAAAACAAACTTACTTCGTACTGCCTAAAGCAGAAATTCACTTGTTCGTGGGTCGCTCTTTAGGCGGCACGAATACGACATTTGATGTTGATAACCCAAACTCAGTGACAGAATTTGGTTGTGGATTCTTAGCTCAACATCTGGCTCCTTCCATATAAAATAAATGCCCTTCAAAGCCTCTCGGGACTTCATTCCCCACAGCTTTTCCCATGATAAACTTCCTGCTACTATAAGCTGAAACACTAAATCCACTCATTCGAATTAAACCAATCCGCCTTATCCGCTTCACCTTATTCAAAATCACTTCATCTCCATAATCGTCTAAACGGGCCTTGTTCGGCGAAGGACCTTTTCATTTGCTCAACACTATACTACCGAAGCTAGATGCTTCTAAATTCCACATCTCATTCCCGTCCTAAACCCAAGCATTACCCATCGCCGTTCTTTCACTTTCGCTTCAGACGTCAACGTAACCGATGGTATGTCAAGGACTCATTAACCATATCGTCATTTCCCTGACGGCAATTCGAAAACTGACGCCGCCACCTTGAAAATTTGCCTACTGCCGTCTAATTCATTTCGCTAGACATCATCCTTCTCGAATCCTTGGTAGTAGGATCTGAAGTAAGGCTTGTCGTTGTGTAGTCGTCCTCGTCTCAACACTCAACAAGTGTAGGCTAATCCTTTTTTTGTTGCCTTTCTCAAAGGACGTGTTCCGTCTTTATGCCTCCGATGATGGTACCTAGAATATGATTACAGACGAGGATGACGTATTGTCGTCTGTTGACGGGATTAACGACTGCCATATTTGTGTCAACCGGTCCCAGCACTTGGGGGAATCCCCGTCTGCGACAACGAGTCGTTCGTTCACCCATAAACCGGGAAACGTTTCCTAGGATTTTCCCTGTCATTCATAAACGGATATACACAGAGACGGGGAGAGAGAAAGCATGGAAGCTAACGATAGTGACTATGGGAACCAATGAGACTCGCTATCAAAAGATACTTGACCCATAAACACGGAGACGATGAAGTTGATGACGAGAACGACGATGATGAGGATGTCAGAAACAATGTCGATTGTATGCACGGTACGATTCTGCTTAGGGGAAAGTTCCTCGTCGTATCATAAAATCTCTAAATGTTTTCACCAACGACCTTGTCCCCATGCTGTTTGTGTCGGGCATTGCATGCAGAGTTCCTGAGCCCGAGCTACGATTTGAAAACAACGTACGTTCCTTGGTAAAAAAAAGAGCTATCGGTCCTACCCTAGATTCGAGAGTTCAAACTAGCGACAGACTTCCGACTACAGGCATCATCGTCTTTATCGTGGTTTTTCATTCAGAACATCGTGTTCTGTGTTTGACATCAACACCTTCAATCGTCTTTTTACCACTTGAAATTCATTCAAGAGTTTTTCAACCCCTTCTTTTATGGTACTTAGTTTTCCTTTGCGTCACCCGTAGAACGAACGTACAAGGACGTGTCGTCTCGTCGTCGTTCTCCTGAACCGCCAGAGCGTAGTGCTTGTCGTCGCAAGTCCGCTGGGTCTTTGTCGGGGCCAAGAAAGCAACCAACGTGTAGCGTGCACGGCAGGCAACCAACGGCAAACAGCATGACCCTTAAGCTATGGGACTAAGAGTCGAACCTGTTGAATATCCTTGGGACAAACGATGAGGAAGTCGTCGATGAGCCAACGTTCATTGTAGCCGATACGTATGTCGAGACGAAGGAGCAAGTTACACAGTCCGTGTGATGATTGTCGGATTGTTGTAGGTGGGTCGTCTTGAAAATATTGGCTACGTTTAAGGATGTCTTAGCCGTAAAGTTATTATGACTTCGAAACGGAAAGTTGTCGCGGGCAACAGGTCGAAATTATCTCAAAGGCAAAGAAAAGTTTCACGCGTGGTAATCTTAGGGCTCTAGAGTCTTCATGTTGCTTTAGTCTTAGAGTGATAACATGCTCACGTTGGGCGCCACTGGGTTCCTTGATATTTTCAAATGAAATTTTATTTAGACTTTTTTGATTTGGCCGCAATCCGAAATTGGGCGCCCCAGGAATTCTAAGCGATCTGTTCAGGCTTGACCGCATTGTCTGTTTGAAGACAATCTTACATTGGGTTCCCCTGGATTTCTACTAATGGATCTATGAGTAAATTTCAAACTATCAGTTGGCTATTCTGCATGGAATTCACCTAGTTAACTATATTTTCACTTTCCAAAAATACAGACAACCATTCGCCTTTTCATTAGGTCAAAGTCACGATTCGTCCTTTGAAGAAAAAAGCGCCCTAAATCAACCAACTTTCCCTGACTATCCATTTCCCACCCTCTCTGCGTGTGAATAAGTTGAAACTAAATTAAAAATCAATTTCGCCTCATTTCACTCTCAATCGCCGGCACTAGCCACTAGTTTAGTAGTTGGCTTTTTCGTTTTTTCATGCTTTTACGTCTGGTCGGGTCTTGTCTGACTTTTACTCCTGCCAACATACAAATCAATCTATATAAAAAGTGTGGCTACCATAAAAAGCGTGTCAAGTGACCCATCGTGCCGATGTGGGATGAACATCACAGCCGATAAAAAGCGGCAAGCACCGATGAGAGCCAGTCAAAACAAATAACTGTGGGCCCAAGTGGCAGGTGTCAATAGCACGCAATCCAACCATGGCCGGCCATCATCACCTCCACATATGCTGTGTCTGTCCTGTGTTGGTTTACCCGCGTCGCCACAATTGGATACGTCTACATGACGGAGCCCAATTTACACTTGTATCCTGTACAACAGATGCCACCATGAAATGACGAGTGCTACGAGTGTCAGCATTCTCACGAAGCTAGAGGCCTAAACGGTTCTGTAAAGGACACCTCATCGGTATTTTTTGTCAGCCAACTTGTTGCCGCGACCATACGATCAACCGTTGAATGGGGATATCTACCGCACTATCAACCAACATCATGTCATTATAAAGAGGCCATCATCATCACTGTACGTTCGGTCCCGGAACGAATGACCAGAGCAGAAGACCAGAATCCCTGATTGCACCGTATGGGGAAAAAACTCCGTCCTTGGACTGACTAACCAACCAACTATCATTTAAAACTACCGAAACCGTCGACATGATGGATTTGAAATAAGGCCTCCGGGAGAGTGTCGATATGAGAATAGTTAGCCTCACTGCTAATAGGTCGCCAAATTCACCAGGACGTAGAGAAGAGCCAAAACAAACATGAGCAACGTGTGCTGACCCAATTACATAACTCATTACGTTTTCCTCCCAGTAGCCACTAAAAAAAAACAACACAGCTTGGGCTATGTTAACCGTGTTGTCTCCGAACGTAGTATAATGTCCTGTCGGCTACAATCACACCAAAATGTTTTTGGCTCATACGTGTATGTGCGAAAAAATAGGAGGCTAGTCAAAAAGTCCTCCGGTGATGATACTCTGTCGTCGTTCCTTCCACTATCGTGTTGTCTAGGTCTGAGTGTGCCTTTTTGCCTCTGCCAGGTCCTAGAATACTATTTTTGTTACATAAAGTGGTTTGAATTGCACGGCTCGATGAAACGAATCGTGCCTGGTAAAGTGATATTTCCGGCATGCCGCCAGAGGACCAAAAAGCAACCACTTCACATCAGCATCTGGTAAATGAGGCGAAGTGTTGTTGGCGCTACTCAACCGAACCTGTTGTATGAACCTGAGTATTGCACTGTCGCTGTGCTGTTAGCTTCCGGCACGTTGCTTTCAATTGGGATACAATATGGCAAGCCACTAAGCATCCCGCTGGCATATGCAGATAAACATGCTAACAGGATGCATGTTAGTCGCACGTTTTTGTGGAGGCATGGGTTACGGACAAATCAGACGTATGCATAGGGATATTTTGTTTGGGAAGATTCAAAAGGATTGGGGTCAATTGATAACAATATTGTAAAGTGGCTGAACGGTCAGGTATCTTTCCAATACGCACACACTCTGATGAATTGCAGGACGGTCTATTGAGCCTGATAGACAACGGCAAAGGTATCGGGATGAAATTAGAAGCTTTGCATGTTCAAAGAGAGATGTGGACCTGGAATTCGATCGATTCAAGGTCAATAGTAAGCGTATATACGCTCTGGGTGAAAACGAAATCCTAGATACGATTGTTGTCTTTACTCCTGGAAAACTATGATACAATACATGACAGATCCCTATACGTTTACTTGAAAAGACACACACAAAGTCCACCATAAGGTTACCTTAATCTTCCTTAAGGCTATCCTGAGCTTTTTTTCTGGAGATGGGCAATAGACTAGGCGCGCAGTACCGTTAGTCGCAAGGTTCAAAACCGAATCAATTTTGAGACATTACCTTAAGGATACCTTATGTTGCCTTAACGGAACCTGAAAACTTTTTTTCACGTCACTTCAAATTTTCTGCTGATAATATGGAATCGATAAATGGTTGAAAATACCCGAAAATACTCAGCGCCCAATGTGGGGTGCAGTGTGATTTTATTTATTTGATGAATCCGAAACGTGCAATCGACTAAGGGTGCGGTACTCATAGTCCGGTTACAAAAACCGAAACCTTTTTAGCATAGCATTTAACATGACAACACCATGTACTCGTATATTGTGACATAATAAATCACATCCGATTATTGGGGATGATTTATAAGGACAATGAAGAGCACGGAGCATTGTGAAATCCAAAGGGCAATTCAACTTAAGCCTCGATTACCTGAAGTCACTGTGAAAGAGCACCATAGGAATCGTCACACTCATATCTCAACGACAAAGTCACAAAAAAAACTTTGTCCTTGCTCTATCCTTAACCCTCAAATATCTCGGCCTTTTTTTTCCTTGGACGATGACAGTAACTGTTTGCCGGTGGTTGACAAAGAACATAAGAAAACACTTTGTCACGCACGAGTCACTTTCCACACAGACTCACCCTTCTGCATGATTCTTTGGAGGCTTTTCGCGAAGGAATCTCTTCGACCGGGTAGACGAGAAGAAAAGGATTATCATGACGTTGTCTGTTGCTCCGAAGGTCAATCCTTTGAGGGTGATGATATACTTAGTATTTGAGGGCATTGAGGCACGGTTTCACTTTTGGCTATAACAACGATGCAAAAGGACAATGAACGAAAACGGATTACCAACCAGAAATTATGTAAGAACTTTTGTGAATGAAGAGAAAATTTGAATGAGTGCGGATGAGGTAAGGTCCTTTCATTTTTGGTTAGAAAGGTCAACAATTATTGTTATGTTGTATGTTTGAAGCAGCTAATTTTAATTAATAAGACAACAGAGTGTTGACTGTGCTGCTACATCTGCTAGTTTCGAAAGCAGCTGATTTGGAAACTGCTAAGCTGGTAGGCTTTTAATCAGCAACGCGCTGGAGTATGTATTGAATGTCTTGCTGTAACTGTTTCTGTTATTTCTGAACATTAGCAGTATTTTTTAGCAGCTAATCGCCTTTATTAGCTACTAAAAAAATCACAGAAATGCGAATAGCAGCCCATCTCTACAATATAAAAACCGATTAGAATTATTTTCCTCTTAGAAACTTCTGTGCGAGGAGTTACCAACATCCGGCATATTCGATCCTCCATAGATTGCAGTGACGTGCAGTGGAAATTTTTCATAGTCAAGCAGTTGGGCGCCCTAAAGCCAATTTAGCATAAACAAAAATGGACTGTATAATAGAATATGGACAGTCACAAAAACATTTATACCAAGCGGCTTTAAGCCTTAAAGAAGAAATCAGGAAAGATATAAATAAAATATTGGCACATATATTCGGAATACAAAAAAAAAATAAATAAATAAAATATTACTAATAAAAAAAATGATAAATAAATATTATGTTAATTAAGACTAAGAAAAATTCAGGAGTATTTGAAATAAATAAATATTCTTTCGCCATTGCCATTTATTTGTATTCCAAATCTATGCGCCGTTCTTTAAGTAAAAACTCTTCAATCACATTATCAAAAAAATCGTTTTCTCTTCGCATTTATATAAGAAGATCCTTTTCAACCGCAATTAAAGCAAGATCCGAAAGTCGTTCTTGGGATTGGCGATTTCTCAAAAATGTGTGAACGCGCTTTAGTGTTGAAAATGACCTTTCCGCAGTTGCCCCTGTGACTGGAATTGACGTTAATAATTTTGCTAAAATATGAACTTGCTTGAAACCGTTTGCGACATAAGGCCGTTTTTGAAAATAATCGAGAATTTTACTAGGATTCGCGTTTTTAAACTCATCTGAAGAATAAATAACTTTTAGCTCATTTTTCAACTTTATTCTGTCGAAAAATTGACCGTGATATTCAATAAGTGAGTCAAAATTTTTATCGGGAAAATTTGACTTGAATTTAGAAAAATAATTCGGTTCAAGCAACTCTCAAAATGAAAGATCTTTAAACGAATGGAATCGATCTCGAATTTGCCCGAGAATAACATCTATAATCTCCCGAAATATCCGCCGTAAATTTTGTAAAGGATCTATCGCATTTCTACATTTCTTACGTGGTGGCTGATATTCTGCTGTAACTGTCGAATAGAAATTATCAAACTTTTTAGAAAAGTCATTTTCAAGCCAATTTTCAAATTCAATAATTTTTTGGCTTGCATATGAAATGTTTACCACTTTGCTCTGAATAATATTAAATAATATATCAGTTTTCGAAAAAATTTCAGAAAAAATTAACAGATATAATTGAAAATCTGACTCTGCGAATTTTTGTAAGTATATATCGGAAAAAGTCAAGGAATCGCCATCCCAGTGTTGAGAACCATTCGAAATTGTCTCAAAAACTGTACAAATTTCATGCTTATGTTCAAATATAACGTTAATAATACGCGAATGATAATGCCAACGCGTTTTGGAAACCGATGGTAAACGACGATTTACTATATTTGCAAAAAGGTCCGACCTTTTAGTGGATGTATTAAAAAATGATGCGATTTTATTGATGTGCGCGAAAAATAATTTAATTTCCGGAATAAACTCAACTGCTTTAGACAATACTAGATTTAGTGAATGAGCGTAACATGGAACGAAAATTGCCGATTTATGTTTTTCCCGAATTAAAGTCTGAACTCCACGAATTTGAGAACTCATTACTGCTGCGCCATCGTAACATTGTGCAATTAATTTCTTATCGATATTAAAATTTTGCAATTGTTTTAAAATGTGAGAGCTTATTGCTGTAGCTGTACGATTAGCGCTTACATCCAAAAATCCGATAAATCTTTCTTCAATCTCATTTGATATTGTATATCTAAAAATCATCGTTAATTGTTCCCGACCGCTAACATCTGGCGTTTCGTCGACCATTACAGCTACAAATGGAGCCTCCTTTATTTCCAAATTGATTTTATTTCGAACCACATTAGCTATAGCGGAAACAAGATCGTTTTGGATTCTATTAGACAAACCCGAAAACGCTGCATTTGCTTTTATAGAATCTATGTGGGACTCAATTATCGGATCGTACAAACTCAAGAAATTTACGGTTTCGATAAAATTACCACGATTATTTGAAGAAGAGTCTTCATTATTTCCGCGAAAAGGAAGCTCCTGTTTTGCCAAAAAAAATTACAGTATCGATTAAACGTTTAAAAATATTACGATTACGCTCAACTTTTTCATTATGCAAACTAACAGATATTGCCACCTGGTTACTAAGCATAAACTCTATACGCTGAGAACCAAAATTATCTAATTTAATTAACGACTGAAGATGTTTTTCGGAACTTGAATGCTTTGCTGCTGAGCCCGTAAAATTATTCAAATCACTAAATCCAGCTTTATTCCAAACAGATTTTTCATTCGTGAACAAAAGACACGGCCAGCAAAATAACTTATTTAATTTACAGCTTCCCGTTAACCAAATGTACTTTTCATACGTTTCGATATGGAATTTTCGCGTAATATTTTTTTTAATTTAAACTCTAAACTAAGATCTGGCTTCGGTCTATCCGATTCTATAATTTCTCTTTTCTTGGCAAAGGAAAGAGTTGAAAATCCCGCTTTTAGTACGAAATCCGTCGCGCAGCAATACTCCGACATAATGCGAAAAGAAAACTTACCACTTTTATCACAAATCAAATCAATTAAATCACTACAAACGGTCAAAAAAACTTCAAATCACAATTTAATCAAAATCACCCGATTGCACTGATTTCCTCTTTTAAATTGCAACGGAAAATCCATTACATAACAAAAACAAAAGCTCTACTGGAAAAATCAAATTCCCATAAACATTCCCTGCATTGGCAACATTTCATTAACAAGCATCATTGGGCTTTATCCCACACACAAAAGCAGTCGCGCCAGTGCTTGACTTGTCTCATATAAATTTGCGAACAAAACAAAAAAAAATCGTTGCCCAATGTACTACCGAAATCCAAGATTCCCATTTTCTGGAATCAACATGTCTCTAGTATTTGGATGCACACATGGTACATGCATCTAAAGATCTAGGCACATTTTCCTATTCTAAGTTTGGTGTCTATGGTGTGCAAAATGTGGGAGGTTTGAATATTATCTAAAGTAATTGAACGAATGTTTTTTAACCAAAAGAAGGCGCGGATCAGAATTTGAATGTGTAAAGGAATATTTGAATGATAATATGTATTCTTCAGCTTAAAGAAAAACATTGACTGAAATGATGATATGTGTATTGGTGTAAGCAAAGTTTATTATTGAATTGCTTATTTCGGTAAGTCAAGCAGTTTGGAATTGCTTACTACGAGTGCACGTCACTGATAGATTGAAATTAAAATGCGAATGTTTAGCACAGAAGCCTGGTCATTTGCTTGTATGTATTAGGAAACCGTGAATATGTGGTGGGGGGCGTAACAATAAGCCACAAACTTTCCCGATTTGCCGCAGGTATGCGGCTAAATGGGCAGGAGGTACATGCTAAGAACGAGCATCGTCCGAAACGAGTATATGCTAACGAAACGTCAACTAAGCCACATCGAAATAGTTGACGCGCTACGCCCCACTAGGGGTTAGGGCAAATAGTAGTAATACTTAGCTGTTGTTACTGAGTTACCTATCGTGCTGAGTCATTCGGTTCATGACGCGAACCCCAAACATCTGAAAATACTAAAAGCCTGCGGCCTCCAATTTCCAAGTTTTTCCTCCTCATTTTCGCCCTTCTTCATTCTGACAAGTCTACTTAACTTCCGAAAAAATCTCCTTTCTTCTCCCTAAATTTCATCAATGAAAGTCGTAAATTTCTTCTAAAAGAATTCTTCCGTTGATCCTTACCAAAAACCTTCCACCTACTCACCTTGAAATCTCTCCTCCTCTCATTGTCCGGTCATCTCAATTGGACCTTCTCAATCTTCGACCCACTTGGTCCGACAAATTACCTAAAAATTCACTTCCGATTCGACTTCATTGATAGCATGTTAAAATCTAAGGACGATGGTTCGCGTCCATATGACTGACTTTCATTCTTATCTTAAAATTCACAACCCTTCTCTCGTTCGGTATCTATAGATATCTTATCTGTTCGTGCTTTGTGGCCCGGAGGGACACAAAATGTTATTGCTATTCTTGTTATATGTGCTGTGGCTGCTGGTGCTTCTAAAGTTCCAAAAACAATCGACAAGCACGCTAGCAAGTATATTTTTCTTGCTCTCTTCGTTGCCGGCTCAGCTACTATAGACGAACGAACAAAAAAGTTAACACCAGAAATATCTTCGGCAAGGTGCCGACAATGAAAAAAGAAAAACACAAATCCCACCCAAAGATTGTCCGGCCGGCGCGTTGAGAAGAAGATATTCCACGTGAACTTGGGCAACAAAAAAGTTGTTGCCGTCTACACTGTTGTTTCGTGTTGTGGTTTCTTGTAGCTTCCGGCATTCCTTAACATCGCGTTTACTGACCCAAAAACCATACCGCCAACATTTATAACAATTTCATTACAAAATCGTATGGTGGCGGAGGGCGAGTCAACAACGTTTTTTTAACGATAGCGCCATGCTATCCGTAGTCGACATCGTCGTCACTCAATACCCAAGGGGGGGTTATTCTTCTGCTTCTGATAAAGTCGTCCGTCACACGGCCGGTTGTTGCTTGTTAATATTGTCGATGTCGGACCAAGTTTGGGATCTTTACATGCAAGTTTTGCGGTGTCGATAACCCATCCAACTGCGGCCATAAGAAAGACACCACTGCGTCCTCGACATCGTCGTCTCTACTCTACTCAAAGTTGGCACGAGCCATATTGAGTGAATGGATGAATGTGAATATACAGGGACCGATTGCGGACCGACCGCCGATGTGGTATAGCATGCTAAGACGTTGTGCTGTCATCAACAACCCAAGAAGCCCAAATCACTTTGAAAAAGACCCACAAGACACCGTATAGTCTTCGGCGATAATAAAAGCGTCCAACACAAAAAAACAAACGACATGTCCATAGCCGACTGAGGGAATCCCTGAAATGAGGAAGGCCAGACAACAGCAGCACTACCGTATGTATATCGTCGTTCACCAAATGACCCTCGACATCTTTTTTGCGCTGATATAGATACGGATACGAGAAGGAGCCCTACTGTGAAAAAAGTCTTTCACCCGGACAACAACGACCAAAACGATGACGATGGTTGGTAACGATGAGGAAGCATCGGGGATTCGAAGTCATTCCGGCACGCTCCTTCCGTGTCAGATGGTCATGTTGGGGTTCCAACAATGACATAAGATTTAGGATCTCCCCATAGCATTCTGGATGACTTCGCTAAGAATAGGCTTAGGGTTACGAGCGCACAAATGTATGTATATCCTAATTCGACGAGCTCCTCAGGTCACAACAGAAATTGTAAGATGTTGTAGTAACCTTGACCTAGACCAACTCGCTATGCGGCGAGTTTCGAGATATGTTTGATGTGTACAATAAAATGGTTCGTATGTCTTTCGCATTGGGATGATGATGATGACGATAATGGTCATTCACCACACGAGATCGCATCACCACCGGCAAGAAGACAACTTTTAAGATGTTGTCGTTGACTTCACTTCCCAGATTGTGTACCACCCTGAAAATGAAAGACCCAGACCTTCTCCAGATGGACACAGACAGCGAGTCGGGGGCCCGGCTTTTTTTTTTGGTGCTTCTGTTTGATGTTTGCTGCCTACAGCTACATGAGCCGAGCCCAAGATAGAAGACAACATGCCAATGTTTATGGAGCGTATGCTTAAGAAGATGTTTCGTCGGCTCTAAGCTAAGACGATAGTACGAAAGAGTTGTTGCGGATGATGATGATGTTGTTGTGTTGACGACGATGATGATGATGACGATGCGGGGCTTCTGGGTATCATCAGCATCATGAAAGCCAAAGGTGCCGACACCGACAGTGGATACGACTGCCGGGCAAAGAGTTAGCGCCGCCGTTGGGTGGCAATCGCCTTGGGGCATACACACCACTATCGTGTGGTTTCGCAATCCGGCAGCGTGCCACAGTCTCTCAACTGACAATCGTGGGCATGACATGAGTTGTGATCTTGGCCTTGATGGACCTTGAATTTGGACGCACGTCATCTTCGAATTTGGCGAAGCTTTAATCGATATGGGCCCGACCACTTTTGATTTCATTTTTTCGGTTAGCATTGGATTTGTTTCGAGCCAGCGACGAGAGAGAAGAATTTTGGAATAAACAGAGCAGCTTATAGCAAAACGGAATTCGTCCTTCTGAGCTTGAATTTGAGTGGCACAAAATGTTCATCCTGAATGAAGCACAACCTCAATTTGTCAGATTCGTTCGTAAGAACGAAGGGGGGCGATGACTGACATACGAAATTCTATTACGGCGACCCCAGATTAGCCCATTTTTTCTTAATCTGCGTGGCCCAAAAGTTCGCCCTAAATGAAGTTTTAAATCAGTCAGATTCATCCGTAAGACTGAAAGACCTATGAGATTCTACTACGGTGGCCCCACATTGGGTGCCTACATTTTTTAGCCACAATTTTCTTCTACATTGCTGCACTTTCTCAATTTAGTTCATAAGAATGAAGGGCGTATGACAGATTTACGAGATTGTACTACGGTGGCTCCACATTGGGCGCTAAAATGTTTGAACGGATTTTTTTTTTTCAAAATTTGCCTGAATTTGTTAGTTTTGTTCATAAGAATGAAGAGCCTCTGACAAACCTACTAGTCTTTCCAGTGAACCCACATTGGGCGTCAATTTTTAACGTGATTACGAATTTCGCCCTTTTCAATCGGGAACCGAAAGTCTGAAGGTTGAAGTGTTTTTTTTTCTTTTGCAACTCGTGCCCCAACCACTCGCTCTTGTCCATTCAATCTATCTGTGATCCACGTTTTGAAGTTCGGCCAATCCATTTTTGAGCCTGCCATTTACTTGTCTTATGCTGGATGCCCAGACCCCAGATTCTTGCTGCCGGCAAGCAAACGTTACCAACCGATAGTCCGAGTTTCAAGAGCTGTAGAGTACAAGATGAGAATCGATAACAAGACAAGACAAGATGACGACAAACGGCCGGTCACTTGAGAAGAGGCGACGACTACGGTGTTGACTAGGGTAATGGAACCGAACAGAAGATTTCAAATGATTTACAGAACTACCATGCGTTCAAACAGACAGATACACATTCCCCAAAGATACGAAGCTACAAAACAGCAGCACGTCCGTCGTCGTCGTAAGACTATTGACTGCTTGCTTTCTTATGTCTGGCCAGGCGCCTCTCTGTGTGAATGTGTTTTTTTCTTGTGCTCTGGGGGATCTAGCAATTGGATAAGCCTCCTATGGTTTTCAATTCACAAAAGTAAGGCCAAGGTTAGATTACGGAAGAGCGCCAGGCTGGATGGCGTTTCTTGCGAGGCAGATTGCAACGAAAGACCGAACGAACGTACGTACGTTCGAATGCCAAACGCAAACGACAAACATCGGAATGCAGTCCACCAACCAGCAGGGTAGTGTATCACTTGAACACAAACGTCTTCCGGATTCCATCCTGTATATGATGGGATTCACCCAGAGAGAGCTGCGCTGCGATCCCATCTTGGAAGTACTCCATTTGGGCACCCCGGCCGGCCGGTTGCTCTAGTCATCGGGAAATGTTTCTTGTGACAGGTGGTGATGCAGGCTTGTTGCTTTAGCGTACGACCAAAGTATCATATCGTATAAGTACGACAAGGAGGAGGCCTTGATTACTCCAAACGTCCCGGGTAGTTTGTTGCCGAGCGGATGACTCCAGGCTGCGTTTTTAACATTAAGGCGGCATACTGTTCGAAAGACCCATCTTCGGTTCGGTTCATTCATTCAACGGCGAAGATATAGGGTAAGATGCTAGTCTGTTTTAAATTCGCCGCCCTCGGGCTCAGTGGATGAGAACGATGATGATGATGTCGATGTTGATGACACGATGATACTTAGAGGCACTGTGCGTGGTATGGGCTTAATCTGATGATATCAAGTGGTTGTGAGGACGAATATTACGGGCGTTAGAAGCAACACATCGGACGTCACAATGTCACAAAAGGCGTCTTCTTTTTGTTTTGCAGTGATTCGCAGGTGGAATACTATTTATTTAGTCGTCGTCGACACTGGAATCCTGTTGTCATCGAGAAAGCCGGAGGCAAAACAGGTGAAAGCTATCCTCGGGTGAAAGTGAAAGTCTGTGTTAATTGAATAAGATGATGAGGGCTAATTGGACTATTTGGGGAGTTAATTTGAGACTTTGAATGGCGTGGGATATTTTCAAGGAAGAGTAGGTCTGGGAGATGGTTGAAAGGTCGCAGTTTTGTGGGATGATTTTAAAAGTTGGCGGAGTTGACACATTTTTTTTTTACTATTTTTTTAGTGAGTACTCGTGTATTATAGCCGTTCTTCTAATGATTTTTTTATTTGCTTTTCAGGTAAGTTTTGCAGAAACTTTTAACAAATAAGTGGCCGTAAGTAGGATCATAAGAGTTAAAGTAAATGAGACTTGTATCTCATGATTTATTTTTATTGTTGTTGGATCGGTGGGTGGGTTCTTGTTAATTTTTATGTATGTTGGATGCCCTGGAGGAATTGTAAAAGTTGGTCAAGCCAGAATTCCAGTGGAGATATTTACTTACTTGCTTAATAACAGCCAACCAGTCTGAAAATTTTCTGTAAGATGGCAGGTATTTGGCATTGTTTCACATAACCCTAATTTAATATTTTCCTCGGTGATACTTTTTCTGTCAAATTCGGGAGCTTATTACAATACAAGCCATCCAAGCCAACGTACAGCATGGCAGACAAAACGAGGACGCAATTTATTATTTTGCCTTAACCCCTAGTGGGCCATGGCGCGGACTCAATTTTCGGTTTTTTAATGGTGCTTCAATTCGATTCGATTGGTATGTGCAAACTGTGATACCAAATCGACTGAGTCCTTCTCACATATATTTTAAAACTGAACATGCTACCGATTCTGCCACACCCTTCAATGAATTATTTAGCAGAGACAAAATAACAAAAATGTGGGCTTTTTGCAATTGACAAATTTCCTATTTGCATCGATAATTCGCAAGATTTCCCTAAAATTTCGATTTTGATTTTGGGGACGTAAATCATCATGACAGAAGACTGCCAAAATGCATAATTCTTGCTGATTAATTACTCCTCCAAATTTATTTGTGTATTTCGAAATTCGTAACTAAGAAACCGTTTTATTCGTATTGCCTAAAGAACACGCTCAGTTGCTTTAGACAGTACAAACTAATGAATCCACGAACTGCCTAAAGCGGAAATCCACTCATCTCAAAAGTTCTTTATCTGGCCTCTCCCCCTTCCTATCAAATTTGATGCTATATATTTCATTTATTTCGTTGGGAAGATTTGTCACAAATGATATTGGGGGATTATTCATGTGGTGTATCTCCCAAGATTTAGGGGATTTTTCAAAAATAATTTTTGGGTGTTATTCATATGAAATATACGCCAAAATATGGAGATATTCGTACAAATGGTTTTCAGCGATTATTCATGTCAAATATCCCCCACAATTTGGGGGATTTGTCTTTTTTTTTGAAAATTCATTATTGGGGATTATTTTGGGGATATTTGCCATTTTTCTCTGAAGTTTTTTGTCACCTTGGAAAATCACCTCAATATTTCAGGCTCCAGACATAGTTTTGGAGAGTTCACCGCGTAGCCTTCGCCACACTCTCATTTCAGCATCAGAACCAAATCCGGCATTTGAAACAAAACGAAATTCATATGTGCCTGGCATAACAAAATGTAAATTTATTATCGATTGGAAATCGTAGCACCCAAAAAGCTATTATCCTTTCTTCGATCGCTCAGCAAACCCACCCAAAACTCCCCATCTTCACATGTTACGTAATCGTCGGAAATAGTAATCGATGAAGCGAGCGACTAACTACGCCCTGGAATAATACACCAACCCCCACCCCTCAGTACATACAGCCCTGCAGAAAAAAAAAACAACAACAAAACGACGGTAATGTCTACCCTAATTTCTTGACATAATATTGCAAAAATAAAATTTCATTAGTCGCGCCCGCTAACAATATGAAAATATGATACGATTTTTTCCGCGTATAAATATGTGCTATTTGTGCTGTTGTGCTGATTTTAAGGAAAAATTTTCTCCTCATCATCGATACGCCGGAAGTAAGGGAAAAATGATGAAAAAATACCCATCGAAAGAAAAGTCTCATAAGGAAAATTGCTTGTACATCCACTGCTGCATGCACAGTCACGTAATTGAAAAAAAAAATATAAGCTCGTGCACGACCCTCCTCTTCAGTCGCCACTTCGACTCTCCCTGCATGCGTCTCGATGTCGGTCCCACTCAACCTCGACTACAAGACGACAACAACAAAATCCTGACTAAAATTGTCTTCCTTAATTTTCCCTTCTCCTCGTGGTGGAAGGATATCGATCGACAACGAGGCGAAGTCACCAACTCCCCATCGTTTCTTTTCCGGAAAACCTGAGCCACCACCACCCCCTTTCGGTATGGCATCAGAAGAGCGAAGCGAGCACCGGGGTAGACGTAGCAATGAACGAAAATTGCGAAAATACCAAGCACTATAGTATTCTGCAGAATGGCTGTACACAAACGCCTAGATACACTCGTGCTACATACTCGGTACATTGAATTTGAAAATGTTCCCCTTTCGGTCCATTTTGCTTTTCTTTTATTTTCCGCTCGTTTTCCGCTGCTTTCTTTTCCAACATCCCGGACGCGTCTCAGTGTCTAATATCGACAGTGTGCGTCCCGGCTCCCGCGGCCACCCTCTCCGACCGGCAGACATTCGTCGTCCTTTTGTACATCTCATCCCATTTACGGGCGAGCCTTGAGCTCTTGCCATACCTCACACCATTCGCATGCCTACAATTGCATCTTCCAGTCACAATCATGCTTTTCGCGCGCTTTCTTCTTCTCCCTCTCATCGTCGTCGAAAGGAGCGCAAGGATTGTGGAGAGGTTGTTGTTGTGTGGGCACTTTCTCTGTTCGAATTCGATACGATATGTCAGTCCGGGGAGGTGAGTGAGCCTTTCTTCTCTTTCTTTGTGGCGCCTCGAATATCGCCTTTTTACACACTCTCTCGTGAAAGTCAACCTCGACCGACCCAGAGTCCACAAACTTGGGCCTTCCATGGTTCGATGGCGGTCCTCGGGTACACGAACCGGTCACCAGTCAACCCCCAGCTTCGACCGTCGTTGTCGTCGTTGCTACCAGCGTTGTTTTTCTTGTGAACCGACAGGACCAGTAGCAACGACAGGAACATACGTCGCTTCCCTTCGTCCTGCCCGGCCATTCCTGCCTTGCTTAAGGAAGAGGGGTGTCTGTCCCAGCACGGGGATCATGTTGCCAACCCTCTGGGGTGAACGTATATGCCGCGCGCCGCGACACACACACGAACTTTGCTCACAATCATATCGGGTGGGGAGGAGCACTCAACCCCCAGGGGTACGGGTAGTATTCTTGACGTTGTGCTTTTCCGATTAGGGAGAAATGGTGCGGTGGGACGGTACGGATACATTCAACCCTTACCGCATAGCTACTGCTTTGAATAGGGCCGGCAATATGAAAATCACAATAGAAATTAATAGAAAACAATTTTAAGGGCAGCCAATTCGAATTGATGATTAGAATATTTCAGAATCGTCGGGGGGGGGGGGGGGGGGGGGGGTGGAACGCACTAACATTTATCGTCGATTGTAATTCCACACCGTTGAAGTCGGTTTTCTTTCGTTCCGTTGAAGGCAGGCTCCTAGGAAAATTGAGAAGCTTCATCGAGGTCACACGGAGATGCCATTCAACATGAAGTCCTAGTTGAACAACTTCCAAGGCTCCTGACTGGGAAGTAGTTGTTTTGACTCCCAGCTAGGTTTTAGATCGCCGAGGAACCAAACGCGATGGGACTCGCTTAATATTTGAAAACTTTTTCCATATTTTGCAAACGACAAAAGTTCAAGACGGTGAGAGTCGAAAAAAAAAACCAAAAAAATAAAGAAAATTTATCACAATCTCAAGGATGAAAGTTTTTCAATATTTTCCATCCACGTCATCGGCAACTATTCATTCGATGTGAGAGCATACCACCACCATCACCAGTACAGGATGTTCGTTAGTCTTCATGCGAACGCACGACCACCCTTCGCTTCGATTTTATGTATTCTTCCATTCAGGATGTCTTTCACTTATGGAAGGGCACACATATAGGTAAAGTTTATTCTCTGGTGGTGCTTGCACCCTGAGCGGTTGGTTCACCCACCAAACGGAGGACGGAGTTTTGCTCCCATCTGGGACATGGTCTTCTCCCACGAGAGGAAGGGACGTATGGACGTTCACCATACCCCATCGATATTTATCCTTTTATTATGTACATATTTATGAATTTGCTTTTAACGTTGCTGGGGTCAATTACGGCAATTATAAAGTGAATTAAAACGGATGAGTTCTTGGTTCAGGACTGAGTCAGTTTTGTTGTTAATTTTTCGCCCATCGAGATTGTGGTGGCGCCTCACACCGTTGTAGCCTTGATGTGTCCTGATTCTTCCGCAGTACTTCTTACGATTTTTTCCATGAACTGTCCCCTCCCCTCGGAAGCCTTGCATCCGGTCGTAATATTATTATACGTTTAACATGATTTTTCTTGGGCTTATTTTTTATTTATTTTCCGAGTAAATTGAGTTTCAGTTATGCGGAAATAAATTGGAATTTTTCAGCTCTCTCTCTCCCCCTCTCCTGTTTCTGTTTTTTTTTATGATTTTCATATAATAATATATCCTTTTTGTTGCTATCGTATTTTGTTTCGATTTCCTGAAATTTTTCTTTCATTATTCGATTTTTCTCGACTATCAATTTATTTTTCGCTGACAACAGAACAATTTTTGGCCGCCCGGAAAGGAACAAAAATGAAAAAATAACGAATAAAACAGGGATAGGGGGTGAAGGTGGTAAATGCAGACCAACAAAAGGAAAATGAGGACGATGGCGCGGTGGGGTAGCTTATAAAAGGCGTATGCGATGATAACATAATAGCGTAAGCACATGACTAACAGCAAAGGCTCCAGAGAAAAAGGGAAGGGAATAGAGATTGAAAAAATAAAGAAAGAATAATGGCCACCAGGGGAAGAAGGGGGCGAAAAATTGTAGACATGTAAAAACGAAAGAAGATCAAAAATAAAATAAAAAAATAACAAAGATTGGAAAAATAATGTGATGGAATGAAATTGATGTTTATAAAAATAAATCGACGAATAAATAGACACAATGGAGTCAGTGTACATATTTGAAATGGCAAAATTAGCAATTTTTCTTGATTATTTTGAAAAATGTGTTTTGTTGCTAGGGGGTTTGTTTTTGTCTATTTATTTATTGAAATTTATTGGGCGTGAAAAGAAGGAGAGAGAAATCGTGCGGGTTAAATTAATTAAAATGATTGTTTTTCTGTGTTGAAAATTGAGACTAGGCAGATAGTCATAAGAAGTGCAGGCCCGGCTTTACCCCATGTGCAGGCTGTGCACTCGAGCAGAGTGTAATTATATAGGGGTGCGAAATCCTGAATCCAAAGCTTCAATAAATCAAGCTTTACATTAAAAAAAGCATAAGGTAGCCTTAAGGTAAAATCTAAACAAATTTGTTTTTTTTCCCCTAGGGACTAACCGCATCGCACACCGCACCTGGCCGATTGCCCAGTTCGGATTCACTAACTAGATAAAATCATACTGACCCATACATTGGGCGCTGAATATTTTGGAGCCTTTGCTACCATTTTTCGACATTTTCAAGGGTAAATTTTTATTACTTCGTGGGATAAAGAGGACACCTTAAGGTCTTACACGCTTTCGGTTTTTGTGGCTTTTGACTAACGGTACCGAGCATCTAGTCGATTGCTCGTTCCGCCCTTATTAACTAGATAAAATAACACTGATCCCACATTGCGCGCTGAATATTTTGGGGCTTCTTCTATAATTTTTCGACTATTTTTGCTGTCAATTGTCATTGTCAAAGGATGCTTATATTAGTTTAGTTTTAACCCCTTGTGGGGCATAACGCATTAACAACTCTATCATTCATTTGTACTGGTTATATGTAGATGGATTAGAATATTTTGGCTCTGCTGATAAAGGCCAAAAACTTCCTCAGTAAGTGACAAATTTACCACGCTCGGCTATCGGTGAACAAAGTCTAGGTGAGAGGAGGCGTCACTACTTGACTCACTGTGTTACAAATGACAGAAAAAGAGCGATGATGTTCATCGGCACTTAAGGCCTGTCTAATGCAAATATATTTTAATCCATTTGCTTGCAAGTTGTCTATGATTTGCTTTGAAGTATGCCTTCAACAGTAGCCTAGTGCATTCGGCTCATAGCCCCCCGTCATATGATACCCATCTTACCTTGGTTTTACTTCATTGTTGATAATGTCCTTTGTCTCTCACCAATGGACTCTAAATGTCATCAATAAGTAGTGCATTCATCCCTTGACCACCATTCACATGACACCCATCTTGCCTAGGTATCATCACATCATTGCCAAGAATGCCCTTTTTTTGTGCCAAGAATGCCATTCTTTCCACCCCAAAAATGGTATCATTCCTGACCAAAGGACTCAAAATGTCTTCAACAGCATTCGAGTGCATTGGTCTCATAACCCCAAATCGTAAGATACCCATATCTACCAGGGCATTCCTAGCAATTGTAGTGGACGGGTTGGTGAGCAGCCGGAGATGTCTGTGGAGACGGAGCCCAAGGTAGCATTATGAATGTGAAGGTCGGGCCGTGTCATCTGACGAACAAAAAGGCCTCTCAACGTGCTAAGCAGCGGCCTATGCTTGCTGTAGCTCAGTTCGGGAGATGTAGACAGGGTTTTTGCCGCTCATTGCCCCTGTTCCTTACGTATTAATAAAAATTCGTTGGCCTGGGACAGGGGAGGTAAAAACGGGAAATAAAAAAAAAATAGGGCGATATGGATGGAATGGTTGGCGGACGGCTCAGATGCCCTTGCGCTCGTAATGGGACCCCGCCCTCTGGTTTCGTATCACCGGCAGATCAGTACTCTTCATGGGACGGGCCAAAAATTGATATCCGCGCGACTGTCCGATTTTATTATAAATAGATAACTGGCGCAACAATCCAATTTTGGGCCAAGACTTCGCGAGATGAGTTAGCGTCATCTCATATATTAGATCGTGACGGTGTTTTGTGCACAGGTGTGCGATCAGCAAAGCGCTCAATTGAGCTATTGTATTGTGTTGATGTAAACGAACGTGCTAACCGCCAGCTGCGCATTTCGTGTAACCCGTGAAGCACAAATGTGAACCTCAACTTCGACAGCGGGTTGTAACATAGAACTCCTCCTTTTCTACAAGTCAAGACTACATAGCCAGGCGGCCAAGGCCCGACGTTGGGCTGCCGCACCCCGATGGTAATGAAAGACTACATGGGTGGAATTAAGATCAGGAGAAAAGAAAAAGAGAAAAGTGCCGAAGTCTTTAAGGCCCTATGCGCTTGAAGCGCAAATATTAGGATTTGATCCCAAAAGCTATTAAATGGCGCCCAACGTGGGGCTCAATAATTTAGCGTTGGGATGATTTGGATCTCAGGGTGAGCACTTGTGAGTAGGGTTGATTTCGGTCACCCAATGACCTTAATCTTAACGGTAAATGGTTGGGCCCCACGTTGGGAGCCATTTGATAACTTTTGGGGCTGAGTCCTAATTTTCGTGGTTTCATGCACACAGGGCCTTACAAACTCCAGGCTATTTTTTCTTTCTTTTAATCCTTTTCCCATTCATGTACCCTTTCTTTCCCCATACTTATCCCCCAATAGACAGTGCCTATGTTGATTTGTCTTCAAATATTTTTGCATCGTATACAGCAACAGTTTCGTTATAGATAGCCTTTGGAACTAGCATTGTCGTGTCTTTGTCCTGCTTATCTTATTTAGACGGCCCGGGGAGAAAGGGAATTACATTTGCAGGCGGGTACGTCCATCAAATAACTACGACTTCCATAAACCTAGGAGCAAGATAGGTAGCTCGACAACAAGTTATGAATCGGTACTCTACGTTAAACATTTGCTCTGTGAGCAATTTTCTCTAGGCCTTCGGTAGGAAAGACCTGGTTAAAAAAAATGGGTCACCGGACATTCCGAAGCGAGCCCTTCTGTCTAATATGCATTTTTAAGGACCATGCTAAAATATCACGGGCGATTTTCTATTAGTTGGACAGGGCGCTAAAATAGTTAAGGCCAGCAATGGTGGTGTCGTTAAAAAGTAGACACAAACCTGGATTTTTTTTTACTACCCCACCGACCTTTGCTACATATCGAAAATTCAGAACTACGACCTTTTGCAGCGTAAAAACTCACTGCATTTCGGCGAACATTACACTAAAAGTCCAAAAAAAATTTGGGCAGAATCTCGGAAAAAAAAAATTATAGTAGAAAAAAACTTTCCAAATTAGTTCGAGTAAAACTTTAATTTGACCAAGGGTGAAATTTGTAAGAATAAGTTTTGAATTAAGTTGGGAGAGACACTTTTTTTTCAAGTTTGACAATGTAATCTGATATACGTACTGATAAAATTATTAATTTAATTTGGAAGTGAATTTGAATTGAAGCGTTTTTTTTTTTTGAGCGAGAAAATTTTAAAATCATTTGAAAGAGCACTAATTTGAATTGAAAATTAGCTTAGTTTGGATCTTTTAATGAGTGTACATCAAAAAGGAGTTGCACTAAAAATATTTTATTTGATTATTCCGGGGCATGTACTACTTATTATAGTCTGCTTATTCATTAATTCATTTTGCAAAATGCTTACATGCATCATACATCTCTCATTCGGTTGAATACTCCAAAGGAATGTATGTAGGTAGTAGGCTGCACGGCAAGATGACGATGGTGGTTGTTTGTTGCATGGTGGTAGACCATGATGAAGAAGATGATGGTGAGATGAAATCTACGGACCAACTACCTATACATCTACATATCTTCTTTTCTGCATTTTTTATTCTTTTGTCGACTCTTTTTTTTCATGCTACATCTACATCCTCTTCTGTACAATTTCGTGCATATTTTTTTGTTTTGTTTTGTTCGTCAATGTTCCTTTGTTGCTTTGTTGTACGGAAAGGTTTTTATTTATTGCAACCGATTTGAATACAACCGACACAACAACGAACGAGACGAGACACGGACCCGTCGAGTTTTGGTTTGTTGTACGAATATTTCGCCTATTTTTGCTGTCTCTCGGTATACATGGACGAAGCAAGTTTGCCCCCCATAATGGAACTTTGTCTGTACAGGTATTAAAAAGGGCTTTGTAGCCGTTTATTTTCTGTATTCAATTTTTTTTTTGCATCCGCGAGTAGAGAGGCTCAGAAACAACGCGCAAATTTATTTATATATGTAAATATCGATACGTGCGTATTACTTTATATGGTGGAATATAAATTTTCAAGGGCTCCCGAGCAATTGTTAGTTTTAAGGGATAATGGCATTCTGAATTTACATTGTTGTAATCATCGGGAATGTGCACATAGTACCATTATGGCGAAACAGAAAGGTATGGTGGAATGTTGCATGAATGCAATGTCAGGCGACGATGAAATGGACGGGTGTCTGTGGTCTGGTTCGCCACCTTGAGAGAATCGTAACAATCAGAAGTCATTCACTACTAATTATTATTGATTAAGGGAATTTTATTAGTGAAAGGATATGATAATGATGAAGGTGTTCCAAACCACTATATTTCGGGATCCAGAATATTTTATATGAAAGTTTGTTTTATGTGATTTGTGCGTAGAAGATAACATGATATCTGACTCTGGATTATAAAGCAAAATCCCCGAATGAAAAAAATCTTCGGATAGGCGTGAAAACAATAAAATCGGTATAAACAATATTGGAGCTTCAAAACATTCGAACAATCCTTTCGCTGTTCCATGTCATTGGACAATCGAATTTCTTATTACATTATACGCAATTCACCAAACGAGCCAATACAACCACCACCACCACCCAACATTGAAACAAAAACAAAATTGAGCACCGAGAGTACTATTATCGGGCAACAATTGCTACAATTGAAAGGCCCATCGAGCGCTAATAGAGAATATCAGATCCACTCAAATTGCGCATAATTAATCGCGAAATTCATGGAAAATCTATTACATAAATAAAATGCCCATTAATGACTGATTACGATAAATGTATGAAAATAACGAGACAAAATGGTGGATGGTAGAAAGGATGATGTTCAGCGAAAGGCAATCCCACATTGGGCGCCGCGCCATTCTAATCAATGTAATGAATGCATAAGCATAGGTATGGTCTATTTCTACCAATCCGAATTGAAATTGGAGTAACAATGCAACGAAATTAATTTAATTGTGCTTCGGAATAAACAAGTGGCTCATTAATGGCATAAAGGAAAATCAACTGTAATTGACACCAAACAAGTTACTAGCAGTATAAGTAGGTATTTGGCTCGTTCGAATCTTTATAGCGACTGACTCGGGTGAGATTGTTGCCGTTACGGATATATGTGAAAATCCAAAGTAAAAGTACAGACTACCGAGTAATTGGAATGGTGATTAGAAAGATGGTATGAAATAGTATTGCCATCATTGGACGCGGATTTTACAGTCAGATCGATTCACGGTCAACCCGTTCTCCTCGTCCATCGATAGTCGGTTCCGAAACTCGTTACTTGCATTTTTTTTTAAAATCGTGATGGCAGTATCTTTTGACAGATATCACAACGCTGTTTTAGTTAGTTAAATGAAACATCAGCAAAACACTTCCCTTGCTTTGGTGTAACACTTTGAAAATCGAGTTGAATTCCAAAACTCTTTCCTTGCATTAACAAGTGAGTAACAAAACTGTTTCCTTGCAAGAAACAGAAAAAAACTCGCCCGTTACGATAATAACGAGTTCACGTGGTACCTCTCGGCTTATTTTCTGATGGCAATTTGTCAAAAACAGTATTCTGTTTTTAGCTTTAGTGATGGAAGGAGTGAATCCCACAAGAAAAAGAAAGCGCCAGCCTGAAAAGTGGAAGAAAAACATCGGCAAATCTAAAAGGTGAGCATTAAAAGGTCATTTAGTCAGTATTCTGATTTGAAGAGCAAATTTTTTTACACATTTGTGAAAAAATTTCCGTATGTCATAGATACAAGGCTAAGAATCTTCCCCAAATGCCAAGCTGCCGTCATGGAAAAAAGAAAATTCTTGTTTGTGAGCAACTTGGAATGCAAGACATTCGTAGATTCCATGAAAAATTTTATTCGAACGCTTGTAAATCGGCTCAAGATTCTTTCATCCTTAAGCACACAGAGCAATCATTGCCAAAACTGTGTCAAACTGGAAAGAGACCGACACAAGTTGTTATCAAATACTTCGTGAGCGCCAAAAACAAAGGAAATATGCCGGTACCTATTTTATACCAACTATACGGATGCATGAAATTATTTTTATAATTTGAAATTAAAAACACCTTATTGACTTTGCTATTTTTTAAAATTTATTTTACAATAAATTTCAATATTTCGGATGCATTTCGACTATTGTCATCCTGAGGATGAGTAACAAAACGGTTTCCTTGCATCCTGAGGATGACAATAGTCGAAATGCATCCGAAATATTGAAATTTATTGTAAAATAAATTTTAAAAAATAGCAAAGTCAATAAGGTGTTTTTAATTTCAAATTATAAAATTCATGGACTTTGCGGTTAAATAATTTTATCGTTTTTTAACACAAAACTCGCATGAAATTATGTCTTGGACTACATGAAATTTTCCAAACTGGCATTTATATCGCATTTTCCGTTTTCAGGTTTGTCAAAAGGCGTTTTTGAAGATTTTGGGGATATCCAAATTCAGAGTGCAGAACATCTGCAAAAAATTCATGAATGACGGAAAATCTCCAAAAGAAAATCAAGGTGGTGATCATCGTTCTGCAAAATTCACACAAATACGAGAGAGGCTCACACACTTTTTCAACCAGCTGCAGTTTCTGGAATCACACTATACCAGAGAGAAAAGTTTGAGGTTTTATTTACCTAGTGACTGCTGTGTGAAGACACTTTGGAAACTATATAACCAAGGAGTAGACAATGGGAACAAAGTGAAATATTCTTACTTTTTAAACTTTTTCAATTACAACTATAACATAAGTTTTAAGTCGCCTGCCACTGATGCCTGTTCGACTTGTATCAGTCTTCGGAGTAAGATTAAAACTATGCCACAAGGTATAGGTAAGACTGAAGTAATGACACAATTAACAGTTCATAAGATGAAGTCAAAGTGCTTCTACGAAATGTTGAAAAAAGTAGAAGAACCACATATCCTCAAATTATCATTTGACTGCCAGAAAAATCTTCCACTCCCCAAGGTCCCGGACCAAGCAGCGTACTACAGTAGGCAACTGTATCTCTATAATTTTACCATATGCGTTGGTAATTCACGGAGTGTCCAAAATAAAGATACTGTTTTCATGTACACATGGTGTGAGCATCAGCGCTTAAAAGGATCAAATGAGATTGCCTCAATTCTCTTTCACCATCTTCAGCAATGTGACTTGACGAATGTGAGGGAGATATGTAAAACTGTTTTGCGACGGTTGTCCTGGTCAGAACAAAAATATGACTGTGATTGGTATGTAATGCAAGTGGCTCGCGGATACACAATCTGGTGTAAAAAACATAACAATGGTGTTTCCTATTGTCGGGCACTTCTTTTTACCGGCAGATAGAGTTTTCGGTTGCATAGAAAAAAAAATTCGAAGAGTGGATACCGTGATTAACCCACAAGAATATCTGGACATATTTTCAGAATATGGAACAGTTTATAAAGTTGCCGAAGACATTGTTGTTGCAGACTGGAAAACAGAGGTCTCATCTGTGTTTAAAGCAACAGGTGGGCTGCATTTCAGGTTTGCCCCAAGCAAACGTATCCTCATCGAAAAAACAAACAAAAAAGGATCAATTTTGGTACAAGGGGAGGAGCACTACAAGTCAAATATAGGAATCCCCAAAGGCATCTTAAAAAAAGGGAAAACACTAGCTATGATTAAGCCATGCCGATTATCTAAAACCGTTCAAATAAAACCTGAAAAGTTGGTTGACGTGGACAAACTTCTTAAAAAAACATTTTGGGATAGACTGGCGAGGAATAGAAAGTTTAAAGTTTTACAGTGATATTTTGGATAGCAGCCATGAAGCCCCTGAAGAAGAAAACGAGGACGATGAAGAAAATTTCAACTTCGAAGAAAATGCAGTTTTACAAATCTGATTTTTTTTTTAATATTTAATACATACTGAATTCTTTTTGAATATTTAATTCGTCGACTTTCGAACAAAGTATTTTTTTTTTATTCATTATGGTAACGATGAAGAGAAGTGTAATTTGCTGCAGGTTTAACAAATTGATTTTTGATTTATTTTATACTGAATTCTTAATGTTAATTTTTAGTAGTTTTCCTCAATAAAATGGTTTTCCATTAATAAAATATGACACTATTTTCTTCCGTATTGACTAAAATTGTTCTTGTTTCCATACTTCGAAATAGCTTGCAAGAAACAAAACTAGCTACTTGCAGAAAGATGAATTCCAAAACTCTTTTCTTGCTCTGCAAAGTTCCAAAACTCGCTCCTTGCAACTTAAAATAAATTGTTGTCGCTTATTTTTTCTCCTTCCATGTATAGTCTATTCTGTCAGTCCGAACAAACGACAAAAAGGAATCAGCTGAAATGGCAAAATTTTGCTTATAAAACAATTTTTGCGATTTGTGAAAAACGACTTCAGATGCAAGTAGCGAGTTTTGGAAATCAGCGCCTCATATATTATTTTTACACCTACAGGTGAATTTCAAAATCGCTGCACGATTTTGATTGAATCGGCCAAAAAAGCTCGGACAACACAAAGCTCCTCAGACAACTATTAGCGCAGCGGGACTCGAACCCACGAACTGACGCAATGATACATCGGACTAATGCCTGAGCATACTAAGCTACCGACCCACTAATATAGAAATCCGTATGTATTTCGGAAGACGAATAGAGAGAGCTAATATGATACAAATATCTACACCACCCATTAGATTAATAATTCCGTCCGGTGAATTTCAGGAGTATTAATCAATCTAATGGGTTAAAAAAAAGTGTATTATCCGGCAAAAAGGAGCCAAATAGTTTTTTAATAGCTACAATGAGTATGCTACCGATAGCACGCAATTTCAATTGACTTAAATTCAATTTTATCAACTGACACAATAACCCTTAAAAGTGTTCACAAAAAAAAAAACTAAGAAACAAAAGCAATGTACGGGAAAAATAGAAATTGCTGTTACAGCAATGTCAAACACAGAGCCTCATTCATCTTTCTTCTTATATCTATAGTAACAATTGTAGATACACAGCACTGTTAATGGTTTTAATATAATAATATACCATAATTGAAACGAACCTCATTTCTGGCGGAAAACAGATTTTATAAATGAAGTAACAAAACACATCGGTATGACAAGCATAATGTTGCTGTGTCGTGTGGCCGGAGATACATTAAAATAGATAATAGATGCAAAAATGTTACAACATATTTTCAAACGTAATGACGCTTGTTAGTACACAGTGTTCCGCGTACTAAATCTAGATTTGAGAACGTATGTATAATAATAATAATATGTACTAAGACAATAAATAGCCATAACTAACATAACAACTATCATTAAAAACAATTGCTACTACTATACGGACCATTTCTCTTAGAGTTATGGATTTATTTATGTGTCATGTCCATAAAGTGTGGTACGTTGAATTTGCGTAATGTTTTCCGGTTTTCCAAATTATAATTACAAGAGGGTTAGCTGAATAGCGACCTGATGATTACAGTAATAAAGTGAGATTTTTGTTTGATTGTAACCCACTTTCCCTTTGTTCGACCCAAGGATCGAGGCCACGAGAAAAAAGCGTTTCATGCTGAATTAACACTTAGGCACATGGGGATACTCAAATATCCGAACGACTAGGATACTCGGCGACTAAGTGTCACCATACACTGTCGAACTGCAACTCGAATTCGAACATGACACAAGTGAACCGGTTTTCTTCAGGTTTATGTGAAGCATGTGTGTGTCTTGAGCTATTCAAAGGATATTTGTAGCAGGTTCGTGTTCGAGTTAGAGTTCGACAGTGTATGCTGACACTAAGAGATGCGCTACGTGTAATCTGGCGTCGGCCATAAGGGATAGATACTCGGCAACTGCTACTAGGAGAATCGACATGCTAGTCTCAGAGTCACTCAGTCGCTTGCTTTTCTTCACCGAAAAACTGAAAACTGAGTAGGTTGATAGGAAACTCACAACTTTAGTAGCGGCCTTGTTAAGGTGCCGGGCAACCACAGTCTCGAGTCTCCAAATCTCCATATCCCAGCTGCCGATTATCCGAGTTTTGAGTATCGCCGTGTGAGCAGAACTGATTTCTCCTCCTCCGGGTAGTATACCACCATCTAAAGCATGATAGCCTATGCACACCCTTGGGACACAGGCAATCCGTGAGAAAAGAAACCAGACCTCGATACGCTCCCTACGAGGCTTTAGCCTTGTCAAAGAACAACGAGAACGACGAGGACAACGAGAACAAGAAAAATTTGAAAAAATAGCCATTTTCAAATTATCATATCTCGAGTGTTTTTCCTTGTATCGGAATCAAATTTGCAGCACTTTGTAAGATGACCGGAGACAATGACCATACCAAATTTTAGCCCGAAAAAGCATCCGGGGTCGGAACTACAGAGGTCCGAAAACCCGTACTTTGTTGTGTCGCGTAAACATAGTCTTGGTCACTTTTCCATTTTTTTTTTTTTCGATTTTTTCGTTTTTCTTTGGCGGGGCGAGACGCTCCCGCGTCCCTAAATTAGAACTATCATATTTGTCCCTTTAATGTTAAATATTAGTTTATTTTATGAAGTACAATTTATAGGACATTGTTCATAATCGATTTTGGGTTCTTCTTTCATGTGAATTAACACCCCAAATTTTGGTAAAGTTTTCTTTTTTTTTAGATAAAATTTTGTCTTTTTTCATCATGAGGGATAATTCGCAGAGCCCTAGTATTTTGCGTGCAAAGCATATCTCCTGCCATGACTTAACCAGCGACTCAATCTCAATTCGACCACTGTACTTTAAGAGTTTAGCCATAAAAAAACTATACTGTTATTTTTAAACAATCGTCTGTAACAATTCAAACGAAACGTATACCGGTATCTCATTCAAACTCAACCCATCCCAGTCCCACTACCCTAATTTCCTTCTCGCCAAGACTGTGCTCTCGCATCAAAGGGTATCCCCTAAGCTTTAGCATAAATAAAAAGAAAATGTTACAACAATGGTTAGATTGTGCTGCTTGGGATGACGAGAGCGATATGGATAAATTGAAAGATATCGTCTTAAAGAAGACGAGCAAAAACTGTTTTTATTCTAAAAATTCAAACTGGAAAACGAAGTGGTACTAAAATCGATTTATATAACACGAAATAATCTCACGATAAATGCCACAAAATATATATAAAAAAACACATTCTCATTCTCCTCTTAATTCCTTCGTAAAAATCAAAAAAAATCAAAAACGATCCGCTTAATTACAAACAGTCTGCGATAAAAAGTCCGCCGAATCCCTAAAAATAAAACAAAAATCGATAAATTAAAATTCTCCATTCCCAGACGGAAATATTATTAGTACACGATCCCATGTGTCCGCCAGTGGAATACATAATTTATGAATGCATTCACAATTCTCACATGCCCACCCAAAAATGCCGTGGCTCTTCCTCTCCCCGAGGAACTTGCCGAATATTATCCCTAACCGGATTGGCCGTTTGAAGCCTCCCGATAACAGCTAAAAGTGAAATCGAATCAAATTTTGTTTTTATATAACTCGTATGTAGGAATAATCTTGTTGTTGTCCTTCTCATCATTTTCTTTGGTTTTGTGTTTATTTTTTTATTTTTATTTTATAATTTTATATTTTTCTTATGGCCCCGGTCTATGCATGCGCTCATTCGGGCGGCTTTTCGCCAATCTCGGGAACGTATTTTTTTGTCTTCATCATATAACATACAACACCCAATATTTGTGCTTGATAACTTGTGTAATATATGTGTGTACCCATACCGGTTGTATGGAAGAGCCATCCATGGCATGTGCAAGTCGTCGTCGTTGCAGTGGCTTTAACACAACGAAACCATGCAGAAAAGGGATTGTATTTTGTGCAGAAAATGCATTCAAGCAAGTTTTGTTGATTCAATCCATAAAGCAAAGAAAAAATGGAAAAATAAATATGAGAATGCATACTCGTACTGCTGTTCGCATACAATGCCCAATACAGATTGCATTGTGTGTTGGCTTGTATGCATTCTGATCAGCATACATCGACATGGTTCGTTTGATTTTGTTACAGTGTAGATTTTTCGAAATATGTTTTCATTTTTGCCGCTCCATAGCACAAAAAATGGAAATTCAAGTTCTTTTGTTATTGGAAGATATTGGAGAATGTAAATGAAAAAATTTACGAAATCCTTACACTGGACATTCACGGGCGTCCAAAAGCCAAATTTTCCCTGGTCGAAACCAACATTTTCCCGGTCGCGCTATGGATTTGAAAGGGAAATGTTGGATTCGACCTGGGAAAATTTGGATTTGGACCGTCCGTAAATGTCCAGTATTACACAATTGTCCGTTTCGACTGTTCCTTGGTCTCTGGTGTGTACCAGTGGAACCGTGTTTCGTCGATGGTCACGAAACGACGCAGAAACTCCGAAACAGCGTCAGACACTCCTCTGAAGTGGTCTCACGGCTGCACTTGTTGTCCGGAGTGGGCAAACGCGGCACCCATCGCACCCACAGCTTTCTCATGCCCAAAATTTCATGCAGGATATGGCCCACGCGGTCTTTTGAGATGCCTACTGTCTCAGCTATCTCACGCACCTTCAATCGGCGGTCTGTCAATACGAGATCGTGGATTTTTGTCACGTTATCCTCCGTGGTAGCCGTTTTCGGGGCACCTGGGCGTGGCTCATCAAAAACCGACGTGCGACCACGTTGAAACTCGTTAAACCAATTTTTGACGGTCGCCATCGAAGGAGAAGAGTTACCGTACACAGCATCCAAGCGCTCTTTCATTTCGCTGCGCGATTTCCCTTCCAAAAACAAAAATCGAATTACCGACCGATATTGCTCTTTTTCCATTTTTCTAAAATCCGCAGACACGCGCGCTTCTACACGCGGTCAAAACAAAACTACGAGTCCGATTCGGCTGAAATTTTGACAGTAGCCGTCTACGAGAATGTACTACACGATAGTAAATTTCTCTTGCGATAGCGGCGCCATCGGGCGGTGAGGCTAAGTACTTATCGGACCGCCCTCGTGTATATAATTAAATGTATCTATAAGCCCTGATCGAATTAACGTTCCAACTTCGATAGATAACTCGTGAGGGTCACTTTACACTCTGTTGTAAAAATAAGATCGATCATTTGGAAACTAACGGTACTTTTCTTTTTTGTCTATAACTCTTAAACCAATTGACTTACAGACCTAATTTTGGCATGCAAACTTCAGATGAGAAGGAGCTGCTTCAGCATTAGTAAAATGGTCATAATCACAGTAAAGGAACGCCTACCTCCTCTACAAATGTCAAAAATGAAATATTACTATAGCTACGATAACTTTTGATAAAATGATGCTAGCGATTTTGACATTTGGTCGGATGTTGACAGTAAGATCTAGTTAGTGGGTATTGAAAATAGGCTAAATTTGACCCAAGAAACCACAACCTCCTCTACAAATTATATTTTAAATATGAGAAGCTAGCCACTTGAATTTTTGGCCAAATGTTTGTCAAAGGATCCAGTTAGTAGGTATAGGCATCATCGGACCAAAGCAACGCCTATCTTCCCTGCAAATTTATCTAAAATACATACTTATTTGGTAAGTTCCCATTGAATGTTTTTCGTGCAGTAGAAGAAATTTCTTCTTTTTTCAGTACCAATTTATGATGAATCTACATGCATCTCATGTTTGCTCCAAATCTTCCTATTGACGAGCTTCCTTCGCTGTAGGTATTTAAAAAAAGACATCCCGACAGATGAACCTAAACAGAAAACAGTTGGTCTCATCCAATATTTATCTAAATTATCAACTCAAATACTAAAATAATTATCGAAAATCTAATCAAACATCAATGTCAGACCTTTTTACGGCGAAAAAACACCCCATCGCACCTGTGCTCTCTATTTATTCAGCGACTCGAGAAATATCAACAAAACATTGTAAATATTCCAGAGCATTTTAAATTAATGAATTTGTTATTTTTCTTTCGTTCCCGGACTTTATGTGTAATTCCTAGTCCATATATTATTCAAATTATGTGAAAATAATGGTTTTGTACAAAATAAACCAAACAACAGGAATGGTAGACATTCATGTCCTGACGGAGAAATTTTCATTTTGCTTTCTCGACCCGGTCGAGTCTCGTAAATATGCATAAGGTTCCCAAAAACAATTTACATACGTCAAATTAATCAAAAATGAAGATAGATACTACATATACGAGTACATACAAAGATATAGTCCCTGTATATAATGCGTTGCATTTTATTTGATGTCAAGGATACATTTGATATTCGCTATCAAATCAACTCTCATACTCTCTCTCTCAGCGAAAAGTTTACGTACACAAAACATCGTACAACAACTGAAGCGTATATATTAATTATGAATCTAATTGAAATAATTGAATAATTCAATAGATTTTAGGAAGTCGAAGATAAAGAGCACAATCAACAGACATATAGGGCACAGATACGTACATATACTTGTAACATCCACCCAAACATAAATATATAGGTAGACAGAATATAATATTCGGAAGAGCACAGAGGGGGTCGATTTATGAAAGAGGCCAAAAACTGGGGGTCGATTTTGATGCTGCTGACTCGGCACATCAAAAATACACAGGTCGATAAGAGGGGTGGGTTTGTTTGTGCTAGCAATCTGCAATTGTGTAGGGCGCAGTCGCTCTACTATTTTCCAGAATACCTAATTAGATAATCAAATTCTGTATAGGGACTCGGAGAGGGAAGACCTGTTTCTATAGTTGTGCGGGTGGGCCGCTTTTATAGATGTACTAACAAGGTGGGTTTTTTGATAGCACAAGGCCACAAAATGTTCAATTCGGTTTTCTATTCGTATACGAACGGTAGGCCAATGATTAGATGTTGAATTGTCTTATTAATTGGCAACCAACGATAATTGACAGGGTACGTATGTTCGGAAAGATACGGATTAGAATGATAATGGATTATACATAATTGGAGCTGAGCTTGCAGCCCTGCCCAGAAGACACAGTGGAATTCAAGCATATCAGAATATATCGCTAGTCATACCGAACGGGCTTAATGTGCATACGGATACATAATTACGTTCAAAATCTGGGAAACATCGAACTAACGACGCCTCAATGAACTAAGCTACCGATTCACAGATATGCAAATTCGTGTTTGAGAAATGAAGAATGGAGCTAATGGGCTCGTTCACCAAACTCAGAATGCTTTCAACCGTAGTCTAGTGCATTCGTATCAACACCCCCACTCATATGCTACATCTAAAGCTCGCCTATATACTCGTATATCATTTCATTGTCAAGAATGTCCTTTTTCCTCACCACAGGACTCAAAATGCCTTCAGCACTAGTCTTGTGCAGTCACCTCATCAGTCTTATGATACGCATCATGCCTAGAAATCGTTTCATTGCCAAGAATGTTCTTTTTCCTCACCGGGAGCTTCAACATGCAAATATCACCGTGTGGTATTTATAATAATCCAAGGAGGCTATATACAAAATTTCGTTGAAATCGAATCACGGGAAAGGTGGTGTGATTTTTCAAAAGACTTAGGCGAGTAACTCTGCTTTGAACACAGCGGAATATACCGTTAGTCCAGTGAATAACCGAATTTGCTGTCACCGTGCCTAGATCAGGCTCACTCAAGGAACCTACATACCAGATTTGGTTAAGATCAGACCACGGGAAGTCCTCGAACTAGCGCACAAAAACACAAACGCTCAGCATACATCGGACTATATGTATGTCCGTTCCATTATTTGAATATATGGGATGGGCCAAAAACTGCCAACACAGGTACAAGTTGTGAGCTGTCAAGCAAAACGTAGCGTGCTGCAAGCGAAGGAAGCGTAGAAAATGTTCATTCCCAAGGGGTAGAAGCCGTTACGTAGCGACTCGATGGAGCGAAGTAGTAGCGGTACGGCAGCGCCCCGGAGGGGTAGTAGCGCTACGGTAGCGCTCACCGATTCTGAATGCACTCAACGTGATCGCGTGTAGATGGTTTTTTTTTGATAGCCAGGGCCGTCGAGAAGGCATGTCTTCTGGAAATTCTCAAAATTCGATTCAACAGATGAATAGAAAGATGGTTGTTCATAAAAAGAAAAAAGATACAAATCAAAGAAAAACATTCTTTCAATTATTATGGTTTCGCCACAATTTTTCCGTTAATTATTCTCCTATTACCACAAACTAAGGGACAAGCTATTAACACTCATCCATACCTATTACTACATTGTCTCCTTCCTTCATTTTTTTTTGTTTCTCTGTTAACTGCTATTGTTGTTTACCGTCCTTTGTGCATATTGGGCTTCGCTGAACATGCCATTTTTTTATGGTATGGTGAACGGAAACAATATGCAAATAAAAAAAAACTTCCCGAGACACAGATTTCAATAACTATTTTAAATAAACATCCAGATATGGATATGTAGCTAGGTACTATGTATATGTCCATTTATGAACAATATGTACATCTACTCGAAGTGAATTGGCCATTTTCGAAACAAACGAAAGGAAAAAATGAAAAAAAAATGCAGATGATATGCAAAAATATTTGAATACGAAATTCAACCAGATTAAATCAATTGAATGATAAAGATAATGGTCTTTTCTTGGTTGTACAATTGCAGTTTTTTTTTTAATTTGAATTTTCGTATTTTTTCGATTTAAATCAAAATATGGTTCAATGGGTAGATATTACAAATCGATTGTAATTGTAATTGCAAGAGGAGAAAATAGAGAGAATATCTTTTAATCTGGCTGTACTTTTAGAATGAAGGTGAAAAAGGACATAAAGGGCATGGAATAGATAAAGGGCATAAAGGACGTAAAGACTATAAAGGATAAAAAAAAGCATTCAGGTAGAGCAGGATGTACTGAAAGTACTGGACAAAGACGACATATAAGACATATAGAACATATAGGACATAAAAGGAAAATTAAATTAAGGACCCAAAGCGATATTTTCTACAGAATGCATTGCTTAAAACCCCGCGCAAATTGGAAGTAGATATAACATTTTCTAAATCTTACTTCACCACGAAGTTGTGAAGAAGAACTAACTTCAGGTTTATTAATTTTAGAGTTAAATGTTGACGCACCCATGCCCCTGGAGGTGTTAAGACCATTAACAAAGGATAAAAAAAAAAACAAAATCAAATTTAAGACAACTTAATGCTAATATCTAAAAAATATCTATAACTATCCTAAAGGCCACACTAGCCTGAAAAGCTCCACTAAGACAACCAAACCACAATCCAAAACCCATTCAAAGGCCAAAATTAAAATACAATACATGATTGAAAGTGAATTATTTATAATAATTATGCAATTAAAGAGGCAACTATATATCATGAAGTCTGCAGGTAAGTGAATGCAATACGGTTCCTTACGTGGGCATACCGTGCCGCAACCAGCCATCTTCATTATCGTCTTCCCTTCTCTACCATTCAAACAATTTTAGACAAACATAATTAAAGCTTTGCTTTTTTCATAAAATATACAGTACCGCGGGTAGTTAGTTACATGTTGTAAAAGCCCGACTCTCTGGGCAAGTATGATAATCAAAGGGTTTGTGTAAGACATCCACGACCACGACTATAGGCGGCTGCACGAAGAAGAGCCAGACGAACCCACCGAATAATAAGAGATTGTTCGAGGGAATGAAAAAAACGAAAACACAAAAAAAAAAATGAATTTCAGAACGGATATGCATGTAGGGGGTGAGTGAGAAACCATGAAATTGGTAGAATATTTGCTACGAGTCAGTGGCGTAGATGGCTTTTAGCAGAGGGGGGGGGGAATATGTCGCTGGAACTATGTTTGCTTTTTAATATGCGCTCGGGGCAGGATTTTGAATCCCTTACCTAGGTATACTTCACAGTAAAAAATATTTAGTTCCTTTTAATACCAGTTAATTGATATTGCAGCTTTTATATCCATTCGGTGAAAAAATACTCCTGGAATACACCGCACGATTGGTGTTTAAAGTATAATACCTATACTTGGTGCATCTATTTTATAGGAAGCGTAAAAGAAAATATTGTTAATTGCCCCCCAGGGGCATAGGCGCGTGAAGATTTCTTGCATAACTATGCCTTGTTGACGTTTCGATAGCATACTATATTTTTCAGACGGTGTAGTTGCTAGCATACACTATAAAAAAACCAACCGGAGTTATTAGTCCAATGTGTGGTGTAAATATTTATATCATATTAGCTCTGTTCCTCTTCCGCTTCGTGCGTTGAGGCATCATGTTAGTCCGATGTATTAATCCTTCCACTCGAGGGTTCAAATTCAGCCGTGCCATCGCAGTTTTTTGTCGATTTGAATAAAAGTTGAATATGAATGAATTTGTTTCATCGTATGGATAATTTGTTTCACTGCTTTGATGGATAATATTTAATCCATTCGGAATTTTTTTAAATTCGCCTATGCATATGTGGAAAAATATTATCCGCCCACACACCGAAAAAAAAATCGTCATAATGGCACACCGAATCGGTGAATTTTCCCTAAGTGTCACCATACACTGTCGAACTCGGAACACGAATCTGATACAAATAACCTCTGAATAGCTCAAAACACACACACACAGACTTCACATAAACGTGAAGAAAACCGGTCTACTTGTACCATGCTCGAGTTCGACAGTGTATGGTGACACTAAGTGATTTTTTACTGTGTAATTTATGGTTTACAATGGTTTTGGTTTTTGTATCTTGTGGTGACTAACGGTTCAAGGCGCCTATTCGTTTGCCTGTTTCGGTCTCATTGATCAGAAAAGAACACGCCGACCCCAAATGTTTTCAGAACTTTTCGATTATTATTGACTGTACATTTTCACTGATGTAGGATTGAGAAAGGCGTTAAGGTACCTTATACTATCTGCATTAAGCCCTCGTGGAGCATAGCGCATCAAATACTCCCTAGAGGCATAGTTGACGTTTCGTTAGCACATAACAGCTTTCGGATTATTCGTGTTGCAGTCGCCTTCTACAATACGCCGGGAAAGGCAGAGGCTTATTCTTATGCCCCACATTACCAGGGAAAGGCGCCTTATGATAACGTCTAAAAAGATATCGGTTTTTGTGTTTTGTGACTAACGGTACCGCACGCTTAGTTAATTGACTAGATCAAAAATCACACTGGCCCCTCATTGGGCGCCGGATATTTTCACGGCACTGCTGCAAACCCACGTTCTTTTCATCTAAGGCAAAACTTAAAGTGGCGGGTGGCGGGACCGAGACACGTAAGGATATTGTTTCGATGCAGTCAGTCGGACTTGAACAATTGGGTAATGTCCGTGATAGTTTGAAAGAACCCCATACACTCACACTGAACGTATCGATATTGTGCGGCCCTCCCTTTTGTAATGACGATGGGATTTTTTTTACTCCCCAAACATGGTTCTACAATGTCAGTACCCGATGCAGCCGTCTGAATGCATGCTGTGCTGGCTGCACTATATCATTATTTTGCAAAATTAGTTTGAAATATTGCATGAAACTTTGATTGAACGAACGGACATTATCATTTCTCTTCTGGATTTTTTTTTTGTTGCGCTCCCTTTTGATTTATACCTCGTATGTTGGGTACTTACTAAGTATGAGGTAGTAGCAACGTTGCTGCTGTTCCTGAAGCTATTGTAGATCTCACCCCTCAATCCCCATCTTCATATCTATTAATTACACGAAATTACCTGAATGATGGTGGAAGTTATGATTTGTGATAAATGCATATCGCAGAAATATGTATGATTGCATACGAGCACACTCTACCTATAGTGCATTTTCCTTTATTATTTACACTGAAAAATGTCATTTTTCAATTGTAGGTTAATTATCCACCTTTGCAATGTCTGCAATTATTATTGCAGTGGAAAAAGGCTTTTCTGCAATAGATTTTCTCATAGATACGTACGGACATTCGAGAGTGGCTGCTACATAACGTATAGCAGGGAGTACGACGGAGTAATAATAAATAGTTTTCTTAATAACATGATTAAGAGTAATTAACTCTAATGGCAAGAAATGGAATTTATTATGATGGAATGTTATAGGTAATAAATATTAGATGTGCTTTCTGTAATGACAGGCGTTGCGGAAAGTGGAGCAAAGATGGGAGGGATTGAGAAATGCATGACTCATACATGGTTTGATTGATGGTGTTGGTTTGTCGGTTTATTGTACGAGTATTAAGGGTTTTAGACGTCGTATTAGTGCAGCTTAGGAAGCCTGCTATCAAAATTGCCATAAAATCTGTCATCAAATCTGCAAACAAATCTACTATCAAAAACGCCTTCTAACCTGCGTAAATGCAAACCAGTTTTTGGCTCGTCCCATATAAAAATAGAATGGACGGGCATGTTGTTTGTTCGTTTGCCCAGGCACTTCCCGTGTCCTGATCTTAACCAAATTCAGTATGAAGTTTTCTCGTGTAACCCTGAGCAGAAATCAGGGACCGTACTTTTGATTATCGACTGGCATAACGGTATATATTCGGTAGTTTTCAAACCTGAGTTACACGCCTAAGTCTTTTCGACAATCGCTCTTCCAGGCATTTTTCGTGGCCCGATTTCAATCAGAGTTGGTACATAGCTTCCTTGGGTTATTATAAGTACCACACGGTGATATTATGGTTCTGCTGCAGGCGTGCGTCAGGGAAAAAGAGTTTCTTGATCATGAAATAAACAAGAAACCAAATCTGGTAGCAATGGGTATCTCCTGATTCGGGGTGACGAGACCAACGCATTTTAGTACTGTTGAAGGTATTTTCAGGCTTTTGGTCAATACCGATACCATTTTCAGTTCTTTGGTGAGGAAAAATAGGCATTCTTGGCAATGAAGTGATATCTAGGCAAGGTGGGTATGATTTGACTGGGGGTGTTGAGACGAATGCACTAGACTATATTTTTGAAGACTTGTGAGTCGCTTGGTGTGGAGAAAAGGACATTCTTGGCTGTAAAGTGATATCTACGAAAGTTGGGTGTCATATGGTTGATGGTCATGAGACGAATGCACTGGCTTACTGTTGATGGTATTCTGAGTCCTTTGGTGAGGAAAAAGGACATTCTTGGCAACAAAGTGATATCTAGTAGACAGCATAGGTTTCATATGACTGGGGCTGACGAGTCAAATGCAGCCAACTAATAATAATTACATTTTTTTTGTGTCCTTTTGTCAGGAAAACAGCAACTTTTCGGGCATGATTTGAAACACAAACCAAATCTAGCAAACAGTTTTAATTTTTGGATGGAGTGGTGATACCAGTCATCTCAAAGGCTGCATTCATGTGAAAAATTTTCGCTACGGAACGCTACATCCCCTCCACTACACATTTGAGGAGACGCTACCTGTCAACATTTCTTTCGTGATTGAACCGCTACATATGAAATGTCTGACAAACAGGTGACACCGCAAATATTTGACAATTGCCAATTTTCCATCGTAAAACATTTCTTTGGCACATCACGAAACAAGGAAATATCAAATCAAAGACGAGAAGGCAGTGAATTTACATAGACGGGGATTCTATTTGCGCTTTTAATGTACACAAACGTCACAACGCACATACCAGCTGCGAATTGTCAAATGTAGCGCTACATGCCCAGAGAGCGTAAAAAATATCTGCTACCAAGGGGAAGTAACCGCTCAAGAGCGGATGGAAGGAGCGGTTGCAATCACGACCGGGAGGGGTTGTAGCGCTACGGAGCGCTCCGTAGCGATCCGGATAAAACGAGCGTCGTGAATGCACTCAAAGTAAGGCACGTATAGGATATAAATAACGTAACGGATGTAGAGAACCAAAAGACATAATGTCCTCGACGATAAGTTGTGTCAAAGGCACGTTTACTTAAGAATATACACCTAAAGAATTAGTTCTTTGGGGACAACATTATTCAAAGCAAATCATAGACAACTTGAAGGCAAGTGGATCAAAATGAAAATGTTTTTGCAAAAGTGCCGATGAACATTCCTCTTTTTGTGTCATTCTCAAACAGGTCCCTTGCTATACTCGACGAACCTTGCGGTGCATTTGTGACTATCAATCATAAATGCGGTGACAATCCGAGCAAGTGGGCAGTACCGCAGACGCAGCGAACTGTGTGTGTGTGTGTGCGCTGTCCCATATTATGATGTATACTTCAATTGCGGTGCCGCTGCCGTAAAAAATATATGAATTTTGATTAATTTTGAATTCTTTGTATTTATTTTTACGAATTATAATTTCAACAATAGAAATTACTAAAAATATTTTTTTTTTATTTTCAGGTAAGCTTGAACTTGTGACATTACATAACGGGACATATTCGCACCCGCATAAAATTGCCTTACATCGAAGTAAGTAAAAACAATTTAAAATATATGTATGTACATTTTGCTCTCCACACAAGTGCGCGCGGCTCGCTAAAAATGGCAGACCATATTACCCAAAATTGTACGTATAGATCGGTAATGGTGTACCCGAAAACATATTCATGCTAAAGATTGTCTGCTCTTGATCCTTCTCAGAGACAGAGGCGGTCGCATGACTCTGAAAGGGCACCGAAGAGAGCGCCAAGAGGAAGGCCAAATTTGAGAGTAAATTTGGTCAATTTGGAGGTGGACTATTATCCTATCCTGTACTCGCGTGTCAATTAAGACCGGTCTCAGGAAAAAAATTTAGAATTTTTTTTCTCAATTTCTCAATCTCAAAACACATAAACCAAAATTGGAAAAAAAAATGTTTTTTTTTTTTCATCAAACCACGCCATTACTAGACTAATAGGAAATACACTTTTAATGCATATGGCTGCTTCCTGTTTTAAATTTAAGTGTCACCACTAGGTCTGTACAGGTCTATGTATATGCTTCGAACTCGGGACTTGTCTCATTGGATCTGAAAAATATTCCCCTCTGGATTTGAAAACTAGGGTATAAATATTCAGATCCAAAAATCGACAGTTGACGGCACACGTTTTACCGGAGGGGAAAGCATATGTAGGAGAATGGATGGGGAAAGCAGTGACCCGAAATTTGATGGGAACTCAGCTCAGCTATAAGACGCCATCATCCATTATTCGTGATAATGACCCCGTTTTTTTAATATTCTTTTTACAAGCTCACAATTTTGCACTCCACTACACATTTTCAACGCTATCCATAACAACAGTAAAATATCGTTAATAATTTCAACAAATATTTATTCTTAGCCTCGGAATCTTTCCTCCTTAAGATTTTGCTTACTGTTGCTCTCGTTCATCTTGATTCAGACTTGAGTCCTACAAACATCAGCATAAACAAAACGACGAGGTCTTATGTTCCAAGAAATATTCCTAATAAAAACATTTGGGATATCTTAAAAAGTCATTAAGTCCGAACACTAATAGGTCATTGCTCATTGCACTGAGTGAGCACAGAAACAAAGACCATACCATACCATATTTGCCATACAAGAGTATGATAAACAAAAGATATGTATGGTAATGTAATTGTTTATATTTCTCAAGAAAAAAAAGTCGGGTTCTGTATATTTATACATAACATATACATTTATGACTGTTTATTTCTAACGTTCTCGTTCTCGAGAATATTATGTATTTATTATTACTACAGGCCCGGAGAGACTTGAGCGTTTTGTTTACAAAAGCATAGAATTTCAATTACAAAATGTGATCATGTTGCACGGAAAATCCACTTCAACGGATATTGAAAAGGTTTTCGAGATTATGGCTTTTTTTATACCCTAGTTTGTCTTAAATCGTGTTGGAAGTCTTTGAAATATAACTTAACTAAAGTAGTTGAAGAAAAATGGCTAAAATGGATGAACAAATTTTGGTTTTTCGCTTTTATCTCCGTAACTCAGTAAGAACAAAATTAAACATCACTGAAAAATACATAATGAAACCGGAATATAGAGGGCTACGCCCGCAATCCGAGGGTTTTGTAGCAAGCGCTTATTTTGGTATATAAATATCGGCTCGTTGCTCTTCTTGATACCACTCAGATAGACAAAAAAAAAACATAATTAAAATGTCTTACCCACTTACATTTTACATGTCAATTCATATTACGTGATTGTAACGAAACTTAGAACATATTATTGCCTAAGGTGTTGGTTATCGTTGGCCATCAGTACTTTTGACCTCGAACGTGTTTCAGGCATGCAGAGGTGTGCTAACTGTAACTACAGAAATAAACTATTACTTACCTATTCTGAGAAGATATACAGATTCCATTATTTTCCATTTTATATGCTATTCGGAACCCACCTTCCTGTAAGTTTTCATAATTCTAACAGTCTCGAGATGCCAGGGGGGGGGGGGCAAATTACGAACTAATATTTTTTCCTCCCTCACTATTCCCCTTTCTACAAATTTCAAGAAAATGCGAAAAAAAATGGAATGTACTCAACATTACCTTTCTCACAACACCTCACTTGCCTATACCAGTCGATAAAAAAAAAATTGAGCTTAATTTCGCCTCTATGTGGACCCCTTCCACTCGATAAAGTTTGCCAATTACGACGCAGCGCCCCCAACTAATCTTTACCCTTTCAAAAATGATTAATTAAATAACTGCAATTCGCACTACGAAAAACAACATGAAAGTAGTACTCACACCTACATATGAGGCCGGTAGGTGTAATTTTTGTGTGGATAGTGTCAAAATGCCTAACTTTAAATCAATGTACTATTATTAAATATAATGTGATTGTAATGAAACTTAAAGATATTATTGCCAATGATGTTGGTTATCATTGGCCATCAATATTTTTGACCTTGGGTGTGCCTGAGGCGTGCAGGGGTATGCTAACTGCAACTATAGAAATGTACTATTATTAACCTTTTTTGTTGAGATATCAAAATTCTACGATTTTCGGTTTTCTACACTAGTAAAATGCCGCCTTTCTGCAAATTTTCATATTTCTAAGTATAACGGTATCGAAATGCAAGGGGGGGGGGGGGGACAAACTCGGATCACATATTTTCCCCTCTATCTCTTTTCCCCTTTTTTCAAATTTGATGAAAATATCGGAAATGAAATGTACTCGATGTTACCTTTCTCATGATACCCCACTTGCCTATACCAGATGAAAAAAAAATTTTGACCTTCATTTCCCCTCTATGGGGACCTCCCCTTAAAGTCAGTCTATTACAACGAATCGCTTTCTCCGGCGAATAATAATAATAATTCTACATACTCCCACAAAATTCCATGTATGTAGCTTCAACCGTTCGTGAGATATTTCATGGACAGACGGACAGACGGACAGACATTTGACCGATTTCATAAGGGTTTTGTTTTTAATACAAAACCCTAAAAAAGGTCGCGCTCGGTGGCCGTGGTCGTTCGGTCACCGCTCTACGATACTAAATCTCGTCGCGACCAAAAACTGCTTGTGGATTGTGGGTACGAATATAACTCTCACAGTGCTCCCATCTTGCCAGTATTAGAGCTGCGACATCGACCTCGAAACATCGATGTTTTACAACAATGATGTTTTGAGGATCAACAATCGATGTCGATGAAAAATCGGTAAAGAAACATAGATGTTTCCGAACATCGATGTTTTATCTCGGTAGAATTTTGGAGATGCTTCACTACGATAACTTTGCTAAGAAATTTCTTAAATTCAAGAGAAAAAAATATAGATACATCCTTGTTAAAACAAACAATTTTATTAGGTGCACATTTTACGCAAAAAAAAAAAACAAATTCAATTTTTAAAAAAATTTTAGATTTAAGGAAAAGATCAGGTAAAAAGAATTCCAATTAAGTATGTATGTATTGCAAAAAAGTTGCAAATAAAAAAAAATAGTATGTATTTATTCCAGATGCCAAAATGTTGAGTCTACTGTCTGCAAAAACAGTAGTTTTTGAAGCTTGTCCCCTGAGAGAGAGCTTCTTCTGCTGGAAGCAATGTTCCCTGTAGCAGAGAACACTCTCTCAGAAGGGACCCAAGTAGCCATAATGGATAGGTATTTCATGGCAGTCTTCATAAATGCCGAATTTTTGGGCACGTAATCCTGTCCCCATCCGTCCAGGGGGTTTTCATTCAACCTGGAGACCGGGCCTTTTAAATACAGAGACAATTCTGCGGGCATTTGGGCAGTATCGAGTTCGTCTACTACTCTGGACCTGTTTTTCGCTTTCTAATTTTCTTGCAATAGTTTGTGATGGTCTTCCCAAAAGATGCCTCAACACATTGCGCTACCAGTCACACTCACAGGCACATTGGGAACTGAGGGCGACCACAGATAGTTTTGGGATTAGGGGAACTTAGGAACAAAATTCCGAATTAAATTCCAGTGTTTATTTCCTAATGCCGGGTTTCCACCAAAGAGACAGTTTTGAAAAACAGTTTTGTTCTCAAAAACAGAAACAAGTTTTGTTTTCTGAAAACAGTTCTGTTTTATGTAAACAAACTGTTTCAACTGAACAGACTTGTTTTATTTCTAATTCTGTTTATCTTGTTCAACATGTATCCCAAAAAATGTCAGACAACGAAGATTTCATAATAAGCTATGGCTTTTTTTAATAAATGACATCTAAAACAGAAAAAAAACGGAAATATTATGTCAATTCTCAATTAAAAAAAAAAAAAACTAAAAGTTATATAACTTGAACTTTTAAAATGGCAACTGATTGTATACTTGGATGCTGTCGCAGAAAATAAAAGCGCGTGTTTCAATCAACCAGACAAAAAACAAGAACAAATGTGTTTTCCTTTGATCTGTTCTAGAAAACAAGAACATTTTCACATTCGCGATGGGAACGTGTTTGGTTTCCTAAAACAGTTTTTAGAGACACAAATGTTTTAAAAACTGTTCAGTTTTTACAGAACATTTGTGTTTTTATTCAGAAAAACAGTTTTTGTTCGTGTTTTTCGAAACTGTCTCTTTGGTGGAAACCCGGCATAAGTAGTAAAATCTAACGGTAGTGGTGGTATGATATGTATCTATTATACAATTGGTATGATCTTGTGTGTTGTTTTAATGGTCGTTGAACAGAGAGAAGAAAATACTTATTAAGATAAGTGAGATATAATTGATTTTAGGTAGGTAGGTTCTTAACGATATTTTGTGTTCGATGTCGATGTTATTATAAAACATCGATGTATAAAAAACATCGAAGCCAAAACATCGATGTAGAAAGTACTCGATGTTTTTGCAAAACATCGATGTTTTAGAAACATCGATGTCGATGTCGCAGCTCTAGCCAGTATAGCAACTGCACTTCCGAAAAGTAGATATGCTATCGAAACGTCAACAAGGCATAGAAATGCTAGAGATGTTGACGCGCCCGTGACCCTGGACAGCAAACATCGACTTAAGGATTGAAACTATACCTGATTCTGTAATGTGCCGAGATAGAGGAGTGAAAATCAAGTTCAAGATCCAACATGGCAAACACATGTTCGCCAGAAACAATTCTTGTTCAAATAATAGTTCAACATACACATGTTATCATACACTTTTTTCCATTTTTAATCAATTCAAGCCGATATTAACTCAAACAATTCGGGCTCGAAAAAACAACATGATCAAGGTACAACAAACATTGTAAAAATACAACAAATATGTTAGACACGACCGTTTTGAATTATGTGTTTTCTTTTTCACTCGATTTGATGGAAAATAAACATTTCTTATCCGAAAAAAAGATGAAAAAGCATACATACAAAAACGAAAAAAAAAAATGAATCACACATTTCTTCGATTTTCTTGTTCCTCGTTGCATTGTGATGTGCAATTCAAGGCTCTGTTTGGACAATGCAGATGGATAGTGGCTCTTTTATGTTCCCGAAGATATTTTGAGGCTGTTTTTTTAAGAACATGGTATGGTATGTCACGATTCAAACCTGCAACACGATATAAACCATACGAAATACGGTATGAGACCGAAACTGTGCATACACGCACTACATATTTCTGTTTATCGTTCATGAAAAATTTCGGTCAGAAGCGAGTTCCGATCACTGCACTCGCTTCGCGGTTAAAAGGTTGTGATTCCGCCATCAGTTTAGCTATCAAACCTACCTTCAATCGAACTATCAGAGCAAGCCAACTCCAAAGCGTATATTTGCATAAGGATAGCTCAACTACAATAATAGTAGATTCGATGGAAGGTCTGAAAACTGGACTGATGGCCAATCGAATAGCTAGACTGACAGATGAGTCTAAAAATCCTTTCAGAACTGACATGTTGATGTCCATATGCTAATAATAATTACAAATTCATTCTAATTCCTCCCCGGAGACGCTCTCCCGAAATCCATGTGTACACTCACAATATTTGGACTGGAAATCGATCAGAAAAAAATTGCCATAATGCAACATAATGTTGTGCAAACATATTTATACATAGAAATGGAATGTCAACATTGTGCCCTTCAAAAATATTCCCTCCGTGGTACATCCCATTCCACCCTCATCCATTTAATACTCGTATTCGTTCCGTGTCCTTCGTTCGCCACTAACATGTGAACAACATTTTATTTTATCATTTTCATAAAATTTTTGTTGTTTGTTTTTCGTAAATTGTGTTGTGTGTTCATACATTTAGAGTTTGTTGGTTATTATTCCGGCGGGGAGGGTGTGCAGTGTATTTATGAATACCAGAAAGAACTGCCTGTTTGAGGAAGTACGCAGGATACCAAATATTATTTGTTAAGCTGTTGTGTAATCCAGTAAACAATTCAGTTGAGAATAATTAGATTTTTATCAATAAAATTGTGAAACAACATTTTCATCATTTATATATTTTTAGTCAATTGTGTTTTCCGGCATTTCCGATAGGGCACGTATAGGTTTAATGAAAAAAAAATATGCTGGTAGCCAGATATTGGGATTTTCATTTTAAAGGCAGACGAACGATAGCTAGGAGCGAATTATGTCGACTGCACAACGATATGCAAGTTACCATTCATTCTTTCGACAGGCAGTTTTTTTAGTAGTCTATCTTGATAACATTAAAGTGGCGATAAACATTCTATCCGTCTAATAAATGCTGAAAACACACCTTCAAGAATGTTAACATCTTAACATTGAAATCCTTCAACTGATACGTTTGAAATAAATAACAAGGATAATGTGGAGAATTACTAATAAGCGGTATCATCCCTTATTCCAACTACTAGGTGTCTGGGAGATACTACAGCGAATGGAGACAAAAACTAGTTCTTTCTCTCAATTCGCTGTATCGGGGCCGGCAGATAATAAACTCTGCGAAATTCAATTAAAGGCAACTGGTTTCGCCTTCTAACATTGCTGTTAAAAATTAAAGAAAAAAAATTTGGATTAAAGGATCATAGAATGGCATGAAAAAAATGGTTCTAACGCTTAATCAATAAAGAGTTCGGCCTCCAGACTTATTTATAACTTCAAAAATTCTATTCGGCATTGAGGAGAGATTTTAGCCGCATAATTGGTAAGCTTCCATACGACCTTTAACTGGCAATAGGTTGACCACACCAGCAAGCAGTTACACTTTGATTTTTCTATTTACCCTGCCAACCCCAAAATTTAAAAAATCTCGCCCTTTGCTGGAAAAGTTTACCGACCCCTCTTATAGACTATCGGAAAGTACGTATAACATAAAAAAAACTAAACCAATAAACACTAAACCGGGCGAACTAAACCAATTTTATTTCCATTCTAAATGTGTTGAAAGGAAAATTACATTTTAGAATAATTAAACGTAATAAAACCGTCTCGAGACTAACGAAACGAAAAATAATTATCCAGATAATAAAATAAAATAAACGGTCGAAAAACGATTCATATAAAAAATAACTACAACAAAATCTTAATTAAACTAAATTAGTTTCGGAATATCGAGATGATGGCATGGCGGTTGTACTATGCCCAAAGTGTATAAAAATCGCCTAAAACGAGTTTTCCGAGTCCCGGCCCAAACGAAACGATATAGTTGCATGAAAAGATAAAATAATTACTTTCGATAAGGTTTTATGCGTTTTAAGGCGTTTTAGTCATGAGAATAATATATGTAGCAACAAACGCACAACGTTAAAAATATCTTTGAAGGAGAGGAGAGCACGCCAGCATCTAGCGATGCTAAAAATGCTCCATTTAATGGCTTTGTTAATGATAAATTTTCTTGGAAACCGATCCTCCGCCATTCTCTACTGTACTTACGAACGAGTAGTATTCAGTAATATTTTGTTCTTATTCTTGTAGTTTGGAGGTGGTGTTCGTGTTAGTCGATGGATGCAGCGTATAGAGTACACACATTAAAAGGTTTTATGGTATCTAAAATATCCATTCAAGAAGAAGAATAACCGATGTGGCTAACTACCGTCTTGAGCTCTGAGGATTTATGAATGTATGTATGAACTCGTATAGTGGTGATTTCTTTGCTGAAGATTGCTATTGTACGATACAGGTGATGCCGTTTTTTTAATTGTCTGCATGTACTCATTAAATTCAGGTGGTTCATTTTTTATGGAGGCGGTAAAACATTATATGGCCGAAAATTACGTTAGTTAAGATGCAATTATGCATTTAGATATATGTCTATTTATTGAGTAATAGACAAAGAGTGTTAAACGAATTTTCTTCTGTGAAATTTTTTTTACTATGCTGTTTTTGAAAGCACAAAATTGTGGAAAAGGCCAGACAAAGTCTGAAATGGACTTTTTTTTTCAAATTCAATTTTAATCTTCAAATTTTAATCAAATCTTGGTACAAAAAGCACATTGCAGCTACAAAACATAAATATACCATTTCCCTTTCAAACTAACAATTTTCCGAATCAACATAACAACTTTCCGAATAAACAATTTTTAATTTTACCCGTCGACGACCACAGTGGCCTCTTGTACTAAACTGCATTTATTTTTCTTCTAGTAGTATATTACCGATTGCACGGTGTTGCCATTTATTTTGGCAGCAGATGCAGCTTCTTTTATGCTGACCCCATCTTCAAGTATGCTTATTAGCAATCCCTTTTACTCCCTGCTGTACTTCGCATAGCATCCACGTTTTGTCGTTGCTGGCGTACTCTTGGTAGTGATGGGCACTATCGAATAACTATCGGAAAGTTATTCGATAGTTTTTACTATCGATACTATCGATAGTAAAAACTATCGGCCGATAGTCCCGATAGTTATTCGATAGTTTTTACTATCGATAGTTATTCGAATAACTATCGGCCGATAGTTATTCGATAGTTTTACTATCGATAGTTATTCGAATAACTATCGGGACTATCGGTCGATTGTTATTCGAATAATTTCGAGTTCTTCGGTGGTGAAAAGGACATTCACGAAAGTTAAGTTAAAAATGGGCAATATGGGTGTCATAAGAACCGGGGTGAAGAGGCGAATGTCCAGAAGTACTGTAGATGGCATTCCGGATCCTTCGGTAGCGACAAGGACATTCGAAAAAGGATATTTTTGCTTGTGAAGCGAAATATGGGCAATATGGGTGTCATATGAGTCGGGGTGAAAAGATGAATGTCTAGGAGTGGTATAGATGGCATTTCAAGTCCTTCGGTGGCGAAAAGGACATTCACGAAAATCAAGTAAAAAATGGGCAATATGGGTGTCAAAAGAACCGTGGTGAAGAGGCGAATGTCCAGGAGTACTGTAGATAGAATTCCGGATCCAGTGGTGGCGACAAGGACATTCGAAAAAGGATATTTTTGCTAGTGAAGCGAAATATGGGCAATATGGGTGTCATATGAATCGGGGTGAAAAGACGAGTGTCTAGGGGTATGGCATTTCAAGTCCTTCGTTGTCGAAAAGGACATTCACGAAAGTCAAGTGAAAAATTGGCAATATGGGTGTCATATGGACCGGCGTGAAGCGGTGAATGTCCAGGAGTACTGTAGATGGCATTCCGGATTCGGTACTTGAAAATATCAAGTACCGGTACTGAAATCTCAGTACCGAACAGGCCTACTTATATTAATTGTTCAACTTAGAATAGGTGTTGCGTTGCGATGCGATACAAATGATAGAAGATAAGATGATAGGATCTGGGATTGGGAATTACCTTAGGTACTACTATAATTAATAAATACAAGAAATAGGAACGGCTCAAATGTTGCGCTGTTCGATTCTAAAATTCGAAAACCGGTTTTAGGTTTAAAAACAAAATTGAGTATTTACATGGCTATTTTCGCCAATCTTGTCTTATTTTCAAGCTCGCTCTAACTGTATTGCTATTTTTTTTTTCAGAAAATAAAACATGCATATAATGAAACATACTGATATGACTATCGGACTGATACTGATATGACTATCGGACCTTTGTCCGATAGTTATTCGATAATTTTCTACTAATTACTACTTTTTTAAACTATCGATAGTTTTTACTAGTTACTAGTTTTCAAAACTATCGATAGTTTTTTACTAGTTACTAGTTTTCAAGACTATCGATAGTTTTTACTAGTTACTAGTTTTCAAAACTATCGATAGTTTTTACTAGTTACTAGTTTTTTAAACTATCGAATAACTAAAAACTATCGATAGTTATTCGATAGTTTAAAAAACTATCGATAGTGCCCATCACTAACTCTTGTTGTCGATGGAATTGATGGAGCAGCGCAGTTCTCGCGTGTTGCTGAAGTTGAATGCCGAGAACCACGTGAACGTTCCGGTGTAGACTTCGATGTCGAGCTTCCTTGTGAGTTCGAGACGTAGTCACCCAATTTTGAAAAAGTGCATAAATTAAAAAAACTTGTTGACTCCTACTTTTTACTTTTTTTGCCTCAACCCCTAGTGGGGCATAGCGCGTCATTCATAGTTGAGGTTTCGCTAGCATATATTATACATAAAAGATTTCAGAAAGCGCAAGTTGCTGACATACACATCCTGTCCTTTGTTTGTCGGTTTCTACGACAGGCCGGCAAAGGGAAAGGTCGTGGTATTATTTTAACGCCCACGCCACAGGAAGAATGTTTACACCGCCATTACTGGTGGCTTGACTTGGTTAGCAATGGTCAACAACCGCTGCCCTTCCAGGGTGTACCCATAAGGAGGACTATGGAAGAGAATTTTTGTCCCCCCTTAGTAAGTATTGAAAAAATGAAACACGTGATCGAACTGCAATTAAAGTCCAAAGCATTTTGGTCGCTTGTATGCATTAAACCACATCAAAGTTAATAGAAAAAAATCTCCTCATTTCCACTGTTCTATTGATTTGGACGTGCTTCGATGCAATCTCGTGACCAAATGCTTATCGTGTATGTCAGCTTTATTTTTCATTTTATTGCTTGTTTACAAATTTAATGTGTAAATTTCGCAATTGATTTGGGGTCAAACTTTCTTATCATTGTTTACATCAGTTGTGAATAACATCATCAGGTAATCGGATAATCACATCAAAGGTGGTATTTACAATTTAACGTTATACTTATATTTTGGGATATAAAACATTCATTCGGTTTTCTTTGGAGTAATTCCATACATGTGTTTGTTATCGTGCTGTGTACTTTTGAATTAGCGTATTTGAGCCCATAGAATTGAGACTGCAATTAGGCGTCTTCTAAAATGCCAGTTCAGAGATCGTTTTAATGAATTAGAATTAATGTATAGTATATTTTTCGCAGCAGTGGTTTTCCAATGCAATAATCTAATTTTGACTTACTTTACTAGATATTTAGATAATTTTAGTTTCGCCATTAATTTCATTGGGAAAGTCATTAATTTAGATTCGGTAAATCGTTAACTTATTTCGGAAAGTCGTAAATTTGTTTCGGAAAGTCGTTAATTTCATTCAGAAAGTCCTGAATTTGTTTCGGAAAGTCGTTATTTTCCTTCGAAAAATAGTTAATTTCACTCTAAAAATTGTTAATTTGAAGAGGAAATGCTATATATGTGAGAAGCTTTCCTTTTATCTTTATTGTGTTCATAATTAAATTAGAAAGCAAACGGAAATACAATATTCACATTTGATTCAGGTAGGCGCCCAGTGTGGGCTCACTTCATATTCTTCTTTTCGGTGTTCGACCTTCCTTTTTCTGTTATTGAACAAAACGTGTGACAATGGTTTTATTCTGCACAGCAACTCAGGATGCGTCTGTAGCTCAAGCTCGGCAACGCACCGAACATTTTCTGGTCCTTGAAACACGCTCGTTTGAGGTTCAAGCCCCTCAGCCGGAGAAATACTTTTTATTCTCAAATTCCCTCTATTTAATTTCTTCAAGCTTAGAGGTTTCGTATGGATAGAAGCACTCATTAAATCTTGCGTCTTTGCAGCTATCGGTGCGCAAGACGACCACGAAAGTATGAGAATTATGTTCGTAAGCCGTAAGGCGTAATTTTTACTTTAAAACTCGACCACTGAGGAGCTTGAACTGTAGATGTAGTAGATTTTGTATTTGGTGACTTTGCGTTTGGGGATTTTATGTTAAGAGATTTTGAGCTTGGGGATTTTGTGTTTGGGGATTTTGTGTTTGGGGATTTTGTGTTTGGGGATTTTGTGTTTGGGGATTTTGTGTTTGGGGATTTTGTGTTTGGGGATTTTGTGTTTGGGGATTTTGTGTTTGGGGATTTTGTGTTTGGGGATTTTGTGTTTGGGGATTTTGTGTTTAGGGATTTTGATTATAGGCATTTTGCTTTAAAGAATTTGGTTTAATTATTTATTTTTATTTATTACTTATATTATTTAGCTAGGGTTCGCTACGCTCACAATATTGACAATAATTTCAGCCGTTTTGAACGTTTTCTCACGCCCACTTACCCAGGGTGAGAGGGTGCTAATCTAAATTCTTGTCATATTTAAATGCAGCCATCACCAAAAGTCTCCGTTGATTTGATCACGCAGCGTTTCACACAGCAGCCATTTTTATTGTTGTCTCTGAGTTGCGCGCTTCGCGTACCTGCGAGGTTTCAGCATTTCTTATTTCTAGACGCCGCAGACGCTCTTCTGTTGATTCTGCCCCCGTATGGCTGCCCTTATCCTTCTCGCATCGGCGCTACTTCTTCCTTGAGATCGTGCCATTATTTCCAACTTTTTCACTTTAACAAGTGAACGTCACCATGGCATAGAGATGTTAACGCGCCCATGCCCCTGGTGGAGTCAGTGCAGTTAACACAAGTGAATGAACTTTCGGCAAATAACATCTAACAATCAGTCAATAAGAGCAGTAAATGAACGGACGCCCATTAAAATGCCCCAAAATAAATACCATATATACTTACTGCATAGTTGTAAATCAATATTTACTGAGATCAACTTTGACGCGCTCGGTGGCTGTGGTCCATGATACAAGGAAGACAAGATATCGCCTTCCCGCGTCTCATTTTCGTATCATTCTGCACATCACGTTATAAGCGCATATATGTATGTATATTTGAGAGAATGGTGGTTCATAACTCTCAGCATTGCGGCGCTCAAGGTCACGACGGCATCGCTTCGTTCGCTTGTTGAGGGTGCAGCACGCGCACGGTGCAGCGGTCTTTCGTGTGGCCTCTGCTTTTTTTCAACTTCGCGCGACAAGGAGCCATTGAATGAGATTATCTCGAAAATTATTTAAGATAGAAAAAGTTGTTCCGATATATTTGATGTATACTTTCGTCATCTTCAATTTCGCCTCAGAAAGTTTTTTGCTAGGACTAATACTTACAGAGATAAAAGCCAAAAACTAAGTATTCATATAATTGTATGAGTCTGTGACGTAGGTATTCAGAGAGCCGATATGCGCAAGGCGATATCTTGTCTTCGTTGTATCATGGTCGTGGTCGTCGTTCGATCACCGCTCTACGATACTTCATCTAGAGCTCGGAATTCAAATCTCGGCGCGACCAAAAACTGCCTGTGAGTGAGGAGTACTAATAGAACTCTCACTCTCACAGTGCTCCGAGCTTGTCAGTATAAAGACGGCGCGCAGAGGAGGTGCATGCTCGCAACTGCATTTCCGAAATGTAGATTTGCTATCGAAACGTCAACAAGGCATCGAAGTGCTAGAGATGTTGACGCGCCCATGCCCCTGGAGAGGTCAAGGCAATTAACATCTATTGTAAATAAATTCTAGCCACTATGCATCGACTATTTTTTTCTCCAGCTTTAGTACGATATTATCTTAAGATGTGCATCTTGAGATTGTTCAAACAGTGGCGAATTTTCAATTTCCCTCCAGGAAAATAATAGTGAAAATATATTATTTCTACAATTAAAACAAACACACTTTCTGCACAATGAATATTCCCGAGAAATTTCTATGTTTAATGTGAAAACAGAAACTTTTGCTGTATCCATGAACAACACCACCAATATTCACTGCTTTCCGCATTCATTCCTTCAATTATTCTTCTCCTCACAAATGCAGCACGGCTACAACAACAAGATGGATTTGTATCTGACTGGGTAAAAATAAATACAACGCGCCCTATAGAGTGACTCTAGTCACATCCGACTAGTAGTGGGCATATGTTGTGTGTTGCAAAAGGAAATTATTGAAATTTTCAATTCACACCTGTTCTCTCACCCAATGATGGCGACGAATCGTGTTGGATATTTTTAGTCATGTCAGCCATATAAATTCGCGCAGTAATTGCACCTTGCTGCCAACTTTGTAAGGGTAAAGAGTCCGAGTTGTTGTAATATTATGTCCATGGTATTGTGTGGGCATTTTGTATGAAGCGATAAAGGAAACAAACAAGAATAAAATGTGAAAAAATAAAATAGCTTGCCGTTCTCAGTGAAGTGAAGTGTCATATCGGCATAGTTCTGAACTTCGTTCCAAATTTTCCGGCTTCTTTTGATTGCCGGCTATCGAACCCCCCGAATAAGATTTCATAACTTCATTTCTGACGCGCGGACATCCGAGTGACAAAGAATAGATCGTAAAAGACAGCGAGGGGAGGATTCCCCAGGCGACATGTTCCTACGGGACAAGCTAAAAATTCCAAGGACTGGACGAACAGCGACTCCAGGCAACCGTTTTCAACTTCTGGCGGACTTGGAACCCGAAAACCATGACGATACACCTACAATATCGGAGACACCGGGGGCAACTCCTAATTCCCCAAAAAAGGTAAAACCACCCGCAATAACATTTCCCGTATTACCCCGTGATACCGTAATGGCGATAATGGCAGAACTGCAAGTATCAGAGTTCGAAGTCCGTTTAATGTCAATCGGCAGACGACTACACCTTTCCAATTTGGATGACTATGAGCGGGTCGTCGAATATTTAATCAAGAAAAAAGTAGAATTTTTCACCTATCGCAGGTCGGACCAACGGCCAGTGAAAATAATTCTCTCAGGTCTTCACGAAATGCCATGCGAAGAGCTTCACAAACGCCTCAAACAAGTAACGCAATTCAAATGCATTGATATTAAAAAATTCAATACAGATAAAGTAGACAGCTTCTACTATCTGTTATATTTTGAAAAAGGCGTCAAATTGAGTGAATTACAACGCACCAAGGCAATACTGCACACGGTAGTTCACTGGAGCTATCACTCGCGCAGAAAAAGTGGACCCACACAATGCCGCAATTGCCAATTATATGGGCACGGATCATCGCATTGTCACCTGCCTCCTAAATGCTTAATATGCAGTGGTGAACACTCCATTACAAACTGCACCCTGAAAGAAAGCGACACAAATAAGATCAAATGCGCTAATTGCAATCAGCAGCATTTCTCTAACGATCTTAATTGCCCGAAACGCAAAGAATTTCTTGCCATTAAAGAAAAACTTAAGGATAAATTTAGAAAACAAGGTGCCACCTCGTCGAACACTACTTTGAGACTGTCCGAAATGAACTTCCCACCAATCAACAAGTCTACGCATGTAGCTTTTGAACAAAACGCCCGACACGGCTCCAGCTACAGTGGTGCTGTTAAGCAATCTCAGGATCAGAACCCGGAGCTTTTTTCTTCAGGAGAATTAATCAAAATCTCAACCGAACTCATAAAAAACCTCTCTACGTGCAAATCTCGTATAGAACAACTTAATGTTCTTTTCGAAGTAACTGTGAAATACATCTATGGCTAATCAAGCACTTAATCTACTACTTTGGAACGCGCAAAGCATCAAAGGAAAACTAACCGAGACGTATGACTTTATAAATTCTCTTAAAACTGATTTATTTATCATTACCGAAACTTGGCTCAAAAGTAGCGACAAATTGTGGCTCCCTAATTATCGCATATACAGGAAAGATCGCGATGGCGCAAGAGGTGGCGGTGTCGCAATATGCATTAAAAGTGAAATCAATCACAAAGTTATTCACTTAAATACCAAAGTGATCGAAACAGTCGCTGTAGAAATCAAACCTATCAATGCAGTAGTAGTTGCCGTATATTTTCCGGGCACGAATCTATCGCAAGAGAAACTTAAAGGTTTCGAAGACGACCTAAAGATGTTAACGTCTGGACAAAAGTATTTACTTTGCGGAGACCTAAATTCGAGGCACAGTCTCTGGAATTGTGCAAGGGCCAATAAAGCTGGGCGCATCGTATATGAATTGATGTCTCGACGGCATTTTCTTATTCACGCGCCGTGTGAACCAACTTTCTTTCCAGGGAGGGGAAATAATTCAGTTCTCGATTTCATAATAAGTGACGGACTTATAGACATTTCAGAACCAACAGTACTGACTGCGCTTAACTCCCCCCATCTGCCTGTTCTATATCTTTTAAATGACTTTACTTCCAGATGCAGAAATAACCTTACTGAAGTATTCTCCTTCAAAAAAACTAACTGGAGGCAGTATCGAAATATACTTAACAGAGAGACTTCACTGTCAGAATTAGACCTAACAGGAATGACTCACCCCGATATGATTGAAAATCTGGTTGCCTCCCTTATCACTAATATAAGGAAAGCTATTGAGGCAAGCACACCTAAAGTTACTGTTATTCAAGACCCGTCATCACTATTACTTGATGATGCCACGCGAAGGATCATAGGCCTTCGGAACACTCTCAGACGCCAATGGCAGAGAAGTAGAGACTACCAAATTAAAAGGCAAATTAACCAAATGAATAGTGTTATAAATTATAGGGTAGCCTTGCTTAAAAATAAGAAATGGGCTACAATGCTTTCCAGTCTAGATAAAGGGACAAATAAATTTTGGAACCTTCAAAAATCTATGAAAGGAAAAAAATATATTAAAATTCCCCCTTTGCCAGACCGAGATGGCAACCTCTGCTATAGCGATCACGGCAAAGCTGCGCTAATAGCGCAAAAATTCAGCGAAGCACACGTAATCACTCAAGAAATGGGTAACAAAATTAACGAAATTGTTGTTGAAAGGGCATCACAACAGTTACTGCAATTCACTACGCTGCCGAATGAGGCACTCTGTAAACCCAAAGAAATCGTCGGAGTTATCAAGAGATTAAAAAACAAAAAAGCACCAGGCATGGATAATATTCCAGTTTGTGCGCTTAAAAATCTACCAAAGAAGTGTATAGTGCTTCTAAATTTTATTTTTAACTCCTGCTTAAAGCTCTCTTATTTCCCCAAAGATTGGAAGGAAGCAGCCGTCATTCCTATTGCCAAACCGAAGAAAAAGCCTAACGATGTAGCGAACTATCGACCCATCAGTCTCCTACCGATACTGAGTAAAGTTTTCGAAAGGATTATCTTATTTAGACTGCAGAAACATACAGAATCGGATGACATTATTTCAAACTTTCAATTCGGATTTCGCAAAAAGCATTCCACAACACACCAACTTTACAGAGTAACCAACTTCATAAAAGACGTTTTTCTGAACAAAAGTTCAGCAGCCATGGTCACACTTGACCTTGAAAAAGCGTTTGATTCGGTTTGGCACAATGGTCTTCTTTTTAAATTATTGAAGTTTAGATTTCCGCTATACTTAGTAAAAATTATTAAGTCATTTTTATCCGATCGTAGATTTTCCGTTAGAGTCAATGGCGATTACTCAACCCCGAGAGAAATTCCGGCAGGCGTCCCCCAGGGTTCCTGCCTTAGCCCAATCCTCTTCAACGTGTTCGTTGCAGACATACCAACAGATGCTCGCTGCCAGCTTGCTGTCTATGCCGACGATACTTGCCTCCTCACAAGCGCAAAGGACCCACAATCTATTATAGAGAATCTGGAATCATATTTCTCTAAGGTTTATCAATACTTCTTCCGCTGGCGTCTGAAAGTAAATGCATCGAAAACGAATGCTATGTTTTTCACAAAAAAAATCAAAGTCATAATCTCCCTCAAAGGAATCTGAACTTTTCTGGAGAAGACATCCCGTGGAATCTAACTATAGATTATCTTGGTATGACTCTCGACAAAAAATTAACTTTTAAGGATCACACCCAAAATTCAGCTATGAAACTCTCCAAGAGCATCCATGCCCTTTACCCGCTAATTAACCGCAAATCAGTAATGTCTGCAGACAACAAGCTGCTGCTATATAAGACTTGTATGCAACCAATACTCATGTACGCTTCACCTATCTGGAACGGCTGTGCCGATTGATTGTTACTAGCCACCTCAGTGCTAGGGTAGGATAAGTATAGGATTAAGTTAGGATATAAATAGCTATAAGTTAGCCCTAAGATTCAAGAAAGGTTTTTTATCAAATGAATTTTTCCTTAAGCATTAGAAGCTATGTACCTTAAACACTACCTAATATCAGCAACTCGCTAAAGAAAACATATTAAGCTGTATAGAATTAAGTTCTGAAACACTTAAATTATAATACTCTGTAATGAATTATGAACGCCAAATAAAGACAAATCTATCTAAAAAAAAAAAAAAATAGCTTGCCGAATGTTATGATACCCTTCACGTGTGCGATAATTTCGATCCATTCTGCATTTGGTACTTTGAAATTTGTAGTAAAGCTTGTTCCGATTCCACTGTTCCTATGAGAAGTATATGAAATTCAGTCGATTTCAACCATATTTGGGAATGAGGTCTGGCGATAGATACGATTGGATAATATGAAATTTAGTAAAGAAATCTTTAGAAACAAAAAATTTTTTTCTCAAAAACTCAGACTTTTGGACCGATCGTTCCTATGGCAGATATGTATGTATGTATGTCATAGTGGTCTGATTCCGTTGGTTCCGACATACATATATAGGTATACAGTGTGCAACAGAAACAAGACTGTAAAAAATTTCAGGTCAATAGCTTCAAAAGTGAGAAATTGGTTTGCATAGAACCAGATGGACAGACGGACAGACAGACAAAGCTTAATCGACTCATGTCGTCATACCGACTAAGAATATTATATACTTTAAATAGTCTAAGATGCTTCACTCTGTGCGTTGCAAACTCCATGACAAAGTTAATATACCCTACTTCGTGAGGACGGGCGACTGGAAGCTCAGTGCGTAGAAACGTCAGTCTCATGCCTGACTACGATCGTTATGGGTTCAAATCCCTTCCACGGCGTTCACGGCCATGGATGTTCCCCTGTGATGCGGGGCGTAATAATAAGCCACAAATCTCACGACTTGTCGCAGGTAGACGGCTTAATGGTAGCAGGAGGTCCATGCTGGCCACGTGCATCACCTGAAACTGATTTATGCCAACGAAACGTCGGCTAAGCCACAGGGAATAGTTGAAGCGCTATGCCTCACTAGGTATTAGGGCGAATGAGTGCTTCGTCAAGGGTATAATAATTAATAATTCCTTAGAGAATATCGTTGTTTCGTGGTGAGTAAAATATCGTTTACAATTCCATTCATTATCCAAAATAAAAAAAATAATAATATACACTATGGACCATTATATGGTTCGCAATAAAATGAATAAATTTAATGGAAATAATTCATTATCCTCCGAAAAGAAATAATGCATAAAGGCTATAGCAGGAAGAGGTGAATACTCTGAAATTCCATTTACCAAAACGTACCCAAAGTTGCGACGGCGTATATTCCCCCGTGAATGGGTTAAACAGGCGGAGCATCAAACCAAAAATCAACAAGACCAAGTTTCAATAATGTTTTTTTTTATCACCATTCTAGTAAAGGAATTCTCCGTTTTAATTTTTTGTTTGTTTCCGGGTTCACCTCTTCCTCCCACGTGGTCCTCTTCTCATCACTTACAATTTTCTGTGGCTCAGTTTTCACCCCTTCCCCCTGGCCACGTTTCAACCTTTCAGCGTTCCTGTCTATATACACAGACATATTAAATATGTGGCCTGAATTCCTCATCTTTTGGGTTAGATCGGAGAGGTTTTACACGGACGAGCCGAGCGGAGATGAAGCCTATAACACGTACGAGTACAAAGTTATGCCTGCGGATATACCTACATAAATATCTATACTATATATGGGGAAGATATTTTACACCCTCGCAAAAAAAACATGGATGATGGAAAAAGTTTACTTTGATAGCAAGCGAAAGTTTTTTAATTAAACCGGTAAATTGAGATGGTATAGAAACGATGAAAATGTGTGTACACATGTTGAGAAATTTTTAAAGGATGTTGAGCATGTTGAAATAAACATAGTTAGGGTAAAATTTAATCATTTCCTAGTGGGACGAATTAGAGAGGAGCTCATTATTCATTCAAATATTTAGAAGTTGTTTAGTTCCTTAAAAAATAATAGAAATTGCGATTTTTATTTTAGTCATTTATTCATTTATACAGTCTTCTTTTCGGGAACCATTTGAAATGTCCAGGTACAGAATTTCAAAAATGACTAATAGCAATCTGTTGACCGCTATGTTCCATAGCAGGGGGGAGAAACCCCCCACCCTGCGGAGTAACCTTACAGACACTCCTGTCAGAGGATACACCCAAACCCAATTCGGAAGAAATAACCCTGTATGTTAGGATCAGGTTAATCAGTTCAACCAGACGAATTTTTTTCGTCTTCCCTAGGACGCTCAGTCGGGAAAAAAAAACCCCTGTCTGATCGTATGGTAGATATGCTGTTGCCATAATAGACTATGTAATCCTTTCAGGCTGACCAGAACTGTATCACCGTCGCTATAGGCTGCCACCAAGAGAGCGCTGTATATTTTTTTTAACCATGACACATGCCGTCGGTTACCAATCTCATTGGCGTAGAAAATAATATAATTAGGGGACTTTAGACCCCGTGCGAGATTATTAACAAACCATAGCTCTTGGATCAAAATAATATCCTCATCACTGAGGGTGAGGCTAGGTAAAAGTGCAGCCGATGCTGGTTTCGGACGATGCAGGCTAATTTGGAGGAAACTGATCATTACTGAGAAGGGTTCGGGATCAACTACCAATTGACCTTACTTTTTAAGTTTTTAGCCTAGGCTTCTATCGAAAAATGGGCAAAATAACGAGTTAGTTTTGAGACTTGGCACAATTGATAGGGACCGTTTCCTAAATACAGTCATTTCCACAAGACCGTATACCTCACAAAATAAAAACAAAATGTTACAAGTAAGAAATTTTATTTTTTATTGAAAGTAAATACAAAATACATTTTCGCAATTATATTTAATACATGGTCCAATCGCCGTCACTATTGATTATTGACTGGCATCTTCGGTGACAACTTTCGGCCAATTTTTCCGCGTAGTCTGTCGATAAGTTCTTCCAAATTTTTTGTAGCGTTCGCCTTAAATGTGCTGCTCCTTTTATTTGCTTTCCTTGAAGCTTCTGCTTCATTAATCCCCAAACATTTTCAATAGGATTGGCATCCGGCGATTGCGAAGGCCAATCAAGTACTTGAATGTTATTTTCTTCTTTCCAGCGTGTACACAACCGGCTTCTATGTTTCGGATCGTAGAAACCAATCGGTGTTGTCGTTACCATATAGCATCCTAGCAGACTTCAATAATCCTTTCTTGTACAAAATGATCATCCTTTCAGCAGTAAGAATTCCGGTAAACGTTATTAATTTTCCGAAACCGCGTGCAGAAAAGCATCCATAAACATGGACCTTCACAGGGTGTTTAACGGTTCGGTTCACGACAGCTTCTCCTTTTTGTGCCCACACTCGTCTCCTGAACGTATTTACAGCAAAACTTGATTCATCCGTAAAGATCACGTTGTCCCAATCACGATCGATGTTTTCCTTAGCCCACTGTACACGTCTTCGCTTCTGGTTTTCGGTAAGTAATGGTTTCATCAAGGCATACCTGGTTTTGATGTTTTCCTCTTGTAATCTTCGCCGAATCGTATTCAAGGACACGTAAATATTCTTCTTCGATAACATTTCCTTTGCTTGCACTAAGGTAGTAACGGACGAATTTTTCTTAAAAATATCAATGATGGCCTTATCCTGGGTTTTTGAAGTGCTTCGGGTTTTACCCCTACCAGGTAGATCGTCTACATTTCCAGTATCTTTAAAACGCTTTATCCACTTATTCACAAACTGTGTCGAAACTTTCAGGTACTTTCCGGCCGATGCAGGTGTCATTTTTGGTCCTTTCGGATGACTTACTAAAAACACAGCTTCGAATCGTTTTTTGTAAATCGCACTCATTTCACTTGACGTCTTATCACTCTCCTACTTGAACTTAGAATGACCAAATTTATACAATGCGAAAAAGAGGAAAACTGCAGGTAACTAAAAGTCCCCCACCACTCTTTGAGAAATGGTGCATTAAAAAGTTACAAAGTATACGCTCTTGTGGAAATGACTGTATATACTCCAAACTTTGGAGTCCAAATTCCCCCTTGATACGGAGTCGTTACATGCTAATGCCTTCAATTATCACTCTAGATTTGAGCTGTGAGTATGAAGTCCTAGAAATCGATGCTTTATCCTTGATCGTTAGAATCTTTCATTTTATCTTGTGGACTCTTGTGGCTACAGATACCTAAGCTTCACGAATTTCTTTCAATTTACAGAATTCATATGAGCCTTAGCTTGAAAATTAAAAAAAAAATTCATTTAGTTCCAAAAATTTACAACAGACTGTACGTAAACTTAGGCCGAAAACTACTCTCTCGTCATAAAGTTTTCCTTCTTAGAAAGTTACAATTGCCAATTATACTTTGAACTCTTACACGCTCGGAAAGCTTCTCACAAAAAAATATTTCATTAATTCCAGCTGCTCATTTGTCAAACATCTACCGATGTTATATTGAAAAATAACAAACAAAAAAACGCTCTTTCAATTACCAATCCGTCATTTCCAATTGACATTTCAATGTGTACCAACAACATTTACCGCAACAAACATTCTGAAAATTTCAATATGAATTGAAAAACCCCAGAATTGTCCATCTCTTCCCTATGGCACCGTATCTTCTTCGCGGGCCACCTTCTCCTGTACTCCTCTTTTTCAATTTCAATAAATGAATTAAACATTGAAAATGATTGATGTCTTTTTCAGAATTTCGAGAATGAAATTAAACAAAATAAATACAGACGCAAAGACGAATGCCTGAGATGAAATTCAAATAGGCATTTCAGTTGAGCTTACCACCCCACAAGAGCCACAAAAAGCAGGTATATGGAAAGGAAGAGCATTGAACTTTTTTCTCCTCTGCGGTCGTGGTGCAATTACGAGAACGGCAAACTCTAATTAAAGACTTGTCTAAAGCTTCTTGTTTTTTGTAATTTTTAATGGCAAAATGTCGTCAGTAGTTGGTAATTAAATCTGGTTTTATTCATAACCGAAAAAAAAAATCAAATATGGCGAGTTACTGGTTGCTTTTCAGTGACTATTTATCTAAAAAAAAAATTTAAATTTTAAAATTCTGCTAGGTGACAATAATTTTTGAAGACTCCTAGAGTTCGATGTTCGCGGCTCTACCATTCCATGTGACTTCCACAAAGTCTCCGCACTCCTACTTTCAGTCCAAATGGCTGCATATAAAGTCTATTTCGACTGTCTGAGGATGGTAATTTCAAGCAGTACTCTCACGTACAATTAGTGCTTCTTCGTTCATCATAAAATGCATTGACTACGACGACGAGACGTGGCTTGCCTTCCTACACACTTCCATAATTTCATATTTCCTTAGTAATTATTAATCAGACTAAAATTCAAATTCAAATAGAAAAGGTACCAACCCCCCGAGCCTATGTAGTAATTTATTCACTATGTATGTGTTATAGGAATTTGATTGGTTGGGCGCAGTATTAGTTTGAATTTGAAGTGCATTCATGGGTTTTTAATTTTGATGAAGAATGGTATGAATGCACTTTGAAGCCAACTGTTATTTGCTGGTTGGAATTGTGCAGACACATCGTCGTTCATTCATTCGTATGTATTATGATTATAGATTCCAATTAGTGGTGGGCGGCGAAAGTGCTAATTTCGATTAACAGTAAAACATACTAATGCTAATATTAAATAGCAGCTACGTGTGGCAAATATAACTGCTAATTGTTGATAATTATCATTTCACCTCCATGCCGTTGGGCACTCAAATTGAACTTTAACAGCATTGGTCCGAGCGGTCTCGAAAACCATGCGTTTGATACAAATCTCGACTATTTTGGACATTATTTTTTCCATCAGTTCAGTGTTTAAGCCAGCACTAAAATATATTTCAAATAATTTTGCCGTTAGCATAAACTAAACCCACTAATTTACAACCTCAAACTGCTAATCTGTTAATTTTACAAACAGTCGATATAACAAATCGCTAATTGCGTAACCTGTTAATGTTAATTTTACAAGCTGTTAATTGATACATATTTTAGTATCTGTTAATTCTAGGACGGCACAAATGCAACAACATTAATACATTAGCGAAGAATGTAGAGCAAGCGGCTTACCTTTGTGAAAGTGGAGCCCTTTACAAAATTATCAAGCCATTAACTGGCTTCTGCAACTGAACATCCCGTGAAAGAAAAAGACCAGTCTCTACTGGTCACTGACGAACACCAACTGCGACGGTGGGGAGAGCACTTCATTGACGTCCTCAACAATACCTTTGGATCTTCGAACTCATCTTCACTACAGGCAGAAAATATTCGGCAAATAGCCAAAGTTGATATCAGCCCACCATCTAAGCTGGAAGTAACTGTGGCTATTAAATCGATGGAAGCTGGTAAAATCCCGGAGATAGATGTAATTCTGGTAGAACTTTTTAAAGCGGACATCAATGCCACTGCGGATATTCTTCTCCTCTTAATCGAAGAGTGTTGGGAAACCCAAAGCCTCCATAAAGAAAGGAAAAAGGGCGTCATTATTAAGATCCAAAGGAAAGGTAATCTGAAGGTTTGTAGTAATTGGCGCAGTCTTCAAACTGACAGCAAAAATAATCTTGAACTGGATCAAACAAGCAGTTGACCGCACATGAATGATGAACAGGCTGATTTTCGCGACGGCTTTTCATGTAGCGACCATATCAACACCCTCCGAATTGTTATTGAACAATCCACAGAGTGGAGATGGAATACATCTAGAGGGCTTTACATAAGAGAGTGTAATGGACGGTTAGTTGAACTTCCGAAGATACCCGTGGGGACGTAGTCTATGGTAGCATAATGACCGTGAAGGTCTAGCCTGGGGAAGACACACAAACAGGGGAGGCAACACTGGGGAATAAACAAAAATGAGGCGATAAGGATGGAATGGTTGGCGGACGGCTTAGTTGGCCTTGCGCTCGCATCGGGGTCCAGGTGTAATGGGACCCTCGACCTTTGGTTTCGTATACCACCGACAGATCATTACTCATCATGCTGCCCTCGATCTGCCGGTGGAAGCAGGACTACCAGACCAGAACATGGTTCATTACAGGTGGTTTATTACAAGAGGTATACCAGATAGATTATATCCATCAACAAGGAGTCCTATAGGGGAGCGCAGTGTCACGTCTTACACAAGGGTAAGCTTTCAGATCCCTCCGAGGTGCACAGCGGAGTGAGGCAAGGCTTCGTTTTTGTCACCTATATTGTTTTTATTTTTTGATTGCCATTAAGGACATACTCTGCAGCGCGCTTCATGAACACCAGAGCAAAGGTATCAGATGGAAGCTGTTTGAATATGTCCAACACATGGATTATGCTGACGATATTTGTCTTCTTTCGGACCATAAGTAGCTTTGAAAATTTTTTTTAAGAATTCCCCCTGACCCACCCACATGAGTCTGTGGAAATAGGATCTAGGATCGATGAAGGCGTCGGGATTGGCATTTACTCGGAGGTACTGGGGATTGATCTTTCACTCCGTCTTATTTTGCAGGCGTAGGTTTCAGCGATCTCAGTAGGGGTTATCACGGGGCGTTGCCTAATCGGGGAGCTCGCCTGGAGGCTCCGTATTCCTCATCACGATTGCAGGAGTTGTGGAGACGTGGCTGAGGAGAAGAGCGTTCATCTCTTTCTCTGTCGTTGTTGGCCTTGGCTGGTAGGAGAGAGGAATTTCTGGGCTCTCGGGTCTTCTACGATCTGGACGACCTTAGGAATATGACCGCTATAAGGCTCAATCGTTACATCGCCAGTACAAGCTAGTTTTATACGTAGGTTTCATTGGAGGTGACTTTTTGGTGCCACCACACGGGACCCAATGCTGGTTTTAGTGTGCCATGATACATTATGGCAGCCCCTACACCTATCTTAAATTAATCCACCCACATAAACTTCTTTCTCATGACAAATATCTCAGAATTATAAATCCATTCTCTACGCCTATTGCATAATATCTCAAGGTTCGTTTTATTTTCAAATTGATTAGATGTATCCATCAGTCATTCAACAAAACTAACATAGACCCTCGAGCCAGTTTTATTCATTGAAAATCCCACACGTAAAAAATACTATTCCGTCAAATCACTTTCACCTTTCATTTTTGCTGAGCAAAATCAGCCATCCCTGCTTCAGTGCAGCTCCCTCTCGTCCTCGTTCTCCACCACCACTAACACCAGCTTCATCCATCCCTTCGTTGCATTCGGTTACGCTGGCTGATTGCAATTTATGCACATGTGCAACAAAAGTTTTATTTGAGCTGATGCTGTTGCTGATGATGATGTTTGTATGTGCAACTGCAATGCAAAAATCTTTGGTGCATTTCGCACGGCTCGACTGGCCTCTCTATGATGCATTTATGCAATTGCATCAGCAGAGTCATCCAACTGGTTCTTGGAGATGCTGATTTTTTTTTTTTGCATCCTACAATGTCCGGGCGGTGGATTGGGCCGTGGACCGTGGTGCTCGTGGTGGCTGGTGATATTGATGATGATGATGATGGTGAATATGAGAAAATGCACATTTTAGCCAGTTATAAATCGTTATTTGGTTAATTTCATGCAAGAGCATTCATCACACTTGGTACTCGTTGGGCGGATGTCAGGATACCGGGAAAGTTGGAAAAAAATAACAATAATAAAGATGGATGGCTCAGTGCAGGCATGCCGAGAGTCAAAGTCCAGCATCATTAATGCATATGTTAAATGCAGAAATTTCTACATGAAAGTAAGTAAGTGATGCGTACGAGAGATTGAAGACAGAGTAATGGTGCAGTATCTAGATATTCGCAACTTTCGCCGAATGACCTCCTTCAGGTGAGGACAAAGACAAGGACGATGACTGAATTCAATCCCTTTTGTTTCGCGCCCGAATGTCTGAACCTTTCGAGGAACGCCTCCACTAAATCGATGCCAGACAAAAGTGATACCATCACTGCCTCTTCATCATCATTCAATCATTAGGGGTACATGCATCTCGTTCCCTACACACGTTCCATTAGGGGCCAGGAATCTATACACTCTATGTATAACGTGAACCTTCAGTTCAATCCATTTCATTCTTCTTCTACATAATATCCGCTCTATCTGCAGCCTTGTTATTATTCGCGGAATACCCTCCTCCCTGAACGTATATACATATATGGCGAGCCCTTAGCCGCCTCCATGGTCGACGTAAGTTCGTTCCCACATGCGAGAACACACCGTACATATACGACGTTTTCTTGTGCCCTCCGCAGATCCCCGCATGACCCTGCATCGAAACCCAACAATATGGACCGTAATTTTCATTTAATTTCGTTGAAAAATTGCAACGAATAAACAAAAAGCTCATAAATTTCAGTTAACTTTACGACAAGGACAAAGGCACAAGACATAAATTACGAAATACATTCGCTGTTGTTTTTTTTATGCCGTTTTCTGTTTCTCATTATTATTTCCGAAAGGTATATTATGTTTCTGGTCGGTTGTATATGTGGCGGAGGAGGCCACAATGTTGTAAAAAAAGGTTGTGAAAATAGCGCAAACGAACGAGGAAGAACAATGGGAAAATAAAAGTCGTATTGAGGGAGGAGAGTTCAGGGGGTCTGACAGTGGTACGCCGGAACTGAGAGGTGGCGAAGAAAGCCAGTGATTGAAGATAGGTTCTGAGATCAGAGGTTCAACGTAGGACCTCCAAGAATTTGTGAGGTTAGGTTAGATTTGGTGGCAGCCTAACGGCTCCGCATAGACAACTTGGGTCTTCAGTGATACCACATACTTTCGATACTCATCACGTTTCGCTGTTAGCCCTTACTAGAAGATCGATGTTGAGCTCAAAGAATCCTGACTCATTAGCAAAGCTCCAAAGGCTTCTCAAGCTGCGACCGGCAACTCCTTCCAGGTCGTTAAAGAAGTAGGCTCCCAGGCATTTTAATCTTTTCCTAGCGAGCGCTGGACATTCCCACAGAAGGTGCCCTAGAGTTTCCTCTGTATTTGGCAGCTTGCAATTCCTACAGCCGCCGCTAGTTATCAGTCTTAATCTGTACTAGTGGTACGCACTGTCTTCTGGGTACTTCTAAGAGACTTTTGGTCTTTCTTCTGTCCTAGGAGCTCCCGAATATTTTCGTTGTTCTGGAGTTGTTGTTGTTCTATCCCAAACATCCTATCGTTGAGTTTTTTCTTGCATGTTTGTATGAGCATCGGCGCCTCTTCAGCTGTCCCTCGTTCAAGGGTAGATTCCTATTTAGCTAGTCCATCCGCGATTTCGTTACCTAGAACACACCCGGAACAAACCGGAGTTGCACAGTACTAGTGTCCCCTAACACTTAAAGGGCTGCTAGCCAGTTATATACTGTCTTCGACTTAGTAGTACCGGACAGCAGCGCCTTTGGCGCCGCCTGACTGTCCGAATGTATAATGATTCTACCCTTTTTCCGATATGATATTACAGCTTCGGTTGCCTTCTGAATTGCAAGCACCTCCACCTCGGTGAATTTTCGGAGTAGTTTGCGACCGACATGGGTGGCGCATCCGGTACAACCATGAGCTGTACGAACTGTACGATGAGCTGAAGGTTTCGAGAATCATCAAACGAAAACATTTTCAATGGGCGGGACATGTATAACGAATGAACGATAACGCATGCCTAAGAAAATATTGAAAGGTCACATCAGCGGAGCAAGGCTACGAGGAAGACCTAGAAATTGTTGCGAAGACTCAATATATGCTGACGCCGAAAAATTGCTGGGGTTCCAAAATGGAAGTTCGAGGTCACTTGACCAGGATGGTTGGAGGACAATGATCCTTGCGGTCAAAGCCCGTCGTCACATTGACTATTTACCACAACCCAAAATAAATTTTTTGACGGAATCTTTCGAAATATCCCCCAAATTTGGAAGATATGTATTTGGAAAAGCCCCTAAACCCAAACAATTGGGAGGAGAGGCAGAGGGGAGTAGGAGCACTACAACTGCCCAAGCCCCCTCTTGTGCTGATATAACTATTGTCAGGGGTTCTCGAAAAGAAGTTCCAATTTGACCTTATGTTTCAAAAGTAATTAAAGAGAAAATCAAAGCTCATCGATGATTGTTAATAAATCTGCGTGGTCTGGGTCACGTTTTATGTTGGTTAAACATTATTTGACAATTTTACACTCTGAAAATAGTACATCTTGTTTCATAAGATATCCATTTAGGGCGACAAAGACATCCTCCATCCCACAAAATTTATTAGAGCTCATTTCGCAGTTAATTTCCTTTAAATTTTCTGTCCATTCGACAAAATCCTGAAATATCCTTCGGACAATTTTCCAACACTACCCCCTAGCTATTATCATAAATTCTCAAAACTCCCCATATGCTGTGTGGTATGGTGAAGAATTCACCCACTTCCTAGCACAACCCTTTTTCAATCCACTTCTCATTACAAATGCAAAGAGTTCATTCAGTTCATTGTATTCAGATTTGCATATTGCTCGGGTGAAGACTATACAGACAAACTCGACAATCAGGAGCGTCACATATTCATCGTATATAGAATCGTATAAAATTTATATATTCTATAATAGATTAGTATTGCACATAAAACAGAATACTGAGTGAAACGAAATGGAATAGGAAATTCAGCATCCCTACACTGGAAAGGGATCTGAAAGGGAAAGAGAACAGGTAGCTGGGTCTTTGTGGTGAAGTGTCAAGCCTGAAAAGAACCAGGTCCATTCAGGGAATTGTAGGACGTGACTTTTGCCCGAGAACCGGATCTAAATCAATTTGACCTTCGACACCAACATTTCTTGCTTCGTATCCTTATGGCCGGTCAGGGTTTTTTTTACGGGGAAGTTTTTCTTTGTGGTTATGTAACTATTCTGACGAGTTCCTTCTCGGGTTTGTTTTAACTAAAGTGCAGTACACGTTCATGTTAATTAAGTGAAACTACGTGATGGGGGTTTGGTGTTCATTTCGGATAAACTTCAGTAAGAACTTTTTTTCAATCCCACAGCGACAGCCCCAACAACAAATTTGAACTATGAAATTGACCGTTGTCGTTTCTCTATTGAAACATCGGTCAGCATCATATCCCAGCCGACCAAACAACAAGCTCGGTCTCATAATTAGTGCAGCAGAGAAAAAGGATCAGAAAAGTATACGCCGAGTCCCGAACGGAAAATACCTAAAAAACCCTAAAATGACACAACACGATAAAGTCAAACTCTATCGGTGGACATGAAGCTTCATTTTACCATTTCTGGCTCCCGTATTGGGTTTGTTCGTTTCTAGGTATCCTGTCGGGATCAAACCACGTTAGCAAAATAAAAAAAGGACAACACGACGCTTCGCGAAATCAAACATTGAAAACCAAACCAAAAATCACACAATAAAACATACACGTCTGAGTGGTATCGATTTTTAAGTATGTATGTACCATATATGTATAGAGTTGCAAGGATAGACTGAACCTAGCTGGCTGCTGACAGGACAGCGAAATAGGCAGATATGTTTTGCCGGATGACTAGTAGGTAGTATACGTTTATCGTATGTTGTTGATTCGCTTCGTCTGGAACGAGTTGTTGACTGTGGACGACGACGACGGGATGATGGTCGAGTGGCAACCTATATGCACTTCGGTGCCATTGTCCCATGTATCTATGTCTGGCCTGCAGATAACTGGACTCTACCCTACGGGTCATATCTCAATAGTAGTAACACTTTAATCCAGACTCGTCCGTTCGTTCGTTCATCTGTGTCTGTCGATTGCTCGACACAACATTTAGAGGGGGCGAAAAAAAACGGGCGCTTTTCAGTCTGTTGCTTCAGGCGTGTGTAGGAACGATAGTGAGTTTATGTTCAATTGAATTTAGTCAAAAACTATCGTCCTTGTCAACAATTAGCCTGCACCCAAAATAGTATTCACTCAATATACGTACACGGCAGATAACGAGAGTGCTATACTTGTTCGGTAAAAGTTTTTTGATTCATTCAAAATAAACTTTCATTCATTCATTCATCGTCAATGCGGAGACTATACGTTCGCAGCCCTTCTCTGGTCTCATCCCGTTCCTACGACGGATCGAAAAATTACTCGCCGGAAACAATATTAAAACAGCCACGTGACTAAAATGTTGTTTTTTTCTCTCTTTTGACGTATAGCAGAACGAAAATAGAAGGCCGGCATTCAAAGTTTTTTTTCGTCATCGTGGCGGCTGTCGTTGTCGTCGTCGACGCCGCAGTCGTCCTTTCGGGAAAGGAAAAAGGGTTTTTCACCCGGAAGCCTTAGAAACGGTTCTTGACTAAGAAAAGAAAGAAAGTAGCTCAGACTGAAGAGTGAAAAAAGCCGAAGTAAGCGGTGGGAAAACTTCTTGACAGCAGCATGCCGACAGGACTAAAGTCAGGACGAAGTGTATAGTAGACAACAAAGAGCAGAGCCGTACGCCACAGGATGGGAGGAGGGACGTAGGTATCGTCTACGGTATCTGTTTCTTAGTTGAGGGGATTCTTTGTACTGAGAAAAAGTACTTTTAATGTTCATGGAACGATGGTAGGATTGTGATGCTTAAACTGAGAAAGAATATACGTTTGGGGTATCAGGCGACGACACGTCGGCGGTAACGTGAACGGATGAGAGTAGAAAAAGGGTTTGTTCGGTTATAATGAAAGGTCCGTTTATTCTTCTTGTTTTGAATTGTCAAGGTCGGATAATCAGATGATTGGTTTCTGCTGTAAAAATAGACTTGTTCACCTTGACCTTAACGCTGAGGTTTATTTGTTTCCTACACAGTTTTTTTGTTCGTGCGAAGTTCATTGTATTCTTTGCCATCGGAATTAATTTACATGTCTACACGTGACTAGATTAGGCTAGGTATGTAGCAGGGTTGCAGTGACAGCACACTTAGACCTAAAGAAAACGTAGGTCCAACCTCCACCTCAGAAAGTTCCCCAATATGGTTAGAAAATCATTTACCAAGAGTTCACTTCCTCAGCCGTGCCAGAGCCGTGCATTCGCAGTGAGAGAGAGAATGCCCAAAGATAAATGCTCTCTTCCTCCTCCCCGCAGCTCCTGCAGTAATGCCGATAAGGCAGTATACCGTAACGGAGCCGACCACCACGCTGAGCTGGTATTTCGTCAGCGACAGCTGTTTAGCCGTTCGGCTGATATTCAGCTAAAAGGCCAGATAAGCTTGGAATTACAACATATATGGCATATAAGCTATTAGTCCAGCAGAGATAGCGCATTCATCATAGTGCAGACAGATTCTCCAGATCTATAAGCAGTCTATTGAGCAGAATGTTCCAAAGGAGCGGTGGAAGCACCCCGCTTTGAGGAGTGGCAAACTGACGAGGTCCCTAGTTTCGATCTTATCACCCTAGATGCTAACATCAGGTTAATGAGTTGGACCAAAGAGCTGTGGACATCTAGCCCTGTGAGGGCGTCCATAATCCCATCCTACTTTACATAGTTGCATGCACAATTTCAATTTCCAAGGTCACTTCACTAGACCGATCCTGCTTCAATAAATAACTGGACATGGAAGTGTCAGTCAACAGTACATATTCTGTAAAATCTCGATGCCTCACTAGATCCCTCTATTTGCTCGCAGAAGGATTTCCATGAGCGACGTTCAGCTTACCTCGACTACAGTAGCGTCGTGACGTCATCGACGATAGTCTGATCAGACGGTCTTTAGCAACATACCTCCACGTTTAGCCCCCGCGCTATACCGCTTGGGCCAGGTTTAACAAAAACCTCGGAATCGCGCCTGGTATCGGCGGCGTCTACATGACATACGGATCAACTTGCTACCGACCGATATGCATGAGCACAAACCCACTGAGGCCAGGTTTAACCAAAGCCGGGTCGTCACGCAAGGCACTCGAGACGGTGGTTTTAGAACTGCCCGCTAAAGATACCCGCACCGCGTTACTAGGGCTACACGTGACTAGCATATTTCAACATTGAATTGGCCACGTGACTAATCTACATTGATGTACGTGACTAACGTATTTGAATAGTTACTGACGACTTGATTAATCTACATTTTTCCACTCTGAACTCTCTAATTTTTTTTACGAGAATCCTTTTGACCTTCTCACGGTGTTAGGTGAAATCGTCCGGTAGACCCAAAACCACATTCTTAGAGATTAACTTGCAGAAAAGTTTACTTCATTTTTGAGATCGTTTTGTCGTACACGCCAACCTGATCACTCATTTCGGTTTCATTGAGACGATAAAATCCCACTAACCTCACATTGGTCGCCGATTTTTCCGTTTTTTTTTCGACGATTTTTCGACTATTTTACTTACTTATCACTAATGTAGTTAAGTCCGGCACTGATCATTTGTATTCATTCACACAAAGCCACACCAAATGAATCTGTTTCTAAAGGTTGTGCCACCCATCCAAAATACATCCCTAAATAATCCCTTTCGTCTTCCAAACCAATCCTGAACAGTAATCAGACTATCAATTGGCCGTATAATAAAATGGGTTGATTGACTGGAAAATGTCATGCAATCACGAACATGTGAGCTACGTGCCATTGTCAAGTGTCTTTGGCACTGGGCTTGCAACAACCACCTCACCAACTGTTCTCCGTTTATTCCTTGACAACAGTCGAGGACTGACTGCACTCTAGGTTTGAGGGTTGCGTTGCACAGCCCACGTTCAACCCTCGACAACTCCTTACATAACTGAAATAAAAAACGGAACGACTCCCTGACTTCGTCCAACTTTTTCCGATATGACGTTCACCTGACATTACTTTGTCGCGCGTGATAGGCATCGTCTTTCAATTCGACCCTTCACGTAATGAAATCATCCAGTGGTGGTTATTAATTGAACTTGAATTAAAGTCACGAGCCACGGATATTGAACTTTTTTCTCTGCAATCCATGGGAAAATTCTTCTAACCCCAATGAGACAGACGTCCAAGTTTTTTTCTCTTCTTGAGACACTCGTTTGAATTCGCAACGAAGCCGTGAAGTTGAGAAAAAGTCTTTAGAAATACATATACTGCAAAAAAAAACCAAGCTTCTCTCCCGACAACTGATATTAGTCGAGCATTCTGAGGACGCTGAAAGACTGAAATAAAATTAAAAGCTGAAAAAGAGGTGCTACTTCTGCGGAACTGTCATTCCTGATAAGTGCTAAGTTCGCGTGAATAAGTGCTTGTCACACTTTAACTGCTAACAAAGTCTCCCTAAGGGTGGTTTTTGCAGCCGCCGCCGTTCAAAATCGTTTGTGTTCTATGTATGTACAAATTTAAGGTTTTTCTGTTTTTCGAATCGATAATGACACGGTCGTTAAATGACGTTTATGAAACGGGACAAAGAGTGAGGATGGGCAGGAGTGAGATTATTTGTCTTTGCTGAAAGCTTTGGGTTTGTTTGATCGGGATGGATGGTTGAAAGTAGTTTATTCGGGATAATTTCTTGATAATATTTAGATGCATGATTTCGTATGATACGTATGATTGCTGGCATATATACAATAGTATATTCTGATCGTTAAAGTCGCCTTTTATGGCATGTCCAAAAAGCCATGGTATTATTTTTACTTCCCGCACTACACTACACTACTACTACGCACTACAAAAGGGTACTCTAGGTTTCCCCTACTGTATTTACCTGGATGAAAGACGTATGTAATTGCTGGTCATCTACTTATGTATATCGCTGTGTTGACAGCTCCGGGTGGTTTGACGACTAGGCTCTTATGGCATTTGAGCTTATGAGGTATCACAACGGACCCAGTGGTGGTCTATGTGTACTGTGTTCTGCCCAGAAGCCTCTTTAACTTATTCTAACCTAAGTTGAAATAGTTTTCAGTTCAACAAAATTCAGAAGTGAACTTCTGCACCAGCAGCTCAATTAGTTCACTAATTAATTGCGACCGACTCATTTCGGTTTTTTTTTTTTGAGCTTGTTACTTAATGCGTGATCACCTCGCCCCGATGGGCACCGTCCACAATACCCTAAGGATTAAGGACATGTCTAACAACAGAGTATCCATGTACGAAATCGAAGACGTTCAGGAGAAGATGTATGGAACAACAGCCTGCACAGTTCAGCCTTCGTCATCGAAGTTGCCAGCGACCGCCACGTGGAGGTACTGAGAGGACTTGGTTACAAAGCAGCATTTAACCCTTCTACCCTGCAACCCGACCGCTATGATTTTAGAAAGGGTCCTGTTCAACCACTGAACCAGTGTAGGGTCCTGAATCTTCTTCCTTCCTTGCCTGGTGCACCTGCTCGGCTGAATACCAAACAAAAAAATCGACGTGATTCTTATTGCCCCGAAAAAAAAAGGATTCTTTAACTCGAGCACAATTCCAGCCAAATTAAGGTTGGCAAAAAGTGCCTGATTCCACTAAGAGTTCAACTTCCTTCGAGAACAATAATTGATTCCTAATTTCAAATCTCGTCTTTTTCTTGCCATTTATGATCTCTCTACATGGCTATTGCGGCAAACACACACATCTACGCGCAATATATCTTATGCCTGCATCGCACAGCCATATACATCTGTGTATCTTTCAATATGCGGATAGGGAAACATAAGAGACAGAGTTGCGAGGAAAATATCGTGAGTTCACTACCTCCCGCATCGATTTCGTCGCTGCAAAACTGGATTTTTCTCACATCCAAAGACTCACACACTGTCATAAGTCAAAGTATGGGTGTGTCCCATACAGGCAAAGTTATATGGTGATAGAACAGGTTCCATACAAAGAAAAGATGGTTGAGATACGAGATACGAACGATACGTAAGGTGTGCGGCCTTTTATTTGTTTTGTGATCAAGTGTGTGTGCATGTCCTTTTTGCTTTGTGTTAGTTCAGAACATATATTTTACTGGCGTAAGAAAAAGATAGGATGGCGGTTGTGGATATCTAAAATTTATATATACATATGTATATAGATATATATTTAAAAAATACGCGCTTGAACCGTGCGGTGGTGTAATGAAGAACCATGGCTTTTTACAGGGGTGGGACGAAAACACGAGACTGAAAAATAAACAAAACAATTTAAATTGTCAAAAAGGGATTTCTAAAATAGAGGGATTCAAATTTTAAGGAAAAAATACGGGCCGCGATTATCACGAAATATTTATATATATATATATAGAGAGAGAGAGACAAGCCCTTTGTGTATTTGAGCGCGCAAATGCAAAATCGTGCCCTATCTCTGTCTGCTCCTCGTTTATCGAACCCTTCGAAAACTTCGCTTTCGGAGAGAACAATAGTCATAAATTTTCCCTTTTTAATCATTTTATATCCATTTGAATCCAGTCGGGGTCGCGAAGGGATGAGAAGAACTAGGGAGCAAAAATCGTGCAGGTTTCATTCGTATCGCACCGATAAGACACGACACGAGAAGCAACGACTACTACTGTGAGCAAAGCTGAGGAGTGCCGAAGGGCTGAAACAAGAAAAAATGAAAAACCCAAGTCGAAGTCAAATTTAACAGGAGAGAAAGGGAGGAGGAGGGTAAGAATGAAATGCAGGTGTTTCTCCCACCGAATGGAAAATTCCTATTCTTGGCCGGGTTGACTTGCAAGGTTTTCTAACCAACCACATGCACATGGTGCAGTCCCTTGTTGTCATTATTATCTCCATTAGGCAAACATTTTTGTCAGGCGTTCTCTTTTGCAAGGTGCGAATAATACAGGCGACTGGACCTTACGGTATGCGAAATTCAAATAAGAAAGGTATGTTTATGCTGGAAATTTTCCAAAAGCCATACCACACGTGTCCCACGTTGGACGCTGACATTTCGACTGGCACTGACTGCCTGGTTCGATGGCTTGCCGGTCTTAGCTCCAGTGTACAAGTAGCGAGTGACGCTCCAACGCCAAACGTATACAATCTCATACCGCGCCATATATTATACCGGAATTCTCGTCTCCACCCCCCCACATCATGTATAGATACTTGGTGCTGATAGTACACTCGTAAAATTGTGCTAATATTAAGGAATTTTTTGGGTTGGTGTGTGCGCGCAATTCTATTCTCTCCCCAGAATAAAATTTGTATTACTATCAGTAGTATGGTGTGTGTGTACCACGTTGGGCGCTAAAATCCCAAAATTGTAGTATAATAGGCCCCCATTTGATGCACATGCGCTTCACGAAATCCTCATGACGGCGTTGGGGAACGTGGACGTTCGGTGTTTATAATGACTTCGCCTTTTCCCGTGTTACCAGCAGGGAGAGAGTTGCAGTATCGTATAGTAACCGTCTACGTTTGGCTGAGGCTGGGTGCTGCTGTTTTGTTTTCTACTATTCATCTACTGTTCATTCGATGTATTTGAGTATCTGAGTCTATCTATCTTCGCGTCGTCGTCTCTCTTCTTGGATTTACGTACGCGCGCGAGCTGTTCGGCCTGAAGAGGAGGAGTATTAGTAACACCATCATCATACACACAACAGTACGAAGGCCCCGAATAAAAAAACGCGCGTATAACACACTACCAAGATATTGTGGAATTGGATTGGAATTCTCCCGGAGGCGCTAAAATCACAACACAGCCATCAACGTCTTCTCATTCTGTAGCCGCGACTCTTGAAGAACACGTAAAAGTGGCGTGTTGTATAGTCGAGACGGACAAACGGTCGAAGAAAGAATCTTAATATTTCAGAAGAAGATAGTTTGTGTATAATGTGTGTTTTTTCCGAAGAGATAAAAAGATATTTTGACAAGTTATCAGTAATATAGAATTTAGTTAGTTTTTATCGTCCGCATTCCGAATGTTTTCTTGTCGTTCGTTCCCGTGCGATCATCATCACCGCCAGCAGTAGCAGCATCTTTAAACACCATCATCGTCCTCGTCGAAGGATTTCTCCAATAAGAATCCGAATCTAAAGGTGCATAGTTGCATTTTTCATCTTATCCTTATGGTCATTCCAAGGGTTTTTGGTTTCAAACTAGAGCCAATCATCCTGGGGTCTACTTGGATTTGTTATGGGTTTTTGGGTCTTTTGCGGTTCAGTGAATAATCCTCACCGGTAACGCGCGCGGTGGTGCTCCTTTCGAATTGTGTATTAGGGGTGTAGTGTGTTTTGTTTTGAGTGAAAAATTTTGAGTTGGAAAAAGTGCAATTGTGTGAAGGAGTCCTCTCCTTTATCGGAAGTATCGCTTAAATTAACCGAGTGACACATCTGAAGCGAGCGATCTGTGGAATTGAAAGTGAGACCATTGTTGTTGTTTTTGTTTGCGACATTTGTTGTACACAGCACAGAAGTGAGATCCAGATCCTTTGCAAAGGATAAAACAAGTGTACAGTCAGGTGCAATTCCTAAACAGTTTCTTATATTGGAATGTTGTGATGTGACTTGTGTGCAACTTCCCGAAAAAGGTTCTGTCCCGTGTGAAACATATGGAAAAGATAAGAAAAGATAGTGTGCCCGGCTCTCTATCCGAGTTTGTGGACAGAACAGTTTGAAAGTGTTTTCAGTGATTTTTGAGTCTGAAGTTCCAAAACTCGATATATTGCAGGAAGAGCAAGTATACATTGAATGTCGCTTGTTGATATATGTAATATAAGCTTTGAAATTGGACAATTGGATGCTTCTGTGTCATTTGTATAGTGTCATCTCTTATACCAATTATCAGTTGCCTGGGGTATACTACAGAAAATGAATACGAAGGCGTAGTAGTATTTGACAATACACGAAAACTACTTGATTATTAATCGAATTACAACAGTCAGGAGCACAAATGGATTACGTCGAAAAAAAAGTTTTTTTTTTTCTATTCTCTGGAATCGTTTCTTGTTACCTTAATTAACGCTTTTATATTATAAGCATTGTAGTCAGGAAGGATTGCAATGTACACAAGTGGAAAGGTGTTGTAAGAAGGAGAGCAGGACAACAAAAATTAAGAGGAAAAAATAATCCAACATGAAAAATCAAATATGGATTCCGGCAACTACAAAACTTGTTTCTTGTTTTTTTCACCTACCTTTTTAATGTAATGGGAATTCAATGTGGAAGTTTTCAATTATTCGACACAAGTTAATCATTTTTTTTTTTTCAAACCAAAATTCAAACTGAAAATCCGAATAGTCCAGCAGAACATCAAATCTACAATATGATTGAATTTCATCTGAGATCCTTAAAATCTCTATTAGAGAGTCGAGTCGGGAATATTTTCAAATCAATTTCCGGCATAATTACAATTTCAAATATTGCAAAAACTCCCAACGAATTTCACAATAGCTAATAAGTGCTCTTCTTCTCCTATAGCAATTTCTGCTAGTGATTGCATAAATTCGCGACCATCTACTCGCGTATTTCACATTCTTTTCGCCATCGTCTCCTTCATCTAGCTCCTTTCCTTTTTTTTTTGTTTTTAAATATTATTATTGTGATTTCCATATTTTAATCTTGGCATGAGAGACTGCTCACCCCCCAAAACGGGAGACACACCATACCGGTCGTCGCCGCCACTGTTTTTTTCATTATTTCGACCCCTTGGTCCTGCGACCATGGTAGCAACGACAACGACGGCGTCCATACACCAACCCCCCACATTAACCGCCTCTACGGTTCCTGGGTTTGCGGGCGGATGAGGGTAGTTAAATTAAATATAAAATATAAATTACAGTCGCCTTCTCTCTCGCGCGCTCTCTGAAATTATATTGTATACAATATTTTCACCAACACCATTTAACCTTCGTCGTCAGTAGCGTCGTGTGAGTCTGTCATGTATACGGAAGAAGAAGAGTGGATGCAGCGAGAGAAGAAAATAATAATTATATCTGAATAAATAAAAGCGTACTCGTATAAATGCAGACAACATAGACGTCCCTTAAATTGACAGATGCAAGAATGAGATAGAAGATGGTTGCACTACATGGAAGGTGTACGTGCTTGCCTGTAAGAAGGAGGGAGATGGTGTTTCGTGTTGCTGGTACTCAATTGTAGTAGTATCTCTCTCAGAGGAGTGTGTGTTTTGTTGTATCTTTACCTAAAAGATATATTTCCGTTGATTCTGTCTGGTACGAAAATCTGTTATTTTCAAATATTGCGGTTTGAAGATATATCAAAATTCGTGGAATTAAATCCACTTATTTCAAAATAGACAATATTGTGGCATCATACCCTTTGATTTTTCGAGTTTATCGTCATCGTCGAAGAACAAGGAATCGATTGAACATCACAAACAAAAAGAACCAAATAAACACACCAAACTCCTCCGAAGTGATGTCTTCCTTGAAGGAAAACATTCGCCTTCGCCTCTTCCGACTAGAAAGGATGTGTAATAAATACGAGTTGATAAAACAGAATTGCCTCGTTCGTATGCACACATGTACAAGAGCCATATTTGTTCAGCCGAGTGTGTGTCCTTTTTGCGTATTCTATCTCTTTCTGGCAATTTAAAACGATTGTTATCTTTTGGTCTTCTTGTAAACGTTTCTATTCAAATATAGCAGCAACACATCCACAGATACTATGTTCATCTGTATCGGGGCAAGTTTCGTCCTTTTATAAGAGCCCCACTATAGTCTCTACGAATATTAAAACCAAAAGCAAAGAAGAGAAAATAGTATAAAACTTGGAAAATCCAATAAGTGTACATCAACAAAGTACGCGTGTATTCGTGTGTTTGTGTAGAAGTTTTTCATTTCATATTATTAATATACATATATATACACACACACACAACTATAGAGGAAATAGTAAAAACATCGAAGAAATAAATGACCTGTTCTCCGCTAGTTCCCTAGCATTAATAATAATATAGTCGGAGCGAACTGAGCGTACATAAAGTTGGTGCACACTTTTGGGACGGGTTCCCGGGACGAAAAACATATTCAAGATACACGGGGGATGCAAAATTGCATTTTCTTCTGTTCCTCGAGAAGAAAGGAAATTGAATATTATTTTATATTTTTAGAAAGGTGTTGCTCTTCATTGGTTTTTATGTTTTATGCTTACAATTTTGTTATTCTTGGCAACACTAGACACCAGGCAGCTGGATAGGGATTTCTCGTCCCGGGGAGATTTGCAGTCTTCTCAGTATAAGAAAAGTAAGAGACAAAAACTCGTTACTTGTTGTATTTAAAAAATAACATTGAATTTACTCAAATAGAATTATAATTTTAGGAATTAGGTTAGGTTAGGTTATACGGGCTGCCGCAAAGATGCATGACAAACTTAGACCCGGAGTTGGGCTTGGGCCCATTGTGTTGACCCCAGGGAGTATCTTGTCCCTAGCACCTATTACTTAAAATCAGTCGGAGCTTTTCATCAATTTATGGAGACGGCCAATCTCTTTATCCGCTAGTTCTCCCAGATGTGCAGAGAAGAATTCCCCTACTTGTCAATGCAGAACAGTCGCATAGAAGATGCAGAATGCTCTCCTCTTCCTCGTTTTCGCAGCTTCGACAGAAGTCGTTGCAGGAGAGCCTTCTTGCATTATCCCTATTAAGGCAGTGACCAGTGATGACTCCTACCAAATTACCAATGTTTTGTCTATCTAACGACAAAAGATTGGTCGTGCGTGTAGGGTCGAGTCTGGTCCACAGTGAGCTATCTGTACAACAAAGGTCCTATCTTGCATTTGTCGTCCTGTCCGCCTCGAACTTGAGTTCAAGAGTACACGCATCCATGGGCATTCCAATATTGTAGTGATCCTGAAGTATCACATCAGTTGCTTCATTTCCAGCCAGCTCGTCGGCTTCCAAGTTCCCCTCAAAGCCTCTGTGATTCAGAATCCAGCATTGCGTGATGTTGAAACGATCCTCCATAGTTAAGAGCTGGATCGACATTCCTCCACAGTCTTCGATGTATTCTGGAGGGATTATAGGGACCTTATCACGACGATACAGTCCGTGAAGATAATAATATCCCTGGTCGATACGACACGTCATTCGAGCCATTTCGGCGCGACAGCCATGTCGTGATTTCCGCCTGGAGAAAACTACAGTGATCCGGAAGAGGCGTACGCAATGGAATATAATTAGCTTATCAGAATATACTCCAATATCCACTCCTCTGTAATCTTCGGCGCCATCTGTATATCAGAGGCATAGGCCATCGGCACTACATTTTTCTTAGAAGAAAGAAGAAAATTAACCGATGAATCAGCTAACGACATTTTTCAATATATCTTCGAAGTACTCTTTAAGAACGAGTAGTTGTATTTCAACAGGAGGTTTGAGGTGATATCGTCGGGGTAAGGTCTGAAAAGCTTTCGATCCATGTGCCCTGCGATGAACGGTTCCATGCGCCTATTCGATTGCTAAGTGATTAAAGTCACACAGACCTCACGTTGGGCGCCGATTACTTTCAGGCTTGTCGATAATTTTGATCCTTTTGAAATTTACTCTTTGAAATTCCCATAAGAGTTACATTAAGGAATGTGGTGTTATGGTAAATATGATTGATTAATTTGAAAATTGGAGAAGATATCTTAAGAAATAAAATAAGATTTTTCAACAAAAACTTACTTTTGGACCGGTCATGAACTACATGATATAGTAGTCCAATTTCAACCAAATTCAAGTAGATACGATTGAATAATATGAAATTTGGTTTCGATATCTTCAGAAATAAAAAAAAAACTTTTCTCAGAAACACAGACTTTTAGACCGGTCGTTCGTATGACAGCTATATGACGTGCAATAGAAAGAAGGCTTTGTACAAAATTTCAGCTCAATAGCTTTAAAACTAAAAAAGAAATTAGCGAGAATGCCACCAAAGTATACTCGTTGCAGCTTAAATTTTGTTCAGTATTATAACCCACTATCGAATACAACGCAGTCTGTACCGATCTCCCTTTTCAAGCTGAGATCTGCCACGAAGCAGCAGTCTATTATTTTTTCTAGAGGTCCTTTGGCTGCGCATTAGAGCTTGTACCAGTTTTGAGGATGAAGACCACCTCTTCCTCCGACCACACTCGAGGGATGTAGTTTCAGACAGGGCTCGGAAACGGGAGCAGCCCGCCCATAGGGCGACAATATCCGCCGTACGTTGAAGATCTGCAGGAATAATACCATCTGGCCCCGCGGATCTATACGGACCAAAGCTGCAAGATGGCCCGGAGGAGTTTTTCCTCCGATGTAATTGACGCCGAGTTGCATGACGGGAAATTTTCTACCGGGTATACCACCGGTGCGTCGTTTAGGTTATCTGGAAAATGCGTACCTGGCGAGAGGTCAATTGTGCCTTTACTAGAATTCGTCTAAGAACCATTTGGCTTCATGAAGTAGCTGGGTATAGAAGGAGTTCTAACTAGATTTTTGTTTAGAACTGCGCCCGACGTCGGGTGGTAAGCGGTTGCCCACATATTTGCTGTTGTGTCAAAAATGTTGTCCTCTTCGAATGGATCTCAACTCAATCGCTAGTTGTCACTGCTCGTTTCACTAGAACGGCGCCCGGTGTGGTGTCCATGTGAGTGGCCAATCTTCAGGCCATCACAGGAAATCGTCAAGTCGTGCTCTGATGTGTTAATGGGGCTGTGTAAATTTGGTCTACATATTTTGCCATCAGTTCTAGATCTTCAGTTAAACTGTAGGTCAGTTGCCTATCCTTAAAAATTAGGCAAAAAACAGTCACAATTGAAGTTTATGAGATGATCCCATAATCATGAAAATGGGCTTCATCATGGGACACCGGTGGGTCAGTGCGTTGAGGCGTCAGCCTAATGTCTCATGTTACCGGTCAGCTACGGGTTCGAATCTCGTCCACGTCGTGGTCATAAGTGTTTATGTTGTCTTTCTTCCTGTGGTGTGGGGCGTAACAAAAAACCACAAATCAGCAGGAGGTACATGCTATCAACATGTATCATGCTAACGAAACGTCAACTAAGCCAGATGGGAGTAGTTGGCGCGCTATGCCCCACTAGGGGTTAGGGCAAATAGAGGTAGCATAATCATTAAAAAGAACGCCCCATTTCACATTTCGCACAACGATATGAATTATGTCAAAGCATTTCACAAATAATTGACACCAATGAAAATCATTTGGTGTCATGTAAATAATTGAACGATGTACAAAAGTAACACAAGCGCAAAGCATCAGGAATTGGTGACAATGATGTTGACAATTAATATTTAAACATATTTCCAAGCACCGGACAACAAGCACAAGAACTCCATAAAATGTTTGTGGTGGGGATCGTTGTTACGATAAATAAAAAGGTGACCCACAAAATGCGCCCCAGGAAAAGCAAAGCACAGTCAGTATAGCGCAATACCGATAAATATGCTGATAATATGTACATATAAACGATATGTGAAATTTGCTTTTTTTTTCTTCACTCTCCATACTAAAATAGTGTGTACATATAATAAATATAAGGTGAAACTCAGTCAATGCAAGAACGTTAATATGTCTCACCTCACGCCGCGCCGCGCTTGCTTCGCGGACGTCTTCAAGTTGTTGATAAATAAATGAAAATTTCTCTTGATTAAAGTAGCGCAGTTGAACGGGTAGTGCAGTGCATTTTTTCATTTACGCCAGATTGCAATTAATGAGTCGACTATTTTGCTTTAACCAATGGAGCATCGTGCAAAAACTACTCCTAGTCTAGTTTCATCATAGGCATATACTCGTAACATAAAATGTGCCGGCCCCGGCATACAGATCCTGTCCATTTAGTAATTTGCTTCTACGACAAACTGGGAAAGACTGGCTTATTTTTCCGTCTCATAGTGAAGGCGTTATATTATGACTCATATGCGTTGCTTTTAATTTTAACAACGGTGCACAACACCACAGAAATAGCCAAGTAGCGGCGGTGCGGACGAGATCGGTGATTATTTATTTTTTTTATACCCTACTTATTTTTCAGTTATAAGTGGTATTTCCTAAAAAAACCCGTGACCACACAGGGGCCTTTTCAATTTTGCTTTAACATAAGCGATATCCCGCCCATCTTTTCGCTTAAGAAGCCCTAAACTACACAATATGAAAGGCCTTTCGCTGGTTTTTGGCCGTGTCCCATGCATTCATATAATGGATGGACTTAATAGTCCGATTCGGGGCACTTTCCTATGGTCCGGTCTCAACCATAATTTGGTATGTTGGTTCCTTCGGTGACCTCAAGCATAGACCGATAACGGCTTTTTGTATTATTGACCTATACTCGTATAATGGAACTTTGTGCTGTATTCGAATCAGAGAGTTTCTCACCAAAAAAATTCTACATAGGCTAGGTTAAGAGGCGGCCGTGATGAAACACAGCCCACTTAGAGAACTCTTGGGTCCATTGTACCACCACCAATAACTTTTCACCTATAAAAAACAAGAACTAGGTCCCAAATGACTGAGCTGAAACACCCTCATATCCTTGAGTTCCTCCTAGTCACAGTTAAACCGGGAGCCTAGGAATGCGAAGGAATGGTTTTCCGAAGATGGATATCGATCAGCCGCACCAATAATATCAACAAGATTGAAGAAAGGCCGTTAGGTTGAAGGTCAATATCGCGCGCGTGCGAGCTGCATCCAGATTTCGGGATGAAAATTGCGTCCAGATACGCCGAACTCAGTCCAGTTTGAGACATGCGGTTAGGATGATCTCCACCCAAGGATATAAAATATCCAATGAATTCTGTAAGTCCACAGGAATAATACCATTGGGTCCGGCGGACTTAAAAGGTTAGAAACAGCCGATCGTCCACAGAATCTTCTCTTTTGAGAGAATAGACGCAATATCACATGTTGTTTGTTGCTTGGCAGGTGGGTAAAACCGCTATCAAGCAAATTTTCAATAGTTCCTGTGAGGATGTCCATGAGCCCAGAAAAATGGGCAGAGGTGGGTTCGACGATAGGATTTTACGAAGTCTAGAGGCCTCGCCACTCCCACTCGTTCGCAGAAGCTGCTCTATGAGTTGCGTTTAGCGGCTCTCAACTGACTCTAGAAAAGGCTCAGTTGCTTTTTATAGGATTGCCAGTTAGCCTAGAAATATTTGCCTTATTAAAGGCCTTTCTGCATATATCTCTGAGCTCTGATAACTTCCCGTGTCACAATACTGGTTTCGTCTTACCTTTATATGAACTAACAGAACACGATGAGGAGATCGCTGCCTTGACTACACCAGCATATTAACCATGATATCTAGTCCTTGTTAATTGGAGGGTTGATTCGGTAAAGGCGGCAGCAATTCCATAAGAGCTTCACGATGCTTAAGCCAGGTGGTTCGTCTGCGATTCAAGTTGAGTGAATTGAACGCAGGTCGTCCGGCAAGGCTGAATTGTAAGTATCAATGATCCGAGAAAGAGTGTTGCGCGGTAACTCTCCAGTTCCTAATCAAGTGCAGAATGTCCTCCGAAGCAAGAGTGATATCAAGGACTCCCTGCTGGTTCTTAGTAATAAAGGTGTCGGCTCCCTTTCGACATTACAAAGCAGTAAATTGGTTCTACTACTCGTACATGATGACCATTGGTATCGAAGCATCAGGCTAGTGTTTGTTGTTCTAGCCACTGCGATGGCTTCTCTAAGGTTGTTTGAGGGGAAGATTCCAACTTGATCATAAGGCAAGTAAGCTGAGAGGATTCAGTAAGCCTTACCTCTCAGTTCAAGGTAGATTATCACTGAATCCTTATCGCTAAGTTAAATGAAACCGGAAAATAGAGGACTACGCCCGCAATCCGAGGGTTTTGTAGTGTCCCATGCCAATAGGAGATGAATTGTCCTACTCTAGGAGACGCTTAACCATTCATGTTAAGACAATATTGCGAATTGTAAGTTTGTAAAATATAAAAAAATATTGAGAATAAATTGTTTGAATAATTATAGAGAATAGAGTCAGCATAATCTAAATGAATGTACTACCATTAAATTTTACGTGATTATTACGAAATTTGGAGATATTATTGCACATGGTGTTGATTATCGTCGGCCATCAATATTTTCGACCTCGAATGAGTTTGAGTGCTAACTGTAACTATAGCACATAAATATACTATTATTAACCTATTTTGAGAAGATATTAAAATTCCATAATTTTTTTGTTTTCCGTGCTAGTTGAAAGCCATCTTCCTGTATGTTTTCATATTTCTAAGTGTAACGGTCTCGAAATGGTAAGGGGGGTGGGACAAATTACAATATGATCTCATATTTTCTCCTCTGCCTCTTTTCCCCTCTCTTCGAATTTGAAGGTCACGCCAAAAATGGAATGTACTCTGTAGTACCTTTCTCATGATACCCCACTTGCCCATATCAGATGAAAAAACATTTTGACCTTAATTTCCCCTCTATGGGAACCTCCCCTTAAAGCAGCAACCCACCTACCTCCCCCCTTAAACTTTTCTCCCCTACCACTCCTATACCACCAATCTCCGCCCTTTCAGAAAAGGTTAACTCCAATTCACTTTACGAAAAACAATATTCAAGTATGCAGTACTAGTATGAAGCCAGTTATGTGCATTTTTTGTATGAATGGCATCAAAATCTCAAAATTTAAATAAATGTACTATTATTAAATATTATGTGATTGTTATGAAACTAGGAGGTAGTATTGCCTATGATGTTGGTTATCATTAGCCATCATTATTTTTGACCTCGGGTGCGCGTAAGGGGTGCAGGGGTGTGCTAACTGCAACTATAGAAATGTACTATTATTAACCTTTTCTGATGAAATTTCAAAATTCTAGAAATCTAGGTTTTCTACGCTAGTAAAATGGCGCTTTTCTGTAAATTTTCATATTTCTAAGTATAACGGTCTCGAAATGCAAGGGGGGGGGACAAACTCGGATGACATATTTTCCCCTCTCCCTCTTTTCCCGTTTCTTCAAATTTGAAAAAATTCCAAAAATGGAATGTACTCGACGGTACCTTTCTTATGATACCCCACTTGCCTGTACCAAACGAAAAAAAAATTTCGTTCTTCATTTCCCCTCTATGGGGACCTCCCCTTAAAGTTGACCTATTACGACGATTCGCTTTCTCCGGTGAATTATAGTAATTCTACACATTCCTACAAAATTTCATGTATGTAGCTTCAGTCGTTCGTGAGATATTCCATGGACAGACGGACAGACAGACATTCGACCGATTTCATAAGGGTTTTGTTTTTAATACAAAACCCTAAAAAGTTCGTTCCCCCGGGCATTTTTCGTGGTCCAATCGTAAGCAAATTAAGTATATAGCTTCGTCGGATGACCCATTTTGGTGCAGCTCTCGTATAAATATGACTGCGTGGGTGTCATTTCTGAACTGTCAGCATATGCTGGTCCCAGTCAGCGGAGAAAATTACAGATGGCACAGCATGTTGTATCCACTGGAAATTCGGTGGAGAGAATTCATAAAACAAAGTTCCAACAACAGGCGAACCATTGTGTGTCATGAACGCAACCACTGACTATATAAATGATATCGCTCCCACATTGGGCGCCGAATATATTCGGCTGCTTTCTACTGTAAATTTTCACTGACGCACAATCTGGAAGGACTTACGATGGATCTCAAGATAAGTTAAGATAGTCATGCATCAGCTATCATTATGGCTGAAAATGAAAAACGTAACTTTTTCTGATGACGATAACAGTCTATTGACGGCTTTTTGCATATCGATCATGTGTATTTCTGTGGGAGTCGGGTCAAAAGTGCCCACATCAACTTTCAATAAACGACAATTTTTTACAATTCAATTAACTTTTCCTTCTTTTCATTTCTTTAATTTTAATGTTTTTTCCGTATTTTCGTAATATATGTAATTACATTATTTCATGTTGTACCTTACGATTACGAACTCGTAGTACGAGGTGCACACATCCATATTTATCGAGGGCAATTATTTTGCATTAAGTCTTGGCGACTCTATAATTAACGATGCATACTGTAAATTGGAAGTTTAATAAAGAAACGGAGGAATAAAAAATCCAATAAAAATTAACTAAGGCAGTAATAGCATGGCTAACTATAAACACGAGCGAACAAAAGTTAATCATGCACTGAATCGAATTTTAGGAAATAATGTTTTCATTTAAATTGCAGACAACAAGGGTAATGATTAGAGTAAATTATGGTGGTTGTTGAAATTTGTGGTTTTGGGGAAAGCTGTACACACACAACTGCGGCGATAATGTTGTTATGTGACGGATGCAAATTTAATGTGGATGGAAAAGATGATCCGAGAAATGAAGCAAAATGCTTGGTAAATGCTCAATAAATTGAAGATTGAGATATAATTTTGAGTAATGATGCTAGAGTTGGATGGGCAGGCCTGCCTTTATGGGGTGAGAATTTGAACGATCAATTTGAGTACATTAATTGATAAAAATTGATAGCGTAAAGGCGGGACTAGCGAGAAAAACAAGGGTTCCTGATAACTTTGATCTTGCCATATTCCTGATGAGGCGTTGTGTCATTAAACAGGAAACACATTGGCAAGGTAGTGAGAGTTATTACAGGACACTGCCCCATCGGTGAGCTCGTTTGGAGGTTCCGTATTCCCCACAGTGACTATTGTAGAAGTTGTGAAGATGTGGATGAGGAGGAGAGGGTCTTCACCTTCTATGTCACTGTTCAGCCTTGGCCGAGAGGACATTTCCGGGCTCCCGGGTTTTCTAAGGACTAGAGGACCTTGAGGATGTGAGCCCAATAGAGCTCAATGGCTATATCGCCAGCACAGACTTGTTTTACACCTAATTACTCATGTTGCCCCTCTAGTTGCACGTTAATGAGTGAACATAGATTTTTTTTTGTATTGTAGGAGGCACTGTAAAAAGGCGTGTGAAAAATATCGAAAAATAGGCCGACAGTGAACGTTTTTAAAAACAAATCAATTTTTCGTGACCAGAAGCACCATGATCTTAAAAGCCCGGAAATGGAACCTGCTGTTCAATATTATTTCCAGATACTTATCTCATCCTGGTCACATGCCCAACATAATCTGAATCATGTCCGAAACTATCCTCTAAATAACCCACAATGAGGAAATCATCTAGTCGCAAAAAACGATTTATATAAAACCAATAAATTCAAATCGTTTCAATTCAACCTATAATTATTATCTTTTATCTTTTCCGTACAACAACCATTCAGCCTGGGCACCGCACCATGTAGCTGACTGGCCTACGAATGTGAGTACGAAAGTAAAGCCATTACACAACAAAATTATAATCGATCCGTGTTAAGAAGAAAACTGATCGCTTTTGAAAAGCAACATAATCACGATTTTATTTCGTATGGTATATTACATTATCTCAGAATCGATGGTAATATTCACTAGACTCTTGTACTCATTTACTGCTTGTATACGTAAATATACACTTAACAGTCTTAGTTCTGCACTTCCTCTCTATTAAACTGACGTTAAAATATTAGAAGATAAATGCAGTGGAAAAGATAGATACGGTAGTTGCTGTTGGCTACTACTGTGCTCTAATGTTGCTGCTGCTGCAAAACAGAGCTATTACCATTACAACGAGTAATATACCTTCTTAAAGATACAGCGGTCGAGTCGATTAATTAAAACCCATTCATTCAATTCAGTGTGTTGTGTATCGAGTTAACCATCACTGGTGCTCATTTTCATGTTCAATTATACGAAAAGAAAAAAAGAAAACGGGCATGGAAAAGTCAATTGCTGTTTTTTCGTATTGCTCGAATCAGATACACGGATATCTAGATATGTCAGAAGCGATAGAGAGCGGCGGAAAATCTGGAAAATTGAACCAAGAAGCATGGAAATCTGTCGGTAAAACGCGATTTTATTCATGACTCTACACTCAATCGCGATAAAAAGATGTTGCGTTGTTGTTTCTCAACTTCATTCGAATTTTAATCGAGTTTAACTTATAACACGATTGAGGATAATTAAGAAAGTACAAGAAAAGATACTTAATGTCGAACGTTGTTATGTAAAACAACTGGGTCATTGATGAAGATCGGGGATACAAAGAGAGACTTTTTTGTTTGAAAAGGGATTTCGAAATTTAGGTCTTGGCTGACGAATGTTTTATGAGCTGATATTGATTCGCTTTTGAAATTGTCATTTTAATATTAACTAATTGATAGCTATAGCTAGTCCATCCTTAAGATGTCGTTCAGCGCCAAAAGTATAAGATCAGGTGGATGAGGAGGCGAGAACTTTCCATCTGCTCTGTGCCTGTCTAGCGCTAAGAAAAAGTAGAAGGTTATAATCTAGGTGCCTATGTCTTTTACGAATTTAGTGATCCTTCAAGCGTTGTCATCGGTCATCTACATAAATTCATAATGCGTTCCGGTTGGTTCGCTGCTTAGGAGGACGTTTGGTTGCATAGCGTCCCAGTGGTAACACAACGAACCTAGGTATGTTCTATGAGTGCTGTGTCAGTCACGGCTGCCTCTCTACCTAACTTGGACTAACTTTTTAGTTATTGATGATCGAAAATGGTAAATTGAAGATGGAAAATAGAAAATGGGAAATGGAAAGTAGAAATAGGAGATTAAAAATAAAAAAAAACCAGGCTGAAGCTTCGCTTCGGCCCGGAGTCCGAAGCGTATATACCCTAGACTTGTACAGACTTAGTGGAGATACCAAAAGTACCAATTGGCAACGACCATATGCATTAAGAATGGGTCTCCTATATGGCCAGTTCATAGGAGAGGTTGGCACTCATTCATTAGGATCTTGACCATTCTCAAAATCAATTAACTAACTAACCCATTCTACAATATTTGTCGAATTTTTCAAGTCGATAGCTTCATTCTATCGGAAGGTATTGCTTATTTGAAGTTTCACTTGTAGAGGAGGTAAGGGTACCTTAGGTCGGATCTTGCTCATCATTGCCACCAACCAATTAGATCACCCTACAACCATTTAAACAAAATTTCAAGTCTCTAACTTCACTCTATCGAAAGTTATCGCTTATTTAAAGTTTCGTTTGTAGGGGAAGTAGGGGTTTCGTTGGTCGGATGTTACCCAGCTTTAATGCCAACTAACTCAATCTCACTTCAAACATTTGACCAAAATTTCAAGTCACTGGCTTCATTCCATCAAAAGTTATCGCTTATTTGAAGTTTCATATGTAGGGGAGGTGGGGGTTTCTTGGGTTGGATCTTGCCCATATTCAACACCAACTACGTAGGTCTTACTAGCAACATTCCACCAAATTGTTAACTCGGTAGTATCATTCTATCAAAAGTTATCGCTTATTTGAAGTTTCATTTGTAGGGGAGGTGGGGGTTGCTTGAGTCGGATCTTACCCATTTTCAATACCAACCAAGTAGATCCTACTAACAACATTTTGTCAAATTTTCAACTCGCTAGTGTCATTCTATCGAAAGTTATCGTAATTAAAGGAATATTGAATTTTTTTAAATTTGTAGGGGAGGTAGGCGTTCCTTTGATCCGATTATGCCCAACTTACTAGAACTCAAGCATCTTCTTACCCCAGGGTTACATGCCAAAAATCGGGCGTCTACGTCAATTGGTTCAAGAGTTATAGACAAAAAACCCGAAAAGTAGGGTAGTACGGGGCTCTTTGTAAGAAAATTACCGTTAGTTTTCAACTGATCGATTTTATTTTCCCAGGAGTTTATAAGATTACCCTCACGAGTAATCTACCAAAGCTAGAGCTTTTCATATTTATTTAGTCGGGGGTTACAGATACATTTAAGTATTTTAGATATGTAGGGGAGGTAGGCGTTCTCTTGGCTTGATCATGCCCATTTTCAATACCATCCAACTAGATTACACTACCAACATTTGACCAAAATTTCAAGGCTCTAGCTGCATTCTATCGAAAGTTATCGTGCGAACGGACAGACAGACAGACATGGCTTAATCGAATCAGGAGGTGACCCTGATCATTTATATATTTGGTCTACAACTTAATAATGAGACTTTTTTTAGAGATGGCAACACCGATAAACCAATGGTAGTCCATCTTTGACATACATACCATTTGAAGTTTGTATTCATAAGCTGTCAATGTCAGTATAAACATTTCGTGTTGATTGTTGACAACGTATTTTACCGGACCATGGAAAGTTTCGAAAATTCACGAAAAAAACAACATTTGCGGGAAGTTTTATTTTGCTAAGAAGACTGCAGCTCAGAGTCATAAATTGCTCGTGGAAGTTTACGGTGACGATGCTTTTTCGCGTGCACAGTGTTTTCGGTGGTTTCATCGGTTCAAAAATGATAATTTCGACATTACCGACGAAGAGCGACCTGCCAGCCAAAAAAGTTTGAAGACGAAGAATTGACGAAATTACTCGAAGAAGATTCGTGCCAAACTCAAAAAGAGTTGGCAATTTCGTTGGAAGTTAGTTATATGAATAAATCTATGAATAAATGCCCAAAATTCCAAAAAAAGTCTCATTATTAAGTTGTAGACCAAATATATACATTGCTATACCTCCGGAGCTTCCTTTAAGGTGTTAGATATTTCCATCGTGACAAAAACAATATACCCTATACTAAAAGTCTAGGGTATAAAAAAATAGAAATGGAAAATGAAAAATAGGATATGGGATACGGAGAAAATGAAGTCTGAAAATTCCATCTCCGAAAAACTAATTTCGTAAATCGAATTCCGAATTTCGAAAATACAATTCCCCTTCCCCTTGGGAACCTGAATGATATGACTTTTTCTTTTTCAAAGTCAAAATTCAAAAATTCAATTTCTGTGGGTTTTTTGTTAACATATTCACGACGAGAACCTCAATGATTCGTTTGCTCTCTCTTCACCATATTACTTGCTTTCTTTGAAAGTCATTGGATAGAATCATGTTCATCATGAATGAAAGAAATTCTTAATCATATTATCAGATAGTAAATGATTCCAACACCATAGGCAGAGCAACTCGAAGCCGCAGAGTGGTGTGAAACGGCAAGGAGGATGATAGTAAATGATTCCTTTCGTGAAAAAATCTACGCCGATTTGTTTTTATTGTTACATCAATAAAATCGCATGTTCCCAATATGCATGCCTTGATTATGCACTTTTCATTATAATTCAAATTCATAAGCCGATTCAATGGAAATGCAGCGAAACTATCTCAGGCGCAAAACTCAGCCAGGTGCAACTCGAGCCGGCATTAAATGCATTAATGCACCGCAAAGAATCTAATAGGTGAATGGTTTCATCACGTCTATATACGAGTACATAATTCAAAGATACGAAACAATATGCAGTGTATAGATACTAGATACTCTTCACATCCCATGAAATTGTGTTACTTACAACCGTATAGGTCTTCTACCTTTTCTCAGTGCAGTGTTTGTTGGTGTCGTATCGTTGGTACATATAGTTTGGTTGCAATTGCATCTTGTTGATTTTCCTCCGGGCATCTTTTCTTAAACACAGATACACATACACAAAGAAGAAAAAAAAAACGACGACGACAAAGACTTGTGAATAAAAAGCCTGACTAGCTTTTCCTGCTTTTATTTTAGAAAGTCCTAATAACCTAACTATCTCATTTGTTGTTTGGCGAAGCTAGGCTAACTAGCGGGGATTTTTCATGTTGTCGCCACACGTATAGATATACTCGTATAGTGGTTACTTTGGATAGTTGCAGCTAAGTATCTATTTATTGAAAACTGCGCTATAAAGAGCCGACGACGACAACAACAATTTATCTTCCTTTTTCTTAGATAAACATGAAAAGACAATTTTGAAAATTATTTGATGTTGTTGTTGGTGCTATTTAGTTTTACTTGTAGATGTATGCTATTTATATTTATTACTTTTCTTGCAGGAAAAATGATAATTTTCATAAAATTTAATACTGTCTTGTGTCGGTAGTCAGATATACGAGTATACAATAGAGTCATGTCGCCGGGCGCAGTTGTACTCAATTTTCCACAAGTTATTTTGGAAAGTTGCATTCCATGTAGTTAAGGATAGAAGTTGTGTGGGGTATGTAGGTAGATTTAGATTGTACGACGGTTTTTTTTTAAGTTTAAAGAAAGAACTGGTCACGATTTTGTGTTTTACAAATGTTAAGATAATTTAAAAGAATTTCGAAATTGGTGGGATGTTGATAGGCGGCACTGTAGTCGGGATGACGTTAAATTGCGTAGGAGTTTCTATGAAATGTCTTATCTGAGGATATCTTTATGCCATGATGACCTTTATTGGCTCTTTATCCTCTTTTCTGGCTGATGAGATGATGATTATTTTTGTGGTGACATACCCCCCTAAACAAACACAAAAAAAAAAAAAGAAATTTTACCCCCAAAAAACATTTATATTTTTTGATCAACTGTCAGATTGACTTGTTGTGTGAACATTTTGTGATGGTATTCTCACAATAAACGTATCCATTCTTAAAGGAAATAACAAGTAGCATATCTGTTGCACTTAAGCAAAATTGACTGATGATGGGTTCACGAACTGAACGGCCCAATAGCCCTAGCTAAAAAAAGTCTACGTGTTAAGGCAAGCAAATATTCGATATCGATACGAATGTGTAGTTTCATATAGGCCCGTCTCAATATGTCCTGCTAAACTGCCTGTTAGCTAACATGAACTTATTTATCAAAGGCCTTAACCTAAATCATATACAACACCCAAAATACCGCAAAATATGGGGATTTTCTCCCCTTATTTTGGAACTGCCTTATCGTATTTTGGGTGTTGCATATGACTTAGTTTAAGACCTTTGATAAAGAAGTCCCTTTTAGCGATCAAGCTGTTTAACAGGACTTTGAGAAATTGGGTCATAGTGAATCAAAATTGTCGCAATGGCAACCCTTTTTTCGAAAACACTTGCTGAAAGAAACTAATCGAAGACTTTTTTTGACGCTGGTTGCGAATCGGAAGACGAATTTGCAAAATAAAGACAAAACGTCAAACAATTCCTCGTTTATAAATCTAAAAATTCGAATTATACCCAAGACCTTCTCCGATCCTCTGTTGTTTGGCGATTATTTTCGTCACTTACTTGAAACCAAAAATAAATGATCTCTCTCATTCGTCCCATACAAAAATCAAATCAGATTTATGCAACTAAGCAACAACACGATCAGTATAGCTTCAAATTTCATATCATACTTTGACTAAACCTATAATCAACTTTGTCTGAAGTGAGTAAATTCGAATCTTTCATGGGCTACAAATTATTGTGGGATACATCAGTGTACTGTTCATACCAGTGTCTATATGGATCCACAAAATTCAAAACAATTATTTATACATACATATGTACTTTGTTTTAGAAAGTCTCGTTAAAGCTGCCATGTAGTGCTTCCTCAATCGTTGCTCTGCTGTACGGGCTTGCGTGTTTGAATAAGGCGAACTCTATAAAATGCATCCATCCTCTAGCAGCTGCAATAATAATAACACAATAAACATTAAAAGTCAACAGGAAATTTTCCAATAATGAAAATTATGATACTTTCCTGGCATCAGGAATAATAAAAATTGGCCATAAATACAACCATTAAAAATATATCCGTAATATAAGTTAATTGCTTTGGCGTGGATGCAGCCGCAACATGCTGAGATGATTATATGAAAGCGTCCATAGGGGCACCAAGTCGGGAGATAGAGAGTGGGTGTTGCAGATCCAAGTACATAGTTGCAGCGCGGTTGTTTTGGGTATCTATACCAAGTACATGTAAGGAATGGATTTTTTTCGCGAGGAAACTTTGGTGCGTCTCTGTAATGTGCCAAATTTTATATTTCCTCCGAAAACGCTTCCCAACACACAATTCCCAGGATATAGTATCCCAGGAAAAGATACAATAGTAGTGGTCAACGTGACCCGGATTGGTAGCATAGGCCATCAAGTGATTGCTCGACTGCTAGCTCAACTAATATGCCCGTCCAAAAACCCTCTAAAATATGCTTCGCAAAAAAAAAGGCTGCGTAAGTTCACTCAACTTGCAGCCTATCGACCACAGCTTATTACCAAAAAACCGTCAAAGAAAAGTCGTATCAGAATTTCCTAAAATGTTTTTAAAACCTATCTCCGCCAACATGATTCACAACACCCTCAGTTAATTTATGTATCTAATATCTTGTCTAATTAAAATAATTTCCAGTTTACACTAAAACTATAAAAAAAAACATCCACTAAACCTACTTTTCAAAATTTTTATGATTTGTGCTTGTCATTGACTTCTAACGGTTTACCGCCGCACCGCGTCGCACCGCTTAACATAACTAATAAAACAAAACATTAAACACGCGAACCCCGTACGATCTAGAGGGGGTGATCAACCCGTAAGTCGGCAACAAATCACTGAACCACAAGCAATCAAGCTCCAGCGACAATTAAAGCGGAAATCTAACTTACTGTCAAAAAATAAAAAGAGGAAAAATCTGAACGAATTTTTATGACAAACGACATTAAATCCCACTGTACTACTGTACTGCAATTAAGCAAATAAATAATAAAAATAAGACTGAAAAGAAAAAAGACCACAAAAAAGAAAAACAAACCGACTTTAAATATTTTACTAAAATTAAGCGGCTAGTATAAAAAAAGAAGAAAAGGCGATTATGGAAGTCGGATTTTAGATTGTCATAAATCAGACTGTTGAGCAAAAAAAAAAAAAACAGAAATGTAATTCAGGGGGCAAATGGAAGAATGTAGCCAGCAAACAGCGCAGTTGGGATGAATCAGCTTTACCGGTCGACTTACTGCTTTCAAGAACATTTGGGGGAATACTCGCATTATCTCTTAGTAATTCGAGTATGTACTCGTACCACACAAAATTAACTTTTTTTTTGTTTGTTTGCTGTTTTTTGATGAATCATGAATTGTATCTCAATCGATTTATATTTCACAATAAATTGGCAAATGAATTGACTAATAACGTTGTGAAAGAGTTGTTTTTTTTTAAGGACTCCCAATTCTTAAATATTTGTTCATGAGTACGATCCATTAGCTAATTTGAAAAGTAGCTAAACTGACAAGCTTCTTGTTTTTAACTGTTTTGTAGTCCCTCCTTTGATAACTAGTTTCGACCTCGGAGTTGGTTTTGTTTACATTTTATGATCCCAGGAATCGATTAATATAATCATCATCATCACTATTTCTACCATTCGTTTATTTTTGCTAATTGCTATTATACTATCCAGCCTCCTAATGTATTGTGAATCCAGTTGCTTCCATGACATTCTGTTCTGGGCCAATCTTTGTCAAGGTGTGCCAACTTGTTTCCGTATATCATACTTGTTTCCTTATACATTTCAGTTGACCATCTATTGTCTGTTCTTCTGGCTAAGTGACCTTCCCACTTCCACTTCAGAGATTTAACTATTTTTATTACGTCGATAAGTTGGGTTTGTTGTCGTCTTATCCAGGTAATTGGTGAAAAATTTATAGATTATCGGTAGAAGGCTTATTAGTCGATAATTCATCCTTGTTCCCCTTTTTGTGGATAAGGACTACATTGGTACTGTTCCAAGTTTTAGGTGTGCAGTTAAATCGTAGGCAGTTTGTATATATATTCGCTAAGATGGATCAAGTTTTCCTACCGGTACGCTCTTCAGCATTTCCATAGTCACTCCATCGTTTTCTGCTGCTTTGCTTGCTTTTTTCATGTTTTACAGTGTCATTTCTACCTCCCCCACGAGGACTTCTAGGGTGTCTTCTTTTGCAGTGTTCTTCTGTGCTCCTCGAGAGTTTCAGGCGCCTTGTAGAGGTCACTATAGAAGTCTGTGACGAGTTGCATAATGTCCTTTTTTAGGTAACCTTTTCTTCATTTTTGGAAAGAGCGATTACTTGTTTGCTTTCTATTAAGCAGTCAACAAGACCACTTAGCAATGATCCCCACCCAAAAATGTTCAGTCTAAGTCAATTCACTTAGTGCTGGAGCTGGTTTGGTGGAGCATTGTGCAAAGTGACGTATTCTGACGAAAGTTGGAATACACACCGGGCTTGGTCGAGCTATCTCCCCGATAGGCTCAAGGTAGCAGCTGAAGAGTAAAGTCTATCGGGTGACGAAACCAGCTCAAGCACTAAATGAATTGGCTTAGGCTGAAAAATGTTGGGTGGGGATCATTGCTAAGTGGTCTTGTTGACTGCTTAGCAATGGTACATTCCACTTTTATTTTTTATTACTAGGAGTTTCTTGGCAGACTTGTAGCTTTTTTTCTGTTTTCTATGTCTGTTTACCTTTCTAATGGTGTAAAAATCATTAATATCGGTTCAATAGCTTGGGATGAGTTTCCGTCACAACATTGCCATGCAAAATTTGTTAGCTAACAATACCTAGATAACGTCGCTGGCTCCCCAAATACTTGTTCTTCACATCACTAACCCTTTTGGTTTTTTATCCTCTAAAAAAACAAGGAGCGAACTTCTAATTTCTTCCTGTTCCAGCAAAGGCTTAAGTTGTGGCTGCTTGATTCGTCCGTATGCTTCTCGTGTCTAAAGAAGCATTTAAAACCAATTTTGAGTAAGGTTTACATGCTTTTTCTTCGTAAATGCAAACAGACTGAAAACGCCAGTTGTCTGAAAAAAAACACAAATACATTTTTCAGGGTATACAACTACAACATATTTGCAGTCCCAGTAACCGTAGCAGTGCTGCGACATCTGCTAATTTACAAAGTTGCTAAATTGGCAAGCTGGTAATCTACAGCGCATCAGACTGTCCTGTTTGCTGCTACATCTGCTAACTTGAAATGCTGCTAATTTGGAGATCAACATATCAGAAAAGCAACTAATTTGGAAAGTTGCTAATTTGTCGTTGTTTGGAATTTGTAAAACAATTAAGAACTGTTGGCACGTTGTGCAGATAAAAATCATATTTAAAACATTTTCCTGCAATTTTAATCCGATCGTGACTAATCAAAAAGCATTTCGATTGCACATTACCCAAGACATATTTAATGCCGCTGCTATGCTTCTGCCGGCAATGAAATCCCTGCATCAGGTGTTACTCATTTGTAGCACATTCTGAAAAAAAAACAGTGCGGCTTTCAACATGTTCATCTATAAGAGACCATTGAGTGTGTTGCCTCAACTGCTAATATGTATCTGTTATTTTCTAACGTTAACAGAAACCTAATAAATGCTAAATGTGATTAGCTGCTTAAAAATAACGGACATGCTAATTGACAATCCATCCCTTCACACTAGGCAAATTTTTGTACTAAAATATATGAGCTTTACTCTTATACAGAAATTTGCAGAAGCAAATATCTAAACCGCTATACTTTGCAATGGCAAAAGTTACGAAATTGCGTTGCAAATTTTTCCCGACACTTCGTCATTTTTGCGATTGACTCTGTATGAGGCCAATCGCACTCATCTATTCTGTCTGAGCGCAGTTTTGAGGGGTTCACGGTCAAGCAAATTTCCAAACCACTGGCAACGTTCTAAACAACAGTGATTTTTGTACAAAAATTTGTGCAAATTTTTGCTAGTCTGAGGGGTCTTTAAGAATCACTCTTTGTGGCAGATTATTGCAAAACATTATCGCGGCCTCTACAAATATTATTACCTGTATTAGTCTCTAATTTATTGCAAAACTGAAAAAAAGACATTATCTCCCAAAAAAACAAAGCAAAAACCTAACCGCCCGTTCACCGAAACAACCGGTCGTATATGTACTCGCAGCAACGATTCTATGTTTGCGAAATTTTCAAATTTTAATTAATAATGCAAATATTACCGGGATAGAAAGATACAAAGCGCCAAAGATAGAACAAAACCAGATAATAATAAATTTCAATTTACGGATTTTTTATTCTATTTGTGTGTATTTCCATATGTATTTAATATACGAGTATTTTATCCAAAATAAATTATCCAAATGTCTCTCTGGAGAGTGTTGGGGAGTTCGCTAGAATCGAATGGGCTAAATACAGTTTAGCTTAGGCTAAACTACTTCTATCTCTGCCAAGTCGACCCCCGTTGTTTGTATGTTGATTTGTTTGTTTGTCTCCACTCTGCAATTTATTTTATTTTATTGGCGTGTAATTATAGATATAAGTATATCATTATTAATTCTGATTAGAATTTATGAAAATTAATGTGTCGATAGTCACACGGGCCGATGGATGTCGGAACTTTTTGATTATTATTTTTAAATATAATGTCCGATATGAATATCTTTTGAGGATTTAAATTTTGGTAAATATTTTGAAGATAATATGGAAGAAAAACTAGTTTGATTTTTGGTCAAGCTTGTGGATATTGCAGCGACTTCATATATTAATCTTTGCATTATGTCATAATTGGTTAAAAAAAATGCAAAAAATAGGTTGAATGCAGTGAAGTTTAGTGTCACATAATATCTGTTAATGCTCGCCAATCAAAATGTGCCCGAACCAGATTACCGGCAGAAACAAAGTAGCCTCGTCTGTGTCTTGGGTAAATGTGCTTCGTTACACCTACATCACACCTAGGAAATTTTCATATAAATCTTAAGCTTTTCAGAAAATTTGCCAGGTGCGAGTGAGGTGTAAGAAAGTACATTTATCAAAGATACAGACGATGCTACTGCCACTGATCGAACAAAGCGTTAGCTTACGAAGCAAAGTCAACCGACTGAGGTGATACTACTTTTTTGCATGCTAATTAAGCATCGTGTTATTTCATTCTTTGTTTAACCCCGGCCACACACTGTCGAACATGAACTCGAAACGAACATTGTACAAGTGGACCGGCTTTCTTCATACTTGTGTGAAGTGTGTGTGTGTGTGCCTGGAGCTATTCGGAGGACGTTTGTACTGTGTTCGTGCTCGAGTTTGTGTTTGAGTTCGTGTTCGATAGTGTGTGGCCACTATAATGGCCTCCTGTAAATTTTAGAGCGTTCACTTATTGGTCGACTTGTCTTCGACTCGGACGCTGTTCGAACCCGAGGTTGTTTGGACTCGACTCTATTCCAGCCCGAGATTGTTTGGACTCGACTCTATTCGAACTCGACTCTGTTCGAAATCGATTCTGTTCGAACTCGACTCTGTTCGAACTCGATTCTGTTCGAACTCGACTCTCGACCTCTACTCAACATCGGAGAGCTGTCCATATCAAATATACTATAAATGAATGAAAGCCCTTACACGCATTGGCTTGACGTCAACGCGTTTGCTATTCGGACTATTCGATTTGTTTGCAACAGAAATGTCCAGAAAGGCTAGTCGGATGACTTGTGGAAAATAATTGGGAATGAAGTGTGTTTGCATGTAGTTCGGTAGATACGCAATTGAATGCGTGATATGCATTCTTGAGTGATTCATTTTCGGAGCGACAGTTTTGTGTTCCCCAGGGCGATCATTGCGATGATGATGTTCGAATATGGATCACAAGGCGTTGATGGCTTGTTGATGATTTTCGTATGATGATGACTTGGTCTATGCTTACACCAAAACCAGTTAAAATATATTCTAGCCAAGCGTCAACTACGCCGCTTACGAGTGGTTCACCCGCTTATGCCTCACTAGGGGTGGGTGCAAATAATAAGTCCCGGTGGGTATGCATGTAATAAGAATAACATATACATATATATAAATGTAGGGTGTCCCTAGAGCAAGATCGTTGACAAGTTACGCACCGATTCCGAGTCGACCATTATGCGGAAATGAGCATCGCAAATAGATTACCAGTCACAGTTGTGCATTGTTCGAGGACCATTGAATGGGGCGCCTTAAACGCTAGCTAAGTCTACTTTCCGAGCTCTAATCTGTCTCTTAGGGTAATCCGACACGTTATCTATGGGATTTCGTACAAACAAGGTCATTGTTATGTTATGTGCGAATATATCGTGCGAATAGCTGTTAGCACGCTTCCAAAGTGCGTTAATCGTCACTCTTCCTTCGCACAGATAACACTCTTTACTGAGACTTAACACCCTTTACTGAGAGTTAAAAGAAAACAACACTTGCAGTTAAATTTATTGCACTATTATCACGAATCTTTTTATCTTTAATAGAAATGTACATATTTATGATGTCTTTTGTCTTCCGTTTGTAATTAAGTTAATAACTTTGTTTTGTTACGTCTGGGTGGTGGCAATCAACAGTCAGTCATACGAAAAGAATTTGTATTTTCCTTTTCCCTATTTTCCTTTGCGTTTTTTTTTTGCTTCTTACTGAATACGGTTGTTTGCATACATAGTAGAATGATTGTGCAGAACTGTCGGCAACGTCAACAAATTATCCATGAATGGTTTGCTATCGGCAAACAAATAAACAGATTTTACCACAAAAATCAGCGTGAGTCATACTGTCTATAGGGAGTGAGCTGTATTTCATGGTCCCTTTTCATTTGCTTGTGCGCTCAATGGACCTTATTTTTAGTACACATGGGGGTGCATATGTTGCATTGATTTCAAAGATTGTGTTTTTTTTTCAAGCAGTGCGTCAGGGGTTGTTTTCAGGGTCGATATTGTTCACTGATTCATTGAAAATTTTCCATTTCTTCGGGAGTGACGACTGCGTTGTTGTTCTCGCATGAGATTTATACCCACCGGGTTTTATTATTTTTACTACATTTTCGTTTTTTTTTTATTTAATTGGGACACCCTTGAAAGTGAGTGTTGAGTTCAGGGAATTTAATGACGAGAGAGGTGAAAAATTGAACATGGTTCGAGTTATTAATTGAGTTAACCTGTCCGAAAATAAAAATTTTTGGAAGAAAAATTATCTCTGTATTGAGCTTAGAGCTCATGTGAATTAACGAAACGAGAGGTGGCAGGTTCGAACATAATTCAAGCAGTTCCTTTTCTCGGCCGCCCCCAGTCGACTCAGGTACAAATGGATCCATTGATTTGATGAAAGTTCAAGCGGCGACGGTCGAGTGCCCCACACTCCCAGAGGAGGATGTGCTGAGAGGTCTCATCATCACTCTCGAAAAAACGACAATTGGGGTTTGGAATCAATACCCATTCTGTGCAGGTGACTTCTCAGGGTCGAGTGTCCTGAGAGGAGACCGCAGATGATTCTGACACCCTGCTTCTGTCGAAGCACAGCAATTCCAAGGAGCGCTTGAATGAGTGACTCGAAATAAGCAATTTCAATTGTCTCAGACCAGTGAGGTTTTCCCAGTGCGCAGCTGTTTCTAGATGTTCTTGCTCTTATATGTGTAGTTTCACTCTACATATAGAGATACCACAGAAGGGTTCGAGTCCTGTAAACGGACCGTGCAGCTAGCTCGTCAGCAATTTCGTTACACGAAATGCCAACATGTTCAGGGACCCAATAGATGGTTACTTTATTAGAAGTGCTAATTCTTTGGAGAGCTTCGTAGAATTTCAGCACCTGTTTCGATGAAAAGGAAAATTTGTTTAGCTTAGCGCCTTGACGGCAGCTTCGACTATCAGTAAATATTGCAATACTACTGTCACCAAAACCATAGCTTCTAGACATAAGTTCGCACATATCTCAATCGCGTGGACTTCAGCTTGGAACACCATGGGATACTGCCCCATAGGAATTTCGTGTCTCCATGCTTCGGAAGGGAAAGGCGAATACTTTGCCTGAAGCAACTGTACTTGGGTACGATCGGCCGTCATATTCATTATTCGTGGGTATGATAACATGATTTCATCACAAGAGGATCAATATCATTGATATAGGTAACGTCATTTTCCGGATCATAATTTTTTTTCCGGTCCATTAGCGGTCCATGTTATCAAAACTATTCTGACAGCTCACACTGATACCTGCGGATGTGTTTTCAGTTGCGTTCGTTAGTTTTCATTTGCTGTCGTGTAAAAATAGTGTGGTAGAATTTTTTTGTGAATTTATGGAAATCGCAGCATTTGCAGATAATTCAATTCGGATGCCGTCAGCTGTTCAGTTTGACAGAAACATAACAACTGACAGCTGATGGATTTCGATGGATCATAGCCGTTTCTGAGACAACTTGTGATCCATGGACCTGGGTCTGGATCAGAACTGGATAACATTCCTGATTTTGGTGTTTGGGACTGCGACGATTACGATCGTTAGGGCGTGAGTCATTTATCGAAAAGGTTCGTTGTGCATGACCATCGAATTGTGTAATTGAACGAATGTTTGTACATGCGGAAGGTTGTTCGGTCGCTATAGACGTCCAAGCATGCGTGTTAGTTTTTACACCAGCTACAGGCGCTCATCCGCTTCAAGGAATACACACATTAATAATCGAAAATAATGTTTTTTTTTTCTAAATTAAGACCATCGCTTTTAGTTTTCAGGAAAGTGGTTTCAGAAAGAAAATTACACAGTTTTTTTTAGTGTGGTGTTTTAAAATCCAATCAATGTCGAAATTACTCTCTGTTTCAGAACTAGTTTCGCCGATTTTTCTCACGATTAAATTTCACATTCAAAAAAATTGCCTTTTTTAATAATACTTATTTCTATATTTTCAAAAATATACTTTAACTAACAATATTTTTTTTCTTTTTCTTCCAGGTAAGTGAACTCTATCGAGAGACAGTCTGGTTTTATTCCGAAAATTTTCTCCCATTTAAGGTGTGTTTTGCTAGGCACACGATCGTCACACATTGTTCGTGATTAGCGATCAACGCATAGAGCGCACGCAGCACTATTTGTGTGTATCTTTTTCATCGTCACCTGCGATCGACACGGAATGGTGTCTAGCAAAACGCACCTTTACCGCGAAGAGACAGCCAACAGTAAGTAAATGATGAATGTTTGAAATTTTACAATATTTATTAAACTTCTATTGAAGTTTCATAAGTGAGAGACCGTTATGTTCGTGCTGCCTAAACCACGTGCTCAAGTGAATTACCTGCTTTAGGAAGTAATATGGGAAATTTGTCGCTTGCAAGAGAGTGTGAATAGATGCACTCGGTGGGGGTGTTCGTTCGGTAAGCGCTCTACGATCTAGATAGCATGGAGGTTCGAACCCCGGCGCGAACAAAAAACTGTCTGTGAGTACTAATAGGCCTACTACTGCGCTTTTAGTTTGTCAGTATAAAGACGGCGCAGATAGGAGGTGCATTCTAGCAACTGCACGTCCGAAAAAGTAAATAGGTATGCTATCGTAACGTCAAAATGGCTTAGAACCCAAAAGAAAAAGAATTTGTCGCCCCCTCAGATGACAGATTCCCCAAATTCATCGGAGTGGGGAAGGGAGTAGCTTTTTTTTTTTAGATATGTCACGATGAGAGATTGTCCTCAATTTTTTTTTTTTTTTTTGAGGAAAATATCATTAGGGGCCTTGGCTCGTGGAGTCGTGTTTTTTTTTATTAATTTTTTTCCTTTAACTAATATTTTGACCCGAATATAAGGTGCTTCAACCGAAGTTAAAGCACATTAAACATTCTGTTAATAGTGTTTAAACTGTTCTTTCACGCCATTATCTAAAAAAAAAAAAAACTCGCCATAGCACCTCGTTGTTAATAATGGTAAATAATTACCACATTTTTGTTTTTCTTAAACGGACATTAACCATTTTCGTACTAGGCAAAGACACACGAACAAACCATCCAAAGAAAGTCATAAAACAAAGAATCTGAAATGAGTTATCTCGAAATAATGACATAAAAAGAATAAAGAACGTATCTAACCATTATAATTTAGTGTAATTAACTATTAAGCACTTAATGGGATTTACGAAATTAACAAAAACCATTTGACGAATAAAAATTAAATAAAATTCCAATCTCTTCTTGGAATGATGTATAGCCACAACCGCCGCCATTGCCGCCGCGGGCTTTGCAAGAAATTGGCAATAAACCGCCACACAAAGATACATACACTCTATAGGCTCGAGGGAGTAGGAGACTCTAACTGGCTAACGTCCGGTGGTTATTTTAAATTAAATGCCTCATGATATTTAAATTTTCATGATTGAAAATGAAAATTGTGGGACAAAGTCGAAGAGCGTGCATACATAATATGCGTTAATGCGACAACGACGACGCATGTGAATTAGAGGTGACACAACATACATATATACTCAGGGCGTCGTACTTGCAAATTGATTTTTATGCCCGGACTGTTTGAACAATAGAATAGAGATTTAAGGGTGGCCTTTTGATGCTATGTAGAAAGAAATCTATTCCTTCGTATGGTTCTTCAGTGTTGTTAGTGGAACTGGCTTTAAAGTGCATTATCGAATAGAAAACTATCGGAAAGTTATTCGGTAGTTTTTACTATCGATAGTATTGAGAATGAAAAATAGTTATTCGATAGTTTCTACTATCGATAGTTATTCGGAAAACGATCGGCCGATAGTCCCGATAGTTCCGATTTCAAATAGTCTCTATAGTTCTACAGTGCCCATAGTCCTGATAGTTTCGATAGTCCCGATAGTTTCGATAGCTCGATAGCTTCTTTCAAAAACACGGTCAATTTTGCTGGAAAAAAAACTGGTAGGAGTATTTTGGGTCGCTGATTGTGAATCTGAAGTTAAAATCACAAAAAACAAAATGGGGGATCCAGAATGGCAACACTTTTTTAAAGAACAGGACACGACACTTTGCCAATCGTGCTAAAATAATCTGATCAGCGACTCAAAATACCCCCTATTTTGAGTCGCTGCTTACGAATCTGGAGTTAAAATTCCAAAAAAGAAATGGACGATCAAGAATGGCAACACTTTTTCTTTGCACGGCCAGTCTTGTTGGAGGAAACTAGGGGGGGGGGGGGGGGTTGTCTTGATCGCTGATTCCGAATCTGAAGTCGAAATTGGTAAAAAAAAATCGAACCGAACTTTCCTAAAACTCATTTGAAAGTTATTTGATAGTAAATTATCGGCCTCTGGAAACTATCGGGCTATGAAAACTATCAGCCTATTACTATTGTAGTTACTAGTTTTTTAAACCATCGGATAACTACTGATAATGAAAACTATCGATATTGCCCATCGCTACTTTAAAGCTTAGAGAACGCGGCTCTTAAAGGCTATTTATATGAGGTTGGCCCCACGTTTGTAGTTAAACTACAACGTCTCATATAGGCAGGGCATGTCCCCCTCTGGATCCGCCACTGAGGGCACATCAGCGAATCAAGGTTACCGGGAAGACTACGAGCTCGTTGGGAAGACTCAGCAGATGCTGACGCAGAACAACTGCTGAGCTTTCAAAATTGGAGGACGCGGTGAGAGATAATTGAAGGACAGTGATCCAGGCGGCCAAGGTTCGATGTCGGGCTGTAGCGTCACAATGATGATGATGATTTAGCCCACGTTGGGCGCCCAGTTTAAATTTTGTTTTCAGTTACACCAATAATTCTCTTTACTTTTATAATTCTCTGTTATCAAAAGCATCCCAATTTCACAAACTTTTTTTTCTGAAATTTTTTCTCAAAACGGTCCCCTTATAAAACATCACCCGACCCTAGTCATGCATAGTTTTGCGACTATTGCCCTCACATAGCTTTTGTCTTGCGCACCCCAAGCTTCGCGAGGCTCAACCAACCGTATCGTCGTCGTCTCGTTGTCTCTTTGTTCAATTTAGAGTGTACTGTTTTTTTTTTTTATCTTACCACGAATAAAAATAATAAAACGGAAAGATATTATAAACAATTTGTTTAGTTCGATGAACTTTTTTTTGTTTTGCATTTTCAATTTATAATTTATCTTTTCGCGGCAGATGTTTCGCATACGTTGACATTGTGTGTCGTCGCGGTTGTGGTGTTCCAAAGCATTGAGTGCAATCCTCAGCAGTACATTCGTATTGCACAGTTTACCTGAACAATAAATTGTGGGCTTATCAGTAGTCGTTGTGACAAAGACAACATAGAAATTTTTAATAGATAAATGTATCTGGTAAACAAGCAGAATTGCGTATTAGGAATTGGCGCGAATATCCTGACAAAGGAAGTTCTTTGAAAATGTAATGTCAGCTAGGAGCCTATTAGGTAACTTGTGACTACCAAATAGGCCTAGCATGTGGCCTTCTTCAAGAGGCTACAAGATGGCCGAGGGATCAGGTTCCGCGGGAAAAATTCCGCGATACAGAAAGTTACTTAAAAATTTAAGGTCAACCAGGAGCCTATTGAGTTCCTTATAACTGCCAAATAGGCCTTCAGAATTGCGTATTAGGAATTGGCGCGAATATCCTGACATACGAAGTTATTTGAAAATGTAATGTCACCCAAGTCAGACTATTAGGTAACTTGTGACTACCAAATAGGCCTAGCACATGGCCTTCTTCAAGCGGGTACTAGAAAGCTGAGGGATCAAGTTCAGTTGGGAATAATTCCCCGATACAGAAAGTTACTTAAAAATTTAAGGTCAACCAGGAGCCTATTGGGTTCCTTATAACTGCCAAATAGGCCTACAATGTGGTCTTCTTCAGGAGGCTACAAGATGGCTGAGGGATCAGGTTCCTTACTTTGGTCACGGGGTTCGAGTCAAACGTAGAGTATCTTTTCATTCCTGACAGCGAAGTAAAGTGTCTGGCACAAACCTTAGTCGCCCCATCTGAAAATTGATAAACACTCCAAGAAATTCATTTATAATTTATTTGAACATAAAATAAATAATTACTACTTTTATATGTACTTCTTTGCAAAGCCCGTAATTTGTTATTATTATAATTGTTATTTTTAATTATACCTGGCACTGCTACGAGCCTTTTTCGCAAGACTTTTGCCAATCTACCTATGCAACTCTCGACGCCACACTTGCGCAGGCCTTGGAAAACCCATATATTCTCGCATTTTATGCTGTCTTTTATCTGTTGAAATATTAAATTTATTTATGATTATCATACAAACAGAAACTTTAGTATTTTGCAATAATAACTCTTGAGCTCGTTTCGACTGACTTATAAAATTATTTATTGTCCAGGGAATTGTCAAGAGTTGATTGTGTGTCGTGGTACTACACCGTCGCAATTTGTTTTTAAGTCAGACTCTCGTAAATAAGTTCCAGCATTAGAATAAATAAATGTATCTTAAAATATAAATATCTGAGCATACTTGAAACACAGCGGCAGTAATAACAGGCGAAGTTCAATGCATGGGTCGTTTTGATCTCAAGTTGTTGGTGGTGGGTCTCTCGTAAAGTGCATTCATAGTCTGCATCTTGAAAGACACGATTCTCTATGATGGGAAAATATAAAGTATGGGTCCTATGGCTTGGTGTACTCATATATTGTAGTTTTTGTTGTTGTTGCGATTGTGAGACGACAAAGAAACGCGATACTTTCAATGGACCATTAGAATTGAAATGTATGCACAGCACACCACGACGGCGATCAAGAGAGTTCAAGTCTAAATATTTTTTTGTGTTTCTTCAATTTTCAATTATTCTCCTATTGTGAGAAGTTATCGACTCTAGTAGCCACCGTTGTGTTGCTTTTGTAATGTTGTTGCATGTAACAACCATTGAAAAAAAAAGAAAAAACAAAATCAACAACCGGATTTCAGAATATCTACTTAGACGACGCGGATTATGTTTAGACAAGTATCCGGGCGGCGGCCGCAGTATCTGATCTAATGCAATTCCAAATGAATATATCGAAGGAAAAACAAAATACATGTGCCCTAGTAGTTATAAAGGAAGGCGGATGGAATATATGAATATTCTCAAGTGGCTGCATAGAAATCGATATACATATACGAGTACAATGCATGCATATGATATCAATCAACGAAACGAGTAAAATGAAAATTGCATTCTGAAAAGGTGAATTGTTTTCAAATCGAGTCATAATATTTTGACTTTAATGTTGGATTGTTCATTTTTTTTTGCTGTTTTCACAATCGGTGATTTATCCGGTCTAGTTACAGGTGGGATTTGTCAAGAAAAGTTGTTGGCAAATATGCAATTTTGAATGGAATTGGCTGATTTGTAGCCTTCGGATTCATTAAAAAATAGTACCTACACCTAACTTCCATCAGAAGCCCTCACGAATATTCTTTGGCCAGTGGACAGCTAAGATGTCGATATAACTAAAAGGCGTAACTTAATTTCGGCGCCTATCGTAAGTAATTTAGCTTTTCGGTATCGTTCCGACCCCACGTGGGGCGCTCAGTCAATGTTAGTGTATCTGCATGTATACGCTTACTGATTTTTTTCAATTGCGTTCTGTTTACGTCTCTATTGCATTAGGCTATTGTAGACGTATAAAGAGGCGCTGTTGGAAAAATCCGGCGTGGCAGTAATTCTTTCAAATCTACTATCGAACGCAAAGAGATTCAACTGCTCTCTGCTTTTGTGAGGTGTAAGTTGTTCAACATCGATTGGGCTGTGTCGAAGGGACTGTGCCTTCGTCGATCGATGCAAGCAATTGTCACATCTGGTCAGAAAAGCAGTAGTAGTAGCCGCTGGTGAATTTGAAGGACGCTTTTTGACAGGTACAGTTTGACGCGGAATCTTGGGAGAAGACAATCAAGACAATACAATCTACAAAATTCATTTCGGCTGTGAATTTAAAGGACGTGAAATCTCGGGAAAAGACTATGTTTACCGTACCTGGTAGGCCCTTATACCAATTCACGGTAATGCCTTTTTGGTCTCCGCAATGCACGGCAGACCATGTGCAGGGCTATGCATAAGGTTATACCACATGAGTGGCTGGCTGTAATAAATAAAAGTTCATAAGAGTCTGGTCCAAAAGGAGGTGAACAGCCAGCTACCCGAGCTGTGGTCACTTCTGACCCGGAAGGATAGCGGAAGGCTGGTCATGCACCAGATTTCTTCAAGGTAAGAAACCTCGATACTAAGGGACCTTACAAGGACCCTGTAATTCTCAAACTATGATGTTTCTGCACAAAATATGTCCGTTATTAAATTACATAACATTGAAATATCATTATCAATGACCCTTTACCAGCAAGGACTCTTCCCAATTTCGTTTCAAATCATCCACCTGTTCCCTTTTTTTTAGTTTTCTTGTTCGTTTTGAGAAGTCCAGTGGCATCCCAACCACTGCAATCTTGTTGTATCATCGATGATGATGATGATAGAGTAGAGGACGATAATTGGGAACTTTACATTTTGTGGCTCGTTTGTTTTTGTTTGAACCTCGTCTTCTTGTGTATTTTGATTGCAGGTGATATCCTTTTATGAGTTGAGTTATTTGAAGTACCTGAATGGGTTTATGGTACCCAACATTTTAAGTGCATTTTTATGTTTTTGGTTTTATGATAAAGTCTAGACATTTCGTCGCATTTGTCTCCTCCCGGTTGACACAGCAGGCACACCGAACAGGGAATTGGTCGTGATTACTATAATTTAGTTAATTGAGTTCTGGAGATATGAATTAAGAAGGTTGTTATGTTTTTTTTTTATTTAATTAATTATTTATCCCCGCCCCCTGTCTAGTCGGCTTTCTAGTAAGGAAGTGTTGGATAATATGGTTAAGATCCTGACAGGGGCATTTGAGTTCGCAGTGTCCAGATCGTGGCCTATTAGTAGGCAAAAAGGAAAGAGCAGCCGGTCTGGTGAAATGAGTAAATTTCTGAGCTCGGGGTTGTAATAAAGCTAAGGCCACAAAATTGAATTTGGATTGGAACTCCTATAAAAATTATCTGCGTCCTTTCAAGAGAGACCTCAGACAAGCGGAGCGCGCGCAGCTCATGGTGTCATTTTTGTGAGCGCATTGTGGGCTGTGATGAAGCCTCTAGGCTTCGTAAGATCCTTACAGAGGATGGATCCTGGACGACCTCGAATAAGGACACGCATTTCCCGGGTAATCTGGCTGAATCTTTGTTCTGCTCCGCGCTTCTGAGGGCGGGGAACTCGCAGCACTTTGTGATTTTACAGGTAGTCCTCCTCCTCAGGGTGGTGTCCTATTTCCCCCCCTTCTGTAAGATCTGGCGGTCAACAAACTGCTTTTCAATCTGGAGTGTGTGGTATGTACAGTTATCGCGTATGCGGATAATATTGCCATCGCCATCTCTCGGAAGTTTCCCTGTGTGCTTAGCGATATTTCGCAGAATTCCCTCTCAATTTTAACGAAATAGGCTAGCTTAGCTGGGGTTAGTGTCAATCTGGTCAAAACATCACATGTTCTTTAGACTAGACTTGTTTTCTTTGACAGGACCAAGTTTCTGGAGGTAATCCTGGACAGGAAGCTGGAGTGGAGACCCATTATTCAGGAACGAGTAGATAGGGCATAGATAGGAATTGGGGCCTACAACCGAAGGTTGTATTCTGGTTCTATGATATGTCTGAGTCCTGCGACCTATACTTCTGCATGGAGTTATCGTCTGGTGGACTACTCTACTCGCGAAGCGTGAAGAGTATCATACCTTCAGCAAGCTAACCGCGAAGGCTAGCTTGTCTTTTTGTTTTTAATTTCAGTCCATAGATTCTCGCCTCGCACTTCCTTCCCTTCCAAGTCTCTCTCATCTTCTGTCTTTTGTCTGTCTCTAATTCAATTTGAAGCAATTGCATATTTGCCTTGATATCTCCTGTACATGTATCGTGCTATATCCGTACATCCCCGCATTCAAAGATGCCAAAGATGAAGACGAACTTTTTAATTTGATAAATTTTTGCTCCCCCAGACTCATGGCCGGCCGCTTCTTCTTCTTTGCATCTTTTTTGTGTTCGCACAATTCCAAGAATTAATTGAAAGACATTCTAGCTCATTTCTAAGATACATAATTAAAATTAATTATAACTTCCGTTCACGACCATGGATCTCGTTTCGTTCCTATTTTTTGAGTTTGTTCGCTCAGACTCTATGGGTCTCTTTACATGAACATCATGACTCGGTATATGTCTGTTCTGTTGCCATTAAATTGCTTCCCTCGTCAAAATGGTTAATCAACCTTTCATGGCACACAATCAACGATTTTCCGTTGGGGTGTGTATACGTTTAATTATACATCGTCGTTATATTTATTGTACATTGACTCAGAGCTTGGCAGTTTTTTTTTTTGTTGCATTTCGAGTGCTCCATACTTTGTTGCTATTGTTATTCGAAATGTTTAAAAATAAATTGCAATTGCCTTTAAATGCCATAATCGGCTTAAATTTTATTAATTAACCCGTGAATTTATGCTGACTTGGAACAATCAATGTAAGTGTGTGTGTGTGTGATTTATTATTAATTGCAACTTTTGGTTAAGATTTTGCGGATTATTAATATTGACAATATGTCGACTTGGTTGGGAAAGGAGTTGCGGAAAGGCAAATTGACGAAAAAATTGCTCACCATTGAAAGTTCACGACCCCATTTATCAAATTATCGCCGCTAGTGATTCGACAGTACGATGTCTTTTAGCTTTGTGCTTTATACATTGTAGGTCAGCCCCATCGTGCACAACATCACATTACATCCCTTTTCCATTCAGCTAGTCTGTTAAGAGTCGGTTTCCTAAGAGTTTAAAAGTCAGTGATCACGGCTTGTTACCTCAAGAACTTCGTCCGCAAACCCAAAATTAACTAACAGCCCAAATGAATTACCCTTTGGGTATTTCCAGAATGCATTTCCGGAGTTTGTACTGCTTAAAGCGAACATTCTCTTTGAGATTTACCGAAGTAGATTTCTGTGGAATCGTACTGCCTAAAGCGTCAGCAATCCGAACTGGATTGTCGCTTTATGTAGTACGATTTATTTCAAATCTGGAAGAGCATTTCCGCTTAAGGCAGTATGAGAATACTTCTCAGAGTAGATTTCTGCTTTAAGCTAGGTACTAACCTCCTTTCGTGCGAAATCTCATGTAAAAATTTCAAAAAATCTTAAATCGCGCATTTCTAGCTGGTCGATGAGAATCGTACCTAGTAGTTCATCATTAGTAAAATGATACGGGCGATAATTCATAGAGTTAATTATTGTTAAGCCTAACATAATAGTGCCTTACATGTAAACGGATTAGTATGACCTAGACCTTGAGCTCTAGTTCTGTCACGAAAAATATGGCAATACAACACCCTCAAATAATGAAGTCCGAAAGGAACAAAAAAAAACCCCTCCAACCGAAAGTAATTCCTCACTGTTGTAGCTTTTTTGCTTCCTTCCTTCATTTCATATATACGAGTTTGTGCTCATTCTCTGCTAGCTCCAGATAAAAAAAAGATAACTCGAAAAAGATTGTATTCTTTCCAGCGATCAGGAACAGGTTTTCTTTATCGTCTTCGTATAAATTCGTCGCCTTCGTCTTCTCTTTAATCAAGCATATAGACACCGCGAGGAGAAGCTCGGAAAAAAAATACTTGAAATACTCGAGAACCTCCAGTCTTCCTCAAGAAAATCAACAACACAAAGAAGCAAAAGAAAAAAAAATGGTCGAGAACAAGAATGAAAGATACGCCAAGAAGAAAAAGAGTAGATTCTTGCATCTTTTAAGAACTTGATCATCATGATGTTCAGACGCAAGGAAATAAAAGTGGTAGTGATTTTACACTCTTACCATCGCTTGGTCGTATGGCATCTGGTTCTGCGACTGACTGCTGTTTGTTTCGTGCAAAATGATAATAAAAGGAGCTCTTTCGCGCCAAATGATGTGCGCGCCACCCGACGGCGAAGTTCCGAAACAGTCGGGTTGAAGGATGATCGCCTTGATCTCACTCATGAACAACCGAAGAGATATGAAGATTATCTGTGAGGCGAATGTAATACACACGCGAGTACTCGGTTTGTTGCACTCGTATAGTGCGAACTCTATAGTCTGTGTCGACCCTGAACTCTCCGAAGACAATTAACCGAATCGAAAGAAAAGTAATAAAAAAGTATTCACAAACTTGCGGGGGGAATTAAGAAAATATAATGAGATTTAAAGCGGAGCAACCCTTGACAAGAACAAGAATAAAAATGATGGTGGCCCCTGGAAAAAAACGCTCTGTCGTGATCTTGGCTCATAATGTTGTGATGACTTCCAATCTATCTTTTAACTAAAATCTTCTAAATCCAATTGGTTTTGCCGATAATAATAATTGGAATTGGAATTTTTCATAATAAGCATGTCGAGGTGTGTGTATCAAGCCAATGAACTGGCGAGATTGAAAGATTTGAGCCTCCATGAATTGAGGTGGGGTTAACTGCGTGTACCTGCCACGGAGTATCAATTAAAATTTATCTATAGTCACTAATTAGATTGTTGCCAAATGTAGAAGATGATAATTTGAGTTATGAGGGACAATTTAGACAACGACCTTAATTATTTTGCGGGGGAATATTGAACGAGGTTATTTGAGAAGAATCTGAACTTGCTTTTGTCTGTGTGGGGTGGAAAATTTGAAAAATGACTCGGAAAGTTTTCCCTTATTGGGAAAAATATTGGTTCATGTATATGTCTGTTTCACAAAGGCGATATTGGCTGCGTTCATGTTGTGATTAGGATTGTGTAATTCAAAAATTCAGATTCATATAAACGATGAATAGTGGAAATTAATCGGGAAAATTTGTGATTGCATCAGCGTTGCGCCAGTGTTGCTTCATCGATGCATTAGCTTGCGCCAGCGTTGCGTCAACGTTGTGTCAGTATTGCGCTAGCGTTGTATCAATCTTGCGTCAATGTAGCGCCAGTGTTGCGTTAACGTTGCGTCAGAGTTGCATCAATGTCGCGAAATTACGTATCAATATCATAAGTATTTATATCGCTTTGATATTGCTTCGATATCGCTTTGAAATTGTCTCAATATCGCTTTGATATCTCATATATGCAGCACCAAAGGGTTAAAGCCGGTTGTAACAACACTCTAGTGCATTAGCCCCATCACACCGACTCGAACGACACCTGTATTTCCTAGAGTTGACTTAATGTTCAAAAATGTGCTTATGTAAACACCTAAGGATTAAAAAGCCTTTAACATCACTCCAGTTTCCTTTGTTTCCTCTATATCCTCACCACAACCGGACCGTTCTATTTCCTTTAGTAGTGACCAAAGAACTCATCATGCCATCCACAGTTTTTTTCACTGTTGTACCTATTTTAAAAAATTACAAAAATAGCCCTCAGTGTTCTTCAAAATCTCCCGCCTTTGTTGCACATTTCTCCCAACGGATTGGGGACGTTTTGATTCCTTCGTTATACAAGTTTTCGGACGTTCCTGTAGTCACTGGAGCACAAACGCCTTTTTATCGTCATTCAAGCGCTTCTTTTAGCGGTCCAAAAGAGTGAAAATCACAGGGAGGCTGGTGTGAACCATAGGAAGGATGTTCCAATGCTTTCCATCCCAATTGACTTTTTAGAGGACAATTTTGTCGTGTCTAGAATGTTACTCCCGTAACTGATCATGAGTGGATAAATTGTAAGGTTATTCGTCTATCCTCCTGCAAGAGCCTCCGAACTGCCTCAATGTTGTCGACGGTCACGTTCATGGATGGGCGTCTTTCGTGACTCTGATTTTTTATTAGTTCTCGTCCTTCAGAAAATTTCTTCCTATCATTACATTGATCATGAGTGGATAAATTGTAACGTTATTCGTCTATCCTCTTGCAAGAGCCTCCAAACTGCCTCAATGTTGTCGACGGTCACGTTCGTGGATGGACGCTCTGATTTTTTATTCGTTCTCGTTCTTCAGAAAATTCCTTCCTATCCAATTCATTTTTTCTTAAAGGGGATTTCATTACAACATATTTTGGGGGATTATCATTGTGAAATATCCCCCAACATTTTGGGGATTTATCATCTTTTTCTGGGAGCGAAAGTTATCTTTTTTTGGTTTTTGGGCGATTAGTATTTTTTTGCGGGGATCTCTCTCAATTGCCCTAACCCCTTGTGGGGCATAGCGCGTCAACTGTTCCATGTGGCACAGTTGACGTTTCGTTGACATAAATTGGTTTTAGAGAATGCAGTTGCCAGCATGCACCTCCTGCACATCCATGGCCACGTCGTCGTGGACGGGATTCGAACCCGAAACGCCGGTAGTCAAACATGAGACTGATGCCTCAACACACTGCGCTACCGGTCGCCCCGGCGGGGATCTGCCACGATCGAAAATCACCCGAAAAATGGAGGATTCTGGCGTAATTTAATTTTTTTTTTTTTGAAAGTCCATTAGGGGGATAGTTCCCAGAGTCGGAAAATACCTAAAGTATCTTCGGCTACAACCAATTTACTACGAATTTTCCCGAGTTAATGCCACCCATAATGTCATATAACCAACAAAACATACGACAGGAAAAAGCCCTCCCAAGGAAAACATGACATGAATAATAAATTTATGATAATCAACTACACTACCATGTAATTTTCAAACATTTAACATGCATAATGCACTCGATTAATACTTACTCTATGATCATAGTGTATCCGTATAGCTGTTGACTAAATGGATTACCTTACCATAGTCTCGGTTGCCTTCTCAGTGCCCATACAATGAAATCGATTCGGTTAGATCCTAATCCGTAAAATCAATGCACATAAAATTTACCGCCACTAATAACTACAATTTGCCACAGTGGCCGGACAATTAACTGACACGGTGAAACAGTCCTCCAATATGATTTTCCTTATTGCGTCAATAACAACAACATAGTAAAAAAAAAAATAAAATAAAAATTGTAGTTTAGTTCAAATCGAATTTCCATAATTTGCCTAAATGGTGGGTGACGAGATATGTATATTGGTGATTGTGATGGAAGATAAATGTCCAAGAGTTATCGATATTCAGTTCCACCTTTACAGTGTTAGACATACTCGTACAAGTATTCGATTTGACGATTTGGTTACTGGCTTTCGAATTGAAAGTGCAATCTGGAAAATCTTTTCAGTTTCCTTGTGTCTGTCACGACATTGGTAGGTTACGAATTGCTTGAGGCACAATATTAATTCCATTCACCTTTTAATCTGCATGCAGCCTTTTTCCCATGCTATAGCTCTCCTGTAACAATATTTATAAACCCCTCATCCCAGGAGGTCTCTCGGATATTGCAGGAATGCGTAATAAACGGATTTATTCTAAATTAAACATTATGTTGCTTTTCCGGCATTTAAGTAAAACGCAGCCATTCGGGTACCAACCAACAAATTGTGAATACTGCACATGCCACTCTACTCTACCTTACTTCGATGGACTTTCTAATTTTTCCCGGAAAACTGCGCAAATATTTTCCACATGAGTGAAAATTTTTCCAATCTAAATTAGATAAATGGTCGTGTCAAGCAGTCGTATAGAGATTGTTTTTGACCAGCTCATTCCCAGTCGGCAATTGAATAATTTTAATGAAGTGGTGAACCATCCTTCCGTCTAGCCGTTTGGACAATTCGGAATTGGATTGGTTGGAGGAGAGAGAGTTGAGTTGAGAGTTGAGAGAGCCTGCATATTGAGGGCATTGATGTCTTCATCATGATTTTGTTAGCAGGGAAACCAGCTGATAAGGGATACAAAAAAATTGTGGTGAAAACATATTATGAAGACCCTTTTGCTAAATCTTATACTCGTATCTATCTGATCTGAGCCACCTTATGATAATTTTCAAATAAAAACGTAGAATCAATCTGAACTGCCCTAATTATTCAAACAGATGCATAAGCTATGACTCATTTCCCCGACCTAGGCTATCTCTTGTCTCTCGGCAAGCACATTTGTATTTCCTTTTTCAACCTTTTCAATAGAATTGCGAACAACAGATAAAAGAAAATATTTGACTTTTCAGGTTCTATCTTTATCTATCCACTCAACTGACTTAGTCATGTACTTAACGCAGCTGTCTTGCGTCCCATATGCAGCTGAGAAAATGCACTTTGCAAAATTTATAGCTACGATTTCCGGTATCGCTTTTATTCAAGTATACATATTTGATCAGTGAGCAATGATGCAATTGTACGAGCAGATGCAAGTGCTTTTCATATTTTCTAGTTTCAAGGGTTGCTGTGCTGAATGTAGTATCGATAAAACAAAATGTTATTCAAATGCCGAAATTGAAATCGAATTGGAAATAAATAATATGTGGATTAGTTGTTTACCAATTCGATTTCGATTGTGGCATTTGAATTTCATTTTTTTTTTGAGAAATATTTTTTTTTTGTTGCATTCTCGCACAGAATCTGATTTAAGATTGCTTCCAAATTATGCTTTGTATGCGTACGGATGTTTTTCAAAAACGGCTTCTGCTACGGAACAACCTTCTTGATGAATTCAATTTGAGTTTAATTCGCCTTTGCTTGCCTCATGGCAAGACGAACACTTGAATGGAGAATTTAAGGGGTGGATGTGTATAAGTGCGATGTGCGTGTTTGGGGGCCTAAATGTACAGTCATTTCCACAAGAGCGTATACTTTGTAACTTTTTAATGCACCATTTCTCAAAGAGTGGTGGGGGACTTTTAGTTACCTGCATTTTTCCTCTTTTTCGCATTGTATAAATTTGGTCATTCTAAGTTCAAGTAGGAGAGTGATAAGACGTCAAGTGAAATGAGTGCGATTTACAAAAAACGATTCGAAGCTGTGTTTTTAGTAAGTCATCCGAAAGGACCAAAAATGACACCTGCATCGGCCGGAAAGTACCTGAAAGTTTCGACACAGTTTGTGAATAAGTGGATAAAGCGTTTTAAAGATACTGGAAATGTAGACGATCTACCTGGTAGGGGTAAAACCCGAAGCACTTCAAAAACCCAGGATAAGGCCATCATTGATATTTTTATGAAAAATCCGTTCGTTACTACCTTAGTGCAAGCAAAGGAAATGTTATCCAAGAAGAATATTTACGTGTCCTTGAATACGATTCGGCGAAGATTACAAGAGGAAAACATCAAAACCAGGTATGCCTTGATGAAACCATTACTTACCGAAAACCAGAAGCGAAGACGTGTAGAGTGGGCTAAGGAAAACATCGATCGTGATTGGGACAACGTAATCTTTACGGATGAATCAAGTTTTGCTGTAAATACGTTCAGGAGACGAGTGTGGTCACAAAAAGGAGAAGCTGTCGTGAACCGAACCGTTAAACACCCTGTGAAGGTCCATGTTTATGGATGCTTTTCTGCACGCGGTTTCGGAAAATTAATAACGTTTACCGGAATTCTTACTGCTGAAAGGATGATCATTTTGTACAAGAAAGGATTATTGAAGTCTGCTAGGATGCTATATGGCAACGACAACACCGATTGGTTTCTACACGGAAAGAAAAATTCATTTTCATTTCAAACGTGCGCTGCGTTTGAAGTTCGCATTCGTTTGAAATCTTTCAATTCAATATCATTTTGTTTAAATTGAACGAAATATCAGTTAATACAAACGAATTTTAAAAAATGTGTGAATATTCACGCATTCAAATATTTCGTTCGAACCAACAGATTTCATTTAAACGCGGTGTTATTCATAGTGAACGCTTTTGCGTTCATTCTGATTAGTAAAATAATCATTTCATCACATATATTTTCTTTTGTTGGCAAATGAATAGACATGCATTCAAAACGAACGGAAAACGCGTTCAAAACGAATATGGACCCTGTTGAAATTGCCTTTAGCTTAAGAAACAAACGCATTCCTTTTTCATTTTGAACGCATTTTACGTTCAACATAAAAGTCAACGCAGTCGACTAGTGTTTATATGTTTATGCGTTTCATTTCATTTCCGTTATATAGTTTGATAGTTCGGACATCGATTTTTGTGCGCGCCGCGACAAATTAATTTCGCATTTTACTTTCAACATAAAAGTCAACGCAGTCGACTAGTGTTTATACGTTTCATTTGATTGATAGATTGATATAAAAAATTAATTTCTTGTAACAATGTCCGATAGTAATATTGAAATTGTGTTGTTAGAAAATTTTGTGATTACCGAGAGTGATAAGCAATTGTTCAACCTATTAAAATCGTGGGATTTAGAGTGTGTTTTTACTCAACTTAAAGGTAAGGTAAAATTCTTATCTAGTGTAAAATCTGAGAATGATACTTTAAGAAATAAAAAAGTTTTTCTCACAAAGACAAATTTTTGGACCAGTCGTTCCTATGGCAGCTATATGACGTAGTGGTCCGATTCCGTTGGTTCCGACACGTATACAGCGTGCAATAAAAAGAAGGCTTTGTACAAAATTTCAGCCTGATAGCTTTAAAACTGAGGGACTACTTTGCATAGAAACAGACAGACAGACGGACGGACAGACAGACAGACGGACAGACAGACAGACGGACAAAGCTTAATCGACTCGTCTCATCATACTGACCAAGAATACAGGGTTACTGGTAACTCGACGTATTCCTTGCAAGGCGTTATAATAGAGTCAAAATGCAACAAAATAAAGTCACAAATGTTCTGCCGATTTTCAGTGGTTACTGAGATATTTAAATTTTTAGGTTTTTAAAAAAGAAACACGGATGTAGTCATTTAAAATAAGAATTAAAAAACACTACTTAGTAACTGGGTCAAAACTTTTTTTCTTCTCTTAGCCAACATTGTGGCAGATACTTCCCAATCATTCAAAAATTATTCACATCTCGAAATTTTTAATTTAAAATACTTAAAAAAAAAATTTACAATTTTTTTTTACTTATTTTTAAATGTAGTATTACTCAAAAAAATTATATGACACAAAGTGTACAAACCATTACAAAAACATGTCCGTCTTGTCAGCTTTCCAAAAAGGTATAAATATCAATAGAAATCCTTCAAATAATTGAAGGAACTTGCATTAACTTTAACGGGGAACCATTATTCGATTTTTAGGTTTTAAAAAAAAAACGGACTTAGCCATTTAAAATAAGAATTTAAAAAAAAATACTTAGTTAATGGGTTGAAATCTATTTTCTTCTCATAGCCAACACTATGCAAAAAATTTCTCAATCATTAAAAATTTCAAAAATACTTCATCTCTCGAAAGTTTTAATTAAAAATCTTAAAAAAAAAATATTTGTTTGGCTTGATTTAAAATGAATTATTACTAAAAAAAATTATATGGCACAAAGCGTACAAACCATTAGGAAAATATGCCCATCTTGTCAGCTTTCCAAAAAGGTATAAATGTCAATTCAAACCCTTCAAATAATTGAAGGAAAGCCATTAATCGATTTGAGAAAAATAAAACAATTGGATAAATTCATACAAATTTCGAACATAAAGTTTCTTCTTTTCATACATTGCATCAGTTTTTATTAGAATTATTTTAACTACCTACATATTTTCCATTCATTAGATCACCCTTACCTGAAATATTTCATCCAATGCGAATTATTTTATGACTTTGCGTTACATCCCTTTAAGCACTCTTGTGAATTACTTCATGATTACTCCTTTAAATTATACAGTTAGGCAATAAAAAGGTTCAATACGCTGAATGAAAAGAAGAAACTTTATGTTCGAAATTTGTATGAATTTATGCAATTATTTTATTTTTCTCAAATCGATTAATGGCTTTCCTTCAATTATTTGAAGGGTTTGAGTTGACATTTATACCTTTTTGGAAAGCTGACAAGATGGGCATGTTTTCCTAATGGTTTGTACGCTTTGAGCCATATAATTTTTTTGAGTAATAATTCATTTTAAATCAAGTCAAACAAATATTTTTTTTTAAGATTTCGAGAGATGAAGTATTTTTGAAATTTTTAATGATTGAGAATTTTTTTGCATAGTGTTGGCTATGAGAAGAAAATAGATTTCAACCCATTAACTAAGTATTTTTTTTTTAATTCTTATTTTAAATGGTTAAATCCGTGTTCTTTTTTAAAAACCTAAAAATCGAATTATGGTTCCCCGTTAAAGTTAATGCAAGTTCCTTCAATTATTTGAAGGATCTTTTTGGAAAGCTGACAAGACGGACATGTTTTTGTAATGGTTTGTACACTTTGTGTCATTTAATTTTTTTTAATAATACTACATTTAAAAATAAGTAAAAAAAAATTGTAAATTTTTTTTTAAGTATTTTAAATTAAAAATTTCGAGATGTGAATAATTTTTGAAATTTTGAATGATTGGTAAGTATCTGCCACAATGTTGGCTAAGAGAAAAAAATAAGTTTTGACCCAGTTACTAAGTAGTTTTTTTTAATTCTTATTTTAAATGACTAAATCCGTGTTTCTTTTTTAAAAACATAAAAATTCAAATATCTCAGTAACCACTGAAAATCGGTAGAACATTTGTGGCTTTATTTTGTTGCATTTTGACTCTATTATAATGCCTTGCAAGGAATACGTCGAGTTACCAGTAACCCTGTATATGTATATAGTTTATATGGTCGGAGATGCCCTCCACCCCCTTCGCGCAGACCCGAGGGTTAAGAATTTTTAATGTTTTTGTAGTAACTTGCTCAAACAAAGTAGTGAAGTCAGTTTTTTTAAGAGAACTTATTGACTAGGCTAGATTTATCTCGAATAAAAAATAAATAGTCCATTTGACCTGAACATATATACAGATGCCGGCGTTGGGATAGAAGAGCTTCAATATATCACCGAAAGCCATATTGCCGAAATATTTCCCGGATTCCGATTAATCGGTACCAAAGCCAAATTTCAGGCTAAGTGGAGGCACTGGCATAATCAAGAATTTGGTGTAACTGTGAGTACAATATCTTTAAAGGTTGTAGAATTCAGAGAATGTCATCAGCCTTATTTTCAGAATTTTCAGAATGATGACACAAAATCTATATGTTCCGATGTTATAAATTGGGTAAATAAATTACCAGCAACTCCGTCATCCGGAAATTCTACCATCACTTCTACGGGGAATTTGGACACTACAGAGGTAAAACAAAGTCCTAAATTAAATAGTAAAAAATATTGTTGATGTTATTTTTAAGACAGAATGCTTAATTTTTTTGTTTAAACGGAATGCGTATTCACAGATCTGATGTATCTGAAGAAGCATTCCGCCTAGAAACACTCGTTTATTAGCCTATTAACTTTGTTACGTTTTTAATTATCTTTCATTTGAGATATACATATCTAATGAAAAATGCTTGCTCATATAGGTAGACATTAGAGCGATCCTGGAGGAAACAGTAAGAGGGAAATCAGTCCTCCAATACTATGATGAAAATAAAAATTTAAAACCGCTGCATCAGCAAATTTTGGCGAATTGTTTAATCGACTCACTGACCGCAAAAAAAGAAAGGCTTTCAACCGACGACTTAAAAAAATTAAGCGAGAAAATAGCACAAACATTTTCTTGTGAAAATTCGGTAAATGCAACGAAATCACAATAGATTGCGTTATGCTTAAATTTTTTCATTTTCAGAAAACATATTATACACCACGTTCAATAAGCAACAGTCATCCTACCGGCAAACTCCATGACCGCTATTTTAATAGCAGAAACCGTTTGAAGCGAAAAACTATTTCCCAGCCTTCAACATCAACTTCAAGCCTGTCCACTTTTGAAAACCTTCCCGAAGTTGATGATACGTTGGGCAAAACAATTCGGGCATGGTTGAAATACAACAACTCCCCTTTGGAGGATGTGCTCCATAAATGGAAGCAAACATTTGCCTTGCGTCAAATTGAAATTCGCAAGCCAAGCACATCACTGGAGAGTCTCATAACGGAGTGGCCCTTATACAAAAATGGCAGTATTGGACCCAAACTTGTAAGAATTACAACAACAACAGAATTTACAACATCTAAATCAAATGTAATACTTGTATTTTCAGATTTCACTAGATTTTGAATGCCTTTACCCTGGAAAGGCTGAGAAAATTTTCGAAAATTGGAGCCTTTTCGCCGTCCAAATAATTAAATATTTTAAGGAGACAGTCAAAGACAAGCAGTCACTGGAACTACTGTCACAAATAAATGACGATATTTCTGAAGGTTTGTGAAATTTTCCAGTGCGTTTTAAATTTCAAATGTCACAATCACTTTTAATGAAGATATGCATTAAAAATAATTGTAATATTTAAAATATTTCATTGATTGTAACTGAACCCTCTTTCTTTAGCCGTGACAGTGTGATGGTATTTTAAAGAAAAAAATTGATTTGGTGAGCAAAATCGAAATTTGCCTTTCCCTTCAAATTCAAAGATACAACTGTTCCAAATTTGAAGAGATTTTAAAATCTATTTTTTGATTGATAATTTCTTAACGGTATCTTCAACTAAAAAATCTGGCAAGTTAACAAATTGATCTTTATATGCCATTCAGAAGATAACACCATAAGGCAAATTTGTTAGTTCAAGGTAGCGATTTTGAAGTTGATTCAAAGTTTGAACTGTTATATCTTTGAATTAGCGGTAATTTCTGTAACCCAGGAAAAGCCGATTGATATGAAATTTTATGTAATTTCAGGAAGTGAGATCAATTCTCGGATTAAATATTTGTGGGAGTGGAAAATTTTGATTTTGCTCGCCAGTTTTTTTTTAAACGATTTATGAAAAATGCTATAACTCTGTAATGGTTAAAGATTATTACTTATTACTCTGATTTACCCATTGCACTTATCGTATTACTTAATAAACAGGGTGAGCCATTTATGATGGGAAATATTTTAAGAGTCGATAGTACTGTTCATTTGCGTCATGCGATCTATTTTCCTCAAACGTAACAAATGAACAGTACTATTTATCCATCATGAAGGGTTCACCTTGTACATAAAGAAATGCGATCAGTGCAAAGGATAAATCAGAGCTAATTCTCAAATTTTCACTGATGCATAATTATTTATCCTACAGCACTTTATCCAACTTTATATTCATATAAATGTGTGTGTATGTTTTTTTTTCAGATTCGCGAGATTGTATCATTATTCAGTTACTGAATTCGGTCATCTTGCCTACAACAGCAACAAACGATAACGACAGAGGAGGCCCAAGTAAAAGGAAAAAGATTACAATAAAAGATGCAAGGGAATCGCTCATTATTCGAATTGACAGCATTAATTTATTTCAACCGTGTTTGGAAGACGTTAAGGACAGGTTTTACAAAAACAAAATTACATTACAGCCCTTCATTGTTGTTGTAGGCAAAAATCTTAAATCTTTAGAAGAATTTTACGTTTGCGTGGATACATTTAAATTTAAGTGTTCATCATTCTTATCTTCGCTGGATACATGCTTTAAGACCTTCCATGTATTTAATTTAGAGTATCCTGAATTTTGCAGTGGAGCATGGATATTCATTCAAAGATATTTCTTTGACTTTACATGTTCAAATGAAAAACCTTTTCCACGGGTTTCCGGGTTAATTTCTTATTTGAAAAATTTAACGAAGTGAAAAACACGATCTCTGATATCTTCTATAGACTACTAATTGGACAAGATCCCACTACATTAAGGATATCTCTCATAAAAAAAAAGCAGATAGATGCAAGAATTTGAAATGCGATCTTAGGCTATAAAATAGATCTTGAAAATGTATACCTGCTCTATATGTCAGAATATTTTTAATTCGGTGATAGATTTAATAAATCACCTTAAAAGTGACCACAAGATTCCTTGCTTTAGTACCTACAAATGTGGTCAACATAAATGTTACCAATCTTTTAGTAGTCGAAAGGCATTCAAGAAGCATTTGATGATGACACACAAAAATATTGACACTAATTCTGTTCCAAAGAATAGAACTGATATTCCTGATTGTAGATTATTATTAAACCAACCTGAGATTCCACCAACAAATAATTTGGCTATAAAGTATGAATTGGAAATTAACGAGAATGAAAATTTGAACACTGTACAAAAGAAAGAGGAGGCTTTAAAAAAAATAAATAGTACTATAGTGAATTTTTCGTCCGATCTCTACTCCAAATCAAATATAAGTAGAAAAGATGTTATCACAATTCAAAATAATGTGTCAGTCATTACTAAATCCATTGTAGATTCCTTGATAAGCTGTAATATTTTAAAGTTAAACGCTAATTCAACTGATATTGTTGAAGCTTGTTTGAATCCGTTTAAAGATATAAAGTCTGAATATCTATACTTGCAATTTATGTCGAAAAGGGGTTTATTTAGCTATCCCATATGCCACACTATAAATAATGAAATTCACGAAACAACGCGAAACGGAAAATCCACATTGGATGAAGTCTCCTCAAAAGGATATTTCTTATCACTCGATTTCCAAATAAAAAAGTTCTTCGAACTTCCTGGGGTTCTTGAAACTACATTAAAAAATATTGAAAATTTACCAACAGGCAATAATATTAACAATTTTATTAATGGGGATTTATTCAAAAACAAAAAAGATATAATAGGAGAGGATAAAATTATAATTCCATTCTTTTTGTATACTGATGACTTCGAGGTAAATAATCCTCTCGGCTCCCATTCGTCTCAAGACAATGTTTGCGCCATCTACTATAGCTTTCCAGTATTACCGACTCATCTTCTCTCAAGCCTTGATTATATATTTGTTGCTGGGTTTATAAAGAGCAGTTTTATCTTTGAGTTTGGGAATAGCTCATCATATTATTATCTTATTGAGCAGATAAAATCGCTGGAAAGTAATGGGTTAGAGGTTACAGTAGAAGATAAAAAGTATAAACTGTATTTTACGCTAGGACTAGTTTTAGGCGACAATTTAGGAATTAAACAATTATTGGGGTTCGGGAAATCCTTCAACATGCTCAGATATTGTCGTATTTGTGAGAGGACCAAAGATGATCTTCGGAAAGATTGCCTTGAATATTCTTCTTCTATCAGAAATATAAATTCATATAACAGTGATTTGGAAAAAGATGATTACAAATTAACAGGAATCAAAGAAATGAGTCTCTTTAATAATATACCTTCTTTCCACGTTACTGAAAATTTCTCGGTTGACATCATGCATGACCTTTTCGAAGGTGTATGTAATTACGATCTATGTCAGGTTCTATTAAGTCTTATAGACAGTAAAATTTTTACTTTAGAGACCCTAAATTACAGAAAAGGAATGTTTGATTATGGTATCACAGAAGAAAAAAATTTATCTCCTACTATTCAATTAAGTCGATTAAAATCTAATAATTTAAAAATGTCAGCTCGCGAAATGTGGAGCTTCGTTCATTTTTTGCCGCTTATCATAGGGGACTTAATCCCATCTAATAATAAACACTGGAAACTAATATGCATTTTAATAGAAATTGTTGATCTCGTTTTAAAAAGTACTTTCACCTTGAATGACATTAATTTATTAGAAAAAATGATAAAAAAACACCACCAACTTTATATTCAACTTTATGGATCCCTTAAGCCGAAACACCATTTTTTGGTGCATTACCCTTCTACGATTAGAAAGAGTGGTCCGCCAAAATTCTTATGGTGCTTTCGCTTTGAAGCTAAACATAAAAATTTAAAGAAATACGCTCATACTATCTCATCAAGGCGGAATATTGCATATTCGTTGGCGCTCAAATCTTCCTTACAGTTTACCCACTTTGTAAAAGACAATTCACCTTTTCCGATTGATATTGTTCACGATACAATTCCAATTTCAAATGTTCGTGAATATTCAGCATATTCAATACTATTATTTCCATTACATATTGAGTGTAGTTCGATTTTGGAAAAACTTGTTTATCGTGGAACAGAATACCGGAAAAATTTGTATTTATCTACTAATAATAATAATCGTAACATGTTACATTTATACAAAATATCCCATATGGTTGTTGATACTTTTAAGAATATTTTTATTATATGCTCTGAAATAAACATCATTAAGTTTAACAAACATTACCAGTCCTACGAAGTGGGAAGCAACAAAAATGTTTATGAAATTCACAACATTGAGTTTTTCGACAGTTATCCAATGCACATTTATACTTTATCCAATGGGAAATGTTTTCTAAGAAACAAAACCATATAGGTCCTTTATATTTTTATTTTAATGTTAATGAAGGAAAAGACTCATTGAAAAAAAGAGTATTTATTGAATTTAATTTAATATCGGAAACAACTTAAATTCTCGAGTTGTCCTTAAGTTTGAATCAAATTCTGAATTTATAAAAAAAAAATTAACTGCCACTGACATATATGTACATGTATTTATTATCAACCAAATAAAGTTTAAATTTGTTTTAACTTTTTATTAAAATAAAAAAATTATTGAAATGTTTATTTCTTGAATTTGTCCCAGTTGTGTGCAAAGCAAAGTTTAATTAAAATCCTAAAACTATTAAAATTCTTATTTTCACTGACATATACATATATTTGATATCTACAGAATGTTTGATTTAATATTTTGTCTAAATTAAATATTATATTATCACAATTATCAAAAATTACAACAAAACATATAATGGACTAATGTTTTGGTATAAAAAAAAGCGCAATTTCACTTTCTCAATACAATAAAATAAATATTCATTTATAGAAAATCATTGTTTTATTTATATTTAGATAAAAAGAATCAACTAGCAGTCTTTTTAGCTAAAAATTTAGAATTCGTTCATCGCTGAACAGTGAACGTTTAAATTGAATACAAAACTCGTTCGTTACAAATGTTTCTAAAATGCTCAATTTGAACATTTTGTATAGTCAATAATGAACACTGCGTTCAAAATGACAGGATTTGCGTTTGAATTCGAACTTTCAGTATCCTTCGTTTTAAACGTTTTTCGAATTTGATCTAAATGCCCAACTTGTTCCCTCTGACCATTTAACGCTTTCAATTTGAACGAAAATCAAGTTCATATTTGAACATTTAATATAATCAGAGTGAACACTTGGTAGTTCAATATGAATATTTTTGCATTCAAAACGCTCGCGTTTATTTTGAACATTCGATGGTTGTTAAAACAAACATTTTCGCCATTGGAGCCTTTTTGAACGCTAAAATGCTCAGATTGAAGCAGTTTTTCATTCAATATGACATGTTCATTTTTCTCCGTGTACAAGAAGATAACGATCCGAAACATAGAAGCCGGTTGTGTACACGCTGGAAAGAAGAAAATAACATTCAAGTACTTGATTGGCCTTCGCAATCGCCGGATGCCAATCCTATTGAAAATGTTTGGGGATTAATGAAGCAGAAGCTTCAAGGAAAGCAAATAAAAGGAGCAGCACATTTAAGGCGAACGCTACAAAAAATTTGGAAGAAAAATTGGCCGAAAGTTGTCACCGAAGATGCCAGTCAATAATCAATAGTGACGGCGATTGGACCATGTATTAAATATAATTGCGAAAATGTATTTTGTATTTACTTTCAATAAAAAATAAAATTTCTTACTTGTAACATTTTGTTTTTATTTTGTGAGGTATACGGTCTTGTGGAAATGACTGTATATGCACCCTAATGGCACCATACTTTTCCATGAATTAAACTTACGGTAAATTGGGTAATCATGCAGACTAACTTCTTCACCTCCGATTTTCTTGAAATTTTATTTATAGTATGTTCTCCTGATGATGCTGGTCAAGAATACATACACATGTTGGGCGTGCATACCATTTCTTCACATAGTGTTAAGAATGAATGAAGTGTATCAATTCTAACTCAATCCAACAAGAAGATTGAGTTGACAATGCACTTCAACAAAAAAATTATCAGCATGAAGCCTATCGCACTTTAGCCGACTGGTTTCGTTCACCGATAGACCATATTCATCACGAGCTACCTACCTTCAATCTATCGGGAAGGTAGCTCGACCTGCCCTACCATTGTGCAATTCTTGTTCAATTTTATTTTCTCGCGCAGTGTGCGTCAAGAGACTGTTGATTCACAAAAGTCACTTGTGTGGGCTCCGCTCGCTATACTTGCTCCGCGCTTAAGGGATCACCCATAACCTGCTCTCAATGATCTGGGCATAGTACAATATACTTATTGTCACAGTGCTTGTGGCGCTTTTGCAGGCCACGACGTATATATTATCTTATCCCTATATCTAAGAATTGTTCTTGCTCATTTCTAAACTAAATCATTTCACCTTGACCATGCCACGCCTGAACTCGGTCCATTCATCAAATACAATTTCACCTGCTTTTAGTCATTTCCTTTTTGCAAACCGTCGCTATTTGTCTTTTAACAAATCATAAAAAGGCAATGTATATTTCAACAGAAACACAAAGGAAACCAGATAAGACATATTTTAAAAATAGACATTTCCATGTATGTACTCGTACTCGTATATGCACTTGAAACAATATAACCATACGTACATAGATCATCCATTACAGTCTTTTATTGAAAGAAACTTCCCCAATCCAATAAGTAAAAAACAAGAGAAACCCATGCCAACACCATTGTTACTGACATTCGGCCTGAGAAAGAAATGTTCCAACAAACGACAAATGCATGGAAAGATACTCCCAAGAATAAGACACTGGTCTTTTATTTCTTCTTTTTATTTTTCTACAGTATACAATTTATGTATATTTCTGGCTTATAAAGTCGAAGCGGCAACGACCGCGACCGGTCATATATCATTATTATTTAATAAAACAACATCAGCAAAACAACATCCCAACTACATTACAACAACTACTCTCGGGGAAGAAATTATATATTAAAAAAAAGTTTTTCAATCCGATCCGTTGAAGAAGTATTACTTGCTGAGAAACAACTTTTAACCACCATCATCAATATCATCATAAAAATAATTATTATTGTAGGAAATCCACAGATGTGTGTGTGGTGTGGAGGAGTGCATTGCAAAAATGATACTTTTCTTTATAAAGGAGGCAAAAATAATGAGAGACAAATAATTATCATTTTCTTTTCTTAGAAGAAAGGAAATAATTTTAAAACAAATACAAAAATATTAACAATGCAAATTATTTTTATTTCGTATTATGCATTTTTGCATTCACTTCGTGATGCAGTTTATAGGCGGCACGTTCATTTCACCCTGTCTCAGATCCATCCCCATGCAAAACGACTGATCGGCCTTTGAGATCCAGATCTCGTATGGGAACTCATCGGAGCAGAGTTGAAAGTTAAGTTAATATGTTACTCGGCAATTCGTCCGTACCTATTTTTATATCAGGTAACATCTTTCGCCCCAATTCACCCCCATTTTCCCTGCCTATTTGTATGTGAGCCGATTTAATTCGCTCGTCGCGTATTCGTGGCGTTCGATTCACTCTGGATCTGAGACCGAATAAAACGAATACATGGCTAATAATTCTTCTGCTATATCAAACTATCTTTTCCTGCCCACAATATCATGAAGTCTGTACTCGTAAGTATCCACTTATCGATACTTCTAGCTCTGTGTGCATATGCATTATCTTTTATATCGTCAGTCTCTTAAATTAATATTTACTATAACTTCAGCGTCTTGGTATCTCTTGGGCGGCTGTACATGGAAAGAGGAAAATGCAAATTCCACCCACACATATTCGTTTTTGTACAACAAGAATGGATTATTATTGTATACATGAAAAGTGCATTCAAAATTGCAACAATCGTCAGTTGTATGCACACATAGCACTAAAATTTGTAGGGTTGTGTTATGATTATGAAATAGGAATCATTTGATATTATCACTCGATTGATGACTGCAAACAAATTTCGGTGAATTTGTCGCAGATCAAGGTTAGGTGCAGAACACAGGTCACAGGACACATAGACCACCACTGGATCCGTTGTGATATCTCATAAGCTCAAACAGGAGCATAGTCTTCAAACCACAGGGAGCTGTCAATAAAGCGATGTAAATGACCAGCACGTCCGTCTTTCAAGTCATCCAGGTCCATAAAGTAGGGGGAACCTAGAGTATCCTTTCTTCTACCAACCAGAGAAGGGTAGGTGCACGGAGCGATCTCTTGTTTCCTCCTCCTCGTTCTTGCAGCTACTGCAATAATCATTGTAGGGAAGCCAAAGATGCCTGGCATGCTCGCCTATTAGGCAATGTCCTGTTATGATCCCCAAACTGTCCTTAGATGCTCTATCTCCAGCATCAGCCGCCCCGAAGAGCGAAAAGAGAGGAATGAAAGTCAGTCAAATCTATCTTGTAACATTGAATGTAGCCATACGATATTAGAACAGCTTATTGCAGTTGTCTTGATTAGCTTCTTGCATGCTGCAATATGTATTTTGACAGTGCGAAAACCCCTGATGTCCGTATTGGTGGTACCCACCCGAACCAGCTTATATGCCTTGCAGTTATCGCTGAAACCACAATGCTCCGGAATCCAGCAAAAAAAGAAATTGAAGAAGTTGCTGAGCACCTTGAGAGCAGAGCGACGCACCACTACGGCCTTTACGGCTTTACGGGAGATTTTATCGCCGCCTGACTATCGGTATAATTAGCAAAAGTTGCAGCAGATACGACCGCTGCTGCCAGGATTTGCACCATGGGGTTCAGCTCCTGCCTACTACATGGCTGGCACGGTAAAGGGGATAGTGCCTCCTGGAGACAATTCCTAATCTATACCAGTCGGTTCTTTTACTATTTCGGAAAACCGAGTTATTACTAGTAGTGAACCTTCCATTCTAAACTGCAAGTACCGCGGTTCAAACATATCACCGAATTCTGTCAATCTAATGGATTTGAGAGTCTATGAATTTAGTCGTGTTTTTTTGAGTATTATATTTTGGGGCCGGGGGGAGTCTCATGTCTGACCACGGTCGTTGCGGGTTCAAGTCCCATCCACGGCGTTCGTGGCCATGGATGTTTGTGTTGTCTTTCCTCTGTGGTGCGGGGCGTAATATCTCGACTTGTCGTAGGGAGGCGGGAGCAGGTGGTGTTGCTGGCAATGTGCATTGTCCGAAACTGGTTTATAACCAACGAAACGTCAGCTAAGCCGCATGGAATAGTTGACGCGCTATGTTCCAGGGGTTGAGGCAAATGAACTAGTGGGGAAACAGATGAAATATTGAATACTACTACTATTTATCCTAATCCCAAATGGGGGATGAGCGCATCAACGTCTCCTAAGCAGCATAGTTGATGTTTTGTTAGCATATAACTGATTTCGGATCATGTACATTGCTAGCACGCACCTCCTCCATCTATTTAGCCGCATACTGTGAAAGGTATGTAAACGTTATGGCTAACTCTCACCCACCACACCACGATAGGAAGACAACATTACCACGGCGTGATTCAAACCCACGAAACTGGAATCTCAGACTGACGCCTCAACGTATTTAGCTACCGGCCTGTTTTGAAAACAAAACGATAAACCAAAAATTGAACGCAAGCTTAAATTTTTTGTATTTTACACACTGAATTACATTACAACCAAGAACTAATAATTTTTTCTTTCTCTCTTTTCCAGGTAAGCATCGATTCGAATATGATTCGTGATGTCAACAGTTTGGTAATACGTGAACAATTGGTTAATTTCTGTAGCATTCCTTTTCGAGGAGTTTTGATAGGCACCCTACCTTATCCATGATAAATTCTCTAGGAAAATATATCTCATCATAAATTATCTGCCGAATAAAAATCCAATTAAAATTCGTCACAAAAAAGTTTGAAATTAAATTTATTTAACAAAGCCGTGATAAAATTATGTGACGTGGAGGATAGGGGATAACAATTCTTTGGAATCGTTGAAGGGAAGCTGCAAGAAGATGGCTTCTCTTCTTTCTCTTTCTTCTCTTGCCTTTCAGTACAGTATGCCTTCTCTGGCACCCCCCCCCCCATCCCCAATTTTCTCCCAATTTTATAAATTTCCATTTTAATAAAATTTATATCAAAGAAGTTGAGAAGACTTAAAGATGACATCGGAGGAAAATCACTACTATCTGTCTTGTCTCTTTACCGAGAGTGTGGGAAATTATAATTTTATCATGAGCGCAGCGCTCGTCTTATGGGGGAAACTATATGCATTTAAGAAGATGTGTCCTACGTACATTCTAAGGAAGCCGTTATTTCATGCTGGTAGAAAGAAAGGCAATTTATTTTCTTGAAAAAATTTAACTTTTCTTCCATTTTTCTTTTTCTTTATTAAATATGTGAAAATCTTGAAATAATATTTTTATTTTGTTCGATAAAATTTGCGCTGCCACCGGTGGGATCCGAAGGTGTCCATGAGAGCGGCGTCTAAATTTGTCATAGTCTTGACCGTCCAGGTTGAGCAGTGTCTTCTGGCTATAAGAAAAGCCCTTAGCGGCCTTTGTTTGCTGTAGCTCACTTAGGGGACGTGGGATTGCTTTCCGCAACTCGTCTTTATGCTTGCTGCAGACAAGGCCCATTTCCGGCCATTTGAAGCCATCGCCATTGTGTGGATGGGCGGATGATATTTGGTGGCCAATGGCGTATACTCTTGCATCGATGGGCCATCGGATGGCCACAAATGGCTTCGAGAGCCATTTTTCATCACGAATTGGGCCATCGCGCGTCTGTTAATCTAAATTACAGCTGTTCAAAATTGTTGTTGGCTGCTACACACAACACGCAGATGATGGTTGTACTGTCACTTCTCGATGTGGATCACTTGAATATTGACTGGCCCATCAAATTTTAGATACCTTGACTGGATTTTACGCCAAACTTTCTACGAAAATTTCCATGACTTCATTCTGTCTAAAAAAAAAAAAAAGAAAAATGAGTTCCAATCTCTTAACATTATTGAAACTCTAAACAAACCTCGAAAAAGTCGTTGAAACAAAATATTGTTTATCTATACGATGACCGAATCGACCAGAATTTCAAATATTAGTACATAGTACGATACGAGTGAGTACATATCCGAATAAGTGAAAATACGCGCACACAAATCCCGTCGCCCCAACGTACATATTACTCTTGTTACTAATGGCCAATGTACACAATATAACGTTTGTTTCACGGAATCCATAGAAAAGCATCGCATATCCGATAAAGTCCGTCTTGGTGAAAAGATTTCATGTACACGGATGCTTAAAATGTAAATATTTTATAAGTAAACCGGAATAATTAAATATTGACTGTCAAGAAAAGATGAAAAGATGAAACTTCGGCGAATTTAAGTGTTTTTGTTTTCGCGGAATTACCTTCCGTCGGTTTATCGTAAAATAAAGTCATTGACAAAGTAAATGACACTGACACAACATTGGGAGCCGAATTTGTATTTCCCCATTTAGGTTCCACTGATTAACTAAAATGACACTTACCCCTGGATATTTTCGTGCTTTTAACCGACTATAGCGAGGTTAGGTAGATGGGCTGTCATGACGACCACAGCACACATAAACCTCAATAGTTCCGTTATGACAACACCACGATGGATCCTCTCTTATCTTTACTGAAAGTTAAAACCATCCAGAGCTAACAACGAAACATTTTGGTTTTCCAACATCCGTGCTTTCCAGCTCTTCTAAGGCAGAAATATAGGTAGGATGCAAGTATCGGCCTTCTCCCACCTGTCAAAGCAGGACAGGGGCAGAGGAGGTGGAAAGTACACTTCTCCTCCTTCACATCTCCACAGCTTGTACAAAAATCATTGTAACGAAGCGGAAGTCTCCTGTTGTGTTCTACAGTGAACAGGTAGACGGAAAGGAAGCCTTAAATTTAACATGTCTCAATAGACCCAGCTCCGCCCCTTCCGTCTGCAATGGATCCGTCTGTATAAATGCCAATAGGGCCAGAAAGTGGAACTCACTCTCCTCCCATTGATTTAGATTAGAGATAACAACAATTTGTCGACTAATTTCTACCGTAAATCTCCAAACCCTTATGATAACCTCAGACTAATTTACTGAGGTAAATTAGAGCAAGAACTAAAAAGGTTCCGGTTCTTGTGGGCTGTGACTCTCGGTACTATACTTCTCGTTTCATTGCCTAATTAAAATCACACCGACCCCACGTTGGGCGCTGAATATTTTCGACTTCTATAGAAAATTCGAGGTAAAATTGATAATATTGTAGTTTTAACGCAGCAATGCGTCAGCCATCTACACTGGTAGCATGTTGGTAGATTAGCCTATTTTGGTGATGTTTTTCCTCAAATGAGAGCCTTGAGCCAATGCTCAATGACTTCAAAAAGTGCAGACATTTCAAAGCGGGCTCATATGCTGAAATGTTACGAACAGGACGCTAAAGTAGTTAAGGCCGATACTGAACCTCAGCCTTCCGTTTCTACAAATACAAAACCGATTTGGCAATCACAAGTGCTCATGTTAATCGCTTAGACCCCTCCAGGGGTATGGACGTGTCAGCATCTCTAGCATTTCTATGCCTTGTTGACGTTTTGATAGCATATATCTACAATACTTTTCCGACGTGTAGTTGCTAGCATGCACCTCCTATCCGCGCCGTCTTTATACTAAGAAGCTCGGAGCGCAGTGGGAGTTTTATCAATACCCACCGAGGATCGAACCTCCATTATCTGGATCGTATAGCGGTGACCGCACGAACACGGCCACCGCGCGTGGTACCCAACATTAATACAAATATCTTTCTTTCAAGTCTCCGTCTATGAAGTTCCTTAATAATTCCTTTACCCTTCATTCCTTCCGCTAATCCAACAGCTTTCGCCACCACACATGTATCATAACTACTGGACCCACTTGCATCTCTCTCTCTCTCTCTCTAATTTCTCGCGATATGCCAGTATCGGAAATAACATGAAGAGACCGACAACATTAAAACAACTACAACAAACATCATGTTATCCTGTTGTCATTCGAGCCTCGCCAATGTGTTTAACAACATCCTACACGAACGAGCGCAGGACAACGACCCTCTGCAGTTCGTCCGTCCGTCCATCCAACTAACAACACTATTGTGCAACTTGCTACTTGCCCAACATGATTGTATGTTTGCTACAATGTTTGATACTCGGTACATTAAACAGCATGGACGGCGAAGTTGGTTTCCTTTCGCCGTTTTTCATTTTTTTTTTTACATTCGCCGGGACGAATGTCGGCTGATTGTGTACGATGTTTTGTTGTTACATTGTTGTGTAGTTTTAATGATCGACAAGAAATAGAGAGTGAATGCCTCTACTCGAAAGGGTAGCAGAAGCACAGAAGGGACCATAGGCGATCCGAGGCAATGCAACAAGCAAGAAGGAGACGTCTGCTTGTTTAATTGTTGAAGACTTTTCGAGTCCCTTAAATGTTCCGAAGAAAAGAGACTCTCCGACAAAATACTTAGTGCTTATTCAAATGGTGAATGAATGGACAAGAAATGTGTGTATTTAATTCCACCAATGAAGGAATGTAACAATGTAACAAGTTGTTGCAAAAAGAGGCCAAGGGAATTGGGCGTTGTTGAATCGTGGTAATTTACAACTTTTAATTGAGATATGCTAGCGGTTGCGGAAATTTATTGAGCCGGTGTGAACCGGGGCATGTTCGATATGAGTTGAGATCTTTCAGTGTATCTCATGGGCTTTATGAACCAACGCGCCAGGAACTAAATAATCGCCCCCAAAAATTTATAAATTATCCCAAATTTGGAGCAATAATTTGAAAATTTGGGGCAATATCCTCGAATGAGCCATCGCTCAAAATCGTTTTTTTTTTGCGGCGAAAATCTCCCTCCGCCTAAGGCAGAATTTCATAATGATTCTGTGATTGAGTCCACCAAACACCTTCTCTGCGAATGCCCGGCCATGGTTCGCTACAGGTTCACGTTTCGTGGAGATTCAGTAGCGAGTTTCGCTGTCATTAAGAGTGCTCCTACAAAGGATCAATTGCCCTCCATCAGGTTGATCAAGGGTCTTTTTGATTAGTAAAGGCTCTGGCACAATCAATATCAGGGTCGCAGTCGCTATCAGATGAGTATTTTAGCCTGCCCTTATTTATTATTATTATTTACTTGACGCAATAGTTCCTGGTCGTTATTTACCTTGATGCTATCCAAAAAAGGACTACATATGCCAATATTTGAAGTTATTCAACTCAACCCCTTTAATAGATTCGTCAATATCAAATGATTAAAATACATCGCTTTTTTCTAATTTATTTCCCATGACAAGAGAAGACAAAAAAAAAAACGGAATGAAATCCAATTCGAATTTCTCTAGAAAATTGATATCTTTATTATCATATCCTCCTCTATCTCATTCTTTGTCTGCTTTGTATTCAATTTGAGGATGACTGCCCATTGAGAATGATGATAATGATAGCTTGGCGGGTTTCTTGACAATTTGATACCATCCCGTGAGTGTTGTGTGTACGTTGATATACATATATTCCCCAGCCGATATCTTTATCCACGGATATTGTATACCTACGACTGGTTTAAATAAAAATATTAGGTTGACATCGCACATCATCGGTGGTTTAATCCACTGACCTCAATTCGGGAGTCTTTAATTTTTTTGTTACTCCTGACAAAGATATACGGAGAAAAGCATTATGAAAAAGAAACACAATTCCATGAAAATAAATTAGGTTCGATGAGTCCGGTGTAACCATATTAATAAAATCAGATGCAAAAAAGAAACGAAAAGAAAATGTTTTGAAATTCGATACTTTTTGGGGTGAATTTTACGGGTGAAATGACCGCAAGAATGTATCAATCATATGTATGTAGCGCGATTTCGTATATGTAGGGAACCATAGTTTTGGAATGAAACACTTTTGGTTTCAAAAGCCGCTTTAAACGAGAAAAATATGTAAAGTGGCATCATAAAAAATGTTTATAATGGCATCATAGATGCACGAGCAAACTGACTGATGGTATAAAAATAAAAGAGGACTAGTGAGAGGGCGACTCTTCTTATAAAACTAAAACTCTCTGTTGCGTGGTTTCTTCATCTTTCATGATAACATTAGCCAGATGGCTACGACAGTAAAAATGTACAGTAGCAAATAGTTTAAAACTGGTCGTAAAGCACGAAAATTTACGGCGCTGGACCGTAAACGTTGCAAGTTTCTTTCAGATTTACTTACATGCATCTGATTTTTTTTAGTATGTACTTGCAACGTTTAGGATCTAGAACGCAGTCATTGACTAGCTAAAATCACGCAAACCCCGCATTGGGCGCCGTAAATTTTCGGGCTTTTCAACCAGTTTTAAACTATTTACTGTATTGCTGTACATTTTAACTTTCGTAGCCGTCTGACTGATGTCATCATGGAAGGACTACGATGTATCGGACTAGTAACGTATGATTGACGACTTTACATCTAGTTCAGGTTTTTGAAGTTCTATTGTACTATAAATCAATATTTTTGAACTCCAATTTTTTTTTATTAATTTTGGTTTCAAGAACACGACGACTGGTAAATTTCCAGTTTTTTTGCAAAATCTATCTTTTTCAAACAAAGAAAAGAAAATATCGGAGATTTGTACCCGTGACATTTTTTTGGCAGTGGTTTCCCGGAAATGAAGATGCCTGTGAATTTTTGTTTGACTTTAAGAAGTACATATATTTCGATGAATGACATCCTAAATATATCTAATATGGACTATGCTGGAACGTTACGATCGATTTGCTTTTAGTTGAACAGGGTGCTAAAATTGTTAAAGCCGGTACAGCTCATGAGAGCTTTTGTTCAGTCCATAAGAGCTTAACTCTCAAGAGTATTAGTTGGGAGGGAATTGTTCATCATGTATGATATGTCCCTACAAAAGGTGAGGGTATAGTTTGTAGAGCTGCTACGTATCTGTGTACTGCAATCCCATGATGCCACCTTCACCGTGACGGTTTGCAAAAATCAATCGAACGCCAGACCTTATCAAAATTATTCATCAAAAATTCCATTCGTAAAAGTCAACATCGTTTGCCTGAACAGGAAATTATATGCTATCACTATTCAATCAAAATGACACATTAAGAAAGAAAATCTGAATACATAGCAAAAGAATTCTAAACACATAAATATTTTTTTCAGGTATTTATTATCAGAGGCATATCAAAAGTAAATGCCATAAAATTCACATCTTGATAAGATTCTTAAATATCGTAACATTTTTTCAGTTTTTTTTTTCGTTGATTGTCTGTTCAAGAATTTCAAGCAGATATCCGTAGAGACCAAAAAAGAAAATGTAAAGTATCTTTTTATCATTACCACTACACCTCCACAGCCACACTGTGCTAGTCAGTAAGCATAATCGAAGGTAAGAACGCTGCATTGCGAGAGATCACAACTTGAAGATACTGTCTCACTTAGAAGATTTATATTGTGTAAGACAGAGGCTGATTCGTGTCCTTAAGGTGACCACGCCGCAAACCAGATTGAAAAATTCCGATCAGGTGAACTCTGAGCATGGACAATTTTTTGTTGAGATACTTTAGTACTCATTTGAATTTTTTTTAAAGCTTCAGTTGAACTGTGTGCCGGAAATTTAGGCAAGGGTACAATAGGAGGTTCTATTTTGATTCTGTTGTGTCTTATGTTATTATCGGTCTGGGGCTCAATTTGAGAAAAAAAAATGGAAGTTCATGTCTAGACTAGTTTACTGGTTATCTTAGTCCAATTTAATGAATTACAACAATGCTGAAGGCTTGAGGTAAATAAGTCTTCTAAATCAGAGTTGCCGCATAGGTGTAACTGGTACTGGAGAATAATTGTTTTTTTTTTTTTTTTGATTAAATTAAAGCAAAATTTATCCCCGTATCTCACTTTAAGTCATAGCGACAACATTTTTTTACATGCATTATTTCTTCGGGTGACAAGAGTCACTGTTGAACCATGCTATGAATCACGACCCCTCATTATTCTGTATTCAGCTACTTGAACAAAATACTCTTGATCTTGAAAAAGATTCAAAAACCGAATCCGAAAGCAAAAAAAGAAAAACATTTGAAATTCAGTCGATAATTGAACGAATTGACTCTCGGCTTGGATACCAATTGAGTCGCTATATACTCGTATATACCTATATAAAAAGTCAGTCTCCTTCAAATGTCCTCTGAATTTTGGACTTCTGGACGTGTTATAGCTTAGAGATATAGCGAGTACTGATTTACAATTCCTGTTCTCTACTTTACTTTGTACCCGGCTATCACACTTTGGACTAGAGAATGAGAGGGCAGAAAAACCATACTCGTACTGTTCTCAATGTCTAGAGAAAAAAATGTCGAGTAGTATTATTTAAATTTCCGCATAGAAAGCATCTTGTTAAAGAGGACAAGAAAAACTCGAAAAAAGACAGCAGCCTTGGAATAATGTGCTGTACTGTCCGATCGAGTCCTTGTGGGTAGAAATTATTTTCTAAGGCGTAATTTCTGAAGCTCCAGCTTTCATGCCTCGGAAGATGTGACCAGGATAATTATGATGATAATAAGAACCGTCAGAAGAAAATGCCACGATTCTGTTAAGTGATTTATTCTGGCGTAAATATTACCTGTCCTTGTTATTTTTTTTTTTTTGAAATTTGGCCCTCCCCACTTTTTCTTAATTAGTTGTCATAATTTAATTGAACAAGAGAGTAGGGCTTGATTTTGTCAGGCTTCTATGTCCTTTTCATGCTCGCTTTACCCACAATCCAAACAATTCTTACCGGTCGCACTCGGTGACCGTCTTCGTTCGGTCTGGAGAATGGAGGTTCGATACGCGCGGACAAAAAAAAACTACCTACCAATAGAACTCCCACTGCGCTCCGAATTTGTCAGTATAAAGACGGCGCGGATAAGAGATGTATGCTAGCAACTGCACGTGCGAAAAGTAGATATGCTATCGAAACGTCAACAAAGCATAGGAATGCTAGAGACGTTGACCCAGCCATACCCCGGGAAGGGGTCAAGGCAATTAACAAATGTTCCACATTACAAATCGTTTTCCATAGTTAAAAATAATCAATAAAATCTAATAAAGTAGTTATGTACTACATTTCATCGGTAAACATGTCTTGAATAATATTAATATCTTAAACGAATAATATACAAACACAAAAAAAAAAAATAATGAAGACAGTACCAACAATCCAGCACAGACAACAAAAATTGAGGCCAAGTCGATACTAACGTCATGGGCCTAGCTATGGCGAGCTGTCTTCAATAAATTCACGCCCTATTTCTGAATTCTACTCCGTTAAGCGTATAAATTAGGCTCAAGCAGACATCTGCGTATATTCTGTGTGTTGCGTCAACAGAATATACACGTTTAATTAGCAAAGAGAAATTTCAGAGCAATAAATATGAATTATGGATAGTCGGGTCGTTTGGGGCATTGTGTTACTGTACGATAATTTGTTCAAGACAATTCTTGCGACAAGAAGTCCTGTAAGGATTAGAATTCAGTTCAAAATCCTTACTTATGAATTATCGTCTCAAAACGAAAATGAAAAATCGACCCAAATGTTTTGTATGAATTTGGGACGATTTTTCTTTGTGAACTATTATCGTAAATTAAGCCCAAATTTAGTTACTGCCTAAAGCGGGAACTTTGTCTGAGATCTGCCAGAGTTTTAGATTGTATCAACATTTTGGGACGATTTTTTATTTTTATTCAAAAATATTTGGATCGATAGTACATAAATTATGGGGAAACAGTTCGTCTGTTTAAGGGGCGAACAATCCAAAAATCGGGTCGAGTATTCATTTTTGTTTTGGGGCGAAAATCTGCCATCGGCCTTCCTCGACCTGGGCGCACTTGAACTCTATCCGAAGTAATAAAATGGACATTATCCTCGACCAGGGCATCCTACAAAGGCCAATTTAAACATTCTTTGAATAATCATAATGTCAATTGGACCTACTTGGACAATTTGCAAACCTTTTATCTTACCTTCCACTCCCTTTGCTTAATGTATTTATCTAGAAACGAAATGCCATCAAGTAAGGCAAAAATTCTCATCAAATATTGACAGAGAACAATACCTTCCATAATGCAAGGAGCAGAAGAGAATGAGCGGAGCCAAATAAAAGTAAATGTCGTCAGGTTGTCCAACAGTCAACCGAGCCCCGGAGAAGGAGTTCGAAGCACATCATAATAATAATTGTAAAAGTTAAGTAAACAAATTCAAATGGACTACAACGAGCATTCTTTTTTTTATTCCTTTTTCCCTCTTTCGTTTGGTTGCTTATTTTAGCCATACTAGCGACCACGTTGAAGGGTCGGGTTTCCCTATTAATATTTATGTCCTTCCCTATGTCCGTTCCTTTTTTCGTCCTATTCATCGATTTTTCCGACTGGTAGAGTTGTCCATTCTGGGGAAAACGTTTCTGTTTTGTAGCATGTAAAATTAGTGAAAACGTTCAAGGACGCCGGGGCGGGGTGGCTTGTGGGAATACATCGAACTTCTCTCTACTCATATACCGAATACCTATGAAAGTACTATGAAGAATGTGCGGGTTGAAAGGAAAGTCTATCTCCTCCAACCTTACAAGAAAAAAAAACATTAACAAGAAACAAATATTTGAATACGCGGTAGCAAAATGCAAATATTGTGCAAGCAATTTGGGTATGGTAGTCTGTAGTACTCGTATACCTGTAAGGATATAGGTACGAAGGACTCTACTAATTCTGTGTTTGAATGCTTGAAGAAATGCGACTGAATGGGGGCGCAATTTGGCGAAGAATAAACAGACAAAATTCGTCTGCTTTTCATATGTCCCGGGTTGGAGGTGGGTGAATTTCTTTTGATCAGAGAATTTTGGTGTTTTTCGCTTGCCCTGCGAAGGATGTCGATGAACCTATTTTTAAAGTTGTCGATATTGATTGTGGCGAAACTCTCTCTTGTCAGCTCTATTCGTTTGCATGCATATGTGGAGTTGAAAGAAATTGAAATGAATTATGCAAAAAAAATGCCCAAAACGGTATTGACTAAGACGACTTCAAAAGGGACTTTCTGCATTATATATTTTCTGAAATGTTGAAGACTCGCTTCAGGTCAGATCAGGGGATACCTTGATCTATAGGTGAGGTTAGGTAAAGGAACTGCCATGACACAGCACAACTCACATATACCACTTCTAGGTTCGTTGTGATAACACCAAAGTCACCTAATTGAACCTAGCTTCCAAATCAGCTTGTGCTAGCGATATAGCGATTGAGCTGTATTACACTCGTATTCTCCAATCATCCAGGTCCCGAAAAAAACAGGAACCCAGAAATTTCTTCGTCCTCGCAGCCAAGCCGGGACACTGAAAAAGAAGATGGAGAACGCTTTCCTCTTCGTCCTTACAACTTTTGTAATAATCGTTGTGAGGAATACAGAACTGCGACCCAGGAGAAACTCGCAGATGTTCTCCTGAACGCGAAAAATATTGTATTTCATTCCCTCATGGAAATCTGAGGCAGAATCTCCACAGTCCGATAATTTGGAAGGATTTTTCATCCGTTTGGGGTGTTGGTTCAATAGGAAGTATTACCCAAACCTTACGAAATTTTTCTTCCAAAATTTGACGAATACCATATTTGGAAAACATTTCTGTTTGGAGGCATACTGGATTTTCTCTTTAGGCAGTACAAACCCACGAGGAAATCCACCCCCATAGAGCATTTCTTTGTTCGACTACATCTCATAGATTTCGGATTTCCGCTTTAAGTAGTACGAAGCCAAGAAAATCGCCTCTGCGAAATCTCCAACAAGATTTCCGCTTTAGGAAGTACGATGAATTGGGATTATTTTCTGTCGGGTTCATTTGGAACTATTGCTCTAAATTTTACGAACTTTTCTTCCAAAATTTTGCGAACCTCATATTTGGAAAATTCATTCATCAGTTCAAATGAGAGGCTAGTTCTTGGGCCGTTTATTCATCGCACTCCCAAAACGTTCTAATTTTCAAATATTTTTCGCTCACTTTGCAAATGTTCACCATGTGCATTAACTTCAAACTATCATACCCTATCCATATACAGAAGAAAAAAACATCCTGCGTCCAGCACAAAATGTCGAAAACTGAATCAGCATTATCAGAACCAAGCAGAATGAAATATAAGCGAAAAATTGCATGCATGTGCCATGCATCCTCCCTCGTTTTGTGCAAACATTCCAATGCTTACTCCGGCATTCGTATATTCATGAAATTTTTCGTAATTTTTGCAGGAAACAAGAACGAAAGCGCCCTCAAAAAACTACTCCCGGGAAAATTGAAAAGTTCCGTCTTTGTCCCACTTCCACCCGAATACTATCCATTCTGTGCGTATGCGATTACGCTGATTCGACCGCGAAAAATGGTTGGGCCAGCAAAAAAACGGAACCTCATGAAAAACGGCTTTCTTAAACTGTGTTGAACAAGAAAACGTAAAATACATAGCCGTTTTTTTCGGTCGGAATTTCCTGAAAAAAGAACGAAATTCAATCGAGAAAATTGCAAAACTTCAAATATGTACACACGAAATGAATTTGGCTGTACCTACATCCTTTGCTTGTTGGTTGCGGTACTCTCTCCCTTTCTCTCCGCGGTTCCCTATCAAGACGTGTAACACGGAGTCAAGTCGTGTCGAAGCAGTCATGAATTGTGTTGAAAATTTAATGATATACAACAATTGTTGGTGAATTAACAAAATTTTCTCTGTATCAGTCCCTTTGCGAAATTTTCGCATATCTGTACAAATTCGGTCGCGAGAGTACTTGAAAAAAAAATCGCGTGTCCTTAGCGCGCCCAACAGAGGACAAACTTTTAGCCCACGCGTAAACACTGAGCTCGTTCCTCTTTCTCTCGAGTCTATACTGCGAGAATTGTTCAGCCCTACAGCCTGAGGGGGCAATGCAGAGAAGGGCACATTTTTCCTGCCCCGAAAATACTTTCCAACAGGGGCTTGAGCGTAGAAAAGCAAAAATTGACGAAAATGAATTTAGCCGAAGAGGAAGGAGAATGAAACATAAAGAGCACGCGTCTCGAAATGAATTTTTGTGTAGGCTCTGCAGGGAAAAAGGAAGAAAGGAAGGAAGCATGTGTAAATAACAATTCATTTAGAATCAAGGAAAATGTGGGGGTGGCTCGTGAGCCGAAGGCTACGTAGGAATGCGATGGGGCCCATAAGGATGAGAGACGATGGCAGACTAATGAAATTCAACAAACTGTAGCAAATATCGCGAGAAATACGGGCGAATAAAGTAGAAACAGGAGGATTAAGGCTGAGTTTGTTGTTTACTATTTTATTTTATGAGATTTGTTATTTCACCCTAAGTTGTATGAATTCACAGTGAATTTAAGATATACGAGTATCCTCGACTCGAAAAATATTTCATTCACATCGTTTCTCAATTAAACCATCGCTGATAGGACGACACTCTCTTCCTTCCTTTTGTACTCTCCGTCTGAAACAACATGATCCGGATTCACAGATAATTTTCGATAATATTCTAAACTAATACAATCACATTCTTGGAAATGGTATTTCTTAAAAATGATTGGGTTAAGAAAATGTGGCGACTAATTTGGGGTCATTCCCCGGCTCTATGAAAAATTGCCCAAAAATTAATTCCATCAATTTGATTTTCCATATAGATTTTTTGACTCAGTGCAAGGCGAACAATTGTTCCAAAATTTATGAAAAATAGTTCCAAAATTATTGTCCTGATTTTTAGTCTAGTTTTTCGTGCTCTGCGAAGACGCCCAAGGGGAACAAATTCAACAGTATGCCCAAGGCAGTGGTCGGTGTAGTCCTTGGAACTCCTGTCATGCCAATACTTTCTGACCTTTGAAATTTCTCCAACAGAGATCTGTACGACACGATACTTAGTGCCGTTCACCAGATGACAATCCCTTGCATTATCATTATGGGACGCAATTCCGATGAGTAAAGCCAGTAAGCCATCAACTCCTTACTTAAGAATTGATAAACCTCAATGGTTCTTTGATCAGATGTTTACTTTTCACTCAGGAATGGAAGTGATCATATGCAATAAGAATACGTCAACATTATCGTTGGAAAAATAGAACGTATCCGTAATCACCATCCTCGCACCTTCACATTCGCGCAATCCCATTCTATTTTTCCGATAAAATCTCTCTTCATCCAAACAAACTACATTTCCGTGTCACTGGTCTCAAGCTGAGCCATAATTGCTTTCTTTTGCGATATCTCTTGTCTATAAATTGCATATAAATTTTATTTATTATAAATAATTATCTGCATGACAACTTAAATGTGATACTATCAATTACATACTTGCGATTAACCCAAATACTTTAAAATTTTTCATCTTCTTTTACGTACTCGCGGATTCTCGTATCTCTCATAGCATAGTTCCAACGTGTCTTGCTTCATGGTTCATGTTTTCCAATCTTTTTTGCACAAATTTCAAAATACATTGCCCCATCTGTTGGTACACAAAGATTACAGATACCACCTGTATCTATTTATGCACGTACTCTATATAAGATACTCACGGTGCAAGAATGTTATTTAGTGTAAAACATTAAATACCTGAACATTTATAAATTGAAGGCAATTAACGATGCATTAATGGTGGAATAATGTAAGATATTAGATTTGTTAATACAGAAAAAAGGAGAAGAAGAAAAAAAAATGGGAAAAGATATGATCGGTACAATAAGAAGTAGAAGCCTATGCAATTTAATTGCTTATCATAAAAGTACATATTACGCAGATTCATTTTAATTATATTCTCAAACTGAGCATAGTAAATAATTGAGCGACAGAGGAAAGAAGAGACGGTTAGGGATTCATTAAAACTATAACGAGAAATTGCTGACGTTTTTGTTAAACAGCAATTCGAGATCATTTTTTTTTAATTAAATTTCTCATGTTTTTTTTTAAGTTTCTTTTTTACTTCAAATTAATGACTTTCCGAGGTTGATTCACAATTCCCTGACTCAAATTGGCGATTTGCCGAATCAAATTTACTACTTTTCATTTTAGGGATAGAATGCTCAAAATGGTGACTTTCCGAAAGAAATTAAAGCTTCTCTTGGCTTGGCCGACATTCGGGGCACACATAGGCTAACTTCCGGCCGAAACCTAATCCGCGAAGCATTCGAAGGGGACAATGAAACGATAAATCTGATCGACACTTACCTCCTTCAAGACATCCAGATGGGTGAACTACTATGGCCCAAGGGTGAATTTCCTACTAGCAGCAGGGCAGGTGCAAGGCAAATGAAAGGAGCACTCCTCCTGATCCACTTCCCAACAGCTTCTACAGCAATTATTGTACGGTAGTTGAATCGCGTGGCATGCTCTCCAATGAGGCAATGGCCAGTGATTACCACTACAATACTTCTAATATGCCTCCTATCCAGCAAAAGCAACGGCTAGGATTCGGCCTAGGCCATATTTGCCTGGCTACATGACAAGTACTACCAGTTCCCCATCTGATGTTTGCCTTCGCAATCACAGCCGCCTTCAATGCCAATTTGCAAGTTGCCACAGACATCATAACGTTTCGAAAAATACCACTGATCGCGCTAGTGGTACCCTCGCGGGCCAGCTCATCAACACTTCAGTTGCCGCCAAGCCGCTGTGGCCCGGAATCCAACTTAGAGTAATGTTGAAAAAGCCTCCCAAACTTAAGATTAAGGTACGACATTCTACAGGTGTCTTCGAGTTAGGCGCAGTAAAATCAAGCGATTTTATTACCAATTTACTATCAGTAAATTATTTTTTTCCTAGCCGAATTAACATTCTACCCCAGTCACGGCAAAGCCTCGTAGATAGCCGGGATCTCCGCCTGAAAAAACACTACAGTAATCTGGAAGACAAAAAGACAGTCTCATATTCAATACCTCCGACTTGGTCCGGTCAATAAAAATGCCTCAGATTGAGCGGTACTAATCGCCCACTTTTCCTGAGAGGGTAAAAGTTCTAATCAATCTCATTTTTGGACATGCCGAATGTCCAATGGTGGGTCCAAAGGAGTCAGGTTCAGCATGACCTCAACTCCCATGATGGCGACACAACCTAGTCTTTGAACTGTCTGCACTGCAATAAACCGTCCACCATGCCATAGAGCCAGTAAACCATCCTCGGTTGAAGTCCCCCATTTCCTACCTTATTAACTCGCTCCTGAATGTTAGGCTTCCAGCATAATTTCTTATCTAGGATGAGCCCAAAAAAAATTTAGCTTTATCAGTAAAAACAAGCCTTGTACCCTCCATCGATAGTGGTTCAAACGAAGGAACCCTATATAGAACAAGTTCCGTTTTGGTCGGATTAACTCTCACCCTAACCTCATTCGCTCACTTCACGAGAACACACAGGTCCCTCTGCATTAACTAGCTAAGAAAACATAGGAACTTACCCGAGATGGCAATAGCAATGTCATCCGCATGTGCAGTGGGCTTACAACCGAACCGCTGCTGTTCCACAAGCAGCCTATTGCTGAGAGGATTGGGTTGGGGCCAGAACTAACGTCCAGATTAAATTGAAAATATCTATGATCTGAGAGAAAATGTTCCGATGAGACCCTCCAATCCAGTATCATGAGTTGTACTTCCTCTAAAGCGATAGTAATGTCGAAGACTCTCTTCCCACTCTTGGTGACGAAGGTAGGGTCCGCACCAGTATTACAAAAGAGGGGATTTGTTCCCATCAAATATTCGAAAAACGCGTTTCCCCCTTCGTTCGTGTCAAAGCTACTCCACACGGTATGATGGGCAACTGGCGCAACAGTCCAGTCATACTGGACCATGGCCTCGAGATGAATTAGCATCATCTCATTTTTTTTAGATCGTAACGGTGTGTTCTGTCCAGATGTGTGTGATCGACAATATGCTCAACCAAGTTATTTACTCCATAAATGGGTACTCATTTAACAGTTGAGTGGGCTCATAGTCCGACACGTAGCTCTCCCTTTTTATCGAAAACTTCCGCATTCAGTAGGAATCGAACCGGGGTTCAATGCATAGAAGGCAAACGTGCTAACCGTTGCGCAAAATCTATTTGCGATTTCCAAGCTGACCACTACGTTATTCTTGCAATTGAAAGGCGGTTCAAGGAACGCACTTAGGTTTTTTTTTAAACAAGAACGCAGGATCGGAGTCCACCCTGATCTCTTCATTAAAAATGTCATAATTTAGACACCTCAGACCTTTCACTAAATCGCCCACGATCCAATGCTCCTGTATACAAAAATATTCTCTTGAAATTAATTGACAGCTCGTCTCATAGACAGCATTCGGTCCTTTCGTGCCCATGCATCTGACCTGATCTCATCAAGAAGCACACTATGCCGGGCTAACTTTGCAATTCGCATCATATTACCATAATTCATATTTCTCGATGCTGCTGTGTCATCTATACTTTCAGAGTTTGCCAATATCATCATTAGCCATTCATCCATCTTTCTCATGTAATTTGTAATTGATGGCTACTAGATACACAACTATCTCCAACGGTGTCTATTTCAAGTCTATAGTAGATAGAACAGTGGGGTGGGATAGGGATATGTACCCGACTCAGCTCCGTAGTCCTTCCGTTCTGAACTATTCTCTAGCGCGATAGAAAGGCTGCGTTGGGTCATTTCATTGCCATACATAGGACTCTCCTACACCTTCTCCTCGCTGCTCCCTATGTCCTGCAAATATACGTAAGCAACCATTTTCCATTATAAAATTTATTATGGATGATGACGTTAATTGCGATACGTCTTGTGCAGCAACTGAAAATTATCTTGAAATATTAACCGCTATAAATTAGCACTATAAATTCTCATTTTTGTGATCTCTACATACTTGTCAGTTGTGTGTTCGTTCACATGGTAGGCAGCAAAATGGACCAAGTTTACATAAATATCAGGATTTGGTTGAAGATGACTATGATTTTGATGATTATGGTAAAGTGAATTGCTAGTAAAATAGTAATTTTATGCAAACATGCGGCTTGAATTATGCATACGACGATATGCCATACACACACACAATACAATGACCAGGCAGGGAGCGACGGCTTCTTGTGACTCATCCTTGGCGTCCATGGTGTAGCAATAAAAGTTACGACTGCAGACAGTAATTAATTTGAAATTCAAATTATGTGATAACCAAATGAATAACATGCGTGCTATAATTACTGTCTATAAAAAAAAACAGGATAACCTTTTTAACTCGATGGATCTAGGCACCTGGAGTGGAGACATACTATATAATACAATAAAAGCTTCTCTCGTTCGGCTCCATGAATTAACTCTATAAACCAACATCCCAAAAAGAAAATAAAATCATCCCGTATGGGACGGGTTTGATAGTTCATATGGAGCTTCTCCACCAAACAGACGAACAACTCCAGATGCTCCAGATGTCTCAAAGTGGATTTCCGTAGGTTCTTATTATCAGAAATCCGGTCTATACTATGCCGAATGTCCTTTGGGATTTTCCAGTATGTATTTCCGCGGGTTAGCGCAGCCTAAAGCGAAAATCTACACCGTCGAATCCCCAAGAAGATTTCTGCTTTATTCAGTACTAATCCATGTAAGTAGAAATGGTAATACCTGTAACCGTTGTTTTTGTTGGTTCGCATGCTTTGACGAATCCGTTTGCCGGCAGTCGATCTGCATTTTCCGTGCGATTTTAAAATGCTGCTTCGGTGCCGGGATCTAGCGGATGCTGGGGAGGCTTTGTCATATTCCTATTTCACCGTGAGAGTATCGTGGTTCGCATATTGTCCAATACTTTGTCGCTGTAGAGCAAGCAAAGCGGCGGGCGTGTCTGTGCTGTATGCTGAGTGTTGCAACTCCTTAAGCCGCAGAACTCGTGTAGCGAGCGGAGCACCTGCAGGGGAAGTGCGAAATCACTCAATTTAAAGCCCACGGTTAGTCAAGACGCGAACCCCCAGATGTCGTAGCCCGGTCAGCTAAGAACGTTACGAAGTTCTTACTTGATTTTTTTTCTCCTGAAGCTAAGGAAGACCGACCAGGATTGTTGGGTGCACGCAATGCGAAAAAAAATCTCAATTTGCAGGTTGGCGAAAGATGAACACAACCAACAACACTTTTGTTGATGCGTTAATGCGCCCATTAGTTTACCAGCTACGATGCTGTCACTGTTTCCTCCTTCGGCAAAATTCACCACCGGTGAACTGGTCGAATACCATAACATATGACCACCTCATCGTCATCAGAGCGGAATTTTAACGCGTCGAACCCGTTACAACATCCGAGCCGGCAATCATTACATACCAACCCACGGAAATTCACTTTGGCTTAGACAGGATTTCCGCTCTAGGCAGTACCAAAATGTTTGGGCGATTTTTCATCGAAGAAAAAACGAATTTGGGACGATGGTTCATACGAGACTATTGTCCCAAATTTTATAAACTTTCCTCCCAACGCAGATAACCACCCCGCCCTCTCTCATGAAATTCCAAAAAGAGCCCATCATTAACAATTTCCAACGCATACGCCGTAGGAAACTTCCTTTAGTTGGATTCAAAAATTTTCTTCAAAATTGTTACATACATCAAGACCCCACGCCGTGCGCCATCTTTATTATAGCCCAGAGCTTTGTAAAAATCTATAAAACACTATTATCAATCCAACAGTTTTTGAATATGATACTATATTTCGTCGATGTTGTTTTAGCCGACCTTTTCGTTAGAAAGTTATCCAACGAGGTAGATTTGAGCCCATTTACTTCTCAATATTCAAGTGTGTACTTTTTTTTACCTCTTTACTTATGGAGGTCGTAAAGAGGTAAAAAAAGCTATCATTATAATCGTCTGAATAATTGCCAGTAATCAAATTTCAACTAACATTCATCATAATCATGCGAACATCATTAAATTTACATATTTGATTCGTCTACCGACAAAAAATTCCCATAAGACTGTTGTTTGTCATTGACTCTATTCAGAGAAATTCTTTGCATCTACGCACATGTGTAAAATTTTCAGAATATGCCGTCGGTAGATACAAGCAATGCACATCCGGAAAAGGTTTTTTTTTATTTAAACCATAAAGCGGGTTTTAGACTTTCAGATCAGTTTCAATTACAGTCTAGCCAACATTTGAGATATCAGTGCAGCCATCGGTCGAGCTACCAGTTGAGCTAGCAGTGAGCTCATCAGTCGACCATGAGTTGAGCTAACAATCCAGCCATCAGTCGAACTATGTATCAGTTGAGCTACATGTTGAGCTTATCAGTCGAGCTACCGACTTAGCCATCAGTTGAGCTATCAGTTGAGCTGAGCTATCAGTTGAGCCATTAGTGGATCCATCAGTGGAGCTATGCGTTCTATTGTACATTCATTTTCCTATGGTTGGATAGGATTAGGAACGAATGTTGGGTGCGACCGGTAGCTCAGTGCGAAGTGGCGTCAGTCTTATGTCTGATTACGGTCATTACGGGTTGAAGTCCCGTCCACGGTGTTCGTGTATGTATGTTTGTGTTGTCTCCACCCTTTGGTGTGGGGCGTAATAATACAACAACCACATCTCCCGACTTGTCGCAGGTAGTCATAATGGGAGCTGGAGGTGCATGCTGGCAACGTGCATCGTCCGAAACTGGTTTATGCCAGTGAAACGTCAGGTAAACCACATGGAATAGTTGACGCGCTATGCCCCACTGGGGTAACGGCAAATAAGTAGCTCAACTGATGGATGTATTGAAACTGAAATTTCCGTCTAAAAACCCCTTAACATCTGGGTTTGGTAGGGATATCTACCGTCGCGTCGTCGTCGTTGTGTGTATTTCGAAGAGGCGAAGATGGGACGCAACTCTTCTCGTCCCTTATCTTGAAAGCTGTCGAGAAACTGCAATAAAGAAAGACAATGTCAACAACGGTAGTAACAATAAAACGTGCATGATTGCTCTGAATAATGTTACAACCAACGCTACGCAGATTCTCTATAACATGCTATATCCTAAAAGATAAACACATTCCATAGGGATGACATCGATATACGATGTTTTCGCTATCGATAGTCTCGTGGTCGATGGTTTCCACCATCGATGTTTTACCTTCGATGTTTAAAAATAAAATAAAAAAATAAATAACTGGCGCAACAGTCCAATGAACCATGGCCTCGAGATGAGTTAGCATCATCTCATTTTCTAGATCGTGATAGTCTTGTGCAGAGGTGTGTGATCAGCAACACGCTCAACCGAGTTATTTACGCCATAAATGGATACTCATTTAACAGCTGAGTGGGCTCATAGTCCGACATGTAAATCCCCTTTTTTATATCGAAAACTACCGCATTCAGTAGGAATCGAACCGGGTCCCAGTGCGTAGAAGGCGAACGTGCTAATAATCGTTGTGCCATCCGGACTACCTTCGATGTTTCGTATTAGAAATTTTACCATCGATGTTTTACTTGTAATGTTTTTTACCATCAATGTTCTACATTCGGTGTCTTTTCTTCTATGTTTTATAGTATTACCAATGTTTGGTCTTCGATACTAAGTCAACTTTTTTCGACATTCGATGTTTCGTCTTCGATATTTTATCTTCAATGTTTTATCTTCGATATTTTTCCACAATCGATGGCTTGCTTCGATATTTATTTCTTCGATGGCTTGGTTCGATGTTTTTTTTTCATTCGATGCTCAACTCTAGTCAAGACTATTATCATCCACCTAAATGTTGAAAGAGGTATTTTCAATACGTACAATAATGTCCCATTTATCTTTGAACTAAGTCGTATTCACATTCGTATTCGTCTAATATCATTGCTACTGTATCTATGGCTTCGGAAATGGTTCTGCTGTGGCTGCTCGGCTTCGTCTCTCTAAAATTAAATTTATGTGCATAATATGATTTTAGTATTACACACATTATTGAGCTCGGCTGAATGGTGAAGAAATTCCACAGACCAGACACACACGACGAGTTACAGTCAGACAGACAAAAAGATACATAGTGTGAGAGAGGTAAAGGATAGGTCGCCTGGATGGATGGGCAGACAGACTGACGGATTGAATAATGAAGGGGCGGACCAAATTAAACATAATGGCCCTGATATACAGCTTCGATCTGAATTGATATTGTCTTCATGTAAATTTTATTAAATTTTCCGATCTTTTTTTTGTGATTGGGGCTCATTTACGAAGGGATTATTGTGAGGGCAGGACTTACAAATCGGCACTTGGAAATTCAATTGAACCTGGAAGTCTGAATAATCAATCAATCATGGGTTAGACTTTAGACGAATATTCTCCACCGTTAAGTCAAATGAGTGTTCGTTTCAAAGAGCGTATCGTCTTCCAAAAAAAAGGATCGTTATCGATTGGAGCATTGAGAGTGGAGACTGAAATGTCGTCATCACGACTTCTCTCCCTAATAAAAGGATCGTTGTCGATCGGTGCATTGGGAGCCGAGACTGAAATTTCGTCATCACTATTTCCTAAGTGTTTTTTGTATCAGACTTGGGGCTCCGCGAACTATTGTATGTTGTTGTTATTAATTGCCTTAATCCCTTCAGGTGCATGGGCGCGTCAACATCTCTTGCACTATGCCTTGTTGGTGCTATGGGAGTTATATTAGTACCCACAGGCAGTTTTTATAAAAGTGCCGAGGATCGAACCTCCATCTCTCTAGATGTAACATCTTAGAGCGGTGATCGTGACCACACGACTACCAACCAGCCAATAATAAATCCCAACCTCTTAGCTCCGAAAAAATCTATGTACCTTCGCCAAACTGCAGGTGCCTATAGCCTGAACCATAGATTATGGTTCAATTACATTCATTCTGGGAAACATTAAACTCTGAGGTTCGGCTCCGTCATACTACTTTTTCCTCTCAATTTTTACTTAAAGGAAACAAAATTTAACCCATTTATACTAAACCGCCATTTTATTTAATTTCAGACCGGTCGTGGACGTAAAGCCGCCAATGCAGCAGCAGCAGCCGCCGCTGGTAATCTAGCCAACAATACTCAACGCTCAGCTGTTTCGCCACGTCAGCCACAATCCAAATCGGCCATAAGTCCGGCACCAGCAACCGTTGTACCGCATCCATCGCCCAATACCACAAGTGCAGCTAATACAAATATCGGTGGTATTGGTTCCGTAAATAACGGTACATCGATTGGAAATCAGCAACAACAACAACAACAGCAGCAGCAACAAAATCAAGTTGCTCAAGCGCAACTTCAATCGCAACAAGCTGCCCAACAGCAACAACAACAGCAGCAACAACAAATCACACAAGTTCAAACGATGAAGGATCAACCGCAACAGCCAATGGTAAGTGGGAGATTTTTTTTTAAGAGCTGAAAGGATCTTTTTTTTCGTGGTCCATTTGAGCCTGAGGATTCTTGTATCCTGCAACGCACAGAGGAAGCATCTCCGGCTGTTTACCTTATGTGTTTACACACACGTAGTGTAATTTTTACGATCCAGCTACTTCACCGCCTTGTGTATCTATCTGCACGCGGACATCATGCAATATGCGAGACACCTTATGGTTTTGCATGCACATTCATCCATGTTTAAGCTCAAATACCTTCCATCACATTCGACGACACACAATTGCAATATGTCTAAAATATGCACTCAGTAGCCTCCCCAAATTTTTATTTTAATGAGATATATCATCGATTTAAATCTTTATCTAAACACTCCCTACAATAAGAAGAACAAATTGTGAGATCGACTGCAGTTTATAAAAATAAAGTAACTGAATATTATGGAAAGCAGAAATTTAATTGGTTACGGCCAAATATTTAGCTAAGAATATAAAGCTATTTGGTTTAGATTTTTGGTTTAAATTCACTACGGCACGGGATATCTTTTCGAATCGACTGCAGTCGAAATTCGGTAGTATACGAGTATAAAAGATTACGGATGATGCATCCTTCTACGAAATGCCGAAAAGGCCGCATTATTGTGACACTTCACACCACAGGGAGACATCACCAGTAAAGCACTCGCTAAAACAATGTAGGGTCCGAACCGCAATGGATTTGGGCGATTCCTTGCTATTCTTTTGTTTCTTCCCACAGCGGGATGCTAATCTGTTGTTTCTTATGTCTAGTACGCAGTGGGACTCTTGAAACTCTTGACTCCTGACGACGGATTGCATCGTATATGGGGGCTATTAAACGATTTAACTAATTTTTGTTTACAAACATTATTATGGTGTAAACTTCCATCCAAAGTAAAATTTCATCCAAAAATCCAGAATCGTTCTTTGAGAGTTGGAGTTTCTTGACAACCGCTGTATCCAGTTTTACCAAATCGTTGAATCTCCGTCAAACGATTTCTGTTTGCAAAAGCAACAAGTTCATGTTTTTTTTTCAAATGCTGGACACTCACGGACGCTCAAACGCTAAATTTCCCCTGGGCGAAGCCAAGATTTCCCCGGTCGCACTATGGGTTTGACAAGGAAATTTTGGCTTCGACCAGGGAAAATTTGGATTTGGACCATTCGTGAATGTCCAGCGTTAGAATCGTGTTTTTTCAGAGTTGCAATCTCTTGACAGCCGCTGTATTTTCTCTTACAAAACCGTCGAACATCGGTCTAACGATTTGTATCCGGTAAAAAAAGGAATAAAACTTGTTAGCTGTAGCAACTTATTTTCTATTTTCACTGGTATGAGCTCCTTCCGCCTTTCTGTATTGATCGCAATCAATCGGCTCTAAACAATCAACTGAAAACTTTTCGCCTTCGCAGATGTCCACATAGTCACTCAACTCCAGTGGCCAGTCATCAAGGATTCAATCAATTCCTAATCGCTTTCCTAAGTTTTTTTTTTCTTTCTGTGATTTATTTTTTCTTCAATTCCATAATTATTGTCCACGTGTCACGACAGCACCACATCCTTGGTTGCTATTTTCATGACATCGACGCGTTATTGTTTTTACAATCGTCTTCCCGAGAGACGGAGAAAAGTTTTCCGAAACAGAAGTGAAAAACTTTTTCGACAATAAACTATTTTCCGCATGTACGAGAGTATTCTGTATTTTCTCCCATTATTTTGACAAGAAATTGTTGGCGTCGTTTTTCGGTATTAGAGACTGAAACAATTTAAGCTTAATAAGAGGGATTGCAGTAAGGTGGCATTCACACTGCCATCTAGGTGATGTCATGCAATTCTTTTCATTCGTACAAATATCAAAAGAGAAAAGGCACGGATCATACGACAAGCGAACTCAAACAGCCACCATTCAGATGATTCGCCGCTACACGGCGACACAGTATACGAGTACATAGGTAAAGGGGCGAAATAAGTTGACTTTCAACTCTTATCCAAATGTGATCCAATACAAGACCTGGATCCTCGACGGTCAGTCGTTTTGTATGGGAATGACCTTTTGATCCAGCGAAAAGAACGCAGCTAATATTTTTTTTTTGACATTGCGTTGCCATACGATGTGGAGAGTGTTCACACTGCACACGATGCAATGGGGGACTCGAACAAAATCACTCCAACGTACTCGCAAATCGCAAAAGCAATTACCACTCGTACTCGCATCAAATCATAAAATCGTTTGTGATTTTATTTTGTGCATCGGACGTCATCGAACGTCATCGCACCACATCGCGCGCATTGTGCACGTCGTTCGTGCAATTCCACATAAATTGAACGGATTTCCATTTTCTTGCGTAGACCGCTTCTAATCGCACGGGGCGACATCGCATCGCATTGCAGGAAGTGTGAACGCCGCGCCGTGTTAAGTCAGGGATGTTCCGTCGTTTTTTTCTTGCTGTATATTTTTCTAAATAATGGCGAACTTTCTTCTAAAGTTCATCTTCGAATTTTCAATTTTCTTCTTCTTCGTCTTTGGTACGAGTAAATAGTATGTCAGAGACGAGAAGGATGAGATATTAGCGGTTACGGAAGCCCATTTTTTTTTAATTTAATTCTTCAATGTGCTAGGAAGCGGAAAAGGCAGAATGAAAAGGAGGACGGATTAGAAGAAGCCTGAAATGTTCTCCGGATATTGTGCACCACACTTTTCAGAATGGCAAACTTTGAAAGACCAAAAGTTTTGTTGTAGTTGCTAAGAAAACTAGTTTTTGTCTTATCCCCCGTCATCTCCCAAGATAAATCTACCATTCAATTGAATTTCCGTAGTTTTCTTTTTTTATGCATGGAGGCTATTTTGTTTCGTCAGAACGAGATTACGTAATTTAAACTTGAATTGTAAGATTACTGATGGAAAATTTATGGATGAAATTAGATGACAGATATTGAATTTAATGGATATTTGTATATTCTGTATCTTTTGCATATATTCTTATACCTGGTGATCAGGAGGACTACAAACAATTGTTCGATTGGAAATGATGTGAAGACATAAAACACACACTCTTCCAGGTGCTTCCCCAATTTATTATTTTACCCTTCCCTAATGCCAATTTCACAGCAATACCTCAAATTTCTGGAAGTTTTTATTTCGAAGCAAATTTCAGCTAACTTATTTAAAATCGGAAAATTCCACAATACGTCCTTTTTAAATTTTGAATTTATATTTATCGTCATCATTATCACAATCATCAGTTGCCCAAAGGATATACGAGTACAGGAAAAAAAAGCTCTCAATCGATAAGCACAGAGGTGCTCAATCAGTAATCCCCCTTCATTCATGCAAATTAAATTATTTAATATTCATCGTCTTTCAAATTCCTATCATCACATCACTTCATCATAATATCTTGTTCCTTTCTCGTCCTTGTTTTGTCAGATATTTTTTCTCTCAGATATTTTTTCTCCCTAATTTCCATCCTATTCAAATCCAATACAGAATGCACGCCATCGAAACAAAGCAAAGAAAAAAAAAGCAAAACGCTGGGTATCCTTCGTTCGTTTAAATAACCAACAACAGAGCGAACCCAAGACGAATAAAAACTTCCAACTCCCGAAGAAAATTAAATTCTAAAATAAATTTTTCTTTCATTTTTTCTTTGCTGCCACATATATTATCATGAATAAATTCTGTACACACTTACGGGGTGTGGAGGCGGGCTGGCTGGCTGTTATATTTCTTACTTTATTTCGCTGGCTTTTTCCTCGACCAACCTTCTTCCATCTTAAAGATGACAGGAGAGACAGGAAGAAAAAGATAAACCGAGGAGCTGAGTGTGGAAAGTGAATAAAATATTCTCTTTTCATCTTCATCGTCGCAGAATTTTTTTTTTTTTTTTTTTTGTTCATCATCATATTTCTTCTCTTCTTCCAATTACCAATCATCCACTTTCCTATGAAATAATGTCCTGAATAAATGGCACGCTTTCTCATACTTCTTCAAAAGAAGTGGAAGTGCGGTGCTTCTTTGCCTCACACCATACGTGGCAGTTGGCATGGGAATGGGGAGTCACAGCCTTTGAGAAGACCCCCTGCTTAATCTTAAATCTTATCAGTCCATTCCTTGACTCTACCCAAGATGTGGGGGCATGAGATCCTCAAACTTGAAGTAGTACACTTCTGTATGAAATATGCATTCAAGTTGTTTTGCGAAAAAAAATTGAAGCTTATTTTATCTTCTGAGCCCCCCTGAGCATCCCTTCGGTGCCTGAATCCGTGGTTTGCTTTCTTGCCCACCCACTCCACAAATCGGCTCACCAGTGTACCTCATGGAGACTTTCCCATTGCAACGAGCACAGTCCCCGCCACGCCACGTACGAAAGTCCGTCCAGGGGTGAACACACATACCCCATAGGTAGTGGCGTCACATCCCAAACCCTCCGACATTTGCCATACCTTCTCAGAATATATTCGCGAATTCCACACGAATAGTGGCAGAATGGCATCCAGCCAGTTCCTCTCCTCCTTCGACCTCGAAAAGGATATCGCCACGATGGGAGCACAACTCCAACCCCACCACCATCATCGACGTCATTCCCCCCTCACACCCGGATCCAGCTGTAGTTGTCGTCTTTCACAGGCTGGCGCATAAGCAATTGCGCACTTTCGATCTCTCCAGTCCTATAGCAAATGATGGTATACTGTTGCATATATACATTCACGGTGGTGGCTATCATCCCCCCCGAAAATATTAACAGTGCCTGTCGCTGCTAGGTGCACCCCTATGAATCTGAGCTCCCCTCCTGTACAGCACTCTCTTCGTTTGCGTTCATTTGCACAAGAATTTTCATATGTACTCAACGGCGGCGGTGGCGGTATGTGCAGGGAATCATTCTAGACGTACCGCAGGGACTGTGGGGATGACGGATGGATTTACACTGAACAACACCCATTACCAAGGTTTCATGTATTCCAACCGGAATTAAAGTCTGCTCACATGTAATGAAGGAGCATCATTAAAATTAGTGAAAACCTCGACCTTCGTACGGGATGGTGGAAGTACTATCGCGGTGCTGTCTAAGTCGTCTGGCAGACGCACTATGAGATGAATGAACTGTAGTAAGCAGGTAGACTCAGAGGTACCCCGCACTCTTCCAGGTCCTCCAGGTCGATTGTTTCTTATGGGTCGGGTCGATGTCTTCTGAATCTTAGAAAACTTTTAAACTTCATCATGTCTTTCGTAAACACTGGTCCCTGGTTATTTCTGTATTTAAAGGTTTGCACGTGTTTTTTTTAGATTCACTGAAGAAATTTTCTCTCCCATCCCACCAATCTCTAGTACAAGAATTGCACACAATTTACGAAATTCAATTTGCATTCTCCTTCCACGTGACCATGGTTGCAGCGTTCTTTGACCCAAAACTCGTATCGAAATAGCGCCAGTCCAAGAAATTGTACTCAGAATTCAGGTCCTTGCATTCCAGTCCTGAGAATCGATGGAATTCTCTCCCCCAAAACTATATGACTCACGTTCACAGTCAAGCGAAAGCATACAATAACCCTCATTGGCGTGGTGTCACCCCTTGGAGAGACTGGGGTACACAACACACCCATTTCAGTCTCAGGTTTTGCCTCCTTCCAATTTCCTTCGACATAGGGTGCGAGTATAGTCAAACAGGCATTCTGCTGTTTTCGGTTTAACGTCACTCGGAAAATTAATGAGAAAATTCTATCATATTACGGGAAAACGTGTGTGTGGGTCTGTGTGTGTTTCTGTAAGAGTATGGAGTCTTTATATAATATCGAAGAAGTGCGGGTACAACAATACTGTCAGGACGAAGGACGTGCAACCCAACCAGTTTCTCTCCTACTCTCATGCTTAGCTCACATTTCCTCCATATTGCGCGTGCATGTTGTACAGATGATTGCAAAAATATGACCAAGTGAATGCAGGAGAGGGTGCAAGGTTGAGTATACGTTGCTGTCTACCTGATTTGATTAAGGATGGCGCATTGAAGTATCCTTCAGTAACCTTTAGGTAGGATAAATTGCATTCTTGTCATAAGTCATAGTTCTTCTCGCCCCCTCTCTCTCTCTCTCTCTCTCTTTGTCCTTGTCTTCATTCGACTTGTTCAGATTTAGGCTGGAATTTGTCAAACCGCAGAGTACAAATTAGGAGTGATGTCATGTCTGTCTGTTTTTGGTCCTTTCAATTGTACCGTCGTCCCTTTAGGCTTGTCATTTGTGGGAGATTTAAAGTCCGTGCTCTCTCCAGAAATTGGCTGACTGGAAGTTGTGGCCGGAATGTCTGATTTGAATTGTGGTTTCCATTAATTGTTGTCTGAATTGGCTGTCTAACAGATGTGCGAGAGAGAGAGAGAGAGAGTGGTAGAAGGGGTTTCGTGGGGAATCAGGTAAGTAGATTGGCATTTTATCTTTAACTTGTTTTCATTTCTGTGATCAAAAATCAAACGATTTTTTTTTACATAACCAGACGTTTCAAAGAAAAATACTCATTTCTCCATGTCTGGAATGTTGTGCCGAATATCTCCACAAATTTTGGGCGTTACCTTGCATACAACGTGATTGTTGATTAAGATTTCTTTTTTGTTAAAAACATCTACATAACTCCCGGATTTGCAAGTCTCCACTTCCTGAAAAATTTACCCAAATGCCTCTACATGACAAATGATTCAAATTGATTATATTGACGACCTTTGACTCATATTTTTATGTGGTGAGGACAAGGGTTGTTTCATAAAAACAAAAACTGATTCAGATGTTTCCACATTTTTATCATATTTTTGAATCAAATCTTTCTGAAACTATGTATGTACTTCAATTTTACTGACGTGCTCGGTAGTCGTGTGGTTTCGGTTACCGCTCTACGGTGCTGCATCTAGAGAGACAGAGGTTCAATCCTCGGCGCGTTATTAAAGACTGCCTGTGGGTACTACTAAAACTCCCACAGCACTCCGATCTTGACAGTGCACCATCCGGAAAATAAAATATGCTATCGTCAACATCAACAAGTCATAGTAATGCAAGAGATGTTGACGCGCCCATGCCCCTGGAGGGGTCAAGGCAATCAACATTAACAAATTTATTCCGGAATATCAGTGCATCTCGACGCTAGTACATAAATCGACCGGTGAACAATGGTGTATCGAATGTCTCCAAAAAGTTTGCCGCTACTTTGCGTATCCAACGTCCGATCGTTTATGACTTATTATTATTGCTCTCTGTTTGTGGAACAAAAACGCTTACGCCCGGTTTTGAATGTCTCCACTCCTGGAAAAAATAATTATCCAATGTTTCCACATTATAAACGAATCGAGCATATGTTTCTGAATCATGTCTTTGTGCAACTATGTACTTCAAATTTTAATGGTCACTGAAATTGGTCTGGGATGCCAGTGCACCTCAACTAGAATACAAGCCGACTTGAATGCATCTCGACTAGGGCACAAATCGACTACTGAGCAATACTGTGTTGAATATCTCCACAGATTTGGTCGTTAGTTCGCACATCCAACGTCTTATGAATTATTAATATTCCTTTGTGTTTGTTAAATAAAAAAAACACCTACCACCCAGTTTTGAAAGTTTCCACTCCCCCCCAAAACTTCCCTCAAAACCATTTCAATTTCTCCGCTAACACAATTTACTGATCATTATCATCATAATTGAATAAATATCAACATTCATCAAATATGCAAATAAACTAGATCAGAATATAAACACTAAATTTAGAGACGGTCCTTTTGCATTTCTGGAACTCATTAAAAATTCCATTAAAATCATTTTAATTGCCTCGCGGCTAGAAAGCGCACAACGAAGACACGCAGACATGGACTTTATGCATAACTAAAACAAAAAAAATATTAGTAAAAAGTAAAAAGAGTGGAGAATGAGCCAACTTCTTTTCCATGCTTGACTCCTCCGCCTCTTCGATTTTTAGACTGATGCAAATAATGCCAGTAATAGAGCTAAAAACATTTTGAACTCATAATTTTATAAATATTAGTTTTTCTATCAGAGAGTTTATAGAATATTCAAGATGTGTGGAGAAGCAGTTTGTGTAGAAAAGTTGATTTTTCGTTGAAATTCTAGGCACATGTTTTCGTGGAGACTTTTTTGAAAATGTTGGTTCAGATTTACATGATCTCATTAGTATTTGTTGCTTCCGTTTTTTATGAAATCCCTTTAAAAAAATATAAATATACATATAATAGATTTGATATGCCTTTACCCCTCTTTACTCCCGCGGATTTTGGAGACTTTTATTTATTGTGTACGTAACATTTCAAAATGGAGGAGAAAAGAAGAAGGTTTTTGGAGACAATTTAAAGTGAAGATGCCAGTACGTCGGCTTTTGGAGACATTTTTATATCCTAGTTTGGTTTAAATTATAGCCTAGGGTGATTTTTTGAGGCATTTTTTTTTGTTTAAATTAAAGCCCCAGGAATTTTTCAAAATACATCTAACTTACCATCGAAAATTAATAGAAACGTCTAGAAAATTGTTATTGGTTTCGCATCACAAACTCTTTGGAAGACATTTTTCAATCCCCGACTTTGAAGCATGATTTCTTTCGAGGCACACACTGTGCGTATGTATCCTCTTCCTCTACCTCATTCTCTCCAATTTCCACCAATAACCTTACCCTCTTCTGCATTGAATTTATGTTTGCATATTTATTAATAATAAGGTGTGGTCGAATGGAGACGAAAGTCTCTATGTTCGCATACAATGGTGGAGCTTGTTTATTGTTGTGATGTGGTACCCTGGTGGAACCACCACCACCAGGCTGCCTCCCTGCTGCATGTTGCTGAATAGAATTTATGGAAAGTCATTTGTTTTAATTATATCGACACACGTCGTCGACTACGATGAGAGTATAGCAACGACACTTTTCTCTTCATAGGAGTCACAAAATGCATTACGGGTATGGCCGTTGAAAATGATATTATGTTTATTTTAACATATTCACTAGAGCCTAGCTAGCTAGCCAGCAAAATGATGCCTTTTGAGTTTTGCTAGCTTTTTTATTTTCATACTAGTATACTACAATACATAGTCACCCTGGTTCATGCACAAGATGCTGAGGCTGTTTGTTGTCGCGGGGCCTGCTGGTGTTTTCCTGTATCTAAAATTAAAACATGAAAATCCTTTTATTTTCGATGGTCTTTTTTTGACCCCATGTTTGGGGACCATTTGACGGTTACTTTGGGCTGGTTTTTGGAGCATTTGGATTTTGTATTGTGGTCATTAGATCCCTGAATCATACGAGTACTTCAAACCGACGACCCACGTGTCGTGGGGTTTGCCTTTTTATCAGGGACCACGTAAAGAAACGATAAGGTGGTGTGCTATTGGATTTTAGTGAATTGGAGGGTGAGGAGGGTGATTTAGGATACATCGTACCTATGTACAGTCATTTCCACAAGACCGTATACCTCACAAAATAAAAACAAAATGTTACAAGTAAGAAATTTTATTTTTTATTGAAAGTAAATACAAAATACATTTTCGCAATTATATTTAATACATGGTCCAATCGCCGTCACTATTGATTATTGACTGGCATCTTCGGTGACAACTTTCGGCCAATTTTTCCGCGTAGTCTGTCGATAAGTTGTGCTGCTCCTTTTATTTGCTTTCCTTGAAGCTTCTGCTTCATTAATCCCCAAACATTTTCAATAGGATTGGCATCCGGCGATTGCGAAAGCCAATCAAGTACTTGAATGTTATTTTCTTCTTTCCAGCGTGTACACAACCGGCTTCTATGTTTCGGATCGTTATCTTCCTGTAGAAACCAATCGGTGTTGTCGTTGCCATATAGCATCCTAGCAGACTTCAATAATCCTTTCTTGTACAAAATGATCATCCTTTCAGCAGTAAGAATTCCGGTAAACGTTATTAATTTTCCGAAACCGCGTGCAGAAAAGCATCCATAAACATGGACCTTCACAGGGTGTTTAACGGTTCGGTTCACGACAGCTTCTCCTTTTTGTGCCCACACTCGTCTCCTGAACGTATTTACAGCAAAACTTGATTCATCCGTAAAGATCACGTTGTCCCAATCACGATCGATGTTTTCCTTAGCCCACTCTACACGTCTTCGCTTCTGGTTTTCGGTAAGTAATGGTTTCATCAAGGCATACCTGGTTTTGATGTTTTCCTCTTGTAATCTTCGCCGAATCGTATTCAAGGACACGTAAATATTCTTCTTCGATAACATTTCCTTTGCTTGCACTAAGGTAGTAACGGACGGATTTTTCTTAAGGGGACTACAGACCTTCAGTTTAACTGCGCAGATATCTGTGCTAATATCTGTGGAAAAATCTGCGCAGTTATCTGAACTGAAGGTGTGTAGGCTACATTCGATTTTCGCTAAATTAGTTCCGATATTTTGTACAGTTCTATCAGTTTTGTCGAAGTGTTCACATCGTACGTGGCTGAGCAAGTATCTTTTTAGTGTTCCCGACTATTCTATATTTCCTGTGTTGTTGGTGTTTTGCTGCGATCTATCGTATCTTTTATATTACGTTTACACTATCCCCAGATTACTTCATCTGCTGCTTAATCTGGGTGTGGTGAGTTTAAAATTGTATGCATTTGACAGTTCCAGATTAAATCAGCCGGCGCAGATGAAGTAATCTGGGGATAGTGTAAACGTAATATTATGGTATCTTTCTGTGCTGGACTTACTGATGAACGATGCGCTGGGTTTTGGTGGATGTGGATGAATGTATGAAAGAGGGGAATTTACTAGAAAACAGGGTGGCCATTCTGAGATGGGCAACCCCAGTTTTTTTTTTTCTTTTTTGACTTCAGATTCGAAATCAGCGACCCAAAATTACTTTATAGTTTGAACCAGCCCGATCGGACAAGTATTTCCCGATGAAAACAGGGTGGTCAGGGTGCATAGCCAGAAAAAAAAATGCTGAATGCAGATATGCTAGCACGAAACGGCTGCAGGTACATGTACAAAGAGTGAAACGGGCAACCTAGGGCTACATGTGGGGGCTCGCAACGCCCTATTTCCCCATGAAAACAGGGTGATCATTCTGAGGTGGGCAACCCAAAAAAAATTATCTTTTTTGACTTCAGATTCGGAATCAGCGACCCAAAATTACCTTGTAGTTCGAACCAGCCCGATCGGACGAGTATTTCCCCATGAAAACAGGGTGGTCAGGGTGCATAGCCAGAAAAAAAAATGCTGGATGCAGATATGCTAGCACGAAACGGCTGCAGGTACATGTACAAAGAGTGAAACGGGCAACCTAGGGCTACATGCGGGGGCTCGCAACGCCCTATTTCCCCATGAAAACAGGGTGATCATTCTGAGGTGGGCAACCCAAAAAAATTTTTTATCTTTTTTGACTTCAGATTCGGAATCAGCGACCCAAAATTACCTTATAGTTCGAACCAGCCCGATCGGACAAGTATTTCCCGATGAAAACAGGGTGTCCATTTTGGGGTAGGCAACCCCAAATTTTTTTCTTCTTTTTTGACTTCGAATTCGGAATCAAAATTATCTTCACTTGAAACATACTCGCACAACGTTCACATTATAGTGAAACTACACATATACGAACATGACCGCGAGTGCCACTCGCGTAAAAGCACGTATCAAGTCTGCTACAGACAATGGCCGATCGCCATGGTTCGAACTACAAGGTAATTTTCAGTCGCTGATTCCGAATCTGAAGTAAAAACGAAAAAAAAATTTGGGGTTGCCCACCCCAGAATAGACACCCTGTTTTCGTGGGGAAATATTCGTCCGATCGGGCTGGTTCGAACTATAATATTACGTTTACACTATCCCCAGATTACTTCATCTGCGCCGGCTGATTTAATCTGGAACTGTCAAATACATATAATTTTAAACTCACCACACCCAGATTAAGCAGCAGATGAAGTAATCTGGGGATAGTGTAAACGTAATATAAGGTAATTTTGGGTCGCTGATTCCGAATCTGAAGTCAAAAAAGAAAAAAATGTTTGGGGCTGCCCACCCCAAAATGGACACCCTGTTTTCGAGGGGAAATACTCGTCCGATCGGGCTGGTTCGAACTATAAGGTAATTTTGGGTCGCTGATTCCGAATCTGAAGTCAAAAAAGAAAAGAAAAATTTGGGGTTGCCCAACCCAGAATGACCACTCTGTTCTCTAGTACATTCCCCTCTTTCATACATTCGCCTATAAAAATTCCGCATTTCACAGCCACACAAATCGCAAACCCGAAAACAAGATACAATACATTGCCAAAAAAAAAGATACATTGCCAAAAATAAGATACATTTCTACACAATTGGCCGTCCTCAATCATCCTCTCACTCAAAACGAAACATTCACATATCAGTACGAGAGCGAAATCTCTGTACAAACTAGTGGTTTCATGGTCATTGTGAAATTTAGTAGAAAACTGATAAAACTGAACGATAAACTGTGTATTCTGCGCAGATTATCGTTGCAAAACAGGGTCCGAATGCACAGATCTCAGATCTGCGTAAAAATCTGCCAAAACTGTGCAGTTCACACAGATTATCGTTCAGACATGATGTCACACGCGATAAACTGAGCGATAAACTGAAGGTGTGTAGTCCCACTTAAAAATATCAATGATGGCCTTGAAGTGCTTCGGGTTTTACCCCTACCAGGTAGATCGTCTACATTTCCAGTATCTTTAAAACGCTTTATCCACTTATTCACAAACTGTGTCGAAACTTTCAGGTACTTTCCGGCCGATGCAGGTGTCATTTTTGGTCCTTTCGGATGACTTACTAAAAACACAGCTTCGAATCGTTTTTTGTAAATTGCACTCATTTCACTTGACGTCTTATCACTCTCCTACTTGAACTTAGAATGACCAAATTTATACAATGCGAAAAAGAGGAAAAATGCAGGTAACTAAAAGTCCCCCACCACTCTTTGAGAAATGGTGCATTAAAAAGTTACAAAGTATACGCTCTTGTGGAAATGACTGTATATATCCTTTTATTTCCAGCTTAACAAAATAATTAACTTAGCACATTTTACTTCGTACGGTAGCCTAACTTCTTTAGGGTATAATTTTGTACAATGTGCTCCAGTACTTCCTCTTCGGTGCCCCGTGCCCTGTTTTCGTCTTCGCTTCTCTGACATGCTTATCCTGCTCTACTTTGCTCTGTACAAAAAAAACGCACCTATTGTCAGGCTTAGAGCTTTCTTTTCTTGGCGTTTGGTCTTTGCAAAAAAGACTCGCTGGTCACGACACCCGATTTTCGCTTCTTTCGAGGCGGCATGACGCCACGACTTTAATGCACATCGCTTCTCCTTCAGAAAGGAAAAAAATTGAAGATATTCGAGCAAAGTGAAAACCCGCGAAAGAATACAAACTAGAATGCACCAAACTCGAGCGGAAAGCGGCAAATTTCTGCCTGGTTACCACACTCACGCCTGGCGCTTCTCATTTTGTTCTCTCTCTCTCCCTTTTTCCTCATAATTTTTTTTTAATTTCCCTGGGTGCAAGGGGGGTGAGTGCAATTGAAGGTTTTAACCCCTAGATACTCGCCTGACTGCAGACACACTATGCGATGGACTCCTTCCATAAAATCCTTTGAGAGAGCTTTGTGTTTTGGTTACGTTAGGTAAAGGGGCTGTTAGGTATCATACCTAACACCCCACTACTGGGTCCGTTGTGATACCACCAAGATCACCTCATTAAACCTAGGCCTCAAACTCTCTGTACTGGCGATATAGCGATCAAACTGTATTGTGCCCACATCCTTAAGGACCCCAGATCCTGAAAAAAAACAGGAAACCGAAAATTTCCTCCGCCTATTAACCAAGGCCGAACAATGCCAAAAAAGGTGGCGAACGCTCTTCTTCTCATCGACATCCTCCCACTTCTACACGTTTCAAGTGATTAAAAGATTAATCCAGACGATTGATTGATTATTTTTTACAAGGGACTAACGCACATTTCCAGCGATATGATCAATTCAAATGATTGGCATAGTAATGACGAGCTTTCACAATTCTTGTAATGCCAATCAGGTATTTAGTCAGATTTAAAACAATTCTAGCAAGCTTACTGTCAAGTAAACCGATTTTAATAGCCTTCGACACTGTGGCGCCAGGACTTCGGTGCTGTACTCAAATGGGTGGAGGTTCCATCATTTCGCTTAAACATTAGATTCAAAATCAGAACCTAAGTATTCCAAACATAATCATTGAATCGCGACGTAGTCTCCGCGATCTCTTCCACTGTACCCACATCGTGAACTTGGAAATCTTTCTCAAGGACAAAAAATTAAATTAAATGTCTCATCTTACAACTTACGCAACATTCTTACAAAAAAGCCTTGGTAAAATCTTCCCATGAAAACCTCTTAAAAATTTTCATTAAAAAGGACCACCCATCCTGACAGCATATATTCATAGGTTTCGCGCTCAAAAAGAAAAAAAAACACATAACTCATACTAAACGATATATTGGATTTTTTCTGCGTCCCATCGTATGTCCTTTTCGCTCATGATATTATAACTTCGGTTTTTTAGGTTCTTGTTTCGAGTCCAGGAGAAGAGTGATGGTTGTTATTATGTATTATTATGACTGTAATCAGTATCATCATATTTTTTTTGCCGAGCTGTTTAACCGCACCGCGCTCTACTTGATGGGGGGCTTCATCGTTGGCTCCTTTTTTTTTGAATAAATTTACATATTTTTATTAAACAAAATACATTTTTTTTTGCGGCGGGGATCATTCAAGACAATTTATACACATTCTATGCATTATGAGGACCCCAAAAAAAACGGTCTCATCGTACAATTTACTATAATGAAACAGCGTATCTTTTCTCATTTTGAATGTTGTCTGGCTGCAGAACTTGTGTTCTGATAAATGACGTAGCGCGGTCGCGCAGGACGTGAGTGTAGAGCGGCTGTATCTCCCGGGACGAAATTGAACCATTAATGGACTCAATTTTTGTTGTTCTGCTAACTTTGTGATTTTCGGTGAAATATGAATAATGTCCTTGAAATGTTAAATGTTTATGGAGTGGAAATAATGAAGCCACTATATTTTCTGGCCAGGCACATTAGGCGGGTGGCAAGGGGCGGGGATGATGCATATATTGCCCAAATGCATTAGTGGAAGTAGAAGCTTCCGAAATCGTTATGACAGCGTGCTTTTAATGACTATCGCAAGATATATAGATATTGGCTATATGAATAAGCGTCGTAGGAACTAATATTTTGTATGGGATTTGGGGCAATAGTTCGGAAAACTTTGGGTAGGAAAGTTCAAAAAATTTGGGTCAATAGCTCCATATGATCCGTGGCTCCCTATGGCCGTTGCGTCAGCAGCTAGTCGTGACACTGATGGCGACAGCATTTCACTGAGACCTGTGATGATCTGCTCGGTAGCCGTGTGGTCACGGTCAATATTCATCATTCCAAAGAAGCCTCGACTGATCTTCTTCTTCGTTTGGCTAACAGCGGGGGAGATATGGTTCTGAAATAGGAGGAGTCTCGAGTTGCGCATGATAAGGTGAAGGGCGTAGGGTCTCCAAATTATACAGTTTTCTATGTTCAAGACCACGGTCCTGTATACTTGTAAGGAAGGGTTTTGACTGAATTTCCTTTTACGGGGCTCAGTGATAAGGATTGCGTTGCCATTTGTCTAGAACTTGGAAACAGGCGATACTGGCACATCTCGGCGGATACGCCTTATGATCATGTTGGTATTTTCCTACCGGTTATTCTAAGAGAGCCTATATCCAGGGCGAGCACGTCTAAAATTAGTCTCCTATGGGGCAGCTCGGACAATATTGAATGAAGTCAGTTGCTTTTTCATTACCTTATAAAAACTAACCTTCTGCTGTGCAATGTTGGTTGTAAGTCCACTGTTGTAACCAGGAACAGGCAGGAGGTATTGGATATTTCTGTGGTGTCGGATTACATTCATCACTTGGTGCGGCACTAGAGGGTGTCCTCGGATCACTTCGTTTCGGATCATTGCTACCTTCAATTTACTCTAAAAGAATAGCCTCTTTTTGAATCGTCGCAAAACGAACTGGATCGAGCATAAGGAAGCTTTATTGGAGGGTTAAAATAAAACTCCTTAACCGTGTCAGCCAGAAACTACACCGGAGGTGGATGATATGGTACATACCTTAACAAGGCTGCATGCCCTGTCAGTAAAACAATTTGGATATCGTAACACCATGGATTGGAATCATGCCTGGATTTGGTCTATTATTCCGAAGCGGGTAAAAGCTCGCATGCGCGCCCCAATGATCTTAGACCTATCAGTCTTTCCTCGACTCTACTAAAAATAATGGAAAGGCTGATTGATTTTTTTTTTGACGCTGTAGTATTCCACCACAATTCCTATCAACATCTCAACATTCTTACTGAAAGGGTAGCTCGGTGGACACAGCGTTGCACTCTTTGGTAAGCTGTATTGAGAGGCCTCTTATGCCCGAACCAATAGTGCCTAAATTTTGGTTTAATTGATCATTTGTTTTAGGGCGAAAATCCCATATAAAACTGTTATCTTAAAATTGAGGTGATTGAAAGATATTTTTCGGGAAATGAAGCAGATAAAATTGTTGAGAGCTAATTGAGTTATTTTGTTCTAATAAAGCCGAAACTTAATCGCCTATTGCTTGCAAAGTACCTCGAAACAAACTTAAAAACTCTCCAAATTAACCCAATTTCTAAATATCCCAATCAATGTCTGTAACTTAATCTACAGAACTCGGTCAGGATTTCTTTTCGGTCGCATACCAAGCAACTTTCATCCTATTTCAAAGAAAACCCCTCAAACTATCTACAGGTAAAAATTCTTGAAAATGTTTCGGCTTTCATACCATTGTAAAAAAACACAAAGTTCACCTACTTCCTTCCAATTTATTTAATCGTATCATCATAACCTTTCTCAACAGGATCTGTTTGTATTCCATGCTCTTTCACAGAGTCCTATCCCACTGGTCGAAACTTACAGCTCGCAGTCTTTTATCGACCTTAATTCACTTCCCATTGAATTCCCAGCTTTCGACAATTTCTTCCATTTTTTCTTCTTTAAAACGAACAAGGACTAAATCAAGGACATGAAAACAATTTTTGTTTCTATGAACCCCCCTCCCAATGCATGATACAACCTTGAAGATCTTGACAGAGTCGACCAAGTCCAGTTCGTCTACACACAACGTTAGTCCCTTTCTTTCCAGGAAATTGGACCCCGAGACCACCATCAGCTCCAACAACCGCCGACCGGGTAAGATCCACCTAATTATCCAGCTGAGTACTAATTGCTAACGATAAAATAAGACATACAAAAAAAAAACCGAAAGCTTCTTCGTGTTCCTTTATCACGCGAAAAGTCCTGCTGAGTCTTTCGTGTCTGTGGGATTATCTCGTCAAGGAAGGAAAAAAAAAAGAAAATCTTGTGATAGACTGTCGTCGTCCGGCCTTCTTGGGTTTATTTTATTCAGCAACGGGATACGGTGAGGACAGCGGCGGCAGGCGGCGGCCTTTTGCCACAAGGGTTGGGAGTCGTTGACTCGACATTGTGGTCATGGTCGTCGTTTTCTTTGCCTCATGACTTTTTGCTCGGTTTCAAGGAGTGGTGCGCCTTTAATAGCAAACGGACTAGAAAAAGGATTCAAGTCTCTTAACTGTCGCAGGCCACGGGAAAATAAATAAATAAAAAACAAAAGTCAAAGGGTCAAGCAAAAAAGTATCCGTTTAAAAGGAAAGAATCGTATTGAAAGTTGAAAGGATAACGACAAAGTTTCGTGGAAGAGTTGTAGAGACTTGAAAGGGGCTCCAGGCGGCTAGACATTTGAATGACCGACAAATTTATTATCTTCTTTTTTATTCGGCTAGTAAATTGGATAGCTTATTAAGTGGATGGATAGGATACGTAGTCGCCCGACTTTCAGGTGACCGATGAAGTTGGGTTGACAGTAAATTACAAATTGTCACCCGAAATTTCTGTCTTTTCGGGCCAATTTGGCTATCATCCTATCTAAAATTCTCGAAACATTTTAGCACAGTCCTTGAAAATTCTAATATGGACGCACGGTATGTCTCGTTTCAAAATGGAATCAGTCATACATCATACTTTTTTAGGGTTTTGTAAAAAAACAAAACCCTTATGAAATCGGTCATGCGTCCGTCTGTCTGTCTGTCTGTCCATGAAATATCTCACGAACCGCTCAAGCCACATGCATGAAATTTGGTGAAAATATGTAGAAGTATTATAATTCTCTGGAGAAAGCGATGCGTCGTAATAGGTCAACTTTAAGGGGAGGTCTCCATAGAGGGGAAATGAAGGTCGAAATTTTTTTTTTGTTTGGTATAGGCAAGAGGGGTATCGTAAGAAAGGTACCGTCGAGTAGGAATTTTTTTCAAATTTGAAGAAAGGAGACAAGAGGGAGAGGGGAAAATATATGGTCCGAGTTTGTCCCACCCCCCTTGCATTTCGAGACCGTTAGACACAGAGATATGAAAATTTACAGAAAAGCGGCATTTCACTAACATAGAAAACTAAAAATAATGGAATTTTGAAATCTAATCAAAAAAGGTTAATAATAGTACATTTCTATATTTGTAGTTAACACACCCCTGCACCCCTCAAGCACACCCCAGGTCAAAAATATTGATGGCCAATAATAACCAACATCATAGGCAATCATATCTCTAGGTTTCATTACAATCATACAATATTTAATAATAGTACATTCATTTAAAATTAGGCAATTTTACACTATTCATACAAAAAATACACCTACCGGCCTCATGTATAGGTGCGAGTACTACATACTTGCATATTGTTTTTCGTAGAGCGAATTGTAGTTGAACCATTTCTGTAAGGGTAAATATTGGGGGGAGTGGAAGGAGGGGAGGGGGGTTATGCAAGTTTGCAATTTGCAATGTCATCTTAACATGAATGGTTAAGCATCTCGAAGAGTAGGACAGTCTATCTCGTATACATTCATATCTATGTATCTACAGTAAAGCTTCTCGTATTAAAACTATCAGTTTGAAAGGTGATAGATTGAGTCTTTTTTTATGGATTGACTTGTAAGATACAATACTATATCACGTGTAAGACATTTTAATTATGGTGTTTTTATTCATCTGAGTGATACCAAGAAGACCAGGGAGCCAATATTTACATGCCAAAATAAGCGCTTGCTACAAAACCCTCGGATTGCGGGCGTAGCCCTCTATATTCCGGTTTCATTTCTTCTTATCCTACGTCGGTGAAAATTTCCAATAGGCCGACAAATTTAAGAATAGGTCTAAAAAAAGGTCGTGCGCCTTGTGGATAGTTTATTTCAGTTGCATTGACACTAGCGATAATCACACTGACCCCACATTGGGTGCCGATTTTTTTTCTAGCTTTTCGAAAAAGTTAGAAAAAAAATTGCGGATGGCTGGACTCGACGGACGAACGGACGCATTTGTTTTTGGTTATTATCACGGAGTCAGGGGCAGACGTACATTATTTCAGTTGAGCTCATTTGTTTCATTAAACGGCAATCAATTCTGTCCCCATTGATCTCTCATCAAATAAAATTTTTTAAAAGCTCTCCACGTATGTTGATAAGGGACGTTGCGCAGTATGCCATTTTCTCACGAGGCGAATATTTCAGAGCTTTGTTCTTGTCGAACATATTCAAACTAAGCAAACATCCTGTGCTTAAAATCGGTTCAGTAGTGTGGGAGGAGTTCCCGCTCAAAACTCCCATACAAAATTTGTTAACCTATTAATTCTTACAGTATTAAATTACACTTCAGATATAAGCCATTGGGTACACATGTCATTCACGGTGACATTTGTGGAGACCAAGGATAGAATCGGCCATATCAGAGAACACTTTGTAGGGTATAACCACGTGCCAGATGCTACAGGTAAAGGGCTAACAGATCTGTTGCTTGAAGGACGTCCAGCAAATGGCTTGAAAGTGGAGGATTGTCGTTTGAGTTTGAATTTATTTTGATTTACTTAATAATAAAATCCAGTCTAATTTGTTATTCGGTATATTCTTGTTAAACCCGGCGATGCGATGCATCGTGCTTCGCGTCTTGACTAATAGTGGTTACTGCTGTGGCGTATAGACCGACCGAAGCGAGCGTTCTAGGGTTGTATACTGAGGGTCGGAATCCTTTAAGCCGCGGAGCCCACGCCAGGGGAGTGCAAAATCATTTCAAATTAAAACGCACTATTCGTGAAAGACACGAGCTATTTTATTCACAAGCTTAAGGTACATATGTATGTGTAAATCCATAGAGTATTTAAAAGATTGTCAACAAAAAAGGGGGGTTCATCTCTTGCCCGGGTGCCAATTATCATAAGGCCAGCACTGCATGAGCCTTCTTGGAATATTTCTACACATGTTCCTACACCGGAATTTTCAAAGACTTCGAAATAACATCCCCTTTAATATTTAAATAAAAATGAAAAACGAAATGTGCTCATGTCTTCCATATTTTTCAGTACTTCCCATCTCACTGATATTCTGCGCTCTCAAGAAGACTTGCCATGCTCCTTATTGTAGTCCATATTTGCATCCCACGATTTATTATATTTTTTTTCCTGCGTATTTTTTCGTTGTTTTTTAATAAATTTTCCATTTTTAAACTTTTTATGAGTTCTGCCGTTTTATTATTCTTTTTATTTTTTAATTTTGCTTGAGCTTCTTCGGTTTCCGAACTTTTGTCCGCCATCAACTCCTCCCTGTCGTCCTATACCGCACATGTAAGTATATTCAGACGAGTTTTAATTCGTTGCACACCCCCTCGATTTATTGTCTGAGTTTTGGTTTCACTGTTTTTGGTTCTGCCACGGCCGTTTGCATGTTTTTTTTTCTGTTTTCGTACTTTGAAACTGAAATTGCCACCGTCGCGCTGCACCGCTTTGTGGCCTGCTCTTCTTCGTTTTTTTTTTTGTGCGAAACCTCACTCTGTAAATGTGTTTCGTTTTTAGGGTTTTATGATGTTTTCATTTCTCTCATGTGGTTGGATATTGTTTTATTTTTATTCTTTGTCGAAGGGATGGTTTTGGGCGTATACATACTATGTATACATGTATGTATGTAAAAATATTTCGTACGTACTATATATACCTAGGTGGGTAAAGGGAACATATTTTTCTTATTACTTTGCATTTAATACTTTTGGATTTCAGAAATTAAACGGTATACGAGTACTCTTTTATGATATTGGCCCCGACAGCCTATAGAAAGTGCATACATACGACATATGTACTTAGGGCACGCTCAGAATGCGAGCTGAAGCTGAAGCTGAAGATGGTTCAACTTCCCGCTCAGTTTTACACTTTCAACCTGATCACCAAGCGTGTGTCCGGGCCGAGGTTGAAGCTGCGAGATTGCTGATACAGATATGAACATGTGATATGCACATTGGTCTCACCAAAGAGGATTCTTCTAATTCTACAAGAGCGATCACTCCATAGAACTTTCCCCTCTGCCAAGAGATTTGTATGTATTGATAAATTGTATAGGCTTCGCAAGAAACCTCCCTCCATACAACTTTAACCTCCGGCGGTAGATTTGTATGTATTGATTCTCTTGTGTATCTATACTGTGTAGTTTATAGTACTATGTTTATACAATTTCTCAATACATACAAATCTCCTGGTAGAGGCGAAAGTTCTATGGAGTGATAACTCTTGTGGAATCTATACTATTTGGTCTCACTTTACACTTCGGAATCTGCCGCCAACACTTGGCTTTGATTGAGAGACAGTTTATCACGGACACATTTCTGGTCTTATGCTTCGAAGTCAGCTTCCAGCTTGGTCCCGGCCTTTTACTCTAACTTTCTTAAGTTCATGTTCACACTGCGGGCAAATCACTCGATCAGAGCTCGATCTGAGTGTGGGGATTGTATTGTAAAATTGTTTGTACATATTTGACAGTTTGTCATCAAGTGATTGGGCTCAGATCGAGTAACCTGGCTTAGATCAAGTGATCTGGCTTAGATCAAGTGATCTGGCTTAGATCAAGTGATCTGGCTTAGATCAAGTGATCTGACTTAGATCAGGTGATCTGGCTTAGATCAAGTGATCTGGCTTAGATCAGGTGATCTGGCTTAGATCAGGTGATCTGGCTTAGATCAAATGATCTGGCTTAGATCAAATGATCTGGCTTAGATCAAATGATCTGGCTTAGATCAGGTGATCTGGCTTAGATTAGGTGATCTGGCTTAGATCAGGTGATCTGGCTTAGATCAGGTGATCTGGCTTAGATTAGGTGATCTGACTCCAGTGTGACGCCAATATTAGTCTGACATGTAGTCTTTCTTGTAGGAAGGGAAGTTATCCAGTTTCTACGAAGTCCAAGGTATGATATGCTGGTCCTGCTGCAGATGTGCGTCAGTATAAAAGGAACTTCTTGGCATTAGACAAGATGGGTATTATATGACACGGTTTGTTGAACCGAATGCACTAGACTACTGTTGAAGTCATTTTGAATCCTTTGGTTAGGAAAAAGGATATTCTGGCAACCTAGCGTTGGTGGCATTTTGAGTCCTTTGGTGAGGAAAAGGGGTATTCTTGACAACGAAGTGATATATACGCAAGAAGGGTATCATATAACTGACGGTGTTTAGACAAATGCACTAGACTCCTGCTGAAGGTATTTTGAGTCCCTTGGTGAGGGAAAGAGGGCAAGTATCTGTTGCTCAATAGATATTATATCTGTTGCTCAATAGATACTGTATCTGTTGCTCAATAGATGCAATATCTGATGGTCAGTATATACTGTATCTAGTGCTCAATAGATGTTGATCGTCACCCAACGATCATCATCAAACAATACAAATACATTCGGACAACGTGGCTTTATGCAGTGGTGGGACGTGATTTTCCTATCGTGTGGAACAGCATATGGAGTATCCAAAAACCAATTATGTGGTTGTTCAGTTTTTCCGAAGCAGATTTCCGGATCATCTTCGGCACAAGGCTTATGTGGACAATCTGGAAGGCCAGGATTGTGCAGTTTTTTCAGGAGGATTTCCAGGATCGTCTATGACTGCCATCTGGCTTTAGAAAAAATTTCATCGCCCCATTTATTAAAAAAAAAAAACAATCATAACTGTAAATTTTCATTTGACTTTTCACATTACACTGCGCTACATGTCTGTCCCCATTATTCTGTGCCACTGCCGGTAACTGCCTCTATTCTCTCGGCTACTGTCGCAGGCAACCTTTTGTCAATTGGATTAAGTACTTAAAGGCAGGAAATAATAAAAATTGTTCATCATCATATTGTACAAAAAATATTAATGTCGAACATATTATTGTTCCGTGTGGAATGTCGTCGCGACAGACATGTGCGTATAATGGGCCATGCGGCCCATCGTATGAATACAGAATAAAATGTGTAGTGTGTAATGTACCGCGAGAGATCAGTCTATATATAGAGTCCACTTTGCAATAAATTGATTCTGTCGGCCACATGTGTCATCATCAAAATCATTGCCTGTGATGATGATAATGATGAAGCTCTGATGAGATGAGGCTAATGAAGGCAACAATTCTTGCATTATGAAATCGTTATGAACCAGATGGTCAGATGGACATAAGGACGGCCCTTTGGAACTAAGAAATACGCCAGGAGGTCATCTGAAAGTGAAGCAAAACGACTAAAATAAATATCTAGACAAAACCTAGGCAACAAAAAATGTAAATATTTTGTTTTCTCCGAAGGTATAATAATTAGAGACGACGATGACTACAATGTAACTCTATGAAAAACTTGAAGTATTTTACCATCTTCACAATGTCCGTTGATGGGCCATCGTTTCCATGTTGGTCTTGGTACAATCTCGGGACAGAACAACAGGAATTCCAGCCACTACACACGCTCCATTCTCCTTCGAATTCTGTCAAAAAGCCACTCGCGGAGCCTTTTTCGGCCCATGATACCATTCCGGTCATAGTCTCTCCACAGTCCACACATTGATTTGTTGGGCACGACATTGGTCGTTGTGAAGAGGAGCGGTAAGATAATTACATATTTAATCACTTATTTTTTGTTTACAACCATGCTGGTCTATTGTGTGGACTACCCTCAAATTGTATTAATGATTTCGGTTTGGAATACTCTGTTTATTGATTGTATAAAACGGTTTTTGTAGTTGTAGTCCTTTGTAGGGAAATTGAAGCTGTTATGACGGGTGCAAGGGGTAAATTTAGGACATGGAAAAAAAACTTTGAGTTTCCCAGTCCCAGCAGACAATTAGACTATCCAATTTGATCTTCCGAACTTTAAAAAGAAAGAACACGAAAACACTTTTTCTTGCACAATAGAAAATGAAACACCTCATGACTCTTTTCAACAATTTTTAATAAATATTTTTTCTTCTCTTCCAGGCACCAATGGCCTTCTATCCAACCTGGCAAACAGATCCAGCCCAGAGCTGGCAAAATCAGTTCATCCAACAAATTCCCCAGAACACACCGGCAATAACTTCATTGAACTCGATTGATTTCCAACCACAGGTACGTTTACTGCACATATTTCACTCCCACACTTTCGAATATGAATCCTAATCGCTTTTCTACCCTTCAGAGCTACACATACCAGCCGAACAGTTACGTCCAAACGGCCGGCATTGGTTTCGATCCGAACTACGGTCGTACGTACGGCGCTCCCGTACAACGTTACGATTTCCAAACGCAACAAATCACCCCCATCAATCAAGTTTCCTTACAAAGTGTCAGCTTTGCGCCGACCGTAACATATGCCGGTCAAGTGTCGACCGCTCCCGTGCCACCTGTCGTATTGCCCAATGCCCAGCAGCATCAGCAAAATGAGCTGAACAAAACGGTGTCGGGAAACGACATGCCTGGATATCCGCGAGTGAACAGCGTACCGCCGCGCTCACTCAATTGTAACGGGTATTCAGGCGACTTTAGCGGTAATCAAAGTCAATCATCATCATCGGCACCGCGTGGCAGTAGTAATCCTAGTGCTCATGCCCAACAGTCGCAATCGCAGTCGCAGCAGTCACAGCAATCGCAACAAGCATCGGGTATGCATCCGCCCGCGTCACATACGCCAACCGGTCACGGTCAACAGCAGCCACCCGTTCCGCAATCGCCCAATCGCAACATGATGTCGCAACAACAACAGCCGAGACATGTCTCCCAGTCTCCCAATCATGTTCCGCAATCGCCCAGTAGCCATAATAGTCACATGAGTCAGTATCCGATTCAACAGTCTCCCAATCACAATCAACAAATGCTCCACCCACATCAGGGCATGCACACACCGAATGCCGCCCAATCGCAGCAAAATCACACTGCATCGCCCGTGCACCACGCCCAAATGAATCAAGACTGGAGCTGGAACGGTGCTCAGCAATCGCAAAACCCGTCGTCAGACATGTTCAATCAATCGGACCGGGTCAACTTAAATACTCGTTTAAAAACCATGATTCTGAGCAAGAATGACCCGAAGGAAATGTCCGGACCGGGAGGACAGATGCCGCCCAATCCTCCAGGCACGCCTGGCGGACCAGCGGGCGTGTCTCAGCAATCCCAAAACCAGACCGGTCATTTTTTATCGTATAGCCACCATCTCCGAGGCGATTCTATGAACGCCAATGGTTCGGCAGGGGGAACTGATAGCAGCCAAGCGGCTGGACATTCGAACAATAATCCCTCGGCCATGAATGAACCTCTCGGAGGTGGTGGCGACGCGATTTGGAAACCCACCGGGCACACGTTCAAAAAGCCCGGTAGTTTTCAAACACCCGACCCCCAAGCATCAAACAAATTGAGCAATAAAACAAGCACTGACATTGATAAAAGTATAAACGATCCGGGAGGTGGCGGAGGATCCATTGCCAGCGGGCCTGCCAAGCATGAGAGCAAACATACACCGTACCAAAGCGCCGGGCCCACCTATCACCATCAGGATGGACTCGACCCCAATCCCGCACACGTGACCATCAAACAAGAGCCCGGTCTCATGCCACAAACAAAAATGGAAGGATACGAGAGAAACTATCAGAATTTCATCCAGTACGCAGACTACTGTCAAACGCAAGATCAAAATCAAACGTACGGAGCCGGTCAGGAGTATCAATCGCAGCCCGGTGGCTACCAGAACTCCTCGGCATCATCGGGCGCGGCATCCAACTACTACGCCTCAGGCTACCAGCAAAACTTTCAAAATTACAATCAAAGCTATTCAACGACAAACTCATCGTCGTCGACATCGTCTTCCTATAATTGCCCGCCCCCACCGCCACATGGTCAAGGAACAAAATCATCTTCCAATCCGCATCATCAGCAACACGCCACGCCGCCACATCATCTAGCCGAACTGGAAACGAAACCCCGAGCGATAGCTATCAACTACGAGAAGGAGATCCCCGCCCACACATATCCAAATCCGAACGCTCCACCCCTCGATCCGTCTAAGGAAACCATAGACAAGGTAACGGGTTATCCGTTCCTCGGCGAGGGTGGCCCGGCAGCTATCAAAGATCCTGTTGGATATTCGTGCTGTCGCCGGGGCGGTACTCGAGTGCCAACCAGTGAGCATTTAAAAGACGGCAGCTGTGGAGGTTTGCAGACTAAGGACGAAATCCTGTTGGAGGAAGAGGAGGGTGAGGATGGCGAAGGAGGTGACTCCAAGTCGTCCAAATCCAAGGATAGCGACAAGACCGAAAGCGGCGCTGGAAGCGAGGAGGTCAAGGTGAAACACGAGTTGGTAACGCCTCTGATTGACACGTCCGATCGCCTGGAGAAGGGCAACAAGCCTGAAGTGCCAGACTGTGATTGTTTTCCATCGGACAAGAACCCACCCGAACCGGGCAGCTACTATACTCATTTGGGTAAGATCAAAGCTTCCGTTTGTACGTTCTAAAAAAAACCTAAACCTCCTACTTCTGTACCGTTACAGGTTCGGCATCTACCCTGTCTGAATTACGAAAAGACATTGAAGATCGTGTTGGAATCTCCGGCCGGCAGCTTCGTATCGAAAAGGTCGTCTACACCGGCAAAGAGGGCAAAACCACGCAGGGTTGTCCGGTTGCCAAGTGGATTATTCGACGGGCAGATCCCGAGGAGAAGATTTTGGTTGTAGTGAAAAAGCGACAAGGGCACAAGTACGTATTCTCAGATGTCAGACCGGCGAAAGGAACTCCCCTAACCTTCTTGATCCTCTTTCAGGTGCAACGCAGCTTTCATCGTAGTGTGTGTCGTGGCCTGGGACGGTATGCCTCGCCTCGAATCTGACAATGCCTACAAAATGTTAATAGGAAAACTCAATAAATTCGGTTTGCCGACAACTAGACGATGCGCAACCAACGAGAACCGGACGTGTGCTTGTCAAGGTCTGTATTTTGATCCTTTCTTCCTGCTTTGCATTCAACCCGCTCTGTCTCTCTCTCTCTCCATTTACAGGCCTTGATCCAGAAACCTCAGGTGCCTCATACAGTTTTGGTTGTTCCTGGTCGATGTACTATAACGGTTGTAAATATGCTCGTTCAAAAACTGTACGTAAATTTCGGCTATCCGTTAAAAATGAAGAGACTGAAATCGAAGATCACATGAACGTCCTAGCGACAATACTCTCCCCGCTATTCCAATCAATATGTCCCAAATCCTATGACAATCAAGTGAAATATGAGAAGGAGGCGCAAGAGTGTCGTCTGGGCTTGAAGCCGGGCAAACCATTTTCAGGCGTGACGGCGTGTTTGGACTTTTGCGCGCATGCGCATCGTGATTTGCATAATATGCAGGATGGCTGTACGGTACAGGTGGCGTTGTTGAAGCCATCGAATCGGGATGGGCGACCGCCCGATGACGAACAGTATCATGTGTTGCCCTTGTACGTGATGGATTCGACCGATGAGTTTGGCAGTTCGGAGGGTCAAAAGGAGAAGAATCGAACAGGAGCCGTGCAAGTTCTCGAGAAGTGAGTGTAGTGTAGAGTTTTGATCGGTTTGACTATGGTCGGCTTTGCAGAGCACGCGGTAGGACTAAATGGGGTTTTTTCTTGTATTTCTAGGTATCCCTGTGAAGTTCGCGTGCGATCGACACCCTTGCAACCGTGTCGTCGTCATGGGAAGAAGCGCAATGGCAAGGAATTGGACGAAGCTGCAGCGAATGCGGCGAATGCTGGCAATCCGAACCAACAGCAGCAATCACCGCAGCAGCAACAACAACAGCAAACTCAACAGCCGGCCCCGCCCACTTCCAACAAGAAGGAGTCGAGCAAATCCAAGTCCAAGAACAAAAATCAGCAGCATGCCAATGCTAATGCCAACGCTACGACGCCATCGACACCATCGCCTCGATGTCAGACGCCGGTTACCAATAACCCGAGTCCGGCTGGAAGCGCCTTCTCAACGCCACCCGTAAATCACCCGGGAGCTCCTGGAGTACCCGTGCCTAACAACAACGGTCCAATGATGGCATCCAACTCGAGTCTTTTGAACATGGCGACTATGATCGACACCTTTACCGATGCCCAGCTCCAATCCAACCAAATATCCAGCACAGTTCTGGACTCACCGTACTCGTACGACTATCAAACCGGGTCCTACATTGATTCGCGTAACTACTACGGGCAGTGGCCCCCGCCGCCACATCCACCGCCTGCGGTCACACCAAACGCCCACGCTGTACAGCCCACGCCCATGCAGCATCATGAAAACTACAACAATTTCGCCAATCCAATGACAAATGATCCGACGCCACCCATGACCGAACTTCGGACGGAAGTGAAGAGCCGCGGAAGCGAAGACAATCCCGATTCAACGACTATTGTAAATACTAATAACTTAGCTGATGGAAAACTTGTTCCTACACCCACAGCCACAAGCTTGCCAGAGGAGGGATTCGTGAAGCCCAAACCGCCACCCGAATATCAGTACAATCAGTATCCGAACAACTATCAAATGTACCCGCCCCCGCCCACCTATTCGCCATACGATGCGTACAACAATATGAACTATAACTACAGCTATCATCAGCCGTACACCCCGTACGGTATGTATCCGCAACAGACTCCACCTCCTACACCGCCCCCGCCATCACCCAACTGGAACATGTATCCGCCATCAACATCAACACAGCATCCGCATCCGCCTCATCCATCGGCTCCGCCTCCCCACACCATACATCATCAGCAGTCCTACACGGCGCTAACGCCCGTCACTCATCCGCATCATCTGCAGCAGCAGCAACAACCACAACAACAACAACATCAACCTCAGCCTCATCATCAGCTGCAACAGCAGCCGCCGCCAATGCAGCAACAAGCCCCGCCTCAACAACAACAACAACAACCCCAACAGCAGGCGCCGCAGCAACCACTCCCATTGCCGCCACAAAAACTCCCACCCCCTCCCCAAACACTGCCGCATCCGCCACAAGCTCTGACGCCTATTGAACCCGCATCGCTCCCGACCACGCCCAAAACCGAGCCAATCGGCGAAGTGACCGAGATCAATGAAAACATCGAAGCCTTCCAGGATCCACAAATGGGTGGCGTAGCGATCGCCCTCCAACACGGCAGCGTCCTGATCGAGTGTGCCAAACATGAAATGCACGCAACGACTGCTCTAAAGCGACCCAATCGTCTCCATCCCACCCGTATGACGTTAATTTTCTACCAACATCGCAACTTGAATCGGCCACGTCACGGTATCGACGAGTGGGAGGAGAAAATGCGCTGTAAAAAGATCAACACCGAAATTTCAGAGGCGAAGGCCAAAGAGGAAGCGAACGAGGCAAAAGTGAAACAAGAACCAATGGACGAGGATGATGAACTGGCAATGGCAGCGATGGCAACGACCGGTTCAAAAAACTTGTCTGAGTCCACGAGTGGAGCGGGTCCAGAAAAAAAGTCAAAATCAAAGTCGAAAAAAAACTCCGCGGGCGAGCACCAGTCAATAACAGCAACAACACCAGCAACAGCAGAGGAAACAGCAGTAGCAAAAGACGACGAGAAGCTGGTGCTCAGAGCCCCAACATTAACAACGACCTCGTGGACAACACTTTTCCCAATGCACCCATGTGTAGTAACTGGACCATATCAGGAGGGCAACACTAGCCCTACATCAACAACACCCACACAGCCATCGGCACCGCCCCAACCGCAACTACAGCAACCGCAACAACAACAACACTTGCACCAACCACAAATGATACAGCCAGTGGGCGGTGCTACCAGCCAAGCATAATCTAGCGTTGTACGTACGAAGATGTAAAATTCCAGATAATCCAGAGATATTGTGTTTGTTTATAGGATACAAGTCGTCCTTAGTGGAAGAAACATGAAATTCCGATTGTGATTCGAAACGTGTATGTAAGATGGAGAGGAAATGCCAGAGTTGGGCGGGGCATGCCAACCAAAGAGTTGTATACGGTTGGGTTGTTCTGTTTCGAAGTCGAAGATTTTCATCCCCCTTCTGAAGACGACAAAGTGACGTTATCCAGTCAAAGTCGAAGCTAATTGTTCGCAGAATATTTTATTCTATCCATTTAAAGACATGCAGTCCTACTGCTCTCTCCCTGTTCCATTCCATTTTAATTTTGCGATCTTACACCTGCAGGCACAGCACAAAGAACTGAAAATCTTTGTCCAGAGGGTTCCGGTTTTCCGAAAAGAGGAGCGTGTTGGGATGTTGAGCAAGTTTCATTTTACGCCTGCAAACTATTCGTTTTGCAGACGCAAAATGAAAAATAATCACGCTCTTTTTTCGGAGTGAATAGAGGCGGGTCTCTTGATCTTTCTGTTTCGATTCGAGAGTGACAGACCAAATGATTCGCGACCATCACCGAACCACGTCAAAATCAATAGAGCGTGCGAAAAAAAAGAATCTCCTCATTGCACTGTTCTACTGATTTTGACGTGGTTCGAATGTGGTCGCGAACCATTTGGTTCGCCATGTGTGCTGCTCTTTAAAGTCGCCAAATACGACAACCATTTTGGTCACGAGCCACTATCGAACCATCTCGAAATCAATAGAACAGTGGAAATGAGATTATTTTTCCGCACGTTCTATTGATTTTGACGTGGTTCGATTGTGGCTCGCGACCGAAATGGTTGTCGTGTCTGCCGACCTTTAGGGATCTTCTAAAACACTTCTTAGCCGGGATGATCTTCGTAAACCACCGTTTACACTCTTAAATGGCGCTCGATTAGACGTCCCACAGCATTACAGTGTGTTGAACTGGCCTCTTTTATCACACAGACATAACCCTAAAAACTCATATTTTGTTGTATAATCATCACCGTATTATCGCCCACATATTCATTTATTTATTGTAAAGTTCTCAAACCGCATAATTGACTACATATACAGTAACTATAGTGAACAAAAAATACTAAACTGTGGAATATCTCAAAATGTTGTCTTTTTAAGATATAGACATTTTTTTTGTTAGTAAATAAGCAAAACATCAAACAAAATACCATTAATTATATTGCAACCGAACATTATATTTCCATTATAAATTATTAGACGAAAAAATCGCATTTTTAGTAGTTTGTCTTTATGATTTTTTCTCCAATAACTTATTGTATTTCATTTCAAGACATAATAATGATACATTCAATTAAAATTAAGCAATCATCACTTTTTTATTGTGTATTACATTCTATTGTCAAATAAAAACAATGTTTAAAACAAAATAATTCATTCATTTTTTTTTTTCAAACTATCGCTTTCATTACCATTTTTCACGAACAGAAAAACAAGCGAACTCAGAAGAAAAATCACTCAGAAAATAGAAAATAGAAAAAATAAAACTCAAATGCATTATTCGTTGCCAAAAGTACAAAATACAACACAAGAAACAAACAAAAAATAAAATAAAACCGAAAATATGAACAAATCACTGAACAAAACAAAAAAACTGTTTCTTTACTATGAATTACAAACTAAAAATATAGATAAAATAAATAAAAAAAATGTACGCAACACAATATATTTGTAATGATATAAAATAAACAAACAAAAATAAAAGCCGTGACAAACAAATCAATTTAAATAAAAAATACCACACATAAGTTATAAATGAAATAGAACCGGTAAATGTAAAAACATGCAAAAGTAAAACTGAACTAAATCTATAGTGTATGGTATTTTAAGCAATAGCAAACAAAACAAATCGTATTTAAAAATTATTATTAAATAAATCCAAGACAACAGCAACACCGTAACCAAGAACCCTACAACAAAATATGCGAAAATAGGAAAGACACGCCCCTACACTAATCCATAAGCCCGCGGTCACACGATTTTCGATGTCCGTTGTAGAATTACATTGGATACGTTCAGAAGATGCACGCATACTGATGCGAAACCCTAGCTGAACTGCTCAGTAATTAATTTTGCGTCTTCTGTCTGACCATATACCATCAACTGTGAAATTTTTGTCTAAACTCTTTCCGGTAAAGCCGGTTCACACGCTCATAGTTCACTTTGCCAAAGTTTGATTTGGCAAGAATATCCATCATTGTGAATTTTTGATTGACATTTCACACGTTTACGTCTGTTACCTCTTTACTACATGCAAAAACTCTGGATTTGGCATCTCCAGGGAATTTACACCAGAAATCATTGTACATTGAATAAAAACAACCAATATCTCATTACTCCCGCTCCGACAACTTTTTTTCTGTAAACTTCTAATTTTTGATGATGGCATTTCATTTCCATAAAATTTTTGATAGAAAGTTAAGCACCGTCCTACTTCGCTTTGGTGGGATGCTAATGCCAAGCCAAAGCCAAATTTTTCCTGGTCAAAGCCAAAATGTCCCCGGTCAATGTATGGATTTGACATGGAAATTTTGGTTACGACCAGGGAGAATTTGGCTATGGGCCGTGAATGTTCAGCATAAGACTTCAAATCGCTTTGAAAAGGGTTTGACACGTTTAAAATAACCTGAAAGTAGGTTGTCAACGTGCTTTTGCAAAGTGTACTTTGAACGTGTCAACCGGCCTTTAGCCCAGGTTGATACGATCCAAGTCCACTTGTATTACTACTTGGACCGAATACGTTTCGCCAAGGCCACGTGGTTCAAGTTAGTTTATACGACTAGTGCGTGGGTCAAGTGGACTAACTTCCAAGTAGACGCCAAACAAATTTAGAAATCGACAAAAAGTTGTGAACTTGGTTGTTTGGTTGGCGTTTTTAATACCTGCATAAAACTGATTCTTGGCTCCAATAAACAAACAAAACCTCATTCATTCATGTCCAAGTGTTACTTGGATCCAAATTGGCCAACATCCAACTCAACTTGGATGTCTCCTTTTTGTCAATGTGGACTTGGATGAACGATCCAAGTAGCGAACGAAGTGATTTCCAAGTACGTTTGGTCCAAGTGTACTTGGATCGTGTCAACAGGCCTTTTACACAATTTTTACGTCTGCAGCCTCTGTGGCTTAGATCACCTGTGAACTGTCAAAATCAGTTCTGCAATATGCTTGACAAAATAAGCAGAAATATTTTCTGCTCGATAAAGTCGGAACGTGTTCACCTATAGTAGGCCGGGGGAAATTTGCATCATCGTTCCGGAACGGTTGTGTTGCCTTCTGAACTCTGACTTGAAGTACGCGCAAACCAATCGACGTACGTTAATACTTTTCTAAAGTAGCGTTTACACTTGCAGTAGAGCGTGCAAGTACGTACATTTTACAGGCATTGCAAGTGCCTTGCAAGTAACTTGCAAGCTGTCATTTGCGTATGTGTAAACACCCGTGCCTGTGAACTGCCAGGCCAGTAAACCCGCACGGCGCCTTGCAAGTAGCTGGCCTCCCGGGCCAATTGATTTCCCACAGGCATTCCAGTAGACTTGCGAACATATGTTTGCTGTCATTGGTACGCCAAAAAACGATCAAAGATCAACGTCGCCTGCAACTGAATGTCGCAATGGTAAATACGTGATAATCAAAATGACACTCAAGAAAAAATCCCAGCCAACTTGCAAGTCGAATTGTGTGTGTAAACACCTACTGGCACACGTCATGCAAGCAGCTACACGCAAGGCACTTGTCGACAAGTCTACAGGCATGCCGGTGCACTGGCAAATGTAAACGAGCCATAATGCTAGACATTCACGGATGGTCAAAATCCAAATTTTCCCTGGTCGAAGTCAAAATTTCCCTGTCAAATCCACAGTGCGACCGGGGAAATTTTGGCTTCGTTAAAAATTTTGTACAGATTAAATGTGAAAGTGCTTATTTTCAGCGCTTAACTCAGCACAACCGTTTCTAGAACAAATTACTACGCAACACTAAGCGCTTTTCAGTGCTTTTGTTCTAGGAACGCAGTTATTGTGAATCGACTTTCAACGGATCGATCACAGAGATATATAGGAGATGAAACCACCATATACTGTACACTAAATTCTGGACGTAATTCCAATGCATACGAACTAGAAAAGGTAAACAGAGAGACGCACGCCCTCCGCTGCGCGACACCCGCTCAGTCCATATTGTTCCATACAGTAGCACATGAGATGTCAAACGCACATCCCCATTCCTACTACCACCCTTGTACGGAATTGTTTCGTTTCTCTCGCTCTTTTCCATTTCCTTCTAATACCCCACATACACGGAGCGTTCCGTCGTCCGATCGATCGGCCGATGGATCGCTACAAAATATCAGCTAATCAAAATTATGTGGAACCTTTAAACAAAAGCGTCAACGATAAGCGCATACTCAGGCCGATCCATCGGCCGATATCGGGCGACGGATCAGTCAATCGATCGCTGCGTGTATGGCAGGCTGAACTCTCTCTTCTGTGGGATCGATATTTCCATGAAAATTTCATAAACATATACGTCAGGATCCAAACGAATGTCAATTTGGCGCTGTCCCCTCACCGCTTCTAAATATGGGGTTGAGTAGGTGTTTAATGGAGATTGAATACCGTGAAGAAAAATGTTAAAAATTACCATGTAGTGTCAAACCGATAGTTTTCGAGGTCGCTAAGATGAATGGTGTTAATCGCAAATACCACCCCTCCTCCGGTGGTGAGTTAGGCGGCTATTACACTATAACGCCATAGGTAGGGTAGCTCGCGCAGCGCGCACATGGCATTGTTGTTGTAAAATCAGATTTTGGAAATTGTTACAACAATGTCATGTGCGTGCTGCGCGAGCTGCCCTGCCTACGTCCAAGATGCGGCCGGCCTAAAAGTTCTTTTACAAATATCTTTTATAAAAGATATTTTCAATGGACTTTTATAGTGTAATAACCGCCTAAGAAAAGATTTGCGACATGAACGTTGCTTATTTCAAGTACTTTTCTTAAGGTCGACATACACGGGAAGCATTATGGTCGCGAGCATGCATCGAACCACGTCAAACTCAATAGAAAAAAATCTACTCATTTCCATCGTTCTATGATATTTCATGGTTCGATGGAAGTTCGGTCGTGGTTGTGCTCGTTCATGGGTGGCCACCTTTACAAGCTTGCACACCTTCCCCCTTAGGCGACTAATATCATTCACAAAAATTCTTTTAAAATATCGTGCGTCAAAGATATTTGTAAAAGAACTTCAATAGTGTAATAGCCAAAGCAGCAATCAGTCTCAGCTAGAAGTCAATAAATAAGGGAAAGTATGAGTTTGTACATTTTCGATTTTTTCCTTTGGCACCACTTGAGCCCTACATCAACCGTTGATGTGTCCGTAAGAAGGGCACAACCCGTGACCAAAATGTAAATAACGTATCCCGTCTTTGGAAAGGTCAAAGAATCTTTTTTTTTGCTTTTAGCTGATTTTTCATTGACGCACTATTTCTACAATGGACATCGAAATCGGGAATATCTAAGGCTAGGCGAATGCTGAGACGCATATTAATGAGGTAACGCTGGATGAGTTTCTGTGTGAAAAAAAGCAATAAATGCATCAGGAAAAGTTCAACTTGAGGCAAAGCAATTGTTTCATGGCGTGAGCCTGTGAAAATTTGCTCTTGTTCCCGAAAATCTGCGTTTACCTGCGCATCACATAGTCAACATGTGTCTCACCATTCGCTTTGTCTAACTGTCGCCACACACGATATACATTTTGGTTGCGAGCATACGTCGAACCAAGCCAAACTCAATAGGAAAAAAAAATCATTTTCATCATTCTCTGAAATTTGATGGTTCGATGGAAATTCGGTCGTGGTTAAGTGTCGCCACACACGACAATCGTTTTGGTCGCGAGCCACCATCGAATCACGTCAAAGTCAATAGAACAGTGGAAATGAGGAGATTCTTTTTTCCGTAGGTGCTATTGAGATTTTGACTTGGTTCGATGGTGGCTCGCGACCAAAACGGTTGTTGTGTGTGTTGAAGCAACTTTTTCTGTGTCACTGGGCTAAAAGTACATAAATTCGCAACCAATCTATATGTCTATATCTCAGAACGCGCGCACCAGCCTTTCCTCATATTTTTTTTTTATTTGAATGAAATGTAATTCAAAGAAGAACAACCATTGAAAGAAAATTATCTCAACACGTAACGAATAGGCGATCCGACACATTTCCATTTCGATATCTCCAAAAATGTTAAACTGACAAAAGACGTGAATGCATGTGTAGAAGAATATTTTTAATATTAAAAAAAAAGATAATACATGAATTTAGTCATTAAGTTGAGATTGTGTATAAAAAGAAAAGAGAAGAAATAAACCAGAAAAAGGACATGCGAAAAAATATAATGCTTATGCTAATATTCAAGAATCGTATTGAAATACGATTAAAATACGGAGACGAAAACAGTTAGCCATTGATTTATTCTCATTATTATCGTTTTGTATTTTCTTTTTTTTTCTCTTGAAATCACGCCAATATAAACACACACAAACATGCATTTTTCCTAAAGCCGTGCGGAAGGGAATACCAAAATGAAAATGCAAATCGATGATAATGACATTTTTTTTATATACATATATTTTACATAAATGCATAGTTATATTCTATTATATATATAAAGAAAGAACAAAAAATATCTCATTTTTTATATATATAAAATACATATTATGTATATATAAATAAATACATATGAATTATATAAATATCTAATTAAATTTTAGTAATCATTTTATTCTCTTAATTCTCATCTTTATTTTTAATGTCCCCCCATTGAAGGGAATATGCATATTTTCAACCCCCCTACACGCCTCTAGATGTACGAGTAGCAGTTAATAAAAATAAAAACAAAAAAATAATTTGAAAAAGATACAAAAAGAGAGTTTTGATTATATTTTGTTTTCTTTAAGTAGACACTTATTTAGAAACGAAGCAAGAATGAGGATAGAGCGAGACGTGAACGAAAAACCCAATTAATTTAATTATGAAATTCTTTTTTTTTATTTCAATTTCACGTATGAGTACATACTTTATTAAACATAATGCTGAAGTATTTTAAGTAATTGATTTTTTTCGTTCCTTTCTGCGGACGTAAAGGATGAAATTGAAGCGCGAAAGAGAAAGATATGCAAAATATAAATTGACACGATACACATGAGATAATATATAGAATTATGAAAGAAAGACATGATGATAATGATGATGGATACATTCAGATGAATTAAAATGAAAACAAAAAAAGAAAATAAAAATAAAGTTTAAAAAAGACTCAAGCCAAGAAGTATTACAAGTAAATTATATATTGTACTATTGTGTAGCTATGTATTAAGTATATACCAATACAAAACAGGAAATAATTGTTTCTGGTAAATATAAATATATATTTTCTAATTTTAATTGCTATATATATGACGTATAATGTATTTAAGGTAATCTCGTATTTTCATCTTGATCGATTTTTTTTTGTTCAATATTTTCTATCGTTTTTCTTCAATATATAATATTATATATATGATTTTTTTTTAAAAAAGATTGTGCTTGTTATTTGTTTTCTTCTTTTTTTTCTTTACTGATTTTGGCCCGTTTTCTTTAGCTGGGAAGTGTAGCTGTGATGTTGGTTCAACAGATTTTCTTCAATTCTCTTATCTCGTGTAATTGCATTATTGTTATTCGCTAAACATCGGTTGGTTTTCATCGTTTTTCAGTGGTTCAGTGTACATGTTTAGATTTTCGCCCCACATATTCATATTCACATACATAGTGGACGGGCATATAGACCCAATGTTTGGTGCTTTTGTCCGTCAATTTCTGTGGTCTGATCTTAACAAGATTTGGTATGTAGCTGTTTTGGATGACTCGTAAGTAAGGTCCGGTGACAGCTTTTTATAGACTAACGGAACATTCTTTTGTGTTAATTGAGTTTCTCGTCTAAGTCTTTGGCGAGCTTGTTCCTTCGCGTATTTCGCGTGGTCCGATTTCAGCCAATAATGAGATCAATGCCATGGAAACTTTGAGAAGGAGATATGGAGGGGTAATCAGCATATACTACTTTGCCTTAACCCCTAGCGGGGCATAGCGCGTCAACTACTCCTGCGCGCCATCGTACTCTGTTCTGGGCAATGGGGCGCAACTCCCCAAAAGACTTACCCAGTACCTGACACTCCTTTGCCACAGATCGACGCCATGTGATTCGAGGACCCCCTCTTGGTCGGTCTTGGTTGGAAATGGGGTTCCATTTCATGGCATGCAAAGCAATGCAGTTATCACTCTTCCGCAATGTGTGACCTATCCACTGCCATTTTCGCCTGCGTATCAATTCGTCGATTGGCATCTGACCCGTACGCCGACTTAGCTCTTCATTTGATATTGTTTCGGGCCAGAAAATTTGTAAAATTCGACGAAGACATGAGTTGACGAAAACTTGCAGCTTTCTGGTAACTCCTACGGAAACTTTCCATGTACTGCTCCCATACAAAAGCACTGATAGTACCAGGGAGCGAAACAGGCCCAGCTTGGTCTTGATGCTGAGATAACTGCTCTGCCAGATTTTGGACAGCATGCCGTATGCGCGTTTAGCCTGGTTGATACGACGAGCGATGTCCTGCTCCGTACCACCATTTTCGGCAACAATGCTACCCAGGTAGACGAAGTTGTCCACCTTCTCCACAGGCTGCCCATTAATATTGATGGCAATAGGTGTCGGATTTCTTTTTCGCAACGGCGGGCTAAGAACCTTGGTTTTGTTGGTATTAATCTTTAGCCCAACCTTGCTTGCCTCCCTCTCGAGATCTAACGCCATTGCGGACAGATCCATGATTTTGTGGGAGAGTAGGCATATGTCGTCAGCGTAGTCAAGATGTTGTAGATAAGATGTCAAAATCCATTGAATTCCTCTGTCGAGTCCGGATAGGGCTGCGTGCAACACATCGCCGATCACTATGAGGAATAGGATCGGTGAGAGGATGCACCCCTGCCGAACTCCACTGCGAATCTCAAAGTCCCCCGACACCTTACCTTAATGCAGAACGCGACATTTCGCGCCTTTATGCGCCGACAGGTTGCCTTAATAATAGCCACAAGCTTCTCAGGGATGCCTCTCCTGCGCAAGGCCGCCCATATAGAATCCCGGTTCACACTATCGAAAGCCTTTTCGAAATCGATGAAAAGCAAGTGAAGCGGAGAATCGTATTCAGCGCATTGCTCGATGATGATTCGCAAGGTGTTAATGTGATCGACACAGGAGAATCCGGATCGAAAGCCAGCCTGCTCTTCATCAATTGTGCTTTCTAAGTGGGCCTTTAGTCTTTCCAGGACGATTTTGGCTATTATCTTGGCAACGGCAGGAAGCACACAAATGCCTCTCCAATTATTACAGTCTGTGAGGCTACCCTTCTTTGGAAGTTTGATGATCAAACCTTCCTTCCACTCAGTGGGAAAGGTCTCTGTATTCCACGCTTTATCAACAAGTGGATGCAGCAAATCGGCAGTTACGCTTGGCGCTGCTTGATAAAGTTCGGCAGGGATGCCGTCAAGTCCGGCGGCCTTTCCTCGTTTTAGTGCAATAATTGCAGTGACTATTTCCTCTTTAGTCGGGGCAGTGGACCGTATACGCACATTTTGATGGTTAGCTAAATTATCTATATGAGGGGAAACTTCACCAGAGGTTACACGGTTCAAGACCGCGGCGAAGTGTTCTTTCCACCGCCTCATTTGATCTTCTTCCAAGTTAAGTAGCTTTCCATCACTATCTTTCACCGGATGTTGGCAGGAGTTACGACAACCTGTAAACTCCTTGATGACACCGTATACGGCGTTTAAGTTGTTACTTCTAGCGGCTTCTTCTGCTGACGCTAAAAGAGAATTGGCATAAACTCTTTTATCGCGTCGCACACTACGCTGAACTTCTCGAGCTTTCTGACGGTAAAGGAGTTCGATGCTGCTTCGATTGTCGTCTGATGCTGCAGCCAAACGAACTTTCAGCTCCTTTCTTTCAACAATCCGCTGCCATGAAGCGTCGGACATCCAGGGCTTATTCCGGCAATCCGGGTTTGGGCCAAGGATGGTATTTGCGCTATCAATGTACGATGTACGCATTTTTTATGGCATCCCAGTTTTCGTTTATGTCACTATCTGGGTGACTAGTTATCTCAGCCGCTTTTTGCGCAAGATGGTCATTATATTGTTGTAAGACAGCTGGATTTTTTAGTCGAGCGGTGTTGAATTTGCGGGGCCTGGATCTTTCGTCTCTGGGGCGGCGCACGGCTGCAATACGCAATCGAACATTAGCGATCATAAGATAATGGTCTCTTCCCATCCCAATATCGGCACCCTTCTTGTTTCGCACGTCCAGGAGGCAACTCTTGAATCTTTTACTAATGGCAAAATGGTCGATCTGATTTTGTGTTCTGCGTCGATCAACAGAGGACCAACTGATTTTGTGGTGGTCCTTATGCTCAAACATAGTACCACCGATGAAGAGACTGTGAAAGTTGCAGAACTCTACAAATCTTTCACCGTTGTCATTACGATCACCAAGACCGTGTCTCCCCATCACATCTCTGAGCCCATAGTTATCAGCGCCAACTTTCGCATTCAAATCACCCATAACCATTACAATGTCACCTTTAGGTGTTCTGCTCTGAGCGGCGTTTAGTTCTTCGTAGAAGGAGTCTTTTGCCAAGACATTGCCGGGTTCAGTAGGGGCATAACATTGTATTATTGAGATGTTCCTCATTTTGGTCCGGAACCTGGCGGTCAAGACCCTGTCAGAGACCGGTTCCCAGGATAAGAGACAGTTTCGCGCGGCTCTGGTTAAAAGGAGCCCCACACCTGACTCACGGCGACTACCGGTAGCTTTACCGGAGTACAACATTACAGTGCTGCCCGTTGGAGAGATGAATTCTCCGCTGTTCCACCATCTTATCTCACTAACTCCTAAGATATTTAATTTGTACCTCAGAAATTCACTCTCTAATTGAAGAAATCGTGCGTTCTGGGGACCTTCTGATCCATTGTCCAGGAGAGTACGCACATTCCAGAATCCAATCTTTGTCATTGTACGATAGCTAAAAGTCGTAACCGTTGAGTCAGTCCTTATCCGAGGCATAGTTGACGTTTCGTTAGCATATAAAGATTTCGGATAGTGCAAGTTGCTGGCATACACATCCTGTCCTTTGATTGTCGGTTTTAACGACAGGCCCTCAAAGGGAAAGGCCGTGGTATTTTTTTTCACACCCCACACCACAGGGGTACCTCAACCAAATCTTCGCACCGCCATCACTGGCGGCTTGACGTTGGTTGGCAATGGTCAGTGACCACTGCCGTTCCAGGGGGCGCCCACGCGGAGGACTATGGAAGAGGAATTTTTGCCAGCATATAGCTGGTAAAAGAGTACAACTTCGTAACTGACAAAATGTGAATATTTACAGAATGGAACGGTATCTCAATGTCTTAAGTTTTATAAAATATTTCAGTGGTTTGATGAGATAGGAAACTGTAGTTCAACGGTAAGCGATTTAACCTTGCAAAATACAATATATTAGAGAAATGCCTTTTCGTATGATCGTTGGTGGTCATACAAACCGGCTGTGCAGGCGAAAAACTTAAAAATTTGAGCCTTTTTTTATTATATTCTCTTGAAAACTTCAAACCGGTGCCTCGCATTGAAAATCTTTATAGGATGTAAATTAAAGAGCGTCAAATTCTTCGTCCAATGAACTTCTCAATGTGTCGAAATTTGGTTTAGCAGGATATCCAAAATTGATAGTCAAAAAATGTAAATTTTTGAGGCTTGGGAGAAGAATTACACTTTATCACTTTTTAAGCTAATAGATCTTTGAAAAGGATGCTCCAGATGGAAAAACCACGTTGAACAAAAGCTGAAGATATTTCGATTTCCAGTCTAACGTGGTCAATAGTTTTCAAATCGACCCGTTCTCGATTTCTGATTTAAAAGCTCTACCTCAGTAAATATAACGGTTAAAAACTTTGTTTTAGTTTTAATTTATAGATATTTCAACCTGAGAATATGAAGATTATAAAGAACGAAAAAAAGCCAAAATTTTTGGTACTCGTTTACACACTGAGACATATTACACACACCACAAAAATGTTCCCCTGACTGTCAAATAATTTGTTGTTATTTTCAAAGTAGGCAATGCAAAAAAATATTGTAAAAAGCCGAAACAAATTGTAATTTCCAGTCAGTTACTTTGACAAACGAGGGAAAGAAGAAAGCAGACTATGAAAAAAAATGTGTACGAAACACGTATGGATTGTGTGTATTGATAGCCTCTCTTCAACACATGTTCCATACTCTCAGATTTCAACCCTTTTAAGAAGTTTGGCTAATTGTTTTGTCGGATTAATTTAAACAATTGAATAATTAATTAATTAACTGATTCGTCACTATCGGACATTTGCTGTACTTCACTTCTAATTCAATTTACCAAATGGATGGCAAACTACCTTGTTGGCAGACAGTCGTTCACAGAGTTTAGAAGTAAGAAGTCCAAGCTCAGGAGAGTTAAACAGGGCGTTCTTCAAGGAGGAATTTTATCATCTATCCTATTTAACCTCTATCTGTCAAGGCTCCCAACATCACCTGAAGGGCTTCAAATTGATCTATTCTGGCTACGGGTAATGATATTGAACACATGTGCAACTTAATCAACCAGTATCTTGAAGAGCTCAACGCATTCTTCGTTAATAAGAATTTGCACATATCTGCTCCGAAGTCTTCAGCCACGCTTTTCATCTACTGAACCAAAGAAGTCAGAATGCAACTATCAGTGGGGGATCAACTTATCCCAACGATAAACCACCCAAAAATTCTCGATGTCACCCTTGATAGCCACTTTTTCTGCCCCTGCATCACCAATTTGTGACAAAATGAGAAGCATGAACAAAGTTCTCAAAGCTCTTGCTGGCCGCTCCTGGGGTAGGGATAAGGGGAGCCTACTGGTAATCTATAAAGCTATCGGTATATCAGTGGCAAACTATGCAGCACTTATTTGGTATAAAAATCTGAGCGATACACAATGCAGTAGAAAGTCAGCTGATTTTCTTGGCGAAATTAGTTAGATTTAGTTAGATCTCGAAGATAGTCCCGCGAAATAAACGTAGTGAATTGTGTTGTGGACTGCAATATCAAATTTTGAGCGTTGCATGCGCTAAGGTTAAATTTAGTGTCCCGGATAGCTAGCTGGCAGTTTAACTAGACATTGAGGAGACGAGCCTATTTTTTTGTCCTCTAAGCCCTGTTCTATCCGCAACATTAGTTTCTTGTCTCATGAATCATCACCTCGATGGACTCCATTTCATTCTATACCCGCGAAGGTTATGTTGGTCCTGCAGCACCAAAACAGTCTACTTGCAAAACCCAGTCAACGGGTTGTGCTAAGAATCACCCAAGGAAGTTGCGTAACAAATTTGATTGATGTCGGGAAGTGTCCGAACCAAGAAACGGAAAAATGGGCAATCGGACGAACCTACAACATACTACGGGATCGGACCTATACATACGTCAAAAGCCGACGGGCTGTAAATCAATACAGAATGAAGCACTACCGGCTACATTCGACTCAGCTCAGCATTTCTCCCGAGAGAGTTTACATCCCTAAGTTCATGAAAATGAAACTTCAATCTAGAGGTATTCTCCTTACATTTCAACCAGAGCAATGCAGATTACAGAAGTTGATGAACTTACTAATTAGCTAAATAAAAAAGGAAAAAAGAAAGGAACATAAAACGAAGTTCACCGCATATCATGTCTATTTTGCGTTTTTTTTCTAGCCATTGATTTGCTATCTAATGAAATCATTGAGAGGAATATGCAGAATTAGGTGTACAGTTGATTTATTCTACGCGAGTACACGCAGTCCCAGTGATTTTCCCATTTTTTTATTTTTTTATTTATTCATGTATTTATTAATCGGCTATACTTAACCATATACACAAGAGATAACAATCGGAATACATATGTACATGGCAATGGCTTCTAAATAAACAATTTTATCAGCTAAAAAGTACGACATATAAGAAATCTAAAGAATCCACTATCCACAATGATTATCCTGGAATACTTAATACACATCTTCAAGACTCGCCATGAATTGAATAAAACTAACTACAAAACACCAGTTTTACGTCTTCAAAATAAATTTGTATTTTAATATATGAAATTCAAAATCGATAAATTAAAACTACGAACAAGGAAAACAGAAAATTACAATGGACAAACAAAACAGAAAAAGGATCAGAAACAAAACAAAAAAAAATACAAAATTGAAGAGAAACAAAATTGAAGCGAATATTATTATTATTCATACAATATATTTAAGGGGTTATTTAAACCAAGAGCGATGACAAAAATAAAAGTGAAATCAGAAAACCCTATTAAAATATAATTATACACATACTTTATACTGAAAAAGGCTCGAAATAGAAGGCAAATGAAAGGATATGATATGAAGTAAGGCATCAAAAAAAAACTTAAAAGTCATATTGAAAATTTAATAAGATAAAGTGTGGAGAAAGAATAACTCATACTTATACTGTATATTAGGTCTAGATTTAAAACCCGAGAAATAAACTTTCATGATCAAAGTGGATTCAAAACAAAAAGAAGATCAACAACAACATAATACCAAAGTATTATAGGCGGAAAAACTACTGAAAAAAATATTAACCAGTGATCGAAATACTGAACTACACATAAATACATATTATTTAAGTATTATAAATACGAAATATTTTAAAAATGATGAAAGAGTAATATGTGTACAGCACTTTCCCTATTTATCTTCTGTGCCGCAGAAGTGGTTAATGTAGGGTTCACACTAACAACCAATGCAAAGGCCACTTGATCCAGGAGATTTCTTGATCAAGATGTGCGATCAAGTAGTCTGGCCAGATTAAGTGTTTTGATCGCAAGTGTGAACCTTATATTAAATAAAGTTTTATTATTCTTTTCGTATTTGTGTTGACTTTACCCGAATATTGAACCTTCGCTTAGACTTCTAATTTTTGCTTTTTTTTACAAAACACCAAAATACGTATTTATGAACTGAAACTATACATATTGATCTGAAAGATTTGATACAGGAGCGCGTACTATGGAATGGAACGATGAAAAAGGTTTCCATTGAAATTTCCTTTTTTAAGAAAAATATTTAATTTAAATAATTATTTAAAACTCTCCTACATGATGTATTATAGAAACAACTACGCGCAAAACAGACTAAAATAACCAAAATATTTTCAAATATTCATATATGTATGTACCATTATATTCTATACTAAAATGACTTCCTTTTTTAAAATAGATGCATTTTAAGGTATAATTATATTTTCCCAAAAAAAAATAAAAAAATTTTGTCTTCTGATTTAGGCGAGCGAATAATGTTGGTCAGTGAATGTGAGAGAAAGAAATCAATCTATATATACACACACTCATATTCAAAACATAAATAAAAAACAAAAACAATATTTTCAAAATTAAATATATATATATACATATTAAAAAAAAATAATAGAAAAAAATCTAAATCGGGAATAGGCAGAAACACTAAATATCTCAAAAGCAAAAGCAGAAATAAAGAAAAATCGTTTGGAAATTAACTTAATTTTGGCAAACAAAAAAAAAATGGAGAAAAAACGTTAAAATGATGCAAAATTAGAAATAAAAACAACAAATGAAATCTATATATAAAAAAATACGTGTTAAGAAGCAAAAATAAATGAATAAATATATATATATGTAATATGCATACACATTAAGTATGTATACATGCGATTAAGTTTCGTTTCATGCTCGAAGAGATGACTTTTTAAAGCGAAGAGCGAGATGAAAATTATGAAAGATATAGAAACACAAAAAAAAACAACATTATTAAGGATTATGATTAAGCAGACATTTTTGTTGTTGTATCGAACGCATCTCATTTTCTAAAAAAAAAAATATATTAATAAAAAAATAAAGCGAACGTGTTTCATTTCATACACTGATTTATTTTAGGGTGGACCCGGCAGTTGAGATGCTAGACAATCAACTGACTGGTTGGTGGCTCCATATCGCAGACTCTTGACCCACTCCCCGTTTACCCTGGAGTAACAGACTGTGGCGTCGTCTCTTGAAACACTTTACAAAAATACTTTGTAATATTAAAATTTAAAAAAACAATTCTACCATTGATTTCAAATGTCAAAAAAATAAAATAAAAATATTTAATTATAATTCAATTGTCGTTGATACATATTACCATTTAATCTAATAGAGATATTTAAATAAAAATAATTATGTAGAGATATTTAAATAAAAATAATTATGTTAAATAACTATAACAAATAATATAGTTTTCATAATTTACATTAAAAAAAGGATTAACATTCTCTAACAAATGGTGACCCCGATAGAAGAATAGGCCCGACAGAAGAATTGGCCCGAGAAAAGAATAGGCCCGACAAATGAATAGGCCTGACAAAGGAAATAGGCCCGAAAAAGAAATAGGCAACTGGTTTTCATCTTTGCCAATCTATTCTTGTCATTTCTCTCAACATCGTTTATCGCTTTATATCCGGGACTGGCGCATCATGGTTTCTTTGGAACGATTATGGTTGGAACATTGATTGCAACAAAAATCCCAGCATTTAGTGCCCGACAAACCCGACGGCCCCCGACGACCCATAACTCAGTAATACAGCTTTAGCATCTCAAGGAGAAAGAAGACATTCGTCATCATCAAATGAAAATTGAGTAACGTAGTTCTGTAATTCAGATAAGTATTAAGTAATTTGGAATTATTGTAAAGGTGGTCGAATTGTAGCTTTAGAGGTATTTCATCTAGTTCTGACAAACATTTTTTTTAACAAATAGTTTTTGTGTTTGTTTCATTATGCCAACTCAGGAGGATACCGCTTGCTCCTCAACCCCTCTAACTATAGGTCCGGTGTCGATTAAACTTCCAGCTTTTTGGAAAGATTTTGCCGGAGCTGTGGTTTAAACGAGCGGAAGCTCAATTTGATGTTGCACGGATAGTTTCGGAGACAACAAGATTTAATTATTTATTATCTATACTCCGAGGCAATTAAAGTTGTTGGTGACTTAGTGTGCAAGCCTTCATTAGAACAGCCCTACACAGTATTGAGGGATGCATTGATTTCTCGTCTTTCTTTGAGTGAGGCTACAAAATTAAAGCAACTTCTCACAAATATTTCTTTAGGTGATAAATCGCCTTCACAATTATTTAGAGAGATGCGGCAATTGGCTGGAGAACAAGTCAGCGAAGACCTTCTGAAGACTCTATGGCTTCAACGTCTTCCTGACAATATTCAAGCTATTCTTGCTTGTAATTCTTCCGGTTCAATTAAAGACTTATTAGCCAGTGCGGACAAAGTTAGTGAAATTTTTGTACGACCTTCTATTTTCAGTGTTGATAATGAAAATTATTTAATGAAAAAAGAACTAAATGAGCTTAAATCTCAAATTGCAGTTCTTACTCGTACAATTCAAGACACGAAATTGCATCAACAAAACAAATCTCGTTCCCGCAGTAATTCCCGGAACCGTAAAACGAAAAAAGAATATTGCTGGTACCATTTCAAATTTGGTGTCAAAGCCCACAAATGTGTTGAACCTTGTTCTTTTAAGTCTTTCGATTCTTCTAACACCAAAATTGATGCCTCGTCAAAAAGCTAGATTGCGTGAAGTCTTCGGCGACTGACTTTGCTAGATCTGGTTCATGTCGCCTTACAATTTTTGATAATTCTACCAAATGTAGATTTCTAATTGACACGGGTGCCGATATCTCGGTGATTCCTGCTTCAGCTGCCTGCAGACGTTTTCCCGACTCTCTCAAACTTGCAGTTGCTAATACATCTACCATTAACACATATGGTAGAAGACGTCTCACTCTTGATCTTAATCTGCGAAGAATTTTTACATGGGAATTTATCATTGCTGATATCGACAAGCCCATCATTGGAGCTGATTTTTTATGTCACTTTGGCTTATTGGTTGAAGTTTCTAGGAAAATGCTCATATATCCAACTACTAATCTTCATTCTGTTGGGTTAATCTCGAAAGGTCCCTTATCTACTCTTTCTGTCCAAGTAGACGAGACCTTGGATCCTCGTGTAAGAGAACTCCTCTCTACACATCGAGCAGTTACTTTCCCTAGTAATTTCATCCTACCTGTTAAGCACAATGTCACACATACCATATCCACGTTTGGTTCTCCTGTGGCTTCCAAAGTTCGTCGTTTAGCCCCTGACAGACTTGCTGCAGCTAAGAAAGAGTTTGACTTTCTCCTTCAGCAAGGAATTTGTCGACCTTCAAACAGTCCTTGGTCCTCCCCGCTGCATATGGTTAAGAAAAATAATGGCGAATGGCGTCCGTGTGGCGATTATCGTCGTTTAAATTCTCAAACAACACCTGATCGGTATCCTATACCAAATATCCAAGATATTACCCACAATTTAACTGGTTGTTCATTTTTTTCAACTTTGGATTTGGTAAAGGCCTATCATCAAGTTCCAATAGATCCTGCAGATATTCCTAAAACTGCCATCTGTACACCTTTTGGGCTATTTGAATTTACGAGGATGACCTTCGGACTTTGCAACGCTGCTCAGACCTTTCAACGTTTTATTCATGAAGTACTTAGAGACTTAAACTTCTGTTTTTCATACCTAGATGATATTCTCATCGCCTCAAAATCGGAAACAGAGCACATTAAGCATTTGTCTATAGTTTTCGACAGATTGGTTAAATTCGGCATTATAATTAACGTTGACAAGTGTTCGTTTTACAAGCAGCAAATTAAGTTTCTTGGTCATTTGATCTCTTCTGATGGCATTAAGCCTTCAACAGACAAATGCCAAGTGATTAAGGAAATGAAATTGCCTAACACTATTCAGGAACTCAGACGATTTCTCGGCATAATAAATTTTTATCGTCGTTTCTTACCTCGAGCAGCACATCACCAAGCACTACTGAACGAGCATCTTATTGGCTCGCGCAAATCTGACAAACGTAAAGTTGTATGGACTCCTCAAGCAATAAAAGCATTTGAATTCACTAAACAACAGTTGTTCGAAGCTTCATTTCTCGCCTTCCCTATTTCTGAGGCTCCTTTAGCTGTTTTTGTTGATGCCTCTAACATAGCTGCCGGCGCAGCTCTGCAACAATTTGTCGACGGTGCTTGGCAACCATTGGGTTTCTTTTCAAAGAAATTCAATACCACTCAACGAAATTACAGTACTTATGACAGAGAACTTCTTGCTATGTATTTATCTATAAAATTCTTTAGGTTTTTTGTCGAAGGAAGATTATTTACCATTTTTACAGATCATAAACCGCTAACTTTCGCTTTAAAGCAAAATCCGGATAAGGCTAATCCTCGACAACTTAGACACCTTTCCTATATAAGCGAATTTACTTCGGATATTCGTCATATTGCTGGTCGTGATAATGTTACTGCTGATACCTTATCTCGTCTTGAGGAAATTACGGTTCCTAGTAACATAGATTTCAGAGCTATGGCTGATTCCCAGTTGTCAGATTCCGATTTACAGGAACTTTGAAATAATCCTAATTATTCCTTCAAAAATATATCTTTTCCGGGTACTGATTATCAAATTTATTGTGAGGTTTCAGACAAAAACGTCAGACCGTTTGTGCCTGAAGCTTTCCGCAAAACAGTTTTTTTGTCGATACACAATTTGGCGCATCCGGGTATACGTTCCACAAGGCGTCTTGTTACTAGCAAGTATTTCTGGCCATCCATGAATGTAGATGTAAACATGTGGTCTCGCCAACGTATACCTTGTCAGAAATCTAAAATTTCTCGGCATATCAAAGCGCCTCTTGGTAACTTTGCTCAAGCTTCGGAACGTTTTCAAATCATTCATGTTGACATCATTGGTCCTTTGCCATCTTCCCAAGGTTTCTCATACTGTCTTACCATCATTGATCGTTTCACTCGATGGCCTGAGGCAATACCACTTTCTGGTATTACGGCTCAATCCTGTGCTGAAGCTTTAGTCAGAGAATGGATTTCCCGTTTTGGTGTGCCTCAGACTATCGTGACCGATCAAGGTAGACAGTTTGAATCCGAGTTATTTGCAGAATTAGGACGTTTGTTGGGGTTCAGCAGAAATAGGACTACCGCTTATCATCCACAATCCAATGGCATGGTTGAACGCTGGCATAGAACTCTAAAAGCTGCTATCATGGCATATAACAATCCATCATGGACTAAAGTGTTACCTCTTGTTCTATTAGGCCTTAGGTCTATGTTCAAGGAAGACCTTTCAGCTTCTGCAGCACAATTAGTTTTTGGCCTAAATCCTCGTCTCCCATGTGATTTTTTTGATAATGCTTCTAAATTTAAGCCTCAAAGTGATTTCGTCGATGACTTAAAATCACATCTTTCTTTAGTTAAACCTACAAGTTCTTCCAATCACGCGTCTAACAAGTTTTTTGTTTTTAAGGATTTGAATTCTTGTTCTCATGCATTCGTTAGAACAGATGCAATACGTTCTCCGTTACAGACACCTTATGAAGGTCCATTTCCTATTATTAAACGTGATAAACACTTTTTCACTTTAAAAATTAAAGATCGGGAAATCAATGTATCTCTTAATAGGCTTAAACCTTGTTACTTGTCTTGTACAGAGGATTCTTGCAACAATGGTCAACAACAATCTTGTAAAAATGTTGTCAATAAATCTCCTCGTATTTCTCCAAAAAACGTATCATTTAATTTAAAACGAAATTCCGTTCATACGAGTATTATACCTTCTCGTTCTGTTACAACTCGTTCTGGTAGAGTTACGACCGTTCCATTTTCATATCGCGAAATTTAGCCTTCGCTGAGGGGGGAGTATTGTGGCGTCGTCTCTTGAAACACTTTACAAAAATACTTTGTAATATTAAAATTTAAAAAAACAATTCTACCATCGATTTGAAATGTCAAAAAAATAAAATAAAAATATTTAATTATAATTCAATTGTCGTTGATACATATTACCATTTAATCTAATAGAGATATTTAAATAAAAATAATTATGTTAAATAACTATAACAAATAATATAGTTTTCATAATTTACATTAAAAAAAGGATTAACATTCTCTAACAAGACTTTTATTTTCTCCCCCAATCTGATACACTGTGATGTAGTATTATTATATACTTTGGGGGATAGCCGAAGCAGACCACTAACGTTTGGGTCCCTTTTCGCCCCCTCCCGGTCATCAGTGACTTCCAGATGTCGACTGATAATTGTCGACCTCTTTCTTCATCACTGAGTCCCGTGTTATTGCTAGCATTTGTTTGAAGCTGAGTTCACTCATGGCTTCTACACTTATCGTGTGCGTGCCTGTGATCCTCAACCTCGTGCTAGCCAGTGCTGGACATTCGCACACAATGTGTGCTGCCGTCTCGGCCTCCTCCAGGCATAGCCTGCAAACGTCATCTTCCCCGATTTTCATCTTGGCCAGATGAGCCTTAAAATTACCATGCCCTGTGACCAAGGCAGTTATCCAGCTTAGGGTACTCCGTTTATAACTAAGTACCTTTCTCGCTTCCCTGCCTAAAGGGCTGGTCATTGCATTCCGAGCTTGTTTGCAAGTGACTAGCTCCTGCCATCTTTGTTGATGCATGGAGTCCATCCACTTCCCAACCTTCGCTCCAATCATGCCGTTCCCCAGAGCAACTCTGGGTTCTGGGCCAATGAAAGTTGCCGCAGATCCCTGTTTTGCTAGGGCATCCGCCGCCTCATTTCCTGTTGTACCTATGTGTCCTTTTACCCACATCAGCGTAACCTCATTTTCTGAGGCACACGTGTTGAGCTTCCGGACACACTCTAGTGATGTAGTATACTGTATATAGACCTGTGGTCAAAGGCATTCGACACTGTCAGCCACTCGTTTCTTCTGTCTGACATCTGCGGTACATTTCTTCCTTCGGGAATAATTAAGTGGATCGCGAATTACCTAGCCGGAAGGCAGTCCTACACGGAGTTTAGAAATAAGAAACCTAAGCTAAGGAAATTTAAACAGGGTGTCCCCCAAGGAGAAGTCTTATCTCCCACTCTGTTTAATCTATATATATCAGGACTTTCGACGCCACCTGACGGACTTAAAATCGTCAGTTACGCTGATGACTGTTCGATTTTGGCAACCGGCAATGACATCACCCAAATGTGCGAGCAGATAAATGAATATCTTGAAGAGCTCAACAGCTTCTTCGTCAGCAAGAATGTTACTCTGTCAGCGCCGAAGTCTTCTGATACTCTTTTTACCACCTGGACCAAGGAAGTGAGTGTACAACTGGATATTGCAGTAGATGGTCAAACTATTCCCACAATTAACCACCCAAAAATTCTCGATGTCACCCTTGACAGTATGGCTACCTCCTCGGCTCATGCGTCAACCATTTGTGACAGTATAAGAAGCAGGAACAAAGTCCTCAAAGCTTTAGCTGGCAGTTCCTGGGGGAAAGGTAAGGAGACCCTACTCGCAACTTACAAATCCATCGGGAGATCCGAGGCCAATTACACAGCTCCCATATGGTCAGACAATTTATGCGACACTAAATGGGGAAACATACAGACCTATCAGAGCACTGCTCTTAGAACTGTCACAGGCTGTCACTCAATGTCGGCACAGGACCATCTGCATCAAGAGACCAAAATTATGCCCTTAAAAAGCCACAACACTCTTTTCACCACGTAGTATCTAGTTGGCTCCTATCGGAATAACCATCCCAACTCAAACCTGACAAGACACTACCGCCGCGTCACGTTAGACGCAACATGAGGGACCGCGAAAGGGAAGTCCAAAGGTTTAAAAAAGATCTCTTCAATAACACCAGCTATAAGTCGGCCATCACCACGCTGCACAGTGAAGAAGTGCTTTCTGTGATCGCTGAACTGAAACCGAACAAGGTATTGAATGCGAAACCACCTGCCATATTCCCAGACGAACCCCGGCCCCCAAGAGCAACCAGAACCACGTTAGCTCAACTCCGCTCTAGTTGGTGCTCGCGTCTGAACTCATACCTATCCCGCATCGACAGTGAAGTCCAACATGTGGCCTCGCTCCACATGACGTTGAGCCCATCATTAAAGTAGTTCGGATGGCGCAACCGTTAGCACGTTCGCCTTCTACGCACTGGGCCCCGGTTCGATTCCTACTAAATGCGGTAGTTTTCGATAAAAAAGGGGATTTACGTGTCGGACTATGAGCCCACTCAGCTGTTGAATGAGTACCCATTTATGGGGTAAATAACTCGGTTGAGCGTGTTGCTGATCACACACCTCTGCACAAGACATACCGTCACGATCTAGAAAATGAGATGATGCTAACTCATCTCGAGGCCATGGTTCAAATTGGACTGTTACCCCAGTTATTTATTTATTTATTCTGAAAAAAAAGGGGTTCCGTTAAGGAAAAGATCTAAATTCAAGTCAAATTTGTAACCAATCATACACATAATCTGTATTGACTTATAAATCGACGAGGACTACACTCGCATCAATTTCGTTCAGGCTGGTGTTCACGCCTCAATTCGTACTAGTCCCGAATCGACCACAGCATCCAGAACACCTGCCCTGCATGCAACAATGCTCCCCACGGCGTTGAGCACATCTTCAACTGCCCAGCAGCACCGACCTACCTTACACGTTATCGGATAACCCCAGCGAAGCGGCGGCGTTCCTTCAACTCGCTTCAGAGGGAACAGAACCGAAGTGCTGCAACTGATAAAATTAAATTGGAAAAGAAAAACCATATCCTATTTCACTTATTTATTTTCCATTAATATACAACAAACCTACACAAAATCTGCACAACTTACGTCGTTGCCGACTTCACACTGGGCAAATTCAACAGCTTCAACACTTCCGCTTTATAAGCATTTATGTTATACTCGTTCTCGCCTTCGTTTATCAAATTCTCTACGCTTTTCGCAAACGATTCGCTTGCTTCCGTTTTGGCCTCGCCTTCCGTTTTGCCCCAATTCAAAATCTCCTCGCTCGAAACTTTCGACTTATTCCTACTGAAGTGATAGAATTCCATGTCGGCCTCCGACTTGAGCGCTTCCCACGGCTCCGTCGTAAACGATTCGTGATAGAGCGCGGTCAGCAAATACTGTGCGTAGTCGTAGTTCTGCTTGCGCAACGGACATCTGTCCGTAACAATTGTAAGAACATCCGTTTCCGGGTCGTAACGATCGCCGACCAATCGAAGGAATTTATCGCGAGCATGTTTGTCCAGCTGCATTGAGGACAGCTTCAATTTGATCGTGACGATCCGCGACAATGGATTTCGGATTGTCGGCAAACCGTGGCAGTAGTCCGTGGTGATAACTTCGACGGGCATGTGTTTCGCCCACTTCTCCTCGCACGTGAGCTCCTTCGGCCACGGTGTGCAGAATTGCTTGAGCGCTTCGCATTGCTTCTTCACTACTGGCGGTGTCAAGTGCAAGAAGTTGGGAATTTTCATGAGTTCTGCATTGGCATATTTCGAGGGTGGCGCCGCGCCTTTTACCGTGTAACCTTGACGCAGTGGCAGCGGCACGGAAGCGGGATGAAATGTTTTCGGACCGGGCCAAACTGCGCCCCAGTCTTGATCAACGGCCATCTTGTTGGCGCTGAAAAGGGAATTGAGTAAAGTTGGGTAGTCAGCAGAAAAGAATTCTCTTACCGTGGCGGCGAGGCAACTTCTTTCTTAATAATCCTCTTAGGTCTCGTCTGTGTTTGTGTCTGGCGAATGTTCAACACGCGGAACTCTAAATAAAGCAGGAGGGAATTTGTAGAGACAGTTCAGGGGATAACCTATAAACAAATCGAGTCACCTTCATCGTTGTCGGATTCCGATGCTGAATTGGGACCTGTAGACAAATTCCGACATTGGCAAGCTGCAAGACGTGGTCCGGCGATCCGAACATTCTGCTCTATTAACTTAGTGGCCAAGAACATTTTGATTTTTAGTGGAAAAAACTTAGGTCAACCGCGAAAAAAGCCGACACCATTCTTGTGAGAATTTGACAGGTACGATTGACAGATGTCACAGCTGATTGATAGTGAAGTGATGTACTGTGTTCGAAGTTTTGTTATTACAAAGTACCAAAATTCGTAATTTAAATTCAGAGAAATTAAAAATAAAAGTGCTTAACATCATTAACAAAGACGTGTTTTCTTTTTCAAAAAATAAATGGTTTCTGCGATAAAATACTTCTGTACCACCACTTCATAAGTCCCATATTATAACGTCCACCACTAATGGGCAACCCTCTTTTCGAACAGAACTGCCTTAGCGACAGATAAGACATTTGCGATTTGTAAACAGAATTGACAGCGGCTCACAAGGGTTCACACATGTTCCCGGTAGTCAGCTGATTGCCAAAATGTTGTGTTTACTTGCCCGGCGTGTGGTCGCTTTGCGGGTGAATTTACCGCGGAAAAATCCCTGTTTAAAATTTCCTGATCGGTTGACGTACTTTCCGGGTGAGTTACTTGCCTGGCACTTTATTTTTTCTATATTTTCTGTTTTGAGGATTGTGTCACGGAAGATCCCAATCGCTGTAAGGTTGACTGCGAACGATAACGATTCGATTAAAACAAAACTTTCAATGATAAGAAAAGTAAACACTTTTGCTCGAATATTTTTTTCTCTTTTTTTTTCCTCTGAAAATTACTTGTAAACAAACTCAACTGATACTAGAGTGGAGGTCGTTGTGTTAATCAAATGCTAAATTATCGGAACGTCTGGTGGGATCCGGTCCAGAGGTTTAACCAAGGACTTCATCTGCAAATCAATTGATGAGCGATTGTGTCCAATACACATAAAAGTAAAATTATTCAAATCTGAAATATCAACGTCTGACCAAAAGGAAAGGTGCAGAAATAAACGAAGACTTCTATAAAACCCGCTAGAAAGATTCCTCGACTCTTTGCCCTAAACGATGTAAAAATTATACACTTAGGTGCCCATTTGCCCATGCTGCGGGGATGAAGACGAATCTGTAGGCATGTAACCAACAAACACACCGAACTCTGACCATTGCTACAACAGCAAGAACAACAACCCTACCAGATGTTAATTGCCCCTCCAGGGGCATGGGTGCGTCAACACCTCTAGCATTTATCTGCCTTGTTGCCGTTTCGATATCATATCTACTTTTCGGAAGTGGAGTGGCTAGCATGCACCTCCTATCCGCGCCGTCTTTATACTGACAAGCTCGGAGCACTGTGACAGTTCTACTAGTACTCACAGGCAGTTTCTGATCGCGCGAGATTTGAGCTCCAAGCTCTAGATTAGTATCGTAGAGCGGTGACCGAACGAAGGAGAAGAAGTTGCCAAGACTATAAGAAAGCAAGAAATTCCAAAGCCCTAGTACTAGCTATTTCGATGCTCATGCTAAAACATATTGACACGCCAGCAGTTCGATACATAACGGCTACGATTAATCTATCCATCTCGACGTCAATCATTCCTGAGTACTGGAAGAAAGGACATCCCTGTTCCCTATTCCGAGACTAGGAAAAATCTAGCACTAGGCGAATCATACCGTCCCATCACTCTCCTATCCCCTGTAGCGAAGATACTGGAAGCACTACTCCACCCTATTATTACGATGCATATTCGCATTCATGATATCTACCCGGGTAGATATTTCAATTTTCATTTGATAATAACTTTGCGAGTTTCCATCAAATCGCAAAACGCCTCCGACTCAGTTATCAATTTTCCCAGTAAATTAGGAAAATAAGAAAAAAATAAAATTTATAGCAGTTCTTCATATTTTTTTTTAGTTTTGTCTTTTTGTGTGCGTGGGTTAATGAGTATCTACCGGGGTAGATATTTATAAATTTGTACAGAAATCCCGTACTTTTTCCAATATAATGCCAAAAAAAAGATTCTAAAATTAGATGGTATTCGTAAAACATTATTTACATTTACATATATATTTAATCTATTTTCGTTTTTTACACAAAAGAAACAGTTATGTACGCAAATTGTATTTCCCTGAGGATGAGCCCATATGACAATCTTGACACTTTGTCTGCGTGAGGCTATGTTCTACGCATATGGGCTTCCTGCATTTGACACATGCTTGGCGTGTAGCTCTCTTCCTTTTTGCGTCTCGGTAGCACATGTAGCAACCGCCTTTTTGTTTGATGCGTCCACTAGCGTCTCGTTGCGGCTCATCATCAGCTTGAAACTCGGCATCATAACTCGATTTCGAGATTGACTCGCCTAAAATATGAAAAGTAGAAGTGAAAAAATTGTCTACCGTGACATTCCGACCTGAATTTTTGTAGGGAGCAACTAGATCCTTCACAACTCGCTCGCCTTGGTTAACGTCTCTGGTATTCCCAACTTTTCCTGAATAAATTTGCCCATTCAGCGGATAAGATGTAGATGCATCGCAGGCCCACCAGATCTTAATCCCATATTTGGCTGGTTTGGACGGTATGTACTGCGTGAACTTTGTGCGACCTCTGTATCCATATAACTGCTCGTCCACAGTAATAACTTCATAAGGCCTGAAATGAGATCTCAAATTTGAGTTGATCATCTCGAATACATCCCTTATCGGTGCTGCCTTATCTTCAGACTGGCGGGAGGCTCTTGTGGCATGGTTGTCAAAACGAATGAACCGTAAAATGTTTTGGAAACGATTCACTGACATAGTTGCACGATACAGTGGACAGGAATTTTGTTTCCAGAGCTCCGTTAGCTTTTCTTGATTTGATTTCTGAGAGCCCATGACGAGTAAAATTCCAATGAAGGCAATGAACTCTTCATCAGTAATTGGTGTCCATACAACCGCGGTTTTAGTAGGATTTTCGGCGTTCCATTTACTGTAAAATTCTTCGGCTTTTTTGTTAGAAAACCTACAAATTTGGTCTCTAATGGGCGAACTCATAATACAAAAAAATGTATCCACTGGCGATAAATTTTTAGTGATCGGATTAGGCCCCATAAATGATGATTCGCGAATGATATTGTGGGCTCCTTGACGAGTGAACGTATTATTTTCTTTATACCACTTCGTACCATCTCTGCAGTTGAAGAAATTTTCACTAGGGGTGGCCACTGGTGCCTCATGATCACTCTCATCATTGTCAGATTCACTTTCACTATCTATTTCAATATCGATGTTTGCGTCAGCGATTTCTGCATCTGAATCCATACCTTCTGCATCGGGCAAATATTCTTCATCGCTGTCAGCAACTTCAGCCTCGGGATTATCCGAATCACATTCAGCAGCAAACATGTTGCGTAGATATTCTTGTCTCTCATCATAAGACAATCTATTCCGTAAAAATAAACTAACTTAACTTTTGCGGTATTATTAAATCATTAAAAACCAACCTGGAAAGAGCTGCCGCAGAAATATATTCAAAATTGCCACCGGTACTCATATTTAAATTTTCACAAACAAACAAATGTAACAGAAAGGTAAATGAAATAAAATCTCAAAACAAAAACTTCGTATCGCGCTCGTATGGATCACAACGTAGAATGAACAACCAGTACAAACCGATAATCGTCCTTTACGCTAAACAGACAAAATCATCCATACTCCACCAAATCCAATATCTCTTATCTCAAGATCACAAGCAATACTTACGCGTGCATGTTAGTTCTTTCTCGTCCTCATTACACACGCACTTGAAAATTTGAATCGTTGCATGCATTACTCTAATATGCACTTGGCACTCCAGACGGTCAACCGCTCATACATTGCCTGAACCATGATACGTAGAAGATAAGAGTTTTCCCTAACGCTCTAACTAAATCAGAATGTGATATAATTCGAGAAGTCCCGCTTTGGTTTACATGCACTTAATTATCCAAAGGGAGCATTCGATAATTTCCATACTTTATATAAAAATGATCGATACTATCGATATTGCGATCGATAGATTTGCAGATCTATTATTTTGCCATGATGCTATTTTATATCATACTGCAATATACATTTGTAATTATCTTGGATGTAAATACAAAATCACATACAAAATGTATGGACTATTTTTTTATCTACCTGGGTAGATACTATGAACCCACGTAGTAAAAAATCTTCATGAAAGCGAAGGTTAACTAGCCTACCACCAACACGGCTTCCGAAAGATGCACAGCACTACGACGACTTTGGACGCCATAACCACAACAATACATAAACTAAGGAAAATTAAACAGGGTGTCCCCCCAAAGGAGGAGATCTGTGGCCAACTATGCGGCTCCTATCTGATCTGAAAATCTGAGCGACACCCAATGGAAAAACATCCAGTACTGTAAGAATGCTGCTCATCGGACTGTGACTGGCTGCCACCTGATGTCGTCACCTGATCACCTACACCAGGAAACCAGAACGCTGCCCTTAAGAAGCCACAACACTCTTCTCATTAAGCAGTATTTAGTGACCCCACCACTGCGTCACGTTAGACGTAATATGAGGGACCGCGAGAGGGAAGTCCAAAGATTCAAAAGAGTTTCCTTCGATAACGCCAGCTACTAGGACTACCTTGGCTCAATTACGCTCAGGGTGGTGCTCACGTGAAAATTCGTACGTGTCCCGCAACGATGACAACATTCAGAACTCCTGTTCAGCCTGCGGCCTCACTCCGCATGTTGTTGAGCACATCTTCAACTGTTCTGTAGCTCCTACTCGCCTAACACCTATTGCGCTATGAGAAAACCCTATTAAGGCAGCTGCCAACAACAACGTTGTATCCTAAGGGACGGCTGGATACAGGTGAGGTGATAAATAGACATTGAATGTTTCTATGTCTACATTTCCTGATTTGACTGCAATCGCTTACGCTTCCAAGATATTATCGACTACTGGGACCTTGATTTCACAATAAGGCATAAATTGGTGGATGAGGAAGGCGAGTGCACCTCCAGCATTAGTTAGCCGGTCCTTTCGAATGATGTTGTAATTTCCATGGCAGTTGGGGGACGAGTTCGCATTTAGTTTCGTCTTTTATAAAGCTCCAATTAGGATGCGATGTCTACCCAGAAATGTGGTGCGTTCAATGATTTTAGGCTGCAGCCCATTGATGTTAAGCTGAATTTTGGATACGCTGTTAAAGTTAGAGTGTGCCGCCTGTGGATTGTATTACTGGAGTCACTGGGGACAGCTGGGAGTTCGTTTGTGTGCTAACTGGCAGTGTATGAGGAGTACTCGTGGAGGTAGATGATTGTTGTTCTCTGTTTTTGCAGAGACCAGCTGTAAATGTTAAGTTCCACTGTCTATGGTAGTTCAGTCCGCAGCAGCATTTTAAGTGACATCACTCGTTACAACAATTACATTTTATTGTGGTGACATTTGCGTCGTGTTGCAAACGCAGCAGATCCACGGATCTGGTTTGAGTTCAACGCCGGCGCGGAGTAGGAGAATCGAGAGCAGTTGCGCAAAGATATGTTGCCCCCAGACTTCATAAAAAACGAACATACATAAAGTATGCCACACACATGTCCTTTCCTTCATCCTTGAAGGGGTTTTGGCAGCTCTTGGGCGTCGCCAATTGACAACGGATCGTACCGGTACGAAGAACCGGCTGCCGCAGGAACGACCGTAAAATGTTTTTTTACTGTCCGGATTTCTTTGTCTGCCACTGTACATAAGTGGATTTTATCTAACAAACATATTTAGTTTTTCTTTCTCTAATTAGAACTAGGCCTAAAGTGTCTCAATTTCAATTCTGGTTGACTTTTCAGTTCGACATCATGGCGAGTATGAATGGCAGGATCCCAAAAGCGAGGAAGAAGTGTAGGTTGAACGAAATATTGCTTTTAATTGAGAATAAAATATTTTTAATCGTTTTCCCTCTAATAGAGTGAACATCACATATATCGATAAAACGGGAAAACGAATACCAGTTCGAGGCAAAGTTGGCGATAATGTAATGTATCTGGCCCACAGATACGGCGTTGAAATGGAAGGTAAGTGCCGAAGTGAAATTAAATTCCTTCCCTTTAATACATTCAGTGATGCATCTCTCTCTCTGTCTTCTATTCCCAGGCGCCTGCGAAGCATCACTAGCCTGCACAACATGCCACGTATACGTAAAAGACGACTATCGCGATAAATTGCCGGAAGCCGAAGAAAAAGAAGACGATCTTCTAGACATGGCACCATTCCTCAAAGAGAACTCTCGTTTAGGATGTCAAATAATTTTAACAAAAGACTTAGAAGGTTTAGACCTGGAATTGCCCAAGGCGACGAGGAATTTCTATGTGGATGGTCACAAGCCTAAGCCGCACTAGCATTTATAGACATGTTTCGTATTTTGTAAAACGAAAAAAATTCTCATTAATCGCTAGTCTTTCTTGCTGGTTATCGAATAAGCGAAACGGATACAATAATCTTTATTTAGTATGTATTTAAAATTTCATAATTAGGAGAAACGAAATGAGCACCATTTGTATCATTTTTGTTGATAGAGAATTGCCAGTGTTCAGGTCACTTTGTAAATATGAGTAAAATTCAATTTTGCAAAGAAATATGTTTGTTGTGTTTGATTTGGAATATGATGAATATGATTATTTTAGAACATTTCTATTTTAATGGGTTGTGGGCATTTCAACAATTATTTGCTACACGCTCAATTGGGAAGCATTTCGCATTATGCACTACTTTCTTTACTTTTGCTTGCATTCATGGTCCATGATCCAATCCAGGGTTATTTTCATGACTGAAGGGAAACGATCCAATTTCACTGCACTTTCTATTGCATCTCTTTAATAAACTGTACAAACATGCACTGAACCGCAACGCAGGCATATTGTGAAGAATTCTTAACCAAATATTTGAAATAATAATTGCTGACAGTCTCACCGACTTTGATAATTGGCATCACCTCAAGAGTATTACTATAAAAGTAAACAAACTGTTAACTACCTACAATAGTAGTTGAAAAACAGTACAGCGAGGAGGATGAGTTCTATCCTTGTTTTATCCGTCATTTTCATAAATTTCGGTAACGTGATACTAAGTGAGAGTAATAGCACGAAGGAAAATTTAATATTGTCTCTTCAACCGCTTCCGTTAATATACCCCAGAAGGCCCTTAAATTTCACTCTACGTCAGCAGATGTCGTCGCATTTAAAAAAGGACTTAGATCGAAAAGGATTTTATACGAATGCATTCGGAACTTATTATAATGGTTATAATGGTCCAATCCATCCTGGCCCGGCCTTAAACCAGCATTCAATATGCAACCACATTTTTAACTTTGTCCAGCCGTTGGCACCAACTGTGGTTATCGCTGTCATGATCGATGGCCTCCTCCGGATATTAAATCACGTTACGAATGCCCTCGCAAATCCTGCATTGATGTACAGACAACATTTCGATGCGAGTGATAATGATTTATTTCGGGAATATTCAAATTATTCGGACTTTGTTTAATATTTGATTGTTTATTTTTTTTTTACCAAAATATTTGTGTTAATAAAGCTTTGTTTGATTATAATTCAAAATGGTATTTTTATTCATCGCATAGGGGAAAATACATCCAATTAGGTAAACTCCCATTTTATTTAAATATTGTAATGTTTCCTCTGTTGAGCGAAACCACGAAACCAAAGCAGGTTCGTTAGATATTCTTGTGCGGAATAATGAAACACTTCGATTGAAAAACACACACTTTATTTACAAAACGAACTAACTACACACGCGTACTAACAACGAACGTTAAAACTAGCAATAACAACCACGACGGCAGATAACGAATATTTCCTTAGCGATCCAACCGCCACTGAGTGTCGAGTCCGACGACTACTTCTTCACTACTGCTGCTTCGTTCGGTGACATCTGCCTTTTATAGGTGAAGATCCATGCTTTCGTCAATTAGCGAAGACTCTAGATTTTTCGAGATGTTCGAGTCTCGGGTTTCACTACTCAACGAAGATTCGAGAATCCAATTCATTATCAATGGTTCTGTTTGTCTAGACTACAGATGGCTCGAGAATCGTCTAGTGTCTATTCAATTTGTACTTGTCATCGATCATTCGAGATTAGTACAGTGTGGGTCGTAAAAGATACCCACCCCGTACACGCAACAATATGTAGTCACCGCAAGCGGAACATGGCATTTGTGTTGATTATCTGGTATCCATGTGGATCCATAAGAAGAGTCGTCTTTTTTCAGTTGAAGGTTGTCGCTTACTTTTTAAGGTGAAAATGTAAGGACAAGTTTTTTCGAAACCTTTTAGGTTACGACGGGTGATACACAGTGTCTAACGTTAACAGTGGGTACGTTCCCAAAAGTATCGTGATTCCTATACTTATCCATTGCTCCTTCTCCGATTCGTGATTTCTCCGGTGAACGACACGATTCCCGTGCCGCCACGAATATATTTCACACAAACATACGCCACTTAATAAGGGATATTTGCACTTTTAAACACAATTTTCAAACAAAATGACGAGCGAGGACAGACAGACCCCCCCCCCCCCCCCCCCTCCTCTCTCGTCGTCAGGCCTGGTCCCGCGATATAAACGTATGACGTGTGACTGGTCACACGTTTATTACGATCCTTGTACTAATAATTGGCGTTTGCAAAAAAATAACAAAGTATTTTAAATTTTCAATTTCCTGTCAGGAAAATAAAAAGTGGAAATCTAAAAACTAAAGTGATTCCATCTTGTTCTTTTCAAAGTTCGCTTTTCAACTCTACGACTTTCTGCTTTTCACTTTTCACAAGGCGGCTTCATAAAAAAAAAATTCTCGTGAAAAGTGCAAAGTGAAGTGATTGAACTTTCTAGCATGATGACGCAAATCAAAGGTGAAGCAGCCACCAAGCGAAGCGAGACACAAGTTATTTTTCAAGGATCAAGCAACATTTGTTTAATATTTATTCAAAAACTCACACTTGAGCAGTGATTTTCCGTTTCTTTTTTTTTCGTACAAATTAATTTCATCATTCTGTTTATTTATTTATTTTTAAATGCCTAGTGGGTTTTAAATATATAAATACTGAAACTTCATCTAATATATGAAAACAATACTGTTAATTTTCAAATGGTCCTTGAGTTCATTTGCACATATAATTACAAATATGTATTTGTATTTATCTTCACAGGGGTTTGCTGTAAAAAAGAGGTAGCTCAATTTCTGTCAATTTTTTTATTAGATTTTTAAAATCCTCTGGGAAATTGAAATCGAGCAAGAATGAAAAAATTCTAAATTCTATAAATTTGCTCACTTGTCCCGCATATTAGGATCATATTTTCACTCAAAAGTATTATATATGGTGTAGCGATTTTTCAAACGTTTTTTGCCATTTGCTAACATTTTTACATAAATGAAGCTACCTCCTTTTTGCAACAAACACCTTTTATTAAATCTAGAGAAGAATTTGAAACGATTGCAAAGTTAACACTAACATTCGAGTAAGTTCTCGGTTCAAATGTTTAAATGAACGCTCCTTTCACATCCATAGTTTGTTGTTGACGTAGCAATGCTTCGAACTCGTTTGTCTGTGTGTGTTATATAAGAGATAATGTTTAGCGTCATGGGGAGTGCTATTACGCGCTGGACAGGTGTTCTGAACCGAAGGGTCTATACCGGATAGGTACGCATTTAGGCGCGAACACTAATCAGATCGGAGTTGAGTAAGTGAAGTCCTTGTTGCTCTTGGTAATCTTTCATCATCCAATGATATGGTTGGTGGTCGTGCCAAGAGCATTTATTTAATTTTAGTCCCTCGATCGATGTCTGTACCTCCTTTCTATGTAATGTAGCGATAGCGGTTTTGTAGGCAGTTGCATCGAAAGGTTCCTGTTTAAATCGCTTGACTTTCATTTCGAGGTCCCTCAGGATGTATCGGATGCTACGGGGAGTTGGTATATTCTGTTCATGAGTTCAATGTTGGGGTGATCATGACGATAACATCCTTTACAAGGTACTGCCTCGCAAGGAGGTTATAATGCCATGTTAGAGGCAGCATGTGGATCTTTTGGTGTAGGCAGCCTGTCACTGTGCGTAGTGCAGCGTTTTGACGGGACTGGATGTTGTTCCACTGATTATCGCCAGTTTTTAGATCTACTGATAGCTTCTTAAGTTACCAGTCTCCTTATCCTTACCCCAGGAACTTCCAGCTCGAGCTTTGAGGATTTTATTCTTGCTTCTCATCTTGTTACTTCCTAGGTCCATGAGGTGAAAAGTGTTGCTGTAGACTTATGACAAAACATGTCGTGCTGTGAATGCACCGAAAGTCGTGTTAATGGTTGGCCATTTTAAAGTTGATCGTATACTTATGCAGGTAGGAGTAGCGCTTCAAGCGTCTTAACAACAGGCGATAGTAAGGTGATAGCGATAGGTCGACAGGATTCGATTGGTGATGCTTTCTTCCCAGACTAACGTCTGGACATGAGATATTCCAGGGCTGTTGAATCAAGGTTTTTAAGCATGATTATGGAAATTCCGTCGGGACCTTAGACTTTAGAGCTCTTGGCTTTTCAGATGACAGCTGCAACTTTGTCAGGTGAATTGAAACGTCCGGTCAATGGTGCTTTTACGAATTTTTCTATAAATTTAGCGCTTGTATTTGTCAGGTGGCGGGTATTCGTCAGATAGTCTGTAGAAGTGACAAGCGCATTGTGTAAGATCATTTAACGTGATGTTGTCAAATTGTTAATTGCCTTGATCCCTCCAGGGGCATGAGCGGGTCAACATCTCTTGCATTAATATGCCTTGTTGACGTTTCAATAGCATCTTCTTTCGGATGGTGCAGTCGCAAGCATGCATCTCCGCGTCGTGTTTATACTGACAAGGTCGGAGGACTGTTGGAGTTCTAGGCAGTGTTTATTAACGCGCCGAGGATTGAACCTACATCACTCTAGATATTGAATGGTAAAGCGGTAACCGTGACCACATGGCTTCCGAGCGCGTCAACAATCCCTCTTTGCTCGGTGGGATAAGTGAAGGCCTCTGACGGCCTACCAAAGTTTGCTGACGCCAGATTTTAAGTCGCAACAGTTTAGGTGGTTACTCCACTTGGTCCCTGTGTACTCAGTAACTAGATTTTCTATTTCAGCGTTGAGCTCCCTTATTCTGGGATCATCCGGGTTGATGTTGCGTAATCTGCCGGTTTTGTTTGTCAATCTTAGAGGTCATGTTGGGGAATTAGTCCAAATTTTGGGAATTCCTCCAGCCGGTATAAATTTAGCTGCTGCTTTAACCAAGACTCGTCTAAAGTTTCATTCAGCCACGTGCACATTGGAAGGTATGGGTAAAGCAGTTAAAGCCCCATTGGTGTAATTCGTAAAGCAGTTCCAATCAGCTTTATTATAATTTAGGAAAGTGCGGTGGTCGGATTGTTGAATGTTTGTTGGACGATCGAGTCTGAGTATGATTGGAAAGTGATCGAAGGAAAGCGTTATAACGGACTCCCAGTCTTGAGAAGGCATGCACTTGTTATCGAAATGTCGGAAGAGTTGCAAGAGATCCAGTAAAGCGTGTGAGAGTATCTCCGTTTAATGTTGTCAATTGCCTTCACCCCTCCATTAGAATTTCTATGCGTTGTTGGCGTTCCGGTAGCAAATCTACTTTTCGAAAGTACAGCTGCTAGCATGAACCTGTGGGAGTTCTATAAGTACCCACAGACAGTTTTTTGTTCGTGCCGAGATTTGAACCTTCGAGCTCTAGATGTAGTATCGTAGAGCGGTGACCGAACGACCACGGCCACCGAGCGCGTTTAATGGACAGATCACATAGTTTCAACCGGAACGGCGGAAATCCTATCAATTTATATTACGTTTGGTTTTTAGCCGTGACCATGTAGTGTGAAAAGGCCTGGGCTCTCCTTCACTTTACTTTTACATTCGCTGTTTCAGTCGAAGTGGGTTAGTGTGAAAGAAGGGTTACGCTGCTTTCGGATTATACGTGTTTGACTAAAACAGATAAAACTGAGTGGGCGATATTTTCTTTAGTGGAGTGAAGAAGAGCTCAGCCCTTTTCATACTGCACGTTCACGACTAAAAACCCAAAGCGATTCAATTCGAATTTCCACCGTTTGGATTTTAGCCGTTCTGGTTGAAATCGTGTAATGTGAAAAAAGCGTTAGATTGAGCAAATTTAAGCCGAAGATTAATTTGTGGTGTTTAAGGCGTGCTGCAAAGATGATGATAAGTATGTTGGCATAGGCATAAAATACTCCCACCAGGCCTACACATTCGAAGTATAACTGAAATGAAAATAAAGGAAACATACAGTGCGCGTGATCAATTTAAATAATCATGGAGTTTGGAGAAAGTCCCTTCAAATCCCCAATACAAAAAGATACATTAAACACTCACATCATAAATATCATAAATTTACGATGGGATTCCGAAATTACAACATTGCAATTTACAATCGTTCCCCGTGGTTGATTCGAGAACGAGTAAAGTTTTATCACAGGCGAAGGCTGCCTCCAGCTTCCGGGCAAGGATTTACTTCAATCTGTTTTTCAATTGTCGCAACAGTTGTTTCTGCTACCGTCTTTGTTGCTTTGATATCGACCACAACATTGCTTTGAACCGAAACATGCATTGACGTCTCACTGGACGCGGAGCTCTTCGCCGAATGTGACCCACTTCCACATCCAATCCCTTCAATGGATATTGACCTATGTAACGATGACATTGACTGCTAAATATGCGAATGACAATGCGGCACCACCGACATTGAATATGGACTAAAGTCTTCCTTCTTGATGTCGAGTGAATCGTAAAGTGGAAATTCACAGCAGAGGATGCATTTTAACGCCGACGGTACTTCCATGTAAATTGAAGAAGGAATCGGGATAAGAGGCGATGTCGATATTTTGTATTTCCGATATTCTAACGAGCTGGAAGTAGTTAGAGTCTAAATTAGTGTTGACGAGAGGATTTATGCATTATGTATTGCATATGAATATACTGGAATATGAATAGGTCATGGATTGTCGTGGAATGAAAAATCTTTCCACTACATTGGATGTGGTAGAAAGGCGGTGAAAGACATATAGGTTTTTCAAGAACGAGTTAGCTTCATTTCGGAAATTTAAGTTAGGTTCACTATCTATGTATCTTAATCTTAAGCTACGTGTTTCATGGAGCATGGAGCGATCATTGTGGTCATCAGATACCAGTTTGCAATACTACAATTACAATGATAAACATTTCTACAGATACTTGGTGTGCATACAAAGCACACTCCTTAGACTGGAGTATCGCCAATTATACCTTCACCTAGAGCAAAATTAAAAGGGCCATTTGAATCCTTTGACCAGTACAAATTAACTTGTACGAATGGAATTTTCCCCTCTCTATTACAAAAGGGTTTGGCTTTAGCACCCAATGTCGCGAAACTATCGCAGCTAAACCGTTGATCAAAGAAAAAAAAACTTTCTGTGCATAAAATGTAGGAAATCTTACCCTTATCTTTAATTTTAAGATAGCCAACTTTTATGTAAAATGCATAATTTTGGAAGAACGGAAAAATAATCTGGGTTTTTCTTCGCGTTTATTGCGAAAGAAACACATTTGCTGGAAACATTTTTGTTGGAAACTTTCAAATTCTTGTTCAGCGGCCCCAGAAACATAAAGGTACCAAAAATCAAAATTCTACCAAGACTTTCCTTTATTCGCAAACGATGAACTTAGTGTATCCCTGGATTGAAAGTATATTCAGGGCCTGCTTGGAGCTGGTACACATTCCTCGCACTTGGTCGGATGTGAAGGTGGTTTTTATCCCGAAGGCGGGCAGAAGCTCGCACCCACGTCCGAAAGACCTTCGTCCCATAAGCTTATCGTCAACCTTGCTAAAGATGCTGGAGCGTCTTATTGACATATACTTAAGGGACACTATTCCATCACACCTTCTCTCCTCTTCGCAGCATGCCTACTGGAAGGGGAGATCGGTGGACACAGCTTTGCATTCATTAGTAGCATGTATTGAGAAATCTCTAACTTGCAAGGAATATACATTGGTGGCTTTCTTGGATATTGAGGGGGCCTTTAACAACGTCAAACCGGCGGCTATTTCGAATGCTCTCTTGAGTTTGGGTATGGATGGCCCGATCTGTGAGCTTATTAGTCTGATGCTAACATCCAGATTCATTAGTACCAGTTTGGGTTCATCCAAAAAACGCAGGCAAGTTTGTAGGGGTACTCCCCAAGGAGGTGTCTTGTCCCCCCTTCTTTGGAACGTGGTGGTTAACAAGTTGCTTCTGGATTTGGAGGCGATTGGCTGTGATATTATTGCGTATGCGGACGATATTGCCATTTCTATCTCGGGAAAGTTTCCCGGGGTTCTTAGTGAAATTCTGCAAAATGCCCTAAATATTCTATCTCAGTGGGCTAGGCAAGTGGGTGTGGGGGTCAATCCGTCCAAAACAGACCTTGTTCTCTTCACCAGAAGGAACACTCTACCTTCATTGATACCACCATTGCTGGAGGGGACCAGACTGGCCCTTAGCGAAAAAGCCAGATTTCTGGGACTTATATTTGATAGAAAGCTCTCCTGGAAGGCAAATATCGAGGAGCGAGTTGTTAAGGCAACAGTTGCTCTGTACTCCTGCAGGCAGGCTATTGGCTTGAAATGGGGCATGCGACCAAAGGTGGTATTTTGGTTGTACGTATCAGTCGTACGCCCTATTTTAATGTATGGGGTAGTAGTTTGGTGGATTGCACTCAACAAGGCGTCCTACAGGACTCTATTGAACAAAGTTCAAAGATTATCCTGTATTGCTATCACTGGTGCTCTCAAGACCACACCAACTGCTGCTCTTAGTGTAATGCTTAATTTGCTTCCCTTGAACATCTTGGCCGAACAGTTGGCTGCAATCACGGCCATTCGTCTTCGGGAAACGGGACAGTGGAAAATGACTACTATTGGCCACTCGACTATAGTGGACAATCTTGATATTCCAGAAGAAACAGATTACACCTCTCCAGTGTACTCCTTCGACAAAGGCTATATCAGCCTAATACCCTCTCGACAATAGTGGGGCGTAAACGGTACTCCAGAGTCGGAAGCTATAAGCTTTTTTACGGATGGCTCGAAAACAGAAGAAGGTGTAGGCGCTGGTATCTTTTCAGAGGGACTGGATTTTGGCTTGTCACTCCGTCTTCCAGCATTCTGTAGTGTCATCCAGGCGGAGATCACTGCAATTACCGAAGTTTTGGCTTGGTTGGGCTGCAATGTCGTATCAGCTAGGACTATTACTATCTATACCGATAGTCAGGCGGCGATAAAATCCCTGGACGCTGCACTTTCTACTTCGAAAACCGCGGTGATGTGCCGCTCTGCTCTCAAGGAACTCAGCGACTTTTTCAACATCACTTTGTGCTGGATACCAGGGCATAGTGGTTTCAGCGGTAACTGCCGGGCAGACGAGCTGGCTCGGGTGGGTACCACCAGTGTGGACATAGAGTGTTTTCGCCCCGTCAAAATACCGATGGCAGCTTGTAAGAAGGTGATCAAGACAAACGCACTAAACCGTGCTAATATCGAATGGCTAAATGGAACTACATGCAATGTTACAAGACAAATTTGGCCGGCCTTTAATCCTAGCCGCTCTTTAGGGCTGCAGATGCTAGAGAGAAGGCATCTAAGGAAGGTTGTGGGGATCATTACAGGACATTGCTTGATAGGTGAGCATGCCAGGCGTCTTCGGCTTCCGTATAATGATCACTGCAGAAGCTGTGGAGACGAGGAGGAGGAGGAGACAATAGCTCACTTCCTGTGCTATTGCCCTGCTCTGACCGGTAGAAGAAAGGACACTCTAGGTTCCCTTTACTTTCTTGACCTGGATGACTTGAAGGACGTAAGTGCTGTTCATCTACATCGCTTTATTGATAGATCCGGGTGGTTTGACGACTAGGCTCTTATGGCGTTGAGGTATCACAACGGACCCATTGATGGTCTATGTGTGCTGTGTTCTATACAGCAGCCTTTTTAACCTAACCTAACCTAACCTTCCTTTATTCGCCCTTTTTGAGCAGGTAAAATAATTCTCAAGGAGTTTTTAGATTTACCACGCATCAGACCAGCCATTAGACCACGCATTAGGCCACTCATTAGACCACCCATTAGACCACCCATTAGACCACCCATTAGACCACGCATTACAGCATTAGACTGCCCATTAAAGGTATAATTATGAAAAACGGGAGCTGATACGTGGTCTAATGGCTGGTCTAATGGGTGGTCTAATGCGTCGTCTAACGCGGGTAGTTGGTCTAACGTCTAAAAACAGCCTTAGACTAAACAGCCGAATCCCACTTATCTACCTAACAATGGGGCAATATTCAATTCAGGTAGTTTTTCCTGGTGTATTTAACAACAACAATAACATATTTCCATTGAAAGTAAAGTAATTACAGCAAGGACGAAATAAATCCTCCCGCAGGCATGTCTACGTATCTATGAGCACCACCGAAGATTATACGTTGAGGTACTTCGTGCGAAAATACTTTTGGCAAGTTTCCAATTTTTGTTTCGCAGACATCTAAGCAGCTATGTATGTATCTGTAGTACTAGAAGTCAAAAGGAAGAGTCCCGGAAACGACCAGAAAAGGGATGTTTATTGTATACATACCCAAGGCCAAGTGACTGTTGCAGCTAAATTCTATTATCACTTCCTGAAGTCACTCTTACAAGCCAACGCACGAGTATACTTACTCTCTGTATTTCTCGTCGGCTGAACGTTCTCGCAACGGCATTCCGGACAAAAAGAGTATTATGAATGTGGTAAACAATGGTGATAGTATAGCTATCCATTCGACTCCTTCGATAATATTCAACGATATAACGAACACGCCCCACCACAGTACAATTTCGCCAAAGTAGTTTGGATGTCGAGACATTCGCCAGAGGCCTGTAAAGACAAAAAAGAAAAGAAAACAACGGAAGAGATTCACCACATCCGGCATAAAATGAGAATATATGTATTTGCTATGGATATGGAGAAGCCTCCATGGAATAGTTTCCGGTATCCGCGTGAAGGTTCTCAATTATAGGTCAACAATAGCAAACAATCACAGCGAAAATAGAGGGTACTTACTACTATAAAGGGCGTGCTAATATTTGCAGAGTTTACCAGATGAATTTGAACCATTCGAGTATACTACATGCTCGTGTTGTCTTTGTGAAAAAAGGGCTTATCTTACGTGAATTAAAGGTATACTAGTACCTTGCATACGTGGACAAACTAAATGCTAGAATGATGGTTGCTGCAATTGCCCTTGCTTTGCACCATAGTGGCACCACAAAGATTACGTACCTAGATGTAGGTGTAATGGAGCAAGTATGCTTGCACTTTTAATTTAAAGCTTCATACATCGTATTGGATAAAACACGAGTATATACCACGAACTATAGTATGACTTTCGTCCTTTCAAATGGGTCACTAAAGCAGCTCGTCACACGCCTGACGTATGCTCCACTTCGTCGTCATATGGGAGCAATAAAAAAAATATACCATAGCCATAAATTGTCCAGTATGAAAAAGGCAGCTTACGACTCATATCCATATTCATACAAAGTGGTAGGAGGACTTCATTTTATGGGTGAAGTAATGACAGGCTATGGTGGTAAATTATTGCGCGACCAATTTGAATTGGATTTGGAAAAAAAAATATTAGTCATTTCTTAATATTTTTAATGTCTAGCATATTGGAAAAGTAGGAAACCACCAAACAGGATTGTAGGGAGTATATATTAAAAGTTGAGGGTGTTATTCAGATACACAGTTGGGGTCAAAAACAGAATGTAACCTTCGTAAACCTGATTGGAGTACAGCTGTACCCTAGACATATGTACATATATACTATATGTCGTACATTTCGTAAGATGCGAGGTCTTATAAAAAATAAAGGTTACTTTTTTAATTACATGTTGATGGATCGTTGTGGCGACGGGCAATTGGCAGCACTGCAATTGTCCTAACCTTCCGCGTAATTGACTGTGTACAAATATTTTATATTTCGTTTCGTGTTTGAGTTATTGCTATTTGAGTGCGACGTGTTTGGGTCTCGTTGCGATTTTCGCAATGTCCTATTTATGAGAGTACGATGTAACGTAGAATTTTTCGTGAAATTGGGAAAAATATGGGGCGACCGGTAGCTCAGTTCATCCGTCAAGCGGTTAAAGCTATATAACGGCATAATTTTATAAACAAAATAACTACATAACAGAAGAAGCTAGCTCTGCGAAACCTATTCAGTTCGTGGACGTTAAGGAGGAGTGCGCTCCTATCCAATATCAGAAAAAAATGCATCAAACGGTTCGAAAGTTACAGCTAGTGAGTCACAGTCAAAATGAACCACCTTATGTTAGAGAAAGAATTACTTAAAAAATGACTGAAAAACAATTCAGATTAAAATTATTTTGATGTAAATTTATTGTCTCAACATGTAAGTCTCTGATTTCAGTGTGTTTTATAATTATTTTTTCTTCTTAGTACACAAAAAGTTGTATAAACTTCAAAAGCTCAAAAATACACCTCACAGTCAAAATGAACCACTTAAATAAAAGTAAAAAGCATATATCGGGTGCCCCGCTTCAGTTGGTAAATACTTTAATGGTAGATAGTACCGTCCATTTGTGGGAAATTGACAGCAAAGTGGACACTCTGTTTTTAACCGTTACAGAGTTATAGCATTATTTGTAAATTGTGTTAAAAAGCTTGACTTTCTGAACAAAATACAAATTTTCCACTCTCCCAATCATTTAATCCAAGATTTGACCTCACTTTCTGAAACTACATAAAATTCCTTAAAAAACGTATAAAATTTCCTGGTTTCGAAATTCACCGTTACTTCAAAGATACAACTGTTCAAACTATTAAAATCAATTTTTCATTGAAAATTCAACTGGTATTTTTACAACGGTACTTTGAACTGACAAATCTGCAAATTTGACAAAAGTAGCTCCAATGTGTTGGCTTTCCAACGGTATATTTTTTTTTATACCTTTGGATTTGAAAATTTGCGAATAATACACATTAAAAAAAAAAACATGACCTGGAGATGAAACAAATTTACTTCAACCTTGACTTAACAGGTAGTCCACGCTACCAACGAAAAATAGGAAAACAAAGATCATATACTTTTGAAATTTGGCGTAATTAATGTGAAGAGTCTTCTGAATATATGCTCCCAAGTCTATGCTGCTAGGGTGTCCGGAAGTCTAGGAGAACGGGGACCAAAAGTCCTTTTTCACAGTTTCAATTGAATATTCTTCAAAAATAAGTTCTAAAGGCGAATTAAATCACATAAAATTCCCTACAAAGTGATATATCATACATTCGACCATAAAATGTTATATTACTTCCTAGAACATAAGCCAAGGAAGACTGAAAAAATGGCCTTCGACCCCTTACCCATATTCTTCCGGATCTGTTACCAATCGTTTACAGTGAGTTACAAGAAAGTGAACCACCTCTTATTAAACACTGTTTTTTGGAGTATTAACTTCCTGACAAATTCAAATTCAAGATGGGCATATTATTTACGAATTTCGTAAAACTGTCGTAGTCTTTTTTCACTTATAGTGGAGAAATTCGTAAAAAACTCAAAGAAGTGCATTAATGCGCGCCACAGTCAAAATGAATCGCCTAATTTTGTTTTTGTTAAAATAGCGGTAAATTTTTCGGGAATGTTTTTTTTTGCATGCGACTAATCAATTATGCTTTAGTTGCTTTTTAAAAATCATGAAGTGAAGATGTGTCGCCAAACAAGTGTCGAAATTAGGCAGCTGGTGATAGATTTAAACCAGCAGTTTATCTGATTTCTACAGGCTACTTTCTGTTTTTAGGGTAAGATATTGCCTGCGATTCACTCTTTACTAGAATATGCTAGCGGGTATAGTTTTTGAGTAATTGCGTTTTTATTAAAAAAAAGTCGGTGATTTTGCAAAGGTTAAAAATACTTTGGTCAGTCAAAATGTTATAACAGTTTTACGAAATTTTGAAACTGTGAAAAAGGACTTTTGGTCCCCGTTCTCCTAGACTTCCGGACACCCTAGCAGCATAGACTTGGGAGCATATATTCAGAAGACTCTTCACTTTAATTACGCCAAATTTCAAAAGTATATGATCTTTGTTTTCCTATTTTTCGTTGGTAGCGTGGACTACCTGTTAAGTCAAGGTTGAAGTAAATTTGTTTCATCTCCAGGTCATGTTTTTTTTTTTAATGTGTATTATTCGCAAATTTTCAAATCCAAAGGTATAAAAAAAAATATACCGTTGGGAAGCCAACACATTGGAGCTACTTTTGTCAAATTTGCAGATTTGTCAGTTCAAAGTACCGCTGTAAAAATACCAGTTGAATTTTCAATGAAAAATTGATTTTAATAGTTTGAACAGTTGTATCTTTGAAGTAACGGTGAATTTCGAAACCAGGAAATTTTATACGTTTTTTAAGGAATTTTATGTATTTTAGTTTCAGAAAGTGAGGTCAAATCTTGGATTAAATGATTGGGAGAGTGGAAAATTTGTATTTTGTTCAGAAAGTCAAGCTTTTTAAGACAATTTACAAATAATGCTATAACTCTGTAACGGTTAAAAACAGAGTGTCCACTTTGCTGTCAATTTCCCACAAATGGACGGTACTATCTACCATTAAAGTATTTACCAACTGAAGCGGGGCACCCGATATATGCTTTTTACTTTTATTTAAGTGGTTCATTTTGACTGTGAGGTGTATTTTTGAGCTTTTGAAGTTTATACCACTTTTTGTGTACTAAGAAGAAAAAATAATTATAAAACACACTGAAATCAGAGACTTACATGTTGAGACAATAAATTTACATCAAAATAATTTTAATCTGAATTGTTTTTCAGTCATTTTTTAAGTAATTCTTTCTCTAACATAAGGTGGTTCATTTTGACTGTGACTCACTGTATATAACGGCAAAATTTTCTAAGTGAGTGAAACTTTTCTAATTGGTGGGCGATCGTCAGAACTGGGCTCCTATTTAATTTCAGTAACATCAATGAGTCAATTCCAGAGTTACAGCTATAGGAGTATAACAGAGCTATCACCACTGTAATGATCGGTTTCCATGCGAAATAAAATACAATACATAATTGTTTTCGCGTGGAAATTGCCCACAATGGTGTGGAGACTTTTGTCTGTGTACGGGCTTTTCGTACGAAGGACTGAGTACTGAGAAAGGCGAAAACTTTCGTGCGAACCGGATTGTTGGCAGTTTTTTTGTGACATTTCTCACGAAAAACGGAGGCTAGTACCTACCTTTAGGGAAAAAACGAAGTGATGAAAAATATATTCGCACCATATCAAAACTTGGCGCACATTTGTACCCGTTTTGCTATTTAATAAAGGTCGTTCTATTAGTCTTAATTTTGTAGAGGGAACAAAAACGATCATAAAGAAAAAAGAAGAAAATATTAAAATATTACCGTCATTACAAAATTTTCCTTCGTTTGCTGGATCCTGTCGAAATGAGAATTTTTGAAGATCTGCGTACGTTTCGGCCAATAGTCCAATCATAAATAATCCTGATCCGACTAGGTCCAATTTTGACATTGTTTTCGGTGCTGTAGGTTGTGAATGTCTCGGTGAATTTATTATGATCACAGGCAATGAAACGAGACAAACCCACGCTACCTGTTGAGAGATATCAGAGAAATATAAATTATAAAAATAAAATCAAATAGTTATGTAATTATGTTATCATATCATTTAAAATTCAATGTTTCCATTGGAGAGAAATGGAGGTAAAATAAAAAAATTTTTTTTTTGCAGTAGGTGTAGGCTTCAAGATGTCAGCACATTTCTGGTATTTTTTTTTTTAATTTTAAAATTTTTTCGTTCTTAAGGCTGGTATTCAGATCGCGTGAAATGAAAAAATTACAGCAACCATTTTCATCGGCGGAATGGTTCGTAGAAAAGATTGCGTGGAACATATCATTTTTTCACTTTTCACCCGATCTATGTACCGGTGAAATGAAATATTAGCACCGCAAGAAACATTGTGTGCGTTCAGAAGGAACTGAGCAACTTCCGCTCAGCGAACATGTTCAGAACGAGCGGGTTCAGAAGTGACCGAGCAACTTCTGCTCGGGTGAGCATGATCCAATTTCACCGAGCAAGAAATACTTCTGCTCACTGATCAGTGCTCAGGTTCTTCTCCTTCTTTTCAACCTCACGCTCATGTTGCGAGTTTCGACTTTTGACGGTTGTCAAATTGGGTTTGTTGTGTTTAGGTTGTGTTTTCTTGGTGTTTTCGCCGTTTCTGTTTTGTTTTCTCGGTTTTTTGGGATTTTCATCATGGACAGCGTGGGATTCATGTTTTTCCACTTTTCGGCATTTGACATCTAAAATTATCATCGTCAGCTTTCAGCTGGTCGATTTGTTAGCTGGTGAAGTAGCGTTCAGCAGGTGCAGACTCCAAACCGAGCAGCTCCGGAGCTGCTCGCGAGCGGTTTCTGCTCTTTTGCCACCTTCTGAACGCACTCATTAACATCGATTACTTTGTTCACTAATCTACCGCTCAATTATAAATAACACCGGGAAAACACAACACAACCTAAATAACACCAACAGAGACAGCTGAGCTGTCAGTGAAAATTTTTCTCGTACATTTGGCACGAGAAAAAATTGCATCCTCGTGAAATTCACAAACTTGACATTTCACTCAAGGCAGTACATAGATCGCGTGAAATGAAATTTTAACTTCCACACAATTTCACGTCTCTTTTCATCGGGGGAAAAGTTTGCAATTTTGTATGGGATTTCACGACACTTTTCATTCCACGCGATCTGAGTACCGGCCTTTAGCTATTAGGCTGCGCGCATGTTGGCTCACGTTCGCGTGTCGCGTTCACGTGTTTTATGTCAAACGGTTTGTGTCTATGGTTTCCAACCAAAGACGCGAATCTGTCAATATGATAAATGCTCGGCTATTGTCGTATCAACAAATTGAGTTCATTATTGTGCCTTAAAATGGATAATTAGGTAAGAATTGAGTGGCAAAACAAACGACTGGGGAGTAGTAGGATGTGCATAAATACATATTTCAGAGTAAGTTATTGGCGTTTACACACAATAATGAATCCAATTTGGTGATACGACAACAGCCGAGCATCTATCAAATTGACAGATTCGCATCTTTGGTTGCAAACCATAGACTCAAACCGTTTGACATAAAATACGTGAACGCGACACGCGAACGTATGCCAACTTGCGCGCAGCCTTAAAGAGAAAATATCAGTATAAAAAATTTGGCTTTCAGCTGCACCATACATTCTTATTCGTTTCTCATGCACAGCCAGTAAAACAGCTAGGCAAGTGGACATAGCCTCGTGTTGCAAAAGGGCCCTTACAGAAGGACAAATATGGGTAAATTGATTTTTTTAATGTTGTTAATTGCCTTGACCATATTTTTGGAATGGTGAAGTTGCTAGCATGCATCGCCTACCCGAGCCGTCTTTTTACTGACAATCTCGGGAAGCTGTGGGAGTTCTAGTAGTACCCACATGGTCATCAAGAGCGAAGTAATTCAGTCAAGTTAAAAACTCAGTCGAAGTTCGGAAGTCGGTCCACGTTGAGTGGAAACAGAAAGTAAAATTCGGCTCAGATTCGGAAAGTAGTACAAGCGCTATCGAGATCCGTTGGAAGCAAATAGTTAGAGCTAGTTAGTCGTTGGTTGTTAGTTACGCGTGTGTAAAGTTCGGTTACTAAATGAAGAATATGTGTGTTTTCCAATCGAAGTGTTTTATTATTCAGCAAAAGGGTATCTAACGAACCCGGCTTCGGCCGAAACATAACAATAGGTTTTGGATTTTTTTTTTATTTTCGTAAAATTCGTTTTAAAATTATTACTTTGAGAGGTGAGAGATGGAGTCTTCTTTTATGATTTGGAATGTAAGATTTGGCATTTTTATCCATCTGAGTGGTACCAAGAAGAAGAAGAGCGGGCAACCGATATTTACATACCAAAATAAGCGTTTGTTACAAAACCCTCGGATTGCGGGGCGTAGCCGTCTATACTCAGGTTTCATTTTCAGTATTGCTGGCTATAAGTCTCTTATTTCCGCTCTGATATTCTCCTTCAGTTTCTGGATATTCGGAGCTTATTCACATGACATGCGCTCTCCCCTTTTAAAACCTCACAAAGTTCAAGAGTTCAAGACCGTTAAGTCTGGGAATCAAGGAGACTAGTTCAAATTTTAGAATATTCCAATTCCGAAAAGTTCCTTTTAAATTTTGTGTTCCCTGATCACTGCACTTTCTACAATATTTTTGGTTCATTTGCAAACCGCAACTGAAATTTTTCCAAGGAAAGTTCCTTGCTTAAGTATTTACTTCCACTTTCGTTCTCCCTATTTCTCATAATTCAATATATTCTAAAAGTTCGCAAAGTGGATAAACGCAGAACGGAAAGTGGGTTAGTTTGCTTGGTAATTTGAAACTGTAAAATAGAATGGTATAGTCCCGATCCAATTCGTAAAGTTTGGGGTCCATCGTTGAGTGAGTGAGAGAAAATCAATCAAATCAGTGGGCATGTGAACTATTTTTTTAATTAAATTTCTAGGAGGTATTTGTAGCATATGGTTTGAATGCTTTCACAACAGGGAACGCATTACATTTCAAATTAATATTCTTAATTAAATTTGTAATCATAATCACTTACCTGAAATATCCAATATGTCGCATGTTTAAAGATGCTTCGACGATTTTCCTCTAATGGTTTGACGATGCGCCCCAGTTTCACAATTCGATAAAGTCGATATCCGGACAGACGGGCGCCCCAAATGCAAACGAAAATCGTCACCATTAATTGTCGTTTGTCATAAGGCTAAATGGAACGGAAACGGGAATATAAGACGAAATGTACATAATATTAAAGGATATCTCGTTCCACTTGAATTTTGTAGGTAAATGGGAGCGTAGATGAAAATGCATTATTGGACGGAAGCTATGTGCATACTCGTATTATGGTGATAACAGCGTAACGAGATTTTATATAGGTCTGCAGATATCAAATTAAAAGCTCATTAAAACAAAAATTAAATTATATAAAACAAATTTTGTCTTTTAAACATTTTCATATCATGAAGGTACAACCAACAAACTTTTACTTTGAATTTTATGCAATTAATTTTAAAAGTAAGCTTCTAGCTTGCGTACTTCTCGAGGTATTGCGTTTTTAGCCATATAAAATCGACGTAGTATTCGATTTTGCAACGCACAAAAGCCTGTTTTCCAGCATCCAAAGGGATATAACTTCCACAGATTAAAAAATAGAATAAAATGAAGTTAACGCACTTTGATAACTATAAAATAAGAAATTTATTTTTGAAACCGGACAAGTACATTATGCACGGAAAAATTTAAGAAAAAGATGAAAGAAAAAAAAATAATTTTAGATCAAAAAAAATCGTGGCTTTAAAAATGTTTAATATTTAAACCATACGTCTGATTTTTATCAAATAAATATTATATTTTAGAGCAACATATTGGCTGCGATTATCATTTTATTTTAGTGTTCTGGTTACCGTAGTTTCCAAGATATTGAATTTTTGGTCGTCTGAGGCGGAGAATTTCAAGAAAAATGTAAACGCCTGTGGCAGCTAAAGGGTTAAGACCGTGGCTCTCAATCTTTTTGAAGTCGCAGAACACTAAACATTGATTCATTTTTCCGCGGAACACCTTAAAGCAGAGGCTGTAAAACTTTTAGAAATTAGGAGGAATTAGGAACACTGACAGGCAAAAGGTTGGCCTCTCTTACTAGATTTTACAAGTTTTATTTTGAATGAAGATTTCGACATTATTAGGACGAATGAAGGATGAAGCCACTTGCATATTCTTCTAAAAATTTCCGCGGCGCATTTATTGGGGCGACCGGTAGCGCAGTGTGTTGAGGCATCAGTCTCATGTTTGACAATCGGCGTTTCGGGTTCGAATCCTGTCCACGACGACGTTCGTGGCCACGGATGTGCAGGAGGTGCATGCTGGCAACTGCATTCTCCGAAACCAGTTTATGCCGACGAAACGTCAACTGGGCCACATGGAACAGTTGACGCGCTATGCCCCACAAGGGGTTAGGGCAATTGAGAGATCGTTGAAAATCCAGTTTCACATAGATACGAGGTCGAAAATAATAAAACTCTTATGTTGAGTGTTTTTGAGGCTATCGCCGGATATTCATTATCAGCAGAGATCCAGAATTGTTCGATAGTATTTTCAGTGAATTTTAATCCATGATCGGAATAGAACGACGTCGTTTCTTCCTTCAAAGTAAAACACGAAAGGTTGAAAAAAAATGAACCTATTTCTTATCCAATAGAATTGTTCCATATTTAACAATGGAAAATATTTTTCAAAATTTTCACTTATTGTGATTGAGTGCTCGATGATGCTCGATTGACGTTTCGTTGGCATAAACTAGTTTCGGAGAATGCAGTTGCCGGCATGCATCTCCTGCCTACCTGCGACAAGTCGGCAGATGCTGTGGCTTATTATTACGCCCCGCGCCACAGGGGGAGGACAACACAAACATCCTCAGCCACGAACGTCGTTGTGGACGGGATTCGAACCCGAACCACCGGTAGTCAGACATGAGACTGATGGCTCTACACATCTAGCTACCGTTCGCCCCGATCACTAGCATTGAAGCTTGCGCTAGGGGTGGCACTGTGATCAAGACGTAGGCGAGATTTCTGTGTGACAAACTTATCCATTACGTTTAATAAATGAGAAAATAATACTTCGATTCCTGACGCTTGTAGTTATGTTCAAATTAATGAGAAACAGTAGCTCTCCTAACTACAATAATTTATTTTCATGTATATACGCGTATTTCGGAAGTAAGTAACTTTCTTCCTCAGTTCTAAATTCAGGTATTACATTGATCGCCTTAAATAGGAAATTTCATGTATACAGAAGGGTGCCAATATACATATTGGCACTAACTGGTCCAATGCGGAGCTTAGAAGAATTAAGTGAAACAAACTTATAAATTACACTGTGTAGAATGCAGTAAAATGCTGGAATTAATAGATAGAATTATATCTTACCTTTTGAATTCGACCAATTTGTCCTAGGAAGAATGTGAGCAATGCAATCACAATAAAATTTATGCCGCCACCAAAATCGGTCATCATGTCTTGATAAAATATTCCACTCAATACGAAAAATACAATTTGCATAGTAGCCGTAACAATTGCACTAATTGCAAAGTGATCGATATCTAATATAGGCACTGCCATTTTCTTGCAACTTCTTTTAAGGATTATTTACACATAATTTAGTTGTTAAGTTTAAGTATTTGAGTATTATTTTAATTTGACGTCCGTTATTGTCTTCGTTTGGTTCATTTTAAATCATAAGTCATAATTGATATTTGTTTAAATTGACTCACTGAACACAGTCATTTAGAATTTAACTTTACCCAACTTTATCCATTAATAGTATTTGAACAGTTGTGAATTTCTTAAGAAAATATCATCAAACACACATCGCTGCTAACGAACACATTTCCTCTTCTCGGTTTCAATTCTAGCATAAGACGAACAATTACAATTGAAATATAATGCATCCTTTGAATACTCTTACTCATTTGCCCTAACCCCTAGTGGTGCATAGCGCGTCAACTATTCCATGTGGCTTAATTGGCATAAACCAGTTTCGAACGATGCACGTTGCCAGCATGCAACCTCCCGCTCCCATTTCGCCGCCTGCCTGCGGCAACTCGGCAGACTTTGTGGCTTATTATTACGCCCCACACTACAGGGGGAAGACAACACAATCATCCATGGCCACGAACGTCGTGGACGGGACTTGAAACCGTAACGACCGTAGTCAGACGAGACTAACGCCTCTACGCACTGACCTACCGGTCACCCCTTCATTTGAATACTTATCGTAAATAGAGAACAAATCGTCATTCATCAATAATGCGATATTGATATGTGCTCGTCAACATACTTGTACAAGACTCTACTCAATCGTGTCCCACAAGAGAACAAAGCAAATGGCAACATGAAATACTTGTTTCAAGGACTCGAAATTCAATGCCTTGTATCACACATTGTACGACATGCATTAATTCTATGTGCACTATGCTTTCTTGGAAAGTCTAAGATACCGAGTATGTATGCAAATCAGTTCGCGATGCTGTATTGTTTCAACTAATTTGTGTTTTAGATGTGGTTCCGCGTGCATCTAAACAAACTAAAAGGACTACGAGGGGGTCTTTATATAGTAAAGGAACATATGCTATTTTTTTTAATCTGCTAATAAACAAAATTATTCAGAAAATTTATTTAAAAAAACTCTCACGTCTTAAATTTATGTTTACGCCAATAATAGAAACATGTAGACCACCACTTATTTATTTATACAACTGTTCAATGCTTTTGAGCATTAATTCTAAAACCATTCAGTTGAAGGCCGTCCTGTTTTAAACAATCACCAATGAACAACATGAAATATAATGTATAATGCTGAACACGATAGCCTTTCAATTTTCACTCATTCGATGTTTACCATTCTTTAATCTCTTCGTGAGCCAATGATCACTTTACACAAGAAGTAGAAATCGAAAAAGCAATTCGACGATGCTTTACCAAAGTCCCACGTCAACAAATAACATTTCACGGCAAACCGACAGAAGAGAAACGAAGCTAACTTCAACAGCCGCCACGATTCAATGCCAACTGAAATTGCAGTTTTTACAGAGCCCGGAAAAACGGCAAAGCTTTTTCTCGACTTTCCACGTGTCGTCCTGTGTAAAGCGTTTCTGTGATAAGAATTTGCAGTGCGCACCAACAAATGCTTAAGAGAGCTTCGGTCAGGAAGCAACAGTGTATTACGCTTGGCAGGAAGCCGAATATTACAAGGTGAGTATTTATGCAGTCATCAAACAAAAGGAACAGGAAGATAACACAATTGAATGAATGGACCTTTATGCATAGTACGGAAGAAGTATGAGTTACAATGACTTGGATAAATACTCGTACATAGTATGAATTGCGGGGGTTTACGGAGTCAACGTTTAAGGCGACAGGGACGCGGCATGGATGGAGATATTTCACTGGTTACATGGAAGATCCGTATTTGTGTTGACTTTATGCCAACTTCTAATAGGCAAGCCTAGAGTACGGAATGAAATATGCATTAACTTACAACAATAAAAGTCAAATCCAATTTATCTGAAAACTATATCCAAGACAATTTTACATAATTTACTTCTGATTTCGCTTTTTATTTATTTTGAACTACTAAATCGTTACAAAAATACATGCAATACAATAGGTGGATTCACGCTCAGTGTCGTAAATGTCGTAAACGTCGTATTCGTCGTACACTTCTGTCATCCTCATAGTAAAATGACAAAAGTTTACAACTTTACTACAAATACGATGTTTACGATGTGAGCATGAATCCCCCTAATATTTAATTCGAAACTAATCATGACAATTTACAATAAAGAGAGGATTCGTCATAAAGGTATGTATGCCGGTAGCTCGCCCAACTTGAGCCTCTTTTGTACTATGACATTGTTTTCACTTTCCTCTGAAACATAATTTGAATTTGACTCCGTTGTATTTTCCTCCATGCCATCTTTGCGTTTCTCACGCATTCTGTCTTGGAAATATCGCGAAACATTCTTCTCTGCAGAGAGGGTGTCTTCGCTGATCGCTGTATTTTCTGCTAGGTCACAGATGTTCCTTGTTACTGTTAGCCACGACGATCTAGTCTTCTCTTTCGGTTTCGGGCGTATATTATCGAATTTTTTGTGCGTATAAGGACATCGTGTTTTGATACATTCACCTTTACTTTCAAAATCAGGACATAAGAACTCGTGACGCTTATCACACTGGAAATAGAAAAGGATTAAAATTGAGTGTGGTGCACAGGACAGGACCGATTTTTACTGAATTTGCGTCTATCCAATGCGATTATGTACAGCAATCATCTTTCATCTTCGCGCTTACCTTTTCAGCAAACCGGCAAAATCCTTTCAAAAATTCCAAGCAAATATCCGTCTTCTCATTGAGTTTTTTATGTAAGTAGGGACATTCCGAACGAGTGCACAATCCTTGCATGAAAAATCTGCATGTCGGCATCTTGGCCAAACTTACTTCATGCGAGAGTAAACATTTCTCCGTGATGCATTCACCCTTAAGGAATCTATTGAAAAAATGTGGATGCTGTTTAAGTTTGCAGAAGTTGGGCGGATAAAATTATTTTCAGTAAAAAATATGGCTTTTAAGCTTAATCCTTAAGTCCAAATTGATACTTAATTTTTTCCGATTGGATGAGCTGCTCGATGGCTCTAGGACACTTTTTTTATTTATATTACTTAGTTCGAGTTCCGTCACCTGATAGATCTACCGGGGCGACGGATCGTTGCAAATTATCTGCCGATCAAAATTATATGGGATGGTCAGAAAAATCGTCAACGATAGACACAGATACTGTTGTTGTTGTGGTAGCGGTGTCTCGAATACTGCCGTTATTCTTACATCGAGAGGGGTGGCAGCTCTTGGCCGTCGAAAAACGGGTCGTTCCGGTACAAAGAACCGGCTGCCGCACGAACGACAGATACTTTGCTATCCATCGGTTGTTGGTGATGTTGTTGCAACGTGTCAAGTTTGCAACGTGTCAGCAGCGGCTACTTCACCCGTGATATCGAGGCCAAGAAAGGTTGCGGCATCGATTGGAGCTTTCCATAGAGCTCTAGGTGTGGCGTGGGAACTGCAGAGCAATTAAAAATGTGCTCAACACCATGGGGGTACCATTACATGCTGGACACACATTAGGAACATTGTGATCAATCCGAGACAAGTACGAATTTAGGCGAGAGCACCAACCGAAACGGAGTAGCGCAAGCGTAGTTCTTGTTGATCTGGACAGCCTATTCTCACTAGGAGAGGGGTTTGCGGGCGGGCTTGGAGTACAGGACTACAATTAACTCCCGCAATTGTAATAAACTACTTTGGCGGTCTGTCCGGATTGTCACTTGTCAAACATTTTCCTAAAATGTTTGTCACATGACAACAACAATCTTGGCGATGAAACGATCCAAGACCGAGCGGCGCGCAGAAGGAAACTGAAATTATACCGCCAGAATGGGCGAAGTGCCAACACCACAGGCAGAGCAACGCGAAGCCGCAGAGTGGTATGAAAGGGCAAGGAAGAAGTTTATCACATGACAATTTCAATTCTCCATCAGGAATTTTTCAAGAACGACAACTTTGTCAATGGCTGCATTTTGGCGAACGGATCAAAAACAGACTTCTCCACCATATGCTCTCAGCTCCGGTAAAATATGTACGGACAACTGTCAATATTTGGATCTGAAAATGTTCCCCTCCGTTCTGATCCGTAAAATGTCCCCCTTTTACGGGAGGGAAAAGCATATGAAGGGGAGTTTGAGTTTGTTTAGGGAGATACAAAATTGTCGGACCCGGTACCTCATTGGTCGGGTGGGTTGTGAGGCCAAGGACCGCACCAGCTGGACCAGGAGTTGTGTCAGGGTACATGAACCGGTCGACACTCATTGCCTTCGCGTAGTTTGTTTTTATGTTTGCTGGTTTTTTTAGGTCTTGGAACCTGTTACCGTTTTGTGGGCTTGTGTACCTTACCTTAGGTGGAGATGATCTTGAAGGACATCAGATGACAGCCTGTCACCATGCGAAGAGCAGCATTTTGAAATGACTTGATGTTTTTTCAATTCATGTCGCTCAAGTTTAAGGTCTACGCCGGCGCTGCGTAATTAGCCACCGACCTTCCAATCGCTTTATACGGAATCAGTAGGGTTTCCGTATCCTTTCCCCAGGAACTACCGCCGAGCGCTTTGAGCTTTTTTGGGCGTTCTCATTTTATTGCAGATCGTAGTGGCATGGGCTGATAACGTTACCATGCTATCCAAAGTGACACCAAGGACACGGGTGGTTTATTGTGACGATAGGTTGATTGCCTGCTGATATGTCCAAATGTAATTTTACCTGCTTGGTTCAGTAGGTAAACAGAGTCGCTGATGATTGTTGTGCTGAATCAGCAGTTTTTGTTGATAAGAAGGTGTTAACATCATAGTGATTTACGATGTGTTGCATGCAGCCCTATCCGAACCACACAGAAGAATTCGATGGACCTTAACATCTGATCTGCAACATCTTGACTAAGCTGACGACAGAGTAAGCCTACTCTCCAAAAAACATGGATCTAAACGCAATGGCCTTAGATCTCGAGAGGGAGGCGAGCACGGTTGGGCTAAAGATTATCACCAACGACCAAGGTCCTTAGCCCGCCGTTGCGAGAAAGAAGAAATCCAACTCGTCGAATTGCCATCAGTATCAATGGACAGCTTGTTGAAAAACTGGAAAAATCCGTCTACCCGTCAGGACATCGCTCGTCGTATCAAGCAAGATAAATGCACAGTCGCCATGCTGTCTAAAATCTGGCAATGTAGTTATCTCAGTATTAAGAACAAGCCGGGCTTGTTTCCCTCCGTGGTACTGTCTGTGCTGTTGTATGGAAGCAGCATACGGAAAGTCTCCGTAAAGTTTACCAGAAATCGGCAAGTTTTCGTTTACTCGTGTCTTCGTCGAATTTTAAGAATTTAAGAATTTCCTGGCCCGAAACAAGATCAGATGAAGAGCTGAGTCGGCGTATGAGTCAGATGCCAATCGACGAGATGATACGCAGGCGAAAATGGCAGTGGATAGGTCACACATTGCCAAAGGGTGATAACTGCATTACTGGACATGCCATGAAATGGGACCCCATTCCCAAATGAAGGCCGATCAAGGGGTGGTCATAGAAATTCATGGCGCCGATCTATGAAAGATTCTGAGTTTCAGGGTAAGTCGCAGGGCAGATGAGTCCCATTGCCTAGAACCGAGTACGATGGCGCGCGGGAGTAGTTGTTGCGCTATTCTCCACTAGGCGTTAAGGCAAAGCAATATTCGAAAAACTGGGCGGCATGAATTGAACTGTATGCCGTCTGATGAATGACCCAGCGGTTTTTCAACGAGTCATAAGTTCGATTTTGGTAAAAAAATATGCACAAATAGTGCTCGGTGCTCTATGGCTTGATTGCTAATCGCGAACAATAAGCGACGATCGTGTGCCTAGCAAAACGAACCTTTAGATTCATTAACACTTGCACGCCGCTGAATACGTCCCTGAAGAAAGAGAGTCAATTCGTGTCGACAGACTCGCAACAGGTGGCGTTCGACAAGTTGAAATTTTCAATGCTGATCAAACTGGAATCGCGAACATGACACTAGTAGTGTGGACATTTCCGGAGTTTTATTGCAACGTGTGGTCCACCAACAATGGAAAGCAAGGTTCGACGCAAAACATCGGTCCCCGACAGTATACGAGGAGGGTGACCTCGTGGTAATTCGTAACACACCAACTGCAATGAGTAAATGAAAAAATTGGAACCGGTAGTCAAGAGCCCATATCATATGGCCGTTACGTGGAGATATTCAACCTGTGTTTGGGCCATCGACAACATGTAGGAAGAAAGCTAAACCATTGAGTGTGATTAAAGTATTTTTCTACATGATAAACTAGTGTTTATATTTCCACTGAAACCGACCCTGGCCAAGACACTCATTCAAACACCTAGTACCTCGTACTACTATATTGCCTTAACCTCTTGTGGGACGCAGCGCATCAACTACATCTACGCGCCATCGCGTATGGTTTCCGACACGAGTTCGTAACTCACCCCAGGACTTACCATGAAACGCACTCTCCTCTTTCACCGATCCACAAGATTTTAGGACGTACCCTTTGCCGGCCTCTACGGAAGAAGGAAGTCCATTTCATAGCACGTCCAGCAATTCAGTTATCGCCCGTACGCACCGTGTGTCGGAACCATTGCCATTTTCACCTCCATATCAATTCGTCAATTGAAATCTGACCCGTACACCGACGAAGTTCTACGTTTGATATTGTTTGGGGCCAGAAAATTCTAGGGAGCAGGGCAGAACCAGTTTGATTGATAGGAGCGATGTCCTTCTCCGTACCACCATCGACGGCAACAACGCTGCCCAGATAAATTCGTCCACATCTTCAACAGGCTGCCCAATGATACCGGTGAGTCAGTCCTTATCCGAGGCATAGTTGACGTTTCGTTAGCATACGTAAGTTTTCGGATGATGCAAGTTGCTTGCATACACATTTTGTCCTTTTTAATCGCCTTCATCGACATTCCGGGGATGGCCGTAAAATTATTCTTACGGTTCACACCACATGGGGAGAACACCTACAAACTCCCGTCAGCCGAAGGTGTGACAGGGGGACTAACATTTGGACCACCATGGTACATTTGCCGTAACTGTCATGCCCTAGGAAGTGCGACCTTTACCTCCGCGTGGTGACGGGTGGAAGCAGGCTGTTGGCAAAATCTTATCTTTGCCATCAGCGCTGACTAAACTTGGTCGGGCGGGGAGCGGTATCTCCCTTATAAACATACCCTAAATCCAAGGTGGAACAGCATACGCCGAGGGATGCATGGTCAAGAGGTTGCTTGGCCGCTAGTATGCGAACTCTGGATACCTGTCGACCTCCAGTTTTAAACCAGACTTCTGACGGCAGACCGGGTGATGTCGTCGGTGACTGTTTTTCCCGGATATTCATGGGATTCTATGAATAATAAAAAAGAAAAACAAAACAAACCAGAGTGTGATGCAACTCCAAATGCATCAAACACAGTTTCCTCTGAGCTGCCTACTAGCTCACTGCTCGACGGAGCCTCCAGGCCCGTTGTTGAGACTGTCGATGGACTGGCCGTTAAGCGATACAGTCCCTCTGAGTCGTCCTTGGACTTCTTTAGCCCAAGGAACCTCAACGGCTCTCACCGAAAGGAGCGTCAACGAAGGGGGGCCGGAGGCAACAGTTCCCGACAGGGCAAGCAAAAGTGCCTAGTCCAACGCTCGCTATCCTCGCAGGACCATGAGCGCCATTAAGGTGCTTCAAGCGAACCTGCACCACGCAATAGGAGCATCGGCCACTGTGTGCAGGTTATTCGCCGATAAACAGGCCACCATTGCGCTTATTCAAGAGCCATGGGTGGCCCGTGGCCGAATTTGCGGTCTAAACACAACAACTGGTAAGTTGATATATGACAGGTTAGCGGGTTGTCCGCGTGCGGCGCTTCTGATCGACAAATGCGTCAACTATTTGCCACTAACCAATTTTATTTCTAGAGATCTAGCTGCAGCATTGGTGGAGGTATCCACGCTCAACGGTTGTCAGAAAGTGGTAGTTGCGTCTGCCTACTTCCCATCTGACAATGTTGAGATTCCACCACTCGAGGTCCAGCAGCTCGTTGACTTCTGTCGACGTACAAACCGGCATTATGTGATCGGTTGCGATGCAAACGCACACCACACGGTGTGGGGTAGCAGCGACATCAACGACAGAGGTAAGCGCCTTCTTGACTATCTTATGTGTAAACATGTGAATGTCCTGAACAGGGGGTGCAAACCTACCTTTGTCACTGCGGCAAGGGCAGAGGTACTCGACATTACCCTTGCTAGCGGTTTCTTCTCCAGGTTCATTGCGAACTGGCACGTGTCGGACGAAGTGTCTCTTTCAGATCATAGACACATCAGATTTGACATCCTAGGACAATCTGACATTCGCTCGGATACTTTTTGTCCAAGGAAAACTAACTGGATTAAATTCCGTGAACTAGTTAGCTCCAAAGCGGAACTACTGGTCAGCCCCATAAGCACTACAGGGGAAATTGAGATTGCAGCTGAGGAGCTCAATGAAATTTTAACTTCCTCCCACAAAGATAGTACCGTTTCACGTTCGGTGGAGTCGGGGCGTAAAGTACCCTGGTGGAACGAGGAATTGGCCCGCAAGCGAGCTAAAGTTAGGAGGATGTTCAACAAAGCCAAACGCTTCAATAGGTGGGATGAGTACAGAACTGCTCTCACCGAGTACAACAAACTCATTAGGCATTCCAAACGAGAATGCTGGAAAAGACATTGTGATAGCATTCAGTCGCTACCGGAAGCGGCGCGCCTTCACAAAGCCCTTTCCAAAGACTCAGCAAACGGGGTCGGCCTTCTATTGAGATCAGACGGTTCGTATACTGAAGGTCCAGAAGAAACATTAAAGTTACTTCTTCAGACCCATTTCCCAGGGTCCGTACTGTCTGATGGTGACCCCTGCCCAACTGCAAGGCCACAACGGGTTCCCGTAAGCCGGGCTCGCAGTTTATCGGGGGTCATCTTTGACATGGACAGAGTAAAATGAGCGATAGAATCCTTTGAGCCATTTAAAGCTCCCGGAGTAGACGGCATTTTCCCCGCTCTGTTACAAAACAGCTTGGAGATCATAATAACTCCGCTAATCGAACTTTTTAGGGCAAGTTACACCCTAGGGTACATACCACAACCTTGGAGGAAAGTTAATGTGGTCTTCATACCCAAAGCGGGCAATAAGCCGGAACATATGCCCAAATCCTATAGACCGATTAGCCTTACTTCCTTCTTCCTTAAAACCATGGAAAAGTTGCTTGATTTGCATATCAGGCACAAGATGGAACTGTCGAGCCCCCTACATCGTATGCAATTCGCGTACACGAAGGGTAAGTCAACAGTAACCGCTTTGCATAGCCTTGTCAGTACAATCGAAAAGTCCCTCAGTGAAAAGGAAATCGCGTTGTGCGCGTTTCTTGACATTGAGGGGGCTTTCGATAATACCGGCTACGAGTGCATTTCCAGAGCACTGGAACTCAGGGACATCCCGCCCGCTACCATTGCATGGATAGATGCCATGCTCCGGGGACGGGATATTCACTCAACTCTAGGCAGTACATCCATTTGCGTGAATGCCGTAAAGGGTTGTCCACAAGGTGGCGTTCTGTCACCCCTTTTGTGGTCCCTTGTCGTGGACGAGCTGATTTCCATGCTTAATGAGCGCGGTTATCTTACTATCGGATACGCGGATGATTTAACTATCATAGTCAGGGGCAAATTCGAATCTACCATCACTGAGGTGATGAGGTCGGCCCTTGACATAGTTCTACACTGGTGTGTGGCTGTGGGCTTACATGTAAACCCCCAGAAAACTGTCGTTGTGCCGTTCACACGAAAACGAAACATAACATTGGATCCAATTTCGTTAGGCGGCACGACCTTAGATTATTCCACTGAAGTTAAATGTCTCGGGGTAACTCTAGACTCGAAACTCACCTGGAATACTCACATAGATAATGTACTTGGCAAAGCCACACGCACAATGTGGGCTTGCAGAAGTTTCTTTGGACGGACATGGGGGCTCACTCCAAAGATAACTGAGTGGTTATACACCATGCTGGTGCGGCCTATGGTGACCTACGCAGCGCTTGTGTGGTGGCCGAAAACTCAGCAATCTTCTGTCTTACTGAAGTGCAATAAGCTTCAACGCCTTGCCTGCCTTGGCATCACTGGAGCTATGCGCACTTGTCCTACGCCAGCCCTGGAGGCGATTATTGGACTTACTCCGTTGCATATATTCATTCAAGAATCAGCAGCTCTAAATGCTCTCAGACTTCGTTTAACTTCCGACGTGCGTAGTGAAGAAAGCGGTCACATGAGCATTCTGAATCAAATTCCTGACGTGCAGATCTGCTCGAGATCAGATTACATGATCACGGAGGTTTGCTTCGGCAGAAAATATTCAGCCCTCATCCCTAACCGCTCTGAATGGGTAAATGGCACACCCTGTCCAGACCCTAGATGTATCAAGTGGTTCACCGATGGGTCTAAAACGGAACAGGGTGTTGGTGCAGGTGTCTTTGGACCCAACACCAGGATTTCGATCGCAATGGGAGTCTCGCCCAGCGTTTTTCAAGCTGAGATCCACGCCATTGAGGTCTGCGCCAGGGTAATCTTGGAAACTGGACTTCGCGGCGCTCACATTGCTATCTACTCAGGCAGCCAAGCAGCTATAAAAGCGCTCTCCTCATTTAAGGTCTCTTCAAAACTGGTGAAGGAGTGTTACAATCTCCTTCAACTGTTGGCAACCAAAAACCGAGTCTTCTTGTGTTGGGTGCCAGGCCACCAGGGCATTGAGGGGAACGGGGCTGCGGATGAACTTGCTAGACAAGGATCATCCAGTCGTTTTCATGGACCTGAGCCTTACTGTGGCTTTGGACTGGCCTCGGCCAAACTGCGGATCACAGATTAGTTTGCACGATTGCGTCAACAGTACTGGGATAACCTTCCAGGGCTTCGTCAATCAAAGGAGCTGATAATGCCCTTCAGTCACAAGGGTACTACTCAAATGAGTAGAACCCACCTAAGACTCCTAGTTGGGTACTTATCTGGCCATAACTTGGTCAGATATCACCTGAACAAGATGGGTTTGTCAAGCGAGACTGAATGCCGTCTTTGTCTGGAAGACGTGGAAACGACCAAGCACCTCTTGTGCGAATGTCCCGCCATCGCGCGTTTTAGGATGTCCCTCCTCGGGCAGGCTACTGTCAGCACTGCAGAATTCAGGTTGATTCCTGCTAAAGACTTACTGCCCTTTATTAGAAGGGTGGACGGTCTTTTGGATTAATGAGCTACGGCACAATAGATCTTTATGGTCGCAGTGCCTTCCTGCTGGGAAAGTAGCTCGTATTTTTAAATCTATCTACAAACTCTTATACTATCTACCGTAACCGTTTCGTTAGCATATAACTGTGGCAAGTCGGGAAAGGCTTATTCTTACGTCCGATACCACAGGGGGAAGACAACACAAACAACCATGGCCACGACTGAAAGACATTTCAATTCAAATGAGTGGATCTGAAGACTTAAAGGAACCACATCGAAAAGAACAGTCTGAAAAGATGGAAAAAATCCTCAATACTTACTTGGGACATATGGCCACGTGCTTCTTGTCATGGACTTTCATACATTTCCCACGCTCGAAAGCCGCACATTTGCCCACCTTCCTGAATATGGGACAAGGCACGTTTGTCTTCGTCAAACGCTTCGTCAGGCAATTGATACTCTTCTGCTTGGTTGTGCTACAATAAGGAAATGTGCAAGTTAATACTATTTTCTTCCGGACTAGTCAGCGTGGAAATCCAACCTTAAGTAATTCCGAGTTTTATGATTGTCCGTCCGAACCAGAGTGTCCTGCGAATTGGCCACAAAAGTCAATCCCCCAATGTCTATTCTTCGGAACGGTACATGATTCGACGTAGACGTAGAGCCCACCCGTCGCAGATTCAGACCGCCCTTTTCCAGGACGAACTTATTGCCGCGAACGAAGAGCACTCGCTCCTGCGATGCCTGTTTCCGTGCCAACGACGATTTCGACAAGCCCTCTGTTTTGATTTGAGTTGGACGAGTTTTCTCTAACTTTGTCTTTGATGACTTGTACAGAACGCCGTTGATGTTAAGTAACGTTTTGCCTGTGTTCAGTGTCTTTTCCCTGAAAAACGAAAATATTCACGCTTTAGTGAGAGTTCTTCACATAGTTCAAATATAGAAACTTACAATCTGCAAACTCTTCGTCCGATCCGTGTCACCTTCTTCGGAGTTAGCAGCCCCTGTTCGGCCACTCTGCATAGAGCATACTTCGCCACGAAACTCTTTCGGGTCGGACGTCGTTCTTTTACTTTCAGCGGCCTCCGATCGACCTTGTAGACATTCTTGCGAACGTGGGCATTGTTTGGGGCAACTGTTGCCTGTACGTTCTCCTTCTTAAGCAGCGACGCTCGCACCAGCTTACGACTTCCAATTCGTATCAGCGGACTGTTGACCTTGGTGTGATGAGTTGGACGAGACGTGGCGGGAGCAGGTTTGACCAAAATCGAACCTACCGTTGGAGCACGAACCAACTTCGTTCTTGATTTTGCAATAATTTTGCCCTGTACTGGTGGTGGTTGAGGCACACGATGCTGCGGTGAGGTATAGAGTTTCGCCAAAAAATTGGGATTGATATGAATTGACTCGGGCACTTTGGGTTTTCGTAGAAAGTTGGGATTGATATGGGCCTTGCCGAAGTTGGGATTGACATGGATGTGGGCAATGTTGGCGGTTTTGTCACCCATCGTGAACGGATGTTAGCTGCAAATATCTTAAAATCTTACGCGATTTTCCGCTTAAAATGCTGGTGAAAAACTAACACAGGCTTCACGAAATTTCTGGCACAACAGGACAACAAAAGCGACAGCTGTCAAATTGTCGTATGGTCGTTTAACGGGACCTCTGTCGGTAAAATATGGTACTAGAATTGGGGTGGTTTTATAGAGGACTGTAGTCCAAAATGGAAAACTTTTCATTTGGAGCATGGTGGAACCGGAGAAAATTTAGTGCTGCGCCAGATTACTTAATAAGGTAATGGGTGGTATGCATAATAATGAGGATATACTCAAGAGTGAAGTCTATTGAGGACATTCCTGAGTCTGCTATGTTCGGTGAATCGAGTGAAAAAGTTGTATGCGTAAAACTACTCTCCGCTCCATAGTGAAAATTGAGTGGAATTCTGTCAACTCAGCTTTAGGCTGCGCGCATGTTGGCTCACGTTCGCGTGTCGCGTTCACGTGTTTGCTGTCAAACGGTTTGGGTCTATGGTTTGCAACCAAAGATGCGAATCTGTCAAATTGACAAATGCTCGGCTGTTGTCGTATCACCAAACTGAGTTCATTATTGTGCTTTAAAACGGATAATTAGGTAAGAATTGAGTGACGAAACAAACGACTGGAGAGTAGTAGGATGTGCATAAGCACATATTTCATACTAAATTATTGGCGTTAACGCACAATAATGAATCCAATTTGGTGATACGACAACAGCCGAGTATTTGCCAAATTGACAGATTCGTGTCTTTGGTTGAAAACCATAGACTCACACCGTTTGACATAAAACACGTGAACGCGACACACGAACGTCTGCCAACTTGCGCGCAGACTTACTCCACTCGACTCACTTTATGCATACCACCCAATATATAATATGTATGATACAAGGTGAAGTAATCTGACCTCAGATGAGACCCTACTACTAGTCATTTCCTGTAACCCCTAGTGGGGTATAGCGCGTCAACTATTCCATGCGGCCTAGCTAATATTTCGTTGGCACAAGGCGACATTCAAATTAGCTACATTTTCAGCTCCGACGCAGCCACGCACAATAGCCAAACATAGTCGATCGTATCGCATGCTGAGCGATGAGTGTGAATCCGCCCATTTGATGCTTTGTATCTCGACTGAAATTTCAAGCAGTCGTGCAGCGCGGCGTCGTATGTGTGAATTTCGCCTTAAACCAGTTTCACGTTGCCAGCATTCCTCCTGCTCAAAAATTAGCCACCTACCTGCGACAAATCGGAGGATGCTGTGACTTATTATTACGCCCCACACCAAAGGGGGAATTTAACGCAAACATCCATGGCAACCGAAAAGTCACTACAGGTACAAAACACTCCTTTGTTGTTGTTGTGGTCGCGATGCTTCGAATATTGCAGTTCTTCTTGCATCGAGGGGATTTGGCAGTTCTTGGTCGTTGAAAAACGGGTCGTTCCGGTGCGAAGAACTGGCTGCCGCAGGAACAACCCGTTCGGTCATTTTGGTTATATGCAATTTCGGTTAAAAGTTTTTCGGATAAGAGAGTCTCCGTCTGTATGTAACTTTGCTGCGAACGTATAGTTTGGATCGGTTCACAAGATACCGAAGCTCAAATGATCATGATCAAATGATCACCGAGTAAGAAATATTTCTGCTTACCACTCACTTTTTCAACTTAACTTTCATATAAAGAGTATGTGCCAGCAAGAGTGGCGTTCAGCAGGCGAAGACTGCATAGCCGACTAGGTGCAGAACTGTTCGCGAGCGGTTCTGATTGCTCGGTACCTTCTGAACTTGACCAATCACTACAAGATGCAGGTCTCAGATACCAACCCCGGATAACTCAGCCTGGACACACACTCGAACAGCTGCAAATGTCAAATCCCAAACCAGACAACAACAACTGGACCAAACTGATTACCCGTGGGCTGCACAAACGTTTGTCTGACGACTGTTCTTGTTTTTGCGAAGCAGAAATAAAGCGTCGCGAAGTGATTTCCACGATTTTTACAACTTTTCTGGCCAAAATGGCAACGACAGCACACAAAATCGAAGAAAAGACGCGCACCAGTGACGTGAAATTGTCGGATAAGGTCCCTTTTAATAAAATGTTGCTCTCGTCCATAGTGCGAAATGGGTTGCATCGGGCAGGCTACGTCTATCCAACGGTGCTCCAAGCAAACGCTATTCCAATTGGAAAGGCGGGAATCGGTGAGGCGTATACACCTTTTTTTTACAGTTCATCAATTTTCTGTATTAATTTTTGCTCTGTTTCATGGATAGATTTGATAGTACAATCAAAGTCTGGAACCGGCAAGACGTTGATTTTTACGGTAATAATTTTGGAGTGTATTCAAGATGGCAACGCGCAATATCCTCAGGCTTTGATACTGGCGCCAACGAGGGAGATTGCTGTTCAGATTGAGAATACCGTCAACGTGATTGGGAGCTGTTACAGTGGTGAGTTTAGAAGTAGACGAAAAAATGTTTTAAAGTATGTACCACTGCCCAATAATGTAAAAGCCGACAGACTTTGAATAAAACGTTGATTTTTGAGAGTGGAGCACATTAATTTTAGGTGCAAATATATCAACTAGTAGTCAATAAATTCTAAAATTCGAATACATTAGTTAGAAAAGGATACTCATAGTGGGCTGAGAGAGGAATGGGGAACTAATACTAACTCAAAAGTAACGCTGTAGCTGTCATATTGCTACATTTGTCACTGTATAAGGGAGGAATTTTTAATTTTTTGTATGTATTAGCTGTCTAACTGCAGGGCACTGCCCATTAATATAAAGCCGACAAACTTAGTACAAAAATTTGAATTTCGCAGTATATATGTATGCGTATGACTTGCAATTCATATATCACGTACGCATTTAGAACGAATGTAGTATAAGTGTGAATTGACAGCAAAACTGTGCGAATAAGACAAAATCGATACAAATCCACAAGGACATTTGTGAGAAAAGGATGCCAACAAAACAAAGTATTTCTCCGCTCTCGGTAACCAATAACAACATGACTCCCTGCAGCACTGCCCAATAATGTAAAAGCCGTGAATCTGGGCAGATAGCGGTTTGTCAACCATCATCGCTAGTTGCCAGCAATTGGCTCATGTTAATTGCCCTGACCCCTCCAGAGGCATGGGCGCGTTAACATCTCTTGCATTACTAGTTTTTTTCTTCTCCTGTGATTGTGCCGGGCTTTGTTCTCGATGTCACCGCTGATGTAATCTGAAGTCCACGATTGAGGCTCCAAACATAGTCGGCTAATCCACAAAAAGAATTGTATTGCCAGGGGTTGTAAATTGTTTTTGTTATCAATAAAGTTTTGATCGCCTAGTCCTGGCCTTCTATACGATTCCGAACCAACTGAAGCATCCACCAAGAACATCCAGTTACAGACGTTGGTCCAAGTTCGCTAAACACCATCGCCTCTCACCGCTATACGCGTTGTAATGGACGGGTTGGTGGGCATGGCCCGTGGGGACGGAGCCTAAAGGTCGACATACACGATAAGCATTTTGGTCGCGAGCATGCATCGAACCAAGTCAAAGTCAGTAGAAAAAAATCTCATTTCCACTGTTCTGCTGATTTCGACGAGGTTCGATGCATGCTCGCAGCCAAAATGCTTGTCGTGTATGTAGAACTTTAGGCTCCGTCCCCACGGGCATCTTCGGATGGCCACCAACCCCCGTTACAACGCGTAAAGGTCTAGACACACAGTGTCCATACCAGGGCAGGGCCGTAGTTGCCCGTATACTGGCGATCTACGGTAAGCGACTTGTACCATATAAAACAGTCTGCTGGTCCACACTACCCACACGGACAACAGACCGTCACCTGCACGTCACGGGGCGGACCGTGCCCGTTTAGTTTGGTTTAATTTTTCTCGCTCACGGTGCGCTACGGAAAGAAATTGGATACACACATAGCCGAACACGGAGCAGTCGCCGCCGGGTGGGTTGTTGTGTAGCCATCATACGGCGAAGAAAATGTACAATGTTGAATAGATAGACACACATTTGCATTGCATGCAATTAAAGTCGCTAGGAAGAATCGCGGGAATCGGGGACACATGGGAAACACACTGTTGGTCTCGGTACGGGTACTGTGTGGTTTCGCTTGCAATGTACGGTCATGTGCCCGATATACGGGCGACTACGGCGCTGTGTGTCTAGACCTTAAAGCGGTTAGTGGCGATGGCGTTTAGCAGTAAATTGCTTTGAAAGCAGAATATGGTTCATTACATGTTCTGTGACCACAAGGAAGCAGCACAATTAGCCACTGATCTGCCTTATATATAACCAGTAGAGTTTCTTTGTCTTTACCCCAGGTGCTACTGGCCAGCGCTTTAAGAATTTTATTCCTACTATGCATCCTGTCGCATATGGTTGAGGAATGAGCTAATGATGTGGCCATGCTGTCTAGAGTGACTCCGAGAATTTTAGGATGGTTTACGGTAGGAATTGGTTGATTGCCTATCGAGATCCCAAGTTGCGTCTTGACTTCCTTCGTCCAGGTGATAAATAGGGTTGCCGCACGTTGATACGGTAAGGTTTTTGTTTGCAAAGAACGAGTTAAGTTCTTCGAGGTAACCGTTGATTCGTTCGCACTTGTCAGTGATATTATTCCCTATCGCCAAAATAGAACCGTCATCGGCATAGGAGATGATTTCGAGTCCTTCGGGGAGTCCTGATAAATAGAGATTAAACAAGATGGGAGATAAGACTCGTCCATGGGGAACACCCTGTTTAATCTTCCTGAGTTTCAATTTGCTGTTTCTAAATTCTGTATGTGCTAGCCAATTTAAAGCTTTCGAAATTGACGTGATTTCTGCCTGGAAAAACACTTTAGTGGACAGGTAGACGGAAAATTAAGTTAAAGTTTTGCCTGTCGCTGTGAACTCCCACTGCTCCTCCTTCGTCTGTCATTGGTCGCGGTCCTGGAATCGAATGTGGAACAGACTTTTTCGAAATCTCCTCCATTTACTTTCGCCTCTGGTAAAATGTGTGCCGTCAACTGTCAATTTTTGGATCAGAATACTTTTCAGATCCGAAGGGGAGCATTTTCAGATCCAAAAATTGACTGTTGACACACATTTTACAGGAGGGGAAAGCATATGGAGGAGAAAGTCTGTTCAAGATCCGCTTTCAGGACCGCGACCATAGATTCTTCTACGAATAGAGTCAGTCAGTGGAAACTCACCCTCCTCCTTTCTTGGCCAGAACGAGATGGTAGCTGACAGCTGTATTGGTGTTTTGGACGCCCTTGCAGAAATGCGTTCAGTTTTTGTGTTTGGCGGCTCTAACCTTTTTTTGTTGTAAAAAGTCAGTGTGTGTAGATAAATAGTACATATTCCCACTCACCGTTACGCTTCGCTTTGTTGAACAACTGTCTCGTTTGTTTTCTCAAGGGAGAAGCACCGTTGAATCCCCCTTTGTAATGAACCACCTCTAATGGACTATATCCTGGTAGTGCTGCTTTCACCGTCTGATCGATGGCAGCACCTGATGAGTAATGATCTGTCGGTGGTATGAAACCAGAAGCCGAGGGTCCCATTCATTCAACCATTCCATCCTTATTGCGTCATTTGTTTTTATTCCCCATTTTTACCTCCCCTGTTTGTGTTTGGCCTATGAATGATTTATTAATACGTAAAGGACAGGGAGAATGGGCGGCGAAAACCCCGCCCACGTCTCCCGAACTGTGCTACAGCAAGCATAGGCCGCTGCTTAGCTCGTTGAGGGGCCTTTTTCTTCGCTAGTTGGTGCGGCCCTGCCTTCACGGTCATTATGCTACATTAGGCTCCGCCCCCACGGGCATCTTCGGATGCCCACACGACCGGTCCATTACAAACCCTTTAAGATGCGGAGCCCACGCGATAGGACTGCGAAGTGATCTCAATTTAAAAACCCGTATGGGTCAAAGACGCGAACCACTATTCATCTATCATCTCCCGGTCAACTAAGAATGTTTCGAAATGGGAAAACCCTATGTCTTCCTTTCTTCCCCTATCTTATCTAACCAAGCGCTGTACTTATCTTTAATTTAATGAATTCAATTGTCTAATTTTCAATAAAACATTATATGTCCCCCCTATTAGGTTTCAAAGCGGTCAGCGTAATTGGCGGTCTGGACGTAACCGGTGATCGGAAAAGGATTCAAAATGCTAGCGTTATCGTTGGCACGCCAGGACGCGTACTGCATCTCATTCAAAACGACGTCCTCAATACTTCGAAAATAAAACTTTTCGTCATCGATGAAGCCGACAAAATGATGTCTTCGCCGTTTCGCGAAGACTTTGAAAAAATCAACAGCACATTGCCACCTATAAAACAAATGGTCGCTTGTAGCGCCACATTTTGCAATGACTTGGACGCCGATTTGGCAAAGTACATGCAAAAACCATTTCTGATATCCACCGAGAAACGAGCGACCAGCCTGTTGGGTATCAAGCAACTGATCTACGATATGCCCGAGGAGAAAACCAACATATTGGAGATGCAAGCGAAAATAGTCGCCTTGAAGGAGATCTTTTCCAAAGTGTCGTTCAGACAATGTCTGATTTTCGCGAACTCTCAATCGCGAGCCGAATCATATTGCACGTTTTTGAACAAGGACGGCTGGCCGTGCGAAGTCATTTGCGGCGCACACGATCAGAAACGACGTTTGGAGGCTTTCAACAAATTCCGGGAATTCAAAACGCGAATTTTGATCGCGACCGATTTGATGGCGCGTGGTATTGATTCGGAACACGTAAATTTGATCGTTAACTTGGAACTGTCGGAAGACGCGGCCACGTATTTGCATAGAGTGGGTCGAGCTGGCCGTTTTGGTTCGCATGGTATTGCCATTTCGTTCGTGGCTTCGAAAAAGGACACCGTGAAGCTTCGGAAAATATTGGAAGGAATCGGCTTTGGAATGGACATTCTGAAATTTCCCAAGAGCCAAAATATTGATTTGTGGAATTTCAATGATGTCGAAGGCGAACGCGAGCAATTGGGCGTGTTTGATGTGAACGGTGTTTCGGATTGCGAAAAGGAGAACATTAACAATAACATTCAAGTGCCAGCCAACGAGGAGAAGAAGAACTCTGCTAGACGCTGTCTCGATAATGATATAAAAGTATTGGATTTGATTGATCAGAAGCCCGGGATGAAGTCACCAACTAATAGAAATGGAAACTTATTTAGCGAATTTATAGAAGAAATCAATTCAAAAACTGTTGAAAAGAATATGAAGAAAGTCAGTGGAAAGCAGTTGTCCGTCAGGACGGAGAAGAGCGAAGAAGTTGCAGGCACTGATCGTGATACCAAGATTGGGTTAAATCTGATGGATTTCGTCTGTGATCAAGATAAGAAGAAAAGTACGGAGACATGCGATGACATATTCAATGAATTTTGCGGCAGTGAAGATACACCAGATAGTAAATCAACTACGTCTTCTATTGAAAAGTGTGATACCAATGAAAAAGATGCCAAAGTCGCCAAAATAATAGACGAAGAGTCTCAAAAAGCACTTAGAAAACAAAGTCATGCTTTGGATGATTTTTGCACCAAAAACATTCCTGATGATTTGAAAGATGCACTTTGCACATTATTGGTATCTTCTAAATCTAAGAAAACAAGCGACAATATTTTTGATGATTTCGAAAAACTGCAATGTGAAAGTGTCAACGTTCAGCCATCAGAAGCGCCGTCTACCTTCGAAGATGAAAACATTAAAGTAGAGGACGAGAAACCGTCGAAAGAAGTCATCAAAAAAGCTATTCGGGAAACACGCAACGACATTATAACGTCAAGCGAGTCTCAAACTCAACTGAATTCAGTCTGCTCCTTTTCAGAGCACGCGCCTTCAACCAGTATGCAACCACAAGCTCCAACAAGTTCAGATACCACAAATTATCCGAGCACTTCAACAAACACGTCAGACGGTCAAACTAAAAACGATCTTGCCAACATTTCGTCACTAACCGATGAATTGAATTGTACATTCATTTCATCGGACTTAAACCATACGGTGCAACAAAAGTCCTCTTCGACAACAAAGGAGACGCCAGAAAAACTTCCTGAGGCTTCTTCCTTTTCATCACGAAACCAATCGTCACCCAATGTTGATTTTACCACGGACACGGCATCGGAACGGAACGAGAGTGGTTTCAAATCAGGGGAGAAATCAGCTTCATCGGGCGTTGTGTCAACCGATCATTCGGACGAGTCGTATAGTACGACTTCGGAGAGTGGCAGTACAATGGACGGGTCGTCCAGCGACAGTGATTCCACCAGCTCTGACACGAGCAGTTCGGGGTCAGCTAAAGTTAGTCGTAGGCCACGGCGAAATAGACGAGTTCGTGAAAAGGATGAGACGACAGACCGACACGCAGTATATCAACAAGATTTTGCTAACTGGACGCAATTATATTGGAATCAAGTTTCAAGCATCCAAGACTACGTCGAATACTATAAATATGCGAAACAACACAGTTCCCGATATTCGTGACGAGTGAAAATAATTAACATAGATTAGTTCTAACGAATTGTAGAGCTATTGTAATCTCGTCTGGAAGTTAGACTTATGATGAATTATTCTGAATTACTTTTAGATTATTAAACAGCTTTCAATTGAACTTACCCGATTTTTTATGGAATGCGTTATCTAGTTGACTAGCTATTCTTCATGGAACTCAACTAACTTACTCACCCGCTATCGTTTGGGCCATAGGGTTTCTAGGATAGTTCAAGCTAATTCATACGTTAAAATTATTTTACGTGATACCTGCATACTAGTGACTTACTAGAGGGTAAGTAACAAATATGGACGCAACCTTGCAAAATATGATAGAGAGATGCCGTTTGAGATGTCGGTGGGTCCCATACCTTCAATTTAAGAGATGGAGCCAAGATAGCGACTGCAGTCGAAAATCCGGGAAATTTGAGCCCTTTTTGGCAATATTTTTCTAAATTGTGCGTCGGATCAAAAAATTTAATAGGATGTAAATTAAAGAGCGTCCAATTCACTGCTCAAAGTCGTTAACGTTTACTATTTCATATAATTACACAAAACAAACATTTTATTGACAGGAAATGAATTTTACGTGCCTCCCAAACTGTAAATTGCCTGAAACTTCGACACCTGCGCCGCCTGCATTTCAAACCGTGGAAATACTAACGGAGCAGCATTCTTGCACTAACCTTGCCAACTAGGGCTGCCACCTGCACGGTCTTCGTCCGGCAGTGATGGGCCTAGGAGGTGATCATCGGGCCGCCGGCCTTGTGAAACTTTTCCCGGGTCTCCGCGCAATCCGTGTTCGAAAAAGCCGTCAAATACTCTCCATCGACGGCATTCCAGAATATTCAATGGGAAATGCACGAGGAATATGGCTGGAAAAGGAAAGCGTTGCCAAACTGGGAGTGTTTGACAAGAAATATACGCCACTTGATGAGAAAATCATACACGTCCTGGAACGTATGGCTGACGAGATTCATCTCAACGAGAAAGTCGAACAAAACAACGTCACTCGAGTAAAATGGATGAATCCCGAAGAATCCATTCCCATTTTCAATATAATGATAATACTCTCGTTCGATATACCTAAAGTTGAAAAACTTTTTGAAAATATGAATATACCTCTGATAAAATTCTGCCACATTGTATCACATAGGGTACAAAATGGCTAAGACACTATTGTATAAGAAAGTAGTATTTAAAACCAGAGGTATTCTGCCATACAACGACTTGGTAATTACCAAACTTTTTGATATTTTCACCCGCCTTATCATTAACGACTACATGTGGTACTTTAAGGCAATCAATGATTATTAACAGTGCCTATGACAGAAGAAAGATACATAAAAGGACAAACCTATATCGTCGACATAGCGAAGAACAATAGAAAAAAAAACGGAAAATAGTATAGTAATAGATTCGAATCGAATTACACGATAAGGCCGCAGTTTATGCTAACGAAACGTCAAATTAGCCATAAGCAAATAGGGCAAAGACCTTTTCCATAGTCCTCCGCGTGGGCGCCCCCTGGTAACGGCAGTGTATCAATTCGCTGACGGCCAATGTCTTAGCGATAAGACAGTTTGGAAAAGGCAGATAGCTGTAGCCTGAATGGCTGACGAACAGCTAAGCGTCTCAGGTCTAGTAGGATGGAATGACTTGCGTAGTTGGACCTGCTACATAGTTGTGTGGGCTCCAGCACGTTTATTAAACCATCTGAAGCAGCTATCTTCGAGGCCATCCCCTGAATGGGGTTAAGCGACGTGCTGACAACTCGTCCTTGTAAAAACTTACTCCATGTCAAGAAACCTGGAACAAAAGCCTCGGATTGGACGGATCAACAACGACGACCACGCAAACGAATAAAGGATTATTCTTTCGGATCCTGGAATGTACGCTCCCTGAACAAACCGGGGGCCGAGAAGGCCCTCCTTCAACAGGTCGAAAAGTACAAACTGAGCATTACTGCAGCCCAGGAAACAAATTGGCTTGGCAGCGAGATTAATGACAAGAAATCGCACACAATTTTTACAAGTGGCAAACCATCGGGCCGCAAGGAGTTTGGAGTAGCATTTATAGTGAACAATCACCTCAAACCGCATATTACTGACTTCAAACCCATAAATGAACGGCTGTGTGCGATTCGCATCAAGACTCGATTCTTCAATCTCTGGCTCATCAATGTGCATGCCCCCACTGAAGTTAAAGAAGACGCAGTAAAAGACGAGTTCTACGCCCGCCTTGAAACTCTCTTCGACTCACTTCCAACAAACGACGTCAAATTGCTGCTGGGAGACTTTAACGCGAAAGTCGGGAATGAAAGTTGGCATCGGGGGACCACTGAAGAATGTAACGATAACGGCCAGCGACTTATCGACTTCGCCTGCAGCAGGAATCTAGTCGTAAGCTCTACGTGTTTCCCGCATCGACGCATTCACAAGCAGACCTGGAAGTCTCCAGACGCACATACCGTCAACCAAATCGACCACGTCCTCATTTGCAGGAGATGGGCGTCTAGTGTCATGGATGTCCGCTCCTATCGAGGAGCAAACTGCGACTCAGATCATCACTTGGTGAAGACGACCTACAGATGTAGAATTTCCTCAGTGCACCAGTCAAGAATCAGCCCTCCCAAAATCTTTGCGGTTGATATGCTCTTGAGTGATGCTACAGCGGTGGCGTATACTACCGCCCTTGAGGAAAAACTATCACCTATGCTACACAACATCAGTAACACAGGCGTCCATGGGTTCTGGGAAGAACTCAAGGGTACCATCAAGGATGTCGCAGAGAAGGTCGTGGGATATAAGGCCCGGCGAGCGAGAAATGACTGGTTCGACGAAGAATGCAAAAATTCACTTGACCCGAAAAACGAGGCCTACAGGCAACGAGGAACCAGAGCCAGAAGAGAAAAATATGACGAGCTACGGCGAATATCGAATAGAATAATTAGACGTAAGAAACGTAAATACTTTGACGAGCAGTTGCTGAACATAAACGAAAACTTAGCTAATAGGAACACCAGACAAGCGTACAAACTAGTAAATACAATTAAGAACGGCTACCAACCCAGGACTAGCCTTTGTAAGGACAAGGATGGAAACATCATCAGCGACACAGATGGTATTAACAAGCGATGGGCCTCTTATTTTGAAGAGCTTCTAAACCGACCATCTAACATCCCCACACAGGAAGCTCTCGACGATATTGTTGATCTAGGCTCACCCATTCAACCCCCGACAGTAGAGGAAGTTGATCTCGCGTTGCGGTCACTAAAACGAAATAAAGCGCCGGGCGCTGACGAGATTCCAGCTGAACTGCTAAGATTCGGTGGAACGAGTCTAGTTGATGCCATACATCAATTACTCCTGCGAGTATGGGAGAACGAGGAGATCCAAGACGATTGGCGCAGAAGCATCATCTGTCCAATTCATAAAAAGGGAGATAAACTGCGGTGTGAGAATTACAGGGGCATCTCACTAGTTTGTACGTCCTATAAAATTTTGACGAAAATTCTGGAAAATAGAATAAAACCGTACGCAGAACGAGTCATTGGCGAATATCAAAGCGGTTTCAGACCTGGTCGCTCCACAACCGATCAGCTCTTCTCAGTCAAACTGATACTCCAGAGGTGCTGGGAATACAACGTAAACGTATACCAAATCTTTGTCGACTTCAAGCAGGCATACGACAGTATCGATCGTGGAGTACTGTACAACATCATGCTGCAGTTTGGTATACCGGCAAAATTAGTGCGACTGACAAAGATGACGATGACCAACTCCGTCTCACAAGTCAGGATCCAGAACAGACTTACTGATCTATTTGAAACACGCACTGGTTTGAAACAGGGCGATGGACTGGCACCGACGCTCTTCAACCTAGCACTGGAATACGTTATTCGGGCCATGAATATGGACAACAGCAAGACGCTACTCATCAAGTCGACACAATTAGCAGCGTACGCCGACGACATCAACATCATGTCCCGAAGATTGGCTGACGCAGAAGAACTTCTGCATACGCTCGATACCGCTGCAAAGGAAGTTGGATTACGTATTAACGAGGGTAAAACTAAAATAATGATGCAATCGGTGACAAGGACACCTGCACAACCGAGCATCAATGTGGGGGACCTCAACATCGAGTTCGTGAACAACTTCATTTACCTGGGTTGCAACCTGTCAAGGGACGCCAACGAAACTGATGAAATCAAGCGACGGATACAGTTAGCTAATAAGACTTTTTTCTCGGTTCTCCCCATAATGAAATCGAAGCATGTGCACAGAAACACGAAACTCCGCGTGTACAAAACCATTATACGACCAGTGCTATGCTATGGCTGTGAAGCATGGACCCTAACTCTAGCCTCCGAAAACATGCTAGACACTTTTGAACGTAAGGTTCTACGGCGAATTTTCGGGGCTGTTTGCGATCGAGATGGATGGCGCATCCGGTACAACCATGAGTTGTATGAAATGTACGATGAGCTGCAAGTCTCGAAAATCGTCAAACTACAACGACTTCAATGGGCAGGGCATGTACAAAGAATGGACGATGATCGCATGCCTAAGAGAGTAATGAATGCAGAACGAGTCGACGGAGCGAGACTGCGAGGACGACCGAGATCTCGTTGGGAGAGCTCAGTAGGTGTGGACGCCGCGCAGCTGCTGGGCTCCCAAAATTGGAGGACGCGGTCACGTGACCGAGATAATTGGAGGACAATGATCCAGGCGGCCAAGGCCCGACGTCGGGCTGTCGCGCCACGATGATGATGATGAAATAGGGCAGATAATAGTAATGCAAATATTTTGGAAGCAAATCTATTAAATAAATAACAATATTGGATTGAGTTTGTTTTTAAAGTCATTTATATTTTATATAAAAAACATTTGTAGAATACATGATATAAAAGGTAATCAAAATATTTATATGTTATTGTATTGGCTGTATCACTCTCATGTCTTATAAACTTGATAATTAACGTACAGTAGAGACTCTCTTATCCGACGCCCTTTTAACCGAAACGACCGAAAGGAGTGTTTTGTACTGTAGTGATATTTTGGTAAAAGATATTTCACTTGTGCCGCTTAAGGTTGCCATACACGACAGCCATTTTGGTCGCGAGCATGCATCGAACCACGTCAAACTAAATAGAAAAAAATTTCATTTGCGCCGTTCTATGGCATTTGATGGTTCGATGGAAGTTCGATCGTGGTTCTGTGCGATAATGTATGGCGACCTTTATATTCAGTAACAAGCACACTTAAATACACGTAAATGCAAAGTGAAAATACGTTGTTTTAGCTGGAAGTGTAATTTGTCTCATGTTCTTCATATTTTCCAGCTTAAGCTTTAGAAAATAGTAATTTCTTTACTAACCGAAATTTTAATTATCCGAAACTATTTCGGTTAACAGAGTTTCTACTGTACATACGAGTATATGAAAACAAAAAAGAAAAATGATTACTAAACAATTAATAAAATCATAAACTTATTATCATTGACTGTGTTTCAAGCTGACAGCCTTAGAGAGTACAATATTGATATCCATGGGTGGAAAGTTTTGTAGCAATTTTACGTTGGTACTGAAGTCGTTTTCTAGAATTTGATCCCGCAGGAGTCTGTAAGCAAAAATCGTGATATCCGTTAATAATCAAGACAGACAGCAGCCTTTGTGTCATTCACACCGAGTAGGGCGATCTTTTCGACAGACAACAGTCGCATAGGCCGAAATTCAGCCTAATCGATTAAAATTCTATCTAATCGAGTCGATTAGGATTTTAGATCGCAGTTTACTTGGTGTGAACGCCAACATATATCAGTATAAAATTTAGTCTGCGCTAGGCCGGTCTAATAGATCAGTCTGTTCCGTGGAAAAGCAACCAATACTTGTACGTACACAATCATAGCACAGCACACATCAACAAGAAAACTGAATCGATTCTCATCCGAAAAAATCGAGTCCCACATTCTTACAACATCGGGCAGTGGAAATTCTTGTGAAAGAATAAGAGTAAGCCATCTGTAAGAAACGAACTTTCGATTGCAGCAACTATTGCCAAACATTGCATTGTCATTCACTCTTACCGAAAGCTATAGTATTGTGGATATAATTCCTGCTGTTTTAATCTCGTCCACACCTCCGGATCCTTTTCATTCAACATTCTCGATAGTTTCTCCATCATAAATTTGATGCCACCCTCGGAGTCGTCGAGCGATTTGATGAAGAAGTCACGAACTTCGGCCATAAGTGCGGTAAAACAGAAGAAACAATCTGCTTCGGCGTATTCTAAAAAACAAACCATATTTTTCTTTGTTTTTGTAAAGCTAATGATTGAATTAGGCTATTTCCATTACTTCGCTCTTCGACGATTGAATTCGATGCCATAATATAGTAAATCGGTCCAACAATTTCGTTCATGCCTTGTACGTAACCCTGCCCGGGATTGAGTTTTGCATATAAAAAGAGTATTCGCTGAACAACTTCCCAGTGTGCTTCCTGACCTTCGTCCATTGCCTCGTAACTGTCGCAATTTCGTTTGTTTATTGAGCTTATCTGTGGAATGGAAACATTTGATATGGTGAAAATATACAAGATCTTCTGTTATTTTATTAGCCTTGTTGATATTATCTTTCCGAACACATCGGACTGCACAATTAATTTCTAGGCCTCTTTGGAAGACCTTATGTTTACGACGGTCAGTAGAATAGAACATTTTCTTTGAGATATCTGGTCGGGGAGCGGTACGAAACGACAGCTTTTAAAATTTCGATGACCAAAGTCGAGATTTTCTTTTGTGGAAAAATATTGCAAAATCTCGACTATAAAATATCTCGACTAATGAAAATATCGACAGAAAAAGATCTCGATTTATCTCGACTAATTCAAAATGAATTCGATGGTGAGATATCGCAAAAGAGACAATGTCAATTGATTTTATTTCCCCTTTGAAAAAGAATTAAAAGTCGATTGACATTGTCGCTTTTCCCCGCTTTAATAGTGCGGTCCGATTGAGGTAAATTTCCGCTTTAGTAATATAGTATGAACCCGTCGGAAAAATTTACTGAGGAGCGAGCATTCTAGGTCTATTTCCTGACGGTGAGGCACCCAGAGCGAGCAAAGTGAGCATTTGTTAGTTCGATACTGAGGTTGCGATCCACTGAACGCGGGGCGAATGGAGCCCACATCAAAAAAATATGCGCTGAGGGTTGTGATCCTCTAATCGCGGAGTCTCTTATGTGTGCGTGTGCTTGGGAGATTTGCTATGAATAATATTATAGTCCGTAATAAAATAATTTTTTTTATTTATTGTCGATATTTTAAAAATCGAGATTTTGATAAATCGAGATTTCCATCAAGACTATGTTACAGTCGAGATATTTGCAATCGATATTTCGAAATCGAGATTTTGTTAACCGAGATTCTAAAAGTCGACGTTTCACACCCAACCCTTCTGGCCGTCCTTTTTATCGAACCTAAACCCACTTATTGTTAGACCATTGGCAGGTACACTGCTCCACGATTCGCATACTTAGAACAAAGCTCCCTTCCCTATATGCATATGCTGTTCCATTTACAATTAGAGAGTAAAGCAACTCAGGAGACATTAATTAAATAATTTTGAGTGGGTGCTATCATATAAGATTCACATAACATTACAAAATGAAATACCTACTTGCTATTATCCGAACAGATTGGAAGACATGTAATTATTTCAATTAAAATATAAACAACTTAGCAAACCTTCCACTGGTTTGTACACTCCAATCCCCTACCTTTGTCACTCCCAGTCCTTTCCTCTCCACATTCGCCGAGTTGAGAATTGACGGTACAACACGCTGATGCAGTCTACGCTCTCCGCGACTATTCACGACAACATCACAAGGGAATTCTGTAGGTTGCTGAAAGAATGATATGTCGGGACACAAGCGCCTCACGTCCTTATCAATTTGCAGAAGGAATTCGTTGTCTTTGAAAAATGTGCTCCATGCACTCTCGGGTCCCTCGCTCAGAGGATGATCCATGCACTCCGTACTCTGCCGACCGGGCGGTACGACCATCTCCTCAATAAATTGTCTGTACAAATCACGTTTTCGTTCTAGCGTACTCGCCCATGTGTCGCACTTTGGCCCCAAGTAGCCCAGAAGTAGTTTCCAGCATAATGGGCGGAAGCCGTTGCACTCTGGAATGCCTGAAATCATAATTGGGTGAATCAAATCAAGTTGATATCGTATCGCATACCATTGAAGCACAGTTCCCGCAATCTTTGAAGATCGATTTCTTCTTTGCTGAATAAGTCCTCGAATTCTTTGACTCTGCGAAAGAAGTGGAGAAGGGAATGGATGAAGAGCTCGCGGGACCATAAATAAAACAACAATACCTCGCCTTGAATATAGACATGACGGATTCGCACTGAAATGAAAACAAACCACCTCGGTCTCGTCCCACTTTCGGCGTGACACTTATCAGCTGGCGTGTCGTCAACAAGAAAACAAACAGAAGCTCCCTTTTGTGTTCATTCGTTGTGTAAGCCACTGTTGACCGAAAGCAGCAACCATGCTGTTGCTGTAAAAGTTCCGATGTCGGAAATATGGAATCGGAGAGCTTTTTATCACGCAAATTATTAACCGGGAAAAGCAGTGAGCAGCGGCAGTGAACAAACCGGAACAATATATGTACTATACGCGTTCTTTTCACCAGAACAAAATCTCATTGCCACACAAAGCGACTTACCGGTAGGGATGGGAAATACCTACCGGTTTTTCCGACAACCGGTATTTTCCATTTCGAATAACCGGTTATCTCCGGTACTATTTTTATCCGGTTTTCTACCGGTACTACTTTCTAAATCCAATAACCGGGGAAAAATAACCGACATGCGAAAATGCTAACTTGTTTTTTCAAATCGTTCGACGCAAGAGAAGAAGAAAAATTCAGCCGTTAGTCCTTCTGATTCAGATTTAATGGGACCGCTTTTTTTAAATAGCCATTGCGCATGCACCAACAAAAATATGTTTGAGCCCCATTATTGCCAGCCAAGCCATCATGTTAGCCAAGAAGTTAAACACCACTTGGCTGACATTGCCTGCGTTCACATTTTTGAGCGTTTCGGTTATTCAGCAATTGAAATGCATGTAAACAGAAAAATCAGTGATTTTTTCCGTTTACATGCATTTCAATTGCTGAATAACCGAAACGCTCAAAAATGTGAACGCAGGCATTGGTAAACTTTCACCCTTCCATCAAAGGGCTGAGGTCACAAGCAACTAAAATGCTTTTTGGTCATCACATGACTAGGAAGTAGCCAAGGGTGCTCCATTGGAATCATTTTCAAATGAATTGAAACTCTATCTTCAGCAGCCGTTGCTTCATAGGGGAAGTAGTGATCCTTTAAATTTTTGAGAGAAGAGCAATATGTCTGCATGGCGGGTTTGTCATTTATTGCACAAAAATATTTAGCTTTGATCGGGAGTACCGTGGCCTCTGAACGACTGGTATCAACTTTAAATGATGTGGGTGGTATCTAATGAAAGGACCCGACTAACGGATTACCATATTAGCGAAAGAGTATTTATGAATAGACTGGATACCAACTATTGCCCCAAAGCTTGATTTGCGAAAAGGGAAGATTTTGAGTTTGCGCTATTTTGTAGACCCTTTGGCATACATTTGTTTGGGAAGCAACTTTTCTTCAGTGCAACTCTTACTTATTTTGTAAGTCTAAAACGTGCCATACACACACCAATCGATCGGCCGATCCGTCGCCCGATATCAATATCGGCCGATGGATCGGCCTGTGTATGCGCCTATTGTTGACGATTTTTTTGATTGTTCCATATAATTTTGATCAGCTGATATTTTGTAGCGATCTATCGGCCGATTTATCAGGCGACGGATAGCATAATGTATGGCGGCTATTACACTGAAGGCTGCTCCCCAAACACATGTACGTCAAAGGATCTACAAAATAACGCAAGCTTGTCAACAATTATTAACTTATTATTATTAAATAACCGGATAACCGGTTTTTCCCATAACCGGTAGATTGGGTCGGTTAAACCGAAGCGGTTAAACTAGCTAAATTGTTTTAGTGTTAGTACTTCTTCGTGGTGGGTTTATACCAGAGAAGAGAGAGAAAGAAGTAAATGAAGTTACCCGAGAGAAACGAATCAATTTTTCGGCAGCATTGTTTTGGCCCGGTACTTCTACCATATGGGTCGGGCGGGTGTTCCGGGGGAATGAGGCGGAATTGGGGAACGTTAGTTGGACAGGTTGGTTCGGGACCACAGAAGAGAGAATTAGAAGGAAACGAAAAAGAGCGAGAGAAATGAAGTAATTCAGCTCAAGTGAGGAAGTAGGAAGGGGAATGGAAATTTGACATCTCATTTGCTTCTATATGGACCGAGCGGGTGTTCCGCGGCAGAGAGACAAAATGGAATGTTATTGTTCACAAAGGAGAAGTATGAGAGGGGATGACATCTCGTGTGCTTCCCAGGGTAGTGCCGCACCATTCACATTAGCCAAATTGCCGAAAAATTAATGAAAAATGCGAAATTTCCTGTTCCGCACTTTCATAACCAGACTTATGCCTCGCGCACTTTCGGGCAGTTCATTTTGGTCGGTAATTCATGGCACCTTGCGTTTGTTTTCACTTTCACACGTCACTGCCAAGCACTACTTTCAATTGCACTTAAAATCGCGACACTCAACTCACTTTTACGCACGAAAATTTCGCGAAATTTCAAGAGGACGACCGCATGCGTTCTTCACTTTTTTTTACATATGGTTCACTGCTTGTCATGACGTCATTGCTTTGACAATCCGGCCTGTTAATAAAAATGGCAGTGGCTCGAGATACCCAGATAGTTGATTTCTGAATCGAACGGCCTGGATCAAATGACGATGGGTGAAAAGAACACGTTTTATTGCCACCGCACTTCTGGCGCTAGTAAATGCAGGACTGAAGGTTATTCTAATAAAGGATAGTTTTTAATAATTTTATTGAAAAAATTGTTGCACATTTTATCATTTTTATATATGTCCTAAGTCCCAATAATGTTCTCCGTATCCTCCTTGCTTGTCCGCCCATTTCACCTGCAATTCAAAGAAAAAAAATAATAGTTTTGTCTTTTACCCTGCATCAAATGCTTCGTTTGCACATGGACATACTCGGGTTCATTTAAAAAAAATACTCGTACAACAACACGATGCGCTCTCGAAAGACGACGAGCATGTCGTGTTTGTTGTTGTTGCATTTTTCTAAATACACCCGAATATGTTCATGTGTAAACGAAGCATAAGAAAAAACATATCCTACTTTTCGTTGAAATAGTTTCATATTATTCAGATTTCGTGCATTCGATTCAATATTATGATTTTTGTTTCCTCTTCCAAAACCGAAAATATATGAGCCATCACCGTTCACATTTTCATATCTAAATACAACAAATTATTAGTAAGCTCATTTGTTTATTAAAAATTACATATTTGGACAACAAATTTTAAAAGGATAAAAAACGCGTCATGCATTTTTTATCAATCGGAACACTGTCGTCACAGATTCAAGTCCCTGAACATGACAAATTCCTTCTTTTCCTAATTACTCCAAGCTTAAAAAGATTCGTACAGATGAAGCACACTTCAAGCTTTGGATTTTTAGAAGTATCAGTGTGCAAGACGAGGGCGAATTAGATGAGAATTTTATTGACCTAAGCCGCAAAGTTGTGATTTTGCTTGAACTTGAAGCCTCGACCGTAGAGGTCTAGATAGTAGGGGGATTCTCGAGCAGTGTCGTAAATGTCGTAAACGTCGTATTCGTCGTACTCGTCGAAAACTTCTGTCATTTCCATAGTAAAATGACAGAAGTTTACAACTTTACTATGTCTACGACGTGAGCATGAATCCCCCTAGTGTGAAAACAACTATTAAGGCCCGGTGTTCTCCCAACCGTTCTCGAGCCACGCACAAGCCACATGGCATTGTTGTTGCAACAAGTGTCAACAATGTCATTTGGTTTGTACGTGAGTAGGGCGTGGGTTGGGAGCAATATTCATTCCGGATAAAACTCACTAGGGGAGTAGGCGATGGTGTCTCATTGAAGGGCTTAAACTTTTGACGACAGTGTTGCTGAGTAGGTATGCAGAGTGGAACCAAGTTATACCAAATTTTCAATATTAATTGTTATATTCTGGCAAGTGCTACTGATATACCAAGAAAAACCCTACATTATGTTTAACACAAAAAATTAGGAAATTACTTTGCCCTGATATCGGTTCTTTTTCCTATCATTGCGCTCATAGCGAATTTCCCAGCGTGAAGGCGTTTCCATCACATGTCCAAATTCAATTTGATACGTTGTAGGAATTTCAATATAAATATCTCTGTTTTGTTTTTAATTTATATTAATCATAGCTTTAATCATTTCAAGTGTCAAAAGGAACTTACTGGTAGTATCGTTTGGTTTGTTGTATTGGTCGGGGCGTGGTAGGACCCGATAGTCGGCTTTGTTGAATTGCACCAGATGTTTCATATAAAATTGGTTCACCTTTAAGAGAATATCTTTAATAAGATTATTATTGAACCGGATCAGGAACAGCCTTTTTCGATTTCTCCTCCATGTGCTTTCCCCTCCGGTAAAATATGTGCCGTCAACTACAATATCAATTTTTCGATCAGAATACTTCTCAGATCCGGAGGGGAATATTTTAAAATCTAAAACGTGACAGTTGACGGCACATATTTTACCGGAGGGGAAAGCATATGGAGGAGAAATCAAAAAGTCTGTTCCAGACCAGCTTTCAGAACCGCGGCCATTGGATAACAGCTGCATTCGCTTCACTCCGGGCTCCGAAATGATTAATATTGTATATAGAGCTAAATCTTGGAATATTCGAGGAAATACTTAAAAATTATTTATAAAAATGAATGCGAATGCAAATGGAACCTAACAAAGGTGGGTTTCTTTGAACCACGCATTCGGTGCTGCTCCTGGTCTTGACAAATTTGCCTAAAATTTTTTTTTCCATTTCAGGCAAAAAATGCTCTCAAAATGGATGAAAGTAATCTACAGCTTAGTCCCCGCATCCTCTATCTAGTGATTCATCATCAGTAAACTGATGAGGAGTATCTACGGTGCATGCAGATACATCGGTACATGGGTATGTCTTGTGCCTACCGAATGCATGGAACATGTTTTGTCGAACATGCATGGAACATGTTTTGTGATTAAACGAAATGTCCGATTCGATTTTATGGAGTATGAGGTCGAGGAGGGTGGATATTGACAGCACGTTGTTGAGATAAATTGAGAGCTTTCCAATGAGTGGTGAATAATTTTCGAGGGATGAAAACTAACGTAGTTGCACTTCCCTTAACAAAATCCTAAAAGATTACGCGACAGACAAATTTTCAGGATAACCCCCCTGGGATAAGACATATCTATGTTAAAATGTTTCGATCTCGATCTCTGAGGGGACGAGATGGATACGGGTTTTTAACCATTTAGGCACTAAAAAACGGTATCTATTTGGTCACTTGCTTGGGGACGTACTGAACACGGTTTTCGGAATACGCGACCTGGATCAAGGATCAATCAGCCCAATTGTATGAGAATGGTTCTAAGACTGAGTGAGGCGAACGCGCCTAAATGTATTCAGTTGAAAAAAATAAAATAAAATAATCGGTTAATTAAAATCCATTCAAAAGATTGGACTTTAATTTTTGTTCACAATAGGTCATATTTTCTTACTGTCGTCATGATATATCAAGTTGTTCACCAACAGTTGTCCATTTGGTCCATCCACCACGGTTTCTGCTTCAACTTCCTTCGTATAAGCAGGGGTATCTTCCAATTCGTAATTTCGTGTTTCTTCCGTTTCATATTTCGTACCCGGGAAATATATCGAAAGCTGTCTCTCTGCGCTTGTTGGCAAAAGGAAGTAATATTGAAAATGTCCTGGCACGATAACTGACTCATCGGTAGAAGCTAATGGAACTTGACCGATTGTCTGTTGAGTGGGCTTCTGTATCAGTCCTGTAAGTGCTGAAATAAAAGAAGGTTTTTTTTATATTAAAACTTATAGAATTCAAAATAATGATGTATTTATACAAATCTGTTTTCTTTTGGGATACGGCTGAGTGTATCTTATTTGATTTGTCGACAAGGCTTCAATATGAGGTTGTGGTGCTATCTCAACTGTCTTCAACATTTCCGGTTTAGTTTCGAGATGATGTCCTTCGTTGAATATCAAATATGCGGGGATGGATGATGTATAAATTCCATGAGAGCTTACGGAGTTGAGGAATATTATAATAAAAGTCGATAAAATCATGATGTTGTCACTTTCGAGTACCGTCTATCTTCTGTGACACCTTTTAAAGTCACTGCTTTATAAATGCGTATTCGGGCAGATTTAACATGATGCAAAGTTTAATGCATAGTGCGTATCTATTCATGCGTTCTGTGGTATTCGTGGCCGTTTTTTTTTCAGGAAATCAATTAACGTGCGTTAAATCATAAATTCTCTGTTTGGTTTTTACAGATACATACATTTATAAATCAATTTGTTTGATCAGGCAGAACGGTGAATTGATATATAAATGACGATTTATTGAGCACCTTCACTGTTTGATTCAATCCGTATTCGTTGCTAATTGTTTAATTTTATATTTTATTTAGAGATGATCACCTGGCAAATCCTTTTACATATCCTACTAGCTGTGGCTTTAATTAACGGTCAGAAAGCGAGCGAAGGAAGAGAAAGTGAGTTTGATATTATTATATTACATTTCCAGATTAAGTTCGTAAAATTCCGAGACAAATAGATAACTTTCTGGGTCAAATAAATAATATTCCGGATAAAACAGACAACTTTCCGGATAACTAAATAAGTTTCCTGATCAAATAAATAAACTTCCTAATCAAATAAATAAATTTCCAAGTCAAATAAATAAATTTCCTAATCAAATGAATAATTTTCCAAGTCAAATACTTAATTTCCAATTGACATTAATAAATTTTCGGATGAATGATTATATTAGATGGAGGGTGGTTGGTCCGAAGGGCCACTAAATACTGCGACTCGAAGGTCTATTTTGCTACACCCTGCTGTCTATCCAGATTTGTGGCTTATTGTCGAAGCCAATCATTCCAAGAAATCTGCTCAACTGCTCGAGTTCTAGTGAAGCAATTGTTTCCGCTTAAGGAAAGGCTTTAGTAAAGCATTTCAAGCCTCATCCTCACTCTCACAGAAGCGACAGCTTGGATCAGAGACAATCCCCATTCTATAGGTAAAATGACCCCTTAGGAACCCGCAGAACCCTCAGGTTCGGATCTGGAGAGTTATCTATGTATTTGTCTCGGAATTTTACGTACTAGACCTGAAAATGCTATATACGAGTATGATATATGGAAAATTCCTTTTAATAAAATAATAACATTTTTTGAAGGAGACAAACGACTATCTCGAACTACAGGACCCGTATTTACATTTGTGAAAACTGATCCTCATGCGAATGTAAAATGGGGTGTACGACATTATGTAGGGCGCAAATATCACTGAAAACTAGTATTTTAGGCGAATACCGAATTTACACTTATTATCGAATAAATGTATACGCCAGTCAATTTAGACAGTTTCTCTTTTAGTAATATAGTACCTAACGTTAACAAACCGTATGTTTTGTTGAACCTTCTAAAGACTTCAAGCTGCTCTGTGAATGGTATGCGCTCTCGCGTTAGACTAACGTTTTTTTTTATGGCTCCAGTTGGAAGCGATGGACGTGGACGATATGTGGTACCAACAGGATGGGGCCACTTGCCACACAGCTAGCGAAACCGTCACTCTGCTACTGCAAAAGCTCGATGGTCGGATTATCTCCCAAAATGGTGACATCAATTGTCCGCCCAGCTTTTGTGATTGGACACCGTTAGGCTTTTTTCTGTGGGTAAATTTGAATGCGAAGGAGTACGCCAACAAACCATCAACGATTCCAGAGCTGATGGACGAGATAGTCCGTCACATTAACGAAATTGAGCCCCAATTAAGTCTGAATGCCATCCAAAATATAGATAAACGAATGGAGGTTTGCCGCAATAATGAACATTTGGGAGATATTTTGTCTCATAAATAACTGTAATAAGTCAGACAAAAGAATAATAAAAAAATTCCAAATCCTTTAAATCTTTTTGTTTTATTTATATTTCACTTGGTGAAATTGGTATTGGGAAACTAGGGGCAACCTTTTAGTTTCCGGGGCTCGGGCTGGGGAAATGACTTTTCACTCGGATTTTTGTCACTTTTTTCTCGCGCCACTCTAAAAATCTAGAATTTGCGAAAAAAAAAAATTTTTGTATTCTAAATTTTTTGTTTTAAGTTTTGTTTTTTAATTTTTTTTCGTGGTTTATACTGAATGTTTGGTATATTGGAGGCATGGAAAATTGAAATATTCGCAAATCCCCTTGCGTGGGCTCCGCTTGCTCCGCGCTTAAAGAATCGCAACCCTCAGATTTGCACATGAACGCTCGCTTCGCTCGCTCTGCCTGCAACAGCGTTTTGATCAGTTTTAAATTTTTTTTTTGCAAATTTGAGACGCGAGCGATAAGTGACAAAAAATCCGAGTGAAAAGTGATTTTTCACCCCGGGCCCGGAAACTAAAAATACCCCCAGATTTTGAAATATTTCTCCACCAATAAAAATCTCGAGTTTGGTAATAAAGATTTTAAAAGTCGACGTTCTGTACCGCTGCAATTTTTCACTGACGAGCTTGGAGCACTGTGGCAGCTCTAATAATACCTACAGTCAGTTTTAAATGAGGCGCCGGGGATCGAACCCATGTTCTCTAGATAAAGCATTAAGTGACTTCATGGCTACCGAGCGTGTCAAATAAAAAAAAAATCAGGTTATCTAATTCCCCACCACTGCGGACGCCACCACCATAATAATAATTATACATAGTGTATGTTCAGCCGTTCGTTAGATATTCTATGGACGAACAGACAGACAAACGGACAGATAGACGGACAGGCAGACAGACAAACAGATAGACGGACAGGCAGACAGACAAACAGATAGACGGACATTTGACCGATTCTAGAAGGGTTTATAAGGGACGAACACACCGACAGACGGAAAGACAGACGGACGGACATTTGACTGATTTTATAAGGATTTATATGGGACGGACAGACCGATGAACAGACAGACAAATGAACGGACATTTAACAGATTTTATAAGGATTTTGTTTTTACTACAAAACCCCAAAAAATTCCAACACTTGTTAAGTTTCCGGTAATCGAATGAATAGGCTAGTTCTGCGGTCAAAATTTGTTTATAAGACTGTCCATTACGTTTACAAATCCATATATACTAGAAATGCAAATTATGTCGCCATCAATTCGTTTACCATCTGTTATGATTTAAATTGAAAAAGAATGTAGGATACATGTACACGCATAATATCTTCTGACATCAGATTTCTTGGCCTAATTCAAGTGAAGTCCCACTAAAAAGATTTCTCATTCAAAATTTGTTGATATTTAAAATGCAATATTTTAGTGCAAAACTATGTGTACTCGTATATGATATAACTTTAAAATCGGAATAAGATATTTTGAACGAGAGCTTAATATTTCTGTTTGTGATGTGCAGAACATGGGGCACTTTTCATCATAGAACAACAATTCGAAAAGTTTGTACTCCATTGAGAAAAATGTACTTGTATTTTGTGTACAACACAGCGACGGTGAACATTTTGCAGGCATCGTACAGTAGAGTATTTGTACCAAAAACCTGGTCAAAATTATTAAATGCAATTTATCATGTGGAAAGTCCGGCTGGCGCAACGGTTAGCACGTTCGACTTCTACGCACTGGGCCCCCGGTTCGATTCCTACTGAATGCTTTAGTTTTCGATAAAAAAGGGGATTTATGTGTCGGACTATGAGCCCACTCAGCTGTTTAATGAGTACCCATTTATGGTGTAAATAACTCGGTTGAGCGTGTTGCTGATCAATGATCACACACCTATGTACAAGACATACCGTCACGATCTAGAAAATGAGATGATGTTAACTCATCTCGAGGCCATGGTTCAAATTGGACTGTTGCGCCAGTTATTTTTTTTTATTGGATCTAGAGTGTTCTGGTGTACTTCGGTGCTTGTTGTATGGTTGGTATGGTTGACCGTGGGAACGTACGATCATCACCCCCATTTTTTACGAATTGAAGGACTTGCAAACACCCACAACAACGCCCGGTTGACATGACCTATTTGCGGAGCGTCCGCTACGCCGTTCCTTGTGTTTGCTTTTGCACGATAGCTCAGATGGATCCGAAGAAGAGACAGGCAGGCAGTGCTCCAGTGGCTAGATTCGCAAATGCGAAATGTTAGATACTGAGATTGATTGCTTTTGCAGGATGCGATAGTAATTGTCACGAAGCCATTTCTAATTGTGGTTGACAAAGCGCATGACATATTTTTGAAGTATTTGTTGTCATTGCTTTGAAGGAATATAATGATAATGTGTTGAATGTCCAAACATCGGCTGTTCCTTTAAGGAAATCTTCCAATTCCCCATTTCAGGTCTGTTAACATGAGCTAAAACCTCCTTTTTTTCTTGTTTGTCGATTTCGCTAAGAGAGGCCCCCATTTTTTCTCTTTTATCGGCCATGGGGGCCTCACGGTCGGGATGTTTTTTTCTTTTGTGAATAGAGACAGCCACCGTCATCCGGACCTGCAGTCTAAAAATTGGCGCTTGAGCTGGTTGACGCCATGCTTCCCTGATTTTTCCTAATTTTTCTACCCTATGTCGTGTTGTCATACCTAGGCAAAAGATTCCTCTAATATGACTGGACAGGGGCAGCGAGCGGCAAAACCCCACACCCATTTACCAAGTCTGAGCTGCAGCAACCACCTTGGGCTGCCACTTAGCTTGACAGCTGCCAACTTAGACATCTGTCACTATCGGACCATCACGGTCACTTGAGCTCCGTCCCCATTGACACCTTCGGGTGTTGTCATGGTCCATTACAACATACCAAATTAACTTTATCATTCTTATGTTGGCAACCACTGCACTATTAATATCGCAGGGGAGCAATTTCAATTTTAACCCTATACCCAGATGAATATTACGTATAGGTACATATGGCTAAAATCTGGCAGTTGCGAATTATCTTACTTTTCAACACATCACATGTGTAGTACGTTCTTGATCGTTCGTCAAAACAAAATTCCGAATAGTGCTCAAATTTGAAGTTTTATTTCACAAGCATTGGCGGAGTGAATAGTGACACTCGGCAGTGTAATATCCTCTGAACACCCCATCTGATATTGCACGGAACATTTCCCGGTATCGTAGATCAGGTGCAAGTCAAGTGAAGTGATTTTCACAGGTGAGGTGTTCAGGTGTTCTATAGATAAACGAAACGAGTCGGTTTGGGAAAATGGAAAGTGATTTCGCCTACGAATATGAACGACCAGCATTCTGGAGATTTCCGAAAAACAAGCAGCAAGGAAACAGATTCTACATAAAAAAGAAAAAAGTTCGCTTTGATGATGAGGTAAGTAGCAATTTGTGGTGTGGTTGCGCATTTTTTTCTTCTTTGGAACCAATTCCCCGCTTGATCAGTAAAAATAGATTCTCTTCAACTGGACCATGAACGAAAAATGCCAATGAAGGGGGCTTCAAGTGTTTGAGTCCATATACATACATACATACATGCATGAGCCAGATCAATATACGGATTGATTAATGTTTAGTGCGGTGACTGGAAACTTGCCCAGTAATTTCACTCGATTTTAATGTATCTTACCCCCGCTAAGATGTTAATACATACGATTTCTCATACATACTTGTTATTTGGTGTTTTCAATTTTTCACGGGCAAATTCTCTTCTTCTTTCTAATACATTCGTTAGGTTAGGTTAGGTTAGAAGGGCTGCCATGAAACACACAGCATACTTAGACCCCATAAAAGAATTCCACAGCGCACAGACTGGGAAGGATACTCAGTCTTGTTACGTGATAAACTCAGCATAATAGACAACAAGGTTTCTGGGTGGCTCAGTCTGGACAGTTTAGTCTCTAATGTAACCGAGGCAATTATATCCTCCTATGAGGAAAACTGCCCACTAAGAAACTCAAGTGACTCAAGAGGTGTCCCGTGGTGGAACTCTGAACTCTCCGCGCTGCGAAAGAACACTAGAAGACTTTTCAATAGGGCGAAAAAAACCGGCGAGTGGGAGCAATACCGGACCTCGCTCACACAATATAACAGAAGTATACGAATCGCCAAGAAACGAAGTTGGACTAAATTCTGCCAAGGTGTTGATAGTGCAAATACCGCAGCTAGACTTCATCGTATTCTGGCCAAAAAAGGTACAAATCAAGTCAACACTCTGCGTAATCAGGATGGCAGTATTATAGAGGATGCCGAGAGCACAGGCCAATTGCTCCTGGATACTCATTTCCCTGGGTGCAAGAGTGTTGGGGAGGATAGCAGCTACACAGTTGAGTCGGGAATGCGGTACAAAGCCAACCGCGTAGACTGGAGCACTGCAAAAGACATCTTCACTTACAGTAAAGTCAGATGGGCCATTGATTCATTTGAGCCCTTTAAATCGGCTGGCACAGATGGAATCTTCCCTGCTCTGTTACAGAAAGGGAAGGATATACTGATTCCCTACCTCCTGAATATCTTCAGAGGAAGTTTTTGCTCTTGGTTATATCCCAGATTCCTGGAGATCAGTTAAAATAGTCTTCATCCCAAAAATGGGAAATCGTTCCAAGGACGACCCTAAATCCTATAGGCCAATTAGCTTGACCTCCTTCATGCTTAAGCCCATGGAGAAAATCCTCGATGTGCACATCAGAAGCACACTCCTTATTAAATTTCCGCTGCACTCTAAGCAGTTTGCTTACCAATCAGGAAAGTCAACTGAAACTGCTCTACACTGTCTAGTGAGAGAAATTGAGTCTGCAATAGCAGCTAAGGAGATGGCGGTATGTGCCTTTCTTGACATTGAAGGAGCTTTCGATAATACATCTTTCTCCGCTATTGACTCTGCACTCAGAACAAAGGGAGCAGATAGCACAACTGCATTATGGGTGAAAAGGATGTTATCATCTAGAAGGGTCATCACGGATATCGGAGACTGCACTTTAACAGCATATGTCACAAGAGGATGTCCGCAAGCAGGGGTACTATCACCCCTTCTTTGGTGCATCGTAGTAGATAGCCTGCTGTGGAAGCTCTCCACTATGGGATTTTCTACACAAGGTTATGCTGACGACTTGGTAATAATTGTCAGAGGAAAATTCGAAGAAGTGCTAACGGAAATCCTCCAGTCAGCGCTGAATGCAGTGCAAAATTGGTGCAATGATAACGGCCTACGTGTTAACCCGGCTAAGGCAGTTATCGTCCCTTTTTCAAGGAAAAGAAACATCAAACCAATGAGGCATCCCACTATGTACAACACCCCAGTGCTCCTGGCAGTCACCGTCAAACACTTAGGTGTTACTCTAGATAAGAAGCTACTTTGGTCGGCACACCTGAGGACAATCTCGGACAAAGCCACCAAAGCTCTATGGATCTGTAGACAGTTTGTAGGTAAAACTTGGGGGACAAGCCCTTGAATAGTACTATGGATCTATAAGGCAATTGTGAAACCCATAATTGAATATGGGGCTATCATCTGGTGGAAAAAAGCTACCACCAAAGAAGGAATGGCTATATTAGGAAAGATTCAAAGACTGGCATGTCTCACAATTACTGGGGCTATTCGCAGCTGCCCCACGGCTGCCCTTGAGGCGTTGTTAGATCTTCCGCCGCTCAGGCAAAATCAGCAGTAGCTAGGCTTAAAGCTAATCAAACTAACATCAAGTTTAATTTGGAGCAGGAACACTGGCTCCACGAGGATAATGAATTAGGCTTGCCATCAGACCACATAACAAGGGAACTCCGCTTCAATCACCTCTTCTCTACAACCATATGGAGCAGAGAAGAATGGGAAATGAAGCACTCAACCCTTCCTTCCAGTACCGTTAAATGGTTTACGGATGGCTCCAAAACTGAAGAAGGCTCAGGGGCGGGTATCGCAGGCCCCTCAATTAGAGTGTCTATTCCCATGGGGAAGTACACCACGGTTTTCCAGGCTGAAGTTCACGCGATTGAGGTATGTGCGAACTTTTGTCTGGAAGCTGGCTACCGTAACAGTAGGATTGCAATCTTCACTGATAGTCAAGCTGCAGTCAAGGCGCTTAGCAAATTCTCCTTTTCATCGAAACTGGTTCTGAACTGCTTTGAAGCTCTGCAAAGAATTGGCATTGCTAATATTGTTACCATCTATTGGGTCCCTGGACATGTTGGTATTGCGGGTAACGAAACCGCTGATGAGCTAGCCAGGACGGCTTCTGCAAGTCCGTTTACAGGGCCTGAACCCTTCTGTGGCATCCCTCTATGTAGGGTAAAATCACACATAAGAGAGCAGGAACAGTTAGAAACCACTGCACATTGGGAAAACCTCCCTGGCCTGAGACAATCGAAATTGTTTATTTCAGCTCACTCACCCAAGCGCTCCCTGGAATTGGTGTGCCTTGGCAGAAGCAGAGTGAGAATCATTTGCGGTCTCCTTTCAGGGCATTCCACTCTCAGGGGTCACTTATACAGAATGGGGATTGTCTCTAACCCCAACTGTCGTTTTTGCGAAAGCGATGATGAGACTTCTCAGCACATCCTCTGTGAGTGTGAGGCACTCGCCCGTCGCCGCTTAGAGAGTCTCGGTGAGGCATTCCCTGAAGCGGAAACGATCGCCTCTTTCAAACTTGGGCAGCTGAGCAGATTTGTGGGATCGATCAAACTCGATCGTCCACTCTAGATTTACAGGGCTATAGCACAATAGACCCTATGGTCGCAGTGCTCGTGGGCCCTTCGGGCCCACTGCCCACGAACTAATCTTAATCTTAGACCCCATTTGGTTCCGTTGAGATACCCAGGGTCTTCTCAACTATCGTAAACATACGAGTATTTAAACATTGAACTAGCCGGAACTGACAATGAAACGAAGAAGTCTGTAGACATCTATGTCTTTTCGATCATCCAAGTCTCCCCGACCCTAGAATCAACTTCCTTCTTTCAGCCAAGGCAGGACAGGCACACAGAAGATGGGATGTACTTTTCTCCTCATCCTCGTCATCGCAACTCCTACAAAAATTATTATAAGGAAGCCAAAGTCTTCTGGCGTGCTCGCCGATCAGATAGTGTCCAGTGATCACCTCCACTACCACACTGATGAGCCTTCTATCCATTGATAGAAGCTGGGACTAACCTTAGGTTGCAGGCCCCATTTTTTTTCTGATGGCTTTTTTACAAGAGTACAGTGCAATACTAGCCTTGTTCACTCGTTGACCTTCCAAGTCAGCCTTCTATCCAGTATTAATCCCAGAAACTTTGCTCTTTCAGAGAATACCAACCTCATCCCTTCTAACACTGGAGGAGCAAGATCAGGAAGTCTATTTCGCCTAGTGGAGAGAATAAGTTCTGTTTTCTCGCGAATCTTGGCATCCAGCTGGTCAAGAAGTTTTGAGTAATATTCGCCTGTTATTTTTCTACCTTTTTCAAGGTAATCCATTAACAGGATCCCTTTCGCATCCCAAAACACGCTGGCCATGATTTTTCTGGCAGATGCGATCGATTTCGCTTTCTTTGGCGCTGAACCACCGGCTTCCATCCACTGCTTCGACTGCTGTTTCGTTTCTGGCATGTAGTGGTGGACCCAAGTCTCATCCATGATGACAAATCGCCGCACAAAATCGGTTGGATCCCGATTGAAGCGGTGAAAAGTTTGCTGCGAAAATCGTTTACGCATTTGCTTTTGATCGGCATTCAGCAAATGCGGCACCCATCTTGCGCCTTGCTTTCGCATCTCTAATTCTTTGTGCAAGTTGTTTCGCACCCTTTCTTCCGATATCCCCACAGCCTCAGCAATATTACTCACTTTCATTCGCCTATCGTCCAACACGATATCATGCACTTTCCGATGGTTTCCGGTGTGGTTGCGGTTTTTGGTCATCCTTCAAGTGGGTCGTCTTGGAGGGACGTGCGGTCACGGTTAAATTCAGCTGCGCATTTTTTAACGGTTGATATCGAAGGAGCAGAGTCCCCGTAATCTTTTCTTTCCATCCAAAACGAAGAATTTTATGACCGCACGATATTCAAGTTTCTTCATTTTAACGAAAAACACATAAGACGTCTACTGCGAAAATTCGTGTAAACAAACTACTTGAGAGAACAAGCTGAAACTTGTCATACGAACTAACGACACGTGCACCCAGGCAGAAAGCAGAAATTTTTGCTGATTGTAACGGTATTTCTGTGTCAGGCCGAGAACTTTTCACCTTATCCTCGTAGGTAGGTTAAATCCAGGCGCATGACCTTATTATACTCCTCTGTAAAAATTAGTTCAATCGGATGAGAACCAATGCTACTTTCTATACAAGGCTGTCCTTGTATGTTAATATTCAAGGAAAACATCAAAATTGACTTCGGCTCCATTTTTCCTACACTTCCGGACCCTCTATACACTCTGTCACACAGCTCTCTACGCACTTTCGTTTTTATACCCTAGACTTTTAGTATAGGGTATATTGTTTTTGTCACGACGGAAATATGTAACACCTTAAAGGAGGCTCCGGAGGTATAGCAATGTATATATATAAATAATCAGGATCACCTCCTGATTCGATTTAGCCATGTCTGTCTGTCTGTCTGTCCGTCTGTCCGTCTGTCTGTCTGTCTGTCCGTTCGCACGATAACTTTCGATAGAATGAAACTAGAGACTTGAAATTTTGGTAAAATGTTGGAACTATAATCTATTTGGTTGGTATTGAAAATGGGCATGATCAGGCCAAGAGAACGCCTACCTCCCCTATATATGTAAAATAATTAAATGTATCTATAACTCCCGATTAAATAAACATGAAAAGCTCTAGCTTTGGCAGATTGCTCGTGAGGATAATCTTCTACTCCCATAAAAAAATTAAATCGATCAGCTGAAAACTAACGGTAATTTTCTTACAAAGAGCCCCGTACTACCCTACTTTTCGGTTTTTTTGTCTATATCTCTTGAACCAATTGACGTAGACACCTGATTTTTGGCATGTAACCCTGGAGTAAGAAGATGCTTATGTTCTAGTAAGTTGGGCATAATCAGATTAAGGGAACGACTACCTCCCCTACAAATTTCAAAAGATTAAATATTCTTTTAATTAGGATAACTTTCGACAAAATGACACTAGCGAGTTGAAAATTTGACAAAATATTGTTAGTAGGATCTACTTGGTTAGTATTGAAAATGGGTAAGATCCGACTTAAGCAACCCCTACCTCCCCTACAAATGCAACTTCAATAAGCGATAACTTTTGACAGAATCAAGCCAGCGACTTGAAGTTTTGGTCAAATGTTTGAAGTGAGATCGGGTTGGTTGGAACCCCTACCTCCCCTACAAATGAAACATCAAATAAGCGATAACTTTCGATGGAGTGAAGCTAGAGACTTGCAATTTTGTATAAATGTTTGTAGCATGATTTTATTTGTTTGTAGCAATGATGAGCAAGATCCGACCCAAGGAACCCCTACTTCCCGTACAAGTGAAACTTCAAATAAGCGATAACTTCCGATAGAGTGAAGCTCTGCAATTTTGTTTAAACGTTTGAAACATGATCTTATTTGTTGGTGGCAATAATGAGCAAGATCCGACCCAAGGAACCCCTACCTCCTCTACAAGTGAGACTTCAAATAAGCAATAACTTTCGATAGAATTAAGCTAGCGACTTGAAAAATTCGACAAATATTTGTAGAATGGGTTAGTTAATTGATTTTGATAATGGTCAAGATCCTACTGAATCATTGCCAACCTCCCCTATAAACTGGCCGTATAGGAAACTCACTTTTAATGCATATGGTCGTTACCAATTGGTAGTTTTGGTATCACCACTAGGTCTGTACAAGTCTAGGGTATATACGCTTCGGACTCCGGGCCGAAGCGAAGCTTCGGTCTGGTTTTATTTACATATTTCCGTAACTTTATCTACCATTGAGAAAAAAAATATTTATTTTTCCAAAATCTGGTCCGATAACTGTCCTTCACACCTATACCAACATAAATTTAACGTCAGACTAAAAAAAAATATTTATCCGAGTATACTGAGTTGGCGGCCGATTGAAATGTTAATTCTTAATTCAAGTTCTTGGTCTATAATATTCAAGTTTTTATTATTTTATTTCCGAATCACCAAAACCTATTTCAAAATTTCAATGCCGCATCCGAAATTCTTTCCCTTAAATTAACGTGGGAGTGCGGTTCTGATATTTTGCTTGTACTTGGAAATTCGAAACATCTCGGCGACCTATCAGATGATGGCCATGCTATCCCTAAAATAATCCTTGAAGCGATGATTTATTAAAACTGATACATGTGTTTTGAGGCTAAAGACATTTTTAAATGAGGAAAAACAAAAAATAGTTTCTTCTAATTTTAGAATTTTTTGAAAATTATACATTTCTTTTATGAAACTATTGGCGGAAGTTGAAGTAAATTAATTTTTGGAGGTCTTAGGGAAGATTTTTGGGAAGAGTATTTTTGAATTATCTTATGAAGTTCAGAAGTATTGGGAAGTCGATAATAACCAAACTATGTATTGTACATTGACTGTAATAAGAGAAAATATGTTTAAAAACACTCAGCAGCGGACGTACTTTATGTTCTCGTATCCCAGAGTGACACGCTTGGTGGCCGTGTTCATTCGGTCGCCGCTCTACGATCTAGAAAGTGAAGTTTCGATCCTTGGCGGGAACAAAAACTGCCTGTTGGTACTTATAGAACTCCCACTGCGCTCCGTGCTTGTCAGTATGAGGACTATTGATGGCTATATTCTATATCAGGGGAGGGAGGAACCACCTCGTGAAGTACACCTACTCACTTGCCTTCTTGTGGAGGATATCCCCATACTGGCCCAAACAACCCTAGATGTTAACATCAGATTAGTTAGATTCACCAGGGAGTCCTCCACATTCAGGCTCAAAAGCTTTTTGACGATTGCTTCAGGTTTTAAATTGTTGAAGGCACCCTCGATGTCTACAAATATGACCATGGTGTACTCCTTAAAGGTCAAAGATTTCTCAATATAGCTGACAACGGACCGTTGTATCTTTAATGTACATATTCCCACAAAGTAGTACATGTATTCCAGAAAATTAAAAGCTTCTGTTCTATAAATCAATTTGAATATCCAAACATTTTGTGAATGTTTTCTGTGTGAGTTTATAATCACTGTTTTCAGAAAATAAAACATGATACTAGGCTGTTGTTAGAGAATATTAAGAGGTCAACTTGATCGGATAACGCCCACACAAAACCATGTACGAATACATATTCCCAATTGAGGACTATAAACAAGGTTGTTATAAATAAATTTTCTTAATCATAATTTCTTCAACACGTCCGTCGCTTCGCCGTGGAAATCTTTGATATGGTGTTATAAACAGGCTTGTGGCAGATCTGATTTCGACCTGACCAGAGGAAAATTGATAAAATGTTTCGCTTCCATTGGCAAAAATATGAAAAGCAACGCAAAAGGTATTTTCTTTAATGTCACCTAAATAAAGTTAATATTTTTATTTATCTTATTATTTAAGACGTTGTTTTTGATCATTCTGACCATTTCTTGTTTAATGAAATGTTCTTATTTTCATGAATTTGTTGGATCGTGCTGTTGTTGTGTCCCAGAAAAGGATGGTTCTATTCAAGTGCAAAATTGTGTGTGTTGTTGGTCGAGGACTGACTCAGTCAAGACGAAAGTCATTTGAAGAATCTGCACAAATCTCGAAATCAAAAAATTGATACTCGACGTACTCGCGCCCTGATCTGCACATACAGACGGACGGCTTTACTGGTAGCGCATGTCGTAAAAGAATACATTGCTGCATGCAAATCGTTTAAAGTAGAACACTGAATCTTAAATTAGTACTTGGGCAGCATTCAGTAGTCAGTACGAATAAAACCGCTAATTAAGTTGGACGATAACCAAAAAAAGAAAACTTTTCTTTTTGAACGAGATACGAAATCACTCCAATACGAAATAATCGATACTTACCTTTCGCCGCCTTCAAAGTGTTCGTTAAGTCAGCCCTTTAACTAAAAAGTGTGTTTATCAAGTTGCATAGAGCAATCTAATAAATTTTGCTGCACTCGGTATCTTGAATAAACAATACGAACTGTGAATCAGTGTTTTCTGTTTTAAGTGTATCGATAGATTTCGGTTGTTGCTTCAACGGGGTTCAAGAAGATGAGCCCCAAATTGCATGAATTCGTTGTTGTGCTACAACGTGATGGAAACCAGACACCATGGGGCATCCGGATAGTGGGTGGTAGCGATCTGGATACACCACTAATAATCACAAGGGTACATGATCTTTCACAATGTGTTCTAGTTTTGTTCCAGTTCTAAAAAAAAATAAAGATACAGTGCAACCGCAATAGCATAATACGGAAGAAAGTGCCATTGAAATGAATTGGATCTAATCGCTAGAGCGATATACAGAGATAAACACTCATTTATTATGAGATCTTCGAGTGAAATTCGAGATATTCAGAACAAGATCACTTGATTAATTCGGCTAAACTTATCTATATATTCATGAGTTTCGTGCCAAGTTGTTTAACTTAAATTTGGCATTGAAACACTTATTGTTACATCTGCAATGCTGGTCGTTTTTCTTTGTTCCGTTGTAGAAGAACCTATCTCGAAATTCCGTAATCCAAGGAAGTGGCCTTCAGGTGAATGATATCAGCCTTGCACTTTGCTCTATGGAGTGCTTGTAGAATGTGTCAACGAAGACACCGCCAAAATATTAGCAGATCTGCTTCCCATTCTTTAATCCATCGTCTTCTTCGTCAGTCTCGTTATACCTGGCTATGCTTTCTGTGAGTCGTCAGAACGCTTCTTCTCAATTGGCTTTTCAAACAATTATTAGCTGTGTTTCTTTGTAAGCAGAACAGCACAGAATAGAAGTAAAGAAACGAATGAGAATAGACGAAAGAGAAATTTAGGGGAAAATGGGGTGTTTCCTTGGTTCAGGGTGTTTCTTAGGTTAGTTATTCTTCAAACCTCGACTCAAATGAAACTTAAGTTCCAATATCCTCAGTGACAATTTAATCTAGTAAAATTTATTTGGGCAGCATAATCATTTTGTTTTCTTGTTATTCCATGTAATTATGTACATACTTAAAATCAACATTTTATTGACAGGGAATACACTATAGGTGCGTTTTTTTTAACAACGGGTTAGGGTCTGAGACTATGGAACATGTATTGAAGAGAGACCCTCCTCACACACAATCCATACGTGTTTCGTATACATTTTTTTTCAGAGCCTACACTCTACTTTCCCTCGTTTGTCAAATTAACTGACTTAGGCCCGTTTTCTCAATGTCTGATTAAAATTTAAACTCCAGTTAAACAGACATTGAACGTCAAATTTTACAGGGAAAACAACAACAACTAATTTTATCTCGAGTTTAAATTTTAACTGGACATTGAGAAAACGGCCCTTAAAGTTGCAATATGTGTCAGCTTTTTACAATATTTTTTTCTCATTGCCTACTTTCTCCTATCGGCTGGTGTTCCCTCGGTTGCGGTATGATTGAAAATCACAACAAATTATTTGACAGCCGGGGGAACATTTTTGTGGTGTGTGTAATATGTCTTAGTGTGTAAGCGGGTACTAAAAATCTTGGCTTATTTCCGTTCTTTATATAATCTTCATATTCTTAGGTTAGGGTAGGGTAACTTGTGGAGCAAAAACATCCATCGAGGGCAGCTATCCAGGTTAAATTTTTAAATGTCATGTTGTTTTGACAGTTTCTTTCAGAATTCGTTCGTTTCTGTTCCTGTAACCTGCAATTATGAATACGGTCGCCTAAATTACGAATGAACTGTAGGAATTGATTAATACATCAACGTCGCAACTTGACACCAATTGTCAAATTAACGACAAGCATACCAATAGGCACGTTTTATGGTACAATTGTACAATCTATCGAATGCAAGATAGCCACCCCACTGACCCATTCAGGGTGAGTCGTTGTTGTAATGCATGGGGATACCCTAACCTGCTCCGCATAGATGTTCAAAAAAGGCTTAAATTGTATAGGAGTAATTTCTATGTTACGATGCAAATTCCGAATAATTCAATCAGAAAAGTCGGCTACAGAACAAGTTTTTAGCACCAGCTGTCCATCGAGAATTATCTGGGACAATGTTGCTTGTGTAATGGTGGTTAATTGCTCTATTCTGTGTGCAAAAAAGCAAAACTATATTCCTTTTGGGGACCGGTCGTTAAACGCGATCTACTCGCAGCAACTTATCCATTATTTTGCATGCAACCATATCGTTGGCGATCACATCTTAGCGATTTGCGTTTACACGCTCCGATGATGTGATTGACAGCGATATCGACAACGATATTGACAACGATGTCGTTGCATGTAGACAGCGTTCCGATATCGTTGCATGCTAAATGATGGATAAGTCGTAGCGTGTAGATCACGCTCAAGTTCATCGCTAATTCTTTATATTCTTATAGGAATATGTACTCGTATATTGTGTGCAAACATAGAAATCTCTCAATTATTACCTGTCTACGAAAAGGTCATCCAACAATTAAAAATAAATTAGAAAAAAATGCACTATCACATCAGTGAATTACTAAGCTCGAAAATATCTTGATAGTATGCACCCCAATTGTTCGCGTCTAAAGATAAACGGAAACAGTTGCGACCATGCTAATGCTTTGTAAAAAGAAAACAATGAAACTGTCGGATGAAGCACCCACCTGAGTATTCAAAAATACTACCAACATAATCATTTTAAAAATAGGAATTTTCTATTTTTATTGTCAAGTGGTTCTCTCTTACATGATTTATGTGATAAAAAAGGAAACTCAGTAGGGCGTAGCGGTAGTGGCATATAACTGGTTTCGGACGATGCATGTTGCTTGCACACACCTCTAATTAGGGAGACTAGAAACGTTGCAGCAACGATTGATTTGAGAGAGCTGGTGAGGGTAGACCGTCCAGTTCTAGATGACGTAAATGTCGAAGATTGCTCCAATAACAGGGGCGGGGGCATGCGCTGGATGTAGTCCTGTTCGGGAGATGCGGGGAGAGTTCTTCCAACCTGTTGCCCTCAGGATATCATCACACCTAAAACAAAATCGCATACCTTATCGCACTCAATCCGAACACAGCGAAAAGGCAATACACGGAGAAAAAGAAACTGGTCGGGACAAACCAGTGAAAAACAACATGTAGCGTCGACCATCAAGACTATCCCATGCACCATAGGAGAATCCGAGATGGTAATGATCCTCGGCCTCTTTACGCACCTGCAAAAAGGGTTGTATAGCTACCTATGAGGAACCATCCAAGCATAGCAAAATAATTATGCACTAAAAAAACCGGTTCAACCCATCTCATGAGCCTGAAAAGGAAAAGAGGGCTTTCAAAGCTACTCCACCATTTTTCATTGCGACGCAACGTGGTGTATCAATAGCTGCGTTCTTTTCACTGGATTAAAAGCTCATTGCCATACAAAACGACTGACCGTCGATGATCTAGGTGATCTAGGTCTCGTATTGGAGCATACCTGGATCTGTGTTGAAAGTAAATTAGTTGAAACCAAATTATTTCGCCCCTTTGTCGAACGAAAAGAATGGGCCTATAAGTTCTATACATGGATAGATATGTATTTCGTGGTTTTGTTTTTTTTTTACGTAAGCAAAACTAGAGCCGAAAACTCCACCGAAGTCTGTCCCAAGCCATTATTGTGAAACGAGGAGGGAGAGAGATATCATCACATCTGAAAAAGTGAGGGATCCATCCTTCTCTTGTTTGATTGTAAAAGTAATGCTATTATGAATTTTCTTGATCTCGGCAGTGAGGGTTTCCAGTTGGTTTTCCAGTATAGCAAACACTTCGTCGACATACATAATGTACTTACACCAGACTCGTGGCATGACTCCTTTGGTTTTAATTGACTCTTCCATCGACGTCATAAACATCTCCGTTATAAGCGGCGATAGTGGGTTGCCCATTGCGACTCCTTTACGCCAGTCTGGGAATGTGTCGTATTTCAAGAGCCATTGTTCAAATTGATAGATTGCTTGGCGCACTGGCGTACTCGAAAAATGCGCTTTTACGTCGAAAACCAAGATTCGTTTTCGTTCAGTGGTTCTATGTTTTGGAGACGTTTCGTGAGTTCCATCGAATTTTCAACTGAGTACAGTAATCCCTTGACTTACGTCTCCCTTGTTATACGTTTTTTCGACTTACGTCGTTCATTACTTTGAGACCAAACCCTTGAAATTACGTCGTCCGTCCCTTGACTTACGTCGCCGTTTTCAGCGAAGATCTTTCCAAACACTTTACATTTATAAATATACATTGCTATACCTCCGGAGCCTCCTTTAAGGTGTTACATATTTCCGTCGTGACAAAACAATATACCTTATGCCTATACTAAAAGTCTAGGGTATAATAAATACATTCATATTCAAAAAATGAAAGCTTATACATTTATCGTCTGAAGTTGTTTCCACCCTCGAGTTACGTCGTTTTCGACTTACGTCGCAAATTCTCGGAACCTAACTCCGACGTAAGTCGAGGGACTACTATATTTACTTTGTGTATCTCCGATTTCTTCTTTGATTAGCCATTTTGGTATGTTAAATGTCCATTAAATTGTGGAGTGTTTTTTTATTGGAAAATAATATTATTTGCCTGAATTAATTAATATTTGTTGATGTGGTTCTAAACATTAAAATTAGAGTTTCATCACGTACAAGTTTTACACAACCATTTGTTTATTCAAATCTTTACATCAATACGAAATATTGTAATTGACTTAAATTGTAAACAATGCAATATTCTAATTTATAGGTCCATGATCCAATTACACAATGTCACATCTGTTTCAGTTTTGTTGCCAAAAGAATATTCGAAGATCTTAATGACGCGTTCGCGTAGATACATAATCTGTTGCATAGATCAAGCAAGAAGAAATTGCAAAATCTTGGGACGCGAGCGACAGTAAATGAGCATTTGTTTATGACCCAGTCTGAATTATCTCATTTATAATAACTAAAAATAATCGATCATAAAATATTGCATAAATCATGTTTGTAAACAGTTTAAAATCTTTTATCTCTCAATGCTTCACCTCCAAACTTTCAGGAATACGTTTGACAAAAACATTGTTCAAAGATGTTTGAACGACGAATATGAATGTTTCCAAAAACTACTATACTTCAGAGCCATGGCACCGCGGAAAAGTCTGAACAGGTGCCTGCTTCTGTTTGCGCCCAGAAGACACTAAAGCCACCATATGTTTTCTCAAAGAACTTTCAGTGGCATATCATTCAAGGTGGCATCTAATTTAAGAACTGTCGCGTCGTCCATCGCTATTAGATTTGCACACTAATCTCGTCAGATCTTATTTGATAGAATCGAATGAAAATGTCGATTTTTGATTAAGTCTGAGAACTACAAAAAAAAATAAGATTTTAGGTAAAATATTGTACACGTATTCAAGATTTTGAGAAGTGAAGTGAAAAAAAAGACATTGAGCAGTTTTTAGGGTTTTGTAGTAAAAACAGAACCCTTATAAAATTGGTCAAATGTGTGGCTATCTGTCCATACAATATCTCACAAGCGGCTAAAGCTACGCACATGAAATTTGGTGCGAATGTGTGGAAATGCTATAATTTGTTGGAGAAACGAAACGAAACGCTGGATTACGATGCTTCGTAATAGTCTGGGCGATAGGACCCTATGAGCCGTTCAAGGCTACCGGAGTGGACGGTATTTCTCCCGTCCTGTTGCAAAACATCTTGAAGATCATAATCTTTCCATTAATCGAGCTATTCAGGGAAAGTTACACTCTTGGGTATATACCACAACCTTGGAAGAAAGTTTTCATATCGAAGGAAGGTAATAAACCGTAGCAATTACCCAAGTCCTATAGACCGATTAGTCTTACCCCCTTTTTCCTTAAAACGATAGAAAAGTGGCTTGACTTATGTACATACATTTTAGACACAATATGGAACTTTCGAACCCACTACACTGTATGCAATTCGTTTACACGAAGAGTAAGTCAACAGTGACCGCCCTACAGAACGTAGTGGGGACAATCGAAAAATCCGTCAATGACAGGGAAATCGAGTTGTGTGCCTTTCTTGACACTGAAGGCGCTTTCCAAAACACCGGCTACAATTGCATGTCCAGAGCACTGAAATTCGGGAACATCTCGCCTGCTACCATTGCATGGATAGATGCCATGCTCTGTGGACGGGATATTCACTCAACTCTAGGCAGCACCTCCGTATGCGTGAATGCCGTAAAGGGTTGCCCCCAAGGGACCGTTCTCTCTTACATGAAGAAGAAACCTTACACTGGAACCAATCTCGTTGGGCGGTATGACCTTAGAGTATTCCACCGAAGTTAAATGTCTAGGCGTAATGCTAGACTCGAAACTTACCTGGAATACTAACATAGATAATGTAATTAGCAAAGTCACACGCACAATGTGGGCTTGTAGGAGTCTATTCGGACGAACATCGGGATTCACCCCATGATGATTGAGTGATTACATACCATGCTGGTGCGGCCCATGGTGACGTACGCTGCGCTTGTGTGGTGCCCGAAAACTCAACAATTTTCTTTTCAACTAAAGTGCAATAAGCTACAACACCTTGCTTGCCTAGGTATCACTGGAGCTTTGCGCACTTGTCCAACGCCAGCCCTGGAGGCGATCGTTGGAGTTACTACGCTGCATATATTTTACATAGTATATTCATTCAAAATGAGTATTATCTGAAAATATTAAATTTGTTGAAACATATTACAAATGCAGCGCTTGCTTACTGGAAAATTTAGGCAAGTTCATTTGAGGCTTATTTGGACTGCTTATAAGCGATCACTTGACTGGTGGCTTTTAAAAACCGCAGAAGGAAACATCCCCCAGACAGATTCACTTTTATATTATATTATATGTAGATTGTTTTTAGCAGACTATTCCTACCCAACTTTAATTACTTTGTTACTATTTGCAGGTTCAATGTGGAAGTCCAGCGTATGGTGAAGTTTTACGAGGCGATATTATTACCAAAATTGGAGAATATGATGCTCGAGATCTACGACATGAAGATGCCCAAATGCTTTTCAGAACGGCTGGGAATGATATTAAATTAGTTGTTCATAGGTATTTATATTATTATTATTGTTTATATTTTTTTACAATATCTAATCTTGTTTCTCAGAGACAACAAAATCGCATTGACACAAGGTCTCAGCAACGATTCGTCAAGATGTTCGTCCACTGTACCTCCAGTGAGTCCAGTGAATTGTCTCAACGCGAACTCAAATCAGCCACACAGGTGAGTTATCAGGATAGCAAAATATGTTTTTCGAAAAAGATACCATATGAAAACACTGAGTATATTTAAGGGCCCCATCACCATTTATACCGGGACCAGGACACTATGAGACCGCGATGGCTGCACCAGTCGATACACTACCACATACAGTATTTCCAAAACTTAATGAATCTGGAGGATATATACCACCTGCACGACCGGATTCAGCTGCTTCATCTAGATTCAGCCCAATGCCAACGAGAGATCATCAACAGGAAGTCCAAGAAGAAGTAGCAGCTATTGTAAAACAGGTAGGTGGTAATGGGGACCTTTTTGCTATTTATAATATGTATCAAAAGATGGAGGGGGATATAAGTATTGCTTCGGAGAGGAACAAAAAATATATTTGTCCCTCTCCGAGTTGGTCCTAATTGCTGGATTCGCCGCTGTTGCGTTCAATCTAGGTCGCTTAAGTCGCTTTCAAACTTGATATTTAGCTGCCGCTGCTGCTGCATTCTGCGTTCAATCTGGTTCGGGCATTATAAACAAAAATCTGTAAAATAGCATTTTTCGCGTAGTTTCGAGCAGTTCGCTAGCTTCATTCTATCAAAAGTTATTGCTTATTTGAAGTCTCACTTGTAGGGGAGGTAGTGGTTTTTTTTACTTTTTCGACAAACTCAGGCTCAGCACCCCAAAATTCATGAACCAAAATTTAGAAAAGAATTTCTTTTTTTTTTCACCATCAAACCATATTATGGTTGGGACTTGTATTCCTAGCATTTTTATTGTTTTTGGTTTTTATACAATAACTAGCCTGATATCAGGCTCCTGTGGAAGCGGGATTTTGTATGCCTTTTTAGGGTTTTGAAGAAAAAACAAAACTTTATGAAATCGGTCAAATATCTGTCCATCTGGGCACAGAATATCTTGTGATCGGCTAAAGCTATTTTATATGAAATAATGAGGAATTTGGTAGGAAAAGATTGCTATTAATTCGTACCTCAAAGCTTTTCGTTGTAATATATCAGATTTAAGAGACTTTTTGTACCCTAGACTTATAGTATAGGGTATATTGTTTTTGTCACGACGGAAATATGTAACACCTTAAAGGAGGCTCCGGAGGTATAGCAATGTATATATATAAATGATCAGGGTCACCTCCTGATTCGCTTTAGCCATGTCTGTCTGTCTGTCTGTCCGTCTGTCTGTCTGTCTGTCTGTCTGTCCGTCTGTCTGTCCGTTCGCACGATAACTTTCGATAAAATTAAGCTAGAGCCTTGAAATTTTGGTCAAATTTTGGAAGTGTGATCTAGTTGGATGGTATTGAAAATGGGCATGATCAGGCCAAGAGAACGCCTACCTCCCCTACATATGTAAAATACTTAAATGTATCTATAACTCCCGATTAAAAGACATGAAAAGCTCTAGCTTTGGTAGATTATTCATTAGGGTAATCTCATACTCTCCTGGGAAAATAAAACTGATAAGTTGAAAACTAACGGTAATTTTCTTACAAAGATCCCCGTACTACCCTACTTTTCAGGTTTGTTGTCTATAACTCCTGAACCAATTGACGTAGACACCTGATTTTTGGCGTGTAACCTTGAAGTGAGAAGCTACTTAAGATTATGTAAGTTGGGCATAATCAGATCAAAGGAACGCCTACCTCCCCTACAAATTTCCAAAAATTAAATATTCCTTTAATTACGATAACTTTCGATAGAATGATACTACGGAGTTGAAAATTTGGTGGAATGTTGCTAATAACTACTACTTTGCCTTAACCCCTAGCGGGGCATAGCGCGTCAACTACTCCTGCGCGCCATCGTACTCTGTTCTGGGCAATGGGGCCCAACTCCCCAAAAGACTTACCCAGTACCTGACACTCCTTTGCCACAGATCGACGCCATGTGATTCGAGGACCCCCTCTTGGTCGGCCTTGGTTGGAAATGGGGTTCCATTTCATGGCATGCAAAGCAATGCAGTTATCACTCTTCCGCAATGTGTGACCTATCCACTGCCATTTTCGCCTGCGTATCAATTCGTCGATTGGCATCTGACCCGTACGCCGACTTAGTTCTTCATTTGATATTGTTTCGGGCCAGAAAATTTTGCTAATAAGACCTACTTTGTTGGTATTGAAAATGGGCAAGATCCGACTCAAGGAACCCCCACCTCCCCTACAAATTAAACTTCAAATAAGCGATAACTTTGATAGAATGAAGCCAGCAACTTGAAATTTTGGTAAAATGTTGAAAGTGAGATTGAGTTAGTTGGCATTAAAGATGGGTAACATCCGACCTAAGGAACCCCTACCTCCCCTAGAAATGAAACTTAAAATAAGCGATAACTTACGACCAAATAAAGCTAGCGACTTGAAATTTTGGTCAAATGTTTGTAGTATGATCCAGTCGACTAATATTGAAAATACGTAAAATCCGACCATCGAAACCCCTACTTCCCCTACAAAAGAAACTTCAAATAAGCGATAACTTTCGATAGAATGAAGCTAGAGACTTGAAATTTTGTTTAAATGTTTGTAGGGGGACCTAATTGGTTGATGGAAATGCTGGGCAAGATCCGACTCAAGGAACCCCCACCTCCCCTACAAGTGAAACTTCAAATAAGCGTTAATTTTCGATAGAATGAAGCTAGCGACTTGAAAAATTGGATAAATATTTGTAGAATGGGTTAGTTAATTGATTTTGAGAATGGTCGAGATCCCACTGAATGAGTGCCAACCTCCCCTATGAACTGGCCATATAAGAGACCCACTTTTAATGCATATGGTCGTTGCCAATTGGGACTTTTGGTATCACCACTAGGGCTGTACAAGTCTAGGGTATATACGCTTCGTACTGGTTTCTATTCATAGAGTATGTATAGGCATGTGGGGTCTCATATGAAAGGGCACAATTGGCACATTCCATTTTTAATATTCTTTTCCAATTTGAAGTAACCACGGTGGAGTGAGGGAGGCAAAAGGTAGATGTTTTTTATTGTGAAAAATGTCCGTGCTATACATATATTTTTATACCCTAGTTTAAATTCATTTACTAATTACAATTTGTCTTATAATTTAGTATTTTCTACAAAGATATTAAGCTTTATATAACGTAAGATTAATTTAACATGTATGGTATGGCTCCAATGGAGCATCCATTTATCTTTAAAATATATTTATATCAAATACAATTCAATATAAATTAAGAAAATAAATAATAAATTATGTGGTAGCCTGCCCAGCGTGAGGTCTTGTGGTACTTTTTTTCTTAATATAGTATCTCGAAAGTTAAGCCGGGGTTCATCAAGTCTGCTAGTATGTTTTGATGGCCAAGAATCCGGGTGGAATAGTTTTTGGTAAGATTTTTTTTATTACTTGTTGAACTGATGGAGTACAATGTAGTTGCTTATTTGTGACGTACCAAAGAGTGCGTGTAATGATTCGAAGAATTTGAGATTGGAATCGTCGTAAAATTTCAATGTTAGAGTTAGAGTCTGTGTCCTACTGGTGGCATCCGTATGTCCATACCGGCCTTAGGACGCATTTATATAAAATTACGAGTAGTTTGCTTCTTGTAGAGAGTTTAGATTCGTACTTCGCTTCGTTTGTCTGGTTAATTTCCATTGTACTATATTTAAGTTAACTGGAGGACAAGTTTCCTTCCTAATTGTGAATGTTACTTGTGTAGATTTAGTTTCGTTGATTTTAATTTTCCAACATTTTATCCAGCGAGAAATTTAATTAAGGCTACAAGTTGAACAGCCATAAAGAAGCACAGATTTTATATTGGTTTTGAAGATCCTGAGTTTGGTACGTCTGGAGATGTTGTTTTGCCAGAAAGGAGTTAAACTGAAAAAAGCTGCGCGAGCCTTATTGATACGAGACTGTACATCAGTATCCGCTCCACCATCTGCTGTAACTAAGCTTCCGAGGTAGCAAAAATTGTCCACTTTTTCCACCGTCTGCCCCGAAACACAAATTTCGCTCTGTTCATCGTTCGGTGTGCGGTCAACTGTATGTTTGATCCGGTTTAAGACTATTTTTGCCTTCAGTTTGAAGACTGCAGGGAGGCGGCAAATTCCACGCCAATTATTACAATCCTTCAGGTCTTCTTCCATTTTTTAGGGAAAGTTTCGGTTTCCCAACACTCTTGGATGAGGGGGAGAAGAATATCCGCAGAAGCATTGATATCCACATTAAAGAGTTCCACCGGAATTCCATCTATCCCCGGGACTTTACCCGCTTCCATCGATTTAATAGCCATAGTTAATTCCTGTTTAGATGGTGGGCTGGTATCAACTCTGACTATTTGCGGAATATTTTCTGCTTCAAGTGAAGATGAGCTCAAATGTCCAAATGTGTTGTTGAGGACCTCAATGGGAGAGATTAGAGACCATGTAGAGTCACTAATGAATGGCCTTCTACCACACTCCAATCTGCCCGCAAAAGTTTCACCGCACGAAATTTCGTGCAAGGCGGTGGAATAAGCACGTCTTATAGGTGCATCTTTAAGCTTTTGCACATTAAAACGTGGCAAGATTCGTGCATTTTGAGGGCGAAGGAAGGCTGCCGTTCGTAAGCGCACTTTTACGATAACAAGTTGGTAATCGCTGCCAATATCAGCACCCCGCTTCAACCTGACGTTTAAGGGACAGTTCCTACATGTCTTGGAAATGGCTATATGGTCAATCTGGTTTTCTGTTCTGCCATCCGGAGAAACCCAGGTTATTAAATGGCATCGTTTGTGCTTGAATAAAGTACCGCCGATGACGAGCTGGCGAGAGTTGCAAAATTCCACGAAAATCTCGTCGTTTTGGTTTCTGTTGCCTAGACCATGATTTCTCATTAGGTGTTCCAAACCAACGTTGTCAGACCCGACTTTGGCATTGAGATCCCCCATAATAATTTGTATGTCACCTTTGGGAGCCTTGTCAAAGGTGTCGCCGATTCGGTGATAGAAGGCGTCCTTAGCTGATTGATCCGCTGGTTCAGTAGGGGCGTAGCACTGAATTATTGTGATGTTTCTAACCCTGGATTTGAATCTGGCTGTGATGATACGGTCGGAGATGGGCTTCCAGTCAATTAGAGATAGGCGTGCATCCCTATAGTCAACAGAATTCCAACGCCTGCCATTCGAGGTGAGCTATACAACACATAAAAAATTCAAAACTACCGCAACTTTTACAGAGCAAAAACTCCCTGTTACAAGAGAATAATGAAAGATTATAAAATATGGTAACAATTTTTTTTTTTTACAAAATCACATCAACAATTCAATCGAATTGATTCGGTTGAAATAATACATATAAGCACAAATTTATTTTTGCCCCTTTAACATTCGATTAACTGCGAGTCCATTTGCTATCTTACTGCACCGGTCACTAATAAACAAATAGATTTCGACTGTACCCTTTAACGTGACATTCTCAGATTTGATAAATTGTTGAGCGAATCTCGGGTATCCATCCATTGGGTCAAGAAACGCAAAATATGCCGCATACATGAATATCTGTATTCTAAAAAATTATTTAATTTTATTTATCGCTAAACTGAAAAATTATATTTGATATAAATAAATACATTTATTTATTTGATTTGCGAAAAGAAACCACAAACCAATATAAATGTGCTAATTTCGCGTTGATTTGAGAATATTAAGTTGAAATGTCCTCTCATTGAAAAATATATTGCACATGCGTGTGTGTTTGTGAGCATTTCGTACTAAGTAAGTGCAAACTTTTAAGTTCAAACTTTTCTTAATGAGATTCAATTTTATTTTCGTTTGCTGCGAGAGAAATTTGTCTGGCCACTGTCCAACAATGTGTGGGCGAGAGATATTTAGGAGCGAGTTTTCGTCGTACCATCATCATTAACGTTTTATTCCACTACCGCCAAATATTTATCTAAAACATTATGTGGTCATTTAGCATTTGATTTAAACAATGTGATTTTTGAAATGATCTAATTGTTCGTGCATTGTTAAAACTTTAGAGTCTGATAGACATTCATTTGGAAAGTTTTTTTCTAATGAAAAGATTTGTTGTTTTTTCAGTTTAATTTCTCTTTAATATAATATGTTTGCAACTGGAGGTCATGATTTGGTGCTTTTTATATGGCTGACTTGGTTATTGCTTTCTTGCTATTCCAGAAGCTTTATTTATGTTTCCAGAATGTCTGATGTTTAAAATAAAATTAAAAACTGCTGATGATTTTGGTAGAACAGTTCAACTATCCATTTTCTCTACTTTAGGAGCCCATTTACTATCAGTTTGCTAATTGCCTTGACCGATCCAGAGGCATGGGTGCTTCAACATCTCTTGCATTTCTATGCCTTGTTGACGTTTCAATAGCATTTCTACTTTTCGAACGTGTAGTTCTTACCTAACATGCACCTCCTATCCGTTCCGTCTCTATATAGGTACTGACAAGCTGGAAATACGGTGGGAGTTTTATTAGTCCCCTCAGGCATTTTTTGTTCGCGCCGAGGATCGAACCTCTTAATCTCTAGATCGTAGAACGGTGACCGAATAAACACGATCACCGAGCGTGTCCTCTATCAGTTTAACTGATGATATTTCTATAAGGAAAATGGACGAGAATGATAATCTTGTAGGTATACCCCAAGCAGGAGTCTTATCTCCTGTCCTGTGATGCATAGTGTTTGATAGCGTGCTGTAGAAAATCTAAGCGCAGAGATTCTCAGCTCAGGGCTATGACTTGGTAAAACTGATTAGTAGAAAGTTCGAGGAGTATCTCTCAAACATTCTTGAGTATGCTCTTTACATTGCACAAGAATGGTGCAATCGACATGGACTTCGAGTCAATTCATTCAAGGCAGTTATCATTTCATTCTCTAGAAGAAAAATCTCAGACAACACATAAGATGCCCCAAAATACAATATATAGATCCTCCATACTCAGAGACGAGAAATCACGTCAAATATCTGAGTGTTACTCACGACAACAAACAACTCTGGCAAGAACACCTCAGCTTGGCCGTCGATGGGTGGAAAACTAAAGAAGGTATCGGCGCAAGTATCCTGGATCTCAACTATTGGGTCCTAATATATTCATGGACAGGTCTCTCATGTCTTCCAGTAAAAAGTGCATGTCATTGAGATTAATTTTCAGCCTAACGGCCGACTACCGCAAAATAAAAGAATATTCACATGACTAACACTCTGGTAGGTGCTATGAATGTGGCGGTATCTGCATCATGTCCTACTAACGCATGTGAAGATAAGAAAAAAACTTTATGCCTGGTGGAGCAACATATGAAATTTCCGAACTCAGAACTGCTTGCAGTTTCAATAAGGTGGGAGCTTCCAGTCTAGAGTCAGATTGGCACTCCTATAAAAAAAAACATCTGAGATGTTTCAATAAAGACTTAAGAGTAGCTAAACGCAACTCATGGAGAAGCTTTTCCGAACGGTTGGAAGGGTCTTGCGAGGCCGATTTCATAAAATTCTGGCGTCAAATTCATCTACGCCAAGCTTCCTTCAAAACCAAGGCGGGTTCTGATCGTTTTTGAGCATAGAAACTATCGAGTGTCTACTTGACTCGCAATTCCCTGGCACTTGCACTACACTTGTTGCTAAGCGCCATGTGACAGTGTATCTATCCTTTCTCGAAAGAAGATTATGTGGGCAATTTCTAGCTAAAAACCTTTTAAATCGGCTGGACTCGAGGGGTATGATTCCGGCGGACTTGCAGCAATGTTCCGATATTTTATATCCTTGAGTAGTTTGTGTCCCAAAGGGCTGCCTATGCTATGTTCCTCGCATCTGAATGGAGATTCGGGCTGTTTTTATCCCGAAAGCGGGCAGAAATTCGCATGTGCCTCGATCGACCTCAGACCCATTATTCTATCTTCAATACTGCTGAAACTGCTAGAGAGACTAATTTCCATCTGCGAAATACCATTCCGTTGCGGTTTTTGTCTGCGTCGCGTATTGGAAGGGTAGATCGGTGGATATGGCTCTGCTCTATTTGGATAGTTTTATAGAGAAATCTTTTGGTTAAAATGAGTACGCGATGGTTGTTTTCCTGGACATCGAGGGGGGCTTTCAATAACATTAAATCTAGTGCGATCATCGGAGCACTGCTGAGCGTGCAGGTTGATAAGTCGCTTTGCACACTCATTACCACGCTATTATGATTAAGGTTTATTCCTACCCCCCTACCATCTATCGGCGTGTTTGTTGGGAAACCCCCCAAGGGCCAAGGGGACATACTGCCTCCCCTTCTCTGGGATCTAGCGGTCAATGGACTGCTTTTGGATCTGGAGAGGATTGGGTGTAAAACCATTGCTTACGCAGACGACGTTGCCATACCCTCAGCGGTGTGCTGCAGAATGCCTTATCCATTCTAACAGAGTGGGCAAATCCGTGCGGTGTTAGAGCTAACCCGGGCGGAGCTCGTGCTCTTCACTAGAAGACACACAATCGAACTCATTACCCTGGAGGGCAAACTGACTTTCACTGATAAAGCGAAATTTCTAGGTCTCATCTTTGACATTAAGCTACGGTGGAAACTTAATATTCAAAAACGGGTATAAAAGGCTTCTATTGCACTCTACTCATGTAGGAAGGCTATAAGCAAAATTAGGGCCTGCAGCCGAAAGCTATATATATAGCCAATGTACAGCTTTCGTATTCATACTACGGATAACTGCAGTGCGGACGAGCTTGCTCATAAGGACACAATTTGTGTTGTCGATGGCGACCGCATAGATATTAAAATGCCAATTGCATCATGCAAATTGGAAATTAATTCCGTTGGAGGTGGATAGAGCTAATACTAGATGGTTAAACGGTAGCACTTGCCAAACGACGAGAATGAATTGGCAGAAATTCGATTCTAGTCGCTCGGTTTTTTTGCTGTCACTGAAAAGAAAGAACATCACGACTTCTTCAGGAGTTGTGGGGATGGCGATGAAGACGACAGCGTTCTTCACCTTCTTTGTCATTGTTCGGCCTTAGTTGGTCTTGGTAGGAGAAAGAAATTTCTGCATTCTCGGGACGATCTGGATGACCTTAGGAATATATGACCCCACACGGCTCAATCGTTACATCGCCAGCACAGTCTGGTTTGATATATAAATTACTGTGGAGGTGATCTTAGTGGTACCACACCGGACTCAATGGTGAGAGTGAGTAAGTGGGCTGAGATACATCACGGTAAACCCTTTACCTAACCTAACCTAGCATAGGTGAAGAGTAGTAGAAGAACGCACCTATTGTTCCAGGTGTTGACATAGATCGTTATGCTGCAACTGCACAATTCGAAATTTATATACCAATGAAACGTCAACAAGACATTGCTAGAGATGTTGACTGGAAACCTGAGATCTAATTTAGATAGATTTTATATGATGAATTTTCGCTTATATCTATTCTAATACTTGGAATTTATCCAAGGCGCCATATATATGGTATATAATTAATCCATAACCAAACTATGTACACAAAGCTCAAAAGCTTCTTAAAATTCGAATGCATTCAATAATTTCGTCAATGTCATCCGAATATGATGCGATGGTGTCGTACCTATAAATAAATCTTTCTGTATTTAGATGCATCACCATTCAAAATCAGGTGAAGGGCACAATTAACGTTGACGTTCGCCCATGACACTGATCAACAGAAATGCATAACAATGTCACATCGCGCCGGGATTTTCATCGTGCCTTTTGATTTTTTTTTGTCCGAACAGTGCATCGTCACCGCCATTATCATTCGGATATTTGACATGCGTCACATAATTCCGACTCGGTCGGCACATACATCCTGAAATTGTTTCAACAAATATTTCCCACAAGAAAACATTTCCAATTCCAACTAATATAGCAAAAATAGTTTTCAAATTATTATAAGCTGCTGTACGATATGGCCTCCATTGAGTCTCTCTTGTTTAAATCCGAGCGAAAATAGAGAAAGGTATATAAAGCATAGCAGCGATTATAGGCGCACCGTCCAAGTTCAACACATATACAAATTCAAAATTAAAGTGGAAGATAATTTTTAGGAAACTAAAAGTGAATTGAAAAAGCTTTCATTTTCCTCTCACATATACATTTTCCTCGTGTCGTGAAAATTACACATGGCAATTAATTTTCAATGTATCCACTGGCCGAAAGGAAAAGTCCAAGTGTTTCGGAGCGTTTTCACTGCCGAAGAAAATGTTTGAAAAAAAAGAAGAATGTATACTCGTATATATCGGAAAATACATTTTAAAGGTTAATTTCTCTCGCAATCTCAACGGAAAAATCTTTGCTAGAAACATATGCGGAACATTTTCAAAAATCAGTTGCTTTCGGAAAATTACTGAAAATACATCTCACTCTTAAAAACGAAAAGAAAACGAACGTCGGAAATTTAAATTTTGTTGTTGTTGTTAATTAAGAGGGCACGGAGAAACTACAGGAGGTTCAGTTTTTTTTCTCGTTTATTTATTGAATTATTTAAATATTGTTGTAGTGTACAACAGACTCAAATTGTTTGTGACTGACATTATTATATTTTATTTCAATCAAATTTTTCAACTTAAACAAAATAACAAAATTTCGTGATCGGTTGGTTATATAATAACGTTTCATAGATGCAAATATCCTTCAAAATTTTAAACTTTTTTTTAGCGAATTTCGTCAATTTCTCCTAATAAAACATTTTTTTCGTATATGCAGTGAAAGTGACCCATCCCGACAAACAAGTGGTGATAGATTAGAAGAAATTTCGCGAATCTCATAATCATATTTTCTCGACCTTGTCAATTTCGTAAATAAAAACACATCAAAATGCCTACCTACATGCAATTCAAAAACGGAACTGCACAGTATGTCAACCAACCAAACATACCCGATGTTAACGAACAAATCCAATATCAAGTAAGTTATGGTTCCTTCTCTTGTGTTTCCCTGACGGTCCCCTCAAAAATATTATCCGTCGTAAAATTTATCGTATGAAGCGTTTTGTTTGCAATTTAATGTGACTAAAAGGATACCAATCTAAATGGGAAGAGCAAAAGGGGTTGAAAGCGGCATGTCGATAGAAACTTGTGAATTATGAAAGATCGCTGTGAATTACTTATAATTGATATAATGTTTTTATTATTTTTATTTGTCACCAAAAGACTTTAATGTTAATTTTGTTTGACCTTAAAATAATTATAATGTGCACATTTAGTTGTCTTTAATTTGTCAGTTACTTCAGTGACGTTGAAATTTCTCCGAGTTTTTATTATATATATATGAAAAATTTATTTTATTTATATTTAATAGACTGCTAGTTCTTTTTAACCTTTACGAAAACCCCGGGAAATTAATTTGGGATTGATTTCTGTGCACCCACTAAAAGCTCTACACCAGTCTCCTCGAAGTTTCTTCGAGCGAAATTATAGCTGGGCGGGCGTATCAACTTTTTATAAATATTATTTCGCCAAACAGACAACCACACAACTTTATTTATAAGTATTACATCAAATCTGCTCATTGCCATGTCATCATCATCGTTCGTATCAGAGACCTAGCTCAAACAAAATCTGGAATGGTGTGGCGTTCCACAAGGATTTATTCTAGGCCCCCGTCTGTTCATTAGTATACAAGACGTTGTCGTATAGACCCACCAATAGCGGATGGATTTCACTAGTGATGATAATGCTGAGATCGGTATGGTGGATGATGTGACCGATCAGGCCTTTCATTTTCGCAATCGAAATGTAAACATTAAACAAACATAATACGGGTATTATACTCCTTGCGCTGTACACATTCTAGAGAATTGTAGTGGTTTTTAATGGTGGATGCGGACGCGATATATAACACTTGCTTATACCGAGCATGTAGTATGTTATGTGAAAAGCGTCGGGTTTGGGTGAAAATCTATTTTCAGACAGAATCAGATTTTTTCACGAAAAGAAGTCTGCATCAGCAAAGACGTAATACAAAATAAAGTAAAGGAAAAAAAAAAGTAATTTTGTGGAAATGAATATTGGGAAAATCGGGAAGCGTTGCCACTGTGGATTATTCGCATATAACGTGAAAAAAAGAGAAAATAAAAATTGGTGTGTATATTTTATCTGTGTACAGATACATTGAAATATGTGTTTATTTTTTTATATATATTATTTACATAAGAAGATTCTTTGGCACTTGCTCAATTTTAAGGAAAAGAAGGATTAGCGTGAGGATGTATGAATTCTTTAATTCAATAGGTTAATTAATTAATTTCTATAGTTTTGTTTTTTTTTTTCTGGAAATATTTGGAAACTTTAGGATATTGAAAAGCACTTCTTTGTAGGCCCGACGTCGAGCTGTCGCGCCACGATAATGATGACGACTTTTTTGAAGGGCTGATTCTTATTAATTCAAAAATCTGAAATTAATTATTAAGTTGCAAAGTAACTTTTAATGGACGCGTTGTTGGTAATAATAGGCGAAAGGGCTAATTTTTGTTAGCTGTTAAGTCTTTAATTGCAACTATCGATTAGCAGCTAAAAATAACAGCTAAATCTAAAACTGTTAATTTTGTTCAGAATATTTTTGAACCGGACTAAAATACTTAATTTAGATGTTAGATACATGCAGGCACCCACTTTTGATGCGAATACAATCGACAACAACTAAAGGAACTAAGCTAATAATATGTTATGAAATTTGTCGCGCTCGGTGGCCGTGGTCGTATCGCTCTACTATATAAATCTAGAGCTCGGAGTTCAAATCTCGGCGCGACCAAAAACTGCCTGTGGGTACTAATATAACTCTCACAGTGCTGCATTATGTTTGTAGTGGGGTTCAGAGAAGATTCTCCCGAAAGTGCTCGTAAATATGAATTGAACTTTCGGTAGGATCTCGGCAAACTCCAGAATAGGACCTTTTTAGTTTTTTTTTTTCGAATATTTTGAAAACGGTTAACCGCAGCGTAAAACATTCTAAGACAAAATGAAAGATCACCAGGAGCTCTTAAATGTTCGATATTTATCTTTTTCGTGTCTTAAATAGTTTTCGAGATAATCACTAGACAACACGAAACAAAAAAGAAAACTTTTCTGGATTCTTAAAAATATTTTGAAAACGGTTAATCATAGCGGAAAAGTTTCTGAAGCCAGATGAAACATCACAACAAAATCCGTAAGAAATATCTTAACAATTTTTTTCGTATCTGAAACAGTGTCTGAGATAACCTTCGGCTAAAACTCTATACTCCCTCTCTCTCTACATATACAATATACATATATAGGTAACTATTTTTTTTGTTTATGAACAATATTTCGTAAAGCGATAAAAACGGTCCCATTAAATCCGTCAGGGTTAACAAAATATCCACATAAACTTATTAATTATACCCTAGACTTTTAGTATAGGGTATATTGTTTTTGTCACGACGAAAATATGTAACACCTTAAAGGAGGCTCCGGAGGTATAGCAATGTATATATATATAAATGATCAGAGTCACCTCCTGATTCGATTTAGCCATGTCTGTCTGTCTGTCTGTCCGTCTGTCCGTCTGTCCGTCTGTCCGTCTGTCTGTCTGTCTGTCCGTTCGCACGATAACTTTCGATAGAATGAAGCTAGAGACTTGAAATATTGGTCAAATGTTGGAAGTATAATCTACTTGGCTGGTATTGAAAATGGGCATGATCAGGCCAAGATAACGCCTACCTCCCCTATATATGTAAAATAATTAAATGTATCTATAACTCCCGATTAAATAAACATAAAAAGCTCTAGCTTTGGCAGATTGCTCGTGAGGATAATCTTCTACTTCCCTAAAAAAATAAAATCGATCAGCTGAAAACTAACGGTAATTTTCTTACAAAGAGCCCCGTACTACCCTACTTTTCGGGTTTTTTGTCTATAACTCTTGAACCAATTGACGTAGACACCTGATTTTTGGCATGTAACCCTGGAGTAGGAAGATGCTTAAGTTCTAGTAAGTTGGGCATAATCAGATCAAGGGAACGCCTACCTCCCCTACAAATTTCAAAAAATTAAATATTTTTTAATTACGATAACTTTCGATAAAATTACACTAGCAAGTTGAAAATTTGACAAAATGTTGTTAGTAGGATCTACTTTGTTGGTATTGAAAATGGGTAAGATCCGACCCAAGCAACCCCTACCTCCCCTACTAATGCAACTTCAATAAGCGATAACTTTTGACAGAATCAAGCCAGCGACTTGAAGTTTTGGTCAAATGTTTGAAGTGAGATCAGGTTAGTTGGTATTTAAGATGGGTTAGATCAAACCTAAGGAACCCCTACCTCCCCTACAAATGAAACTTCAAATAAGCGATAACTTTCGATGGAGTGAAGCTAGAGACTTGAAATTTTGTATAAATGTTTGTAGCATGATTTTATTTGTTGGTAGCAATGATGAGCAAGATCCGACCCAAGGAACCCCTACCTCCCCTACAAGTGAAACTTCAAATAAGCGATAACTTCCGATAGAGTGAAGCTAGAGGCTTGAAATTTTGTTTAAGTGTTTGAAGCATGATCTTATTTGTTGGTGGCAATAATGAGCAAGATCCGACCCAAGGAACCCCTACCTCCTCTACAAGTGGGACTTCAAATAAGCAATAACTTTCGATAGAATGAAGCTAGCGACTTGAAAAATTCGACAAATATTTGTAGAATGGGTTAGTTAATTGATTTTGATAATGGTCAAGATCCTACTGAATGATTGCCAACCTCGCCTATAAACTGGCCGTATAGGAAACTCACTTTTAATGCATATGGTCGTTACCAATTGGTACTTTTGGTATCACCACTAGGTCTGTACAAGTCTAGGGTATATACGCTTCGGACTCTAACTGGTTAACTTCTTAATGACGCTGTGTGCGTGGTCTCATAGAACACCGTGTCTTATATTTTTCAGGCTAAACTATTTAGTTTTTCTGCGAACTAAAAAATCTGCCGTGGGCACGAGCACTTAATCGACAACCACTCTCCTTTGCTTGATCTTAAATTACCGATTTTAGTCTTCTTTTAGTAAAAATAATTTTGCTAAAAAGTTACTGTGTCCCCGGACAAGAAAATCAATGTTAAAAAAAATGTTAGTGAATCCCTTAGAAATGCCAAAAGTCATCGGAAAACCGGTATCTTCGGGGTGGAGATTGTGATGAATGAGCAAAATATGTAATAGTTTGATGGAAAACCGCTGTAAATTGTCAGTTCCAATAGTTGTAGAATTTCGGACACCACTTTTTCAGTGGGTACCTGGGTGGCAATCTGCAGTTTCTTAGTCACCTACACACCCTAGACAGGAATCCATTAGGGACTCTCGGTGCGGGAGTTTTGCATACTCAACTCTTGTCAGCTCCTAATATATAAAGTCTGTGTATGTTTTATGTATTGTAATTCAACAGTTTTTTTTATTGTAGTTCAGGCAAAATATAAGACACGTTAAATTTATACAGGGTGTGCGGGAAATGTTTTTTTTCTGCAAAAATTCTTTCATCACTTTTTCTCGAATTTTCGCATACTAGTTTTGTTTCAAAAATTGAATTTCTTCATCATGATTTCTTAGTTTCTGGCAATCAGAAGCCCTGGAATGTAAATTGCAATTTCATTCTTGCAAATTTACACAAAAATGCTCAGTGTCCAAATGCACACAAATTTTTTTCTACACATTTAAAGGTCAAATATTAGGAAATTACAATAAAATTACGTTAAAGAAATTTGATTTTTACACAATAGATTTAATTATAAAGCTACCAAGAACGCGTTCCACAACACAGCCGTAGTTGACTATAGTCAGCTATCAGTGACTTAAGGCGTTCCAAAAGTCCAATAGTCAGCTATTCTAGTCGACTCTCGTCGTTCCAGAACTCACAATAGTTAGCTTTGTAATCAGCTATTTTATTTCGTGCTCATGAGCTAAGCTATTAATAGCTATCACGCACATAGAAAGTAAAAGTGTTGTTAATTGTCATGGGGCATGGGCGCGTCAACATCTCTAGTGTTTCTATGTCTTGTTGACGTTTCGATAGCATATTTACTTTTCGGAAGTGCTGTTGCTAGCATCCACCTCCTATCCACGCCGTCTTTCTACTGACAAGCTCGGAGCACTATGAGAGTTCTATGGCCTGTGGGTCCATGATACAAGGAACTGTATCTGTAACTATTAATCCTAGCAAAAATCTTTCTGAGACGAAATTGAAGATCACGAAAATATACATAAATGAAACCGGAATATAGAGGGCTACGCCCGCAATTCGAGGGTTTTGTAGTACGCGCTTATTTTGGTATCTAAATATTGACTCTCTGCTCTTCTTGGTACCACTCAGCTGAATAAAAACACCATAATTAAATGTCTTACCCATGATATACTATTTTACATGCCAATTCACAAAAAGACTGCATCTGTCACCTCTCAAAGTAATAGTTTTAATACGAGAAGCTGTAGATAGATATGTGTGCATACGAGATAAACTGTCCTACTCTTCGAGATGCTTAACCATTCATGTTAAGACGACATTGAAAATTGCAAACTTGTGTAACGGCTTCGAAATTCAGGGCGGCTGGGACAAATTACGGTCTAATATTTTTTCCTCCTCCACTGTTCCCCTTTCTACAAATCTCAAGAAAATGCCAAAAATGGAATGTACTCGACACCCCACTTGGCTATACCAGTGGATAAAAAAAAATTTTCCTTAATTTCGCCTCTATGTGGACCCCCCCCCCCTCTTAAAGTTGGCCAATTACAACACAACGCTTTCTCCAGAAAATTATAGCATTTCTACACATTCTCGCTGAATTATGTGTGCAGCTTCAGCCGTTCGTAAGATATTCTATGAACAGACGGACAGACAGGTATTTGACCGATTTTGTAAGATTTAAGACACAAAACCCTAAAAAAATTAATTGTGTGAATAGTTATTGTTAGGATCACCAATCACCAATCTTCACCCTTCCAAAGTTGGTTCATTAAATAACTGCAATTCGCACTACGAAAAACAACATGCAAGTATTGTAGTACACGCATATCTACATATGCGTGAGGCCGGTAGGTGTATTTTTTGTATGGATAGTGTCAAAATGCATAACTTTAAGTCAATGTACTATTATTAAATATCATGTCATTGTAATGAAACTTAGAGATATTATTGCCTATGATGTTTGTTATCATTAGCCATCAATATTTTTGACCTCAGGTGTGCTTGAGGGGTGCAGGGGTGTGCTAACTGCAACTATAGAAATGTACTATTATTAACCTTTTTGGATGAGATTTAAAAATTCTCTTATTTTTGGTTTTCTATGCTAGTGAAATGCCGCTTTTCTGTATATTTTCATATGTCTAGCTATAACGGTCTCGAAATGCAAGGGGGGGGGGGACAAACTCGGACCACATATTTTCCCCTCTCCCTCTTTTCTCCTTTCTTCAAATTTGAAAAAAAGTCCAAAAATGGAATGTACTCGACGGTACCTTTCTTACGATACCCCACTTGCCTATACCAAACGAAAAAAAAATTTCGACCTTCATTTCCCCTCTATGGGGACCCCCCCTTAAAGTTGACCTATTACGACGCATCGCTTTCTCCAGAGAATTATAGTATTTCTACATATTTTAACCAAATTTTATGCATGTAGCTTCAGCGGTTTGTGAGATATTTCATGGACAGACAGACAGACAGACAGACGGACGCATGACCGATTTCATAAGGGTTTTGTTTTTATACAAAACCCTAAAAATGTGTGAGCAACTTTTTTCTATCTTAAATAGTTTTCGAGATAATCTCATTCAATGGCTCCCTGTTCTCACGAAGTTGAAAAAACATATCAAGCAGAGCCCACACAAGAGACCGCTGCACAGTGCACGTGCTGTATCCTCAACAAGCGAAGCGATACTTTCGTGAGGGTTGCAGTGCTGAGAGTTATGACCCACCAGTCTCTCAAATATATATGCGCTTATGACGTGTTGCGCAGAACGATACGAAAATGAGACGCGGGAAGGCGCTATCTTGTCTTCATTGTATCATGCCCACAGGCAGTATTTGATCGCGCCGAGATTTGATTTGATGGTCGGTGTGTGCAATTGTTTTGGCTTATATTACGTTTGCACTGTACCCAGATTACTTCATTTGCGACGGCTTATTTAATCTGCAACTGTCAAATACATACAATTTTAAACTCATCAAGTATTGCTATGTTATGGAACGCGCTCATAGTATGTTAGTGTCAACATAACACTGTCGAACTCGATCTCGAACATGGTACAAGTGAACCAGTTTCTTCACGTTTATATTCCGAGGACATTTGTACCAGACTCGTGCTCGAGCTCGACAGTGGATACGCCAAAAAAATAAAATAAAATACGGAAAAATTACTGTAGCTATAAAATTATTTCTCTGATTTTTTTACGGGATTCATTCTAAATATTTTCGAATTACTTCATTTAAGTGTTCTAACTAGCGTTTCTTTCCACATACATAAAATAGTTATAGTGTAGTAGTGTAATTTAATATTTTATAGGGAAATTGTCTTGAAGTCGAGAGAGTCAGATGTTTATGATTATACGACACTAGTATGGATTTTCACTAAGAGAAAATCATTACACTATTTATTAGGCTTGGTCGAGCTACCTCCCCGATATACTAAATCGTAGTTTCTGACGAGTATGGTCTATCGGTGGACGAAACCAGCTCAGTGTTTACGTGAAAGGCTTCAAAGCTGATTAAATTTTGGTGGGGATCATTACTAACCTGTTCCCTTTGACTGTATAGTTACCAATGGTACACTCCACTTTTATTCTAAAAAATGCTATCTTGCACGTATGCGTGAAAATACTGTAATGATTTTCCTAACTTAAGCCGATATCTTAAAATCAGTTCAACAACGTTTTCAAAAATAAAATCGAAATTTATGAAAATTCTATTATAATTATGAGTAATTTATGGTGGGAATCTTTTCTTGTCTGGAGTGCATCCCTTTTCTTCTTACAAACTATTTTCAATAGATCTCAACATTCGCGCTAAGATCATAAAAAAATTACCACATTTGGTTTACAGATTCAAGTGACTCGTCGCTATTGTATTATTATTTTTTTCTTACAGCCATATCGCACAACACCGTTGATCCTGCCTGGCGCCAAAGTTAAAAAAGATATTATGCCAACTGAATCATACTTGCGACATCATCCAAATCCAGCAGTGCGCGCAGGACCAGTACACGACTTCCACGATGTTTTAATGAAACAAAAGGTTAGTATCTGTTTATTCTTTATACATAGTAGTAAGTCCGGGTTATGTCCATTTCTGAAAAAAAAAGTTAAACAAAAAATAAACCACATGTCGGGTGAGTAAGATACATTAGCGCTAATTTATATTGTGGCTGAAACCGTATGCCGCAAACCGCATTGGGCCATCAACGCAAAGAAGATAGTTGTGGCGCCAGAGCTATGCTATAAGAAAGAAGCGCTTCCCATGGCAAACCGAATTTCTTTTCCGCTTTGAGCCTCAAGTATAAATTAACACTTACGTACCTAAAATTTACTTTGAAAAAAAAAAACGACAAACAAAACAAAAATTAGACAAAGTTTGCCGCACACATACACACGAATAGTGGTTCGTTATGAGCATTTTTTCACAATCGCAAACGCAAGTCTTTCAGTCGCGGCCTAGGAACTGACACCTTAAAGGATGCGGTGCGAGGGATGCACGCGATGTGCGAGAGAATTTCCTTCAATCCCTTATAGAGGCTTCATACCCTCTTGGACCTTTAACCACTGATTTTGCATTAACTTAAGCTTTTCAGGCGAAGCTACAAAAGAAATCAGGCCTAACATATTCCCTTCCTCCATAAAAGAGACTGTACTGCGCCCAACGTGGGGTTCACTGAATAAATTTTAGCTGAAAAGATTTCTCTTTAAAGGTTCAAATCATTCAGAATAATAAGAATGTAATAGGAGTTACCATACGCATCCGTATGGTTTAAAAACAGACTATAAGAACCTGACATGTGGCCCTCAAAGAATAGAGATAATCGCTTCTAAGTTTAGAATTAAAAAAAAATTTAGACATAATTTAAGCCAAATATTTTATGAAAATGTATTATGAATATTATCCGTCAAGGTTGCCGACTCAGTATTGCATCGAATTGTTGGAGAAGATGCCAGTAGCGGAAAGGTGTGACTTTTTTTATTTCTACACATTAACAAAACTACTAACTTGCACTAACTTGTTTGTGTAAAATTTTTAGTCGCTTTAATTAAAAAAATCGAGTAACGCATTAACTAAAACTTGGCAAAATAAACTATATTTCCTTGTTTGATTGGTATGGCATAAAAGAAATTGTAAGTAAAGATCCAGGCAGAGACGGTTCAGTTAAAGTGCTTTTAATGTCACTGCGAAGGTCCGTCCTTCTGGAAATGTATACTTTAAGAAGCCTACTGTAGATTTGCATGTTTTTCGATATTTTCCATAATAGCATGATCCCCCGACTTCTAATGTCCGTATGTTCTTAAAAGGTAATTCAAATCTCTTAATCGTTATTTACTACTCGTAAATTTTTTTTCTACTCATACTGTTTACATTAATATGAAGAAATTGAATTGAATTAATGATAAGTAGTGACTTTTCTTTTTATTGTTCAGGTCTTCCACAAACAATTCAACTCACCAATAGGACTTTACTCAGACAGCAACATCGAGAACACAATCAGACAAACAGTTCCGTAAGTATCCTGTAAATTGACATTTTCAGAATTCGCTATCCCTTACAAGGGTGTACAAAAGCCTAAGCCTAAGTGAGCATTTCTGAAGCCAAAAACCAAAAAATAATAAAAATTTTAAGCCTTTTCGATTTACCCTTGGCTCGCCAGACATGCTTAATGCTTATTTAAAAAAAAAGATGCTTTTCACCCGCTTCTGATCTAAAGTCTCGAGAGGAATAGTAGAAAATTTGTTTTCTAAGATAGAATTTTACTCAACAATCAAAATATCAATTGGAAATTATTTAATATTGAAAATTTTCATTTAATTGGTCTAGATCGGAAAATAGTAGTCCTACCCCTTTTATGCGACCAATGCCATCCAAAATTGAAGGGTAAAAGTGTACAATGCGCCAAGCGTTAAATATGATTTGTGCATTACGCATATAGTTTCGTAGAGATAGTTACTAGTTGCTTTAGACTTAGTTGAAATTCTAGAAGTTTGATAAAAATGTCAATTAGAATTCATTAAATTTCAAATAAGTTCTCCATTGACGATGAACTTTCCTTTCCACTTATATATGATACATACACCTACACAGTGGCTGTGCTATTATGCTTCTACAGATACAAGTGTTAGTACTAGTGTTGCATTGGTAACGTTTCAAGTTAAACGCACATTACATATTTGATATACCTATACTATGCTATCAAACACTGAACACAAAAAAAAATCTTTCAGATATCACCACATTTTATTTTGAATTATTGGGGCAGAATAGCAAATTTTGAAATTTAAAATACATACAATATATAATAAAATCCGTTAAAAAATTAGTAAAATTTCCTCAAACTACAAAGATCATCAAGCGACCTTTTTTGCCACCTTTTGATAATTCGAGAGAACGGTCACGCTGCACCAACGGCGCTCTTACTTGTGCGCTTCAACATGAATAGCTATGGGGTCGGGCCGGAATCGGTACTTGAAAAATCAGATGTTAGTATTCCCCCTATATTCGCCCATACATACTTGAGATGCTCTCCAAAGGTCAGCATCGCGTCAATCATTACCCCCAGGAACCTGATAAAAGGCTTAGAGGTAATTGTGCTGGGTCCGACTGTGATTTTCAGAGAGTTCCTGTTTCTGCGATTATCGTTTTGTGCTCCACCAGCTCCAGTCCCACTTTTGTTTGAGTCTTGTAACGGACGGTTTGGTGGGCATCCGAAGATGCCCGTGGGGACGGAGCCTAAGGTAGCATATTGACCGTGAAGGTCGGGCCGTGCCATCTGGCGAAAAAAAGGCCCCTCAACGAGCTAAGCAGCGGCCTATGCTTACTGTAGCTCAGTTCGGGAGATGTGGGCGGGGTTTTCGCCGCTCGTTGCCCCTGTCCTTTACGTATTAACAAAAATTCATGGGCCTGGGGAAGACAACACAAACAGGGGAGGTAAAAATGGGGAATTAAAAAAAATAGTCGATAAGGATGGAATGGTTGCGGACGGCTTAGACGCCCACGCAGTCGAATCTGGGTCCGGGTGTAATGGGACCCTCGGCCTCTGGTTTCGTACCACCGACAGATCCTTACTCATCAGGTGCTGCCATAGATCTGCCGGTGGAAGCAGCACTACCAGACCATAATATGGTTCATTACAGGGCAGCTTCTACTTCGAGGCCTGCCAAGAAGAAGGAGCTGAGGACAAAGTGTGCTGCTCAAAATAGAAAAAAAAATAAAACAAAAGCGAGCTGGGTACCGGAGTCAGCCGACAACCATTGTAGAGGGAAAAAATTAGCAAAGCAAAAAAAAAAAAAATACTACATTTCCCAATCATTCAGATGATCAACAGGTTACAAAGAATTCTGATGCCAGCAGAGGCGCAACACTGCATTCCTTGCCGTAATTCACTCATAAACTCTGTAAGCTGCTGAGCACACGAACAATAGAAAAATGCAATACTGTGTAAAGATTTTTTTTTTTTTTTAAGTTACTTAGAAGGACAATCCTGACAAACAAAAAGGTATCCAGGTCTCCTCCGCGCTTCGTCCGGTCACCGAAGATGCTCCAAATGCCGGCAATTCAAAGCATTTATGGAGGCCTTAAATACGTGGCTAAACCACAAAAGACGAACACAAAGCCAGGACTGCCTTGTTAAACTGAATCTAAAAGGAAAAACTACTCTATAGGAAGGATGAGGGTGCTACAGAGGAAAGCACAGCTACTTGAAGGGAAAAAACGTGAAGTAAAGATGGCTAAGTCCTAAGACTTAGAGCAAGTAGCCTTAATGTGCTTGTGGGGATGCATAACGGTGGAAGGACCAAAAAGGAACCCAATGAGGTCCTTTTTAGTCCTGTTCTTAACCAGAAATGGGCCCCACGTTGGGCGCCAAATATGTAACGGACGGTTTGGTGGGCATCCGAAGATGCCCGTGGGGACGGAGCCTAAGGTAGCATATTGACCGTGAAGGTCGGGCCGTGCCATCTGGCGAAAAAAAGGCCCCTCAACGAGCTAAGCAGCGGCCTATGCTTGCTGTAGCTCAGTTCGGGAGATGTGGGCGGGGTTTTCGCCGCTCGTTGCCCCTGTCCTTTACGTATTAACAAACATTCATGGGCCTGGGGAAGACAACACAAACAGGGGAGGTAAAAATGGGGAATTAAAAAAAATAGTCGATAAGGATGGAATGGTTGCGGACGGCTTAGACGCCCACGCAGTCGAATCTGGGTCCGGGTGTAATGGGACCCTCGGCCTCTGGTTTCGTACCACCGACAGATCCTTACTCATCAGGTGCTGCCATAGATCTGCCGGTGGAAGCAGCACTACCAGACCATAATATGGTTCATTACAGTCTCCCTATCGGTCCTAGCGTTTCTAGGGACACGGCCGTTTTTGTCGGATTGTTTCTGGTTGATTTACAGCCGTGCTCCGTTATACATAAATTTTATGTCTTTGATTTTCGCTTTAACGGCGCCGTGGATGTTACTCTTACTTTCCACGAACTGCATTAACTCCACAATCAACTTTCCAAGTTTACCGGATTTATCGGCTTCGCCAGTTGGTTTTCTTCCCTCTTCGGGATGCTCCGTTGTGTTGTTACATCGAGCAATAGTCTTTGTTGGGGAGACTTATGCAGGAGCTGTTTAATATTATGGGGTTATGTGGGCAATTTTTTACTGTAAATTTTGTCTAACGTAGTATTAAAAGCTTTAAGGTAGACCTAACGCTACGTCAAGACATTTTATGTATCTTAAATAAAATAACTGGCGCAACAGTCCAATTTGAACCATGGCCTCGAGATGAGTTAGCATCATCTCATTTTCTAGATCGTGACGGTCTTGTGAAGAGGTGTGTGATCAGCAACACGCTCAACCGAGTTATTTACCCCATAAATGGGTACTCATTTATCAGCTGAGTGGGCTCATAGTCCGACACGTAAATCCCCTTGTTTTATCGAAAACTACCGCATTCAGTAGGAATCGAACCGGAGCCCAGTGCGTAGAAGGCGAACGTGCTAACCGTTGCGCCATCCGGACTACTTGTATCTTATGTCAGTGAAAATTTACAGCGGATATCAGTCGAGAAATGTCCGAAAGAACCCAATATGGGGTCAGTATGATTTTATCTAGTGTCAAACATTTAAATAATCAAAAAAAAACCGGACAAGCAAAACCAAATTTAAAATATAAAAAAAATAAAGACGAAAATATCTAGAGACAATTCGATACTTTCCTATTTTCACATAAATAATTCATTTTTATATTCTCACATTTTAATAATTTTTAATCATCATCCCTCGACGAGGTCTGTGCCTGTCATATTTTCAGTACAACAATCAAGATAAACTTAATATTGACTTGAATTTGTTGTATGCACATATCCCACCCTACTCCAATATTGATTTTTCAATTTTGCCGTTACTTAATGTTTGAGTATTACACATAAAACGAGAATGTATTGATCTACTGACTTCTATTTCTTTCTACCATATGCACACCACATATCCAAATCTAGATAGATTTGAAAATCCCGAAATCTATGCACACCATAAAATTTTTGATGGAGAAAGGGATTTGATTTGTCAGCTGACTGTCATTTAGAGAATAAAGAGCTGAATGAAAATTGAATTTCAGCGGGATTTTAGATGAGAACTTATTTCAAATCTAGATTCAGAAATATTTCAAATGTGGTGTGAAAATCTAGTACATTTTGGGTACTCATTTATCAGCTGAGTGGGCTCATAGTCCGACACGTAAATCCCCTTGTTTTATCGAAAACTACCGCATTCAGTAGGAATCGAACCGGAGCCCAGTGCGTAGAAGGCGAACGTGCTGACCGTTGCGCCATCCGGACTACTTGTATCTTATGTCAGTGAAAATTTACAGCGGATATCAGTCGAGAAATGTCCGAAAGAACCCAATATGGGGTCAGTATGATTTTATCTAGTGTCTAGTCTATCAAAATGAAATAAGCAACCGAATAGGCGCGATGTATCGTTAGTTACAAGACACAAAAGTCGAAACATCTTTTGACTTTATCGTAGGAATATAATTAAGTGGGAAATTTTGCGCCTCTACATAATGTCACCCTGTTCAACTGTATAGTGTGCGCATATAGTAGAGCCGGGCCTGTTCCAACCCTTCGTACGGTTAAAAGGCGCGAAAAATTCAACATTGTTCTTGAGCGGATGCGCAACCATTCTGTTATATATTTTCCACCTTCTGGACGGCGTAAACCATCAGTTCCAAACTGATACGTTCACCGTTGATGATTACCAGGCTTAAGCAGTGTGGTATTCGAAAGGAGCCGTTCGATGGATGCTCCTTTCTATTGGGCCTTTTTTTTCGAATTTTCCTTCACACAATTTTTTAGACCCTAGCACTTATAAGGTATAGATATATGCATATATGGAAATGAACAGGGTCACCTCCTGATTCGATTTGGCCATGTCTGTACGTCTGTCTGTCTGTTTGTCCGTCTGTCCGTTTCTCCGTCTATCTGTATGTCCGTTTGTTTGTCTGTCTGTTCGTTGGCACGATAACTTTCGATTAGAATGAAGCTAGCGACTCGAAATGGAATTCAATTGAGCATACACTGGTTTTTCCTGAATTGGAGCCGATAATTAGTGGTTTCAAATTTATGGGACTTTAATTTTGATTTATCGAAAATTTCTGGACTTGACGGCAGGGCTAGGCGACCGGTAGCGCAGTGTGTTAAGGCTTCAGTCTCATGTTTGACTACCGGCGTTTCGGGTTCGAATCCCTCCACGACTACGTTCGTGGCCATGGATGTGCATTCTGTCAACTGCATTCTCCGAAACCAGTTTATGCCAACGAAGCGTCAACTGAGCCACATGGAACAGTTGATGCGCTATGCCCCACAAGGGGTTATGACAATTGAATATATGCATATTCTAATTTAATTATTATTATGCGGTAATGACATTGTATCGATTTGTATGAGACGTTTTCTTCTAGAAATAAACATTACTTTTTCATATAAATAAAAAAAATGCGACAGTACAGATATCAATTTCCTCCCATTCAATTTATCATCATTTTTCGACATATTTTTCCGATGCGGAAATTTCTCGTGAGAATTAATTTGACTTTGTCTGACAGTGTAGATACAACACATCCATATGTCCGATCAGAAAAAAAACACATCATACAGTATCTCGATCGTATTCAAACACATAAACATGATGATAAAAATAGATGGTCATAAAATAAAAAGAAAATACTGATTTTATTTTGCCAAATTTTCGGTTGACTTTAAAAATAGATGGATTCGTCCAGAATAACGAACAGTTGAAAAATAAAATTATTGAGATACGAGAGTATTGTGTTGTCCTGTCTACTAAAATACAATTACACCATTGGATTATGCAAACACGAAACAGCTAAACGCGTACTAATGACCTATTACCAAATGCTGTAAATATATATATAAAAAAAAAAACAGAATCGACTGTCCCAGGTATATGTTTTTTTTTCATAGAACGTGAACGACTTATATAGATGTCTTGCAATGCCCGTTGCAAGTTAAATGCAATATCTGATCCTATTTATTCACCGCTAGAAAATGTAATTATCCCTCCATCTGAATGGTTCAAACTTAACGAAAAATTATTCTCTGTCCTAATCAATAATATCTTGATAATTCCATTAAACACGTATCAAATTTGAAATGTGACTACACGATTAATCTTAGAATTTTCATCGATTTATCTTTCCTGGAGCAAAAACAAAGAATATTGGAGCAACAAAAGCAAAAACAACGTCAAGAGGAACTCGAGAGACGGCAACGGCGCTATTTTTAATCGCTATGATTTTTGCCAAACATTTAAATAATCAAAAAAAAAAACCGGACAAGCAAAACCAAATTTAAAATATAAAAAAAATAAAGACGAAAATATCTAGAGACAATTCGATACTTTCCTATTTTCACATAAATAATTCATTTTTATATTCTCACATTTTAATAATTTTTAATCATTATCCCTCGACGAGGTCTGTGCCTGTCATATTTTCAGTACAACAATCAAGATAAACTTAATATTGACTTGAATTTGTTGTATGCACATATCCCACCCTACTCCAATATTGATTTTTCAATTTTGCCGTTACTTAATGTTTGAGTATTACACATAAAACGAGAATGTATTGATCTACTGACTTCTATTTCTTTCTACCATATGCACACCACATATCCAAATCTACCTATAGATAGATTTGAAAATCCCGAAATCTATGCACACCATAAGATTTTTGATGGAGAAAGGGATTTGATTTGTCAGCTGACTGTCAATTAGAGAATAAAGAGCTGAATAGAAAATTGAATTTCAGCGGGATTTTAGATGAGAACTTATTTCAAATCTAGATTCAGAAATATTTCAAATGTGGTGTGAAAATCTAGTACATTTTTCGATAGATTTGTCGAAATCCTAAGATTTTGTAAAATCTCGTGTGGTGTGAATATGACTTTAGTTAATCACAATATTTAATAAAAGATATTGTACAAGTAATATACAAAACCGTCATGATATATTGATCGTTAACCTTTAGACATTGTATAGGCCTTAACTTGTTTTTTTTTTTACATTATTTAGGCATTTTTTTACTTTTAAAGTGTGGCGTGACTAAATGAAAAGGAAATTAAACAATAACAAATTTCAGAATTTTCAATTTGATTACCGAATTAATGAAACAAGTACAAGACATTACAATTTATTTTAAACTGGGCAGAATAATGGAATTTATCGATAAAAATTGGAGTTGAAAATTCATTAAATAATTAACTATACTTAATAATTAATGAATTAAACATAAGCTCCATATTCCACTATTCTGTCCGAAACTCCCAAGTTTCATGAGGCAGTGCAGAGAAACAAATAATTTGATAGTTTGGTATATTTTTCAAAATATATCCTTATAGACAGACGTCAAAACTATACTAGGAATTTCAGGTAATAAGAATAGGCTTCTGTTGATAGGGTTTCTCTTCTGATTTTAACTTTCCCTTCTGAGAAAATCTGAGACTAAAAGAAGGACTATAAAGATAGGCATAAGATTTTTTTTCGGTATTTTAAATGCACGATCCGGCCGTGTGAATTTTTCCTCTCTAAGGGGGCCGCGACAGCAAAAATATTGAGTACCTGCCTTTAGATAGTTCAGCATTATACGAGTATTTCGAATTCAAGAGATTATTCACCAAGAAAAGTAACTTCAGTGAAGTAAGAAAGTTGTTGAAACCGATGAACTATGTAGATGACTACAGAAGCCCATTGCTCAACTTAATTTTTTGACACGTTATTTAGCGTATTTCAGTAAAATACTCTTTGCGAATTGTCTTGGTAGAATAAAATTTAGTAGATGTGATTATTATGTACAAATAACGTGTGAATAAGCGAACGGAATTCACTATACACAATTACAATCAACACTTCACTTACTAAATTAAATCAAATTAACATAAAATTATGTCTCAAGTGAGGTCGATAGAAGACATTATTCTTCGAGGTAAAAAAAATACTCATAAATAGTGCACAAAAATGAACGTTTCGACTAGCACCTTTCGGAGATTCAAATGGAAATACATCAAACTACATAAATAAATGGCGGTCTATGAGGGTAGTACTATATGTTCACTTAAGAAATGAAAGTTCTAGTGATCATGGGTGCCCCCTGTACGAAGTATCCCCAACTCTTCCTATAGTTACTGCAATTTGAACAATTCAACGTTCGGAAAATTCTTTAGTTCCAAATTACACAGTCGCCGTTTTACCTGTACTAAAAAACGCATGCGCCGTCCCGGCTTTTTAAGCCGCAATTGAAACAGACATTACACATGCTGCGACAGCAAATCGGGGTAAACTCAGGCCGCAGCAAGACAGTGACTATGTGCATTGATGACTCGACTTCAGTATGGGAAGGTTTTTCATTCCAATTCTCAAAATATTCGCCACCAATTATCAGTCAAGCTTTCTCATTTTCTTGTCGATTTTTATACCCTAGACTTTTAGTATAGTTATACCCTAGACTTTTAGTATAGGGTATATTGTTTTTGTCACGACGGAAATATGTAACACCTTAAAGGAGGCTCCGGAGGTATAGCAATGTATATATATACATGATCAGGATCACCTCCTGATTCGATTTAGCCATGTCTGTCTGTCTGTCTGTCTGTCTGTCTGTCTGTCTGTCTGTCCGTCTGTCCGTCTGTCCGTCTGTCCGTCTGTCCGTCTGTCTGTCTGTCTGTCCGTTCGCACGATAACTTTCGATAGAATGAAGCTAGGGACTTGAAATTTTGGTAAAATTTTGGAACTATAATCTACTTGGTTGGTATTGAAAATGGGCATGATCAGGCCAAGAGAACGCCTACCTCCCCTATATATGTAAAATAATTAAATGTATCTATAACTCCCGATTAAATAAACATGAAAAGCTCTAGCTTTGGCAGATTGCTCGTGAGGATAATCTTCTACTTCCATAAAAAAATTAAATCGATCAGCTGAAAACTAACGGTAATTTTCTTACAAAGAGCCCCGTACTACCCTACTTTTCGGGTTTTTTGTCTATAACTCTTGAACCAATTGACGTAGACACCTGATTTTTGGCATGTAACCCTGGAGTAAGAAGATGCTTAAGTTCTAGTAAGTTGGGCATAATCAGATTAAGGGAACGCCTACCTCCCCTACAAATTTCAAAAGATTAAATATTCTTTTAATTACGATAAATTTCGACAAAATGACACTAGCGAGTTGAAAATTTGACAAAATGTTGTTAGTAGGATCTACTTTGTTAGTATTGAAAATGGGTAAGATCCGACTTAAGCAACCCCTACCTCCCCTACAAATGCAACTTCAATAAGCGATAACTTTTGACAGAATCAAGCCAGCGACTTGAAGTTTTGGTCAAATGTTTGAAGTGAGATCGGGTTAGTTGGTATTTAAGATGGGTTAGATCAAACCTAAGGAACCCCTACCTCCCCTACAAATGAAACATCAAATAAGCGATAACTTTCGATGGAGTGAAGCTAGAGACTTGCAATTTTGTATAAATGTTTGTAGCATGAATTTATTTGTTTGTAGTAATGATGAGCAAGATCCGACCCAAGGAACCCCTACTTCCCCTACAAGTGAAACTTCAAATAAGCGATAACTTCCGATAGAGTGAAGCTCTGCAATTTTGTTTAAATGTTTGAAACATGATCTTATTTGTTGGTGGCAATAATGAGCAAGATCCGACCCAAGGAACCCCTACCTCCTCTACAAGTGAGACTTCAAATAAGCAATAACTTTCGATAGAATTAAGCTAGCGACTTGAAAAATTCGACAAATATTTGTAGAATGGGTTAGTTAATTGATTTTGATAATGCTCAAGATCCTACTGAATCATTGCCAACCTCCCCTATAAACTGGCCGTATAGGAAACTCACTTTTAATGCATATGGTCGTTACCAATTGGTACTTTTGGTATCACCACTAGGTCTGTACAAGTCTAGGGTATATACGCTTCGGACTCCGGGCTGCTTCGGCCTGGTTTTATATTCACTACAACACTTATCCTATAAAGCTGGCTGTGACTCTACCAGCTGGATAAGCTTGTCAAATTAAATCAAATCAAATTAATCAAGACTATCCATCCATTGGTTGGTGTATCTTTTCGTCACTTTGCTATTTCGGCGTGTATTGAATATATTATGTACATGCTATCTAGTTTAATGTGTTGGCGAAACCACGATACTCAGAAAACGCATGCGGTGTGCCGCCTGCGGTAGAACATGCTGCGGCTGGAAAATATGAACATCCGGCGTAAAAACCGGCGAAAAACGCGCCGCGTATAACATTACACATCACGTTTTTTCGTCGCGAAATGGCAGCGGCTGTGTAATTTAGTTCTTAGGCGCTATTATGATTATCCATTTTCACAATGTTTGGTTAAAGTTTATCCTATAGATAAACGCTAAAGGGAACTCATCCTCCAATTAAAAATTTATCGGACAATAATTCCAAATAGCTGATACAGGCTGCCTAAATTTTGACAGCTGCAACTGTTTACGTTTGCACATTAAAGTCAGACAATTAAACTGGTCACAAAGAACATAGTTCGAAATTCATTCGATGGAAGAGGATTTGATACCAACTCAGCCGCAAATTAATGCTGAGAGACGGTACAGATGTAGAATAGAACAGATCAGTTGATATCCTACTGCGTTAGCAGTGCTTTCAACTGCATTATCATATTTTGAGCGCTGCAGACGCTAAGGCTAGCTAGCTGGCAGTTTGACAAGAGATTGAGAAAACGGGCATTAATCTTCTTATACATATATAAAAGTGAAGATTAGGTTTGTATGTTTGTCGTGCAAAAACTTTAAAACCACTGGGGCGATTGTTATCAAATTTTGCACGAGTATATTTAGGGAGTTGGAGTCGATAGTAAGGTGTTTCGCGACCCTATAGAGTAAAAGCCCGTTATACCGAACCTAAGAGTGTGGCGTCATTTTGGATAACGAAGTTTTTCATACTACTTTCGAGAGGCCAGGGACGAGAATACGCGTAGCAAACCCAGCTTGTACATTGTACGTAATAAAATAAACAAAACAGATTTGACGTCTAATCTCTAATATATGTTACACCTAAATTTTCTCTAATCAACTCACATTTTGTACAATATGTTTTTCTCTTTATTTTTCTATGCACTTACATTTACTACAACACTGTATCCATAAATGTGTCATGCATCATCATCATCATATATGACCATCATCATAATATTCTGTTTGTGCATATTTGACGAATATCTAACTGTTTGATCAACGACATTCATCACATTTAAAAAAAAAAATAAAAATTACGAAAAATTATCAAAATTCATCAAATAAAAACCGAAAAAAAAACACCCAAAATAAATGTGGGCAAAAAAATATGAAATCAACTCCAATATTATTGTTATTGGCAAATTCAGCTACAAGCGAACCGTCGTCTACGATCCATCCAAGAGTGAAACTTACAGAGCTATCCAAGAAGAAAGCTACGGCGATCGTGTCCAGGAGATTCCAGTGCCCGTTCACACTAAAGTTTTCTATCCAAATCGTATGGTTCCCGGAAAGGTATATGGTCTTGAAACTGGTATTGGAAAATTTGTTAATATTTCTGTGTGACTTTCAGAAACCATCAGTGTTTCCTCGTCAAGCCCCCAATGCACATGTAAGTATATTATTGAATTTTGAACGTGTATTTATTTTGATTGGGTCAAAAGTTGTAAATTTCTATTTTTGGAAATTTATTATTGTGAAATTTGACCAATTATTATTATTATTATAAGTAATCCCAGTATGGGTGAAATTGTTCTATGTTAGCGTATCTCGCATTTCGAAAACTTCCTCAATTTACTTGGGTTGACATAGTGGACCAGAATTTTAATAAAACTTTTTTTTTATAAAAATATGTTCAATTGCAAAACTGTTAATTGATCCAATTAAAATAATACACCATAATATTCCATTTAAAAAGAAATATGAAATATTAAGGAAAATATATAAACAGGCATTCGGACGTCGTACACGATTCTAAGCCAAACACACGGCACACTCGTACAACCAACAAAAAAAGCAAAATAAGTACACACACTTGCAATATTCTGTGAAATATAGTTTTCTCTAACTGTAGCATACACCTGTTGAAACGCGTGAAACTTACCCTTTACTTCTTCTTTTTTATTTTTTTTTTATTTTAGTATAATGAGCATTTTATCTAAAAATTGAGTATCTTGAACCATGAAATGAATCTTTGCACTTTTTTCTAGGTAAATACGATGGGAGCTAATGACGAGGATATTCACCAAAGTGGCTCGTTCAAACGTTTAATGTATAGTGTTTTAGGCGAAACGGACTATTGAAATCCAGAAAGTAAAGTTAAAAATAACTAAATGTCACTACTTATTCAAAATTTGTTAAATATTTAACTTGTAAAAAAATATACGAAATTTCCAAACAAAATGTTTGGAACACATATGATGAGAAACTACTGGAAAATTGTTACATTGCCAAATTCTACAACATTTAAATCCAAATTGATTTGATCGTTAAACAATTCTCAAGGCATTGACAATTATTGTAAAGATTGTGTTTTCATTCATTATTTATATTATTCGCCGCTAATAATATACATTTATTTGGAAAAATCTATTTTATGTTTTCTTATTTATTTATTTGTTCGTACATTAAAACGAGTGATTTATCTGTATGTTAAGAGTAATTGAGCAATAAAAGAAACAAAACAAGATACTATTTAATTTTAGGACATTAAACATTGATGGAGAGAATAATACGAAAGCGAACTATAAACAAAAAGTAAATTTTTTTTTATTTGTTGATTATATTTTTATTTAAATATTTTCGAAGAAATAGAGTGAAAAATCTAGTCAGAAATATATAATTAAAAAAAATGAAACGCATACATACATACATAATTATATATCTATAATTTAAAAATTATATTTAATACAAATGAAAATGTAAACTAAAACTAAAGCAGGATTGTTAAAACGATTCCAACGAATTACTTTAGTTGCAGGGAGTACATAAACGCAAATATAATGGCCTACATTTATAGGCTGCAATTGCAAATATTCAAATAGATTTAATTATCTTATTATAATCTAACACGTTCAATTTTAAAGCAGGTTTCAGTTAAAAATAAATACACAAATAGATAAATGACGCTTTGTATTTGCATCCTACATTTATAACGATTTTTCTGAGAGAATAATCCTATTTATTTTACTCTTATGCGAAATTAACTTACGAAATTAATTAATATATTTTTGCTGCGATTTATTTAAAATACACTCTTTGAAATAAATTGACGATATTTTATTTAAATGTGATGATCAGAACTACTAACTTGGCCTATGTAAACATATGATCTCATACAAAACAAAAATGAAACCGGAAAATAGAGGGCTACGCCCGCAATCCGAGGGTTTTGTAGTGTCCCATGCCAATAGGAGATGAACTGTCCTACTTTTGGAGATGCTTAACCATTCATGTTAAGACAATATTGCAAATTGTAAGTTTGCATAAAAATTATTGAAAATAAATTGTTTGAATAATTATAGAGAATAGAGTCAGCGACGAGCATACCCCCCCTCCCTCCTTCCCTCCTTCCCCTCCTCCCACCTCTCCTACCCATCATTACCCTTTTGAAAATGGTTAACTCCAATTCGCTCTACGGAAAACAATATGCAAGTATGTTGTACTCGTAGTACTAGTATGTAGTACAAGAGACCTGTTATGTGCATTTTTTGTATGGATGATATCAAAATGACCAAATCTAAATGAATATACTACTATTAAATATTACGTGATTATTACGAAATTTGGAGATATTATTGCACATGGTGTTGATTATCGTCGGCCATCAATATTTTCGACCTCGGATGAGTTTGAGAAATGCAGGGGTGTGCTGACTGTAACTATAGAAATATACTATTATTAACCACTTTTGAGAAGATATCAAAATTCCATATTTTTTTTGTTTTCTGTGCTAGTTGAAAGCCATCTTCCTGTATGTTTTCATATTTCTAAGTGTAACGGTCTCGAAATGGTAAGGGGGGTGGGACAAATTACAATATGACCTCATATTTTCCCCTCTGCCTCTTTTCCCTTTTCTTCGAATTTGATGAAGTCGCCAAAAATGGAATGCACTCTGTAGTAGCTTTCTCATGATACCCCACTTGCCAATATCAGATGAAAAAAAGTGTTGACCTTACTTTCCCCTCTATGGGAACCTCCCTTAAAGCAGCAACCCACCTACCTCCCCTCTTAAACTTCTCTCCCCTACCACTCCTATACCACCAATCTCCACCCTTTCAGAAATAGTTAACTCCGATTCACTTTACGAAAAACAATAAACAATATTCAAGTATACAGTAATAGTACTCGTACGAGTATGTTATGTGCATTTTTTGTATGAATGGCATCAAAATCTCAAAATTTAAATGAATGTACTATTATTAAATATAACGTAATTGTTATGAAACTTAGAGGTATTATTGCCTATGATGTTGGTTATCATTGGCCATCAATATTTTTGACCTCGGATGCGCGTAAGGGGTGCAGGGGTGTGCTAACTGAAACTATAGAAATGTACTATTATTAACCTTTTCTGATAAAATTTCAAAATTTTAGAAATCTAGGTTTTCTACGCTAGTAAAATGGCGCTTTTCTGCAAATTTTCATATTTCTAAGTCTAACGGTCTCGAAATGCAAGGGGGGGGGGGACAAACTCGGATGACATATTTTCCCCTCTCCCTCTTTTCCCGTTTCTTCGAATTTGAAAAAATGGAATGTACTCGACGGTACCTTTCTTATGATACCCCACTTGCCTGTACCAAATGAAAAAAAAATTTCGACCTTCATTTCCCCTCTATGGGGACCTCCCCTTAAAGTTGACCTATTACGACGATTCGCTTTCTCCGGCGAATTATAGTAATTCTACACATTCCTACAAAATTTCATGCATATAGCTTCAGCCGGTCGTGAGATATTCTATGGACAGACGGACAGACGGACAGACAGACATTTGACCGATCTCATAAGGGTTTTGTATTTACTACAAAACCCTAATGAAACCGGAATTTTGGATTTTGTAGTGTTCTATGTCAATATGAGATGAACTGTCCTACTCTTGGGATACTTAGCCACTTAAATTAAGGCGAAATTGCCAGTTGTTGGCTTACATTAAAAAATGACACGGAAAAATCATACTATAAATATGTCTGTTTCAAAAGACGATGTTGGCTGCGTTCAGGTTTTAAAACGTTGTGATTGCAGTTGTGTACGAGGACTGTCTTTTAAGTTTAGCATACAGGAACATCGAGGTTGCCACGAATCAATTGTCACTACTAAATATAAGCCTGCATCCTTTGCTAACCTAAATCCAAAGTTTTAATGCGATACGTGTAGTGTTACAGTTACACCGAAATATCGAAGTCATCGAGTTATCCGAATAGTGGAATTGAACCCAGAACATTTTCGCGCAATAATTTTTTACAACTTTCGAAGACATTTATCTCAAAAAGAATGCCTCGCCGAGTCGATTTCTGTTTTCGGCAATGAAGCACCACACCAGTCGACTATTTCTCGTTGGTATGCAAAATTCAAACGTGGACAGGTGGGTCTTAGCAACGATCCAAGGGCAGGTGCACTAAAAACGGTAGTCACCTAAGAAAACGTCCATACTATGGGCAAGCTCATCACGGAAGATGGACATGTGACATATCGCGAGATTGAGGCATCATTGGGGATTTTAAAGACTCCAATTCAGCAAATTTTTCATGAAGAATTGTGTGTAAAAAGATACAAAGTATCTACACTGCATGCAGATACATCGGAACATGGATATGTCTATGACTACCGACTGCGTGGAACCTGTTGTGTTGAAGATATCGACGTAAGTTTTATAAAGATCCCAGTATAGTTATAATGGATGAAATCATTCGAAAAAACACGTCCCACGCTTTCGGTAGGCATAAGACATATCCATGTACCGATGTATCTGGTGGCAGTGTGGATACTCGTCATAAATTCTGCTGTGCTTTGTCCTGTCCGCTCGAGCTCCTTTCTCTCGCGGGATCGTTTCGTTTTCGTTTGCATCGCGTATGGGCAATATTCACCTCCTCTCGTGAACCCTGTTCCATCTACCCGTTCGGTACAGTTTGCAGACTGCAGCCTATCGACATTTCTCTGAGTAAGTTTCTGCTAATCGCAATCACGCTTCCCACCATCTTTTCCCAATCGGACGCTCCCACACTATCCGCCTCATCCCGCCCCTTTAATCAACAGTCCGGGTCCGGCACACACAATCCGTTTCTCAAGTAACGCGTGCGACTCTATGCGATTGTGTCCGGCAAACAGAAAGGGAAACTAACAAAAGTAAACAAAACATTAAAGCACACGCACAAAGAGAATGCACAAGAAAAATTTTGGAATTTTTGCAGAAGGGGGGGGCATTTGATCTTCTGCAGACCTCTGAATGTACATCATGTCACGATGAGCTGCCCGGAACTATAACATCCTGCGACGAATATTTCTCTATTTCGGGGCTTGGGAGATTTTAACTCGCGCAGTACGAATCCACCATTTTGTTTTATGATATGTTTATTGCACGTGTGGGGGGGCCCACATTGTGGGCCAGTCAGACCTCAAATCGCCGCCATTGCAAATGCACAACCACAGTTGCTGGGTCACCCGATTTGGATAGAATGAACTTCCTCCGCGATGGCTCTCGCTCTCTATCTTCGGGGGGCGGGAACTATGTACTGTACACACTCTCAAATTGCGTCTGCGCATGTCCAAATGTTAGTCGAACTGACTACTTGCTACCTTTTCTGGGACCCTAGTGATTCAGATAGTACAACACGGGCTATTTTATTAAATGATGAATGGGAATTGGCGGAAATTGAAGGTCATTGAAAGTCCGCCCGTTCACCCGTACACTATGTTATTTCTTGCCGTCCACAACGTCAACCATTATCGCTATCAAATCAACATCCCAACATGTACACACAGGATTCCCGCAAGCGCACCGCCCGCGCGGCTCTACAAGCAACAGTGACACAATGACCACTTCACTCAAACGACATGCACAACCAGAAAAGAAAAATTTTCAATGGGCTTGTTTCCTCTTCTGATCCCCGAGTAGAAAAACAGACATTTCGTGTGACGGACAGATTTTTAGGATGACCCCCAGCTATAAGACATATCCATGTCAAAAAAATAGTTTCCCGTTGGATACCGCATCTATTAACCGAAGAACAGAAAGCAGCTCGAGTCAATGGGTGTCAAAAAAATCTAGACCGAAACTCTAAGTGGATGTTCACACTGCGTGCGATGCCGAGCCGAGCCGGGTCGAGCGATGCAATGCGATTGCAAGCTTTTAAAGCAAGAAAATGGAAAGTCTTCAATTTTAAATGGAATCACGCTTTGAGTGTACACACTGCGCGCGATGCAATGATGAGCCGAGCGATGGCCCGATGTTTTCACAAACTTCTTTGCTTTTTCGTGCGAGTACCGGCTGCTGATTTTTTGCGATGGAATTTAATGGGCTTTGCGATGGAGTTTATGGGCTTTGCGATGCTTTGCGATGTGAAGCTTTTTGGAGCCAGTATGGTGCAAGTACGAGCTGTAAAGTAATATTTGATGTAAGATCACACTGAAAAAAATGCATGTATGTCTGCTTTTATACCCTAGACTTTTAGGCGCGGTGGTGTGGCAGTGTATACATGGAAATTATGAGGGTCATCTCCTGATTCGATTTAGCCATATCTGTCTGTCTGTCTATCCGTTTGCACGATAACTTTCGATAGAATGAAGTTAGAAACTTGAAATTTTGGTCAAATGTTTGTAGCATGATCTAGTTGGTTGGTATTGAATATGGGCAAGATCCGACCGAAGGAACCCCTACAGATGAAATTTCAAATGAGCGATAACTTTCGATAGAATGAAGCTAGCGACTTGAAATTTGGTTCAAATATTTGGATTTAGATTTAGTTGGTTGGTACGAGTATTGGAAATGGCCAAGCTCCGTCCCAAGCAACCCCTACGTCCCCTACAAATGAAACTTCAAATGAGCGATAACTTTCGATACAATGATGCTAGCGACTTGCAAAATGCGACAAATATTTATAGTGTGGGTTGGTTAGTTGATTTTGAGAATGGGCATGACCCTATTGAATGAACGGCAACCTTCGCTATGAACATTAGTTCAAATGTAAATATCCAAAATTCGAATGGATGAACGATGAAACTTTTCATTGGATCCAGCCCAGCTCAAACTGATAGCTATAGCATTTTGCCGCCGCGATAGCTATCTGGGAAGACGTTGGTTTCTGCTTCTATCTGCGTCACTTCACGCGTCCGCATATAAATTTTTAATAAGCCGGCCCACATATATTCGAACCCGGAACACGGACACGGTCACAATGTCTGATTTGTATGATGTTTCTTAAACCATTCGCTTGAGGATCACTTTTAAGTGCCAATTAATTAATTGTTAATCGTTGATCGTGACTACTACAATTGACAATTAATTTTGAAAAAAAAATTGGTGGGGAGGGAGCTCTCAGCTCGGACAGGGGTTTGTAAGAGGGGTGAAATGCTGTTAAAAATGCGATATTCCTTATATTTTAGAAGTTATGGCCAAAAAACAGTTTATTTATTTTAAAACTAAAAATGACATAAATTGTAAATTCAGGTTCGCTATTATGTGGTCCGGCTTATATAATACACAGTGACGCTGTGTCCTATCGCATCATGTGAATTGAAATGCAGATAGGTATCAAAGAGGGAGGAGCTTAAGTGACGAGGCGTCCGGCGTCATTTGGACGTCCATGTGTGCCGGCTCTTATACGAATTCAAATGCAATCTCGCCGCTCCACAAACCGCGGCGGTGGCCGCAACGGCGAGTCGAGCGATTTATACATTCATCGTCCTAAAGCCGCCGCGGCTGCCGCTTTTTGCGTTTATACACAGCGGTGCGCCGCTGCTCAATCCGCTTGTGGAACCTCTCGTCTGAGGTCGCGGAAGCGATGATGAAATTCACTAACACTGGGCCTTTCTTCATTAATGGGATGCACCCAATGGCGACGCCCTTCCATTTTTAGAGCACTGTTTTCAAACAGAAATAAATTTACTGGGTCAAGCACAAACGACATGATGTCGAACAGATTCTATTCCTTGAACTAAATTGGTCTCTACTCTCCATAACTGCGTGCAGTGAACATCCCGGATCATCTTTGCATCGCAAGCCATCGCTCGGATCATCTTTGCATCGCAAGCCATCGTTCGGCTCGGCATCGCACGGCGTGCAATGTGAACACCCACCTCATCGCATCGCTCGACCCGGCTCGGCTCGGCTCGGCATCGCACGCAGTGTGAACATCCACTAACAACGTGTACGTACAGCATCGTCAGTGGTGATGAATCGTGGATTTACTCTTATGAACTCGAAAATAAACGCCAGTCGTCTGTTTGGGTATTCCAAAATGAAGAAAAGCCGACATTTCGACAAACTTTCGGCTCCGTCCCCATAACACCATCCGGGACCACCTTGAACATTAAAAGATACAGATTAGCACTTGAGAGAATACACTTAACGGTGGTTAAAACCTTGCAAGCTTCAGCTTCTCACAATAACATCTTCCCTAATTAGCTCCTCTCTTAACTAAATTAGGCCTTAACCAAATTAGCTATTAACCAAATTAACTGTGCCATTAAAAAGAAAGTGTAGTCCGGATGGGGCAATGGTTTCCACGATCGCCTTTTATGCATTGGGTCCCGTTTCGGTTCAAGCATGGGGTACATTGGTAATTGAAGCGACCAAAATTGGTTTGCTCCACAAAAAAATAAATTCGTTCTGTCGTCCCTGTTTGGTGTTAATATTATTGAAGAAAAAGACTACTTAAGCTTTTCTTGTCGTTAATTAATGAACCTTTTTAATTTCCCGAGTGTCTAAAATCGCAATGACTGCTGCCGTATTCAATTTTCCGAATTCGTTCCCATATTCGGATTTCAAGGTAAAATCACAAAAAAAAAGAAGAAAAATGGCAAAACTACTATCTAAGAATAGATTTTTTTTGAGTCGCATTCACCGAAAATTCAGTTCCGATTTATGTACGAGTATGCACAATTATTTCATTTTTTTTTAGAAGCGTACCCAATTCACAGGCATATTTAAACATTTTCCATTTTACAATCAACAACATTTGTCTGTAATCGAGCCTATTCAAGCAGATTGCAATATAATACAAAAAAAAAAAATATTTTTTTTGCGGCTTTATTGTATTTGAATCTGAAACTACCAGAGGCATCATAGCAGAAAATATCTCAAATCAAAACCAATTAATATAGGATGAATCATCCATTCATTGTACGCGTGATGGAGTACCGAAATACCATCATCGCTTATGTTGCTTGTTGCAGTTCTTATTAAAGAGTTTTCAACATTTTGCACGGAGCTCTGTAACATAACACAATGGCACCTAAAACCACACCTTCGTTTCCATGGCGTTTCTTTCTATCAAATCCGCTTCGACATGCCTTCGACAGATTTTTTATTCGCTTCATTTTATCGAGCACAAAGCTTATTTACGAGTATTAAAGACAAGGTCACTTGGAGTTTAGTAAACGTTTTAAAGATCAACTGTCTTTGGTAGGTACAAATTTTAATCATCTGAGACATGTATCATAGATACAACATTGTTGTAGGGAGTTTGTAAAACATCCGAGCCTTCGACGGTATTTAATTAAACTAATGCTTAGTTTGACATTTATCATTGCAGTCGGTGTCATTGCGCGGCCTGAAATTGAGATTGATTGATGAAGAGTGCGCGAATTTTATTTGTTTTTAATTCGCGACAATATTTCATTGTTAAATGTTAACGTGTAACGAGATGGTGATTGGTGTTGATTTAAAATTTAAAAAAACTACCAATGCAATATTTTTTTTTAATCTGATGGTACATTCACTTGAGACAGTTTTTTTCAGCAAATCTCTTGTCCAGTACCGCACAATAGAGTGAACATGTTTCACACACTCCTACTCATAGTCGTAAGCTGGGTGTCCACATCTTGAACGACACAGGCTTACGTACCTAGGGAAAGAATAGTCAAGGTTACAACTATTCGGTGATTGCATTTACGAGAAAAGCCACTTTCCAAACGGCTCAAGACGGTGGAAGCTGGTCCTGATAGTACAAGTAGTATTCATGTTCTGAAAATGCATGACTCGCCGCAGTTACGTCAGAGTCGTCAGATACTCGTGTAGGTATCAAATTTCTTTCTCACGTCACACATGAACTGATTTCTTTCATGCTACATGAGCGGATATCTTTTTGATTGCATTAGATTTCACTAACACGATTAATTGCTTGATTTTTATTTCAGTATTGTTGTTGGCGCTGGTGGCGTGAGGCGAAATTGCAACTTTCCTCGATTTTGCCGTCGGTTATTATATAATACGGATAACTGACAAACCTTACCAGAAATTGAATAATAATCATTTGTAACATTCATTTATTAGTGCAGGTCGTGTGTCACTCAAAATACTGAATTTCGTGTCTACGAAGCCGGTCAGTTGCGTATGACATTTAACATGCATAAGGCTTTAAGCTAAGATAAAATTGATTTCGAGAGGATTAGCTTTTAACCTACAAGTTGTATGATATAGTGTTCCCCTTAGGGAGGGCCACAAATAAAAAATATGCGACAAGGAGCCGAAATGCATGTTATGCTGCTAGAATAAGGAAATGGACTACAAGAATTTGGCTAGAAGTTTTAAATGCCTGCATAGAAGAAGGCTGTTTAGTAACCTCATACTATATATAAATAAAAGTCGTCCGGATCAACTTAATCACTGTCAGGCGGCACAAGATATTCTGTCACAGACAATAAGAGAAAAGGGCGTTAACATGGCGATCGTCTGCGATCAATATGAAAATTTGGACAGCTTAATTTGGATGGCGAACGAAAACAAACAGGCAGCCATTTGGCTATGTGGAAGACATGCCTTCCAAAAAGTATCTGAATCAATCAACCAATCGTAAGAGCGCAAATTAACTGCAGTTACATCTACAGCAGCTAACCTACTGAGACTTAACCTGCTAACTCAACTAGTATACGCGATACCAACACGCACAGTCCCGTAATAATCGCGGGAGACTTCAATGCATGGGTGACTGAATGGGGAAGTTGAGCTAGAAACGCTAGGCGACGGGTACTCCTTGAAGCTTTATTACAACTGCACGTCGCGTCATCTTAATGAATACAGGTAATACCTTTAGAAGGGGAAATACAGGCTCCATTATTGACCTTACATTTGTCAGTAGCTGCTTAGAATCAACAATAGGAATAAGGACCATACCCACAGCGACCGTCAAGCCATTTACTTCACCATTTATAGCAGAACACCACAAGCAAAGAAATTACCAGTGAACCGAAGAAGGTCTGCTAAAAACTTTAACCTGAAAGCGTTCATCGCAACCTGGCATCATAAGGAAGCTATCGAAGGGCATGCATAACAAAAGGCGTCGCAGTTAATAAAGCAGATAGTAGAAGCATGTGATGCCTGTATGCCACCGAGGCTATCACAACTAAAGTCTTCCATATATAGGTATATATCATCCTATGTACGTATAATCAAAAATAGCAACCCTAAAAATGTTTAAATAAAAATCTACTAAAAATTACCAACTGGTCCCAGGCAACAAATTCTCCATAGGCACTCCATTCATAATACTCCTTCATCACCAACTTTTTCCCAATCAGTTCCTCTGATATATGCAAATGAACTTGAAGCCACGTCCACGTCTTAGAGGACATCATTCGTCAGAATACCTGGTCAACAATATTCCGGTCAAACCGGTTGGATGTTCCAATTTTGCATACGTAATGACCAACAAGGACCACTGGGAACCAATGTCACTCTACTCACCCATAGTTGTCTGTCTTCTTATTACAGACGATTGCATGGGAACGGTCTTCCTTAAAATCATATTCAAAACAGGTTACCAGCTATCTGATGGAATGTTCGATTGACCCTTTCTCACAAATACAAAAAACCGGTTCTGGACAGTACAATTTTCAAATGACCCCAGTCCCTTGTGTGCAACAATGTCTCACTGTCCTGGTTCGTCCGTCTTGTAGGTAAGGAAGAGAAAAACAACAATATGCGGGCCTCTTCCTGATATGCATAAACACTTTCAAAACTCAATCCTTCGACTGACCATTAGCGACTTATATGCAAATATTGCACATTCCTTATCCTTTCGAACATTCCAACACAATTTAACACAGTCAACATAATATACTCGTAGTACCCGCAACCCTTCCGGGGTCGTCTCTTATCTCCATTACAAAACGCACATTGTCCTTTCTTATAAGACACATTTGCATGAGTGCATACGGACCAACACAGTCCACAACACACGGAAGGACAACGCAGAGACATTTTTCGGGTCATCATTTGTGGCACTGAAACCAGTTTTGTTTCGTGAACATCCCGAGAATTATTATCCTTCCGTATTGACCTTTTGGTTGCGAAAGGGTGAAAACTGGACTGGCTACTTTTCGTGGGAAAATAGTTGAGGGTCGTTCTGTGATGTTTTGGCGAAGACAGGACCATACTGTCTACACCGAGTCTTTGAAAAAGGATCGCCTGAGGATATTTTGAAGTGCCCTAATGAGGAAGCAAAGAAAATGATAATCCTTGTATTCATTGCGATTATAATTTATTACTGCTTTAGGATTGCATTGGATTGCATAATTCTGAGGACAGACTGAAAGTCACGTTTTAAATTGGACTGGGTTTTATCGTTTGGATGAGTCATAATGATTTTTCTGAGGCACTTTTCGGGAAGCTGGATTTGGGAACCAAAAGAAGTATTGAGGAAGAGATTGAAATCTTGACTATGGAAAAATGCGCTTTGCGAATGGCTGCAATAATGAATTCTAGAAAATCCAAACTTTCAAATGCGTTCAGCTGATTCAAGAAAGCAAAGATGCTAATCCCGAAAATTTCACCGACATAGACCTCGTTCAAACTGCTCCAGCGACAGAACACTGACATCCTGACGGATGATTGGTTAGTCTTGCATACCGGTGAACCGACACCGGAAGGGAGACAAACTTCGAATTAAAAAAGCAGCGAAAGACATCCTTTACCCTTGGTATGGGAAGATGGCATGGGACTGGGAAGTGAATTCCAAAAGTTAAAAAAAAGTCATCCCATGGACGGGAACGAGAATACGTTGGAAGCTAACGAGAACGAGGTAAAAACAGAGTTAGAGGCTAAATCAGAAAGAAAGCGAATCTGAGAATCCTCCAAGAAAATCTAACCACTTTGGTGGAGCAAAGAGATTAGGGAAGCCCGCTGCAAGGTACGGAAGCTGTTCAGTAACGCCAAGCATAATGGACGGGATGAGACACGGAGTGAATACAGGAATTCACTAAAAGTACCCAAAAGACAACTATGGGCAACTAAGCAACAGCTGGAGAGACTTTACAGTCAAAATGAATGCACCGCAAAGGCATTAAGGCTAGGAAAAAACATTTTCGAGAAGCCGGTACCATCCACCTCAGCAAAGAGAATGGGGGCTAGACAGAGGACAGCGCAGAAACACTAAGAGAACTTCTTGACACCTATTTCTCTGGCTGTCAGAGCACCCTCGCTACACGGCCAGAGGTAGGGAATGGCGGCGTAAACCAAAACAACGTCCGGAGGCTATTCACATGCAGACGTGTAATATGTGCGATAAGCTCATTCGACGCATTCAAATCGGTAGGTCCCGAAGGAATTATAGCTGATATACTGCCAGAACTCAGGGACGCTATAACACCCTGGATTGTTGCCATATTAAAGGGATGCCTCCAACTGGCTATATACCTCTTGCATGGAGGAAGTCTAGAGTGGCCTTCATCCCCAAATCAGGCAAGAGCAGCCACGTTAATCCTTAGGATTTTAGACCGATCAGCCTAACTTTCTTTTTAGTAAAAACGATGGAGAATTATGTAGATCGCTACATCAAGAAGACTATCGACCCAACATACCTCTCAAGAGCTCAACATGCTTACATAAAAGGGAAGTGTGTGGAAACTGATATTCATGACGTGGTCTCCTCGATTGAAACGTCCCTTCAATACAAACAGTTCACTCTCGGTGCATTCCTTGATATACAATAACAGGAGCTTTAATGGGGGCGACCTATAGCTCAGTGCATAGAGGCGTCAGTCTCATGTCTGACTACGGTCTGCGGTGCGAGGCGTAAGAATAAGCCACAACATCTCCCGACTTGTCGCAGGTAGGCAGTTAAATGGGAACAAGAAGTGCATGCTGGCAAAGTGCATCGTCCGAAAAGTCGGCTAAGTCAGATGGAATAGTTGACGCGCTATTAGGTGTTAGGGCAAATAAGTAAGCAGGCTGATAATGTCCGAATGTGGCGATGCAAAAGCCACCAGGAGGGCGGGGAGAGATACTCCGTAAGGAGGAGTGCTAACGCCTTTCCAATTGGTACTCGTACTTAACGTTCAACTAAAATCCTTAGAATCGCCAGGGATTCGTGTGGTGGCCTACACAGAAGATGTCGTGATACCCGTCACATTAGACCTAACAACTATTGCTCTCAATAAGCTACAGATGTAGGCAAACGGAAGATGATTGAGTGCAAATCTTCAAGAAACTGAACTCGTTCTCTTCACTAGGAGAATCGCAATTCAGGAATTTAACTTGCCAAAGTGGGTGACACTGAATTAACTTTGTTACCGGAGAACTTTGGCAGGAGAACGAATCAGGATGTCCTACATTGCCTTCTGCTAGGTAGAAGGTGGGGTCTGAAACCGACCATCATACACTGGGTATTATATTGTACACAGCCATCGTCAGACCCTTTCTAACATACTGAACTGTGGTCTGGTCTGGTGGGCATCACTTAACACGTCAGACCGAGACGACAGTGCGCACTACTAGTGGGCATACTAGCGGGGCACTGCATGTTAGGGGAACACGCATACTGATTAAAACTGATCACTGGTAGTGGATGCAGAAATTGTAAGTACCAAATATAGAGAGACATCTTCTGTGCGACTATCCAGCGCTGCTCACTAGGGGAGGATTAAAATCCATGGGGCCTACTTTTTCAAAGACTAGAAGGAGTTGCTGTTCTCAGCTTGAGAAGCCTTTGGAGCTTCGATAATGAGTCAGGACCTTTGGAGCTTAACAAAGATATTTTGGTAACTACTAACACCGGAACGTAATGGGTATCGGAATCAAGTGGTATATGGACCTAAGTGGTCTATGCGGAGCCGTTAGACTGCCACCCAACCTAATCTAACCTATGGGTAGTAGAAACTACCAAAAAACTGGAACCTAAGTTATGAATTTTTGCAACTTATCAAAGTGTTAAGTGGAAAGTTACTACAGGCAACGATTCCAACAAAGTTTTCACATTTTTCACGGGACAAGTTACTAACCCAATGAAAATTTATTACATTTAAGCATGTACGACACTTAGAGTCACCATCAATGAACGCCACCCTTGCGACCTAATGTCTTAATTGAAAGTACATATTTTAAAATTCTCCTCAACCGTGTTTTTTTTTCGTCGCATGTATGAACGTCAACTACTCCACAAATCACCTACTTTGCCCACATAGGTACTCCCCGTCACATTTTAAGAAATTTGCTTGGAACCTCTTACGCCGCTAGTCTATCCTGAATTAATAGTCGCCCCGCCACTTGTCATACACCAGGCTAGGTTTAAAAACCCGTTACAAATATCCAACTCCCCTTTATCTTTCATTTTTGCAAACCCCCAGTAAAATTTCTGCTCCACATACACAATACGGACACACAACAACAAATTTTCAGCCAGTATATAAACTGAGTACTTAAAGTTGTAACCGCTGTCTGGTGATCTGTAACGAAACGATAAAGATACTCGTATAGTGGCCGCCGTGGTGATTGCGGGTATACGCACACATTTTAATATAAGCAACACGTACCGATAGTGTACTCCGGGTTCAGTGAAATTGAAAGTGACTGTTCGACTATTCAAATTGTGCACGGATTTTTATTTCATTGTGTGAAGTGATTACCATCAATCGGGTCAACGCACAAATCAGAATGCGAGCTCTTATTCTTGGAACCTTTGCCCTTACCTTGTGCTATGCCCAGCATGCGGTCGATCCATCATACCTTCAACAGTACTATCAACAAGTTGCCGCCCAGGCAGGACATAGAGCCGCTGCAGGAGCGAAATCCGAAGCCACTCCTATTTTTGAGCCCAATTCGGAAGTGAGTCCGCAGTATGTACAGCAAGGACAACAGCTTCGAATTAGGGATAATGTGCAAGAGCAAGTAAGGAAGTGGCTTTCACCCCTTATGAAAGCGAATCGTTTCATATATCTTATGTATTTTTTTGATAACCCTCTCGATAGGTACGGGTATCGCAAAATCAACAACCCCAGGCTTACGTTGCTCCTCAAGTGAGACAATACGCTCAACAGCCTCAGCCACAACAGGTAAATTACCGAATTTTTTAAATGCATATTTACATTGGTGTAATTTGTGCTGTTTTGAAAATCCAGGTTCATTACGTTCAACAGCCGCAAGCTGTTCATAAGGCCACTTTGGCACGTCAACCAGCACCATCCTATGCCCAAGCCGAAGGAAAATTGAATAAAGAGAATCCCGAAGACTACGACGTAAGTAATTTTTTTTTCTAATTTAGAAAGGATTTTCGAGTTAATTGAAAATTGCTCGAGTTTTTAACTATTCTCTGTGACACCTCTTTAAAAAACTGAATAACTGAGAACTCGAGCAATTTCGAATTAACCCAAGGAACATAATCAACGAATAAGGATATAAAATCTAGAAAGGATATGTTGGAACCCCTGAGCGATTATTTCGTTCTTTTTACTATTTTGAAACCGGAGTGTGGCTGATCCTTTCGAATATGCTGAGGAGCTTAATCCCGACATCGGATGAAGTATGTATGTACGTACGTATTTTGGTTGAAGTGCTACTCTCCGCTAAAAAGATACATGTATCTATCGATTATATCATTTTAATTGATGTAATGTGTTTCTTTGCAAACATTATCGCTACCGGACTGGTTTCCGATCGGAGCGCCTCAATTTTCATCTTATTTGCCTACAAAATCCAACTTAACTTTTTTCACGGATGTAACAGAAGTAGAAGATTGCACGCCACTTTATCTGGCTAAGCTGGTTGTGCTTCTCTAGCATGTAACATATTAGACACTTGGACGATCTATGACTGTTTTCGCGTGGTAGGAAGTTAGTAGAGATTAAAGACTAAGCCGAAGAAAGTGCAAGGCCAATGAACGTCTATGTTGCATGTACTCGTAATAAAAATGTGCAATAGTTTTATGATTGCCAGATAAATACCCATGGATAGGATCATGAGTGCAATTTTATTTTGTGTGACCACACTCTTTTAATGAGTGCTATGCATACATTTTATACGAGTATAATCAAATAAGTGAAAGTCTGCAACTAATTGTGGACTAGTTTTGACGACGGTAAGGTTGCATGTCTGCTAATTGAAGCAAAAGAGTTTTTTGTGTTTAAATTTACGTCTTGTTATCTTTTGGATAGTAATTAGCTGTTGACAACTTAATTTTCAGTCGTGAGAGCTATCACCGACTTTGTACGGTTCGATTACCAATGTATCCCGTGTTTACTCCAGGAATATTCTGAAACGCGTTTGTATTCTAACTTATTCCCTTATTAAATCCACTATAGGGATAAAATCAGTACAAATATCCTTTCTTCTTAATATAATGAATAAATAACTGGCGCAACAATTTAATTTGGACCAAAGCCTCGAGATGAGTTAGCATCATTTCGTTTAACTAGATCGTCACGGTGTGATTTGCGCAGAGTTGTGTGGTCAGCAACACGCTTAACCGAGTTATTGACCCAAAATATTGTAAGCTGAGTGACTCATAGTCCCCTTTTTTCATCGATTCGATTCATACTGAAAGCAGTAGTATTCAGTAGGAATCGAACCGGGGCCCAGTGCATAGAAGGCGAACTTACTAAACTTATGGGGTAAAGTTTAGCATTGCCCTTGTCCTAACCCCTTGTGGGGCATAGCGCGTCAACTGTTCCAGGGGCCAGTTGGCGTTTCGTTAACACAAACTACAATAGTTTCGGAGAATCCGGCTGCCAGCATGCACCTCCTGCTCCCCCATTTAGCCGCCTACCTGTGACAATTCGGGAAATGATGTGACTTATTATTACACCCCGCACCACAGCGGAAAGACAACACTAACATCCATGGTCACGAACGTCGTCGTGGACGGGATTCGAATCCGAAACGCCGGTAGTCAGACATGAGACCGATGCCTCTACGCACTGAGCTACCGGTCGCCCCAAAAACTTTCATCATAATGGGACAGTTAATTCTCAGTAGTTAAGAGAGGGGCTAATAAGGGAAGCTGTTATTGTGAGAAGCTGAAGCTTGCAAACTTTCAATCTCCAACTCATGAGACCGTTTAGTGTTTTGTCTGAAGTGCTAATCTGTATCTATTGACATGGATATGTCTTATAGCTGGGGGTCATCCTAAAAATCTGTCCGTCACACGAAATGTCTGTTTTTCTACTCGGGGATCAGAAGAGGAAACAAGCCCATTGAAAATTTTTCTTTTCTGGTTGTGCATGTCGTTTGAGTAAAGTGGTCATTGTGTCACTGTTGCTTGTAGAGCCGCGCGGGCGGTGCGCTTGCGGGAATCCTGTGTGTACATGTTGGGATGTTGATTTGATAGCGATAATGGTTGACGTTGTGGACGGCAAGAAATAACATAGTGTACGGGTGAACGGGCGGACTTTCAATGACCTTCAATTTCCGCCAATTCCCATTCATCATTTAATAAAATAGCCCGTGTTGTACTATCTGAATCACTAGGGTCCCAGAAAAGGTAGCAAGTAGTCAGTTCGACTAACATTTGGACATGCGCAGACGCAATTTGAGAGTGTGTACAGTACATAGTTCCCGCCCCCCGAAGATAGAGAGCGAGAGCCATCGCGGATGAAGTTCATTCTATCCAAATCGGGTGACCCAGCAACTGTGGTTGTGCATTTGCAATGGCGGCGATTTGAGGTCTGACTGGCCCACAATGTGGGCCCCCCCACACGTGCAATAAACATATCATAAAACAAAATGGTGGATTCGTACTGCGCGAGTTAAAATCTCGCAAGCCCCGAAATAGAGAAATATTCGTCGCAGGATGTTATAGTTCCGGGCAGCTCATCGTGACATGATGTACATTCAGAGGTTTGCAGAAGATCAAATGCCCCCCCCCCCCCCTTCGGCAAAAATTCCAAAATTTTTCTTGTGCATTCTCTTTGTGCGTGTGCTTTAATGTTTTGTTTACTTTTGTTAATTTCCCTTTCTGTTTGCCGGACACAATCGCATAGAGTCGCACGCGTTACTTGAGAAACGGATTGTGTATGCCGGACCCGGACTGTTGATTAAAGGGGCGGGATGAGGCGGATAGTGTGGGAGCGTCCGATTGGGAAAAGATGGTGGGATTGCGATTAGCAGAAACTTACTCAGAGAAATGTCGATAGGCTGCAGTCTGCAAACTGTACCGAACGGGTAGATGGAACAGGGTTCATGAGAGGAGGTGAATATTGCCCACACGCGATGCAAACGAAAACGAAACGATCCCGCGAGAGAAAGGAGCTCGAGCGGACAGGACAAAGCACAGCAGAATTTATGACGAGTATCCACACTGCCACCAGATACATCGGTACATGGATATGTCTTATGCCTACCGAATGCGTGGGACGTGTTTTTTCGAATGATTTCATCCATTATAACTATACTGGGATCTTTATAAAATTTACGTCGATATCTTCAACACAACAGGTTCCACGCAGTCGGTAGTCATAGACATATCCATGTTCCGATGTATCTGCATGCAGTGTAGATACTTTGTATCTTTTTATTTCTTGTTGTCAGCAGCAAAGTTATTAGCTGCTTTAAAAAATAGCAAATACTCCAGCAGCTCAAACCCATCTGTCATACTAAAAGAGACATCGATTTTATCCATTCCATCGTCGTTTTTACAAGTTGACCGTTGAATGGCGAATCTGAGCAATACAAGTCAAAATAAGTTGTTACCGAAGTACTTCGAAACGATCAAATGGATCAACCATTCTACATTTACCACTTTGAAGTAAACATTAAAACTTGTTCCGATTCCACTGTTCCTATGAGAGGCATATGAAATAGTGGGCCGATTTCACCCAAATTTAAGAATATGGTTTGAAGGTAACTATGATCGATAAATGTGAAATCTGGTAAAGATATCTTTAGAAATAAAAAGTTTTTTGACAAAAACTTACTTTTCGACTGGTCGTTCCCGGGACAGCTATATGATATAGTAGTTCAATTTCAACTAATTTCGGGAATGTGGTTTGGCAATAGACACCATTGACAAATATGAAATTCGGTCAAGATATCTTTAGAAACAAAAAAGTTTTTCTCACAAACACCGACTTTTGGAACGGTCGTTCCTGTGGCAGCTATATGATGCAGTGGCCCAATTCTGTTGGTTCCGACATACATATATATAGCGTGCAACAGAAAGAAGGTTTTGTACAAAATTGCAGCTCGATAGCTTTAAAACTGAGAGACTAGTTTGCATAGAAACAAACGGATAGACGGACAGACAGATAGACAGACAGACAGACCGATAAACAGACAGACAAAGCTTAATCGATTCATCCCGTCATACTGACCAAGAATATATATAATTTATATAGTCGGAGATGCTTTCTTCTGTGCGCTGCAAACTTCATGACAAAGTTAATAAACCCTATTACATTCGTGAAAAGTATAAAAATGGTAGTGAGATATTTTTTTCCCGAGTAAAACAAAAATTTGGGTTCCACAAATTTATAAAAATTGAAACAATTGTTTGATTTTCAACAAATAAATTTTGAATTTTAGAGGAACGTATTGGCTGCTACTGATTTTTCATTTGAGCATTGTACCTAGCGTAGTTTTTCAGATATTGTGTTTTTTGTAAAGACCGAAATCCGTCTACATGATGGACGGACGGCAATTCTCGATTGATCATCTTTTTGATCACTTATTCTCATTCGCAGCCAATCTTACTACTACTACTACTTTGCCTTAACCCCTAGCGGGGCATAGCGCGTCAACTACTCCTGCGCGCCATCGGACCCTGTTCTGGGCAATGGGGCGCAACTCCCCAAAAGACTTACCCAGTACCTGACACTCCTTTGCCACAGATCGACGCCATGTGATTCGAGGACCCCCTCTTGGTCGGCCTTGGTTGGAAATGGGGTTCCATTTCATGGCATGCAAAGCAATGCAGTTATCACTCTTCCGCAATGTGTGACCTATCCACTGCCATTTTCGCCTGCGTATCAATTCGTCGATTGGCATCTGACCCGTACGCCGACTTAGCTCTTCATTTGATATTGTTTCGGGCCAGAAAATTCTTAAAATTCGACGAAGACATGAGTTGACGAAAACTTGCAGCTTTCTGGTAACTCCTACGGAAACTTTCCATGTACTGCTCCCATAAAAAAGCACTGATAGTACCAGGGAGCGAAACAGGCCCAGCTTGGTCTTGATGCTGAGATAACTGCCCTGCCAGATTTTGGACAGCATGCCGTATGCGCGTTTAGCCTGGTTGATACGACGAGCGATGTCCTGCTCCGTACCACCATTTTCGGCAACAATGCTACCCAGGTAGACGAAGTTGTCCACCTTCTCCACAGGCTGCCCATTAATATTGATGGCAATAGGTGTCGGATTTCTTTTTCGCAACGGTGGGCTAAGAACCTTGGTCTTGTTGGTATTAATCTTTAGCCCAACCTTGCTTGCCTCCCTCTCGAGATCTAACGCCATTGCAGACAGATCCATGATTTTGTGGGAGAGTAGGCATATGTCGTCAGCGTAGTCAAGATGTTGTAGATAAGATGTCAAAGTCCATTGAATTCCTCTGTCGAGTCCGGATAGGGCTGCATGCAACACATCGCCGATCACAATGAGGAATAGGATCGGTGAGAGGATACACTCCTGCCGAACTCCATTGCGAATCTCAAAGTCCCCCGACACCTTACCTTTAAGCAGAACGCGACATTTCGCGCCGTCATAGGTTGCCTTAATAATAGCCACAAGCTTCTCAGGGATGCCTCTCCTGCGCAAGGCCGCCCAGATAGAATCCCGGTTCACACTATCGAAAGCCTTTTCGAAATCGATGAAAAGCAAGTGAAGCGGAGAATCGTATTCAGCGCATTGCTCGATGATGATTCGCAAGGTGTTAATGTGATCGACACAGGAGAATCCGGATCGAAAGCCAGCCTGCTCTTCATCAATTGTGCTTTCTAAGTGGGCCTTTAGTCTTTCCAGGACGATTTTGGCTATTATCTTGGCAACGGCAGGAAGCACACAAATGCCTCTCCAATTATTACAGTCTGTGAGGCTACCCTTCTTTGGAAGTTTGATGATCAAACCTTCCTTCCACTCAGTGGGAAAGGTCTCTGTATTCCACGCTTTATCAACAAGTGGGTGCAGCAAATCGGCAGTTACGCTTGGCGCTGCTTGATAAAGTTCGGCAGGGATGCCGTCAAGTCCGGCGGCCTTTCCTCGTTTTAGTGCAATAATTGCAGTGACTATTTCCTCTTTAGTCGGGGCAGTGGACCGTATACGCACATTTTGATGGTTAGCTAAATTATCTATATGAGGGGGAACTTCACCAGAGGTTACACGGTTCAAGACCGCGGCGAAGTGTTCTTTCCACCGCCTCATTTGATCTTCTTCCAAGATAAGTAGCTTTCCATCACTATCTTTCACCGGATGTTGGCAGGAGTTACGACCACCTGTAAACTCCTTGATGACACCGTATACGGCGTTTAAGTTGTTACTTCTAGCGGCTTCTTCTGCTGACGCTAAAAGAGAATTGGCATAAACTCTTTTATCGCGTCGCACACTACGCTGAACTTCTCGAGCTTTCTGACGGTAAAGGAGTTCGATGCTGCTTCGATTGTCGTCTGATGCTGCAGCCAAACGAACTTTCAGCTCCTTTCTTTCAACAATCCGCTGCCATGAAGCGTCGGACATCCAGGGCTTATTCCGGCAATCCGGGTTTGGGCCAAGGATGGTATTTGCGCTATCAATGTACGCATTTTTTACGGCATCCATAACCATTATAATGTCACATTTAGGTGTTCTGCTCTGAACGGCGTTTAGTTCTTCGTAGAAGGAGTCTTTTGCCAAGACATTGTCGGGTTCAGTAGGGGCATAACATTGTATTATTGAGATGTTCCTCATTTTGGTCCGGAACCTGGCGGTCAAGACCCTGTCAGAGACCGGTTCCCAGGATAAGAGACAGTTTCGCGCGGCTCTGGTTAAAAGAAGCACCACACCTGACTCACGGCGACTACCGGTAGCTTTACCGGAGTACAACATTACAGTGCTGCCCGTTGGAGAGATGAATTCTCCGCTGTTCCACCATCTTATCTCACTAACTCCTAAGATATTTAATTTGTACCTCAGAAATTCACTCTCTAATTGAAGAAATCGTGCGTTCTGGGGACCTTCTGATCCATTGTCCAGGAGAGTACGCACATTCCAGAATCCAATCTTTGTCATTGTACGATAGCTAAAAGTCGTAACCGTTGAGTCAGTCCTTATCCGAGGCATAGTTGACGTTTCGTTAGCATATAAAGATTTCGGATAGTGCAAGTTGCTGGCATACACATCCTGTCCTTTGATTGTCGGTTTTAACGACAGGCCCTCAAAGGGAAAGGCCGTGGTATTTTTTTGCACACCCCACACCACAGGGGTACCTCAACCAAATCATCGCACCGCCATCACTGGCGGCTTGACGTTGGTTGGCAATGGTCAGTGACCACTGCCGTTCCAGGGGGCGCCCACGCGGAGGACTATGGAAGAGGAGTTTTTGCCCCCCAAATTATGCAAATTCCACCACAACTAGTGCCTGCAAGCAAAAGCTTGCAAATTTCACTAATCCCCGCGAACAGTGGACGAGCACTATGTATGCATAAATTATTCTGGATATGTACGACGATGATCTCCGAGGATCTATTTCCCCATGAGCAACAGTGAGTTTCTCATTAGTGGGTGGCAAATGCAAGCAGAAAGCTCTGAAATGTTCGCCTCGTGAGAAAGTATCATACTGCCCAAAGTATCTACAAACATCCTGAATTTTGAAAAATTTTGTTTCGTGAGTATTTCAAGGGGAAATAATTGATTCCTGTTAAATGAAATTGCAAACGAATGAGTTCAACTGAAATCATGCCCCCGTGATTATACCCAAAAGAAAATACGCCCGTCCGTCCACGTCTACATTTATTTCGGCCTTAATGTGAAGTAGGCAATTTTCAAAAAAAAAAAAAACAAAAAATGTAAATGAGTGTAGCAGCTAAACGGTGTAGAATTCGAAAAAATATTCCTTAATATTTTTTGCTGGAAATTGCGTGTTAATCACGTGGCAATGTTTCTATACGGCAATTTCCCTAAACCTTGTACTCGAATTTACAATTTTAATTCAATCGCACATACAAAATTCCCTCGCCACTGGTGCTTTTTGGATAAAACTCGTGTGTTGGTCATTCCGTGTGAAACGGCCTTCTATTTAGTAAAATTAGTGAAGGACAACGAAAACGAAAATAGGCCAGTTTAATCATTCTGCTTCTGATATTCCTATCTAGATGGTTTTGTCCCTAAAGGTCGACATGACGCCCATTCTCAGAATTGGTAATTGGTGGGGTTAGGGATCTGCTTCTGAAAAATCGTTAAATGTTGGCTAATACCTAATGCCTTCAATTTGCAAATTTAGATAAAAATCTGAAATATGTTCAATGATACAAGATAAAATTAAAAATTTTTGTCGCGAAAAAATTAATCGAGTAAAATCTTTGCGTGTAGCAGAACGTTATTCACACAGTATATTTTAATTTTGGTAAAAAAAAGTCTGACTTTTTCGAATCAATCGCAGCATATTGAAATATTTGTTACTTCAAGTGCTCTATCACCTTTCTCAAAACTCGAACCTATGTTCGTCTACGACCCCGTTATTACTTTTATAAAACACTTCACAGAAATGTTGCAATCGTCCACTGTACATGTAAAATCAAGTAAAAGTGTAGGAAAGTAATTTAAATGTAGCGTACGTAAATACATAGGCCAAACTCGTTCCATGAATTTATTGGATAAATGATATCTTTGGCTATACGGATTCAATTGAAAAGTAGTGCAAAGACGTGATATAGACCATGCAGACAATATGCACGAAATAGTACGTTGACTGCTTAAAATGCGTTACGTAGTTTGCGATATTTATGAGGTCTTTTTTGAATGTAATTGATTGCATAATAGTATGAACGAGACAGTGCGTTTCGGACCAACTACGATTAGAAGAACTTGTTTAATATAATTGCATCGTATTAGTCGAGAATAATTTGTAAATTAGTGTTGGTTAATTGGGAACTAGTTTATAACATAATTGGCATGAATGTAGGACGAGAGCCTTCAGGACTCCAAACTTCTAAGGCGTATTAGGAAAACCCTTCTGAGGAACTTTTTCAAACTTACGGATATTTACGCAACTTCTGACCACTATAAAAAAATTTAAGTTCCAGTTCGATAAAAACATAAGAGATAATACACATAATATAAACATATCATAATAAAGAATGAAGAACAAATTTTCTTCTTCTTCCGTTTCGATCCTTATACACGATAACCAACAGTATAATGAGCCGCTGAATAAAGCTAACATATTCTATTCCAAAAACTCCTATTTGTCACCTACCACTTAAAGGCCGTCTTCTATCCCTCCCTATGTGCACTTACAACCAAGGGAGCTTGCATAACGTTGGTTGGTTAACGTTACTCTATCGCTATAACAACCCTTGCTGCTCCCTGGTCTAGCTGTCCCCATTTAGTCCGTTCATTGCAGTAAAGACAATCCAGAAATAGTATCCTTTTTATGGATTCTCGTCTCTTCTGATTACTTTTGAATGAAAATATTCGCCTTATTCTTTTAACAACCCGAGTAAAATTGTTTTTTACTATTTTCAGCACAATCCATCCTATCAATTCGGTTTCGATGTGAAAGACGACGAATTCACCAACTATCAAAATCGTAAAGAAGTCCGCGACGGTAACGTTATTACCGGAAGTTATTCGGTCGTTGATTCTGACGGTTTTATTCGTACTGTGAAATATACAGCCGATCCCAAGGAAGGTTTCAAGGCTGAAGTGATCCGAGAGCCAACCGATATTGTTGTGAAAGTTCCCACTCCAGCACCACACAGCCCCGATCAATTTTTGAGACAAACCGCTCCACAACGTTTTGCCCAACCCCAAGTGAAAGCATCGCCAGCCCCACAACACTATCAATATCACCAATAGGAGAATAGTGTTGTCGTTGAGTATAATAAGTTTTGTGTAATTAGTTTTTTTTTATGCTTTAGAATATTTAATTGTGTTGTAACTGTCAAAATTGTTGTTTTGAAATATAAGATTAAGTGAGGTTCCGTGGCCGATGGTTCCTCATATTAAAAAGAAAAAGTATACTTGTACAAATATTCATTGTTCACGAGATATCGCCACGGGATATAGGACTTTTGTTAAACAGTGAGGATCCTTTATCATACCGTGAAAATACTCTTAAGTACTACTTTTTTTTATGGGATTGCCAGGGCTAAGGAGTTGACCCATTGATGCGAGTGCACAGCCCTGCGGTAGGGAATCTAAGGGAAGAGGTGGAGGTGGAGTTGAGTATGGATACGATGCCGGTGCATATTTCTTTTAAACTTTCATCATAACTGCTGGTCCAGAATATGAACGAAAAGTAGGTAAAATAGATCGTGTAGTTTTGAAATTTTGCACAATTGTTGACAACAGTCCCCTGAGTATGTGCTCGAAAGTCCCCGATAATAGAGGGTCCGGAAGTGTAGGCAAGGGGAGGGTTAAAGTTGTTTTATTCAGTTTTCCTTGGATATTTTGAAAACAAAGAATTCTACGAAAAAAAGGACCTAATGCCGAGTCAAAGTATTATACATGAAATTTCCTACAAAGTATATATCATACTCTTATCTATAAAATAGTATATTATACACTAGACCATAAAATAATATAGAGACTAGCTGCATCTAGTGCTCGCTGCGCTCGCGTTGTTCGCTTCGCTCACAACTTGACATTAACCTCGACTATTTTTTCATGCATAATTAATTTGCCCCCCCCCCCTTACTCAACACCACAACGATAAGGCGTAACTTAAGCTAAAATAAAAGTAATAACACAGTTCACCGCAACAAAACTGCTTCTTTATTAACAATGTTAGCAGTCCAACCACCTGGAATGTGAGCGTAGAGATCACTGGAGTTGCTAAGGATGTATTTATACTGGAGCTTCGACAAACGATAAGAGCAGCGCTCATAGTGATACATAGAACTGCTTTCAGCGACGCTCTAAACATTTATCGCGCATTTAAGAGCAGCGCTGATAATGATACATGGAGCTTTTAATGTTGGAACAACGCATTTGCCCTCTTTTTTCCGACCTATAATAAGAACTGCTTTCAGCGACGCTCTAAACATTTATCGCGCAGCTCTATGTTAAAACACGAATTCATTTCCATCAGCACTGCTCTTCGTTTGCCGAAGCTCCAACATAAATGCACTCTAAGACGGGATATACCCACATAGAGCTAACTGTGCGAAAAGCAGCTGACACTTAGGTCCAGACTCGCTACATGCAGTGTCTGGCCCTGTGCTTTGTTGACTGTCATTGCGTAACATACGCTAACTGGAAATAGCACACGTTTGAAACCGAACGGGAAATTATTGAGAATGAGAGGGATTCGCGGTATAGTCGTAAAGACTCTATCACTTACTCCGCATCCTGTGAAAATCTCAGCTTCTATCAAGATCCGCTGAAGATCTATAACTTTCAGTCGGGTACCGTTGCATAGTTTCGGCGGCTCAAATTTCTAAGCAGAATTACAGGAACGCCGACTTTTAAAATTAATTTGTGAGACGGAACACCAGGTGCACTTAGGGAATTTAAAAATTCAACCAGATAAATGTGTAGCATTTTCTCGACCCGTTTGGTTGATTGAGTGATCTTCAACACATTCCCCAGGAAACCATTCTAATATTTCGTCGTTTAACGCAGAAATATATTGTATTTTGCAGGGTCGCAATACACTGAAGAAATTAGGTGCCGTGATTGAACTACCCGACATAAATTATTATGTAGAGTAACCTTCCGCTTCTTTCGGATACGCACCGTCACCAATTTTCAGTAACAGATCTCAAAACTCTTTGGTGTTTGGTTTACCTCCAGTTCGCTGGTTAAATGTATGCGTAACAATTTGTGTTTGCTAAATTGAAATAATGAATACTGGAATGTCAAATCTATATACACTGACCGAAATAAGACCTAAAATACACATTTTCATGAATATCTCGACTACAGCGCTACTTACCGGGTCCAAATTTTTTCAACAACTTTATTCTTATTTAAATACAATAAATAATATATGTTGTGAATTTGAGCCAAATTGGACCATAAATAAGAATTTTGTAAATAACCCCACTCCATTGCCACCTAACGGGTAGAAAAAGAAGTTATGCACATCGGAGGACAAGACGAACATATGGTGTCAATATGAAGTGGATAGTGGTTCAAGAGTTACGAAAGCAGCAACATATTCACCAACGTATTTATAAGATATTAATTTCACCACAAAGAGAAACGGCACGATAACAGCCGATAGACTACAGTTAGCGACATGAAAATTTGGCCAAACATTTTAATTGAGAAATAGTTGGTTGGTACCGCAAATCTGACTAAAGGCACACCTACCTCCCCTGCATACATAATTTTTGCAAATATGCCAATAACCAGTGACGTGCACTCGTAGTAAGCAATTCCAAACTGCTTGACTTACCGAAATAAGCAATTCAATAATAAACTTTGCTTACACCAATACACATATCATCATTTCAGTCAATGTTTTTCTTTAAGCTGAAGAATACATATTATCATTCAAATATTCCTTTACACATTCAAATTCTGATCCGCGCCTTCTTTTGGTTAAAAAACATTCGTTCAATTACTTTAGATAATATTCAAACCTCCCACATTTTGCACACCATAGACACCAAACTTAGAATAGGAAAATGTGCCTAGATCTTTAGATGCATGTACCATGTGTGCATCCAAATACTAGAGACATGTTGATTCCAGAAAATGGGAATCTTGGATTTCGGTAGTACATTGGGCAACGATTTTTTTTTGTTTTGTTCGCAAATTTATATGAGACAAGTCAAGCACTGGCGCGACTGCTTTTGTGTGTGGGATAAAGCCCAATGATGCTTGTTAATGAAATGTTGCCAATGCAGGGAATGTTTATGGGAATTTGATTTTTCCAGTAGAGCTTTTGTTTTTGTTATGTAATGGATTTTCCGTTGCAATTTAAAAGAGGAAATCAGTGCAATCGGGTGATTTTGATTAAATTGTGATTTGAAGTTTTTTTGACCGTTTGTAGTGATTTAATTGATTTGATTTGTGATAAAAGTGGTAAGTTTTCTTTTCGCATTATGTCGGAGTATTGCTGCGCGACGGATTTCGTACTGAAAGCGGGATTTTCAACTCTTTCCTTTGCCAAGAAAAGAGAAATTATAGAATCGGATAGACCGAAGCCAGATCTTAGTTTAGAGTTTAAATTAAAAAATATTACGCGAAAATTCCATATCGAAACGTATGAAAAGTACATTTGGTTAACGGGAAGCTGTAAATTAAATAAGTTATTTTGCTGGCCGTGTCTTTTGTTCACGAATGAAAAATCTGTTTGGAATAAAGCTGGATTTAGTGATTTGAATAATTTTACGGGCTCAGAAGCAAAGCATTCAAGTTCCGAAAAACATCTTCAGTCGTTAATTAAATTAGATAATTTTGGTTCTCAGCGTATAGAGTTTATGCTTAGTAACCAGGTGGCAATATCTGTTAGTTTGCATAATGAAAAAGTTGAGCGTAATCGTAATATTTTGAAACGTTTAATCGATACTGTAATTTTTTTGGCAAAACAGGCGCTTCCTTTTCGCGGAAATAATGAAGACTCTTCTTCAAATAATCGTGGTAATTTTATCGAAACCGTAAATTTCTTGAGTTTGTACGATCCGATAATTGAGTCCCACATAGATTCTATAAAAGCAAATGCAGCGTTTTCGGGTTTGTCTAATAGAATCCAAAACGATCTTGTTTCCGCTATAGCTAATGTGGTTCGAAATAAAATCAATTTGGAAATAAAGGAGGCTCCATTTGTAGCTGTAATGGTCGACGAAACGCCAGATGTTAGCGGTCGGGAACAATTAACGATGATTTTTAGATATACAATATCAAATGAGATTGAAGAAAGATTTATCGGATTTTTGGATGTAAGCGCTAATCGTACAGCTACAGCAATAAGCTCTCACATTTTAAAACAATTGCAAAATTTTAATATCGATAAGAAATTAATTGCACAATGTTACGATGGCGCAGCAGTAATGAGTTCTCAAATTCGTGGAGTTCAGACTTTAATTCGGGAAAAACATAAATCAGCAATTTTCGTTCCATGTTACGCTCACTCACTAAATCTAGTATTGTCTAAAGCAGTTGAGTTTATTCCGGAAATTAAATTATTTTTCGCGCACATCAATTAAATCGCATCATTTTTTAATACATCCACTAAAAGGTCGGACCTTTTTGCAAATATAGTAAATCGTCGTTTACCATCGGTTTCCAAAACGCGTTGGCATTATCATTCGCGTATTATTAACGTTATATTTGAACATAAGCATGAAATTTGTACAGTTTTTGAGACAATTTCGAATGGTTCTCAACACTGGGATGGCGATTCCTTGACTTTTTCCGATATATACTTACAAAAATTCGCAGAGTCAGATTTTCAATTATATCTGTTAATTTTTTCTGAAATTTTTTCGAAAACTGATATATTATTTAATATTATTCAGAGCAAAGTGGTAAACATTTCATATGCAAGCCAAAAAATTATTGAATTTGAAAATTGGCTTGAAAATGACTTTTCTAAAAAGTTTGATAATTTCTATTCGACAGTTACAGCAGAATATCAGCCACCACGTAAGAAATGTAGAAATGCGATAGATCCTTTACAAAATTTACGGCGGATATTTCGGGAGATTATAGATGTTATTCTCGGGCAAATTCGAGATCGATTCCATTCGTTTAAAGATCTTTCATTTTTAGAGTTGCTTGAACCGAATTATTTTTCTAAATTCAAGTCAAATTTTCCCGATAAAAATTTTGACTCACTTATTGAATATCACGGTCAATTTTTCGACAGAATAAAGTTGAAAAATGAGCTAAAAGTTATTTATTCTTCAGATGAGTTTAAAAACGCGAATCCTAGTAAAATTCTCGATTATTTTCAAAAACGGCCTTATGTCGCAAACGGTTTTAAGCAAGTTCATATTTTAGCAAAATTATTAACGTCAATTCCAGTCACAGTGGCAACTGCGGAAAGGTCATTTTCAACACTAAAGCGCGTTCACACATTTTTGAGAAATCGCCAATCCCAAGAACGACTTTCGGATCTTGCTTTAATTGCGGTTGAAAAGGATCTTCTTATACAAATGCGAAGAGAAAACGATTTTTTTGATAATGTGATTAAAGAGTTTTTACTTAAAGAACGGCGCATAGATTTTGAATACAAATAAATGGCAATGGCGAAAGAATATTTATTTATTTCAAATACCCCTGAATTTTTCTTAGTCTTAATTAACATAATATTTATTTATCATTTTTTTTATTGGTAATATTTTATTTATTTATTTATTTTTTTTGTATTCCGAATATATGTATGTGCCAATATTTTATTTATATCTTTCCTGATTTCTTCTTTAAGGCTTAAAGCCGCTTGGTATAAATGTTTTTGTGACTGTCCATATTCTATTATACAGTCCATTTTTGTTTATGCTAAATTGGCTTTAGGGCGCCCAACTGCTTGACTATGAAAAATTTCCACTGCACGTCACTGCCAATAACGCTCCAACGAATTAAATTTGGCAAGTAAAATTCGGTTGTATGATTGCTTAGGACCTTACTATACTCCTCTGGAAAAATTATTTCAATTGGATGAGAATCAAAGCTACTTTCTATTCACGGTGATCCCTGCATGTTAATATTCAAGGAAAACTCAAAATTGGTTTCGACCCCTTAAGCTTCCGGGTCCCCTATCAACGGGGACTTTGTAGCATATATTCAGGGGACTGCTCTCTGCTCTCATTAATTTTGCAAGATTTTAAAACTACACGATTTTTTTTTTCCTGTTTCTATAGCGATGTCTAACCATCTACATAGGAATACCGAAAGCAGAATGACAAAATCCACCTATTTTCATTAACGTTGTCCTTTACTAATTTTACTAAATAGAAAGGCCCAGTTGAATTGGACTCATCGGCCAATAAACCTAGATACGATGTCGGTAATATTCGTAAATTTCATTCTTAGACCCTTTTTTGTCCTACAGGCTTATTTTACGTCAACTATTGAAAAGGAGAAGTGTGGAAAGCGAGGAAACTATTTTGAAACTTCTTTAAAATCCGTTAAAATAGTCGTTACAAAATTAATATGCCTATTTAAAAAAAAACAGTCCATCCATTCGTACTTTGCATATTGACCCTTTAACCGTTGATTATTTACTATTACATAACAAACTTTGAAAAGTTAGCTTTGTTCCATAAAAACATACCTGGTAGTAAATATTATCCTTTCAATTTTGACCCCAGTTCATATATACCTCCTTTTGAGTCCTTCTTCATTCATTCAATGTTTCTTCTGATCGAACATGTGTATACTCATATAATATTAAGTTGAAAGCGTACGATCTTCCAAAGATTCAGAGAACGCCTTGGATTACTCCTCATTCATGTACAACCACGCACACATATTCGAAGGACCTCCCTTCAAGGAGGGTTGAATTGAGATTAGGAGAAATCTAAACCCTTTTAAAATGCACTCGATCATCCTCTTATATACTCGTATGTATGTACATATATAAATACAGGAATAATGATCCCTGGACCATAAATACGAGGGCGCAGAAGCTTCGAAAAATTGTTTCATAGAAACTGCAGACGTATCTTGACTTTGACCTTGCGACACGAATAATTTTCAATTTTATTTCTTTTAAGAAATTTATAAAAATATTATTCGTGAAGTTAGACTGAATTCTGTTTGTATAGTGCTTATTTATTGGAGGACGATTCGAAGGTGTGTAAGATATTTTTTTAAATTGCAGAATACTCGTATGTGTGCCGGAGTTATTTAAGTGACAATTGAATTTTAGTGGTGGTGCACACGTTGGATTTTGGTGGAGTTTAAAGTGTAAATCGTGTCCAAAGAAATATTTCAGTTTTCAAGACAAACAGCTAGTGGATCAAATAGTGCATCGTTTCTTAAACCGTGGATCGCGAAATTTACTTTGCCTTAAGCCCTACTGAGGCGAAGCGCATCAACTATTCCAGCGCGTCATCGTACTCTGTTCTAGACAATCGGACGCAACTCGCCCCACTTCTTACCAAGAAACTCTGAATCTTTCGCCACAGATCGGCGCCATGAGATTTTAGGACGCCCCATTCCTCGGCTGTCATTTGGGAATGGGGTCCTGCAATGTGTGACCTATCCACTGCTATTTTTGCCTTCGTATCAATTCGTCGATTGGCATCTGACCCGTACACCCACTAAGCTCTTCTTTGACATTGGCGGCGTTCCTAAAAAAACAGTAACGATAAGCGATTAGTGCTGCATGGTAATTTGTCCTAGAAACGCTTGTGCTGATCTAAGCGCGGAATCTAAATGCTTTCACCTTAACTCAGCATAAAATTTTCTCGTTTTCTTGATCAGCCCAATATTTGGTATTTGCGACAATTGTCAAGCTGCGCCTGTTTGTCCAAACTATGATTCTAACCACGGTTGTGTTGTGTATGGTCAATGGTCGTGTTTTGAACATGATTATTGTAGGAGGGAAAATTTTTACGATATCTTGTGTGTCAATTCGAAATTTTTTGATTTGATGAGTCCCAGATTTATCAAATCAAGAGCTATGCGCTTCTGTCCTACTCTTGAGGCTTTGCTCGACGTTCCGTCACCGTAACCGTTCCCTTAATCTGCTCAACTTAAGCAGAAACAGGGTTAAAATTAATTGTGAACTTCTGACCGGTCGCCGCATAAGCAATCACAGTCAAGCGCCTCCAATTTGAGTAGAAAGCCATTGATGGCGGTGTTCCGCAAGAGAGGGGGAGGAGGAGTTCAGCAGGTATACTGTTTCGCAAGTGTATATCTTTCAGCCTTTCTAGCATTTTCAACAGAATTGAGGACAGACTGATGGGTCTTAGGTCATTTGGACGCGAGTGAGGACTTCTATCTGTTTCGGGAATAAAGACCACGTTGACTTCCCACCACTCTTGAGGAATATGGACTCAGTCTAAACAAGCCGTGAAAATGGCTTCTATCCAGGGAAAAATAATGTCGAACAGATGCTGTATATCCGCCGGATTGATGCCGTCAGGTCTCGCAGACTTAAAAGCCTCAAAACTAGAGAAAGCCCAAAGATTTTTTTCCCTTGACAAAATAGATGAGGAATCACAGGGAACTGAGACGTTTTCCTATCCGTTCCTTAGTTGCCTCATTACCGGTGAGCTATCTGGCAAATGTGTCGCAAGCAGGACATCAATAGTCTCTTTACTAGAGAACGTTCACGTTCCATCGGGCGACTTGTCGATTTAAATTACTCCCCCGAAAATCCATCCTTTGAAGGGTTTCACGACAAAGAATAGCAAAAATCTATTTAAACCTCGTATAGTAAATATGGTGTATATTGAAAATCATTTCTATCTAGTTTTCCTATTTTACATTCAAATTGTCGCTTAACAGATTTGCACTTGTATTTAACAACTGATACGTCTCTAATTTAATTAAATATGTTTAATATTCAACAAGTTTAAATATAGATATGCTAATAGTATTATACATATTTAATTGCCTTTTCTATTACATAATTTGTTTTCTATAATTGCTGCATGGTCCACAGAAATCAGTAGAGTTGATTTTCGTCGAAGTCGATTACATCTTGTTACATCAACTCTTTGTATAATTTGTATTTCGGTATTTATCATATTAGGTATTATTTTGACTCATAAATAGGATGAGCCGAATATTTTCGGTAGTCAAAATTAAAAATCTTCTGCCGCGGCGGCACTCATTCGCATCTTAGCGAAATCTTCGAAGACGATGTCATCGTCATCGGCGTAGTGAGAATTTTCATACCGATGTTGTTCAATGGACTTCATCTTCTTCATGGCATTGACTCGGGCCTTTTCGACGGTTCCTGTAACGGTGAGACAGAATATTTCTCATAAACTAAAGTCGCTCGGTTTGATAAAATACTTAGAGCCCGCATACAGGGCAAACTTTTAAGTTCGCAGAAAAACTTAGTAAATTAGTCAGAAAAATAGGACACACGGTGGTTTATGAGACAGCGCACACATCAATAACTAAATAGTTTAGTCTGCTGTGTACGTGGTCTCATAAGCCGCCGTGTGTTCTATTTTTCTGACAAAACTATTTAGTTTGCCGTGTGCGCGATCTCTTAAGTGAATCCCCACCTGGTGCTGGGGTCATCAGTTTGAACGGCACATCTGTAACTAATTCACCACCAAGTGTTCCACAGGATATCTTAACACGAACAGAGTATGAGATCACAATACCCATTGCTTCGCCTGTAGATTTGCCCTCGGCAACCATAGTTGAAGATGCCAAATTGACGTCTTCGTCCTTCAAGTGACCGTCCAGAGCAATGCCTTTGGAGAAAATTGAAAAATAGGTACACTTAATTCTGATCTTTCAGGTCAACATAAATACTAGATGTGCACGCAGACACCTGCGCTGCAGCACAGTCGACCTTTTAAAGGGTCCCAGTGCTTATGGGCCTTCGCCATTTTCTAATACAAACTAAACAAGGATTATCTAAGGAAAGAAATAAAATACTACCTCTGCGATCCTTATTGCTCGATGCCAACGGAACTAAATAGAAGGTCTTGGACAAATTCGCTCCCGGCGTAATGGGACATCCTTCGCGTGTCTCGAGCGATGCAACATGTTTGCTGAATTGAGCATTGACCATTGTCACCTCGCAATGTTGCACTACGTAAACTTTGATGTTCTTCACGGCTTTCTTAGAGTTGTTATTAATTTGTAGGGTGGCCGCCACCTTTTCGCCATGATAGTAAATTTCCCGATCCAATGTCACTTCCAAATTGATTTTGCCCTGTGAAAATGTGAATCCTTTGCTGACCAACGAACTCGGTAGACGTCGACCGCGCGATGCCGGCGCATATTGCAACTTCTTAATAGTTAAACTGACTTGACTGCGCTTATGCTGGCGATCGTCCTCATTGTTGCCAACATAAGCGCGAATATTGTATTCGACGCCAAGTGGTTTTCCCGTATCGTCCTCGCCGGCTTGCAACGTTACCGAGCTGGGTGAGTTGGGCGGAAATTGGAACGTGAAGGGGAAGGCGTTCGGTCCCAATTTCTTAACCAATTTCTCCTGCATTGGTGTCATTTCCATGTTTTGATTATTCAGCGGAACGATCTGTTCCTTGCACAGGATCATCTCTTTCGAAAACTTGACCCCCATGACTTCATCCTCTTCGCGTCCATACCGATACGTGGTGACCAGTTGACCAAACACTTTGCGATCCTTCAGATATTCTTGATCGACAACGACCACGCCGTCTATAGGTTCGCAGTAATCCAAGTGGTCGATGAAGTCACGACGTCCCAAATAGAAAGTAACCTTCCCGTTGGGGGTGGTCTTTTTAAACACTTTCACGGACACAACCATTTTGACGTACGCCGATTAGAACTGATAAAATATACTCAAACAAGTAAGAAAGTTCAGCAAAAGGATAATTTCGAGTACTATTGTGTAATATTTTTTCAATACCGTTTCGCTTTTCTTTAAATTCACAATCAATTTTACACTTAATGAGCGTTGTGGGTGAATGAAAATAAAACCGGTGAGTTTGTACTTCTGCGTTCGTTCCACAACTGAGTATTCAGAAGTGTGTCAAAATGAGGGGTTGTTGGCTTTTTATATGTTGCATGTGAATTTCACTTGTACGATTTCCTGTCTTCATTTTCAATATTTGTTGCTTGTTCAGGCGAAAAGCCACCACCGATTGACGCGGAGGCTCACTAATAGGCTTAGTTCGGAACTACCCTTGTCGTATGTACAAAATGCTAGTCACCATCGCGAAGGTGTGATGTACGTGATAGTCATAGTCGTTTATCGATCTCTGTTGCACCTGAACTAAATTTGTGCAATCCTCCGTTCTATTTCGTGTAAACAGCTTTTATAATATATTGTAGTTGCTTCCTCATTAGCGATGAAAGTTGGGAGGAGCAGCCGGTCAATCGATTTTGTCATAAGTACAACGTCTAAGAAATTTAAAAATACGGATAAGAACAGTCACGTGGTGAGATCAATATCGCCCGTTGCGTAAGTGCAATGAGCAACCTTTTGCGACCAACATTTTTCTAGACCTGCAACCTGTGAAATGAAGTAGAAAGAAAAAGAACCAATTGATTCCATTTATTATTCATTTGGATGTAAAATGTCACCATCATGTGTGTGTTCATATTTTTTATAAGTTTAACAGTCCGCTGGACCTGGTGGCATTATTCCGGCCGATATACAACACTCATCGAATGTTGTGGCTATACGTGCTTAGAAGTCATTTCAAATCTTGTCCGACTCTAGTCCACACTCCCAGTGTGTGGATGGGGGTCAATGGGGTGTTTATTCCCAAAGCGGGGAAGAGCTCAGATTCGAACCCAAAGGACTTAAGGCCATAAGCCTGTCTTCTACACTTCCAAAGATGCTAGAGAGATTAGTGATATTCATCTATGTAGCACCATTTCAACACACCTACTTTCTGCTTTGCAGCATGCCTACACTAAGGGCAGGTCGGTGGATATAGCTTTTCACTCACTTCTGAGTCACATAGGAAAATCTCTGTGTCACAGGGAGTTTACCCTGGTCACTTTCGTGGACATTGAGGGTGCCCTAAACAATGTCAAACCTGAAGCAATTACTGAGGCACAACTATCCTCTTATGGTTGTGCCTCGATGTAGATTGCTCTCTAATTCAAATTATTAACCTGATGTTAACATCCAGGGTCATATCTTCGAGACGGGGCACTCGACCGTACGCAAGTGTGTCTCCGTAAGGTGTTACCCTCTCACACCTCTTGTCGAACATCGTGGTCAACAGACTGCTTTTAGACCTGGAGGAGGTGAAATGCAAGGCCTCTGCCTATGCGGATGACGTTTCTATTGCCATCTCCGGTAGGTTCCCTGGGACCCTTAACGAGGTTAGGCAATATGCACTCTCTTTACTTGCTAAGTGGGCTGGGAAATGCGGCCTTAGTATTAATCCTGAGAAAAACAAACTGGTGCGATTTACACGGAAAAATATCATTCCCCCAGTACTCCAAGGTCTTTAAACGATTCAAATGACTCTATCGCCCATTTTGCTTTGTTAATGTCAAAGATGACTCCCAGTAAACTACCTGCCCGGCGTTCGGTCACCCCAGTTGGAGAGGGGTCACCTTTTGACAGTACGGACTCTGTCAAATGGGTCTGAAGCAGTAGGTTTAGTGTTTCTTCCGGACCTTCAGTGTCTCAATAGAAGGTCGACTCCGTCCTTGAGTCTTTGGATAGAGCTTTGCGAAGGTGCGCCGCCTCCGGTAGAGACTGGATGCTCATGTCTTTTCCAGCATTCTCGTTTGGAATGCCTAATGAGTTTGTTGTACTCGAAGCGTTTGGCTTTGTTAAATAACCTACTAACCTAACCAGGGTGCTTTACGCCTCAACTCGACCGCACGTGAGACGGCACTATCTTTGTAGGTAGAAGTTAAAATCTCATCGAGCTCATAAGCTGCCAGCTCAATTTCCCCTGAAGTGCTGATGGGACTGACCAGTAGTCCTGCTTTGGAGTTAACTAGTTCACGAAATTGATCCGAATTAGTTTTCCTTGGACAAAAACTATCCGAGCGAATGTCGAATCGTTCTAGGATGTTGAATCTGACATGTTTATGATCTGAAAGAGACTCTTCGTCCGGCACGTGCCAGTTTGCAGTGAACCTGGAGAAGAAAACGCTAGCATGGGTATTGTCGAGGACTCTACCCTTGCCACCGTGGCAAAGGTACAAGACATAAGGTAGTTAAAAAGGAGCTTATCTCTATCGTTGATATCGTTGATACCCCACACTGTGTGGTGTGCGCTCGTGCTACACCCGATCACATAATGCCGGTTGATATGTCGACAGAAGTCGACGAGCTGCTGGGCCTCGAGCGGGGGAATCTGAACATTGTCGTAGGGACGTACCACTTCCTGACGACCATTGAGCATGGATATTTCCACGAATGCTGCAGCTAGATCTTTAGAAATAAAATTGGTTATTGGTAAATAGTTGACGCATTTATCGATCAGAAGCATTTATCGATCAGAAGCGTCGCACGCGGATAACCCACTAACCTGTCGTATATCAGGACTCCGGACTATATTGGGCAGGGTATTAAATGCATATGCGGAGCCTTCTATGTGCATTGTACATAGAAATAAGCGATCCTTACGGAGCATATCGAAGCCACCACAAAATCAGTTGGTCCTCTGTTGATCGGCGCAGAACAAAAAATCAGATCGACCATTTTGCCATTAGTAAAAGATTCAAGAGTTGCCTCCTGGACGTGCGAAACAAGAAGGGTGCCGATATTGGGATGGGAAGAGACCATTATCTTATGATCGCTAATGTTCGATTGCGTATTGCAGCCGTGCGCCGCCCCAGCGACGAAAGATCCAGGCCCCGCAAATTCAACACCGCTCGACTAAAAAATCCAGCTGTCTTACAACAATATAATGACCATCTTGCGCAAAAAGCGGCTGAGATAACTAGTCACCCAGATAGTGACATAAACGAAAACTGGGATGCCATAAAAAATGCGTACATTGATAGCGCAAATACCATCCTTGGCCCAAACCCGGATTGCCGGAATAAGCCCTGGATGTCCGACGCTTCATGGCAGCGGATTGTTGAAAGAAAGGAGCTGAAAGTTCGTTTGGCTGCAGCATCAGACGACAATCGAAGCAGCATCGAACTCTTTTACCGTCAGAAAGCTCGAGAAGTTCAGCGTAGTGTGCGACGCGATAAAAGAGTTTATGCCAATTCTCTTTTAGCGTCAGCAGAAGAAGCCGCTAGAAGTAACAACTTAAACGCCGTATACGGTGTCATCAAGGAGTTTACAGGTGGTCGTAACTCCTGCCAACATCCGGTGAAAGATAGTGATGGAAAGCTACTTATCTTGGAAGAAGATCAAATGAGGCGATGGAAAGAACACTTCGCCGCGGTCTTGAACCGTGTAACCTCTGGTGAAGTTCCCCCTCATATAGATAATTTAGCTAACCATCAAAATGTGCGTATACGGTCCACTGCCCCGACTAAAGAGGAAATAGTCACTGCAATTATTGCACTAAAACGAGGAAAGGCCGCCGGACTTGACGGCATCCCTGCTGAACTTTATCAAGCAGCGCCAGGCGTAACTGCCGATTTGCTGCACCCACTTGTTGATAAAGCGTGGAATACAGAGACCTTTCCCACTGAGTGGAAGGAAGGTTTGATCATTAAACTTCCAAAGAAGGGTAGCCTCACAGACTGTAATAATTGGAGAGGCATTTGTGTGCTTCCTGCCGTTGCCAAGATAATAGCTAAAATCGTCCTGGAAAGACTAAAGGCCCACTTAGAAAGCACAATTGATGAAGAGCAGGCTGGCTTTCGATCCGGATTCTCCTGTGTCGATCACATTAACACCTTGCGAATCATCATCGAGCAATGCGCTGAATACGATTCTCCGCTTCACTTGCTTTTCATCGATTTCGAAAAGGCTTTCGATAGTGTGAACCGGGATTCTATATGGGCAGCCTTGCGCAGGAGAGGCATCCCTGAGAAGCATGTGGCTATTATTAAGGCAACCTATGACGGCGCGAAATGTCGCGTTCTGCATAAAGGTAAGGTGTCGGGGGACTTTGAGATTCGCAGTGGAGTTCGGCAGGGGTGCATCCTCTCACCGATCCTATTCCTCATTGTGATCGGCGATGTGTTGCATGCAGCCCTATCCGGACTCGACAGAGGAATTCAATGGACTTTGACATCTTATCTACAACATCTTGACTACGCTGACGACATATGCCTACTCTCCCACAAAATCATGGATCTGTCCGCAATGGCGTTAGATCTCGAGAGGGAGGCAAGCAAGGTTGGGCTAAAGATTAATACCAACAAAACCAAGGTTCTTAGCCCGCCGTTGCGAAAAAGAAATCCGACACCTATTGCCATCAATATTAATGGGCAGCCTGTGGAGAAGGTGGACAACTTCGTCTACCTGGGTAGCATTGTTGCCGAAAATGGTACGGAGCAGGACATCGCTCGTCGTATCAACCAGGCTAAACGCGCATACGGCATGCTGTCCAAAATCTGGCAGGGCAGTTATCTCAGCATCAAGACCAAGCTGGGCCTGTTTCGCTCCCTGGTACTATCAGTGCTTTTGTATGGGAGCAGTACATGGAAAGTTTCCGTAGGAGTTACCAGAAACCTGCAAGTTTTAGTCAGCTCATGTCTTCGTCGAATTTTAAGAATTTTCTGGCCCGAAACAATATCAAATGAAGAGCTAAGTCGGCGTACGGGTCAGATGCCAATCGACGAATTGATACGCTGGCGAAAATGGCAGTGGATAAGTCACACATTGCGGAAGAGTGATAACTGCATTGCTTTGCATGCCATGAAATGGAACCCCATTTCCAACCAAGGCCGACCAAGAGGGGGTCCTCGAATCACATGGCGTCGATCTGTGGCAAAGGAGTGTCAGGTACTGGGTAAGTCTTTTGGGGAGTTGCGCCCCATTGCCCAGAACAGAGTACGATGGCGCGCAGGAGTAGTTGACGCGCTATGCCCCGCTTGGGGTTAAGGCAAAGTAGTAGTATATCGAAGCCGTTACAACGCAAAGGAAAAATAGGCACAGTCGAGCTTGCACCAAAGCCCACACAAGAATTGTTCAATCGCGCTCGGTGGCCGTGGTCGTTCGGTCACCGCTATACGATACTAATCTAGAGCACGGAGTTCAAATCTCGGCGCGATCAAAAACTACCTGTGGGTACTAATAGAACTCTCAAGTGCTCCGAGCTTGTCAGTGTAAAGACGGCGCGGATAGGATGTGCATGGAAGAAACTTCACTTCCGAAGAAGTAGATATGCTATCGAAACGTCAACAAAGCATAGAAATGCTAGAGATGTTGACGCGCCCGTGTCCCTGGAGGGGTCAAGGCAATCAACAAGAAACAACAAGCTGCGTGAACTCAAAGCAAAGTATAAATGATTTGCAACATTTATATAATTTCCGTAATATGCATAGAACTAGTCATCTTTCGATCGAAATGTCCATGTCCACATTCGCTTCGAACCCGTCTGCCTGCAATATGAACTCATATAGAGTCATGGGTTGTTAAAGACTCGCACGACTGTGAAACAACTTATTTCACCTACTATCGATTTTTTAATCAAGTGGGGAAACTACCGACAGGGAAGCCATAAAATTGAATGCATAATTTAACATACGTCAAGTAGCAATTAAGCCCAAGTGTGAATGGAAGTGTCGAAACTTCTCGGCTAAGACAGTTCCCTATATGCTAGAATTGACAATTGTCATACTCCTTGCTGCTTTTCACGGTCGAATAAGAGCTTTATTACTACACTAAGACGCCCACTTGGCAAAAATTACCGATATTTGACAGTAGGTAATTGACATAATCAATTTGGCCAATAATTTAATTAGGTTCTACTTAGTTATCAACCGCACCATTTTAAATAAAAGTAACTCGGAACTCGTACATGTAAACCAATATAAGCATTTAAGAGGATTAAGGTGTGTTGTAAAGTGATGTAAAGGCGTGTATTTGTTTACAGGTTAACAACCATACTTGGACTTTGCCGGGAACGTGTGGGAACCTTTCAATCAACTTCGTGGAAAATGGTTTCATTCACAACAACTAATCGCCACGGATACAGTGTCCGCTTTTCACCTTTCGATCCAGATGTTCTGGTTGTGGCATCTAGCCAATACTATGGATTGTGTGGTGCTGGCACACTGTATCTGCTGGAGCAGACGCAAGAGGGATTGCGGGAAGCCGGTCAGGTTCAATGGAGTGATGGCCTATTCGATGCAGTAAGTATGAAAAACTACTTGAAGGACTGCACTAGTCGAATCTACTTTTTTTAAATCCTAAATTTCTCTCTTGATAATTTATTTTACTTTTTTTTCATATCAAGGCCTGGTCAAATAGCAACGAAGAACTAGTGGCCACCTCTTCCGGCGATGGCTCACTTCAGCTGTGGAATTTCCAGAGTTTGGAAACAGGATCTCCCATTGCCTATGTTCCCGCACATAATGACGAAATTTACAGCATTGATTGGGGCAAAGGACCGGCCGGCCACAATCTTCTCAGTGCCAGTTGGGATCGTACTATAAAAATTTGGGACTCAACCTGTTTAAAGCCCATTTCTTGTTTTTCAGCTCACACGGATGTCATTTTTAGTGCTACTTACTCTCATTTTCTTTTGAATACTTTTTCTAGTGTAGGCGCTGACGGTTGGTTGAACATTTGGAATTCATCGTCGCCGAAGCCATTGGCAAAAGTTGAGGCGCATGATGGCGAAGTGTTGACGTGCAGTTGGAGTCATTTCGATTCGAATGTGTTGGCAACAGGTATGGAGAGTTTTATTACACACAATTGCTATTATGTTTAGAATTCAGGCTTTAAATATGGGTCGGGTCGTGGCAAATAGTCGAATGTGGCCAGAATTTTCTCGACAGTTTGTTTTCACTTCTTGTGAAAAATGTCCGATTTTCGAAAAGCGGGTTTATTAAAAGTCCTGTAAAGTTCAAGGGGACATAGTCAATGTTTGCCGAAGTGACCGTGATGATCCAGCAGCTACATAAGCCGAAAATCTCTTCGTCAAAATGAGCGACGGTGCAGGCTTGCTGTAGCTAAATATCGGGAGAGGTTACCCCAAACCATTAAAAACAAACTGAATTCACATGCCTGGGTTCCATGGCTCATGAATTAACACCCCCAAAAAGTAAATGAACAATCGCCCTAGACATTTTGTATGAGTTTGGGCGATTGTACAATATTTTGGGGAAAAAGTCCATAAAATTTAAGGAAATAGTTCTAATAATGAACCATCATCGCCCAAACCTTATCAACTTCGGCAAGCTCTAAAAACAATATTTGGCAGTGCGCGCTAAACAAATTTGAGTGAAACCTGTAGGCGAAGTCAATCGAAGCTTCTCGAACTTGAAATATATTTCCGTAATTCAGAACAAATTCTATTTATCCCAGGAATCTAGGAGTGTTAGGTTAAGTCACGTTAAAGAGGGAGCTGGGCAGAACGCAGTACACATAGACCACCACAACAAAACGATGTAAAGAACCATCATTTACGTCTTTCAGGTCATCGAGGTCAATAAAGTAAAGGGAACCTAAAGTATTGTAATGTTTTCTCTGACCGAAGCCGAGTTTGTTAGATATTCTTGTGCTGAATAATGAAAACACTTTGATTGAAAAACACACACACACTTTATTTACCAAGCGAACTACACACGTGTAATAAACACCCAACGTCAAACTAGCTCTAACTATTCGCTACCGGTGGATAACGATTATCCTTCTTTTCGCTTCCGAGCGGATACTTTTTATCGACTTCCGATTGCGACTGAGTCTCGACTATTACTACTCGTCGCTCCCGGTGACATCAACCTCTTATATCTGGAACTGTTTCGAGAAGGTTCTAGACTCCGGTTTCCACTAGTCAACGAAGACTCCAGATGGCTCGAGAATCAGTTGGTACTTGTCATCGATGATTCGAGACTATTATACGGATAGTAAGAGAGACGTACTCCGTACATATAACAGTATTCTTTTTTATCCCGGCTTGAAGAGGTAGGTGCACAGGAAGTGATGTATTGTCACTTCCTCTTCTTCGTTCCCACAGCTTCTGTAAAAATCACTGTATAGAAGCCGGAGACTACTAGCATGCTCATCTATCAGGCAACACCCCGTATTGATCCCCACAACCTTCCTGAGATGCTTTCATTCCAGCATCAACAGCCCTGAGGAGCGGCTAGGATTGTAGGTCGGCCAAATCTGCCTTGTAACATAACATTATACCTGCCCGAGCAAGCTCTACCCAAACTGGTACAAATAAATCTAGATGTAAGCATCAGCATAATAAGCTCACAGAGTAGGCGATCTACATCCCACACAGCCGCCAGTTTAACGTTGTTGAAGGCGCCCTCAATATCCAAAAAGTTAACCAGCATATGCCTTTGCTGCTGCCGGGAATGGAATTCCCGCATAAAAAAATAGCGCTGTCGATGCTGCTGCTGCTCCAGTGTAATTCCCTCAAAGCGAATACATGTATGTATGGGATTCTTACCAGAGAATGTGGGGAATCACCAATAACACTGTTATGATGCGACTCGAATGAAAGGCAATGTGTTTTATGCCACTTAACTAATTTATTCGTTATCAAATTATAAGTACAACTTGTAATGGCGATGTCGTGCTAGCGAGTGACAAGTCGTCGCCTGTCACTTCTCGTTGTTGACGTCCGCGCCGTCTTTTCTCCTTGCGGCATTAATCGGCAACTGAATAGCTGTCATCGTTGTGTTGATTCCCACACTACTCCCCCCTGGATGAGGAAGTCTGTGATGGCTTTTTTTAATTGTACCGGCGGCTGGTGGATATACTCGGGTTATGTTTTTGGGAGGAGTGTTAATCGGTGTCCAAGGAACTGTGTTGGCAATCGGAGTCCTCCGGGCTATATTACTGTCTGTTGACGTCGACTGGTTGCTTCCTTCGAACGCTGTGGCCTCAAGGAACGCTGGCTTCAAACGTTCCGTTGACACGTTAAGTTCCTTCCCATTGAAGTCAATTTTAAAGACGGCTTCAGATAATCGGCTCAGAATCCTATGTGGACCAGTGTATGGCTGGGTGAGAGCCCTTCGGATTGCGTCGACTCGAAGAAAAACGTGAGAGCATGTTTTCAGACTTTTGCTCTGAAACACTTTCCGTTGGCAGTGATGTGATGCTTCTACGGGTCGGAAAGTTTGCATCGTTTCTCGAAGCTGCTGAATGAAAAGATGTGATTCGGTGTGATTTCTTTCGGGTACCAAGAATTCTCCCGGGAGTGTGAGAGTCGTTCCGTATAGCATCTCCGCGCTAGATCCTCCGATGTCGTCCTTATAGCTGTTTCGGAGCCCCAGTAAGGCAGTTGGAAGTACGTCAATCCACGCTGGATTCTGCTCGTGGCACATTATAGCAGCTTTCAGTGAGCGATGCCAGCGTTCTATCATCCCATTCGCCGCGGGGTGATAAGGGGTCGTTCGACTTCGTTCACAACCCATCACATTTGTAAGAGCTCCGAAGAATGCTGACTCGAATTGAGTTCCGCGATCTGTGGTTACAGTACGTGGAGCTCCGAACCGGGAAACCCATCCTGAATAAAAAGCTGCTGCGACGGATGTGGCTGTTTGATCGGTGAGTGGAACTGCTTCCGGCCATCTGGAGTATCGATCTATCATTGTCAGGCAATATCTATATCCTTTCGATGAAACCATTGGACCGATAATGTCGATGTGTACGTGTTGGAATCTGCCATCTGGAACCGTGAACGACTGAATCGGGTTGATCGTATGCTTTCCAATTTTGGAGCGCTGGCAAGGTACGCAACAACGAGCCCAACTGTGGATGTCCTTGCGCATTCGAACCCATACGAATTTTCTCGATATTGATTTACACGTTGCACGCCCGCTGGGGTGTGATGGTTCGTGGAAGATGTCGTACACTTGTCTTCGCAAAACGATTGGAACAAATGGTCGTACAAGTCCCGATGAGGTATCGCAGATTATTTCACCTTGATCGCCGACTTGGACGTGTTCGAGTTTCAGTGACGTTGTATTCGACGCTAATAGCGCCTGAAGCTCGGGGTCCTTTTGTTGCTCTTTAATAAGGTCGTCTGTCTTTATCATTGTGGGTAAGCTGATTGTTTCTATTCTTGACAAGGCATCGGCTATTTTGTTTTTGTCACCACGAATGTGAACGATGTTTGTGGTGAACTCTGAAATGAAGCTCAGCTGTCGGGTTTGACGCGATGTTGCCTTTTCAGACTTCTGCTGGAACGCATACGTAAGCGGTTTGTGATCCGTCTGGACCGTAAAATCGTTGCCTTCCAAATAATGCCTGAAGTGTTTGATGCTGTCATGTATTGCGAGCAGCTCTCTATCATAAACACTATAGCGTTTTTCTGTGCCAGAAATTTTTCGTTGGAAAAATGCCAGTGGTAGCCAACGGTTGTCCTGGAGTTGTTGCAGCACTGCACCGATGGCGACGTCGGACGCATCCGTAACTAACGAGAGAGGATGATCCTTCTTGTAGTGGACGAGGAGAGTTGCCTTGGCAAGGGATTCCTTGCATTCTAAAAAGGCCTTCTCCGTCTTGGCGGTCCAATTAATGGGCGTCTTGTCGCCTTTCTTCCCGTTCACTAAATATTCATTTAGTGGTGCTTGAAGATTTGCTGCGTTTTGCAGAAAACATCTGTAAAAATTCAGTGTTCCGAGGAACCTTCGAAGATCCTTAACGTTCTCCGGCTTCTTGAATTTGCGTATAGCCTCAACTCGCGATTCGGGTGGTCGTATGCCGTCCTTGGTTAGTGTGTGTCCTAGGTATTCTACTTGTTCAACACCGAAAGCACATTTTGCTGCGTTTATAACCATGCCGAATTCGTTGAGCCGTTCCAAGACGATACGGACATGCTCTAAATGTTCTTCATAGCTCCCTGAAGCGATCAAAATATCGTCCACGTAACACCAGCAGAAATCGAGCCCCCTCAGCACCTCGTTCATGAAGCGCTGAAAGGACTGCGCAGCGTTTCGGAGGCCGAAGGTCATAACTGTAAATTCATACAAGCCAAAAGGGGTTATCACCGCGGTTTTTGGAATGTCCTTTTCGGCCACTGGTATGTGATGAAATGCACGTACCAAGTCCACCTTCGAAAAAATCTTCTTTCCGTCAAGGCTGGACATTATGTCTTCGATGTGTGGAAGTGGGTAGCGGTCCGGCCTTGTGACTGCATTTAGGCGACGAAAATCACCGCATGGGCGCCATCCTCCTTGCTTCGGCGCGAGATGTAAGGGACTCGCCCATGGACTCGATGACGGACGACAAAAACCCTTTTCGAGCATGTACTCGAATTCCTGGCGCGCAATCTTCAGCTTGTCCGGTGCCAAACGGCGTGGTCGTTCAAACACTGGAGGGCCTTTTGTAATTATGTGGTGTTGCACTGCATGGTTTGAATTGATCTTGATCGCCGAAGGGTTTGTGAGCGCTGGGTGTTCTCTAACCATCGCGTGAAATGGACTTGACCCCGAAACAGTGGAGATTGACGTTTCTTTAGTTGAGCGAATTTGGCCGGGTGCGGAAAAAAGCGTCAGAGAGTCGACTAACTTCTTATTTTTTATATCGACCAACAAATTGTAGTGGCGCAAAAAATCAGCACCTATTATGGGGCGCGATACGTCTGCCACCCGAAATTTCCAGGTAAAGGTGCGCGGGAGTCCCAGTTTTAACTTAAGCAACTTTTCTCCGTAAGTGCTTATTTCTGTGCCGTTTGCGGCATAAAGCTTAAAATCTGTTGGTCTTAACCTACGGTAACGTGTGCGGGGCAGTACGGATAGTTCCGCACCTGTGTCGACGAGAAGATGTATTTTTGTTTCCGAATCATATACATAAAGGCGGTTGTTACCGAGGCCACTGACTTCCGCCTTATCCATCAGTGACGGTTGTTGTTTCCCGGTTGATGTTCGAATGAACAGGGAGATTTACATTTTCTTGCTGCGGAACCGAAGAGTGAGTGGTACCAACACATGTTCTTGTTGTCCTCGTTGCCGTTTGGGTTCTTGCGTGAAGGGTCATGACGACATGTACATGTTCGGTATGAACTGCCTCGTCCATCGATCCGGGCCTGTCGTAAATCTGCGCGTAGACCAGCGATTTCCTCTGTTAAAACGTCACGCGCTTGTAAATCCACCGCTGTAGCCGTAATGTGCGCTGGCTGGCTTTGTGTGGTTTCGGAGACACAATTAATAGTCTGGTTGTTAACTGCTGTGATACGGTCAGCCACATTCGCTAGCTCATCCAACGAAGAAGTATTGGAGGCCGCCAGTATGGACTGGACTCCCATGGGGAGGCGTTCCAACCACAAAGACTTCAGGAACGACTCCGATGCCCTGTTCACCGCGATGCGCCTCATACTGCGAAGGAGCTGCGATGGTCGCTGATCGGCCAACTCCAAGCCATGAATGAGCTCACGAGTTTGTTCTTCGTCGCTTGTGCCAAATGCAGTGAGGAGACGCTGTTTGATTGCCGTATATTTGTCTTTTTGTGGCGGGTTTTCCACGATATCCGCTACTTGTGAGAGAGCCGCCATGTCCAACTCGCCAACGATTTTATCGAATTTTGTTGTGTCGCTGGTGATTTTGTAATACCTGAATTGGGCCTCCACTCGCGCGAACCATAGCGCCGGTTGCGTTTGCCAAAATGGTGGGAGCTTGAGTGCGGTGATGATGGAGATTTCCGCCGATTGTCCTCTGTCCACATGGTCACCGCTCGCATCCAGAAACTTTTCGTTCTCGCTGTCCGTTGCCATCGTGGGTCACCAATATGGGATTCTTACCAGAGAATGTGGGGAATCACCAATAACACTGTTATGATGCGACTCGAATGAAAGGCAATGTGTTTTATGCCACTTAACTAATTTATTCGTTATCAAATTATAAGTACAACTTGTAATGGCGATGTCGTGCTAGCGAGTGACAAGTCGTCGCCTGTCACTTCTCGTTGTTGACGTCCGCGCCGTCTTTTCTCCTTGCGGCATTAATCGGCAACTGAATAGCTGTCATCGTTGTGTTGATTCCCACATATGTATTCTAATTAGTCAAGACACAGTCGATGCCGCTGGTGCTTTTGCTGTTTCCGGCAATGAAATTCCCGCATTATTCAAATTTTGTAAAATGCCGCTTTAGTGGCGGAGTCTATCGGCATGCTGAGGAAACTTTTGAAATATCGGAAAGAAAAAACAAGATTAAATGCATTAAGTTATCTAACGAAAGCTTCGCTTCCTTTCAAAAAATTAAAAAACATTTTCATTCATTTTTATACCCGGTTCACATTATTCCAGTAACCAATCCAGTCCAGTAATCCAGTCCAGCGCTGGACTGCTACTGGAATAATGTGAACCGGCACTGGACAGCAATTCAATCCAGCAATCCAGTCCAGTGACTGGATTGTCGGTCTACCTTTTGATTCCAGCTCGCCCAGAAATCATTGTTAGTATAGGTATAGTTACCGAATCAACAACACACTCGCCAGACTACTGGACTGGAATCATGTAGACGATATGATCCAGTCCAGCACTGGACTGGATTACTGGACTGGAATAATGTGAACCGGGCATTATGTAAAACAATGGGAAAATCGTAATTAACGTATTTGCGGAAGACGATATGGCATTTCGTGCTGCCGTAGTTGCTGCTTTGCTTGGCAAGAAGAATAGTCAACACACAGCAGATCCGCTGCTGCTGTCGCTGCTGCTGCTGCTGCAAATACTGCTACCGGGAATGAAATCCCCGCAGAAATTTTAACAAAAAAATAATTACAATTGTACCCAATCTGATCTTAATCCTTTCCCCAACCCATTTCTTTTCTCACCTCTAGGCGCCTCGGATGGTCTTATACGCGGTTGGGATCTTCGGAACTTGTCGTCTTCACTTTTCGAGCTGTATGGGTGTGAATATGCGGTGCGGCGAATACAATTCTCTCCACACCAGGAAAGTGTGCTTGTATCGGCTGGATATGATTTCTCCACAAGGTTTGTGAGTTCGACTATTTTCGGATTGCATCTTTACTAAGGACTTTTTTTTTCGTTTTTTCCCTTTTCAGGATTTGGGACTTTCAAAAGAAATGTGAGCCGCTGGAAACGATTGTTCACCATTCGGAATTTGTCTATGGCGTTGAATGGAATCCAATTCGCATTGGGCAATTAGCTGATTGCGGTTGGGATTCGTTGGTACATGTTTTCACGCCAAACTGCTTTGAGGGTATTTGAGGAATTTGGGAACAGTTTTCTTTTCGCTTGAAGGGTTTTTACTCTCGAAAGGCTCAACTGTAAAACGGGATGAGTGATGTCTTCATAGAGGGCTGGATTCAGTACGATTATGCTATTATTTGAAACAAGCAGATCGGCAGTACTCGAAGCACGATAGCACGCGCTTACATCCAATTTTGATCCGACGCGATCCCATACGAGAACTGGATCAGAGACAAGTCAGTCGTTATTATCCAGCCCTCAAGCCTTCAGGGAATCTGAAACAAGTTGAAAGCACAATTCGATGGGCGACTGTTTGATCTGAAACCCTTTATGTTTGGAAGACTCAAAGGGTACGACAAGGCACCAGCGCCTCAACCTGATGTCCGTTTTTAGTGGCTGCAGCTGAAGTTCTCAGAATCTGATCTATCTGGTCTGTTTTTGGCCCGTCCCATATAAAAAATATATGAATACTGTACGTTCGTCCGGGCACTTCCCGTATTCTGATCTTAACCAAATTTGGTATGTAGGTTCCTTTCCTTGTGTCCCCTAGAGCACAAATCGGGGAACACAATTTTGATAATGATAAAATAGAATTACTCGCCTAAGTCTTTTTTAAGATTTTTCCTCCAGGCATTTCCCGTGGTCAGATTTCAACCAAATTTTGTACGTTGCTTCCTTGGATTAATGAAGGTGTCCCACGGTGATATTTTGGTCCTCCTTCATGTGTGCGTTAGAAAAAAAGGACTCTGAACGGATAATATCAATAAACGGAAGCAAACCTGATTGAAATGGGTATCTCCTTATTCAGGTGATGAGACCAATGCACTCGAGTACTTTTGCAGTCATTTTGAGTTCTTGGGTCAGGACTGATACCATTTTGAGTCCTTTGGTGGGGAAAAAAGGTCATTCTTGGTTAAAAAAAAGGACATTATTGGCAATGAAGCTATGACTAGGCAAGATGGGTATCATAATGATGGGGGGTCATGAAGCGAATGCACTAGACTAATGTTGAAGGCATTTTGAGTCCCTTGGTGTGGAAAAAGGACATTCTTGGCAATGAAGTGATATCTAGGCAAGATGGGTATCATAATAATGGGGGGTCATGAAGCGAATGCACTAGACTAATGTTGAAGGCATTTTGAGTCCCTTGGTGTGGAAAACGGACATTCTTGGCAATGAAGTGATATCTAGGCAAGATGAGTAACATATGACTGGGGATGTTGAGGTGAATGCACTAGACGACTGCTGAGGACATTTTGCGTCCTTTGGTGTGGAAAAAGCTGAAAGCTGAAGGTTAACTCCGATCAATGTGAAATTCTGAGCATAAGACCTTGAAAATAAGAGGAATGTTACTGTTTATATGAGATTTGGAAAAACCATCCCCAGCCCCGTTTCCAACCCCAATACATTTTGATGATTGAGGAAGTGGCAAATTTTGATTTTGTTTGGCAGGTCACGGTTTTTGATGACAATCATATAAACAGTCATACCTCGGTAACGGTTAAAGGTATGCCAATTCTATTGGTACCATTTTTCTTCAAACAAACTGTGGAATAAACCCTATCAGTATTGCCCACCCAACGCGGGGCACCCTGTATAACACCTTATCTTACATTTTTGTACAAAAATTAGTCTGCCGATAGATAAGATATTGCATCCCACGCATGCCAGAGCTTCAGAATTGCCGTAATCTCCGCCTGAAGAAGGTCGGTACGAAAATCCGGAAGATGGAATGCATCTTCGAGTAGATACCATCGACAATGCCTTCTTCCGCTTTTGAGCCATCGGCAAAAATACTTATGGCTTCCGATTTTAGGAAAGTATTCACGCCACACTCATCATGTACATATATATATGATATGGTAGGCATTTACCTTCCGCTGAGGGGCTTGAACGATCGTGTTTCGAGTAGCAAAAAATGCTCGGTGCACTGCCTGCAATGAAATTCTCGCATCACTGGCAAATTGAACAAATTAATTTGATCTGGAACACGACAAGTGCGAGTATACCTTGTCTCACCTTACACAAACCCGAAAAGAATCTTATTAACTATTTGAGTATGGATCGAAGAGGAAACGGTTTTTTGTTAGTTGATAAACAACCGACAAAATAGGAGTACGTTGATCACACGACAATTTCAAAGGTGTATCTTCCGAATTAGAGCCATGCAATTTGAATCTTTTCACAACACCATCCATTCTACCTAATAAAAAATATATGAAATCTGGACACTTTTTTTATATGTATAAGATTCAAGAATTAAATTGGAAAATTGCTTCTGCGCAAATATGCTATTATTGTTGTTTTGATTAAAATCACATGGATTGTCTAATGAAGACGTTGCAGTTTAATGTAGTAGTCAGTTCATGATCACAATCGATTGCAAGAATTTGTGTATTTAGGGTTTTGGGGGCTCTGCTAATTAAACTCCCCACACACACACACACACAAGAAAAAAAAATTGAATGAGTTAGGCGAAAAACGTATTGTCAAAAGCTCCTTATAAGTCCAACAAAAATCCTCTTTCATAGTCTTCCTTGCTAACTAAGTCAAGCCGCCAGTAATGGCGGTGTGATTATTTGGTTGAGGTAAACATTCCCCCTGTTTTGTGGGGCGTAAGAAAAATACCACGGCCTTTTCCTTTGCCGGCCTGTCGTAGAAACCGGCAAACAAAGGACAGGATGTGTATGCCAGCAACTTGCACTATCCAAAATCTTCTATGTGCTAACGAAACGCCAACTATGCCTCGGATAAGGACTGACTCAACGGTTACGACTTTTGGCTTTAATCTTATCTACAACATCTTGACTACGCTGACGACATATGCCTACTCTCCCACAAAATCGTGGATCTGTCTGCAATGGCATTAGATTTTGAAAGGGAGGCAACCAAGGTTGAGCTTAAGATTAATACCAACAAGACCAAGGTTCTTAGCCCGCCATTCAGAAAATGAAATCCTACAACTATTGCCATCAGTATTAATGGGTAGCCTGTGGAGAAGGTGGACAACTTCGTCTACCTGGGTAGCGTTGTTGCCGAAAATGGTGGTACGGAGCAGGGCATCGCTCGTCGTATCAACCAGGCTAATTGTGCATACGGCAGGCATGCTGTCCAAAATCTGGCAGAGCGGTTAACTTAGCATCAAGACTAAGCTGGTCCTGTTTCGCTCCCTGGTATTGTTTGTGCTTTTGTATGAGAGCAGTACATGAAAAGTTTTCGTAAGAGTTACCAGAAAGCTGTAAGTTTTCGTCAACTTATGTTTTCGTCGAATTCAAAGAATTTTCTGGCTCGAAACAATATCAAAAGAAGAGCTAAGTCGGCTTACGGACCATATGCCAATCGACGATTTGATACTCAGGCGAAAATGATAGTGAATAGGTCACACATTGCGAAAGGATGATAACTGCATTGCTTTACATGCCATGAAATGGAATCCCATTTCCAACCAAGGCCCACCAAGAGGGGGTCCTAACATCGCATGGTGTCGATCTATTGCAACAGAGTGTAAGACGCTGAGTAAGTCGTTTGTGGAGTTGCGCCCTATTGTCCAGAACAGAGTACGATGGCGCGCAGGAGTGGTTGACGCGCTATGCCCCACGGGTCGGATATGAAGTCCCCGGACACAAATCCCCAAAACAAAATCCCCAGGACAAAATCCCCAAAACCAGAATGCCCAAAAACAAAACCCCCAAATATTGTACATAATCCATAAAAACACAAAACCCCAAATACATAATCTCCAAATACATAATTCCCAAACACGTAATCGCCGAACACATAATCCCCAAATGCCCATTTGAGGTGTGATCTTTGAATGTGCGCGCGTTCTAAGATCAGACCTCAAATGGGGATTTGGGGATTATTTGAGATAACTTTATAATTTTTTGCGGAATATATTACACGAAAACATTTTGATTGTATTGAAAAATATTTTTTTTTTCCCTACACTAAATAGAAATACTGAAAATAACCAATGATTTGTTTTTCGAATATAGTACAATAGAATGCAGGTAGAATGAAAAGTATTGGCCTACAACTTAATAATGAGACTTTTTTTAGAGATGGCAACACCGATAAACCAATGGTAGTCCATCTTTGACATACATACCATTTGAAGTTTGTATTCATAAGCTGTCAATGTCAGTATAAACATTTCGTGTTGATTGTTGACAACGTATTTTACCGGACCATGGAAAGTTTCGAAAATTCACGAAAAAAACAACATTTGCGGGAAGTTTTACTTGGACATTATTTTGCTAAGAAGACTGCAGCTCAGAGTCATAAATTGCTCGTGGAAGTTTACGGTGACGATGCTTTTTCGCGTGCACAGTGTTTTCGGTGGTTTCATCGGTTCAAAAATGATAATTTCGACATTACCGACGAAGAGCGACCTGGCCAGCCAAAAAAGTTTGAAGACGAAGAATTGACGAAATTACTCGAAGAAGATTCGTGCCAAACTCAAAAAGAGTTGGCAATTTCGTTGGAAGTGACTCAGCAAGCCATATCGAAGCGGTTAAAATCACTGGGAATGATCCAAAAGCAAGGCCACTGGGTTCCGTACGAGTTGAAGCCAAGAGATGTTGAGAGGCGCTTTTGCATGTGCGAACAACTGCTTCAAAGGCAAAGACGGAAGGGTTTTTTGCATCGTATTGTGACCGGCGATGAAAAGTGGATTCATTATGATAACCCAAAGCGAAAGAAATCATGGGGACCGCCCGGGCACCAATCAACATCGACCGCGAAGCCAAATATTCATGGTTCCAAGCTTATGCTCTGCATTTGGTGGGACCAGATCGGTGTTCTTTATTATGAGCTGCTAAAACCGAATGAAACCATTGACGGGCAGCGCTATCGACTGCAATTGATGCGTTTGAGTCGAGCATTGCGTGAAAAACGGCAACAATTTGCTGAAAGGCACGACAAAATAATTCTTCAGCATGACAATGCTCGCCCTCATGTTGCGCAAGTCGTGAAAACGTACCTGGAAACAACCAAATGGGAAGTGCTACCCCACCCGCCGTATAGCCCTGACATTGCTCCATCCGATTACTATTTGTTCGCTTCGATGACTCATGCGTTGGCTGATCAGCACTTCACTTCATATGAGGATACTAAGAACTGGCTCGATTCATGGATAGCCTCGAAACCCCAAGATTTTTTTCGCGACGAAATTCGTAGACTTCCCGAAAGATGGGAGAAAGTTATCGCTGCTGATGGCCAATATTTTGAATAATTTAGTTATATGAATAAATCTATGAATAAATGCCCAAAATTCCAAAAAAAAGTCTCATTATTAAGTTGTAGACCAATATTATAAAATTATTAACAAACTTCTGCCTTGGTGAATTCAGAGGAAGAACAAGTTGTTTTTATTTTGTAATATAAATGCATAACTTCTAAATCACAAAGCCTTACATGTTATCGGCAACGATTTCAACACTGTAGTGGTCGAGGTGTCGATTAAAGTTGACAAATTCATTTTTTATTTATTATTTTTCTTAGTTTTAATTTATTGTTTTGTTTTTATGTTTATGCTAAGGCTTAGGTGATACCCTTTGATGTGAGAGCACAGCCTTGGCGGGAAGGAAATTAGGGTAGTGGGCCTGGGATGGGTTGAGTTTGAATGAGGTACCGGTGTACGTTTCGTTTAAATTTTTCTAGATCAGGGGGGAAACAAAAGATGGTAGGTTGTTCAACATGATAGGTTGTTCTACATTCGTATTGCTCTACTACTTTGCCTTAACCCCTAGCGGGGCATAGCGCATCAACTACTCCTGCGCGCCATCGTACTCTGTTCTGGGCAATGGGGCGCAACTCCCCAAAAGACTTACCCAGTACCTGACACTCCTTTGCCACAGATCGACGCCATGTGATTCGAGGACCCCCTCTTGGTCGGCCTTGGTTGGAAATGGGGTTCCATTTCATGGCATGCATAGCAATGCAGTTATCACTCTTCCGCAATGTGTGACCTATCCACTGCCATTTTCGCCTGCGTATCAATTCGTCGATTGGCATCTGACCCGTACGCCGACTTAGCTCTTCATTTGATATTGTTTCGGGCCAGAAAATTCTTAAAATTCGACGAAGACATGAGTTGACGAAAACTTGCAGCTTTCTGATAACTCCTACGGAAACTTTCCATGTACTGCTCCCATACAAAAGCACTGATAGTACCAGGGAGCGAAACAGGCCCAGCTTGGTCTTGATGCTGAGATAACTGCTCTGCCAGATTTTGGACAGCATGCCGTATGCGCGTTTAGCCTGGTTGATACGACGAGCGATGTCCTGCTCCGTACCACCATTTTCGGCAACAATGCTACCCAGGTAGACGAAGTTGTCTACCTTCTCCACAGGCTGCCCATTAATATTGATGGCAATAGGTGTCGGATTTCTTTTTCGCAACGGCGGGCTAAGCACCTTGGTCTTGTTGGTATTAATCTTTAGCCCAACCTTGCTTGCCTCCCTCTCGAGATCTAACGCCATTGCGGACAGATCCATGATTTTGTGGGAGAGTAGGCATATGTCGTCAGCGTAGTCAAGATGTTGTAGATAAGATGTCAAAGTCCATTGAATTCCTCTGTCGAGTCCGGATAGGGCTGCATGTAACACATCGCCGATCACAATGAGGAATAGGATCGGTGAGAGGATGCACCCCTGCCGAACTCCACTGCGAATCTCAAAGTCCCCCGACACCTTACCTTTATGCAGAACGCGACATTTCGCGCCGTCATAAGTTGCCTTAATAATAGCCACAAGCTTCTCAGGGATGCCTCTCCTGCGCAAGGCCGCCCATATAGAATCCCGGTTCACACTATCGAAAGCCTTTTCGAAATCGATGAAAAGCAAGTGAAGCGGAAAATCGTATTCAGCGCATTGCTCGATGATGATTCGCAAGGTGTTAATGTGATCGACACAGGAGAATCCGGATCGAAAGCCAGCCTGCTCTTCATCAATTGTGCTTTCTAAGTGGGCCTTTAGTCTTTCCAGGACGATTTTAGCTATTATCTTGGCAACGGCAGGAAGCACACAAATGCCTCTCCAATTATTACAGTCTGTGAGGCTACCCTTCTTTGGAAGTTTGATGATCAAACCTTCCTTCCACTCAGTGGGAAAGGTCTCTGTATTCCACGCTTTATCAACAAGTGGGTGCAGCAAAACGGCAGTTACGCTTGGCGCTGCTTGATAAAGTTCGGCAGGGATGCCGTCAAGTCCGGCGGCCTTTCCTCGTTTTAGTGCAATAATTGCAGTGACTATTTCCTCTTTAGTCGGGGCAGTGGACCGTATACGCACATTTTGATGGTTAGCTAAATTATCTATATGAGGGGGAACTTCACCAGAGGTTACACGGTTCAAGACCGCGGCGAAGTGTTCTTTCCACCGCCTCATTTGATCTTCTTCCAAGATAAGTAGCTTTCCATCACTATCTTTCACCGGATGTTGGCAGGAGTTACGACCACCTGTAAACTCCTTGATGACACCGTATACGGCGTTTAAGTTGTTACTTCTAGCGGCTTCTTCTGCTGACGCTAAAAGAGAATTGGCATAAACTCTTTTATCGCGTCGCACACTACGCTGAACTTCTCGAGCTTTCTGACGGTAAAGGAGCTCGATGCTGCTTCGATTGTCGTCTGATGCTGCAGCCAAACGAACTTTCAGCTCCTTTCTTTCAACAATCCGCTGCCAAGAAGCGTCGGACATCCAGGGCTTATTCCGGCAATCCGGGTTTGGGCCAAGGATGGTATTTGCGCTATCAATGTACGCATTTTTTATGGCATCCCAGTTTTCGTTTATGTCACTATCTGGGTGACTAGTTATCTCAGCCGCTTTTTGCGCAAGATGGTCATTATATTGTTGTAAGACAGCTGGATTTTTTAGTCGAGCGGTGTTGAATTTGCGGGGCCTGGATCTTTCGTCGCTGGGGCGGCGCACGGCTGCAATACGCAATCGAACATTAGCGATCATAAGATAATGGTCTCTTCCCATCCCAATATCGGCACCCTTCTTGTTTCGCACGTCCAGGAGGCAACTCTTGAATCTTTTACTAATGGCAAAATGGTCGATCTGATTTTGTGTTCTGCGCCGATCAACAGAGGACCAACTGATTTTGTGGTGGTCCTTATGCTCAAACATAGTACCACCGATGAAGAGACTGTGAAAGTTGCAGAACTCTACAAATCTTTCACCGTTGTCATTACGATCACCAAGACCGTGTCTCCCCATCACATGTCTGAGCCCATAGTTATCAGCGCCAACTTTCGCATTCAAATCACCCATAACCATTATAATGTCACCTTTAGGTGTTCTGCTCTGAACGGCGTTTAGTTCTTCGTAGAAGGAGTCTTTTGCCAAGACATTGTCGGGTTCAGTAGGGGCATAACATTGTATTATTGAGATGTTCCTCATTTTGGTCCGGAACCTGGCGGTCAAGACCCTGTCAGAGACCGGTTCCCAGGATAAGAGACAGTTTCGCGCGGCTCTGGTTAAAAGGAGCCCCACACCTGACTCACGACGACTACCGGTAGCTTTACCGGAATACAACATTACAGTGCTGCCCGTTGGAGAGATGAATTCTCCGCTGTTCCACCATCTTATCTCACTAACTCCTAAGATATTTAATTTGTACCTCAGAAATTCACTCTCTAATTGAAGAAATCGTGCGTTCTGGGGACCTTCTGATCCATTGTCCAGGAGAGTACGCACATTCCAGAATCCAATCTTTGTCATTGTACGATAGCTAAAAGTCGTAACCGTTGAGTCAGTCCTTATCCGAGGCATAGTTGACGTTTCGTTAGCATATAAAGATTTCGGATAGTGCAAGTTACTGGCATACACATCCTGTCCTTTGATTGTCGGTTTTAACGACAGGCCCTCATAGGGAAAGGCCGTGGTATTTTTTTTCACACCCCACACCACAGGGGTACCTCAACCAAATCATCGCACCGCCATCACTGGCGGCTTGACGTTGGTTGGCAATGGTCAGTGACCACTGCCGTTCCAGGGGGCGCCCACGCGGAGGACTATGGAAGAGGAGTTTTTGCCCCCCAAAAAAGTGATAAACAACCGACATTTCGCCGGTGTTCAAGCGGCTCTGTATGAGCTGAGCACGATTAGAAGGGACTTTGATTGGCATAATCACTAGCAGAAAAATATTGTGATATATACAAAGTAGAAACCTGGAACAAAAGCCTCGGATTGGACGGATCAACAACGACGGCGACGCAAACGACTAAAGGATTATTCTTTCGGATCCTGGAATGTACGCTCCCTGAACAAACCGGGGGCCGAAAAGGCCCTCCTTCAACAGGTCGAAAAGTACAAACTGAGCATTACTGCAGTCCAGGAAACAAATTGGCTTGGCAGCGAGATTAATGACAAGAAATCGCACACAATTTTTACAAGTGGCAAACCATCGGGCCGCAAGGAGTTTGGAGTAGCATTTATAGTGAACAATCACTCCCAAAATCTTTGCGGTTGATAAGCTTTTGAGTGATGCTACAGCTGTGGCGCATATTACCGCCCTTGAGGAAAGACTATCACCTATGCTACGTCAATTGGTAAAAGAGTTATAGACAAAAAACTTGAAAAGTAGAGTAGTACGGGGTTCTTTCTAAGAAAATTACCGTTAGTTTTCAACTGATCAATTTGATTTTCCCAGGAGAGTATAAGATTACCCTCGCGGGTAATCTACCAAAGCTAGAGCTTTTCATGTTTATTTAATCGGAAGTTATAGATACATTTAAGTATTTTACATATGTAGAGGAGGTAGGCGTTCTCTTGGCTGGATCATGCTCATTTTCAATACCAACCAACAAAATCACAGTACTAACATTTGACTAAAATTTCAAGGCTCTAGCTTCATTCTATCGAAAGTTATCGTGCGAACGGACAGACAGACGGACAGACAGACAGGCAGACAGACAGACAGACATGGCTAAATCGAATCAGGAGATGACCCTGATCATTTATATAAAATATATACATTGCTATACCTCCGGAGCCTCCTTTAAGGTGTTACATATTTTCGTCGTGACAAAAACAATATACCCTATACTATAAGTCTAGGGTATAAAAGGAATATACAACGTTGAGAGCGGACTACATATTTCCTTTTCAACCAGCCAATAATATGTCATTGCACCAGTTGAAAGTTCCTTGTTTTAATTTATCTCCTCTCTTCATTTCTATTAAAGAAAACCTGAATAGGTTGAACCTTTTAATCACCTCATCTTTTTTCTGTAAATCTTTTCTGAACCAAAAAGAAATGTAATATGACACTTTGTGTAAAAAAAAGAAAATGTTTGGTCCTTTTAAAGCAACGTTTATTTGCAAGTGACTTATCAAGTGAATTTTTAATTTGTGTTTTCACAACGAAATAATTCCTATTATGTGAAGAAGATGTAAGAGTAAATTGAAAGGATCAGGTTTCTTCACCACAATTCATACTATGCATACGAGTATAAATACCGTTATCTCGAGCATTTCGATTGTATCCGGAACTGGAATTTGAACAGGGTATACCTTTTAGTATATTTATTATTCAATGAATGAGCGGTTGGAAGTAAAAGCAACAACATGGTTCTCATTGAACGTTCCAAGATGCGTTTGCGTTTTTGGTTGGAGCCCCGATTTTTTTTTTCTACCTCAACCTAGAATAATGCGGAAATTACACTGCCGGCAAAATAAATCGCAGCAACAGAGGCATCGGCAGCGTCTTGCGAAAGCAACGACTATGAAAGCACAAAATATTGTCTTTCGCCGATAGGTAAGTTTTTTTCGATTTTTCTCATTATTTTGCAAAAAATAATAGTTGTTGTTAATGTTGACAATATTTTATAATTTCTAACAACAAAACAAAGTTTTTGTCGCTTTAATGCATAAAATCATGTTTGTTCTTTCTGACATTTGAAAGGATTCCCCAGCATGCCGCTAGATCACGCCACTAAAGCAGCATTTGTGGCGATTATGAACACCACTTTTGCCACGGAACGGCGCTGACATCGACACAAAGAAGACTTCGAATGATCTTAGAAAATGTACATCTGGCAATGTGAAGAAGAATATACACTTCTGTCACAAAAGTTACACAAACTCCTGTGAATTCTAAAATTAAATAAAGTTTTGTTAGTTATTCACGACTCAGTACTATTGTTGAAAGCGTTTGATATCGTAGACAAAGGAAATCTCCAAAACCAAGGTATCCTTCGCTTTACATTTTAGAATCTTGCACGAAAAAGTGGATCTGCTGATGCTGCTGCCCACTTAAGGGGAATACATGCATTCTGACTTGACAGGTGAGCGTTGCCGCTGCTGCCGCTGTGAATGTTTCAGCTGGCATTGTAATTTCCGCATAGTTCAAGCCTCCGACTATATCCTAAATGCATTTGAACGAAGAGTCCTTCGGAGTAGGTTGCAACCAAAATTTATGGAGCATCCGGTACAACCATGAGCTATACGAACAATCTACGATGAGCTGGAAGCTTCAAGAATCAAACTATGTATAGCGAGTTGAAGAACCAGGTCATGTATGTACAACCAATCGATGATAGCTGAATGCTAAGCAAATTATGAAAGGATGCATGAGCGGACCAAGGCCGCGAGGAAGACCCAGAGCTCGTTGGGAAGACTCAGTAGATGCTGACGCCGAACAATTGCTGACCTTCCAGAATTGGAAGACACGATCCCGATAACGTCGAGCTGTAGCGCCGATGGTGAAATCAGTTTCTGCTTTTCCATCAGTTGAGCTATCCGTTCTCCAACCGTTACATAAGTTTTGGTAGGATTTTATAAGGGAACTGAAACTGATATGACCGACTAAAAACTCCTTAAGAATAAACAAAAATAGAAGGAAATTTCATGAAGATTTTAGCAAAGTCCAATTGTCTTCGCCAAAATTAATTGCCGATTATTTTCTTTCTTCTTTCGAGTTTTTTTTTAATAAATAAATTCAACTCAAACAAAAAATGGTAGCAATCGTATGCACTAAATTACAACCTATAGTACACCCTATTATGATCCACCTGATCAGAATATTTTGTATTCCAAACAAGACCTGGCCAATTCATGTTATGTTGAATGTTGCATGTTGTAAATTAATGCAAAATATGCACAACCGGAGAAAACATTATTGAATCGCAGCTCCTACCGCCAATGAGACATGTGTCTCGTGTCTTCATATTACGTACGAGTTGCATTACATTAGCAGCATAGTGGCAGGCAATTTACATACGCACATACTCGTAAGTACGAGTATAATTACTGCATGGAAGAACTCAATTACTGGAAAATTAATTTATTCTACAATGTGTAAATGGGAATATTATGAAGATGAAAGAAAAATTCTCCGAAACTGTCGTGATTGCATTTTTGAGCTGGACCGAATTGGGCAGGTACGTGTGTGGTACGCGTGTTGGCTTTGTATGATAAAATATATAAAGCAGATGTTCGTAAAGGATGATGGCTTTATCCATAAATGCAGATGGCAGGAAAAGGAAATGTGTTTCTCATAACCACTTCTAGGACAACGCAACCGAGCGGAATGAAACATCCAGATTGCAATGGCAGAGCAAGTTTTACCTAGAAATAGGCTACATATCCATAAGGCCTTGGAGGCCTTATCAGAGATTGTCCTAAGATGATCCTTCCAAATAAGTTTTCTGTCAAGGATAACACCCAGGTATTTGGCCTTGTCAGCCAATAGTACTGGGGAGTTTTACCAAAGAATAGAGATTGTTCACAAGAAGTGTGAGTCCATACGAATTAAGAGTGCCTGCCTATTAGTTGCATATGTATTGGACTCCATCGATACACGAAGGGGTAATACCGAATAACGAACATGTTACAATACAATGAAACGTACTAGGCAGTATTTATTTGAAGAGCTTTTTGGACAGTTGTCGTCCCCATCCCTCTGAAGGCGACTTTCATTTGATTATTTGCGTCTCAATGGCACCACAGCTTTTGCTTCGAGGTTCCATCTCTAGTAGTAGTTACTTTATGTTAAGAATAATTAAAGTGGAGTGGGTCATTGCGAAACTAAGCCATGATGACTTAGTTCGGCTATCCACTACCACCAAAAACATTTCAGCACTAGGCCAATCACACCACTGTCCACTGGTTTCGTCCACTTGTGGTTGTACATTATAAGACACCTGATATATCTGAGCTTTCTTTTATTAAAGATTGACACGACAATAGTCTTCGATGGATTTACTCGAAGGCCGTTGGCGTCGCACCAGTCTTGCACAATGCGCAGCACAGAACCATGATCACCAAGTCATCAGCGTATGCTTGGACAGAGAATCCTTTGTTGTAAGTATCCACAACAACTCATCCGCCACTATGCACCATAGGAGGGAAGATAAAACCCCTCCTTGCGGGCAGCCACGTGTGATATTAGCTTTGAGGGTACAGTCTCCAATAGTAGTTTTTACTAATCTGGAGGGAAGCATTTCTCTCACCCAATTTGTAGTGGTAGTATCCACAGCCTTATACCTTAAAGCTTTATCGATGGCTGAGAACGAGGTGTTGTCGAAAGCACCTTCTATATCAAGGAAGGCACTTAGCGCAATTTCCTTCACCGACATTGTCAACTCAATCTCCGTCACAATACTGTGCAGACCAGTCTTAGTTGACGTACAAGGTTGGTACGCAAACTGCGTCTCGTGCAGTGAACTGCCACTAAGGAGTATAAGCCGAATGCGGCAGCCCAAATTTTTTTTCCATCGCTTTCTGCATAACAGATTACAGGCTAATCGGCCTGTAGGACTTCGGATCATCTTTGGGGCGGTTCCCTATTTTAGGAATGAAGACTATACTCTCACTTTTCTCCACGAGTCTGGAATATACCTTAGTGCAAAGCTGCCCCTGAAGATTCTTCTTGGTAAGGTATCAGCACTTGCTGCCCATGCTGTAAAAGGGCAAGAAATATCCCGCCGATACTAGGTGATTTAAATGGGTCAAAAGTGGTAAGGGCCCATTTCACCTTATCAGAGTTAGAAGATTTTGATATATGCCACCTCTCTAAGTCGATCCGACAACTATTTTCTTCCGTGATGGTGCCGTCCGTTATTTTGAGCGTACTTAGGTACATCATCAGTGCTTTTCTTTGTCAGAACGCGATGTAATCTGGTTGCTTTGATAGTGTTAGTAGCATCAGCGCAGAAATCAAGCCGACTACGTCTTTTCGCAGCCCTGATCTTACTGCTCTATTGGGTGAGTGCGGCTCGGTAGGTCCCCCACTCACCAGAGCGTGTTGCTCTGTTAAACAGCCTTCTAATCCCATTCTAAGTCGAGAGAATTCTGGGTCCCACCATGAAACTCCCCTTCTGCCTTTAACAGTCCTCAACGCACAGTTTTCCTCATATGAGCTAAACAACGCACCTGTAACATTCGTAACAAAGCTGTCCAGGCTCTGTCGCCCAGATACTCTCCCATCGATGGTTGCCAGCCTTTCCAGCAAAGGAGACAGTGTAGTTTACTCAATCAATCAAAAAATAGTTGGTCCCGTTGCGGGGTGCGAACCGCAGAGACCGTGTTTCGAGTAGCAAAAAAATGCCCGGTGCGTTACCGAGCTAAGCTACAGACGCATACTAAGTTGGTGTGCAGAATGAAACCAAGTGTCACAAACAATTCCAATTTACTCAATCAGTTCGCTGCGAAATTTTTCTAACACGTATCTCTGAGGCTATTCTTTCGAAATCGAAACGTATATGATTGTGGTCGGAGAGGGAGGATCTGTTCGTTGGGAATCCCACCATTCTTTTCAGCGACCCCAAAAACCAGTGGTTTTAATACTAATCATTTAATATATGGCGGATGGATGGCGCAACGGTTAGCACGTTCGCCTTCAACGCACTGGGCCCCGGTTCGATTCCAGGGATTTACGTGTCAGACTATGAGCCCACTCAGCTGTTAAATGAGTACCCATTATGGGGTAAATAACTCGGTTGAGCGTGTTGCTGATCACATACCTCTGCACAAAAAACCGTCACGATCTAGAAAATGAGATGATGCTAACTCATCTCGAGGCCGTGGTTCAAATTGGACTGTTGCGCCAGTTATTTATTTTTATTTAATATAATCATAATATCGATGGTGAAGGTAGCCAACCTCCTATGTCAAAAATGGAATTTTTGAAGTCAGTTTACAATAAAAGGTTGTAGAAGTTATAAAACACAACATTGACATAGAGGGTTTGGATGTTGCTGCTTCTAACGGGTTTTCACTGAAAATAACAATATACGCGGTTGAGGAAATTATCCATAAATATTTTAAAAACACGTTAGAAAAAGACAAAAAATGTTTTTCAAAAATTTACATAGGAGGTTGTGAATCTTCACCATCGATATATTTTTTTTCACAGTCACTCAATAGCGCGGGAGGGGAGGTGTGTTTATGGGAGTGTCATCATACATCCAAGCTACCCTAAAACTATTATTAGACACTAAACTTAGTTGTTGCTGTTGTTGTAGCAACGCCTACGCTCCCACGGCAGCCGGTTCTACGCACCGGAGCGACCCGTTCGTCATCAACGGCCAAGGGCTGCCAAACCCCTTCAACACTAATCTTAGTCATTTTAGGAAGTTACTTTTTCCTGGTCACTTATAAGTTGGAGTGGGGGAAAGGGAAGGGATGGGGAGTTTTTCGAGTGCCACATTCATCTTAGCGACCCCGAAAACCAATGTCTTGACACTAATCCCAGTCATTTTGGAAATTATTTTTTTGATGCCCACTCACCCCAATGTGGGGGTCAGAATTGGTGGCAGTAGCCATATATCGAAAAATTCAAAACGCTAGAGCCTATTCTAGATCATAACGGATATGCTTATGAAGCTCTCATGGAAATCGGTCGAGCTGTTTGACCGCAAGAAAAGAACAAACACACAGTCCATTTTTATGTATGTAGGTATATAGAATAAGAATAGAAGAAGAAGATTGAGAAATTCTGAATGAGAAAACAACAATTTTTCATTTTACCAAGAAACATCTTGTAAACAATTCTTCTTCTGGTGGGATAGCTGCGATTTTATATTTATTTCAATATTCTGCCTTGTGTAGTTTCCAAGCTACTGCGTTTGCTGATGCTAATGTCTGCAGCAGCTAAAGGGTTAAGAAATCGAACATTTTAACTGTTTTTGTTTTTTTTCTTAGAATCAAATGAATGAAAGTTTCCTGTATTTTATGAGACAGATTGTAAATAAATTGAATTAAAAGAAAACATGACCCTCCTTGTGATTACAAGCACCATGATAGACCATCGACAAAACACGCCCAAATTCCCTACCCAACTGACATCCGATCAATTTTCCGGATGTTTTATGTGAATCAGTTCGCCCGCCTTAAATATCGGCAACTTCTTTGCCACTGAATCACCCTACTCGCTGGGTCAAAGTGTCCCGTATCAATCCACAATATGACCCATGTCAAATTGCTTAGGATTTTTCACCGATCGTTGGAAAATACTGATCACAGGACGAAAGAAAAACGTTTCAACTCCAACTGTGCGTGAAGTTGGCATCAGCGCAACGCGGATCGAAATTCAAGTTAACGTGCACCCCGCTATGATATGTTTGTTGAACGTTTTTACCAATTCCGAAATGGCCCAATGTTAAAAGGGTATTTAGTCTCAACACCGCAACGAAACCATAAGTTTGTTGGCCATCAACAGGTCCCTGTGTATATGGTCATACACACACTGACACTGTTCCTTCACCGAAATTTATTGCCGTCCGAGGTCCTTGAAGAAATAAAAAAAAAAACGAAAAGATTCCTCTTGCGTTTTACCAATAAGTATCCTAACTGGTCGACCACATCATTCTGGTGTGTTTTTTCATTCGGTTTGTGATGCATCTACAATACACGAATTATGTCCATACATTACCACCAACAGTGACCGGGGTGCCGTATTTCAGCAGTCCATGTGTCAACTTTCAGGTATTTGAGGATACAAGGAGGAAGGGTTCGTCGGGTTGCTGTTGTAAATTCTAAACATTTATAATAATTACAGATTTAAATCTCCTGAATACACTGCTTGTAACAAGTTACATCCTATCACTGTCTGTTATCATATATCAGAGAGGATGGGATGAGGATTAGTACCATAGAGTTGGGAATATGGTACGAACCAATGTGCAATGGACTGCGATCAATTGACCAAATAATGGACCATTACGAAACAGGTTCCATAGTCTGTGCAAGCAAAATCCAGTGAACAGGTTCTGAATACCGAATTTGTTTGCAATTAATAAATTGCCACCTACTGGGACCTAAGACTGCTGCTTGGGTCTCTAGAGGCAATCAAACCGCAGGCGATGCGGCTGGGTATGTCGAACGGAAACCGTTGAGCGCATCATCTTTACGCTAATCCTTTTACCAGTCAACCATAATATTGTGGCGAAAAGGTTTATCGGCGTTGCGATGATTCTGATGATGATATCAAGCGAAACGATTAGAACAGGTTTGCGCTTCATTTGCTAGGGGATTTTGTCGCACGTTTCGGAATGCGAGAAAATCTTATATGATTTTGACCAGCACATCCCTTCAATGGGATTATTTGAATTCGAACAGAACACGAGAAGTACGCGTTAGTACGATCAACAGCATACAACTAGTCATGATGTCCGTTGGTATGCATTGGACCGTTCTGTCCAGTAATTACTACAGGTTTCTTTTGATCATTATCAGAGCCCGCATCGAAACCACGTCCTTTCACATAATTCCCGATTGCAGCTCATTAAATAAATCTTTAAGACTGATTTCAGATAATTTTACCTGACGCAATTCACACATTTTCAATTAAAAAAACGAAAATATTTTCCTCCACGTCTCATTGCGCCAACGACCCTGGTTTATCAAAAGAAGTGCGCCAAGCAGCAATTTGCCATTTGCGGCTTCATACGCAAATGAGTGCATTAATATGAATGAAGATAATTAGAGTATCGTGTTTGCTAAAATCCCATGTCGATTTCGCTTTAATATTGATACGGCTTAAAAGCAGGACAAGCAGTTTTCACGCACATCGAGTGCGGCTGATGGCGGATGGGATGCCGAGAGATGATTAGTGTCCAAATTAATGGACAATTAAATGGGATTGGAGCCGATTTTTTTCGCCCATTTGAATCACCTTCCGAGGCGATAATGTAACCCCATTCAAGTATTATGATTGTGACAAGGCAATTAATGGCGGGAGAAATAAAATACGCTACCGCGATTAAAGTCCCCTACATACGACTGATAAGGGTATGCAAAGTGGCGGAAGCATTGGCGTTATCGCGACTCCCAGACTTCTGAATGAGAGATGTGTCAATGGACAAATTGCACGATTGTGCAATGATCGTGGGCTGAGGAAGCGCCTATAGGTTTGCTTTTCCTCAGCTATAGTAGTACAATCAAATTATCCAAATTTACGCCGAACGTAGAAAAAATTAGTCTAAGACCATTTTTTAGGGTTTTGTATAAAAACAAAACCCTTATGAAATCGGTCATGCGTCCGTCTGTCCGTCTGTCTGTCCGTCTGTCCATGAAATATCTCACGAACCGCTGAAGCTACATGCATGAAATTTGGTGGAAATATGTAGAAATACTATAATTCTCTGGAGAAAGCGATGCGTCGTAATAGGTCAACTTTAAGGGGGGGTCGCCATAGAGGGGAAATGAAAGAGGGGAAATGAAGGTCGAAATTTTTTTTTCGTTTGGTACAGGCAAGTGGGGTATCGTAAGAAAGGTACCGTTGAGTACATTCCATTTCTGGAATTTTTTTCAAATTTGAAGAAAGGGGAAAAGAGGGAGAGGGGAAAATATGTGGTCCAAGTTTGTCCCCCCCCCCCCCCTTGCATTTCGAGACCGTTGTAGCTAGACATATGAAAATTTACAGAAAAGCGGCATTTCACTAGCGTAGAAAACCAAAAATAATAGAATTTCAAAATCTCATCCAAAAAGGTTAATAATAGTACATTTCTATAGTCGCAGTTAGCACACCCCTGCACCCCTCAAGCACACCCTAGGTCAAAAATATTGATGGCTGATGATAACCAACATCATAGGCAATAATACCTCTAAGTTTCATTACAATGACATGATATTTAATAATAGTACATTGACTTAAAGTTATGCATTTTGACACTATCCACACAAAAAATACACCTACCGGCCTCACGCATAGATATGCGTGTAATACTTGCATGTTGTTTTTCGTAGAGCGAATTGCAGTTATTTAATGAACCAACTTTGGAAGGGTGAAGATTGGTGATTGGTGATCCTAACAATAACTATTCACACAGTTAATTTTTTTAGGGTTTTGTGTCTTAAATCTTACAAAATCGGTCAAATACCTGTCTGTCCGTCTGTTCATAGAATATCTTACGAACGGCTGAAGCTGCACACATAATTCGGCGAGAATGTGTAGAAATGCTATAATTTGCTGGGGATAGCGTTGTGTTGTAATTGGCCAACTTTAAGAGGGGGGGGGGTCCACATAGAGGCGAAATTAAGGTAAATTTTTTTTATCCACTGGTATAGCCAAGTGGGGTGTCGTGAGAAAGGTAATGTTGAGTACATTCCATTTTTGGCATTTTCTTGAGATTTGTAGAAAGGGGAACAGTAGAGTAGGAAAAAATATTAGACCGTAATTTGTCCCAGCCGCCCTGAATTTCGAAGCCGTTACACAAGTTTGCAATTTGCAATGTCGTCTTAATATGAATGGTTAAGCATCTCGAAGAGTGGGACAGTTTATCTCGTATACATACATATCTATCTACAGCTTCTCGTATTAAAACTATTACTTTGAGAGGTGACAGATGCAGTCTTTTTGTGAATTGACATGTAAGATACTATATCATGGGTAAAACATTTAATTATGGAGTTTTTATTCAGCTGAGGGGTACCAAGAAGAACAGGGAGCCAGTATTTACATGCCAAAATAAGCGCTTGCTACAAAACCCTCGGATTGCGGGCGTAGCCCTCTATATTCCGGTTTCATTTTATTTGTAATTTGTAGGGGTCAAATAGTCTAAAACTCGTTTTGCTACAAAAAAATATTGATCGGAAGGATCCAAAAAGGACGAAAAGAGCGGGGTCAAAAGAGGTGAAAAGGGTAAAAACCGTGTTTTTTTCTCTGAAAATCTGACATTTTTGCATTTTTAACTGATTTTTGAAGAAAAAATCAGTTCAATAACGAGTTTCGACCCCGGAGTTGGTTTTCTTAACATTTCATGACCCCAGGAATCGATTGGCATCATTAGATTTTTTTAGTGTCCTTTATATATATGTTCTGGACACGATAACAGTCGAACGGAAGTCATAAGCGAGGTGAAACTTTTTCAGTTGATAGATGTCAGTTGCTTTTGAAATCCAGCACTATCGATAAAGCGGTTAAAAAGTTACAGCTATATAACGGCAAAAGTATCTGAGCCTAATAACTTCATAGCGAAAGAGGCTAGCTAAACCAAACTTGCCCAGTAAGTAGACGTCAATAAGGACTAGCCTATTATTGAGTTTTAGCAAAAATCCATCAAGCGGTTAAAAAGTTACAGCTATAAAACGGCATAATTTTATAAACAAAATAACTACATAACGGAAAAAGCTAGCTCGGTGAAACCTACCCAGTTGGTGGATGTTAAGGAGGACTCGACTTTTATCTGATCTCAAAAAAAATTCATCAAACGGTTTAGATGTTACAACTATATAACGGCAAAAAAATTTTAACAAAATAACTCTATAATGCAAGAATATAATTGAGTGAAACTTTTCTAATTTGTGGGCAATCGTCAAGACTGGGTTCCTATCTAATTTCAGCGACATGAATGAGTCAATTCCAGAATTATAGCTAAATAACCGCAAAGTTTTCGGAGCACAATTTATAACGGAAAAAGCTAGTTGAACGAAACTTGTCTAATTGATGAAAATTAGTGAGGAACCTCTTCCGGTGCAGTTTCAGGAAAATCCACAGTACAGTCGAAAGGTTACAGTAATACAACAGCAAAAAGTAATAAGCAAAGATTTACCTACACGAAAGGCATTTAGTTGATGAAAGTTATAATGAAACTGGAGATAAATTCATATAGTAAAATCAATCGAACAGTTAAAAGGTTACTGATGCCTCAACACACTGCGCTACCGGTCGCCTGAAAGTTACACTTTTGTGGCGCGGTAGTCTTAGCACGCATTTTATGACTACTAACAGTTGTGGTGTTTAGGTGGGGAAAAGACCTAAAACTTATTCTAATATATGTATATACGTACGGCCGAGACGCTTAGCACTTTTCACAACGACACCAGTTTTATTCAGTCCGAATTAAAGAAATCAACTATGTACGAGTATGTATAAACGGAACTTCCAGGAATCAGTGCGTTTGAAAGTCACTTGGGATCACGTAACAATAAAATCACCTCGAAAAAGAATGCATCTTCAACTTCAGAGGCAAGCATGAATAAAAATTGCCTTAAATCCACCAGCCGAATCATAACTTGGACACCATTTAGCACTTAATTTTTTGCAAATTTGTTTAGAGAAACAAATGATGCCATTTTAATAGATGGCGCGTGACAATGAATACGAGTAAGTTCAAGCTCCAACTGTGGTTTATGTAATCAGCAAAGAAACATTCTTCTCTTAGAAGATGTAATGAATCATGGGGAAGTAAGTTTTAGGGAAAATCCCAAGCCATTTCAACATTGATAAGACAACCCAGTGAGAATCGAAGGCAGAGCTGCCCTAGTACAGCTACCGGAATCAATTAAAAGACTGAATGGGCAGGCAACTGCGGTGTCGGGGTAAACGCCTACAAAACAAAATTTGTACTCCTCACTAGAAAGCGTAAAATTCCCAACTCTTGAACCTCCCCTTTTCGATGACAAGAGACTGGTTTTTGCTGATAAAGCAAAGTTTCTCGGACTCATCTTCGATTGGAAGTTGACATAGAAACTGAATATTCTAGAACGGGTGAACAAGGCAACTGTAGCACTTTATTCGTGTAGTGGGGTTATAGATCAAACTTGGGGCCTTCAGCCGAAAGTTGTTTAATTGCTGAATGATCAATGGGCGGGCAGCACCCCTATTACACCCGACTGCTCGGCCATATATACAAAGGGCTCTAACGTTGATGTAGGAGTTAGCGCGGGCATTTATTCGAAGGGATCAAGTATTGACGTATCGGTTCATCTTCCCGACTACTGCCGTGTCTTCCAAGCGGGGATTTCGGCAATCGCGGAAGCTCTAATCTGGCTGGGGAAGAATATCGTGACTTTAACTAACTACACAGATAGTCAAGCGGCGATACGGTCGCTGGAAATGAGCAGCTTCTTTAATATTTCGGTTTGTTGGTTTCCAGCCCATAGTGGTTTCACGGGCAATTGCAAAGCTGATGAGCTGGCCCGTCAAGGGGCAATTGGGGCCAGTATCTTAGCCATATTGAGTCGCCTATAGCAGTGTGTAAAATGGCAATCTAGTCCACTGCGATCAGCAGGGCTAAGACTAGATGGCTCGGCGCTAGTACTTGTCTTGTCAAATAACGAGGCTGATATGGTCCAGGGTAGATCCTAATCGCTCTGCCTCAGCGCTCTCATTGCGCAAGAAAGCATATCGACGAGGTAGTGGGAGTCATCACAGTGCACGGTCCTATCGGCGAGAATACGAGGAGGCTTAATCTTTCTCATCACGAGTACTGCAGGAGAGTATTCCTCACCTTCTTTATCACTGCTCGGCCTTGGCTGGTAGGAGGAGGAGATTTTTGGGACTCTTTTTTTTCCAGGAGCCAGGGGATCTAGTGGATGTTAATGCGATTCAAATCAATCGCTTTATTGCTAGCATCGGCTTCTGGGTACCTCGCGTTAGGAGTTTAGGTACAGAATCTTGGAAGCACTACGACGGATCATGAGTGGTCTATGTGTGCTGTGATTAATTAAGGGCAACCCCTGAACCTACCTACCTACCTACCTTGCCGCAAGTTGGAAGTGTTCGTAAAACTCCTTCACCAGTCGCGAAGAGACCTTAAACAAAGAAAGTACCTTTATAGCTTCTTGGCTGTCTAAGAAGAAAGTAATGTGAGCGTCGCAAATTCCCTTTTCCAAGATTCCAAGACCAGATCACAGCATGAATAAACGAACAAGCAGACAGATGGACGTTTAACCGATTTTATAAGGGTGTTTAACTACAAAAACCTAACCAGGCCGAAGCGAAGCTTCGGCCCGGAGTCCGAAGCGTATATACCCTAGACTTGTACAGACCTAGTGGTGATACCAAAAGTACTAATTGGTAACGACCATATGCATGAAAAGTGAGTTTTCTATATGGCCAGTTTATAGGGGAGGTTGGCAATCATCCAGGAGGATCTTGACCATTATTAAAATCAATTAACTAACCCATTCTACAAATATTTGTCGAATTTTTCAAGTCGCCAGCTTCATTCTATCGAAAGTTATTGCTTATTTGAAGTTTCACTTATAGGGGAGGTAGGGGTTCCTTGGGTCGGATCGTGCTCATTATTGCCACCAACAAATAAGATCATGCTACAAACATTTAAACAAAATTTCATGTCTCTAGCTTCACTCTATCGAAAGTTATCGCTTATTTGAAGTTTCATTTGTAGGGGAAGTAGGGGTTTCGCAGTTCGGATTTTACGTATTTTCAATATTAGCCAACTGGATTTTATTACATTTGACCAAAATATTAAGCCGCTAGCATTATTTTATCATAAGTTATCGCCTATTTTAAGTTTCATTTCTAGGGGAGGTAGAGGTTCCTTAGGTAGGATCTAACCCATCTTGAATACCAACTAACCCAATCTCATTTCAAACATTTGACCAAAACTTCAAGTCGCTGGCTTGATTCTGTCAAAAGTTATCGCTTATTTGAAGTTGCATTTGTAGGGGAGGTAGGGGTTGCTTGGGTCGGATCTTGCCCATTTTCAATACCAACTAAGTAGATCTTACTAACAACATTCCACCAAATTTTCAACTTGCTAGTGTCATTCTATCGAAAGTTATCGTAATTAAAAGAATATTTAATTTTTTGAAATTTTGTAGGGGAGGTAGGCGTTCCTTTGATCTGATTACGCCCAACTTACTAGAACTCAAGCAGCTTCCCACCCCAGGGTTACATGCCAAAAATCAGGTGTCTACGTCAATTAGTTCAAGAGTTACAGACAAAAAACCTGAAAAGTAGGGTAGTACGGGGCTCTTTGCAAGAAAACTACCGTTAGTTTTTAACTGATCGACTTGATTTTTTCAGTAGAGTAAAAGATTATCCTCGCGAGCAATCTGTCAAAGTTGTTTAATCGGGAGTTATTAATACATTTAACTATTGTACATATGTAGGGGAGGTAGGCGTTCTCTTGGCCTGATCATGCCCATTTTCAATACCAACCAACTAGATCATACTTCCAACATCTGACCAAAATTTCAAGGCTCTAGCTTCATTCTATCGAAAGTTATCGTGCGAACGGGCAGACAGACAGACAGACGGACAGACGGACAGACGGACAGACGGACAGACGGACAGACAGACAGACAGACAGACAGACAGACATGGCTAAATCGAATCAGGAGGTGACACTGAGCATTTATATATATACATTGCTATACCTCCGGAGCCTCCTTTAAGGTGTTACATATTTTCGTCGTGACAAAAACAATATACCCTATACTAAAAGTCTAGGGTATAAAAAGTAGAAGAAGCGGTTATCAAAAAGAAGCAACTAGAGACAATACAGCTGAATGGATAACAGTTCAAATAAAACATATCGGAAAATTGATTTTGTTAGTCGCGTTCGGGCTCTAAAATGAAGGGCGTTTAGTTCCCTAACAGTATCGAACAAAAATTGGCCTTTGGGTATCCGCACGTTCCCTGAAACAAACACGAGTGCTCCCTAATGGCCGTTGGGGTACCGTGCATTCTCACCACTTCTTGGGGTAGGCGGCGCATTTAGCCTAATCGTCAGGAGGGAAGCGAAGCAGAAAGTAAGCTATCGATAGCCAAGCTAGCTGGCTATCTACCACCCGTCAAACTTGTCACTGGCTGATTTCGGCGGTTAGGTATTCTTTCATTCTCCGTCCTCACCAAGGCTCGTTTTCGTTATGCTTTTGTGAATTTAGGATAACAATTTTGTAAAATCTTGTCATATGTATAGGAGAATGAAGCACAAGTAGCAAATAAATACAAGGACTGCCATTTCTCAAAGTGCTCACGTTAAAGAAAGAAAGTATAACATCCAGAACTCATAATATCGCGATGTTTATGAAAAAAACGCCTCTACAAGTCATAGTCGACTGGTTCGCGCGTACCGAAGTTGTCCGTGTCAATCAAGTAGAAACATTTAAAAAAGTATCCTTTTAAATTGTTCCCTAATAATTATCCATTATTTCCTATTCAAAATCCAAATATCATGTTCTCAGTTACGCATACCTGTCCCGAAATAGATTGACTCATTCCTTTATGAACCCTATGCCAATTAAAAAAAACATGGTCGCACTTTAAATCGTTGCGACAAGTCCATCATACGGATTACTGCGGATATACCGCAAATGTAACCATATCCGTTCTACGAATGGCTCGTGGGCGTGATTCGTATGTGATTTGTTCGAACCATATGTTTCGGAAAAAATAAGATTCATGTCGCCGACTGACTGACCGAACCGACCTTTTCTGTTGATCCGACATTCGACCTACATTCACCAAATAGATGCACCCTACCCTAAGCCCTATAGCGGAAATTTGGGCGTATTCTCGAATTACAAGAGACACGTTCCGACTTTGGAAAATCGCCATCATTAGCACCTGCACATCAACGTGATCGAAAATCATATGTTTTCCACTTAAGTGTAATTTCCATGATTACCGGTAAATGGCCGTAGAATTGGCGAAGATACAGTCAATAAAAAAAAAATTTTGATTAAAGTCGGTATTTTTTTTGGATGTGAATTCTGTCTGCTTGCTGAATATAGCCGAACAGGAAATCGCACTTGATGATATGCGTTGCAGGATACTTACCAGTGATTAATTGTTTAGCGGAAGAGACGTCTCGTTGAAGTTGAACTTGTCTATGGCGTTATCTGGAGCATAACAGTCATTAATTTAAAGAAGGATACGAACATGACATATGAGAATTTGATGAGGCTACTTCCGGATTTGATCCACCGTAGTCCTGGCTAGAAATGCAATTCCCCATTGAAATTTTCAATACAACTGGAAGATTCATTCAGTTCGTGGGTACTATAACTATAAAAGGTTCTCAAAATACAAAAACGTCGTATAAAGGAAAACCCCCAAATCAAGACAAACCCCAAAATATAAAATCCCCAAAACACAAAATTCTCCAAAACTGAGAAATACGTATACAAAAAAAAATAACTTATTCCTTCATGAACCCTATGTCAACTCAATTCGACCCATATTTTGGCCAGAAGCCCAATTTTTTGCAAATTGGCTGCCAAATTTCGAAAAAAAAAGAAATAGGCTTAAAAGTCCCAAATGAGGTGTCTTTTCCGCATATTTTGGCAAGTCGAAAGAAAGCACACCGCCAATTCGATCCGACCCATATTTTAGCCAAAGGCCACATTTGTGTCACGCCCTTTCCATTCACAGAATAGTGAGAACATGCATTTACTTTTTATTTGTTTTTAGTCGCCCGGGTACAAGGAAGGCGTTCAGCTACAGCAACCAAATTCAAATGTTGGGGGGGGGGGGGGCAAAAACTCCTCTTCCATAGTCCTCCGCGTGGGCGCCCCCTGGAACGGCAGTGGTCACAGACCATTGCCAACCAACGTCAAGCCGCCAGTGATGGCGGTGCGATGATTTAGGTTGAGGTACCCCTGTGGTGTGGGGTGTGAAAAAAAATACCACGGCCTTTCCCTTTGAGGGCCTGTCGTTAAAACCGACAATCAAAGGACAGGATGTGTATGCCAGCAACTTGCACTATCCGAAATCTTTATATACTAACGAAACGTCAACTATGCCTCGGATAAGGACTGACTCAACGGTTACGACTTTTAGCTATCGTACAATGACAAAGATTGGATTCTGGAATGTGCGTACTCTCCTGGACAATGGATCAGAAGGTCCCCAGAACGCACGATTTCTTCAATTAGAGAGTGAATTTCTGAGGTACAAATTAAATATCTTAGGAGTTAGTGAGATAAGATGGTGGAACAGCGGAGAATTCATCTCTCCAACGGGCAGCACTGTAATGTTGTACTCCGGTAGAGCTACCGGTAGTCGTCGTGAGTCAGGTGTGGGGCTCCTTTTAACCAGAGCCGCGCGAAACTGTCTCTTATCCTGGGAACCGGTCTCTGACAGGGTCTTGACCGCCAGGTTCCGGACCAAAATGAGGAACATCTCAATAATACAATGTTATGCCCCTACTGAACCCGACAATGTCTTGGCAAAAGACTCCTTCTACGAAGAACTAAACGCCGTTCAGAGCAGAACACCTAAAGGTGACATTATAATGGTTATGGGTGATTTGAATGCGAAAGTTGGCGCTGATAACCATGGGCTCAGACATGTGATGGGGAGACACGGTCTTGGTGATCGTAATGACAACGGTGAAAGATTTGTAGAGTTCTGCAACTTTCACAGTCTCTTCATCGGTGGTACTATGTTTGAGCATAAGGACCACCACAAAATCAGTTGGTCCTCTGTTGATCGGCGCAGAACACAAAATCAGATCGACCATTTTGCCATTAGTAAAAGATTCAAGAGTTGCCTCCTGGACGTGCGAAACAAGAAGGGTGCCGATATTGGGATGGGAAGAGACCATTATCTTATGATCGCTAATGTTCGATTGCGTATTGCAGCCGTGCGATGCCCCAGCGACGAAAGATCCAGGCCCCGCAAATTCAACACCGCTCGACTAAAAAATCCAGCTGTCTTACAACAATATAATGACCATCTTGCGCAAAAAGCGGCTCAGATAACTAGTCACCCAGATAGTGACATAAACGAAAACTGGGATGCCATAAAAAATGCGTACATTGATAGCGCAAATACCATCCTTGGCCCAAACCCGGATTGCCGGAATAAGCCCTGGATGTCCGACGCTTCATGGCAGCGGATTGTTGAAAGAAAGGAGCTGAAAGTTCGTTTGGCTGCAGCATTGGACGACAATCGAAGCAGCATCGAACTCCTTTACCGTCAGAAAGCTCGAAAAGTTCAGCGTAGTGTGCGACGCGATAAAAGAGTTTATGCCAATTCTCTTTTAGCGTCAGCAGAAGAAGCCGCTAGAAGTAACAACTTAAACGCCGTATACGGTGTCATCAAGGAGTTTACAGGTGGTCGTAACTCCTGCCAACATCCGGTGAAAGATAGTGATGGAAAGCTACTTATCTTGGAAGAAGATCAAATGAGGCGGTGGAAAGAACACTTCGCCGCGGTCTTGAACCGTGTAACCTCTGGTGAAGTTCCCCCTCATATAGATAATTTAGCTAACCATCAAAATGTGCGTATACGGTCCACTGCCCCGACTAAAGAGGAAATAGTCACTGCAATTATTGCACTGAAACGAGGAAAGGCCGCCGGACTTGACGGCATCCCTGCCGAACTTTATCAAGCAGCGCCAAGCGTAACTGCCGATTTGCTGCACCCACTTGTTGATAAAGCGTGGAATACAGAGACCTTTCCCACTGAGTGGAAGGAAGGTTTGATCATCAAACTTCCAAAGAAGGGTAGCCTCACAGACTGTAATAATTGGAGAGGCATTTGTGTGCCTTCTGCCGTTGCCAAGATAATAGCTAAAATCGTCCTGGAAAGACTAAAGGCCCACTTAGAAAGCACAATTAATGAAGAGCAGGCTGGCTTTCGATCCGGATTCTCCTGTGTCGATCACATTAACACCTTGCGAATCATCATCGAGCAATGCGCTGAATACGATTCTCCGCTTCACTTGCTTTTCATCGATTTCGAAAAGGCTTTCGATAGTGTGAACCGGGATTCTATATGGGCGGCCTTGCGCAGGAGAGGCATCCCTGAGAAGCTTGTGGCTATTATTAAGGCAACCTATGACGGCGCGAAATGTCGCGTTCTGCATAAAGGTAAGGTGTCGGGGGACTTTGAGATTCGCAGTGGAGTTCGGCAGGGGTGCATCCTCTCACCGATCCTATTCCTCATTGTGATCGGCGATGTGTTGCATGCAGCCCTATCCGGACTCGACAGAGGAATTCAATGGACTTTGACATCTTATCTACAACATCTTGACTACGCTGACGACATATGCCTACTCTCCCACAAAATCATGGATCTGTCCGCAATGGCGTTAGATCTCGAGAGAGAGGCAAGCAAGGTTGGGCTAAAGATTAATACCAACAAGACCAAGGTTCTTAGCCCGCCGTTGCGAAAAAGAAATCCGACACATATTGCCATCAATATTAATGGGCAGCCTGTGGAGAAGGTGGACAACTTCGTCTACCTGGGTAGCATTGTTGCCGAAAATGGTGGTACGGAGCAGGACATCGCTCGTCGTATCAACCAGGCTAAACGCGCATACGGCAAGCTGTCCAAAATCTGGCAGGGCAGTTATCTCAGCATTAAAACCAAGCTGGGCCTGTTTCGCTCACTGGTATTATCAGTGCTTTTGTATGGGAGCAGTACATGGAAAGTTTCCGTAGGAGTTACCAGAAAGCTGCAAGTTTTCGTCAACTCATGTCTTCGTCGAATTTTAAGAATTTTCTGGCCCGAAACAATATCAAATGAAGAGCTAAGTCGGCGTACGGGTCAGATGCCAATCGACGAATTGATACGCAGGCGAAAATGGCAGTGGATATGTCACACATTGCGGAAGAGTGATAACTGCATTGCTTTGCATGCCATGAAATGGAACCCCATTTCCAACCAAGGCCGACCAAGAGGGGGTCCTCGAATCACATGGCGTCGATCTGTGGCAAAGGAGTGTCAGGTACTGGGTAAGTCTTTTGGGGAGTTGCGCCCCATTGCCCAGAACAGAGTACGATGGCGCGCAGGAGTAGTTGACGCGCTATGCCCCGCTAGGGGTTAAGGCAAAGTAGTATAATCAGGGTGACGAGACGTGTCTTTTGAAAAAGTTTCAAGTCATTTGGGGCCGAAGGGTCAGCAAGGCTTACTTGGTCTGGAGAGGAATGTGGTCAGTGATTACACCTAGAAAGTCGTACAGGATTATTTTTTATATTACTTTTGTGAATAGAAGGTTGCGCTTTAGTCACAATGGCACATCGATTCAGAGGTGGCCGTCGCCAATGGCAGTTTACACATATCATCTGGGTCCCATCGGATATTTGCAGCCCTGCAAAAGCAGAGACTCTCTTCTGCGCAGCCTACTTTGCAGGAGCAGTTAACAAGCTCCCACACAACATCCCATATGGGTTTCTTGTCCATCCAATGTGGCGGGTCGGATTTAGGAAGTCATGGTCTAAATATGCGGAAAAGATACCTCGTTTAGGACTTTTAAGCCTATATCGAAATTTGGCAGCCAATTTGCAAAAATTGTGTCCCTGGCCAAAATATGGGTCGGATCGTGTTGGGGGCAATTTCCTTCGACTCGCTATGGCCAAGCGGCGCTGTGGTAAAGATACCTCGTTCGGCACTTTAGGGTCAATTTATATTTTTCAAAATTTGGCAGCCTTCTTGAAAAAAAAGGGCGTAAAACCCAACTTCCGTCTAAAAAAAAATCGATCACATCGGACAGATTTTTTTTATAGTCCATAAAACTATGTTCCAAGTTTCAGACCGCTACCCAAAAGTGGAGCAGCATTTCAGTTGTTTTCTATAATTAACATTCAAGCTTGAGGTTTCAAAACCTATATAACTCGAATTTCTTTTTCCATAATTTCGCTAACTCGAAAACTTCTTTAAGTTGAAACCTCTACAAGTCGAAGTGAAAAGCTGGTCATTTGAGATTCAAGCTATGGAGGTCCGACTGTATTTTGGAAAAATCAATAGAAATATTTTATTTTTGCGAAAAACATTTCGAACAAAACGTAACCGGCACGCATCAAAATTTGGTTCATTATAGTCATGTGCAATTACTGTATTGTTTCTTTAACACCTACTGATCTATCTCCAAATACCATATATTAGGCCAACCGGTCGAATTAAAAAAATAGAAACGGCTTTCTATTCTGGCTGGTCAGTTATTGTCTTTACAACTACGTATGTTTTGTAGATATTTATATTGTACACGGATAGTTTTCAATTAAAAAAAAAAAAAAACAATAATATACTTGTGAATAAACATTTCTTGAAAAAAAAAAATAAATCTTTTATTTTTCTCTGCTTCATATCCAATATCCCCAAACAATGGTCGACGTAAGTGTTTGTTGACGTTACCGGTATTAAAGCGTTTAAAATTCTATCATAAATGTGAAGAAGCAGCTCAGGTATCCAATATTCAACTACCACTCGGATCGCTGAGCATATCTAATTTATCGATTAGCGTCTTTATCTATTATTCCGCGGTATTTTCCACCGAAAATAATCGATCGACTGACCTTTCGCTGTAACCTTCTAGACACACGCAAATACAAAAGTGGGTCACTGTTGTCATTGACAATTCACTTCCTTTGGAAGATGTTGTGACTTTTTTTGTTTCTTGGAACAACTGATATATCTAACAAAAAAATACAAATAGCTTCCGATTTATAATATATGCACACAAAGCAGCGCCGCCATATTGCGCCGGATCCAAAGATGTTTGTTAGCTTTTGTAAATTTGCAAGTCAATAGCTTAGAACTGAGTAACATGCATTCGGCCTGAGCATACTTGATACTTACTTGTATTGTCTGACCGGTGTGTCGGCATTTCAATGTTTAGCAAGACATAGTCAGCCCGTCCCGTCCGTCCGTCCATACGTCAGTAAGTCACTAAGTCAGCTCAGTTTCTGTGTTTCCATATGCAAATCAGGGGCACGAAGTCCATGTTTCATGTTCACGTTCAAGGCAGAAATTTTGTCTGGTCTGAACTGAAAACTGCCAAAAATTCATTGCCTTCATGCTCTCACGATCACCTTTTAAAGGTGATGACAACAGAAGGTAGATAGATACAAGTGGCTTTTCGTTAGTCATGCACGGTGGAAGACAAGCACGAAGTCATTTACTCGTATATGAGAAAATTAGCACGATTCATCGTAAGTTTTGAATTAATCGTGTACAATGTCAAGTTTTGATGGTTTCGGCACGTTTTAGATGAGTTACAGATATTTAAGACGGAACTGACAACATGAACCGCGGATAACTCAATATTTCTGTCGGAGAGACATCACCTAACCTATTGCTAATTTCACGGTAAACACTTAACAATTAGAGGTTCCTTGTAAATCAAGGAGGTGCCAAAAGTTGGGCAGCCAGCGACGGTTTTCTTACGTTATACTCTAAAGTACCAAGGCTAGAAACTTTCACCATCGGTTCTTTGTTTTGTTGTTAATTGCCTTGACTCCTCCGGCATTGCATTGGCGCGTCAACATCTGTTGCCTTGTTGAGGCTTCGATAGCATATCTACTTTTCGGACGTGCGGCTTCAAGCATGCATCTCCTATCCGCGCCGTATTTATACTGACAAGCTCAGAGCGCAGTGGGAGTTCTATTAGTACCCACAGGCAAAATCCTTTCTCATAGTCCTCCTTGCGAGCGCCTCTGGAAGGGCAGTGATCGCTGACCACTGCTAACCAGGTCGAGCTGCCAGTAATGGCGGTGCGATGATTTGGTTGAGGTAAACATTCCCCCTGAGGTGTGGGGCGTAAAAATAATACCACGGCCTCTCATTTTGCCGGCTTGTCATAGAAACAAAACAAACAAAAGACAGCCAGCAACTTGCACTATCCGAAATTTTCTATATGCTAACGAAACATCAACTATGCCACGAATAAAGACTGACTCAACGGTTACGACTTTTGGCTTTCGGACAAAGATTGGATTCTGCAATGTTCGTACTCTCCTGGACAATAGATCAGAAGGTCCGATTTCTTCAATTAGAAAGTGAATTTCTGCGGTATAAATTAAACATCTTGGGAGTTAGTGAGATAAGAGAGATAAGATGGTGGAACAGCGGAGAATCTATCTCTCCAACGCGTAGCACTGTAATGTTGTACTCCCGAAAACTACTGGTAGTGGTCGTGAGTCAGGTCCTCTTAACCAGAGCCTGACGAAACTGTCTAGTATTATCCCGGGATCCGGTCTCCGACAGAATCATGACCGCCAGGTTCCGACCCAAAATGAGAAACATTACAATAATATGCTATAAAATGCTATGGTCCTACTGAACCTGACAATGTCGTGGCGAAAGACTCCTTCTACGAACAACTAAACGCCGTGCAGGTCAGTACACCTAAAGAAGAAGATTCAAAAGCTATCTCTGAAAGTGCGAAGTAAAAGGGGCGCCGATGTTGGAGTGAGAAGAGACAATTATCTTATGATAGCTAATGTTCGATTGCATATAGCAGCCGTGCGCCGTCCAACCTTTTTCCATTTTCTGCACAAAAGGTTTAAGATTTCTATGAAAATTTCATAGATGCGAGGTACATAGTTGTAAGAAAGCACATTTACCTAAGACTCAGAAGATGCTGCTGTCGCTGCTTTTCTTCTGCCGGCAATCTGCTTCGGGCATCAGACGACAATCGAAGCAGCATCCAGCTCCTTTACCGACAGAAAGCTCGAGAAATTCAGTGTAGTGTGCGGCGCAATAAAGAAGAATATGCGAAGAAGTCAGAAGAAGCAAGAATTTAAACGCCGTATACGGTGTTATCAAGGAGTTTACAAGTGGTCGTGACTCCTGCCAATATACGGCAAAGAATAGTTATGGGAAGCTACTTATCTTGAAGGAACATCAGGTGAGGCCGCGGGTTGAACACTTTGCCATGGTGTTGAACCGTGTAACTTCTCGTGAAGTTTCCCCTAATGTTTACCTACCCATCATCATGTGCGTACATTAGTTTGGTGGGCATCCGAAGATGCCCGTGGGGAAGGAGCCTAGGTAGCATAGTGGCCGTGAAGGTCGAACCGTGCCATCTGGCGAAGAAAAAGACCCCTCAACGAACTAAGCAGCAGCCTATGCTTGCTGTAGCTCAGTTCGGGAGATGTGGGCGGGGTTTTCGCCGTTCGTTGCCCCTGTCTTTTACGTATTAACAAAAATACATAGGCCTGGGGAAGACAACACAAGCAAGGGAGGTAAAAATGGGAAATAAAAAAAATAGTCGATAAAGATGGAATGGTTGGCGGACGGATCAGACGCCCACGCGGTCGAATCTGGGTCCGGGTGTAATGGGACCCTCGACCACTGGTTTCCTACCACCAACAGATCACTACTTATCAGGTGCTGCTTCGATCTGCCAGTGGGAGCAGCACTACCAGACCATAATGTGGTTCATTACAGATGGTTCATTACACACGGTCAACTGCACAGTTATTGTACTAAATCGAGAAGAGGCCGCCTGAGTCGATAGCCTTCATTGTGCTATCTAATTTCGGGCTTTCCATTTTCGACTATTTTCTACCATTACTTTTTAGTAATATAAGATACAAGAAGCCTTAGCCTGAAGGTAAAGGCCTAAAAAGGTTTCGTTTTCTTTTTTCATTTGTTTCATCGATGAGATAAAATCACAACCCACACTGAGCGCCGAATATTTTCGGTTTTTTTTTTCAGTTTTTTGCCTAATTTCTGCTATTTTCAGTGACGTAGGACACAACAAAGTCTTAAGGTAAACTTAACGAAACTCAAGATAGCGTTAGAAATGCTTGGGGATGCCTTAATATTAAATAGAGAGAGGGGCTGCGGGCGCCAAATGATGATCTTGAGGTATGATAAAATCGCAATTATCCCACATTGTGCGCCAAATGCGATTTGTATCGGTTATTCTTATTATGTTGATTTGCACGTTTTGGTGGTGCTTTCACATAAATAAAGAGGATAGTGAACTTAGGGTCGAATTTGTGAAGTACAGACAGTGTTAAGTGCAACATGCATTTTGAATGCTATGCTAGAATGTTACGAGCCCTTTTTATTAATTAAACAGCGCGTTTAAATAGCTATGGCCGGCACTGTCACTAAGTAGTCGTTCAGAATATCAGTCATGAAAATGCGAAGAAAAGCAATTGCGAAACCATCGAGCTGTCCGGTTGTTAGAGGTTTAGTCTGAAAAGTAACTGAAAAATGCGTGTCCGTGTCCGGCTATAGGAGCGTCCGGTTAAGGGAGCCTAATTTGTTTGAAAACATACAAAAAATGTTTGGGACTTATTAGTTTGTCCGCTTATGTCCGATTATGGGAAGTGTCCGTACAGAGAGCGTACATTGTACTTTCAAAGTCGGGCAAAAATAATAAATTTTTCGATTTTTGGCCGAGAAACGATGCACTGTGCCCCGTTCTGTGGTAAAAGTGTGTGAGTCTCTGGGTAAGACGTGGGGTGAGTTGCGTCCGACTGCCCAGAACAGTACCATGGCACGCAGGAATATTTAAAGCGCTATGCCCCATTACGGGTTAAAGCAAAGTAGCAGTTCATTTTTTTTATATAAGTTTATGACTGATTGTTATATATTGTCGTAATAATCTCATGGGTGAAGACCTTCAATTTTTAAATTTACCACGTTTTGTGTCTTTATTTTTCCTCAATAATGGTTCAACAACCGGTCGCTAAACTGACATTCAAATTCGAAAACTGTCGCAAAGGAAAGGGTTACGCAATAAGTACAAATACGTTTTACAATAGTTCATCCTTTTTTGGGTCACTAGAACTAGGCTCCTATGCGAGAGATGAAAAATATCGAGCAAGAAACTGCTTTAGAAATGACCTGAAAAAATCAACACCATTATCCACAGCTACTACAAACAACGTAATCACTTCTTGACATTTCTCTGACATCAAAAACAACACATTTCGAAATCTGTAAAACATTACCATCGAGCCCCGATCCTGATCATTATTACGGGTCACTTTTACAGTTCTCGGCTGTTGTAAAAAAGATACTATCGGTTCCACGGAACATATCCTCGGTCTCATTATGCAACTATAGTACCCATAAAATGATGTCCTCTCTGACTCGCCTTTAAAAATGGTATGGTAATTTTTTGCCCTGAATATTGGACACGGACACGGGTATCATAAATGGTTCTCTCAAAAAATCTCGAAAATCTGCATCTTGCGTAACGAAATTGTGTTGTATAAAAACATGGAGTCGTGTTTCGGACGAGAAAAAGCGACTCATGCTTACAGAAGGTAAAATAGTGCGGTGACAATGGTCGCCAAGGACCTTGGACAATGGACGTTTTTGGCCGAGCCGTCGACCTTTTTTGTCTAATAATGCAGTGTCAATATAAATTTGAATGTTGCTTCATATTTTATTTTTCAGGTCGCGATTGAATTGTTTAGGACAGGACACGCACACGGTTCGTACGTTGGCTTCTCAGAATGCGCTGCGGACGGAAAAATTCAAATCCCAGAAATGTGAAGAGATATTGGGCAATCATATATGACACTGTTGTTTGCATATATTTTATGAAAAATTCTAATGGCTCAGTTTTTATGACCAAGGACACAGGTCATGTTGCGTAGTCCTGGCCATAAAAAAAACATTTGACGACGCAAATTATGATGAAATTGCCGGTGGTCATTGTACTACTTTTTTTCCGTAAATTTGCCCTGATTTTTTGACCACCCGGAAAAAATATGCTAATTTTTGTGATGATCGAAACTGTTGAGATGTCCATTGAGTTGATAACGAGGACCTTTTTTCGTGTTGGTTTTTTTGATAGTCCACTTTTTATGGCGGTCATGTTCATGCTCGTGTTTTACGCCCCCGTTTAGTTGACCACAAAAAAATAATTCGAACAATTGGACAAAAAGTGACCCGTGACGGTCATGATTTCGGCAATAATTGTTGTGGTTGTTTTGAATATTGAAAGATATTTTAGCGTAGTGGTCAGGCTGATGCAAAAATGGACAATTCAAACATGAGCAGCAATGCGGAAACTTTTTTTATAACCAGTAAAAAAGGAAAATTTTGCGATCGATTGCATGGGACGTGGCCATATCCCGCCAGACGATCTTCTGCGAATTTTCTCATATACCGACAATTGGCACGACTATGTACCTGCAATCCTTGCCAATCCGTTAGGGAGTACATCATAAAAGTAACGTTTGAATACCCGTTAAAATACGCACACATATAAATCTAACGGGGTTCAGTTGTTTCAATGCATCGTTTGCCACATGCCCTTGCAATATCCATGCAAAATTTTCGCAATACTGTATCGCCACGTCATTCGACACATTTGCAAAAATTTCCAAACAACACCTCAACCACTCACGACGCGGATCAAAGAATCCCAAGAAGTCCTCCGTGTTTATACTGTACTATCCGCCAAACAACTCCACAACAAAACACACGACCTTTCTTGCTCATTTTCCCTGATTTTTATTATCACCCTTACAAGCGAATTATCCCTTTACCCTCGTTCAACCTCAACCCTTATCCGACTTACCTCTTTTCTTGTCAGCCGAATGCGACTGTCGCCTGCAAGAGGGATATCGAAATTGCGGTAAATACCAAGAAACATTGGTCCTGTCAGGTCAAAGGGTGTCAACGAGATTTTTGGATGTCACGACTCGAGCTATAAAGACATAAACGTGAGGCATTCAATGCAAAATATGATTTCATTGTGAGAATTAACTCTTTGGGAAGCGCAATGATGAGAGGAGTTTTGGCAGGCAATGTCACCAGCCTGGTTCGCAGAACGCAGGCTCTGCTATTAACGAAATTAGTGACTTGTAAAATGTAACCTTCCAAATGACGAAATTAGAGGGAATTATCGTCCTCCCTGGCCAACGCAAGCGAATACGACACTAAAGTCATTGACTGATATTCTGCGTTAATAATTATTTTTTAATGGAAAGGATGTGGCTTAAATTTCGGGTATGCTGTTTCGCGGTAGAAAAAAAACCTGAAATTTTATTGATGTATTTAGAAGTGTTGGTTACGAAATTTCGCGATTCATGTATGTATATGAACCTAGAGGGCATTGACAGTCAATGCTTAAGGCTGATCCGTCACACTACAGTCGTCAATCGAAAATCCTAGATCCCAAACCCTCCCCGAACATCCTCTCAAAACTCTGTCAATCACTTTTCGCACGAAATCCGTGTTTGCCAATATTTCCCAAAGTTTGCATACATGGCACGCTAATTAGTCGGTTGACCTCCTCAACATGGTTTACTATTCGGCTTAAAGGGGTAAATATAGAAGGATTTTCGTACACTTAACCCTTCTAATCCCCTTCATAATCCCTTTCATTGATACCATTGTCCATATTGGCGAAACTGCAACAAAGATTCTGACCAGTCGGTAGCATGACCAACAGGATTTCACTAAACTACAGTCACTTAATCCTTTTATCACGGCGAAAGGGTTGCAAAGGCGCGACGAAGAAAAAAAGGACATTAAAGTGGTCAGTCACTTGACAGTTAGGGGAAGTCAAAAAGGGGTGTGAATAAATTACAAAGGAGACGAAACGATTTTCAAGACAAAGTCCCTGTTGTTTTGTCAAAATAGTGATAGTTAATATAAAAGGGTTGGGAGTTATTATATGATACCGTACGCGCATGGCGGAATAAACAATAGACATGGACGTTGTCGGAGACAGTTTTGGGAATTTTAACGGAGTCATAATGATCATAAAAAATTATTTTCAAGAAAATTCGACTAACACACGTTTGGTGTGAAGCCTAAAGTGTGTCAGTTGACAATTAGCCAGTTTTTGTACATATGTTCCATACTTTTTCTATTGGGTTGAAATCGAAGAATTCAAGAATTGACATTTTTCTGTTACACTCATAGATTCGCAATATGAACGAAGGCGCGAATCGAGAGCGTCGATTGGGGGCTATCTGATTTTTTTAGGAGCAAGTCCCACCAGTTTGTACCTTCATCAACAGGATGGTTTACTAGAGGGGAAAGGGGAGGGAGTACGGTCTCACTTATCTTTCGAAATTTCACCCCAGTGATGCTGTGCCGGTGGGTCGGTTCATGCTTTAACATAGACTCAAGCTCATTATAAGCACAATGAAGCCTGGCGCGCACCATCAAAACGCTTCTTTTTAAGCGAATGCAAATAAGAGCGTAGGTATATTTTTGTTGTTGATAATTTTAAATGCAATTCTTCAATATTCAGTGCTTTGCTCACTTCTTCTTCCTTGCCATTTCATACCACTCTGCGGCTTCGCGTTGCTCTGCCTGTGGTGTTGGCACTTCTTCCATTCTGGCAGTATAATATCAGCTTCCTTCTGCAGGCAGCTCGGTCTTGGATCGTATCATCGCCGAGATTGATGCGTTGTTGTTTCTTCTTCATCTGACCGATTATGCCTGACGCTTTCAGAAAAAGCTTCCTTCTCCCATTTTATAAGAACAAGGGTGACTCACGCAAGCTCAACAACTATAGGACAATCAAGTTAACATCTCAAACATTGAAGACTTACGAGAGAGTTGTCTGCAATCGATTGAAAGAGATTGTACGGTTAGATGACAGTCAATGCGGCTTTGTGGAGGGTCGGTCCACAGTCGATGCTATTCAGTACATACGTGTTACGATGGAAAACCATCGTGATGCACGGACGAACTTGCACTTTGTGTTCATCGATTTGGAAAAAGCCTTCGACAGAATTCCTCGTGATCTGATATGGGTGGCCCTAAGAGCACTTAAGGTCCCCGAGGCATATGTCAAGATGATACAAGACATGTATGATGGGGCAACCACTAAAGTTAAATGCACAACTGGTGAGTCTGAAGAATTCCCGGTTAAAGTCGGAGTTCACCAAGGCAGTGTATTGAGTCCCTTGCTCTTCAACATCATCATGCTCTATTTATTAACACCCATTTCTGACGGCCTAAAAATATCCCTTATCTTCGCAGATGACATTGTCCTGGGTAGCAAAGACATCGTCGCTTTGCAGGCTGCGCTGACCAAGTGGTGTGAGATACTGGAGGATCATGGACTGAGGATTTGCATACCAAAGACTGAGTATCTTTGCTGTCCTTTCTCAGATCCAGAGAGACCGATATCAGGAATCTACATTAAAGGAGAGCAGTTAAAGTCCTGTACAAAGTTCAGATACCTGGGTTCGATGGTCAACAAGGAAGCTACCTGCGATGACGACATCAAACATCGCATCAGTGTCGGTTGGATGAAGTGGCGAAAAAACGGATGTCAGCCGGTGTGACCAAAAAGGATTGTATCAAAAGTACCCACATCCGAGGCAGTTTGTTTGTTGAACAACCGATCACTGAAAAGCTCGAAGATCGTCGTAAGGATTGGTATTGCCATGTTCTAAGGCGTCCATCTGAGAACCCAGTCATGAAGGCACTATCAATAAATGTTCCACTTGCTGGATCTAAACCCCGAGGCAGACAGAAACACACGTGGATCGGTCAGATGAAGAAGCAACAATTACGCATTAGTCTCGGCGATGATACGATCCAAGACCGAGCTGCCTGCAGAAGGAAGCTGAGATTATACCGCCAGAATGGGCGAAGTGCAAACACCACAGGCAGAGCAACGCAAAGCCGCAGAGTGGTATTAAATGGCAAGGAAGAAGAATGAAATTTTAAAAGAAAATTATATTTCAGCTCTAACGGAAGTTCTCAGACCCCTCTCGGCTGGACCAGTCCAAAATTGAATAAATGATGGCTAGCATGCCTCGGTGGTGACTACCGCTGGCCCACCAGAGAACCCTTAATCACTTAATCATATGGGGAATACCATATTCCAAGGGCATATGGAGACAATATAATTTGTTAGCGGGTTAATGCATCTTACATACCTAGTAAACGAACAATGTGCGAGTATGTACTTGCATTTCCATACTCATTCTTTATGCATTCTTGGACTAATTGCCACCTCATGAACTAAATGGAATTGTGAGAAATCGAGTGAATCACAGAAGTATGTGAAATATTTGACTGTGAGTTTGTATGTTTGGTTAGTTTTAATACCGATAATATAATACTACTATGCTTCAATCTTTACCCCAAGAGCAATTGCGCAAAAATTAAAATCTAAAACATCAACATGAAAATCGTTTTTCATATATTGTAAGTACCATTTTCGCAACCAAAGTGTCCCGAATATGTTCAGATTTGGACGAAGCATTAGAAATATTCTCCAATATTGTATGTAACTTGTAACTGGAGAAATGATTCTTAAAACTTGAATGAAAAACGACCCTAAAATGTAAATTCTGTTTTCTTAAATAAAAATAAATAACTGGAGCAACAGTCCAATTTCGGACCAAGGTCTCGAGATTAGTTACCATCATCTCATTTACTAGATCATAACGGTGTGTTTTGTGCAGAGGTGTGTGATCAGCAACGCGCTCAACCGATTTACATATTTACATACGTCAAATGGGTACTCATTTAACACGTGAGTGGGCTCGTAGTTCGAGACGTAAATCCCGTTTTTTTTAATCGTAGACTACTGGATTCAGTAGGAGTCGAACCAGGGCCCAGTAGGCGAACGTGCTAACCGTTACGCCATCCGGACTACGTTTCCTTAAATAAAATCTTTATATTCATTGTAAATTTAGAGAGACAGTATCAAACAGTAAAGGAATGGCCGTTCTAGAATGGAAAACGACAAACACATCCCACATCCGATTTGCAACATTTCAATTCCGATAGCAAACGGTCGTTACTCCCATTTGCACCTTTATTTTGTCTTGATATTCGGAAATTGACCATTCAATGTAGTAGCTTGATCTGCATTGTACAGGCAGCAACTCTAATCGTGACCGCTCACCTCATACTTAATCGATCGCCCACCAACGCATGAAGAATGAATCGCAAATAGACTTCAAAAATATTGAACAACTTTTCCGAAGAGGTGGATCAAATCGGCTATGAATTAATACACATATTTAATATCAGTGTGTTATTCAGCCATTTGACCATATGTCTTGATCATCATCAATAACTCAAAAACTACTTGGCTACCATAAAATTAAATTCCCTTTATTTGCAAGCAGTTCCAAACTTCATTTGTTTAACAATTCAGGTACCAATGATTTACGAGTAATTTAAAAGTATTCATTATTATAATTCACTTTCATACATTATTTTAGTTCGCAATATTGTTAAATAAATAAATAACTGGCGCAACAGTCCAATTTGAACCACGGCCTCGAGATGAGTTAGCATTATCTCATTTTCTAGATCGTGATGGTTTTTGTGCAGAGGTATGTGATCAGCAATACGCTCAACCGAGTTATTTACCCCATAATGGGTACTCATTTAACAGCTGAGTGGGCTCATAGTCCGACACGTAAATCCCCGGAATCGAACCGGGGCCCAGTGCGTTGAAGGCGAACGTGCAATATTGTTAATTTTTACATTAATTTTAAACTTAGATAAAAACGGTTTGGATAATTTTTTATTGTTTTGAAAAAGTAGCTTGCAAAATCAGCAAGATAGGTGAGGGTAAGAGGGTAACATTTGCCAATATCAATTGACCAGATTTACCAGATAGTCTATTTTACCAAGTCTTCTCCACTCCATTCATTTTTTTTTTGCTACACGCTGCCATGTGCTTCCACCACATGTCCTTCTCACATCATCGTCCCATTCGGTCTCGAGTCTACCTCTTCGCCTAGAGAAATCCCTTGGGTACCAATATACCATTCGATTCGTACAATTTTCCTCGCGTTTCCTAGATATGTGTCCAGCCCAATTTCATTTCCGTATTTCAACAGGAAAAAGTGGAATGCCAGATATGGCATTTTACAAACTGAACAGCTGATGACTGAAAATATGAACAAATTGTTATTTAAAATCCTCCCCTTATTGTGTTTGCGTCAGCAGCTGCGTAAGCTTTAGCTGCTTCTGATCGGGGTACCGATGATTTTGCCGCACTAGGATTTATTATGTAAGCTTTTCGTCGAATTTTCTCACTTGTGCCATCGATGACTACTTTTGAATTCTCCAGGCCATATACAAGTATGATGGCCTACGTGTGCTCCCTATAATAGTACTATCGTCGTCAAAATTAGGCTTTACTGTAATTAGGTTATTTACAGTCCCGAAAGCAAACGCAATGGAGTTAGTAAACACGCCGCGCCGTCGTATCTCTGACCAATACAAAACCGCCCCATAGATCATATTCATGTTAAAATGTCGATTTCAGTACATTCTCCTGAAGAAACCTACCTCTACGAACAAAACAATGCACGGAAGATCGCACCGACTATGACGAATATGGTAAAGCGGTCAGCGGATGCATGACTCTGTTTGATAGATACATAGTTTGTAATGCGATCGCACATGCGCGTGATCCACATCGTAAAAATTCACACAAGGTTGCACCATGAATGAAAAGAGTGGCGGCCACTGCTGAGTGGCATGCTCCCTATGCTATTTTTAGAAGACGACCAACGACGTGGACGTGCCATTGCGGAATTCATCACGAGTCGCAGATCTTTTTAAACATCACAGCAGTACCGCCATCATACCATGCCATGTACAGTATCTGTATCCGCACTAAAGTATCTCACATGCGTCAATTGCGCCAATTGTATGTTCGGCTTCCACTACGGCAATACCTCCCTCTGAGTGGTGTTCACCTACGAAGGAAGAAGACATCGATCGTGATCGTCGATATACCGACCGGTCCAAGACAGAAGACTCTTCTCTGCTAGCCTAGCCTCGTGGCCATCGCGGGCTCCACACTTCCATCCAAGATCCAACAGCTATGTGCGTGGACCTTGCGCTTTTTTTGCACTTCTCGTTTGTTGTCTATGAACTCTAAAGTATTTTTGCTAGAGAAGTTCCGAGGTCCAATATTTTATGAGTGTGGCTGACGCACGAAATAATGTTTATTTTTTTAATTTCTTCGAGTGTCGGGAGTCGGATGGCTGGAAGTAAACAAGAGGCAGCAGCAATTTTCTGGCCCACTTGCCAAAAAAAAACGTGCGTGGGACGTGGGTTGCCAGAGAGCCAGCCAGCCGTTTCCCAAATAGGAATCGGCTGGTTTGATGTGAATGATGGGATCTAAATACTTCATTGATCATTTCATCAGTAGCGATGTAATTAATTAAACTTTGTAGTTTGTGCGAGTATTTTGTTCGAGGCATTAGGAATTCACGGGCTATTGACTTCAGTTTTAGATATTTTTACGCGCTTCTTCAAAACAACATGCTTTCCAACCAGGCGTCCTTGCTTGATTTCGGCACAATCTAACTCAACACCTAAGGACGTAGATACACATGTCGGCATATTAGATCTTTCCAAGAACAATAAAGCTGACTAAACAAACGAATTTTTATATTGTTGACTCAAGATTTGTAGGGTATTTGTTTAACAAATAAGTGTCATCTTAAAGCCCTGAGATTGTTTAGCTTCATAATGCCGATCTGTAGTCTAATTGCTGTTTGCAAACAAGGTAGCGATTTCACTTTTATTAAAGCTTTCATTCTTGACTATTGCATTGTAAAATGAATCTAACAGAATTTATTTATGCATTTTGTCAGTAACCTTAATTTATCTATTAAGTTATATTTGATCTATGATTGGATGGAGCCTCGAATCATACGGATCAACAACGACAATCACACAAACGTTTAACTGATTATTCTTCTTCCAGATCCTTATTCCCTGAATAAGCCGGAGGCCCGGTCGAAAAGGTTCCCCTACAACAGATCGAGAAATACAAACTGAACATCGCCACGGCAGTTTGTGACTGAATCGGATGGTGCATCAGGTGTAACCATGAGTTGTACGAACTGTACAATGATCTGGAATTGAAAATCGTCAAACTCAATGACTTCAATGGGCATAGGGCATGTACAGCGTATAGACGATAACCGAGGGCACCGAAATAAGCCATAGCGAAATAAGGCATACGAAATAATTCATATGGATACTTTCGTTAGGAAACGAAAGTAGGTCAGGTGAGCAACCATGACTACTCAAAGGACGCATCAGCAAAGCAAGTCTGCGAGGAAGACCGAAGACTTCTTTGGAAGACTCAGTAGAGCTGACGCCGAGCAACTGCTTCTGCTGGGCTTGTGAAATTGGAGAACATGGTCATTTAGCCGAGATAATTGAAGAACTATGATCCAGATAGCCAAAATTCGATGGCGGGCAGAAACGGCACAATGATGATGATAATTGACCTTAGAACGGTGCTAATGCTTGCAGAAATACATCAAATTCCCACGCTCAAGTACGTATGAGCTGCAATAGATTGATCAAACAAGTTTGAAAAACTAGTTTGAACATCTGTAGCGGCCTTAAGTCTTATCCAATGTTTGTTAACATATGAGTCGCGACCGCTAATTATTGCGCTAATTCGGTTTTTCCCCCTTTGAGCGTTACACATAAACCAACCAACCAATCATGCGTTGCCACCCTAAGTAGGGTTTCTACGCAGCAGGTCCTATGCACACCAGAGCGACCTGTTGTGAATTAACGGCCAAGAGCTGCCAAACCCCATTCAGAAGGAAATTATATGTGTATGCATATGCCAGCATGGTTTTTTTTATGTCAATTGGGAGCAACATCCATTCGCGTAGCTGCTCTCAATTCTCCTCATCCGCGTCGGCATTTTAGATCAACCCTGGTCCATGGATCTGCTGCGTACGCAACCAGATCCTACATCTGATCGCGACAAGTGGTGCCACCTGCCTAGTTGCTCCGGACTGACCCATCACAAGCAGTTGAATTCATCATTTACTGCTGACCGGCACAGAGACAATGGACTTTCCACTCCGTCCAAACTCCACTATCCTGGCGACGCCAACGATTGCAGCAGTTGTCCATAACAACCTCGATGAAAAACAACGCCACTCATCACAAGGAACCGCTGCAGCACAATCTCACTCAGGCACTAGTAGTAGCAAATTTTAACATCCTTTCACTGGTGCGACTTAACTGCAATGAATTGCAACACAGCATTGCGGAAGTGATAGCTTTCATGGACGGACATCAGATCATGATTGGAGCCATACCAGAGACTGAACAATAATTCGTCTCTCAATTCTCATGGTAGCTATAAGGTTGTTCGTAAGGACCTTTTGACCAACGCTGACCGAAGAACTGCAATAAAGCTGACTGGGGCAGCTTTAAAAGACAACTCAATGCTGTTTTCGCTGCATTATCGAATAAAAAATATCTGTCCCGTTGAGGGGCATGAACCTCAGCGACCACGTTTCGAGCACCCAAAAATGCTGGGTACGTTGTCGAGCTAGGCTACAGACGCATACGAACTTGATGTGCGTGCAGAATGGAACCAAGTGTCACAAAAATTCCAATTTCACTGAAAATCTGATTTCAAACCCCTTTCGATCAATCTTGCCCCAGCGTTAAGCGGCTATTACACTATAAAAGTTCTTTTACAAATATCTTTTATAGAAGACATTTTTAAAGGACTTTTATAGTATAATAACCACCTGAGGAAAGATTTGCGACATGAATGTTGCTTGTTTCAAGTACTTTTCTTATAAGCTTGCACTCCTTCCCCTTAGGCGGCTAATATTATTCATAAAAGTTCTTTTAAAATATCGTGCGTCAATGATATTTGTAAAAGAACTTTTACAGTGTAATAGCCGCCTAAGGGCTTCTAAATTCGAAGAACATTCTCACATCTTTTACTTATCTAATCTTATTACCTCTATTTGCGAGCACATTCGAAATGGTTTCGCAGTTAATAGAACATTGTCCTTGATTCACCCCTGATAGTGCGTGCCAACCATTACCAAAAATACTTGGAATCGAATTCGCAAATGTTTGGTCATAATTCGGCAAGGATGCAGCAATTACAGCAATTTCAGTGTTTGCTTTTGCAAATTGCACATTCGCACACCCACTCACCGTGTCCGTGGCGAATAATAAACATTTTTATGAGAGCGAAAAGGATTAACCATTCTGCCAGTCTATTGAAATTAAAGTAAACAAATCGCCCACTAGACCATTATTGTGAAACATTTTGCAAGGATCATTGCAAATTAGACCCATCTCTCGGGTTCGAAACATAGTTTTACGTATACGAGCACGAAATTGACTCGCTCACTCGAAAAAGGATTCACGTCATAAAACCATTTGAAAGAGACCTCGTAAAATGGCCATAGACAATGACTTCAAAGGGCTGAAACGTTTTTGTATTACCGCGCTCAACATTAGCTAAAATTATGGTAAGTGAGACGTTACAGACCTCGCCCTGGCTGTCATAAAGCACTTAGGGGCACGTCAATCTACGTACGTATGCATCGTCAAACAAACGAGATGTTAAATCCTTCGGCAAATACGATTTGGCTGATTTTGAATACACATGCCGAATGGAATCCTTTTGCAGCAAATACTCGTATTTACTCTATTTTCATAAAAGACTATCGACGAGTGTATTAACAAGTCAGAAGGTCACTTCGTTGGAATTTTATCGTATCTGGATATTTCGAATGCGTTATATATTGGGAAGGAAATGGAACGGCACAAAATGTGCATGTGAAATCTACGAAATCGTCTTTTAGTTTTGACCGAATGTGAGAATTGCGGCCAACATGTGGGCCTCATAAAGATCAATTTCATCTTAGATTTTTCGAGTTTTGTAGAAAAAGAATTTGTAAAATCGATCAAATCTCTGTCCATCCGTCTTTAAATCTCACGTATAGCCAAAGCCACTCGCACATAGGTTAGGGTTAGGTTGAAGAGGCTGCTATGACATAACATATAGTTAAACTCTACTCTGTATCCGCGGTATTACAGCCGTCCAATCAACTCCTGGAGAAGGGTCGTGGGCGCCACGTATTTCAAATTTTTGAGATCGACAGTGCCTTCCTTTTCGCGACAAGCACGAATTCGCGGAAATATTGCACCAAACCAATGACATAGAAAATCCAAGGGGCGTTTTTACAATCGTTATAATACGTATTTATTATTCAGTAGCTTCTATCTTAAGGCAAGTAATTTACGCAACCGGTCATTTTGTTACGTTACTTAACGATAAACTAACTTAATTTAGATCTTACTAAATATCTAACTAGACTACCTATTTGGCGGATTAACTCAAAAACATCCTCAATAATCCCGTCCACAAACCCCAGCCTCCGACCTGTTCGTCGCTAGGCCTGTTCCTTTAACCGGTCCACCGGTTTAGAACCGGTCTTCTGTTAGTACCGGTCCCGAGATTCCAAAGTACCGGTTTCAAAACAAACCGAATCATTAAAAAGAACTGGCTTATGGTTCTAAAAACCGACTCATGACCGGTAAAAAAACTGACTCATTAAAAAACCGATTCACCAGAAGACTCATTAACAACCGGGTACTTGAGTACTGAAAACCGACTCGTTAAAAATCGACCGGCTCATGGTTAAAAAAAAAAACGAGTTAAAACCGACTCATTAAAAAACCGACTCATTACCAAATGAGTACTCGATATTACTTAAAACATCGTTAAAAACCAACCGGGTCATAGTTAAGAAAACCGAGTTAAAAAGATACAAAGTATCTACACTGCATGCAGATACATCGGAACATGGATATGTCTATGACTACCGACTGCGTGGAACCTGTTGTGTTGAAGATATCGACGTAAGTTTTGTAAAGATCCCAGTATAGTTATACTGGATGAAATCATTCGAAAAAACACGTCCCATGCTTTCGGTAGGCATAAGACATATCCATGTACCGATGTATCTGGTGGCAGTGTAGATACTCGTCATAAATTATGCTTTGCTTTGTCCTGTCCGGTTGGGCTCGTTTCTCTCGCGGGATCGTTTCGTTTTCGTTTGCATCGCGTGTGTGCAATATTCACCTCCTCTCGTGCACCCTGTTCCATCTACCCGTTCGGTACAGTTTGCAGACTGCAGCCTATCGACATTTCTCTGAGTACGTTTCCCACCATCTTTTCCCAATCGGACGTGTATTGTGTTTGTGTATCTATTGCAAAATCGCTCCCACACTATCCGTCTCATCCCGCCCCTTTAATCAACAGTCCGGGTCCAGCACACACAATCCGTTTCTCAAGTAACGCGTGCGACTCTATGCGATTGTGTCCAGCAAACAGAAAGGAAAACTAACCAAAGTAAACAAAACATTCCAACACGCGCACAAAGAGAATGCACAAGAAAAATTTTGGAATTTTTGCAGAAGGGGGGGGGGGGGGGCATTTGATCTTCTGCAGACCTCTGAATGTACATCATGTCACGATGAGCTGCCCGGAACTATTGTATAACATCCTGCGACGAATATTTCTCTATTTCGGGGCTTGGGAGATTTTAACTCGCGCAGTACGAATCCACCATTTTGTTTTATGATACGTTTATTGCATGTGTGGTGGGGGCCACATTGTGGGCCAGTCAGACCTCAAATCGCCGCCATTGCAAATGCACAACAATTTGGATAGAATGAACTTCATCCGCGATGGCTCTCGTTGTCTATCTTCGGGGGGCGGGAACTATGTAATGCACACACTCTCAAATTGCGTCCGCGCATGTCCAAATGTTAGTCGAACTGACTACTTGCTACTTTTTCTGGGACCCTATTGATTCAGATATGTAGTACAACGTGCGCTATTTTATTTGTTTGGATTCCAGCCATTTTGAACATTTTGGAATTTTTTGCGGAAGGGGCAAGGGGGGCATTTGATCTTCTGCAGACCTCTGAACGTACATCATAACATATAACATCCTGCGACGAATATTTCTTTATTTCGGGACTTGAGAGATTCTAACTCGCCTAGTATAAATCCGCCATTTTGTTCTACATGTTTATTGCACGTGGGGTGGCGGCCCACATCGTGGACCAGTCAGACCTCAAATCGCCGCCATTGCAAATGCACAAACACAGTCGCTGGATCACCCGATTTGACTCGAATGAACTTCATCCGCGCTCGCTCATCTTCGGGGGGCGGGAACTATGTACACTCTCTCAAATTGCGTCTGCGCATGTCCAAATGTTAGTCGAACTGACTACTTGCTACCTTTTCTGGGACCCTAGTGATTTAGATAGTACAACACGGGCTATTTTATTAAATGATGAATGGGAATTGGCGGAAATTGAAGGTCATTGAAAGTCCGCCCGTTCACCCGTACACTATGTTATTTCTTGCCGTTCACAACGTCAACCTTTATCGCTATCAAATCAACATCCCAACATGTACACACAGAATCCCCGCAAGCGCACCGCCCGCGCGGATCTACAAGCAACAGCACAATGACCACTTCACTCAAACGACATGCACAACCAGAAAAGAAAAATTTTCAATGGGCTTGTTTCCTCTTCTGACCCCCGAGTAGAAAAACAGACATTTCGTGTGACGGACAGATTTTTAGGATGACCCCAAGCTATAAGACATATCCATGTCAAAACCGACTTATTAATTAAAAGCCGTTGAGAAAATCGGGTATTTTTTGTATTGTACAATACAGTACGGAATTATTCAAGAAAAGGTTTTAGCATTTGATTTGAGTGTGATTTGGTATGTGTTTTCTTTAACCTGTTTCTCTCTGTTGTCAAATTATTATAGTGTATGAAAATGAATATTCTCTCAACAGACCACACTGAAAATCCCCATAGTTTCCATGCATGTGAAAGTCATCCCAACTTCTCCAAGGTTGGACATTTCATCAGCATTCCTCTAGAAAGCACGTTGTGATGTGATGTGATGTATGCGGTCGTACATCAGATAAATTTTAAAATAATTTCGAATGTTCGGCAACTTTCAATACGCCCTTCATCATGCCTTCCTCGAAAGTCATCAACGTTTTTATGTTCGTTCCTTATCCGCAATAAATGCGCTCTTTTGCAAGTCGTTAAGATCTTTGGATATCGTTCCCAAAAGAATTCGTCCACTCACTTTGACAGAGCCAAATTACTACTATAAACAATGGCAGTGGTGGCGGCGGCAAGCTCCACTGAAGCCGCTTAATTAAAGACGTCATCCTCCGAGGCACAAATATGCAGGTCGTTAGCGTATATCGTGTATATGGTAGATCTGGATATATCATGATCTCGCCCGCGTGTACCATATGAGTTTCTTTTTAAGACCTTCAAGCTGGTTTCTTAACGATTACGAGTGTGCCTGTGCAGTACCGTGTGTCGTTGTCGTCATCATCAAGCCAAGATCACAGTGCGATCACGCTTACCTGTTTGCTGTTTTGCAGCTTCATACCTACCTTACCTACCTACCACTACTACTTGTTGTTATGGTCTGGCTGCCTGCTTGCCTGATATCTGGGTTGTATTGGACTTCATCTCGCCATAAGGTACAACCACGCCGCGGTGATTTGTTAAGCGATCTGCACAGATAATGGGTCCAAGCAGCGCCTGCGTTCCCTTCTCGGCCACGAACCAGCCGGCCGGCGATAACATTAAGAAGATTTAACTGCCATCATCTCCTTCAATACCCAATCCCACGGTCGCCATAATCTCCAGTCGGAGTGTCGAAGTCAAGAAAGTGGTTTTACGGTGATCGGTGATCAAGGTGCCCGCTCACCAATGTTCAAAAAAAGAAAAAGAGATAAAACGCGATGTGTCCAAAATAAGGCATGATACGTACGGATGGTCCATTCTCCGCAACTATACCAATGTGTTAACCCTTTACGGATTGCTCAGTAGGTGGATCCCAACAGACATTCCCAGATATGGAGTTCGTTTTGTCACTTTGTGCATATAAAAATTGTGAGAGTTGATTGTACGTGGATCGAGGTATGTATGTACACCAATGGTACATGTTACTATTTCATCAGCACTGCTACCTGAGAAGATAGTTGATAGATAGTTGAATTAAGATATGAGATAATGCACATAAATGGCTGCTCCTTTTTGTACCCTAAAAGTTCAATGCCTTCACTAACCGGGCCCACTTCAAATTAGGATGATTTAATTTTATGGCGATTATCCGTCGCCCGATCGATCGGCCGATAAATCGATCAATATCTGGTATTCACTGAAAGATTTATCAACCGATTGATGATCGATGGCGATGGATCGTCATGATAATATCGGCCAATCAAACTTATGCAGGACTGCCAAAGAATCGCTTCCAATAGATACACTGTGCGATCTATCGGGCGATTATAATATCGGCCGATAAATCGTTCAGTATACGTGGCCTTTATGATTTTTTTCTGAAGCCCTACATTAGCATCCACTGACATTGGATTCGGGTTAAGTCCAAATTAAAGGCTAAAATTGGCAAAAGCGTGATCTGATACCGGTATGGTACCGCGCACAACTCAAGTACCATAATCGTACAATAAATGCGAAACGTGTTCGAATGCACTACAAGCCCGGGTCCGGCAGTAATATTGTGTCCAACATGTGCACCTGTTTATTATCGTGCTCCAGCACTCACCTTGGCTAATTTATTCACGTTCGGCGTTCCCATTCGACGCTTAATGACTATGATGGGTTTTTCTTGTTGCCTGATCGCGTACTGTCTGATTGCCATAGTCGCAGTGGCAGGCTTATCGCATTCTGTGAAAACACTTCTGAGATTTTGATGAGGATCGGTCAAGAACGTCGGGATTTGAATTACATATGTATCAAAAGGATAGATAGTCACTTGCAGGATATCATAGTCTACCTTGACGCGCTCGATTGTCCTGTCACGGTCGCCAGTCTAGGTTAGGTCAGGTTAGGTGGCGGCCTTACTGTCCGCATTCCTAGGTTTTTGTTCACCTGTTGCGTATAATTATTGAGAAGTTCCTATTGAAAGACGTCACTGGTTTTATGTAATCAGTGGTCTTCTATTCTTCTATTTTATATTATATGTAAGGTAGGATGGTAGCAAGTATTGATGCGCTACCTTTTAAGAATCTTCAGTGGTAGGTGGTAGGTTAGACCTGACTTCTTTTATGCAGAAAGCGATAGAAAAAATTCTGAACTGTACAAAACTACAATTACTAGAAATTGGGTGAGACCTCTAGAATGGTGAAAACATCTTGGACTTCGCTCGCCAGTGAGAGTGCTTCTCTTCGGTACACGTTACAAGAGATCAAAATTTCGGTACTGAACCGGAAATTTCGGTACAGCTACCTATACCTTATAAGGTCTAGGTTGGCAAAATACCAGTGAATACTATTAGAACTCTTACAGCGTTCCCAGATTGTCAGTAAAAGACGGCTATACGCTATTATGCTCCCACTCTAACGCCCTTTTAACGATTTAGGATTTGTTTTTTCATATCCACTGTAAAATTGAATCATAACAACCAAACAATGGGAACAATGTCCAGTTCAATACTCTGAAATGCGTCATTTTGCAGTTTATTTTATCTTATCAAAGAAGTGCGTTTCTACTTCGTGATTAGTAAGTCGCGTGCTGAGCGTAATAGGCGAGCTCTCCTTATCTTCAAACGTGTCAACCAGTGGAAAGTTTTTTCAAATTTCCCAATATTAGTCCAGCCTTGGAAAGAAAAACAGGAAACATAAATCGTGTAGTTTTGAAATTTGGCATGATTGTAGAAGACAGTCCCCTGAATATGTCCTCAAAAGTTGCCGATAATAGAGGGTCCGGAAGTGTACGGGATAGGAGGTCAAAGGTCCTTTTTTCCAGTTTTCCTTGATTATTTTGAAAACTAAGGATACTACAAAATTAAATGCGTGATAAAATTACCGCGCGTCAAAAGTGTAACTTTTAAAAATCTTGTTAAGGCTGCATACTGGATTTTGTAATTAAAGATTTAGCTTTTTATCCCCTCCCTCTCACTCATTTCGTCAACAATCCGAAATTCCTTATAGTTTAGAAGTTATGGCCAAAAACCGAATTTTAAAAGAAACTAGAGTATAAGAACAAAAACCAGGCCGAAGCAAAGCTTCGGCCCGGAGTCCGAAGCGTATATACCCTAGACTTGTACAGACCTAGTGGTAATACCAAAAGTCCCAATTGGCAACGACCATATGCATTAAAAGTGGGTCTCTTATATGGCCAGTTCATAGGGGAGGTTGGCACTCATTCAGTGGGATCTTGACCATTCTCAAAATCAATTAACTAACTAACCCATTCTACAAATATTTATCCAATTTTTCAAGTCGCTAGCTTCATTCTATCGAAAATTAACGCTTATTTGAAGTTTCACTTGTAGGGGAGGTGGGGGTTCCTTGAGTCGGATCTTGCCCAGCATTTCCATCAACCAATCAGATCCCCCTACAAACATTTAAACAAAATTTCAAGTCTCTAGCTTCATTCTATCGAAAGTTATCGCTTATTTGAAGTTTCTTTTGTAGGGGAAGTAGGGGTTTCGATGGTCGGATTTTACGTATTTTCAATATTAGTCAACTGAATCATACTACAAACATTTGACCAAAACTTCAAGTCGCTAGCTTTATTTTGTAAGTTATCGCTTATTTTAAGTTTCATTTCTAGGGGAGGTAGGGGTTCCTTAGGTCGGATCTTACCCATCTTTAATGCCAACTAACTTAATCTCACTTTCAACATTTGACCAAAATTTCAAGTTGCTGGCTTCATTCTATCAAAAGTTATCGCTTATTTGAAGTTTCATTTGTAGGGGAGGTGGGGGTTCCTTGAGTCGGATCTTGCCCATTTTCAATACCAACAAAGTAGGTCTTATTAGCAACATTCTTTCAAATTTTGAACTTGCTAGTATCATTTTTTCGAAAGTTATCGTAATTAAAGGAATATTTAATTTTTGGAAATTTGTAGGGGAGGTAGGCGTTCCTTTGATCTGATTATGCCCAACTTACATAATCTTAAGCAGCTTCTCACTTCAAGGTTACACGCCAAAAATCAGGTGTCTACGTCAATTGGTTCAGGAGTTATAGACAAAAAACCTGAAAAGTAGGGTAGTACGGGGTTCTTTGTAAGAAAATTACCGTTAGTTTTCAACTTATCAGTTTTATTTTCCCAGGAGAGTATGAGATTACCCTCATGAGTAATCTACCAAAGCTAGAGCTTTTCATGTTTCTTTAATCGGGAGTTATAGATATATTTATGTATTTTACATATGTAGGGGAGGTAGGCGTTCTCTTGGCCTGATCATGCCCATTACCCAATACCATCCAACTAGATCACACTTCCAACATTTGACCAAAATTTCAAGGCTCTAGCTTCATTTTATCGAAAGTTATCGTGCGAACGGACAGACAGACAGACAGACAGACAGACATGGCTAAATCGAATCAGGAGGTGACCCTGATCATTTATATATATACATTGCTATACCTCCGGAGCCTCCTTTAAGGTGTTACATATTTCCGTCGTGACAAAAACAATATACCCTATACTATAAGTCTAGGGTATAAAAAGTAGACTGAGGAGTATAAAAATAGTGGGGATCGATGCTCACGGGCATGGGGGTGTACAGTGTGTGGGGGGGGGGGGGGATTACGTCAAAAATCCGAAATTCCTTATAGTTCAGAAGCTATGGCCAAAAAACCGAATTTTAAAAAAACTAGGGTATACAAACAAAAAAAGTAGACTGCGGAGTATAAAAATAGTGGGGATCGATGCTCCTAGGCCCACGGGCATGGGGGTGTCTACTGCAAAAATTTCGTTAAAAATCCGAAATTCCTTATAGTTTAGAAGTTATGGCCAAAAAACCGAATTTAAAAATGATGTACAATACAAATATATGAGCTTGTATCACAGCGACGCGAGCGCTTCTCTGATTTGGGTGGCAGAACAAATAAGTATATTTTTTCAGTATATTTTTTCGATTCACTATCCATCGATGCGTCGTCGCTATAAAAGTTACACTTTAAAAAAATTTCCCATGGTCAAATCAAAGCACGTAAAATTTCATACAAAACGATATACAATATCATACTCTAGCTAGAGTCTGGAGTCTAGACTATAAATTGCTACCGCAAATAGGTACCGCAAATAGGTACAATCTGACCAAAGCTCAGGTCGTCGCCTTTGAGAGGACGAGATGGATACCGGTTTCTAGCCATTTAGGCATTAAAAATCCTACTCGATCTCGTCACTGGCTTGGGGACGTACTAAACACGGTTTTCGATATATAGTGGATTCGTTGGAAATTGTAGAGCTGATGACCTACCTCGACTGGGGACAACGGAAATTGTACCTGATAATCGACGCAATATTGGTATGCCTAAGGTGACCACCTGTACCGAAATGACCGGTACAGTACCGAAATTTCGATGTTGTGTACCCAAGGGAAGCTTGGGTACACCAAAATATACCGAAATTTAATTTCACACCAAAAATATACCGAAATTTGAACTATGCTCCAAAATATACCCTAATTTGAAAATAGAATTACTTCAAAAGTGATATGCCATTGTTTAATACTCTATGAGAACACATTGTGCGGCGAGAGTTTCAAATTGAGCGAAATGAGAGCTTCTCAGTGGCGAAGACTACAAGATATCTTCCAGTAGCTACAGCGCCACAATTGCATTTGCATTTTGCGGTCTGCGGAAATCTAGTGACTCGTCGTCCGATCGATCGGCCGATGGATCGCCACAAAAAATCAGCTGATCACAATTATTTGGAACTGTCAAAAAAACGTCAACGATAAGCGCATACACAGGCCGATCCATCGGCCGATCGATCGGTGTGTGTATGGCACGTTTAAGAGGTATTTTAAACGTAAGATGTAATATTAAAATGACTTGCGAGCAATTTTGCGAGCAATTCTTTGAATTTATAAAGACCCAACAAAATGCAGGAAGAAATTGGCTCTGATGAGAAATGTGGATTTAAAAAATAGGAAAAACCAAACTAAAAGTATATAAAACATAAAATGCAATTAATGTGTATGCATAAACTATAAAAGTAAAAGAAATATTTTTGTCTTTCATTATAAATCTACAATATGTGTGCTATGATTTCTGATCGTGTACCGGAACAAGTGGTCATGTACCGAAATTTAGTTGTAAAAATATGGACATGTACCGAAATTCGCTTAACAAAAGGTGGTCAGCTTAGGTATGCCCATGGACTCGACTCATGCAAGCATGCCATTAGGCATTATTAGCGAAACCAACTCAATAGAGTTGTACGTGCTACAGAACAGACATGATGTAGCCAAGGCTGAACATTCGCCGCTCTACTAGGTTGCTGTCGTTGAAAAGGTGCGGTCGTGGGCATTGTCACTGAACATTATCCCATCGGGAAGCATGCCAGATGGTTTCGGCTTCCGTATAATGACTTATGCAGAAGTTATGAGAACCAGGAGGGAGAGGAGACCACACTCCATCTTCTCTGTGGATGTCCGGGCTTGGCAAGTATTAGGAGGATAATTCCTGGGGTATACTTCTTTGTCGAGCTAGGATACTTGGAAAACGTTGATATTGGCCAGCTCCAACGTTTTATCATGTTGCCAGGCTGGTTCGAGGCATAGGATAGCCGGGCTAACTTATCCTGTGTACTATCACAAAGGACCTATTCTTGGTCTATGTGTGCCGTAGTGATCATGGTACCCGATTAACCTAACCTAAGCTAAGGGTTCGATATTAAGAGACTAGGATAAAATGATGTTGACAGGATTTAATAACAGTAAAAGAGATACCTAGTTTTTGAAAATAAGTAATTGTAGTTTTTTTTTTGCTTAGAATTAGATGATTAGTCGCGCAGTGGGGAATTTAATTTACTCGATAATTTTAGAGCACCCAGTATATCTACTCGTTTTATCTTTTGTATGAACTGTATTTTTAACCATACTTATTTTTAGGTTTCAATATTTTTTACCAAACTTGTCCGAATATATTTGAATTATGAAGTATAAGAAAATAGTGTTATTTAAATTTAGCAGCAAAGCAAACATTTTGATAATTTAAGTCAGAAAGAGGAAATTAATAACAACAAAAACATGAAAACTTGGAAACATTTTTGCAAATGATTGTATTGGGTCGGGGTGGGGTGTAATATTATAGTACGGTAAATTGTAGCACGTTACAGTTAAAACCAATGTTAACGCTAATAATTACTTTTTAATTTGCCCCCGTACAGCCGCATAACGTGCTTCAAATTTGTAAATTTGATAAAAGGATTGCCTTCTGAAAATTCCGACTGTGGAAACCTCTTTTTCTTTTTTTTCTTTTGAAAGCTTTGTAATTCAAATTCCAACTCATCTTTAACCACAACGTACTATTAAACGACATTCCACGCATTGTTTTCTCAGACTTATTTTTAGACTATTCACCTACAGTCGTCTACAGAGAATAAATACATTTTGGCAAAGATTCTTTCTATAGCTCTAACTATAATTGTCATTAGACATCTTAAGGCGGTGATGGATTAGTGTTTTTAAGGTTCTAATACACGTGACGCGTAAACCCGTCGGGCTCGTAGAATCTACGATACCCGACCCGTGTAAACAGGAAACGGATTTACGACAACGCGCAACTTGTTAGCTGACGACGGGTCCCAATATGGGTGCTCATCCTCCGTTAATAAATCGATGAATCCGACAATAAACGCATGAAGAAAGACGATATCAGAACTCGCACATATGCTGTCCAATCGTAATCGCACCTCGTGTAAACACAACGACGTGTGCATTGTTTCCGCGTCAGTTAAATTCGTTTCGATACCCGTTTCTGACGTTTCGTCCGCGTAAACCCGACTTACGTGTAAACACAAGTCGCGTTTACGCGACTCGGGTAAAAATCACGCGATCGCGTATAGGCGACCGGTAGCGAAGTGTGTTGAGGCGTCAGTCTCATGTTAGATTACCGGCGTTTCGGGTTCGAGTCCCGTCCACGACGACGTTCGTGGCCTTGGATGTGCAGGAGGAGCATGCTGACACCTGACAACTGCATTCTCCGAAACCAGTTTATGCCAACGAAACGTTAACTGGGCCACATGGGACAGTTGACGCGATATGCTCAACAAGTGGTTAGGGCAATTGAGTAGTAGTATACGCGTCCGTTGTCAAATTTTCGATTCACTTCAAATGACTTATTGTAAGCACGTCACACAGGCACCATTAAAAATTGCGATTTAGCGTTGACAAATCCATTTTATTAAGGTCCGTATCAGTGGCTTTCAGGGGAGAGAGGGGATATGCCATCGGCCCTACAGTAAAAAGAACTTCTTTGCCATGAAGTGTTTCCCATGAAAACAGGGCTGCCATTCTGTGGTGGGCAGCTAAAATTTTTTTGACTTCTGATTCGGGATCAGCGACCCGCGAATGCAATTTAGTTCGAGCTACCTCCCCGATGGATTAAGGTAGCTCCGGATGAGTAAAATCCATCGGTGGACGAAACCAGAGGACAGTGGTAGGATTGGCCTAGTGCTGAATAATTTTTGGTGGCAGTGGATAGCTAAGTTTGGCAATGACACACTTCACTTTATTCTTAAACATGGAATAGTTGACGCACTATGCCCCACTAGGTGTTAGGGCAATTGAGTACGAGTAAAATTTCTTGATTGGCCCATCGAAGACCATTGTTTGGATGAAGAACATTTGAATTGACATCTGATGTGACCATCATAGTCACCTATTCGCTGGGCCATTTGTCAGTAGCAGACATGAAAATATCCATTAAGATTTGACAGCATCTTATGGAATCATAGTCAAATTGAAGGAGGAGTCTTAAAACGTCAAATGACAATTATAGTTAAGGTTTATTATGAAAGCCAAGCATTTTTCGTACATCTTTTAGCGTTACTTTCAGCGGATGCACGTGAGTGGATCCCATCGTGTCAGCTATTTTTTTTCTTTTGCGGTGCTTCATCAATAATAAATTATTGTCATTGACGCAAATGAGATGGGTAAGTATTGAGTGACGGGTCTTATCGGAGACGACCGAAGTGTGCGTGAAGTGCTCCTACAATTTTTCAACAAGAAAATCAAAAACCCCCACACAACGGAAGCTAAAGCTACTATATTTGTATACGAAAACATCAGACCACGGACGTCGTTTTTCTTGGGGCAAGTGGTAAACAGTCACCAGTGCGCGACTCCAAGATCACCACCACCACAAATTTACAAATCAGATATACACGCGAGCGCCGAGCGCGACCATCAACTGCTGCCCCGTGTGATTATGATTATGTGACGACATTAAAATTTTCGGGGGATTAAAAAATTTATTTGTGGGATCCCGGCTTGGGTGTGAAATTGGCGGTGAGACTGAGCGGGGCAGTAGTAGCTTCTCATGAACTTTGTGTGAAGGTCCAACCGTTCAGAGATGAGGAAGTCGCAAAATAATGACCTCCTTGTAATTGAGCCCCCAGACAGCCTCCATCCATATTGCCGTATTCTCTGGTGTGAAATTTGTCCGATCTTCAACTTTTGTTGTCAGTTTTATTCATTTATTATTTTCTAGATCTAATGAAAATGGTGTGCTGGCTTAACATTTACGGCGAAGGTCATTTAGATGAGATGCTATTCGTATTTTTTTAAATTTGGGCCTAGGATAATGTTACATAGTGCAAATAATAAAGCGGCGTCCACAGATGAAGCTTCCGGGAAATCAGCATTGTCCACCCAGGCATTCTGAAGATACTGCTCAAAAACGGATAACGTGCCTCCTGTCACGCACAGCACTCTCGAACGCACCTAAAAATACCGCCCTATCATTTTTATTGCCTGTCAAGATATTTGGAGTCTAAATGCAACTTGCACCGATGGATTTCCCCACAGATTTGCCCAGCGAAATTATTATTATCAAAAGATATGTCCGTTTTTCACGTGAAAAATGGAAAAGCAGGTGCGGGTGCTAATCTTATCGTCCCCATATCGCATGAAGAAGCTTTTACGTCTATGTGACGATGATCACATAAACACAATTTTATTCGGAAAAGCACTTCACATCACACTTTGTTTTCCCCATGCCAATTAAAGAAAAAAAAAGCAGAATAATTTAAAACCCACCCCTGCCCTGATACGACAATCGCGTCTTATTGCGGTAATCATTACCGACAACATGCCACAATCAGAGGCAATTTATCGTGTAAGCGTGACCACCCCGATTTGAAATTTGAACCCCATTCGCGCAGTGGGTCGTGGAGATGACGCTCCAACTTTTTATTTATTTAGGCAAGATAATAATTTACAGTTGTTACTAGGAGAGATTAGCCCGCAATTGGTGGTTGACTTACTATAATACCCATAATTGACAAATTATTCCTAAAAGCTAGTACTAACCTTTTCATGCGAAAGTGTTGCACTTATCTCTCCCACGAAAAAATGACAGTAGAAAATTTTACACAGCATCTGCGGCGCTCTACACGACACTTGAACCTTCTCTTCTTTCTCTTCTTCTAGAAAGAAAGCGATCACCACTGTGAGGAGCGGTTTTCATGCGAAATAAAATGCAAAGCAATTGTTTTCGCGTGGAAATTGCTCACAACGGTGTTGTGGAGAATAGTTAGACATGAGATTCGTTCGTGATAATGATTCATAGATTGATTCTAGACAATGATCACGTGGTATAGTCATAGAAACCTAATGGTGTAATGTGTAAGTAAAGCAATGGTATTTCGCCGATACACACCAATTAGTATCTCTAGCAGTTTCAGCAGTGTTGAGACTAATTGGTCTAAGGTCGTTCGGACGTGCATGCAAATTACTACCCGCCTTCGCGCGACCGGTAGCGCAATGTGTTTGACTACCGGCGTTTCGGGTTCGAATCCCGTCCACGACGACGTTCGTGGCCATGGATGTGCAGGAGGTGCATGCTGGCAACTGCATTCTCCGAAACCAATTTATGCCAACGAAACGTCAACTGGGCCACATGGAACAGTTGACGCGCTATGCCCCACAAGGGGTTAGGGCAATTGAGTTGAGTTCTATCCAGATGCGAAGAACATAGACCAACTCCAAGCAGGCCTTCAGGATACCCTCTACCCAAGCATATAAAATATCCTAACATTGCTACAAGTCCGCCGGAATGATTCCGTCGTGTCGGGTCCAGCAGATTCAAAACGTTCAAAGCAAGAGATCGCCCACGTGATCTTATTTCTCTCGAGAAAGGAAAGATACACTGTCACATGGCATTGAGTAACAAGTCTAGGACTCCTCAGATGAAAAAATGAATATCAAGCAGACACTCAATATTGTCTCTTAGTCGAAGTCGTCCAGGACCCGTCTTGCTTTTGCAGAAAGCTTAGGGTATATGGATTTGACGCAGCATTTTGCGAAATCGTGAGGTCGCGCAGGATCCTTCTAGCCCCTCCATGAGTTGCGTTTAGCTCCTCTTAACTCTTTCTTGAAATATCATAGATGTTTTTTTATAATCTGTGCTAATCTGACTCTAGCCTGGAAACCTTAGTCTAATTGGAAATCTTTCTACACACAGCTCTGAGTGGGGAGATTTTAATGCTCCACCAGCTTGGTACCTATATGTGTTCGTAGGATATGATGCAGACACCGTCGCATTCATGGCACCTATCAAAGTGTAGCCATGTCATCCAGGTCCTGTCTGCTGCAAGACTGACTTGCCAGTGAAGGTACGCTCACAAAAAGGGGCATCCCGACAGGAAAGCCAATTAGTCCTCCTACAACTGGTGACTTGCTACAGAACGTTCAGCCAGGCTAAACTGAAGGTATCACCCTCCAGACTATCAGGTGAATGATATCTCCGACACAAGAGAGATATCTAACACGTCCTGCCTGCCCAAGTAAGAGGCGCCTGTGACTCCTTGTTGATCGCAAAGAGTACGCATCTACAATCATTCACTTCATTCATTCAGCTTCACAATCCTCCAATTATGAGTTCGCAGGTCATCATTGCATACCTGAACATGCTTCAAATTTCATTCGTGTCCAAAAGTGACTTGTTGTTTGTGTAATATCCAAAAGTGACTTGTTGTTTGTGTAATATCCAAAAGTGACTTGTTGTTTGTGTAATGCATGTTTCTTACCCTACATTACACTTGATAGATACGCAAAAGAACGCGCCTACTTGCGTGTTGCTAACCTGCATTACACTCCACGACAGTACGAAAAACGCGCCTATTCAACCATTGTCCTAGCATTCTTTTTATATGTAATATTAGCGCAATTACTTGGCGTATATTTCCGAAGCGCATTTACGCTCAAAAAAAAAAAGTTTGACCAAACTCTTTGGTATGCAAATAAAGTGGCGGTTTCCAAAAATAGGCACATAACTTGCCGTGCAAATCTAAAATTATCGCTGTAGCGAATGAAAATAGACGCGAAACTGTAAATGTTCGCCGCATTCAGATTCAGATATTGTGCCAAAATAGTCAAGAAGAAACTCAGAAACAACAATATTCGAATTACGCGAAATAACAAGCAGGAGGGAGCCAGTCAGTCAGTCAGTCAGAGTCAATCAGCACAAAAGACATTCTTTTTTTGCGTTGTTGAATTGTGGTAATAAGCATAGTTTGCGCGTCATTTAGAAGAAGAGATGAAAGTTCGAAAAAAAAACATGAGAAATATCTACGCAAGGCTTCAACGTGCTGAAATAGTCAAGGTCTTCCAGCTAGATGGATATCAGTCCAACACTGACACTGATACTCCACTATTCTGGTTGGTCTGGATCTCCCAACGAAAACCGATTGTACCTCTCTGCTTTTGGCAGCAACCACATCAGCCTCCAGGGACCAGTAGGTGGACAACACCTTTATTGTACACGACTTCTTGGCAATCTATACGGATGGCTCCATATTCCTAGGATTCTCATTGCGATTCAGTGGCTAGTTGGGTACCTAGGGTTTAGAGTAAGCTGTACCTTACTCGTGGTGATATCACAACGGACCATAAGTGGTATATGTGTGCTGTGAACAATCACGGCAACCCCTCCACCTGCCTACCCACCTACTCAAGCATAGTTCTTCCTAACGGGAAATGCAAAGGATTTATTTATTTATTTATTTATTTATTTATTTAATTCATGTATATACACAGAACGAAATTCCAAAAACCGTATATACGTAAAAAGAAAATTAGAATAAAAATTATTATTTTACTAAAAACAAAAGTAAAAACAAGAAAAAATATAAATGTATACAAGCATGAAATTAGAAGACAAAGATTGTAGAATAATAACAAAGGTACGTGTGAAAACCCTAAAGGTGATCAGCGTTAGGATATGTACTAAGTCTTAGGAATACGAGTCTACGGAATGCATTGAAATTCATTGCAAAAGGACCAAGTTGGAGTTCATCATGTACCCTCATTAGTCTGAGCAGAGGAGAGTTGTAATAAATGGCGAGTCTGGCCGTTGGCGGATCGAAAATATTCACATTACGCGAGGGTCGAAGCGGCATCCTAAAACGAATACCTTCCGCTAGGGTAGAGTTGATAAGCCCGTGGTAAAGTTTGAAAAGAAAGCATTCATTTAAGACAATCCTCCGATTTTTTAATGAATGCAGGTTAAGGAAAAGCAGGCGACCAGGGTAATCGGCATACGGCAGTCTGAATTTAAAAAAGAGTATACGGGTAAACTTTCTTTGTACAGCCTCAATTTCGTTTGAGAAAGTTATTTGACTAGGGGACCAAACTACACAAGCATACTCAAGAAGACTCCGAACCAGGGAGCAAAAGAGGCGCACAGCGGACTGGATAAAACGAAACTGGGAAGTACAACGTAGGACAAAACCAGAGAGTTTAGAGGCACGGTTTATGATAGAGGAGTAGTGATCTGTAAATTTCAATTTACAGTCGAACACAACACCTAAGTCCTTAAAAGAGAACACTCTTTCAAGGGGAACACCGTTAATAGTGTAAGAGAAAGACAAAGGGATAGGTTTAAGGGAAAAGATCATATAAAAACATTTGGAAAGATTGAGCTGTAGACCGTTGTCTGAGCACCAAGACGAAAGCGAATTGAGTACTGTCTGTAATTTAAGACAGTCAACGGTGGAAGACACAGAGAGGTAACACTTAAGGTCATCAGCGAAGAGCAAACTGACACATTCAAGTAAAGCGGGGAGGTCATTGATAAAAATTGCAAAAAGCAGCGGTCCAAGAATAGACCCTTGAGGGATACCAGAAGTGGGAGTGAAAGGAGAGGACTTCGAGTTATTATAAATGACCTCACAAAGACGGTCACAGAGATAAGAATCAAGCCACTTAACCAATGGAATAGGAATACCAAAGGCAATAAGTTTGGCGAGAAGCTTGTAAAAGCTGACAGAGTCAAATGCCTTACAAAAATCCGTATAGATGACGTGAACGTCCTGGTGGCGTTCAAACATTTCAGTAATGAACTGCGTGATCTCCAGTAAGTTCGTTGTGGTTGAGCGGTGTTTTTGGAAGCCATGTTGACACGGAGATATTAAGTGGCCAAAGTTTTCCATCGAGAAATCTTTTAATGATAAGGAAATCGCATTATGCGCCTTCCTTGATATCGAGGGTGTTTTGAAATTTCCCGAGCCCTAGAGCTTAGTTTGAGTAGGAGGATCCCACATCCAGTGAAATGCGTTCTCAGAAGAAATTTGCCAGTATCTTCGGCAACCGCGGTTAAACCTCCATCCAATCTTATGATTGTGTTTATATGAACAGTAACCTGTCTTAGCTAGAATCCGATGCAGACTCACAGCCTGTTAAAATTGGAAGGAATCATTAATAATATTATTCACTGATTTGTCTATTTCCTAATCTGTTAGCGTGGACAACGCCAACTCGTAATCATCTACCACTCTATTACAAACGGCCTCTCTCTTATTATGACGATACAATTCAAAAATTCTGTGCTTGTAAAGGGGTTTTTAGATGGTCATTTCAGTTTCAGTTCTACAATCTGTTGAACTGTCGGTAGAGTTATCCATTCTCCATCAAATCCTACCTGAAACTTATGCAAAGTGGATAGTTCGATTATTAGCTCAACTGATAGCTTAACTTGTAGTTCGACTGGTGGCTCAACTGATAGTTCGACTATAGTTCGGTTGATAGTTCAACTGATAGCTCGATTAATAGCTTAACTGAAAGTCACTGCCGGGTTTAACAATTTTAGCACCCTGTTCATACGTTACGTTAGGTAAGGTTAGGTTAAAAGGGGTGCTTTAAGAAATAAAAAGCACACATAGACCACCACTGGATCGGTTGTGATACCCAAAGTCTCAGCAACCTGAGACCTCAATTGTCAAACCAGCTAGAGCTCACAATGAAACGACCCATATTTACCTCTTTTAGGTCATCCAGATCGGATAAGATAAATCAAGAAGGTATTTCCTAAAACTCGCAAGGACGGGACAGATATACAGAAGGTGAGACGTACTTTCCTCCTCCTTCTCGTCCCTATAGCTCCTGCAAAAATAATTATCTGGAAAATGAAGTCTCCTGGCATACTCCTCAATTAGGCAATGCCCCATTGAAACTCCCATGACCGTTCTTAGATGATTTATGTTTAGCATTGGCAACCCAGAGGATCATTTGGGATCCAATTTGGGGCACATCTGTCTAGCCACAAGACATGTATTGCTATTACTACATCTGATGTAGGCCCTATCATACGCCGCGTCTTTAATAGCCAATTTACAAGCAGCTGGAGGCATCCTCAACATTGATCGAGCGCGCCCATGCCAGTTCGTCCGCCCCGCAGTTAACCAACACAGTCAGTATGCACAGGGAAATGTTGAAGAGTCTTCCCATCTCCAAGAGGGAGTTGCAACAATCCAAGACCGCCTTCGACTTAACCAAGACAGAGCAAAGCTATCCGTGTAGATCACAACGTTTCAGATATAACGTTTTGCGCAAAACAGGCTAAAGCTTCAGATATTGCTGTAACTTCCGTCTGAAAAACGCTACTGAAGTCCGGCAGATGGATTGATAAGCTAATATCCGTATTCTGCGGGTATACATCAGCCTCCACTCCTTCGTCAGTCTTAGAGTAATCCGTAAAAATGCTAATAGCATCTGATTCCTGTATTTACTGACCAATCACTCCTGGAGGGTATCAGGCTTGTAAAGCCTCCTTCGAACAAATATTTCGGGGCGGTATGGAAATATCAAGGCTGATCAATGCAGCCGAGTGACTTACGGTTGACGCGGCCCAATGACCGGTTTCACGAAGGCGAACAGGCATAATCGCTGCCAGCTGATATGTGAAAATGTCCAAGGGAAGCAGAATCAAAAATGCGCCAAAGGTAGCCGCCGTGTGACATGCCAATCTTTGGACCTTCTCCAGTAGGGTTGTGTAAGATATAATCCTAAGTGCCGTTCACCAGACGATAACCCCATGCAACAGAACGGAACGCAAAATTGATAAATAGAGCCAGTATACCACCTTCGGTTGATAGCCCCATTACTTGCCTATAGCCTTCTCGCACGAATATAGTGCAACAGTTGCCTTTTCACCGCTTTCAGCATCAAGCAAAGTTTCCTATCCAGGACGAGACCAACGAACTTGGCTTCACCAGTGAGCACGAGCTTTTTTCCCTCCATAAATGGTTCATAATTAACACCAACTCTTGTGTAAATAACTGGCGCCCAATGTAGGGTCAGTGTGATTATATTTAGTTGATGAACCCGAAATGGGCAATCGGATAGACGCGTGGTACCCTTTGTCACATGATACTAAAACCAAAACCATTTTAGACCGCCTTACATGAAGGCTAACTAAGCTACCTGAAGGTTACCTTCAGGTTTTTTCTGCAGCGTTAGTGAAAATTGACAGCCGGAAATTGTAGATAAATTGCCGAAGAAGGCCGAAAATATTCAGTGTTTAATGTGGGGTTAGTGTGATTTTCTCTAGCCAATGAAACTGAAATGGACAATCGAATAGGTGCCCGGTACCGTTAGTCACACGATGCTAAAACTCTAACCTTTACCCTGTTCAAAGGCACAGTGCGCTCATATGATAGAGCCGAGCCTACTGATACCTAGACTTGCTAGCTCAGCAGACAGTTCGACTGATAACTCAACTGAAGTAAAAACTGAATTTGAAATTAATAAATGACATGTCTAAAAATCCCTTAAGGGGGTCTACATACATACATACATGACCTACCCAGAAAACACTTTCTTTTTAAGTCTAAGTTAATGTTTTTCTTTTACTCGTGTTTTTTCAGCATCGCATTGTTGTCTGTGATCTAGAACATACAAAGAAAGATAAACAACTTTAATTGCCTCCAACTAGGCGAACGCAATCACTTGGCTTCTCACAAATAGTCCTGATCCATGCTGGACGTCATCGTCGTCGTCTGGTCACCCATGATCCTCACGATCCTCAAGCATTTCAATTTCATGGCGTTCGCTGTCTTTCCCACGCATTTATGCCTCACGACTCCGACTCCTTTTGTTTTTCTTCTCCTTTCATTCGAACATCGCGTTCTCGTTATTGAATTGAAGAAACAAAAAAAAAATGAAATGAGCTGCATGGGTCTTGGGAAGGATGATAAGGTCGACCGCTGATGGTGGCGCGGCCATTAAAGTGGAGGATCTTCAGCAATGATGCTTCTTCTTCTGGCCACGATCATTGCATGATCTTTATTTAGAATCCCAACGCTTGGCATGGTACACTTGGCTAAGGGTATTAAGGTCTGCCTCTGTCTTGTGATCTATAGAATGAGCCCATGTTTCAAGGAAGACGATTCCCGTCGTCTGCCCCGTCATGGATCATGGCATCCGAAAGAGATTCTTACGAGGCCGAGTGTGATGCTTAAATTGCGACCATACCTGTAATAATGTACCTGGGCGGCTTTCCAGATAGACGATAGCGAGGATCAGACGTGCTATGACGATGGCGGCGAAACGTTGGTCTTTGAAAATGCGATAAGCATTTAAAAAGAATGAGAGTGAGGAAAGGTCGCACGTTTCGTGAAAAAAGTGATTCATTAGCCGCGAGCGAGTTCCGAGAAATTCAAAGCCCGCAGCGTAACGCTCAGACGATTTGTGTGATTCGGGTCTTGGGGGTTTAGAGCAACGTACACGTTGAGCTATCAAAGATGGGCGAGGACGATACACATGCTTGGGAAAAATTTAATCATTCCATCAATTCAATTTGCATATTAAAATACAGGATGGTAGTACCTTTTCTGCCTGGGACGTTAATAGCCGGTGCCACCCTCTAGCTATGGTAATACGCGGCTGAATTGGTACATGGGTCCTAGACGATGCAGGTCAGTCTGTCTAGGACCCACATGCTTCCTAGGAACCATTATTAGCTCCCTAATTCCACGAATTTGCACCAAAATCTTTCCCCAGTGAGAATATATCACTAATCAACAATTGGTAATCATGAGCCATTTATAAAAAGTTGCCAACAACATACTCTCTCAGATTCCATCCCATATCTATGTATGTATGTCTACCTGTTGAGCTTATAGTACGACCATATATACGACAATGCTCGCCATATCGTCGAGACATACCGCGGCCAGTGAAAAACAAAACGAATAAAATCCACTCCGTGTAATCGTGCGAGATCCACGAATTCTGTAAAATGTACGGATTGAGGTGAATCGCAGCCTCCGCTCGTGGATCAAAGCCAGCGCGTGCTTGCTATGCATTTTGCCCCCCCTTGGAGTTGCTGGGCAAGGGGTGGTGGCTGACGGGGTCAAGAAAATAGCGCACGCCGCCGCCAGCTCAGCCATAACAGCAGCCAACAAGAATACTATTTTGTCGCTGATCATCGATGCCAATCTTGATAGGGTTGAAATGGAATTGTCATAGTATCGATCGTTAGTGACAAAGAGTGGTTTTCAGTTATATTTTTGCAATCGGTTGCCAATTTTGGCAAACGTTAGGAGGTTAGGTTATGCATACTGAGGGCGCGGAGCCCACGCAAGAGGAGTGCGAAATCATCGCAATTTAAAATCCACTACGAGTATGTATTGGTCAATGATGTGAACCATTGTCATTAGCAAGTGATAAGACGTATAAAAACATACCTCTTCACAATTCATTCAATATTTAATCATAATTTACTCATTGTCTAAACCTAATTCTTAAAAATTTATTCTCTCGTGTAACATTTCCTGTAAAGTCTAATAAACAGCACTGTAATGTTGTACTCCGGTAAAGCTACCGGTAGTCGCCGTGAGTCAGGTGTGGGGCTCCTTTTAACCAGAGCCGCGCGAAACTGTCTCTTATCCTGGGAACCGGTCTCTGACAGGGTCTTGACCGCCAGGTTCCGGACCAAAATGAGGAACATCTCAATAATACAATGTTATGCCCCTACTGAACCCGACAATGTCTTGGCAAAAGACTCCTTCTACGAAGAACTAAACGCCGTTCAGAGCAGAACACCTAAAGGTGACATTATAATGGTTATGGGTGATTTGAATGCGAAAGTTGGCGCTGATAACTATGGGCTCAGACATGTGATGGGGAGACACGGTCTTGGTGATCGTAATGACAACGGTGAAAGATTTGTAGAGTTCTGCAACTTTCACAGTCTCTTCATCGGTGGTACTATGTTTGAGCATAAGGACCACCACAAAATCAGTTGGTCCTCTGTTGATCGGCGCAGAACACAAAATCAGATCGACCATTTTGCCATTAGTAAAAGATTCAAGAGTTGCCTCCTGGACGTGCGAAACAAGAAGGGTGCCGATATTGGGATGGGAAGAGACCATTATCTTATGATCGCTAATGTTCGATTGCGTATTGCAGCCGTGCGCCGCCCCAGCGACGAAAGATCCAGGCCCCGCAAATTCAACACCGCTCGACTAAAAAATCCAGCTGTCTTACAACAATATAATGACCATCTTGCGCAAAAAGCGGCTGAGATAACTAGTCACCCAAATAGTGACATAAACGAAAACTGGGATGCCATAAAAAATGCGTACATTGATAGCGCAAATACCATCCTTGGCCCAAACCCGGATTGCCGGAATAAGCCCTGGATGTCCGACGCTTCATGGCAGCGGATTGTTGAAAGAAAGGAGCTGAAAGTTCGTTTGGCTGCAGCATCAGACGACAATCGAAGCAGCATCGAACTCCTTTACCGTCAGAAAGCTCGAGAAGTTCAGCGTAGTGTGCGACGCGATAAAAGAGTTTATGCCAATTCTCTTTTAGCGTCAGCAGAAGAAGCCGCTAGAAGTAACAACTTAAACGCCGTATACGGTGTCATCAAGGAGTTTACAGGTGGTCGTAACTCCTGCCAACATCCGGTGAAAGATAGTGATGGAAAGCTACTTATCTTGGAAGAAGATCAAATGAGGCGGTGGAAAGAACACTTCGCCGCGGTCTTGAACCGTGTAACCTCTGGTGAAGTTCCCCCTCATAGAGATAATTTAGCTAGCCATCAAAATGTGCGTATACGGTCCACTGCCCCGACTAAAGAGGAAATAGTCACTGCAATTATTGCACTGAAACGAGGAAAGGCCGCCGGACTTGACGGTATCCCTGCCGAACTTTATCAAGCAGCGCCAAGCGTAACTGCCGATTTGCTGCACCCACTTGTTGATAAAGCGTGGAATACAGAGACCTTTCCCACTGAGTGGAAGGAAGGTTTGATCATCAAACTTCCAAAGAAGGGTAGCCTCACAGACTGTAATAATTGGAGAGGCATTTGTGTGCTTCCTGCCGTTGCCAAGATAATAGCTAAAATCGTCCTGGAAAGACTAAAGGCCCACTTAGAAAGCACAATTGATGAAGAGCAGGCTGGCTTTCGTCCGGATTCTCCTGTGTCGATCACATTAACACCTTGCGAATCATCATCGAGCAATGCGCTGAATACGATTCTCCGCTTCACTTGCTTTTCATCGATTTCGAAAAGGCTTTCGATAGTGTGAACCGGGATTCTATATGGGCGGCCTTGCGCAGGAGAGGCATCCCTGAGAAGCTTGTGGCTATTATTAAGGCAACCTATGACGGCGCGAAATGTCGCGTTCTGCATAAAGGTAAGGTGTCGGGGGACTTTGAGATTCGCAGTGGAGTTCGGCAGGGGTGCATCCTCTCACCGATCCTATTCCTCATTGTGATCGGCGATGTGTTGCATGCAGCCCTATCCGGACTCGACAGAGGAATTCAATGGACTTTGACATCTTATCTACAACATCTTGACTACGCTGACGACATATGCCTACTCTCCCACAAAATCATGGATCTGTCCGCAATGGCGTTAGATCTCGAGAGGGAGGCAAGCAAGGTTAGGCTAAAGATTAATACCAACAAGACCAAGGTTCTTAGCCCGCCGTTGCGAAAAAGAAATCCGACACCTATTGTCATCAATATTAATGGGCAGCCTGTGGAGAAGGTGGACAACTTCGTCTACCTGGGTAGCATCGTTGCCGAAAATGGTGGTACGGAGCAGGACATCACTCGTCGTATCAACCAGGCTAAACGCGCATACGGCATGCTGTCCAAAATCTGGCAGGGCAGTTATCTCAGCATCAAGACCAAGCTGGGCCTGTTTCGCTCCCTGGTACTATCAGTGCTTTTGTATGGGAGCAGTACATGGAAAGTTTCCGTAGGAGTTACCAGAAAGCTGCAAGTTTTCGTCAACTCATGTCTTCGTCGAATTTTAAGAATTTTCTGGCCCGAAACAATATCAAATGAAGAGCTAAGTCGGCGTACGGGTCAGATGCCAATCGACGAATTGATACGCAGGCGAAAATGGCAGTGGATAGGTCACACATTGCGGAAGAGTGATAACTGCATTGCTTTGCAGGCCATGAAATGGAACCCCATTTCCAACCAAGGCCGACCAAGAGGGGGTCCTCGAATCACATGGCGTCGATCTGTGGCAAAGGAGTGTCAGGTATTGGGTAAGTCTTTTGGGGAGTTGCGCCCCATTGCCCAGAACAGAGTACGATGGCGCGCAGGAGTAGTTGACGCGCTATGCCCCGCTAGGGGTTAAGGCAAAGTAGTAGTAGTAGTAATAAACAGCCAAAGACTTTACACAAATAGTCCAAATTTTTAGAAAACAAATCGGTGATTATTCTCCCCAAGTTTCAATATGGGCGACAGCTGTCAGAAGTGCTTAAAATCTTTCGTGGACCCTAAAGACCTCATCATGTGCTCAAAGTGCGAAAATTGTTTCCACTCTGCTTGTTGTGGCCTTAAATCTGCGGATAACATCCGTAAGCTGGGTGCCAAAAGGGAACAGTGGAAGTGCGAGTTGTGTAAATCACAACCCCAACTAAAACCGAATGACACACTTGTAAACAGTGACGAGCTCTTAAATAAAATTCGTGACATTCTCAAAACGGAGTTAAATATCGAGGAACTTGTGGCTTCAGTGCAATTTTTGTCGCATGAATTCGATGAATGCACAACCAACATTAATGAGGCGCTGCAGGAAATAAAATTCCTAAAATCAGAAAATAATCAACTCAAAGCACGAATCGATACTCTTGAGGTCCAGAACAATAACCTACAACATCAAGTTAGACGCGACAACACCACAATAAACGGGGTGAAAGTTACACCACAGGAGAACATGATCGAAATAGTAAAAAGCGTTGCACACTACATTGGTTCAGAGGTGAGTGAACCAAACATCAGTAATGCGTACAGAGCTTTTCAACCAAAAACGACTGCAACACCAACGATAATAGTTAAGTTCACACGAAAACAACTTCATGGGCGCCTACAAACAAAGGGAGCCCCTCAAATATATGAAGCCGCCGGGGAAGAAGTGGAATCCAAGAAATGTTTTCCTCCTTTGAACGTACATAGGTTCCTTCGGCAAATTCTCGGAGCAGTTTGCGACCGAAATGGATGGCGCATCCGGTACAACCATGAGCTGTACGAACTGTACGATGAGCTGGAAGTGTCCAGAATCGTCAAACTACGACATATACAATAGGCAGGGTATATACAACGAATGGACAATGAACGCATGCCTACTCAATTGCCCTAACCCCTTGTGGGGCATAGCGCGTCACCTGTTGCGTGTGGCCCAGGTGACGTTTCGACGGCATAAACTGGTTTCGGAGAATGCAGTTGCTAGCATGCACCTCCTGCACATCTATGGCCACGAACGTCGTCGTGGACGGGATTCGAACCCGAAACGCCGGAAGTCAAACATGAGACTGATGCCTCAACACACTGCGCTACCAGTCGCCACTACGCATATGAACGCATGCCTGAAAGCTGGACATTCACGGACGGCCCGAAGCCAAAATTTTCCTGTCAAATCCATACATCGACCGGGGAAATTTTGGCTTCGACCAGGGATCAGGGCTTTGGACCGTCCGTGAATGTCCATCTTAAGAAAATATTCAAGGGAGCAAGGCTGCGAGGAAGACCGAGAACTCGTTGGAACGGCTGTCAGTAGTCGAGGATGCCGAGCAACTGCTGGACGTCCAAAATTGAAGGACGCGGTCACATGACCGATATCATTGGAGGACGATGATCAAGGTGGCGAAGGCCCGACGTCGGGCTGTTGCGCCATAATGGTGATGATAGATTTAATTGCATTTAAGGAAATTAAGTGCTCAGAGCTATATTCTTCCCAGAAATTATGGTTTTCCCTTCGTTTAGCATTTGTTGTTGTTGTTGGATCTCGTTGGATTTGTGCTGCTGGGTCTTGCTTTTACATCCACAAAGTTGTCGCCCTCATATCTATCTGACACTTCTCGAACGTTAATTGGCTGTCATAGGTGTCATGGAATTAAAAGAGATGCGTGTGCTGTATAAGTACGTATTAAATTGTGAATTGCATGTTTGAAAAATTAAGATGTAAACAAGATGCGTGCACAGAACTCGCACTTCATTCAATTCAATAGGATTTAACCTGCGGCTGTACGCTTCGCTCGTTCTGGTTAATTGACAACTCCCATCACTCTACCGTACCGACTACCGACTCAAAATCTAGAATGTATGAACTGACTTTTGAGGTCCAGGCCGTTTTATTCATTCATAATCCATCCATAATAGAATGCACCTACTTACCGATACAGAAGAAACTGCTCAATCGATCCCATGCGCACAGCCCTGTCGCGCATTCCACGATCGCTTCAGATCCAAGCTCATCATCCGCGACTCAGACACCACCCTCCCACCCCCTGCACAATCACGACGACACTCAGTCCGGGCGTCGTTGGTCACCTGCCCACATCCGCTACCTGGCTGGCCACAAGATCCCAAAACGCCAGTCTAATCCACCAGCCCCAAATCACGTACCGAATCGACAACTGGCTGATGCCAATTATCTGCACTGCACGATCCCCGATCAGCGTGCAGCGCCCCAGCATCGCACCCCGACCTCGTTTTCCAACCCATCGCAGAGCCCACATCACATTCCACACACGTTCACGTACGTCGCGTCGTTCTCGTGCTTCTTGCTTCGCAGTTCCTGCCAGGGAAGCTGCGAAGGGAATTGCATGCAAGCAACGAACGGATCGGCACGGCGGAGGCGATTTCCGACCAGGGCCCAGGTAAGAGGTAAACACAGAGCCGAGTGCCAACACACAGTGCGACAGTCGACTTCCGATCGCGTTTTCAGTGTGCGCCCGCCGCCCAGCAGCCGCGAACGACCTCGACAGCGTGCGAGTCACCTCCTCCTAATCGCACGCCACCCGCCGTGTCGACAGTCTTCATTAGTGCGACCAACTCATACCGTGATCAGAACCACTCGAGACGTTGTCGCGTACGGACGAGAAGAAGAGAAGTAGTCGTCAGTGGACAGACCAGAACGAAAGTAGTGACTTTGACTTGCCGCTTGCGCCCTTACGTGTGTGCTGAGTGTGAGCGTGTGTGATAACGAGGGAGTTTCGGGATTTTTCTCACCCCCCTTGGAAGATTGATAAAAAGGAAGGCCAATCGCGTCGTGTGATTAAGTGCCAGAGACGTGTAAGTGCAGAACTATTTACCTGCAAGTGTTGAAAGTGAAAGTGCGAGAAACACCACCCCCTGGGACCCTTTTGAATTTCATATTCAAATTTTGACTTGAGAACTTAACTATTGTGTGTGCTAAAAGTAAAATTCGTAGAATGAAAATGGTAACTGGAATTGGAGCCGTTCAAACTGCCCACGCCGCCGCCAGTATGTTGGCATCGGCAGGAGGTGGTCAACAAATGCCGCTCAAGGAGCCGGTGAAGAGTGATCGACGAGTAAGTTTACCGTTTTGCTGAATTTTTAATTTTTAAGTATCATCCCCCGCGCCTCGACGTTCGTTTAAAAATAGTTTTGAGACGACGACGAGCGGAGCGTCCGAGTCCGAGGATTCTTGGCACCTGTTTTGCGCCACAAAGTTCCACCCATCCGCCACCCACCCAGGAATTCCGACCGTTTGATGTGTGGCGACGGCGTTTTCGACTATTCGTCGCGCCACCCATTCATCCGCATTCACCAACCACCCACCCACCCACTTTCAAGACGATTTGACCTCGATATCACGCGACAAGGGGATGACGCATCTTGGCCCGGCTGACGATCAATCGATCGATCGCCATCATTCCTGGCGCACTACGTAGTATCGTACTAGGGCGACTAATAACTGTAAAATGCAAATACCATGCCATAATAAAAACGAAATTGTGGGGGAACTGGACAACCCAATGTTATTGTGGGTTCGTGGCTTAAAAAAATGAAAATTTACGATTTTCCCCATGTCTCCAGAGCCCTGACCTGACTGATGTCTACGCCGAACGAGAATCCCCAGTCATCACATACAATATGCGACAAATAGAAAAAAAAAAGCAACAGAAATTTACGACAATATTTTTTCACTTTATGAAAACGTGACCGCAGTCAGAGCCTCAACAAAAAAAAAGTCAGGAACGTAGTATGCGACAAAAACAACATGAAATGGCAAATTTTAGTACCGGCATTGCGTAACTGTTTCTTATTACGTCGCAAGGTGACGAGGCCAGGATTGCGAGCCACGTTCTGGGAATTACTCAAAAACGCTCGAAAACATTTAAATCCAGGGATTCTGAGCAGCCGGAATTTTCCGCTCAATTTCGCTCCGAAATTTCTTCGCAAGAAATAATTTTTTTCTATATTTTGCCTTTAATTCATCATTCAACATTGCCGAGCAATAATAAACAGCAAAAAAAACGGCATAGAACGAAAGGGAATAGCACTGCGAATTTCAAATATTTCAGTCTAAAAATTCGCTTTAAGGTTTTGCTAGACACCTCACTGCTTCGATCGCAGGCGAAGATCGAAAAGATACACGCAAAAGTGCTCCGTGCTCTATGGCTTGATCGCTAATCGCGAACAATGTGCGACGATCGTGTGACTAGCAAAATGCACCTTTAAGAACAAGTTTCTTGTACCGGCTGTTCAGCGAAAATTATCGAGAACAATGTTGTTAGTGTAATGCAGGCAATTGTTGCAGAGCAGTGTGCAAAAAGCGCGCCTACTATTTCCTTAACGTCTGGGGCTAGGTACCAAACCAGCCTCCGTTTTTCATGCGAAATTTCAAACTGAAACTGTCAAAAGCTTCGTTCGCACGACAAATTTTCGCTACCTCGGTACTAATACATTTCACACGAAGCCGCACACATAGGAAAAATTCTCTTCGTCGTTGTGAAAACAACATGCATTTCATTTCGCATGAAAACTGATCATCACAGTGGTGATTGCTCCCTTTGGAGTGAGAAGGGTAAACTCAAGTGTCTAGTAGAGCGTCGGGAATATGTGCTTCATGGAAGTTTTCACTGTCACTTTTTCGTGGGAGAGATAAGTGCAGTATTTTCGCACGATAAGGTTAGTACCGGTCTTTCCTATGCGACGGTTGGATACATACGCTAAGAGACGTACGGCTTCAAATTTCATACAATTTGACTTGCGACTCTAGTCGGACGTCTCTAGTCGTATGTCGTCTATAGTCGTACGTCTCTAGTTGTACGTTTCTAGTTGTACGCCTCTAGTCGTGCGTCTCTAGTCGATCATCGCCTGCAATCGACGCAGAATCGTGTCTAGCAAAATGGACCGTGAAAGGTGCTTTTTTCTAGGCACCATTCTGCGTCGATCGCAGTCGACGATCAAAAAGATACAAATAGTTCTCCGTGCTCTATGGGTTGATCCCCAATCGCGAATAATGTGCGAAGATCGTGGGCCTAGCGAAACGGTCTTTAAGGTGTGAGTTCCAAGGCCGCGGCTGAGCGACTTGTTTTTGCGACTCTGAAAAAACTATAACTATCATAACAGAACACCATTCGTGTGTATTTCAAAAGTTTAGGCGATCGTCGAATGCAGGCTGTAGTTATACGACAGTAATTCCACATAAAATATACACCAATCACCAATAGTGCTGCGATATGATAGTTTTTTTTTTCACAGTCGCTAACCCAATTCGCTCAGTCGCTGTCTAGCAACTCACCTCACTGTTTTAGGCGAAATTCACACACACGACACCGCGCTGCACGACTGCTTGAAATTTCAGTCGAGATACACAACACAGCATCAAATGGGTGGATTCACCACACTAATCGCTCAGCATGCGATACGATCGACTATGCTTGGGCTATTGTGCGTGGCTGCGTCGGAGCTGAAAATGCAGCTAATCTGAATATCGGCTACAGGTGTGTTTTGCTAGTCACACGATCGTCGCATGTTGTTCGCGATTAGTGATCAAGCAAGCCATATAGCACTGAGCACTATTTGTATGTATCTTTTTTACCGTCGCCTGCGATTGAGGCAGAGTGGTACTTAGCAAAGCGATAAGCGCGTCAAAAACTCCTAAGCGACTTAGTTGACACCCGGACGAGTTATTTACCCCGAATAGGTACTCATTTAACAGCTGAGTGGGCTCATAGTCCGACACCTAAATCCGTTTTTAATGAAAAAACGACTACCTCCAGTAGGATTCGAACCTGGGGCCCAGTGAACCGAAGGCGAGCGTGCTAACCGTTGCATCATCCAGACTATAGTAGTCTCCTAAGGTCTCAATTTCTTTTTCTTCCTTGACATCTTTTTCCCCCCGAAAAAACAACCACAAAAAAATCTAAAGTGGATTTTAATCGATCCCCTACGAATTCCTTAAAAAAAACACGAAACTCCTTCGCTAGATCTACGGCCACATCTGCGTTTCTCTTACTATATTTGAAAAATCCTACACACGGTGGTCTTGATGACAATTTGATGCCATCATCATCATGCCCAGCTCTTAACATGCTAAAATATCGGCCACAAGTTGGCGGAATCCGCCTTTGCCGAGTGCGAGTGGTGTGCCTACTCCCGCTCGCTTCATAGATTTATTTATAATATCTGAACCATAATAGCCGACGAGATGGTCACCAGACCAGACCTCTTCCTACATAAAAATATCAAGTCAAGTATGTCGCACGCATTAAGATGATTTTCCACATTTCCCCGTGGACGAGCCTGTCGCACCATATATATGTATTCCTATCGTCAATGGTGCTACTTGACGACGACCACGATCACCTAAGCGTAGACCGCGCTAGATCAACAGGCCAAATCGATATATCTTTGCGCTGGCTGCCATTTTCACGAAACGCGTGGATCCAAATGCATACCCGCGTGGGACTATTAACCCTAATTAGTGATCTGCCCGGCGGCAGCACAGAAAAAAACATATAACACAACAGAAAAATAAAACAACAAACATAACGTGATCGACAATTACAAATTACAAAATCTTCATAGAGGTCGAAAGGCTGTGTCTCGCCTCAGTAGAAAATCTAACAGGGGACTGTTGTATCTTACAAGAACTCCTCTCCCAAGTCCAAAGATACATTCTGAGTCGTGTGGTGTGGTGCATGCCATGCCATGCAATGCACTGCATCAACCGCTTCCACGATCATTAAGATTGCCTGGGCACGCAGATAAAAAAAAACGTCTCAAGTTCTTAACCCATACAAAAAATATGGGAATGAAGAAAAATGTATCTTCAAAACTGATCTACCACAGGGTCACTTGTCAATTTTTCAGGCTTAAGAACACGCGACATTGCTGGTAGTTCTGGACGTTGTGTGTTGTTTTTTTTTGTATTTGGTACTTCTGGTATTTCTGTGCATCTGAAAAATATTCTTGGAGGAGGAAAGATGACGCGACCATGACGACGCCGATAAGATCAGTGATCGTGGGAGGCATTCAGTTACATGGGTCCATGTGGCGGTAGCATTTGATCATAATTGTTCAGTTGTGGGTTTTTTTTATCGCTTTGGCCGGGTTTTTTCCTTTCGATCAGGTACTTGAAGGGATGTTGGTATTGTGGTTAAAAAAAGAACTAATTTTTAGGTTCTCGGTGTGATGATTAGAGCAGATTGAATGTGCCATTCATCGAAATCGTTCGTGAAAAAATGACACAAAAAGAGCGATGATGTTCATTGGCACTTTAGGCCCGTCCCATGCAACTACATTTTAATTTTAATCCATTTGCTTTCAAGTTGTCTATGATTGGCTTCGGAAAATGTTGTCCTTATCGCCTCGATTCAGGAGATATCCATATCTATCAGGTGAATCCAAGAATGCCCTTATTTTCTGAGCCAAGGACTCAGAATACCATGCATTCGCATCAACACCCCCAGATATCACTTCATTACCAAGAATGTCCTTTTTTTCCTCACCAAAAGACTCAAAATGGTGTTAGTCCTGACAAAAGGATTCAAAATACCATCAACAGTACTGGAGTGCATTGGTCTCATCACGACGAATCAGGAGATACCCATATTCACCAGGTTTGGTTTCCGTGTCATTTCATGATAAAGTGAGTCTTTTTTCTGACACACATGCAGGAAGACCAAATAACCCAAGGCAAGGAACAAGAAGCTACGTACAATTTGGTTGAAATCAGACCACGGGAAATGACTGGAGGACCAATCTTTAAAAATATGTAGGCGAGTAATTCTGGTTTAAACAAAACAGCATATACCGTTAGTCTAGTCGATGATCGGAATTGCGATTCCCGATTTATACTAAGGGTGAGCCAAGGAATCTACATATCAAATTTGATTAAGATCCCGGACAAACGTACAGCATGCATCGGACTATACGCCCATCCATTGTACAATATTTAAATATGGGACGGTCCAAAAAGCGGGGCTGTTGCTTGGCACAATTCTTCTTAGGCCGCCGTTTGGAATAATAATAAATAAAGGCAGGCTAAGATACCCATCAGGTCAGGTAAGCACTTCACTAATCCAAAGACCCTCAATCAACCTGATGAAGACCTCCTATAGAGGTCCTATGATAGCGGGCTCGCTATTGAATCGCCAAGAAACATAAACCTGGAGCGAGCAATCGCCGGGCTTTCACAAAGAAAGTGTTTAGATTAGATTAGATTAGATGGAGGGCAGTTGTCCCAGAGGGCCAACAAGCACTGCGACCCGGAAGTCTATTGTGCTACACCCTGAAGTCTACGCAGATTAGTGATCTGACTAATTCTCGAGACCAATCATCCCAACAAATCTGCTCAGCTGTTCGAATGTTAGTGAGGCAATCGTTTCCGCTTCAGGGAATGCATCGCCGAAGCACTTCAAGCGTCGGAGATGAAGTGCATCACAGTCACAGAGAATGTGCTGGGAAGTCTCATCTTCGCTCTCACAGAAGCGACAGCTTGGGTCAGAGACAATTCCCATTCTATGCAGATGACCCCTCAGGGTAAAGTGACCCGTAAGGAGCCCACAAATAGTTCTAACCCGGTTTCTGCGTAGTCTCAGCAGTTCGTGGGTACGGTTGCGTGAGTGGCCAGCTATAAACAGCTTGGCCTGTCTAAGACCAGGGGTATTATCCCAGTGCGCGATGGTTACTGAGTGTTCCCATTCCCTGATGTGCCGTCTTGCACTACACAAGGGAATTCCACAGTATGGCTCCGGACCGACGAGTGGGGTTGCAGATGCTCCCCTGGCCAACTCGTCCGCTGTTTCGTTTCCTGGGATACCAGCGTGTCCGGGGACCCAGTAAATGGTAACCTTATTTACGGAGCCTAATCTCTGCAGGGCTTCACGACCACTAAGCACCACTTTCGACGAGACGGAGAAGTTACTTAGTGCTTTGATCGCCGCCTGGCTGTCAGTGAAGATTGCAATATTCCTGCCTTGGTATCCAGCTGCTAAGCATGTGTTCGCACAAGTCTCGATTGCGTGAACTTCCGCCTGAAATACCGTGGCGTACTTTCCCATTGGAATGGATATCTTGTGAGACGGACCTACGACGCCCGCCCCTGTACCATCTTCGGTTTTAGATCCATCTGTGTACCACGTAACAACGTTTGAGGGGAGAGTGTCGAGCTTCAGATTCCAATCCTCTCTGCTCCATATTTCGGTTGAGAATGGAATTTTAAAGCAAAGCTCCCTAGCCAAATGGTCTGATGGCATACTGAGTACATGGTCCTCATTTACCCAGTTGGTCTGCTCAGGGTTTAGTTTGAGGAAATTCTGGCAAGCTTTTAGTCTTGCTACTGCTATTTTTGCCTCCGCCTTTATATGAATGTGAAGCGGCGGAAGGTCGAGTAGCGCTTCAAGAGCTACAGTCGGGCAGCTGCGGATAGCCCCCGTGGCTGTGAGACATGCTAGTCTCTGAATCTTACCCAGTTTGGTTTTGCCATCTTTGGTGGTTGATTTTTTCCACCAAACAACAGCTCCATATTCAACAATTGGTCTGACAATCGCCTTATAGATCCAAAGGATTATGCGAGGGCTTGTTCCCCAAGTCTTACCCGCAAACTGCCTACAAACCCATAGGGCCTTAATGGCTTTGTCCGATATTGTCTGTAGGTGTTCCGACCAGAGTAATTTCCTGTCTAGAGTAACACCGAGGTATTTGGCGGAATCCGCCAGGAGCACTGCAGAGTTGTATATTGTAGGACATCTCATTTGTCTGGGATTTCTTTTCTTCGAAAAGGGGACAACAACTGCCTTAGCCGGATTGACTCGAAGGCCGTTGTCATTGCACCATTTTTGTACTGTGTTTAATGCCGATTGAAGAATTTCCGTTAGGACTTCTTCAAACTTTCCTCTAACAGTTATGACCAGGTCATCGGCATATCCCTGAGTTGAATATCCCATCTTTGTAAGCTTCCACAGTAAGCTGTCTACTACGATGCACCACAAGAGAGGAGATAGTACCCCGCCTTGCGGGCATCCTCGAGTGACGTTTGCTGTTAAAGTGCAGTCTCCTATCTCTGTGATGACCTTTCTGGATGATAGCATCCTTTTTATCCATAGTGCCGTCGTTTCATCCGCTCCCTTTGCTCTAAGCGCAGAGTCAATGGAAGAGAAAGATGTGTTGTCGAAAGCACCTTCGATATCCAAAAAGGCACAAACTGCCGTCTCCTTTACTGCCAGGGTGGCCTCAATTTCTCCAACTAAACAGTGTAGAGCAGTTTCAGTCGACTTACCTGACTGGTAAGCAAACTGTTTACAGTGTAGCGGGAATTTTGTGAGAAGTGTAGACCTGATGTGAGCATCAAGGATTTTCTCCATAGACTTGAGCATAAAGGAGGTCAGGCTGATAGGCCTATATGATTTGGGGTCATCTTTGGGACGATTGCCCATTTTTGGGATGAAGACTACTTTAACCGATCTCCAGGAATCTGGGATATAACCTAGAGCAAAGCTACCTCTGAATATACTTAGGAGGTAGGGGATTAGTATATCCTTTCCTTTCTGTAGCAGAGCGGGAAAGATTCCATCCGTACTAGACGATTTATATGGGTCAAAAGAGTCAATGGCCCATTTTACTTTATTGTAAGTGAAGATATTTTTGGCAATACTCCAGTCGGCGCGGGATGCCTCGTAGCGCACCCCCATGTCGACCGAGTAGCTGTTATCTTCATCTAGACTGACGCACCCAGGAAAATGGGTCTCAAGAAGCAAATTACCTGTGCTCTCGGCATCCTGTGTGATGCTGCCATCTTGTCTTCTTAGGGTGTTGACTTGGTTGGTTCCTTTTTTAGCCAGAACACGATGTAGTCTGGCAGCCTTGTTGGTATTATCTACACCTTCGCAGAACCTAACCCAACTGCGTTTCTTGGCACTGCGGACACCTTTGTTGTAGAGTGTAAGCGAGGCTCGGTACTGTTCCCACTCACCAGTACGCTTAGCTCTATTGAAAAGTCTTCTAGTGCTTTTGCGTAACGCAGAGAGTTCGGAGCTCCACCATGGAACGCCTCTAGAGTCAGTAGAGCTACTTAGAGGGCAATTTTCTTCATAGGAGGATGTGATTGCCTCCGATACGTTGGATACCAAGGAATCTAAGCTGAGCCACCCTGAGACTTTATTGTCTACCAGATCGAGTTTCTCACGCAGAGAGACCGAATATCCTTCCCAGTCAGTGCGTTTGGGAATCCTTCTGCTTGTTTTGGCTAGGTTTAATGCTGCTATGTTAAAACAAATGTGCCTGTGATCGGACAGAGATGGCTCATCCGAGACATGCCAATTCTGTATTCGATTTGAGATGTTGTAAGTCCCAAACGTAATGTCAAGGACCTCGCGCCTGTTTCTAGTGACAAAAGTAGGGCTGTCTCCTCTATTAAAAATGTTTAGATCTAGACTAGTAATAAGTTCTAGAAGGTACTCACCTCGGCGGTTTGTGTCAGTACTGCCCCAGATTGCGTGATGGGCATTCGCATCACAGCCGATCAGTAGGGGTAGATTTCTTCCCCTGCAGTAATCGGCGAGCCTACGTATTTCTGAAGATGGTATGTCAGTATCACCGGGAAGGTAGGCCGATGCGATGACAAGTCCTGGTTTTTTACTGCCATCGGTCGATCCAATAACTACTGCCACTAGATCACAGCTAGTGAAGTCTGTAAGGCAGATATGTTTTATGGTGTTCTTTAAGATGATACAGGCTCTTGGTCGGGTGGAACCAGAGTCGTAAATTAAGGTAGTGTTACTTACTCTTAGGCCTTTAATTATTCCGTTGACCTGCCATGGTTCTTGAATGAGGGCCACCCCTAGGTCTTCTTTTATGAACCTGGCTACTAAAATATCCGAGGCATTTTTGGCGTGATGTAGATTAATTTGGATCACGCCAGTGCTCGGATCAGAGGATTGTCGCATCATCGGAATCGAATTCGTATCCTTCACCTTCGGAACTAGAAGGGATAGGCTCAGTCTCCATGAGGTCATTGATGGTTGTCGAGGCTAGAGCAGCATTGCCCCTTCTGCACTCCCTACTTGTACCAGGCTGCGGTTCGGCAGGTACACAGGATGTAGGCTTGAGACTGCATGAGGTAGGGACAGCGGGTGTGGCTTTCGTGGATCTATGCTCGTTGTCGCTGGGGAGGGTGACCAAGGGGTCGGCTACGGCCACCACACTCTCAGGTTTCCTCCGGTTCCTCATGCGAACATTAACCTTCCCAAACCTGAAGGATAGGCAGAAGTTGCGCTGCCTTACTATCTCCATAGACCGTGGATCTACTAAGGCGACCACTGAAAGGCCATCTCCTTGTTTCTCCTCTCTAATGATCCTCCAGTTTTCTGCTTGTACACCTCCATTTTGTCTACCCAGGAACCTGATGGCTGTCTCCGCCGTCGATTGCCCACTCTTCGGGAAGAAAACACTCACCACCCTGTGACGGGGAATTTCCTCTCCCGTAGCCACACGTAGCGAGGCTCCTTCCCAGGGTTTCAAAGAGGCAACGATGGAGATAAGCCATTCCTTGGTTTGGTGATTATCGCACTCGATCAAGATGTACCCTGGTTTAAAGCGAATGCCCCCAAACTCAGGGTTGGCGGCCTCTTCTACGAGTACTCTATCCATTATGGCGTCCTGCACGATAGTCTGTTGTTCAGGAGTCAGAGCTGAGGCGGGGTAGTTGAGCGGGAGAACAGCAACTCGCTCCGTCGACGCTACCTTCGCGTAGGAGACACATGCCCCGTAGCCAGCTGCTCTGTGAGCGGCTGTAGCGGAGCCCCCTTGCGATTGCGGCAGAGACCAGCTCTTGCCCCTTGGCACACTGCTGGTATTATTACTATTGGCTGGGGGTTTACGTGTCTGACTCTCAGGTTGAGTGCGAGAGTCACGTAATTGCATGGTGTTGCTAGCCTGACGTGCTGATGATTTTGGGGGAAATGTCCTGCGGGGGTTGGGGGCAAGATTCCTTGAGGGATCTACTTCTGGTGAAGAAAGTGTTTGGTGAACTCTAATGTCCTCCAGGCAAAGCCAGGATTACGTCTGAGTGGACAGACTCATTTTGTTTAGGGTGATATCTCACCCGGTGGTGTCTCGTGAGGTAACCAACGATTATCTTCAGGTCCGCCCTGCCCAGGCGACTAGCTTCTTTGCGATGGTAGGGGTCAATGAAATCTTTGGATTGACGCATTCGTGGGAGATTATTCCAGTACCGCAACCTTTCGTCCACAGACCATTCCCTCACCATCGCTCCGTCTGCAGCCTAGCTCAGATCTCAGTAGATATCAGCTTTGGAACCCACTAATTCCTGAAAAAATTGTCTTCTTCGGACAAAAGGAAACACAATCCGGAAAAACTGAACGGTTACTTTGCTCAAGGAATTTGATGACTGTGCAGTTTCTTACCTAACGGAATTTTTAGATTATACTGTCCAGGCCTTCGGCGGAAAACCGAATGTAAACTATGGTGTGCATCCGTGAGTGTGTGAGACAGACAAAGTGGCGTTATCTAATCCCGAGTCATGTCGACCTTTAAGCTTGGAAAAATGTATGTTTTCGTTGATCGACATGACTGTGGACCAAATACCGGGGCTCCCTCTCTCACACACACATGCACAACATTCTACATCTCTGTCACACTGATTCGAGATCAGTATTCTCTCATGAACCTGTCCGATGTTTTCCATACTGGTAGGAACTGCTGACGTTCCCAAGATCCGAATATCTTGTTCAAGCGTAAATGCGCATTTCCGACACCAGCAACTCTGACTGGTGCGTTTTCTTGACCTCCCTCTCAATATATAGGTATAAGTAATTTGGAACAATAAATATCTACAAAAACTAACGTTTATTTCTTTCTTTTCTTTTTGCTTACAGAGCAACAAACCAATCATGGAGAAGCGACGACGAGCGCGTATCAACAATTGCCTGAATGAATTAAAAACTTTAATTCTGGATGCCACCAAAAAAGACGTAAGTAGTGTTAAGTAAATAGAACATTCCTGTTTCGCAAAATTTATGAGAATTCTTTCTATTCGATTAGAGAGTACTTTCACAAAACTTGAGAAATTTCCGCTTTAGGACCTGCCAATCCCCCCGCATGGGCTCTAGGCTCTTACCACCTAAAGTGGAAATGAACTATGTATCTAAAGCGGAAATCCCGCAGTTAAGGAATTTTAAAAATTCTCCCTAAATGCAATAGAGAGAATTCCCCTAATATTCGCGAAACAGGAATGTTCCCAAAAATGGAGAGTCTCGCTCCCTACTGCCCCAATCGTGTTTTCCGTTTTATGAAAGCAAACCTTGCACACACTCGACTTAAAAACATCTTCCCAACGAATTCCAAAAACAAAATGCTTTTCCATTACATATTAAAAAATGCATTTCTTATTCCAATTTTTACCCCATTTTTCTCTCCCTCTTTACAGCCAGCTCGTCACTCCAAACTGGAAAAGGCCGACATTCTCGAGAAGACTGTCAAATATTTGCAAGATCTCCAGCGGCAACAGGTCGTCATGTCCCAAGCCTCCGATCCAAAGGTCGTGAACAAATTCAAAGCGGGCTTCACAGAGTGTGCCAACGAGGTGAGTCGTTTTCCGGGTATCGACCCTGTCGTCAGGCGACGCCTTCTGCAGCACTTGAGCAATTGCATTAATGGCGTAAAACCGAACAGCGATTTGCATCACAATACCGCCGCCACCAGCCCATCCTCCGTTCAAGTGCATATGCTTCCCTCGCCGCCCAGTTCGCCCGAGCAAGATCAACAAATGCACAGCATAGCTCCCGGCGGCGGTCAGCATCATCATCATCCTAACGGCTACTTTCTCTCCAACGGCCTACAAGTCATTCCCACGAAACTGCAAAATGGCAATTATGCCTTGGTCGTGCCCCACTCCGTGCCGCAGGCCACTCATATCCCCAATCTGGTTCCGATCCCAAGCCGAACATCATCAACTAGCTCCGCAGCGTCCGCCCCATGCTCGGCCTACGAACGCATGAGCAGTGTCTCTCCGGCTGCCGGATTTACACCGCCCAGTCCGGCCAACTCTTACGAAATGATGGACTGCAAGCCGTCCGTCATACAGCATGGTATGCAATATGCCCACATACCCCAATGCTACGGTCCGAGTCCGGCTCCGTTGTCGCTGGTCATTAAGAAGGAGCGTGACGAGGACCAACCGTGGAGGCCGTGGTAATACGGATAAGGATAATGAATGGCAGCGTGCTCTAGAGGAAGGTGCAAGTACTCGTATCAAGTGCTTACCGGGAACAAACAACCCATTGACGCTCGACGCAACCAGTAGTAGGTCAATCTGGATGACGTGAAACGTAAAGTGCGACCCTCAAAGCCGGGTCGGGTTCAATTTCGTACAATGCCGCGCAAACTGCGACGGACATTCGAAGGAGACCCTGCGCAAGTCATAGAACGTTCACGATCCGATGACGCAAAAACAAAATAAAACAAATTGAAAAGCTGTGAGAAACGTGACGCTTGGAGCATCTTATTTCAGTAAGATATCCGCACATAATCGTATCCCTTTCATCATTTACCAGTTATCTTAGATCCATGTAAATATTCCGCGAGAGAAAATATCGAGCCAGTAGTTGTAGGCGTAGGGCAATAAGTATATAAGCTCCTTAAAAAAAGATCTTAGCTTTTAGGTGCTTTAAATTTAGAGATATCAATTTCAAGTCAATCATTATTAGTAATTTATATAAAGTGCTTAGACGTTAGCGATTAAAAGTAAACAATAAAAAAACCCAATTGATTGTGCACTTGAAAGTGACAAACAGTGGCAACAGTTTTCACTCAAGTCTTCCATTAAGTCGCGTTTAGAAAATGCACAAGTGTGATTTAATTTTCCTGCATTGTAAGTGGAGTTTGGATTCGAATGGAAATGTGTGCTTGTATCTAACTAAGTTATCCTTAAAATTCATGAGAATTTCATAGCATCTTTGTAAATCCAAATCATATTTTTCTCTTTTGGCCGTGAATTGTATAACATTTTGTTATGACTGATATGTACATATATGAAAAAGAAATTAAGAAAAAAAAATCTAAAAAAAATGATACCTAGAGTATTTAATAAAAAATCATTGAAATTAAAATTTTATTGTCTTTTCATTGGCATTTCCCCGTCTTTCGCAATTCAATATTTCGTTGACTCATCGAAGGTCTTGGCAAGTGTATTTTCGATTGGCCATTTCCGCTGGTCTTCTCCTTATCGGGCCCATTCAACCGTTGGCGATCGAACGATTTCAATACATATATTTTAATTGGCTTTCATCGACGGCCCATTCACGCTTGGTGGCATCGATGCCGCGTGGCTTTATCGCACACTGTAATGGGGACACCGCATTTTTCATTTTTTTATTAGAATAAAAAAATAAACAAAAAACATCCGCCCAAGACGAAAAGACGCAAATAAAAAAGCATCGACAAACGAAACTAAACGTTCTTGCTGACGATCGATCGACCTGTCGCAAAGCAACCTTGCGCCTTTGTGATATGCCGCCTATATAGAGTGGCTTAAAAAAGCTGTTGGAGACAAACAACGAACTGATAACGGCGCGGCACGGCACGGCGTGGTGACCACACCGCAATAATGTTGCTTCCGACCACCAGATCCCTCTCTCAACAGCAAGCACCTGCAAGTAAAGTGGTTAGTAGTGAAGGTGGCAATGGGGGCGATAAACGAATCGTTGGAGACGCGATAATAGCTCGCCTTGCGTTGGCGGACATAGTCTGCGTTGTTTTTCTCTTCTCTATGCAGACAGACCGCAAAAATATGGCACGGCAATCATGAGGTCCATAATAGGCGCGTTCTTCCGTACATTCGTTGGTGCAGGTCAAGTCGTCGTAAAAAAAATATTTCCCAGTTCAACCACTCAGGTTAAGTGTAAAAGTGCACAACAATACTACTATATTACTACTATATATAAAGGGGTCCTGCCCCAGCGCGTCAACTCAGGGCCGGTCAAAGACTAAGGCGATGCAGGCCGTCGCCTAGGGCGGCAAGTCTAAAAAGGCGCCAAAAGAGCGCCGAAAACAAGGCCAAAATGAAAGCTACATAAGTTTGGGAGGGAATTTTGTCAACTTAGAGCTGAATTTAATATAATCCAATTAATGAGTAGATATAAATACAGCAAAATAATAATTAAAGAGCCACTTACAAAAGAGTCATGCGTTGCTCCAGCTGGTTCCATAAATGTTCGCCGAAAACAGGGCCAAGATGAAACCTAAGTTTGGGAGGGAATTTTGCCAATTTAGAGCTGAATTTATTACAGCAAAACAATTAAAGGGCCAAGAAAGGGTCATTATGCGTTGCCCCAGCTGGTCTCATAAATGTTTTATGAAATTTAATCTAGACTACATGCTGGTCAGTGAAGAAATTCTATATTATTGGCAGTGAGGAATTCACGCCCTATATTTGCAGTTAGAGGGCGGGCTCCCATCTTGCATCGAAATGAAATACTGTCCACGGGCGTTACCAGTAACATGAAGGCTTAGCAATTCGTTGATTTATGTATCGCTGAGCTGTTAAATTGCCATTATCGTATACAACTAAATCCTTTTTGTCATTTAAGGAGATACCGCCTCTCACCATAATACTGCGAAAAGGTGGTGTGGGTTGAAGGATACAGGGTTGTTTTTGTGGTAGCGATGCTTCGAATACATACTGCAGTTCTTACATCGAGGGGGTTTGGCAGCTTTTGGCCGTCGAAAAACGGGTCGTTCCGGTACGAAGAACAGATTGCCGCAAGAAACGAATGGTACAGGGTAGGAAACGTTTGTTTTATCTTCTCGAGACTCTAGCAAAATTTTGATTCAGCAGAGATGAAAACTATTCCGCAATGCCTCACACTCCAATGCAGTGGTTCTTGACAACCCGATGTAGAGCGGTTTTGTGCTTTCCTATATTAATCACGGTACTTTTAACGGATGTCGTGAAAGCAGGCCACTTTCTCTCAAACGGTTACGCATGGTTTGTTTGGAAAGAACGGTTCACATTCACTTTATGTACCCCAGTGCCGTACGTCCAGTTTCTCATAACTTCAATGGATTGCAGAACAGGTGACGCTCGTCCTGTTTCTCATAACTTTACACTCCGAAAACTGCTAATCTGGTAAAATTAGTCTACTCTACAGCTTGTACTTGTATCCTCTTACTTAGTGCTAGTAGTTCTCTGGATCCTGTCACCTAGTGTACCTAGTACAATAGTTCACCGTCAGTAAATTGATAACGAGTATCTACGGCACTTGCAGATATATCGGTACATGGATAAGTCTTATGGCTAATGCGTGTAACATATTTTGTCGAAGATATCAACATAGGTTTTATCAAGATCCCAGTATCGTTAATTATAGTGGTATTTATTTGGTAGCCATAAGACATATCCATGTACCGATGTATGTATCTGCATGCAGTGCAGACATTTTCAAATTTTTGATGTGTAAACATCTTATAGCTGGTTACGGGATCAAACCAAGAAGCTGCGGAATGCGTAAACAATGGGTTAGTGTTTGTACATATGATTTATTTAAATTATCAACTTTATGTATTCCGTGTTTAAGTTTAACTAGTGTGCACAAATAATAGCCTTCGTTATGAGCGTAGCGTGGTGGACTATAGAACATACCCAGTGCGGTCCCGGGTTTTATTTCCCGTCGTGTCGTGTGTTTGTTTTTAATATGAAAATGTATATTGGGAGGCGATTAATATAGAAAGCGACGTGGTTCTAAAGGAGATTCGCTAGCATGTATAAGAAAGAGACATTCCGATTTATTTGTAGGGTAGAGTAGTGGGGTATATAATTGGGTGCGTTCCTAAAAGTATCGTAAATCCGCTACTTATCCATTGTCCCTTCTCCGATTCGTGATTTTTCCGTGAAACGACACGATTCCCTTGCCGCCATGAATATATTATACACAAACATACGCCACTTCATAAGGGATATTTCCACTTTCAAACACAATTTTCAAATAAAATTACGAGCGTGGACAGACTTTCCGGTCACTGTACGCACTTTGAGGCCAACAAACAGTTATTTACAAATGGAGTGACAGAACTTGTCAAGAGCGAACTGTCAAAACTCTAGGAATCGTTGGGTAATCGGATCGGAAAAAATTCGTGATACTTTTGCCCTTCACAAAGATTCTGGTATCGCGTATCGGTGTCTGAAATCGTACCGTTTTCGCAAAGTATCTATGAAACCGTGTCGACGCGCTTTCGACACGGTCCAAAATAGGAATGCAGCCATTGATGTGGTATAGAAACGCCATCTAGATATACAAGCCTGCGCTCAGCTGATTTTGACGGCTAAATTACGCAATTATTACCTTTGATGACGCCATCGTATCCACAATCCAGTGGTCGGCGACTGCTGGCGGCGAGTCCCCGGTATTTTTGCGTTCCGTGTTTAGTTTTCGTTTTCCGCGTTCAGTGTTTGTTTTTAGTAAAATCTCATCTAGTGGTCCGGGAAAACAAATACGTGCGCGATGAAAGTGTGTCGTGCGGTAAAAAGATGTATTTTGTCAAGTGTGAACTGTTCCACGATGCTCTGCGACTGATCCCCGGGGCTGCGGCTTCGACCAAATTGCTGCAAGTGTCCAGAAAGTGTGTTTTTAGAGGACTAAAATGCCGTCTGACGCAATTCCAATTGTAAACATTTGTCGTCCCGGGGACATCGTCGTGTGTGCAGTCACTGCCTTGGCGAAGGAATTAATGACGTACACGATCAGCTGATCGCAGGCCTGTATATCTAGATGGCGTTGGGTATAGTGTGTGGAGGGAAGGGCAATGGAAATATATATACAGTTAAATGTGTGACATGCATCCTGTATGGTCATTGTGCGTGATCGTTGCTATAATGATGGTTGAATAATTTTGGCTAGATGATGTTGATGGCTTACTATCATGAGGCGAATGCACTAGACTACTGTTGATGGTATTTTAAGTCCTTTGGTAGGGACGAAAGGACATTCTCCGCAATGAAGTGATATTTAGCCAAGATGGGTACCATATGACTGGCAGTGGCGAAGCGAATGCTTGTTTCCTTTTTTAATTTTGATGAATTTAGCGAATTTCTTGCAATTTCTCTCCAAAATAGAACGGGTGGTGTAGATCAATGGGTCGAGATCTTTGGTTTGAATTCTGCCTCGAGCTGCTTTTTTTGACGTGCTCATTTTTTTCAAAACACATATTCTCAACTAATACTATAATTAAGACTCGGTTATGATTTTGGATATCGTTTTATTGCAAAGATTGGTTTCTGGAATATGCGTACTATTCAATAAAATGGATCAGGACGTCCCTGGGTTGAAATATGTAATAAGACCATAAACAGAAAACGATGCCACGTCGGAATAATAGCATTTCCAGTTGGTTGAACGTCGATCCATAATGTGTTGTGATCGATAGACCTCGAGTTCAGAAAAACTACCTCGGATTTTATTTATATTTTTCGTTGGTAGCGTGGACTACCTGTTAAGTCATGGTTGAAATAAATTGGTTTCATCTCCAGACCATATTTTTTCTTTCTAATGTATCAAAGAAATTACCGTTGAAAAGCAAACACGTTGGAGCAACTTTTGTCAAATTTTCAGATTTGTCAATTCAAAGTATAGTTGTAAAATATTATTTCAAATTTCTTTAAAGTTTTAACTGTTGTATCTTTGAAGTTGGTGAATTTAGCAACCTAGGCTAGGATGATTTTATATGAAATTTTATGCAGTTTGACAAAGTGAGGTCAAATCGCGAATTAAATGATTGGCGAAGTGGCAAATTTTGATTTGGTTCGACAAGTCTAGCTTTCTGACACAATTAAAAAAAAAAACAATAAATGCATCGGTTAAATTTTCGAGAAATAAACGATAATACCTAACATTTACGCATCTACCATCTGAAGTGGGACACCGTGTATACAGGGTGTCGCGATTCAGAAGTACCATACATCTGTGGGAGATTGTACATTTTACTTGTGGAAAAAATCCACCAAAATAATTTCCCTATCTTCAGCCGTTAAAATCGCCATATAGACCGTGCGATCTGTTGTCAGATCGAACGGCCGATGGATCGCCACAAACCATCTGCTGATTTTCCCTTCACACACACACTACGATTTTCGTGCAATGCGACAAATGACAGTTAAAAAAATTGGCTGCAATTGCGTGTTCCAAACCTGCACTAACCGGTAGTACAAAAAAGGCGCCTAATATACTTCTACTATCGTGACAGAAATCACATACAATCGGAAAAATTTCCAGGCGGCCAACGCCATGCCATGCCGCCAGTGCGATAGGTCGCATGCCTCGAAAAATGGTTCGAACAAACAACAAAATCTGAAAATAACACAATTTCTTGCTTTTATCATGAGAACAGTGCGAGCGGTGGCGCGGGGTGATTAAACGTTCGATTATTTGTGACCCGCCTGAATGGGACCAGAAGTGTGTGACGACGACGCGACTTTATTATTGCGCTAAGTTGTTGTCGATGGTGGCCTGTGGGTGCTATTATTGGCCATATGTGCCGCACCTGCCGTGCCGCACGCTCTTATCACATTTAGCCGTAGCACGAGCTAGCTATTAATATGGCAACAGTTCGCATTATTTCTCTTATCAAAAACACGCTCCGCTTTGCAATAACATCCGCCATAAATCGCCTCTTCCTCGGTATAAAGTATCTAGGTGGTGGCGGCAGAAGCTGAAAAAGAGTCAACGGATATACGGATGACGAAGATTCTTTGTTGCAGTCACGCCTATGATGTTTAATGAGTATTCTACAATAGTAAATATATATTTAAAGTAGTGAATTGATTCCTCCTTATGTCCTAGAAAGTCCGACCTTTAGTATGGCCAATTTTCTACCATTAGCCCTGGCTGAACTGACCCGGCGAGCTGAACCTCCTTTATAAAGAAACCTTGCTTTACAGTGGAATCTCCCTTAACGGACACCTCCTATAAGCGGACACCTCTATTAAACGGACATTTGTCCCGGTCCCGTGCACTGACCGCTGATTTCCGAACAAATTAGTCTCCCTTAAACGGACACCTCCAATATCCGGACGCGGACAAACATGTCAGCACTTTTTATTTGATTTAGTCTCCCTTAACCGGACACCTAATTTATAGGATAAAAACATACATAGTTATACAACATATATTTTCATTGCCAAAGCAAAGTTGCAGTAAGTATTGGATGGTTTTCTGTCCGCATGCAGCTGAGCCGGTACGTCCAACAATAAACATAATGTAATCTATGGCGCCAATTTAGGAAAACTTTCATTTGAGATCAGCAAATTCGTCGGTCTGAGATTGCAGCAATAACATATTTAAAATAAAAATGTTTCTGGCGCCAATTTTTCGGTCTCGACCGATGTTTTATGAACTCGAGGCTAGGCTTAAAGTAATGTGGACCGACTAAAAGCAGCCTTATGCACATATTGGCGTTCGTTCTTTTACTCCTCGTCGTTCTAAGAAGTAAGAACAGTTAAATTTCCTATAGCCCCCTATTCAGACGCAGTAACAAATTTCAAACTTTTGGAACTTTCGAAAGGAGTGTTACGTGTTAGTCCAAAGTGCTTCTTGATGGATTAGGATTAGGTGTGTTAATTCGTACTGTAACAGTTTGGAGTGATAAATTTATATTTTAACAAAGTATCATCTATTGATCAAAAAACTGTCATCTAATTGTGTTTTGTCTTCGGCGGGACGTAAAAGGGCACCACTCTTTATCTGGTAAGATTTAGTTAATTGTAGTCTGCGTAGATATTTTGATTTTTTTTTCGCAAATTACTCAAATCGAATCGCTTGAATTTTCACCACAATAATATTTTTGTGTATCATGGCACCTACGAAGAAAGTCTTGAGCCTAAAAGAGAAGATACATAGATTTAATTCACGTCCAAAAAGAAAAAATATATTCTGTCCGCAAACTAGCGGATATTTTCAAAATTGGCAAAACTCAAGCAGCCGATATTCTTAAAAATAAAGAGCATTTTTTTCAGATATGGACGTCAAATACAATCAATACATCGTCGAAAAGAAGTTTCACGTCAGAAGATAGAAGCAAATTGGATCACTTAGTATTAGAGTGGTTTACTAAAGTTAGAACGAAAAACATTGCCGTATCTGGACCGATGATTCAAAGTGAGGCTATGTCTGTTGCTAATGACTTAAATTTAACAAACTTTCGAGCATCAGCCGGCTGGTTGGAAAAATTTAAGAAAAGACACAACATAATTCTGAAAACAATTTCCGGAGAATCTGCGGATGTCAATGCAGAGAATGTGCAGGATTTCATTAGAAAATTACCCGACATTTTAAAAGATTACACTCCAGATTGTGTGTACAACGCAGATGAGACTGGTTTATTCTTTAAAGCGCTGCCTACAAAAACCTTTTCGTTCAAGAATGAGAAATGTGGAGGTGGAAAATTGGCCAAAGAAAGGCTGACAATCTTGCTTTGTGCCAATATGGCAGGCGAAAAAGAGAAGCCGCTTGTGATTGGCAAATCAGCGAAACCACGGGCTTTCAAAAATTTGGACTTGCGTCAGTTGCCAGTTACATGGCGTTTCAATAAGAAATCCTGGATGACGATGGACTTAATGTACGACTGGCTGAATTCGTTCAACGAAAGAATGAAACGTCTTAATAAGAATGTACTGCTGTTTTTGGACAATGCTGGGTCTCATACAAAAAATATAAACCTGTCTAATACGAAAGTGCTATTCTTACCACCTAACACAACCTGTGCATGTCAGCCATTGGACCAAAGTGTTATTAAGAATTTTAAGTTTCATTATCGGTCCATAATCCTAAAACACATGCTAACCAACATTGATGCGTGTCATTCGTCGGCAGAATTTTCCAAAAAAATAAATGTGTTGGATGCAGTTTATTTTATAAAGACAGCTTGGGAAAAAGTTACGTCTGCAACTGTTATTAACTGCTTCCGTAAAGCAGGTTTTGCAGACCAAAGTGACGAGATATACGATGACGAAGATGACGTTCCGTTAGCAGTTTGGAGAAATATGATAGCAGCTATGCGAAGAGCTGACGCGACCAACGTTGAAGTCGATGACTTTGTCCTTATTGATGAAAACATTTATGTTGAGGGCGATCAGCATCAAGATGACGTCGTCACTGTGAATTCAGAAGTCGAGGACAATGATGATGACTCTGAGACAGAAGATTTATCGACAAAATACAACATAAAGAGCTACAGTGAGGCCTTTTCTTGTCTGCAGGAAATAAAATCATTCGCCTGCAAGAAAAATGACGGAAAAACCGTGGAATATATTAGTGAGCTGCAAATGCATATTTCAAATCAGTCTCTAATAAGGAAAAAACAGGCTACAATAACAAATTATTTTTCTTGAACAAAAATTAATCATTACATACTCGGTATTTTGTTTTCTTTATGTCTTATGTGGAAAATAAAACTTAACGGTCATGGTTATAAACAAGCATTTTTTTTTATATCCCTCTAATAAGCAGACAACTCTCTTGGCCGGACACAATTCTCTGGTCCCGCAGCTGTCCGGTTATGGGAGATTCGACAGTATATGTAAATAAAATAATAAATAAATATGTAAATGTCTAGGTGATTAGTAATGTTCAAAAGTTCTCGATCGCCACTCTACGATTCATCATGTAGAGAAAAATAGGTTCAATCCTCGGTGCGTCAAAGAAAAATATTGATAGGTATTCGTAGAGCTCCCTCATCGTTCCGAGCTTGTCAGTAAAATACGGTTCGGATAGGAGATGTACAATATAGGTATATGCTAGCAACTGCACCATCCGAAAAATATCCTATCGAAACATTAACAAGGCATAGCTATGCAAGAGACGTTGACGCGACCACGCCCCTGAAAGGGTCAAGGCAATTAACAACAACAAAGTTAGGTACAGGACAGGGCATGATGTATCACAGCACACTTAGAACACGACAGTCTTCAAAAGAAACCAATGCGTCTACCATAGCACTTTCTCTATACAATTTTTCCCCTCTCAGTATAAATTTCTTCATCCCTGCGCATTAAACTGCGGCTCATAAGGCACATACAGTGTGACTCACTACTTCCCAGTTTTACGCATTCTTCAGCATGTGCTCCACCAAGTTCGCTCAGCTAATGTTGCTGCCCAGTTCCACGTCCAGTTGTTCAAGGCCTAACGGAAAGTGAAGCAGTGCTCTCGATTACACCACCTGTCGATATTCCGGATGAAAGTTTACGCCCAACCTGCTCCCATCGCTACTGCAATTGTTCAGAGACTTCATCCAATTTTTCGTTCATCTTATGCATCCAAAGATTCCAAACGTCTACCACTGTCAAACCCTAGTAAACCCTCGTTAAAACGAACTTCAGGAGACTGAGGGACTGATCAATCAGCATTTCGTTAAAAAAAGATCGTAGTACCCGAATAAAAAACAAATACGTTACGTTGTCCAGCCAGAGTGAATACCATCTCTGCCTGGAGGACGTGGAAACAACCAAAAACATTGAATATTCCGTGTTATAGGATGTCATTCCTCGGACAGACTACTATCAGCTCTGCAGATTTCAGGTTAATTCCTGAAAGGAAATCCTGTCCTTCGTTAGGAGGGTGGATGATCATTTGACGGTTTAAATGAACTACGGCACAATAGACCTCTAAGTGTTTGCTCACAATGGTCGTCGACTCGTAATCGGCTCGTCTGCGATTCGAGCTCCATTTCCCAAGCAAATCGATTCGCTTACGTGTCGATCAGTGGACGACCCGTGTGAGCATCTCTATGCATTTGCTTGGGAGTTGGAGTTCAAATCGTAGACGAGCCGATTACGAGTCGATTACGAGACGACCCGTGTGAGCAAACACTTATGGTCGCAGTGCCTACCCGCGGCTGGGTCAGTAGTAGTAGTAGTAGTAGTTAGCGTTTAACTATAGGATAAAATTTAACCAGACATTATCAAAACGGCCCATAATGTAAAGAAAATTATGAAGGAGGCAAATGCGTGCCCAACTTGTATATTCTTGACCAGAATGATCATAAGAATGGCATATGTGGCATATGTCAAAGTCAAGACAATCGGAGCGGTGAAGGTTAAAAAAAATAATTTACAAAAAGTGTTCTGCCGTGCAGTCATGAGCGCCAATATATATTTTGCTTCCACAATTTTTTTCCATTGTCAATTAATGTCTTAACTACAAAGAGCACCGACTGACCATTTTTAACGCCGATGACGCCATGTCGAATGTAGCACCTATTCGGGTGTCACTAGTTTGAAACGTTTTTTTCTTTATTCGGTTTGTCGTTTCGTTTCGTCTGCCCCAAACTGATGGCGGCCATCAGCACCATAAAAATTCTCTTTGGGTTTATCGTTCATGCCGGAACTAGGTCGTTTGGAAGGCCGCAAAAGGCATAATCACGCTTATCGATAACAGGCACACTTGCCCGCTGTTGTGGGGCGAGGTGGTCGCTAAAAAAACAGCAGCCACTTGAAATTTTATTTGATAAGTACGTGACAGCAAGCAGAGGCACTATATCGTAGCCAGTTTCACTGTATCTAGCTAGAATTGCTTCAACCAACAGAGGGGCTCTTACGTCATTGGAATTCCCTGGTGCCTAACTATGCCATATGATGATCTGCTAGCTGTTTGGCGACTGGTTGCTCTAAGCAGTCACACGCGCCCCTCATTTGCATCTCGATTCGAGTAAATTATCCAGTCCGCGGACCGAAGCGCCTACCCAAACGCGGTCTAATGCTGATAATCCAATGGGGAGATTATTCATGAATTAGATTCGACCGTCACTCGTGGCGCTTGGAGACAGCGGACAGTGTTGGCGTTCTGATAAGTGGTGGATCGGTTTTGCAAGTGGGTCTATAATTTTTCAAATTGGCTAGGTCGAGCCCGAAGGCCTCAATCTATCAAATGACAACCATCGCAATTTTGTTTTTGTCGGCTAGCCACAGTTGACAAGGTTACCAGTACTCCAACGTCGGTTCGAGATGGCCTTCGAATGGCAAAATTTGATATCGGAACACCTTTGCGATAACGCCCAGACGACTAGAAAATTCGAAATGAATGTCGAAAATGACTACAGTTCGCTTCCCTGAAAAATAACACGCCTATAGGGCTTAGCTGACAACACCACAGTCGGAACAAATAAAGCGATTGCGACAATAGCGGCAGCAGCTATCTATATTTCAATTTAATTGAACGTTCATCAATAAAGCAAGTGTATGGAGCGTGTGAGGGTCGTAGCCGCCGGGGGCGCATTGTTTTTGTGTTCGAATTAAGCGTAAGACACGTGCCCCATTGTTCCTAATACCCAGTAACACTCACCAAATAAAAACCACGCAAATCGCAAATAGTACTTAACCTGTACTGATAAAAAGTAGTTTAGTGGCGCACGCACTCGAATTTCGGGAATCGGCTGATGGGGGTGGGGTGATGGTCGTTTTGAGCAAAACAATTGACCACTCGATGCAACTACATATAGCCAGCGGGTTAACGAAGCGCGAACGGCCATCAAAACATGGAAGCAGGTAGGAAAAGTTTGAATTCCACCGATCGCTATCGCTACCCGCTGTAAATTGGCCAGGAATGTGAATTTGAATATGCAAATCACCTAGTGCGTCATGTTTGTCGTATGAGATGACGAGTAGGTCCGGATGGTTGATGACGGCGGTGGCTGGCTAGGTGAACCACTTGATTGCGATAAAAACACCTACTGTACCAACACATTCGTATCGGACGATTGTGGGTCGACAGACTCATGGATTTCCTCGCGATTTCGATGTTTGTGGTCTGCAAAGCCACCCACTTGCCACCGAACCGACTGAACGTGTAAACTAGAAATGGTGAGATCGTTTGCAAAGTCTAAAGGCCGCCAAAGACGATTCGAAATTCCTCTCTGGAAAAACTATGATCAGTCCTGGCCTTCGGGAATTCCGGATTGTGTATGTAGAAATTGGACGGGCGGTCTTTCGGAAATCGAACCGGAAAAACTGAGCGGATTCAACTGTTGGAGGAGTTTATATCAATGTACCAATCTGAAACTTACCTTTGGCAAGTAAAAAGTAACGATTATTTTAATTTAAAATTATAATAGGAAGTAATTGGGAAAGATCTGGATCTAATTTTAATCCCGTATTATTAAATACATGGAAACTGATTTTTCTTGGTCGCAGAGGGTTAGCCTAACTTTTGGCGAAAATCCGTAATTTTTTAGCCCTTTTGACACTGATATGTCTTTCGGCTGGGGGTCTGAATAAAATTTGTGTAACGCGTAACATAACATAACAAACGTCACGCTCTTGAAGCCAAACCTGGTAAATATGGATATTTTCTGAATGGGGGTTATGAGACCAAGGCAATGGAAAACTGCTGAAAATATTTTGAGTTCTTTCGTCAGGACGAAGCGAAATCTGGGCAATACGGGAATCTTCTGAAGCGGGGTGGTGAGGAGAATGAACAGAAGCACTGTAGAAGGTATGATGAGTCTTTTGGTTAGGACTAAAACTACAATAAATTGAAAATAGCCTACGGTACTTGCAAAATGAAACGGCCTGGTTGCGGTGAGAATAAAGAGGAACTAGAGGAAACTCTCTCTGGATCTTGTTAACCCATTGTGGGGCATAGGGCAAAGGCTCGTTTTATGTTTCGAGTGTAAACTGATTTCAGGTACGCAGGTTACAAGCCTACATACCCAATCTTAGGGGAGGGAGATAATTTTTGAGGCTTAAGGCTAGTACTAACCTCTTCGTGCGAAAATGTTGTACTTATTTTCCCCACGAAAAAATGACAGTATAGACTTGCACACAGCACTACACTTGAATTTTCCCTTCTCACTCAAAAGAGAGCGATCACCACTGTAATGACCGCTTTTCACACGAAATAAAATGCAAAGTAATTGTTTTTGTGTGGAAATTGCCCACAACAGTGTGGAGACGTTTGTCTGTGTATGGGATTTTCGTGCGAAGAACTGAGTACCGTGGAGAGCAAACATTTTCGTGCGAACCGGATTTTTGACAGTTTTTGTATGAGATTTCGAAAGAAAAACGGAGGTTAGTACCTTTCTTTAGGAGAAAAATTACACTTTATCACTTTTCAAGCTCACATATGTTTGAAACACACGTTCCTAATAAAAACAACAACATAAAAGATGAAGATAATTTGATTCCAAGTCTAATGTTGCCAATATTTTTCAATACGATCCATTTTAGTGTGGTTGTGAGCAAAAATGTTTTTTTTTTAGCCTTAAAAGTTTATCCGGAAAAAATGTACATAAGGATGACCACACAAGAACATCAATTTGAACAGCAACATGGAACAAATGTCCTCCGAATAGTTCAAGAACACACACTTCACTTCACGCAAGTCTGAAGAAAACCAGTCCACTTGAACCATGTTCGTGTTGGAGGTCGAGCTCGTGTTCGACAGTGTACGGCCAGGCTAAGCGATACTAGTCCCGCGGCTAGAAGTATAATCATGATGCCTTTCATCCACACCTTCATAATGAGCGGATTATTTTCATCATGACATAAGGTGTGTTTTTTTTAATCAGGATTTGACATTTCTCGAATTCTCATCCATATTCTTTCCGCTCCGGTAAAATTTGAACAGACAACTGTCAATTTTCGGATCTGAAAATGTTCCCCTCCGGATCAGAATACTTTTCAGATCCGAAAATTGACAGTTATCTGTACAAATTTTACCGAAGGGGAAAGCATATGGAGGAAAATTCGAGAAATATCAAATCCTGATTCGTTCGCAGGAACGCAGCCAATACAACAACAATATTAACCCTGTACGGGTCAGTGGGGTGGCTAACTTGCACTCGATGGATTGTACAATAGTACCATTGGTGTCAAGTTCCGACGACGACCCATTAATAAATTGTAATTTAGGCGGCCGTATTTATAATTGCTTGTCATATGAACAGAAACGAACGAACTCTGAAAGCAACTGTCAAGACAACATGGCACTTAAAAATTGATTGATTTTTTTTTTGCTCCACGAGTTATCCTAACCGTTGTTAAAAAACGCATCTATAGGTATAGTTAGCAGGGTTGAAGCATAAGCAAATGCTGAAACAAAAACGGAAAGGATTCTAATACCTCGATTAAGTTCAGTTTTTTCGGATAAAGCTCTTAAGGCTGAAATCGCTAAACAGACATTTTATCTCACAACACGCCTCTCCAAAAAATAAAAAATTGCCGCTTTCATAATTTTTTCCCCGAAATGAAATCTATTGGCCGAATATCACAAATAAACATTCGGCTTATCGAAAACCACTCATTGGCATGAACGCAGAATCGAAACACCCCCGATAAAAGCAAAACTTGAACGGAAAGAATGGCATTTGCGAAATACGCATTTTGAACAAGTTAAAGGGAATTTTACGTTCACTTTTGACACAATTTGACGACCTCTCAGCAAGTCTACACCAAAATTCACTCAAAAAAGAAAAAAAAAATCACCCAAAAAATTTCCAAAACTAACCGTTCGGCTGCCAACTACTTGGCCCATCTACTTCCCCCACACCAAAACCAAACCTCTCTCTGGCAGTTCCCGCCAAAACTCCTGTCAAAAGTTTCAATGATCAATCAAATGACAGCCTTCAAAAGAAGTTTTGCGCGCAAACTGGTTCAAATCTGACGCACATCTGACATTTTTTAATTTGACCACAGGACAACAAGCACATTTATTTCGAAAAAATTCAAATAAATAAATTATTTCGAAGTATAGCATGTCGAAATAAATTCACTTGTGAAATTCATTCTGACACATGCAGAAATGTAAGCCGTGTGTCAGATTTGGTTCATTATACCTTTTTGGAACTGATGCTACCAATAATCAGATATTTAAGCTTATAAAAAATCCGACAGAAAAAAAACAAAGAGACACTGTTAGGTTTCTGGCTGAACCTAAAGTAAACGGCCCAATACTGATCCATGCGAAGCACCAAGTCCTTCAATCCTTTATTATACCAGAAACAAAAACGAAAAACCTTGTTAGATCTTAAGGTGCCCTGCCGCATCCTTAAATTGAACTATCGCTTCGTCGAATGCAAAAATATATACCGCGCCCAATGTGGGGTCCAATTCGGCTAATTTGAGGCTTACTTAATCGTCACGGAAAATTTAGTAGCCCAAATGGTTTGTTGTGAGAGGGCATTCTGCAATACTTTTCTAGTAACCCCCGGAGATTTACTAGATATAACAATATCAATGTCATCCACATAAGCACACAACTTTCAGTGTGACAAGTTTCAAGTTTTGAAGCAGTCTATTGACAACTGTAATATATTTTAGTATATTACGTTCCAGAGAAAAGGAGAGAAGACTCCACCTTGCGAAGATCTTTGCTCGCAAGACTTCGTGCAGACAATGTTCCAAGACATTTTCGGGTATTCCCTCGAATATTCCAAGACCAAGCTCTGTATACCAAACATTTCGGGTGGAGCCCTGGCTCCCATGGCCCACCTCTGAATCCGCCACTGGTTGTAGCCATCCTACTTTGCCACCAGATAGTTGTTCGAGCGGCAGGAGAGTCAGCTGGAACACATCCATAATGCCTGCATTCAGGAATCATCATCGCTCCCTGAGCGGTCCTTTCCCTCTTGAGCGCTGTGAAGTGCTACTGTCCCAATGTCTGGTGAATGCAATCGCTCCATGGAGCCGTTGCTGAGCGGCTACTTCTCCTTCTGAGCGAAAATTTTCCACGCTCCCTTGGCTTGGAGCGTGATACATTTTTGTTTTCACAATTCGCATCACAGATGGTGCGCGCGTCATATGTCATTTGATTGAGTGTTTGAGTGTTTGACAACACAAGTCCTGCGTGTTATTTTACGGGAATATTGCAGCAAAATTACAATTAAAAGGTGAGTGGTGTTTTCATTAATTGTATATTTGTTGTGTGTGCGCGCTTATGCTCCTAATGGGGCGTGGGGCATAGCGCGACAGCTAATGATGCTCGTCACGTCGCAATTAGCAATGGGACCGGCATGACTTCAATTATGAGTTCCCATGTTTGGCTAATTGGCAATTTAACCGGCTGTCGCAGGAACCGTGTGTTGCAGTTGTAACGAATTTATAGCACAAAACTACAAACAATTCCTTTTATTACCACGTCCTTATTGTGAGTGAATTGAAACCCGGCCAAACCAAACAATTTAAACAGACAGCCGTTAGCCGTTTGTTAGACATTTGCCATGTCAGCTGATTGTCTCAAATTCGATATGTAGCCGGTATATTCACAAAACAGGTGTGTGACGGTTGTGACAGGGAGCAGTCGCTCCGTGTGACATGGAGGGGAGATGTCGCTCCGTAGCCGCTCAATGTTTTGTGAATGAGCCCAATGCTTCCATTTCCCTACAGAAGGAACTTTATATTGATGACATTATACGTAGGTTGCCTTTTATATTTCGGGATTGGACAACCCTAGTGTTACAATCTGGCAACTGACAGCTCTATCGTAAAGTTTGACATTTTTAAGGTTATACGTACTCAGAACGTTTTGACATACGAGCGCTATTTGTGTTTTTTACAGTAACTTAAAAGATTAATCTCGGCCAAATAATGGAATTCAATCGTGAACATTTTCGTGCGATTATTTTTTACAACTTTCGACGTGGATTAACTCAGCAACAGTGCATGGATGAACTGAATTCAATTTTTGGCGATGAAGCTCCATCGAGGAACAGTGTTTATCGATGGTATGGTGAATTCAATCGAGGTCGTAGTTCACTCCAAGACGAATTTCGTGAAGGTCGTCCAAAAGGTGAAGGTCGTCCGGAAACCATTGATGCTGTGCGCGAACTGATATTGCAAGATCGTCATGTGACCTATCGTGAGATTGAGACAACCTTAGGCATTAGTGGGACCAGCATACATTCAATATTGCATGAACATTTGACTGTCAAAAAAATTTGTTCGCGTTGGATCCCACACAATTTCTCAATCGCTCAAAAAAAGGCTCGTGTCGATTGGTCGAAAGAAATGCTCAAAAAATACGATCGCGGTGCTTCGAAACACGTCTATGACATCGTGACAGGTGATGAATCGTGGATTTACGCGTATGAGCCCAAAAGTAAACAGCAGTCGACTGTATGGGCGTTTCAAGATGAGCCAAACCCAACAAAAGTTGTTCGCGCACGAAGCACTTCCAAGCAAATGGTCGCCTGCTTTTTCGGAAAAACTGGACATGTCGCAACCGTACCACTAGAACAACGCAGAACAGTCAATTCTGAGTGGTACACAACCATTTGTTTGCCAGTTGTCTTCCAAGAAATCAGGAAAACCAACCGCCGAAGACGGATCACTCTTCACCACGACAATGCGAGCTCTCACACATCAGCTCAAACAACTGCATTTTTGAGCACTCAAAACATAGATTTGATGGGTCATCCGCCGTATAGTCCTGACTTGGCACCGAATGACTTCTTTTTATTCCCGTACGTAAAAAACAAACTGAGAGGTCAACGTTTTTCAACACCTGAAGAAGCGGTTGCTGCGTTCAGAATGCATGTTTGCAATCAGAGTGGCAAAAGTACTTTGACAATTGGTTCAAACGCATGCAAAAGTGTATAGATCTTCATGGGGAATATTTTGAAAAACATTAAAGCGATTTTCAATGATTAATATTTGTTTTTGTTCTCTAATCCCGAAATATAAAAGGCAACCCTCGTAGCTGCTATTTGTGAATACATAATTGCCATCGTCTCACGTGAGAAACAAGTGTCAGGAAGATTTCCATTCGGATAAGATACGCAGATTATTTAACAACAACATGGCTCCATTTACAGTCTTATTATTCATACTTTATTTGAATAAAAAGATATTTTTAACTGCTATTTTACTCGGTTCAATTTTATACTATTTTTTTCGTATTTACCGCGACAAGTGAAAAGCGTTCACAACCACTCATATGAGTATAAATAGAGTAATGTAAATAAGATAATCATTCACGTTTTTATGCATACGCATATGTATGTACGAGTATGTATACATACAGTACACACACTTCCCTCATATTGACCGACAAATAATAATAAACCACTTGTGGAAAATTTCAAGCCTATCAGTTGTTATTGTCGGTTACGGAACTGTGAAGGGTCTAACAGCAAGAATTCAGGAAATGAAAAAAAAAATAACTTCTGAGTAATTATGAAGATTTACTCCTTAACCTTAGATTTGCTTGTAATTTTAGTTTGTTCTTTTGATGATACTGATCAATATACATATGTATGCATAAACGTTGGGCGTGGGAACCATTTCTTCACATAATAAGGCGTGTTTTTTGGTACTGCGGTGTTTATATGCAGCATTAATGAAGTCTAAAAAAAATTCCCTCCATTTTGGTATTAAATGTTATCTTCATTTTAAATCTTGATTTCCTCCAACGTTGAAAAAAAAAATTAGTCCCGAAGACCCATCCCCCGTCCCTTCAACGAAAGGCTATCTACGCCACTAGTTGCAGTGCTGCCAATCGACCGTCGCCGCAGCGATCTATCGACGTGTGGTTGAAGGCGTTCAGTTGTTATTTGGTCATACCTCGTATCTTGACTTCCTGACGTAAACAGGAAAGGAAGTAATCTCATCAGCGTAGGTACATCTACTTCGATTTCGCAATTATTTATTAACCATCATCACTTTTGATATTACGGGTATTTTCTACAATCAAGACAGCCTGTTTACCGAGTACATTCATTTCTTGGAAATATCTTTGAGCCTCCAAGCTGTTATCATAATTACGCACATTGTGTGTCGATTTCAAGCTTGGGCGGCAATTTGTTGCATTATCAGTCGTTGCCGATTTCATAGAAATATCGCCAAGGATGATACTTGAACGCAACGTCTGAAGTCTGAACCTAGTGGCCTTGTTATCATTCGCGTCAACAAACAAAAAATCAGCACAGTGGCGACTTTTCGCCACACAAAGGTAAAAATATACGAACTTATCGCAAACTTTTGTTTTGTTTAGAGATAAATAGGTTGGAAAGTTTTTTTTTTACTCATAGAGGCACGTTTAAGTGATTTACCTGCAACTTGTGACACTGTTTGCAGAGAACATTCCAGTTTGTAGTAGTTTAGATCATGAGATTTTGCGTCAGGGAACGCCGATCGCAAAATCTAATGAGCGCGGCAGCGGCATTTTGTATAGTCCTGGCGTATAACTACGCTGTGCATTATGCAATGTCAGAATCCCCGATCGTCCATAGAACGAATGGAAACGAAATCTGTCATCGGTAGAATCGCGGCTAACTTTTTAATTTCATAGAACTTTGCGGCCGCGTAAAAGCGGCAAAAACGCACGCGTACAATCGTGAAGCTATTATTGTATTTCCAGCTTTAGGGAACTAGCGACCGATGCGGTTACGGTATAAGTAACAAGGCTGAAACTTTCACGATCGGTTCTTTGTAAAGCAGGAATAAGAGATTGAGAAGTCTGGCAATCTCGAGGGTGGATTTGGCGGGTATAGAGGGTTAAAGTTTGCAACGAAAAATAGGAAAAATTTCCACGCGGAAACAATTGCATTTACAATATTTTGCATGTAAAGCGACCGTCAGAGTGGTGAACGCTCTCTTTTGAGCGCGAAGGGCAAATTCAAGTCTCGTGTAGAGCGCCGCGGATAGGTACTGTGTGCAAGAGTGCAAGATTTTCGGACAAAAAGGTTAGTATCAGCCTTTACGATGTAAACCTTTGAAATATCTGACCAGCACATTGTGATAATTTTCGTATTTTAGAAACGGCATGCCGGCTGTCTCATTTGTCAAGTGCCATATTCAGTTTGGCGTTTGACAGAAAACTCGAAATTTCTTGCTTTGATTAGTACCAGGTGTCACACAGGATACGGTAGCAACTTTCTTTCCCACAATAAGGTTTAACAATAAGATTATCAACCATACACAACTCAACCGAGGCTAGAATCGGAGTTTGACAATTGTCTCCAATGTCAAATATTGCCTGAGCCAGAAAAGCGAGAAAATTTTATACTGACCAAAAGTGAAAGCGCTTAGCCCCAGCGCTTAGCTCATCGCAAGGGTTTCTACGACAAATCACCATGCAGCACTAATCGCTTCTAGGTGTTGACTCAGCGCTGGCGTTTTAGGAACGCAGTCAATGTCTTTATTTCCGCTAGTAGAAGTGATTCTCGCGTCGCATATAAGCTAAGCTGCTAATTCCAGTCCATCAGAGATTATTTCCCAGTTTTCTATAGCTGATTCTTCTTCGTAATCTTCTTCGATTATGTCGTAGAATCTAGCTTTTTCGAAACAATTTCTTATGCAGGTACTTGTCATTCAATTTTATGCAGTGGATTATTAAATTCATCCCTTCCAAGGCGTTGATATTTTTTGGGACGTTGCCTTAATTTTCTAGGGAAAATTACTTTTGTTGTGAGCGTTTTCCTATATTTGGTCTTAAAGGAATTTATTATTCCCAAATTAAGAAGTCGAAGCTGAATTTTGCAATTAAGAGACATAAGCTCCATCTACATTCCGAAGTTTTATGCTTGTAGGATAAGCTAAACAGCAATCAACAAAAAACAAGATCTCTCCTTTCGTCTTCACCATTTAGATTCACCAAAAAATCAGTAAATAACACTGCCGTCATCCACGATTTGGTTTTGGATAAAGAGTTGGAGGTAGGCCTGTTCGGTACTAAGATTTCAGTATACCGGTACTTGATATTTTCAAGTACCGGTACCAAACCGGGATCCCGGTATTAGGAACAGGCCTAGTTGGAGGCGTTTTAATATTTTTAAAGCACCGAGGCTTCTTATACCGTCCAATCAGAAGTGGTTGAAGCTTTTCGGAGTCATTGGCATTGCAGTATAATAGAACCGTAAGTCGCAGTCTACCTTTTTCCCTCCCTCGTGGTTTTTCAAAACTAAACTTTTCTGGCAACATGTTGGCCAGTCTCGTCCGCATTAAAAATATTTTTCTTCTAATAATTTTCCAATAACTTTGACAATTTGGTCGCTCTCAGTGTGTAACCATTTCTTCGTTACAGTTGAGTCCAAACTAGGCCTGTTCGGTACTGAGATTTCAGCACCGCTACTTGATATTTTCAAGTACCGGTACCACAAGCGGTATCCCGGTACTCACAGGTATTCGTTCAGTACCGGTACTAGCACCGGTTTTTTTCAATACCGGTATTTTAAACCATGAGCCGTTTTTTTCAGTACCGGTACTCAATACCTGTTCTTTTCAGTACCGGGATCCCGGGATCCCGGTACTCAGTTCGTGTTCTTTTCAGTACCGAGTCTTTTCAGTACCTTTTCTTTTCAACCATGAGCCGGTTTTTTTCAGTATCGGGATCCCGGTACTCAATACCTGTTCTTTTCAGTACCGAGTCTTTTCAGTACCTGATATTCATGATTGATCATTGAACACGGCAGCCAAAGGTGTTGAAAATCGTTTTTTTTTGCAAAGTATCTTTTGGTGGTGCCTTGGGAAAATATCTTTTTTTTTGCAATACCTTTGCGATTTGTGTGAATGTGAAATTAAGGGTTTTTGTATGAAAATATAACTCGTATGTTGCGCAGGTTTTGGCTATGCAATCAAGGATCTTTATATGTGCGTGAGAATGTATAGAAAGAGACGAATGTGCTGTAAATGTAGAGTCCTTCGGTGGCAGCAAGCACATTCAAAAAAGGATATTTTTGGCAGGGAAGCGAAAAATGGGCAATGGTCATATGAATCGGGATGAAAAGGCGAATGTCCAGGAGTAGCGTAGATGGCATTTCGAGTCTTTCGGTGGTGGAAAGGACATTCACGAAAGTCAAGTGAAAAATGGGCAATATGGGTGTCGTATGGATCGGGGTGAAGAGGCGAATGTCCAGGTGTACTGTAGATGGCATTCCGGATCCTTCGGTGACGACAAGGACATTCGAAAATGGATATTTTTGGCAGTGAAGCGAAAAATAAGCAACATGGGTGTCATATGAATCGGGGTGAAAAGGTCAATGTCCAGGAGTAGTGTAGATGGCATTTGGAGTCGTCCGCCTACTTGCGCAGTATTTCCTCGAAAATGGTTGTACGGACCAGGACATCGCTTGTCCTATCAACCAGGCTAAATACGCATACGGCATGCTGTCGAAAATCTGGCAGAGTAGTTTTCTCAGCATCAACATCAAGCTGATGTTTTTTCGCTCCCTGGAACTGTCTGTACTTTTCTATGGGTGCAGTACATGGAAAGTTTCCGTAGGAGTTACCAGAAAGCTGCAAGTTTTCGTCAACTCATGTCTTCGGCGAATTCTAAAAATATTCTGGCCCGAAACAATATTGAAGAAAGAGCTAAGGCGGCGTACGGGTCAGATACTACTACTTTGCCTTAACCCCAAGTGGGGCATATCGCGTCAACTACTCCTCGGGCGTCATCGTACTCTATTCTGGGCATTGGAGCGCAACTCCCCAGCAGACTTACCCAGCGCGCTACCCTCCTTTGCCACAGATCGTCGCCATGTGATTCTAGGACCCCCTCTTAGTTGGCCTTGGTTGGAAATGGGGTTCCATTTCATGACATACAAAGCAATGAATTTATCACTCTTCCGCAATGTGTGACCTACCCACTGCCATTTTCGCCTGCGTTTCAATTCGTCGATTGGCATCTGTCCCGTACGCCAACTTAGCTCTTCATTCGATATTGTTTCAGGCCAGAAAATTCTTATAATTCAACGAAGACATGAGTTGACGAAAACTAGCAGCATTCTGGTAACTCTTACTGGAACTTTCCATATACTTCTACCATACAAAAGCGAAGACAGTACCAGGGAGCCAAACAGGCCCAGCTTGGTCTTGATGCTGAGATAACTGCTTTTTCAGATTTTGGACAGCATGCCGTATGCCGTATGTCCTGCTCCGTATCATCTTTTTCGGCAACAATGCTTCCCAGGTAGACGAAATTGTCCACTTTTCCACAGGTTGCCCATGAATATTGATGGCAATAGGTGTTGAATTTCTTTTTCGCAATGTCGGGCTAAGAACCTTTGTATTGTTGGTATTAATCTTTAGCCCAACCCACCCATTTCGCTTCACTGCGAAAAACATCCTTTTTCGAACGTCCTTGTCGACACCGGAGGACTCTAAATGCCATTTATACTGCCCCCGGACATTCGCTTCTTCACTCCGGTTCATATGACACCCAAATTGCCCATTTTTCACTTGACTTTCGTGAATGTCCTTTTCGCCACCGAAGGACATTCGCCTTTTCACCCCGATTCATATGACACCCATTGCCCATTTTTCGCTTCCCTGCCAAAAATATCCTTTTTCGAATGTCCTTGCTGCCACCGAATGACTCTACATCTACAGCACATTCGTCTCTTTCCATACATTCTCTTCACGTACATATAAAAATCCTTGATTGCATAGCCACAACCTGCGCAACATACGAGCTATATTTTCATACAAAAACCCTTAATTTCACATTCACACAAATCGGAAAGGCATTGCGAAAAAAAGATAGTTTCCAAAAGTACCACCAAAAGATACTTTGCAAAAAAAAAAAGATTTTCAACACCTTTGGCTGCCGTGTTCAATCATCAATCATGAATATCAGGTACTGAAAAGAACAGGTACTCAAATCCCGGGATCCCGCTACTGAAAAGAACAGGTACTGAAAAGACTCGGTACTGAAAAGAACAGGTACTGAGTATCGGGATCCCGGTATTGAAAAGAAAGGTACTGAAAAGAACGGGTACTGAAAAGACTCGGTACTGAAAAGAACAGGTACTGAGTACCGGGATCCCGGTACTGAAAAGAACAGGTATTGAGTACCGGGATCCCGGTACTGAAAAAATCGGTACCGGGATCCCGGTACTCAATACCGGTACTGAAAAAACCGGGATACCGGTACTCTTAGTTTTTGGTACCGGTACTGAAAAAAAACCGGTACCAATCCGGGATCCCGCTATTAGGAACAGGACTAGTCCAAACTCGCCACTTTCGGTGAAGCTCCAAGCGGATTCTAAAAATTGTGCAACCAACCCGGACTTGCCAGACGCACAGACGCTGACAAGGCTAGATTTACTACACCTTGCTTTTGGGGATGAACCGTTAGATACTCCGCTTCATATTCGGTCAATTGCGGAGAAAATGGTGTATATTTTGTAGTGCCTAGAAAAAAAAATCTTCAGATGAAATCGAGTGATACGATTAGCGAAATACAATAGAATAGAAATGCTGATTGGGCCATATTTTTTCTTTCCACATAAAATATGAAGTTATCATGAATTCTGTGGTGATCGACGTGCGTATATTTGTGGTTCATCTAACTATGATATCATGTTCATAATGGAAAATTTCACAACTTTTGTGTTAACTATAATAATTCGACTCATTGGGATTGGTCAGTATTAAGATTACTCATAGTTATCTCTAAAACGCAAGGGAGATTCCCTAAAGCACGGATTATATCATATTACATTCTGGGAGGAAGGTACCCAACCCAGCTCGCTGTTCGCCTCCACTAAAAAAATGAATCCAAAAAATTCCCAAGGTCCCATCGCGTTGAGAAATGAGGTTTTCCGGTTATTTTTAGACAAATTATTGATAAATATGTAATTCTCGCAGGCGTCAAGGCGATTCAAAAGCCGAAAACGTGACTTTTTCCTGAAGTCTTGGCGGCGTATAATCAGTGAGCTGTTTGCGCTCGAGCAAGTGCTTGCGCTAGCTGATAAAAAAATGTATTTCAGGTCATGGAAGCAGAAGCAAGTCATTTGGCGGATGATAATTTTTAAGATAAAGCGCCGAGGCAGTAGCGCGACAACGACAACGACGGCGGCGGACGGCCTTACGCCTGATAATAGGAAAACAAACTTGAAATCTTGATAAACATTGCACCTATGTACCTAATAACTGTTGCTCTAGAAAACACCGCGCCACTCGGCGCGTTGGGGTTGTTGCTTGGTTATCTGCTGCTTTCTGTAAAATGCGTACGCCGACGAAACTAGGGGCACGATGAATGATACGATTACGACGATTGAGGGGTGATTGCACTATTCTCGAGGCTAGGCTAATTTGTTATTGAGCCACGAATCGGTGGAGGTGGAATTTGCGATGACCTTCCGGTTCAGGGAGCACTAATCGCTGAACCTTGGCGTTGTTGGTACGTGGCGCGCTGTTCCGTATTTGCACTTAAAAATCACGGAATTCCATGAAAAAAAGTAGCCGTGACTTGGATAGATGCGATCACGACAGTCATATCTGCGGTCGTTCGTCATTGCCGCGACATTGACCCGCAACCCTTGACGCTCTGTCAATCCGATGAATAGACTACATTAATTCAAAGAGTCTTTTGCCGCCGACACGCTCGTCACTACGTAATTAATTAAATTTATTTGAAAATTTACACGGAAGACGCCGTGATTGGCAGCTTGAACGCTCGACTCCCATCCGGTTTCCAAGTGATTAAGGTGGGTCATAAACATGTTAATTTTATGGATTTCAGAGATTACAATTATAAAAAGACCTTTATGATTTATATTAGCAAATTCATAGAAGTGTTTTTAGCAATTTTTAATCTCTAAAATTCGTGGACTTTGCGGTTTAATGTTTTTATCGTTTTTATACCCTTCACTTTTCTGTGAGCGAATTGAGGAATCTAGCGACGCATCTAGGCTCTGTAAAGTTTTGCCCACGGTTCCGACAATGCCACTTATTTGGTGAAACAAGACAGGACTTGGACTTTCTTTAGTCAGGAGACTATGGACTTGTTGCTCGACACACACTTCTCTGATAGCTCTGCCCTTCCTCTTCTCTGTAATGGCTATTCAGGCAAAGCTACTCCGTGTGACTTTGTGTCAATTTTTTCGAAGGAGAAGATAATATGGACCATTAACAGTTTTGACTCTTTCAAGTCCGCTGGACCTGACGGTATCATTCCCGCATATCTACAGTTTGTGCTGGATGTACTGTATCCTTGGATCGAATCCATTTGATGGTTTATATTCCCTATCTATGGAGGGAGGTCAGGGTTGTTTTCGTTCCGAAAGCGGGAAAAAGTTCGCACGCGCTGCCAGATGACCTTAGACCCATTAGCCTATCCTCATGTCTGCTAAACGTGTTAGAGAGATTGATCGCCACCTGCGCAGCACTATTCCTCCTCAGTAGCTGTCTGGCTCCCAGCATGCTTACTGGAAGGGAAGATCAGTGGATGCGGCGATACATGCCTTGATAAGTTGCATCGAAAAGTCTCTTGAATGCAAGGAGTATACATTGGTTGCTTTTATGGATATTGAGGGTGCCTTTAATAATATAAAACCGGTGGCTATCACTGACGCACTTGCAAACTTTGACTACATGACTCAATCTGCAAGCTTATTAATCTGTTGCTGACTTCGAGGGTGATCTGCACAAAACTTGGCACAACGTCTGCGAGAAGGTATGTGAACAGGGGGACTCCTCAAGGCGGAGTCCTCTCCCCCTGTTTTTGGAATCTGGCGGTCAATAAGCTGCTTGTGGAACTGGAGGGGCTGGAGTGTAAGCCAACTGCTTATGCCAATGACATTGCAATCGCTATCTCAGGTAAGTTCCCCTGTGTTCTCAGTGACTTAATGCAGAGGGCCCTGTATGTTCTGGTGAGGTGGGCGAGTGAGTTTGGGGTTAGAGTGAATCTGACCAAAACGGTACTTGTTCTGTTCACCAGGAGATATAGGGCTCCTTCGTTCTAACCATCGTTAATGGAGGGCATAAGGCTTGTTCTCACTGACAAAGCTAAATTTCTGGGGCTCAACCTTGATAAAAAATTATGCTGGAAACCTAACATTCGAGAGCGAGTTAAAAAGGCCACTGTTGCATTGTACTCATGTAAAAAGACGATAGGTAAGGAAATGGGGACTGCAACCGAGAGTGGTTTTGTGGCTCTATGTGTCGGTAGTGCGTCCTATTCTTATGTATGGGATAGTGGCCTGGTGAACGGCGCTTAGAATCGCATCTTACAGAGGCTTGCTGGAGAAAGTTCTAAAGACCGTGTGTCGCCATCACGGGAGCTCTAAAAACAACACCCACTGCGACCCTTGCAACTCTGCTCAATCTGGCTCCCTTGGACATTCTTGCCGAAAAACTTGCTGCTGGTGTGGCCATTTGCCTTCGTGAAACAAGTCACTGGACCACATCCACCACCGGGCACTCGGCCATTCTGAACAGCTTGGATGTTCCTGAAACCACGGACTATACCGTGTCGAAACTTGAGTTTGGAAGGAATTTTGGCTGCCTGATCCCCTGTCGCAAGGAGTGGGCGGATATCACCGCTCAAGAATTTGAAGCCATAAGCATCTATACCGACGGCTCCAAGAGCGATGATGGGGGGCTGGTGTTTATTCGGAGAGGTTGAACATCAGAGGTTACGGCTATCTATGAAGCTGTATCATGGCTGGGGCGTAATGTAATATCGGCTAGTGATCTAATAATTTATACAGATAGTCAATCGGTGATTGAATCGCTGGATTCTACTGTGACTTACTCGAAGTTACTTGCAGAATGTCGTCCCTTAATTCTACTGATGGGAAGCTTTCTCAACTCTTTGTTGGATTCCCGAACACAGTGGCTTTGACGGTGACTGTAGGGCTGATGCACTGGCTTGCGAGAGTACTACTAGTGAGGTCAGTGGTAGTTTTCGAAACGTTGGCATGCCTCTGGCAACTTGCAAATTTAAAGGCTGAGGTGACGGTGAGGGCTAACATCAGGTGGAGTACTGGTAGCACATGTCATGTAGCCAAGCAAATATACTCAAGTGCCCTAATCCCTTGTGGGGCATAGCGCGTCAACTGTTCCATGTGGCCCAATTAACGTTTCGTTGGCATCAACTGGTTTCGGAGATTGCAGTTGCCAGCATGCACCTCCTCCACATCCATGGCCACGAACTTCGTCGTGGACGGGATTCGAACCCGAAACGCCGGTAGTCAAACATGAGACTGATGCCTCAACACACTGCGCTACCGGTCACCAAGCAAATATGGCCTAGGCTGAATCATAGTTGCTCTTCGGGCTTACTTTCACTGGATAGAAAGCAAATCAGCAGGGTCGTTATCACTGGTCATTGCCTCATTGGAGAGCATGCCAAGCGACTTCCAATACCGTACAATGATTACTATCAAAACTGTGGGGACGACGATGAGGAGAGGTGTTCATTTCATTTGCTCTACACCTGCCCTGCTCTTGCAGGTAGTAGGAAATCCTCCCTTGGCACTTATAACTTCACCGATCTGGACGACTTAAAGAGGTGAGTGCGGGTCAGATTCATAGGTTCATTGTTCGCTCCGGATGTTTCTCGGATTAAGTACTGGTCGGAAGGGCTCTCTGTTGAGTTCATTTTAGTGGTATCACATTAAGTGGTGGTCTATGTGTGCTCCGTATGTCAGAGATAACAGACCACACCATAACACTAACCTGGTGTTTAATCCTTCCTACAAGGTAGTCTGGAACGAACTGCTCATCAGGGCATCGTCGGACAAATGAGCTTTTGTCGGCCAAAATTTGAAAGGTCGATTCATCGGAGAAGCATACTTGTAAAATATTACAATAGTGGCATAAAATCAGTCCTTAAGCTGCATCCACGTATCTCTCCCCAACTTGAAAACCCACCTGGTTTCTCCACTTAGACACTAGTTCCATTAGAACAATCCCCTGCCATTCAAAATTGAGCAAAGATTATTATCTTTTCAATTGATCCATTATTAAGTTCGAATGGCTCACTAGGTTGGACCTAGTCCAATATTTGTAACGCACCAACTCTTTCGACAATTAGATATGTATGGACCCCACTAAACCCCACTGGATCCGCATTGTGGAAAACAAAATTAAATGGCTAGCTACGAGTAGCTATCTATTTCATGTATCACGTGTGAATGATGCTATAGCGAGCCACGCGCCTAGCTGTTGTGGCGCACACGACTTTTCCATGAAAATTGTCTGATATAGGGTCTAGTTGCGTCAGCCAATTTTTGTGGTCGTCATCATGCGGTTGGGAGCAATATTTAGGTTGAGTCAGAACCCTAGTCATATTTCCCGAATGCATGAAAGATCCGCGGTCAACTAAATGCCCCGCGATCTCTGACCAGGTGAGTCATTTACCAGCTTCTGCGTGCGTATACCTTATAGCCATACAAGATGGGTACGACAAACAACAGAAAAAAATTGTTTTCGCCAAATGTGTGTACATTTAGCGACATGGCCCCATCATGTGACTTGTCTTCCCACGAACGGCCTCTAATCAAAGTGGAACTCATGGAAGTTTTCCATGGCGCACACCTTCTTCAGTGCAAAATATGTGTGTGGTATGAGCAAACAAGCGAGTGGGGAAATCTTTTGATCTCGTGGGTAAATATTTGCGAGCTGATTATATGGCGATCGCGCCCAGGCCTCGATAGACAAACAGTCACGGCACGGCATCGTCATCTCCAATCCAATGGCTTATTTTTCATGATGCAAATCCGTCCAGAGACGGACGCACGCAATATCTAATCTCCAATCCGTCTTGCGCACTCAGGCATGCCTTAAAATTGATCACTACCGCTAGTTCGACCCATCAATTACACGCAATAGCTCTTTTGTTTACCGCCTGTCACGTCAGCGTTTCGGCCATGTTTTGACGCAATGTAACTGCACCCACGAACTAGTTGCGTCATAGCCAGAATAAATTCGCCCAGATCTGAAAATAGAACCACCACCACGTCGGTACCGATTGACGTTCCGCATGAAGAATCTGATAACAGTCTGAAAGTAGAACTCGTCGCACGCAAGTGATTCTTCAAACGTGTCATGAGTTTGGGCTTTGCGAGTGGTGTTGATCGCGTGGAGAAGGAGCACGCACACGTCTATTGAGGCCCAAAGTTGACTATTTGCCAAATTTTGTCAGACTGCGTATTCACTAATCTTTGCAGTTGAAATCACATGCCCTAATTGAGATGTGGAGGTATGCGGTAGACAGTACCCTGCAAAACATATCGCTCATCAGTCGAACACTTTTTTCGCGGAGCAGTAGTGGGAGGAAGCAAAATTGTGCGAAGATATTTGTAAACTTGTTTCGCTTATGTACACTGTTGAATTACTTAAATTACCCAAACGAAACATGACCCACTAAGAACCTTCTACATGGCTTCATTGAAGAATTCATCAGGCTGTAGCTGATGAAATACTTGATGAAAGTCGTTGACGAATTCACTAGGCCTCAGTCAAATTTTGAACCAAGGCTTCAGTGGTGGGTTAGCACAGCATCTCCTGTAATAGAACGTGACAATATCCTCTGTGTCAGAGGTGTTTGATCAACAACACGCTCTACACGGCTTCATTGAAGAATTCATCAGGCTGTAGCTGATGAAATACTTGATGAAAGTCGTTGACGAATTCACTAGGCCTCAGTCAAATTTTGAACCAAGGCTTCAGTGGTGGGTTAGCACAGCATCTCCTGTAATAGAACGTGACAATATCTTCTGTGTCAGAGGTGTTTGATCAACAACACGCTCAACAGTTATTTACTCTTAATGGGTGTTAATTTAAGAGCTATGGCATCCGATGATTCTTTGTCCCCACGGTTATACTGTAAAATAATGACCGTGAAGGTCGGACCGTGCCATCTGGCGAAGAAAAAGGCCTCTCAACGAGCTAAGCAGCGGCCTATGCTTGCTGTAGCTCAGTTTGGGAGACGTGGGCAGGGTTTTCGCCGCTCGTTGCCCCTGTCCTTTACGTATTAACAAAAATGCATAGGCCTGGGCTGGACAACACCAACAGGGAAGGCGAAAAGGATGGAATGGTTGGCGAACGGATCTGATGCCATCGCGCTCGCATCGGGGTCCGAGTATAATAGGACCCTCGGCCTCTAGTTTCGTACGACCGACAGATCACTACTCATTAGGTGCTGCTTTCGATCTGCCAGTGGAAGCAGCACGACCAGACCAGAATATGGTTCATTACAGGGCTCATAGTCCGCCACGTAAATCATAATCTTTTTATCGACGACTACTGCATTCAGTAGGAATCGAACCGGGACCCCATTGCAAAGAAGGCGAATGTGCTAACCTTTACGCCATCCGTACTATCAGTTAATTAGGTGATGACGTTTTTCAATTTTTTATCGAAGCACTCATCGAGACAGCTGTGGTAGCTCAATGAGTAGAGAGTTAATCTCATAGTCGTGCGGTCGCAACTCTACAAACAATCGTTCACCAATCGACAATTTTTTCCCCGGAGAAGTAGCGCGGGAAGCAAAATTATGCGAAGATATTTGTAAACGTACACATGCCCACTGTTTTGCTTATATAATATTCTTGAATTGCTTGCATTCGGTGAAACGATACATGACCACCTACGACCTTTTACATCAGCTTCATTAACGAATTCATCAGTCCGTAGCTGATGAAATGCTTGATGAGAGTCGTTGATAAACTCATCAGCTAATTCGCTGATGACTTTTTGCCATTTTTCATCGAAGCGCTCATCGAGGGCTTTAATTTTTGCTCAATTATCTTATATTCGTGAAGTTGCCGACTCAAGTTTTGCCACACGCATTTCTGTTTTATAGTGGCGACTTTTCTGATGACGACCTGATGAATTTTCTATGACTTTCTTCAAGCATTTTAGGTTAGGTTAGATTAAGGGGCTGCCATGAAACAACACAGCACACTTAGACCTCTCTAAGAAACCAAGGTTCCGAACCAGCCTGTGCTGGCAATGTAGCGATTGAGCTGTATCACACTAATATCCTTGAGGTCCTCCATATCAAAGTAGAACCAGGAGCCCATGAATTTCTTCCTCCTGATGGCCAGTGCCGGACAGCGGCATAGAAGGTGCAAGACACTCTCCTCCTCATCCACAACCTCACAACTCCTGCAGTAGTCATGATGAGGAAGACGGAGCCTCCATGCGAGCTCACCAATGGGACAGTGCCCTGTGATAGCCCCCACCACTCTACCAATGTGCTTTCTATTCAGTGCCAGCAAAGAGGCAGATCGGCTAAGGTCGAATTTCTGCCAAATCATTCTCGTCGTTTGGCAAGTACGACTATTGAGCCATCTGGTATTTGCCCTATCCACTGCCACAGATTTAATTGCCACTTTGCATGATGCAATTGGCATTCTAATGTCATTGCGGTGTCCATCGACGACACCGGTTGCCCCCTAGTGCGCAAGATCGTCCGCCCTACAGTTGCCCGCAAAGCCACTGACTCGGTATCCAGCAGAGGGTAATGTTGAAAAAGTAACTCATCTCCATGAGGGCCGAGCGGCACTCCAGAATAGTTTTCGATGTGGTGAGAACAGAGTCAAGTGAGCGAATCGCAGCCTGACTGTCCGTATAGATAGTAATGTCTCTTGCAGTCACGACATGATTCCTCAACCAGGTCAGTGCTTCCGAGATCGCCGAAACCTCGGCCTGCAGGACACTACAAAAGTCGGGAAGGCGGTAGGATAAGTTAATTCCCAGTACCTCCGAGTGTATACCAATCCCAACACCATTCTCGGTCTTAGAGCCATCCGTGTAGATAGTCAAGGAGTTGGAGGTAAGGGGTACATTATCAGCCCATAGGCTTCTTGACGGAATCAGGCTGGTATAGTTCCTACCGAAAACGTGTTTAGGAGACGTGTAATCAGTCTCCGGAGGGAGATCCAGGTTGCACAGGATAGCCGTGTGGCCAGTGCTCGAAGTACGCCATTGGCCTGTTTCTCGAAGACGCAGGGCCGTATTCCCCGCCAGCTGTTCGCCAAATATGTCAAACGGGAGCAAGTGTAGCAGCGTGTCCAAGCTGGCTGACGGAGTTGTTCTAAAGGCCCCCGTCGTGGCAATCGCTGCTAGTCTTTGCACTTTACTTAACAGGCGACAATAGGACGCCACTCTTAGTGCTGCCCACCAAACACAAATGCCGTGAAGTAGAATTGGCCGAACAACCGCTGTGTATAGCCAGTAAACCACCTTCGGTTGCAGGCCCCAGTTCTTACCAACCGTCCTCCTGCACGAATAGAGCGCAGTAGTGGCTTTATTCACCCGCTCAAGGATGTTGGGCTTCCACGTCAATTTCCTATTAAAGATAAGGCCCAGGAACTTCGCTCTATCACTGAAGGCCAGTTGCTTGCCATCCAATGATGGAGGCTCAACAGGAGGCAGCTCCTGTCTTCTAGTAAAGAGCACAAGTTCGGTCTTGTGAGGGTTGACACCAAGGCCACAGTGGCCTGCCCATTCGGTGAGTATGCATAGAGCACTCTGCATCAACTCACTAAGGACTCCCGGGAATCTTCCGGAAATAGCAATGGCAACATCGTCAGCGTAAGCCGTCACCCTGAAACCAAGCTCTTCCAATCTCAAAAGCAGTCCATTGACCGCCAGGTTCCAGAGAAGAGGGGACAATATGCCCCCTTGTGGGGTACCCCGGCATACATATCTACTGACGGATGAAGTACCCATAGTGGTACTAATAATCCTAGATGTTAGCAGGAGACTGATGAGTTTGCAGAGCGATTCCTCAACCTGCAAGCATTTTACTAGCTACAGTTTGATGAATTGGTCTATTATACTCATACAGTATTTTATCAACCACAGCTTGATGAATTTGTCAATGATACTAATCACGTATTTCATTAGCTACGGCTTGATGAATTCATCAGTGACACCCATAGAGTATTTCATCAGCTACATCCTTTATTCCTCCATGTTCTACATCATGACATGTGGATTACCTTTCTGGTAACCAAGCCATGATGAAGACATCAATACCTGAATCAATCGAATCGATCATTTATATGTACATATACATTGCCATACCTACGGTGCCTTCCTTATGGTGTTGCATATTTTCTTTGTGGCAAAAACAATATATCCTATACCTACTTTATAAAGTCTACTTGACTACTACTTGACTGATCCTACTGGTGATCCATTCACAAGAAGTTCCAACTTGCAAAGGTCTCCCTAACAACGACCGTTGCAAAAAGCACGAAGCAATCGAATCGCAAGCCTCGGGGATGTTAATGAACAAAAGTTAAAGCCTTGTGCCAGGAGGCAAGAAAAGAATGCCTTAATCCGGATAATAATTCCCTAAAGGGACAGCCGACAGCGAAGCCAAAAGTGCACTTGTCAAATAATAACTGCTCGTCCAAAATGGCTCAAATTTTGGTGACTACGTTTCAAAGCATGCGCGATCACATTCCCCATTTTTTGGTGTCGTGTTGAGGTCGGAGACTCTACAGACAACACTCGTAGTTACCCTCGTCATTAATGATACTTTGGGTGACATTTCATTGTCAACTGTGTTGTTCGGAACGGTTACTCTACTGCCGAGCCGACGAAATACAATCTCTCGACCGTAGTACCTGGGTAGGCGAATTTGTATAGTCCTGTTTCGTCGCTAAATAAGAAATGCATAAGCATTGGTGACCGAATTTTGACCACAGACACCTATGCTTCTTTCTGACCATCGCAGATCGGCGCTAGACTTCACTTTTTTCCAAATGACTACCTCCTCTGATATATGGACCTTTATGAAATTTTTCGCATTTACATTCAACTAACCGTTTCGTCGGTTATGAGGCAAAGAAAACCAAAACCTGGTGCCTGGAACCATAGGTCCATATTGATTTCGTCGGCAAATGAATACAAAAATTGGAAAATCCGACAAGGTGCACTCGTGCATGGTCCACTGGCAAAGGAACGATGCTCCGTAATTTGAATTTTAACACTCGACGAGTTCGAGAATTTTGCAACAGATAATGTATTCTTTGTTCTTGCTGTACACGGCCGCCTCACGATTTCGTTGGCGTCGAGGTTCTGCCGGTTCTGCTATGCGAAGTCATTCAACGTTTGGGGTCGGGGGCCAAGTCAACGTATGACTCTGCAGCACTCAACCTGAAGACTGGCTGCGTAATGGTCCGAACCATGAAGATCCATTTGACTGCAGATCCACTCTTCCACTCAGTTGTTTCAGCCAGCAAAAGAACCCTTCTCATGTGTATCCTTGCGGAGGCAGTAGTTTGGAAACAGACAGACGTTTGGTAATTATCTTTACCCAGCTCCACAAGTAGGTGTTTCAAATGTGATTTTCGGAATTTTTGCCCCTGCGGGTCAATGGAGGCTTCTTTGGATTCGATTCTAATTAAGAGAGGCCCGCGCACTGAGCCGGCTTCCCCCGAATGGTTGGTTGAATTTGCTGGCTTTTTGTTGGCCGTCGCCTCATGCATTGGGCAGAATCGGAATTGGCATGCCGATCGTCGATGCGACGACGACTGGTGCTGCCTTTGGCAACCAAGCGAACAGATGGTAATGACACTGATGAAGATCGTGCGACTAATGTGTAACCGAACGTAACGTAGCGAGAAACAATATAACCTGTAACCAGATACTCTAAACTCCAGAAAAAAAGATTGGCTGAACGCCTGAACGATCGACTACACACATTGCTGGATTCGGTGTGTACACGCGCGGTCAGTCGTGTGCGGCGTGGAGCAACCAAATGAATTGGGATGCATCCGATCGTGTCATAATTATTTCCATTTGAGTCGATCGTAATCACTGGCGAATGATGCATTCGCTCGTGAAGAACTATACAACCGCCTAGCTTCCACCTCAATCCATATTCATTCATTCATAATACATGTTATGCTGAGCTGAGACAGCGGAAATTTGGGTGGATCGTCAGTATGGACATCGTGATCACAACCATGGATGCGATTCTGATGGTATTCTTTGAACCGCTGAGTAGCTGGACCATTTCGAATTGAAGCCTAGGCTGCAACCAGGTCAACAATTCAGACAATGACTTGCAGTCAAGCCAACATCGAAGAAAACTCACGAAATGACCCTTTTGGTGTGGACGAAGCAGTTGTCATTAGTTAACGTGTCAGGGAATGACGATAACATCAGAGCTAATGCTCATCACACCCCAATTTAAATATCAGGTGAGCATGTTTCGTATGGATCTTGATCGACTTGATCTAGGCAGGTCCAAGGGTTAAATGTGATCTCGTCGGTTCAAGGGGATTGCGGTGTCTGTATGTTTCGGTGTATGTTTCGTATTTGACATTTGAAATCCATAGCGTTCGATTCACTCATGATCCAGATCCAAACGAAGCGAATGCACCTTTCTTTGGAAGAACCTGAAGATGATTCTAATAAACCCAAAAAAAAAATGGCATCACGTCAAGGTATTATACATAATGCGCTATAACGCTATGACGTGCAGGCTAAGAAGAAGCTAAAAGCCACGGAGGTTGCATGGTATGAAATGGTTCATCGGTTGCATTCTTGATGGCAAGCGCATGGAACCTGGCTATCGTGCGATCGGAACGCGAACGTGCCTGCTTGGGTATTGTTCGTATAAAAAAAAACCTGCATAAAGTGGCTCACAGGAGAGGTAATAAGGCACTCGACTCATAAATGACTTTAGGAACGCGACTTCCACTCGGGAGAAATGAAGTGTTGAAGTAAGTGGATGGGGTTTGAGTTCGCTTTGAAGACTTCATACAATTTTATATTTGATTAGAGAAAGTGTTAATAGAAAGAAGGAAATACACTCACAAAATATATCCTCGGGATCCTTCTAAAAGCAAATTCACGAGCGCAGGTAGTTCGTTCTAAGCCTCAGTGAAAAACACACCAAAACCGCTCCGAATAGGCTAGACCTTCATTGGATGATGGAACGGAGGGAGCCAAGAATAAGACCAGCACGAGCCTGGGAACTTGTGCTTACTGTTTGTTCTCACGGCCTTATATGACTTAAGGTATGCTGTTTTTATTTTTATTTCTCGAAACTATTTTCAGGATGAAATTGCCGACTGTTCTTGGTATAATCAGCGTGCATCGTGCTGCATAGCTCCTGCATGATGGTGTTTTTGTTCTGAGTAATGATGAAGCCACGCTTCATTGTGGCTGGTGGAGAGGCTAAGTCTGGCGTCTGGGCAAAAGGAGTTGGTGGTTAGACTAGATATGTACTTCTATGTACATAATTTAATTTCGTTATAAGCTTTAGTGGGTCACCATGTTAGATAGGGCAGATACAGATGAACCATTTATTTGGAATGTGGCATGTTCAGAACAACCTAAAAAAAGCTCTTCAGAAATGAAAAATGTCAATTCTTGATTTGTGAAAAATGTTTGTTTTAGTAATTGTTTTTGCCAATATTGGGAAAAATAGTGATCCCACGAGGAAAATCATGGGGATCAAATTTGATGATAATTTAATTATCTATAATCTGAGATAAGTAAGATGCCCGTTTGATTGTTAGTAACTTAGAAAAGAGCAACGCAAAATTGACAAAAATAAGAACTTCGTGGAAGACAAACGTGAACATAAATAAATATCTTCTATGTGTCCTGGAGGAAAAGTGATCCCCGTCTATTTGAAATTATATTAAATTTGATAAAATATATAATTAAAATTATTTTCCTACGTCCACTCTTTTCAAAAACACAACTATTCAAAAATTGATTTTTGTTTTAAGCAAAATTGAAATTTTCCGTTTTTGCCCTTAATATTGTCAAATATTGGGTAAGGTATTCATCCGACGAAGAAAGTCATCAGAGATGAATTTATAGTAAATTTTATTATCTTTGATTTCATATAAGCACATATCCCATAGTCCCATTACATTACAAAGAAAATGACAAAAAATCAATATTGAAAAAAAAGCGATTTTGGGAAAATTATCGTACCAGACAATGCCTTAATGCATAATATTTTAGTAACTAAGCATTCTACAGAAAAAGTTCCCAAAATCTCTTTTAACGTGTACTAAATTTTCAAATTTTTGATGTAAAAATCAGCTTCGTACAAGCATTACTTTCCGAGAAATTGAGCTTTAAAGACTTTATTTCTGTTTATCAGAAAATGTAAAAGATCTGCATTGGTAATGCATCCTGTCAAATATCGGGAAAAGTACTCATCCCACAAGGAAATTCATGGGAGTTGAGTTTGTAGATATTTTAAAGACTTTTAATTTGATATAAGTGGGAATTCTATACGATCAACACTTATGTACGTAGAAAATGACAAATCAAAAATGAACATCGGGAAAAACAGCGTAAACATTGCATCATTATGTACATATGTACGAGTATGTACTTGGTGAAAAATTCCACAAGTACCTTTATCATAACTTAAACAATCAGCAATGTATTAGATAATTATATTTTGAATTTAGAATAGTTCGCCTACGTAGGCTTCTTAATAACTGGTGTTAACACAAATATGACTGAATTCTTTTTTTCAAAATTTTAGACTGACCCAGGCAATCAAGAAACCGAGTACGAGAGGATCATAAAGTCATTAGTGGAGGATCTAACCAATACACGAAAGGATATTTTTATAACTTTGGGCTCATTAAGGAAAGCGGGTTGTATTTTTCTTACAAATAACACGGGGGAACAGCATTTTGTTTATTTCGATTTGATATTCATTTCTAGCTAATTTTTGGTCGTAGAATCCGGAAATGCTAACCGTTTTTCTCCTATACGTCCAGTTTTTGAGATACAGGGGGCTCAAATTTTGGCCCCCATACAAACCTTCCCTTCATTGAAATCAAAACAAACGAAACTCGTTACAATTTTTTTATTTATAAATTTTGATTTTACATCTTAACAATATTACCTAAGAACTAAAAAAAAATTATGGCAAAAATTTTCGTTTGTAGCTTTTCCTGGAGTGTTCAATTTCAGTTTTATGCTCCAACAATAGTCCGCCATCATATTCGCATCCCATCTGCCTTGATATCGAGTTTCCATGATTTTTAAATCTTGATGAAATCGCTCTCCCTGCTCATCACTCACAGCTCCAAGATTTTCCGGAAATTCATCTAGATGACTGTGTAAAAAGTGGACTTTGATGCTCATATTGAAGCCAAGCCTTTGAAAACTGTCCAATAGTTGCTCGACTACTATCGCATAATTCGATGCACGTATATTGCCTAGAAAGTTGTTCACTATATTCTTAAATGCCAGCCATGCTGTCTTTTCATTTTCTGCTGACCGAGAAGGAAGCAAACCATCTTGAGGTCTACACATATGATCCATTTATGCTGGTTATAATTAATTATGTCCACTACCGTTTTAATGTCGTTGTATTCCTCGCGTAAACAAACGGAGTGACCTATTGGAACGGAACCAAATACGTTTCCAGTGTTAAGCAGAACACATTTCAGGCTTCTTTTGGAACTGTCGATAAACAATCGCCAATCTGCCGGTATGTAGGAATTAATTCCCAGCTCTTTCATCAATCCCGAGATATTGTGGCAATAGACAAATGCTTTTTCGGTTCGGAAGTACTGCAGAAAAGAGGCCTCCCTGGAACGATAGAAGGATACTTTGGCTTCTGGTTCCAGGAGATGTTTTTCCTGTAGCCTAGACGCTAACAGTTCTGAAGCTTTTTTAGAAAGCCCCAGATCGCGCACTAGATCGTTCAGCTCGTTCTGTTTAAATCCTTTAGGTTGGTTCCCAGCGCTGAGTTCGGAGAGTGATGATGTCGACGGACTTAAAAGCGTATTTACGTCCACGTCCAAAGAAGGCGAAGGAGATACTTGATATACTGGCACTGGAACTTCAGGAGAATGAGCAACTGGTCTTTTCGCCGATTCTAAATTGGGATACTGTCTCTTATTTTTGTTTTTGTGTGTGTACCCTGTTGTTTTAGTACAACAAAAGTAACAATCACTTGTGTGGTTTGAGTGCTGTCGCCATATCATTGGCACACCAAATGGCAACTGAAGTCGTTCTGCTTTCTTCCAGGACCTCAAATGTGTGACACAGCACCTGCACACTTTATGAGGGACCCACCATTTATCCTGATTGCAAATTGGAGTTTTGAAGTAGGCAAGATATGCCTGGTGAACAAAGGGGCCTATTTTTGTCCTCTGACTTAGAAATGTATAACTGCCACATATATAGCAAAATGAGTCCGGAGCGTTGAGACACTTTCGACGAGGGATAGTAGAGGCTTCCATTACACAAGTTAAGAGCACAATAATAGAGTAATATACTGGAACAGAGGCTTTAAATACATTTTTTTTACATAAAAGAGCCTTAAAAATGGCCGAAGAATTTCACAACTTTTAACAAACAATCCAGGTAGCGAGAAATTACTTTTTTTATTGCTTTTAATTTTATTGTATACAGGTACTAGAAGGTCCTGCACAAGAATGCAGCCCCGTAGCTTATTTATTTCCGTAAAATTAAAAAACAAACGATATCTCGAAAACCTGACGTATAGGGGGAAAACGGACTGCATTTTTGGAATCAGCGAGGCCGTTTTACTATAAATTAGGTGCAAAATTAAAAAAAAAAAAAAAACAAAAAAAAGTGTCAAAATTGTTCTCCCGTGTAATGTAACGGTCGTAAAAAAGTACGTAAGAGGAGAAAGATTGGTAATTCATAAATTTACTGTTTCGGCACCAAAACAAGACATGTATGTATACGAGTATATTGCAAAACACGCCTAAATTTTTATTTTCTATCTACAAGCGAACTTGCGACGAGCGATGTCCTGCTCAGTGCTGCCATCAACGACAACAATGCTGCCTAGGTAGACAAATTCGTCCACATGTTCCACAGGCTGTCCATTAATATTAATGGGGTGAGTTGGATTTCCAGCCAGGCTAAGAACTTTGGTCTTGCTAGTGTTGATGTTTAGTCCGATTGTGTTTGCCTCCCTCTCCAGACCCAAAGCCATTTCGCTCAGATCCATGATTTTGTGAGAGACTAGGCATACATATATCGTCAGCGTATGTAAGTGAGACATCAAGGTCCATTGAAATCCACGGCGTCCTATGGGTAAAGCTGCCGGCAGCACATCACCAATCACTAAAAGGAATAGGACATGAGAGAGGATGCAACCCTACCGAACTACGCTTTGAACTTCAAAGTCCCCCGACACCTTATCCTTGTGGAGTACGCGACATCTCGCGCCGGCGTAAATTGCCTTGCCCACCGTTTTCGCTAACCTTTACATTTGCCGATAATGTGCTAGTATCGGTGTATCTTATCCATGCTCTTTTGCTCCTTTTTTTGCTAAATATATAATAGTATAATACTAACGAGAATATTTTCAGAAAGGATGGTGTTTCGAAGGATCGCCCTCATATTCGTATGTATACACTCGAATTCTGTACTTTTTTATTCACCATGGGTAAGTACATTCAGAAGTCAATATCGATAAACAAATGCATTCGTACGAGGGGCCCGTTCCGCATGAGGTTCCATATTCAATATTGACCAAGAAAACGAAAAGTCGTGCCAAAACACTTAATTTCTAACACGGCGCATGTTGATTCTTACTCTTCAGACAAATAGGTGGTGCGTATGAAATCAGGTGCTCAACGTCTCTTGAGCATGCAAGGAGCCAACTAATTCATTGTCCATTGCCTGCACCGCTGCTTATTTGTTTGTCCGACACCTTGGCGGTTGCATGGGAAATACAAACACCGGCATGGCAGATTCTTCTTGTATCGATGCTTGTGTTTGCTTTACGGGCGTTCATCACTATACAACTTTGGCTGGATGGACAATTGCTTCGATATGATTGTCTTTACCACGTCCAAAATTGCAGACATCCTCCTGCGTCAAGCGCTCTGCTCTGCACCTCATGTTGCCGAGAGTCTCAGACGCTCGAAGTCCTAGTGATCAATTTTACGGATATTATCTTTCATTCTTCTTAATAGTTCCTCTCGTTCGACGACTTTCATGTTTGATTGGTTAGCGAGTGCAACTTGTTGAATAGCTTTCAACTGCGACTGTAATATGAAACTAAACCGCCTGCTAAACTCATAATTAAATCAGGCAGAAAATATATAATATATAAAATTTATCTGATGTGGGCGAAATCTGATATTATGAAGATCGAATGTTTTAAGTAGGCTGCAATGGTATTGTCCATTGTTAATTTGAGACTTTCGCATACTTTCTCGGTCGTCGGAAATCAATAGCACCTGCAACTTGTAACAGAATCTAAACCGGAGGCTGAATTTACTCTTGGGGCGTGCTGATTTGGTGCTAGTCATGCACAGAACAGAATGTTCTAAATGTGGTTAAATATGCTCTAAATTGTACCCAACATATTGGTCAGCTTTTAACCATGTAAATATCAAATATATACCAAGATACTATGGCCAGTGCCGGATTTGCATTGACCGTCGCCCTGTGCAGGGAAAATCTGCCGCGCCAATTTTTTTTACTACTTAGTACACAACAAAGTGCTTCTCGAATTTCCTGAAAGAAGATTCACAGTTACATACATATAATGCACAGAGTCATTATGCAGACTATTGAAGATATGCTTAATGTTCCTCCTGTGCCATTTGTTTGGAGTGGAAATCTAGAGCCCGAGATTAGAAAAATTATAGACTATACATTCCTTTTTTCTTCTCTTAGCTTATCTCTTTTTTATATATTATATAAAAAATATGTTCATTAATGTTTCCCCTGTGATGTGGGCGTAGAATAGGCCACACCATTTGTGTGGTCATAAGGCGATTGGTCCAGTGTGTGATAGTGGTTCGAAATAGGGTAAAGTGAGTAGCTGGCTTTTGAAATCAAGTGACATCCCTGCAAACCATGTCATGATGAAGACATCAATGAGCCATCATGACCATTGTTCTAGCCGCGGGACTAAAGTCACTTATTTACTTCCCTGTATATGGTGAGATCATACATGACCCGCTACATAAGTGGCACTGAGGAATTCATCGGGCCGTAGCTGATGAAATACTTGATGAGAGTCACTGACAAATTCATCAAGTCGTAGCCGGGGAAATACTTGAGCGCATTGATGTTTTCATCATGACTTGGTTAGCAGGGTGATTGACAAATTCAACAAAGTGTCGCCGAAGAAATACTTGATGCAAGCCATTGACGGGTTCATCAGACCACAGCTGATGAGTATCATTGACCAATTCATCAAGCTGCAGCTTATGAAATGCTTGATAAAGGTCATAGGAAATTCATCAGGCCATCATCAAAAAAGTCGCCACGTCAAAAAAATATGCTTGTGGCAGAACTTGAGCCGCGACTCTCTACACATTGAGCTACCACCGCTCTCTTCATCTAAAGATAATTGAGCAAATATTAAAGCCCTCGATGAGTGGTTCGGTGAAAAATGGAAAAACTCATCAGTGAATTAGCTGATGAGCTTATCAACGACTCTCATCAAGCGTTTCATCAGCTACGATTTCATTTACAAGGTCGTAGGTGGTCATGTATCGTTTCACCGAGTGCAAGCAATTCAACAATGGTACATAAGCGAAACAGTGGGCATGTACATCTACAAATATTTTTGCGTAATTTTGCTTCTCCCGATACTTCTCCCGCAAAAAAATTGTCGACTGGTGAACGATGGTTTGTAGGGATGAGTTAAGCAGTGCAAGAAACTAGAGAATGGTTTTCTCGGCTCTCAATGGTTTCTTGCGTTACCAACCTGTTACATTTTTGCGAGCGCAATCTTACGAATGCAGCATTTAATATTCACCGCCAGAAATCTGCCGTCCTTAAAAATTTGGCGCCCCGAGAAATGCGACGCCCTAGGCAGCCGGTTTTGTTTGCTGGTATAGTAAATAAAGTTGACTGATGGCAATAGCCCATGCCTAAATCCACTACTGACTATGGCTTCCAATGAAACTGAATTGCTTCAATTGACCAGATCCGTCCTCTGAGCCGTTACATTTCCGCTTTTACCTGAAATATGATTAATGGCTTCGCTTAAATTTAATGTCATACCCCTCAAGATATATCACTTAAAGAGACGGGTTCGTAATTTTCTGCAATCATACCCTCCATTAAAATGAGATTTTGCAAATCACGTTTATAATGCGATCCTTTTGTTTCGAACATCACTATGGGTTCGACCGAATGCACAAAAATGCATTTTTAAAGGGTTATGAATATTCAAGAGTGATAATCAACTTGTGGCTTTTGAATGGAAGACAGGGACGATATAATAAATTGCTGTGCAGTACAGCGAATCATAGTGTCAGGATCTCAATGAATACTTGGATGACATAGCAAATCGACGAGGTATCCGAAGTGGCATTATGCAACATATTTTTATTTGATTCGATGAATAAACTCATTGATTCTTTAGGAAATTACGAATAAGTAAATTTTTGGGATGTTCACTTTTTCTTTCTTTTTTATTAGAAGTGAAAAATTTAGAACATGCTTTGTCGGATACTGAAATAATAATATCATCAATCATTTGCTTTTCGTATTTATTCGTTATATGCGAAACATTGTAGGATATCAGCGTTTGGATATCTGATCGATTTTACCTTCGCCGAAGTTCATACACTTCCAATCACTTGGATAGGTCCACGCTATATCCGAGGTGTTCCTTGCAGTCGAACCAGCTATGAAGTACGTCTTGAATTCGGTTGCAAAAAATATCGGGTTTTGGCCCGGGTCCGAGCGAAGGCCGCTCATGCCATCATAGCATAGCAGGACCCGGCCGGGGCCCACCCTTAATGGGGAGATTTCGACAAACATGACAACTAGACATATACTTCATTATCAATCACACAACAATGTAGTGGGCCTCTCCATCAAACTGAAGCAGGAGTTGAGTAAACTCGGTCTCGATGCCAAGAAAATTTTTGCTTGCTCCTTTGATGAAGCAAGCAACATGAGCAGCTACTTCAAGGGCCTGCAAGCAAGACTAAAAGAAAATAATGCATACATCATATTTGTACACTGTGCAGGTCACTGCCTCAATTTAGTTCTTACCAGCTGCTCGGAGTCCTGCAATGCAACAAAGTCTTTATTCGGCCTGGTTGAAAGTGGTGAAGTTCTCCTCGGGGACTTGTACAGTCGGATGGATATCTGGAACGAAATATTTGGCTGTCGTAATGAAGGTCATCAATAGCTTCACCTTTTGGTGAAATTGGAAAACAAGATGGTGGGGCAAACCAAGTGCGTTGAAGTCAGTTATTGATGTGGATGGCGTCAAAACGACAAAACTGTCTGAATTTTTTTCTATGCATGGAAGAAATTCGGATATACGGCTCATTTGATGCTAATGCGTGTTTCACTGCCGAATCTCTGAGGAGTAACTGGTGCTGGTTTGAGACGGTTCTTTTGTCAAAAATAATGCTCGAGATTTACGATCTGTCAACTCCAGCATCTAATGCAATGCAATCCTTGCAAATCGACTACTTGGTCACCTTCACCTTAATCCAGTCACTTCAAAAGCAACTGAAGAATATGGGAGACAAGTTTGACAAGTTTGTTGAGGAAGCAGAGCAATACATCTATCTGGTCAATGAACAGCTGGAGGAAGCTGGCTGCACTGCTGTATTCGTTAGTTGCGACTTCATTCCTTCAAGAACTGTCGCGCTTCTCGCGCTCAAGAGAAGCTCGTGCCGCAGCGGAAAATGGATCCGAGAGAGAAAATGATCCCATTAGTGAGGCGAAGATCATTCAGGATCAACACTCTTCCGGTTACTTTAGACCACGTAATTCAAGGTCTTTCGGATTGTATTAATGGAAACGAAGATCTTTTAAAAGACCTCGCCACGCTGGATCCCAAAAGATTTTAATAAATAAATAAATTTCGGCTTAATATAATTGATATCATGTTGCTGAGTAGTCCGGATGGCGCAACGGTTAGCACGTTCGCCTTCAACGCACTGGGCCCCGGTTCGATTCCGGGGATTTACGTGTCGGACTATGAGCCCACTCAGCTGTTAAATGAGTACCCATTATGGGGTAAATAACTCGGTTGAGCGTGTTGCTGATCACATACCTCTGCACAAAAAAAACCGTCACGATCTAGAAAATGAGATGATGCTAACTCATCTCGAGGCCGTGGTTCAAATTGGACTGTTGCGCCAGTTATTTATTTTTTATTTATCATGTTGCTGATCATATATGTATGTTTATTGACAGGGTGTGCATTGCCCTACCTGCCCATTGTGACGGACCGCCACTGTGTCGTAGCGATGAGCGATTGGCGGCACTGCAATTGTCATTACATAACCTGCCGTCTAACTGACAATCACTTATGATACTCTCGTAATAGTTGGGACGCTAAGCGATTTCACCTTGCAAAATATGATAGAGAAATGCCATTTGTTATGATTGTTCGTGGTTCTTATACATTCATTTTAAGAGATGGAGCCATATTGGACACCGCGGCTGAGCGGCTGTGCGGGCGAAAAACCGCGAAATTTGAGCCCTTTTTTTAATATTGTCCTAATGATTTGTAAACGGTGCCTCGGATCAAAAAATTTAATAGGTTGTAAATTAAAGAGCGTCAAATTCTACATCTAATGCATTGCTCAAAGTTGAAATTTGGTTTAGTAGTATATTCAAAATCGATAGTCGAAAAACGTCACTTTTTGAGGCTTTTGAGAAAAATCACACTATATCGCTTTTCAAGCTCACATATCTCGGTAACGGATACTCCAAATGAAAAACCATTCAAGTAAAAGTTGAAGATATTTTCATTTCCGGTTTAACGTGGTCAATGTTTTTCAAATCGGTTCGTTTTTAGTGTAGTTGTGAGCGAAAATGCAAAAATGGTTTTTTGGCGATTTGAGCCTTAATAGCTGTATCTCGATAAATATAACAGCTAAAACTTTTGGTTTAGCCTCAATTCGTAGATACTTTAACCTTGTTTATAAAAGCGTTGCTAACTTTTTTGTCAGACTAATTTAATTAATTAAATAATTAGTTAATTTTATGATCAAATTTCTTCCATAATTTCAAAGTTCTAGCAACTTATATGACATTTTAGGTTGGTTCCTAACGTATTTGGTCATTCAGAGTCAAATGATATCAACCGCTATTCCATACGGCTATTAGTTCAAAAATAATTCACTTTTTTCCAGATTTTGTTATTAATTAAATAAGACTTTTTACTAAATACGTTGAAAAGAAAACGCTTTTGTGCCAGTTTTAGGATAGTCTCTAATGTATTTGGTCATTTTGAGTCGAATGAAACCAACCGCAATTCCTTGCGACTATTAGTTCAAAAGATATTTACATTTTTCCAGATTGTTTTATTAGTTAAATGAGCTTTTACGTTAAGTAAGTTGAAAATAAAAGGTTTTTATGCCAGCTTTAGGTTGGTTCTTAATGTATTTAGTTACTTTGAGAAGAATAAAATTAACCGTGGTTCCATACGACCATTAGTTCAAAAGATATTCACATTTTTCCACATTTTTGGATTACTTAAGGAAGCTTTTTTATTAAATAAGTGGAAAATAAAAAGCTTTGATGCCAATTTTAGGCTGTTTCTTAATGTATCTGATCATTTTGAGTCGAATGAAACTAAAGGCAATTCCATACAACAGTTAGTTCAAAACTAATTCACATTTTTCCAAATTTTTTTCTTTTGTTGAATATTTATTTTATTAAATAAGTTGAAAATAAAAGGCTTTTATTCCATTTTTAGGATAATTCCTAATGTATTTGGTCATTCTCAGTCGAATGAAATCAACCGCTATTCCATACGATCATTAGTTCAAGAGATATTCCCGTTTAAATAAAAAAAGATATTAGTTTGATAAGCTGCTTTATTAAATAAGTTAAAAATAGAAAGCTTTTCTGCCCATTTTAGATTGATTCCTAATGTATTTGGTCATTCTGAGTTGAATAAATACAACCGCAATTCCATACGATCATTAAATCAAAAGATATTCACATTTTTCCAGATTTTGTGATTAAGTAAATAAGCTTACGTATTAAATAAGTTAAAAATAAAAATCTTTTATGCCACTTTTAACTTAGCTCTTAATGTATTTGATCATTTTGAGTAGAATGAAACTAACCGCACTTCCATACGACTATTAGTTCGAAAGATATTCACATTTTTTCCAGATTATTTTTTTTATTAATTAAGCTTTTTTATCAAATAATTTGAAAATAAAAAGTTTTTATGCCACTTAAGCTGATTCCTAATGTATTTGGTCATTCTGAGTCGAATGAAGGCAACCGCGATTCCTTGCGGTCATAAGTTACAAGTTACAATAATATTCGCATTTTTTCCGGATTTTTTAAAACTTAAATGAAGAAAATATTTACTTCATTGAGGAAACATCAAAGATTTAAATACACAATAAGTATGTTATGCTACCCTACAGCGGCTGACTCACAACTGCAGGTGCACCTCTTTGTGCAGGACACACTTTTTTTCCTGCAGCCACAGTTACTCGTGCAGGGTGTCTTGCACCTGCAATGCTGAAGAGTGGCACATGCCTTTGCAGCAACCGGCGCTGTTATCCATAATGGGAGCCAACGTTCTCCTTCTAGCTTCCACCCCCAATCTCCAGGAGATGGAATATGTTGCTGCGTTTCCACAGCCTGCCAGAATTTCATGGCTTGAAGGGATGCCCTCAAACTCACCAAATAACAATCAGCATCTATCATACGCACTATCACTTTTGATAACTGTAACACATTACTACTTGTCACGAAACACAAAACAAATCAAATTATCCAAATATACTATTATTAAACTTTTTCCCACGGATATCAACATCCTGGATATTTAACGTCGCTATCCTAATTATATCACCATCCTGGAAATTTTCATATATGTATGTGCTTTAAGCGGCGAATAACTCTCTCTTCTATGGTTACCCCCCACCCCTTGCAATTTGGCCACTAATGAAAAGCCTTATGACACAAATTGTAGTAATCCTTCATATTTCTACCAAATTCCATACCTGTGGCTTCAGCTCTTTTCGAGATATTCTTTGAACAGGCTGACATCTGACTGATTTCATAAGGATTTTATTTTTTCTATAAAGCCCTAAAAAGCGCAACTATGACCTAAGCTATCAAGCCAAGCTATCAAGCAAAGACTTTTTGAATAAGATTTAATTATCTGTAAATCAGCTACTATACTTACCGAAATAGAGCTATTAAAGCTGGAATCGCTAAGAAAGCATTCCAGCATTTTCACTCACAATTACACTAAAAATTAACCGATTTGAAAAATATTGGGCACGTTAAACCGGAAATCAAAATATCTTAAATTTTTACTTGTATGGTTTTTCATTTGGAGTATTTGTTACAGAGATATGTGAGCTTGAAAAGCGATATAGTGTGATTTTTCTCAAAAGCCTCAAAAAGTGACGTTTTTCGAATATCGATTTTGATTATCCTACTAAACCAAATTTCAACTTTGAGCAATGCATTAGATGTAGAATTTAACGGTCTTTAATTTACAACCTATTAAGTTTTTCGATATGAGGCTCAGTTCAGAAGTTACGAGGAGAATATTAAGAAAAGGGCTCAAATTTCGCGGTTTTTCGCCCGCACAGCCGCTCTGCCGCGGGGTCCAAGGTGGCTCCATCTCTTAAATTGAAAGTATGGGCCCCACCAACATTCGTACCAAACGGCATTTCTCTATCATATTTTGCAAGGTGGCGTCGATTTATGTCGCTTAGCGTCCCAACTATAAATCTGACATTGCGAAAATCGTCATGAAAACTGAAACACGTCGCACTCCACTAGCAACAACTCGGAAGCTAAACGAAATATAACGATGGTGAAGGTAGCCAACCTCCTATGTCAAAAATGGAATTTTTGGAGTCAAATTACAATAAGAGGTTGTAGAAGTTATAAAACACAACATTGACATAGAGGGTTTGGATGTTGCTGCTTCTAACGGTTTTTCACAGAAAATAAAAATATAGGCGGTTGAGCAATTGATGCATAAATATTTAAAAAACACGTTAGAAAAAGAGAAATTTTTTCTTTCAAAAATTGACATAGGAGGTTGTGAATCTTCACCATCGATAAACAAAATGTAAGCAATCCGTTAGGGAAGGTTATAGTAATAGCATTGGTGGCAACCACCCGTCATTACGACGATCTCCAGTCCGGGACTTTAGTGGAAAATCGCGGAATGTGAAGGGAATAGTATGAACAATATACAGTCAACTCCGGTTATAACGAACCTCAAGGGACCGGGAAGATTGGTTCGCTATAGCCGATGTTCGTTATAGATGGAGGCATAAATCCCGACAATCCTGAACAATACAACCACATTCGGGGAAGTCCCCAATTATATCGAGGTGTTCTTTAAAAGCGCGTTGACATGATCAAACTACGGTTTGACAAACTAGCATTTGATGAAAAGTTGAGCACCGTCCAACTACGGTTTGACAGGAGCACAAGACTTCAGACCAGTTTGACAACGGGTTCACATGTTCAAATAGGTGGTTTATCAAACCACAGTTTGATCATGTCAACGCGCTTTTATGCACACTCATCACACTCACCGTACACATCGAAGCATCGTTCATAGATTAGTGTCACGAAGTTCGTTATAGCCATATTTTAAGCCAAATCGGATGGAAAATTAGTTCGTTACATCCGATAGTTCGTTATATACGAGTTCGCTATAAACGTTTATTTTTAATACATTTCCTAATGGTCACGCGCCGGGACTTAAGAATAGGTTCACTATAAACCATGGTTCGTTATAACCCGGGCCGTTATAACCGGAGTTGACTGTATTGATTTTATGGAAAATGTTATTCTTTACAACTTTTTTCCTGACCACTTTTTTCTCAAATGAATGGGAAAAAAAGATGAAAGGAACAGAATAACGGCATGTTCCCATTTTGGAAATGTGGTGCAAGACCATTTCAAGGGGTGCAGTTATGTCAAATGGGTCACACTTGTCCCTCTTTTACGCCATCGATTTTTGAACAAATCGCTGTATAGTAGGTACTTATTTGCAAATAAAACGACGCGGCGGATTTCGGCCATGGAGGGGGTCGAGTTCAATCCTCCGACAGATTTATGGTAGTACTTGTGTAATTCTGTGGGTCTTACACGGGCTGAACGCGCCTATTGGGAGTTTATTTATATGTAAGTTAAAACACTGTCATAATTAATTAAATGTAAATAATTCACAAAAAACACATAATAGCTGTGTTCAATACAATTTAACAAAGATCCGGAATGAATCGAATGGCCAGTATAGAAAGGCAGGGGTCGAATTGCCAAGAAACAAGTTGACGTTCAATTCACTTTCAACTCTGATCCAGATGAAATCCCCTTGATCGAATGAATCAAACGGGGCTAATATTTTTCGTTTATTGTCTTTATCTTTCATGATAAATATAATTATTCCTGCAACTAAAAATCCGCAGTCCAGTTCATTCACCTTCCTAGTCGCAGAAATCTGAAAAGCGTACCCACCATTTCTTCATGCAGTAATTCAACTTTGCAGTAAAAATAAAAAAAAAATTAAATACCTAATTATTGCTAATTAAATACTAAATACACCCTCATACTGCATTATTTTTATTTTATTTTGTCGGAGCAATAGCCAGACAAACCCGAGCAGTTTTTGTTTCTTTTTGCGTTACGACCTTGGTGTTCCTTGTGACCTTTTCGCAATGTTCCATCCCTTTATAGCTTTTGGCTGTCTTATCTTCGTTTTATTTATTTTTTATATATTTAAGTATGAATTTGTTTGTGTCATTTCTTGCCGCATCTTCCACTTTGTTTGCCAATCCATTGGACAGACGTCAACACTAATTATCAGTCGACCGAAATTATTTGTGCAAACATGGCACGCTGTTGGTTTTAGTTAGTTGTATCTCAAAAGTGTTAAATTGTATATAACACGAGACATTGGCATCGTGTCCCGCATACGTGCTGCCAGGCTGCTGCCACATATGAGTCCAGCACTATAGTAATTTGTATTTGTATAATACGGAAAAAATTTTCCATGAAATCGTGTCAAAAATTGTTTAATTATTTAGTATTTGCTAATGGACGAATAATAACCAATGCTCGTGTGTAAGAAGTTGGTAATTTCTTCACACATTTCTGTGTAAAGTTGACTGCGAGTATGTCATCGTGTTTGCAATGGAAAGATTTGGAAAAATGTAAATCTAGCTCATGATGACCAATAGCTTACTTAAGTAATATAGAATTTGGGAGACCCCCAGAATGGCGAAATTGAGATACAATGCGAATGGACGCTTTAACACTCCTCGAATCCTTCAAAATCGAAATTTGATCCGATTTCTATCCATTTTTCGAACACTGCACGGATTTTTCTTTCTTTTATGTATGTATGCAGGGTGTCCCACATTGGGTGGGCAACACTGATAGGGGGGCGACGATAGTATAGTCTGTTTGAGAAAAAATGGCATCAATAGAATTGGCCTATCTTTAACCGTTACCGAGTTATCACTCTTTTTGTGATTGTTGACTTTCCGAACAAAATCAAAATTTGTCTCAATCATTTAATTCGAAATTTGCCTTCAATTTCTGAAAATACATAAAATTTAATATAAAACGACTTTTTCCCAGTTGCAAAATTCATCGTAACCTCACTGTTCAAACTTTAAGAAATTTTCAAATAAGTTTTTCATCGAAAACTCAAATGAATAGTTTACAACGTAATTTGATCTGACAAATCTGCAAATTTTCAAATTTTGTTCCAATGTGTTGGCTTTCCAACGGTATATTTCTTTGATACATTTAGATTTGAAAAACTTCAAAAAAAAAAAAAAACATGGTCTTCAGAAGAAACAAGTTTACTCCAACCTACAAATGAATAATTGAGAAAAAACCAGGCCGAAGCAAAGCTTCGGCCCGGAGTCCGAAGCGTATATACCCTAGACTTGTACAGACCTAGTGGTGATACCAAAAGTACCAATTGGCAACGACCATATGCATTAAAAGTGAGTTTCCTATATGGCCAGTTTATAGGGGAAGTTGACATACATTCATGAGGTTCTTGGCCATTCTCAAAATCAATTAACTAACCCATTCTGCAAATATTTGTCGAATTTTTCAAGTCGCTAGCTTCATTCTATCGAAAGTTATTGCTTATTTGAAGCCTCACTTGCAGGGGTGGTAGAAGTTCCTTGGATCGGATCTTGCCCATCATAGCCACCAACCAATTAGATCACCCTACAAACATTAAAAACTAGGGTATAAAAAGATGTCAGGCGTCTAGCTTTACTCTATCGAAAGTTATCGCTTATTTGAAGTTTCATTTGTAGGGGAAGCAGGGGTTTCATTGGTCAGATTTTACGTATTTTCAGTATTAGCCAACTGGATCCCACTACAAATATTTGACCAAAATTTCAAGTCGCTAGCTTTATTTTGTCGTAAGTTATCGCTTATTTAAAATTTAATTTCTAGGGGAGGTAGGGGTTCCTTAGGTCTGATCTAACCCGTCGTTAATGTCAACTAACTCAATCTCACTTCAAACATTAGACCAAAATTTCAAGTCGCTGGCTTCATTCTCTCAAAAGTTATCGCTTATTTGAAGTTTCATTTGTAGGGGAGGTAGGGGTTCCTTAGGTCGGATCTTGCCCATTTTCAATACCAACTAACACGATGTTACTACCAATGTTCTGCCAAATTTTCAACTCGCTAGTGTCATTCTATCGAAAGTTATCGTAATTAAAGTAATATTTAATTTTTTAAATTTTGTAGGGGAGGTAGGCGTTCCTTTGATCTGATTATGCCCAACTTACTAAAACTTAAGCAGCTTCTCACCTCAGGGTTACATACCAAAAATCAGATGTCTACGTCAATTTGTTCAAGAGTTATGGACAAAAAACCAGAAAAGTAGGGTAGTACGGGGCTCTTTGTAAGAAAATTACCGTTAGTTTTCAACTGATCGATTTTATTTTTCCAAGAAAGTATAAGATCACCCTCACGAGCAATCTGCCAAAGCTAGAGCTTTTCATGTTTATTTAATGGGGAGTTATGGATACATTTAAGTATTTTACATATGTAGGGGAGGTAGGCGTTCTCTTGGCCTGATCATGCCCATTTCCAACATTTGACCAAAATTTCAAGGCTCTAGCTTCATTCTATCGAAAGTTATCGTGCGAACGGACAGACAGACAGACAGACATGGCTAAATCGAATCAGGAGGTGACCCTGATCATTTATATATACATTGCTATACCTCCGGAGCCTCCTTTAAGGTGTTACATATTTCCGTCGTGACAAAAACAATATACCCTATACTAAAAGTCTAGGGTATAACTATACTAAAAGTCTAGGGTATAAAAATTTCGTAGTTTTGAAGTTTGGCACAATTGATGTGAAGAGTCCTCTCAATATATACGCCAAACTATCCGTTGGTAGAGAGCCGGAAGTATAGGATAAATGGGGTTGAAGGTCATTTTCTCCTCTTTTTTTCTGGAATGTTTCATTTTAGGGTTTTGTAGTAAAAACAAAACCCTTATGAAATCGGTCAAATGTCTGTCTGTCCGTCTGTCCATAGAATATCTCACGAACGGTTGAAGCTACATACATGCAATTTTGTAGGAATGTGTAGAATTACTATAAGAGAAAGCGATGCGTGGTACTCGTAATAGGCTAACTTTAAGGGGAGGTCCCCATAGAGGGGAATTGAAGGTGAACATTTTTTTTTCATCTGGTATAGGCAAGTGGGGTATCATGAGAAAGGTAACACCGAGTACATTCCATTTTTGGCATTTTCATTAAATTTTAAAAAAGTGGAAAAGAGGTAGAGGGAAAAATATGAGATCATAACTTGTCCCCCCCCTTCCATTTCGAGATCGTTACACTTAGAAATATGTATGAAAACTTACAGAAAGGTGGCTTCCGACTAGCAAAGAAAACTAAAAATAATGGAAAATTGATATCTTGTCAAAATATTTTAGGTTAATAATAGTATATTTATATAGTTAGAGTTAGCGCATCTCTGCATTTCTCAAGCTCATCCGAGGTCGAAAATATTAATGGCCAACGATAATCAACACCATGGGCAATAATATTATATCTCCAAGTTTCGTAATAGTCACGTAATATTTAATAATAGTACATTCATATAAATTTGGTCATTTTGATATCATCCATATAAAAAATGCACGTAACAGGCCTTTTATACTACAATACATACATGACAGTAGAATAGGAGTTAACCATCGTCGGTGGGACCCAGCTTCATCCTTTGTGGTTTTGTTTACCCGCCAAGGCACATGATGTAGTATTATCTGTTAGATATTTGGAGCAAGGAGCCGGCAGAAACCCCACCCACATCTCCCGAAACTGATCTGCAACAAGCATGTACCGCCGCTCAACTCGTTGTGGAACATTCGCTTCAATTGCCGCCGAACCTTCACGGTCACTTTCGACAAACTTCCGGCTCGTTCCCCTTAACTTCATCCGGTAGACACATTGATCATTATGCATACGGATATGATCATTGTTGTTAGGCCTATTGTTCTTCTGGAGTCATGAAAACACTCAAATGCACATTAGCTATATCAATTTCCTTCGCGATCTCTACCAGGAAACTATTAGAACATGTGTTCTGCGGCGAAGCTATGATTGATATCTTCTTGGACAAATGAGCTGGAACACACTTTGGCAAAATAATATGAGCATCCACGAAGCACGCAAGCTGCTTTCCCTTTGAAATAGATACGTCCTCATCGTCGACCTATTGGATTTCTAGTGGCTTATTAAAACATTTGGAGCCAAACGGGAAAAAAATTCACTAGAAAATAGTAAATTGATCCAGGAACTTAGACGAACGGATCGTTCAGTTGACTGACAGTTTAGCAGATTCATCTAATTTCGTGATAGCTTGCCCATGACCCTAGCCATTGATTTTTGTTGGGATGGACATGGAGATTTCGGTATTTTGAAAAGAGCCTCTTCCAGTGAAACGATTAGCTGAAATTGGATCAGGATCACCCATTCAATTTTTATGAATGGGCTCTCCGTACATATGGTAGTTTGGGTTTAAAAAATACGGAGAGATACAGATTGAAGAATCTGAAGCGGAATCGAGCAATTGTACATAATATGTAAAATGATAATTGTTGGAGCTTCGGACATTTACATAGATATTTTGTTGCTCAGCTATTTTAAAGAAAATCGTTCTGAATTAAAGACTTGCACTGCATGTAATATCACCCCACTTAACGTAAATGGAAACCTTATTTCAAGCGAATAAATTTCCGATCGCCAGAAATTATGTGCAAATTCATTAATTATTGAATCATTGAATTTTGACTGAATTCCCTATCTAAACGCTGATATCTGCCCGTTAAACCAGGGCTCGACAAACTTTTTTCTGAAAAGCGCCAGATCGTTGGATTTTTGGGCTCACCGGGCCGGATAGGAGACTGTACTGTAACTGTACCCACTTTGATGGAAGCACCTCAATTATGCAGTCAAATAGACTTTACTAGTTTGCATTAACTCCTAGTTTGGCATAGCGCGTCAACTACATGTGTGCACCATGGTGTTAGGTTTCGGGCTACAATAGCCCTGTAATCTTGTAAGAAAGAAATAGGCGGAAACAGGGGCCTGCAATTTAAAATCCTTTGCTGGCCTTACGTTTCTGTTGTGCGCCCAATACTCACTCAAGGGTTTATTGTCTGGTGAAAGACCCTTAGGGTAGCGACCTACTGCGGCTTGCTGAGTAAAGTCCAAAGACGGGCCTGTGCGCTCATTACTGGAGCAATCACTCGATCTGCTGCCTGGGGTATGTTGCTCATTGCTCAACCAGTTTCCTTTCGATATTTTTGGAAAAAAAAATTTATGCAATCGCGGCCATCCGCCATTGGCCAATCTGCGACTACTTAGTAAAATTACGAATTTGAATTTATATCGCAAGAGCAATGTGACTTCTTAAAGGAACTGCTCCCGCGATTCAAATTACTTGTGTAATTTGGTATTTATTCGTGGTTGTGGAGAGGGGAGTCTTATAATGTCACCACATCATTTGCGACTCGGCGATTACCGAGCGTATTCCCGCCAAATGCCGAGTACTTGTTAAATATCAAACAACATCCAGAGAACATGTGACTTTTTTCGCACATCGAGTCTTCAAAGTGCACAGTACAGCGATGTGCTGACAACTTTTCGTTGTAAAAACCACTCCACGTCAAGAAACCTGGAACAAAAGCCTCAGATTGGATAGATCAACAACAACGACCACGCAAGGATAACGATCCAAGCGGCCAATGCCCGACGTCTGGCTGTTGCGCCACGATGATGATGAGTCTTCGGGTGGAAATAATAGTCATCGTTAACAAATAGTTAATCGATAGATACTGATAAAATACTTATCGTCGCATCATACGCTGCGGCCTCTCGCCAATCACCAAGCGAATGCCCATTGCCCAGCAGTTGGTTGGGTCCACCACTCGGCGGGCATTTCGTCAACACTCGCGAGTATTGCGGTAGCATTCACTGAGAGGTCATTTGGCCTGCGGCTGTTTGACCCTTGTCCATAGGCTTCAAGTTCAAAACTGGGGGTCAATTACGAAAGAGCCGAACCCATCGAGCCAAGGCAATAATTTGTCAACTAACTGTCGTCATTCCGTCTTTTGACAATTGACAAAACTACGTTTGTCAGGGGACGTTTTGAATACTATTCATTTGCAGCATAATTGCCTTTTGAGCCGGACAGTTTTTTTTTCAAGTTGTGTTTTTTTGTTGGCACAGTTTAGTTCGGATGTCGCCCACCAGGTAGCGGGGTATTCGAGTGTTTAGTGGCTTTGGTCTCTGAATATTGAGCGAGATGAATATCCAATCTGGATTCCGCAAACGTCAGTTGGATTGCAGATCCATCAGATGACAGTTGGCATCAAACGAAGTCATTTGGCTCTGGGGCCTCTCCGTGAATGTCAGTCAACCTTTATAGATGCTGTGCAAATCTTGCACACAATAACACTATTGAACTATTTATGTATGCATATAATTTTTTATGTATATTATTTCATGTCAAAAACAATATTAACTCGCGGGCCGGACGGAAACCAAAGGCGGGCCGGATTTTGCCCGCGGGCTGGAGTTTGCCGTTCCCTGCATTAGACCACCAACAAGCGGACCAAATTTTAACGTACGTGACCAGAACAGTGTACATACTCTTGTTTGGCGAAAATAACGTGTCAAGTGACGCCCTTCAAATTGTCATTATGGCCATGTGATAACGTTTCCCGGGCACCCCCTATTTACAATTTGTTGTTTTTACTTTTAAAAGTTCCTCTTTGCAGTTTGATATCGTCGTTCTTGATTGGCCTTATCATCGCGATGGCAACGTTTATAGCACAATTCAAGGCTTACGTTTGCCTGTAATGGAGCTAGTTCGATTTACAAATGCCTTCCTGTGATTATGCTGATTGCGGGTAATAATATTGGGGTAGGTTATCACCACACTGTTTGAAGTGGACTATATATATCGTTAGTGAGCAACAATTATAGTGTGGGCCTTGAAAATCACGTTTAATCAGATTCCGTAACTGAAAACAAAATCTAGCAAGTCTTTTCTTAGATTATCGCAAACCAAGGTCATTTACAGTTTAATGAGTTGTACTACTTTTTTATCACTTAAATGTCATTTTAGGAAATTACGCGGTAGATATCCAGGCTAATTCGGAGAGGCATAGAAGAAAGGGGACCCAAAAGTACTATTAGTTCCCGTCTTGGTACATAATAGTCAATGGCTACGTTCATGACGCACAACAGTTGGCATTTTGTTAGATTAGATTAAGTTAGGGGCGGTGCGTCGAAGATCCACAAGCACTGCGACTATAGGGTTTGTTGTGATATAGCACAAATAATCTAGGGTTGACGGTCGAGCTTGAGCAAGTACACAAATCTGCTCGGCTGCAAAGGTCTGAACGAGGCAATTCCTCTGCTTCAGTTAACGGGGGCAAAAACTCCTCTTCCATAGTCCTCCGCGTGGACGCCACCTGGAACGGCAGTGGTCACTGACCATTGCCAACCAACGTCAAGCCGCCAGTGATGGCGGTGCGATGATTTGGTTGAGGTACCCCTGTGGTGTGGGGTGTGAAAAAAAATACCACGGCCTTTCCCTTTGAGGGCCTGTCGTTAAAATCGACAATCAAAGGACAGGATGTGTATGCCAGCAACTTGCACTATCCGAAATCTTTATATGCTAACGAAACGTCAACTATGCCTCGGATAAGGACTGACTCAACGGTTACGACTTTTAGCTATCGTACAATGACAAAGATTGGATTCTGAAATGTGCGTACTCTCCTGGACAATGGATCAGAAGGTCCCCAGAACGCACGATTTCTTCAATTAGAGAGTGAATTTCTGAGGTACAAATTAAATATCTTAGGAGTTAGTGAGATAAGATGGTGGAACAGCGGAGAATTCATCTCTCCAACGGGCAGCACTGTAATGTTGTACTCCGGTAAAGCTACCGGTAGTCGCCTTGAGTCAGGTGTGGGGCTTCTTTTAACCAGAGCCGCGCGAAACTGTCTCTTATCCTGGGTACCGGTCTCTGACAGGGTCTTGACCGCCAGGTTCCAGACCAAAATGAGGAACATCTCAATAATACAATGTTATGCCCCTACTGAACCCGACAATGTCTTGGCAAAAGACTCCTTCTACGAAGAACTAAACGCCGTTCAGAGCAGAACACCTAAAGGTGACATTATAATGGTTATGGGTGATTTGAATGCGAAAGTTGGCGCTGATAACTATGGGCTCAGACATGTGATGGGGAGACACGGTCTTGGTGATCGTAATGACAACGGTGAAAGATTTGTAGAGTTCTGCAACTTTCACAGTCTCTTCATCGGTGGTACTATGTTTGAGCATAAGGACCACCACAAAATCAGTTGGTCCTCTGTTGATCGGCGCAGAACACAAAATCAGATCGACCATTTTGCCATTAGTAAAAGATTCAAGAGTTGCCTCCTGGACGTGCGAAACAAGAAGGGTGCCGATATTGGGATGGGAAGAGACCATTATCTTATGATCGCTAATGTTCGCTTGCGTATTGCAGCCGTGCGCCGCCCCAGCGACGAAAGATCCAGGCCCCGCAAATTCAACACCGCTCGACTAAAAAATCCAGCTGTCTTACAACAATATAATGACCATCTTGCGCAAAAAGCGGCTGAGATAACTAGTCACCCAGATAGTGACATAAACGAAAACTGGGATGCCATAAAAAATGCGTACATTGATAGCGCAAATACCATCCTTGGCCCAAACCCGGATTGCCGGAATAAGCCCTGGATGTCCGACGCTTCATGGCAGCGGATTGATGAAAGAAAGGAGCTGAAAGTTCGTTTGGCTGCAGCATCAGACGACAATCGAAGCAGCATCGAACTCCTTTACCGTCAGAAAGCTCGAGAAGTTCAGCGTAGTGTGCGACGCGATAAAAGAGTTTATGCCAATTCTCTTTTAGCGTCAGCAGAAGAAGCCGCTAGAAGTAACAACTTAAACGCCGTATACGGTGTCATCAAGGAGTTTACAGGTGGTCGTAACTCCTGCCAACATCCGGTGAAAGATAGTGATGGAAAGCTACTTATCTTGGAAGAAGATCAAATGAGGCGGTGGAAAGAACACTTCGCCGTGGTCTTGAACCGTGTAACCTCTGGTGAAGTCCCCCCTCATATAGATAATTTAGCTAACCATCAAAATGTGCGTATACGGTCCACTGCCCCGACTAAAGAGGAAATAGTCACTGCAATTATTGCACTAAAACGAGGAAAGGCCGCCGGACTTGACGGCATCCCTGCCGAACTTTATCAAGCAGCGCCAAGCGTAACTGCTGATTTGCTGCACCCACTTGTTGATAAAGCGTGGAATACAGAGACCTTTCCCACTGAGTGGAAGGAAGGTTTGATCATCAAACTTCCAAAGAAGGGTAGCCTCACAGACTGTAATAATTGGAGAGGCATTTGTGTGCTTCCTGCCGTTGCCAAGATAATAGCCAAAATCGTCCTGGAGAGACTAAAGGCCCACTTAGAAAGCACAATTGATGAAGAGCAGGCTGGCTTTCGATCCGGATTCTCCTGTGTCGATCACATTAACACCTTGCGAATCATCATCGAGCAATGCACTGAATACGATTCTCCGCTTCACTTGCTTTTCATCGATTTCGAAAAGGCTTTCGATAGTGTGAACCGGGACTCTATATGGGCGGCCTTGCGCAGGAGAGGCATCCCTGAGAAGCTTGTGGCTATTATTAAGGCAACCTATGACGGCGCGAAATGTCGCGTTCTGCATAAAGGTAAGGTGTCGGGGGACTTTGAGATTCGCAGTGGAGTTCGGCAGGGGTGCATCCTCTCACCGATCCTATTCCTCATTGTGATCGGCGATGTGTTGCATGCAGCCCTATCCGGACTCGACAGAGGAATTCAATGGACTTTGACATCTTATCTACAACATCTTGACTACGCTGACGACATATGCCTACTCTCCCACAAAATCATGGATCTGTCCGCAATGGCGTTAGATCTCGAGAGAGAAGCAAGCAAGGTTGGGCTAAAGATTAATACCAACAAGACCAAGGTTCTTAGCCCGCCGTTGCGAAAAAGAAATCCGACACCTATTGCCATCAATATTAATGGGCAGCCTGTGGAGAAGGTGGACAACTTCGTCTACCTGGGTAGCATTGTTGCCGAAAATGGTGATACGGAGCAGGACATCGCTCGTCGTATCAACCAGGCTAAACGCGCGTACGGCATGCTGCCCAAAATCTGGCAGGGCAGTTATCTCAGCATCAAGACCAAGCTGGACCTGTTTCGCTCCCTGGTACTATCAGTGCTTTTGTATGGGAGCAGTACATGGAAAGTTTCCGTAGGAGTTACCAGAAAGCTGCAAGTTTTCGTCAACTCATGTCTTCGTCGAATTTTAAGAATTTTCTGGCCCGAAACAATATCAAATGAAGAGCTAAGTCGGCGTACGGGTCAGATGCCAATCGACGAATTGATACGCAGGCGAAAATGGCAGTGGATAGGTCACACATTGCGGAAGAGTGATAACTGCATTGCTTTGCATGCCATGAAATGGAACCCCATTTCCAACCAAGGCCGACCAAAAGGGGGTCCTCGAATCACATGGCGTCGATCTGTGGCAAAGGAGTGTCAGGTACTGGGTAAGTCTTCTGGGGAGTTGCGCTCCATTGCCCAGAACAGAGTACGATGGCGCGCAGGAGTAGTTGACGCGCTATGCCCCGCTAGGTGTTAAGGCAAAGTAGTAGTAGTAGTAACTCGCAAAGCGCAGGCGGGCGAGTTATCGCTCTCGTAGAAACCACAATTGGGATCAGAGGCAACATCCATTCTGTGCAAGTAATTTCCCAGGGTCGAAATGCCCTGAGAGCAGTGATGTTGTTCGAATTTTGTTTCGGAGGGGGTCCAAACATTTGATATGAGAAATATTGATAAGGGCGACCCTCTATATAGGGGCGACCGGTAGAGGCACCAGTTTGATATCTGACTACTCGCGTTTAGGGTTCGAATCCCCTCCACGACGATGTTCATTGCCATTAATGTTTGTGTTGTCTTCCCCCTATGGTGCGGGGCGTAAAAATAATAATCCACAGTATTTCCTGACTTATCGTAGGTAGACGGCTAAATGGGAGAGCAGGAGGTGCATATCGGCAACTGCATTCTCCGAAACTTGTTTATGCCAACGAAACGTCTACTGGGCCACATGGAACAGTTGATGCTCTATGCCCCACAACAGGTGTTAGGGCAATTGAGTATACATTGGCACCGAAGTAGATAGTATAAAAGTCCACGACCATGGGTCGATATGGGAAGTTCTTAAGGAGGGTGGCTTTTTGTTTATTACTGGAGTTTTTCTTCAATAATTTTATTATATGATGGTATTTTTCTTTTTTTTTTTTGATTTCGCAAAACAAAAATTGAAAAAAAAAACTAAAATTAGACAAAATTTCCTACAATATAAAAGTATTGTAAGTTTTAGCGAAAATATCAGTCAGACTACATCGCCTTCATATAGCACAGGAATTAGAGTTACATATTAATATTTATTTCGCTAATTCCCAACACTTTCCACTACACGGATTGCCTCCCGATCTCCTTTCCTTTTCATTTTAACAATTCTTTGAAATGAAGACAAAATATAACCGAAACAAAATTTGGGAGATTTCATTTTGGGCGTCCCTCTTATCTTGGGTTTTTCAAAAATTATGTGTGGAGAATGGAGTATTTTTCTTGACATTCAGGCTACAGCTGCCTTTTTTTAAACTGTCTTATCGCTAAGACTTGGCTGTCAGCGATTAGACACACTAACATTTCCAGGGGGCACCCACGAGGAAGACTATGGAAAAGGCTTTTGCCCCCCAAATCTTCTTCAAATAGAAAAATATTTTTCCTAAATTTAATTCTATAAATGCTGTAAGTTTTCAAACCTATTTGATGTGGAAAATCCATTCCATTTACTGCCCTTAATCGAGCAAATTGTCCAGATTCCTAACACCGGATATAAAGTCAACAGGAGCGGATATGGACTGTTTTATGTAAATACTTTACCCTTGCAGGCGTCGAGTAAAAATCTTCTCTTTGAAACAGCATCTTACTTTTAGAAGTACACTTAACCTATATCTGTTAAGCAAATAACTATTTCTGTCTATAGCCTTCATCAATACCCTTAGGACTCGTCTGCGTCAATGAAACTTTCTTCACAAAGAGCACTAGTGACAGACATAAAAGTTCTTAGAGCCGTCCGTCGTCGTGTACTTCAATGAATGACGTTAGGACCAAATTTTCAGTGAATAGGAGACAAATCGACTTCCTATTAGGGCACAGTATACGAGTAGTGTATCTAAAATTGCAATGAATTTATGTATGATTGTATATTTCCCAATGAAATGAAACATCCTTTCGCATACGTTTTGGCGAATCATTGCCATTTCCAATCTCATTTTTCTCTTTCTACAGACTTGGCTTCGAAAGAGTTAGCGCTGTATGGTCTGAAATTTAATTTCTCAATTTCAAAGAATGAATGATCATTATCTATGAGTTATAACGATGTGCATATTCATGTCCTCTAACCCTTACAGCATACAGCTGACTGATGTTCTTCAAAATATCCCTACCCCAACCAAGCATTAATTCACTCAACATCGTCCACAATCAGTTTCATGAGGGCTGACAAAACCATTTACATTCGAATCCATTTATCTATGGATATCAATCTTTAACCAGGGGGGTGAAAAATACTCGTCCAAGGATGTATGTCATAGATACAACGATATGTACATTCAATGCAATCATATCTTCTAGTGCTCCTTTCTCGAAGCAGCTCACCATACAGATTCACGTAGGAAAACAAATCTGTCGGTCCAAGTCATGGAATCTAAGGACGGTTAAAGAAGACGCTTCCGCATTATCCTTTCAGCACTTCCCGAACATTCCTCCTAGTCTCCTAGTTCACGTCATCCAACAAGTGGGTTCATTGTTAAACAGATTCGACGAGCCCCATAAAAGGTGCTAATAAATAAACATCAGGGTGATCTCAGAATGGTGACTTAAATAGATACACAATGTGGAGTCGTTTCGCTAAGTAGTTTCGTCTGTTAAATTGATTGAGGCGGAGTGGAAAGCAAGCGGTGATGAACGGTTGCAATCTCTTAAGGATCCGGATACATAGTCTAGTCATTAAATGCTTATAGGAACTCTTCTCAAATAATTGTGGTATAGTTTAAATTTTTTTTCTAGGTGTATTTATGTTTTTCGGGGCGTTGACTACGAATCTGAGGTCATTCCCCTAAGAATTTTTCTGTGGAATTTGAGTTATAGCCAAAAAAACACAAAAATTACGAGGCTCACTCAGAAAGTAAGTTTAAGGGTCCGATTCGGGGGGGAAGGAGTGGTCTCAAAACAAAAAAACGAGGTCATTTTCGGAAAATTCAGACATTTTTTATTTTTCTACAAAGTCGCTATCTCTCTCAATACATTTTTTGTATCTACAAACTAATTTCGTAATTCCGACGTCAAAATCTTTTACGTCCAAATTTTTAAAGTACGCTGTGACTGCTTCGGTGATGTCTTCTGTCGTGTTGAATCGTATGCCGCCAAACGCTGTTTTCATCGCGGGGAAAAGGTGGAAATCACTTGCGGCCAAGTCAGGGGAATAAGGAGGATGCTCAAAAACGTCCCATTTAAATGAGGCCAATTTTTCTTGGGTTAAACGGGCAGAATCCGGACGAGCATTATATGAATGAAAAACACTTTGCGACTCAACAAACCTGGCCGTTTGCAGTCGATCTTACTCGTACATCGTACCTTTTCGGCCAACTCATCGAGTGTATACCGGGAATCCTTCTCGATCAGCTGTTTAACGAGCGCAACGTTCCCCTTGTTCACTGCGCTCGTTGGTTTGCCTTGGCGCGCTTCGTCATGGAGTTCTTTTCTTCCGTTTAGGTACGCTCTTCGCCAACGCGTAACCATTTGAAGGCTCATACACTGCTCACCGTATACAGACGATAATTCTCGATAAATTTCACTAGCGGATAATTTGTTTGCGGTCAAAAAACGTATCACACTACGCGGTTCACATTTGGACGCTACTCCTATCGGCGTCTCCATTTTAAATCGTAAAAAACACAAAAATAGACTAATCGGGCTCAGCGATGCGTCAAATTGGTTAGGAGAGATGAGAGAACAACTTCCTTAAATTTCGTTAGTTTATCTTTTCACCACGCGGAGCGCTGCCACCCTTAAACTTACTTTCTGACTGACCCTCGTACATCCTTTTTTGTTGTTTTTTTTTTTTTAATATTTTGAAAACGGTTAAAAGAGAGAGTAAAATTTTCTATGATAAAATGAAAGATCTTGAACAGTTCAATAAAAAAAGTTAACGCCTCCTTTTCCGTATCTTCAATAGTTTACGAGATACTCTCACTTTGAAAATACATTAAAAAAATGATGATTTGCCCCTTTTTAATCTACACACCGCATCTAAACACCTATTTTATGATTTTCTGCTTCATCGGCTGCTTAGTAGCGCGTATTGCCACCACGAGCTCGAATAACAGCTTCAATTCGCCTAGGCATGCTTATTACGAGACGCCTGATATTATCCTGGGGAATTTTCGCCTATTCGTCCTTTAGGGCTTGTTCCAACTTTGCTGAAGATGTTGGAGCGTTTGATTGAAACAAACTTGCGGAGTACTATTCCATCGCATCTTCTGTCCACCTCCCAGCACGCTTACTTTAAGGGTCGATCAGTGGACACTACTTTGCACTCTCTGGTAGGCTACATCGAAAGGTTCATCGACTACAAGGAGTATACGATGGTTGCTTTTCTGGATATCGAGGGTGTTTTCAACAATGTTAAACCTGAGGCTACTACTGATGTCCTCTAAACTCTGTACGAGGATGACTCGCTTTGCAAGTTAATTCACCTAATGCTTGCGTCGCGGGTAGTACTTTCAGTGTCGCCTGAATTAGTGTGTGGAAAGGCGAACGAACAGAAGCATTGTTGAAGGCAGTTTTTTCAGATGCGCCTTCCTGGACATAAAGTGGAATATAGCCAATATGATTGTCGCGGAAAAGACTAATGCACGGAAGTACTAGTGAAGTCATTATTGAACATTTAAAGATATTTTTACCTATTTGGTTAGGACTGAAAGACCCTCTCGGACATGAAGTAAAATATAGACAATATCCGTGTCGCCACATTCGAACAGAAACCAAATGACTAGACTAATATGTATGTACATAGATAAAAAGTGTGTTAACTGCAAACTCGCATGGGTAACTAACATTCGTATGTACCCATAAATTTGCAGAGATAAGGTCTGCTGATAGGTATGTCCGTATATACATACTTGGATCCTTCGAGACGAACATCCATACATACATCTCGATATAGCTCCATCCGCAGACCAACTTTCGACGTAAGAAGAAACAATAACATCCTGATTTTCCTTGATTCGGCCAATCAAATCTATTTCTTCGAGTGGAATGATGTTGGTTTGGGTTCCATTGAGGATTCTCGAACTCCCATCACCCCTATTAAATGACGACGGGTATAAAAGGATAGAAGTCAGTCAGATCGAAATCAGTTTCATCCTGACGTTTTCGAATTTTCCAGTCTTTCTCCAGTTCAGTGTTCAGCAGTGCCAAGGATTATCAGTGCAATTTAAAAAAAAATTAACTTAGGACAAAATGACTGCATCTGGAAAAAGTTTACTCGGTTTGTGGTTGTATCGGAGTGGTGAACGGGAGTGGTCTTTAAAGGAAGGAAGTCCGCTACATAAAAGAAAAGAGCTCGTAATATCATTTTATCTAACGAAAAAAAATGAATGGCCTAAATGGCTAAAAGTCCACTTAAAATCCGTTTGCAATCTTAGGAATCCGTCAACACTGGAGCATCATGTCCGGCTCCCACGTCACCTGGTGATCGTACATCCATAATTTTCACCCTGAAAAATCAAGTCGGGAATTTGGCTCGAGCCCTTCAGGTTTTCCAAGAGCTCGGAATAAATGTTATGCATGTTGAGTTGCAACCTATGGATCCTGATGCTAGTGAGGTGCGTTATACGTTATTATGTCTATCATTTTAATCCGGAGTGAATTAAATTTTAAATTCAATTATCGAATTTTGCAAAAAAAAGTGTAATTTAAATTTAAGATCCCTAAGACACCAACAATTTTGCTGGATTTAAAAAAATCTGAATCCCGAAAGCGCCGAATGGAAGCGAACCCGACAATGATATGTTCAACATTTTGAACAAAGATCAATAAATAATAATAAAGAAAAAAAGAAAGAGAAAATAACATTTGAAAAGTAATAAATGCTATTACATTTACTTTTACAAATAAAAAAAAGAGGACAGATCCAGTTTAATTAAAACTAATAACAAAAGGCGACCACAAATTACATCTTACGGTTCATTCCACAAATGATTCCAAATAAATCTAACAGTGATATAAACCATATTCGTCTAGAGCAGGACAAACTCCGACAAAAAAAAAAAGAAACCAAATTTATGCGTATAGTTCAAAAGAATTCTAACACACCGTAATTTGTTTCAATAAAATTAAAATCAGTTTATTTACTCAATTGGAATAATAATCCAGAAGGCGCGGAGTGGAAAATCTCTGCCCAAATCTTAGGTGTACCTATGTTAAAAAAAACCAGACCGAAGCTTCGCTTCGGCCCGGAGTCCGAAGCGTATATACCCTAGACTTGCACAGACCTAGTGGTGATACCAAAAGTCCCAATTGGCAATGACCATATGCATTAGAAATGGGTCTCCTATATGGCCAGTTCATAGGGGAGGTTGGCACTCATTCAGTGGGATCTTGACCATTCTCAAAATCAATTAACTAACCCATTCTACAAATATTTGTCGAAGTTTTCAAGTCGCTAGCTTCATTCTATCAAAAGTTAACGCTTATTTGAAGTTTCACTTGTAGGGGAGGTAGGGGTTCCTTGGGTCGGATCTTGCCCATCATTGCCACCAACCAATTAGATCCCCCTATAAACATTTAAAAAAAATTTCAAGTCTCAAGCTTCACTCTATCGAAAGTTATCGCTTATTTGAAGTTTCATTTGTAGGAGAAGCAGGGGTTTCGTTGGTCGGATTTTACGTATTTTCAATATTAGCCAACTGGATCATACTACAAACATTTGACCAAAATTTCAAGTCGATAGCTTTATTCTGTCGTTAAGTTATCGCTTATTTTAAGTTCCATTTCTAGGGGAGGTAAGGGTTCCTTAAGTCGGATCTTACCCATCTTTAATGCCAACTAACTCAATCTCACTTTGAACATTTGACCAAAATTTCAAGTTGCTGGCTTCATTCTATCAAAAGTTTTCGCTTATTTGAAGTTTCATTTGTAGGGGAGGTGGGAGTTCCTTGGGTTGGATCTTGCCCATTTTCAATACCAACAAAGTAGGTCTTACTAGCAACATTTTGTGAAATTTTCAACTTGCTAGTATAATTTTTTCGAAAGTTATCGTAATTAAGGGAATATTTAATTTTTTGAAATTTGTAGGGGAGGTAGGCGTTCCTTTGATCTGATTATGCCCAACTTACAAAACCTTAAGCAGCTTCTCACTTCAAGGTTACATGCCAAAAATCAGGTGCCTACGTCAATTGGTTCAGGAGTTATATACAAAAAACCTGAAAAGTAGGGTAGTACCGGGTTCTTTGTAAGAAAATTACCGTTAGTTTCCAACTGATCGATTTTATTTTCCCAGGAGAGTATAAGATTACCCTCATGAGTAATCTACCAAAGCTAGAGCTTTTCACGTTTATTTAATCGGGAGTTATAGATACATTTATGTATTTTACATATGTAGGGGAGGTAGGCGTTCTCTTGGCCTGATCATGCCCATTTTCAATACCATCCAACTAGATCACACTACCAATATTTGACCAAAATTTCAAGGCTCTAGCTTAATTCTATCGAAAGTTATCGTGCGAACGGACAGACAGACGGACAGACAGACAGACAGACATGGCTAAATCGAATCAGGAGATGACCCTGATCATTTATATATATACATTGCTATACCTCCGGAGCCTCCTTTAAGGTGTTACATATTTCCGTCGTGACAAAAACAATATACCCTATACTAAAAGTCTAGGGTATAAAAATACGAAGAATTGTCCTGGGGTCAATTACTTTGCCGTAACCCATATTGGGACATAGCGCATCAACTAGTTCTGCGCGCCATCGTACTCCGTTTAGGGCAATTGAACGCAACTGCCTCCCCGACTTAACCAGTAACTCACGCTCTTTCACCACAGATCACCGCCATGAGATTTAAAGGACACTCCTTTCGTCGACCGTCATTGGGATTGGAGTCCCACTTCATGGCGTGTCCAGCAATCAATTATCACTCTTCCGCAGTGACCTATCCACTGTCCTGTCGTTTTTATCTTCGTATAAATTCGTCGATTTGCATTTGACCCGTACGCCGACTCAGCTCTTCATTTTGTCGATTTTTGGGCATCTCATGTGCTTAAATATTCTTCTAGAGAATGGAATGACAATACTGCCTTGGATGGGTCGAAGTCCGTTGTCATTATACCATTTTTGTACAATGTAGAGAGCTGCTTCAAGGATGTCTGGTAAAACCTCCTCGAACTTTCCTTTAGTTAATATCACCAAATCATCGGTGTAGCCTTAAGCTGAGTAGCCCTTCGTCGAGAGTTTCCTTAGCAGACTATCAACAATGCAGCCTCGGGTGACATTAGCAACGAGTGTGATGCCTGCAATATTGGTGATGACCCTTCTGGAGGAAAACATATGTTCTATCCAGTTTGTTATAATGGTGTCCGGACTCTTTTTCTCCTGTGCTTTCTCGATGGCTACGAATGATGTGTTGTTGAAAACCCCTTCTATATCAAGGAAAGCTGAAACAGCAGTTTCTTTAGCCTCCATTGTCGCCTCGATCGCCCTCACTAGGAAGTGAAGAGCGGACTTTGTAGATTGATTGATCATATAGAAAGCACTTTATGTTGTCATATGCCTACTTGGAATCCATGAATATTTCATGCACGACGATGTTGAACTCGTACCATTTTTAAAGCACCTGCTTTATCGTGAGTAGTTAGTCAGTTGCGGAGCACTCTGGTCTAAAGCCTCCAGGCTATTCGCCAACTATCTTTTCGGCGTGTGGTCTGATCCTTGACTCTTAAGATCTTGTAAAGTATTTTAAAGGCGGTGAAGAGCAGCGAGATCCCTCAATAGTTATTGCAGTCTAGTCCCCTTCTTGTGCATCGTGCAAATTATATTATACTTTTATTATATTATACTTTTTTTTTGTTCGTGCCTTATATCCCAAATCATGTAAAGGCTTGTCGCTCGCTATCTATTGAAATAAAATGCTACATAATTGATTTTAGGCTGATGTATTGGTCGATATTGAGTGCGACTCAAAACGACTGCAACAAGTTATTCGAATGCTAAAACGAGAAGTTCAATCCGTCAACTATGCATCCATGGATGATGTCCCCGAAGATCCTCCGCGAACGCCATTCTCCGCTTGTAATAGCTTCGGTAGGTAATCCTAGCGCCAATGTGCTGCTTATATTATGCTGATTTCTCTATTTTTCAGATTTCGGAGATATGGTTTGGTTCCCACGTAAAATATCGGATCTGGACAAAACGCAAAATGTTCTCATGTACGGCTCTGAATTGGATGCCGATCATCCGGGATTCAAAGATCCAGTCTATCGAAAGAGGCGGGAACATTTTGCGTCAATTGCAAATGCATACAAACAGTAAGATTTTTTGAATTTTAAATTTGAATGAATGATTGTAAACGTTAAATTCTGTTGTACAGTGGTAACCCGATTCCAAAAATTCAGTACACTGAGGAGGAAATACGAACCTGGTAAGTATAAGAAACTCTCGTCAATTAGAGGTTGGACTAGCAATCTGCAAAATTGAACGAATGACTGCTTTCACACCGACCAGAACAGACGATCTAATCGACAGACCTGTGGCGTTCAACAACAACATTTTGGGAATAAGCTTAGACCGTACAGTACACGGAATGCGCTTGTCCTGTATGTCTCCATTGAAAGCAGTGGCTCCAATAACTGGGTACTAAAGTCGACAGGTGGTCGAAAGCATCATTTAGTAGTTATGATAATTATGAAATTTAGATATTGACAAGAGTTGACTTTTTTTTATGCACAATTTGACAATACAGTCAAGATTATGTCAGTATCAAAACGCCAGTAGTAGTTAGTAGGCTGCTTGTCTATAAGTTGTCCACTTATTCCCCAAATGTTGAAGCACTTTTAAATGATCGAAGCCGGGTCTAAATGGTCTAAGGGAATAAGTCGACAGCTTATCGACAGACAGCCTAATTAGTTGGTGTTTCGATATTGACATAATGTCGAGTGTACTGTCGAATTGTGTATAAATAAACGTCAACTCTTGTCAACACTTAAATCTCATAATTACTAAATGGTCTACGGAGTAAGCTGACTGTCGGAAACCTGTCGACTGCCTATCGACTTAGTACCCAGGTATTGGAGCCAGTACCGGCCGTATGATAAGGTGCCCGGGCATTTTTTGTTAACAATATTATCAATACAAGTGGACCAGTTTTCTGTGTGTGTGTGTCAGAGGACATTTGCACCAGGTTCGTGTTCGAGATAGACAGTGGGTGGTGACACTTAAGTGGAAATGCATTTAGAAACCACACTCAAGCCATGGATGCCATGTCATGAAATGAACCCCACTTCCAACCAAGGCCGACCAAGAGAAGGTCCTAAAATCACATGGCGTCGATCTGTGGCAAAGGACTGTAAGGCGCTGGGTAAGTCGAGTTGCGACCCATTGCCCAGAACAGAGAACGATGACGCCTAGGGGTAGTTGACGCACTATGCCCCCAGGCAAAGTAGTCATGTTCCGTAGATTCGATGAGACAGAATTTCAGTTAAAGTTCAAAGTCTGCTGTCCGTTTTACGCCTGTCGATAGGATCGATCTATTCGATGTGAAAGCAGTTTTCAGTCGAATAGACAGAAATCCCGTCTATTCGAAGTGATAGCGGTCAATTGCTGGCTAAACAGACAATAAATTAGCTCCAGTCAAAAGTAAGTAATTAGATTTAATTTCAGGGGAGTTGTTTTCAACGAATTGCATAAACTCTATGCCAAACATGCCGTGCCCGAGTACATGGAAAATTGGCCACTGCTTGTGAAATACTGCGGTTACCGTGAGGATAATTTTCCGCAGCTACAGGACGTTAGCACTTTTCTTAAACAAAAAACAGGATTTCAACTTCGTCCAGTTGCAGGATATCTTTCGCCTCGTGACTTTTTGGCCGGGCTTGCATTCAGGGTGTTTCACTGCACTCAGTACATTCGTCATTCATCGGATCCTTTCTATACGCCTGAACCGTAAGTATTGCGCATAATACGTATAGACAGTCCTATGCATTCTGAATAAATTCCTCTACAGAGATTGCTGCCATGAACTGCTGGGACACATGCCACTTTTGGCGAATCCAAGTTTTGCTCAGTTTTCGCAAGAAATCGGATTGGCGTCACTGGGTGCATCTGATGATGATATTGATAAATTGGCTACAGTATGTAAGTCATCCTCCGCTATACTCTGTATCTAAAAGTTGCCTATAATTTTAGTTGTATTTCTTCACGGTTGAGTTCGGACTTTGCAAACAGAAGGACGGATCCTTTAAAGTTTACGGAGCTGGATTACTTAGTTCAGTGGCTGAGCTTCAGCACGCCATCGCGGCTACAAATAAAATAAAGAAATTCGATCCGGACGTTACGTGTCGAGAGGAGTGCATCATCACTGCATACCAGAATGCTTACTACTATACGGATTCATTTGAAGAAGCCAAAGAGAAAATGCGGTGAGTTAACTACGATCCACAATTAACGAGTCCTTAAGTAAAATACAATCAAAATATCCTTCGTCTTTCCCTATTTCTCCAATCAAGTGCTTTCGCTGATAACATTCAACGTCCTTTTGGAGTGCGTTACAATCCATACACACAAAGTGTCGATGTCCTGTCCAATGCCAAGAAAATTACGGCTGTAGTTAGTGAACTTCGCGGTGATCTTAGCTTAGTCTGTTCGGCATTGAAAAAAGTGTCAGCCATGGATCAGAATTTGGATGTTGAGGGTATTGTAAATTTGCTACAAACCAGTGTGAATGTAAGTTCGTTTTTATTTTGTGGACATTTCTTTATTGGTCGTCAATTCAAATTCTTGTATTTTAGGTGTCAGGGGAGAGAAGCCCGGTAAGTCCAGGGAGTCCTGAGAACTCCGATCACTCCCAAAAGTCACAGAAAAGCAAACAGTAAGTAAGTCATCGTGATAATCTTCAGCGGACCAATATCTTTGACTACTAGGGAATATTTGGATATTTTTGAAGTATATATGTACTATAAGCAGATCATAACATAAGTGATGAAGGGAACACGTTTCAAACCATATATGTAATATAATTTACAGGAAAAGTTTGCTTACGAAATTTAATTGTATTCTTGTTAAATGTTAAGAGAATGTTAAATATACGCGTTGCTAGATGTGATTTGGCTTTTTTTTTATGTAATTTCTTATTAAGGACGATCAACTCGTCGATGTACATATCTTCTCTCTCCACAATCAATCAAACCTCTTAGGTAAATTTCAATCTCATTCTACAACAGCCTTGCTGCAGGGCATTCTACGGATGCTTTAAATGGGTTCTCCGACTGATTTCAACAGAGTCCTCGTCACTGGATGGTATGAGAGTTAGGCTGTCGAGGTTCGCTCTTCAGTTTCACGAAGGTGAATGACAATGTTGCAGTAGTTTGTTCGCCAAAGATATCTAGAGGAAATTGTTTGAGCAACACGTCCAGCAGCAGGCGGAGCCGTCCTTAGGGCCCCGCTAATGATGACACTGGCTGGCTAATCTTTCAACTTTACTTAGAAAGTAGCAGTAAACCACTATATAAAGGACTTTCCACCAGACCTAAACTGAACAGGAAGTTGGCTGCTAGCGTCTGTGAACCTATCACCAGGATTTCAATCGCTTTAGGTACGTGGCCCAGCATTTTCAAGCCGAGAGCTTGCGCCGTCTCAGCCAGCGATCGGCGGACACCCCGGGGTATACTGACCTGGTGCAGTCCTATAAGAGCCCACGCAAACTCTTCAAGCTGACTATCAAAAAAAGCAAGCAAAACTGCTTCAAAAAGCTTTGACAAGGCGTAGACATTAACCCTTAAACAGTATAAAGAGTGGTGAAGAAGAATATCAGTAGCCAAAAAAAGTCCTAATTGTTGTGACCCGTTCCGCTGGAAAATAGAACGCTCCCTTCACTTGCTCTGCACGCTACAGCTGTAAAGCCACTATTAGCCAAGACGCGAATCGCGATGCTTCGCCCGGTGAAATAGAAATACACCAAAGTTTTAACCCCAGCTGTTATCTCTGCGATATCATCACTCCGAGGAACACATACCTTGAAAGCCATTCCTCGGTCAGTCAACGATTTGGTGAACGACTCTGAAATGTTCAATCAAGCGACTCACCGAATCATCGTGTGAGCAGTTTTAGTGTTTAATTGTATATAAGAAAAACCCTTCCGCTAAGTCTATATGGCTGCCGATAGGACAGAATAAACAACGACAATCTCATCAATAAATAGACCTGCCAATTACTGAACAGGAGGACATAAATGGGTGTCAACAATTCCATTTGCTGTCCGTTTTCAAATCCTCTGTGACATCTTACCTACACGCACGCATGCATAATTGACTTTTCAAAACAAATTGAAGGTGCACAAAGCACCCAGGAGGCATGCATGTTAACTTCAAAATACAATCGATTCCACAAACTACAATAATTTTCCATGCAAAATTCATCCCTGCCAAATTGTGCGACCACCAAAGATGCAATCATCCACCGCACCGATTTTAGGGCTATTTTGTGATTTCATGCTAATATTTGGCGATTTCCGAAGGAGCCTGTAATGGCTCTCAGCGAGCTTGCAATGCCTGCTACAGACAATGTCCGATCCTTGGCCATTTAAAGCTATCACCATGGACAGGCGGATTACGTTTAGTGGCCAATGTCGCGTAATCGTCGTAGCGATGGGCCATCGGATGGCCAAAAATGGCTTCGAGAGCCATTTTTCACCGCGCAATGACCCATTGCGCGGCGGTCAATTGAAAACAGCTGTTCAAAGTTGTTGTCCGCTGCTACACACAGATGGTTGTTGTGCTGTGATTTATATTCCAACCCACCAATATTCTTGACTGGCCCATCGAAGACCATTGTTTGGATGAATAACATTTGAATTGAGATTTTGTGTAATGTGGCGATCATCATGGTCAATGGCCATTGTCTGTAGCAGACATAAAGAGATACACCATTTCCTACGTTTATCGTCGGTATTGTTTTATGTGCATGTCTATATTAGCTGTGATTATCAAGACGCACATTTATGTTTGTCCGTATGGGAATGGACGACTCGAGCAAACCTATTAATCACTAGGAGCTAAGAAAAAGGGACAAGGAGCTCGCGAACCGTCCTACCAAGATTTTGCCGGAACTTATTCGGACCACATACGACGTGTATGCTGTGTGGCTATGGCTACCACGAAATCTTTCAAGAGTCAAGATAATAACTTTTGTATTGGCTACTGATTGAATTTCAAATTACTTAATTTCTGACCACTGGACGAGAAAAGACAGCAGCGGCAAGCTACCATCAAGCAGACAATTAGGACCCGACCCGAGTTCCAGGGTTTGGGCTATGGTCCGAGAAAAATTGGCTACAGTTTATTTGATTTCGTTTCGTTTTTGTTTGTACCTACATGGTAAGTGCATATAAATAGGAGACGCACGTAAGGACATTGGAGGGCGTGAAATAATTTAAAAGAAGATTTTTTATAATTCGTATGGTTGGCAGGGATTAAGTGGTATACACCATTTCCTTGGTTTTTAGCTGTATTGACCAATGAAATATTACGAGATTTTCTTTTCTTTTTCGCGGGGGTCTCACGCCATGGGTGGTAAAGTGTGTTAATATATCCCATGACTAGAGCTAGGTAACATTGTGCTCATAATCATGCCTCGTCAGCAGGCTAAAAGGAAAAAGAAAACCAGAATGCTGAATAAGGGAGCTTGCAGCTCACAAGGCACTATGTGCGAAAAAATTTAATGTAGCCAAGTCCTCCAAAATGGAGTCGGATTCAAGCCCGCCTTGAAAACAACATGGTGAGTAAAAGGAGTTGTGGAAAGCCAAACGAAGCTCATGGAGGATTTTGTGGGAACGCATTCTGAAGCAAGATGCATCCTGGACAGCGTCTAGTGAAGAGACTCTGGGAATCTTACTAGATACGCACTTTCCGAATACGAATAAACCCACGCACAGAAAAAGAAAAACTACGACTTGTGAGACTCTGATTCTATAATTTCGAAGGAAAAAGTTGTCTGGGCTATATCCAGCTTCCAATCCTTTAAGTCCGTTGGACCTGATGCCATCATTCCGGCATATTGACAACATGTTTCGGGCCTTGTTTTTGGGTCGAAACCATTTTCAAAGCTTGTTAATTTGCCTTGATTCCTCCAGGGGCATGGGAGCGTGAACATCTCCAGCATTTCTATGCCTTGTTGAAGTTTCGAGAGCATATCTAATTTTCGGAAGTGAAGTTGCTAGCATACACCTCCCATCCGCGCCGTCTCTATACTGACAGGCTCGGAGCACTGTGAGAGTTCTATTAGTACTCACAGGCAGTTTTTGATCGCGCCGAGATTTAAACTCCGAGCTCTAGATTAGTATCGTAGAGCGGTGACCGAACGATCACGGCCACCGAGCGCGATAAGCTTGTCTAGACATAACATATATTCTCCAAATATGGATGGAGGTAAAAGTGGTCTTTGTTACCAAGGCGGGGATGAGCTCCCACGTACGCTCAAAGGACTTTAGACCCATTAGTCTATCGGCGGTTTTTCTAAAGATGCTGGAGAAACTTACTGATTTCCACCTACGAAACACCATTCCAGTGAAGTTACTCTCGGCAGCCCAGCATGTCTATTGTAAGGGTAGATCTGTAGATACAGCGGTACACTCAATTATTAATCATATCGAAAAATCCCTGTATTTCAAGGACTACACAATTTTTTTACCTTCATCTCCCTTCTATAAGGACCTCCGGCGAATTATAATTATTGTACACATTCCCACAAAATTTCATGTATGCAGCTTCAGCCGTTCGTGAGATATTCTATGGACAGACGGACAGACAGACATTTGACAGATTTTATAAGGGTTTTGTTTTTACTACAAAACCCTAAAATCGGGATAATCGCACTTACACAGCCCGCGAAATTTAAAATTTACACGTATTTCAGTATCAAACCTTTCACACTACGCAGTTTTAGCAAAAGAATTAATCTATAGATTTTTTTTTGTGTATCACGAGATTCAGACCAATCACTTGCTTATCCCATTTATTTTTTTTTTCTCCCTTTTAGACATTTAAAAGTGTCCTTTGCCACTAAACGTTAAAATGGCTACCACCACAAATTTTTCATCCACATTCCACTCCACATCCATTGGACGTATCGTCAACATTCACAATCAGCCCCCCATTGCACGCACGCCATACATGCCATGCTCTTCGTCCTTCCTATACGAAATTCCATTTACAACCCTCCTCTGATTTTCAGGGGTAAAATCGATACTGCGAAAAATATTCTCTTCGACGTGCAGGTCGTTGCTGTTGAACGTTGTCGCACGGAAAAATGGCAGACACAGAATTCGAAGAGTTTAGCAAACCTTTGAATCGTTTGCCGACAACGTCCAGGACGCCAGCACCTTTTTATTCGTAAGTTAAATCGTCCCTATTATCCTAAAATTGCGAAAATTCATCATTCCAGTTGTCCACACACATTTCTCTGCACATTTGGGGATGGTAGCGGAACGTCTCGAATTCGATTTTTTCCATGTCAATAAAAAATATTCCGTGTTCATGAAGAAAAGAGTGTTGCAGTGTTATCCTTGCGAAAAGAAATGTGTGTGTCGTGTTCAACTAGAGTGAATTTTTCTCGGGAATTTCGTTTTAGCCATACGTGTTGGGTGTGTGTCTAAAAATAGTTCCTTTCCAGCCTCATTCCGGGCATTGATGACTTCGAAGACTCCCCCTCATCCAAAAGTGACCTTTCAGATCAGGAAGATTCAAACAATTCGCTGAATGAAAAGGCTGAACAGGATATTTGTGATGCGAACAGCCGACAACGCCACGTCGAAGACGATGAAATTGGAGATGGACTTAAGACGAATTGTGGAGATGCGGAGCCAGGCATTCGAAATGGTCATGTGTCGGAAAGGATGACACCCAATGGCTTTGTGGGTGGCGAAAGACGACGACGTAAACTTCCCGAAATCCCAAAGAACAAGAAATGTAAGTTGAAGAATTTGTAGCATAACTTACTCAATTGAATGGAGTGAGTATATGGGTACCCTAACGTGGTCGGCATAGTAATAAGGAAAATGAGTAATCATTTGGTCCTTTAGCTATCCGCTTTGACTAATATGCCACTAGAGTTTTTTATTCTATTGGTAATGTTTATAGTCCTCCTTCTAAAGAAATGTCAATTTATTTGTTAGTAAAATTATTTATCAGGATAAGAATTTATTCACGCACTATCCAATGCTTTCAGCTTCCATAATGCTTCTCTGTGGTGGCCAAACTTCACTGGCGGACGAGTGTTCCATACAAAGGACCCACATCCCCTACACGCTTACTGGAAATTCACAAAGAACCATTCTTACCATGAAATGTGGATATCTACTGGATGAGGACTCCAGCCCGGACTCAGAACGCCTACAGAGTTTGGGTGATGTTGACAGTGGTCATAGTACAGCTCATTCTCCCGTGGATTTTAAAAGCATGTCACCCCAGCTCGCATCCCCGTCTTCACATTCACCATTCCCGCCACCGTTTGGCGGTGTTCCATTCAGCCAGCTAGAAATGCTGGAAGCGACGCACAGAGGATTGCACAAATTCATCCCCCGTCACCATGACGAGATCGAGGTGGAGATCGGCGATCCCATCTATGTTCAGAAGGAGGCCGATGATTTATGGTGTGAAGGGGTAAATTTAAGAACTGGCCGACAAGGAATATTCCCATCGGCGTATGCTGTCGATTTGGACTACAATGATTTCGATCCGACGACAGTGCAAGTGAAAAAGGAAAGATACCTTCTGGGCTATTTGGGTTCGGTGGAGACACTTGCACACAAAGGAACGGGAGTGGTGTGTCAGGCAGTCAGGAAAATTGTGGGAGAGTATGGAGACTCGCCAAGCGGACAAATTTGCATTTTGGAAGTATCAGATCAGGGATTGCGTATGGTAGATAGGTCACGGCCACAGGTAATAGCCGGGCATTTGGATTATTGCCCACGAATTGTTATTGATTAGTTGTTTTATTTTTCTGCTTACAGAACAAGAAGGAGAAGAGACCATGTATAGACTATTTCTATTCGCTCAAAAATGTATCGTTTTGTGCATTTCATCCTCGCGATCACCGATATATTGGTTTCATCACTAAACATCCAACTGTTCAACGTTTTGCTTGTCATGTCTTCAAGGGATCCGAATCGACTAGGCCTGTTGCTGAAGCTGTAGGGTAAGTATTGGTCGAATTAATGGACATAATTCTGGCCATAAAATCGCCGCCCAGAACAAAACCAGTTTTCATCATATTGGCTCAGGCAATCACTTCCCTTAAGTTTTCTGCAGGGAGTGCACCAACACTAGACTAAAATGTAGGGCGGTTGGCTCGAAGGACTACAAAGTACTGCGACTCGAGGGTCTATGTAGATTAGTGATTAATTATCGAAACCAATAATTGCAACGAATCTGCTCAGATACTCGAGTTTTAGAGAGCCAATCGTTTCCGCTTCCGGGAATGTGTCATGAGGAAAGTAAAAAGTAAAGTAATGTAACAGAATGGGCTGGAGAACTGATGTGTACAGCCACAAGACCACCCTCGGTTGTAGTATCCAGCGCCAACCTATCGCCGTTCAGCAAGCGTGAAGTGCTGTAATGTCGAGAAGAGCCAATCTCACACCCTCCAGTACCGGAGATTCGAAGCCTGAAGGTAGATTGTTAGGATTAACCCTGACTCGCACTCGGAAATTTACCTGAAATTCCAATGGCACCATCGTAGGCATAGAATTTTTAAGGAATGACTTCCCTCTGAAGGGGGCCCAAAAATCGTGATTCGGTGGTTTCGACCGCTGGTGCGAAGCGCGTCTCATCGGACGCCTCTGCTTCGCGCATCGCACCAGTGGGAGAGGCGTTACCAATGACCCAAGCCAAATGTTGTTTTGCCTTACGTAGGCTGACCAACACGATATGGGTGCGAATCTCTACCCGAATGTAAATTGCAACGTGCATCTTGCAGGTATCGAAGTTCAATGTTTTGGCTTAGTGTAAGTGGCAATTTACAAACAAGTTTCAAATGAAATCCATAAGTTGGAAGCTAACGGCACTTTTCTTACAAAGAGCCCTGTATTACCTCACTTTTCACGTTTTTGTATATAATGCTTGAATCAATTGACGTAGACAGCTAATTTTTGGCATGTAAAGTTAAGATGAAAAGTTTTAGTTACGCCTACCTCCTGTTCAAATGTCAAAAAATTTAATAATCCTTTAACTACGATAACTTTCGATAGGATGACACTAGCAAGTTGAAAATTTGAACGGATGTTCGTCGTAAGATCTAGTGATTGGAAATGGGTAAGATCCGACCAAAGAAACCCCTACCTCCCCTAAATGAAACTTTAAATATGCGACAACTTCCGATGGAATGACTTGATCTAGCGATTTGAAATTGTAGTCAAATGTTTGTAGTGTGGCTTATAATTAGCTGATTTTAGGAATGAGCAAGATCCTATCGTCACAATAAAGTTGTAGTAATAAAAGCTCACTTGTCGCAAAATCCCACCTCATCATCATCGTGGCGCAACAGGCCCACGTCGGGCTTCGGCCGCCTGGATCGTTGTCCTCTAATTATCTCGATCACGTAACCGCATCCTTCAATCTTGGAAGCCCAGTCGTTGCTTGGCGTCTGCGTATACTGAGCTCTCCCAATCCCAACGAGCTCTCGGTCTTCCTCGCAGTCTCGCTCCGTCGACTCGTTATCCGTTCATTACTTGTTTAGGCATGCGAGGATAATTAATTCGTTGGACATGCCCTGTAGGAAACACACTTTTAATGCATATGGCTGTTGCTTATTTGAAGTGTTGTTGTCATCACTAGGTCTGCACAAGTCTAGGGTGTACACGCTTTGAACTCGGGACCGCTCTCTTGTTTTGTTGAAGATAGCGACAGTTTAAATATGTCTAAATAGGATTTGGGGGGCAAAGACCTTTTCCATAGTCCTCCGCGTGGGCGCCCCCTGGTAACGGCAGTGTATCAATTCGCTGACGGCCAATGTCTTAGCGATAAGACAGTTTGGAAAAGGCAGATAGCTGTAGCCTGAATGGCTGACAAACACCTAAGCGTCTCAGGTCTAGTAGGATGGAATGACTTGCGTAGTTGGACCTGCTACATAGTTGTGTGGGCTCCAGCACGCGTATTAAGCCATCTGAAGCAGCTATCTCCGAGGCCATCCCCCGAATGGGGTTAAGCGACGTGCTGACAACTCGTCCTTGTAAAAACCACTCCATGTCAAGAAACCTGGAACAAAAGCCTCGGATTGGACGGATCAACAACGACGACCACGCAAACGAATAAAGGATTATTCTTTCTGATCCTGGAATGTACGCTCCCTGAACAAACCGGGGGCCGAGAAGGCCCTCCTTCAACAGGTCGAAAAGTACAAACTGAGCATTACTGCAGTCCAGGAAACAAATTGGCTTGGCAGCGAGATTAATGACAAGAAATCGCACACAATTTTTACAAGTGGCAAACCATCGGGCCGCAAGGAGTTTGGAGTAGCATTTATAGTGAACAATCACCTCAAACCGCATATTACTGACTTCAAACCCATAAATGAACGGCTGTGTGCGATTCGCATCAAGACTCGATTCTTCAATCTCTGGCTCATCAATGTGCATGCCCCCACTGAAGTTAAAGAAGACGCAGCAAACGACGAGTTCTACGCCCGCCTTGAAACTCTCTTCGACTCACTTCCAACAAACGACGTCAAATTGCTGCTGGGAGACTTTAACGCGAAAGTCGGGAATGAAAGTTGGCATCGGGGGACCTCTGGAGGCCACAGCCTCCATGAAGAATGTAACGATAACGGCCAGCGACTTATCGACTTCGCCTGCAGCAGGAATCTAGTCGTAAGCTCTACGTGTTTCCCGCATCGACGCATTCACAAGCAGACCTGGAAGTCTCCAGACGCACATACCGTCAACCAAATTGACCACGTCCTCATTTGCAGGAGATGGGCGTCTAGTGTCATGGATGTCCGCTCCTATCGAGGAGCAAACTGCGACTCAGATCATCACTTGGTGAAGACGACTTACAGATGTAGAATTTCCTCAGTGCACCAGTCAAGAATCAGCCCTCCCAAAATCTTTGCGGTTGATAAGCTCTTGAGTGATGCTACAGCGGTGGCGTATACTACCGCACTTGAGGAAAAACTATCACCTATGCTACACAACATCAGCAACACAGGCGTCCATGGGTTCTGGGAAGAACTCAAGGGTACCATCAAGGATGTCGCAGAGAAGGTCGTGGGATATAAAGCCCGGCGAGCGCGAAATGACTGGTTCGACGAAGAATGCAAAAATTCACTTGACGCGAAAAACGAGGCCTACAGACAATGGATTCAACGAGGAACCAGAGCCAGAAGAGAAAAATATGACGAGCTACGGCGAATATCGAATAGAATAATTAGACGTAAGAAACGTAAATACTTTGACGAGCAGTTGCTGAACATAAACGAAAACTTAGCTAATAGGAACACCAGACAAGCGTACAAACTAGTAAATACAATCAAGAACGGCTACCAACCCAGGACTAGCCTTTGTAAGGACAAGGATGGAAACATCATCAGCGACACCGATGGTATTAACAAACGATGGGCCTCTTATTTTGAAGAGCTTCTAAACCGACCATCTAACATCCCCACACAGGAAGCTCTCGATGATATTGTTGATCTAGGCCCACCCATTCAACCCCCGACAGTAGAGGAAGTTGATCTCGCGTTGCGGTCACTAAAACGAAATAAAGCGCCGGGCGCTGACGAGATCCCAGCTGAACTGCTAAGATTCGGTGGAACGAGTCTAGTTGATGCCATACATCAATTACTCCTGCGAGTATGGGAGAACGAGGAGATCCCAGACGATTGGCGCAGAAGCATCATCTGTCCAATCCATAAAAAGGGAGATAAATTGCGGTGTGAGAATTACAGGGGCATCTCACTAGTTTGTACGTCCTATAAAATTTTGACGAAAATTCTGGAAAATAAAATAAAGCCGTACGCAGAACGAGTCATTGGCGAATATCAAAGCGGTTTCAGACCTGGTCGCTCCACAACCGATCAGCTCTTCTCAGTCAAACTGATACTCCAGAGGTGCTGGGAATACAACGTAAACGTATACCAAATCTTTGTCGACTTCAAGCAGGCATACGACAGTATCGATCGTGGAGTACTGTACAACATAATGCTGCAATTTGGTATACCAGCAAAATTAGTGCGACTGACAAAGATGACGATGACCAACTCCGTCTCACAAGTCAGGATCCAGAATAGACTTACTGATCTATTTGAAACACGCACTGGTTTGAAACAGGGCGATGGACTGGCACCGACGCTCTTCAACCTAGCACTGGAATACGTTATTCGCGCCATGAATATGGACAACAGCAAGACGCTGCTCATCAAGTCGACACAATTAGCAGCGTACGCCGACGACATCAACATCATGTCCCGAAGATTGGCTGACGCAGAAGAACTTCTGCATACGCTCGATACCGCTGCAAAGGAAGTTGGATTACGTATTAACGAGGGTAAAACTAAAATAATGATGCAATCGGTGACAAGGACACCTGCACAACCGAGCATCAACGTGGGGGACCTCAACATCGAGTTCGTGAACAACTTCATTTACCTGGGTTGCAACCTGTCAAGGGACGCCAACGAAACTGACGAAATCAAGCGACGGATACAGTTAGCTAATAAGACTTTTTTCTCGGTTCTCCCCATAATGAAATCGAAGCATGTGCACAGAAACACGAAGCTCCGCGTGTACAAAACCATTATACGACCAGTGCTATGCTATGGCTGCGAAGCATGGACCCTAACTCAAGCCTCCGAAAACATGCTAGACACTTTTGAACGTAAGGTTCTACGGCGAATTTTCGGGGCTGTTTGCGATCGAGATGGATGGCGCATCCGGTACAACCATGAGTTGTATGAAATGTACGATGAGCTGCAAGTCTCGAAAATCGTCAAACTACAACGACTTCAATGGGCAGGGCATGTACAAAGAATGGACGACGATCGCATGCCTAAGAGAGTAATGAATGCAGAACGAGTCGACGGAGCGAGACTGCGAGGACGACCGAGATCTCGTTGGGAGAGCTCAGTAGGTGTGGACGCCGCGCAGCTGCTGGGCTCCCAAAATTGGAGGACGCGGTCACGTGACCGAGATAATTGGAGGACAATGATCCTGGCGGCCAAGGCCCGACATCGGGCTGTCGCGCCACGATGATGATGATGAAATAGGATTCAAGCATACGCACGTTATATTGTTCCCCTATTTATCTCTCTCTCTCTCTCATTAAAATCCCCATTTGTTTCCAGCATTAATGATAAAAATTATCGATTATCTAATTTCAGGCGAGCATTTCAAAGGTTCTATCAAAAGTTCATTGAAACGGCATACCCGATCGAGGATATATACATAGAATAAACTGAGTATATTGTGATGTATATCGAAACACAGTTATGTAACATACAGACTATAAGACTTCTAGGCTTTAAGTACTCTTCTTAACAAACCAAAACATTTCTCAACTAAATTTCTTAAATAGAAAAGAAGGAAAATATCGATATTTTCGATATCGGCAAGAAATGAGTGAGTTATATAGAAAATTATTAATCAAAGAATCAGCCCGTAGTGCATAACTATAATATTCATACATAGAAATCTTTGATGACCAAACAAATCCTGTTCTGCGATTGGTGCTTTTGAACTGTACAATGGGCTCTTCTCTTTTTCTCCAACAAGTAGAATTAATGCTGAACGTTTCGCGAATCTATGCTAATAGTCGGGACAATCAAATTGATGGGCTCAGTACGCGATGTTAGTACCAAAGGGAACGAGAAGGAAGGAAGGATATCGACGAATGACAGATCAGTTTAGTAAAAGGCGAAAACGCGTCCTGAATCCTTTAGGTTCTCCCAAGAGAATAAATGCAGTTTCGAAGCTCATTATATTACGTTGTATAATTGTAACAGAAAGGGGAGTTTCGAACGAAACGAACACATGCTTTTGACACGCCACGACTTTACAAATGGAAACAGAAAGTCTTACGAGCCTCCTAGGAGAAAATATATAAGAAGTGCAATCGATACCAGTATAATCATAGAGACAAGCAACAAGTAAATTTTGAAAATACAGAATAGCATATATTTTTATAGAAGTTGTCATTTGCAGTTCTTCAATTCGTATATAAATAAAATATGAAAAATATCAAAATTTATTTCATAAATAAGTATATGTACACACAAGTGTACGGAAAAGTAATTTAGTAGACAAGCTAACTAAAATATTTCTTGAAAGCATATTATACAAAAAAATAATAATAAACGCAGAATATTGGTTCGGTACAAGTGCAACGAGAAAAGGAGCTGTCAACCCCCTCAACAGAGTTTCAGTTACTTTAAAGACAAAGTTGCATTTTTACATCCCGAAAACTTCTACCTAACACAACCGTAGGGTCACTAATAATACTAACAAAGAAATATTATAAAAGGAATTTTATTACTAGACATCATTGTTGACGTTTAACGTTTATATACCCTTAAAATATAATCTACATACAAACATGAAAATAATTTTTGAACGGAGTACTCGTAAATAATAGAAAACAAAAAACATTATGTAAAGACAAAATATATATGTATTCTCAACACTAAACGGAAAAAATAGTCGTAAAAGTAAGAGCAAGAGACAGAATGATGAAGACACAAAGCTGCCTGGAGACATTGGTTGAGAATGGTTTGAGATGATATTAAAATAAGTTGAATGAATAATTACACTTAATAAATAAAATAAAATTATAAGAAACTCAAAATTTATGTTACTTAATATAAACAAAAATGATAATTAACCGTGACTATGTATTAGAGTTCAGAAGCGAATAAGTTTTTATTTTATATTTTATTTTGATTTTTAAGAATCATAAGAAATTTTATTGTACTTTTAAGTTCATTTTTTTATTCCTACTGTTGTTAGTTTGTCATTATTATATTAATGTATGGGCTTACCCCTTTTGTAGACAAATACGTTGCCAATTATTTGTCACAATGAAATTTACAATAAAAAGTCTTGTATATAAGAATATGAGTTTGCTGTATTTTTATTCTCTCTCTAACCCCTTGTGGGGCATAGCGCGTCAATTGTTCCATGTGGCCCAGTTGAAGTTTAGTCGGCATAAAGTGGTTTCGGAGAATACAGTTGCCAGCATGCACCTCCTCCATGGTCACGAGCGTCGTCGTGGATGGGATTCGAACCCGAAACGCTGGTAGTCAAACATGAGACTGATGCGTCAACACACGGCGCTACCGGTCGCCCGTATTTTTATTACTGTAACCATATTTATAAAATGTCTGAATTCCCTATTAGGTTAGGTTAAGGGGCTGCCATGATACAGCACTGCACACTTAGACCACTTATGGGTCCTTTGTGATAACACCAATAACATTTCACCTCGCTAAAAGAACCTAGCTCCCAAAACAGCTTGTGCTGGCAATGTAGCGATTGAGCTGCATCACGCTCATATCCTTAAGGTCGTCAAAGTCGCAGTAAAACCAGGAGCCCAGAAATTTCTTCCTCCTGCTGGCCAATGTTGGACAGTGACATAGAAGGTGTAAAACACTTTCTTCCTCATCTACATTTTCACAACTCTTGCAGCAGCTATTCTGAGGAAGACGGAGCCTCCATGCGAGCGCACCGATGGGACAGTGCCCTGTGATGGTTCCCACCACCCTGCCATTGTGCTTCCTATTCAGTCACAGCAAAGAGGCAGAGCGACTAGAATCGAATTTCTGCCAAATCTTTCTCGTCGATTGACAAGTACTACTGTTGAGCCAGTATTAACTCTATCCACTGTAGCGGACTTAACTGCCAATTTGCATAATGCAATTGGCATTTTAATATCAATGCGGTTCCCATCGACAGCACCAGTTGTCCCCTCATGGCCTCGGGCAGACGGAAGAATAAATTGATTCCCAATTCCTCCAAGTATATACCCGCCCCCACGCCATCATCGATCGTAGAGCCATCCGTATTGATGACCAAGGAGTTGGGGGTAGACGATATCTTGTCAGCCCATAGGCTCCTCGACGGAATTAGGCTGGTGTCATTCCTGCCAAAAACTTGTTGAGCAGTATTGTAGTCAGTTTAAAAAATGGCGATCCAGGTTGCCCAGAATAGCTGAGTGGCCAGTACTCGACGCACGCCATTGGCCTGTTTCGCGGAGACACAGCGCCGTGTTCCCTACCTCGCCAAATATGTCAAGCGAGAGCAAGTTTAGCAGCGTATCTAAGTTGGGTGACGGAGTTGTACTAAAGACCCTCGTAAATTCCCTATTAACATTAAGGACTTTTGAATGATGCAACTGGTTTGAAATTTGAGTTGCAAACCAGTTTGCGATGCAATAAGTTTCCAATGCTGTTGCAAACAGTTTGTAACCTCTGCCCGCACGACTGATTTGCAGCTCGAGTTTCAAACAAGTTGCAGCCTAGAATCGGTATTACACTCAGGCCTGTTCCTAATACTGGGATCCCGGTGTGGTATCAGTTTTTGTCAGTACCTGTAACAAAAACTAAGAGTACCGTTCTCCTGGTTTTTTCTTAGTACCGGGATTGAGTACCGGGATCCCGAGATTTGAGTACCAGTATTATAAACCATGAACCGGTTTTTGTCATACTGAGTACCGGGGTCCGGAATTTAAGTACTTCATATTTTCAGTATCTGATGTTCAAATAGCCGGGACTCAATAAAAAATTGTTCAGTACCTGAAGGTTTTTCAACAAGTCTTCAGGTTTTAACATTGAAATGTTTTAAGGGAACCAACTGAATATTTATGCTCATTGGTGGGACGGAAATGATGTAAACACACGTGTATTACAGGATTTCATCATCGAGTTATCGGATGTGGTCGTTGTCGTTGCCTTTTAACGTACGTTGCCTTATGCGCATTGCGCATATAGCAACGTGCATTAAACGGCATATGTTTTCTCTGCCGTTAAACTATTTTTAAGGCCGGCTCTGTGTTCACTTTGAAACGAAGACATCTCTACCGAGAGATGACCCGTTTTCAAAGTGACCCCGGGAAATGCACACGTTTTTCTGACCTCCTGTTGGTCAACGACTGCTGCTGAAGAAGAACCTGGTGAAATTTCGCTTTGTATTGAAATTTTATGTTTAAATTTCATTTAACTATGTTTAAATGAAGCTTTTGTTTAAAAAAATGTACTTTCCTTATGAAAAACTCAGAGCAGGTTAAGATCACACAATTACACAAACAATTTGATCTGAGCTGCTCTGGATAGAACGTCAGTGCAAGAATTCTACTCCGTTAAGTACTTTGCATTTTGAAATGCTGGCGGCGCAGGTGTCTAAGTTTTCGAGCAGTGCACAGTTTGGGAAGCACGTAAAGTTCATTTCCTGTCAATGAAATTTTCGTTTTGTGTAATTATTTGGAATAGTAAACATGCAAAATAATTTTGCTGCCTAAGGGAAATTTGTTCGATTGTATACGTATGTACTCGTACATTTGAATTCTAACTAAACCAAGACACACTCCCAGCAAAGAGATGCTCCGTTTTCGTGTTCGCTACCCTAATTTGCTCTCTCGGCTAGGACCAGCATATGATGACAATTAAGAAATGACACTTGCGCTGTCGTATTCATACAGTTTTTCGTGAGTAGTCAGTTTTAAACTGGAAAATTCATAATTGATGGATGACTAGATGCGAGTGTAGTTCAGAACACAGCAAGTTGCTGAAAAGCTGCTCCGATACTGTCGCCACAGATTGTTGCGACTCCGCTGCGTGTTATGAACTTAGCCAACGATCCATTCTAGTTAACAAAAAAAATAGTACTATGCTGCCCTAATTATTAGGCGCATTTTTTCAACAGCCATATAGAGCAGAACAGGTTAATTAACACTGCACAATTACGCTAACAATTTGATCTGAGCTGCTCTGGATAAAACGAATGGTGCTCCGTTAAGTAGTCTGCGTTTTGAAATGCAGGCGGTGCAAGTGTCCAAGTTTTCTTGCAGTTTACAGTTTGGGAAGCACATAAAGTTCATTACCTGTCAATAAAATATTCGTTTTGTGTAATTATTAGGTGTACAACTTTGCTTCCGCCGTTTTCCAATAGACGGCTGCATCGGTGAGGGCTGGTCAAAATACGTAGTTCAAAAATGTCACAAAATGAGTTTGGACGTCTGTGAACGTATCGACATACCCGCATTAGTAAAAGTTGTTCGAAACCGAATGAAACTATCACAGGAGATCGGTACCGAACGCAATTGATGCGTTTAAGTCGAGCATTAAAGGAAAAACGACCGCAGTACCAAGAAAGACACGACAAAGTCATCCTCCAGCATAACAATGCTCGGCCACACGTCGCAAAAGTGTACTTGGAAACCCTGAAATGGGAAATCTTGTCCCACCCGCCGTACTCCCCAGACATTGCTCCTTCCGACTACCATCTGTTTCGTTCCATGGCGCACGGCCTGATCAGAATTTTCTTTCGTACGAGGAAGTCGAAAAATGGATCAAATCATGGATCGCGTCGAAAGACGCCTCCTTTTTCCGAGATGGAATCCGAAAATTGCCGGAGAGATGGACGAAAGTTGTCGCTAGCGATGGACAGTACTTTGAATATTGTAATACATCTGTAAGTACTTTTTGACAATTAAGCTTTTAATTCCAGGAAAAAACGGCGGAAGCAAAGTTGTACACCCAATATATGGGATTGTAAACATACAAAATAATCATCATCATCATCATCGTGGCGCGACAGCCCGACGTCGGGCCTTGGCCGCCTGGATCATTGTCCTCCAATTATCTCGGTCACGTGACCGCGTCCTCCAATTTTGGGAGCCCAGCAGCTGCGCGGCGTCCACACCTACTGAGCTCTCCCAACGAGATCTCGGTCGTCCTCGCAGTCTCGCTCCGTCGACTCGTTCTGCATTCATTACTCTCTTAGGCATGCGATCACCGTCCATTCTTTGTACATGCCCTGCCCATTGAAGTCGTTGTAGTTTGACGATTTTCGAGACTTGCAGCTCATCGTACATTTCATACAACTCATAGTTGTACCGGATGCGCCATCCATCTCGATCGCAAACAGCCCCGAAAATTCGCCGTAGAACCTTACGTTCGAAAGTGTCTAGCATGTTTTCGGAGGCTTGAGTTAGGGTCCATGCTTCGCAGCCATAGCATAGCACTGGTCGTATAATGGTTTTGTACACGCGGAGCTTCGTGTTTCTGTGCACATGTTTTGATTTCATTATGGGGAGAACCGAGAAAAAAGTCTTATTAGCTAACTGTATCCGTCGCTTGATTTCGTCAGTTTCGTTGGCGTCCCTTGACAGGTTGCAACCCAGGTAGATGAAGTTGTTCACGAACTCGACGTTGAGGTCCCCCACGTTGATGCTCGGTTGTGCAGGTGTCCTTGTCACCGATTGCATCATTATTTTAGTTTTACCCTCGTTAATACGTAATCCAACAAAATAATAATAATTAAAGGAAATTTGTCCGATTGTATATGTACTAAGGTTTTAAGTTTCCACTTGAAATTTCAGCTGGTTTTTTTTGCCGCTTAATCTGCTCTACTCTACTCTGTACGAAAAAACGCAACCCCTAATTGATGTCACCGAAATAGTTGTTTGCCTTTTAAAATAATAATCATTTAAACCACCTTCTTTTTCCTGCTTCTGCTGTAAAATTTTGTAAACTAGAGATGACCCCTTTTCAAAATTGTTTGAAAGATACTGGCTTAGGCCAGTTCGACAAAATTACCATACAACATACCAGCGGTTCGCAACAAATTAATATAAAAAGAACGCATTTTTACGTAAATATTGAGAGTTTATTGTATATATATATAGATATATATTTTTTTCTTCAGTAAAACTGAATGCTGTAAAGTTCAGTTAACACATTATCCTTGTTTTTGTTTGTATTTTTTCTCTTGTTTTTTTTTTAATATTATTATTTGAATATTTTCCATTACACTTACGTACAAACGAACAATAAATTTTTCCTTTGCATTAATCTAAAATATTTTCTTACGCACAATTTATATTTTTCAAAAACTTAAATTGAGGTAATATTGGTCTTACACTTAAAACAATAAAAGAATAAAAAATAAATAAGAATTTAAAATTGAACAAAAAAAAAGAACCTATCAATTATATACATATAAAAAAAATTATATATAGAGCTAGAACAAAAAACATTCATTGAATTAGAATATTGCCCCAGAGTTTAATATAATTTCCAAATGCTTGTCTACACAATATTCTCCTAAACGCCGTATTTAACTCCTCGTCGTTTCAATATAATTAATAACAGTAACAATAGATGTCTACACAATATGCATTTATAAACAAATAGACAATTAAAAATCGGAAACATTTGCATATTTGATCTTAAAAACATTTTTCTACTTTTCTCGTTCTTTGTATTTTTGCCTATTTCTTCTAAAAACAGAAATAAAGTTTTTTGTTTAGCTAAGATACAAAATCAAACGAAAACAAAAATATATAATGATAAAAACGAATCAAATACCATTTTGTTTGTTATTTTTTTTTCTTTTCTTTTTTTGAAGGACAAAAGTCTTCGGTAATTTAAATCTTGCCTTATATATCTAGTATATAGTCTACTGCGTGTGTGTGTGTATCTGTATACAAACAATATCAAATTTCATTTTGTATTTTTCTCTCCCGTTTTCAAATTATTTTCTATTTTTAATCTATATGTATGTATATATGTGGTTTTTACTTCTGGGGCACATTAATTCTATCTGGGTTTTATTTCATTTTTAGCTGAGAAGGTTGCAGTACTATTATCCTTCATATTTGGTCGTAGGGGTCCGGTATTGTAGAGATGCGCCTGAAATTCACTTTGTATTGTTTCAAGCATTTCGCGTTGTTCCTGTCGTTCCTCCTGTTAATGAAAAAAAAGGATTAATGTGCTTAATGAAAATAGTGACTTTGATAAAAAAAAAAGAGACTTACAATAATCTCATCCAACTGATGTTGCGTACTAGGATCGACTTGAAAATTATTGCACTGATCTTTGAGTTCCGTCGTCGTGGTCTCCATATGAAGAAGGGTCCTATCCAGAGCTTGAAACGAGTTCGGCAAGACTTGAAGCAGATCTGCTGAAATAGAGAGCGTAACTTTTTTTTTTACGAGAACTAAATTATTCTGTCCAATCTTAAAAATACCTGCACTAGGATTCGTGAGATCCTGTATTGATGGCGTCCTATAGCATTGATTATCCAGGACATTACGTTTAGCTGCCGGACTTTCATTCTCGTCGCCGTACTGATCAAAGCTTCGCACACGTTTCAGAACCGACGTGGATCGCACCGCTGCTGATTCGCCGCTACAATTCATGGGATTATTCGTCTCGGGAGTTTGCGGACTCGACACCGTCCTTGTATAAGAACTCATTTGGAAATAGCCAACCGATGTGGGGAGTGGCGGTACTCGTTGTTCGCAATCTGAATCAATCTCTTCCTTTATAACAACTTCCGATCCGGATACACAATTATCACTTTTTATTTTGCACTTGTCGTCGTCAGGACTTCGACTGTCCCGATTCATAATAGGCGAGGAATTCGACGTATGACTGTCGTTCAAATCATCATCGACAATAGGACTTTTCGCGTTGTTGCTTAAATGAGAGCGGTTCTGTGAACTTCGTGTGGTCGTATTGACGACAACCACACTTTTTGATATTGAGGACTTTATGGTACACGGTTTGGGCGGGACGAGTACAAGGGGCGGCGATTTGCTATTACGACCGTTGCCTTCACTACGCTCGCCGCTCGTATCGTCTTCGCTCTCATTCGATTTATCCAAATTGTGAATTAGGCATAGTATGGCACGCTCCAGTTGCTGTGGATTCTCAGCAGCCGGAGCATCAATAGCCGATTGGGGTATTTTTGTTTTCACGTACACTGAAAATTTTGCTTTCATTTCGCGCACAAATTTTCGTCCTTCTTCTTCGCTCACCAGCGAATTGATGCAGGTGAATGATTGAACTTTGTTTTCCTCTTTGTCAATTTCCAGGTAACCGCGCGTCTTGAGGTAAATGAATTTGCCCGTACGAGTAATAAGACGATAGCAAGATTCACCGTAGTGGCTGTTGCAATCGTACACTGAAATGTTAGAAAAAAATGTATTAGAAGAATTTCGAACTAGAGATTGACAAATATTCAAAGTCAGTAGTATTGCAAGAATAGCGAAGCTTAGTGAGGTCGGAGATGCCCTGTTTGTACGAAGTATGAGGACTGAACCTCTAAACTCGGGCAGTGGAACCAAAAATTGGACGATGAAACGAGGTCCTAAGGTGACCGAATCTACCATAACGTTATAGTTTTAGGGCCCCACGTTAGTCGCCATTTGCAACGGATACGAGTTTTGATAAGATCCCATGTTATGCCGGCGCTCGGTAGCCGTGAGGTCTCGGTTGCCATTCTACGATGCTACATCAGGAGAAACAGTGTTCAATCCTCGGTGCGTTAACAAAAACTACCTATGGGTACTACTATTACTCCCACAGCGTTCCGAGCTTATCAGAAATAAGACGGCTCGGATAGGAGGTGTATGCTAGAGACTGCACCATCCGAAATTATGCTATCGAAACGCCAGCAAGGCATAGTAATGTTCCATGTGGCCCAGTTGACGTTTCGTTGGCATAAACTGGTTTCGGAGAATGCATTTGCCAGCATGCACCTCCTGCACATCCATGGCCACGAACGTCGTCGTGGACGGGATTCGAACCCGAAACGCCGGTAGTCAAACATGAGATTGATGCCTCAACACACTGCGCTACCGCTCGCCCCACAAATTCGTATGCTAGTATATTTCTATTTCGCCGGGCGACGAAACGTGGTTCGCGCCTTGGATAATAGGGGCCTTACCGCTGTAACGAGCAAAGCTTGCATTCTAGGCCGATATACTGAAGGTTGCAACCCCTTAAGCCATGGAGCTCGGGTAGCGAGCGGAGCCCACGCAACAGGAAAACGAAGTCATCTCAATTTAAAACCCACTATGCGTCGCCCGATCAACTAAGAATGTTCCCGTATGCGAAAAGGCAGAAAGTGCGACATAGCTCTAGCTAGTATGATTCTAAACATTGGCGATCAAAGATTTTGCTGTTTAAAGCCATCACACCTATTCATGCTGTATGCGTCACCGGTATTAAGTGAAACACTTCGTCACATTTCCAAAGTGCCCAAACCAAACTTCTTCAACGCCCGAAGGAAAGTATGTGTGTGTGTTAATTGGGACCAACATCTGTCGGTGCAACTGCTCTCAATTCTCTTCATCCGCGCCGGCATAGAAGTCAACCCAGGCCCATGGATCTGCAATAAAACTCCCCCCCCCCCCTCCCCAAAATGCCACTCATTGAGATGTAACGGCTGCGACGATTGGTGCTCTGTCTCACATCATAGGCAGTGGAATTCGTCTCTTACCGCTGCCCTATCACGCCAAACTCCACCAAACCTGCCTACACCAGCCCAAGCAATAATGACTTCGCAGTTATTTCCAGTTATCCCGATGGGTGTTGTTCATCGAGGTAACTAGGGACATCTGAGAGTCCATGTTTGCTTGGGCTGGTGTAGCCAGGTTGGTGGGGTTGGACGAGATGGAAGATTGTTGTCCACTCATCCTAGGTTGCTCCTAAGCAAGGAGCTGGAACGTATAACGACGGCAATACGGCCCGAATGTTTTTCGACGATCCGGAACGATCCGGAATCAACAGCGAGAATTACTGGTATAAATCTCGAGGTAATCAGAAAGGTTTGGGGCTATCTTGCAAATTATTTCGTCAGGACAACCGATTTAAAACGTTTGCTCGTGAAACCGCAGACATTTATGTTAAGCCCTATGGATGGTACTATATGCCAGTAACAGTCCATAAAGTACTCATCCATGGCGAGAAAATAATCGAAAATTGTATTCTCCCGATTGGAAAATTTTCAGAAGCTCAAGAAGCTTTAAATAAAGTGTTCCGCCAATGGAGGGAATTCAGATCGAGGGAAATGTTACGACAATCGACGAACGAAGATATACTTAATAATCTCCTGGTCAGCTCTGACCCCAGAATATAAACACTGAGACCACAATCCACACTGAAAAATTCAATGGCCAAAAAGCTTAGTTCCGAGGCCCAGACGATGCTGCTTGATGCTGTTAATGTTTCTCAGGAAGACGAAGAGAATTCCTTAATTGATGCCACTGACGAAGGATTAGGCGAAACTTTCATCATCATCACGGACTTCGTCATTCGAATCAGCAGGAAAAAATACATCCACATTGTAATTTTTATAGCAAACGGCCATGTCCAAAGAATTGTCGATTTCGTACCACTGTGAGGCGCCCCAGGCGACCGCCTATTTCGCCTTAGCCTTTGACCGACCCTGGAGAAGAGCATGCCTGCGGTCACTGGTGTTCTTAGGTTAACCGACAGATATCAGGAAGAATCATGACATAAACAATGGGAGTGGACGTAATTTACGCAAGTTTCCCCCATCTGTCTTTAAAAGGTTCATACAATGTTTCTGCATTTCTAAGTCTGATAGTAGCACGTATCTAGGGACGCGGGAGCGTCCCGCCCCGCCAAAGAAAAACAAAAAAATGGAAAAAAAAAATTAAATCTAGGGACGCTGGAGCGTCCCGCCCCGCCAAAGAAAAACAAAAAAATCGAAAAAAAAAAAAAGTAGAAGCGACCAAGACTATGTTTACGCGACACAACAAGTACGGGTTTTCGGACCTGTGTAGCTCCGGCCCCGGAGGCTTGTTCGAGCTCAAATTTGGTATGGTCATTGTCCCTGGTCATCTTACGAAGTGCTGCAAATTTGATTCCGATACAAGGAAAAACACCCGAGATATGATAATTTGAAAATGGCTATTTTTCAAATTTTTCTTGTTCTCGTTGTTCTTTGACCGGTCTACAGCCTCGTAGGGAGCGTATCGAGGTCTGCTTTCTTTTCTCACGAATTGACTGTGTCCCAAGGGTGTGCATAGGCTATCATTTGCTCTGATCCGTGCAGTAGATCAAAAGATACATCCAAAAATGTGAAATTTTATAGTAGAGTTTTTCGCTTAAGTCTTTTTGATAATTTGAATGCGACACAGCAAATCACTCGCAGAGATCGCATGCCGACGTGGAGAGACGCAAACACTTGATTATGTGAGTACGTGACGACGACGGATGCAAAAGTCCGTGCGCTCGTCGGGTGAGGAGAACCATACGAGTTCATGGTTGCGGGCGTGGTTTGTGGCAAGTGCATGAATGAAAAGTGTGTCATGAAAAAATTGAAACTGAATGTTTATGGATGCATCTTAAGCTGTGTTTTGCTAGACAGCGGCTTGAATGGGCGATTTGCGACTGCGACTCGAGAGCAATTCATTCATTATTCAATGCCGGGGTTTTGTATGAAAATAGTACTAGTATGTTGGGCAGGTTGTCTATGCAATCAAGGATTTTTATATGTACGTGAGGAGAATGGATGGAAAGAGACGAATGTACTGTAGATGTAGAGTCCTTCGGTGGCAGCAAGGACATTCGAAAAAGGATATTTTTAGCAGTGAAGCGAAATGTGGGGGTCTCATATGAACCGGGATGAAGAGGCGAGTGTCCAGGAGTAGTGCAGATGTCATTTCGAGTCATTCGGTGGTGAAAAGGACATTCACGAAAGTCAAGTGGGCAATATGGGTGTCATGCGAACCGGGGTAAAGAGGCGAATGTCCAGGACTACTGTAGATGGCATTCCGGATCCTTCGGTGGCGACAAGGATATTCGAAAAGGATACTTTTGGCGGTGAAACGAAATACGGTCAATATGGGTGTCATATGAATCGGGGTGGATACCCGAATATCCAGGAGTAGTGCAGGCAGATGGCATTTCGAGTCCTTCGGAGCGAAAAGGACATTCTTGCAAGTCAAGTGAAAAATGGGCAATATGGGTGTCATGAATTGTGGTGAAGAGGCGAATGCCTAGGAGTACTATGGATGGCATTTCGAGTTTTTCGGTGGCAACAAGGACATTCGAAAAAGGATATTTTTGGCAGTGAAGCGAAATACGGTCAATATGGGTGTCATATGAATCGGGGTGGACACCCCAATATCCAGGAGTAGTGCGGATGGCATTTCGAGTCCTTCGGAGCGAAAAGGACATTCTTGGAAGTCAAGTGAAAAATGGGCAATATGGGTGTCATATGAATTGTGGTGAAGAGGCGAATGCCTAGGAGTACTATGGATGGCATTTCGAGTTTTTCGGTGGAAACAAGGACATTCGAAAAAGGATATTTTTGGCAGTGAAGCGAAATACGGTCAATATGGGTGTCATATGAATCGGGGTGGACACCCCAATATCCAGGAGTAGTGCGGATGGCATTTCGAGTCCTTCGGAGCGAAAAGGACATTCTTGGAAGTCAAGTGAAAAATGGGCAATATGGGTGTCATATGAATTGTGGTGAAGAGGCGAATGCCTAGGAGTACTATGGATGGCATTTCGAGTTTTTCGGTGGAAACAAGGACATTCGAAAAAGGATATTTTTGGCAGTGAAGCGAAATACGGTCAATATGGGTGTCATATGAATCGGGGTGGACACCCCAATATCCAGGAGTAGTGCGGATGGCATTTTGAGTCCTTTGGTGGCGAAAAGGACATTCGTGAAAGTCAATTGAAATATGGGCAATATGGGTGTCAAGCGAACTGGGGTGAAGAGGCGAATGTCCAGGAGTACTGTAGATGGCATTCCGGATCCTTCGGTGGCGACAAGGATATTCGAAAAGGATACTTTTGGCAGTGAAGAGGCGAATGCCTAGGAATACTATGGATGGCATTTCGAGTTTTTCGGTGGAAACAAGGACATTCGAAAAAGGATATTTTTGGCAGTGAAGCGAAATACGGTCAATATGGGTGTCATATGAATCGGGGTGGACACCCCAATATCCAGGAGTAGTGCGGATGGCATTTTGAGTCCTTTGGTGGCGAAAAGGACATTCGTGAAAGTCAATTGAAATATGGGCAATATGGGTGTCAAGCGAACTGGGGTGAAGAGGCGAATGTCCAGGAGTACTGTAGATGGCATTCCGGATCCTTCGGTGGCGACAAGGATATTCGAAAAGGATACTTTTGGCAGTGAAGCGAAATACGGTCAATATGGGTGTCATATGAATCGGGGTGGACACCCGAATATCCAGGAGTAGTGCAGATGGCATTTTGAGTCCTTCGGAGCGAAAAGGACATTCTTGGAAGTCAAGTGAAAAATGGGCAATATGGGTGTCATATGAATTGTGGTGAAGAGGCGAATGCCTAGGAGTACTATGGATGGCATTTCCAGTCCTTCGGTGCCGATAAGGATATTCGAAAAAATAATACTTTTGGCAGTGAAGCGATATGAATTATGATGTAAGATGATTTTTTCCAATGTGTGGAAGATGGGAAGCGATGTCTAGGCAAGATGGGTAGCACATGACTGGAGGTGATGAGGCGAATGCAGTAGACTGTTAAAGGTATTTTGAGTCCTTTGGGTAGGAAAAAATATGTTCTTGGCAAGGAAGCGATATCTAGGCAAGATGAGTATTATATTATCGGGGGTGATGAGGCGAATGCAGTAAACTACTGTTAAAGGACTCAAACCTTTGAAAAATGATATTCTTGGCAAGAAAACTATTTACCCCAAATGGGTAATCTGAGTGGACTCATAGTCCGGCACGTAAATCTCCTTTTTTATCGAAGACTACCGCATTCAGTAGGAATCAAACCGGAGCCCAATGTAGAATGCGAACGTGTTTACCGTTGCGCCATCTGTATTACCACTACTACTTTGCAAAAAGATGTGATATCTCACAAAAACAACTCTGTTGTAAAAAAATCCCCGCCAAGAAAAACTCCTCAGCCGTAAAAAGGATTGATATGAACACAATACCGCCAAAGTACTCGTAGCTTCGCGCCTCGCTCTAGGGTATGTATATTGAACGCTGATTGCATTAGTTAATTTCTTTCAACGCGGTTTGGCGGGGAGCTTCCATTAAACAAAATAAGTTGAACAATCTGAATAAGAACGCAGTAGAAAATAGTCTATTATTCACTTCTGGCCTGAAGTGCATTTTTAGTCTTTTGTAAGGCGGGCGCTTTATATCGAGATCCGGGCGAGAAGCCAATAATACTTGGCATAAGAGCTTACAGCATGATCCGCACGCAACTACTTATTCATAATTTTGTCAGAGCGACATCGTTGCCATTATCACTGTCATTTTATCAATAAATCCGTTCGGCGGTGAGTCTTTAGGCTACGAAGCTCCCCGCCAATCAGCTTTGAAAGAAATTAACTAATGCAATCAGCGTTCAATATGCATGCCCTAGAGCGAGGCGCGAAGCTACGAGTACTTTGGCGGTATTGTGTTCATATCAATCCTTTTTACGGCTGAGGAGTTTTTCTTGGCGGGGATTTTTTTACAACAGAGTTGTTTTTGTGAGATATTACTTACTTGTTAGCATTTGGACGAGTTAAAAAGGTTCAAATCAATATCCTCGGCGACGCAAAGAATGGTAGATCCCACTCATGCATGGTTTGATCGCCATTTTTCCCTCTATGAAGATGGAAGCGCTCTCACATTTCATGGTAAGCATTTTGAAACACAGAACTGTGTCCGATACAACGTAGAAATGTTGTACATTGCGGTAAAATGCAATTACCCTTGAAAAATACACATACTCGCATACTTAAAAAAAACAGAAATGGAGTGTGCGTGACATTCCCTCTGATCCTCCACTTCCCGTCTATGATGTGCCTCCGACATTTATTCAACTTTCTACTTACTTTGTCGCAAAGCCACAATGACCCATCGAACATCATCCTGATGCATAAATGTAAATGGCGACAGTCCGTTCACTTCGTCGGTCATATAGCCGGCGACAAGTGATATTCTTTGGTCACACTGAATTATTCGACCATCAATAAGATGCCGGGTCATATATTCATTATGATTCGCTTCGAGCAATCTCTCCGATATTTTTGGTGGCTTAATAACACGCGCCAAGGCTATGAGGACCTGTAACAGAAAGAATACGGGAATTACGGTAAATAGTTATTGCGATATAAGTTGTAGTGGTACTATACTTACAATATCATTTCCACTGATTGTATGTAATGGAATGGAATCGTCACGGCCACGTGGTCTTCGGATAAGTTGCAGGCCCGATGGATATGTGCTAGTTTTAATACCTCGAGGTGCCGAGTCGGCTCGTCGGAAATATCCATCGATTTTCACTATTTCGTAGGTAGGTGGCTCTGATCGTGGTCCAGCACGTGCCAGTCTGCAATTTTAAAAGATGTTAATTGAAAATAGTAATAGGATGACTATGAAATGCGCAATGAATTGTTTTCAAAAGCTTGTTTTGAATGCAATCTGGAATAGGCAACGTAATTTTCACTACGGCGAATATAGTGTTTAACTGATACCAGAATCTGAGTATTTTGTAAGTACTATTTAAACTATTTAATTGCATCCTACTCTAATAAATGATAATGAATTAAACTCTTACAACTTGTAATTAATTTATTCATTCGACGCAAATCAAAAGTGCAGTTGCACTAAACGATATCAGAACCAGAAAAGAACGTGCTATTATTAATTTCTTTCTGCAACATTGGCAGCAATTTCATTACACACAAACAAGTAAGATTTACAATGTAATGCCAGTGTACATAATCAACTAATCTATCACCATACAATATACTCACCTTACTGTAAACACCCTTTTATCTGCACTTAATTTCCTATCAATCTCCTCCTCCTCTTCTGTCGTGCGGGGTCGCGGTTCACCCGATTCATCCTCGGGCTGTACGTCGAATAGAGAATCCAGGCCAGTGGGTATCAACAGCTTTTTCAGCATAGCCTGGTCATCGGGGTGAGTTATTTGTGCGATATTCTGTCCAAACAAATCCGTCTGCAAGTACATACAGAGTACAATAATTAAAATGAATAATACACAAATTCGAAATACGCAATTCAATCAATTGCTATGCACTACGTTTATATCACGGGACTATGTTCCAGTATTGACTAATACCAGCTAACTGACCACGATCTAAAGATATCGGATTAGGCCTAGCGGCCACCAGGCCATCTTCTTTGAGATTGTTGTTAGAACCAGCCAAGTCAGATCAAGCCCGACAACGAAGGGATGGTCCGTAAGGACCTTCGACGAGGAAATATTTGAGGAGGTCCTGCATCAACAGGGCCTTATCGAGGGCCAGGCATCATTCAGGTCCGTAGAATTAATGAAGCAGATTGCGGAAGCCTGCGACGCCTCAATGACCGTGAGGAGAAGCACTCGCCAGCGCAAGGAAAACTACTGGTGGAACGAGGAGATCGCGAACCAGCGTCGCGAATGCCTGAAAGCTCGTCGGCTAAGTCAACGGTCAGCGGACTCGCCGGGATACGTAGACTTAGTCGCACGATATAAGACTGCAAGAAAACTCCTCAAGCAAGCAATTAAAAGAAGCAAAGAAACCTGTTTCAGATTGCTCTGCGATGATGCGGATATAAATCCATGGGGAACGGCCTATAGAGTGGTGATGAAAAAAATAAGTCAAAAACCACCCGAAATAAAATGTCCCATTCTATTGAAGAGGATAATATCAGTTTTGTTTCCTCGTCACGAAGTGCGACCAAGAGAGCACAACGTTGGGAATGGAGACGAATTTCCGGCCATAACGGTAACTGAGCTTTTACACGTATCCTCTAAAATTGATGATTCAAAAGCACCAGGCCCGGATGGTATTCCCAATAAAGCGTTGAAGGTGGCAATTCGCACGGTGCCAGAGAAGTTCATTGGTACATTTGGAGCCTGCCTGGAAGAACGAACTTTCCCAAATATATGGAAAAAAACAGAAATTGGTTTTGATACCCAAACCGAATAAGCCGCCAGGGGAACCAAACTCATACCGCCCAATCTGTCTCTTGGACACTGCCGGAAAGATGTTTGAGCGGATAATTCTCAACAGGCTATCCCAGGCCGTGGAGGAAAAAGGAGGCCTCTCAGACCGACAGTTCGGCTTTCGCAAAGCCCGATCCACGGTTGACGCGATTATGTCGGTGATTACCTTGGCAAAGGATGCATTGCGGGAGAACCAATGTTGTGCTGTGGTGACATTGGACGTGAAAAACGCTTTCAATTCCGCCAACTGGGAACACATCCACACGTCTCTCCATAAAATGGGCGCGCCGGCTTACCTAGCCGAGCTAATAAAGAGCTACCTCTCAAATCGTATCCTCCAGTATGACACAGGTGAGGGACCCAAGGATTACAATGTGTCATCAGGAGTTCCACAAGGATCGGTTCTTGGGCCAGAATTATGGAACATAATGTATAACGACATTCTTAACCTCCCGATGCCTAAGGGCGTGACAATAATCGGGTATGCTGACGATATTGCGGTAGTTGTGGTAGCTAAGGACTCGGACTACGCAGAAATGTATGCCGGCGAGGCAATAACAACAATTAAGCTGTGCCTTGAAAAAGTGGGACTTGAGCTGGCAGAGCAGAAAACGGAAGCTGTTCTAATTAGCAATCGCAGAAAGAGGAACTCTTTGAAAATCAGAGTCGGAAGTACCATCATCACTTCCAAAAAAGCTATTAGGTACCTGGGAGTAATGATCGACTCAAAACTGACCTTCGGGGAGCATCTCAAATACGTTTGTGAAAAAGCGGCTAATGCAACTGTTGAACTGGCAAGAATGATGCCTAACATAGGGGGCCCGAGACCGAGTAGAAGGCTTTTATTGTCTAGAGTCATCACCTCAATACTATTGTATGCTTCACCGGTGTGGTCTGGGGCGCTTGTTCACGCAAGTAACATTCGAAAGATAAGCTCAGTCTACCGAAGGAGTGCGTTGAGGGTGTGCGGCGCTTATCGAACGACATCCCATGAAGCTGCCTACGTAGTTGCTGGAATGATTCCAATAGATATTTTAACCGACGAAATGAACCGGCTCTATGAAAGTCGTCATTTGGAACCAGCGGGGGTTCCGGAAGCACGGAGAGTAAGAGAAAGAAACGAGTCTCTAAGAAAATGGCAGGTACGTTGGGAGGAAGCCCAAACAGGTCGTTGGACCTACACACTCATCCCCCGAATTGAGAGTTGGATGAATAGGAAACACGGTGAGGTAAACCATTACCTGACACAATTTCTAACCGGTCACGGCGCCTACAGACAATATCTGCACCGGTTCAAGATTGACGAATCGGCGGAGTGCCCGAGATGTCCTGGAATAGAGGAGGATCCTAAGCACGTGTTGTTCCACTGCCCAAGATTCGCTAGGAACCGCGAAACACTAGAAGCGGAATTGGGCGCAACAATCAGCCCGGAGAACCTTGTTGAGCACATGCTCTTATCCACGAGCAACTGGGACGCCGTGAGTCGTGCAGTGTGCAGCATTCATATCGAGCTCCGAAGGGAGGAGGAGAGGCGCAGTTTTTCGCAAGTTAGCGTAGGCTAACAGCCAGTACCCTTCCCTGCGAAGTAATACCGAAAGGTGGTTCCACAGGGCAAGGGGGGAGACACAGGTGTTCGCGCAGGTTGGATATAAATACTGTCCACCCTGTGGGGTTTAGTCAGTAAAAATCTGACATACCGATATTGGTATCTTATAGAAGATTCCCCCGCCTGTATAAAAAAAAAAAAAGATATCGGATTAGTTGGATTGGACTAACTTTTAGCTTCATTTGCGATGCGGTACTGGACTGAAAAATTTGGATTAGGTTGACGTTTCCGTTGTTTATGAATGTTATTTTTCGGTTTTTATGTTCTTGTTAGAGTCGGCGGTATAAAAGCGATTTTATCAAGAAGCTATTGGCTCTTTGCATTTCTAAAATACTTCTCAAACCGAAGTGACAAACTAACATCTGATATTTGCTATATTTGGTACCGGTCGGTAGAAAGACACTACGAATTAGTACGAATCCCAATACGACCTATTAAATACTCCTTCTAGTTCCACGGTATAAACATAGCCATGGTCAGTTTTAATGCGATATATGAGTATGAACGCGTATATAAACAATAATACAATAATTATTATTATTGAAAATATTGAGAATTGAAAGCAAAGGCAATTAAGCACGCAGAATTGCGATTGGTTGTTGCACCGTGCATTCGATTACGAACAGAACAGTTGAATTATTTAGTGAAAAAAAAAAAATCCCACCAAAATGGAAATGCGCGTAAAATTGATGAATGTTGGCAGCTTGCTACGTGCCTGGCCGATGATGCTTTTATTGAGCACAAAATCACGAACGAAACGTTCCATACTATTTACTGTACAGTGGCACGTAGCTTGTGCCTGATTTCCTGTTAGGACGTTAATGCAACAGGACAGTGTAAACAATAAATAGAATGTAAGTATCTATTACTATTACACGCGAACAGGGTTGATGGAGTGAGAGGAGACTTTCGTGGGATGGAATATTGCAATGCCCTTGATGGAAAATATATAATCGGCCCTGATGCGATGATGCAATAAGGGACAATGCATTTTGTTCTGATGTAATAACACTTTAACATTAATAGAGCAAGATCCCAGAGCCCTCAGACGTTACTTATTTTCTGAGTAGCAAAAAGTGTGGGATAGAGTAGTGCTAGTATGTACTTTGAACGTATGCATACCTGCTAGCTTGGGCCGACGGCCAATTTACAGTTACCATGTTCCAAAGGTACGTAAAAACATTACTCATTTTTCTTAAAGTCTGAGTGCTGATTTGTACGTATGTTTTACAGAGTACTGTTAAAAGTTAATAATCAACAACACTGCCACTGCAACGAGTTTTGGAAAAAAGGAATGGTGATCTCTATTCTTAAACCAGGGAAGAAACACTTTCGTTTTCTGTGACCAAGACTCGAAGCGCTACTCCATCCTATAATTGCGACTGACATCCAATTAGCCGATCATCAACATGGCTTTCGAAGGATGCACAGCATAACGACGGCTTTGGATGCACATCACATCAAGAATACATAATGGCTTCAATCAAGCGCTCGGTGGCCGTGGTCGTTCGGTCATCGCTCTACGATACTAATCTAGAGCTCCGAGTTAAAATCTGGGTGCGATCAAAAACTGTCTGTGGGTACTAATAGAACTCTCACAGTGCTCCGAGCTTGACAGTATATAGATGACGCGGATAGGAGGTGCATTCTACTGCAACGGCACTTCCAAAAAGTAGATATGCTCTCGAAACGTCAACAAGGCATAGAAATGCTAGAGATGTTGACGCAATAAGGCAATAAACAAAAAAAACCAGGCCGAAGCTTCGCTTCGGCCCGGAGTCCGAAGCGTATATACCCTAGACTTGTACAGACCTAGTGGTGATACCAAAAGTCCCAATTGGCAACGACCATATGCATTAAAAGTGGGTCTCTTATATGGCCAGTTCATAAGGGAGGTTGGCACTCATTCAGTGGGATCTTGACCATTCTCAAAATCAATTAACTAACCCATTCTACAAATATTTATCCAATTTTTCAAGTCGCTAGCTTCATTCTATCGAAAGTTATCGCTTATTTGTAGTTTCATTTGTAGGGGAAGTAGGGGTTTCGATGGTCGGATTTTACGTATTTTCAATATTAGTCGACTGGATCATACTACAAACATTTGACCAAAATTTTAAGTCGCTAGCTTTATTTTGTCGTAAGTTATCGCTTATTTTAAGTTTCATTTCTAGGGGAGGTAGGGGTTCCTTAGGTCGGATCTTACCTATCTTTAATGCCAACTAACTCAATCTCATTTTCAACATTTGACCGAAATTTCAAGTTGCTGGCTTCATTCTATCAAAAGTTATCGCTTATTTGAAGTTTCATTGGTAGGGAAGGTGGGGGTTCCTTGAGTCGGATCTTACCCATTTTCAATACCAATAAAGTAGGTCTTATTAGCAACCTTCTTTCAAATTTTCAACTTGCTAGTATCATTTTTTCGAAAGTTATCGTAATTAAAGGAATATTCAATTTTTGGAAATTTGTAGGGGAGGTAGGCGTTCCTTTCATCTGATTATGCCCAACTTACATAATCTTAAGCAGCTTCTCATTTCAAGGTCACACGCCAAAAATCAGGTGTCTACGTCAATTGGTTCAGGAGTTATAGACAAAAAACCTGAAAAGTAGGGTAGTACTGGGTTCTTTGTAAGAAAATTACCGTTAGTTTTTAACTTATCAGTTTTATTTTCCCAGGAGAGTATGAGATTACCCTCATGAGTAATCTACCAAAGCTAGAGCTTTTCTTTAATCGGGAGTTATAGATACATTTATGTATTTTACATATGTAGGGGAGGTAGGCGTTCTCTTGGCCTGATCATGCCCATTTTCAATACCATCCAACTAGATCACACTTCCAACATTTGACCAAAATTTCAAAGCTCTAGCTTCATTTTATCGAAAGTTATCGTGCGAACGGATAGACAGACAGACAGACAGACAGACATGGCTAAATCGAATCAGGAGGTGACCCTGATCATTTATATATATACATTGCTATACCTCCGGAGCCTCCTTTAAGGTGTTACATATTTCCGTCGTGACAAAAACAATATACCCTATACTATAAGTCTAGGGTATAAAAACAAAACATGTCAACGAACAATTCTAGTTCTAGTTTCTCCTGTCTGAAATCTGCGGTACATCACTTCGGTGGAGAATAATCAAGTGGGTCGCCAATTACCTTGCGCCGGCAGACAGTCCTACACAGATTTAGAACTGGGAAATCTAAACTAAGGAAAATTAAATAGGGTGTCGTTCCCCAGCATGAGTTTTATCTCCCAACCTGTTTAACCTATACATGTCAAGACTCCGGACGCCACCTGACGGACCTAAAATCGGCAGTTACGCTGGTGACTGCTCGATTTTGGCAACCGGCAATCACCCAAATGTGCGAGCAGATTATCTTGAAGAACTTCACACCTTCTTCATTAGTAAGAATCTTAATCTGTCTGTTTACCACCTGGACCAAGAAAGTGAAGCTAGAACTGAATTTCGGGGTAAATGGTGGAACTATTCCCACAGTTAACAACCCAAAAATTCTCGAAGTCACCCCTGACAACATGGCCACCTTCTCGGCTTATGTGTCAACCATTTGTGACAGGACGAGAAGCAGGAACAAAGTCCTCAAAGCTTTAGGTGGCAGTTTCTGGGGGAAAGATAAGGAGATCCTACTCGCGACATACAAATCCATCGAGAGATCTGTGGTCAGATAATTTATGCGGCACTGCTCTTAGATCTGTCACAGGCTCCTGATGTCGTCGTAGTTATCATCTTTATTATGAGACCACAACAAGCCACAACACTCTTCTCACCAAGCAATACCTGGTTGGACTGTTATCGGGGTGACCATCCTAACTCCAGCCTTAGCCCCGGTGCACATAAACGTCCAAATGCGTCGCTTTCAATCGGTTAGGAAGAAAAACGTTGGGAGCAATCGAGCGATGCACAAGGCCGCCGATAGGTATCGGCGTCACTTTGCCGTCGCGATAGCTATCTGGGATGCCGCCGGTTTCTGTTCCTATCTGCGGCAGTTCACACGTCCGCACTCGACACTCGAACTCGAAACACGAACACGGGCACAATGTGTGATTTGTGTGAAGTTTCTTAAACCATTCGCTTTCACACAAGCGATGCATTGAAATTTCCTCCGAATGATTCAAGATACTTCAAATAAATTTCAAGTTCATATTCGACATTATATGCCCCCACCCCATTGAGGCAATTTCCTCCACCTGGACTTAGATATATTAAAAATTTGTGACACATACAGACATCAGAGCTCGAAGCGCCACTGCAACAACAATAATTGAGCACATTTATAATTCAACAGCTCCAATACGTCTCACACACAGTGCTATGAAGCTGCTGCATTTCTACAAGCCGCTCTTGAGGAAATTGATATGCAAATTTTACAGCACATACACTCCAATTCAACATAGCTACGACACTACCTGTTATCCTAAAGGAGTTTACGCCACCTTTCGGAGTACTGATTACACCTAAAAGGGCTGTGACGCCGATTCGGTGTTTTACCTACACCAGATTGTCTACTGCGTAAATTTGGCAAAATTTTCACTAACTGTTGGAAAGACCGCTCGTGACAAAGAGAACTTATTCAATCAGACACCCCCATTTCGAAAACTGCACACTTGTCGTTGTGTTGTGTACGCTGTTTATACAAAGTTGATTGAACCAGATGAACTCGACTAACCTTAATGCTAATAGTATCAGTTTCCCGAGAAAAAAAAAGCAAATCGCTTTGCTCTCGGTAATTTGGCTTGCGTTTTTTTCTTCCTGACAGATTTTTTTCTGATGAAAATCGAAGCATGTACCAGTGACAATGTACATATGTTAGCGATATTAAGTGGCAGAATGATGTAGGCCTAAACTGATTTTCATTTAGTTCATGTATGAAGTCAGCGAGTTTGATCAAGTGAGAAGTGTGAATAACCGACCTGGATACCGAGCATAAGAAGGCATGGGACAAAAGAATCAATTCCTCGGACTGTAAATTCAACTGTAGAAAACATACACGTGACGACGTGACAGTTTGTTTGGCCACCGAACTGCATTATTGCCGGACCAACATGTGTGCCCTGCAATGACAGCAAATGCGAATAAAAAATATAATATATAATTGAAATGGAATTCAAAAGGACACAAACGTGTGAGGTGATTGATTCCAATCTTCTATTATTCGCATAAATACATTGAAGCCCTATGGTCAAATCATTGAGAAGACGGCGAATAAATTGTTCAAGATGATCAGAAATTTTATAAGATATTCAACAGATAGTCGGTATGTGTATTGTACCATACAACCAACAGTACCAACAGTATGAAATTGTAGAAGTACATTATTGATTGAAAGAAGTTAAAATTTAATCGGCACGAGGTCTTTCAAACGCATCTTTTACTCTAACAGGCTAGGTATGAGACGTTGGAAGTCTGCAAGAATATATTGTACAATAAATATAGAACTTTCGGCATATAACCCCTAAAGCCTCGTTTTCCAAGCTCCGGAACTCCACTGCGTGCTGCGGGACAGACTGCCACAAAATCCTTGTTTACCTATTGTTGAAGCTGCATGATACCGCTGCGTATTACGAAACAGACTGCTTTCAAGACAGTCTGTCCCGCAAGGCACAGCGATATCCTGCGGAGGAAATATTGAGCACAGCTATATACTAGACTTCCACTGTGCGTGGAGCATCGTCAACGGAATTTCTTTTGTGGTGAAACCTAAATCCTAGTCGAATAGCGGTAGTGAGCAAAATGGTGCAAAACTCGGCAATGCCAAGATGCAAAAAGTAAAATTAACCAAGATCTAAGCGACTCCCAAAGAGGAAAAAAATCTAAACCTTTTTAATGAACCATATTCTGGTCTGATTGTGCTGCTTCCACCGGCAGATCTATGGCAGCACCTTATGAGTAAGGATCTGTCGGTGGTACAAAACCAGAGGCCGAGGGTCCAATTACGCCTAGACCCTGATGTGAAAACGAAGGAATATGCGCCGTCCGCCAACCATTCCATCCTTATCGCCCCATTTTTTTTGATCATTCCCCATTTTTGCCTGCCCTGTTTGTGTTGTTTTCCCCAGGCCTATGAATTTTTGTTAATACGTAAAGGACAAAAGCAACGAGCGGCGAAAACCCCGCCCACGTCTCCCGAACTGAGCTACAGCAAGCATAGGCCGCTGCTTAGCTCGTTGAGGGGCCTTTTTCTTCGCCAGATGACATAGCCCGACCTTCACGGTGATATGCTATCTTAGGCTCCATCCCCACGGGCATCTTCGGATGCCCACCAAACCGTCTATTACATATTTGGCGCCCAACGTGGTCAAGCTTGGGATTTCCAACAATATTGGCGCAAGAAACCCATGGTTGGGAGGGCAAGGCCGCGCCGGGCCTATAACATCTGGAGCCCATATAGAGCCGTTCAAGATCAAGGGCTCATCTGGCTTGTAAAGGTGAAGGATCTGTCCTGATTGGACGGCATTCCCGTCTTCGTTATATCTTTGGCCCTGTGCCTGTTCGTAGTTTGGCTGTGTTGCTTTGTGTCGCTGCATGGCATTTTGTTTCTTTTTTCGTATTTTCGGGAGTTTGACGTTCGTCGTCACAGTTAGGTTTCTCTTTTTGTATCTTGTTCTTTTTTTGATAGGTTATTTCGCAGTTCCTAGGGGGACCGGAGGTAACCCTAATGGTATATTTTTCGGGCCATTGTAACGGTGCCATTTGCAACGGCGACCGTTTCACTGGATTGCAGTCTCAGACCGAAAAGAACGCCACGACTTTGCTCTATACTTCGCCGTCGTGGGGGCGAATTGAACACTCAGTATACATTTAGATGGAGGCGAAATAAGTTGACGTTCGACCAATTTACTTTCAACTTTTATCCGATAAGAGCCTATACAAGACCTGGATTAAAACCGGTCTGTCGTTTTGTATGAAAATGGTCTGAGATCCGGTGAATTGAAAGTGGCTAAAAAAAAACCCCGCCCAGGCTATGGATAGCCGAGCTAGCTATGAAATTCGAGTACATGTCACTACTGAGGAGGTTTTGACACTTAGCTTAGGTGTCCGGGATAGTCTGAACGACCTGCGTCCTTACATTAGTTCGACAATTCGTTACATTATAATCGAAATGAAATGACGCCTATAATAAAAGCAGCATTTTGAGGCAAAAATGGTTCTTTTCATTTTCCAAAATTGATTAGAAACAAAAAGACATTGTGGATAATTTTCCAGGCCAGAATGGTGAATTTCTTTGATAGATACCTGCCAACACTGAGCGCAGCACCCACGTAACTGACACCCATAGCGCCCTGGCAAGACCCTATCGAGGTGGTCATGTTTCTTGGCGTTGATACCGAGAGCATAGAAAACAAAATCTGAATTGAGTACTACACACACTCAAACAAATTCTCAAATTACTTCAACAACAAGAACAAAGCTTTCGATTCCCCAAAAATACGTCTTTTTATTAAACGTACGTCCTTACGTAGTAATGGATAAAACAAACTTTTATGTATCTAATAATAGCATCACAATTACCTGACAATGTCCAAGATGTTGTTCTACACTCGGCGAAACCAACACGATTTGTCCACGACACGTCAATGTTATCAGGAAACTGTCGAGAAGTCTCATCAGTGAGTCCGGAACGAAACTTTCCACATTGTCTTTTCCATTAATTGCATTCCCAAACACTGAAATTTAATCATTACGATTAGACAAAATTAATCTGTAAATCTTTCCCTTATTTTCGAAATGAATAATTATACAAGAGCTAGGTAGTGTGGGGCCTGAGAGTATGACTATCTCAAAGGTCAAAACAATAAGGCCGAGTTTATGCAAACTGCGGCAGCCGCCGCAGTTTACAAATTAACGTTGAATTCAAATGCAATCTTGCCGCTCAACAAACCGCGCCGAGATTTGTTGAGCGGTTTGTTCCATTTAAATTCAATGTAAATTTGTAAACCGCAGATGCTCCCGCAGCTTCTAAGCTCGGCCTAATACGTAATATGTCGCAAATAAGGTACATATTAAGTTCCACAAGAAGAATTCCAAGTAAGTGAAATTATGTATACCGTAAAGAAGACGAAGTCCGTGGGCGGAGAAACGAAGGACAGCCGTTTTGTCCACACGACGAGGTGAATCGGCAACATGTGGCACCATCGAAGATAGCTCCTGAATGGATCCATTGAGCTTATCACGTCGATTCTTTTCAGCACGATTTCTTGCCTCACGGCCATTACTGCAATTAGATGGAAATTGATAGAAAAACAGGTCAATAAAGATGGAAAATGAAATCAAATACTTAATATATTGTATATTCAGTAAATATAATAATTCTTGTCGGGTGGTATTCTGATAAATTGAGAGAGTTACTGCGTAAGATTTTATTTTTGTACATCTGCTTATTAAATAGCATTGGCCGATTGAATTACCCTTGTTCCAAATTAGAAAATCCCTTTCTCAAATGGAAAATTTGACTTTGCCTTAACCGTAAAGTAGACGTTTCAAGTTACAATTAATGTTTCGCTATTGTTAATGTAGTCCGGATGGCGCAACGGTTGGCTCGTTCGCCTTCTACGCACTTTTCCTCGGTTCGATTCCTACTGCATGCGGTAGTTTTCCATAAGAAAGGGGATTTACGTGTCGGACTATGAGCCCACTCAGCTGTTAAATGAGTACCCATTTATGGGGTAAATAACTCGGTCGAGCGTGTTGCTGATCTGATCACACACCTCTGCACAAGGCATACCGTCACGATCTAGAAATCTCGAGGCCTTGTTTCTCAGGGATGCCTCTCCTGCGCAAGGCCGCCCATATAGAATTCCGGTTCACACTATCGAAAGCCTTCTCGAAATCGATGAAAAGCAAGTGAAGCGGAGAATCGTACTCAGCGCATTGCTCGATGATGATTCGCAAGGTGTTAATGTGATCGATACAGGAGAATCCGGATCGAAAACCAGCCTGCTCTTCATCAATTGTGCTTTCTAAGGGCCGGGTGTACAATCGCCGTTTAAACGGCATCTGTTCCTTAAACTGCCGTTTAACTAACTGACTCCGATTAGGTCTGATGTACAATAGCTAAACCACTGTTTAAATCTATCGATTAAATGTAAACGCAGTTTAAAGTTAAACAGTCGTCGGTGGCCGTTTAATCAATGGATTAGCCAATTGTCATTCTGTCGTCGTGCCATTCTGTCCTTTTGCGACTGAAGTGAAGAGTTTTAGTGCGTGCACATCCAAACCCTCGCGGTACGAAATGGGTTCATTAAATTATCTGTGTCTAGTGTTTTCACAATTTCCCAAATCCTATTATTATTCGCATATTTTCAAAATTTGAGCACTCGTAATCAAAGAATATGGGCTAACATTTAACCATCTCAATTATTTTCTCAGTGAACGTGCATGCGGTACATCGCGATCACTCTCCACAAACCAGCCCGGTACGCGGTAGTGGTACGGTACAGCGGTACAAATTTACATGGCGGTGTACGCGAGCTCTCACTGCATACGCGGTATACTGCAGCGAAGTTGGGGTATTGCAGCGCTACAATTTGTGTACTGCGGCAAAGCTGCGGTACTAAACTTTTGTATCGCAGCCGGCACTATTGATCGCTATGTACCGCAGCTGGCACTATCGATGGTACCGTGCTCGTAACGCGGTGGTTTTAATGGGAACGCGGTACACTGCTACCGCTGAGTACCGCTGTACCTTACCGCTTAAAGCTCTCCACAAACCAGCGCGGTACGCGGTAGCGGTACGGTACAGCGGTACAAATTTACATGGCGGTATATGCGAGCTCTCACTGCATACGCGGTATACCGCGGCGAAGTTGGGGTATTGCAGCGATACACTTTTGTGTACCGCGGCAAAGCTGCGGTACTGAACTTTTGTATCGCAGCCGGCACTATTGATCGCGATGTACTGCAGCCAACAATATCGGTGGTACCGTGCTCGTAACGCGGTGGTTTGAATGGGCACGCGGTATGATGCTACCACTGAGTACCGCTGTACCGTACCGCTACCGCGTACCGCGCTGGTTTGTGGAGAGCTTAATACCGGCTGCGATGCCAAAGTGTATTTCTGCAATTTCGCCGCTTCGCCGTCTGATTTAAGTGCTCCCATATACCCCAATGTAAATGGGTACCGCGCTGGTTTATCCTTTTATTTCAATTGGCTTCGATGGCAGTCATTTGCTGGCAAATGCGCTAGCCATGTACCCATTCATATTTAGTGTATACATACATAATGCTTCGTTTCCACATGAACGTATTCGGACGCATTTAAGAAAATGCAATAACAACAATAACGGCATGCGCGCTGTCTTTCGAGGGCGCGTCGTATTTGTTGTTATTGCTTTTTCCTAAATGCGTCCACATGCGTCCATGTCGAAATGAAGCACTACAACATCGAAAACAAAGAAAAATCACACACGCAATTAAATTGTCCTTTGGTTTGTCGTGGTTCTCAAACTTTGTTAAACTGCTGTTTAATCACCATCAATTCGTTAAACGGCTGTTTAGCTAAAAGGTCGTTAGAATGTATTGTGCAACAGGCTAAACACGAATCGTTGGTTAAACGGAAATTCAAGTTTAAACTACGTTTAACTAATTCTCTGTTTAAACTATGAATTGTACACCCGGCCCTTGGTGGGCCTTTAGTTTTTCCAGGACGATTTTAGCTATTATCTTGGCAACGGCAGGAACAAATGCCTCACCAATTATTACAGTCTGTGAGGCTACCCTTATTACCTGGTTCACCTAGAAATTCAACTTCGTCTCTCAAAACCGTGGGCGGCTCATCCAATGGGGCATTGTCACAGGAGGTCACTTGCAGCTCATGCATCCACTAAATGCATACAGGGATAAAATGTTGTTCTCCACTACCTGTGAACACAGCGTGTCTTGCAGATGCCAAAAGGGCTGCAGAGCTGCATGCACCTGCCGTAAGGAAGGACTTAAATCTTCCTACATCTGAGTTGCAAGGGACACTCCTGTGATAATGCCCCGTTGGATGAGCCACACACGGTGTTGAGAGACGAAGTTGAATTACTAGATGAACCATATAATACAATTTATATTTTGTTTCGACTTGCTAACAAGAAAGTCCCTCCTATGTATTCTATTACAATACTTAAAATATGCCTGACCATTGTTCTGATGCAAATGGTGAAAATGATGAAAAGGACATGCATACTTTCTCATAGGTTTGTAGGTGAGGTATATGAGATGAGGTATATAGGTTAGGTATTAAATGAGGCATCATGAAATAAGCCATTTGGAAATAAGGCATTAATGGATAATTTCGGTTGGAGATATGCTAGGACGAAACGGCTGCATGTACATGTACAAAGAGTGAAACGAGCGACCTAGGGCTATATGCGAGAGTTCGCAACGCCCTAGGAGCGAAACTAGCCCAGCTCGTTCCAAACCGAAATTATCCATGCACACTTGTGCCATACTGCGGGTTGTGAATTAACAGTCGCTTGTGTGGGCTTCGCTCGCTACGCTCGCTCCGCGCTTAAGGGATCATAACCCTCCGTATTGCACACACATGGACGCTCGCTTCGCTCGCTCTAGGTACAATAGTCCCATGTGTGGGCTCCGCTCGCTACGCTCACTCCGCACTTAAGGAATCACAACCCTCAGTATAGCACAAACATGAACGCTCGCTTCGCTCGCTCTGGACACTGCATGGCTATTTTCGTTTTTATCGCATGCCTTATTTCGATTTGAAACCGACATTGTCCATGCATAGCTTATTTCGTTTATTTTCCGATGAATACTTTCGTTTCCAAACGAAAGTATCTTTAGGAATTATTTTGTATGCCTTATTTCGCTATGGCTTATTTCGGTGCCCCATTAAATGAGGCGCCTCCTTTTCAGAGACCGGCGAGCGAGCATTGGAGTTTGAAAATTTTTTCATTACTCCCGCTCCCACCAAAATTTAAATTCTAGGTACTGATTTTACACAGAATTTGATACTCTACAACAGGCTATTTTCGGTTTCTCATTTGGATCAACCGTTTTGATTTATGGCCGTTTAAAGATGGGTCGCTTGAAATTTTTGTTGATGATGGGAGAAAGAGGAGACATTTGACTGCCGTTACAGCAGCACCACTCAACCGAATCGGATGTTTATGGGTGCATTCGACGCAGGATTTAATGCTCTTTAATACATCAGGAAGAGGCTTCTCACAAAAATGACTTGTTTACAAGCTATAGCGAAAAAAACTGAAAAAAGTCCCCCCTCTGAAGCCCGATGGGCTGGGTGGCGCAAACCTAGCTACAATCATTTTAGGCCTTAATTAAGCGATTAAAATGATTTCCAGCTTTCCAGAAATTATTTCTTAAAATATTTAGGCTTCTTTTGTACGTTTATTCATTGTGCTAAACTTCATATGCAATGTAATGTATGTTCTTTCAACTTGTTCCCGTGATTATGCATACAGTCATTTCCACAAGAGCGTATACTTTGTAACTTTATGTATTAATGTTCTTGCAAATGTACAAGTGCGAATCATTTTCAATTTAAATTGGAATTGTTTGTGACACTTGGTTTCATTCTGCACACCAACTTAGTGTGCGTCTGTAGCTTAGCTCGGTAACGCACCGGGCATTTTTTTTGCTACTCGAAACACGGTCTCTGCGGTTCGCGCCCCGCAACGGGACCAACTATTTTTTATTCTCAAATTAATTCAGAGGGAATTTGAGAATAAAAAATAGTTGGTCCCGTTGCGGGGCGCGAACCGCAGAGACCGTGTTTCGAGTAGCAAAAAAAATGCCCGGTGCGTTACCGAGCTAAGCTACAGACGCACACTAAGTTGGTGTGCAGAATGAAACCAAGTGTCGCAAACAATTCCAATTTAAATTGAAAAAGTATACTTTGTAACTTTTTAATGCACCATTTCTCAAAGAGTGGTGGGGGACTTTTAGTTACCTGCATTTTTCCTCTTTTTCGCATTGTATAAATTTGGTCATTCTAAGTTCAAGTAGGAGAGTGATAAGACGTCAAGTGAAATGAGTGCGATTTACAAAAAACGATTCGAAGCTGTGTTTTTAGTAGGTCATCCGAAAGGACCAAAAATGACACCTGCATCGGCCGGAAAGTACCTGAAAGTTTCGACACAGTTTGTGAATAAAAGGATAAAGCGTTTTAAAGATACTGGAAATGTAGACGATCTACCTGGTAGGGGTAAAACCCGAAGCACTTCAAAAACCCAGGATAAGGCCATCATTGATATTTTTAAGAAAAATCCGTCCGTTACTACTTTAGTGCAAGCAAAGGAAATGTTATCGAAGAAGAATATTTACGTGCCCTGAAATACGATTCGGCGAAGATTACAAGAGGAAAACATCAAAACCAGGTATGCCTTGATGAAACCGTTACTAACCGAAAACCAGAAGCGAAGACGTGTAGAGTGGGCTAAGGAAAACATCGATCGTGACTGGGACAACGTGATCTTTACGGATGAATCAAGTTTTGCTGTAAATACGTTCAGGAGACGAGTGTGGGCACAAAAAGGAGAAGCTGTCGTGAACCGAACCGTTAAACACCCTGTGAAGGTCCATGTTTATGGATGCTTTTCTGCACGCGGTTTCGGAAAATTAATAACGTTTACCGGAATTCTTACTGCTGAAAGGATGATCATTTTGTACAAGAAAGGATTATTGAAGTCTGCTAGGATGCTATATGGCAACGACAACACCGATTGGTTTCTACAAGAAGATAACGATCCGAAACATAGAAACCGGTTGTGTACACGCTGGAAAGAAGAAAATAACATTCAAGTACTTGATTGGCCTTCGCAATCGCCGGATGCCAATCCTATTGAAAATGTTTGGGGATTAATGAAGCAGAAGCTTCAAGGAAAGCAAATAAAAGGAGCAGCACAACTAATCGACAGACTACGCGGAAAAATTGGCCGAAAGTTGTCACCGAAGATGCCAGTCAATAATCAATAGTGACGGCGATTGGACCATGTATTAAATATAATTGCGAAAATGTATTTTGTATTTACTTTCAATAAAAAATAAAATTCCTTACTTGTAACATTTTGTTTTTATTTTGTGAGGTATACGGTCTTGTGGAAATGACTGTATGTACATATATTGTAAATATTTTACTTCTCTCAATACAAACCCACACAAGCGTAAACATTAGATAAAGGAATGCTTTTCTACAGTAAATTATGCGAATCGGACTAATCAATTTGACAATTACGCGGCAGGTCAGCCGATCTAGGTTTTCGGGCCTAGGTCATGTGCCGTATCGGATCAGGTCCGATCCGATCCGCAAAATTAGCGGATCATACCATGACTATGGAGAACTGATGGAAATATTAGGAAGGAGGAATAGTATCTATAAATCCCTTGAATTGTTGCACACTTCCAACGAGAAAATACGACCACAAAAACACTGATCGATACGATTAATATTAATTGCCATTGAGAAATTGAAAGCTCCCGGATTCAAAGAAATTCAAAACAACAACATAGCTTTCTAAAACCACTTTCTTAAGACGCAAACACACATAAATACAGAGGCACATCCTCCCGGCAATCAGTCATTTTGGTTGCTTAATATAAGTACGAGTATGTCCTGTGACATCTCGCCAATCAAAGTGTCGTGAAAGTGAAAGCGCACACATTCGTATCCATATCATCGAAAAGTGTAAACAAAACAAAGTCCTTCTCCTTTTCCATGAGCCAGCTGCCAGGAAAACGTCCTATATCGTAAACGAAAACTATGTATGGATCCATGTCTCCTATATCCGTCTGTATAAGAGTAAAAATGTTGCGGGTGGTTTATGCTATACTCGTATACATACTCGTATCTTATGCTTTACGACATTATCGTCCTCGACGACGATTGCACGAACAATAATATCCAAACTGACCTTGCTTTTTCAGGATGCCAAAATCAATAATACAATACATACTCGAATACCGACCGCATGTAGGCGCTGTTGTATCTTTTATGTGTATCTTTCGATCATATCTTGAGTCAGTGTTTGTGCGAAATGGGGATAGAGATATAGATACGAGCGAGATTTGGAGCACAATTGTTGTCAAAAAGCAGAGCAGATAAGTTCGCTCCACGACGCCGACAAATCCATACCTTTTTTTTGCGCGCACTTTTGTGTGTGACAATGAGGCATATAAATGAAAATTCGAATTTCCCCAAAACAAAATCAACTCAGCCCCACCAAAGACGATTGTGCTCAATACGCTACTTCAATATCAAATAAAATATTGGAGCTTTCCACCAACACCCTCTCACCGATGGAGAGAAAACAGTCAACTCCATAGACCCCCAAGGACTCGATTGTGCGGTGTTGTGATGATAAGTTATCAGAGAATTTGGGAAATATCTCACACAAAAGAAGCTTTTTTTTCTCGGCCAAGTTAAAAATAGTATGGAGGCTACTGTACGGTTGAAGGTGAGTGAAAATATTGGGCAAGTGAAACGGCGCGGAGTGGAAGTCGGTGTATGAATCTACTTAACCAGTAACCGTAAATATCAAAAATTAATTATTTCCTTCAAATTATTTCGATTGTTGCCTTTTTTCAGGCAAGTGGTCCGTAAACGTCCCTTGCGGGGAGGGAGGGAGGACTGAAAGGAATGTACTTGTACTTAAGGGTCGATATTAAAGAAACATGTATGTATGATAAAGGCGTTGCTGTGAGCAGCGAATCAAGGAGTACACATCCACTATAATTTGGTCTCACGATATACGCGTACATTTTATCAATTGGATGGAAATTGAACTATGAACCCGGGAAAAAATGTAGTGAGCATCATGTGGATTTCCTTGGCGCCACACATGAATATGCTTTCGCTTTGGTTGTAGATAGATTGATTTTTTAAATGTGCACCCAACAGAAATTTGTTCACACACGTCCCACGCTTCTGAAAAGCGGGTTGAGTGTGAAAATACAATTCTCGTACGTTTGTACGTTTTGTCCATCAGTTTTTTTTTTATTTCTGAATTTCAGCAACAAACATAAAATATTGTCTGTCACCTTGAGAAGTTTATCTAAAAAGCTAGTGAACTGTAGTAAACTCGATTATGTTTAATTAGGTCAGCCGTTCGCTGCCAAAAAAAGGCCGAGCAATTTGAAGCTGGAGATTTATCTCGTATGCTTCAATCGTCAAACCACTTATGTCTGTACATAAGGACCCTTTTGATTTAATTCCGCACATGCTTAGGATCGTCAATGGAAGATTTCCTTTAATTTCGTATCGCGTGTATTGAGAAGGGAAAGCTTAGCTGAAATGTCGAACAAGCAAGTATGCACGATTGGCATTGTTTCCAAGAAATCAGGAAATTACTTGAATTATTGACTGAAAAGTGGAAAACAATTTCAAAAGGACTTATACAATCAATTACCCAATAAAAAGAAAATAATGAAAAAGAAAATCGAGGAACTTATAGCAAGCAATTTAATTTACAAGGTTTCTGTTCATCGATTAAAAAAAAATAAAAGAAATAAGGTAAAAAGTAATACGTAGAAACAAAATTGTGTATTCATAATACATATATGTAGCACTCATAAATCTGCTCTAGATTTGGAGCTTGAAATACATGAAGGAAATCCCAACAGGAGGGAATATGTAACAAGTGAAACCTCAATTTGTATATTGTCAAACAAAAATGGAAATACATACATACATATTGATGAATACGGATTGAAGTTTATAAGCCTACAAGTCTTTCTTCACTGGTAATGTAAATTCTTGGAGAGAGAAGGTCGTTTGCGCGAAATGACTGGTTCTACGAAAAATAACAAAAATCGTTAGACGCAAAGAACGAAGCCTACAGTCAATGTATCCAACGTCGTCCAACTAGAACCAAGAGAGAAAAATACGACGAGCTACGGCGAATATAAAATATAATAATTAGACACAAAAAACGAAAATTCTTTAACGAGCAGTTGCTGAACATTAATAATAATCTAGCTTAGAGAAAAGCCAGACAAGCGTACAGACTAGTAAACACGACTAAGAATGCTATCAACTCAGGAGAAGCCTCTTAAGGACAAGGATAGAAACACCATCACAGACACCGATAGCATGGGCGTCCTATTTTCAAGAGTTTCTTAATCCTACACTTAACGTCCTCAGACAATAAGCCCCAATGGATGACGATATGATCGATCATGGCCCCAATACACAACCCCGACCATGATTCAATAATAGAAGGTTGCGCAAAGAAGTGCCCAACTTTGTCGCTCTCTCTGCACATGACGTCACAGTTTCACATTTTTGGGAGCTTCCAATGAATTTTGTTTGAAATCACAAACTTTTTTAAAGATAATCCGCTTACAAATCTACAGTTTTAATCCGATTTTCATGAAATTTTGAATACTGGACCAACAAGGATCTATACGGCATTTTGAAAATCCACCCCATCCTAATTTTAAGGCCCCTTAAAGGAAATTTACATTTCCATATACAGTTCTACTCCTATCTTAACGAAATTTCGTGTGTTGGGCCTCCTAGACTAGGGGATGGTTAATGTTCATACAATATATGTACATAATATAATATACAGGGTGGCCCCAGATGAAATCGCCATAGGGCTAGGGCTGATTCGATTAAAGTAAATACAAGTTAGGTATCGATACTTTTGCTTCCGATCCAAGTGCATTTAGTATCGATACATTAAGCTCAAGTACTGAGTAGGTATCGAATTAAAGTACTTGGATCGAATCAAAGTACAGTAGAGTCCGCATATAACGAACCTCAAGGGACCGGCTGATTTGGTTCGTTATATCCGGAGTTCGCTATAAACGGAACATATAAGGGAAATACATATAGCATTCGTATTTGATATTTAAATGCTGTATTTCATCAAAAGATACATAAGTAGAAGAACTATTACGAAATTATTTTTATTTTAAACATAGTCATATCAATATTCATACGCATGTACATAATGGAAGTATTTTAAGAAAAAAAGTTCAAAATTGCCGATTGATTTTTTCTGGAAGTTAAATATGATTCATTTATGTGTGACTCAACTCGCGCAAAACTATTAAGTATGTCGATTGGTGCATCTGGGGCGACCGGTAGCGCAGTGTGTTGAGGCATCAGTCTCATGTTTGACTACCGGCGTTTCGGGTTCGAATTCCGTCCACGACGATGTTCGTGGCCATGGATGTGCAGGAGGTGCATGCTGGCAACTGCATTCTCCGATACCAGTTTATGCCGAGAATCGTCAACTGGGTCACATGAAACAGTTGACGCGCTATGCCCCACAAGGGGTTACGGCAATTGAGAGAGATTGGTGCATCTCGAAGTTGCAAATAATCGCGAATCTGACCCATCTTGTGAATTACATCGATAATCGGCGGAGCTGAATGTATCGTGTTGTGATATTCTACGGGATCTTCATCGTCGTCGTCACTTTCTGAGGATTAATCATTGAAAATCGCTTTATTGTTTTTCAAAATATTCCCCATGAAGATCTATACACTTTTGCATGCGTTTGAACCAATTGTCAAAGTAATTTTGCCACTCTGATTGAGGTGTCTCCAAAACATGCATTCTGAACGCAGCAACCGCTTCTTCAGGTGTTGAAAAACGTTGACCTCTCAGTTTGTTTTTTATGTACGGGAATAAAAAGAAGTCATTCGGTGCCAAGTCAGGACTATACGGCGGATGACCCATCAAATCTATGTTTTGAGTGCTCAAAAATGCAGTTGTTTGAGCTGATGTGTGAGAGCTCGCATTGTCGTGGTGAAGAGTGATCCGTCTTCGGCGGTTGGTTTTCCTGATTTCTTGGAAGACAACTGGCAAACAAATGGTTGTGTACCACTCAGAATTGACTGTTCTGCGTTGTTCTAGTGGTACGGTTGCGACATGTCCAGTTTTTCCGAAAAAGCAGGCGACCATTTGCTTGGAAGTGCTTCGTGCGCGAACAACTTTTGTTGGGTTCGGCTCATCTTGAAACGCCCATACAGTCGACTGCTGTTTACTTTTGGGCTCATACGCGTAAATCCACGATTCATCACCTGTCACGATGTCATAGACGTGTTTCGAAGCACCGCGATCGTATTTTTTGAGCATTTCTTTCGACCAATCGACACGAGCCTTTTTTTGAGCGATTGACAAATTGTGTGGGATCCAATGCGAACAAATTTTTTTGACAGTCAAATGTTCATGCAATATTGAATGTATGCTGGTCCCACTAATGCCTAAGGTTGTCTCAATCTCACGATAGGTCACATGACGATCTTGCAATATCAGTTCGCGCACAGCATCAATGGTTTCCGGACGACCTTCACCTTTTGGACGACCTTCACGAAATTCGTCTTGGAGTGAACTACGACCTCGATTGAATTCACCATACCATCGATAAACACTGTTCCTCGATGGAGCTTCATCGCCAAAAATTGAATTCAGTTCATCCATCCACTGTTGCTGAGTTAATCCACGTCGAAAGTTGTAAAAAATAATCGCACGAAAATGTTCACGATTGAATTCCATTATTTGGCCGAGATTAATCTTTTAAGTTACTGTAAAAAACACAAATAGCGCTCGTATGTCAAAACGTTCTGAGTACGTATAACCTCAAAAATGTCAAACTTTACGATAGAGCTGTCAGTTGCCAGATTGCAACACTAGGGTTGTCCAATCCCGAAATATAAAAGGCAACCTACGTAGCCAATCATCAACCATATGCTTATCTACCGCTGCAGATTCTCCGATTAATTTTCCGGAAACGATACCATGGCGCTTTTTAAATCGTTCAATCCAGCTCCAGCTACAAGAAAATTCGTCATTATCTTCAAGTTTTTCTCCGAACTCGTTCGCTTTCGATTGTAAGGCAGCGCCTTTTATAGGGACATTCGAATTTCGCCGTTGCGAAAACCATTTTATAAGTCCTTGATCCAGCTGATCATGTTTGGACTTCTTTAATTTCTTCGTATCCGAATTTCTGTTCTCGAAACTACGTATGATGGTTTCACGATTAATCCATATTGTAGCTATTGTTGACTTACTCAATTGCATTTTCTTGCATAAATAACTTTGTTTAATACCACTTTCAATTTGCTTCACAATATCAAACTTCTCTTTTAATGATATGCCTTTGCGCGTTTGTTTTACACCACCAGCAGATGACATCTTGCCAATAACAATCACAGTAAATGACTGAAGAAAAACATATACAAAACGCACCCCGGGAATACCCCAAATTATACGTATAAAAGTTCTTTATAAGCGGAACGTTGAACCTTTTTTTGTAGGATTTGGTTCGCTATATCCGGATAGTTCGTTAAAAGCGGTTCGTTATATCCGGTAGGAAATGTACTGAATTTATATATTTTTCGTTCGATCTTTTGAAATTGGATCGTTATAACCGGAAGTTCGTTATAACCGGGTTCGTTATAAGCGAACTCTACTGTACTTGAATCGGATTAAGCTACAAATCACATTTCTACTGCTTCTCCTACTCTATTCTTCCTCATTGTTCATTGTAAGTGATTGAGACTACGCGCTACGCCACACTAGACCTGTTTGGTCCTAAGGTTTCAAGACCGGTTTTAGGTATTTACGAAAACCGGTTTTCCTAGCGGTAACTGGATCATAAAAAAAACGGCTCATGGTTAAAAAAGAATGGGGTAAAAACCGACTGATTAAAAAACCGATTCACCAAAAAACCGACCGAATACTCGAGTACTCACAACCGACTTGTTAAAACCGACCGGCTCATGGTTAAAAAAAAACAGGGCTAAAAACCGACCTATTAAAAGACCGATATATAAAAAAAAAACGATCTCTTGACGACCAAATGTATGGACATACCACATACCAAATCACACTCAAAGCAAAAGCTAAAACCTTTTCTTGAATAATTCTGTTCTACAATATATTGTACATACAAAAAATACTCCATTTTCTCAACGGTTTTTAATAAATGAGTCGATTTTTAACTCGGGTTTTTGAGTACCCGAGTACTCCACCCCAGTCCTCCTTCTCACTCGAAAAAGTTAATCTGCATGTATTACCAGTTTTTTTCGAAATTGATGAATTTTTTTATATTAGACCCTCAAGGCAAAGGGAAGGGGACTGTCTAGATAGGATTTAAAAAAAACACCCCATCCCCCTTCTCACCCCTAAAAGGAAATCTGCGAATTTATCAACAGTTACATACTATATTCCGATCTTGATGAAATTTTGGGATTTCGGAAAATCAATCAAAATCAGTCTCTCAAACCAAATAAAGCGCCGGGCGCAGACGAGATTCCAGCTGAACTGCTAAAATCCGGTGGAACGGGTCTATTGAATCCCATAAATCAACTACTTCTGCGAATCCGGGAGAACGAGGTGATCCCAGAAGATTAGCGCTGGAGCATTTTCTGTCCCAGCCACAAAAATGGAGATAAATTGCGATATGATAATACAACGTCTGTACGTCCAACAAAATACTGACGAAAATTCTGGAAAATAGATAAAACCGTACGCTGAATCATTGGTGAATATCAAGGCGGCTTTAGACTTGACCGATTAACAACCGATTAGCTTTTCGTGGTCAAACAAATTCTGGTTGAGTGCTAGGAATGCAATGTCGACGTCTACCGTCGTCTTCAGGAAGGACGCGTAAACCAGTCGGGGGAGTCAAATATACGATACCCGTCCCGTGTAAACAGTAAACGCATTTGTTTGCTGACGACGGGTCCGGACGGGTCCGACGAGTCGATGAATCCAACAACAAACAAATAAAAAAGATGATTTGAGTACTCGCACATATGCTGTCGAATCGTAAATGCATCTCTCGTCAATACAACGGCGGCGTGTGCATTATTTCCGCGTCAGTAAAATTCACTTCGACACCCGTTTCTGACGTTTCGTCCGCGTAAACCCGTCTTACGTGTAAACACTGATCGCGTTTACGCGACTTGGGTAAAAATCACGCGATCGCGTTTACGTGTCCCGTATATCAGAACCTTTATGTTACGCTATTTTTGTTCAGATACCCAGCAGAAAGACTCATCCATGTCAAAAGACAATGTTCTGATCTAACTGAGAGGTGCAAGGAGCAACCACGTTTCGATAGTATACCTACTTTTCGGAGTAGTTGCTGGCATGCACCTCCTATCCGCGCCGTCTTTATAGTGACAAGCTTGGAGTACTGTGAGAGTTCTATTAGTACCCCCAAGCAGTTTTTCATCGCGCCGAAATTTGAACTCCACCACGGCCACTGAGCGCGATAAACAACGAATTGGGGGACCTCCGTTTTAACACAGGGAAGAATTTGGATACCATTCATGAAAAAAATCCTTAAATAGGATACTAAAAGAATGCATCAATAAAAATGCTATACTTTTCAGACTGAACACGTTTCATTCCCATTTAGAAGCCATCGGAAGATCTAGTCTTTGTTATATTTTGGGCTTCCGCAAACTCGAAGCGCATGCCCAAAGTTTTTTGCGTTGTCATCTCAAGCTCGTCACATGCACTCGTTTCGCTATATAAAACAAAACTACATTCGTCTTCCAACAAAAATATAGGAAATAGTAAAATGTAAAACGAAAACAAAAACATTTGATTTTGTCGTCTTTGTTTATTTTATTGTATTATTTATTGGCAGTGTTCGTTTCACCCGGTCTCACCTCCAGAGTGAATCGAACGTCACGGATCTGCGACGAGTGAATTTAAACAGCTCGACGGCGAAAATAGGGGCCAATTGTTGACTCATATACAAAAAAAGAGACGAATCAGCGATAAACATACACACTGACGTTTTATTTTCACTTCCAACTTTGATCCGATGCGATCCCATACGATGTTCGTAGCAGAGACCCGATCAGTCGTTTTGTATGGGAATCGCGCCTGTGTCTACTCCTAGAATTGTGAAAGAATTCTAAAACCACACAAAATGCTGAAAATTCTAAATATCACATTTTTTCGGAAGACATTTAACATCTCTTACCCGAGTCGCCTTCGTCTAAAACATACTCGTAAGATGACAAAAAAAAATAATATGTCTGTACATAACACCATAAATTAGTTCGCTGCGAATAAATTAGCAACGTATAATCGAATGTGAATATGTTCTGTCAGACAAAATAAAACAACTTAATTTGCAATTTGAATAGCAAAAGAAAATGTTATGTAGATAAATTATTTATACTACGGCTTTTCAACTGTTTTTCACGAAATCGTAAGCACTACGTATAGTAGCAGTATTAAATTACGTATTTAGAATTTTATTACGTTTCACGCAATTTACAACGACCCATATTATGGCGGAAAACATGAGTAGTATTGTAGTAAAATATTTATGTATATATAGGTAGAGATAGTTTTTTTCCAGTCCAATTTTATGGATGGTTTTTGGGGTCAAATATCCGATCGAAGGTTGAACATTTTATTACTTTCAAATAGGCAGTTGTAGTAAAAATCATCTTCTATTGTATACGAGTACTTACGCGAATCGGTTATTATTCTTATATTTATCAGTTTTAATGAAGAAAACAACGAGAACCGGCAGAGACGTCATAAGCTCGACTACTATCCCGCACCATGATATAAGGAAGACAAGATATCGCCTTGCGCATGTCGGCTCTCTGAGTATCTACGTCACAGGCTCATACTCTTGCAAGCAAATTTAGTTTTTGGCTTTTATCTCTGTAACTAAACTATTAATCCTAGCAAAAAACTTTCTGAGACGAAATTGAAGATCACGAAAATACTACAAATGTGTGAACTTTACTTATTTCTATCTTAAGTAGTTTTCGAGATAATCTCTTTCAGTGGCTCCCTATTCCCACGAATTTGAAAAATCATCGTTTATCGGATGTGTTTCTTCAAATAACGAGCAAAATACTAGTCCCACGAGAAAAATGTCCAGAGCCACTTTTTTTTTAGAACTAAATCAGCTTTAATTTTGGGATAAGTTATATATATGTCTGTAGCAGTGACGTGCACTCGTAGTAAGCAATTCCAAACTGCTTGACTTACCGAAATAAGCAATTCAATAATAAACTTTGCTTACACCAATACACATATCATCATATCAGTCAATGTTTTTCTTTAAGCTGAAGAATACATATTATCATTCAAATATTCCTTTACACATTCAAATTCTGATCCGCGCCTTCTTTTGGTTAAAAAACATTCGTTCAATTACTTTAGATAATATTCAAACCTCCCACATTTTGCACACCATAGACACCAAACTTAGAATAGGAAAATGTGCCTAGATCTTTAGATGCATGTACCATGTGTGCATCCAAATACTAGAGACATGTTGATTCCAGAAAATGGGAATCTTGGATTTCGGTAGTACATTGGGCAACGATTTTTTTTTGTTTTGTTCGCAAATTTATATGAGACAAGTCAAGCACTGGCGCGACTGCTTTTGTGTGTGGGATAAAGCCCAATGATGCTTGTTAATGAAATGTTGCCAATGCAGGGAATGTTTATGGGAATTTGATTTTTCCAGTAGAGCTTTTGTTTTTGTTATGTAATGGATTTTCCGTTGCAATTTAAAAGAGGAAATCAGTGCAATCGGGTGATTTTGATTAAATTGTGATTTGAAGTTTTTTTGACCGTTTGTAGTGATTTAATTGATTTGATTTGTGATAAAAGTGGTAAGTTTTCTTTTCGCATTATGTCGGAGTATTGCTGCGCGACGGATTTCGTACTAAAAGCGGGATTTTCAACTCTTTCCTTTGCCAAGAAAAGAGAAATTATAGAATCGGATAGACCGAAGCCAGATCTTAGTTTAGAGTTTAAATTAAAAAATATTACGCGAAAATTCCATATCGAAACGTATGAAAAGTACATTTGGTTAACGGGAAGCTGTAAATTAATTAAGTTATTTTGCTGGCCGTGTCTTTTGTTCACGAATGAAAAATCTGTTTGGAATAAAGCTGGATTTAGTGATTTGAGTAATTTTACGGGCTCAGCAGCAAAGCATTCAAGTTCCGAAAAACATCTTCAGTCGTTAATTAAATTAGATAATTTTGGTTCTCAGCGTATAGAGTTTATGCTTAGTAACCAGGTGGCAATATCTGCTAGTTTGCATAATGAAAAAGTTGAGCGTAATCGTAATATTTTGAAACGTTTAATCGATACTGTAATTTTTTTGGCAAAACAGGAGCTTCCTTTTCGCGGAAATAATGAAGACTTTTCTTCAAATAATCGTGGTAATTTTATCGAAACCGTAAATTTCTTGAGTTTGTACGATCCGATAATTGAGTCCCACATAGATTCTATAAAAGCAAATGCAGCGTTTTCGGGTTTGTCTAATAGAATCCAAAACGATCTTGTTTCCGCTATAGCTAATGTGGTTCGAAATAAAATCAATTTGGAAATAAAGGAGGCTCCATTTGTAGCTGTAATGGTCGACGAAACGCCAGATGTTAGCGGTCGGGAACAATTAACGATGATTTTTAGATATACAGTATCAAATGAGATTGAAGAAAGATTTATCGGATTTTTGGATGTAAGCGCTAATCGTACAGCTACAGCAATAAGCTCTCACATTTTAAAACAATTGCAAAATTTTAATATCGATAAGAAATTAATTGCGCAATGTTACGATGGCGCAGCAGTAATGAGTTCTCAAATAAATCGGCAATTTTCGTTCCATGTTACGCTCATTCACTAAATCTAGTATTGTCTAAAGCAGTTGAGTTTATTCCGGAAATTAAATTATTTTTCGCGCACATCAATAAAATCGCATCATTTTTTAATACATCCACTAAAAGGTCGGACCTTTTTGCAAATATAGTAAATCGTCGTTTACCATCGGTTTCCAAAACGCGTTGGCATTATCATTCGCGTATTATTAACGTTATATTTGAACATAAGCATGAAATTGGTACAGTTTTTGAGACAATTTCGAATGGTTCTCAACACTGGGATGGCGATTCCTTGACTTTTTCCGATATATACTTATATACAAAATTCGCAGAGTCAGATTTTCAATTATATCTGTTAATTTTTTCTGAAATTTTTTCGAAAACTGATATATTATTTAATATTATTCAGAGCAAAGTGGTAAACATTTCATATGCAAGCCAAAAAATTATTGAATTTGAAAATTGGCTTGAAAATGACTTTTCTAAAAAGTTTGATAATTTCTATTCGACAGTTACAGCAGAATATCAGCCACCACGTAAGAAATGTAGAAATGCGATAGATCCTTTACAAAATTTACGGCGGATATTTCGGGAGATTATAGATGTTATTCTCGGGCAAATTCGAGATCGATTCCATTCGTTTAAAGATCTTTCATTTTTAGAGTTGCTTGAACCGAATTATTTTTCTAAATTCAAGTCAAATTTTCCCGATAAAAATTTTGACTCACTTATTGAATATCACGGTCAATTTTTCGACAGAATAAAGTTGAAAAATGAGCTAAAAGTTATTTATTCTTCACATGAGTTTAAAAACGCGAATCCTAGTAAAATTCTCGATTATTTTCAAAAACGGCCTTATGTCGCAAACGGTTTTAAGCAAGTTCATATTTTAGCAAAATTATTAACGTCAATTCCAGTCACAGTGCCAACTGCGGAAAGGTCATTTTCAACACTAAAGCGCGTTCACACATTTTTGAGAAATCGCCAATCCCAAGAACGACTTTCGGATCTTGCTTTAATTGCGGTTGAAAAGGATCTTCTTATACAAATGCGAAGAGAAAACGATTTTTTTGATAATGTGATTAAAGAGTTTTTACTTAAAGAACGGCGCATAGATTTGGAATACAAATAAATGGCAATGGCGAAAGAATATTTATTTATTTCAAATACCCCTGAATTTTTCTTATTCTTAATTAACATAATATTTATTTATCATTTTTTTTATTAGTAATATTTTATTTATTTTTTTTTTTTTTGTATTCCGAATATATGTGCCAATATTTTATTTATATCTTTCCTGATTTCTTCTTTAAGGCTTAAAGCCGCTTGGTATAAATGTTTTTGTGACTGTCCATATTCTATTATACAGTCCATTTTTGTTTATGCTAAATTGGCTTTAGGGCGCCCAACTGCTTGACTATGAAAAATTTCCACTGCACGTCACTGGTCTGTAGATATAATAATTATTTAGAAAAATAAAAACCACCATTCTCAAAAATGGACTGCAGTTCATGTAATGTCCATCAAGTTAAAAATTTCGAAGTCGCGTATAGTGGATTAATTGTCGTGAATTTGTCGTAAATTTGTCATGAAAGAAAAAATATTGTCGCGTTTGTTTTTTTTAAATAATCCTTGGTAACTAACTTGGTATTACCCCTTGAAATAGAGTAAAAGTAATGTAGGAGTCGACCTTCAGGCGGCGGAATTACCACTGCCAGTCCAACACTGCAAGGAGTCGAGGTAGCCATGCATGCGCAAGCGATATCGACAATACCCAGGATTATTTCTACCTACTTGGTAGTACCGTAGGTAGTGGTACCGAAAAAATTGGTGTCAAACGCATAAAAAAACTCTTAAAGCGGACACTACACTACTACACACTACACTACATATACCAAACGATACAAATGCATCCCCAAAATTGAAAGCAATTTTCGTTTATTTTACAATAACCGTGTTGGATTCATCCGGACAAAGTTCTATTCGCATCCAAAACGACTGATCGGTCTTTGATTCAGCTCTGCTATTGGAGCTCAGCGCATCAAGCGGGTTAGCGTCTTTGCTAAATGTAGGTGAATCCGAATATCTATTTGCATTTGAATCCCTCCGATCTGTATGGTGGCTGTTTGAATTCGCTCGTCGTAAAATTGGCTAATATGTGGAGCATTTTCCAACATCTATTCAATTATTTGGATTTCCGCATTAGTAAGCATCCAACAGTCTAGGGCGCGTTTTCTCCTGTTAAACTGCCTGTTAGCTAACAGGGACTTATTTATTTTTAAAAACCCTAAACCATATACAATACCCACAATACGACAAATATGGGGATTTTCTCCCTTTATTTTTTAGCATTATCGTATTTTGGGTGTTGCATATGGTTTAGGTTTTTGATAAATTAGTCCCTGTTAGCTAACAGGCAATTTAACAGGACGTTGAGAAAACGGGCCTAGGCCTAGGTATATTATTATGTATAGAATTGGCGAGATGTAGAAATGGTTTACACGCCCCACCGCGGTTTCCGAAACGGTGTATCCCCAATTAAATCTGTGTAAATCTTGTAAAGGTAAGGTACATTTTGAACAAGAAGCCAATCTTTAAGTACAGTACAAACATTGTTATTTTACCACCGTCGGATGTGAAGGTGGTTTTTATCCCGAAGGCGGGCAGAAGCTCGCACCCACGTCCGAAAGGCCTTCGTCCCATAAGCTTATCGTCAACCTTGCTAAAGATGCTGGAGCGTCTTATTGACATATACTTAAGGGACACTATTCCATCACACCTTCTCTCCTCTTCGCAGCATGCCTACTGGAAGGGGAGATCGGTGGACACAGCTTTGCATTCATTAGTAGCATGTATTGAGAAATCTCTAACTTGCAAGGAATATACATTGGTGGCTTTCTTGGATATTGAGGGGGCCTTTAACAACGTCAAACCGGCGGCTATTTCGAATGCTCTCTTGAGTTTGGGTATGGATGGCCCGATCTGTGAGCTTATTAGTCTGATGCCAACATCCAGATTCATTAGTACCAGTTTGGGTTCATCCAAAAAACGCAGGCAAGTTTGTAGGGGTACTCCCCAAGGAGGTGTCTTGTCCCCCCTTCTTTGGAACGTGGTGGTTAACAAGTTGCTTCTGGATTTGGAGGCGATTGGCTGTGATGTTATTGCGTATGCGGACGATATTGCCATTTCTATCTCGGGAAAGTTTCCCGGGGTTCTTAGTGAAATTCTGCAAAATGCCCTAAATATTCTATCTATTCTATCTAGCCTAGTGGGCTAAGCAAGTGGGTGTTGGGGTCAATCCGTCCAAAACAGACCTTGTTCTCTTCACCAGAAGGAACACTCTACCTTCATTGATACCACCATTGCTGGAGGGGACCAGACTGGCCCTTAGCGAAAAAGCCAGATTTCTGGGACTTATATTTGACAGAAAGCTCTCCTGGAAGGCAAATATCGAGGAGCGAGTTGTTAAGGCAACAGTTGCTCTGTACTCTTGCAGGCAGGCTATTGGCTTGAAATGGGGCATGCGACCAAAGGTGGTATTTTGGTTGTACGTATCAGTCGTACGCCCTATTTTAATGTATGGGGTAGTAGTTTGGTGGATTGCACTCAATAAGGCGTCCTACAGGACTCTATTGAACAAAGTTCAAAGATTATCCTGTATTGCTATCACTGGTGCTCTCAAGACCACACCAACTGCTGCTCTTAGTGTAATGCTTAATTTGCTTCCCTTGAACATCTTGGCCGAACAGTTGGCTGCAATCACGGCCATTCGTCTTCGGGAAACGGGACAGTGGAAAATGACTACTATTGGCCACTCGACTATAGTGGACAATCTTGATATTCCAGAAGAAACAGATTACACCTCTCCAGTGTACTCCTTCGACAAAGGCTATATCAGCCTAATACCCTCTCGACAAGAGTGGGGCGTAAACGGTACTCCAGAGTCGGAAGCTATAAGCTTTTTTACGGATGGCTCGAAAACAGAAGAAGGTGTAGGCGCTGGTATCTTTTCAGAGGGACTGGATTTTGGCTTGTCACTCCGTCTTCCAGCATTCTGTAGTGTCATCCAGGCGGAGATCACTGCAATTACCGAAGTTCTGGCTTGGTTGGGCTGCAATGTCGTATCTGCTAGGACTATTACTATCTATACCGATAGTCAGGCGGCGATAAAATCCCTGGACGCTGCACTTTCTACTTCGAAAACCGTGGTGATGTGCCGCTCTGCTCTCAAGGAACTCAGCGACTTTTTCAACATCACTTTGTGCTGGATACCAGGGCATAGTGGTTTCAGCGGTAACTGCCGGGCAGACGAGCTGGCTCGGGTGGGTACCACCAGTGTGGACATAGAGTGTTTTCGCCCCGTCAAAATACCGATGGCAGCTTGTAAGAAGGTGATCAAGACAAACGCACTAAACCGTGCTAATATCGAATGGCTAAATGGAACTACAATGTTACAAGACAAATTTGGCCGGCCTTTAATCCTAGCCGCTCTTTAGGGCTGCAGATGCTAGAGAGAAGGCATCTAAGGGAGGTTGTGGGGATCATTACAGGACATTGCTTGATAGGTGAGCATGCCAGGCGTCTTCGGCTTCCGTATAATGATCACTGCAGAAGCTGTGGAGACGAGGAGGAGGAGGAGACAATAGCTCACTTCCTGTGCTATTGCCCTGCTCTGGCCGGTAGAAGAAAGGACACTCTAGGTTCCCTTTACTTCCTTGACCTGGATGACTTGAAGGACGTAAGTGCTGGTCATCTACATCGCTTTATTGATAGATCCGGGTGGTTTGACGACTAGGCTCTTATGGCGTTGAGGTATCACAACGGACCCATTGGTGGTCTATGTGTGCTGTGTTCTATACAGCAGCCTTTTTAACCTAACCTAACCTAACCTACCACCGTCTGCAGCTGCTGCACGACATTACTCTTTAAAAGCATATCACCAGGATCAGTATAATTGCGGGGTTGAAAATAATTCTAAGTAGTGGAGATGGAAACAACAAATTATGGCATCTACATTCAAGTTTCTGTAAAGTGCAGGTGTAGTACACTCCCCATAAAAAAAAAAATGCGCACCCAGTTTTCTTCGTGCTGAAGCCAACAAGATTGGGAATGGTGCAGTTTTAAATACTTGTAAAGAAAGAATGAAAACAAGCAAACGTTTGGAAGGGTAAATATACGATATAACGGTAAATTTGAGATAATTTTACTAGAAACGGCCAAAATATGAAGATTGGAAATGTTACATTCGGTAAAAAAAACGTCTATAACGATTTAATCTGCTAATTTTTTTAAATGTTTGCTAATGTTTAGTTACCGAAGCACTTCCCACAAGGCACAAGACCCTGTTTTTCCAAATTTAATCAATGTTAGGTTGTACACAGAGAAGTATCGTAAGGGAAGTTGGAACGAAAACGGCTGTGGTGAGTCAAAACGAGGAAGAAAAATTAGTCCTCGAAATCGAGCTAGAGTTGGATAACGCACTCGTTAAACATAAAGACTAAATTGGTATTTAATATCAGAAATATTTACCATTAATAACACAAAACCACTCCATCCCATGCAAATAGCTACACAATTATATTATAAAAACCGTCACCAGGTGGTGCTTTCGGTCATGCAAGGAAGCTACATACAAATTTGTCTTTGTGCTCTTTTCATCCATGATATCGTTTATGTACGTTCTGTCCAGGGCATAGGTATCATCAGACTGATATCGAAAGTACACGTATTGACAAAGTTTGGCCTCAACTGCGAGTGGAGCTGCAAGAACATCACAGTAGTCAATAAAGACGAGGTGGACGAATTAGTCTTTGAAACCAAACTGAAGATGGATTCTCATTAAACACGAAGGCCCAATGGAAGAGGAACGAGCCGTACTACAGGGAATAGTATAAAATATTCACCATTAACTGAAAAACTGTCTCGCCATATGTAAATACAGTAACTCCCCGACTTATGTAAAATAAGTATTTCGTTTCAAGGGAATTTACGTAAGTCGAAATTCTACGTTCGTTCTAATATGCATAGCAATATTGTCTTAAATGTCAACAAAATTCAAAAACTCGGATTTAAACAGTATTTATCAACATAATAGCTCCTTAATAGTAAATTATAAAATTAGTCAGTACTAAAAAACATAAAGTGATCAACTAATATGCTATTTGGTTTGATATCGTAGCACAAACTCTACTAATAGCTCAAAGACGTTATTTCACAACGTACCGACTGACCTAAATATGCTGAGGTGCTACGGAAAAACTGTCTTTGCAAAAGTCGTTTCAAGTCGTTTTCCGAGGCCCTCAATCTCGAACTCTTACAATCTTAACTCTATCAAAGAAAATTGTCCCCTTAGGACCATTGGGGAGGGGAGCTCCGTGGAGGAACAGCGAAATCTCTCGCTTGAGAAAATGAACAAGATAACCGTTCAGCAGAGCTAAGCGATGACTTCAACAAAATGATTAGGGCTGCCAAACCAGGCTATGATTCAGCAAGCACACTTAAAACAACGAATGGCAGCATCACAGAGGACTTCTAGCACAGATACGCATTTCCCCGAGTGTATTATCGAACACGAAGGCAACCAAAATTTGGATAATCAGTTTATGCCCCCAGAGCCAGCCGGACTAACTTCTACAAAGAATATCTTCATATATGAAAGTGGGGGGGGGGGGGGGGGGGGCAATGGTACATTCGTGCCTTCAAATCGACAAGCTCTTATCCAACTTTCCGAGGTCTTCTTCAAAGAGGGCAACTGTCACTGGTTCTATACTTCCTAAGCGTTATCAGATGTGGCTTTGCTTTGGGCAACATTCCCAGGTATTGGAGGTCAGTAAGAGTATGGTCTTCGATCTTTAATCGCGCTCGGTGGCCGTGGTCGTTCGACCACCGCTCTACGATACTAATTTAGAGATCGGAGTTCAAATCTCGGTGCGATCAAAAACTGCATGTGGATACTAATAAAACTCTCATAGTGCTCCGAGCTTGTCAGAATTAAAGCGAAGGAGACCGATTGTACAACAAAATTAGCTGTACCAGACATTTGACGAACCAGAGGCCTGCACATTTATTAGAGTACGAACACTATAGTGGGTGGTGCAGATGCAACGAATGGATTACCACAGAGTGCCAAAAAAAGTCCTTCGTAGAAAAATGTAACGGCACGAGGAATCCCGGAAGACTCAAGGAACGATGGGAGGCGTCCGTTCAAGAGGATAGAACCGGAGCGATAAACTGGAGGTAGCAGTGGTGCTTGATCCGAGGTGTACGGAGACGTCGACTTGGAGAAGCCATACATCCACATCGGATAGCCTGGCTAATAGGTAAAGCTAATACACTCGCGGTTCTTACAAACAACTGTGAGCCTAACTTTGCCACTGCCTTTTGATACTAGTAAACGGAAATAAGCATATTAGTTAATCTACGCGGAAAAAAGATAATAACAAAAGTTAAGAATGTTATATTATTAGCATTTTTTCCTCTGGCTCCACTATACTTAGTGGTCGGTCAACAACAACAGCACCACTACCACATTTACAGTTTACTAATTTATAATAAAATTAATCATATCTGGTCTGGTGCTCAATCTGTAGTAAATAGCGAAAAATTCAAAATTAATTTCGGTTCGATGGGCAATGGTACTAACATATTAAAAAAAACATGGTTTTACCAATTTACGGCGGCGGTAAGGCGAGAAGCAGCGTAATCTTCCAAAACAACAATTTTTTTGATGGGCTTTTTATTAGAAAAACAGTTGCTCAGCACAAATTCGCTACTATAACAGCGAGCATTTGCAGAACAACACAAACTACATGTGGGTATGAGTAGAATTTTAGGAATTACAAATACTCGTACGTATGAATTCTCCCATTCTGGCTATAAATATTAGAAAAACTGTATCTATACGTTACCTAATCAAAATTTACTGACTGATCATTTATTTTGTTTTGTTTCTGGTTTTCTTTAATCATAGTAACACTAGTTGATGGCTAATTGCACCTTTGGAAAACCTTTAGAGAAACACCTGAACATTTATAATTTACAATGTTAGAATCGTTTTTAAGTAAACAGATAACCTCTAGTTTGGGATAATCAGCCGACAGTTTCACTTAAAAGACCTCATACACTGAGCGATCTGTCGGCTGATCGATCGGCGGAATAAAATTAGATGGGGCGATCAGCAGAGTCGTCGATGATAAGAACAATGGCCGCTTTCCTACGAGTGAACTGATTCGATTTTAGTGCCGGTGCACTTGAGTGTCCACATAATGTGCACTGAAACGTCGATAGGCAGGAGCGAAAGTGACGCGGTGACCGCCGCGTCATTTAGACGTTCATGTGCACCGGAATTTAGTGTGACAGACATGTAAATAATTGGACATTCATGGGGGAGAGAGAGAGAGAGAGTGAAAGTCGTAGCAGCTGGTTCCGGCAATGAATCACTACACCACTCCCAAGTACATGCTTGAGAAGAATTTTGTCAGTCTGATACCCTCACGCAATCAATGGGGAGAGAATGCAATTCCGTTTCCCAATTCAATTGAAATCTAAACAGATGGATCCAAGATGGAAGAGGGCGTAGGGGCGGGAGTGTTCTCTGATGTACTTAACATAAGCATCTTCTATAGTCTCTCTCAAATACTGCAGTGCTCATCAGGCCGAGGCTTCGACCATTACCGAAGCTTCGACTTGGCTTGAATGTCACATGGTATCAGCTAGAGATATAATAATCTTCACCGACAGCCGAGCTGTTATGAAATCCCTCGAATCGGGTATGACTACAAATACTTAACATTTTCTTACGCTGGATTCCGAATTATAGTGGTTTCGCTGGCAACTGTAGGGCAGATGAGCTTACCAGGCAGGGCGCATAAATAGTAACACATGCTTTTCAACTAAGCCACTGTAACCCACATTGTATCCTCCGTCGAACTGCTATCGATGAATAAGCAACACATCAGAGCTGTGGTGGAAGTCATCGCTGGGCATTGCATACTAGGGAAGCATGCAAGGAAACTGCGCCTCCCCTACAGCAACTGCTGCAGAAGCTGTGATGACGAGGATGAAGAGGAATGTATCTTTCATCTCCTCTGTTCCTGTCCTGCTCCGACAAGAAGGAGAACGGAATTTCATAGATCCCACTTTCTCGCTGAACTGGAACACCTGGCTTATGTTGTTGTTGGTAAACTCCATCGAATCATTATCAGCTCTGGCTGGTTTATAGAGTACGGAGGCATGATGAGGAATTTCCCCTGTGGTATCACAACGGATCCTATTGCAGTTCATCTGTGCTGTAGCTAATACAGCAGCCCTTGTACCTAACCTAACCTTCCCCAGACCATGATTTCTAAATAAATACATCTATTTACAATATGAGAATCAGAATAGAAACAGGCTTCTCTGTATCTCTCTCTGTATTCAGTGTATTGTAATTAATAAAAAAAAACAGCAAAGACCCGGCTGTCATTCTACTCACGCTCAGTCACCTGTTAATTGCATTACTATGCCTTTTTGACGTTTCAATAGCATATATATTTCGGATGGTGCAGTTGCTAGCATGCACCTCCTATCCGAGACGTTTTAATAATACCCACAGGTTTTTAGTACGCGCCGGGGATCGAATCCATGTTCTCTAGGTAAGGCATCGCTACAGAGCGTACTTATTATCTCTGTCAGATTTGTCCAAATTTTAAATATGTCCACGTTTTTAGGATCAACAACGACGTCCACGCAAACGAATAAAGGATTATTCTTTCGGATCCTGGAATGTACGCTCCCTGAACAAACCGGGGGCCGAGAAGGCCCTCCTTCAACAGGTCGAAAAGTACAAACTGAGCATTACTGCAGTCCAGGAAACAAATTGGCTTGGCAGCGAGATTAATGACAAGAAATCGCACACAATTCTTACAGGTGGCAAACCATCGGGCCGCAAGGAGTTTGGAGTAGCATTTATAGTGAACAATCACCTCAAACCGCATATTACTGACTTCAAACCCATAAATGAACGGCTGTGTGCGATTCGCATCAAGACTCGATTCTTCAATCTCTGGCTCATCAATGTGCATGCCCCCACTGAAGTTAAAGAAGACGCAGTAAAAGACGAGTTCTACGCCCGCCTTGAAACTCTCTTCGACTCACTTCCAACAAACGACGTCAAATTGCTGCTGGGAGACTTTAACGCGAAAGTCGGGAATGAAAGTTGGCATCGGGGGACCTCTGGAGGCCATAGCCTCCATGAAGAATGTAACGATAACGGCCAGCGACTTATCGACTTCGCCTGCAGCAGGAATCTAGTCGTAAGCTATACGTGTTTCCCGCATCGACGCATTCACAAGCAGACCTGGAAGTCTCCAGACGCACATACCGTCAACCAAATTGACCACGTCCTCATTTGCAGGAGATGGGCGTCTAGTGTCATGGATGTCCGCTCCTATCGAGGAGCAAACTGCGACTCAGATCATCACTTGGTGAAGACGACCTACAGATGTAGAATTTCCTCAGTGCACCAGTCAAGAATCAGCCCTCCCAAAATCTTTGCGGTTGATAAGCTCTTGAGTGATGCTACAGCGGTGGCGTATACTACCGCCCTTGAGGAAAAACTATCACCTATGCTACACAACATCAGCAACACAGGCGTCCATGGGTTCTCGGAAGAACTCAAGGGTACCATCAAGGATGTCGCAGAGAAGGTCGTGGGATATAAAGCCCGGCGAGCGCGAAATGACTGGTTCGACGAAGAATGCAAAAATTCACTTGACGCGAAAAACGAGGCCTACAGACAATGGATTCAACGAGGAACCAGAGCCAGAAGAGAAAAATATGACGAGCTACGGCGAATATCATCATCATCATCGTGGTATTTACGTTTCTTACGTCTAATTATTCTATTCGATATTCGCCGTAGCTCGTCATATTTTTCTCTTCTGGCTCTGGTTCCTCGTTGAATCCATTGTCGGCGAATATCGAATAGAATAATTAAACGTAAGAAACGTAAATACTTTGACGAGCAGTTGCTGAACATAAACGAAAACTTAGCTAATAGGAACACCAGACAAGCGTACAAACTAGTAAATACAATTAAGAACGGCTACCAACCCAGGACTAGCCTTTGTAAGGACAAGGATGGAAACATCATCAACGACACCGATGGTATTAACAAACGATGGGCCTCTTATTTTGAAGAGCTTCTAAACCGACCATCTAACATCCCCACACAGGAAGCTCTCGACGATATTGTTGATCTAGGCCCACCCATTCAACCCCCGACAGTAGAGGAAGTTGATCTCGCGTTGCGGTCACTAAAACGAAATAAAGCGCCGGGCGCTGACGAGATTCCAGCTGAACTGCTAAGATTCGGTGGAACGAGTCTAGTTGATGCCATACATCAATTACTCCTGCGAGTATGGGAGAACGAGGAGATCCCAGACGATTGGCGCAGAAGCATCATCTGTCCAATTCATAAAAAGGGAGATAAACTGCGGTGTGAGAATTACAGGGGCATCTCACTAGTTTGTACGTCCTATAAAATTTTGACGAAAATTCTGGAAAATAGAATAAAACCGTACGCAGAACGAGTCATTAGCGAATATCAAAGCGGTTTCAGACCTGGGCGCTCCACAACCGATCAGCTCTTCTCAGTCAAACTGATACTCCAGAGGTGCTGGGAATACAACGTAAACGTATACCAAATCTTTGTCGACTTCAAGCAGGCACACGACAGTATCGATCGTGGAGTACTGTACAACATCATGCTGCAATTTGGTATACCAGCAAAATTAGTGCGACTGACAAAGATGACGATGACCAACTCCGTCTCACAAGTCAGGATCCAGAATAGACTTACTGATCTATTTGAAACACGCACTGGTTTGAAACAGGGCGATGGACTGGCACCGACGCTCTTCAACCTAGCACTGGAATACGTTATTCGGGCCATGAATATGGACAACAGCAAGACGCTACTCATCAAGTCGACACAATTAGCAGCGTACGCCGACGACATCAACATCATGTCCCGAAGATTGGCTGACGCAGAAGAACTTCTGCATACGCTCGATACCGCTGCAAAGGAAGTTGGATTACGTATTAACGAGGGTAAAACTAAAATAATGATGCAATCGGTGACAAGGACACCTGCACAACCGAGCATCAATGTGGGGGACCTCAACATCGAGTTCGTGAACAACTTCATCTACCTGGGTTGCAACCTGTCAAGGGACGCCAACGAAACTGACGAAATCAAGCGACGGATACAGTTAGCTAATAAGACTTTTTTCTCGGTTCTCCCCATAATGAAATCGAATCATGTGCACAGAAAAACGAAGCTCCGCGTGTACAAAACCATTATACGACCAGTGCTATGCTATGGCTGCGAAGCATGGACCCTAACTCAAGCCTCCGAAAACATGCTAGACACTTTCGAACGTAAAGTTCTACGGCGAATTTTCGGGGCTGTTTGCGATCGAGATGGATGGCGCATCCGGTACAACCATGAGTTGTATGAAATGTACGATGAGCTGCAAGTCTCGAAAATCGTCAAACTACAACGACTTCAATGGGCAGGGCATGTACAAAGAATGGACGATGATCGCATGCCTAAGAGAGTAATGAATGCCGAACGAGTCGACGGAGCGAGACTGCGAGGACGACCGAGATCTCGTTGGGAGAGCTCAGTAGGTGTGGACGCCGCGCAGCTGCTGGGCTCCCAAAATTGGAGGACGCGGTCACGTGACCGAGATAATTGGAGGACAATGATCCAGGCGGCCAAGGCCCGACGTCGGGCTGTCGCGCCACGATGATGATGACGTTTTTAGGAAACTACCGATTGGTGGAAGGGCGAGCCATGGTGCGATCCACTAGTGATCGCATGATCGATCGGCCGAATGATCATTCAGTGTATGTGATCTTTAGGAGGTGACCTCCAATTGTAGTCATCGTTTAAAACACAATGTATCTTATATTCCAAGTTACTTTCCGCCGAAGTCGCGTCAATTACCAGTCATTACCAATTTCTTAACGCTTTATCATTTGCTACGCGGTTGTTTGTGTCTTGTTCGGCGTTTTTGTAAGTTATTCCGAGAATGAACAGTAAACAATATTGAATACTTTGCTGAATATTTAGTACGAAAAGCATTTGAGTAAAACTGAATGGAAAAAAAGATATTAACACTTGTAGCAGTCCTCTTCATAGAACCCGTGGAGAGTTAATTTGGTTCTAATTTAACTTGAGGTTTGCTTAATAGGTTCTGTGTAGCATCAATTGTATGTACAATACAATGTACGCTCCCTGTACGAGACGACCTTTTATAACCGAACACCTCTTATAGCCGCCATACATTATCCGATCCGTCGTCCGATCGATCGGCCGATGGATCGCCACAAAATATCTGCCGATCTCCACTGCACACACACTGAGCGATTTTCGTGCGATGCGATAACGAATGACAATTCAAAAAATAGGTTATGATTCACTCCCAGTCCAACCTAGATTAATTTTTGTTAACTATTTGGATGTGTGTGGTATTTTCGTATACCACATATTTGATATTTCAATTGCAGTGCCATTTAAATCATAAGAATCCTTGAAATTTCATAATTTATTTTAATAATTTGACATTCACTTGCGATAATCACATACACTATCCAATCGATCGTCACCGATCGATCGCACGAAAACCGCACAAAAATATCGGCAGATCAAAATTGATCGGCCGATCGGTGCGATTTCCACATACACAGGCCGATCCATCGGCCGATATCGATTTCGGGCGACGGATCGGCCGATCGATCGGTGTGTGTATGGCACGTTTTATAAGCCGAAAATTTTTAAGCCCCCAATTTTTTTTTTAACATGTTTTCAAACAAATTAGGCTCCCTTAACCGGGCACTCCTATAACCCAAATTGCATTTTCCAGATATTTTCCAGACAAAAGGTTCTAATACGCGAGACACGTAAGCCCGTTCCGTGTAAACAGCAAACGGGTTTACGACAACGCGTAACTTGTTAGCTGACAACAGGTCCCGATGGGTACGCACCCGCCGTTGATGAGTCGATGAATCTAATCACAAACACATGAAAAAAAGATGAATCCGGTACTCGCACATATGCTATCGAATCATAAACGCAACTTGTGTAAACACAACGACGTACATACATATGTACATATTTTTTCCGCGTCAGTAAAATTCGCTTCGATACCCGCTCGTGACGTTTCGTCCGCGTAAACCCGACTCACGTGTAAACACTATTCACGCGATTGCGTATACGCGTGTGCCAGAACCTTTAACCTCTAATAGCCGGGAAACACGATGGTTTCACAATTTATTCCTTTCTTCGCTTTTTATGACCTTTGAAATTATGAACGACTGGTTAGTGACTGGTGGTTCCAAAAACCAAATGAGACGGCGGAATAATAGCCCCTTTCGATCCACCTGATCTTAGACCATTTTCCTACAACACGACAAACCGGTTTCAATCCAGGTCTCGTATGGGATCTTATCGGATCGGCGTTGAAAGCTTGAACGTCAACTTATTTCGCCTCAATCTACGTGTATACTGAATCTGCAATTCGCCCCCGCGACGGCGAAGTATCTCTATGGTGACTGCGTCAAGGTGTGCGACTGAGCGACTTGCGTTTGCGACTGTGAAAAAAAAAACTGTCATAACGAAGCACTGTTCGTGTGTATTTTAATGTTTTGGGGATCGTCGAATGCAGGCTGTGGTTGTACGACTGTACTTCCACATAATATCACAAGAATAATATTCCGTTAAGACAGTTTTTTTTCCACAGTCGCAATCGCAAACACAAGTTGCTCATTCGCGGCCTTGGAACTCACATTTTAAAGGCGTGTTTTGCTAGGCACACAATCGTCGCACATTGTTCGCAGTTAGCGATCAATCCATAGAGCATGGACCACTATTTGTGTGTATTTTTTTCATCGTCGCCTGCGATCAACGTAGCAAAATGATTCGCTCACCGCAGAGCCGTGGCATTCTTTTCGGTCTGGAGGTGCGTTTTGTTAGGCACCATTCTGCGTCGATCGCAGGCGACGATGATAGAGGTACACAAAAATACTGCTTCGTGCTCTGTGGGTTGATTGCCAATCGCGAACAATGTGCGACGATCGGGTGCCTAGCAAACCACAAACTGAAATCCAATGAAACGAAAGCGGCTAATACCCCAGTATAGGTACACATTTTACCTCCCATCAAACGGGGTAGAACTGATTTTTACATGTGTTGCATATGGTTGTGGCCTTTTAATGAATCTCATTTTTCGACCTCCACGGTGGATCGGAAGTCCTTGATAAAGAGGATTAAGGGGGAGTCTTTTTAGTTTATTATGCTTTTATCTCTATTGAAAAACTTTCTGAAACAAAATTAAAGGTCACAAAAAATACATAAAAAAATGTCAGAGCCATTTTCATATCTTAAATTGTTTTTGAGATAGATTTTGTCACTTGTTTGTTTCCAGGAAATGTAAAAATTATTATTTTTTTTTTATATATGATATATTTAATCAAATACCGGGTTAAATACTAGTCCTACGAGGAAAGTGATGGGGATGGATTTTTGTTATTACTAAATAAGCTTTAATTTGAGATAAGTCGGATGCCCGTAGGTGTGATAGTTGCTTAGGAAAAACACCTGTTTTGATAAAAATGATTATTTTCTTTTCTACGTAACTATTATACCTACGGGCACCTGGCTTATCTCAAATTAAAGCTTTTTTAATTAAAAAAAAATCGATCTGTATCATTTCCCTCGTGGGACGAGTATGACCCGTCATTTGATAAAATACATAAAAAAGGACGAGTTTTCACTACTTCATGGCAACAAACGGTCCATTGAGCAAGAGTATTTTTTAATGTTTTTCAAATGAGATTATTTTGAAAACTGTTTAAAATATGTACAAGAAAAGTGGTAAGGTTGATTTTTACGTATTTTTTATAGTCTTTAGTTTTGTCACAGAAAATTTTTCAGTACAATTAATAGTTACAAGGATACGAGCAAAACACTTAAAAAAAAACTCCCCTTTTAACCCCTTCCTCAAGGACTTCCGGTCCACTGGGGAGGTCGAAAACTTAGATTTATAATAAGACCACAACCACAATAACAGGGACGACGCATTTTGTTTTTGACATTTCTAGGAGTGAAGTTGGCTCCGCAATTCTTTTTTCACATTTTGAAACGTCAGTCTATGCCATTTAATCATGGAGGGCTACACGCTTCAACAACGTTTGCAAATTATTAAACTTTTTTTTATCAAAGATCACGCTCTACCGCAGCTACGTTGCGCGCGCTTACGCTAATTTTCGGTCGACGAAACCGTCCAACAAGACGGACTATTGAACGTTTGGTGCAAAAATTCGAAACAGCTTATGCATTGCATAATGTCCCAGTGCCTGTGCGACCACGTAATGCTCGAAGTGATATCTTGGCCGCTCGAGAGAGTGTGCGTGAGCAGTCCACACCGATCGCAGGCGTTGAACATCAGTGTGACGAGTTTGTGGCGAATTTTGCGGAGGGATGTGGCGTCGCACATTCGCTAATTGGGCTCTGGATCAGATGCAAGCTGACGACGACTTTCACAAGAAAATCATCTTTTCGGATGAAGCTCATTTCTGGCCCGATGGTTTTGTCAACAAGCAAAATTGCCGCATTTGGTCGAGTGAGCAGCCTGAAGTGAGGCACAAGACGCAACTTTATTCAAAAAAATTAACTGTTTGGTGCGGTTTTAATGCCGGCGAAGTCATCGGCATATTTTTCTTTTTTCATAAAAACGGCGCGCCAACAATCGTCAACGGCGATCGCTACAGGGCCATGATATCGGAGTATTTTTGGGACCAGCTCGACGCTATGGACTTGGACGATATGTGGTACGACGCAACGTGCCATACAGCGTACAACACAATCGAATTATTGAAGACCAAGTTCAGCGAGCGAGTTATCTCACGCAAGGGTCCTCGCAAATAACCGCCTCGCGAATGGTCGCCTTGTTCATGCGATTTAACCCCTTTGGACTTTTTTCTTTGGGGTTACGTTAAATCGCAACAACGTTAGAAGAGCTGCAGGCCAACATCGAACGCGAAATTCCTGGAAATTCGGCCGATTTGTGTGCTCGAGTCATGGAAAGTTGGGTCCAGCGGTTCACTCGTGCCAGCGCTTTCGCGGCGGACATTTGAACGATATCGTAATCCATAATTAATGGCATCGATTGTACTTTCATTTGAAATAAAAATCATTTCCACAATTAACCCACAAGTCCTTCAATTGAAAAAACAAAATGCGTCGCTCTTAATGAAAAGCCCTATACAACATATCCAAAAATCAGTTTTATTCCATTTGATGCGATGTAACCACCCTTTGAGTTGACAGATTAACTGACTGTATATCAGGCTTAATGATTTTGTAAATTTTTCATATTTGCTTTAACCGTCCACCAAAAAGGTCAGCAAAATATTTGCTGCGTCTTCTGAAGAATTTCACCAAACTGGTGATTCGAAACAGATATTGATTTGTTTTTTTTTTTACTTTTTATTTTGACCGCAATTATTACGTGCTACATACATCCAATGGCAAAGTGCACTTAATTCAATGGAATGAGTACAAGACGCAGACAGAATTAACATTGTCTAGTCGCGAAACCATTGAACTTGACCAGTCATCAGTTACGTGAACCGAAGCAAGTTCTCATGTTGAAAAGTTAAGACATCGTTATGCTATTCGGACGGTGAAAAACGAAAGACTTTCGTTTCTCAGAAAAATCTTTCTTTAAATCAACCGTCACGAATTGACTTTGGCAGTAGACAACGCAACGCAACGCAATGGGCAACATTCTATTGTACGCTGATTGAAGCGCTTATTATTAAAAAAGCCCCGCTAGCGATTATCTTCAAAGCGAAGCGAATATTTAATCGTTAGTCTGCTCAGTCTGCTCTATAAAAATTTTCGTCTCGGGTCGATCCGGCGACCGATATGTGGCACAAAATAGCAAGTTTTTTACCGAGAGTCAATATTTATGTTATGTCTTGTTGCAATTTCTCAACGTTGAGCTTTGCACTCCTCTATCCCAAGATCTTGTGTGTTATTTAAGGTCAAGAATATAGAAACCAGTCAAAGAAGTCTGTTGATGTTATTGGCGACGAAATAGCGAACAGACGTAATATTTGTCTAAAGATTGCCAAAAAATAAATAAATACCGAGTTATATACATACATGGTGCCGAAAATAGCACATTCGATTTGTTGGATAGGGAACTTGGTGCGGTGGCGGTTCTGCAACTTCTTGGAAAAGATATTTTCAAGAGCTTTCAAATGAGACGGAAGACAAGCGCTTTGGAATGGATACTTTGCGAATCGACGACTAATAGATAACCTATTCTGTGTGATAATTTTGTTTGAATGTTTGCCGAATGCTTGTCGCTTGAGAGCAAGGAATAAATTGAAGGGGGCTTAAGAGGTTGCGAGGGTCTTTCTAACTATGAATTGGAAATTCATGTGGATGCTTTGAATTTCAGATTTTTAGTCGACGCCGCGACGCGACGCATCCATTCATCGGTTCACGAATTGCAATAATTCTTATTCTGGGCTGTGTTCTCGATATTCAAGTGTGTACCTCAATATCATCAATAGTAGTTTTTTCTAACGTGGACCAATTTTTCATAAAGTTTCGGCAACAAAATGTAGGCGGCAACATTGCATCTTATTCTAAAAAAAAACGGTGATCAAATTACCAATCTCAGAGGAACGGATGAAAGTGCATATGATATCGGTTGCCGATATTCGCAGCAAACCACCCCTAACTCTAGCCTCACGGTGGTCGCGATGTATACGGCGAAAGGTTGCAGGTTTAATTCCTGCTACGTTGAATTTCTCGCCGGCCTCCAGTCGATTCAGCTGTGTAATGAGTTTGTATATATATACATATGCATATACCACCACCCCGTGGTAATACTACTTTGCCTTAACCCCTAGCGGGGCATAGCGCGTCAACTACTCCTGCGCGCCATCGTACTCTGTTCTGGGCAATGGGGCGCAACTCCCCAGAAGACTTACCCAGTACCTGACACTCTTTTGCCACAGATCGACGCCATGTGATTCGAGGACCCCCTCTTGGTCGGCCTTGGTTGGAAATGGGGTTCCATTTCATGACATGCAAAGCAATGCAGTTATCACTCTTCCGCAATGTGTGACCTATCTACTGCCATTTTCGCCTGCGTATCAATTCGTCGATTGGCATCTGACCCGTACGCCGACTTAGCTCTTCATTTGATATTGTTTCGGGCCAGAAAATTCTTAAAATTCGACGAAGACATGAGTTGACGAAAACTTGCAGCTTTCTGGTAACTCCTACGGAAACTTTCCATGTACTGCTCCCATACAAAAGCACTGATAGTACCAGGGAGCGAAACAGGCCCAGCTTGGTCTTGATGCTGAGATAACTGCCCTGCCAGATTTTGGACAGCATGCCGTACGCGCGTTTAGCCTGGTTGATACGACGAGCGATGTCCTGCTCCGTACCACCATTTTCGGCAACAATGCTACCCAGGTAGACGAAGTTGTCCACCTTCTCCACAGGCTGCCCATTAATATTGATGGCAATAGGTGTCCGATTTCTTTTTCGCAACGGCGGGCTAAAAACCTTGGTCTTGTTGGTATTAACCTTGCTTGCCTCCCTCTCGAGATCTAACGCCATTGCGGACAGATCCATGATTTTGTGGGAGAGTAGGCATATGTCGTCAGCGTAGTCAAGATGTTGTAGATAAGATGTCAAAGTCCATTGAATTCCTCTGTCGAGTCCGGATAGGGCTGCATGCAACACATCGCCGATCACAATGAGGAATAGGATCGGTGAGAGGATGCACCCCTGCCGAACTCCACTGCGAATCTCAAAGTCCCCCGACACCCTACCTTTATGCAGAACGCGACATTTCGCGCCGTCATAGGTTGCCTTAATAATAGCCACAAGCTTCTCAGGGATGCCTCTCCTGCGCAAGGCCGCCCATATAGAATCCCGGTTCACACTATCGAAAGCCTTTTCGAAATCGATGAAAAGCAAGTGAAGCGGAGAATCGTATTCAGTGCATTGCTCGATGATGATTCGCAAGGTGTTAATGTGATCGACACAGGAGAATCCGGATCGAAAGCCAGCCTGCTCTTCATCAATTGTGCTTTCTAAGTGGGCCTTTAGTCTTTCCGGGACGATTTTAGCTATTATCTTGGCAACGGCAGGAAGCACACAAATGCCTCTCCAATTATTACAGTCTGTGAGGCTACCCTTCTTTGGAAGTTTGATGATCAAACCTTCCTTCCACTCAGTGGGAAAGGTCTCTGTATTCCACGCTTTATCAACAAGTGGGTGCAGCAAATCAGCAGTTACGCTTGGCGCTGCTTGATAAAGTTCGGCAGGGATGCCGTCAAGTCCGGCGGCCTTTCCTCGTTTTAGTGCAATAATTGCAGTGACTATTTCCTCTTTAGTCCGGGCAGTGGACCGTATACGTACATTTTGATGGTTAGCTAAATTATCTATATGAGGGGGGACTTCACCAGAGGTTACACGGTTCAAGACCGCGGCGAAGTGTTCTTTCCACCGCCTCATTTGATCTTCTTCCAAGATAAGTAGCTTTCCATCACTATCTTTCACCGGATGTTGGCAGGAGTTACGACCACCTGTAAACTCCTTGATGACACCGTATACGGCATTTAAGTTGTTAAAATACTTCTTGCGGCTTCTTCTGCTGACGCTAAAAGAGAATTGGCATAAACTCTTTTATCGCGTCGCACACTACGCTGAACTTCTCGAGCTTTCTGACGGTAAAGGAGTTCGATGCTGCTTCGATTGTCGTCTGCTGCTGCAGCCAAACGAACTTTCAGCTCCTTTCTTTCAACAATCCGCTGCCATGAAGCGTCGGACATCCAGGGCTTATTCCGGCAATCCGGGTTTGGGCCAAGGATGGTATTTGCGCTATCAATGTATGCATTTTTTATGGCATCCCAGTTTTCGTTTATGTCACTATCTGGGTGACTAGTTATCTCAGCCGCTTTTTGCGCAAGATGGTCATTATATTGTTGTAAGACAGCTGGATTTTTTAGTCGAGCGGTGTTGAATTTGCGGGGCCTGGATCTTTCGTCGCTGGGGCGGCGCACGGCTGCAATCCGCAATCGAACATTAGCGATCATTAGATAATGGTCTCTTCCCATCCCAATATCGGCACCCTTCTTGTTTCGCACGTCCAGGAGGCAACTCTTGAATCTTTTACTAATGGCAAAATGGTCGATCTGATTTTGTGTTCTGCGCCGATCAACAGAGGACCAACTGATTTTGTGGTGGTCCTTATGCTCAAACATAGTACCACCGATGAAGAGACTGTGAAAGTTGCAGAACTCTACAAATCTTTCACCGTTGTCATTACGATCACCAAGACCGTGTCTCCCCATCACATGTCTGAGCCCATAGTTATCAGCGCCAACTTTCGCATTCAAATCACCCATAACCATTATAATATCACCTTTAGGTGTTCTGCTCTGAACGGCGTTTAGTTCTTCGTAGAAGGAGTCTTTTGCCAAGACATTGTCGGGTTCAGTAGGGGCATAACATTGTATTATTGAGATGTTCCTCATTTTGGTCCGGAACCTGGCGGTCAAGACCCTGTCAGAGACCGGTTCCCAGGATAAGAGACAGTTTCGCGCGGCTTTGGTTAAAAGGAGCCCCACACCTGACTCACGACGACTACCGGTAGCTTTACCGGAGTACAACATTACAGTGCTGCCCGTTGAAGAGATGAATTCTCCGCTGTTCCACCATCTTATCTCACTAACTCCTAAGATATTTAATTTGTACCTCAGAAATTCACTCTCTAATTGAAGAAATCGTGCGTTCTGGGGACCTTCTGATCCATTGTCCAGGAGAGTACGCACATTCCAAAATCCAATCTTTGTCATTGTACGATAGCCAAAAGTCGTAACCGTTGAGTCAGTCCTTATCCGAGGCATAGTTGACGTTTCGTTAGCATATAAAGATTTCGGATAGTGCAAGTTGCTGGCATACACATCCTGTCCTTGGTTGTCGGTTTTAACGACAGGCCCTCAAAGGGAAAGGCCGTGGTATTTTTTTCACACCCCACACCACAGGGGTACCTCAACCAAATCATCGCACCGCCATCACTGGCGGCTTGACGTTGGTTGGCAATGGTCTGTGACCACCGCCGTTCCAGGGGGCGCCCACGCGGAGGACTAAGGAAGAGGAGTTTTTGCCCCCCCGGGATTCCGGGGATTTACGTGTCGGACTATGAGCCCACTCAGCTGTTAAATGAGTACCCATTATGGGGTAAATAACTCGGTTGAGCGTGTTGCTGATCACATACCTCTGCACAAAAAACCGTCACGATCTAGAAAATGAGATGATGCTAACTCATCTCGAGGCCGTGGTTCAAATTGGACTGTTGCGTCAGTTATTTATTTTATTTTATTTATTTTATACTATATACTTGGACAAACGGTGACATCAGGTTTCGTTTTTCGGATCAAGCTCCGCATCCATAAGAGCGACATCAACAAAACGCGTATGCCTGTATCTACTCCTCTGGAGGAAGATGTGGCTCCAATAGCTACAGTATCTAGATCCGCCGAGGAGGATACGGATGAGGAATGCGGGTGTCCTAATTTGGCTGCCCTTGCCGATACGTCGTAGCTGTCTTTCGAGCACGACTCCTTTGAATCCGACACGGATGGGGAAGCGGACGTCACTGTAGTCGAGAGGGTGGTCAATCGACATTACGGTGTGTTCAAATAAACCTTCATCATTCGAAAGCAGCCTCGGCTGCTATTCTTCTTCGCTTGGCGCGCAGTGAACAAGATATCGTATTAGTACAGAAATCCTGGGTTGTGTCAGATCTCGTTAGAGGCCTGCGACTCCTGATTACACTGTCTTCAGTGTTAAGGGTCAAATTAAATTTTTAATCGAAATCTCATGCGGATAGCTCCCAGAACAAAATAAATTTTACCCATGCGATCAAATCAGCAACTACGGCATCCGCTGTACATCAGTCTATAGCACATGTCCCAAAAAGCCGTTTGCATGTTTAGTACACTGACCACAAAGCGGTCATTGGCAAGCTCAAAATTGTACTGCTTATGACACAGCCGTGACTTAGCTGGCTAGACGATCTTTTTCTGATGGTGATAATGAATGTTGAAGATCGAAAATGAAGATGAAATGGTTCTGACGGCTTACCACCTTGATCAACATCAAGCCACTCGACAAATGATCGTCTCCATCTCTTTTGCTATTTTCTATCTTAAGCCCGCCATATACGTTCAGATATACCTTGAGGTATGTATACCTGCACAAGTCTGGACATCTGTGCACATCTGGATGCCTGTGCAGCGGGACAACACACACGGTAGACCTGTTCTGGTTAAACTTGAGGAATACCTGCACAGATGAAACTGTGCAGGTCTGGACGCCTGTGCAGCGAGACAACATACACTACGGAACACTTGTGCGTTCAGGTACATATAAAATATCTTAAAATATGCCTGTGCTGGTATACTTTGAGTTATACCTGAACGTGAACGTATATGGCCGCCTTTATACAGGTAAACGCGAAAACACAATGCCTACAAATAAATTGATTTCAAGCACACCTGGCGAATTAGAAAAAAAATGCGGATCATTGATGAACAGCCGATTTGACCATGGGGTCAACTTGTTCTCTTACGCGATTAGTGTACGCATCTCTCAAAAGTCCCACTGTGTACGTAAATCGGGGAAACAATCTTTATTGATGAATCTTGTTTTTGTGCTTATACCAAAACAACATATGCCACACCACTGACCACATATACAAAAACCTTAAACCGCACATTCAGCAGGTTGAATTTTGTGCGGGTTTTTGTTACGATGATGAACCGACAATTGGCCTATCGTAAACAAGTTTGTATGGCTAGATTTTCAGAAGGGATTGACTGGAAATGCCGCCAACAGTATGAAAAGAAAGTTACCGAGATTCCTTTGAACAATTCTTTGGTGATGAACATTCTGTCATTTTGATATACATACATATGTATATGAACAACATAAAAAATCCGAACTGTTCTAAATGTATCAAGGTCAGTGGAAAACAAGCTAGTCTTCGGATAGCTTACTGCAGGAACGGTATCATACCTTCAACAGAACGTGTGCGATACTTTTGATACATTCTGCATTTACTATTTTGTCTTATCTCTTATTGGGTCATAGCGCATGAACTGCTCCTGCGCGCTAACGTACTCGTTTCTGGGCAATGGGACGCATCTGCCCCTACGATTTATTTAACCAGACACTCACACCCTTTTGCCACAGATCGGCGCCACGACTTTCTAGGAAAACCGCTTGGTCGATCTTCATTGGGAATGGGGTCCCCCAAGCACACTTTCAGTCCATTTACGGGGCCCATTGTGGTACCACCAATATCGTTTCACCTCATTTAAAACCTAGATCCTGAGCCAGCCTGTACTGGCTATGTAACGGTTAAGCTGGAGGTCCTCCAAGCCACAGTAAAACCAGAAGCCCGAAATTTCTACCTCCTACTGGCCAATTCTGAAAAATGACAAAGAAGATGTAAAACGCTCTCCTCTTCATCTGCATCCTCACAACTCCTATAGTACTCATTGTGAGGAAGGAGGAGCCTCCATGCGAGCTTACCGATGGAGCAGTGCGCTGTGATAGCCTCCTTTTCCTATTCGGTGACAGCAGTATGACAGAACGGCTGAAATCGAATTTCTGCCAAATCATCCTCGTCGTTTGGCAAGTGGTGCCGTTAAGCCATCTAGTGTTAGCTCTGTCCACCACCAATTTACATGATGAAATTGGCATTTTAATGTCTTTGCGGACCCCATTGAAAACTTCAGTTGTCCCTTCAGGTGTCGGTATCCAGTAGAGGGTAACATTGAAGAAGTTACCCAACTCTATGAGGGCTGAGTGACACTTCTCAGTGGTTTTCGATGTAGTAAAAAGAGATTCAAGTGAGCGAATTGCAGCCTGACTGCCCGTATAGATATGACTGTCGCAGTCAGATGTGACTCCTTAGCCAGGTGACAGCTTCCGAGATTGCTGAAACCTTTGCATGCAGGACACTACGGAAATCGGGAAGCCGGAAAGACCAACCCCAACCCCGTCATCAGTCTTAGAGCCATCCGTGTATATGATCGAGGATTTAGGGGTAAAAGATAAATTGTCAGTCCATAGGCTCCTCGACGGAATCAGGCTAGTGTAGTTTTTGCCAAAAATGTGTTTTGGGGAAGTTTAATCAGTCTTCAAAGGAAGATCCAGGTTGCCCAGAATAGTTGAGTGGCCAGTGCGCAACTTACGCCATTGGTCTGTTTCGCAGGGCCGTTTCGCCGGCAGTTGTTCGCCAAATATGTCAAGCGGAAGCAAGTTAAGCAGCGTATCTAAGCTAACTGATGGAGTTGTTCTAGAAGCCCCCGTTACGTCAATCGCTGCTAGTCTTTTTACTTTACCTAACAACTGACAATAGGACGCCACAGTAAGTGTCGTCCACCACACACACACGCACAGTGCTGGTACTGCCCCAGACGTCATAATGGGCATTGAAGTCGCAATCAAAAATCAGGCAAATGTTTGTTGCTCTAGCCACTGCGATAGCCTCCTTAAGGCTGTCTTACCACAGTGGAAGTTTTATCTGCTTTGGGCCTGTCGAATAGATCAACGATATTGCTTTTTTGGTATTTTCATCCCTATGAATGTGTCAAGGGGAGTGGGATATGTTATGTCAATAGTAGCATTAAATTTGGTTACCCGCCTTGCTATTACTTACTATTATTTCGAACGGGTGTTGGTTGCAAACAAAATGAAATATTCTTTTTCCTAAAAACTACATTCGAAACATTTTAAGTGTCGAGCCTATTTCAGTCACGCCCAAAGCAATTATGTTACTAGTACAATACAACCCATACAAATTATGACTTGAACAATATTTTCAGGTAATAAACAAACAATAAAAAATGTTTACGATTGTAATAAATTTTAAATGACAAATGTAAGGACAATATTTAAACAGACATCGGGATTCAGGAAGCCGATTGTATATTCCCTGAATTTCAATCGAAATATTGTATTTCGAATACCGCGTATCAGTTGACTGTAACTGCACTTCAACGGAAAATTTCCAAAAATGCAGGCTAATTTTAGAACTATAAACTATCTTTTCAAAATAGATATTTATTCGACACACTTGTTCCCCAGCCCTGAGAAAATGTTTGGGTCGGACATTGTTTTCCTCGGTGTAATTTTTCCATTTCGCTATTCGTTTCCATTGCCCGTAGATCAAAACTTGGGCACTGCATAGTGGATTGTGCATTAGCCGGGAATATAAGTGGAAAATACTATAGTACTTGCCAATATAAAATTGAAACTACACTCGTCTACATAAAACGACCATTTCAATTTAATAGCTAGACCGCATTGTTTATGGTCATTTCATACAATGTAAGTTTTAAAATGGTTTAAATGTTTTGTATTTAGTGTCCTTCAATGATTTACGATCGTGACGTCTTCGGGGGGAGAGAAAAAGAGAGACAACTACCAGATAGGGGTGTGCATATCACTTTTAACGTACATAAATGTATATATTACGTAGTGTGTTATGTAACTGCATCATAGTTTTGCGTTTATAGCGCTGAAAGTCGAAAAAGAGAAGTTCATTGAATTAGCATACTTCATTAGACCGAATGCTGTTTTCAAGTAGACTTTGTAATGAACCACCTGTCATGGACCATATTCTGCTAGTGCTGCTTCTACCGGCAGATCGAAGGCAGCACCTGATGAGTAGTGATCTGTCCGTGGTAGGAAACCAGAGGCCGAGGGTCCCATTACACCCGGACTTCGATGCGAGCGCGAGGGCATCTACGCCGTCCGCGAATCCTTCCAACCTTATTACCAATTTTTTTTATTTTTCCCCATTTTTGCCTCCCATGTTTGCGTTGTCTTCCCTAGGCCTATGAATTTTTATTAATACATAAAGGACAGGGGCAACGAGCGGCGAAAACCCCGACCATGTTTCCCGGACTGAGCTATAGCAAGCATAGGCCCGTCAATTACAACTTCTTGTGCCGAGAATACCACTCAACTACTACAGAGAATTCTTCGTAACAGTTTAGGAGCACCGAACAAATTCATAGGACATTGAGTATCTGACAATACCACCAACGGAGGAACCATACAAAATCGCAAAAAAAAATCTCCAAACTAAAAGTCTCCAAACACAACACAAAGTCTGCCACTTCAATTTTTCATGAAATCTAAATACGGAAAAAATGTCACTTTTCAATTTTCAATCTTTTGAAATGAGCAAATTTGAAGTCCTTTTTCGTCCGTGGTCATGTAAAAACTAGAATAAGGAAAATGAATTAATGATGCTTACGTGGTAGGTCTGTTTTCGCGTGAAAATTCTTCATAATGATGTGGAGACTCTTTTCTTGGAATGAAATATGTTAGTATTTTCGCGCAAACGAAATTTTTGACAGTTTTTGTATGAGATTTCGCACGAAAAGTCGATCTTAGTACTATGCTTAAAGCGGAAAATAAGTTAACTTTTCCTTGAACTAAAAGAAGAAAAAAATACATAGTTGATTTATTCTAAAGCTAAGTACTAAGATCAGTTTATATCCGTAGTGCGAAATCTCATACAAAATACGTCAAGAATTTGGTTCGCACGAAAAATTTCCGCTAGGTTAGGTTTACGAGCTGTCGTGATAACCCACGACACGCTTAAGTCACGAGTGGATCCATTGTGAAATACCCCTCCAGCCTGTCCGTCAAAACCAGTTCGTGCCAGCAATAAACCAGATCAGTCCACCAGCATCCACCGTCGCCAGGTCCCCCCAAGTCGGTGAAGAAATGTGCCCCAAGTATTCTCATCTTCAAATGTGCCAGAGCCGGACATATTCTCCTCGTCCTCCTCATGGTCACAGTTCCTACAGAATTCGTTAAAAGAAAGCCCGAGTCTCCTTGCGTGCGCAGTGTCCAATTATGACTCCTACGACCACGCTTAAGTGTTTCTTACTCAGCGACAACAACCTCATGGATCGACATAAATCGCCCCTAGGCTTTTTTTTTCATTACAAAATGCCCACGCATTTCGAACAACAGTTCTTCAGTACACATCAACTGTTAATGTGCACTGAAGAGGGTTAAGGGTTTGGGTAATGGGGAACATTCCTAGTTGACCAGGCGAAGCACAGTGGTTCGCGTCTTTGACCAACAGTGGGTTTTTGATTGAGTTGGTTTCGCACTCTCTTAGCGTGGGCTACGCAGCTCCGCGGTTTGAGGGGTTGCAACTCTCAGTATGCCACCGAAGAATGTTCGATTCGCTCGCTCTATATGCTGCTGCCGTAAAGCCACTATTAGCTAAGACGTCAACCACGATGCATCGCCCGGTGCAATAGAAATATACTGGTAAGGGTTTGTGAGTGAGGATTTTGTTTTACAAATTTTGAATTTAGGTATTCTGTGACTGGATCCGCATCCAACCCCCTCAATAAACCAGATGGGGTTGAAACAATTTCGAAACTGTTGATATTCCTGTAAGAAGAGATTCCAAAGTCAAAATATTTTAACTTAACCACAGTAAGTCAACCCCCAAAAAATTTAAATTCACAGTCAATTCGTATAAAATTATTACCTGTTTGAAAAATGCAAATTGAGCATTTGTTCGTGTTGAGCTGCACCCATCGGATGATTGGCATACCACGGATTCAAGCCCTGCGACGCCATCGGACCAGGATACATGGAACTATTACGTGACGGTGGTGGTGGTCCAATATCCGGTGAATAGCAATGCGTATATGATGAATTGGGCGGCGGCAACATAGCCGTTGCATCGTAATAGTAAGGATTATTTGGCGGTTGATACGGATGTGGATGCAGCGGGGGTCGCATATAATCCGAACTGGACGGCCCGCCACCCTCATCGCTCGACGTATCCGTACAATAGTTGCGCGAACAGGACGGTGAAGCGTAATGACCCATAGTGGCGGGATTTGATGACGATGTCGATGGATTATTTATTCCATGACAATAGTTCGATGTATCCATACTCTGCATATTTCTTCCGTTTAGCCCGTTGTCGTTTAGATTCCATTCTTCGTTGTAATCCAGCTCGACAGATAGTTCGCGAAACGTTGTGGCGGATAATAAGACAAGACTTAAGCTTAAGTTATTTGGTCCTGTTTTTGTTGATTACTTTCTATTGAATGGTATCTTCAGATACAGTCCACTACCGACAGTTTGATGTTTTACTATGTTTTCCATTTAGTTATCAACGAAATGGCTGATGGGGTTTTATAAGATTATATTTAAGGGTTAACTTCTTATTTTTGGTATATTTTTGTAGACACTTTTACACTTCGCACATAAGAAACACTTCGTATGATTATATTTTGTATATATGTATATATATTCAACAGCACTTAAAAATTGTATTGATATCAGTCAGTTTATTATATATCAATTATATCGATGTAATATATCATAATTTGTGTATAATTTATACCTGTTTTGTAAGTAAAAATCATGTAATATCAATTGAAAATTTCTAGATATTGATCTCTTCGAATTTTGTGGCATATCGAGTAGAGCTCGTGAAGTGATATGCTTCCTACACACATGAACATATTCGGGAGCATTTAGGAAAATACAATAACAACAAATACGGCGAGCGCGTCGTATTTGTTGTTATTGTACTTTCCTAAATGTTCCCGAATATGTTCATGTGAAGTACATCCTCCAAGCTTGTGGAGCGATGTGGGGCGGAGTTAGCTTGTCTTAGCAGACGGCTCAATATTACCCTGCTCTGAGTTCCTGGTCACAGGAGCATAACTTGGGGGTAATGAGAGGGCTGACGACCTGGCCAGAAGAGGCGCCGCTCTAGACAGATCTCAAGCGGAGCCTGTTTGCATTCCGCTGTTGGCTGTTAAGCGCAATAGATTCAACCACTACCTCAAAGTTGCGGATTCCAAACGGCGGAATCTGCACCGTATCAAGAAAGATATGGCCCTCCTACGAGGGTAAGGTGAAAAGTCTCTGCCGACACAGAAATACCGTTACAATCAGCAAAAATTTATGTTTCTTGCCTGGGTGCACGTTTTTATTATTTTAGTTCGCATGAAAAGTTTCAACTTGTTCTCTCAAGTAGTTTGGTTACACGAATTTTTGCAGTAGACGTCTTACGTCTTTTTCGTTAAAATAGAGAAACATTGTGCAGTCATACAATTTTTCGTTTTGGATGGATTAACCCCTAAGGAAATTCATTCGAAGTTAACAAAAGTTTACGGGGACTCTGCCCCTTCGATGTCAACCGTTAAAAAATGGGTAGCTGAATTTAAACGTGGTCGCACGTCCCTCGAAAACGGCCCCTGTGAAGGACGGCCAAAAACCGCAACCACACCGGAAACCATCGAAAAAGTGCATGATATCGTGTTGGACGATAGGCGAATGAAAATGAGTGATATTGCTGAGACTATGGGGATATCGGAAGAAAGGTGCGAAACATCTTGCACAAAGAATTAGAAATGCGAAAGCTCTGCGCAAGATGGGTGCCGCATTTGCTGAATGCCGATCAAAAGCAAATGCGCAAACGATTTTCGCAGCAATCTTGGCACCGATTCAATCGGGATCCAATCGATTTTTTGCGGCCGTTTTTTCACCATGGATGAGACTCGGGTCCACCACTACACGCCAGAAACGAAACAGCAGTCGAAGCAGTGGGTGGAAGCCGGTGTTTCAGCGCCAAAGAAAGCGAAGTCGATCGCATCTACCGGTAAGGTCATGGCCAGCGTGTTTTGGGATGCGAAAGGGATCCTGTTAATTGATTACCTTGAAAAAGGCAGAACAATAACAGGTGAATATTACTCCAAACTTCTTGACCAACTGGATGTCAAAATTCGCGAGAAGAGGCCTGGCTTTAAGAAAACAAAAATCATCTTTCACCAGGACAACGCACCTGTACACAAGTGTGCGTTGGCAATGGGAAAACTGCGGGATTTGGGGTACGATTTGCTCGACTATCTCCTGATTTGGCACCCTCAGACTTTCATCTGTACCCAAACTTGAAGAAATTTGTTTCTGGGAAGCGCTTCGCATCCAATGAAAAAGTTGAGAGGGCCGTAGATGAATATTTTCACAGCCTTCCAGACTCTCACTTCCGGGAAGGAATACTGAAGTTGCAGAGACGAAGGACCAAGTGTGTTGAAGTTAAGGGAAATTATGCAGAAAAATAAAATTATCTTTTAACTGAAAATCGCAGTCTTTCATTGTCAGGCCGATAACTTTTCATCTTACCCTCGTACATTGAAGCGGCCGAGAACGATCAAATTATAGTATCGAGATAAAGTTGCTAGATGGCATAGAAATGTTAGCAAAGTCCTGGCAACAAGTATCACAAACGACTATTAAAAACTGTTTCCAGCATGCAGGTCTTAAAACTGACGCACCAGCTGACGAGGACGATCTTCATTTAAGTGAATGGATTCGAAAAGTTCAAGCCAGAAAGAGTATGAGCGCCCTTTAAGCGTTTAAATGTTAGGGATGCAGTGAAGTCGATGGAAATTCTCGAAAGATTTTTGGAAAAAACGAGCTCACGCAAGAGAGTATCTTAAGCATCGCTTATGATAAATGGCTATTTACAAAAGGAAAAACTTAAAATAAACAAGAAGCAATGCAAGATAACTGATTTCTTATGACCACTAAAAGAGTAGTTGGTAAATCATCAACAAAGCACATATTTAATTTTGCATCATGTTTTCATTTTATCTGAATTGGTGGGGCAAAAACTTCTCTTCCATAGTCCTCCGCGTGGGCGCCCCCTGGAACGGCAGTGGTCACAGACCATTGCCAACCAACGTCAAGTCGCCAGTGATGGCGGTGCGATGATTTGGTTGAGGTACCCCTGTGGTGTGGGGTGTGAAAAAAAATACCACGGCCTTTCCCTTTGAGGGCCTGTCGTTAAAACCGACAATCAAAGGACAGGATGTGTATGCCAGCAACTTGCACTATCCGAAATCTTTATATGCTAACGAAACGTCAACTATGCCTCGGATAAGGACTGACTCAACGGTTACGACTTTTAGCTATCGTACAATGACAAAGATTGGATCCTGGACAATGGATCAGAAGGTCCCCAGAACGCACGATTTCTTCAATTAGAGAGTGAATTTCTGAGGTACAAATTAAATATCTTAGGAGTTAGTGAGATAAGATGGTGGAACAGCGGAGAATTCATCTCTCCAACGGGCAGCACTGTAATGTTGTACTCCGGTAAAGCTACCGGTAGTCGTCGTGAGTCAGGTGTGGGGCTCCTTTTAACCAGAGCCGCGCGAAACTGTCTCTTATCCTGGGAACCGGTCTCTGACAGGGTCTTGACCGCCAGGTTCCGGACCAAAATGAGGAACATCTCAATAATACAATGTTATGCCCCTACTGAACCCGACAATGTCTTGGCAAAAGACTCCTTCTACGAAGAACTAAACGCCGTTCAGAGCAGAACACCTAAAGGTGACATTATAATGGTTATGGGTGATTTGAATGCGAAAGTTGGCGCAGATAACTATGGGCTCAGACATGTGATGGGGAGACACGGTCTTGGTGATCGTAATGACAACGGTGAAAGATTTGTAGAGTTCTGCAACTTTCACAGTCTCTTCATCGGTGGTACTATGTTTGAGCATAAGGACCACCACAAAATCAGTTGGTCCTCTGTTGATCGGCGCAGAACACAAAATCAGATCGACCATTTTGCCATTAGTAAAAGATTCAAGAGTTGCCTCCTGGACGTGCGAAACAAGAAGGGTGCCGATATTGGGATGGGAAGAGACCATTATCTAATGATCGCTAATGTTCGATTGCGGATTGCAGCCGTGCGCCGCCCCAGCGACGAAAGATCCAGGCCCCGCAAATTCAACACCGCTCGACTAAAAAATCCAGCTGTCTTACAACAATATAATGACCATCTTGCGCAAAAAGCGGCTGAGATAACTAGTCACCCAGATAGTGACATAAACGAAAACTGGGATGCCATAAAAAATGCATACATTGATAGCGCAAATACCATCCTTGGCCCAAACCCGGATTGCCGGAATAAGCCCTGGATGTCCGACGCTTCATGGCAGCGGATTGTTGAAAGAAAGGAGCTGAAAGTTCGTTTGGCTGCAGCAGCAGACGACAATCGAAGCAGCATCGAACTCCTTTACCGTCAGAAAGCTCGAGAAGTTCAGCGTAGTGTGCGACGCGATAAAAGAGTTTATGCCAATTCTCTTTTAGCGTCAGCAGAAGAAGCCGCTAGAAGTAACAACTTAAACGCCGTATACGGTGTCATCAAGGAGTTTACAGGTGGTCGTAACTCCTGCCAACATCCGGTGAAAGATAGTGATGGAAAGCTACTTATCTTGGAAGAAGATCAAATGAGGCGATGGAAAGAACACTTCGCCGCGGTCTTGAACCGTGTAACCTCTGGTGAAGTTCCCCCTCATATAGATAATTTAGCTAACCATCAAAATGTGCGTATACGGTCCACTGCCCCGACTAAAGAGGAAATAGTCACTGCAATTATTGCACTAAAACGAGGAAAGGCCGCCGGACTTGACGGCATCCCTGCCGAACTTTATCAAGCAGCCCCAAGCGTAACTGCCGATTTGCTGCATCCACTTGTTGATAAAGCGTGGAATACAGAGACCTTTCCCACTGAGTGGAAGGAAGGTTTGATCATCAAACTTCCAAAGAAGGGTAGCCTCACAGACTGTAATAATTGGAGAGGCATTTGTGTGCTTCCTGCCGTTGCCAAGATAATAGCTAAAATCGTCCTGGAAAGACTAAAGGCCCACTTAGAAAGCACAATTGATGAAGAGCAGGCTGGCTTTCGATCCGGATTCTCCTGTGCCGATCACACTAACACCTTGCGAATCATCATCGAGCAATGCGCTGAATACGATTCTCCGCTTCACTTGCTTTTCATCGATTTCGAAAAGGCTTTCGATAGTGTGAACCGGGATTCTATATGGGCGGCCTTGCGCAGGAGAGGCATCCCTGAGAAGCTTGTGGCTATTATTAAGGCAACCTATGACGGCGCGAAATGTCGCGTTCTGCATAAAGGTAAGGTGTCGGGGGACTTTGAGATTCGCAGTGGAGTTCGGCAGGGGTGCATCCTCTCACCGATCCTATTCCTCATTGTGATCGGCGATGTGTTGCATGCAGCCCTATCCGGACTCGACAGAGGAATTCAATGGACTTTGACATCTTATCTACAACATCTTGACTACGCTGACGACATATGCCTACTCTCCCACAAAATCATGGATCTGTCCGCAATGGCGTTAGATCTCGAGAGGGAGGCAAGCAAGGTTGGGCTAAAGATTAATACCAACAAGACCAAGGTTCTTAGCCCGCCGTTGCGAAAAAGAAATCCGACACCTGTTGCCATCAATATTAATGGGCAGCCTGTGGAGAAGGTGGACAACTTCGTCTACCTGGGTAGCATTGTTGCCGAAAATGGTGGTACGGAGCAGGACATCGCTCGTCGTATCAACCAGGCTAAACGCGCATACGGCATGCTGTCCAAAATCTGACAGGGCAGTTATCTCAGCATCAAGACCAAGCTGGGCCTGTTTCGCTCCCTGGTACTATCAGTGCTTTTGTATGGGAGCAGTACATGGAAAGTTTCCGTAGGAGTTACCAGAAAGCTGCAAGTTTTCGTCAACTCATGTCTTCGTCGAATTTTAAGAATTTTCTGGCCCGAAACAATATCAAATGAAGAGCTAAGTCGGCGTACGGGTCAGATGCCAATCGACGAATTGATACGCAGGCGAAAATGGCAGTGGATAGGTCACACATTGCGGAAGAGTGATAACTGCATTGCTATGCATGCCATGAAATGGAACCCCATTTCCAACCAAGGCCGACCAAGAGGGGGTCCTCGAATCACATGGCGTCGATCTGTGGCAAAGGAGTGTCAGGTACTGGGTAAGTCTTTTGGGGAGTTGCGCCCCATTGCCCAGAACAGAGTACGATGGCGCGCAGGAGTAGTTGACGCGCTATGCCCCGCTAGGGGTTAAGGCAAAGTAGTAGTAAAGTCGATGGAAATTCTCGAAAGATTTTTGGAAAAAACGAGCTCACGCAAGAGAGTATCTTAAGCATCGCTTATGATAAATGGCTATTTACAAAAGGAAAAACTTAAAATAAACAAGAAGCAATGCAAGATAACTGATTCTTATGACCACTGAAAGAGTAGTTGGTAAATCATCGAGAAAGCACATATTTAATTTTGCATCATGTTTTCATTTTATCTGAATTGGTGACCTAATTTGAAGTTACACTTTTTTTATCATGAATATTCTTTTATAAATATCTCATCCTAAGAAATGCATTTTTTGTTAATGTGGTTAATAACGTACTTTCGGTTATATCCGTAACGTTCTACCTGTTTTGGCCCCTCGAGGTACGCTATAAACGGGTTATACTGTATACCAAATAGTCAAAGTACATTGGCCATTAAATTGTATACTATACCCTAGACTAGGGCCCACTGCAAGTTTTTATATAGGCCGCAAGTTAGTATTGTTTTTGATATGAAACAAAGGACAAAGATTGAAGAAAAGATTGAGAAATGATTTCTCAGACCCTTACATTTTTAAGGGTTAGAAAAACGTATGCCAAAAACAAATTTTGTAAAAAAAAAACCATTTCTTGATTAAAAAAAAAAAAAACAGATTTTTGTCAAACTTTGGGCCAGCTATTTTTACCTAACTATTTTAAATGTTCTGAAGAGACAAGGAGGTGAAAGATTTGAGGGACATAAATTACTCAAAGGCAACTTCAAAGTAACTTAAGGGCAGCGTGCGATACCGCAGATTTACTTCTTCGTGTATTTGCATGCGAGCGGGCAAAAGTACCGAAGACCATCGCAACTTTTGTGTCATTTCATTATATTGGGAAGCTGCCACGGAATTTTTGAATATATACGAAACATTTTGCCCAACGGCGAGAACCAATGCGTCGTTAAATGCCTGGAGGACGCTTACAGACGAAGCCAGAATGAAACTGGAAGTACATATTTTCCGGCACGAATGGGAAAATAAATGAATTATAAAAAAAACCTATTACATATTGATCATTACATATTGATGAATGAACTAATATTTTCATCAGATCTTTCCTATACACACTTCGAAAATCGAAACAAAATAACATCTTTAAAGCGTCTTTCCTATATGTACTCAAAAACACAATTTACACACGATTAAAACTGATTTATTGCCGTTTATCGATAGACAATATTATTAATTTATTACGTTTACATCAAATGTGTTGTTGTTGTTACTGCTTGCCGTTCAAGTTTGTAATCGAGAAATTTGATTCGGTTTTAAATGCGCTTACTACAAAATAGCGTGCCACTTGACCGCTTGGGGAGGTGTGGTTTTTAAATAAATTACAAATATTTTACAATATCGCTGGACAGTAGTTATAGTGTCGTTGAAAAGTTACAATGTGACTCTTTACCCCGTGGTCAAAGATAATGAGACGATGAGGCAAACAACAATTTAACAGAGATGCTTACATGGCGCGTAATAACAATATGTACGAGTAATATGTACTCAATTTAACATTCTCAGGGTCATATCAGACGAAAAACGAATAAAAAATAAAAAATAAGCAAAATTTGTTGATTGCACTAAATTCTTGCTTATCACGTATTGTGTTTTCAATACGACAAAATGTCTCGAGTACATTGTTGTTGTAGAGATTATACAATAATAAAATATTCGAGATAGTCCATACTACAGCACCTATATTTCTGACACTTGTATAATCACCAGTACATATCACATCTGTTTACGAATGTAGAGAAGAATTTTTTAGAAGTTTCGATGCAGTATCTCTTCTCAATTTTCAACGTTTGAAAGAGTATCTTTGCTCAATTTTGCTGAGTTGATTTTGCATATTATTTTTGCCGTCTTTTTTCGACGGAATGGGAATTTTAAATTGCTGAGTGTTTAATTGAGAAATTTTTTTTATACCCTTCACGAATGTGTGTGAGGTGAGTTGATTAAGCTTTGTCCGTCTTTCTGTCTGGTTCTATGTAAACTAGTCTCTCAGTTTTGAAGCTATCGAGCTGAAATTTAGCACAAAGCCTTCTTTTTATTGCATACTGTAGATATGTCGGCACCAATGGAATCGAACCGCAACGTGATATATGTAGCTGCCATAGGAACGACTGGTCCAAAATGATCTTTGTGAGTAAAAGTTTTTTAGTTCTAAAGATATCTTTCTTAAATTTCACATTATTCAATAGCATCCTTCGCCAAATCACTTTCAATTTGGTTGAAATTAGACTACTCTATCATATAGCTGCCATAGGAACGACCACTCCAAAAGCCAGTTTTTGCTGGAAATTCTTTTTTATCTCTGAAGATATCTGTACCAAATATTATTCAATCATATTTAACGTCAAATCACACTTATAAATTTGGTTGAAATCGGCCCACTATTTCAGATATCTCTCATAGGAACAGTGAAATCGGAACTAACTACTTTAACTACTAATTTCAAAGTAGCCAATGCACCACAAATCGTCGAAGGCTTGCTTGTTATTTAAAATCTTGCAATTGCAACATTGGTTGCGGTCACAGATCAGCTGTCGGTTTTCAAGTTTCTGACAAACTGAGCAGCTAACAACTGACGACATTCGAATTGAATTTGTTCTCTGCAAATACTGTGACTTCCGCAAATTCACAAAAAAGATAGCTAGCGAAATTCCAGACGGCCAAGGTCCACTGTAACGCCAAAATGATGGTGAGCGATTAGCAGGACCAAGCGAAGCTGCCGTGGTCCAGATTATAGATTGTAGTTGCTCCGCTTAGCTGTTGTTGCTAAAAAGGCAACTCATCCGACCTAGTGAGGGAGTCATCACTAAGAATTGCATAATTGAAAGCAGCTGTGACGAGGATAAAGGAGAGCGTATCCTTTATCTTTTCTGCATCTGTCCTGTTTGACACGAATGAAGAAGACATTCTTGGATCCCATTTCTTCACTGAACGGGATGGCTAGCTTATGTTAATGGTGACAAACGATATCGTTTTATTGGGACGTCCTTTTGGTTAAATTATTAGGATTGTCAAGTGATGATTCCCTGGTGGCAACAGGACAAACAAACCCTATTGCAGTCCATGTGTGCTGTGGTAAGCACAGCAGCCCAGTATCTAACCTAACCTTGGTACGAAGTATTGTATATTCTCTTCAATAAGGAATACATTCGCGCTTTCAATACACGCATGCAAACCACCAAACACCAAACGTTGAATAAGTCGTCCCCTCCCAAGTTAATTTCTAGGTCCGCCACTGTGTACAAGCATAATACCATCAGCACGCGTTCAACGATGCATTTGGCTGGCGTGCGCAACGAACCTTATCGATGAAACGGCATGAGCGACAACGACTGCGATGATGTTTACCCACTTGCGATGCGGCTGTTCAAAGCATGCGATCGTGGAGTACCGTCCCTAGCCGCAGTCGCTTGTAGTAAAACATCTGCACATAAAGCGCGGTCTACGCGTAGTACACGCTACTACTTATCCATCATTTTGCTTGCAACGATATGGTTGTTAAACACATTGGAGCGGGTGGAGTGTCCGCAAATTGGACGTTTTACCGAATCCAAGATTTCACTTAAAGTTGATGCGCCTATGCCTTTATAGGGGTCAAGGCAATTGACAACGATATCGTTGTCAGTATCGTTATCAATCATCCCGGAGCGTGTAAACGCAAATCGCGAAAATGAAATTGACAACGATATCGTTGAAGGCAAAAAGATGGATGCGTGCAGATGTTAAAATAAACATGAAGGTAGCTAAGCTAGGCTATGATTGTTTAGTCACTCTAAGCAATACACACCTTAATTCCCTGCCAGCGATCCGATTAAGTGCCGGTTTCCATGGACGGAATTTGGAAGCGGCGGTTGGCGGTTTTCTTACGGAAAGCGCCACTAAGTATTTTGGATGTGCGGTTGAGGTGATCAATAACGAGGGATGATCGTCGACTATCAGATATCGACTTCTAAACATATCTGACAAACAAGAACCTCCATTTATCAGTATCTCTCAACGCATATCTTCAAACATAACCTCATCAAAAATCATCACCTTAACAGTTGGTACGGCACAAAATAAACGTGAACCCATTTCACCTTGATACTCCACATTTCCATTGAGTTATGCGGACAGCTGTCTGCCTTCCCAATCGTAGCCTCTCTCTTAAAGTCTAGTCTCTCTCTAGTGATATCGCTCTGAAACCCAACGATCAAATAATATTTGACCTTGTAAAATTAAGCTCTCTGACGCGCTAAGTAGCTGGCTCGGCACTTCTTATCGCACATATAACATGAAACAAAATAATAGAAGCTGTTTGTCGACAACAAGTTTATCTGACTTTATTTACAACGAGAAGACGCGAGAGAGGGCGACCAGAGGCCGGGGGATATTAGGTGTTGTGAGAATAAAAGAAAAAAAAATAAAAGAAAAAGAATCCAAATCCCAAAATAGGGAAATAACTGAAATATAGCAAGAAAAAAGTTTGCTGAATTACATTTCATCCTAGTCAACTTTTAAAGTGATTCACCTGGTAAATGTTACCATAATTTTTTTACTGGCAATTACTTTGCTCATGTTAAAGCACAAACCAGCACAGTCCCAACTACAAATGAGAGTCTTAGAGTTATGCTCATGTAGATTGCAAATAGCTCTCCGGCACTCTCATAAACCAAAACCAAAAACCATCTGTATACGAAGCCTGAAACCACAGAGAGAATTAAGAGAAACCGACCTGCTTATGATATTTCTGCCCCCTTTTAAGTACAATTAGTAAGGGGCAGGGATAAGATAAATAAGCCTACTTACATTATTTACTTTGCCTGGTTCGGGACTTCTCATGAAATGAAAGCATCACCCTAGTAGATTTGCTGAGACTCTAACTCTTCTAGTAAGATCTCATGTCATGGAAGTTCAACTATAGAAGAGTTATACTCTCATAAAACCGGTTCTTACCAATACATAAATCTTACACCACTTTTAAGGTAAACCGCTATATACATAGATAGTGACAGCACTCTCAAGCAAAAGGAGCCGATACCACTAAACCACTACCACAGTCTGGGTGAAACCGATGCTCTCTTCCAGAAAAGTCATGATTGAAAGTTGGATAAACCACTCTCACCGCAAACGTTACGCGAGAATGCCCCCATGGAGGTATATTTTCTCCTCTGTTGTGGAGCATCGATGTAGACACTTTTATGTGGAGATTATCCTCGTTGGAATTGTCAACACAATGATACGCGGACGACCTGGTTACTAGTGTCAGGGGTAAATTTGAAGAAGTTTTACATCATCCGGAAGGCCTTGCGTGTAGTTCAAGATTGCTGTGACATCAGCAGACTTCGGATCAACCCGTCGAAGGCCGTTATTGTCCCATTTAGAATGATAGTTTGCCCCACTTTGCACAACTCACCAGTAAAAATGTAAGTATCTGGGAGTCACACTTGACAGCAAGTGACTCTGCGCGGAACATCTTAGGGTAACATCAGAAAAGCCTACAAAAACCTCGTGGATCTGCAGGCGGTATGCAACCGGTTCTTGGGGCACCTAGCCCTGCATTGCCCACTAGATTTACAAAGCGATTGTTCGGCCAATTATAGATTATGGAGCATTTGTTTGGTGGAAAAGAGCGATCACCTCTCAGCTGGTAAGGACACTTTCAGAAGCCATGCACTCCAGTCTTACTGCGGCCGTTGAGGCTTTGCTTGACCTCCGCCACTGCACATTAATATTGAGGCAGAGCCGAAAATTGCAACAGTAAAACTTAAGGCTTGCAATGCAAAATTAGGCTGAATCCGGAACAAAATAGCTGGCTGCTAAGTCACAATATGTTCAGCAAACTGGAGGCCATGCAACAACCAGCGCTGAAACTATAAGAGTTTGCCTCTTTGCGTTTACTCTTATACGAGTGAGAGTCTGTTAGCTTTTTATGAGATAAAAATTGATAGTTGGGGTAACCAAGTTTAAATCGTCAAGCGAGTTGACTGTAACAAGTTTCAAGAGCTACAGAAGGACATGAACGAAGGATTGTACAATATATAGTGTTTACGAGTAATTTGAACTTTCAATATGCTGTAGGTCCTCCATTGTCATTAAGGACAGTGATTTCATCAGCCATGTTACCTCACATCCTACGATAATGACCCTCCGCTCCATGTAGCTCTTAAAATTTATTGGAGGCAACTGTCACAGCTTTAATCTGGCCTTTCACATTATCTCAGACGTGCCCTATGGGACTTATGTCCGAATAGTGCGTAAACCACACAAAGCAAATGAAGGCCTATTAGGTGGATCACTTCAAAAGTTGGCTAGTATAATATATAGCCGGTGATTGAATTTCCATAAATTTAGTAAATTGAGTAAGTTGTCGGTCAAGGTGACAATTTGGTTCTTTTGGTTTCTAAGCGAACTGGAATCTGAAACTATAATTGTAACTTCAGCTATACTCTCTGCCGTAGCCTTTGACAGATTTGCTTAATAAAGGGACTTTTACGACTGTCATGAGATAATCCGGATAATCTTACAAAGTATATCATATGAAGACAAATTTGACTGCAAGCACGTTACTTGCTAAATCATAGAAGCTAATACTAGCTATCATGTTTCTTCCATATACAAGTATGCATTGCATTTCGGTGGTTGTATTATGATGACGTGGGAGGAAATGGTATAAACAACTGTGCGAGCGATGCAAAGAAAATAGCATCGGGGAGCAGTACGAATTCTGTCAATGAGTTCAATATGGAAATCATAAGGTCATAGGTTAGGTAAGAGAAACTGCCATGAAGTGTCACAGCTCACTTAGACCCCAGAGGAGTCCGTTGGGATAATCATAAGGTATAGTCCACCAAATTGGGCGAGGTCATCTTCTAGCTACCTGCTCTAGGTTGCCTTAACTAGGCCTGTTCCACAACACACCACCACACCAGTTTACCGGTTTGGCACCGGTTTTTTTGTACCGGTACCAATTTTAACGGGTACCGGTTTTTTTGGTACCGGTCTTTTTCCAGCTTTTGAGTAACGGCTTTTAAGCCATGTGAAGTTCAAGTTCCGGTTTTGTGAGTACATACCAGTTTCCTCGGTTTTTTTAGCACAATTTTTTTAACCCTAAGTTTTCCGGGTTTTTTTGTACTGTTTCTTCCAAGTACCGGGGCCGGCTGATAATATGGGTATAGTAGGTAGTTGTACGCACTTATTTTAATGCCTTCTCCAGGTCCTAAATACTTGTAAACTGAGTCTGCACGGCCGCAAAAGGTGAGCTTAACTTTTGGCAGACAAAAATCCAAGAAGTTGAGCACTTTTTTTTTCAATATTTTCCTTATATCTTCTAAACAGTGCCGTTCAATTGCCCTAACCCCTTGTCGGGCATAGAGCGTCAACTGTTCCATGTGGCCAAGTTGACGTTCCTTTGGCAGAAACAAGTTTCGGAGAATGCAGCTGCCAGTATGCGCCTTCTACTCGCTCAATTGGAATGCGACTTACTCAAACCTTAAGGCTTTAGTCTGAGCTTTTTCTTAATATGTGTATTCAGAGACCTTTCTTAAAACAAAGTCAAGAAAATCAGAAAGTAAAATGTAAGCATCGGATATCGTTAAGCACGTGAAAATATAAATTAGAGGTGCTTTTTTTCAGCGTTTTTGAAGAATGACTTGTAATTCAAGAAAAGTAAAGATAAGAGAATTTTTATTTTAAATAATTGCATTGGTGTCTGAAATTTTTCTAAGATTCTTCTCATAATTTGCTCCAGTTTAGACGATTTATGAATAGAAAATAGATTTGAGTGCGGATTTCAGATACGAGAACTAACAAAGAACGAGTTTGAAGTTTAATATTATATTTGTTTTTTTTTTGTAAGTTCGTTAATAAAAGTTTTGTCCAGTTTAGAAAAAAGACAACCCATTAACACTTTTAACACAAGGAAGAAGAAGACTAAACTACGATTTGATAAACAAAAATGGTGTAAACTTTATATCTTCTACAATGTTTGTTTTTTTTTTTCAAATCTTTTCATTCTCTTCTCCGTAACTGTACCTAACCACTCTAGCCACAATTAAAAATGATCTGTTAAAAATCGTTCATGAAAAATGGTTTTACAACTCCAATCCGACATTATGTGTGAGTTCACACAAAACACAAACGTCATAATATTTAGCACAGTTCTGAGAAATTATTGGCTAAATTTATTTGATAATTAATGGATACATCCAACAACCGTTAAACACAGGGATTATAAATCTGACAGCAGAGTACACAACCAGACTCATTATTGTCACCTCGGGAGTGTTACTATATAAAATAAATATATTACAATATATTAAAAAGATTAAGAGATCTCGCATCAAATACTGTTTAATTGAACTAATTAGCCTTTTCTCCGAAATTTATTTTGCATAACTTTTGCCATATGAGAAAAAAAAGTTTCGGGTTCTCTTAGGAAGTCAGACAACCGGAACTTTTTAGCAGGAATCCAAGTTCTTGATTGTATGCCATCAATTCAATTAATAGTTTCGCAGCTGCTCAAGCTATACCATGGTCTGATGAATATTTCAATTTCAAATTCAAAACATTTTACGGTTTGATTTCATGATTGATGGCTGCCTTATTCCATTATAATCAATATCCTAAGATTTTTACAGTAGTAGTTTAACTATCCATGTTATGCACATGGCTATCGACTCTACTTTGCGAATGTTATTATTATTATTATATACTCTGGGGGATAGCCGAAGCAGACCACTAACGTTTGGGTCCCTTTTCGCCCCCTCCCGGTCATCAGTGGCTTCCAGATGTCGACTGATAATTGTCGACCTCTTTCTTCATCACTGAGTCCCGTGTTATTGCTAGCATTTGTTTGAAGCTGAGTTCACTCATGGCTTCTACACTTATCGTGTGCGTGCCTGTGATCCTCAACCTCGTGCTAGCCAGTGCTGGACATTCGCACACAATGTGTGCTGCCGTCTCGGCCTCCTCCAGGCATAGCCTGCAAACGTCATCTTCCCCGATTTTCATCTTGGCCAGATGAGCCTTAAAATTACCATGCCCTGTGACCAAGGCAGTTATCCAGCTTAGGGTACTCCGTTTATAACTAAGTACCTTTCTCGCTTCCCTGCCTAAAGAGCTGGTCATTGCATTCCGAGCTTGTTTGCAAGTGACTAGCTCCTGCCATCTTTGTTGATGCATGGAGTCCATCCACTTCCCAACCTTCGCTCCAATCATGCCGTTCCCCAGAGCAACTCTGGGTTCTGGGCCAATGAAAGTTGCCGCAGATCCCTGTTTTGCTAGGGCATCCGCCGCCTCATTTCCTGTTGTACCTATGTGTCCTTTTACCCACATCAGCGTAACCTCATTTTCTGAGGCACACGTGTTGAGATTCCGGACACACTCTAGTACCAGTTTAGAGTTTATGTTCGTCTGCTGCATGCGTCTGATCACCGATTGGTTGTCCAGTGCAATAAGGATTTTCTTCCCCCGCACCTGACCTTCAAGCAAGTGGTCCAACGCATGCAACAAGCCAAGCATCTCTGCCTGGTATACGGACACATACTCTCCTAGACTAAGCGCACATGCTAGGTTTAGCTCTTCAGAGTAAACCCCCGCCCCCGCTTTACCGTCCATTAAAGAGCCATCAGTAAAAATGCTGATGTCATTGTACATACACTCATTATGTATGTTTAAACTGGATAGCCCTGTGATCAGACATGGTTAGCCTGTCCACCACTCTCCAATTCTGAACTCTGTCAAGCATATTAACAGAGCTTAGGGTAATGTCGATCACTTCAGCCCTTCGTGCATCCACGAAGGTGGGAGCGACCCCCTTGTTTGCTACCAGCAGATTGTACTTTTCCACAAATTCTAGCAGCTGCTGTCCTCTGGGATTGTCATCTGTGCTGCCCCACACAGTGTTGTGCGCATTGGCATCACAGCCTATGATCAGGGCCATATCTCTTTCTTTACAATACCTTACCAGATTTTCTACTTCCTCTGATGGAGGTGGTTCTGGTGCATCATAAGGGAGATATGCTGATGCAATTAGGAATGATCCTGCACCACTGCCGATCATTACTACCATAAGATCAGGCGAGCAGAGATGCATCATTTGTACTGCACGTATTCCATGACGCACCAGGATGCATGTCCTTATTTTACCGTCCACCTGTGCATGGTACGGATTTGCGGTTTGTTGTGACAAACCCCTAATTTTGTTTTGTAAAATCCAGGGTTCCTGTATCAAAGCTATGTCCAGTTTCTCTTCATCAAAGCATCTCGTCATCATCGCTGATGCCGCTTTGCTGTGATGAATATTCAGCTGGCACACAGTTAGTGTTTCTTTGTGCGGGCCCGCCACCATCCCTGATAGACTCCTCCCTGCGGAATCATCTACCCCCGCTCTAACTTCGACATTCAGCTCACCGGACATTCCTCTTGAATTTCACCTTGATCAAGACCGCAGTTGAGTCTCCCCCCTGCGTTCTCGATAGCCTTCGCGTCCTCCTTTGGACACCATACCGTGCGCATCTTGCCCCCCTTCTCTGCATTGCCAAATTTTCCCTCGTGAGTAACCCTCCACTTGGAAGTGTCCTTCACGCATTCGTTTTGCCTTTGCAGCCTCTTCAGAATGATATCCTTGCTGTCGGTACAACCATGAACAAGGATGATCATCCTTACCTCGTCACGCAACACATGCAAGGTATCCAGCCTCAGGTTGGCACCTTCCCATAAATTGGTCAGGGTTTGCTGAGTGTTGATAAGCCAGCTTTTGGTCGCCTGATTTTTACACGTGATGGTAATGAATCCGTCGACCAGTTTGGCATTGCCAACAAAACCTATATCACCAACACCTTCACTGAGGTTATCCAGAGCAGACAAGAGAGACGCTTTGAAAGCGTTCAGGTGTGTCGTTCCTAGAGCCCCCTCCCGCGACAAGTTGGTGATACCCAGGGTAAGGTCTCTTCCTGCCACTTGTGCAAAAGATTGCTTTCCCTGGCTAGGTTTCCCTTTTTTGCTTGCCTTCGGCCTCTTAGTATTGTTGCCACTACTGCCTGGTCGCTGGCCCGCATGCCCTACTGTTTCATCTTGGTTAACCTCCCTTGCGGGTGGTCCACCAAGTGGAACAGTCTTTCCACGAGGACTCTTCTCCCCCCGTGGTTGGTCCGGTTTTGAGTTTCCAGGGTTTCCGCCCTTGAATCTCTTCACCGGTCTTTCCACTTCCGGAGTCGACTCCTCATGCCCTAACTCATCGAGTTGATTCGAGATCTTCCCGATAGCCTGCCTTTCCCTTCGACGCCTCCTCTTCATCCTCTGTTTCTCACTTTTTGTGATCCGCATTGGTTCAGAGTCGGCGGGTCGATCGTTAATCAGAGTGCGCGTTGTCTGAACTAACCTCTCCGCGCCTTCTGGCGCGTCATTGTCCGTTCCAACAACGCCTCCCTTCTCCCCTGGAGCGTCTTCTTCAGAGATTAACCTCTTCAACCCTTGCGAGTCGTCGCTGTCCATCTCATTGGAACACCTCCAGCCACTTCCTCCAAGAATGTCTTTTTCCAATTGCATATTCTTGTTTTTATTAATTCATTTATTTATTAATTTGCGAATGTTACTAGATATCTAAATAAAAAACACTGTCAAGAGATTTAAACGGTGCGGCGATTTTGGTACATATCATCACGGCAGCGAGCAAGGATATATTTTAGTTAATTCAATTTCGTTTCTAACTGGCAAGTGACTGATGGTGATGGTCTTCGCTGGATCATAAATTGCTCATATCAAGTAACTCCGAATTAAATACTAAGCGGAATCGATTTCTTGATTCTCCACTAACGGAGTCGACTTGTTAAAAAGACCAGATGGACCTTACACTGAAGGCAAATGGATGTGAAATTGAAGTTCTAGAGTTTCATCTGGATCTCTAGAGTTTCAACTTCACATCCATTTTCCTGGGTCTATACTTCCAGGATATATTCTGAAAACCACACATGATAACCATCGGTGCTCGACTGTTCGGTTAAACAACCTACCAGGGATGATCTTCGATAAGGATAGGGTTAAATTAGCAATCCACCCTTTTCAACCTTTTCAGGTTAATGGATCGGATGGTATCTTTCCTGCTCTTTTGCAGAATTATGTTCACACTATCATCACTTCGTTAATCGGCCGTTTCAAGTCGAGTTACACTTTGAGTTATATGGCACGAGTTTTATATCCAAGCATTGTAAAAATCCCGAGGATTTACTTAATAGCCTAGTCTTTAAGAACTATTCTAAAACAAATACAATTTGAAACTCTTAACTTGAAAAATACCAGAAAACCCAAAATATGACCCTTTTCAGTCTTTTTCAAGTGCGAAGATTTCGAAAACTATTGAAGATACGCAAAAAGCTGCGTCAACCTTTTTTAATTAACTGTTCATTTCTCAGAAAAACTTTCGCTAATTTTCAAAAAACCAATAAAGGGCCTTTTTTTTGTGGTTTTTGACTATAACTCAAACTCCACAAAAAAATGTTGGGTGCAAACCTCAGATTCGTAATGAGCACCCCAAAAAGCAGCTGTCTTTCCTTAGGCCTGTGAAGTCTTTTGTAATACGTATAAGGATCACTGGTAGTGAAAGCAGGAATTGCAAGCTACTAAAAATAGAGAAAACTGCAAGGCACTTTCTGTGCGACTGTCCAGCGCTCGTTAATATTAAAATGCCTGGGGGTCTACTTTTTCAAAGACCTATAGTTGTTGGTCTTAGCTTGAGAAGTCTTTTGAACTTCGCTAATGAGTGAGGATCCTTCGAGCTCGACAAAGATCTTTTGGTAGCAACTAACAACGGCCAACCTAGCCTGTGCACCTTTCAAACAGATTTTATTCAAAATCCGTCAACGGGATCCGTCCACCCCTTCCTAGTGTACACGCTTAGCTTTACCTAATTACAGTAAAGGACGTACAGCGCAGAGGTTAATGCCACTCAATTACTAATCCATAGCAAAAACATGTTTTATTTTTTCTCTCTGGCATAATTAATATGGAATGACAAATAGATGTCAAATCATCAATACACGATGTTTATTTCAATTCTTTTAACAATATCAGTGAAAGAAAACACTCTAATATATAATAATATTTATGTAGTTTTTTTTAGCTTCCATCGGACGAACCATAATAACATGTACATATAAGGTTTCAGTCAGTCAAATAGTTTCAATGCCAATATACTCGTCTATAATTTTAAATGAATAATACTATGTATACACGTGGTTTAGTTCGTATGCACAGTCTGCGTAAAAAATATAGAACGAATCCAATTTTTGAGGACCAACATTAGGAAGCTTCCAAAATTATTCGAAATATGGAAACTTATTCCCGATTGTGGAATTGCTCGCAATGAGTGATCCGCTTTTGAAAGACCCTATTGCAAAGCCAACCAAATCGATACAATTATCTAGACCTTCAGATTCAAAATGAGGTAATCAGTAGTAGGGATCCGCTCCACAGAATCGGGACCATTGAACCTTTCCTATAGCGAGTCCTGATGACCCGAAACCCAATAAAGAGTAACCCGATTGGTGGGCGCGAGATTCCGAAGGATTTCAAAGCACTGTTGTTTTACAAACCACCTCGAAGAGAGTTTATAAAATGAAAGCGCCTCCTTAAGGCATATTCTCGACATATTTGTTCCAGTTGAGCCGGCAGTCAAGCGTGATTCCCAGACATTCCACGACTTCAACTTCGGTGGAGAGTACTAGAGCCGTCCCGTACAGACAATCCGGACCAATCTTTAAGTCTCTTTATCGTATTGGCAAAACCCCAACATTAAGAATTCAAAAAAACTGTGTGAGTGTTCCATCTTTTTTACGCGGACTCCAGGCACAATATGTACGTACGTATGTATCAAATAAACGGCTGCTATAGAAATTATGTATTGGAAAATTGTCTCAATCGAGGTTTAATATGCCATTAAACATTTTTCGGAAAGAGTAAGGCCGTATTTAGAAGCTGTGGGAGCCCCCGCGGTTTACAAATTTACATTGAATTTAAATGCCGCTCAACAAACCGCGGCGGCGAGATTGCATTTAAATTTAATGTAAATTTGTAAAATACGGCCGGCGGCGGCTGTCGTAGTTTGAATAAACTCGGCCTATGGTAATTTAATTTTAATTTTCATATCGTCTTTAATAATGACTCAAGCGATTTTCCCCAAAACTGGAAAATATCTTTTTACCTAGACGCTAGAACTTCTCGATAGCCACTTTATTGTCTTTCTTTCATGCGATTAGAAGAGCCACATGATGAAGATGGATCAATATCTGACAAATATCATATGTTTTTCGTCAATTATGAGAGAGATAGATAGACAGACGTCACTCTGCCAGTCACGTCTCTACAACGAACATAATTGCAAGCAAATTTTGTTTTCCTAATGAGAAACACCAAAAATTATAATGATACTCGCGGCGGTTTAGCGAGAAAAAGAAAATTTGCTTGCAAACTTACGGACAATGAAATGCAAAGTTATATACGAATATTCCAAATTTCTAATAAATTTAAAACGTATTTGTGTGTTTTTAGTTTTTTTTTCTGTGAATAGTAAGGCGAGTTAATTTGTACGACCGATGTGCAGGTTAGGCCAGCATGCAAAAACAAAAACAAGTCCAGGTCAACTTCTCAGGTTGTGTCAAAGTTCACTGGGTCCCTTCTGGCGTGTAATGTTTATTAAGAAATTAAGAATAGCTGCGTTTTTTGTGACTACATCCGGTTAAGTTTAGGTTATGGTATGGTAAGAACGGTTGCCGTATTCGATACAGCACACTTAGACCAGATGAAGCTCCCTTGTGTTACCCTGGAATTGATAATTCCATCCGTCATTCATTGTTGAACGATCCGGAGCTAATAACGAGACGCAGGAGCTGACCCTCGCATTAGCTAAAACCCCTAGATCGGCATCGACATATTCCGCGAGAGTTGACCTTCTTTTAGCATGACGGGCAGATGCAGAGTAGGTGAAAGATGCTTTCCTCCTCATTTGGTGTGGAAGTCGAAGGCTCCTCGCGTGTTTGCCGATAACACAATGCCAAGCAATAACTCTCACCAGGAGCCTGATATGGTGCTTTTTAATCGACAGCAGTCTAGAAGAACGGTTTATATTCAAAAAGGGCCATAGTAACCTCGAATTGTGGCAGGTGCTACCACTTAGCTATCTCGAATAAGTCTGGTCTACCTAGTCTAGCCATAAATACTGTTACAAACTTTTTGAAGCACTGTTCAATAAAAGAGGTGTTATATGTTAAGAAATCATTGTTTATTTATTAAATGCATTGTCAACAACGGATATTGCGACAAGTTATTCGAAGTGATTGCCTTTTGCCTTTACACAAGCCTTTAATCGAGCTGGCCACTTATCTATGGAAGCACGCACGACTTCAATCGAAAAGTTGGCGACTGCATGTGTAAGAGACTTCTTTAAGGATTCGATATTAAAATGTCTTTTAGAGCACGTCATTTGCTCTAAGACAGACCATAATTCGTAATCCAGCGGATTCAGGTCTGGGCTAGAGGAAGGCCAATCTTCAGCTTTAATAAAATCTGGAACATTTTCTTCAAGCCATTTTTGGGTTGACTTCGCCTTATGACCTGGTGCAGAATCTTGCTGGAAACTCCAAGGCTGATTTTTGAATAATGACGTGTTGAGAGGTTTCACTACACTTTCAAGGACACTTTCTTGATAAATTTTGGCGGACGTTTTGACGCCCTTCTCACAAAAATGCAACTTTGTCACCCCGTTGTAGCTAACACCCCACCAAACCATTACTGAGGCTGGATGATGACCTCTTTGAACCTTTTGGGCAACTTGAGAAGCTTCTCTGGAACTGCGAGCATAAACGTTTCTTCGACAGTAAAAATTTTTTCGTCCGTAAACAAAATTTTACGGTGTTCTTGGTTTGCGTACCGGCAAAGTAATCGTTTTGATTTTTCCACTCTATTTTTTTTAACGAATCTGTTAGTAAATGCCCGGTAGATCTACGATAAGCACCCAACCCCAAGTCACTTTTGATGATACGTGAAATTGTTCTTTGGGGTATTTTCATCTCACGCGATAAAATTTTTTGTTTCCGAAGAGGATTACGGCGAATTCTCTCGCGCACGGCTTTAACCGCTTGAGGTGTTCGAGTAGTTCGCGGACGGCCACTTCTTTCACGGTCACTTACTCCAGACGTATCATTAAATCTTTCAATAGCCCGATATACAAACATTCGGCTTATACCAAGGGTATGCAGAGTCTTAAAAATATCACTTGGTTGCATTCCTACTTTATGAAGTGCAATCACAGCAATTCTATTTTCTTTGTCACCCCAATCCATGTTCACTACACTAAAAATTAAACTCAAATGATGACAAATGCATCAAGCACAAGCGTACTATAGCGATTAGCTCAATTTTTAAGAAATGCAATATAACGGTTCCTTTCTGCAGGGTTGCCAAACCTTGTAACAATATTTATGGATAGACTAGGTATAGCTGTCAAAGTTAGTCTATTTTTACAACTGGAGTTGGACATGGCGAAACCGCGACATATCTGAAGAGTTGTGTAGGTTATTCCGTTCCGGGAAAGCTCGTTAGCCTTACGGTTACCAGCGAAGCCGCTGTGGCCTGGTATTCAGCATATAGTTAGGATAATGTTATCGAACCCTCCTCCTCCCTCTGCACACTTCACGTTGATTCCTACAAAAAACATTCTGTCCTTAATACGGTGGACGGTATTTTCACAGATTTATTGGCTACATCACAATAGACTTCCTATGGTCGCAGTGTCCACCCAATGGGTCGGTCAGTTGCTCGACTGCCGTATCTTCTTTTTCACTGCATAATAATTCAAATCCTGGTGGAATATTTGACACGACGTTACACCATCTTCACAGATAGCCAGACCGCGATTAAGGCTTTGGAATCAATGACAATCTCATCGAAAATGGTAAAACCCGCAGCGAACTGGCAGGACTGGCCGAACTCTTCGGAGTTTCTCTTCTATGGGTTCCACGACATAAGAATATAGCGGGAGGGCCGATCAACTGGCGAGACAGGGCTCCACACTTCACGAGTCCTACGCGGTGACCGTCCATCCGCTGTTGAGTGCCGTAAAGTGGGAGGTTCATAGGCAGTGCATGACACGGGCTAGCGAAAAATGAGGTGCACTGACAACGTGTGGCATGTCTAGGAAACTATGACCATCATACAACGAAGGCAAAACAAATGACCTTCTGAAAAGAACCCGTTCGGATGTCACATGAGTTACAGCTATTATGACGGGGCATTGGCCAGTCCTGTCAGGTCAATCCTTGATCGACTGGAATTTGTTTTTTGTAGACATCCAACATTTCTTATTAACACCATCCATCACGGATGTGATAGGGTATATAATCTTTGTCATGAAGTTTGCAACGCATAAAAGGAAGCATCTCTTACCATATAAACTATACATATATATTCTTGGTCAGTATGATGAGATGGGTCGATTAAACTTTGTCCATCTGTCCGTCCGGTTCTATGCAAACTAGTCCCTCAGTTTTAAAGCTATCGAGCTGAACTTTTGCACAAAGCCTTCTTTATATTTCACTCTGCATATATGTCGGAACCAATGGAATCCGACCATTACGTCATATAGCTGCCATAGGAACGACCGGTCTAAAAGTACGTCTTTGTTGGAAAAACTTTTTTATTTCTGAAGCTATCTTTTTCAAATTTAATATTGTTCAATAACATCTACAGCCGAATCATATATTTTGGTTGAAATTGGACTACTCTATCATATACATAGCTGTCATAGGAACGACCGTTAGGTTTTTGTTAGGAAAACTTTTTTATTTCTGAAGGTTTCTTTACCAAATTTCATATTATTCAATCATATTGACAGCCAAACCACGTTCCTAAATTTGGTTGAAATCGGCCCACTATTTCATATACCTCTCATAGGAACAGTGAAATCGGAACAAGTTTTACTACTAATTTCAAAGTGACAAATGCACCATAAGTCACAACGAAGGTATGATACGCTTCGCGTGAAGGGTATCATACCTTCGGCAAGCTCGGCTCGGATAGAGGTGCACGCTAGCAATTGCACCATCCGCAATCTAGGTGCTATTGAAACGTCAACAAGGCATAGTAATCCAAGAGACGTTGACGCACCTGCACCTCCTGCATGAGTCAAGGCAGTAACCAACAAACGCCCATGCCTTTGGAGGGGTCAAGGCAATAACCAACAAATGTTCATACCCCTGGAGGGGTCCAGGCAATAAATCGCCCTGTAAATACGCCACTGGATGGTTAACAGGGATATTGTAGCTGCATGTTGCCGGTAGCTCAGTGCGTTGAGGCATCAGTCTGATGTCTCATGCTACCGGTCAGCTACGAGTTCGAGTCCCGTCCACGTCGTGGCCATGGATGTTTTCCCCTGTGATGTGCGGCGTAACGATAAGTCACAACCTTTCCTGAATTGTCACAGGTATACGGCCAAATAGACATGAAGTATGTACATGCTAGCAACATGCATCGTCCCCAACCAGTTTATGCTAACGAAACGTCAACTAAACCACATGGGAATACTTGGCGCGCTATGCCCCACTAGGGGTAGGACAAATAGGAATATGATGTAAAACCTGCACTATATCCATGTACAAAAAAAACCGCGCCTATTTGTTTTCGTGCCAAACATGTGTTGGAAGCAATGGAAAAATTGGGATTTGCCGATTTCAGATTCTTACTTTTTAATCGTAAATTTAATATTTTAACGATCACTTTGACTCATGCCTAATTTTTGCCGCAAAAAATGGCTGTGGTCCAATAAAACAGATATGTATCTAAAAACGAAAAAAAAAAATGCAACAATGTTTTACATTGTCTAGTGACGTAGTTACCATATTATCTTTCGATTTATTCTCAACAAGAGACAAAACGATCAGTTTCGAGTCGCGTCATCAAAAGAGAGGCAAATGTTTCAACAACATACGAGTATGTATCTATGAAAAAAAAAAGAATCAAAGAGCATGGAATAACTTTGCATTTCATTCCTCAAACGAAATTCTTCTGATAAGACAAATACGCTATGAATGGCAACGATTTCTTACGTTCTGCAGGACCTAGGCAAGGATACAATCCAATTTCTCTGCATACAACGATTCTGTGATTTTTTTTTTAATTCTCTCTACATGTAATAATAATTGCACTTGTTTTCGTAGTCACCGTTCGATGAAACCATATTTAGTTAGGGAATTGTATCTTGCAACAGTGTTGCAAGTCTCGATTGAACATATACGCAGCGAATAAACAAGTTGTCTGATGGCTGACTCTGGCTGTATATCTGCGATGTATTATAGATGGATAGATACTTGTATCTGTGTCGGATTGAAGAGTGTTGTTCCCAATATTATTCATTCACGTTGCCTTTGGTATTCACCCTCCTCTTGTTGCTGCTTCTTCACACTCCTGTGTACAATGTGTTGATTCGCTTCGAGTTCTGTTTTTTTTTATGATTTTTCACTTGAAGGAGCTCGATAAATTTTTTTCTTTTAATCGCAACGACACCTGAGAACTTCACTACTCTACTTGAGCATTACAGTAATATATCTTTTTTCTTTCTTCTATTCATATATATATATTATATTCTGGAAACCATAGAAAAAACCGTCTCCGCGCGAAGCACAACCAATAATAATTAAACTGACGAAAATCGGTAGACGGCTTTTTTTCAGGGGGGGCTTTAGCGGTTGGTCAGAAGAGCTCGTGAATTTTTAAGCGATCTGATATAACCGGTTTTTGCACAAATAATTAAATACGCACTCAACAAATCAGCAAATCGACCAAAGTTTAAGAAACCAAATGTTGCATCTTCGCGTGATTTTCGTTTTGATTTTTCATCTATTTCAATGATGTATTTTTCATAGACACTTTTTGTGGGGGGACTCTTTTCAGCGTATATGAAAATTTTTCTCTCTCTAGCCGGTGGGCTATGCTGAGGGATTCGGATTTTTGATTTGACCGATTTCAAACCGTGACGTAGTTGGCCGGTGTTGTATTGGGGCTCCTTAAACTCGCGCGAATTCACTGCACGAAAAAGAGAGCGTTGTGGTACGTGCACCAAAATTCACTCTAATCAAAATACATAATACAGAATGTGTTATGTTCACTATAGGCAGCGTGGCAAGGTTGTTGTGAGAAACACTATAGGGTATAGGCCGCCCCCAATTGCGTATGCAAAAATAATACACTTCTCTCGATTCGATCGCGAAATGCGATTTGTGGCAAACACAACAAACACACTATCGCGATTTTACCGATAAAACCGATTTTTCCACCAAGAAGAAAGAATATTCAAATTCTCGCGTGTATATATATATATATAAAATATATTATATAATAAATTCGATAGCTGAACGAAAAAATACGAGATGGCTTTCCGAAATTTCACTATAATACGCGCCAAAAAATTCGACGATTTCAATAAAAGTACTTCGCTGTATAAGAATGTATAGTGTGTAGATAAAAAGTGTCAATTTTCAGTACAGTCTAGATATTATATATATCTATATATTATATGTATCCCGTGCTAAACCAAAAAGACGGTGGCGGCGAAATCGCGGCGCTCGACTACTAGCAATAGCAATGTCGTATTCATGTTATAGGCGGATACTGAAACTCTGAAAACTCGGGAGTCTTGTCTCGAGTCCGGAATGCTTAAGGTCGCGAGAGCGTAGGTTGTGCTGTATATACTATACTGCTCCCCTGAACCAACAACAATCATCGTGCACTCACTATCAAAAGCCGCGCGTATAAGATACAAAGATACAAATTTTCAGCTCCCCGTATATTCTCGCTCAAATCGGGTTAGTTGGGGCCAGAGTACAAGTTGACGGCAAACGAAACAACAAGAGTTTTTCTTTTTTTGCAATAATATATTAAGAAATTTATTGTTTTGCAAGCTCATATTCAAAGCTTACGATAAAATATATGGTGTTTGCGCATTTAGTGCCACGATTTATCAAAACACCAATGAGAATGAGCAAAATGGTTGGTGTGAGAAGCCGAAATACGAGCAACAAACGTGGGAGCATTTATTCTAAATTCTGATACATTAAATGGGGAAGATAGATTGGACTGCAATCACATGAGAGCTGAGAGCAAAAGCTTTGGCAATGTGGAGCCATTCCACTACCTACACGTATTCAAAATCTATCTCACACTATACGAAAGATACTTGGGAAATTTCTCCACAATAAGCTTATCAAAAATATCCCACATGTACATACATTTGTATTACGTACCCCAATCCAGCTGGCTCTCTATCGGAGAATATAAAGGTATCTGACGTAGTGTGTTTATGCATCTGCGGGCTGCCGTTAATCATTGTGGAAGGTCGCGGCGGCTCTTATAAAATTCTCGTGAATGAAAGCTATTCCCTATCACTCACTGATAAGATAGAAAAAAAAAGTTTGGGACTGGACTATTTTACTCTTCAATATTCATATCCAGTGAAAATCTTAATGGGAAATTGATATAAGTCGTTTGGATTTGGAGCTTCCTCGACCCACTTCCGTATTCCATTTTTCTCCCGAAAAGTGTGTCGCGGGACCAACAGATAAAAGCTTGACATCATACATTTTGATAACAAACAGAGAGTAGTGAGATTTTGAGAAACTAATTTTGAGAAAATAATTGAATTTGAAATATGTACTGAAGTTAACCTACGAGAAAACCTGTAAATTCTGGAAATCTATCCAGGAATATGTGAAAATTCTTAAACACAAAATCCAAGGACACAAAATGTATGTTATGAACATATCCATAATACGTATAATTAATTATAATTAAATATAAAGCGATGACCTTACCATCTCAGCCATCCCCACAAGTTTATTGCGTGTTTGCTCTCCACCTAAACAAATTTTTCTGTCGAGACTGTCTTACGATACGTCAGAAGAAGAAATCAAGCGCTACATTATCAACCAGCTTGGTTTTGAACCTGTCTTACTAACATGCAAGAAACTGACCAAGGAGAACATTCCCAACAAGATGGTATCTTCGTTCAAGGTAACCATTCCACATGATCTGCAAATGCCATGCCAGGCATCTTTCTGGCCTCCGGGAATTCTTTTGAAGGAATTCACTAAACGAAATTTTCAACGACAACGCGTACCAACGATTCCAAAATAATGCAAAATAAGTACAATAAGAGTCATAACTTAAATAATTCTTCGTCTTCACTTTCTCTATACCTATATTATCAAAATGTGCGAGGGTTACGCACCAAGCTTCAACTTTTAAATGTTTCTGCCCTTACATCTTTTCATGACATTATCTGTTTGACCGAAACATGGTTAAACCCTTCTATCAACAGTAGGGAACTTCTTGAGGGGTATCAAATCTTCCGTTGTGATAGAAACTTCGAATTACTTGGACTAACAAATGGTGGTGGAGCGCTAGTTGCTATCCAGAACCACATTGAATGTTCTTTTGTTTCCAGTAGCCTTTCTCAGCCTTATGATTGCGTTACCGTTAATATTCCTACTTCTACCTCCACATCACTTGTGGTTGTTTGTGTCTACGTTCCCTGTAATTCCACATTTGCTGTTTATGATAGTCTCTTTGATCACTTATCTGATACTGTTAATATTCTATTTCCTAATTCCTGTTGTCTAATCTGTGGTGATTTCAATCTTCCCAATGTTAGATGGCCTGATAGGCCAGGTCTTCCTCTGACTTCTTCTTCCATGTCAAGGTCGCTCACATCCTTCATGGAATTCTGTAACCTTTTACAATTCAACTTAACTCTGAACTTTATGGATCGTGCTCTCGATCTTGTGTTAAGTAATCTTCCCTTGTCTTGTCTGTCGTCTTCGTTTCCTACTCCTGCTTATGTTCCTTGTGATCCTTACCATCCGGCTATTGCTCATGAGATCAATATTAAATTGTCACCCCCTCTCTCACAGACTTATCATTCTAGACTTAACTTTAGGAAAGCTAATTACGCTTCTATTAATGAAAGGCTGAGTCAAATCAATTGGTATTTCATTCTGAAGGATCTTAACTGTGAGAATGCTGTGACAACCTTTTACTCTATCCTGTACAACATCTTATATGAGTTTGTTCCACTATCTAACTATAAACCCCGGAAAGGTCCAGTTTGGTTTACTCCGCTAATACACAAATTGATCCGTAAAAAGAAGCGTGTCCATACTCGTCCCAAACTCTTCAGACGCCAATCCGACAGTATAGCGTTTCGTTATCTTAGAACTAAAATTAAAAGACTTATTATAGTTGCGCGTTCTGCTTATTACGAAAGTGTGGAAAATAGTTTGAGATCCAGCGAAAGCAAGCCTTTTTGGTCCTATGTGAAGAATATGAGATCTTCTTCCAGCCATCCTTCGCTGCTTTCGTACAACAATATGACTGCTAATACACCTAACGAAATTTGTGAGCTTTTTGCCACATTCTTCTCAAGTATTTTCTCTCAGTCGTCATTATCATCCTCTTGTCCACCTGTTGATGCTCTCGATAGGCTGTCGTTGCATCTACCCCAGTCTGTTCTGCCGTCGTATGTATCTTTTCTTATCTCCTCCATAAAAAATAGTTCTTCCTCAGGACCGGATGGCATTCCTAATTCCTTTCTAAAGCAGACCAATAATTCCATATCTGCTCCTCTCGCCATTCTGTTTACCAAGAGCTTGCAGGAAGGTATTTTTCCAATACAGTGGAAATCTTCCTTTGTTGTTCCAATACCCAAAAAGGGTGACCTTAGCTCTGCATCTAACTACAGACCTATTTCCCTATTATCATCTGTTTCCAAAATCCTTGAGAAGATTGTGTACAACTTCATTTATGATAATTTTGGTTATCTTATTTGTCCAGAAAAGCACGGCTTCTGCAAAAATAAATCTGTAGTTACCAACCTGGTTGAATTCGTTAATTACGTTGCTAAATCTTTTAATGATCATAACGACGTTCATGTCATTTATACAGATTTTGCTAAGGCTTTCGATACTGTCAATCACCAAATCTTGCTAAACAAGTTAATCGCTCTTGGTTTTCCTTCATTCCTCGTTGTATGGCTTTGCTCTTACCTCAACGATCGGTCATCTAGAGTCGTTTTCCAAAATTTAGTTTCGTCCTCTTTCTGTCCGTCATCTGGGGTTCCCCAGGGCTCTATTCTGGGTCCCTTATTGTTCTCATTCTTCGTGAATGATCTTCCGTCGCTTCTTAATTGTCCCTTCTTATTATATGCTGACGACAGTAAAATTTTCTCAGCGGTTTCATGTCTTACTGACTGTAACGTGCTACAATCTGATTTGAACATTTTATCTACTTGGTGTAGCTCAAACGATTTACACCTTAATGTTTCCAAATGTTTTGTAATGGTTTACTCCTTAAAACCTTCCCCTATTTCTTTCTCATACCAAATAAACTCGGTTCCTCTCCTAACTGTTTCTACGTTCAAAGACCTGGGAGTTGTGTTTGACCCCAAACTTCGTTTCACTGACCATTACTCTGATATTATCAACAGGTCATCTAAATTAGCTGGTTTTATTTTACGTTGCTCCTGTAACTTCCGGTCCATACATACCTGTGTGAATTTATTTGTGTCACTTGTACGTAGTGTCTTAGAATATGCCTCTGTTGTTTGGTCTCCATCTACTTCTGTCTCTTGCGAAGCTCTTGAAACTGTTCAAAGAAAATTTACTAGAACCTTAATGTTCAGATACAAGCTTGCATACCGCCCTTACCCCGACCGCCTCAGCTTTTTAAATTTATCGCCACTACGCAAAAGAAGAACATACCTAGATCAATGTTTTCTTTTCAAGTTGTGTAATGGATTGTTAAATTCTTGTCTCTTAGCTGACATTAAGTTTAGGATCCCTTCCCACAACACGCGATCGATGGCAGTTTTTGATCCTCCTCATTCCTCACTTTCTGTTTTTATCAACTCTCCGCTCCAGAGATCTATGAGAAACTTTGATAGTTTGGAGCTTGGTTCTATATCCTCTTCTTTTTATACCTTCAAACGTACTTTGCTGCATAAACTTGATTCTTCTGAAATAAATGATTAATTAGTCCTATTGTAAATCTTGGCGGCTTCTTTTTAATTTTGAATTACTATTTCTTGTCTTCTGTTTATCCGCCTACATAGTTCTAAGTCACATTTTCTTTTTCATTTGAATTACTATTTCTTATTTTCTATTTATATAAGTTCTAGCTCCTTAAGTTATTTTGCTTTTCACCTTTTTTCTTCTTTCTTCTTCTGTAAAGTTTCTTTTTTTTTTGTATACTATTATTTTTTCTATTACACTTTTTTTCTTTTTTGTATTCTTCACATTACGTATTTTTGGAATCTATTCCTGTTATGTAATAATAATAATAAATAAATAAATAAATTTTTCTTTCAATCTTTTTCTTTCATGCCATTTATATACTCTTTCCTTGTAGAATAGAATTCTCCAAAGTGTCGTGCCACTTTGAAATCCTACGTTAGATCCCGCTGCCGAAGTTTGATAGCCTTTGAGGTTGATATATTATTTGGGCTTCACGGATTAGCCAAAATGTGTGGCTAACGTGAACAGCGGTGGGAATGCGCGGTATCCCAATGCCATCAGGAGGGAGCTGTGTCAGTTGTACGGACGATGATCGGTTCTTCAATCAAATCAATTAAATTCTCCTTAGTATACAGCAATCGGGCAGCGGATATCTTTTCGTTTGTGTAACACGCGCGAGTCAGGAAGAAACGCTTAAAGCCTGCCTTTCTTCACCGACAGCTGAGCTATCTTCTCAAACGCGCGTCAAGCCTGTCACTTACTATCGAGGTTTTCGGCACATATATGTCCAAGACGGTATGCACGATTGCCTCAGGCATCAGGCTTGTATTTGTTACCATCAGCACCAAAATAAGCGAATTAATCTATATTTTTAACCGTTACAAAAGACTGATGGAGTTGTTGACGCGCTACGCCACACAGGGGATTAAACTTCCTTAAGCGCGATCCACACGCAACGACTTATCTATAATTTCGCATGCAGTGATATCAAAATGCTGTCCATATGCAACGACTTATCCACCATTTCGCATGTAACGACATCGTTGAGGACATCATTGTTAATATCGCTGTCAATCACATCGGAGTCCGGAGCGTGTAAAGAGAAATTTCGACCAATCGCAGCTGCATTTACAGGTTCCCATATAGGAAATCAAAGCCCCCAAATTGATGTAGAGACGGAGGTATTGTGTCGAAGACGTAATCGGAATCGTAGCACCGCAACAATATCCTGGCGATATCGTTGCCAATATTTGCCGCATAATGATGGATAAATCGCAGCAATGTCGACAACGATGTCGTTGCATGCAAAATGATGGATTAATATATTATATTCGGCACCCAATGTGGGATTAGTGTGATTAAATGAACAATCGACTAGGCGCTCGGTACCGTTAGCTTCGCTTCGGTCTGAGTCCGCCCAATGAAGGGTAAGTGCCATTTTATCTAGTCAGTGAATTCGAAGAAGACAATCGTGTAGGATACCATTTGTCACAAAAAAAGAAAACAAAGCTTTTTAGACATTTTTTAAAAGCTATATATACCTAGGTAATGATAATTATATAATTTATCGCGCTCAGTGGCTGTGGTCGTTCGGTCACCGCTCTACGATACTAATCTAGAGCTCGGAGTTCAAATCTCGGCGCGATCAAAAACTGCCTGTGAGTACTAATAGAACTCTCTGAGCTTGTCAGTATAAAGACGGCGCGGATAGGAGGTGCATGCTAGCAACTGCACTTGCGAAAAGTAGATATGCTATCGAAACGTCCACAAGGCAAAGAAATACTAGAGATGTTGACGCGCCCATGCCCCTGGAGGGGTCAAGGCATTTAACAACATACTGTCTAAAGCGAAAATCTACTGTGTATACCCGCCTAAAGTAGACTATCACTTTTGGCATGACCAACCTGATGTGTATACACGTATGCATATTATATTAGCAAGACGCTTCCATACTGTCGTGCTGCTTTTCCATACACAAAGGAGGACGGGCAAAATTGACGTTGCACCAAATGTATGCCAAATGAAAGGTTGTTGGGCCTCTATAATCCGGACACCCGTTAATCCGGCGATCGTGTCAGTCCAGACGGGTCAGAATGTACTTTTGGCCGTGCTTTAGACGGCATGGTATGAAATTTTATCGAAAGTGCATACAGCCAGTTGCAGTCTCAATAATGTAATGTTTTGATAGTTTCACAAGCCTAAGGCCTCCTAACACCACAGCACTCATACAACCAATGAATCGGAATGTAATCCAAAACAACAAGCTTAACTACCGTAAATCCCTGCTAATGAACATTCTTATTGATTCGAATCCCAGTGACAACATAATTGACGCTCTTAAGGCAATAAACGACTTTGGCGGTAACGTCCAGGCAGATGAGCTTGCTGGACAGCAACTATGGGAGAAATACTGCAGCAACATAGTAGTATTACCTCGCCCATTTCGGCATGTAAACTGACTTTAAAGTCTGTAGCTATAAACAACGCAGATACGAGATGGATTAATGGTCACACATGTCAAGCAGCCAGGTCGTTGTGGCCTAGATTTGATTTTATCCGCTCGTCTCATCTTCTATCTCTAAAGAAACAGCACATTACTGCGGTCGTGGGTGGGCACTGTCTTATTGGAGAACGTGAACGAAGAGGAAAGTTGCTTCCATCTTCTTTGTTCTTGTCCAGCTTTGGCAGGAAGGCGGCGACTAATTCCTGGATTCTACTTCTCCTCGGAGCTGGAAGATCTATTATAGAAAGTTTTAAGGTCAAAGGTAATGGATTCAAATGGTTTCACAACGGACGAACTCATTGTCTAAGTATTTGAAGTATAATTATTTTTGTCTTTACCACTGTTTTTATTACTACTCCTTACGCGTTTCGTTTTTTCAAACATCTTCAGAGGAATGGTTACATTTTTGTGCAAAAGGGACTTGTATACTACGGAACTTAATTCTAAGTTGCTACCTGCTATAAAAGTGACAAAGGTAATTAAGGGCGTTACGCTTATACCTGCGAGAATTTTAGGTTTAAAAGTCGGGAACGGTTGATGTCGGTATGGTCGTTGAGAAGGTCCTTTCCAGGTATCCGACTGATTCTATTAATTTCCAAAGCTTCCAGCAGGTCAAGCTTTTTCCCCTTCGAACAAACGTGCAATATTTCTGGATTAAAATCGACTCCAATGTTATGACCTGACTCCTTAAGATGTTCATGGAAGTTTGAAAACTTCGATCCCCCCATATGTTCCTTGAACCTCGTTTCAAAGGACCGTCCTGTCTGACCGACGTAGGTTGCCGAACATTCGGGGCATTCCAGTTTATAGACTCCCGGCTTTTTGAAACGTTCGGATCGAGGTTTTGCGTTCAATAACCTTTTACCAATGGTATACCCCCCTTGGAACGCCGGAGTAAGACCTTCTTTCCTGAAGAAACTCCCTACTTCTTCGGACAGTGCGGGAATGTACGGCAGTGAAATGAACTTTTCGGAGCGCTCCACTGAGCTATTGGGATACACCATGTTTCGCGTTACCTGAATCCTTTTCTTGTCAATCAATTTCTCTATTGTCCTCACTTGGTATCCGTTATTAGCAGCTATAGTTTTAATGGTGTTGAGTTCATGGCAGTCAACTTACCTACTTAAGGCAATAAATGTAAAGTACACAGTATTTAGCCCTGCCAACTGTTGGGAGTCAGTAAAACCAACTCTTATTAGAAAAACATGGAAAGATTTGCCTTCCTCTCTCGTGGGAAATAACAATCTGAAACCAGATCAAGCCAATAGTATCGAGATCTCTTCGCTTATAAACGGATACAAGCATGTACGAGTCCCATGCCTGATTTCGAGGCAGAGAGATGGACCGCTGGAGAAGCCGAGGTAATGGAATCCGTCCTTCCCAGCGAGCCAATGCAAGAATAGAGAACAGCAGGCGTCAATGTCATCGCAAACACCTAACGCAGCACCACCAGTTAATGTGCAAACAAGTTCCCAGCTGTCCCCCACGACTCCAGTGAACAACATTTCCTTCCACCTACAGGATTCCTATGCAGCACTTGAACTTTTTTTTGTGGAGCATGGTCTCGAACATGTTTTTTTTTTATGTTCAGCAATCGCGCACCTCGCCCAGGCCGCTTGCCTTGGACATTCTCGCCGAACATGTTCGCCGAGTGAAAATGTAAATCGGCCATAAAGTATTGCTATCTTCACAGCGCATTCTTTCTTCTGTTGAATGCGTAATATATAAAAATATAAAAAAGAGAATGAATAAACAAATCAAAATTCTTAAAAGTGAGGTTCCTGGCAAACCAGTATAAAAATAAAAAAAGTTGGATGCTACCTTCCGTGGCTAAATGCAACCTGGTCACTGCAGAAATATGTACGAAAGAATGTCGCAATCAAGGTCGCAATGATAAGGCGTCACTCTTTCGTTCGTACATGTTTCTACAGTAAGGAGGTCCCACTCAAGTTAGAGACAATTAAGGAGTCGGAAACATCGGCGATCAATATTGTGTTGACAAAAGTGGGGACCATAATCGCCAGTCAGTAATCTTGACCTACCGCCGCATCACTGAAGCATTCTGGACGACCAGATTACGATGTAGGCCATACTGTCATATTTCGCAGGGAATAAACTTAAAGAACTGACGTTGAATTCCCGACACATTCAGGACCACAATGCAAAAGATATAAGGTCGCAGTATGTATGGTTTGGTTATCCTTAATCAGCGAATCTGATTTCAACTCGTCTTAAGGCAAAACATTGTTCTTCATCACGCCACTGACGTCGATCAATATTTACTAGCTTCCAATCGAGCGAAACAGCCTAATCTTACGTTAAAAGCAAAGCAATACGACACGATAGTACGCCATCCATATCTCTACAATCATACGAGTATATGTGATTATTTTTCCCGCGAGTTCAATGGAATCTAAATTGAAGGCAATGATAATAATCGAAGGACGAATTAATGATGAGATAAGCTATGCGCAGCAAATAAATAAATTCAAAATGAGGCAAGCACCTATAATAAGCATAAAGATAGTTACAAGGGCTGGAATCGTCAAAGGACAAAAAAAAAGGGTTTACTCATCGCGAAGGCTAGAAAGTGTTAGCAGTTGATAGGAGTAGCTTAACGAATCTGTGAGTCTATTGTATACAAATGTCCTTTCGACCGAAATCAATTATCTAACGTCGTTGAACTTCAGCGACCAATTCAAGGGTGAAGCAATTAGCATTGAATGAGTCATACATTTCGCTGAGTAATCGATTGGTGTTTTGTTAGAAATGAAACTCAAAAGTTTCGAGATTCAAAGCTAAGTGAGCTTAAAGGCTATTGTAGGCCTCAATAATTTGTGTCAATTAACCCAAATTTCAGGGCAAGCGGCAGCCAATCAGAGCACATAAGACAAAACTGAGTAACCCTATAAAATTTAACGTTGTCAGCAACAACAACATGAATCAAATGGGAGCCCCAGCAGTATGTAATCATGGAAAAAGATCCCCAAATACACACGAGTATGACCATCAATTTTCCTGAGCCAGCATAAAGTTTGCTTTGAACTCATACTGATAGTCTACTCTACAGTGTACCCGTTCATAGCTGGGTGGTATTTTGCTGACCAAAAGCTTCTATTGCCCACGAACAGTCTTTGACTCCCGAGCAAAGGTAGAAAATCACATTATCCTAGGGCCGGTCTCCTTAGCGCTCGTAAGACCAACAAGTCCATTACAATACACATCAACTTGCGCTCCTCAAGCACTGATTATGCGTGCCAAATGCATGGTATAAAAGATACTTTGGAGGGGACTGTTCAATGTAATTGTGAGCCTACCAAAATATGTACGAGTATGTCGTTGTCGCTGACATTGAGCTAATAAACGAACTTTTCAGTGATAACAGCGTTGGCGGCGCAACATTGATAAGCAGTCTGTTTGATTTCAAGTTATACTGTGTGTGTGCGTGGTTGTAATCGTGGGAATTGAGAATCATTTCGAATTTCGCTCCAACTCTGTTTCGCTCATATTGCCTTGACAACCGAGTCAAGATAAATTTTAGGTTTGTTTTCGTTTATCATGTGTTCGACGCCTGGTAGCAGCAAACAGCTCGCAGCAAAGTATGAGGAGAACTTTCTTTCCTAAAAGCTCCACAGATTACGTATTGAGTTGAATAATATTCCACTAACTTCACACTAACTAGGCTTTTTACTAATGCTAGTCCAATAGGCCGTCTACATGATGACTTTTAGAATCTGCATCTCGTGCTTCCATTCTAGAATACATTCATTCATTGTCTTCATCGAAAGACCCTGCCCTGGAACGGCAGTGGTCACAGACCATTGCCAACCAACGTCAAGCCGCCAGTGATGGCGGTGCGATGATTTGGTTGAGGTACCCCTGTGGTGTGGGGTGTGAAAAAAAAATACCACGGCCTTTCCCTTTGAGGGCCTGTCGTTAAAACCGACAATCAAAGGACAGGATGTGTATGCCAGCAACTTGCACTATCCGAAATCTTTATATGCTAACGAAACGTCAACTATGCCTCGGATAAGGACTGACTCAACGGTTACGACTTTTAGCTATCGTACAATGACAAAGATTGGATTCTGGAATGTGCGTACTCTCCTGGACAATGGATCAGAAGGTCCCCAGAACGCACGATTTCTTCAATTAGAGAGTGAATTTTTGAGGTACAAATTAAATATCTTAGGAGTTAGTGAGATAAGATGGTGGAACAGCGGAGAATTTATCTCTCCAACGGGCAGCACTGTAATGTTGTACTCCGGTAAAGTTACCGGTAGTCGTCGTGAGTCAGGTGTGGGGCTCCTTTTAACCAGAGCCGCGCGAAACTGTCTCTTATCCTGGGAACCGGTCTCTGACAGGGTCTTGACCGCCAGGTTCCGGACCAAAATGAGGAACATCTCAATAATACAATGTTATGCCCCTACTGAACCCGACAATGTCTTGGCAAAAGACTCCTTCTACGAAGAACTAAACGCCGTTCAGAGCAGAACACCTAAAGGTGACATTATAATGGTTATGGGTGATTTGAATGCGAAAGTTGGCGCTGATAACTATGGGCTCAGACATGTGATGGGGAAACACGGTCTTGGTAATCGTAATGACAACGGTGAAAGATTTGTAGAGTTCTGCAACTTTCACAGTCTCTTCATCGGTGGTACTATGTTTGAGCATAAGGACCACCATAAAATCAGTTGGTCCTCTGTTGATCGGCGCAGAACACAAAATCAGATCGACCATTTTGCCATTAGGAAAAGATTTAAGAGTTGCCTCCTGGACGTGCGAAACAAGAAGGGTGCCGATATTGGGATGGGAAGAGACCATTATCTTATGATCGCTAATGTTCGATTGCGTATTGCAGCCGTGCGCCGCCCCAGCGACGAAAGATCCAGGCCCCGCAAATTCAACACCGCTCGACTAAAAAATCCAGCTGTCTTACAACAATATAATGACCATCTTGCGCAAAAAGCGGCTGAGATAACTAGTCACCCAGATAGTGACATAAACGAAAACTGGGATGCCATAAAAAATGCGTACATTGATAGCGCAAATACCATCCTTGGCCCAAACCCGGATTGCCGGAATAAGCCCTGGATGTCCGACGCTTCATGGCAGCGGATTGTTGAAAGAAAGGAGCTGAAACTTCGTTTGGCTGCAGCAGCAGACGACAATCGAAGCAGCATCGAACTCCTTTACCGTCAGAAAGCTCGAGAAGTTCAGCGTAGTGTGCGACGCGATAAAAGAGTTTATGCCAATTCTCTTTTAGCGTCAGCAGAAGAAGCCGCTAGAAGTAACAACTTAAACGCCGTATACGGTGTCATCAAGGAGTTTACAGGTGGTCGTAACTCCTGCCAACATCCGGTGAAAGATAGTGATGGAAAGCTACTTATCTTGGAAGAAGATCAAATGAGGCGGTGGAAAGAACACTTCGCCGCGGTCTTGAACCGTGTAACCTCTGGTGAAGTTCCCCCTCATATAGATAATTTAGCTAACCATCAAAATGTGCGTATACGGTCCACTGCCCCGACTAAAGAGGAAATAGTCACTGCAATTATTGCACTAAAACGAGGAAAGGCCGCCGGACTTGACGGCATCCCTGCTGAACTTTATCAAGCAGCGCCAAGCGTAACTGCCGATTTGCTGCACCCACTTGTTGATAAAGCGTGGAATACAGAGACCTTTCCCACTGAGTGGAAGGAAGGTTTGATCATCAAACTTCCAAAGAAGGGTAGCCTCACAGACTGTAATAATTGGAGAGGCATTTGTGTGCTTCCTGCCGTTGCCAAGATAATAGCTAAAATCGTCCTGGAAAGACTAAAGGCCCACTTAGAAAGCACAATTGATGAAGAGCAGGCTGGCTTTCGATCCGGATTCTCCTGTGTCGATCACATTAACACCTTGCGAATCATCATCGAGCAATGCGCTGAATACGATTCCCCGCTTCACTTGCTTTTCATCGATTTCGAAAAGGCTTTCGATAGTGTGAACCGGGATTCTATATGGGCGGCCTTGCGCAGGAGAGGCATCCCTGAGAAGCTTGTGGCTATTATTAAGGCAACCTATGACGGCGCGAAATGTCGCGTTCTGCATAAAGGTAAGGTATCGGGGGACTTTGAGATTCGCAGTGGAGTTCGGCAGGGGTACATCCTCTCACCGATCCTATTCCTCATTGTGATCGGCGATGTGTTGCATGCAGCCCTATCCGGACTCGACAGAGGAATTCAATGGACTTTGACATCTTATCTACAACATCTTGACTACGCTGACGACATATGCCTACTCTCCCACAAAATCATGGATCTGTCCGCAATGGCGTTAGATCTCGAGAGGGAGGCAAGCAAGGTTGGGCTAAAGATTAATACCAACAAGACCAAGGTTCTTAGCCCGCCGTTGCGAAAAAGAAATCCGACACCTGTTGCCATCAATATTAATGGGCAGCCTGTGGAAAAGGTGGACAACTTTGTCTACATGGGTAGCATTGTTGCCGAAAATGGTGGTACGGAGCAGGACATCGCTCGTCGTATCAACCAGGCTAAACGCGCATACGGCATGCTGTCCAAAATCTGGCAGAGCAGTTATCTCAGCATTAAAACCAAGCTGGGCCTGTTTCGCTCCCTGGTACTATCAGTGCTTTTGTATGGGAGCAGTACATGGAAAGTTTCCGTAGGAGTTACCAGAAAGCTGCAAGTTTTCGTCAACTCATGTCTTCGTCGAATTTTAAGAATTTTCTGGCCCGAAACAATATCAAATGAAGAGCTAAGTCGGCGTACGGGTCAGATGCCAATCGACGAATTGATACGCAGGCGAAAATGGCAGTGGATAGGTCACACATTGCGGAAGAGTAATAACTGCATTGCTATGCATGCCATGAAATGGAACCCCATTTCCAACCAAGGCCGACCAAGAGGGGGTCCTCGAATCACATGGCGTCGATCTGTGGCAAAGGAGTGTCAGGTACTGGGTAAGTCTTTTGGGGAGTTGCGCCCCATTGCCCAGAACAGAGTACGATGGCGCGCAGGAGTAGTTGACGCGCTATGCCCCGCTAGGGGTTAAGGCAAAGTAGTAGTATCGAAAGAGTCTACAACATTTGAAGAAGTCCCATCGATGCACAAAAGAACAACAAAAACCGAATCGGGCATTGATGAACTACAAGCGGAATTTATTAAAAATGACACAAAAAGAGCGATGATGTTCATGGGCGCTTCAGGCCCGTAATGCAAGTACTTTTTAATTTTGATCCATCCGTTTTTCCCGATCAAAGGACTCAAAACATTACCGACAGAAGTCTAATGCATTCGCTCCATGAATCCCAATCATATGATACCCATTTTACCTAGATATCACTTCATAGCCAAGAATGTCCTTTTTTCACTAACTGACGGCCATCAGCTAACCGCACCGTTTTTCTAGAAAACCCCGGCTTTAGAGTGCCTCGGTGACCATTTTCCTGATATGGATGCGGCCACTACACTTAAACTTAGACAATTACTCATTTGCCCTAACCCCTAGTGGGGCAAAGTGCGTCAACTATTCCATGTGGTTTAGCTGACGTTTTGTTGGCATAAATCAGTTGCGGACGATGCACGTTGCCAGTATGCATCTCCTGCTCCTATTTAGCCAAGTAAGGAGATGTTGTGGCTTATTATTACACCCGCACCACGAGGGGAAGACAACACAAACATCCATGGTCACGTACGCCGTGGACGGGACTTGAACCTGTAACGACCGTAGTCAAACATGCGACTGACACCTCTACACACTGAGCTACCGATCGCCCCATAGCGATGGCAATTGAGTAGTTTCATTGGCCGGATCAAACTTGATCGTCAGCCTTAAATCTGCACAAGACTCATGAGCTATAGCACAAAAGAACTACCTCTTGGTCGCGGTGCTTGTGGCGCCCTCCGGCCCACCGCCCCTTTCCTTATCTTATTTATCCTTCGATATGTTTGGTATATTGAAAATCGATCGGTGCGACTTTTGAGTTTGATTGTCATCAAATTCAATCTGAAAATCAACAAGATGCTATCGTTTCTCAATTCCCCCGCTGCATGCTTTGTGTCGTATACGTGAGGGCCCCTTAACAATACAATGCAATCAACTACGCCGACCAATTTCTTATCGCTTGTAGAAAATATTGAAATATACCACAGGCACGCAAATCAGAATATTACTATATAACGAAAATTAAGGGCTCCAAGTGTGAAAGTCAAATCCAGAACGAGTGATGTGTTGTATCTTAGGGTTCCTCAACAGGACAGCGACTTCAATGCAAAAAAAATTAAGCATAATTTATCATACTCGTGTGTACAAAGGGCGTCAAAAATAGGGCCCGGGGGAATCACCCCGCCCCACCCCCCCCCCCCCCCTCTCGACAGGCCTGAGGATAACTTTATAAAAAATAATTCAAGTCATGGAGAATCGGTTAACTTTTCCGGCTCATTGTCTTTTATGCAACGCTGTATTCGTGACGACACGCACTAGTTTCCCCGAAAGAAAATCAAACACCACGGATATTCAATTACCGTTTGCACGGAGACGTCCTCGAAATGCTACCCAAGCTATCCAATTGCCATTCGATGCAACTGTCTGGCTCATTAAAGTTTGTAATGGAAAATGATTTAATGTGTAAAATGCGCACAAAGAAAATGCAAGGAGGAAAGAGCATTTCACGTTTCACCTTGAACGAACAATAAAGTTAATTTAAAATTAATGGTGATTTTATGTAAGGTTTTATATAAGAAGTGGTCTGACGTTTAATTGATGTCTTTGGCAAAATTTTGGTTTCTTCTACAACCAAATCGTGTGCGAAAAGAACGCTTTAGCAACGAAATGAGCAACAGGGTGTGCTAACGTTGCGGCATTAGTTCGTCTGTGTTGTCGGACAAAAAAGAAAGTCTCCCTGCATGGTGACGTGTTCCCGCAACCGCCATTTCCAACCAGCTCAAACAAAAACAAAACATTCTTCTAGAAGGGTCATCAACATTGGAGGCGTCACGCTCTTTGCCAATGTAACCCGAAGGCTGAACACAAGAAGGAGTCTTACCTTCTCTACTATGGGGCATATAGGCCCCATAGTAGTGGGCCAGCCCACGGCTTATCGCCAATCTACTGCTGGAAGATCCAGACTATCCAGAAGTAGAGTGTCTACTCCTCAGCGCGGACCACTGCGAAGACGCAGGGCAGTGTTGGCCACCATTGTTCGCTAAAAATATCCACCGAAAGCAAGTTGAGCAGCATGTCCAAGAAAACCAACGGAGTAGTTCTCAAAGCCCCTGTAGCGGCAATCGCAGCAAATCTTTGCACTTTCCCCAGCTGGTTACAGTAGGACGCCACTCTGAGGCCCGTCCACCATACCGTATACTAGGATAGGCCATACCCCTGCAGTATATAACAAGTATACGACTTTTGGTTAAAGGCCTGAGTTTTTACCTATGGCCTCCCTACACGAGTAACGCGCAAAAGTTGCCTTGTTCACCCGTTCTTGAGTATTCAGTTTTCATGTCAACTTCTTATCTTATTTTTATAAGCAAAAACCAGTCTCTTACCATCCAAAAGGAGAGGTTCAACAGGAGGAATTTTACGCTTTCTAATGAAGGTCACAAGTTCTTTTTCGGTGGTGCCTGCCCATTCAGTTACAATACATAAGGCATTCTGGAGTACCTCACTATGGACTCCCGGAAACTTACCGGAACTAGCAATGACAACATTGTTTGCATAGGCACGCACATGGCACCCGATCTCTTCCAGTTTAAAAAGCAGCCTGTTGACCGCTAGGTCCCCAGCTAGGGGGGGGCAAAAACCTTTTCCATAGTCCTCCGCGTGGGCGCCCCCTGGTAACGGCAGTGTATCAATTCGCTGACGGCCAATGTCTTAGCCATAAGACAGTTTGGAAAAGGCAGATAGCTGTAGCCTGAATGGCTGACGAACACCTAAACGTCTCAGGTCTAGTAGGATGGAATGACTTGCGTAGTTGGACCTGCTACATAGTTGTGTGGGCTCCAGCACGTTTATTAAACCATCTGAAGCAGCTATCTCCGAGGCCATCCCCTGAATGGGGTTAAGCGACGTGCTGTCAACTCGTCCTTGTAAAAACCACTCCATGTCAAGAAACCTGGAACAAAAGCCTCGGATTGGACGGATCAACAACGACGACCACGCAAACGAATAAAGGATTATTCTTTCGGATCCTGGAATGTACGCTCCCTGAACAAACCGGGGGCCGAGAAGGCCCTCCTTCAACAGGTCGAAAAGTACAAACTGAGCATTACTGCAGTCCAGGAAACAAATTGGCTTGGCAGCGAGATTAATGACAAGAAATCGCACACAATTTTTACAAGTGGCAAACCATCGGGCCGCAAGGAGTTTGGAGTAGCATTTATAGTGAACAATCACCTCAAACCGCATATTACTGACTTCAAACCCATAAATGAACGGCTATGTGCGATTCGCATCAAGACTCGATTCTTCAATCTCTGGCTCATCAATGTGCACGCCCCCACTGAAGTTAAAGAAGACGCAGTAAAAGACGAGTTCTATGCCCGCCTTGAAACTCTCTTCGACTCACTTCCAACAAACGACGTCAAATTGCTGCTGGGAGACTTTAACGCGAAAGTCGGGAATGAAAGTTGGCATCGGGGGACCACTGGAGGCAACAGCCTCCATGAAGAATGTAACGATAACGGCCAGCGACTTATCGACTTCGCCTGCAGCAGGAATCTAGTCGTAAGCTCTACGTGTTTCCCGCATCGACGCATTCACAAGCAGACCTGGAAGTCTCCAGACGCACATACCGTCAACCAAATTGACCACGTCCTCATTTGCAGGAGATGGGCGTCTAGTGTCATGGATGTCCGCTCCTATCGAGGAGCAAACTGCGACTCAGATCATCACTTGGTGAAGACGACCTACAGATGTAGAATTTCCTCAGTGCACCAGTCAAGAATCAGCCCTCCCAAAATCTTTGCGGTTGATAAGCTCTTGAGTGATGCTACAGCGGTGGCGTATACTACCGCCCTTGAGGAAAAACTATCACCTATGCTACACAACATCAGCAACACAGGCGTCCATGGGTTCTGGGAAGAACTCAAGGGTACCATCAAGGATGTCGCAGAGAAGGTCGTGGGATATAAAGCCCGGCGAGCGCGAAATGACTGGTTCGACGAAGAATGCAAAAATTCACTTGACGCGAAAAACGAGGCCTACAGACAATGGATTCAACGAGGAATCAGAGCCAGAAGAGAAAAATATGACGAGCTACGGCGAATATCGAATAGAATAATTAGACGTAAGAAACGTAAATACTTTGACGAGCAGTTGCTGAACATAAACGAAAACTTAGCTAATAGGAACACCAGACAAGCGTACAAACTAGTAAATACAATTAAGAACGGCTACCAACCCAGGACTAGCCTTTGTAAGGACAAGGATGGAAACATCATCAGCGACACCGATGGTATTAACAAACGATGGGCCTCTTATTTTGAAGAGCTTCTAAACCGACCATCTAACATCCCCACACGGGAGGCTCTCGACGATATTGTTGATCTAGGCCCACCCATTCAACCCCCGACAGTAGAGGAAGTTGATCTCGCGTTGCGGTCACTAAAACGAAAAAAAGCGCCGAGCGCTGACGAGATTCCAGCTGAACTGCTAAGATTCGGTGGAACGAGTCTAGTTGATGCCATACATCAATTACTCCTGCGAGTATGGGAGAACGAGGAGATCCCAGACGATTGGCGCAGAAGCATCATCTGTCCAATTCATAAAAAGGGAGATAAACCGCGGTGTGAGAATTACAGGGGCATCTCACTAGTTTGTACGTCCTATAAAATTTTGACGAAAATTCTGGAAAATAGAATAAAACCGTACGCAGAACGAGTCATTGGCGAATATCAAAGCGGTTTCAGACCGGGTCGCTCCACAACCGATCAGCTCTTCTCAGTTAAACTGATACTCCAGAGGTGCTGGGAATACAACGTAAACGTATACCAAATCTTTGTCGACTTCAAGCAGGCATACGACAGTATCGATCGTGGAGTACTGTACAACATCATGCTGCAATTTGGTATACCAGCAAAATTAGTGCGACTGACAAAGATGACGATGACCAACTCCGTCTCACAAGTCAGGATCCAGAATAGACTTACTGATCTATTTGAAACACGCACTGGTTTGAAACAGGGCGATGGACTGGCACCGACGCTCTTCAACCTAGCACTGGAATACGTTATTCGGGCCATGAATATGGACAACAGCAAGACGCTACTCATCAAGTCGACACAATTAGCAGCGTACGCCGACGACATCAACATCATGTCCCGAAGATTGGCTGACGCAGAAGAGCTTCTGCATACGCTCGATACCGCTGCAAAGGAAGTTGGATTACGTATTAACGAGGGTAAAACTAAAATAATGATGCAATCGGTGACAAGGACACCTGCACAACCGAGCATCAATGTGGGGGACCTCAACATCGAGTTCGTGAACAACTTCATTTACCTGGGTTGCAACCTGTCAAGGGACGCCAACGAAACTGACGAAATTAAGCGACGGATACAGTTAGCTAATAAGACTTTTTTCTCGGTTCTCCCCATAATGAAATCGAAACATGTGCACAGAAACACGAAGCTCCGCGTGTACAAAACCATTATACGACCAGTGCTATGCTATGGCTGCGAAGCATGGACCCTAACTCAAGCCTCCGAAAACATGCTAGACACTTTCGAACGTAAGGTTCTACGGCGAATTTTCGGGGCTGTTTGCGATCGAGATGGATGGCGCATCCGGTACAACCATGAGTTGTATGAAATGTACGATGAGCTGCAAGTCTCGAAAATCGTCAAACTACAACGACTTCAATGGGCAGGGCATGTACAAAGAATGGACGATGATCGCATGCCTAAGAGAGTAATGAATGCAGAACGAGTCGACGGAGCGAGACTGCGAGGACGACGGAGATCTCGTTGGGAGAGCTCAGTAGGTGTGGACGCCGCGCAGCTGCTGGGCTCCCAAAATTGGAGGACGCGGTCACGTGACCGAGATAATTGGAGGACAATGATCCAGGCGGCCAAGGCCCGACGTCGGGCTGTCGCGCCACGATGATGATGATGTTGACCGCTAAGTTCCAAGGATGAGGCGACAGTACCTTGCCTTACCATTACAGACACCTCTACTGAAATACGACGTTCCCAAAGCAGTGCAAATTATCCTGGATGTGAGCAACAGGTCAGCGAATTTGTAATCGAAAACTATGTACATATCTGAATCCCCACAAAATATTTAATTAATAACAATCAGCGTGAGTTGACGTAATGATGACATGAGACACAGAACATCATCTTCATAACACGTTACCTTGACCAAAACAGCCAACGAGCTTTTTTGTAGAATAAATCGCCAGCAGAACAAAAAACAGTTTGACTTTTTATAGACTTATTTCAAGGAGAGTTTGTGCGCTATCAACTGTTCAGAGCGACATAGAGCTTAACGAAAAAGATACTGCCGTACAGTGAAATCATATAAATCGATAACTTGTTTTATTTTCTCTGATGCAGGCGTATACTCACTAGAATCCGAGCCGAAACAACCCATAAATGTTCTTATGGTTAGACAAACTACTGAACTTCGTCATCATCAATAAAAATGACAGAGACAACAAGAACAAGAGACAGAAAAACAGAGGTAATATATAAAGGGGGTTTTAAACGATCGTATTGATCTGTCACTTGAGCAATCAGTTGAGCTATTACTTGAGCTATCAGTTAAGATATCACTTGAGCTCTCCGCTGAGATATTTGTTACACTATCAGCCGAGTTATCACTTGTTCTATCGCCATCCGTTCGCCATCAAATCCTAACCGAAACTTATGGAAACGAACGGAGAGCACATAGCTTAACTGATGGTAGAACTGAAACTCGCGTGACCGTCTAAAAGCCCCTTAATTATACAAAACTATGCAATCATTTATTTTTGTTTTCATCGATTTGGCGACAGCTTTAAATTTATTGAATTGTTTGTGGGACCGGTTGAACTCGGTCATAATAGCGTGAGAATCAGCTTAGCCGATGTATGGAAATGTACCAAGCTCAACTGTATTGGGATAGGAGTATGTTATATATATATGTAGTACATAGTGTCTAATTTTGGAAAATAGGACCGAGGGTGTAGGCGCCTCATCAACGCCGATCATGACGCTTTCACCGTCTCCATACAAGCCGAATTTGTTGTCAAACTTTTATCTGCTTTTTGTAGTTCACCGACAATTTTAAATTATATCTTATCATTTAAAATTCTGGTTCGCTGGCCGTACATCAGATGTTAATTGATTGGACTTTGCTCGTCGTGATTTATTTTGATTATCATTTAGATTATATGTGTACTAAACTATAGGCTGACGTATGGTTCGAAATGAGTGTACTCACCTCATCATCTTCTCTTCAGACACATCGGCGGCCTTGAACGATCCACCCATCTCGCCCTCGGATTCTTCAAATTCAGCGGAACTGCTCAAATCATGCTCGAAGCTTTCACGTTTTATCGATGCCATGCTCGAGTTTAGTGTCATACCAGCTACTTTACTGCCAACGCTGATGCTGATTCCGGGCGAGCCAACACCAACGCTGGCGCCGGCAAGAAGGTTTCCATGGTTCATCATGGTTACTACGGCTGCGGCTGATGCTGGCTATCTGAAATGAGATAAGATGATCCATGAGTTGGGATGGGAACGCGAGAATGCAGTATCATATTATAGTATCAGGGTGAATTTTATTGGGTGTAATTAAAGCACATAAGATTGTCAAGCTGAAAGTATTACTTTGCTTATCCAAAGTGAAGTGATATTCCTGGTTGCAAAACGATGATCGCGATCAGCTGGAACAGTACAACAATCGTCACTGTGCACTAAACTAAAAGTACGTGGATGAAAATAGAAAATCTTCTATTCGGCACGCGCTTATCTCCACGTTAAAGTTTACTGAAAGTGATATGGAACGAAGATTAGTCCAGAAGGGCAACCCAGAAACGAAAATGGTTACTTTGTAACAGCCCATCAAATTAAAGTCAGTCAGTCAACGTTGATAATATTCCCAAGGTAACACCTCCTATGTATACTCGTAAGTGTACTATCCAATTTATAATTCTGCACGTAGAAAGGTGGGTGAAGTCTAACATCATTTGAGGCTCCTCGAATTAACGTCAGGAGAACTGTAGGCCCAAAGCCAAAATCCACATGCAGTATGTAGTACTGCCTAAGCGCGAACCTTTACTGAAAGCGTAATCGAAAACATCAAAATAAAAAATCACATCCCAATTTAGGGACCATTTTATGTGGGCCTTTTCCCCCCACATCAAAATATCCCTTAAATTTTGATGATTGGAGAGGAAAGCCAGTGATCAGCCCAAATTTGGCTTTAGACTTTTGGAATCATCTACATAATAATAATAAATATAAAAGCCGGGTTAACAAACCCGGCTGGTAGGCACTGCGACCATCAGACCTATCGTGCCACAGCCTACACTAATCCAAAAGACCCTTAACCAACCTGATGATGGCCGGTAGGTTCTATGTAGCGACACTATTAATGACAGCGGAGCTCACGATGAAGTCTCCAAAAAACATGAACCTGGAGCGAGCAACCGCAGAGCATTCGCAGGTGTTTGATGGACTTGATGTCCTCCATGCAAGGCCGACATTCCGTCTCAGTTGACAGACCCATTATGAATAAGTGATACCTCACTCAGTGTTTTCCTGTGAAGTAACCAACGATTAACCTCAAGTCAGTTCTCCCCAGGCGGCTAGCTTCTTTGAGACCGTTGGGGGTTCATAAGATCTTTGGATTGCCGCAGTCCTTCGTTCGCAAACCATTCACCCTCACCAGCGCCCTGGCTGTGGCCCAGCTCAGGTCTAACAAATTTTCCCGATGAACCGTTGAGGTGCTATCCAAAGATTAGGAGATTTCGCGAAGCCTGCAAGTGATTGTGACCCTAGGTATATCCCTGAGCTCCAGTGCTCTGGATATACTGCTATGATGATGAGTGCTTCTATCCGTACGAAACCACTAAGCTTGGAGAAATGAATTGAGAGAATTTGAGAATAAGAAGAATTTGTCCCGCTGAGGGGCTTGAACCTCAAACGGCCGTGTTTCGAGTAGGCAAAAATGCTCGGTGCGTTGCCAAGCTAAGCTACAGATGCATACTGAGTTGGCGTGCAGAAATGAAAGCAAATGTCGCAAAAATTCCTATTTCACTGAAAAATATAATTCGCACTTGTACATTGCAACAACATCGACTACATGTAGTATACTGCTATAGCCAGTATTGTCGAAAGCACTCTCAATGTCAACGAAGGCGCATAGAGTGATTTTGCTGTTGTTAAGGGTTTTTTTTAATCGTTCGAACGAGATTGTGTTAGTGTCACTATACACTGTCGAACTCGAACCTGGCACAAATGTCCTCTGACATACACTTCACATAGGTGTGAAGAAACCCGGTCCACTTGTACTAGGTTCGTGTTCGAGTTCGACAGTGTATGGTGACACTGAGTACGATGCAAAGGTGACGTACATTTCATTTTTTACATGACATGCAAATCCAATAACCTCTCAATAGTTTTTAGGAGAAACGAAGAGCGGCTTATCGGCTGTACGGTACGGTTTCGGTAACTCCTCTGGGTTGTTGCCGTTTTTCGGAATGAACGGTCATCGAGCAGCTGACTAAACAAGACAATCAAGGGGGTGATAATAAAATCTTGTATTGTAATAGAGCAGGAAATATACCACCAGGTGCCTTAAACGGTTCAAAGGAATCCACGGCCCATTTGACATTTTCTTTATCGAAAAAGACCGCCGGTTAAGTAGCCTCTTAACCGGCTAAATGGAACCCGATGGAATAGACTCACAGGGTCCAGCTTGAACTGAACCCGAAAAGTGGGTGTGTAGGAGAAGCTCCAGACTTTCCTCTGGACCCTCAGTGAAGGGATGCGTCCTGCTTCTTATCGGTATCGAACAGCACCGTTAGTATGCTCCTTAGACAGGGCTTTGTGGACGCGTGCCGCTTCAGGTTCATTATGTTAGAATCTAATTCCTTAAAGGCAGACAGAAAATAAAATTTCTACTAAGACCCACCGAGTCACGTCATGGCCGGCAATTTTACCACGCAGAATATTAGCAAACAATCGACCGAAAATGAACTCAAGGCAGACAAGTGGCTATTTTGAAACTATACGTATAGAGAAAGAAGAGCTTCATAATTAGATGTTCTATATTTTTCATCATGACCACGATAATTTCATGGAAAATTATCCTTGCGACAACATTACGAGATTATAACAAACCAAACTGAATTAAGGATCCTTTTACGTTGCCTGGACACGTGCTACCGCCTGTTGTTCGCTCGCGGCCCGGGCATCCACGCAAAAGGACCATCCATAATTTCGTCTGATTTCTGCTGCTCTCCGCGGGCGATCCATTCAAAATTTCTATTTCTTACTTCGCTCTACGCACTCCCAATTCGTAATCTATAGAGAACAAGCAACAAATGACAGTTGAAGGATTTAAGTGACGCTACTGCCATCATCATCTTTATCTTATAGCGGGCCGACGGGTAAGCTTCTGTCCCTTATCTTTCCGATAATTTAGCCAATGTCGAGATTAATCCTACGTCATATCCATTGAAAATATGGCCCCCCATTTGTTTTTCAAAATTTGCTTAGTGCCCATTATCTGCACTTTCAGTGATATCTTTCTATTCAGCTTGTGATATACTTAACCGAACTAAACTTTTCCAGTCTCGAGTCGAAGAAGAATGTCTTCGTGGGTTTCCAGAAAATTGTAAGTATATAAAAGAGTTTTATTGCAAAACAAGACATGAAATAAGTACACGAAAAACAGAAACTGTATCCCTGATGCTTGGACTAAAACTCTTGACGTAGGATTTATTTGGAATCCGTGGTTTGATAATGACACATAATCAGTGCGTTTGGGGGCATTCTTAGGAGTTTCAATTCAATCTTATGAATCGTAAAACGATGAATTGATTAGCATGATTTATGATTTATGGTCCTGAATGTGGAATATACATTCAGGATTTTGGAGGAAGGGTGAAAATTTATATTTTTAATAAAAGTTAAGGGTCTTTTTTTAGACGTAATGCGAGTCCAGCAATCAAATCCGCCATCAAGCCCATTATCAAACCTGCCGTAAGGCTGGCCATGAGACCCACTATCAACCTTGCCGTCAGGCCTGCGTTTAATCCTGCCGTCAGGCCTCAGCTGGTCTTTCTTCGAGGTGAAAGACCGACTAGAGAGATGATCTCCAGCACTACGGAAAGTGAGCTCCTTGCCACTGTCACTAGAATCGGGGATAATAAAGCACCAGGATGATATAGCAGTCGCCGTTGTCGATAAGGATTCAGAATATGTCGAAATTTACGCCAACGGGGCATTCACAATTATTAATTCGTGGTTGGAGAAGGTTCAGCTGGCGGAGCAGAAAACAGAGGCCGTTCTCATCAGTAATCGCAGAAAGGGGAACTCTCTGAACACTAGAGTCGGAAGCAGCATAATTACGCCCAAGCCCTTCATGAGGTACCTGAGGCTTATGATTGACGCGAATTTGACCATTGGAGATCATCTCAAGTATGTATGTGAGAAAGCGGCAGCACCACTGTGGATTTAGCAAGAATCATCCCGAACATCGGGGGAACGTGTAGGCTTTACGGTGGTCGACATTTGAAGACTTGGGATGCGTCAGAGGAACGGATGAGCAGACAAAGGATCGAGTCTCTGGAAAAATGGCAGCGACGGTGGGAGTAGGCAACAACAGGGCGCTTGACGTACACTCTTATCCCGCATATTATATTAATTAAACCACTACCTAACTCAGTTTCTCACGGGGCATCCTGGATACCGAGAATACTTACATAGATATAAGTTGGACGACTTAGCAGAATGAATCAGATGCAAGGGAATCGCGGTAAATGCGAAGCACGTATTGTTCCACTGTCCAAAGTTTGACCAAATCGTGCAGATTTGGAAAAGGAACTGGGCAGTCCCGTTAGCCTCGAGAACTGGATCGAACATATGCTAAAGAATGCGCAAAGCTGGCAGGCAGTGAGTCGCACAATATATGAAATTCATAAGGAACTCAACAGGGAGGAAGAAAGACGTAAGTCAGCACGGTGGAGTGTCGTAGTTCATTCTACGGCAATCGATGTCTTTGGAAGACTCCTACCTGGTATGATAACAGGCCTGACGGCAAATTTGATACCAGGCCTGATGGGAGATTTGATGGAAGACTTGAAGGCAGGTTTTACAGCTCAATAGGCATAACGTCTAAAAAACCCTTTAAAGATCCATACTAGGTATATTGAATTTTATGCGGCTCGATGCAATTCATCGCACTTGCTCTGTTTCATGGACCCTCTGCATCTCCCGTTCTCCCTCATTAAATGGAACATGTAAATTGAGAATTCACAACAAAGAAGCTAACGAACGAAGGGCACACATTAAACTGATAAGGCTACCGGTTTCAATTTCAGTGAGAAATAAACATGAATATGTACGTCTCGTTATCATGGAATTATGATACACAAATTGTACCATCTTAAGATTGAGTGCACTCGCAGTATTTTGTCTTGTCGTCGTTGTTCCGGATGCGACGAACTAGGCAACTTGTTCTGGTAAACAAGAACGTAAAGATAAGAAAAATCATTTTAAAATGACTTCATGACTTGGTTTCTTGCTGTAACAGTCATTGCACTCACTTTGGAGATGTGTGTAAATGGTTCAGCTATAGGCAAGTTCATTTCTTCGGAATTTGTAAATCGAATGACACCTAAAGGTGCACTTTGTCATTGTACAATGGCATGGTGAACCACATTCATCCATCACTTAGCGATAAGCATGGAAACAAATTCTAAAACAATTGTATGCAAGTGCGTTATGCCTGCCAGTGGCGCAGCACAACGACCAGTCGATTGCATATTTCAATTTCATCGACTAGATAAAATCTCACAGGCCCCACATTGGGCGCTGATTTTTTTTCGGCTATATTCTTCTGTAAATTTTCAATAACGTGGTATAAAAAAAATCTTTAGATAGCCAAGCAATAGATACTTTTAGTTTTCTCCCAGTATATCTTCTCCAGAACAACAATTTTCTAAAACATTTGTACCGTCCGTCTAAATGAAACCTTCGTGGGGAAAGAGCACGTCGACAACTCCATCAGCAACCTGTACCGGTTATATGTAGATTTATTCGCCCAAGGTGCTTTCCAAAAATTAAAGAGGACTGTGAACTAAGGCTCGAATTAAAAGCTACATACAGTCACTCCCCGACATAGCATGGCTGACTTACGCGAATTCGCACTTACGTAAATGCCAAAATTAATGGAAAATATTCTAACTACATTGTTTAGCAGAAATGAAACAACGATTTTTGGTAGACGGAACACGAAATTGGAAATGTTTAGTTTATACATCTGTGGAGTAAGAAGCAAATTATGTTGAATAGATAGATAGCAGATGGACCGTGGTCCGTAAAAGAACCACAAGCACTGCCACTAAATCGTTGTGTTAGTACTTGTTCGCACTGTTTATACCGACCATAGGGAGAAGCACTAATATGAAAAATGCCAGCTTAATATATAATCATCTTTATTGCAATTTAAATTCTACATATTTAGTGCACTTTTAAACTATTAATTAAGCTATTGCAACTCACAAAAGCCAGCAGGGCTCGAGCGTGATAGTTTCAATTTAGTGGTTATTTTAAAAATTCTGTTGTTTACTTCAAAATGCATTAAATTTAAAATTCTAATTTAAACTGATATTTACAATAAGAAAAAAATCCATGAATATAAAAACATCAAAAATTGAACAAGTATTTTAGGAAACGAGCATAATTTATGTAGTTATTTTACAATATTTTTAGTTTCCGTGAATATGTCTGGTTTAGCCAAGACCAATTCCTTTAATAAATTTTTGTAAGTTTAGAGCTGTTAGGCTACTATACTAGCATATGTTGGCATAACAGTTTTTGCATGTTCCTAAAGGGACCTCGATGCACCCGGTCCGTTATATGCTCCCATACATGGAGCGAAACAGTCCAAGCTAGTCATGACATGATCCGCTAATTTGACGATACAAAATTGGACCTAGGTCCAAAAACCTAGGTCGGCGGACCTACCCCATATCCTGAAATGATGTGATTTATTGTACATGTGGTATCACTTTCACATGCACTATGATCGATATTTACTCTATAAAGAAAAATAAGAAACCATTGGTTAAGGTACGATTTGCTAGGCTGCGACTGGCCGATTTGCGATTGAAACCAATCGATTTCATTACTGAATGATGATTGCGTGGACCTGTTTTGGTAGGCGGGATGTAATAACCTTGGCGTTTGTGATTGTGGCTGGGCAATGTAGTGTAATGGCGCCGATTGCTCATCATCCCGATTCATAAGACACCCATATTGTCCATTTTTCACCTGACTGCCAAGAATGTCCTTTTCGCCGCCGAAGGACTCAAAATGCTATCTACACTACACCTCGACATTCGCCTCATCTCCCCGATTAACACGATAGCCATAATGCCTATATTTCGCTTAACTGCCAAAAATATCCTTTTTCGAATGTCCTTGTCACCACAGAAGGACTCCATATGCCATATACAGTACTCCTGGGCATTCGTCTCTTCGCTCCGATTCATATGACACCCATATTGCCTATATTTCGCTTCACTGCCAAAAATATCCTGTTTCGAATATCCTTGTCGCTATTTTCAGTACTCAAGTGCATTGATCTCATCACCCCGATTCCGGAGAGCCCCATGTTGCCTAGGTTAATGTCAAAGAAGATCCGTTTTTCCTGACCAAAGGACTTAAAATGCGTTTCCTCTCTTTCCTCCATCTTATCCATCCCACCACCCCACTGTCCTAACCTCCCTACTCAACTCCTCCATTAAACTTTCCATATTAATGTGAAACCTTCTATTCATTCAAAACCTGTGTATCTTGTAAACCCCACACTCAGATTCTAGACCTACTCCTGGTAATCCTTTCTTTTCATTCCAAACCTTTACCTATCCAGACCAGACCTAATCAGCATGCGGAATTACTCAGACCTGCGGACTATACGGATCAGTCGAACTATTCCGATCAGCGGACTTACTCGGATCAGTGGAACTATTCGGATCAGCGGACCTACCCGGATCAGTGGAACTATTCGGATCAGTGGAACTATTCGGATCAGCGGACCTACTCGGATCAGTGGAACTATTCGGATCAGTGGAACTATTCGGATCAGCGGACCTACTCGGATCAGTGAAACTACTCGGATCAGATCAGATCTACCCGAACCTAGATATTTTTTAAATCGGACCTACTAGACCTAGGTCTGGGTGTGCGGCCTAGGTTAAAAAGCGTAGATCCGATTTTGAATAACAATGACAAGTCCCAGCTTGGTCTTGATGCTGAGATATCTGCTCTGCCAGATTTTGGACAACATGCCGTATGTGCATTTAGCCTGGTTCATATGACGAGCGATGTCCTGCTCCGTACCACAATTTTCGGTAACAATGCAGCAACTACCTTCCTACCACCTGCCCATTGATTTTGATGGCAATAGGAGTAGGATTTCTTTTTCGCAATGGCGGCCTAAGAACCCGGGTCTTGTTAGTATTAACCTTTAGACTAACCTTGCTTGCCTCCCTCTCAAGATCTAACGCCATTGCGAACATATCCATGATTTTGTGGGAGAGTAGGCATATGTCGTCAGCAGAGTCAAGATGTTACAGATAAGATGTTAAAGTCCATTGAAATCCTCTGTCTAATCCGGATAGGGCAGCATCCAACACATCGCCGATACTATGAGAAATAGGATGTCGGTGTCTATGTTTTGTTAGAGTCAGCGCTTTTCACAAAAAGATACTGGCTCTTAACATTTCCAATAATGATCCAACATCTGACAGCCATATTTAGTATCGGTCGGTATAAACATTGCACGAAGAAGAATCTATGGAGGAGCAATCCGCATATACTCAACACTAAACTATTTGAAGTAATTCCAGTCGTAAAAAGTAAACAACACCCGCTCAGTCCATATAGAAGCACATGAGATGTCAAACACACATTCCTCTCGTACTTTTCCTTTGTGAATAATAACATTTCATTTTGTCTCTCTACCGCAGAATACCCTCCCGATCCTTGGGCGACCGGTAGCGCAGTGTGTTGAGGCATCAGCCTCATGTTTGACTACTGGCGTTTCGGGTTCGAGTCCCGTCCACGACGACGTTCGTGGCCATGGATGTGCAGGAGGTGCATGCTGGCAACTGCATTCTCCGAAACAAGTTTATGCCAACGAAACGTCAACTGGGTCACATGGAACAGTTGACGCGCTATGCCCCAAAAGGGGTTAGGGCAATTGAGTAAATAGCCGAGACATGAGATGTGATGCCAAGCTCCCATTCCCCTTCCTACTTCCACACTTATGCCGAACTACAATACTTCATTTCTCTCGCTCTTTTTCACTTCTTTCTAACGCTCTCTTCTGTGGATCTAGTCAACACTCCCTTTAGTTCCACGGTATAAACGTGGCCACTGGCTCAAAGTCCACGATCATCCACTGGTCTAGCCGGGACATGAGCCACCGAGTCAGATAGCACTTTGGTCAGAAAACTAGATTTTTGCTGCAGTGACGGCGGCCACAGTTTTATTGACTAAATAAAATCACACTTCACATCGGGCAAAATATTTTCGGGCTTTTTCGAGCATTTTACGTCCATTTTCTATTGTAAATTTTCGCTGGTGTAGGATCGAAAATAAAGCTTTATGCCCGAATCGATTGAACGCAGCAGCAACGAAATGTCAAGAGAAAGCATGCATTTTCCCGAAGCGACCTAGATTGAACGCAGCCGCAGCGACAGCGGTGAAAGCAGATCTGCCTGTTGTTTTTGCTGCCGCTGCTTCCTGCGTTCAATCTGGTTCAGGCATTAAAGAAAGCTTAAGGTAGCTTATGGTAATATCTAAAAAGATTTCGGTTCTTATGTTTTGTGATTAGCGGAACCGCGCTCCCAATTGATTGCATATTTCATTTCAACTGACTAGATAAAATTACACTGGCCCCACACTGGGCGCCGATTTTATTTTTCTGCTATTTTCTACTGTAAGTTTTCAATGGCGTAGGATAAAAAAAAGAAAGTCTTAAGATAGTCATGCAATAGTCACTTTTAGTTTCTTCCTCGTAGGAAAGTCCGCGTCAACAACTCCATCAGCAATCTGTACCTAATTTAGTGGTGCTTTCGAGGACTGTGAACTAAGGCTCGACTTTAAAAACTACATACATACATTCGGAAGCGGACTATTCTAAAATGTTACGAACGATTTCTAATTAATTGAATAGGGCGCTTGGTTAAGGCCGGCGCAAGGCCCCTTCAATGCGAGAAGCAAAAAGGGGTGGTCGATAACGTTCAATAAATTTTCAACTACTTTTGTACCGAGACTTATTTTCGCAATATACGCCGAATCGACAATCTCAAAGGATGGAGCGTTTCGTCACGTCTTACACGGAGGATTAAACTCGCAACAACGTAATAGCGTGTTCGTTGCAAGTCCACTGATTCGCCTCGAAGCTTCTATTTACCAAATACGCCCACAACGTCTGTTTGGGTGGCGCTCGAGAACACGGTCTCTCCAAACTCAGCTAAAATTTGCATTTGCATGAAATTACAGTCACGTCCAACGTTAAAGTGGTCGCTGGGCTAAAATTAGACCGCGTCGAGCTTTACTGGACGCCAAACTGGGCTGAAACCGATACTGTGATTTGGACGGCGACGAGCCGACAGCTGTTTCGCCGCTCGGTTGGCACGCTTTTCCGTTGCATCGAATTGGTTCGGCTTCACTTCCGAGACCCCGCGAGAGCGTGAGTGGCGTTCGATTGACTGTCACGTCCCCAATCCCACAAACTGAGGAATGTACGATGCGCGGGAGCGGTGTGCGATAGCAGAAATTGCGGAAACAGGCCTTGGACCTGGCCGAATCTCAAACACCTGAAGGGGAGAACAAGGTTGCACCCCGTCGTCGTTCCCCGCGCACAACTTCAAATTCTGATGGTTGGCCAATTGGCCATTTGCTCCGTGCGGCTGTTATTAATGGCTGAGCGGCAGCAGACAATTGAAACTGAACAGAAACGTAGAGACGACGATGACAACGACTGCGACATGGGGCGAGAGTCCAGACAGCCATTCTGCCTCCGAACCCTTAGCATAGATGCGACCGAAGCGTCAGCCTCCTGCAATGCGCCAGACAATGGGAGGAATACAAGTACATGAATTGTGCTCGGCAGTCCCGGGAAGCTGGGCTGGCACCACTCTGCGCCGATCCGAGGCGACGATGAAAAAGATACACACTTTATGGATTGATCGCTACGAGTCTGTGTTCCTCGGGGCGATCAATGCGACAGTAGCTAACCGATGATAGCTACGCGATGAAAGCTTATTGACGATCGTGCACGGGGTGTGTTCCTCGAAGCGATGATGAAGCACAAGCCATAATAACATCACATGGACGGAATATACGATAGCGACTTGCCTGCCATTAACAACGCAAGCACCCGCCAAAAGGCCGACTCCGCGCACCTACAAGCAATCGCAAACCGTACATTTTTCTTGGCAAGCACAACGTCCAACTCAGACAGCGGACATGCACAACAGCGACTGCGACGCCCAAATACGATGGCGGCGATATCCTTAGGCCTGTTCCTAAAACCGGTACACCGGTTATGGTACCGGTTTTTTCGAGTACCGGTACCAATCTCGACGATTACCTGTTTTTAAGTAACGATTTTTCAGTACCAGTTTTTCGATGCCGGTTTTAAAGTACTGATTTTTCAGTACCGGTTTTTCGGCTTTTTTTGACCATAAGCCGGTTTCTTCAGATCGGTTTTCTACCCGAATAGTTTTTTTTACCGGCTTTTTGAGTACCAGTTTTTTATACAATAAGTCGGATTTTTATTGTTTAAAGACCGGATGCTAGTACGAGTACCAGGATGTTGATTGAAAGTTGGATTGGAATCAGTAACTATTATTGTCGGATGAGACTTGAGAGGAAAATAGCTGCTTCCACAGGGTTCTGCCATAACGACCTGGGGGTCAGGTGTGTGGGTGCAACTGAGCAATTGAAAATGTGGTCTACGTCATGAGGTGTACCATTGCAGGCGGAGCATGTGTTTGTGACATCCCGGTCAATGAGTAGGAAGAAAACTGTATGCCAGCTTGTAATTTCCTTGTAGCATATTTTTTTGAGTATGTGTTATTAACTGTTACGTTACTCACATCGTTCTTAGTGTCTTCTGCAGTATTATCCTGATGAAGTAATGTATGATGACTATTCTTACAATATAAGCACTTAAATTTGGATTTACAGGCCTTTTCTTTGGGATTGCTGAGACAATGGCCTTGTTTATGTCGCGGAACTATCTTTGAGGATTAACCAATTCGAGTCACGACGACATAAACATGTCGCACTAGCTAGTTTTGGTACCAATTTTAGCTCCACTTGCTATGCAGAACTGAACTGAAAAATTGGGACTAAGTGGTGTTGTTGTCTTCGCTAATGGTGTTGTTGTTGAAAATTATATTTTATTTGGTATATAAATACCTCATCCTTTCCTGAAACCCTGCATTCGTTTCATCCTTTGATTGTAGCGGTAGAAACGTGTTTTTATTAGGAAGCTACTGCCCCTTGACATTTTCTTAACCAATGTCACCGCAGTCACAAACCAACAGCTAACATCTTTCATGTTTAGTACCTCTTCGTATGGTCGGTATAAACACACCACGAACAAGTACTAGCACTAAAGCGATTTAGTTAAATCGTCTTTTAGTTCCACGGCATAAACGTGGCCAATTGTGGCATAGACTTTTTCGAGAGATTAACTTCATTCTGCCCTCTACTTTCAAAGCTCGAAATTGATCACACTTGTGAAAGTAATGGTACTTACCACACATTGCGCAGGATCGGCTTAACATTGTATGATCTGAGTTTCGTCTATTTTCTCATCATCATCGTGGCGCGACAGCCTGAAATCGTACAAACTAGTGATGTGCCCCTGTAATTCTCACACCGCAGTTTATCTCCCTTTTTGTGAATTGGACAGATGATGCTTCGCGCCAAGGTTGCACCCCGTTGGTTGTGGGCCACAAGAACAGGGTGGATCAGTGTTTCGAGCGTTTTGGTAACTGATGATGGAAGTGTGATGGGACTATAGAACTCGCCGAGTGTCGCTTTTTTCCCAGGTTTCAAGATTGGGATTACTCTCCCTTTCTTCCAGAGTTCCGGAACGGTCGACTTCCTTGGGGTACTATCGTTGTGCATGTCGCTGTCGTATGTTAGTCCAGGCTATGAACGAAACCAGGTGTGTAATCATCTTTCTCTTCAAGTGTTTGGGAGTTGAAACGGATCGCCAACAGCTTCATGAAAACCTGGATTTGAACCTGTACGGTAGATCTTGTTGGTTGATATTGAAAATAGACGTGATCCAGCTAAGGGAGCGCCTACCTCCCCTACATATGTACCACTATGCTTCGCCCGGTCAAGTAGGAATATTCCTTTTTTTTAAATAGTGCATTGTTGCAATTTATGGTGCCATTTTTTACTCACATGAAATCTGAACTACCTTTGCTACTTCATTCCAGGTCTTCTACGTCACATCTTTCCTGGCATAACATCTTAATTTAAAATTATATAATTCAGGGAATTTTTCTACTTCTGCCACTAATTTTACATTAAACTTCTGATCACTCATATTATAGTTTTGGAATCAAAAGTAAACGGGTGGGCAATTAACTACGAAGCGAACTCCTTTATTGTGAGGTGAGCGCTGAACTAGTAGTTCTTTATTTTTCATATTTTACATTCATAGCCTGGACTAACATATGGCAGCGACATGTACAATGGTAATACCCCAAACAAACTGACCCCGCACATCCATAAGTAATCCGAAAACCATATTTTCCTTGCCGTTCACAACGTTAACCTTTATCGCTGTCAATATCTCAACATGTACACACAAGATCCTCGCAAGCGCGCCGCCGCCCGCGCGGATCATCAAGCAGCAGCCATGCACAATGACCACTTCACTCAAACGACATGCATAACCAGATGACTGGGCGACTATGTGGTTTGGAGACGAATCTCGTAGCCACCGGTCGCGCAGGTGGCGAGTATCCGTGACTGGAGTATCTCCGTGTGAGCGCCACCGTGTGATTACACATGCCAGATCTCTTAGCGACCGGTTTGCCCAGTCGCTCGCAGATTTGAGTATCCCCGTGGGAGTACTGCTTAAATTTTATCGGCGGCTTATTCACGCTAAGGGCCGGTTGCTCAATGTCCGATTAAAATTTTTCTTAAGCATAAACTGCCATTTAGCACAATTTGATTTGCTCAATATCTGTTTAGCGTTATTAATCGGGTAAACGCTAACCGTCCCCTAGCCTTCGATTAATCTTTTATCCAAAACAAAATCCAACCACTGGCTTCCGGTTGAAAGTTTATCCGAAGCAAAAACCCAACACTTGATACCGGATGCTGAGATTTTGACAGCTAGAATGGTTCACTTTTGCAAATTCAAATGAAAACAATGAAAGTGGCCATAAAGAACAGAGTTCCTGGAAATTCATTCGATAGAAGAGAATTCGCAACAAACTCAGCAGCAAATTAATATGCTGAGAGACCGTACTAATACAAAATGGATTCGTGGACGGTTGAATTCCGCCAAGAAAATCAGCTGATTTTGCCATAATGGTGGTCTGAGATAAGTTCCACACTTTATGGCTTGGTAATTTGCTTGAGACGTATGAGAAAACGAAAATGCTTATCGGGCTGTTTATAGCTTCAAATAACTTGTGTCCCTGTCAGTTAACAAAGAGTTTATTCGAACATTGAGAAAACGGGCCTAAATATACAATACAAGTGGCCTGAAAATATGAAAAATTAAATGATGTAATACGTCATTTTGACAAGCGCCCGTCATATACGTATTTATACTAGTTGCTAATAATTTATTTAGTTATTGACTGCAAAACTTGGTGATTAATTATAAAAAATAGTTTAATGTCACGTAATTTGTGGTAAATATAAAGTGAATTTAACTGGAAAACTGTGAGTTACCTGCTTTTTTTTCTGCTTCTTGTTTTCACCCACATAGAATAGCCGTTAACGGGACTTTTTTGTCTTTGTTCTAATTGATTGTTTGTTTAAGCCTTTTTTTTTCTTGATATAATGTCCCAATTAAGTGCACAAGTGCTTGACAAGCGGGAGGAGATCTGTCCGAAGTGTAAACAGGGTGTCAAGGAAGATAATAAGGCACTCTGTTGCGACGGCTTTTGCAAAAAATGGTACCACATAGACTGCATCAAAATAACTCCTAAAGAGTATGAGGCAATGAAAACCTCAAGCTCCATAAGAGGATGTTTGTGGCTATGTAGTAGTGACCTATTAAAATGGACTAAATTTATTAAAAGCGAGTCCCAAGTTGCACAATTGGTCGACATCACAATGAATGTCGAAAGTAAAGTTGACACTATCATCAATAGTCAACTTAGATTTATTGAGGAAAGGCTAGATACAGCAATCAATAGAACTGATGACGTTAAGTCATTGAACTCGGTGAAACTGAGCTCTGAAACAATGTCTTACGCCGCAATTTTAAAACGTGAAGACCAAACGGAACAGAAATCCAAAGTCTTTAACGGGGGAGTAATAATTAAACCTAAATTAGCTCAAAGCAGTGACATTACGATGTCAACTGTAAAAGAAAAATTTAGACCCCGTGAGGCTCAAACTCCTATCACTTACACTAAACATCTTAGAGATGGGGGGGTTCTGTTAAAAACCAACAGCGAACAGAATCGTAATAAGCTTCTGGAAAGGCTGAAGGAAAAAATAAGTGACAACTATCTTATAGAAATTTCTAAGGATAGACTCCCAAAATTGGCTATCTATGGACTAAACAAAAAATATACTCTAGATGAGCTAACACAAGAAGTAGTCTCTCTGAATCATGGACTTAGTGCAGGATTAGTCTTGAGGTCTCTTCATTATAGAAGATATAAAAACTATGACAATCGGTACACAGCTATAATCGAGGTAACAGGAGATTTTTACTCACGTCTAGCTAACAAGTACATAAACATCGACTATGCAAGCTACTTTTGTGCGGATTTCATCGATGTGAAAAGGTGTTACAAGTGTCAAAGGTATGGACATATAGTCAAATATTGTAAAGAAACTCGTGACATATGTCCTAAGTGTGCTGGTAACCACCGAGCATCCGATTGTCAAGTTCCGACCAAAAAGTGTGCTAATTGCATAACTAAAAATAGATCTGACGTTCTCCATAGTGCAGATAGTAAAGATTGTCCGGAGTTTAAAATAGCAGTAAATATATCAGCTAGCAAGATCAATTATTTCTCATCTAATTCTCAATGAATCAACATACCTTAAAAATTTTCTATGCAAATGCCAGAAGCATTAGGAATAAACTACCAGAGATTGAAATCATGGCAGTAGAGGTAGGAAAAGCTGACATAATAATAATTAACGAAACATGGATATATGCTAACGAAGTCGAGTTTTTTAACCTAATGGGGTACAATGCCACCTTCAATTGTCGAAATACAACTGGAGGCGGTACAGCAATTTATGTCAAAAATAATATCCAGTTTAAAGTTATTCTAAACTCGCCCCAATATAACTCACTCATACTGGAACTCGCAACAACAAGTGTTCCCATTAGAATAGGCACATATTATAGGGCCCCTACTGACGACACCCAAGATTTCATTGAACATTTAGATGAGTTGTACCACCAATACAGTAATCTAACTTTTCTGGCTGACTCAAATTTAGATATCTTGGACAAAAACAATACTGTCTGCAAAGAATATATGGACATGTTATCCATGAATCATATTAAGATCGTAAATGACTGTGAACCAACTAGAGTCACATCCACTTCAGCCACACTTATCGATCACATTGCAACCTCACTAAACACTTCAACTCACGATTTCATTTTTGAGCTACAAGATCAAGACGGCCTTGATCATAAAGTAACCCTATTGCAAATTAGAGAACTTAGAGTGGTAAAAAAGCGAATGGAAGCCATTTATATAAAAGTGTTTGATAAAGTTTCTTTCACAGAAAGACTAAGAGATAGACTAAACAATCTAAATGAAGATTTAGTTGACTTTCCTCAACTGATTGATGTTGTCAAGTTTACAAAAATCGAATCAACGACTTTAAAAAAAGTTCGCACAAGACATCAATCATGGATAACTTTCGAGATAATAGAAACAATTAAAAAGAAAAACATTGCACAAGAAACTTAAACAAGACCCAACAAATGATAGTAAACAAGCTGCTTATAAATTTCTTAAAAAATAAAGCTTCCAAACTCGTACGTCAAGCTAAGACCAACTCTCTAACCCAGCAATATGAGGATGCCTCTGGAAATAGTAGAAAATTATGGCAAATTATTAACAACGAATTGTCTGCAAATGCTAATCGCAGAAAAGAACCTAAAAGTGAAGCCACAGCTAGTGGCATGAACGCGTTCTTTACATCAGTTGGAAATCAAAATCAAAATAATGACTTATCTGAGAATATTAGAAGATTTCCCAACATTTTTAATGAACATACCATATTCTTGGAACCAACCAGTGTAGAGGAACTGACGGGAATTATAAAAACCCCTCGCAATGTATCTGCTGGCATTGATGGCATCAAAGCCACTGACCTTCAATTAGTGTGTGATACTATTTCGCCACTTCTGTGTAAAATTTATCAACAATCACCTCTGCGAAGGTACATTCCCGGATGTGTTGAAAATCACCAAAATTAAGCCGGTATTTAAAAATGGCAGTCCTGACGATCCATCAAACTATAGGCCTATAGCTCTTACTAGCGTTTTTAGTAAAATATTTGAAAAGGTGGTTAATTCCAGAATTGTTAGATTCATTAATGAAACAGTTGGTTTCGACAAACATCAATACGGATTCATAGCTGAAAGCAACACAACATCGGCACTTACTGATGCACTTCACTTCATCAACACTGAGCTCGATAAATCAAAATATGTCTCGGCAATTTTTATAGACTTGAGCAAAGCTTTTGATACGGTTAACCATTCAGTCATGTCAGAAGTGTTATATGAACTTGGCATCAGAGGAATTGCTGGTAATTTTATTAAAAACTATTTGAAAGACAGACCAGTTATCACTGAATTTCAAAATGAGACAAGTGAGGAAATGTTGCTGAATTCGGGGGTTCCACAGGGTTCTATCTTAGGCCCTACATTGTATCTCCTATACGTTAATAATCTTAGCAATTGTGGTCTCACCGGCAAATATGTCACCTATGCAGATGATACACTTCTACTTTATTCTCACTTTGGGCAAAGAGATGCGGAACAAATGATTAATAACGATATGATTATCTATCAGCAGTGGCTTCAAAGTAATAAACTAAACATAAATATTAGTAAGACCCGATTCATGCTTTTTAAACAAAAAAATAAAGCCGACATTGAATTAAATATAAAGTTTGATAACCAGTCCATTGAAAGAGTGAATAAGATGAAATATCTAGGTCTTACTATAGATGAGAAGCTTACATGGAATGATCATATCGATCAAATCAAATAAAAGTTATGCCCATTAATTGCCTTGCTTAGACGAAGAAAGTACCTTAATACTCAGCTTAAAAATATGATTTTTTATGCACACATTATGTCCATTGTGAATTATGGAATATTTAGCTGGAGTCAGACTTCGGCTAGAAATATTTCAACTATCAGTAGAATGATCAACAAAGCTGTTAAAGCGATTCACAATTTACATTCAAGAACACCTACTATAGAAATTTATGAGCTATCCGGCAAACTTCCGTTAGAAAAAAATATAGTTCTAGAAAAAATGAAAACAATCTGGAAGATTGTGAATAACAGAACTAAAACATCCATTTCACTAACGTTGAACAGAGAGGTTCATAGCTATAGCACTCGAAACGCTGCAAACTTCCGAACACCCTCAGCTAATACCAACAGAATTCTAACCGACCCAATTAGATCATCGATAGTATGTTTCAACTCATTACCCACGGAGATTCGTACACTAACATCATACGAAATGTTTAAAAGAAAATTAAAGCGGCACTTACAGTTTAACCAGTTTTAGCTGTAATTATAATTAATCAACATTGCAACTTGCGTTCACCAACTATGGTTTAGTTAGCGTTAACCGCGTTAATTAAAATAACTTATTTTACTTTGAAAAATTACTTTTTTCGCATTCCCTCTATACCAGTGTTACTACACTGTCTGGGAGGCGAAACAAGTATTAAAATCAACTTCAATGTTTTAATGTTTTTATTTTGTCTGTGTCTGTGGCGCCTACTAATTTCATTCCCAATTAATATATGTTTGGGGTTGAGGTATCTGTTAACCAAAATCCATTCTTAGTTCCATTTGTAGTATCTCTGCTGACATCTATTTTCTTTTTGTTCTGTTTCGTATGTTTAATGTTTTACCTCCCCCATTTCCCTTTTCCCTCCCAGGGAAATGATGAAAACAGCTTTTGAATTCACTGAAATGATAAAGAAAGCGCCATAGTACACTGATCCCTTCATCCCTGTAAAAAAAAAAATAGGAGGTTCTTAAGTATCTAAAGCGGAAATTTATTCTACATACAACTCTAGCACTGGATTTTCTCATACAAAAGTTCTAACTTTAAAGGTAAAAATCTCCTAAACGGCTATGAATTCGCGGAAAAGGACCAGATTCGTCCATTTCAAACCAAATTCGATTGAAACCCATCATTAAAATTTAGCGCCCCAGATATGGAATTCGCCCCGAATCTGACGTTTCAAATACTGTCTTTCCGTATTCGAAACGTCAAATTTAAGAATATACAAACAAATGTGAATTTATGTGCCAGCTCGGGATCGTGCGATCTGAGAAGCAAATTATACTTTTTCCCCTGTGAATAGTCTCTCGAGAGGTCGACATAATTCGGATCCAGATACCGTGACTCTATATCTAACTCACGGGTACACAACACTTGACATTTTCGTGACAATGGTGTCACCTCCGCCATTCGCAGAAGAGTGATGGTGCTCTGAATTACGTACTAATAGTATTCTGAGCATCTGGATCAAAAGGACGATTAAAATGATTAAACGTCGGAACTGAAAGCTGACAAATCTGACTACTTATTAATTTTTGATCTAAAACTGACAGAAATCCTAACCACAGTGACCGGAACACTTTTCCACTGTATAATTATAGGCCAAGCGCAATCCAAGTATTCTATAAGATCTACGGGATTGACTCGAGGAACATGGACCAAGATGCGTCTGGTAGACACCGCACACGATCGTCGCACATGGGGCACTATTTGTGTGTATCTTTTATCAACGCCGAGTGTTTAGCAAAGCGGACCATTACACAGAGGATTAAACTCGCAACAACGTAATAGCGTGTTCGTTGCGAGCCCACTGATTTGTCTCGAAGCTTCTATTTACAAAATACGCCCACGACTGTCTGTTTGGGTGGCGCTCGAGTACACTGTCTCCCCGGTCTCCCCAAACTCAGCCAAAATGTGCATTTGCACGAAACTACAAAGTCACATCCAACGTCGAAGTGGTCGCTGGGCTAAAATTAGACCGCGTCGAGCTTTGCTGGGCGCCAAACTGGGCCGAAACCGGAACGATACAGCGATACGGCGACTAGGCCGCCGACGAGCGGACAGCTGTTCTGCCGCTCGGTGGACACACTTTTCCGTTGCATCGGTCCGGCTCCACTTCCGAGACCCCGCGAGAGAGTGAGTGGCGTCTTGTCGTCGTCCTAATTCGATTGACTGTTGCAATTGGTCGCCTCCCTAATTCCACAAACTCACGAATGTACGATGCGCGGGGGCGGTGTGCGATAGCAGAAATTGTGGAAACAGGCCTTGGACCTGCCCGAATCTCAAACACCTGAAGGTGAGGACAAGTTTACACCCGCTCGTCGTTCCCCGCACCCAAACATCAAATTCTGACAGTTGGCCAATTCGCCGCAATTACTCGCTGCGACTGTCATCTGGTGGCAGAGCGGCAGCAGATACAATTGAAATTGAACACAAAACCAGAGACGACCACAACGTCTGCGACATGGGGGGCGAGAGTCCAGACAGCCAGAGTCTGGGGCCCGTTCTCCCCCTAACCCTTGGAAGCGTCCGCCTCCAGAAACGCACCAGACAATGGCAGGAATGCAAGTACACGAACGGTGCTCGGCCGTCCCGGGGAGCTGGGCTGGAGCCCCTCGAACGAAGCGCGCTCGTCACTTACCTGATCAAGGACAAATGGCAAAACGCAGTTCACGCACAGCCCGACGCAATTTCCGCACTCGGATACTACGCACTGAGGGTCTGACACGGTTCCCGTGGCGGGTCACTGGCAAATTTTCACTCTCGTCCCCGTCGGAAGCGTAAAAACATTGGCATGTCAAGGTTACCAGCAACCATAACATTGCACTTTGCCAGGCGCTACGCGGTCGCCTCGCACTCACGCACTCGAACGCCCGTCCCGATTGATGGGCACACGGATCGCTGATTGTCGGGTCACGAGCGTATTGTGATGCACTTTCACGCGAATTTCCCAGCTCTAGACGACAATACACAACAATTCACTTGGCCAGTTGATCAGAAGAATTTACAGCACGTCTGACAAGTCAGTCGCCATTTTGCCAATGCACACGAAAGATAGACGAGAATCTGACAGCGTGACGTAATTGGCTGGTCAGAGTCATCTGTAGGATAATAGCGTGCGGTTTGCGTCCGAGTATGGTAGTTGAATGTGGAGGCGGTGTATGTCTTGGCTTAGCAGTTTCTCAGTAGGTGTCGCCAAGGGCAGTATGGAGATACGGAAGTGTGGTTAGCTCGGCTAAGATTGCGCATTGGGTAAATCAGTCCGTAACGACGTTTGTGACTTATAGGTGTCGGAGAAGTCGGTTAAAAGGGAAGATTAAGCGTTGGTTTCAAATGGAATAAGGTAAATTTCAAATTTGCAGTGTTTTTGTTTTTTGATGTATTAAAAAAAAACCGCTGAATTGTTCACTTCTATTATGGCTGCTACAAACAATGGGGGATCGCAATGGTGACTTTAATGGCCGCCATCACATACCAAATGTCATTTCAAATATTTTCAAATATCGTGCGTCCACACAATGGTCTTCGATGGGCCATCAGGAAATTCCGTATAGTGGGCCATGTGAAATTGAAGGCGGTCGCCCTGAGCATTAAGGCAGCTGTAATCAAACGGATCGCGTACTACAGAAGGTCGGTGGTAGTAGGATTGCGATAATTGTGTAGTGGCCTGTCAACTTAAACGTGCCGTACACACACCGATCCGTCGCCCGATTTCAACATCGGCCGATGGATCGGCCTGTGAATGCGCTTATCGTTGACGATCTTTTTGACAGTTCTATTGTATATAATTTTGATCAGGTGATATTTGGGGCGATCCATCGGCCGATCGATCGGGCGACGGATCGCATAATGTATGGCGGCTATTAAATCAACTGTTCAAAGCTGTGTACGCGATGGGCCATCGCTTGGAGGAAAATTGCTCTCGAAGCCATTTGTGGCCATCCGTTGGTCCATCGCTGTTGACAGAAATGACGGTTACGCGGCATTGGCCACTGAACGCCATCCGCCCGCCTACACAATGGCGATGGCCCCGAATGACCGGGGCTGGGCAATTGTCTGTAGCAGCCATTAAATGCATAAATAATTTTGGCGGCGCTACGACAGCTGTGAAGTAGCGGCGGAGGGGACTGCAGTTGAGAGTGTCAATTGCAGGCTGCGGCTGAGTGTGCCGTTAGCAGATTATGGCTTGCTGAGCTAGATGACACAGTGGAGGCTGGAGCGCATATCATATGGCATGCCAATTCCAGCGCTTCCAATTGCGGATGATGTGACGGCTCGGTGCAATGGTTCACGATGCCATGAGTCGGCTGCGGGGTACAGTGACTCGATGCGGGTGCGCTTCGTTGCGATGCGGCAGGTATGTTACATATGACCACGGTACTAGAGGTCGATGAACGGGAGTACGTCTGGCTTGTTGAGTCACAGTGAAGGGATGTTGATTGACTGGAATATTGCCAGGGGTTGCAGACAGTGCTGATAAATATTGATATTCATCGAAAAGTGCAGGAGCAACTTCAAATTTGCGCACAAAATCGATTCCAAGGGAGATATTCTGAGTGAGGGTTGGAATCGTCGCCATCTTAGAATACTTGCCCAGGCAGTGACTGCACACAACGATGTCCCAGGCACGACATATGTTTACAATTGGAATTGCGTCCGACGGCATTTATGCCCTCAAAAAACACACTTTCTGGACACTTGCAGCAATTTGGCCGAAGTCGCAGCCCCGGGGACTACTCGCAGAGTATCATCGAACAGTTCACACTGAAAAAAATACATTTTTGACCGCACGACACATTTTCATCGCGCACGTGTGTAACGGACCAATTCTGACACATAAGGCTGCGCGCAAGTTGACACACGTTCGTGTGTCGCGTTCACGTGTTTTACTTCAAACGGTGTGTGTCTATGGTTTTCAACCAAAGACACGAATCTGTCAATTTGGCAAATGCTCGGCTGTTGTCGTATCACCAAATTGCATTCATTATTGTGCGTTAACGCCAATAATTTAGTATGAAATATGTGCTTATGCACATCCTACTACTCTCCAGTCGTTTGTTTCGCCACTCAATTCTTACATAATTATCCGTTTTAAAGCACAATAATGAACTCAGTTTGGTGATACGACAACAGCCGAGCATTTGTTAATTTGACAGATTCGCATCTTTGGTTGCGAACCATAGACCCAAACCGTTTGACAGCAAACACGTGAACGCGACACGCGAACCTGAGCCAATATGCGCGCAGCCTAAGTGTCTATTTTTGAAGTTTGTATGTTTTTCAAAAATGTATCCGATTTGTATTTGTGAAAAGCCGTTACAATTTTTAAAAATGGGCATTTATGAGTTAGAATCGCACCCCTGTAAACGTACGCGGCGGCCATGTTTTGAGGAGGAGGGCAACCACTCTGGATGGTTGGCGTTTCGAGGAGGAGGAGGATCGCGCCAAAACGGCTGACAAGAGGCTGCCATCAGCGAAACCTCCAAAAGTCGTCTTGTGTCGTTGATTTCGCCAGCGGGTCGAGTGTGCGAGTTTTCAAGGTGTTTTTCGAACGATCTCATTGTCAGTGTTCGCCTCGTTTCAATCAGTTAACAAAGCAAAAAAACATGACAAACTAATCCAAGAGATTTAGAAAAGCTCGAGGAGGAAAAACTGAAAGCCAAATATCCTACAAGTGGATACTGCGGTCCAGGTGGTCATTCAGCATTCCTGCAAAAACGATTGCAAAAAGGACAAAAGCTTCTAGAGCCAAGCGAGCAAGCGCAAGAAAGCGCGCGCGTAAAAAACACACGAAGATCTAATTCGCGCGTGGTGTGGTGCGTGACGCGAGCGTAGCAAATAATCAGAAAATCGTCCGTCTTCGTCGTTATTATCCCGTTTTCGCGACATGTACGCGAAAAAATGATAAAAACGCATCGCACAATGCCAGTGTACGACATTGGTTGCAAAGTTTAAGGTGGCCCCATATCTTAAAATGAAAGTATAGGCCCCGCTAATATTCGTACTAAACGGCATCTCTCCATCAAATTTTGCAAGGTTGCTTCCATTTATGTCGCTTACCGTCCCAACTATTAATCCATAGGTTGGATCAGAGAAGTGGTATTAGGTGGTAAGAAAAGAAATCTGACATTACTGTCAGCCTAAGATAAGTTGGGTGCCCGGGTATATTACCGAAAATGACCAGAACTTTAAATGCCGGATTTTCTTTGCTACAGTAGTCCTTTAATTGAGGAATTGCATAATTGGCTACGTTTATGCCGTGGAGCTAAAAGGCGATTTAACTAAATCGTTTTAGCGCTAGTACTTGTTCGTGGTGTGTTTATACCGACCATGCGGAGAAGTACTAAATATGAAAGATGTCAGTTGTTGGTTTGTGACTTTGGTTTGGGAAATGTCAAGCGGCAATAGCATCCCAATAAAAACGCGTTTATACCGCTATAATCAAAGGATGCAATTAGTACAGAGTTTTAGGAAAGGATGAGGGATTTATATTACATGTAAAATACAATTTTCACCAACAACGCCATTAGCGAAGACAGCAACATCATCTAGTCCCAATTTTTCAGTCCAGTTCTGCATCGCAAGTGGAGCTAAAACTAGTACCAAAACAAGCTAATGCAACATGTTTATATCGTCGTGAGTTAACATGAGCTAGTTAATACTCGAACATAGTTCCGCGGCATAAACGAGGCCATTGCAATCTTGGAACAAAGCAACTGTGACCCAAGCTTTTTTATTCGCCCTTCAATCTACACAAAGGCGTTTTTTTTATCAGAGCCTTTCATGTTTCTTGGGTTCTCGGAGTGGTAAATAACAAATGGCTTGAATTTAAAGTCTTCATTGGCGTTACCACCAAAAAGTAAAGTAATGCGGTCTTTACTGACTTTAAAGCCAGGCGGGCTCATGTCTTCTTTGGAAACCTATGTCCTTCTTGGTAAACGTTTTCAAAACAATACGGTTTCGTCTATATTAACGACTTGCTTTGGGGAATAACCACCTTCTTCAATGGTTGCCTTTAAAACTGTTGGAAAATTATTTGCCGCCGTGGCATCGGCGCTCACTGCTTCACCTTGTAAAGAAACGCTATGGAGATTGTATCGACTTTTAAATCGCTCAAAGTATCCATGACTAGCCTCAAATGTTTCCTTAGGTACGGCAGATGTCGATGGAGATTGTTTCTGAAGATCGACCAATATGATTTTTGCTTTCGCCTGGTGTACAATTTTGTAAATTGTATTTAATAAATTCCAGGCGGCCAAGGCCCGACGTCGGGCTGTCGCGCCACGATGATGATGATGATTTAATAAATTATGAGTTATTCTGCTGACACAAATTGTAACGTGCATGCAATAATCCGCATTTCAAAGTTAATGCACCCATCATGTTGACATTGCAATACGAATAAATTATGCTTAGGTTAAGTTCTTTTTATGTATAAATTAAGTTTTGATTTTAAAATACATACAGTCTCATTTGGAAACCAGAGCCTTTTAAATCTGAGAAGCGAACCTAAGAAGTAGTGAAAAGGTAAAAACAGGAATGCAACATTTCTTAGGATTGTTGCGAGCATTAGTATAAATCAACGTATTTAAGGATCGTTGATAGGAAGGCTTATTAGCCGTTCAATAGTTTCATAAACTATTGACACACCTGGGCCCTATTGCACAATATTCTATTAACTAATATTATTAGTAAAACCACTAATAACTTGTAATTTCTGTTGCACAATCTGAAAATATTAGTAATAATAATATTAGCGAAATAGGCAATATTATTAGCTAATAAAATACTATTAGCTTACGTTGCACAATCGCCTAGAATATATTCAGAAATACCGAGGTGACAGTAAACACTAATATTATTTCTATTAGCGTATTTTCTCTTGTAAATTTAGGTATTAGTCAGTGTCAAGATGTTGGAAGACTTGCTTTTCAATTTTTCTTCTGAAGAAAATGATATCCAAAAACCCCAGAACCTCCGCCGCCGAAAAGTTTATAAACCAAGAATAAACTACGACTTCTTAAGTGATTTTGAATTTAGGGAGAGGTTCCGTATGTCCCGTAACAAAATGCAGTTTATAGTTGATGAAATAGCATCTGTCCTCATTCAACGGTCGAGGAGAAGTAGTGCACTGAGTATTCATCAGCAAGTATGTATCACTTTGCACTGGCTAGGCAGTGGAGCACAATACCACATCATTGCAGACATGCATGGTGTGCACAAAACCACAGTGTGCCGCACTGTGAAAAGGGTTTGTCGCAGCTATCAGTGACCGCCTGTTTCCTCGTGTGATACCATGGCCACAAGATCAAGAACAAGAGGTTGTGAACTTTTTTGAAATCGCACGTTTTCCCCGGGTGATTGGAGCAATCGATGGCTCGTTGGTAAAGATCGATGCACCACCACGCCATGAGGCTGCTTTTGTCGACCGTAATGGTAGCCACTCGTTAAACTGCATGTTCGTTTGTGGCTATCATGGCCAATTTTTTTTTATGTCAACCAAAATCGCCAGGCAGCGTACATGATAATCGTGTGCTTCGAAACAGCTGTCTTTATGAACGAATGGATCAAGGACTGTTTCAGAATTATGTCCTGCTTGGTGATTCAGGCTACGGTCTAAAAAAGTGGCTTATGCTATCGCTTCGAGATGATCCCGGACATGAAGCAGAAGGAATTTACAAGAGAAGGCACAAAAGTACAAGGCGCATAATAGAATGTGCCTTGGGAATTTTAAAAGAAAAATTCCCTCGATTAAACAAGCTTAGAGTGGGACTCATACACAGTTAAAAATCTCGGTATTTTTTTTAAACCTGGTCTTGGACTACCACCATTTTTAATAATTTTAATTCTATAATCTAAACCCTTTCAAAGTTTACTTCTATTTTAAACCAAATTTGTAATAAATTCTAATACAATTCAAAGTTTACTTCTATTTTAAACCAATTTGTAAAAAATTCTAATACAATTCAAACCTTTTTGTGTTCTTTTTGCTCTCGCATTAGTTTCTAATCTAAGTTTAATTAAAAGGTAAACCCCACAAAGTATATTTTTTGAGTCTCAAGTCTCACTATAACTACTCGCAGTCAGCTCAAAATATTATGCTGCGTGGCCGAGTGGTCTAGGTCGCAACTCTACAACACGGGGTTCACAGGTTCGATGCTGCGCCATGGCGAAAAAAGTTAAAGATTAGCTGGCTAACCTGCGATAGGCTTAATAAAGGATTTGGAAGTTTAGAAAATAGAAAAAAAAATAATGGAGAAAAAACTTAGAGAAGTTAAAAAAACGCAGTAAAATTAATATTTTTTCATAGATTATAATATCTGTAGATTAAATTTTAAACCAAAAATTTGATTAAAAAAATAATACCAGAAAAGTTTAATATTTAAACCAGTGAAGTTTACGGAAGCAATTGTAATACTTTCATTTTATTAAAATCTAATACAATTTTGGTGTCGTCATATATGTAACCCGAATTAGCATTGATAATAGACCAGGATTTTTAACTGTGTATTTGCTGCTAACATTGTCAAGTGTTGCATGGCACTATGTAATATTAGTAGAGAAGCAGAAGAAGATCTACATTTGAATTGAATGAAATGAATATCTCATCTTTATAATGATAATACTCGTAATATAACTGTAGATCAACAACAGCATGACCGAGAAGATGAACCTCAACCCTTTCCCGGCGGCTGCTTGCCGTTCACATCGGGTTGAGCCCATTCTTCTTCTTTTGGAACTTCTTTTTGGAATTCTCTTTGAAATTGATCCAGCTCGGAGATATCGTTTTGATTCTCCATTGATTCTGCAGCTGCGATCCACCCTACGACCGGAGAATCTTGGCCAATAATGTCTTTAACGGTTTCGTCCACTTCCGTGAATTTCTCTTCGGGAACTTTACTTGTGCAAATCTTCCTGGCATTGCCAAATTTCCCCTTAAAAAAAAAACAAACAGAAATATACAATATATTTGATAGCCACATAATATTAATGATATGATACTCAAGTATCTCAAAGACCGTTAGGATCACCTATCAGTCACTTCATCGACAAATGTCTAAATTAACCCTTAACAAATAAGACGACAAATTAAAACAGTTGCCACTGGTAACTTCCTTATATTAGACCACCAAGCATTGCGCATGTATGAGCCATCTTTACCAGCCGGAACAGCTTGAAGGGATAATGCATATTTATAATTTCTTTCGCTTTTTGTTAAGCGATCGGAAAAAGCGCCAAACAAAACACACCGCTGCAATTTTACTTTATTGAGAACGCGCAGTTTCAGTTTTCGTTTATCTACACGTTTCATTTTCTATTATTGCACAATAATTAATAATAGCGCTCCTTTGTTTAGCTCGTGTCAACTGATCGAAACCTTTCAGTTGTTATGCCATTGGCAATTTGGAGCAATTTCTATGAAAAGTACTTCTTACTCTCGTGCGACTTACTTTATGCATTACACCCATTATCACCAGCTGACTAATATTTTTCGCGACATATACTTGTAAAATGTTTCTAATATTATTAGAAACTTGAAAGCTATTGTGCAACAGAATATATTAGTACTAATAATATTGGTACTAGTAACTTGTAAAATTTACTAATATTATTGGTTGATTTGTGCAATAGGGCCCTGGACTACCATTTTCGTCCACAAAAAAAGAAGGGATTCTGTTTTTATCATTATGCTGCTCCTGGTTTTTGTTAAATTTTTTATTGTGAACTCGTTGTTGTTTTAGCCAATTCCCTTATTTGTGCGGCGCCTTGGTCCTGAATAGTGCGCGCGGTCATTGGTGCTAGCCCAAGTGTTCACTCAATATCCACGGCCTTCTCTCCAGCCTCGAATCGACGTAAGACATCTAGCTTCGTGCCCAAAATTATGGCTTTGTTAGCTTTTTTTTAGTTGTTTGTTCTTTGGAGTTCATGATCTCAACCTGCGCAGTTTTGCAATGCCAACACCACAGGCAGAGCAACGCGAAGCCGCAGAGTGGTATGAAAGGGCAAGGAAGAAGAAGAACAAGTTTTGCAATAACTGTGACCTACCCAATATAAAATCGGTGTGAATTTTGAAAAACAAATAGAATGGAGTTCACAACCAATTTGAATTTAAAATCGAAGAAACCGGACGCACAAAAACTCCACAACTTCACAAATGCACGAAACCACAAGTGCGTAAAAGAACTAAACGCTCAGTGCAAACTGATATTCGTGATTTCATATTGTACTATTTTACCTTTCCACAGAATTTTCCTCATGTACGATTTAGATTACATATTCGTTCAGTTAGTTTTCATTCGTCAAACAATCGATTGCGAAATGTTCGAATGGTGATACATGTGTAAACAAGGGCCAGTCTAATAACGACGCAAATCGAATTTTCCCAACGCAAATCGAAATGAAACCGGAATATAAAGGGCTACGCCCGCAATCCGAGGGTTTTGTAGCAAGCGCTTATTTGGGTATATAAATATCGGCTCTTTGCTCTTCTTGATACCATTCAGATGCATAATAAAACATAATTAAAATGTCTTACTCGCTTACATTTTACATGCCAATTCATATTACGTGATTGTAACGAAACTTAGAACATATTATTGCCTGAAGGCGAACATACACCATCCGGAATTCTAGTCCGCGTGACTAGAATGAACTTTCACTGGAGTTTATTTCAATAGACAAATGTATCTGAAGCTTGGCTATGGAAAGTAAAATGCCGTACAATTCAATGCAATAGACAGATACTTTCATTCTATTGCGATAAGATCGATTCCCAATTGTCCATCCGGCGACTTCAAGGCGGCCTGTCCGGAATTCCTCAAGCGATTCCATCCGGCTGCCTGTCAAGCGGCCTGTCCGGACTCAATGCGGCCTGCACATGCCATTGACGATCCGGAATTCCTCAAGGCCAGGCCTGATCAGTTTTTCCGGAGAAAAATTCCGGAACATGTGTGGTGGAGGCCCGCCTGAAACGACCATACACGATCCGGAATTCCGCAAGGCCGGGCCTGATCAGTTTTTTCGGAAGGAATTCCGGATGGTGTATGGTGTATTCTATATTCAGGCAAACCGGAAGGCCGGGCCTCATCAGTTTTTCCGGACAGGAATTCCGGATGGTGTATGTTGGGCTTAAGGTGTTGGTTATCGTTGGCCATCAGTACTTTTGACTTCGAACGTGGTTAAGGCATGCAGGGGTGTGCTAACTGTAACTATAGAAATAAACTATTATTGACCTATTCTGAGAAGATATACAGATTCCATTATTTTCCATTTTTTTCGGAACTCACCTTCCTGTAAGTTTTCATAATTCTACAATAAGTATAACGGTCTCGAACTGCAAGGGGAAAGGAACAAGCTATGAACTAATATTTTCTCCTCCCCCAATGTTCCCCTTTCTACAAATTTCAAGAAATTGCGAAAAAATAGAATTTACTCAACATTACCTTTCTCACGACACCTCACTTGGCTATACCAGTCGATAAAAAAAAATTAACCATAATTTCGCTTCTATGTGGACACCGCCCCCTCCCCCCCCCCCCGTCCACCCGCTTAAGTTGTATTAGTCAGCGCCCCAACCAATCTTTACCCTTTCAAAAATGATTAATTAAACAACTGCAATTCGTACTACGAAAAACAACATGAAAGTAGTACTCACACCTATGAGGCCGGTAGGTGTATTTTTTGTGTGGATAGTGTCAAAATGCCTAAATTTAAATGAATGTACTATTATTAAATATTATGTGATTGTAATGAAACTTCGAGATATTATTGCCTATAGTGTTGGCTATCATTGACCATCAATATTTTTGACCTGTGATGCGTTTATAGGGTGCAGGGGTGTGCTAACTGCAACTATAGAAATGTACTATTATTAACCTTTTTTGATGAGATATCAAAATTCTACGATTTTTGTTTTTTTTTTGCTAGCAAAATGCCGCTTTCCTGGAAATTTTCATATTTATAAGTATAACGGTCTCGAAATGCAAGGGGGGGGGGGGGGGGGGACAAACTCGGATCACATATTTTCCCCTCTAACTCTTTTCCCCTTTTTTCAAATTTGATGAAAATACCAAAAATGGAATGTACTCGGTGTTACCTTTCTCATGATACCCCACTTGCCTATACCAGAGGAAAAAAAAATTTTGACCTTCATTTCCCCTCTATGGGGACCTCCCCTTAAAGTCAGCAACGACAACGACTCACTTTCGAATTATAATAATTCTACATATTCCCACAAAATTTCATATATGTAGCTTCAGCGGTTCATGAGATATTTCATGGACAGACGGACAGACAGACGGACAGACGGGCGCATGACCGATTTCATAAGGGTTTTGTTTTACTACAAAACCCTAAAAAGGGTGCTACTTCTAAAACGATGCGAAGTGAAAACAACGTAGTGTGAGGCGACGCAAATCGAGGTTCTAATGTATATCACTTTAGTAGACGTAGCACTCAAAATGCCATCCATGCTGAAACCAGAGAATTCAAAATAATTTCAAGAAGGTTTTATCCTGACGTACTTCTGCGACAGGACCAAAATCTTTCGGTATGGTATTTACGATAACCCAAGGAAAAGCTACGTGTTAAATTTCAGTGAAATCTGACCACGGGAAAAGCCTGGAAAAGTGATTTTTGAAAAGACTTAGGCGAGAGACTCTGGTTTGAACACAGCAGAATATACCGTTAGTCCAGTCGATGTCCGAATTTGCTGCCACCGTTCCGAGATCAGAGTCACTCAAGAAACTAAAATATCGAATTTGGTTAAGATCTGACCATGGAAAATGGTCGGACTAACGCACATAAACGTTAAACGCACATTCATCACATGAATATATGGAACGGGCCAAAAATTGGTTGAATGGTTCTTGGTTTTTGTTTTTCTAATCCCAGTGAGGCAAAAACTCCTCTTCCATTGTCCTCCGCGTGGGCGCCCCCTGGAACGGCAGTGGTCACTGACCATTGCCAACCAACGTCAAGCCGCCAGTGATGGCGGTGCGATGATTTGGTTGAGGTACCCCTGTGGTGTGGGGTGTGAAAAAAAAATACCACGGCCTTTCCCTTTGAGGGCCTGTCGTTAAAACCGACAATCAAATGACAGGATGTGTATGCCAGCAACTTGCACTATCCGAAATCTTTATATGCTAACGAAACGTCAACTATGCCTCGGATAAGGACTGACTCAACGGTTACGACTTTTAGCTATCGTACAATGACAAACATTGGATTCTGGAATGTGCGTACTCTCCTGGACAATGGATCAGAAGGTCCCCAGAACGCACGATTTCTTCAATTAGAGAGTGAATTTCTGAGATACAAATTAAATATCTTAGGAGTTAGTGAGATAAGATGGTGGAACAGCGGAGAATTCATCTCTCCAACGGGCAGCACTGTAATGTTGTACTCGGGTAAAGCTACCGGTAGTCGCCGTGAGTCAGGTGTGGGGCTTCTTTTAACCAGAGCCGCGCGAAACTGTCTCTTATCCTGGGAACCGGTCTCTGACAGGGTCTTGACCGCCAGGTTCCGGACCAAAATGAGGAACATCTCAATAATACAATGTTATGCCCCTACTGAACCCGACAATGTCTTGGCAAAAGACTCCTTCTACGAAGAACTAAACGCCGTTCAGAGCAGAACACCTAAAGGTGACATTATAATGGTTATGGGTGATTTGAATGCGAAAGTTGGCGCTGATAACTATGGGCTCAGACATGTGATGGGGAGACACGGTCTTGGTGATCGTAATGACAACGGTGAAAGATTTGTAGAGTTCTGCAACTTTCACAGTCTCTTCATCGGTGGTACTATGTTTGAGCATAAGGACCACCACAAAATCAGTTGGTCCTCTGTTGATCGGCGCAGAACACAAAATCAGATCAACCATTTTGCCATTAGTAAAAGATTCAAGAGTTGCCTCCTGGACGTGCGAAACAAGAAGGGTGCCGATATTGGGATGGGAAGAGACCATTATCTTATGGTCGCTAATGTTCGATTGCGTATTGCAGCCGTGCGCCGCCCCAGCGACGAAAGATCCAGGCCCCGCAAATTCAATACCGCTCGACTAAAAAATCCAGCTGTCTTACAACAATATAATGACCATCTTGCGCAAAAAGCGGCTGAGATAACTAGTCACCCAGATAGTGACATAAACGAAAACTGGGATGCCATAAAAAATGCGTACATTGATAGCGCAAATACCATCCTTGGCCCAAACCCGGATTGCCGGAATAAGCCCTGGATGTCCGACGCTTCATGGCAGCGGATTGTTGAAAGAAAGGAGCTGAAAGTTCGTTTGGCTGCAGCAGCAGACGACAATCGAAGCAGCATCGAACTCCTTTACCGTCAGAAAGCTCGAGAAGTTCAGCGTAGTGTGCGACGCGATAAAAGAGTTTATGCCAATTCTCTTTTAGCGTCAGCAGAAGAAGCCGCTAGAAGTAACAACTTAAACGCCGTATACGGTGCCATCAAGGAGTTTACAGGTGGTCGTAACTCCCGCCAACATCCGGTGAAAGATAGTGATGGAAAGCTACTTATCTTGGAAGAAGATCAAATGAGGCGGTGGAAAGAACACTTCGCCGCGGTCTTGAACCGTGTAACCTCTGGTGAAGTTCCCCCTCATATAGATAATTTAGCTAACCATCAAAATGTGCGTATACGGTCCACTGCCCCGACTAAAGAGGAAATAGTCACTGCAATTATTGCACTAAAACGAGGAAAGGCCGCCGGACTTGACGGCATCCCTGCCGAACTTTATCAAGCAGCGCCAAGCGTAACTGCCGATTTGCTGCACCCACTTGTTGATAAAGCGTGGAATACAGAGACCTTTCCCACTGAGTGGAAGGAAGGTTTGATCATCAAACTTCCAAAGAAGGGCAGCCTCACAGACTGTAATAATTGGAGAGGCATTTGTGTGCTTCCTGCCGTTGCCAAGATAATAGCTAAAATCGTCCTGGAAAGACTAAAGGCCCACTTAGAAAGCACAATTGATGAAGAGCAGGCTGGCTTTCGATCCGGATTCTCCTGTGTCGATCACATTAACACCTTGCGAATCATCATCGAGCAATGCGCTGAATACGATTCTCCGCTTCACTTGCTTTTCATCGATTTCGAAAAGGCTTTCGATAGTGTGAACCGGGATTCTATATGGGCGGCCTTGCGCAGGAGAGGCATCCCTGAGAAGCTTGTGGCTATTATTAAGGCAACCTATGACGGCGCGAAATGTCGCGTTCTGCATAAAGGTAAGGTGTCGGGGGACTTTGAGATTCGCAGTGGAGTTCGGCAGGGGTGCATCCTCTCACCGATCCTATTCCTCATTGTGATCGGCGATGTGTTGCATGCAGCCCTATCCGGACTCGACAGAGGAATTCAATGGACTTTGACATCTTATCTACAACATCTTGACTACGCTGACGACATATGCCTACTCTCCCACAAAATCATGGATCTGTCTGCAATGGCGTTAGATCTCGAGAGCGAGGCAAGCAAGGTTGGGCTAAAGATTAATACCAGCAAGACCAAGGTTCTTAGCCCACCGTTGCGAAAAAGAAATCCGACACCTATTGCCATCAATATTAATGGGCAGCCTGTGGAGAAGGTGGACAACTTCGTCTACCTGGGTAGCATTGTTGCCGAAAATGGTGGTACGGAGCAGGACATCGCTCGTCGTATCAACCAGGCTAAACGCGCATACGGCATGCTGTCCAAAAACTGGCAGAGCAGTTATCTCAGCATCAAGACCAAGCTGGGCCTGTTTCGCTCCCTGGTACTATCAGTGCTTTTGTATGGGAGCAGTACATGGAAAGTTTCCGTAGGAGTTACCAGAAAGCTGCAAGTTGTCGTCAACTCATGTCTTCGTCGAATTTTAAGAATTTTCTGGCCCGAAACAATATCAAATGAAGAGCTAAGTCGGCGTACAGGTCAGATGCCAATCGACAAATTGATACGCAGGCGAAAATGGCAGTGGATAGGTCACACATTGCGGAAGAGTGATAACTGCATTGCTTTGCATGCCATGAAGTGGAACTCCATTTCCAACCAAGGCCGACCAAGAGGGGGTCCTCGAATCACATGGCGTCGATCTGTGGCAAAGGAGTGTCAGGTACTGGGTAAATCTTTTGGGGAGTTGCGCCCCATTGCCCAGAACAGAGTACGATGGCGCGCAGGAGTAGTTGACGCGCTATGCCCCGCTAGGGGTTAAGGCAAAGTAGTAAAAATTGGTTGAATGGTTCTTGGTTTTTGTTTTTCTAATCCCAGTGAGGCATTTTCTCCTTGCTATTTGGCCTGGCTCTTGAATAGGGATTCAAATAAATGGCACCCATTTTTATCTTTCTTAAGAAATCTCAATTCAAAGTTTTTCATGAATTCGAGTTACTCGCTTGAATCTTTCGTCTCAAGTGTGTGCTACACTCAGCATTTCCCACGACACTAATTTCAATGATGCAACATAATTGAATAGATAATTATTTCTGATTAGCAACGACTATAACTAATCGTACGAGCATATAGTCGATAAGAAATGATTAATATTCATTTACACGATTTGTAATAAAGCGAGAGGGTCTTAGCGCGATGCTGATGAATTCAATTCTAATCGTCCGAAAGTCAAAACCGCTGACGCAAAGTTAGTTTTCGTTCTTTTGCATAATCATACATATTGATGTTAACTCAAACAAAAAAGTCCTCATAAAGCGACACACACCATAACACATATTTTCACAGTCGTAAGTATGTACGCTGTACGAAGTGCAGATAACTTCCTTTCGATATGGTATTTGCTGAAAGTTCAGAGCAAAAATGTTAATCTACGGTTAAATTATAATAATAAAAAAAGAACAATATTTTTTTTTTGTGGCGTATTATTATATAATTGTTTTGTGAGTTCATGCTTATGATCACGTACGCCTTTTAAAATATGACATGTTCTTGAATTTCTGTTGGCCGAAGGAAGTTTTGCCACTCGGACAAAACTTGTTTTGTATTTCTGTAATGTAACGTAGAGGAACTCACACATTCAAGGTAGGAGAAAAATAGGTGCTAAAAAAATCTCCATAACATCCCGTAGCTTCTCATTCATTTTGAACACGACTGATTCACGTGATAACCTTGAAGAAAATTCCTTTTTGTTAATTGGCAAAATAAAAACTACGATATAGTACATGGTTTACGAGAGGATCTCATATTATCTTTTTAAGTTTAGTCTAATTACATCAGAAAATTGAAAAAAAAAAACTTAAATTGTTTCCTTTTTTTAAAGGACATGGATATATTTTTTCAATTATCTTTAGAATTAATGGCATTGATGGTAATGTACGTTTTTTAACATTTATAAATAGAATCTGATGATGCAATAATCGACAATAAGATGCTCAGAAAATGTTATTTAAATATTGTTCTGACATTAGAAGAGTCAAGTATTAAGAGTTTTTATATATTTTGAGCACTCGATGAAGTATTCAGGGAAATATTTGACTTTAAGAGAATGACAGACACTAAACGGGCTGAAATGAATTAAGTGGATTTTTTTATTTTGTGAACCTTTTATGAAATTAAATCCGTACAGATTCTAGGAGATATTCGAAAAAATTATTATTTTGACAGCTTGCCAAATATCAACACAACGCAAAATAAAGCTGGTTCCATTCGAGAAAAAAGTATACCTAAAAAAATATGGAATATATTCGTGACAAGATTTTAACGAATTTTTTGTTAACTAAGAAATGAATTGAATGAACCGTTCGGTTTCCAAGAAAAGTACACTCTATATAGGTAAAAATAATAATAATAAAAATTCTGCTGACTCAAGACCGATAACGTGCCACCAACCCTTTATAAATATGTATGTAACAGCCGTTATTAGTCGCAGGATCTACGCACACCTCGCGCAAAATAACATTCTTGCCGAGGAGCAGAAGGCCTGCCGAGTCGGATCTAGGGGATGCAAAGAACAACTCGCGATCGACTCGGTTGTAGTGGGACAAGCTACACGCAAACGGAGAAATCTGTTTTCCTGCTACATCGATTACGCCAAAGCTTTTGACAGCATCCCGCACACTTGGCTAATCGAAGTCCTTCACATATATCGAGTGGATCCTGCACTAATAAATTTATTTATTTTATTTATTTAGAATTATTGAATGGGAATAAATCCCATGAGTACAATAAAACAAAGATATACATATATGTAGGTACATATATGAGAAATAAAGAGAATTCAGAAAATTAAAAATACAAATCATAACACAAAATTTCAAAGTAAGAATGTCAAGGAGAAATTAAGCACTAAACTAAAATTATGGATGCACTAGTTAAAGAAAGAAAAAAAAAAGATGAAAATTAAAGGAAAAAAAAAGAAAACAAATTAACAAAGATTTTAAAGAAAGTAATGAAAACAAAAGATATAAATGATATGACATAAGAAAAGGAGAAATATAAAATACAAAGAGTAAAGAAATTAAAGTTATATATCAGTTAACATGATCCTTTGAAGAAGGATCTTTTTAAAGCGATAAAATGAGGTAGGTAACGGACCAAGCTCCAGTCTGTCGTAGTTGTGCATAATTCTGGGGAGTGGTGAATTCATATATACAGAAAGATCAGCGGCAGGAGGATAGAAGACTGCACCTGTGCGTGTATAGTGATGGGGGTTTCTGAAAACAATGTCATTAGAAAAGGAAGAACATAATAATTGACGACACAACTTATATAAGAAGCATTCGTCAAGAAAAATCCTTCTCTTTCGCAACGACATCATGTCAAGAAAGCTGAGGCGTTCAGGGTAAGGTACGTAGGCAAATTTGAATTTGAAAAAGATGGCTCGGGTGAATTTACGTTGTACAGATTCTAAAGCATCAGAGCCCGAGGAAGTAGATGGGGACCAAACAATTGAGGCGTATTCAAGGGTGCTACGTACAAGGGATGCAAAGAGGTTCAAGGAAGTAGCAAAAGACCGAAAGTCACTGCAACAACGTAGTACAAAGCCTGATAATTTAGAAGCTTTGTTAATTATAAAAGACAAATGATCAGAAAAGCGAAGTTTGGGGTCGAAAACGACCCCAAGATCATTGATCGTGGAAACAGTAACAAGCGGCAGTAAGTTAATATGATAAGTGAAAGACAGAGGAGAAGGCTTAAGAGAGTAGATCATGACGGAACATTTGGATATATTAAGAGGTAATTCGTTCAACCTGCACCAAGAGGATAACAGATTTAAGTCAGATTGAAGTGCTACGCAATCAGAAAGACAAGAGATAGATGTAAATAACTTACAATCGTCAGCATAAAGTAAAGAGGAACATTGCAGAAGCTGAGGGAGATCATTAACGAAGAATAGGAAAAGTAATGGTCCGAGAATGGATCCCTGAGGCACACCAGAGGATGGGCAGAAGGCTGAGGAAAGAACATTATTAAACACAACTTGCGATGACCGATCCACGAGGTAAGAGGAAATCCAGGTGATAAGCAGGGAAGGAAAGTTGAGCCCAGTTAACTTATCTAGTAGAATTCTATGATCAACTGAGTCAAACGCTTTGGAAAAATCTGTATAGACAACATGAACATCTTGATGCTTATTGAAGGAGTTAGCAACGAAATCCACGAATTCAACCAAATTGGTGACAGTAGATTTTTTCTTACAAAAACTGTGTTGGTTAGGGCAGATGAGAAATCCGAAGTTGTCGTAGATGTAATTGTAAACAATTCTTTCCAGTAATTTAGAAGCGGAGGAAAGGAGACAAATGGGGCGGTAATTTGAGGCAAGGTTAGGGTCACCCTTTTTGGGAATCGGTACAACAAAGGAAGATTTCCATTGCGACGGGAAAATACCTTGACGAATACTCCTATTGAACAGGATGGAAAGAGGAACAGATATGCTACTGTAGGTACCTTTTAGGAAAATGTTAGGGATACCATCAGGACCAGCGGAGGAGCTAGCTTTAAGGGAGCAGATAAGCTGCTCAACGTAAGAAGGCAAAATAAGTGGCATTGACTCGAGGGCATTGTCTTGAGGGTTAAAAAAATGAGTGGATGATATAGAAGATTGTCGAAAAGTACTCGAGAAGAAGGTAGCAAAGAGCTCGCACATATCCTCTGCCGTAACTGCGGTTACATTGTTGTAGGTTAGCGAGGAAGCACTAGATGTAGACGACCTCATGTGATGTACATACGACCAAAAGAGCTTACTCTCGTTGTTACGTATGCTACATTCAATGTTGTTAAGGTAGGCAGATCTAGCCGCACAAATCAAGCTTTTGGTTCGTGAGCGCAGTTTCCTGAAAGTTAAGAGGTCTGAGGAACGTTTAAAGCGCTTATAACGCTGATGGGCGCGTTTTTTTCTACGAATAAAGCGGTAGATTTGTGGAGTGAACCATATGGGACCCTTGCGGGGCTTGAGATTATAGGAAGGAACGAATTGATGAATAATACTGAAGAGTATGTGCTATAAAATTTACCAACTGCAACTTCGCAATCACAATCGGCAAGGACAAAATTCCAATTGATGGCAGATAATTTTTGGTTAATAGCCTCGAAGTTAGCTTTCCTAAAGTTGAGACGAGCATTTTTGATATGTCCGCTACAGGGTGAAAAAGGAATATTGAGTTCATGTAGAAAGGCGGGATGATAAACATCACACGGAACAAAGGGAATCGCCCTATAAGAACAGGACAGAGAAGGCAGAGATAGATTACAGAGTGTAAGGTCAAGGATTCGATTCATAAAATTAGGCACACAATTGAATTGCAAGAGGTTACTTAATTCCATGAACGAAGTTAGAGACAGCAAAAGGGATGGCGAAGAGGAGGCAAGAGGAAGTCCCGGATCTACAGGCCAAACTATGCTGGGAAGGTTGAAGTCACCACAAATGATAATGGGAGACTCAGGAAACAAAATATTTATCAAGTTTGAAAGGTATGTAAAGAGACTATCATAGACAGCAAGGACGGAGTTACAAGGAACATAAACGCAAGTTATAAGTAGAGGAGAAGAACTTGATAAGGGGAATTTAACAGTGACACAGTCATACGGCTGGTTGTCAGTTATCGATAATAGAGAGCATTCGATATGACTGCGTACGGCGATAAGAGCACCACCGCCAGAGGATTTAGCAAATAGATTAAAATTCCTATCGCAGCGAAAGATATTATAGCCCTCTAAGATCTCGCCACTGTGTATAGAAGAATTCAACCATGTTTCAGTAAGGCAAATGACGTCGTGAAGAGCAGAAGAAGCATTAAGGTTTAGAAGGCGGAGCTTGGTCCTTAAGCCCCGTACATTTTGATAATACAATAAAAACGAAACATTTACTTTGTTTTCTTCACAAAAGTGATGGAAGGATGGCAAACAACACTCTCAGTACCATCAGCCGAAGGGAATATGCTCTCGCAATCGATATCTATTCGTAGAGGCATATTCCAAGGGGACTCTTTGAGTCCTCTCTGGTTCTACCTATATATGGCTCTGAACCCCCTTTCATCACTTTTGAACTCGGCTAAGCAGTGCGGCTTTTCCATCAAGCACAGTATCTTGTCAAAGTTCAAGCTCACCCACTTAATGTATTTGGATGATATACAATTATACTCGGGAAGCGATAAAGATCTTGAAAGTCTGCTGCGGATCACGGAAAATTTTAGTCGTGACATTCGAATGGATTTCGGATTGGACAAATGTCGAATCCGTGCCATTCGTAAAGGTGCTCACGAACCGCATCCCGGCTTTACCTTAGACGACATCCACATAGGTGCAATGTCGGAGGCAGACTTTTATAAGTACCTAGGAATTCTGCAAGGCGCACATGCTCGCATTGTTGAGGTCGAAACGGGTACTCAAAACGAACCTGTCGGGTAGAAACAAAATAAGCGCGATAAACTGTGTTGGATGGTTTTGTGGGTATCTGAAGATGCCCGTGGGGACGGAGCCTAAGGTAGCATAATGACCGTGAAGGTCGGGCCGTGCCATCTGGCGAAGAAAATAGCCCCTCAACGAGCTAAGCAACGGCCTATGCTTGCTGTAGCTCAGTTCGGGAGATGTGGGCGGGGTTTTCGCCACTCGTTGCCCCTGTCCTTTACGTATTAACAAAAATTCATAGGCCTGGGGAAGACAACACAAACAGGGGAGGCAAAAATGGGGAATGAACAAAAATAGTCGATAAGGATGGAATGGTTGGCGGACGGTTCAGACGCCCAAGCGGTCGAATCTGGGTCCAGGTGTAATGGGACCCTCGGCCTCTGGTTTCGTACCACCAACAGATCACTACTCATCAGGCGCTGCTTCGATCTGCCGGTGGGAGCAGCACTACCAGGATATGGTCCATTAAAGGTGGTTCATTACAAAACCTCTATATCATTCCTTCACTCGCCTATTCATTCGGTATAGTGCCATGGACTGCCACCGATCTGGAGGCAATCCAAAGGCGGGTTCGTGTAACAATGACCAAATACCGAATGTTACACCCAAAATCGGCAGTGGAACGAATGTGTTTACCTCGCGATATCGGAGGGAGAGGTTTAGTCGACATTGCCGGACAACACCGTAGTCAGATCGACTCGTTTCGCGCTTATTTTTACTGCAAAACAACATCGAGTGCTCTGCATGATGCTGTCTGCAAGGCTGACGACGGTTCCACTCCACTTAATTTGAGGGACCAACATTTACTCCTTTGAGTTTGGTGAAGTCAGACCCAGTGCGGATCGATGAATGGAAGGCAAAGGCAATGCATGGTAAACATGTGTGTTGCCTCTGGCAGCCATTCGTCCTTCACCTGTCGAACAGGTGGCTTCGTGCAGGGTATCTCTATGCCGAAACAGAAGGCCATTCAGGACAGCGTGGTCCCCACCCGTGCTTATCTTAAACTTATTTGCAAACAACGGGTGGACGATGAACGATGCAGAATGTGTGGTTCGGTGCTGGAGACAATCGACCATCTCATCTCTGGCTGTTCTGCAATGGCACCGGCGGAGTACACGGATAGACATAATGCGGTATGCAAGGTAATCCATCAACTTCTTGCATACAAGCACGAGTTGATCAGTGAAACACTACCGATCTACCAGTACACTCCACAAGCAGTGCTTGACAGCACTCGCTTCACGATGTACTGGGATCGCCCGATTATCACTGATCACTCAGTCGCCCACAACAAACCCGATGTACTCCTAGTCGACAAGACGAGTCGCTCCGCATGTACGAGTATAATAGATGTTGCTATCCCCCATAATAGCAACATCGAGAAAAAACATGCGGAGAAGAGGGCAAACTCCTACAATGCTCGCGGCTTGTAGATCCATACTTACAGTAAATAGTTCGTTATTGCCTCGCAGGCCGCACAATCCGTTATGGAGGGCCGAGTGCGGCCCGTGGGCCACTGGTTGCCGATCCCTGTTCTAATGTATTAAAGTCAGAGTTTCTCGTCTAAGTCTTTTGTAATTTCTCCAGGCGCCGCGCCGTAGTCCAATTTCAATGAAACTTGATACACAGCTTCCTTGACTGATTTTAACCACGTTTTGGCGCTGGTGCGTGTCAGGACAATAGGACCTTCTTGGTAATGAAGGCGGTCATGAGGCGTATGCAATGGACTGCTTGGTTGGTTTAGGTGGCTGTTTCCTGATAAAGGAAAAACACAATTACTGCTGGTGTGCGCCGTGTAACGGAACAATTCTGACACATTACTGTCTATTTTGGAATTTGTGTATTTTTCACAAATGTATTTGACTTTGATTTAATTCAAGTCACGTACATTTGTGAAAAGTCGTTACAATTTCAAAAGTAGGCATTTGTGAGTTAGACTGGCCGCTGTAATTAAACAGATGGCGGCGGCCATGTTTTTTCTTGCAATGGCGGTGGTTTGGGCTGTTGTTAAATTTACAACATTGGTTTTAGTTTACATGGTTGGCAGCAATGAAATGCAATTTTGTCGGGAATCATCTGGTGTTGTTTTGATTTTGGGAATGACAGTTGGGCAGTCGTCTTGTCACACGCAACGCCGTCGGGGGGTTTTCATTTAGGAGCTCCGGAGCTCGGGAATTTTCGGGATCGGCAGGACGAGCCGACGTTTTTGATTTGAGGGAAGAAACTCGCGATCGCGAATCTTCGCATTGGCAAGCCGTTCCTTATGGGAGTCGCCAGGAGAGAATTGTCATCCGGAAAACCGAACGATTGCAGGCGCTTTTGACGCGGCGCTTTCCAGCCTCATCCCCGGCGTGGGTGCGGATGGACTCGTTCCGTGTCGATTGATACTCGTTAAGTGGAAATTCCTTTCAGGAGCAGCTTTTGGGTACTGCTGTTGTGATGACAGAAAAACTATTCCAATTCGAAATGGCCCTTTTTGGTTTTTTGCCGGCCATCGGGTTGCCCGAAGCGAAACTTTGCTCGCAAACGACATCGGTGACTATTTTTTTTTTGGCTCCAATAATCACGAGGAGTTTCGGAAACAGAGGCTGTAGAAAGTTAACATCGGCTCAAAGTCGGAGATGACAAGGGTACGTCGTTTATAAGACGCACTCCTCGTCGTTTTGTTGGAGAAGGGTGAAATGCGCGACCGAGTGGGACAAGGGGTCTGGCTGTCACGCTCGGTGGCCGTGGTCGTTCGGCCACCGCTCCACGATATTAATCTAGCGCTCGGAGTTCAAATCTCGGCGCGATCAAAAACTGTCCGTGGGTACTAATAGAACTCTTACAGTGCTCCGAGCTTGTCCGTATAAAGACGGCGCGGATAGGAGGTGCATGCTAGCAACTGCACTTTCGAAAATAGGTATGCTACCGAAACGTCAACAAGGCATGGAAATACTAGAGATGTTGGCACGCCCATGCCCCTAGAGGGGTTAAGGAAATTAACAACATCATAAGCATGCTAATATCTACCGTGTTTGGTCTCTGGAGTGACTTTGTTATTTATACTTTACAAATTGAATTGAATTGGATCCAGCCACCACATTTTCTACACGCCGTTTGTATTAGGAGATTCCCGTGAAGTCTCGGAAAGGAGTTCAAGCGAGGACAGTGCAGCGAGTGGTAAGATTGATGTTTGTGTCGAACAACATGCATGACGTCAGTCAGTTATGCTGCTGAATTGTAATTGTTGCGCGTTGACCTTTTGCACCGCGAGTTGAGGTGTCATCAACACCGCATTATATCGGACGTGCGAACCGGTTTGCCAGTTGTTTTTAAAATTGTTTGTTTTTTTGCTGATTTTCTTTCATATTTCATTTCCGGTTTCCCTAGTTCGATACAATTAGTATTTTTTTTTTGTTTTGCGTTGGTAGCAGTTTTGTTTAGATGAATACTCCGGTTCAGCGGTGGCTATTCCAGATCCATAGGGTACGTATTAGTAGTTTTTTTTTCGGTGATCACATTTTTTTAAAATATCTAGTATACAATTTGTGTCTTTTGATTGATAATGATGTTCTTCTTTCATTACGGGCTTTGATTGCTGTCTTCATGTCTGTTTTACGATATATTGTATATCTATTACTGTCTCCTTTTATTTCTATTATGAATTTGTAACCGGCTGAATAAAATGAAGTGTAACTTTGGTTGAAACCACGTTTTTTTTCCTTTGAGGAGCCCCACTTCCACTTTCAGGCTGGTGATTAGATTAGGCAGTGGCGTAGATGCCATCAGCTCTTACATAATCGCTTTTATGTTGTCCTTATCTCGAGTTTGAGAAAAATACTGTCTAAAATCCTGACAAAATTAAACGAGCTCTTAACGACTTCAATTCAAAACACACACAAAGAAATTATAAGGAGAAGTATAAAATGCGCACTTGCTGAGTCAGTTCGATTAAGCTCGTGGACAATCATATTGAAATTACTACTTTCCTCATTGCGTCCTAGTTAACTGATAGGACAAATGCATATTAGACACATACATGACATTCCCCTTCGAAATGTCTCTGCTTGCTAGAATCGGCCATTAATTCACCGTGTTGATTTCAAGACATTGCCCCTCTGTCGAACTGAGAGAAGTTTACAATTCTACGCGTAAGATCTGCAAATCAGTCATAAATAAGGCTAAATTCCAGTTTGACAGCAAAATTAGGCAGAAAGTGTTCGTTCAACGGAAAGGTAGCAAAGGTTTCTGGTCACTCGTCAAATCTGTGAAGAATAACTTCACCTCCTCTTCTATTCCACCACTGGTATATGATGGCAAAATATACAGTGAACCGCAAGACAAGGCCACCCTGTTGGCCGAAACTTTTGTTGCAAACTCTTGCCTACTACCCACTACTCAGAGTCCACCAGCCATACCCTTATGTGATTCACACCAGAGACCTTTGCATTTCCGCACTAGGGAAGTATTTAAAGTACTCTCAAAACTCGATGTATCAAAATCGGCTGGACCTGATGACATCTCCCCCTTAGTTCTCAGACACTGCGCTTCCTCGCCAGCCAAACCTCTCCGAAAACTCTTTTACCTGTCCTACGCAACAGGAGTGTTCCCATCATCGTGGAAACTAGCTCATGTCCAATCAATCCCCAAGAAAGGAGAAGCATGTGATCCATCTAACTACCGACCAATAGCACTAACTTCGACCCTATCAAAAGTCTTCGAAACCCTGGTTAACAACCAACTAATGAGCTACCTTGACTCACATCATCTCATCAATGATCGGCAATATGGTTTCCGGTCTTCGCGCTCCACCGGCGACCTAATGACATACCTCACCGAAAGATGGAATCGCTGTATCCACCAATTTGGCGAAGCTAAAATCATTTCCCTCGACATTTCGAAAGCTTTTGATAGAGTCTGGCATCCGGCTCTTCTAGCTAAGCTCCAGGCTTTTGGTTTGGACCCAAAATTAGTTAAATGGATCGAAAGTTTCCTTCACGACCGTTCGCTTCGTTGATGGAGTTAAATCAAATTGCCATACCACCAACGCAGGGGTCCCCCAACGTACTGTCCTTTCACCAACACTCTTCCTTCTCTTCATTAACGATCTTCTCAGCGTGACTTCCAACTCAATCCATAGCTCTGCAGACGATAGCACCCTTGACTACACTTACTCTTTCAACTCTGTAGCTGACTCTCGCCGAAATTCAACATCTATCAACGGAGATCGCATGTTTGACTCACTAAATGAAGACATTTCAAAAATTATTGCATGGGGGAAAGCGAATCGAGTAGAGTTTAACGCCTCAAAAACTCAATGTTGTCTACTTTCCAATAAGCGATGTGCCCAACCCATTCTTTTCGATGGGGTCAGCATTCCTGATTCGCCCATACTGAACATACTAGGTATTAACATCTCCAGTAAACTAAATTGGTCCGACCACATTTTTTGCGTTGCAAAAAACGCAATGAAGTGTCTGGGCTTTCTGAATCGCTGTAAAAGATACTTTTCACCATCTTATCTGGCTCAAATTTACAAGGCTCATATAAGACCGAGACTTGAATTTAATTCCCACATATGGGCAGGCGCAGGTAGAACCGCATTATCCGCGTTAGACAAAGTTCAACGGAGAGCCTTCAAGCTTATTGGCGAGGAACCCATAACATCTAAAATCGAACCGCTTGAACACCGGCGAAGTGTCGGCTGTCTCTCACTCTTCTATCGCTACTACAACCGCCGTTGCTCTGATGAAATAGCCAACCTCATTCCTGAGCGTACTTTTCCTTTACGTAACACCCAACTAGCCAGTCGTGCCCATCCTCATCTTCTAGAACTCAGCAATAGTCGCACCGCCAAATTCCATGACTCGTTTGTATCTAGGACAACACGAATGTGGAACGATCTACCATCTTTTGTTTTCCCCCGCAACTATGACCTACAAAAATTTAAACGGAATGTACACCGTCACCTTATTCAAACTCAACCCATCTCCCCACTACCTTAATCCCTTACCGCCAACGCTGTGCTCTCGCATCAAAGGGTTACCCCCTAAGCTTTGGTATAAACATAAAAAAAAAAAAAATTTCTGAGGCGTTTTAAGCCATTCATTCTACGTTTAACTTTTTTTTTTTATCTTATATCATTGAACATTTGCAGCAGAAAATATCTGGCGCCCAGTGTGGGGTAAGTGTGATTTGACTCAATCAATGAAAACGAAATGTGCAATCGGTTTGGTGTGCACGATACCGTTAGTCTATCACTTCACGCTCTAGTTCTTTTTTTATTTTTCTTCAGAGGGTGAAGAAGGCTGAGGTTCACCGCCATCCGGACCTCGGAGCAATTAGATCATATCCGATTTGGCTGACGCCATGCATTATTCCTTTTTTTATCCTATTTTATTTCCCTACGCCGTGTTGTCATCCCTAGACAAAAGATCTCTTCAATATGAATATACATACCAAGGGGAAGCGCCCAATCCTAACAGCTTCGGTAGTCAACGAGCACTGCCCAGTCTGGTCGCATGGTCTCCCACTGGCCAGTGTACCGTCGTGACCGCAACAACACTGAGCTCCTCTGAAAAGGTCCTATTCAGATGGATATTTGGATTTTGTGTATTGTACAATAGGATTGCCAAGTGTCGCTAAATGTTTAGCACGTCGTCAGCGCGCTACATCCGTAGTTTGCCAATCTCATGTACATAGTAGTTGTATATTTTCCTCTTAATAGCCCCAAGTGGCGCGTGGACTATCACTAGATATCTAGATCTTATCTATACGATAATATATTTCTGAGACCCGGAACTCAAAGGTAGGTGATTCTGTGGATACTGGCCAAGTTTAATGACGATTCAAGCCGCTATGACTTGGCTGTCTGTATTGTGCTGCTCCTTAGCATCCGACAATTCTTCTATTGCCAGTACTTCCGCCTGAAATACACTTGCGTAATCTGGGAGACGGAGTTACTTAAAAACTCTCTGCACAACAGCGGGAAGAAAACACAAACATTCATGGCCGTGAATTTCATCGGGATTCGAACCCGAAACGCTGGTAGTCAGACATGAGACTGATGCTTCTACGCACTTCGCTACCGGTTCCCCCAGACCTAGCATAGTGGAAAAAATTCAACAGAGGTCACCGGGGCAATCTATCCAGGCTGGCATCGGAGGAGTATCGGACGCAGGACATAGGTCCCTCCTCATTCTAGGTTGTATCAGGAAAGTCCTCCGAAAATACAATATTGACGTCGTCGGTACGAGCAGGAGTGTAACGACTACACCTAACTCCGACCTGGCCAGTATCGGAGCAAAATGTAGAAACGTTAAATAAAACGCGACACCAGAGTTTCCGGTAAAAGACAGAAACGAAATTTTATTTTCGTGAATCTTAAATACTAACTTATTGCTGACACAATATTCCATTGAACTTAATGTACGCGTGTAATGTTGACCGCAAACGAACTTAGTACAATTTTGCAATATTGCAAATCGGCAATATAGAAATAATAATTAATATTACTGAAAGTGCACGGCACATCTAGCCTAGCTTTTCAAAAGTTATTCTACTGTATTAATTTGACATTCTGATATGTACATATGTATATCTAATTACAAGTAGAAAAGTCTGAAGAAATTAAAAACTACTGGATACAACGAAAGAAAACAATCATTCTTTACTAAACTTAGGGGAACGAATTCCAGATTGTGTCCTAGTTTTTATTGTATCCCGGCTGCTTCCAAATGAGTCACTGGCATTATGGGAACAAACGTGTGGCGGTGAGAGTGAAATTGTAACATTTGAACGAATGGAAAGCTTCCTCGAAAATCGTTTTCGAACGTTAGAGACTATTGAGAAAAAGAAGCAACCATTCCGATCATTGAATAATTACCGGGCGTCGCAAGGAAAACAAGGTAGTTCGCCGTACCGTTCTAATCAGGCAACTACTTTAACAAGCGTGGGTAGTGACGAAACAATTTTGGAAAACGATTGTTACGTAGATGACATTCATATGGGAAGCTCGACAATCGACGATTTAGTGGAAGGAAGAGATCAATTGGTGAGCGCTCTACAAGCAGCAGGATTTTCATTAAGAAAGTGGTCAAGCAATAGCAAACACCTACTAGAAGGAGTTCCAAAACACGATCGGGAACAAGAGAAACTGCAGAAATTTATGGGAATACGATGGGACAGTGAAAACGATTATTTATCATACGCATCAGTTGAATTTGACGAGGTGAAAGCAACATATACGAAAAGAGAGGTACTAACGGAAATATCGAAGTTATTCGACCCTATGGGCTGGATCACTCCCATTCTTATCAAAGGAAAAATTATAATGCAAAACACATGGAAGCAAGATGTAGGATGGGACCAAGAATTGCCTCAAACATTGAACAAAGAATGGTTAATTGTTCGGAATGAGTTACAGCAGATTGGCTGCATTCGAGTGCCGAGATGGGTTCAGTTCAATCAATCTTGTTCTTCAGTGGAACTTCATGGGTTTTCCGATGCTAGTAAAGAAGCGTATGGTGCAGTTGTCTACATTCGGGTGAAACTACCCAATGGCTCATCATCAGTACATCAAATTATTGCCAAGTCACGAGTAAAACCAATCAAAGATACAATCATACCGAAACTCGAGCTGAAAACAGCTGCAATTTTAGTGGAAATAATGAAGAAGTGTATCGAAGCTTTTGGAATAAAGTACGAAAATATTGTCGGATGGTGCGATTCCAAAGTCGCATTGGCTTGGATACAAGGTGGTCCAGGCAAATGGAAAATCTTCGTTCGAAATAAAGTAAAGTTGATTACGTCCACTCTACCGACTTGCCAATGGCATTATGTAAAGTCAAAGGAAAATCCCGCCGATATTATTTCGCGAGGCTGCACGGTCCAGAATTTAATGACGTCTCAGACATGGTGGCATGGACCAAAATGGTTGCAGAGTTGGACACCTACGGAACCAGAAACCTTCGATACTGACGAAGAAGCACGGCTAGAAGCAAAAACCCTTACAGCTACAACCCAGGAAACTAGTGAACTACTAACTCAAATGGCATGGATGCTGAGATTCATAAACAAATGTAGGCGCAAGTGTAATAATGCAAGATCATGGTTGACAGTATGGGAATTGAAGGAAGGCCACGATATGGTCATACAATTGATTCAAAAACAATATTTTCCCGAGGAGTTCACATCGTTAACGAAAAGCAAGAGGGTGAAATGTGGAAGCAGATTGAGCAAACTTTCCCCATTTATGGAAAAAGATAAATTAATTCGGATGAGAGGCCGACTAGCACATGCAAACATACCTTATGAGAAGAAACATCCGCTGATCATCCCACAAGAAGCAACACTGACGATTGCAATTATCAGACAAGCACATAAAACTATGTTACATGGAGGAGCAAATACGACTTTAAACTACTTGAGAGAGAAATATTGGATCATCAAAGGATACCGAATTGTGAAGAACATCATCCACAACTGTTTGTAGCCGAGCACAACCAAGCCTTCAAAAACAGATAATGGGACACCTTCCAGAACCCCGAGTGAATTTCACAAAACCGTTCCTTAACACGGGTGTCGACTTCGCAGGCCCGATAAGCATCAAATTCCGAGCTGGACGGGGAATACGTTCCAGCAAAGCATATATTTGTGTTTTTGTGTGTTTAGCCATCAAAGCATTTCATTTAGAACTAGTTTCATCGCTTATATCTGATGCCTTTATAGCTGCCCTAAAACGTATGACCGCGCGACGAGGAAAAGTAGACAATAAGTACAGCGACAACGGGACCAATTTTGTAGGTGCGTTCCGGAAACTAGAAGCACTTCACACTTCACTTGCCACTCATATGATTCAATGGCATTTCAATCCACCTTCAGCACCTCATTTTGGCGGATTATGGGAGGCTGGAGTAAAGTCAGTGAAGCAACATTTGACAAAAGTCATTGGAACTACAATCCTTACATATGAAGAAATGACCACCGTACTAGCCCAGATTGAAAATTGTTTGAATTCAAGACCCCTTTGTCCCTTAACCGATGACCCGGAAGATTTGGATACACTCACGCCGAATCATTTCTTAATTGGCCAATTTAATACGCCAGAATACGACGAAGAAGTCACCGATCGAAAAAATTATCTCCTAACCAGATGGCAACTGTGCACCAAACTATGTCGCGATGTGAGCATCAGATACAAACGTGAATATGTCCACCGCTTACAAGAACGACCTAAATGGAAATATCCAAAAGCAAACTTAGAGCCTGGACAAATGGTTCTAGTACAAGATGAGAGTAGAAGTACGAAGTATTGGCCGTTAGGGCGAATTATTGACACTCATCCAGGATCTGATGGATTAGTGCGGGTTGTTACTGTACGTACGAAAGACAAAATCATCCAACGACCTATAACAAGGATATCGCCACTGCCAGTACAGCATAGCTCAACTGATAGGGAAGAAAAGGAAGAAACTGCAAACGAAAAAACAGCAGCCGCAACCAACCGTAGAAAGACAAGAAGCTCAGCACTGCGAGGAACAACAAGCCATTCGTTATTCCTCAGCATAGTCCTTTGGTTGGCTGTAGCTACGTTAATCCTGGGTCAGAACATCACGCTTCAAAATTTTAACCACCAACCTGGACTACATTTCAGAAAGGAAGGAACTGTCAAGTTAATAATCAATTATTGGAATTTCACAATCAAACAAAGGAAGTCTGAATATGATTCCGCGCTCCACACTGTACAACGAAGTGTTGAAGTTCTTAGCCAAATATGTTCCGAAAAGAAGTATGAATGTCAAACTCTTACAAATAAAATCCGAGTTCGAATCGAACGATTGAGCTATCAAAGATACAGTATCCTCCCAAAGCGGAAAACACGAGCTTTGCCAATTCTTGCATGGGTAGCAGGAACAGCAGTGACAGCTGCTATAGGTACAGTAGTTTATTCACAAATTTCAACAGCCAACATCAACAAAGAGATCCGAATTTTAGAAGAGCAACAAAACAGAATGTTACAATTGACCACCAAGCACAAAGATTGGCTGAATGAGACCATCGCTATCATGGAGAGGCAAGAAGATAAAAATGTTTTTGACGCGTCTAAAATCAACTCATTCATGGCCGATACGAAAAGTAATTTAGACGCAATAGCGTTCATGCAGAAAAGTTATGAGCTTTTAACCCAGCTGCAGGAATTCACAAAGAAACTAGAAGACTTTAAATCAATCATGTTCCACATTGAAACCAGAGGAGAGTTTAATCAGCCGATCACTGATATTTTGGGAGTAGAAAATGTCACGAAGTATTATGATCAGATCCACGAGAATCTCCCGCCGAAATTTGAAATACCTGCCTACAATTACCCGGAAGAATTATTGTTATATCCGAGGGTCCAAATAACTCGTGAAGACATACAATTTATCTTCATGATACCAATAATTTCCCAGTCCAAGTATGATATCTATTCCGTTCTCCCCCTACCTGTACTACATAATGGTAAAATGATAAGTATAAAAGCATCAAAAGCACAATTTGCCATAGAAACTAATAATTCTCAAACTGTAATAAACCTCCCTGAACGATGCCATACAATTGCAAATCACCGACTCTGCGAAAAACCTCCAGTGAGATCAGACGCCGAGACCATGAAGTGCGAAAAAAGATTACTGATGAACAACTCAATCGATCCATCCTGCTCTGTAACGGAATCCGACATTGCCGATACGTGGTTTCAATTGGGTCCTGGATTATGGGCTTTTTCCGTGCCTGTCCCGAAGATTTACGAATTTGGCTTGACGAGGATTAACATTTCCGGCAGTGGAATCCTGAATGGTCTGTTCTCTTTAAAATCAAATAGTAAAACTATAATCATTCTAGATAACGAACAATGGATAACACCTATTATGACGCCGCATGCCAACCTGATCGAATGGATGCTATCGAACAAGCTGACTGAACGCCTCAGTGTCGATCACCACATCCAAGATGACCTTAAAAAGCTACAAATGGACATAGCAGAGACCGAACCAGCCACGCCATCCCCTTCATCATTCCAACTGCACGATAGTGGACCATATATCGTCCTTGGACTACTAATAGTTGGATGTATTACCTACTCGAGGATTCAAAGAAGGCCGAACCGAAATCAAAACCACCCAGAAGGAGACATAGCTCTTAACCATGCAGCATTTTTTAGAGATCTGGTTTAAAACTATAAAACATAAAATATTGTGAACATTAAAAAAAAAAAAAAATAATTAGATATACATATGTACATATCAGAATGTCAAATTAATACAGTAGAATAACTTTTGAAAGGCTAGGCGAGATGTGCCGTGCACTTTCAGTAATATTAATTATTATTTCTATATTGCCGATTTGCAATATTGCAAAATTGTATTTGGTCTACAACTTAATAATGAGACTTTTTTTGGAATTTTGGGCATTTATTCATAGATTTATTCATATAACTAAATTATTCAAAATATTGGCCATCAGCAGCGATAACTTTCTCCCATCTTTCGGGAAGTCTACGAATTCCGTCGCGAAAAAAATCTTGGGGTTTCGAGGCTATCCATGAATCGAGCCAGTTCTTAGTATCCTCATATGAAGTGAAGTGCTGATCAGCCAACGCATGAGTCATCGAAGCGAACAAATAGTGATCGGATGGAGCAATGTCAGGGCTATACGGCGGGTGGGGTAGCACTTCCCATTTGGTTGTTTCCAGGTACGTTTTCACGACTTGCGCAACATGAGGGCGAGCATTGTCATGCTGAAGAATTATTTTGTCGTGCCTTTCAGCAAATTGTTGCCGTTTTTCACGCAATGCTCGACTCAAACGCATCAATTGCAGTCGATAGCGCTGCCCGTCAATGGTTTCATTCGGTTTTAGCAGCTCATAATAAAGAACACCGATCTGGTCCCACCAAATGCAGAGCATAAGCTTGGAACCATGAATATTTGGCTTCGCGGTCGATGTTGATTGGTGCCCGGGCGGTCCCCATGATTTCTTTCGCTTTGGGTTATCATAATGAATCCACTTTTCATCGCCGGTCACAATACGATGCAAAAAACCCTTCCGTCTTTGCCTTTGAAGCAGTTGTTCGCACATGCAAAAGCGCCTCTCAACATCTCTTGGCTTCAACTCGTACGGAACCCAGTGGCCTTGCTTTTGGATCATTCCCAGTGATTTTAACCGCTTCGATATGGCTTGCTGAGTCACTTCCAACGAAATTGCCAACTCTTTTTGAGTTTGGCACGAATCTTCTTCGAGTAATTTCGTCAATTCTTCGTCTTCAAACTTTTTTGGCTGGCCAGGTCGCTCTTCGTCGGTAATGTCGAAATTATCATTTTTGAACCGATGAAACCACCGAAAACACTGTGCACGCGAAAAAGCATCGTCACCGTAAACTTCCACGAGCAATTTATGACTCTGAGCTGCAGTCTTCTTAGCAAAATAATGTCCAAGTAAAACTTCCCGCAAATGTTGTTTTTTTCGTGAATTTTCGAAACTTTCCATGGTCCGGTAAAATACGTTGTCAACAATCAACACGAAATGTTTATACTGACATTGACAGCTTATGAATACAAACTTCAAATGGTATGTATGTCAAAGATGGACTACCATTGGTTTATCGGTGTTGCCATCTCTAAAAAAAGTCTCATTATTAAGTTGTAGACCAAATACTAAGTTGCGCTGTTTTAGTGATATTCAATTTCAACGAGAAAACTACCGCCCGAAGTCGTTAATTATATTCATGTCACAAAAAAGGAATTAAAGAACTTCCATTACAGCCCATGTTGAAGTTATTGGTCGGTGAGTTGACGAGTCCAGGATGTATGTTGGCTCTTGTTTAACTCAAATAGTACGGTAAGTTCAGGCCCTATGTTAAAAACATTGTCAACATGCCTATTACACTATACATAAATCGTCCTTTAATATGCAAAATATTGAACTTATAGTCATTGACTAATGCCAGAAAAACTTCCACTTTTTATTTCCTTTATTCTATTATTAACAATAAAAACTGAAAAAAAAATTTTGCAATGCACAAAAAAAAACTACAAACTTTATCAATCCGACGAAATTATCAACCAAAAATAGAATGCAGACAAAAACTATAAACAGAAAATAACTAGTCATCCATAAGATTCATTCCTCCCGGTAATAAAAAAAAAGAACAAAAATATCTTTTGGGGCATTCCCAACCTCCAGACTGTTAATGCGTGCAACCAGTTGTGAGAATTCAACTTGAAACCATACTCGATTTTGCTGACGCAAATTTCCGACAAAAAAAGCAACGAAAACAATAAGGTTGATTGTAGATACTCGTATGTACGACTAAGTACATATTTTCACTAAGTATGATTATAATGAAGCCCGGAACTGTTTATCAAAATATGCATGTTTGAGCTGACATTCGACAAGAAGCTGACAAGTCATGACCCTGCTCCATGAACCACGAAATATGGCCACTCCGTCGTGGAAATGCAAGTTCGATTGAAGGTAAAATTAGAAACACCGCAGTGGCATGTGATAATCTGTTTTAGAAAAAAATAATCACCATGACGTGCGATATTTCGACAAAAGATACCGTGATAAGATAGTGCGCTCATAGGCGACACGATGATTATGATTTTTGTGCTACTTCCGGGAGGGAATCTTTGAACTTCCTAAATCGACTGCATAAATAGCACTAAAATCTACATTTTTAGTGTAGTTTAATTATTGCTTGTTTGACTCTGACGCAAAAATGTTGGCCAATCGATCGACTCTATTGTCTTAAGAATAGATACTTTGTGATTAGGAAAAAATTTACCAGCAAATGGTATTGAAAACATCCATCGAGAACATGACCTTCAAGTTTAATTCTTAACAACTGAAGATTGCATTCGCCACATACCGATATATTTATGTATGTTAATTGCGACCGGCATTAATAGCTATATAGATAGATTACTGGTACATCCTTGAATCAAATTATTGTTGTTGTTCTTGGATAGACAATCGCGTCAATGGCGTGCCATTTTTTTTATTGATTTAAGACTATTGGAACTAGTTAGCATTTTGATTCTTTGGTTGATTACAGCGACGACAGCTAGTGTGCATAAAATCCGCTTCTAGTGGCTAATTACGCCTATTCATTCACCAAAAATATTTATAATGTTTTTTTTGTTGTTAGTGTCAATATGCTACGGTACATTTTAATTTAAGAGCCCATTTACATTCTCGCGAAGTAGCAAGAGGCAAGGAGAGGCACGAGAATTTAAACATGCTGCTCACCCTGTGTTCGTTGTTCTCGCTCCGTGGGCGAGAACTTATGGTAACTGCCTACAAAGTTTCATTATATGACTAACATGCTTGATCCCAGCAAACAATTTCGTACTATTTGGAAGATATATCGCCCAGATGATACGGCTGCGATAACTTCAACAGGCCAGGCGCTGGCATACGATTGCTTCTAGCCCTGTTCGAGAAAAGTGGGGTGGGTCTTTGCCAAGCTGTTGCCCACATTAGCAATAAGAGAAATGCACATGCATTGAACGATACCAAATGAAAACTCTAAGCCCATTCCACGACCAAATTTGGTTCCATGGCACAGGTTAGCAATAAAGACAGACGTGATGTCATCCACACAAGATTGCCCCGACCCCGTAGCTAACAAACCGTATTACTTCCTTATTCCGGAGCATATATTACATAGATTCAACATTACACAAACAAAGAGTAAAGACGACAACAGATTGCTGCGCTACGTCAGGCTCCATGGGATCACGTCAGACATGAAGCAGTGTTCGCATTGGCCTGATGTATAGCGCATGAAAAGGAGAGGAAGTCGCAGCCAAATGTTCAAAGTGGGTTCAATTAAACTAAAACGTTGAAGTAAACAAAATCTTTTATTGAAACTTTTTCTCCATTGGCAAAGGAACAAAAAAGAAAAACTACATGTTACTAGAAAATACCACCCTTGGCTTTTACACACTTCTTCAGTCGTTTAGGCCACTCATCACTCGCTGCACGCCCCACTATTTGGGGAATAGACGCGGTTGTTTTTATCAAATCGGCGTTAAGCGACTCGATATTTATATGAGGTTTGCTGCAGGCCCTCTCTAATTAGTTCCACATGCGGTAGTCCAGAAGAAATTCGGAATTCCAGAAGGCGAATCCTCAGCGGCTATAAAGTCAGTAAGATTGTCGGCACACCACCTCTGGTTCGTGTTAGCTTTGTGTGCTGGCGCTGAGTCTTTCTGAAACGACCAGTCTTGTCCATTAAACAGAGTGTCGTTCAATGATTTCACTACCTTTACCAAAATATCGGTCTGATTATTAGCTGCTTAAGTTTTCACCCCTTGTTCACAAAAATGCAGCTGGGTGACAGCGTCGTACGCAACGCCCCACCAAACCATGATTCTTTGGTCCCTTCGATTTTTTTCGGCAGCTTCCCGAGAACTTGTGAGCCAAAACTCTGTCATTTTGCCGGTTGAATGTTTCTTCTACCGTGAAAAATTTTTTTATTAATGAAAAGGATTCGCTTGTGTCCCCCGTTCGTGTAACGCTGAAATAACGACTTCGCTCTTTGTGGCTTGTATGTTTTTCAAAGCTGGTGTCAGCAGTTGTTCTGTGGTTCTTCTGTAAGTCCCAAGTTTCAGGTCCTGTTTGATAATGCGGGACGTCGTCCTTTTTGAATTTTCATCTCCTGGGCTATGGATTTCTCTTTTCGGAGAGGGTTTCGACGAATTCACGCGACTACGGCTTTCACAGCTGCTGGCGTCCTCGAGGTGCGCAGCCACTTCTAGCTCTGTCGTCGATTGAGGAGATCTCGTCGATCCGTTTGATGAACCGGTAAGCAAACTTTTGAGAAATTTTTAGAGATTTTTGCAGATTGAAAATCTCTACTGGCGATTTGTTGGATTTGTGCAGGGCGAGAAGAAGCCGCAAGAAGCAACAACTTAAACACCGTATACAGTGTCATCAAGGAGTTTACAGGTGGTCGTAACTCCTGCCAACATTCGGTAAGGACAGTGATGGAAAGCTACTTATCTTGGAGGAAGATCCAATGAGGCAATGGAAGAACACTTCGTCGCGGTCTTGAACCGTGAAACCTCGAGTGAAGTTCCCCCTCATACATAATTTAGCTAACCATCAAAATGTGCGTATACGCTGCGCCGACTAAAGACGAATTAGTCGCTGCAATTATTGCACTAAAACGAGGCCGCCGGTCTCCACGGAATCTCTACCGAATTTTATGAAGCAGCGCCAAGCGTAGCCGCCAATTGGAAGCGTGGAATGTAGAGACCTTTTCCCACTGAGTGGAAGGAAGGAAGGTTTGATGATCAAACTTCCTAACAAGGGTAGCCTCACAGACTGTAATAATTCGAAAGGAATTTGTGTACTTCCTGCCGTTGTCAAGATAATAGCTAAAATCGTCCTGGATAGACTAAAGGCTCACTTAGAAAGCACAATTGATGAAGCCGGCCGGCCTGCTGGCTTTCGATCCGGACTCTCCTGTGTCAATCACATAAACATCTTGAGAATCATTTTCGAGCAATGCGAAGTGTTGGGTGCGATTCTCCGGCTCACTTGATTTTCATCGATTTCGAGAAGACATTTAATAGTGTGAACCGGCAGATTCTATATGGATGGCCTTTTGCAGGAGAAGCATCTCTGAGAAACTTGTGGCTATTATTAGGGCAACCTATAACGGCGCGAAGTTTCACGTTCTGCATATAGGTAAGGTGTCAGGGGACTTTGAGATTCGCAGTGGAGTCTGGCAGGGATGCATCCTCTCACCGATTCTATTCCTCCTAGTGATCGGAAATGTGTTGCATGCAGCCCTCTCCGGATTAGACATAGGAATTCAATGGACTTTTACATCTTATCTACAACATCTTGACAACCTACTCTCCCACAAAATCATGGATCTGTCCGCAGTGGCGTTAGATCTCGAGAGGGAGGCAAGCAAGGTTGGGCCAAAGATTAATACCAACAAGAGCAAGGTTCTTAACCCGCCGCTGCGAAAAAGAAATCCATCAATATTTATGGGCACGGGCAGCCTGTGTAGAAGGTGGACCACTTCGTCTACCTGGGTAACATTATTGCCGAAAATGGTGGTACGGAGCAGAACATCGCTCGTCGTATCAACCAGGCTAAATGCACATACGGCATGCTGTCCAAAATCTGGCAGAGCAGTTATCTCAGCCTCAAGACCAAGCTGGGCCTCTTTCGCTCCCTGATATTATCTGTGCTTTTGTATGGGAGCAGTACATGGAAAGTTTCCGCATGAGTTACCAGAAACCTGCAAGTTTTCGACAACTCATGTCGGATTCTAAAATTTTTCTACCCCGAAACAATATCAAATGAAGAGCTTAATCGGCGTACAGGTCAGATTCCAATCGACGAATTGATACGCAGGCGAAATGGCAGTAGATAGGTGACACACTGCGGAAGGATGATAACTGCATTGCTTTATATGTCATGAAATGGAACCCCATTTCCAACCAAGGCCGACCAAGAGGGAGTCCTAAATCACATGGCGTCGATTTATGGCAAAATAGTGTAAGACACTGGGTAAGTTGCGCCCCATTGCCCAGAACCGAGTACCATGTCGCGCAGGATTAGTTGATTCGCTATGTCCCACTACAGGTTAAGGCAAAGCAGTGCACTAAATGTTGCGACTCATGTTCTATTAATGGAACAGGGTGCTGAAATAGTTAAGGCCAAGACTGGCTTCTTTCGCAAAATCGGAATTGAAGAAATGATGCCAAATATAATATAAATTTGCCAAGGTTGCATAGGAATCAACGCATAATTTTAATTTTGAAATTTTGACCCAAACCAGCCATAATCGGTCAGCTACTTTAACTATTATTAGTTCGTAAGAAAAATTTCATCAGATTTATATTTTTTTTCTTTACAAGAGTATAGTAAGCCTATAAAAATGACATTATGTTGTATAATTTCAATCAAAACAAATGGATATCAGCTGGCTTACTTAACTCACGATTTAATGGCTGGGATTGAATTGACAAAATACAGAAACTTGATATGTTTTCATAAAGAAAAATTATTACATATTTAAATCCGACGTGATGATGCATGACGAGTGATGTGTTATCAAAAAATTTCATCTTTACAATGTGACGATAGCTGCTAAGCTACTCGCTTTTAGTCATATCCTAGACATAAGCTAATCACGTCAAATCATTTCGCTTGAAATCTGAGACTTCATATTACGTTATGGTTCCGTTTTTTTCTCTATTTATTAAATTCAATTTTGTGGATACTCAATCAGTCAAAATGTTTAGATATCTTTTGACGAAAAAGTTCGGCTCTCAAAACTTTATTTCGAATTACTTAACTTATTATTTTTTCTCGTTGAGATTATTAGATCGGTATCGAACGTTTAAAGTGAAGGTCGAAAATCCTCGGGTATTTTGTATAGATAAAGATACGTTTTTAGCTTTATACAGATCAAAGGATCTGATCTGATTTCGGTTCATCATCAAAGCAAAGAAAAATCCGGCTAGTTTGTCTAGACTCCGGAAGATTCAAGTGGATCGAGTTGATAAATGAAAAGAGACAAGTTTAATTTATTATTATTTTTTTATTTGTTTTTATTTTGCATTTTTCTATAATTTAATGATAATGAATAAGTACTAGACTACTTCTTCGAATCATGTACAATTCTTGACAAGAATACAATAAAAAAAAAATACAATAATACACGTGTAATACAAGTACGGAATAGATAATAAATAATTACAATGAAGATGAGGAATAAACAGATATTCTAGGGTTGGTGGTAGTTACAAGGAAACTTTGAGCTCTACTTCCTAGACGAGGAGGAAACTGTTTGCAAATGTGCTGGTTTAAATGTGCGTCACTATCACTTAACCTAATTATACAAATACAAGAATACATTGAGAAATACATTTTGTGAATCCTCCTAATTCGCATATTACTACAACATTAATCCTACTCTGATCGTGATCGAGTTTCGAGACTATTGCAATTTCGAATTTTATCACAAAAGATTCATTTTTATGCCAATCGTGCTACCGAAAAGCTCTCACATTTACGCACTGGTTTGGATTTTGCCAGGCTCATTTTATACGATTCTGCTTTTTTCTATATATTTTTTTTTTCTTGTTTTCTGCTCGTGCAAATGACAAATGCCTTACATCCTAAATCATATTTGGTCCAATAATAAATACAAATAACACAACAAAATATACAAAAATAAAAGAGATTTTCGCTCCACGAAATAATCCGATATTAGAGTGTTGTTTTGCGGTAGTGATTTGTCGAGAGATAGGAAAGGGGCGGGCAGGATCAAAATCATCTTACGAACTAAATTGGGCAGAGAGCGTGTGTGATTGCTTCTACAAGATTATATGCAGTAGCGATTTGATACCGGCGACCCGTGCTATGTCTCCTTAGCAGGGAGTTTTCAATTTGGCAACTGCATTTGTGAGGTGAAGCAATTCGGTGTTTAATTGTGCAACGAGGGTTTCGAGCTTGTCCACCGAATCGAGAACCTCGACACGTTCGGTGTGTGGATTGAAGCGAACTTCGAATGGTCGGGACATGGTTGAGACCCAACGACGGAACTTTTCTTTGGCATCCTCGAAACTTTCAGCAACATAGTAGATTGGTTGGTACTCTTGATCCTGGTAGGGTTGAACGGCGGTTGAGGCTGGCTCGAATGGACGCAATTCGGGCTTGTCGCTCAACGCGTGGAGAAGTTCACCGTAGGCCGAGAGGAGACCAGCACCGTAGGCCTTGACTTTTCCTTGTTCCTTGCAGAGACCGAATTCAACGGTGAACCAGTAGACCTGAAATAAAACAGAAAAACAAGACACATGAGAGGCGATTTCTAATCAACGATTGCGGGCTACTGTGAAAGGTGTTCTTGTTCGGCAACAGCGCTACACTGACTGTGTCGGACTTGTAAGAATTATGCTGTGATGTAAGAAATGTTATCGCGACATTGAATCACATCAAGTCATGCTTGTAAACATGAACTATATAATGCCACTTGCACACGAGTATGCCATGATAATGTCCAAAATGAAGGCAATGGCTTTGCTCTTGGACTGGTATGGTTTATTCTAGCCAAGCTTTCGCAATCGTGGTCTTGGCTTTTTCATAGTCGCTCGGCAAAATGCATGCAGGGGTACAAGTGCATACGATTGCACCCATTCGTTTGAATGCCATACCGAATTGTGGTGAACAGCGCGCGAGTCTCTAAACGATTCTTAACATTCATTCATGGTGAATGCAGTCCAGGAGAGTTGCCAAGAAGTGCATGTTATACGTGCAAGCATCGATGGTCAGCTGAACGGCCATTTGGCGGCATGAAACGGCCTCGACATAGTCCATCGAAGACTTTGTAAGCCTGCCGCTAGCATTTTAGAATGCATCTGGACAAGTCACGTCCACTTGCAGTGTGGCCAAAACAACTCTGCGCGCGTTGTTAGGTGGCTTAATTAATCACCTGGCCTGGCTATTTAATTTTTCAAATCTGCGAAACCTTGAACGCGTTTACTAGGCAAAGTTTGCAGAGCAAAGCATTTTCTATTTAAATGCCTCGTCGTTTGGAGACTAACTTCCATAGTTCTGATTAGTAAGCACTCTTTTCGCAGCATGGTTAACTTCCACCTATGGTCAGTGGGTCCTTCGAATATGGTGTGATTTATTCTTGATTATCGATATTCGGGATCGTATCGCAGGCAGTGTGATATTGTCTACTGTCAGTATCACACTGCCTACGATACGATGCCGATCTGGGCGATTGCTTTCGATGGTCGCAAGGTAATAGAAAAGTCTTCTATTTTATGTGGAGTCGTATAGAAGGACTTGAATGCGGTGGCGTGCGTTGACGGGCGATTGTATGCGATTCGATGCGCGAACCTTGATAATTGTCTTTGCCATTTGTGATTGAGTCCGTGACCAAGTGGTAATCACATCCACCATCCCACTGTGTGCAGTGTGAGCAACCTCCACATCGTAAACTCAAAATGCGTCGGGTGTATCCCTTGCGATCATCGAAGGGAAAGAGGAAAGTCTTCTATTTTATGTGGAGTCATGCGAAAGACTTGAGTGCGATGGCGTGCGATGACGGACGATCGTATGTGATGCATAAATGCAATCATAAATCATTTTAAGATTTGATGCGAAAACCTTGAAAATTGTCTTTGCCATTTTGTAAGGTTGACACTTGATTTGTGATTGAGTCCGTGACCGAGTAATTGTCACATTCACCATCGCACCGCGTGCAGTGTGAACAATCTCTACATTGCAAACTTAAAATGTGTCGAGTGTATCCATCGCATTGTGTGCACTTTGAGTAACCTCCACATTCCGTCGCATTATAACTTTTCTTAAAAAAAAACTCATCGCATTTCATCACGTGCATTGTGAACATAGCCTTATTCAATTAATGATTAAACAAAATGCCATACTTACAGTTGAAAGTTTTTCGATTTCATCATCGGAGGCACCGAGCGAGGCAAGACCGATTTCTTGTGAGAATTGAGCAAAGCTGGGATCGGCCAAGAGTGGCATGTGTCCGAGCAATTCGTGGATGCAATCTCTGCAAGAACAATATAAAAGCAAAATGTTATTCTCCTATAGCGAAAGTCAATTTAAATTTCCATCGAATAAAGGAGAGAGCCGGGTCGCCGTAATTGCATTACTATTCACAAAGTGGCAATTTTCAACACTTCAAAGGACTTCCGTTGTAAACCAGTCTAATAATGCAATTACCGCCGGAGCGGGTGGGGTTGGGAAATGTGTATGTAATGATACCAAGAGCTTGCCACTCTACCGGAGCGCAAGGATATGCTTACGGGAGTGAACACAAAAAAGGATGAAGTTCGTTTGGGTAGCATAATACATTTTTGAATGATATACTTACGGTTCAGGAGTGTGGTACGGTGAAGTGATGTGGCGAACGTATTGTGTGCTCTGGAAAATTCTGAAAGCCAATGAGGCCAAGAAGTCCCGAGATGTGAGCAAACCGGCAGCTGGTCGCAGGGTGAAACCGGTGTTGCGACGCAAGAAGTTGCTCATTTCCTCCAATTGTGGAATACGATCGGCAACAAAGATTTTCTCATCTTGAAGTTTCTTGAAGACGATCCGATATTCGGCACAAGCATGTTTCTCTTGCAAATCCTTAACGGTGGCGAACACGGCCTTCCAGGTCTTATTCTCAGTTTCGGTGTATTCAATGTGTGGAATTGGTTGTCCATAGCGATAGGAAAAGGCAATTTCAGCAATTTCCTTACGACGTTGACGGTACACTTTGTCAGCGAATCCTGGATGGTTCATGTCCAAGTCGGGTTCGTATTTGGTCATCAAATGATTGCAATTGTCCAATTCGGAAGCATGCTTGGGGAACCACGGTGCCTTGACGTTAATGTTATTTTCGGCCAACAGACTGATGCCAGCGAACGAGGCCGATTGACGCATCGTACGGATCAATTGCAACAAATTGGCACGTGTCATTTCCAATTTAATAAGAACATCATGATCAACACCATCATTGCGAGATGGTCGCGATTCCAAGTGCAAGACGGTACCGTGGAAGTTTTCCACAGCCTTTAAGATACGTCCCAATGAGCCCATGCCATCTTTCAAGTGTACAATGATACCAGCACGTTGAAGAGCATTTTCGGCTTCAGGTGATTCGGAGGCGGCATTGGCCAAGTAAATTTCCTCTTCAGTAAGACCGGGATCTGGAAGGGGGAAAATGCAAGAATTAGAATTTCTGTAGATTGAGATGTGACGATTTTTAGTCGATGCTCCAACTTGTTGCTCTCCTTAGCTATTCCAAGCACGGATTTGTCATAAAATTCCGTTGTTGGATTTCTTTTAATTTTTTTTTTATTTTACAAAGAACATCCCCATTGCAATAAATCAATTTTTCACTCTCCATTTAACGTAGCCTTTTCAGACGACAGATTTTCTAGTTTTTTTTGCCCTATTCACTTAAAAGGATGGGAAAGCATATGTGTTGTGACACACTCTCAATGTCCTTCTCACTGAAGTGGTATTCTATTGTTGACATGAAATATATGATTGTCGAGGGGAGGGTGCGGTCGACCCCAAAATGTTGGATGTTAAGTTGGCGTGAATGGAGTGGCGAATATATGCAAGACGCGTATAAACCTTTTCCTTACTGGTGTGAGAAACCGATTTAGATATTTTTTTTTTGAGTAATATGTCGGTCATGCTACGTATGAAGAGGCTTTTCTTTTCGAGCTATTTTTAGTTGGCCGAATAAGCGATTTGTGCAAATGGAAGACGTGACTTTAAGAGCTACGTATAACTTACCTTCAGAGTTATCTGCTTGAGCATTGTCAACTTGATCCACTTCTTGAACTGAACACCATGCAAATAAAATGAAAATGAAAAATTAACAAAAATTAAATAAAGGACTTTAACGAAAACTCAGCAGAGGTGAAGTGAACGTGAACTTACCTTCGATCTCAATATTTCCCTCTGCCTCATCTTCAAATTGTGCCTCATCTTGGTTTTGATTCAATTCAATATTGTCTTCTATAACGGAGGGGGAAATTAAGGAGGAAAATAAGAAAATTAATATCGAAAATAAAGAGCATAAACTTGGGGTGTGGATTGTAATCTAAAATATTCGATTTGCTGAAAAATATCTGAATATCTTACCTTGTGGAACATGATGATCTTGTTGAGCTTGAATAACGCAATCTTCTAAGCTGTCTTCTGATTTGTCAATTATTTTGTATAATTTCAAATAAAAAACAAATCATGCACAAACCGAGAAAAAAAAAATTAGGAAAACAATCGAAATTAAGATAAAATTAAAATAATTCTAAACTGAAATTTGGAATCAATTAGTAAGGATATTTTAGGAAAACGAAGTAAGAACTTGTACTCACCGTTAGAACGTTGACGAGCCTCTTCAAGTACTGATTGTTTGGTTTGCTTTACAACTAAAGTCTCGAATCGGGCATCATCTACCAAAGAGCGACGACGTGATGGATAGCCATTCTGAAAATACGAAGGACAAGCATACAATAAATTTCCATCCGTTCATCGAAGTCCAATACAGAGGTAAGGATTCATCAGTCAAAAATTAAATTCAATCTCAAGATCTCACAAGCACTTAATGCTATTCTCTGTCTCTCAATTATATTTAACCCTCCTTAAGGCGATTGTAATGTCATATCAGAGCATGATGCTACCACTCAGGACTATCATCATCATCATCTTCATCCACATCACATCATCCTGGCCATGAACACACTCTTCTGCAATTCTTTTGCTCGACCCATGCAGTACATACTCGTATAGTACATCCTACGCTCGGAGCCCCAAAGTTTCCAGGGTGATGGATACGTCCCTCTAAACCGCTTTCGCCACCCAAGCAGGACGAAATAATAGCAGTGAGCAATCTTAGTGCCTATGCTGCTACGAACGACTGACTTCGTACTGCGACACATTTTCCCTCAAAGAGAGAAAGGAAATTGTGACAGGAAATAAGTTCTTACACTCAAAATGTCTTTTACTTAGACGACACGAAGAATAAAAATGTTGAGGATGGGTGACTGGATATAAGATTTTGACTTATGGCCTGACATCCTTTTGTGTGCGGGATGGTAAGTGGGTTATAGGCCACATTGAAATAATGGTGAGTGGCGAAAAGCATCAATTGAGAGGATGCTAAGTGATAAGGACGAGTTGGGAGCAAAAATGAAGAATTGTCTTTTGCGGATAATTAGTGCTACTTTAGCGGAGCCAATTGAGGTCTTTTAATCGGCTTAGAAATTAGGACGTCTGTCTGCTTGGCAATCGAATTAGGTTCATTTGATTGGACTGAACTGTTGAATATAAATTTTAGTTTTACTAATATTTGTTCTTAGGCAGGATGAGGGGATCCCTCACTTCACTTCGATCCGACTGTAGCATCCAAGGCAAAAAATCACCAATTAGTTTTTGAAGATAAAAAAGATCTAAAGGACGCGAAAAAATTTCTGCGTTAAAAAAAACTACCTCATTCTGAGATGGTTATGACTCATAGCGAAAACATTTTAAGTCTAAATCTGTCATTTATATGCGATCATTAAATTTCTAACTATAAAAAGATCTTTATTTCTCAGAAAAACCACAAATGTCGACCATGCATTTAAAATTGATGCATTCTTTGTGATTTCCGTAAACAGAACTGCATGTTGACTATTGAAAAGAAAAAGTAAATCGAAATCACGAAAATAACGCTTCCGCGGAAATCCGGAAATGAATCTCACATTCTCTTAAAATCGATTTGTCGCCAATCAATCGATCTCTATCTTCTGCGGAAAAAGATTAATGGGGTATTTCCGAAAATTTATCACCAATCAATTAATCTCATCTTCTGCGGAAAATGTTGATGGACAATTTCCAGGAATTTGGAATTTTTTGAAAAATCGTTTTTTTTTTTGCAGCTCGCAATTCAATGGAAATCAAGTAGTTTAAGAAAATTGGTCTACGCAACTAATGAAATCACCACATCATGGACTAATCTAATTATGTATTTACATATTTTAATTTCTGACCGTAGTGTCGTCGGGCTCCAATTCATCAATTAATGTGGAATTTGCATTCAATTCATTTGGCCAATATAATAATAGCGAAAATTCGGCGAGGGCGACAGTTTTCTGAATTGTATCTTATAACAGAAAAAGGCTCGAACTAAGTATTTCCAGGTTAAATGCATAAATTTCCGAAACGAATGTTCGGGGCAAATAGATCAATTTCTAGTCAAGCAAATTAGTTGAGGAAAGGTTCTGATACACGAGACGCGTATACGCGAACGCGTGATTTTTACCCGTGTCGCGTAAATGCGACTAGTGTTCACACGTAAGTCGGGCTTACGCGGACGAAACGTCAAAAACGGGTATCGAAGTGAATTTCACTGACGTGGAAATAATGCACACGTCGTCGTTGTGCTTACACGAGGTGCATTAACGATTCAACAGGTTGTGTGTGAGTACTGAAATCATCTTTTTTCATGTGTTTGTTGTTGGATTCATTGACTCGTCAAATGCTGATCGGCCCGTCGGGACCCGTCGTTACGCGTTGTCGTAAACCCGGCTGCTGTTTACACGGGACGGGTATCGTTGATTTGACGCGCCCGACGGGTTTACGGGTCTCGTGTATTAGAACCTTAAGAATGGGTGAAATGGTGAAAAAAATATAGTTTTGAAACTTTGGGGAAACATTCATAAGTGGTGTAGTAATTAGAAACAGAAAAGTGCGCCTACCTCCCTTCTCAGGCGGACGCGCCCCCTTTCCCCCCTTAGAAGACGACTCTTTTTAGTTTTTCGCTTTTATTTCCGTACCTATTAATCCTAGCGAAATACTCAATAACAACGAAATTAAAGATTGCAAAAAATACGTAAAAATGTTTTAACCACTTTTTTTGTTTCTTGAATAAATAGTTTTCGAGATAATCTTACTGGAAAACAACGGAAAACATCCCTTGCCAATTGTGCATTTATTCGCACGAAGTGGGAAAAATCGTCGTCTTTTTAGGTTTTTCGGCAGATAACGGGGGATAAATATTAGTCCTACGAGGAAAATACTCAGGATCTATTTTTTTATTACTAAATAAGCTTTAATTTGAGATAAGTCAGATTACCGTAGGTACGATAGTTACTTAGAAAAAGAAAAAATTGCCAGTTTTTTTAGGAAAATGGATTTTTTTTCCTTGTTCGAAGCAACTATTATAGCTACGGGTATCTGATTATCTCAGATTAAAGTTTATTTAGAACCAAAAAGAATCGATTCTTAGCATTTTCCTTGTGGGAATTATAGCTAACCCGTTATTTGATGAAATACACAAAAAGACGATGATTTATTCTCATTTCGTGCGAACAAACGAGCAATTGACAAGGGGCGTTTTTCATTGTTTTTAAAGTAAGATTATCTCGACAACTATTCAAGACACAAAAAAGTGATTTTAACATTTCTTATGTATCTTTTTATGATCTTTAATTTTGCTTTTATTAAGTTTTTTTTGCTAGGATTAACAGTTACGGAGATAAAAGCGAAAAGCTAAAGAAAGTCGTCTCTTAATAGGGAAAAGGGGGTGCGCGTTCACCACAGAGTGGGAGTGGAGACTTTTCTGTTTCTGACTACTACATCTCCTGTGAATGTTTCCACAAATTTTGAAAACTATTAGTTTTTTCCCCATTTACTGTTTTCAGATCTCTTTATCTTTTCTCGGGTAAGTAGACTTCTGAGTGAAAAAAATCGGTTCAAAGAAATAAATTTCCGTGTAAAATTAGTAATTTTCCGAATCGAATAAATGAATTCCCGTGCCAAATAGATAAATTTCCGAATCAAATAAATAATTTTCCGGATCAAATATACAAAATCTTAGAATCAAACAAATAATTTTCCGTTTGTAATAAATAAATTTCCGAATCGAATAAATCAATTTCCAGGTCAAACCTAAACCAATTATTACAAATGAAAATTTTTGTTTATTTCATAAGTAATAATTAGGTTTCCAAATTAAAATTTCTTACTTCCACACCAATAAAATGACTGACGGAAGAAATTAAGGAATTTGCATGTATGAAAGTTTCTTTTTTGTTGTTTAAATGGGAAACCTACTCATTACATATGGAAATTCATTTATTTAATTCGGTAATTTACTGATTTGATTTGGAAATTCACTTATTTCACACGGAAATCTATTTGGTTTGGCCGGGAAAATTATTTGTTTCAAACGTGAATTTATTCATTTGATCCGGGAAGTTTATTCATTTGATTTGGGAATTTATTGGTTTGATTCGGAAAGTTTTTTACATTTGATCTGATAATTTATCGATTTGATTCGCAAGGTTTATTCATTTGATCTGTAAATTTATGCTTATCTGATTCGGAAAACTCATTCATGTGATCTGAAAATTTATTTAATTGATTCAGACATTTACTTAATTCACCCCAAAACTTATTTAATTGTTCTGAACATTTTTATTTGATCTGGGATTTTATTTATTCATTCCAGAAATGTATTTGTTGCATGCCGAAATTTATTTATTTGTCTCTAACATTTATTTATTGATTTATTCGACCTGAACCTGCGCTATATTTTCAAGCGATTTTCCCCATTCATTTTTAAAATCGACTAAGAACGTGTCTTGGGGGAAAAACTGCGATGTCATCGCAGCATAGCACATGACAAACCAGACCCATCAACAAAACGAACTTTCACTCAAAATCTTTCAAAAATAAACAGTCAATAAGCGATCTTCAAGAAAAAAATTAAAAAAGTCAATAATTTACAGAAAAATCAATATTTGGGCAAAAATGCTAATTGTCAATCAAATATTTGACGAAATGTTGCGCCTCATCGAAGACGATAGAGCTGTTGTTTACTTGTGTCTGAAATGTTTGAAAGATACTCGTATTGTCAACGGTCTTTTTTTCACTGCCGATTTTTTTCAACAATTTTTTTTTCTAATCGCAATTAAGACCATAATCAATTTCTGATTTCATTTTTTTGGAGCATGAATAATTTATGAGAATCTTTCAAGTGAACCGATTCTAAATGACCATTAAGATTTTGAAATAATTTTTAGAGATTTGCTTTTTTAACCTGTGTTACTATTGGAGAATAGATTTGAATTCGACGATAATTTTTAGCAACCAGGATATGTTTGTCGATAGTTTGCGAAGTTGTTTTCCATTTCTGAGAGAATTATAACGACTTACGACGACTGAGCATTAAAACTGTTAGGCTCATTCAACGATTTTTGAGAAGTCAAATTTGTAACGGATTTCTTGGATTCAGAATACTTTGATTATATAAGGAACATTCTAGATGGTTCTGCGAAGAATTAGGAGAATTTTGTCATGTTAAAAGACAGGTATTATTGTAGAAAGTAACAGATTCTTCCAAATAGGTCCTTTAGCCTTTTCAGGACTGTTGCATAATTCAGTTTTCACTTGAATTCACATTGTTTTATTAATTCTATCGTTTTTTTTTCAAATACTCGTAATTCGCCAGAATTTATCGCCAATAAACTCTCCTCAAAGATTATTCTCAATACTTTCACTTTTCATTTGAAAGAATCTAATCAAATCTGAACTTACCTCGATGCTGTATGATTTCTTGATGGCGAACATTTCGCGGTTCTTTTGGGCAGCAGCAACGGCCATCATTTTGTCTGTTTTTAAAATTTCTTAGGCACCAACAAACAAACAAAATCACTCGTAGTTAATAATAATCCCGATAGCACTTTTTTGATCCTTTTTCGATCCGCTCGTAGTAGCCTGATCTCACTTTTTTTTAATGTTTTACTAAATCACTGCTAATTAAGTTCGAATCGTTGTAGAACTGTTGTCTTATTGCTTCTCCTTTTTATTCCAGATCCTGATGATGAGGATACAAAAATTCGCGATCACAATCTCCTGATGGATAACGTAGTCGACGAAATAGATATAATCTTCACACACTTTGATTCTGGCTAATTAATTGATCCTGATTATTCGCTTTCCGTACGAAGGATATCTCTCAGGAATGAAGTCAATAATTACGAACAGCTACTACTCTCTCAAAGAATCGAGTCTAGAGCGAACGAAAGCAAACCAATGCATGGGGCTCTGCTGGGTTGCAATCAGTTTAAATACCCGCCAGCAACGGGTCGAGCGTGCCGCCAAACAGCCCCCTCCAGCCAGTCGAGTCAGTATGTGGTGCTTTGTGCGCTTACTGCTCACCACTCGATATCTTCTTTTTTTTTGCTGCCTTACCTACTACCCAAAGCCAATAGTAGTAGTAGTCAACCAGCTGTTGCTTGTGCTAACCAATATACCAGTTGCGGTGTATGCATATACGTTAGCGGGGCTGGTGGTCGCCGGTTAAAAACATTGTCCGAGGCCCAAGCACAAGCTGAGATTCCAAGCCCCCAAAAAGCTCTATTGCGTCACACAATATGTTCGTCCATTCCGAGTAAGGTTTTTTATATGGTTTTTCCCTGACTTTGGGGGCCCCAACTGCGATGACGCGACATCGGTATACGATGATAGTTACGTGCAGCATCCACTCATATGGACCACAAGCAGCTGAGGCACGCGTGCGCTACCATTCATATCATTGGGTAGGTGAGATGATGGAAAATTGGGATTTTCCTTGAATTTTGATTTTATCAAAACAAATTAATCAGAGCAATCTTTTTTTGAGTGGTAGATGGATAGATAGATAGTTGGAAAGTTAAGAACGTTCTGACCTTGGGAAAGTTATGTGAGTCACATTTAGTGGCTGTACGTGGACTACGTGATTTCGAGGGTGGTGATGCAGTTCTTCGTATATTATTTTTTTCTCAATAGGAAAATAACTTTATTTATCATCAAAGGGGAGTTTCCAAGTATCCAGTTTTGCACAGAACTCTGAAGGACGGGATAACCGAAGCATCATTTACATCCTGGCTTCCAGACCTTTTTTTCCTTTGTCGATAAAAATGTTCTTCGATAATTTGTTGTATGTACTCGGTATGTTTACAAGGTGTCGCCTAACTATCACATATGGGCACTGCAACGTGATTGCCCGTGTAATTCCCAGCAAAAAATATTAAGTGTAACATTTTATCGGATTCTTAACCCTTTAGCTGCGGCAGGCTTTTATTTTTTTTTTACTTTTTTTAAAGTGTCTATCTCACATTATTAAAAACACAATATACGCTTTCTTTTGTACCGTGATGCAGGTTACTTCGGCTTAACAACACGCAATTACAACAATGCGTTAACCTGAATTAATCTGCACTATATATATATGACGGATAGATATCGCTGGCATCGCTAAAAAGTGATTTTATTATGGAAACTTAAAATTTTGCGCAGTTTAATTTGATTGTTGATATCAAGTTTATGTGTAAACCAGTCGTAAATATTTTCCCTGATATGTTCTTTACATTAAATCTCGCGAACTCAATAAAAAATGATGAAACATTGGGGCGACCGGTTGCTCAGTGAGAGACATCAGTCTCATGTCTGACTACCGGCGTTTCGGATTCGAATCCCACGACGTTCGTGTCCATGGATGTTTGTGTTGTCTTCTCCCTGTGGTGCGGGCTGTAAGGATAAGCCACATCATCTCCCGACGTGTCGCAGGTAGGCGGTTAAATGGGGGAGCAGGAGGTGCATGATGGCAACTACATTCTCCGAAACTAGTTCATACCAACGAAATGTCAACTGGGCCACATGGAATAGTTGATGCGCTACGTCCCACAAGGGCAATTGAGTAAATATTAAATTGACGCTTGGGGTCGATTGCACTTTGACACTTAACCGGGCAATTAGCCCGAAACGTTCTTTAGCACGGCGCTTACCCCACACCCGAATTAGCCTGTACTTGAGTAGAAAAGAACGTGCCTAGAATCTGAAAATCTGCGGCAGCTAGAACACTCAAATACAAATTTCAAATATATATATCATTGGTCGCCATTTTTCGAAATTGGAAATTATGGCGTTAGAAACCCAGGAGATTAAAAAAAGAATAATTCAAAATCAAATATAGCTAAAGTGGTTCTTAGGCACAAAACCAATCAGCTGCAAAACCGCGAAATCTGCTGCGAGACCTGGTGCGACAGTGTTTCAGGTTATTTTGTAAGTGACGGATATGGATACTTACAGGCAGAGCAGAGCTTCACCATTAAATTGCATTAACCTCTCCAGTGGGGCATGGGTAGTTTCAGTATAGTGCAGTTATTGGAAAACAATTTTTGTTACAGACTTGGAATGCTGCGGAAGTCTAGCACCCTCAGGTATTTCTTTCTAATTACTGCACGGAGAAAAATGAAACCCTGAACTCTAGATTCAAGCATAGGTAGATTGGCGACCGTGTCGTCAAGGCTACCGAGCAAACAAAAATTGTTTTATTGTCATGTTGGTGCTCTGTGTATATTTTGATGTTGTGAATTGGGCGCAATATGAAAATTTCACGTCTTGAAGTGATTGCGCTATATGGAAACATGGCCACCGTACTTGGATCGGACAATTCAGTTCTGTGAGTTTGCTTGTTCGTCCAGGCGTTTCTCATGGTCCGATCTCAATCAAATTCAGGACGTGACTTCCTTAGGGTACTCTGAGCACCACGGCTATTTGCATTGTCAACTAAACTTACAGAACTTTGTGTTGCCTCTAAATTAAAGAGTCCCTCGAAACAATCTTACAATAAACGAGATCGCAGCTTCGCTTCGGTCCCGCGTCTAAAGCGTATATACCGTAAACCTGTGCAGACCTAGTGGTGACACCAAAGGCGTAAATAGGCAACAGCCATATGCATTAAAAGTGAGGAAGCACACATGCAAACATATGGTCGCTTTGAACAGAAGTCGATTAAGCTACGATGAAGAAATATTTGTAAGGAAGGGAGATATTATCTTGCGCATTCCCAAAAACAACTAACTATAAGTTACACTACAAACATTTTACCGAAATTTCAAGTCACTAGCTCCATTCTATGGAAAGTTACCTTATATTTGAGATAACATTTACAAGGGAGGTAGGGGTTACTTTGATCGGATCTTTTCCATTTTCAGCAGCCAACTCTCTAGATCATAGGTGTCCAACCTTTTAGCTTCCCGGGGCCACATTGACAGTAGACGAGTTGCTCCGGGCCGCAAAAAAAAAACTTAGATCTTATGATAGTTTATGAGTAAAATATAAAAAAATAACATGAAATTAGAATTAGAAACCGTTTTTTTTTAAACATTTTATTTTATATGTTCTATATTTTTTTACATTTCTTATTTTGTAATTTTAATATTTATAAATATAAATAAATCATAAAATTAATGTGAAGATTGGCATTGAATTCGGGAAACCAATGTTTCAATATCTGGTTCGATTGAAGAGGTAGCAATCCTAGGTGTGTTCTCAAGGTGTTCATCCGAAATACTAGTTCTGTTTTTACGCTTAGTGTGCTTTAATTTTGAAAATAATTGTTCACAGATGTATGTGCTTCCAAACAATGATGACATGAACAACGCATGACTATGCAGCGAGGGATATTTGTCTCTTGGAAGATGTGTTTTATAGAACTCCAACAAAGAGACCCGATCAAATTTCACCTTTAGTTGTATATCGGATTGTAACTCTATGCATTCCAATTGAAAATTTGCTGGCAGCTTATCTATTGAATATCGACTATAAATGGAGTCGCAAAAATACAAAAATTTTGATTATTTTTTTGAAAATCCTGGAATCTATTTTCAAATTCTATTAGCAAATCGAGAAGTACCGCTGCGTACTTTTTGATCCACTGAGACAGAAATTCATCAGAATCAGAACTGTGCACGTGCACAGTCATATTCAGTCAATGCAACTCGTAGGTTCGACTGTTTTTTTTCTTGCTATTGTCGCTTAATTTCATTAATTAATTTAATTTAGTTAAATGATTTTTTTTCGCAACAGTCTCTTCCAGGGCCGCATTTACAGCTGCTTGGGGCCGCAAGCGGCCCGCGGGCCGCGGGTTGGACAGCCTTGCTCTAGATCTTACGACAAACATCCGACCTACTCGCTAGCTAAAGGAATATTTCATTTTTTTTTACATTTGTAGGGGAAGTAGACGTTTCTTGGGTCTGATTGTGGCCATCTTTTGTCATCGACTTTTTGCTTCAGGACAACAGGACCCCCTTAGGAATGAAGTGAAGCGAATAGAAAATCTTGAAATTTTAGGTATTTTCGGAATCGGGATGATGAGATCAATGTTCTGAAAATAATGGACATATATCTACGAATTAACACCCCACTAGAAGAAGTTCATTAAGGGTCGAGGAATAAACCCGGCCCAAGGCTCCTCCTCTCAAATGCAGCCATTTATCACGTTCCATATTCAATTATTTTAATGAAGGTGCAACTCTTCAAAATTCTCAATTGAAACCCCGAAATTAACTTCACCTTTCATCCATAAACTTTTTCGCCAGATACGACCACACTCCCCTACAATCACGACATTTCATCATAATGTGCGAAACACCAATCGTAGATATCATTCATATGTTTGAGGCGCCCCCGATGATTCTTGGAGAGCTTCAAGTGCGGCTTGTCGTTCAAGTCTTTTGTACGTTTTTCACCATCGTCATTCGTGTGTATCGTGGTCTCTTTAAGGTCGCCTAAAGCGAGCGCTCCGGAAACACCACAAAATACAAGACTGGCTAATATGAAAGCCAAGATAATCATACCATTTGACGAGTATCTTTTCTTTGGCATCTTTCTTTTGTCATGCTTCTCGCGCGTTCACACAAATCGAGTTCATCCAAGTCTTTTGGTTTTTTCCCCGGCACGTTGTCTATCTTTAGCTTGTTTAAGAGTCGTTTACCAGTGAATTTTTAGCTTTTAACACCAAATTATCTTGTCTTACGAGTACCTGAGTGCAGTTCTGAGATACCTGGCGGCTATCATGTGTTTCGACCGTACGTGGAAGACGCGAATGACGCACATGTGAAAGGGGATTCCACCAATATACGAAGAAAGATTTTTTCTGATGAATTCAAGGGGAGAAGCACATCGTTCAACGTATAGCTGTAGCTGTGGCGGTGAGTCCAAGAAGATGCCCCGAAAAGCAGTAAAAAAAGATACAGACAGATGTTAAAATCAAGCTAAACGTAGTAACACCTTCACCTTGGTCAGGGTTTCGTTAATCGTTTTTATGTAAGGAGAATATTCGTTGGAAACACTTAACGCTTGTTGTTTTTGTTTTGTGGTGTGCTTTGTAACGAGTGTGAGTGGACTTTGCCATTCGAGTGTATCGTCGCAGTTCAGGTGAGAAAAATTAATTGGAATATGTCAACTGACTAAGAATACGATTGGAATCTAAATTCAGACAGGATTCCAAATAAGTTTCCAATCTAAATTTGGATTCCAATGAATGTGGCGAAACCCAATATCGGATGAAATTTGAAATGAAGCCTTTGCGATTCTGAATATGTTAAGTGTTTAATTGTGTCTTGGTATTTATTTGACGTTAAAAATAAGTTTCGTTGCATTATGCATTAGTGTTATTGCAGAAAAAAGTTCGTCGGAAAAAGAATTTTTCACAGTGCCAATGATGCCATTGGTGGCATCCTAATGTATGTAAGTATAGGACAAAAGGTTAAATCGCACAAAGGAGACGTTTATCGAAAATTCAATGTGAGTTTCAGACAAAAATAAATTTTGTTTAATTCATATGACCTCTGATTGTGTGGATAATTACATAAAATTAAAATTCGTTATTAAAGTAGAGTCAACATTGGAAAATTTGGTCGGAAGATAACTGAGCATTTTTTTACCGGTATCTTAATTTATACAGGTATTAAAGAGGATGTTTTTTAACATTAAACGAATATTTGTTTGTTAGAGCGTATAAAGTGTACTAAAATGATGTGGTGTTTTTTCTCGGCTTAGTAGTCTCAATCTCAGGGGGTTTGAGAAATGATATACGCATAAAAAAGCTGGAATTTGGTTTTGAAAAATTGTGTTGATAGAAAGATGGTTAACACGATTTGATTATAGTTGGTAAAAGTATTATGATATTTCAATTATTGTAATCACAGAAGGGGTCTACAAACTATCCCCCTTGAAACCTGTAACGGATGGGTTGGTGGGCATCAGAAGACGCCCACGGTGGAAGCAGCACGGACAGAATATGGTTCAGTACAAACTTAGCTATGCTCGCTCCGAACGTAACGTTTTTCAGTGTGAAGTTATTGTGATGATGTTTGTACTGTCTATAACGGATTTCAACCCTGGATCTCCTTCAAACAGATTTCTGCTTTAGGCAGTACGCAGTATACTTTGTTATGATGCTATTGTTTGTATTCCGGATAGCGCAACGGTTAGCACGTTCGCCTTCTACGCACTGGGCCCGGTTCGATTCCTACTGAATGCGGTTGTTTTCGATGAAAAAGTGGATTTACGTGCCGGACTATGAGCCCGCTCAGCTGTTAAATGAGTACCCATGGGGTAAATAACTCGGTTGAGCGTGTTGCTGATCACACACCTCTGCACAAGACATACCGTCACGATCTAGAAAATGAGATGATGCTAACTCATCTCGAGGCCATGGTTCAAATATTTATTTTTTTATGACGCACATATAGGTAGGTTTTTGCTGCCTAAAGCGGATATAAACTCAGTGCTCAGCCACAAGTGAACTACCAGTTTAGGCAGTACAAAACTATCGTGTATGATTTAGTTGAGTGTAACGCCTAGTAAGATAATGGCAATTCGACGTTATTTTGCTTTTAAAGGAGAAATAACGTCAATTGACATTATTTAGCTTGACGCGTGATGCGATGGTTCATTAGGTAGCTTTAGTTTTTAGCTTATTTTATGTGATGCCTGTAAATGTTAGTCTAAGTAAAGATATAACTGGAGCGACCAGTAGCTCAGTGCGTAGAGGCGTTAGCCTCATGCCTGACTACGGTCGTTACGGGTTCAACTCCCGTCCACGGCGTTTGTGGCCAGGGATGTTTGTGTTGTCTTCCACTGTGGTGTGGGGCATAATAATAAGCGACAACATCTCCCGACTTGTCGCTGGTAGCCGGCTAAATGGGAGCAGGAGTTGTATGCTGGCAACGTACATCGTCCGAATCTGATTAATGCCACCGAAACGCCAGCTGAGCCACATGGAATAGCTGACGCGCTATGTTCCCTTAGGGTTTAGGTCAAATTAGTTTAGTTTTCCGTACATATTTTACCGGAGGGGAAATTTTGATCTGCTTGTAGGACCGCAGCCGATATACGAGTAATTGCAGAAGTATGAACAATCCTTAGTTTTTTCTCTACTCCACCTCTCCGTTACTATTACTTTTATTAAAAATTTGCTTAAATAAGATGCTGATGTGAAGGAGTGCTTCTGAAATCCATTTTGAAGTTTCTGGTATATTATTGTGCTGCTTTGTGATGTTAACTTAAATCAGTCGATGAATATACTTGAATCTACTTCAACTTGTACATATCAACATCATTAACCTTCATAAGACCGACCCCGAAAAGTTACGTCAAAGACCAAGTGGGGTGCAAATACACCTCAACGTTTTTTTGTGGAAATATGCTATATTTTTAATAAATTAAGAAGAGCAGGTATTATAGGTCGACAAAGAGGTGGATCATGATTCTAGCAGCGTGCGTGACGGTATGTCTTGTGCAGTGGTATGTGATCATGATCAGCAACACACTCGACCGAGTTATTTACCCCATAAATGGGTACTCATTTAACGGCTGAGTGGGCTCATAGTCCGACATGAAGCGAGTGCAATTACCTACTACTGTTGATGATAATGAGTCCTTTGGTGAGGAAACAGAGGCATTTTTGACAGTGAAGCGATACCCAGGCAAGGTGGACATCATATGCCTAGAGGTGATGAGGCGAATACAGCAGACTACAACGATGGTTTTTTCTTAGACCTTTGGTCAGAAAAGAGTAATTTTGTGGGCATGAATTGAAACAGAAATCACACCTTGCAAACACTGGTAATGTTTGTATCGGAATGGTGATACCAATCCCCTCGACGTAAGCGACATATAGGACATAAAGGACATAGCGGACACAGAGGACCGAAAGACATAATGGCCTCGAAGACAACTCAAAATTATTTCAAAGGCACATTTACTCAAGGATGTGCACGTAAAGAATTAGTTCTTTGATGATAGCATTTTTCAATGCAAATCATAGACAACTTGAAAGTAAATGAATTACAACGAAATTTTTTTTTTCATAAAACTGGCTTGAAGTGCCGATGAACATCGCTCTTGTAATGTTATTTAAGTTAAGCTAATTGTCGGAAGTGACAAATTGTGGTAGGATTTGTGTCTTTAAATAAAACTACTCCGGTAAATGGAAGGCACATTTGCACGGTAATGGTTGCATTCACTGGTTATTTTCTGGTTGTGAGTACCCCAAGTCAATCGGGCTTCCATGCAAGAATTTTTAGGGTTTTGTATAATAGTAAAAACAAAACCCTTATAAAATTGGTCAAATGTCTGTCTGTCCGTCTGTCCACAGAATATCTCACGAACGGCTGAAGCTGCAAACATGAAATTTTGTGAGAATGTGTAGAATTATTATAATTCACCGGGGAAAAGGATGCGTCACAATAGGATGACTTTAAGGAGGTTCCCGTGGAGGGGAAATGAAGGTAAAAAAAAAAAAAAATTTCATCTGGTATAGGCAAGTGAAGTATCATGAGAAAGGTACCACCGAGTACGTTCCATTTTTAGCATTTTCTTAAAATTTTAAGAAAGGGATAAAAACACGGAGAGGAGTAAATATAAGATCAGATTTGTCCCACTCACTTGCATTTCAAGACCGTTACACTTAGAAATATGAAAACTTGCAGGAAAGTGGCTTTTGACTAGCATAGAAAAACGAAAATAGAAGAATTTCGACATCTTCTAAAAATAGGTTAACAAAAGCATATTTATTTATATACCCCTGCATCCCTCAAACACATCTGAGGTCAAAAATATTGATGGCCAATGATAATCAACACAAGGTGGGCTGGTCGCTGACTCTACTTTCTATAATTATCCACACAATTTATTTCCAATATTTTTTTAAGCTAGCTTGCAATTCGCAATGTCGTCTTAACATGAATGGTTAAGCATCTGCAAGGGTAGGTAGGTAGGTAAAAAATCCTTGGATAGCGGGTGAAGCCCTCTACTTTCCGGTTTCATTGTAAGAGATGCGAAGACGAGGTTCGGGAGGAAAGAGCTTCTCATCATCTACAATATATACTCGTAAATACCTAGAAGAAAAATATCTTTACTTCTTCCTTTTCAAGGACCTGTGATACGGTGCTAAGTGTGCTGCGTTAACCTAACCTAGCACCGCTTACAACAACAATATAATTTTATAAAAAGTAGAATCTAATGAACTCCGACATTTGATCATCATTGAAGAATTCTTATTATATGAGCTCATCGGCTACACAGTCAACTAATAAATTACTCTAATAACAGTTCTCGGTTTTATCATTTTGCAGAAACATAATAATTACCTAATCTTGTACTCGACTTCGGAACAACAAAAAAATGACGGGAAGAAAACGTGAAGTGTTCGTCAGCCAAGGCTTGAAAAAAAAAACACACAATCAAGGATAAAGCTGATGTCTTTATTAAAATTGTTCGCATTTAATTAACCGCACTGCTACGTTCTTTTTTCTTAGCCTAATTAAGGTGAAAACCTAGTCTATGAACATTACAGCTGGCTTATGTATGTTATGTACTATAAAGGCGATTGTGACTGCTTTACAGATTTAAATGTGTACATATCATAATCCGAACAAATTTAACGCTAGAATGGCTTTAACCTCTATATCAGGTGTATCTGTACGGTGAAGCTTTGCAAACGGTTGCATGTTCTTTTTCTTTTTCTCTCTCTCAAATACTGCGCATCGGTCTTTTTCGCGGCTTTTGCTGGAAAATCGAGGTTCTATTCAAATAAGATCGCTAAGAACCATAAAATTATCTTTGGTAAAGGTTACCGCTTGACTAGCTCGGCTATTCGACCAATAAACACGAACCCAACAATAAATTCAAGTCCGACTCAAATGTTTTTTTTACCCCCGCCCCCCCCCCGTCTTTCTTTAAAGAAAGTGAAAAGATGAAGTTTTTTTTTTATTTGCTATGAAATGTTTACAAGAAGTAATGTTGTGCGGTTACTAAAGGTCAATTGAGTGAATGATTTTCCATTTAATTACACACGTCGAAAGGTAAACGGACAAAAGACATAATTATAGTACACTTGCAGTAAAGTTACAAGAGATAAAATAACTTTCCCGCATGGTATACCTATTCACACATTACCACTCAATTTGTCACGTAAGCGGTAAGCCCTCCATGACGGCTAAACACATGTACTCGTATCTTGCGGTCAGCACCTTTATCGAACAGGTAGAAAAAATTCAAACGATCTTGTAAGATGTTGACGCTAATTGAAGATGTTTAGGTTGACATGATTAGAGAGATTAGATGAAAGGTGTTATTTCCAAAGGTGTTTAGTTTTTGTAATAATGCTGATATTTGATATTAAATTACGGTAATAGATAAGTATCTATGTACATACGAGTTTGTCTCGAAATTCAACTCAATGGGATAATTGACTAAGGTGTTTTATTAATATACCGAATTTTTCCAAAAATTATGCAAGGTCGTGTCAATTAGAGTTTTGGTGTTTATGTGTGGATTGTTTTTGCTTGCGCTAAGTTGTACGAGTATAGGTGACTAGATAATTCTTTATCGTCCTCAAAAAAGAGAAATCACTCTTATGACGATGTGATCAAAGGCAAGTTAAAGTCAAAAGTCAGTTCAATGATATCAAGCGAGTTCTAGTGTTTACCTACTTATTGTTTTCCGTTTACGTTATGCCCGAGCCAGATTGAACGCAGAAAGCAGCAGCAGCAACAACAACAGGCAGATCTGCTTTCGCCGCTGTCGCTGCGTTCAATTTATGTAGGTCGCTTAAAGGAAATGCATTCTTTCTAACTTGACATTTCGCTGCCGTTGCTGCTGCATTCTGCGTTCAATCTGGCTCGGGCATTATTGTGAAGTTATAGGCGAATAGAACTCACTCTTATCGCAATAGGCGCGTTATTTTGCGTATCTATCGAGTCTAGTGTAGGGTAACACGCATTATACAATCAACAAGCGATTTGTTGTTTGAGTAACGCGTGTTCGTTACCCTGCTCTACACTGGATAGATACGCAAAAGAGCGCGCCTAATATTTTTAAATGCAACTTAAAGTCAATTGAAGGACATTAGCCTACTGATTCTCGTCAATACTGTAAACCAGTTCCATAATACTGGAAGCTTCGAATTGTTTTCATATTATCTAATTAATGTAAAATTTAAGCTTGACTTAATTTAGGAACCTAACCCGTATACGGTTTCATTTCGTATTGACGATAGTCTGAAGTAGTTGGTTCACTCACATGGTTGGTTATATGTATAGAAGGGGTTTTTTCCGGAATTTTCCGGACGAATGGGGGATAATTTAATGTTCTTTCCACTTGGCTCTGAATCAATTCCCACACAAAAGGACTGGTCTTTTTTTCAGGCAGATCCATACTTTGGCTTTTTTCATGTTGGGCGTTTGACATTTCATGGCGTTCGATTCACTCCTGATCCAGATTCGGGTGAATCGAACGCATATATAGAATTTCCAAGTGAAGCACGTAAAATTCCGAGACAATGCAGATAACTTTCCGGATCAAATGAATAATTTTCCGGGTCAAATAAATACGCTTCCGGACCAAATACCTATATACTTTTCCGGACCAAAAAGATAACTTTTCAAATCAAAAAAATAAGTTTCCAAATCAAATAAATAGCTTTACAGATCAAATAAATAACTATCTGGATTAAATAAATAACACATCTAATAAATAAATTTCCGGATCAAATAAGTAAATTTCCAAATCAAATAAATAAATTTCCGAGTGGAACGAATAAATTTCCTGACAGAGTAAATATTGTACATTTTCGAATGCAATAAATAAATTTCCTAATAAAATAAGTAAACTTCCAGATTAACAAAATTGTCTAAAGAAATGAATTCACAAATCAAAAAATTTATATCGAAAATAAATATTAAATTTTCGAGACATATTTTCGAACGATCTTCAAACATTATACCATTATTAAGTTGTTGGAACGAAAACGGAAGGGATGTCGAAAAACGGTGTAATGTGGCAGCACCAAAACATTTTTTTTTCCTAAAACAAAAAAAAATCTCATCAGCGCCTCAAATCAGCGTCATTGGTTCCTACAGATTTCCTCCAGATCTCCTAACAGATTTCCTGCAGATACAGATGTCAGATATCACAGATTAGATTGTGTATATGGCCCCTATATATGAAAAGCTCTACATCTGCATCACTCAATGCCCTAGTAGTGACTCCACATCTAGTCCTCCAAAACGCGGCCAATACTTTTGGATAATAATAAAAATTTATTCGCTTTCGAAATAAGATTTCTACTTGCTTACTCGCAAAAGCTGGACTTGTGCGCGAGTGTGTAGTGTGGCAGCACTAAAACAAATCTTCAGTTTATAAAAAAAAACGGCGACAACTTCGTGTTGTTTGTTTGGAGAGACGAGCCAGAAGCCGGGCGTAGAAATGGGATAGATAGATAGATAGGAGGGGATGGCCGTGGATCATGTTGAAACCACAAGCACTGTGACCATGGGTCTATTGTGCTGAGTAGAGATGGGATACTGGGGGAATTAGGATCGTGGAAGGCCATCGAGGCAGTCATCATCGGTAAGACTACGCGTTTGAAGTGAATTTGGATTTTGCTTTAAAATCGTTTTACCGTTGTGTTGCATTTTGTTTTCTTTTTCTTCCTGATGTTTTCGAGAGCCTCTATTTAGAAATATGAGTGTTGTTCAAATAAAAGAAAAAAAAAGGCTTTTATTACTGTACGTTGCCGTGGCTTGAAATTGGATCCGATCGTTGGCAATAACGAGGACCTGCGCGAGTTTAATTAATAATTTTCTATTTAAATAACAATAGCCATAAATACAGTTTCATAATTTAATTTAATTTTTTCATAAATAAATAAAGACATAAATAGATTGTTTTATTGCGTGTGGAATTTGGATTTGGAATTTGGGCCGATAATCAAAGCTTGCGAGTATTTTGTTTTATTAAAGATATTATTAAAATATTAGTGAAATTTAGCTGGTGCAAGTGGCCCTGAATAGTGCTTCGATGGAGAAGCCCACCTATGCAGTGCAGTACCGCCATATTGTGCCCTTTTAATTGATGCTGCTCAGAGTACACCGACATTTGGCTTCATTTGTAGTGCTGATATGGGAATTGGGTTGCACGTCATCAGCTGCGCGAGGATTGGAGAGACCGAAAATTTTTGATACATTTGGCCAAGTATCATTTACTCAATCAAAATCCTGTCAAATTAATAGGTTGTGATAGATATGGGAAAAATAGCTGTTTTCAAAATTGTTATCTTACCGTTTTGACGTCACAAATTTCCAAGTATAAATTCACATAGACTCTGAATATTGACTTTAATAACTGTGACGTAACAAACTTAAGGTGTTAAAGGCGGATATCAATGCTACTGCAGATATTTTTCTCAGCCTTATCCAAGAGTGTTATGAAACGGAAACTCTCCCTAAAGAGTGGAAGAAGGGCGTCATTATTAAAATCCCGAAGAAAGGCGACCTGTAGGACTGTAATAACCAGCGTGGAATTTGTCTTCTCGTAGCAGTCTCCAAACTGATGGCAAAAATAAACTCAAACCAGATCAAACATATAGTTGACCGCACGTTGAACGATGAACAAAGCTGGCTTTCGCGATCGCGACAACAACACCCTCCAAATTATTATTAAACAATCCGCAAAGTGGAGGTCCCCATAACATTTCACGTTCGTCGATTTTGTGAAGGTGTTTGACAGTGTTGACCGCGAATACATCTGGAGGGCTTTACGTAGCAGAGGCATACCAGATTAACCCTTTCGGGACGGAGTTTTATTTCGAAAACCGGGACTAGTTTTGGCAAAATTTATGTATATTCTGAAAGGTTGCGCTAAAAAATTATGTTCTGCATACTCAGAAATCCTGAAATCCTCTTTTTATCCTGGGACATATAATCCCAATACGCATTTACCTTGGGATAAATAATCCCAAACCTGTTTTTTTGACATGCTGTAAAAAATGCAAAAATTCAGAAAAGCCTTTTATTTTGTGAAATATGTTGGTATGTTCATAATACATATTAATTCTTGTGAAATGGTGCAAAGCACTTGTAGCATAAGGCATTGTTACATCCAAAACAAATCATTTTTGTCCGCGTTTCGATGCTTAGTGAGCTGCAACGGACACATCGGCAACGTTTCTCTTGTTGTATTGGCAAGTGATCGCCAATGTTAAGTTTTTGGTATTTTGTCCGCTTAGGGGTTCTCCCGCCTTGGCGGCGTGGCATCATTTCTCGCTTTTTATTTCCTTCAAAAATCAAAGCCTCAGCAAGAGGAACCAAAAAATCTTTCAAAGATAATTTGTTTTTTGTGTGTTCAGTATAAATTATCCACGCATTTACTACACTGACCATCAGCAGCTTGAAGAACACTTTCTTCCACCATTTCTGGGACTTACGGTTCAAATCGTAAACTGTGGTTTTCTGGTCAGCCAATTCGACTCCTCCCATAATTTTGTTGTAGTCGCTGATACATGTAGGGCAATCAATTTTCTATTTTGAAACATCCTTTTGCTTTCTTTCAACCTCTACAGAAGATGGTGAATGGCAATTGGAGGCCAAGAGAACTTCTTTGGAGTCCATCCAACGTGCAGCTACAATACCAGTGGAGTTAGTTTGATATTGGCTTTCACCTCTGGCTAGTTTTCCAACAAATTTAGGCGTATTCTTCCTGTTCTGCATGAAAGTTCCAAGTGCGGGATAGTTAATTGAGCGCAATAAATTTATTGACGTGAAGAACCGATCGAATGCCAAACATGCATCACTTTGACGAATTGAGGATAACAACTTAAAAACGACTCTTTCCTCAAGAGTGGCAGATTGTATCGCGTTTCCTTCTTTTCCAGTATAAACATTGAAGTCATAAGTGTATCCCGTCTTCGCGTCACATCGCATCCATACCTTAATTCCCCGTTTGATAGGTTTCATAGGCATATATTGCTTCATGCTAGATCGGCCTTTGAATTTCACCATGCACTCGTCAATAGATTGGAAGGGGCTCTCATCTCGAGCAGCTGCAAATGTATACTTTAGGCACTCTACAACTTCTGAGATATAATAGTCCTTGGCAGCATCTCTTGGCTTCTCGCAGTCATTGAAATATAGCTTCGATGACAATAACAAAAAACGATCCCGGGACAAGGAATTCTGAATAACAGAATTACCCATAGAAGGATTCTTACTCCAGTAATCCTTCAATGATGGTAAGCGATTGTATTGCATAATCATGGAAACTCCTAGATAGAGGAGGATTTCATTCGGATCTGTCAGGTTCCGTTTTGATTGTGAACGACGATTCAGTGCTGTGAGCCGTTGGTTTGTGCATTCAGCGATTCGTACGCACAAGCTGTAGGGGAACATCTTCTTGAATACTTCAATAGGAGAACATTCATCAGCCAAATCAACAAGGACATTACATTCCCGTTCATCTGGAAGTTGGTATTTCGGCTGGAACTCCTGAACGTTGTTGGTGGTAGCATTCACCCACATAGCAGTTGCGCCTTCACTTTCGGCCTCATCAATTGGCGGCGGCGCATCACGTTCCTCCTCAGGCTCTGGGTCAAGTTCTGGTTCAGGCTCTAGATCAGAATCTGCTTCATCGTCAGTTTCCGGCGAATATTCGCTCCCAGAATCCTCAAAATCGATTTCTGAATCCGTCTCTTCCAATAATATGCGTTCAACATCCTCCAATGTAAGTGGTCTTTTCGGCATCTAGAAAGTATATTGGGACAATTAATCCCACGTAAAAAACGTATTGGGACTATATGTCCCACTTTCACTAAATCGCTTATAATTTACCTTTCCTTCGCTTGATCAACCACAAAACAAATTTAATCACTGCACTGGACGTTACTCTAACGAAAAAAAAAGTATAATGTATACTACTAACGCAATTTCCCACTGTTTTTGCAACTTTTTCCACAGATCACGGGCTAAATTTTCCCGACCTTGTGAAATTCTTTTGCGTCTGGCGCTCGAACACCAACATTTACCGTTACGTTTCTGAATTTATCTGATAAAATAGCGTTGTATCTGGTTTTGGGACTATTTAGATAGGCGATCTCGTCGAAAATATGATCACTACAGCTCTTTAAAATCTGCTGGGACATATTATCCCAGTAGTCCCGAAAGGGTTAAATAGTATCTATCATCAAGGAGTTCTATGAGGGAGTCCAATGTCAAGTCTTACACAAGGGTAAGCTATCAGATCCTTTTGAGGTGCATAGCGGAGTGAGACAAGGCTGCATTTTATCACAAATATTGTTTTTGATTGCCATTAACGACGTAGGGTAGAGTGGTGCAAAAGTGCGCGGCGTGCAAGAGTATGCAGCGCCAATACACAAAAGTGGCTTACATGTTATGGTAAAATTTATTTGTTAGAAGTGAACGAATGCCATATGATGCTCCGCAAGGTTCCGCGAAAACGTTTTTTTTTTTGGCATGTATACAACAAAATTAAAGTTTTCGATACTTTCACTACAATTTCTAAGGTTTTGGAAAATAGTAACGTAATTAAATTTTCAGTGATAATTTAAGTTTTCATGTGTATTTCGATTGAGAATATAGCCAGAGATGTGACGGTTTCCGGGAATTTCGCAATCCTTTGCTCTAATTGCTGCGCTGAATGACGATGCCGTGCACCGCGAAAATCAATGCTGCCAAAACAAAGTACTTGAGCTTGGATCCAGGGAGACAGAGCAAAATTTGTGTTTCGGGGTAGACGGTACAAAAAGTGGACAATTTTTGCTACCTTGCAAGCGTAGTTACAGATGGTGGAGCGTATGCTAATGTACTGTCTCGCATCAATAAGGCTCGTGCAGTTTTTTTCAGTTTGACTCCTTTCTGGCAAAACGACAATGTTTCTAGATGCACCAAGCTCAGGATCTTCGAAATCAACGTAAAATTGGTGCTTCTAAATGGTTGTTCAACTTGGAAGGTAACCAATAAGATAACAACTAGATTGAAAACTTTTGTGAACCAGTGTCTATGGCGCATCCTACACCTACGCTGGCCGGAGGTCATTTCTAACAACGACCTTCTTACTATTACTGGTCAGGACAGGATGGAGAAGACGAAAGTTGCAATGAATAGGTCACACTCTTCGAAAAGGGCCGAACAACATTGCTCAACAGGCCGTCGATTGGAACCCGCAGGGATCCAAAGCAAGTCGCCTTGTTGGACGACCTAGTAACACCTGGAGAAGATCAGTTGAGAGAGAGGGTGCCTCAATAGGCAAGTCGTAGAGTGAGCTGAAAGCGACGGCGGCAGACAGGACGAGGTGCGTCAAAAATGGCTAAAACTCTGCTTACGTAATACTTGAACGGTACCTTGGAACAAAGGACAAAAAGAGGAAAAAAGCAGAGTGGGACTCAGCGCTAACTCTAACTCCGAATATTGCGGTATAAATCTGATTCCAATTTAGATTTCACTAAAGACTATTTTACTCCAAAATCCGGTTCGACGGACCATTAATGTTCAACTTGAAACTTGTTGAATCAATATATAAAACCACTGCCCAATAATGTAAAAGCCGACAGACTTCGAATAAAACGTTGATTTTTTGAGAGGGGAACACATTAATTTTAGGTGCAAATATATCAACTAGTAGTCAATAAATCCTTGCATTCAAATACATTAATTAGAAAAGGATACTCATAGTGGGCTGAGAGAGGAATGGGGAACTAATACTAACTCAAAAGTAACGCTGTAGCTGTCATATTGCTACATTTGTCACTGTATAAGTGAGAAATTTGTAATTTGTTGTATGTATTAGCTGCCTAACTACAGGGAGTCGTGTTGTTATTGGTTACCGAGAGCGGAGAAATATTTTGTTTTGTTGGCATCCTTTTCTCACTAATGCCCTTGTGGATTTGCATCGATTTTGTTTTATTCGCACATTTTCCTGTCAATTCACACTTATACTACATTCGTTCTAAATGCGTACGTGATATATGAATTGCAAGTCTTACGCATACATATATACTGCGAAATTCAAAATTTTATACTAAGTTTGTCGGCTTTATATTAATGGGCAGTGATATAAAACGGTCTAATTCACATTTGTCATTCAATTTACAATATCGAAAATTTTCATTTCAAATCGACACGACCGGCTTCTATGACAAGCAACAAAAGAAAAATTTGAAAATTGTTCTATGGTTGCTAGTCATAGAAGTCGGTCCTCTTGATTTTAATTAATTGGATAATTTTCGACATTTATAAATTGAATGACAAATGTGAATTAAATCGTTTTATGCATTGATTCAACTAGTTTTAAATTGAGCAGTATCTATGACTTTTAATTTAAATGGAAAATGAAGGCAATGTTGTTTATTTTTTTCTACCAACTATGTATGTATTATTGTTCAAATATTCTTAGTTAAAAAATATAGCCACTCTAATTCAAATCTACATCTCTTCGAAGAAAATGTCAAATGATTGGCAAACAAGTTTTAGACGACTGTTAAAAAAAGCGAATGTCTACGTATTAAACTGTCTCAAGAACAATATGTACAATCGTCAATGGATAGTAAATCTGGTTGTAATCTGTTTTAATTGTTCAAAAAATTGTTTTTTTTTTTTTTTTTGGAATTCGTAAAGAACCTGCTTTTACACCGAAACAGAAAAGACAGACTCGGTGACAAACGCGGCTCTTGTCAGAATGACCCAAGAAAAAAGCGCATTGGTGGGCAATTTCAATCTTTGCACGTTCAAGTGACGGGAGTTGTTCAAAAAAGCGTTTTTTGTCTTTTTCTATTTACTGGTAAATCAACCCACGACCACGAATTAACGTGTGTTCTACATGAAACGGCCTTGATTAGGTTAACAATTAGGTGGTGGCGGTGGTTGTGGTTTTCACTTGACTGTAGTATACCTAACCATTATTGGAACGGGTTCAGAAACATCTTTTTTCGGCGCTCACGCTGAATATTGACAATGCCACCGCGTCTTGATGCAAAACTGCATTCCAGTTTTTTTCTGATAATTGATGAGCAAGCAGTTCTCAAACGAATCAATGAAAAAAGTCGGCTGCAACATGTTGAAATGAAGTTGAACAATTATTCAGGACCAGCTTGACAAAGGGGGTCACACCAGGAGGTGGTTGCGATTCATGCCTTGAATTAATGCACAAGCCGGCTCATCCTAGACTTTAGAGTCCAATATTTGTACATGTTCCAATAGCAGTGGCGTTTATAATTTTTTTTTTAGCGAATGGAGGGAGTACGTGTGACATTTATTATGAGGTTATTCATAATTTGCATTATCTTTACATGGTTAGCATGTAGCAGCAGTCCCGTTTGCTTTTCCGATAATTTTCTCAGTATTTTCCATTGCACTGACGTAGGATCGAAAAAAACAAGCCTTGAGGTAAGCTTAAGGCACATTATGGGCACAGCGACCATATTGTGCTATAGCTCTGAAGATCTAGAGTAGGCGGTCGAGTTTGTTCGAGCCCACTGCTCAGCTGCTTAAAAAAAAAGCGGCCATCGCTTCCGTTTCAGGGAAAGCTGCGACGGACGAGTGCCTCACATTCACAGAGGATGTGCTGTAAGGTCTCATCACCGCTCTCGCAAAAGCGGTAATTGAGCACCATTTTGTGCAAGCGACTCCTCAGGGTCGAGTGCCCTGAGAGGAGACCGCCGACTATGCTCACTCTGCTTCTGCCAAAGCACTACAATTCTACAGAGCGCTTGCGTGAGTTGCCTGAAATCAACAATTTCGAGAGATCTTATGTTAATCCTACCCTAGTCTTGGAGGTTTAACATAACCCTCTCATTAACCCTCTCCTAGTCTTGGAGGTCCAATATGCGAAATTTCCTTAAGATAGTTATAAAATAGTACATAATGCAAAAGTAAATTTTTTAAGGGGGGCAGATTGCAGATTTTCAAAATGCCAGATAGACAGTCACCTTCCGCTTATTCTAGATGTCAAATATTTAAAATTTCCTGAAAATCGGATTAAAACTGATAATTTGTAAGCGAGTTCCCTTTCAAAAAGTATCTGATTTCATACAAATGCATTGAAAGCTTTTGAAAATGTGAAACTTCGACGTCATGCGCAGACAGAGCGAAAAGTTGCACACTTCTTTGCGTAACCTTCTATTCTTGAATCATGTCCCAGCACTCTCTGCGTCAAGTTGTTACTTCGATCAGATTATTGCACAACGGTTCATTCACTAGGTAGTCCGTGGGCATAATAGTTTCGATGCTCTCATTGAGCGAACTTTCCTGTCCTGAATTTAACTTGATTTCAGCATTCCAATTGTTATTTTTGCTTCTGCTTTCACATATGTAAATATGCAAAGGCGGAAGATCAAGCAGTACATTCAGGGCAGCCATCGGGCAAAAGCGAATGACTTCTGGCCATACAACAAGCAAGTCTCTGAATCTTGGCCACTTGCGGTAAAGGATCTCTTCCACCAAACTACTGCGTCGTATTCTAACATAGGTCTGACGGTGGACTTATACACCCAGAGGACGATGGGGCTCTGGCTCCCCAATTTATATCTACATATTGCGGACATATCCACAGAGGTTTAGTGGGCTTGCCTAAGTGTACACCATACACTGTCGAACTCGAACACGAACCTGGTACAAATGTCCTCTGAATAGCTCAAGACACACACACACACTTCACATAAACGTGGAGAAAACCGGTCCACTTGTACCATGTTCGAGATCGAGTTCGACAGTGTATGGTGACACGAAGACAGCACTGAAGGTACTCTGACCAAGGTTAGGTTAGGTAAAGGGGCTGCCGGGTGCTCACCCAGCACACTTAGTCCATCATTTGGACCGTTGTGTTACCACCAAAGTAGCCTGTTATAACCTAGGCGTTAAACCAGCCTGAGCTAGTGATAAAGCGATAGAGCTGTATGACACTCGTGTTTTTAATGTCGTCCAGGTCCAGGAAAAACCAAGAGCCAAGGAATTTCTTCCGCCTCGTAGCCAAGGCCGGACAGTGACAGAGAAGATGCAGAACGCTTTCCTCCTCATCCACATCCTCACAGCTCCTACAATAGTCGTTATGAGGAATACGGAGCCTCCAGGCGAGCTCACCAATGGGACAGAGCCCTGTAATAACCCCCACAACCATGCCAATGTGCTTCCTATTCAATGAAAGCAGTGCGGCAGAGCGGTTAGGGTCAAGTTTCGGCCTAATCAATTTCGTTGTCTGGCACGTGTCGTAGTTTAGCCATCTAATGTTCGCTCTGTCAATCGCGACGGCTTTAATTATAATTTTGCACGATGCGATTGGCATTCTAATGTTTAAACGGTCTCCGTCGAGAGCGCCGGTAGTCCCTTCCTTAGCCAGTTCATCCGCGATGCAGTTACCCACGAAGTCGCTATGACTCGGTATCCAACAGAGCGTAATGTTGAAAAATGCACCCATCACTTTAAGAATCGACCGACACTTTGCGATGGTTTGCGATGTAGTCAGGACGGATTCGAGTGATCGAATGGCTGCCTGACTATCCGTGTAGATCATAACGTCTCTCATGGTCACTACATGATTTCCTAGCCAGGTCAAAGCTTCAAAAATTGCCGTAACCTCCGCCTGCAGGACACTGCAGAAATCCGGAAGGCGGAGGGACAGGTTAATCCCCAGTCCCTCCGAATAGATGCCCGCCCCAACACCGCCAACGACCCTAGAGCCATCCGTGTAGATGACTATGGAGTCGATGGCCAGGGGCGCGCTATTAACCCATTGACCCCTCGACGGAATCAAACTGGTGTAGTTTCGGCCAAAAAGGTATTTCGGAGAGATATAGTCAGTCTCCGTGGGGAGACTCAAATTATCCAGTACAGTTGAGTGCCCGCATCTCAGCGTGCGCCACTGGCCAGTCTCACGAAGACGCAGGGCCGTGTTTGCTGCCAGTTGTTCACCACAAATATCCAACGGGAGCAAGCCGAGCACCATATTTTCAGCCCGGCTGACGGAGTGGTCCTGAAGGCCCCCGTCATGGCCATCGCAGCTAGTCTTTGTACCTTGTTCAGTAATTTAATATAAGCCCCTACTCGAAGTGTTGTCCACCAGACAGTAATTCCGTACAGTAGTATGTGTCGTACGACAGCAGTATATAGCCAATATACAGCTTTAGGCTGCAGGCCCCAGTTATACCAATGGCCTTTTTACACGAGTAGAGTGCGATAATAGCTTTATTGACCCGTTCCTCGATGTTGAGCTTCCACCTTAGTTTCCTATCTAAAATAAGAACCAGGAACTTAGCCTTGTCGGCGAAAACCAATTTCGTGCCCTCCAAAATGGGAGATTCAATGGGAGGAGTCGTGTGCTTTCTAGTGAAGAGCACAAGCTCCGTCTTGGCAGGGTTAATTCCAACTCCGCAAAAGTTTGCCCATTCTGATAGAATGGTCAAGGCATTCTGCAACAACCCACTGAGGACATCAGGAAACTTTCCTGTGACGGCAATGGCAACGTCATCTGCATACGCGATGACTTTACACCCAATTTCTTCCAGCCTCAAGAGCAGTTTGTTGATCCCTATGACCCAAAGGAGGGGAGACAATATCCCTCCTTGGGGGGTTCCTCTGGAGACACTCCTGCATACCGACGATGCACCCAAGGTAGAGTGAATACGCCTAGAAGTTAGTAACATATAAACGAGTTTGCAGAGCGACTCATCAACCTGGAGACCTCGGAGTGCCTCAATGATCGCACTAGGTCTGATATTATTGAAAGCCCCCTCGATGTCCAGGAATACAACCATCGTGTATTCCTTTTGGTCGAGAGATTTCTCAATGTAACTGACCAAAGAGTGCAGAGCCGTGTCCACCGACTTACCCTTCCAATAGGCATGTTGCGATGTGGATAGAAGGAGTGGCGGAATGGTATCCCGCAAATGGATATCCACCAGTCTCTCTAGTAGTTTCAACATGGTAGAAGAAAGACTAATGGGACGGAGGTCGTTTGATCGCGCATGCGAGCTTCTTCCCGCTTTCGGGATAAAAACCACCCGCACCTCCCTCCAGATGCGTGGAACCTACACTAGCGTCAGACAGGCCGTCAGGATACACACTATCCATGGGTATACTGTATCCAAGCACTGCTGCAAGTCCGCCGGAATGATGCCATCAGGCCCAGCTGATTTAAAGGGTTCAAAGCTGGAAATTGCCCACATTATCTTTTCTCGAGACACAATAGATTCAAAGTTGCATGGCGATGCGCGACACGTAGAGGAGTCTCCAGGTGAGGCATCAGCCGAGCTTCCAGGGAAATGTGTATCAAGCAGACACTCGATGGTTTCTTTACTTGAAGACGTCCATGATCCGTCTTCCTTTTGTAGAAAACTTGGCATTGATGGATTGGAAGCCAAAATTTTCCTAAGCCTGGAGGTTTCGCAGGACCCTTCGATATGTTCGCAGAAGCTCCTCCATGCATCTCGTTTGGCACCCCTTGTCTCTTTCTTAAAAAAGCTCAGGTGTTTTTTATAGGAGTGCCAATCAGAACTCCCGCCTTGAAGCTTTGGCCTTGTTGAAACTTTTTCTGCACACAGCCCTAAGTTCGGAAATTCTAGCACTCCACCAGGCTGGTTTTTTCTTACCCACATGTGAGGTAACCGGACACGATGTAGACACCGCCGCCTTCATCGTGTCTGTCAGAGTGTAAACCATATCGTCTAGCTCCTGTTCATTGCATGGCATTCGTGGTAGTAAAGGCAGCCCTTCACAAAGAGCGTCACGATACTTTGGCCAATTTGTCCTTCTACGATTAATAGTACGTTGAATTGCTTCAGGGCGCTCAGTCAGGCTGAACTGAAGGTATCCATGGTCAGAGAAGGAGTGTTCCGACGACACTCTCCAATCTCTGATAAGATGAATGATATCATACGATGCCAAAGTCATATCTAATACCTCCTGTCTGGATTTTGTTATAAAAGTGGGTTCGCGGCCCACATTGCAGATTATGAGATTAGTTCCCATAATGTACTCGAGAAGAGTTTCACCGCGCTCATTGGTATCTGAGCTACCCCAAACCACGTGATGCGCATTAGAGTCACAACCAAGGATCATACTGATCTTCGATGATCGCGCTGCTTTAATGGCCCCCCTCAAACTGGAAGAGGGAAACATGCCTACATTGTCATACGGCATATATACCGATGCAACCCAATAAACCTTACCTTTGAGCTCCAGGCAGACCACCACAGAGTCCTTCTCGCTATAATTAGATAGTAGGAAGGCCTTGACAGTTTTCCTGACGAGAATACAAGAACGTGGTCTACCCTGGCCTTTAGTATAAAAAGTAATATAATCAGGAGACCCTAGACCTCTAACGAGATCGTGCACAGTCCAAGGTTCCTGAATCATGACGATATCTTCTTCACTGCGCGCCAGCCGAAGAAGAAGGGCAGCCGAGGCTGCTTTCGAATGGTGAAGGTTTATTTGAAGAAACCTAACCATTACTCGTTCCCTTCAATAACCGTGACATCCGCCTCCCCCTCCGTGTCGGATTCCAGGGAGTCGTGCACAAAAGAAGGTTGGGAGGTATCATCCAACGCAGCCAGATCCGAACTGAGTGACACACAGTCGTCGTCCGTGCCCTCCTCGGCAAGCTTTGATGCTCCAAAGGAAGAAGATTCGGCTGTGTTCGCTTCGTCCTCCATTGGAATGACTTGTGATTTATGCGCCCTTTTCAAGTCACTTTTGTAAATACGCAGCTTGATTTTGATAAAACCAAGCCTCACAACTCCGCCCGATTTAGCAAGGGGAGCCAGTGATTCCCTATTTATTAATAGGACCGCACATCTGCAGTCCTTAACTGGGTCCTCCAGCTTGACGATCCGCCAGTCCTTAGTTGGAATTTCCGGATTACAAGTGCGGATATTACGCACTATTTGCTCCTTGTCGGAGACAAAGGGTGGTAACCACGCACGAGCCCTTGGACGCGAAGGAATATTGTCCTTCGCCACTACTTCCAGCCTGGCGCCTGGCCAGACCTCACCCGCTCTACTAATGGCAAATCTGAACATCGCTGCAGACCGCTCATCTGCAAACTTCATGAGTTTTATCCGGCTCTGATACCAGCCTCCGTCTTCGCAGTCCGGAGGCGGGCCCGGGTAGGCATTCATGACACTTTCGAAGTTTACGGTCAAAGTGCCTTCGACCTTCCTCCAATTATCTACCGAAATGCCCCCATCGGCGTCATTTCGGTCGACCACCGCCAGCACAATCCAGCCCCTGACCGCCTCCGCGTAGGAAGGGGCTGAATCAATGGTGTCAACTGTCTTCCGGCGTTTCAGGCCCACCACCTGATCCTCCGTGGATCTTTGCCGTTTGACTATTCCGCTATCTTCCGGGAACTCGGCAATAACGCTCAGAGCCCACTCTAAGGACTCCACCTGTTTCTCAGTCCTCTGCGATATATCGACGGCTGTGATATAATCGCGGACGCGAATGGCATTACGTCTATCTCGAGCGCGGGCCTTGGATGGAGTGACATGCTTACGACCAAACCAATTTACTGTATAGAACTGTGCCCAGGTATTTGACATTGTCTACCAGGGTAATTGAAGTGTTATATATGCTTGGGCATCTGATTAGTCTAGTCTCCCTCCTGCCCTATCTACGCCACTGACTAATACCATTATTTCCTTAACCTTTGGACGTAACATATACATATTATTATTTTGAAATTTTTTTTGGTTTTAATTCAATTCATCGACATACAAAACGATACTCATCTTCTTCCGAAACAACTCTCTAGATCGAATTTAATTTGGAAAAACCTGTCCTCCACGATAAACCTTATAATTAACTATTGACGCCAATTCTTCAAAATATGTTTTCCAATAAATATTCTTACCTCCCGCTGATGCTGTGCAATGAACTCCTTGGAATATACCTAACAAGCAGTGCCCTATTCTTCAATACTAATCGACTTTTTTGATGATGTGCAAAACCCCATTTGACCTTTCTTGCTCAGAATTTATCACGTTGCTCTTTTTCAACCATCATTGCTTATTAGTGAATTCAGCTACTCCACCGCAACCCGAAGGTGCGTTCTAAATGTAAAAATTTCGTTGAACCTGAGAATATTCACAGATACTCGTATTTTGACCCTTGTATCTTGGATAAAACTGTCAATCTTTTCTGCTCCAGAAATGTACCGTTTGACTCTGCTCTTTCTTATGCTTGCATCAAAATCTTGTTGTTTTGATTGGTAATTCCGAGATTTGGATTTTCTTTTTGTCTAAACTTCTCATTAATAGGTCATATAATTGGCAGTCATAGGTTCTAACGTTCAACATTAAAGATAGAATCGCAAAAAGTGATTTGCATTTATCGAAATGCATATTCAGATAACTGTGATCTGGTTCAATAGCATAGCTTTTTTGCGTCGACCCTGAAATGAATCACAAGTTTGAGAGATTCCGTCATAAAAATGGATCTGTTCAGATTAGAGAGATCGCTGCCCTGGTGTTTCCCGATCAGCATATTATTGATCTGTAAACTAACTAATTAGAAGTATTTTTGTTTTAAAGAGTCGAAATGACCTTAGTGGAAAGTCAGAACCGCGAATAGGACTGGTTACCGCGGTTTTTATTGAATTCATATTTAACATATTAACCGATTATTGTTTGCCCACCTAATGAGGTGGTCACAGTATGAATATGAATGCGAGATACCTGTGCCACTCATGGAAATTTTTGATGGATCAAAAGATAGTTGAAGTGAGAGGCTCGAACTGCGTCGTTGATACACATTTTCTGAACATTCTATCTTTTGCTGGTGTTAGTGAACTTGCTATCTTTTTATTTAATAGGTTCACTCTAGATATATATGTATATATAAAAAAATCGAATCGATATTCAATGCCAGCCGGTCAGGTTTGAGTCGTTTTGTTCGATCAAGTGATGTGAGAACGCCGCAAATGGCAATCGCAATCATACACACTAGTCAAACATTAGATACATTTTTTTCCACTTAACTGCAAAATTCCTGTATTTATGTATATCTTTATTATCTGTTGTTTCTAAGAAACAATAATCAGATGTATCTTTAATTTATTCGGAACATTTTCACTAGACTCTGTTTTGTCAGTGTCACTGATGGTCGGCAATAGAAGTGAAATGCTTCCTATGCGATTCCGATTGGATCCGTTGAGAGGCAACTTTGCTAAATGGGATTTCCGCATTGAATGTTATATGTACATATTCATATATTGCAATCGTTTTTGTTGTTATTTCCACCGATAGATCGAACAAAGAATCGGTGCAAGGCCATTAAAAATGGCCTGAAACTTCCCGGACGTTGGATGAATCTAAGCTGTTGAACTCCCCTATCGTTAAGTCACTTCAATTGACTTGAATGAATTCTCTTCAATTTATATTTCTGGGTTCAAGCACACCACATGGTTGTCAACTTCGTCCTTGGCTGAAATCTTAAAACAGTCAACAAAATGAAATGTAATTCTACTAATTAGACAAGCGTTAGGAATTCTTGAATGTAATTTGTTATTAGCTATCGTCTACCTGACAAACAAGCTTATCGTTACCACTATAATTTTAATTTATAATATCAGTTCAAGCAAAATGCTAATAACAATTATACTATAAAGTAAGATTTGATTTGAGATCTGAGATGTGAGATTGATTGCGTGACACACCGTGAAGGATAGATTTTCGCTGAAGAGTACAATATAAATATATGTACGTTTCAGGGTTTGATCGGAAAAAGGCTAAGGCTCATATTCAAACATTAAAAATTACAACAATTTGATGTTTCAATAGTTTGTCAGATCATTAAGTACTTACAATGGATGATTTGTCCGACATCTAGAATATTCGAATATGGATGGAAGAAGAACTTGTTTTAGTGGATTATCTTTAAACATTCACGTACACGTGCCGTCTCTTTTACATAAATACCGACACGGGGCAGACCCCTCAACAATAATCACCAAAAATTTAAACTTGTCATACATTTTTGTAAAAATTGTTTATTTTTTCCTTATGTTTATTATGAATTTATGTAGTTGTCCAATGTCAATAATTGTTAGATACCTACCTAGATATAACCTTCTACTCCTTGCTACTGCCAACGCTAAACAGTCATATCGATATCATATGCCACGCAGTGCTCCCAGATCCGGCATAACAAATCCCTCGAGAGAGTGCCCATTTCCCGCAAAAGACCCGCTAGGGAGCGCCTATTTCTCGCCTAAAAACTCTCGAAACTCAAAAATGTTCTCAATCGTGAAAAATCGCTTTTTTTGTAGTAATTTTATCGGACATCTAGAAAGTAGGCAACATTTGTTCCTCGTGTAAATCTAATCTCCCAAAAACAACCCTGTTGTAAAAAATTCCCCGCCAAGAAAAACTCCTCAGCCCCAAAAAAGAATTGATATGAGCACTATACCACCAAAATACTCGTAGCTTCGCGCGGTATGCATATTGAACCCTGATTGAATTAGTTAATTTATTTCAACGCTGATTAGCGGGGAGCTTCATAGCCTAAACGCGATCCACAAGCAACGACTTATCCAACATTTTATCGCAATGATATCGTTGTCATTATTGTTGTCATTTTGCCACAAATCCCTTCGGCGGTGAGTCGGTGGGTCCAACAACAAACACATATGGTTTTTCGCCCCAGTTTTACGTTTTCAGTAGTAAATTTGAGCAATGATTTCAGTCCCGACCGACAGAAAAATTAAAATTAGCCCTTTGTGCGCCGGGTGGGGTGGAATGGAACTATTATTCCATATTTTATTAACAAAGAGTTAAAATATATTACATCATGAAAAATCCAGCTTTTTCCTTCAATTTGTATGGACTGTGTCATACCTATTGCATGTACATAAGCATTACCACATAGTATCTTGCTGAGCGGTGTGTTCCTTACCCCATCTGATACACAGAGGGTTAATTTAATTTCTCTGTCGGTCGGGACTATCATCATCGCTTGAATTTACTAATGAAAACTTAAAATTTATGCGAAAGGAACTGTTTGAGTTTGTTGTTCGACTCGTCGACTCGCCGCCGAACGGATTTAATGACAAAATGACAGTGATGATGACAACCATTGTGGGGCATAGCGCGTCAACTGTTCCATGTGGCACAGTTGACGTTTCGTTGGTATAAACTGGTTTCGAAGAATGCAGTTGCCAGCCTACACCTCCTGCACATCCAAGGCCACGAACGTCGTCGTGGATGGGATTCGAACCCGAAACGCCGATAGTCAAACATGAGACTGATGCCTCAACACACTGCGCTACCGGTCGCCCTAGATTAATGATACATCCTTTATTAGTATCTTATTCGTGGACATAAATTTGGGGCAGATATGATTTTGCTGAATGTTCGAGAACAGACCCCATTTAATCATTTTTCGATTAGATTTGCTATGCAACAGTTGCAAGAATCGCGTTTCATATGCTGTACATTTCATTTTCTCATATAAATCATCATACATCATAAAATATTTAGATGGTTTAAAACTGTCGTTTCAAACAATTAGCACACAATTCTTTCAAATTCCTTTTTGCGCCTTTCAAAAATCTTAACATGTGAGGGGTCATGTCATTTATCGATTATCTTTCAGCCATTTATATGCAATCATTATAAATACTTGTATTAACATCTCAAAGCTCTATCTTTAATAATATCATGCATTAAACGACACACCTCCTCGAAATACTTGAAATATGTACGTATATACCATTGCCACTACCGGTGTGTGAAGTTGGTACAACGCTTCCTTACTAAGAATATCATTTTTCTAGTTCAAAGGACTCAAAGTGCTTTCAACAGTAGTCTACTGCATTCGCCTCATCACCCCCATCATATGATACTCATCTGGCCTAGATACCGCTTCCTTGCCAAGAACATCGTTTTTCCCGCCCTTCAAAGGACTCAAAATGCCTTTAACAGTCTACTGCATTCACCTCATCACATCCAGTCATGTGATACCCATCTTGCCTAGACATCGCTTCCTTGCGAAGAACAACCTTTTTCCTTTCCAAAGGACTCAAAATGCCTGCAACAGTAGTCTACTGCATTCACCTCATCTCCCTCAGTCATACATATAATACCCATCATCCTTTGATATCACTTCTTTTTCAAGAATGTCCTTTTTTTCCAAAGGACGCAAAATGCCGTCAGTCCTGATCGAAGGATTCAAAACGCCATTAACAGAACTCCAATGCATTGGTCTCATTACCACGATTTAGCCTACCAGTTTTGGTTTTTGTTTCATTTGATAATTTCATGTTCTGGCGCACATCTCCAGCAGCACCAAAATATAACCGTTTTGTACTTAATAACCAAAGGAAGCTACGTACCAAAATTAGTTGAACCACGGACCAAAGATTTTTTTTTCCTTGAAATCAATAAAAAGATTTAAGTGAGAAACTTCAAAATTTCACATTTTTGGATGTATCTTTTCGTCTACTGCACGGATCAGAGCAAGTTATAGCCTATTCATACCCTTGAAACACAGTCAATCCGTGAGAAAAGAAAGCAGACCTTGATACGCTCCCTGCGAGGCTGTAGCCCTGTCAAAGAACAACGAGTACAGAAAAATTTGAAAAATAGCGATTTTCAAACTGTCATATCTGGGGCGTTTTTCCTCGTATCGAAATCGAAATTTACAACACTTTGTAAGACGACCAGAGACAATGACCATATAAAATTTGAGCTGCTACAATCACTTGGGGCCGGAGCTACAGAGGTCCGAAAGGCCGTACTTGTTGTATCGCGCAAACACAGTCTTGGCCACTTTTCGAAATTTTTTTTTTACTTCTTATTTGAGTCGGGTGAATCCATTTATCAAAGTAACTAGTTCAAATATTTAAAACATGATTGTACTCCCGCAGATATATTTTTGCAACATACAGAAGACCTCATATTTAGCATCGTATTTCAACCTAACCTATATGCTCCTTTTACAAAAAACCGCGGGAGCATTAATTTTGGGCCGACATCTGTTCCTGAAATAAAATCATTTTTGGGTCTCAATATTATAATAACAATATGAAAAGGATGCCCAGCAAAAAAAAAATATTGGTCCTCAAAAATAAAAACTGTTTTTGAACTATCACTCCAAATGAACCCTTAGTGCCCGGTGGTCACAACAGATAACCATGTCCTGGAGGATAATATATTATAAGTTTATTTACATGAAATAATTTTTGGTTTATTCCTTTCTAAAAGAAATGTAAATTGGAAAGATTTTGTTTGAGTTAAAATTACATTAGGCGTCAATGGTAAATCCCCGAAATGAAAATTGACCAATATACCGAAAATCAGATATTTAACAAAGCCGAAAACGAACAGCAAAAACTAAACAAAATAATTTATTTCCTCAATTTACATGATTAAGTTATGAAACAAAAATTATAAATTTCGTCTTTTAAATTATATGTATATATCTCATAATTTATATATATCTCATAATTTATCACCTCTAACATATTTTGTTTACATCTATCCTTTTGCGAATCACGCCGACCAAATCAATTCATAAATATTCACATATCGAGCCAAATGGATCGAATCTAGTTCGCTAATTATAAATGCATCGGATATACTATATTTTCTTACGATATTATACTTGAATGTATATTGTCTAAAATGTTCCGTGTTTTGGGAAAACCAATAAAATATGTGTTTGGGGAAATCACACTGCCTTTTTTTGCCAGTCAGGGTTGTTGATTTCGGTCTTTGCACTTATGCACTTATTGGCGATATTTATGTTGATTCATGATAATTTTCGAAGAAAAAGGAAACGATGAAAAATTAAAAATACAACGTTTCGTTTGAGTGATGAAGCAATCCAGTTTCCGTAATTAGTGGTTTGTGTCGTAAATTTCAGGAGACACGTAGCAGAACTTCCTCTATCCTTGGGTTATTCAATTTGATCGAGTATTTTCAACGTAGCTTTGATCATAACTCTGATTCATAAAGGTGCATGCCGGCAACGTGCATAGTTCGGAACTGGTTTATGCCAACGGAACGTCAGCTAAGTCACATGGAATAGTGACGCGCTATGAACCACAAGGGGATAAAGCTGACTCCGCTTATTTTCCCTCACAAGGTTATACAATTCTTCTAGCATAAGGTCAGTCACTTGTAGACTTTTGGATAGAAAATCAAATCGGCAATTGATCATCGGCTGCCACTCCAGCGCCCATCAAAGTGCCTGGGGAGCAGTGATGTTAATAACAGAGGTAAGCTTTTACTTGACTGTCTCATGTGTAAACAGGTGTTTGTCCTCAATAAAGGGTGTAAACCCACTTTTATAACTGCTGCTAGGAAAGAGGTACTTGACCTCGCTCTTGCCAGCGGTGTCTTATCTGAGGTAGTTACGAACTGGGGAGTTTCGGATGAAGTGTCAAATTCTGACCATATGCACATCCGATTGGACATCCCGTTAAGTTCTGAACTCAGCTCTACGTCCTTTGTTTTAACAAGACAAATTGGAAACTCTTTCGTGAACTAGTGGGTTTGGAAGCTGACCACTTTTTAAATTCCGTCGGCGCGACTGGTGAGTTCGAAATAGAAGCGGAACAGCTTAATGACGCCTCAATCACCTCCTGCAATGATAGTACTGTAGCACTTCAGAATAGCGCAGAAGGTTTCCTGCTAGGGAACTGGTACGCAAGAGGGAGGATATGCAACAGGGCGAAGCGTAGTAATGAATGGAGCGAATACCGAATATAACCTCCTTATTAGACTATCCAAGCGGGAGTGTTGGAGGAGACATTGCAAAGCATTCAGTTGCTAGTTGAAGGGGCCCATAACTACAAGGCCCTGTCCTAGAACCATACTAAAATTGGTCGTTACACTTTACTCAATTGCCCTAACCCCTTGTGGGGCATAGCGCGTCAACTGTTCCATGTGGCCCAGTTGACGTTTCGTTGGCATAAATTGGTTTCAGAGAATGCAGTTGCCAGCATACACCTCCTGCACATCCATGGCCACGAACGTTGTCGTGGACGTTACACTTTAGCATAGTCCTTAACAATGCATATTACACATACACAGAATGCCTATTTCGAAATCTCTTTACCTGTTAAATTTACTGTCCTGTGACGCCTTCTTTCAGTCAGCCCTTCTCTACCGAAGGTCTAGAGAAAATTGTTCACAAAATAATTTGATTGGCGTAAGAGTACAAACTCATTTCCTTTCGATGAGTTACTTATTTGGTTTCTATCCTAGGTTTATGGAAATCGGATTCGTTTCGGAAACAGCCTGCAAACGCAATTTTCTTCCTCCCTTAGTGGTTTAAAGAAGATAATTAGGGCAAATTCACGTCACGAAATCAGACTTTTTAAACGGAAGAGTATTGAAGGTTAGTATTCCTACCAAAATGAAAACAACGATCGAGGATTCCGGGTTGGATAGTAGGAGTAAATTCCCGCCACCGGTAGTTCCAAAATGTATCAATATATATCGAAAATATTGCTGTACCTATGATGGGAAAGTATCCGAAGACAAAACGGCAAAGACACTACACGGACTGTGGGAGGATAGGTTTGGGAAAGCAGAGGGTATATGGATGGGATAAGGTTTAAAGGAGAAAAAAATGGCCGGAGCGTGTTAGACCTCCTGAAGTACAAATACAGGGTGGCGCAAAACTACCGTTATGGTTTGAATGTTTAATAACTTTTTTATTTAATGGTTAATTATTATAATTTTTTTTTGTTATACAGTATATTAATGGGGAATAATTTTGGCTTAAGTATGAAAAATTATATCCCGCAAGTGGTGGCCATTTTCGGCTTCGCACATTCGTGCTCTTTCCAGTACATTTTCCATAACTTTTTGTAAAATTTCGGGTGTTATGGCTCGAATTTCATTGCGAATGTTTTGTTTTAGCTCTGGTATGGTCGCTGGCTTATTTACGTATACCCTTTCTTTCAAATAACCCCAAAGAAAACAGTCTGGCGCTGTTAAATCCGGTGAACGTGGGGGGCAATTGAAATCGCTTCTGCGCGAAATAATGCGTTCGCCAAAGAGGTCCCGTAACAGAGCCATTGTATCCCTTGCAGTGTGGGCTGTGGCTCCATCTTGTTGGAACCACAACTGTGGATGGTTTTCTACAGCTGGCCTCAAAAAATTGTCCAGCATCGTTCGATATTCAGCACCATTAACCGTAACTGCGGCGCCATGTGCATTTTCAAAGAAATATGGACCAATGATCCTTTCAGACGATACGCCGCACCAAACAGTACACTTAAGTGGGTGTAATTGTTGCTGATGAACTGTTCTTCGATTTTCCGTAGCCCATATTCTGCAATTTTGCTTGTTTACGAAACCATTCAATTGGAAATGGGCTTCATCGATCATTATCAAATTGTGAATGAAATAGCGATTTTCTTCTGCTTTTTGTCGGAACGAAATGGCATAATCAAGCCGTTGTTGGTAGTCTATCGGCTTCAATTCTTGCACAAGCTGAACCTTATACGGGAATATGTGCAATGTAGCCAAAATCCTCTGAAGGGACCTCCGCGATAGCCCCAGTTGTGCCGAACGTCTTCTTGTCGATGTTTCTCCACTGTCCTGCACACTATCCACAACACGTTGGATATTTTCTTCCGTGTGGGCCGTACGAGGTCTTCCGGTACATGGAATGTGTCCTACTGTACCATATTGTTGAAAATTTGCAACCAGGGGGTTTATTGTTGGTGCTGAAGGTCCAGTACGCACATTAAAAAAACGACGATAAGCACGCTGCGTCAAAACAATTGACCGTTGATTTTCAAAATAAAATTCAACCATTTTTGATCGCTGCTGTGTTGTGTACTGTTCCATTTCAAATTCCCGAAGTTTTCTTCACAAAATTCTGAAATAAAAATAAAAAATAAAAATTAAATTAAAAAGTTATTAAGCATTTGAACCATAACGGTAGTTTTGCGCCACCCTGTATTAGGTCTGAACTTCAAATGCTATCAAATGGCGCCGAACGTGGAGCCCAATAATTGACCGTTAGGATTGATTTCGATCTTTGGGTGACCCTATCACGCACACAGGCCTTAGAGGCTTTGGTCATTTCCATGTACCCTTTCCTTGTAGAATGTGATTTTCCCTAGTGCCCTTTAACCTTGCAGTCCTACATATGTGATGTCGCACTGCCGAAGTTTGATAATATTTGAAGTTCACATTTGTACTTCACGGATTAGGAGTTTGCGATGCAACAAGCGCCATCAGAACGCACCTGCGTATATTCTAGGGACCGCCTCTTCAATTGTTACTTTTTTTAAGCTGTTAGAGAACATTTTCGATCGTATACTGTAGTCGGGCGGATGAGCGAATATCTTTTTTTTACCCAACCTTTCGTCACCGATAGCCGAACTAACCACTCAACGCGCGTCAAACCTGTCACTTACTGAGGAGGTTTTGGCACCTCGGTGTCTGAAAAGGTCTCATGTAGATTATCTTGGGGGTGAGTTACGAGTTAGAGCCACTCCACCGGATTAGAATATTATTACGGGTAAAAATAAGCGTTTAGACGTAAGTTGATATAAATTAGTTTTTGCGATTTCTTTTTTTTTACGTGATCACGGTGAAGCTTCTCGAATTTCATACTCAATATAATAGTTTATATAAAAAGCCAGTTTTTAAAATAACTTTTGTGTGTTAAGTGAGTAGAGAACCGCCGCCATGAATTCGCGCTTGTTGTGGCGTTCTTTTAGTTCCATTTTTGCTGTTGGTAAATTTCAAGCGTGTGGCGTTCCACGGCCCGCTCTGCGGTTAGCCTGCACCAGCCGAAACACCCGCGTTGAAAGCAAATATCTTGTAACAACTCGACTCAGTCCCCATAGAGCTGTCTGGAAAATGCGTTTCCAAAAGGATATCTAGAGTTTCCTTGCTGGAAGCAGTCCAGGTTTCATCCGGTTTCATCAGATAGGTGGGCATAGAAGGGTTTATTGCTTGAACTTTGCGGAGTCTAGAGGCTTCATTTATCACCTTACGATGTGTTCACAGACGACCCTTCAAGAGTTCCGCTTCGCGTTCCTTTTGATTTCTACTAAGATGTCCTTTGTAGGCCATCCAGTCTGAGTCAATTCTTCACTACTTTGTCCTGTTGAACACCTTTCTACAGGTTACTTTTAGTTCGTTGATCGTCGCGTTCCGCCATTCTGTTTTTTTTTTGTTTGCTATTTGGTCTGCGGGTAGGACATGAGTTAGTTGTGGTCCTTTTTAAAGCATTAGTTAGTGTGAACACCATTTCATCCAGTTCTTGCCTGTTCTTTGGTCGGTGCGGTAGAGTTGGTAGAACTCTCTTGATATATAGTTTCTCGACGCTTGACTCAATTAGTTTTTTGCGTGTTTCTAATAACAGGGCTTCTCGTCGGATGGTCGTCAATTATAAATTGAAGGTAACGGTAATTGGAGAATAAGTGGTCCTTAGAAATTTTCCAGCCCTGCACCAAGTGTTGAATATATTGCGAAAGGAGGGAGATACCTATATCACCTATATCGCAACTTCTTAAACACCATAATAATAATAATACAGCAAATCATGCTGTCTCATACACCTTTTCTGAATCTGCATACCTGTACAATAAAAAAATCTATTTTATTTAAAAAGAGAAAACCACTAAATGGTAAGTACCCCTCAGAAAATTTGTTTCAAAAACAAGTACACGTAACGTACGTAAATCAAACAACTATGAAAAATAATAACATTCATTCACCTTGACTAAACGCCACTGAAGGATTTCCCTATAAGACATTAAACACAAAAACTTGTGAATCATGTTGAGGAAACCACTCCAATCCAACCTTCCCCGACTTCAGATCAGAATAAGAATTTCCAAACCAAATCAAATTCAACGTATAGAACAGAGCTCTCAAAGTGTCATAAATTGTGACAGCGATACACTTAGCAAGAAATCTTCATTAACAATAGGCAGAAAATGGGAACTTAAAACCCGTTTTTCCTCACAACGTGATTTTGTCCAACCGAAAAAAAACCGCAGATTACGAGTATACATCATTCATCATTCTCTCAATCTTTAGATAATCACATCGCTAAAAAGATATGTACGCAACGATATTCGTAGTATCTGACGTGCGACTAGGGTAATAATTGCAGATCAAATATTTCTGTTCTGTACGGTGGATGCGTATATAGGTGGATTTCCCACTGATCGCGAGAAATTGAAGGTTCTCTAGAATTGAGTCATATCTAGCTTTTAAAATTAAGAATAGATTCAGTATTATATTAAAAGCGCAGCGAATATGAGCCCACGGCATGCATTGGTGGTTATCTACTACTGTTGCAGACCTTCGAGTTCCCGGAAGATACATTTAGTTTACATTTACATTTTAAACGCAGATTTTTATGGTAAAGACAATGTAAATGTAGGATATGCTAGGTGTTATTAATATCTTTATAGGAAAGAAATTGCCCAGTACTATAAATATGGGGTTTCTAGATTAGAGTTTCTATACAAAAATTGTGGGTACCTGGGGATTACTGTGGGTACCTGGGAATTACTGTGGGTACCTAGGGATTTCTGTAGGTACCTGGGGATTACTGTGTATACCTGGGGATTACGGTGGGTACCTGGGGAGTACCAGGGATTAGGATGAGTTATGTTAAGAGCACAGCACCTCACTGCATACAAATTGGGGATTAAATTGAGAATTAAATTGGGGAATAAATTGGGCATTATACAACCTAGATTACAATCTTGAATAAACTTGATTAAATTTAATCAAGTTTATTCAAGTTAGATTGTAATCCAGATTGAATAATGCCGAATTTTATCCCCAGTAATCCGCAGTAATCTCCAGTGTATCCACAGTAATCCCCCGGTACCCACAGTAATCCCCATGTACCCACAATTTTTGTATGGAAGCTCTGATCCAGAAACCCCATATTCATACTTACATCTTCCACTCATATAGGGATGACCATTGAAATTTCCACTCTTAAAGTTTAATTTAATTTCTTTAGAATATTAGTCCTTAAATTCACACCAAATTGTCTAGGTCCAATTTCAGTGGCACTCGTATTCAATTGGCCCTGCTTCCTATGAGCACAATAGGACACGCTTAAAATAATCGATGGGAGATTGCTGCTTGCAAGGGGTGGTCATCGTTGCGTATCTCGTGTAATAAATCATTTTTATCATTAGCAGGTGAATATACACATACAATACACTCCGCGACAAATTCTTAGATTCAGTATTATCTTGGTTCATGAGTACAACTTCTATACTGAGTGTCCCGTTGTAGATGGTAAATACTTTAATGATGGATAGAATTGTTCACTTGTGGAAGATAGTCACAAGACATGGACACTCTGTCTTTAAACGTTACAAAGTTTTAGTGTTTTTTTTTGTGAATTGTGTTAGCAAGCTAGATTTACCGAACAAAATGAAAACCAATTATTCGATCCAAGATTTGACCTTACTTTCTGAAACTACTTAAAATTGCTTTTGAAACTTTTTTTTTCCGGCTGCAAAAATCGTCGTTACTACACTGTTCTCTTGGCCGGATCATGCCCATTTTTAATACCAACTACTACCAACAACTAGATCATTCTGTTAACATTTGACCGAAATTTCCAGGCTCTAGCCTTATTCTATCGAAAGTTATCGTGAGAACGGGCGGACAAATGGACAGGCATACAAACAGACCAGGGCGTGCGAAGGGAGGGGCGAAGGGGGCGACCGCTACTGTTTCAGATTGGGTGCCCAACTCTCCTGAAATATACATAATAAAAGATTTTTGGGGTTGGCTTGTTTGCGAGGTGGCACTCGAGTTCGAAAGAACAATTAATTGAAGCAATCAAGGCGGATTGGAAGAAAATTATGCAAGCCGCAATTTATTCTTTCTGTGATTCCCTGCCAATCGGGGAATCACACACAGACTATTCGATATTCTACGTTAAAATGGCGGAAATACACACAATTATTGTCGTTTTCATTAATCATTTGTTCTCTTTGATATGTGCTTAGAATTTTTTCAACGAAAATATCACCAAAATTGTACAACAACTTAAGCAAATTTCGCATTAGCATAATAACTGTTTTAACATCGCATAGGAAAGTGTTGCCGTCTGCGATCAACAATTTCAAGTGACAATTTTAGCCTACAATATCGCTGGACTAAAAAGTAAAAGTATTTTTACTGACTTTTATGAGTACTTAAATACATTCGATGTGATTTTATTGTTGGAAACTCATCTTGTTGGAGAATTTGATGTGTATGAGAAGAAATTAAGAAATTATGAAATAAGTTGGATCCCGACAAAGAAAAGAAGGAACAGAGGAAGAGCTAGCGGTGGATGCCTTTTTGGATTTAGAAAAGAATTGAACTTTAACAAAAATACATGGAGTTTTAAAAATTTTGATGAATGGATTTACATCGAGGTGAAGATGAATAACAAGCAAATTATAATAGCACCTACGTATCTTAACTGTAACCATTGGACGGACGACTTTAATAAACTAGCTGACTTGCTAATATACTTAGGCAGCAGTGATATCCTCATAATTGGTGACGTAAACGCAAGAGTCGGTGCTGAACAGCCAATTGCGAATCGAATGGACAACTCAATACGGCGAACTAAAGATGCCAAAATAAACGCATGTGGTAATAAGATGTTAGATTTGATCGATTCCTATGGTTTAAAGCTTCTAAATGGTTGCTCGAATAGCGACAGAGACGGAGAGTGTACGTACATTGGACACAACGGTCACACCGTCATTGATCTGTGCCTGGCCGGAGGGGACTGGCGGCCCCTCATAACGGACTTCATGGTGGAAAAGAAGCAGTTCTCCGATCATCTCCCAATAATTACAACGATTAGGTTAGATAGCATCGGCAGAGCCACTACAAGACCAATGAACCTACTACCAAAATTGGCTTGGCGAGAAGATTTTAGACCGCAATATATTGACAATCTCTCTAAAAACTTTGCACAAACTACTAACGCGAACATTAAACTCATATCAGAAGTCATCAAATCCAGCGCCAAAAAAACGGGATCATCGAAGAAGACCGCCAAAAAGCCATGGTTTGACAACGAATGTGAGAAAAGTAGGGATCGATCGTTTGCCTGGCTGAAACTGTTTAGGAGGAATAATGACTCATTTACGAGAAGCATGTACTGGGAAACGAACCGGCACTACAAAGCAATATGCAAAGAAAAAAAAACAAGGTTTTATCAACAACAGGCTCAACTATTGGGGCAATGTACAAATCCAAAAGAGTTCTGGAAAACAACGAAAGGCATAAATGAAATGGACACTTATACAATTGGAAATGGAATAAATGTTGACTTGTTGCAAACTCACTTTAGGAAAATGCTGCAAAGTTGTAATGTCGAGAACACAATTCAGTTTGCTAGACCAAATTGGAGTCACCCTACTCTTGATGCAGCGATAACTATAGACGAAGTGCGATCTGCAATGGAAAAATGTAAGGATAATAAAGCCCCAGGAACAGATAGAATTCCGGTGGAATACTTTAAATATGGGACAGAGCATCTGGTGGATATTCTTTGTAAGGAATTTAACCGCATTTTTGATAGTGGCGACATCCCAGACGAGTTCCGAGATTCTGTTATTTTCCCAATTTTTAAAAAAGGGGACAGCAGTGATCCGGCATGCTACCGGGGTATTTCGTTCCTGAATGCATCAGGAAAAATTTTCACCACTTTGTTACAAACACGATTCGCGGAATGGCTAAGGACAGAAAAATAAATAGCTGAAAACCAAGCGGGATTTCGACAAGGGTATTCTACGTATGATAACATTTTTGTGCTATACAATTGGGCTCGCCAATACATAAGTGAAGGACGCAAATTATACGCTTTCTTCGTTGACTTTAAGGCTGCATTTGACACTATCGATCGACAGCCATTGTTTTACAAGCTCTACAATAACGGCATGTCTGCTAAATTCGGAAACACATTTGAAAAACTCTACGACGATACAAAAGCAGCTATATGGAATGGAGAGCAACTCTCCACATGGTTTTATACAAACGTAGGGGTGCGTCAAGGGTGTAAGCTTAGCCCAGACGCGTTCGCTGTTTTTGTAAACGACATCTTAGATGATATACCTGGTGGAGCTGAGGCTTTTGGTTTCGTGCTGAAAGGGCTACTTTATGCGGATGATATGGTGTTCCTTGCGGAATCTCCTGAAGACCTGCAAAAAATGATCAACCACATAGAAAACTATTGTACCCAATGGAAACTTACTATAAATTTGGATAAATCGAAAATTATGATCTTCAAAAAGCGCTTTCGACTGGCACGAGACGAGAACTGGTTATTTAATGGAAATGAAATTGAAGTCGTCAAAATATATAAATATCTTGGTATAATGATTACCAGTAATCTGCAAATGAAGCAGCATCTTGGACAAAAGCTTAAAGAAGCAAAATGGGCTATAAATGCTGTCTGGAAAAACTGCTTCAATAACTTCGACATATCCCACACGGCCAAACATAATATATATCAAGCAGTATCCAAATCAATACTCTTATATGGTGCTCAAATATGGGGTGGGAGAAGATACGAGGAAGTTGAAAGGCTCCAGAGGTATTATTTAAAGCGGATATTTCATCTTCCATATACAACACCTAACTACATGTTACTGCAAGAGACTGGCCTTACATCACTTTTTATAGAGACATTAAACGCACACATTAGGTATCTGATGAAGGTTGCATCCATGAGCGACGATAGGCTCCCAAAGAGAGTTTTGTTGGGTGCAGTTGAAACAAAGACGGCTTTTTATTCAGATTTGATGATGCTTGGGAATGAAACTGGCAATGAATTCAATTGGGATGGTACTATTGAAAACTGCCATATCCTTCGAAAACTGGTGAGCGATGTAAGACTAATTGAAATCGAAACAACTGCAGAAAGAGCGAGAACAACGCAATACCGTGAAATTTACGCAAAACTATGCCACGATCTTGAAGCAAACACCTACTTTCAAAATAACTTCACAGTCGATAAAATATCAATTATATTTAGAGCTAGAGGTGAACTTCTTCCACTAAACTACATCCCACACAGAGAAGACTTGCCCATACTCTGCAGCTTATGCAACCTGAGAACAAGAGAAGACACTCAACATTTTATAGGCATTTGTCCAGTACTGAAGGAAGTAAGAAGGAGCTTCTTAGGGAAAGACGTCTTGAATGACATGGAAATAAAAGCTATATTGAATGGATTAAACTGGGACAGCTTGTACAAATTCTGCATTACCGCATTGAAATATCGTCAGTGTATAATAAACGAAAGTATATAAACAAAAATTCGTGGTTGAGAGACTAGGGCAGATGAACACGCAAAATCTGGAATTGTGTGAACTTCATCGCCCCGATCTCTCATAACGCCACAAATATGAAATACTCAACAGCTTCAAATTAAAATACAAACTTAACAATCAAAACAAATATAACTAATTTAATACATCTAAATAAAATAATAAATTAATCTAGTATTCAGTACAAAAAGTGATATTAAGTCCTTATTAAAAGCAAAAAAAAAAGAAAACAGCAAACATATGGGAATAGTACTTTGTAATGTAAATCTAATGTGAAATGTAAATTAAACACTTAAGAATTATGAATTAGAATGGAAAGATCCAACTAATCAGACAGACGGCTATTGCCACGCCATATTATTGTTTTCATTGAATTTAAATTGTATTGAAGCAAACAAAAAACTGGATTTTAAATAAAACATTTCTCTATCTATCTATCTATCTATCTGTTTTAACGAACTTAATTACTTTAATTTCAACAAAATGTTCTCGGCGAATTCAAATTTTTTTTATAATTTCTGATATTTCATATTTCCGAAAAATGTTACCAGCAATGCAGATAGCCTTTATTTGACCATTTCTTGGAAAGAAATATCGGTTGACCTACGCATTTGTCGTGAAGTGTAAATATATGGTCGTACGTACGTCGACATGAAACCGAAAAAGGATTTGGCCGAGCTTTGCTTGTTGTAGGAATAAACCTGCCATTGGCAGGTCCTCATCCACAATGGAGCCCCCCATCCATTGTTATCTTTCTTCTGGATATGATGACTGAGTGGACTAATTTTCGGATTTATCATCATAGCCATATGGTCTCCTTGAGCGTCAAGCGTTATGTGATTTTTACACACGAGACGTGATGTGCCAGTTACGACGACCACGTTACCGACTACGAGACATGTTAGCAGACCATTGATACGACTGTGGTGGAAGTGGCTGGTCGCGTGGTCGCACAGCCGGTTGCATAGCTGGTCGCATTGGTGGTAGCGCAGCTTGTCACATAGCTGGTCGCACAGCATATCTAGTGATTGGTCGCGTGGTTATGGCTGGTCGCGCGATCTTGTGTGTAAAAACCACTTTACACTTTCACTTGCGCTGTTGCACGCCATGTTGTCTGCTGTCAATGCGTTCAACAACCTACATATTTCCATATGAACTGTGCCATCGATTCGATTTCCCATGCAGTCAATTTGAAATTCAAAACAACGTTAACGGATGGAATTTGCATCTCTGATTTGGGTATTTTCTGATAGTCTTTAAAAACAAATTAGCTAAATTAATGTAAACGTTTTTTTTTGTCTATTTAACATCAAACAGATACGAATCACAAGACTTCGCGCTGTCTGGTATTTCCTTGGTTTGGTCACCACATCCGACACTATGTCCAAATCGAAACTGGTTATTTTATTTTATCCATCGCCGAAGTCATTAGCTTGTTTAATACCACGTGCCTTATGATTGGATTTAGCGCGGCTTATCCATTTTTTTTTTATATCTGCGCGTGACGTATGACGTTTAATGAATGTTAACTTGATTTGTTGCAGCATGGTGTTACAAGGAGGACGCACTTCTATATAAGTGACGTTAAGAATATTTTCGTTTGGAACTTATGCTAGAAGTAACATAAGAATATAAAAGAAGGTCAACGATACTGGTAAAGCAATTACAGTGGTGATGTGGCGGATTTATAAGTTTACGGGGACTACCGCATCCGTTTGGATTGTGGAAGCAGGAGTTCCTTTTTAGGGTTTTGTATAAAAACAAAACCCATATGAAATCGGTCATGCGTCCGTCTGTCCGTCTGTCTGTCCGTCTGTCCATGAAATATCTCACGAACCGCTGAAGCTACATGCATGAAATTTGGTGGGAATATGTAGAAATACTATAATTCTCTGGAGAAAGCGATGCGTCGTAATAGGTCAACTTTAAGGGGGGGTCGCCATAGAGAGGAAATGAAGGTCGAACTTTTTTTTTCGTTTGGTATAGGCAAGTGGGGTATCGTAAGAAAGGTACCGTTGAGTACATTCCATTTCTGGATTTTTTTTCAAATTCGAAGAAAGGGGAAAAGAGGGAGAGGGGAAAATATGTGGTCCGAGTTTGTCCCCCCCCTTGCATTTCGAGACCGTTATAGCTAGACATATGAAAATTTACAGAAAAGCAGCATTTTACTAGCATAGAAAACTGAAAATAATAGAATTTTTAAATCTCATCCAAAAAGGTTAATAATAGTACATTTCTATAGTTGCAGTTAGAACACCCCTGCACCCCTCAAGCACACCCTAGGTCGAAAATATTGATGGCTGATGATAACCAACATCATAGGCAATAATACCTCTAAGTTTCATTACAATGACATGATATTTAATAATAGTACATTGACTTAAAGTTATGCATTTTGACACTATCCACACAAAAAATACACCTACCGGCCTCACGCATAGATATGCGTGTACTACTTGCATGTTCTTTTTCGTAGTGCGAATTGCAGTTATTTAATGAACCAACTTTGGAAGGGTGAAGATTGGTGATTGGTGATCCTAACAATAACTATTCACACAGTTAATTTTTTTAGGGGTTTGTGTCTTAAATCTTACAAAATCGGTCAAATACATGTCTGTCCGTCTGTTCATAGAAAATCTTACGAACGGCTGAAGCTGCACACATAATTCGGCGAGAATGTGTAGAAATGCTATAATTTGCTGGAGATAGGGTTGTGTTGTAATTGGCCAACTTTAAGAGGGGGGGGGGGGGGGGGTCCACATAGAGGCGATATTAAGGTAAATTTTTTTTATCCACTGGTATACCCAAGTGGGGTGTCGTGAGAAAGGTAATGTTGAGTACATTCCATTTTTGGCATTTTCTTGAGATTTGTAGAAAGGAGAACAGTGGAGGAGGAAAAAATATTAGACCGTAATTTGTCCCAGCCAGCCGCCCTCAATTTCGAAGCCGTTACACAAGTTTGCAATTTGCAATGTCGGCGTAACATGAATGGTTAAGCATCTCGAAGAGTGGAACAGTTTATCTCGTATACATACATATCTATCTACAGCTTCTCGTATTAAAACTATTACTTTGAGAGGTGACAGATGCAGTCTTTTTGTGAATTAGCATGTAAGATACTGTATCATGGGTAAAACATTTAATTATGGTGTTTTTATTCAGCTGAGGTGTACCAAGAAGAGCAGGGAGCCAGTATTTACATGCCAAAATAAGCGCTTGCTACAAAACCCTCGAATTGCGGGCATAGCCCTCTATATTCCGGTTTCATTTGTAATAGGAGCGACATTATCCCTCAGCAAAAGTTGCCTCAAATCGAAATGCAGAAGGGCTTAGTCCAGGCGCTTTCAATCTTTCTCCTCTAGAGAGAAAAAATCGTTCACGACCCTCCGACCCGATCATAGCCTCAAAAGGACAAAATTGGTGATGAAAATTTTTATGCACTTTTTTAAGGTCTTTCCTTTGTCTCACATTTTTTAGTCGAGTAAGAAAAGAATCTAAAACAAAAAATATGTATTCTTTTTTTTTGGTTTTTAGAAAATATTTTGGATTTCCTAATATTTAGTCTCCTTTTAGCTCGATACACTTGACCCAACGAGGTTCCAGCTTCATTAACCCGTCTGAAAGTAGGCTAAGTAGGCCTCCGTGGCGGCGATGACCTTCATTCGACTCTAATTTCTGCCCGGCGAATGACTTTTTCAAGTTTGGAAACAAAAAGAAGTCGCACGGGGCCAAAACTGGAGTATATGGTGGATGGGGCAGCAGTTCGTAGCCCAATTCGACCAATTTGGCCATGGCGACGGTGGAGGTGAGAGCCGGTGCGTTGCCATGGTAGAAGAGCACTTTTTACTTCGCCAAATGAGGCCTTTTTTCTGCAATTCGGCGTCGAATCGGCCCTATAATTCGGCATAGTAGAGCCCTGTGATCGTTTTGCTCTTCTCCAGGTAGTCGATGTAGATCACACCTTGTGAATCCCCAGAAAATGATGGCCATCACCTTTCCGGCCGATAGGACAGTCTTCGCCTTCTTCGGAGCACGTTCGCTGGGTGAAGTCCACTGTTTCGACTGTTCCTTGGTCTCTGGTGTGTACGAGTACCAGTGGATCCAGGAGAAGAGTCACCGTACACAGCATCCAAGTGCTCTTTGATTTCGCTGCACGCTCTTCCAAAAACAAAAATCGAATTACCCATTTTTCCAAAATCCGCGGACACGCCCGCTTCCAAATGCGGTCAAAACAAAACTACGGGTCCGATTCGGCTGAAATTTTGACAATAGCCGTCTACGAGAATGTACAACACGATAACAAATTTCTCTTGCGATAATGCCGCCATCGGGCGGTGAGGCTAAGTACTTATCCAACCGCCGTCGTATGTTTGTGTTCCGTAGCTTGCATAAAATTGATGTAACGATCTTACAAAATCATCATTAATATTTAAATTATCGGCCGAAATGATTTGCATTTTTTCGCTATCAGAAGTCTTTCGAATATACGAGTAAGTTCTTTTAGGAGCCATGCTTCTAGACTAGAACAACGCACAGCAAATGATCGAAAGTAGAATGGTTGGAATTTTCAATGTTTTTTTTTTTAACGAAATTCTTTTATAGTTTTGATACACATAAATAATATACGTGTACATTATGCAAATTCCTATTGTAATCTCGCCAACTTTAGTTATCAAAAACCGGAAAATCTGGTTAAAGTTTTAGTCCTGTCCAAACGGATAGAATTTATACGCCTATAAGTATTTCGACTGACAAAAAACACGTACTTGTAGAGAAACATCCAATTATTTGAAATTGCCTTGACCATTGCCTGCGATAAAGTCAACAAATAATTCTAAAACAATTCTAGTCATAGCTTGTTAAAAAGTTAAATACATAAAAGCCAAGAAGAAAAAACTATCTTAAATTCAACGTTGATTAGGCAGGTGTTCTACAATACAAATCTTGAAGGTGGTTAATTGGATTGCAACGGATACACCCCACAAATTAACAGGTTTTTTCACTTGCGTTTTTATGCTCTGACGAGTATCTGAAAAGATTGATGTTGGTCTGATTCGATAGTAAAAGAAGAAATCCTGTTTGTGGCAATTTACTACATATTAAAGAGTGTCGAAAAAAAATTATCAGATTAAAAGTTTAACAAAAAATAAAAAATCTTAACCGCTTGATTGATTTGATAATAAAAATGCATATCCTTTTCAGTGACGCAATGTTTATATTCAAGTTAGTTAAGAGGAGTAAAAACATTTTTTTTAGTCATATTTTTTATATCCTGCAATAAATTATTCTATTAGAGTCTTTATATGTACCCTTCACATTGACAGTAACTTTGCCATGAAATTTGCAACGCTCAGAAGGATGCATCTCCGATCCCATAAGGTTCGAGTATTTTTGGTCAGTAGGACGATATAAGTCAATAACTTTGCACAAATCTTTCTATCTACTGCACGCTGGAACTAACGGAATCGAACCCCATGTTGTAGCTACCATAGGAAAGACTTAAAAATGAGTTTTCGTGAGAAAGATTTCTTTACCAATTTTCATATTAATCAATCATATTTACAGTGCAATGTTTCTGAATTTGGTTGAAATCGGTCCACTATTATCTTAGAGTTCAATCCCATAGGAACGGTGGAATCGAAACTTGCTTCATTGTTTCACTATTCATTTCAAAGTGGCAAATGCTGAATGGTTCGAATATGCCGTACACGATTTTCACCATGCAATTCGTCGTGTGGTTCGAAGTAAAAAATATTTTGATTTTTTTTTTAACCTTTTAGCTTCTACGGCAGCCTTTTTGTTTTTGCTTTCATTTAGAAAATTTGAGCTATTATTAAATAACTGTGAATGGTATAATACCTTTTATTCAATTTAGAATCTATCACATAGGCAACATTCAATCTATTAATCAAAGTTTGCGTCACAGTAATAAATGTTAACGGTCGTCAGGGACAAATCAAAACGTAAACAAAATTACATAATCATTTTTACCGGAGAAGCGCTTGGCAATTTAATGAAGTCCGCAAATAGATTTCAAGAAATGAAAGTATGATGTTAGAATGTAAATTTATATTAGTTTATGGTGTCGATGATACCAATAATTCTCTTAAAAGAGTTCCCAGTTTCAAGGTCTTCCATGTTTTAATTATTTCGAACCTTCAAACTTTCGTGAAGCGGGCGATTTTAGGGAATATAAGGATGCACCGAATCGCGTGGATGTTTTGACGAGCCCAAACATGTGTTGATTCTTTCTAAAAACCAGCAAAAGAAAGTTATTCTTCTTTTGATGCCTGTAGGCAATACATCTGAACTTTCGTCAGATTATATGGATTGTCGGCGTATAGTGCTCGGTGAATTGCCATATGAGGGACATTTAGTTGAATTGCATCCCTTCTTGAGTTAAAACTGAACTTAGCATCAAAGTGATGAAAGATTTCGTCTTGCCTCGCTATCGGGTTTTTGCAAACATTCAACTGTCTGGAAGCTGTCTTTGGAGGAAACGTCCAGGGCCGGCCAAAGATTAAGGCGAAGCAGGTGGTCTCCTAGGGCGCCGATTCTGAAAGGGCGCGCGAAGACGGCGCCAGGAGGAAAGCAAAATTTTATTGGAAATTTTGTCATTTTAGAGTTAAAGAATTTAATATACGAAGATAGTCCTGAGGGGGGCAAAGACCTTTTCCATAGTCCTCCGCGTGGGCGCCCCATGGTAACGGCAGTGTATCAATTCGCTGGCGGCCAATGTCTTAGCGATAAGACAGTTTGGAAATGAATGGCTGACAAACACCTAAGCGTCTCAGGTCTAGTAGGATGGAATGACTTGCGTAGTTGGACCTGCTACATAGTTGTGTGGGCTCCAGCACGTTTATTAAACCATCTGAAGCAGCTGTCTCCGAGGCCATCCCCCGAATGGGGTTAAGCGACGTGCTGACAACTCGTCCTTGTAAAAACCACTCCATGTCAAGAAACCTGGAACAAAAGCCTCGGATTGGACGGATCAACAACGACGACCACGCAAACGAATAAAGGATTATTCTTTCGGATCCTGGAATGTACGCTCCCTGAACAAACCGGGGGCCGAGAAGGCCCTCCTTCAACAGGTCGAAAAGTACAAACTGAGCATTACTGCAGTCCAGGAAACAAATTGGCTTGGCAGCGAGATTAATGACAAGAAATTGCACACAATTTTTACAAGTGGCAAACCATCGGGCCGCAAGGAGTTTGGAGTAGCATTTATAGTGAACAATCACCTCAAACCGCATATTACTGACTTCAAACCCATAAATGAACGGCTGTGTGCGATTCGCATCAAGACTCGATTCTTCAATCTCTGGCTCATCAATGTGCATGCCCCCACTGAAGTTAAAGAAGACGCAGTAAAAGACGAGTTCTACGCCCGCCTTGAAACTCTCTTCGACTCACTTCCAACAAACGACGTCAAATTGCTGCTGGGAGACTTTAACGCGAAAGTCGGGGGACCTCTGGAGGCCACAGCCTCCATGAAGAATGTAACGATAACGGCCAGCGACTTATCGACTTCGCCTGCAGCAGGAATCTAGTCGTAAGCTCTACGTGTTTCCCGCATCGACGCATTCACAAGCAGACCTGGAAGTCTCCAGACGCACATACCGTCAACCAAATTGACCACGTCCTCATTTGCAGGAGATGGGCGTCTAGTGTCATGGATGTCCGCTCCTATCGAGGAGCAAACTGCGACTCAGATCATCACTTGGTGAAGACGACCTACAGATGTAGAATCTCCTCAGTGCACCAGTCAAGAATCAGCCCTCCCAAAATCTTTGCGGTTGATAAGCTCTTGAGTGATGCTACAGCGGTGGCGTATACTACCGCCCTTGAGGAAAAACTATCACCTATGCTACACAACATCAGCAACACAGGCGTCCATGGGTTCTGGGAAGAACTCAAGGGTACCATCAAGGATGTCGCAGAGAAGGTCGTGGGATATAAAGCCCGGCGAGCGCGAAATGACTGGTTCGACGAAGAATGCAAAAATTCACTTGACGCGAAAAACGAGGCCTACAGACAATGGATTCAACGAGGAACCAGAGCCAGAAGAGAAAAATATGACGAGCTACGGCGAATATCGAATAGAATAATTAGACGTAAGAAACGTAAGTACTTTGACGAGCAGTTGCTGAACATAAACGAAAACTTAGCTAATAGGAACACCAGACAAGCGTACAAACTAGTAAATACAATTAAGAACGGCTACCAACCCAGGACTAGCCTTTGTAAGGACAAGGATGGTAACGTCATCAGCGACACCGATGGTATTAACAAACGATGGGCCTTTTATTTTGAAGAGCTTCTAAACCGACCATCTAACATCCCCCACACAGGAAGCTCTCGATGATATTGTTGATCTAGGCCCACCCATTCAACCCCCGACAGTAGAGGAAGTTGATCTCGCGTTGCGGTCACTAAAACGAAATAAAGCGCCGGGCGCTGACGAGATTCCAGCTGAACTGCTAAGATTCGGTGGAACGAGTCTAGTTGATGCCATACATCAATTACTCCTGCGAGTATGGGAGAACGAGGAGATCCCAGACGATTGGCGCAGAAGCATCATCTGTCCAATCCATAAAAAGGGAGATAAACTACGGTGTGAGAATTACAGGGGCATCTCACTAGTTTGTACGTCCTATAAAATTTTGACGAAAATTCTGGAAGATAGAATAAAACCGTACGCAGAACGAGTCATTGGCGAATATCAAAGCGGTTTCAGACCTGGTCGCTCCACAACCGATCAGCTCTTCTCAGTCAAACTGATACTCCAGAGGTGCTGGGAATACAACGTAAACGTATACCAAATCTTTGTCGATTTCAAGCAGGCATACGACAGTATCGATCGTGGAGTACTGTACAACATCATGCTGCAATTTGGTATACCAGCAAAATTAGTGCGACTGACAAAGATGACGATGACCAACTCCGTCTCACAAGTCAGGATCCAGAATAGACTTACTGATCTATTTGAAACACGCACTGGTTTGAAACAGGGCGATGGACTGGCACCGACGCTCTTCAACCTAGCACTGGAATACGTTATTCGGGCCATGAATATGGACAACAGCAAGACGCTGCTCATCAAGTCGACACAATTAGCAGCGTACGCCGACGACATCAACATCATGTCCCGAAGATTGGCTGACGCAGAAGAACTTCTGCATACGCTCGATACCGCTGCAAAGGAAGTTGGATTACGTATTAACGAGGGTAAAACTAAAATAATGATGCAATCGGTGACAAGGACACCTGCACAACCGAACATCAACGTGGGGGACCTCAACATCGAGTTCGTGAACAACTTCATCTACCTGGGTTGCAACCTGTCAAGGGACGCCAACGAAACTGACGAAATCAAGCGACGGATACAATTAGCTAATAAGACTTTTTTCTCGGTTCTCCCCATAATGAAATCGAAACATGTGCACAGAAACACGAAGCTCCGCGTGTACAAAACCATTATACGACCAGTGCTATGCTATGGCTGCGAAGCATGGACCCTAACTCAAGCCTCCGAAAACATGCTAGACACTTTCGAACGTAAGGTTCTACGGCGAATTTTCGGGGCTGTTTGCGATCGAGATGGATGGCGCATCCGGTACAACCATGAGTTGTATGAAATGTACGATGAGCTGCAAGTCTCGAAAATCGTCAAACTACAACGACTTCAATGGGCAGGGCATGTACAAAGAATGGACGATGATCGCATGCCTAAGAGAGTAATGAATGCAGAACGAGTCGACGGAGCGAGACTGCGAGGACGACCGAGATCTCGTTGGGAGAGCTCAGTAGGTGTGGACGCCGCGCAGCTGCTGGGCTCCCAAAATTGGAGGATGCGTTCACGTGACCGAGATAATTGGAGGACAATGATCCAGGCGGCCAAGGCCCGACGTCGGGCTGTCGCGCCACGATGATGATGATGAAGATAGTCCTGACGTACGAGTATAGATGGAGGCTGTTCTCTGAAAACAATTACTATGATCGACAAAACTTAACCTTTTAAGGTTGATGACACTGCGTTGTTTATTATTTGTTTGACAGCCATCAATCGGGGGAAAACGGTCGCATTGGGCGACAAAAAAGATTTTATTTCATTAAGACAATGAACAAGTTCACACATCCTTTATCACGATGTCTAATATCAATAAGTTAAAAATGCTTCCTCACGCACCCTATTCACTAGATTTAGCTCCCAGTTTTACAAACTTGAAAAAAAAACCGCTGGGTGCCAACAATGAAGAGCTGGAGTCTGCGGTTAATGGCTGTTTTGAGGAGCTCGATGGCTCTTAATATAAACAGGATATCGAAGCTATTGAACATCGCTTGGAAAAGTGTATCGAGCTTTGTTTTCCCATTTCATTTTTTTTTTCTTTGTTAGGTGCGGTACTTCTGGGACTACCCTTGTAATTCTATTTAGTTATAAATACTTCGCGATTCATTCAATCAAATACGATCCTCACAGTTCAAATTTACGCGCTCGAACGATTCAATTTCGATCCTCGGGCTTCATTATCCAGTGAGAGTGACTTATCGTCAAAACAAAACCCCTGGATAAAAGTGGCGTTGGAAAAGTTTATTTCACAACCGCCTTTGTCCAAATGCGATCCAAAAACTGCTTTGAATAAATGTGGGGAGGCGCCAAAATTTCCTTGCCTGCACCTTAAATTCTTCTTTGACGGGCCCTGGAAGCACCGACTGTACTCTCGAATTGCCTCGCATCGGTTACCTTTCACAGCACCATACACGAACAACATATCGGCGTACTCGCTATCCGTAAATTACAAGTAAACCACCATTTTTATAAGAAATGAGGTTCTTTCCCCTTTTCTTAGTAACTATTATTAACGGGCATCTGACTTTTCTCAAATTAAAGCTCATTTAGTTATACCAAAAATTAATCCCCATCATTTTCCTCGTGGGATTAGTACTTTACCCGATATTTGAAGAAATACGAGTACCTCACAAAAACGATGCTTTTTCCACTTCCTGCAAACAAACGAGCATTTAACAGAGAATGCTTTTCAGTTATTTTCAAGTGAGATTATCTCGAAAACTATTAAAGTTACTGAAAAAGTGGCTAGAACATTTTTCAATGTATTTCGTGTTCTTTAACTTTGTCTTCGAAATTTGTTTGTTTTTTTTTCTAGGATTAAAAGTTACGGAGATGAGAGCCATGTACTAAAAAAAACTCAACAAACAAAGTCTTTATAAACAATATTGCTCGAATAGAGCATAACAGAAAACATGACAGTCATGCTTTTTGGAATTTAATAAACAGTAAACGTAAGAGTACAGGTATTCCGAAAAATTTAAAATTGAATGGAAATTTTTATAATGATGTTTAATCGGTATGTGATGGTTTTGCAAGTTTTTTCAATTCGGTTTATGATATGACAGGCTTGGTACCGTCGGAAGTTAATAACAATGTCGATAGATCATGAGCACCTTAGCAGTGCTCATTAGATTTTTGAAGATGACCTGCTGTGCTTTGGCTGATCTTGATAGTAATATTCAACTCGGACCTGCATCCCTAACATTAGCACGATCGGCAGTGTCACTCCGGTGGGAGTGCAGCGCTAAAGTGCATCCATCTGGTAACTCGGCTGAAGTAGTCAGTCCAGGCCGAAACGCCATACTTTCAACATGTAAATTTCGTCATCACAGTAAATAGTGATGTCATTGTTGTTGTTTATGTCTCTTGGGTTTCTATTGACGCGCATCAATTAATTAGCGACGTTTGCTAGAGCCTGTCAAACACCTACGTTTCGCATGTAGTCATTGTGTTGAACAACAAATGAACATTTTTAATATGTCTTTCTCTATAGGTGTTTTTTTCGATGAATGAGTCCTATTACCACTGTTCATAAGAAGGGTCCAAAACATCATAAAGATAATAAATGGCGAAATCATCGTCTATCCCGAATTAAATTGATTGTTGAAAAGAAAATAGATGTTTTGATCAGTGCGTTGATATCACCTTGTCAACATGGTTCCTTAAAGGTAGATCAGCTTCAACAAAATTAAGTTTCCTTTACTAAATTTGTTGCTGATTCTATGGCAGGGGGAATGCGGGTTGATGTGGTGTGCACCAACTCTTGTAACGGACGAATTCTGACACATACTTGTAAGTGTCTATTTTTTTATTTGTGTATTTTTCACAAATGTCTTTGATTTTGATTTATTTCAAATCATTGACATTGGTGAAAAATCTTTCTGCATAATTTCAAAAGTAGGCATTTATGTGAGAACTAACCGCTGTAACTAATTTCAGGGATGGGAAAAACATAGTTTGGTGAGGTGACCTTTCGGCGGGAAAATGTGGAGGAATGGGGAAACGAACAAGTGGAAGAGATGAAAAAGAGGAGTTGGATTTGATACGCCACCTAGTACGAGTGGGCATCGCCAGAAAAACCCGAAAATTGGAGAAAACTTGTGGAATTTGGGTCGAACGATAGCCGCGACGAGAGAATCTCGTCGGGAGGAAGTTTACATGGTTAAAACTCTGCGCGCTAATGTCTAAATTGTATAATAAAATAGTGTAAGGTTACAATCGTTTGTGGTTTTCCGACTGGAGACTTGTGTCTGAAAGGCCATCTTGAACCTGTGGGTCATGATAAAACATCACTGCGCACTCTTCTTATCGCGCGAATTGCCTTGGTGACGCCTTTCTCGACCTGAATAAGATAGCTTCGACCCCGCTGAAGCATTTGAGCAACCTGAATTAGCAAATGTAATTACTTCTAATCAATTCTTTTTATGAAACCAATAATTTATTTCATTAGACAGATGTATGAGCAATACATTGTCAATGGAATATAATAATACCTGCATGAGGTTGTATTTAAATTTTTAAGAACAACTGAAAATGCTCATGGAAAACTCTTAAAACTTGATATACATATGTCTCAGTTTCCTCATTATCGAAGAGTGTGGTCAGGATATCTAGGATTTTGTTGTCCCTTTCATAACTACTTCGTCAAGACATTTGATTAACTCGGACATTGAAAAATTCAGTTGGAGCGTGGAGAGACCCCTTGACCTAAAATCGGTTAACCCTACTACCCCAATGCACGGTTACATAATGAAACGCGGCTAAACAGTCTTTATTTTCTTCAATCGTTTATTGATTGATGATTATTTGAGATGGTTATTTAAGATCAATCAGTTTGAAAGGAATTCGACATGGCTCTTCATAATAAAATTGTTCCATGCTACTATATTGATGTTGTTTGTTCAATTATTAATTTATTTAATAATTTTTATGAGTTTCACGCGCACCGGACATAAAATCCCACAAAAGGCGGATGGCCTACACGCGAATGAAATCATTAATTTTTTTTCCCATAGGGAAAGAGTCTTGGAACGCAATAAAACTAAAAGAAAATATCGGTCAACTTTATAAAAATTTCGTCAAAGTTTAGATTTTTATGCAAATTCAAATACGAGAACCAAACAAAAAACGAATTAAAATCAAAAAATAATTTGCGGTAGTCTAAGATAATGAATGATCTAGATTTTTTTTTAAGTGATATTTTAACTTGGGAAGATAGGGACTCGACATAAGTGGAACGCTTTGCTAGACCAAATCCGATAGCAAAAATCATGTAGACACTTCACAGTATACACTGCTACTGTCTTTTTGATGGAGAGAGAGAGGTGCCAAAAGTTGGCGAAATTCCGTTCGTTTTTATTCGGTCTCCATGTTGTCTAGTTAAATTAGGCGGAAAAAAGTGATGGCTGGCATAAACGAACCGCTAAAATGATTGAAATTCGAATACATTAGTTTAGAAAGTGAAATTTTTACTAATTTGTTTGTTTGCGAATTTTGAACTTGACAGTTAAATATTTCAATAAATTATCCAGTGATCTATGGCACGAGTAAGTAATGAACTATGGAAAGTTAAGCAAATCTTTCGATGAAATTAAAGAACAGTTTACGCAATTATTTTCAACCGGTGGGCAGGAATAGCCCGGGGAATAAAGGCATACTGCTTTGCAAAAGGTTCAGTAGTTCTAATTTTTTGATATGTTATATAAGCCGGTCCCGTAGTTAAGAATTCAAGTTTCTGACCTCCCACCTCCTGTGCGTTTCCTGGGGCACCCCTAAAACCGACAAATTTCCGGCCATTTTTCACTTTATTGCATATATCTTTTTAATTGTGAATCCTAGTGTAAAACTTTCTACCAGAAAGTTATAGAGCACCAAATTTCCTATAAATTTGATGCTATGTTTTTCCGTCAAGCTGTTATCTTAAGAATTACGAGCTGTCAAAGTTGCACATTTTTTGTAAAAACTATTCGTTTTCGATGGTTTTGTTGTTTTTTTTATTCTATTATCCCGAAAATGGTACGTTTTCATAGAGAAAGTTATCTTAAATAGTATTTTATTTAATAATATCTGTATTATTATGGTATAGTTTCAATTAAGGAATAGTTAAGGAAACTTATATTTTCATAAGCTTATTTTTGTGGGGTTTTGAAGTCTCAGCTTGTTCCTGGTTGACTTCTTCAACAAGTAGTTCAGTCGGATCATCTTCATAATCATTAATTATTATGTCCGCTTTGTAGCTACTGCTTTGTCCACAACAGTTTTTGCAAATTACGGAGCACTTTAGACCGCTCTTTCTGCAACTACAGGCCTTAGTGCGGCCTTTTTTGCACTTACATGAAATGCATTTCAGGATAGATTGAGGAGCTGGATCTCTGGTGGTTTTGATAGGAGCAAGTCTTTGGCTGTCCCTTCTCCATCCCCAGTCCAGAGGGTTTTTAATTTGGCTCTGCCATGTCTGAACTTGGTGATAAGTCCGAAAGATGTGGTACATACATGGCTGCATCCTGGGTCGGTGGTAGCTTTGAAAGATTCAACTTGTTACCTGTAGCAGACTTCGAGAATAACTAGTTGATATCGTAAAGCTTCAAATGTTTTTGTTGTGTCACCGCCATATAGAGCAAGAAATATACGCTCTCCTGCTTCAAAAATGGCCGAAACACTGGCGTTAGGATTTCTGGAGATATTTGCAAATTCATGCAGGGTTGGTTTATTTTCAAACAAAGTGCAAAACTTGGTTTTACCAAATCCAAACAGGGAGGACGTGGTGTCGCACCCACTCAAAGCGTGAAGAACAAGCAGATTATGCGATGCTGAGTACTTATAGGATGCTGTGGAAAATAAAATGTTAGGGGAACCACATCTTCCAGGCTTTCGGAAGTAAATGGGGAGATCTTGAGCCAAAGAAGTCATGAGAACCAGCAAATCAATGTCCTCCCCGATGATCTCCACAGCATTATACTCTGCAGCTAGGCTTATTGCCATCAGCATCTTCAATCGCTTGCTTCACATTTATATTGTTTTGATTGAATGTCTCCTTCAGAAGTGAAATAAAGCGAAGTTTGTTGTTTTCGTTCGCTAGGAACTTTTCCTGTGGCACTTGATTGATTGTTGTTCCATCAGAAATTGCATCAATTGATGCGTTCACACTACACCTTCTGAATCTTTCAGCACTCTTTGTACCTCTCATCTCAGGATCCAGGGGATAACCATCAAAAATTACCATAAGGTTTGCTCCGTAATGATCACGAATGAATTTCACATACCTTTTACAAATTTCATTGAAACTGTCAATCCTATTCCATATGACCTTGTGGAGAAGGAATCCACCGTCTACGAACAGTTCGATTAGGTAGAAGTTCGGTTGGTTGTGGTAATGGTGAAAATGTTGAATACAGAGACGATTTTGTACCCTTACGCATACCGTCTTCTGAAAAAAGGGACATTGGATAAGGAGCCAGTTCATATTTAAAAAACTCTTCCAAATCTTTCGGTGTCTGCTTTGCAATGCAAATTCTCTGAAAAAGTGTCAGAGGGTCAATTGCCAATTTATTTTCCCCTACTTTCAAAAAGTTGACCTCAGATCCTAATGTCACTACTTTGTTACTCCTTTTCAGTTTCAAAGATCCAAAATTACCACCAACTATACTGGAAACTATCGTAACCCCAAACTCTTGTGATAAGTGGCAATTCACTTTTTTGCTGCCTATACAACACCGGAACTAATAGACATAACCACATCAATCACTGGAAAAGGAAGATGTGTTAATAGCCATTTTTGCATTTTGCCCACATCTCTGTCGTCTCTTTCCATGCGGGCTCGCCTCATAGTAACATGTTGTTCGCATGTATCATAGCTGAGTTTGTGTTAGTATAATTTTCTGTAGTATTATTTCTGTATTGAAACTATACCATAATGATGTAGATATTATTAAATACTATTCAATACAACTTTATTTACGAAAAAATACCGTTTTCGGGATAATAGAAACAAAAAACCCGACAAAACAATAAAAAACGTATAGTTTTTGTAAAAAATGTGCAATTTTGACAGCTTTTATCTTTTAAGATAGTAGCTTGACGGGAAAACTTAGTCCATCAAAGTTATTGGAAATTCGATGCTCTATAACTTTCTGGTAGGAAGTTCTTCAATAGGATTCACAATTAAAAAGATATGTGCAATAAAGTTAAAAATAACCGGAAATTTTTCGGTTTGAGGGGTGCCACAAGGAACGCACAGGGGGTGGGAGGTCAGAAACTTGGATTCTTGACTACGGGACTGGTCTATATAACATATCAAAAAATTAGAACTACTGAACCTTTTGCAAGGTAAGGTCACCTTTTCAGACTCTATTCCCCGGAGTAGAAGTTGTATTCTCACATTATTGTCAGCTCAAACAGCCAACAATTACATTCACCACTCTACAACCAGTCGTCGAGCCTTTGCCGTCTGGATCACTGGCCTCCAATTATCTTAGTGAAGTGACAATTTTGTGTATGTTAGTATTATATTGTCAGAGGGTTGAATTAGGGTTCAGGTTTCGCAGCGATACTATAGCTCTGGTCGTATGATGGTTTTGTATATGCGGAGTTTATGCTTCGATTTCATTATGGGGAGAGCCGACAAGAAAGTCTTATTTGCTGACTGTATCCGTCGATTTCGTCAGTTTCACTGGCGTCCTTTGACAGTCTGTGAAGTCGTCTACGAGTTCGTTGCTGAGGTCCGCTAGGTTGTTGTTCGATTGTGTTGGCATCCTGGCTCTTGATTGCATCATTAATTTTGTTTTGTCCTTGTTGATGCGTAGACTAACTTCTTCTGCGGTGATGTCAAAAGTATGCAGAAATTCGTCTGCGTCGGTCAGTTTTCGGGACATGATGTTGATGTCGTCTGCGTACGCTATCAGTTGTGTTGACTTGATGAGTAGATTTCCGCTGGTGTTCGTATCCATTACCCGAATGGCGTATTCAAGTGCCAGGTTGAAAAGCGTCGGAGGCAGTCCATCGTCCTGCTTCAAACCAGTACGTGTTTTAAAAGGATCAGTCAGCCTGTTCCAGATCCTGACCTCTGAGACGGAGTTGGTCTTTGTCCTTTTTGTTAGTCGTACTAGTTTTGTTGGTATACCCAATTTGCAGCATGGTATTGTTGCTTGCACAAGATTTAGTCCACGTCAACGCTGTATTCCCAGCACTTTTGCAGGATAAGCTTAACCGGAAAACGCTGATCGGTTGTGGAGTGACCAGGTCTGAAACCGCCTTAATACTCGCCAATGGTTCGTTTCACGTACGGTTTTATTCTATTCTTCAGAATTTTCGTCAGTTTTTGTAGGACGTTCAGACTAGTGAGATGCCTCTGTAATTCTCACACCACAATTTATCTCCCTTTTTGTGGATGGAACAGATGATGCACCCCCACCCATCTTCTGTTCAGTTTGCAGAAATAGTTGACGTATTGCATTAGATAGGCGTGTTCCACCAGATTTAAGCACTTTAGCTAGAATCTCGTCTGCACCCAGTGCTTGATTTGGTTTGAATAACTACACAGTGAGATGCGAGATCAACTGCTCAAGGGTTGTCAGAGGTTGTGTATTGGGGCCATGATCGATCACATCGTCAACGATTGGGGCTTCTTGTATGAGAACTTGGGATTCGGGATTAAGAAGCTCTTCGAAATAGGACGCCCATCGTTTGTTGATGCTAGCGGCGTCGCTGATCATGTTTCAATCCTTGTACTTACAGAGGCTAGTCCTGGGTTGATAGCCATTCTTAATCGTGTTCACTAGTCTGTATGCTTGTCTGGTGTTTCCATTAGCTAGGTTATCGTTAATGTTCAGCAACTGCTCGTCTATTCTACTTGATATTCACGGTAGCTCGTCATGTTTCTCTCTTAGCTCTAGTTGGACGTTGGATACAATATCTGTAAGCTTCGTTCTTCGCATCAAGACATTTTTGGCATTCTTCGTCGAACCAGTAATTTCGCGTTCACTGGGCTTTATGTCCCACGACCTTCTCTGCGGCCTCCTTAATTGAGCTTTTTAGTTTTTCCCAAAACCCATATACCTATATACCTATGTTGCCGATGTTATGTTGTTTTTTCCTCAAGGGCAGCTCCATATGCCTGCGCCTTATCATCGTTCAAGAGTTTGTCAACCGTAAATATTTTGGGAGGGTTGATTGTTGGCGAAGCTCAAGAGGCTTCTGATGGTTGTTGTTTCTCCTCCAATTCGATCCACGTCTAAAAAGTCTCAAGGTTTTTTGTTGGTCCTATATATTTCGGGCTACGTGCCCATCAGCAGGGTCAATATTCTCCAATTCTGCTCAACACGAAGTCTTTGTTTGCTAATTGTTTTTCAATTTTAGCCTCAATCGTGATTTTTTGTAGAATATTGACCCTGATGATGGGCACGTAGCCCGAAATATATATGTAGGTCCAACAGAAAATCTTGACACTTTTAATTTTCGTGGATCGAATTGGAGGAGATGCAACAACCTTCATAAAAAAAATTTATCGGTTCCGGCAACAACAAAATACTGGTTGTATATATTTTTATCAACCTTAATCATATAACTCAAGAGGTTTCTCCGACTGAGTTCTGCGACTCCTTCAAGATCGTTGAAGAAGTAAGCTCCTACTTAATCTTCTTCTGGCGAGTGAAAGACATTCGCATAGAAGGTGCTTTGGATTTTCTTTCGTGTTTGGTATCTGTCTATTCCTGCAGACATCGCTAGTTATTAGCTTTAGGCTGTATGTGTGTTCCCCTATCAAGCAGTGACCCGTTAGTATGATCACTAATAGGGTACACTCACTTCTGGGTAGTCCTAAGAGGCTTTTGGTTTTCCTTTTGTGTTAAGAGCTCCAAACTATTTTCGTAATTCAGAAGTCTTTGTGTTAAGCTAGTTAGCGCTGACTTTTTCGTGCATACAGTCGCCCAGCATTTTCTTGCAAGTTTGTGTTGGCGTCGGCAGCTCTTGGGCTGTCCCTCGTTCGAGGCTATCCATCTTGGTGCCATCCGTGTAGAGGCTTAGCGAATTCCTGCGTCCATGATCAACTACCGGGATCTGTTCCCTATCGGGTATATTGACTCCGAAGTTTGCATTGAAACTTACTTGTGGTCTCTTATAGTCAGCATTATTAGATGGCAGCCTAATACTGCGGTGGCCATATGACCTTTCTTTGAAGTGCCCTGCCTTGCTGAGCCTTAGGGCACATTTAGCAGCCTCATTCGTCAGATGTAGGTCAATCGGAGGCAAGTTTAGAAGGATGTTCAAAGAGAGAGCGAAGATACTTTCTTAAGGCGCCAGTGATCTCCAAGCAACAAAGTCTCTGTACCGCCTCCATTTTATGTTGTTGCTTTTCGTGTTGGGTGCTGTCCACCATACCACATTTCCGTACGTTAGTATCGATCTTACAACAGCTGTGTATATCCCACTTTTTATCAAGCAAGCTTTTTTTTTGCATTATTTCAATGCTCCGTCACGAAATTTTAACAGAAAACCTCAGACTCGAATTAAGCACTCCAAATAACATACAGAATGAAAGAAATCCCTTCTTATCTTCTTAACCCTTCTTTCATTATGGGATTTGCAATTCTTTCGGAGGGATACTTCATTGGGGGGATGCAGGTCCGTAGTTCACTAGAACTCTGGCATTATCATTGAAAAATAACAATAATAAAATAACAAATAACAAACCACAAACAGTCAATTATTCAATTACATGATTGTAAAATTATCATTGTCATGGATAATTCTACTAATCATGGAAACATTAAAATTATATTTTTACTTTACAGGAAATTACAAAATTAAAAAATTTCCCTTGTCCGAAGGCAAAATCAGTGACCAGTCTAAAAAGACGACGCGACGGTTGGTTTATGTTTTTGTTTGTTTGTTCTTTCGCGAAGCTGGAACACTGCTTAATTCATACTAATTGACTTGTTAAAACACTGAAAATAATCACATCTAGAAATTAGTATAAATTTAATGCAAAAAAGAACGCATCGTAAAAAAATCTGAATACAGTAGCGATCCGTGTCTCAAGGCGACCCGTCATGTGTAAAAATGTTAACAGCGAACTTAAAACTATGAGTCATGCAGTTAATTAAAGAAATTTGTAAAAAATAAAAGTGTTAACAATGTTATGATTAGTATAAATTGGAGATCGTATCGGCCACGAGAGATGGACAACGGAAGGTCTTGCGCGGAATATTATTTGGGTCATAAAATTCAAAGTCATAATGGCTTAACTATTGAGCGTGTAAATTAAATATATTCTAGTCGAGAATTTCTTATTTTATTCAGTTCATATACTTTGGAATACATATCTTATTGTTTGTTGACTTTGGAACATATCCGACGAATGCTCTCTGTGTATCAACCTTTTTTTTTCTACCAAGATTTAATCGTTATTTAACATTAACTGGAATTGAGTATGTCCTCGTAATTTAAGTAAAATTCTAACATCTGACATTCTGGGCACTTGGGACTTTTACAAATGTCTTATATTTTAAATTGAAAGGCATTCAATCAACTTTTCACTTTTTTATTGCATCAAAGCTGCTTGCTCTATTTTCTAGGAAGCAAGTGTCACTGAATCAGACCAACGTGTAGACCCCAAGTCATTGTGCGGAGCGGTGGCGTGTCGTGTTGAAATGAATCAAGAAAAAAATTTATAATTAATATGTATTCAGAAAATATTGAATAAACATTAAATTCTTTATACAAAATAGAAATGTTGCGTGAGACGACCTTTCACTAGCAGGCAGTGGTTAGAGCACTTGCGTATCTGGCTCACTAGATTTTTTCTCACTTAAGAAGTTGACGAAAACAGATGTAAGCTAGGCCTGAATAATGCAGAATAATGCAATTTAATAGTGGGCGCATTTGGCAGCTTTCTGGGGCATGAAGATGGATTTCGCCCTTGTGGACGGGATGCTTGCGAGGGTATGCATAAATGTATACTATGAGCGTATGACCGGGCACTCTAAAGTCTTTGAGAAATTTAGATTTTTTTATATTTATGAAGAATGGTTTTAATTGCTTGCAATTTTCCGCAAAAGAAAAAGCTAACGAGAACGTCTTACATAAACAATTATCGGTATTGTAGTTTGGTGGAATGCTTGGTGAATAAGGTCTGATGACATGCCTGCTTGCTTGTCAATAGAACCCTAAAGGTGCGTTTAGATTTAGCGAAACTACTCGCAAAACTTATGCGCGAGAAAAATTGCGCGTAGTGTGAACGCCCAACTAACAAACTCTCAAGAGTTTAAGTCTTATCGCTTACAAAAAGCCCTCATAAGACTTTAGTAAAACTCTCCGACACTCTCGTAACGTAACTCTTGGGACAAAACTTAAATTCATTCTCGTAGCACCATTCTGATGAGAGTTTAACTCCACTAGAACTAGGGAAACTTTCACTCCTCCAATAGGAACATCGCGGCAATCTTATTAAGCCTTTTTTAAAAGACTTAATCTCTAGAAAAGTTATACTCTGATATATGGCCCCTTATAAGAGCTCGAGTGTTAAATTACTCCACATGATACTCTTATAAGATTCTAATACTAGATCACTCATGCAGAGAGTATTATGAGCCCAATGATTATTATTAACTCGCATAAGTAGCCCGTTGTAGGAACTCGAGGAGCTTGAGTGTAAAATTGCTTGTTGTAATACCCTTATGAGACCCAAAATACTAGATCACTCATGCGAAGAATATTATTATTGAGTAAACGTCATTGTAGTTGACATTTCGACAGCTACTGCATGTAAACAAGTGACATTGCTCTCCGCGAAAAGTCGACGAACACGATGAATAGTATGCATAAGTTATTCTGGATTTGTACGCCGATGATCTCCGAATATCTATTTCCCCATGAGCAACATTGAGTTTATCATCAGTTTCGTCAACCATGCAGGCAGAAACAATAGATTGCCGTTGAATGAAAGTGAAAACAAATGAGTTCAATTGAAATCATGCGCATCTGCCCCTGACCCCGTGGTAATACCCAAAAGATAGATACGTCCGTCCGATCACATCTCCATGTATTTCGGCGTTTACATTCTAATGGGTGTTGAGAACGTATTTGGTAAAAAACGCATTCATATGTGCATTCTTTGTCTTTTCTCAAAAAATGAGAAATTTTTCTTTTTTGTAAAATGTCTGCTTCTTTGAATTTGAAATATTGTCTTATTGCGTTACGTTATGACAACGAGAAAAAGGTACAAGGTTCAAGTCCCATTACGTATGAGATTGTTGAGAATAAACACCTCGTCATAAAACCCTTTTTAAAACCCACTTGCATCGATGCATGTGTGTTTCAAAAAAGGTTTTATGACGAGGTGTTTCTCAACAATCTTTTGCTTCAATAGATTTAAAATGCCAAATTGTATGAAATTTTTGTATCTGTGGACTTATGATGACAAACGATTGTTATGACTAATCATTTACTATGTCATATGTCGGTTTTGATAACAAGACCTAAAGTCTCACTATGCAATCCGAACTCTGAGAAAAAGAGTTTATTCGTTACAAAGAGATTTTAATTATCTTTAAAAGACTGGCACTTTCATAATCTGATCTTTAGTTTCATAATATTCTCATAAGAAGTATTGATCTATTGCTGTCATTGGAATAAACAAATTTAAGCTCTTCTACGGATTTTTTTGATTTCATAAAAAGAGGAGTATTTTCCTAGCGAGATTTTCATTTTTATAAGAAAGAACCAATGGCGGCCATATTTTTCTCTGATTGGAATTCTTTGAGTCGAAATATGACATTTGACTAATGATTAATAAGCGTGATTCCGAATGGAAAATAAGGATTGGTGATTTCTAAGATCATAAATATGTCGTTGCACAAATTTTATGCTAACTATTGAGGCAGAACACAACTTATATATTTTCCAATAAGTAAATTTTTTCTAGAAAATTCTATAAATGCCGATTATTTTTATGGCGCTTTGCATTTTATCGAAGCAAAATGTCTATTATTACCAATAAAATTTCAATCGCATGAACTTTTTCGCTCATATGTGTGAAGAAAATGCAAAGTTCTTTAATATAATATTATTATATGAACTTTGTAACATACATGTGCCATCTAAAATATCCTATAATGTATCTGTTCTGCTCTTCGAAATATAAATTACATTGTAATTGGGAGTACGATTCTCAAAGGCAATCCGCCTTCATACTCATAAGTCTCTCTTAGTGTGTTACGAGATCAAAATTGTTAGTTGGGGCGTGTTCCTCACCCGAAACTGTCAGACTGGCCACGGGTGAATTTCGGGGGAGTTTCCTCGCGCGACATTTTCGCTAGTGGTTTCGCTAAATCTAAACGCACCTTAAGAACTACTCCTTCTGCTCCCTTAGTCATTATGGTTAACCTACATCATTTGGGCATTTTTTATTGCGAACAACTTGCTGCAACCACTGCGATCCGCCTTCGTGAAATAGGGCACTGGTTCTCATCAAGTACTGGCTACTCGGTGGTTCTCAACCACCAGAGAACTCCTGCTGGCACTGATTACATGAAATGATCGAAATGAAAGAATTTATCTCGACGAATGCTTTCTCTTTAAGATTTGCCAGGGCCTTTTACTTTCATCGCTTTCTGAAGACATCAATTTCCGTCACTCTTCTTATGACACACGATCGGTAGCCATCTTCGAACCTCCCCATGCCCAACTTTCTGTTTATATGAACTCTCCATTACCTAGAACCATGCGTAATAATGATAGACTAGGTCTTGGTCCTTTACCCAATTCATTTTATACTTTTAAACGCTTACTCTTACTTAAAGTATCATCACATGAATTAAATGACAGAATTAGCTTTGAATTAACTATTTGTAATTTATATTTTTCTTTTTCTTTGATCATCATCATCGTGGCGCGACAGCCCGACGTCGGGCCTTGGCCGCCTGGATCATTGTCCTCCAATTATCTCGGTCACGTGACCGCGTCCTCCAATTTTGGGAGCCCAGCAGCTGCGCGGCGTCCACACCTACTGAGCTCTCCCAACGAGATCTCGGTCGTCCTCGCAGTCTCGCTCCGTCGACTCGTTCTGCATTCATTACTCTCTTAGGCATGCGATCATCGTCCATTCTTTGTACATGCCCTGCCCATTGAAGTCGTTGTAGTTTGACGATTTTCGAGACTTGCAGCTCATCGTACATTTCATACAACTCATGGTTGTACCGGAAGCGCCATCCATCTCGATCGCAAACAGCCCCGAAAATTCGAGGTAGAACCTTACGTTCGAAAGTGTCTAGCATGTTTTCGGAGGCTTGAGTTAGGGTCCATGCTTCGCATCCATAGCATAGCACTGGTCGTATAATGGTTTTGTACACGCGGAGCTTCGTGTTTCTGTGCACATGTTTCGATTTCATTATGGGGAGAACCGAGAAAAAAGTCTTATTAGCTAACTGTATCCGTCGCTTGATTTTGTCAGTTTCGTTGGCGTCCCTTGACAGGTTGCAACCCAGGTAAATGAAGTTGTTCACGAACTCGATGTTGAGGTCCCCCACGTTGATGCTTGGTTGTGCAGGTGTCCTTGTCACCGATTGCATCATTATTTTAGTTTTACCCTCGTTAATACGTAATCCAACTTCCTTTGCAGCGGTATCGAGCGTATGCAGAAGTTCTTCTGCGTCTGCCAATCTTCGGGACATGATGTTGATGTCGTCGGCGTACGCTGCTAATTGTGTCGACTTGATGAGTAACGTCTTGCTGTTGTCCATATTCATGGCCCGAATAACGTATTCCAGTGCTAGGTTGAAGAGCGTCGGTGCCAGTCCATCTCCCTGTTTCAAACCAGTGCGTGTTTCAAATAGATCAGTAAGTCTATTCTGGATCCTGACTTGTGAGACGGAGTTGGTCATCGTCATCTTTGTCAGTCGCACTAATTTTGCTGGTATACCAAATTGCAGCATGATGTTGTACAGTACTCCACGATCGATACTGTCGTATGCCTGCTTGAAGTCGACAAAGATTTGGTATACGTTTACGTTGTATTCCCAGCACATCTGGAGTATCAGTTTGACTGAGAAGAGCTGATCGGTTGTGGAGCGACCAGGTCTGAAACCGCTTTGATATTCGCCAATGACTCGTTCTGCGTACGGTTTTATTCTATTTTCCAGAATTTTCGTCAAAATTTTATAGGACGTACAAACTAGTGAGATGCCCCTGTAATTCTCACACCGCAATTTATCTCCCTTTTTATGGATTGGACAGATGATGCTTCTGCGCCAATCGTCTGGGATCTCCTCGTTCTCCCATACTCGCAGGAGTAATTGATGTATGGCATCAACTAGACTCGTTCCACCGAATCTTAGCAGTTCAGCTGGGATCTCGTCAGCGCCCGGCGCTTTATTTCGTTTTAGTGACCGTAACGCGAGATCAACTTCCTCTACTGTCGGGGGTTGAATGGGTGGGCCTAGATCAACAATATCATCGAGAGCTTCCTGTGTGGGGATGTTAGATGGTTGGTTTAGAAGCTCTTCAAAATAAGAGGCCCATCGTTTGTTAATACCATCGGTGTCGCTGATGATGTTTCCATCCTTGTCCTTACAAAGGCTAGTCCTGGGTTGGTAGCCATTCTTAATTGTATTTACTAGTTTGTACGCTTGTCTGGTGTTCCTATTAGCTAAGTTTTCGTTTATGTTCAGCAACTGCTCGTCAAAGTATTTACGTTTCTTACGTCTAATTATTCTATTCGATATTCGCCGTAGCTCGTCATATTTTTCTCTTCTGGCTCTGGTTCCTCGTTGAATCCATTGTCTGTAGGCCTCGTTTTTCGCGTCAAGTGAATTTTTGCATTCTTCGTCGAACCAGTCATTTCGCGCTCGCCGGGCTTTATATCCCACGACCTTCTCTGCGACATCCTTGATGGTACCCTTGAGTTCTTCCCAGAACCCATGGACGCCTGTGTTGCTGATGTTGTGTAGCATAGGTGATAGTTTTTCCTCAAGGGCGGTAGTATACGCCACCGCTGTAGCATCACTCAAGAGCTTATCAACCGCAAAGATTTTGGGAGGGCTGATTCTTGACTGGTGCACTGAGGAGATTCTACATCTGTAGGTCGTCTTCACCAAGTGATGATCTGAGTCGCAGTTTGCTCCTCGATAGGAGCGGACATCCATGACACTTGATACTTCTATTAATATTTTATCTAGTTTTTATTTTCCATTTTTTCTTTTTTTTTTTTTAATTAACTGACTGAATTAGCATTGAATTAATTATTTGAAATTTATGTTTTCCTTTTTTATACCTTCTGTTAAAATTTTTTCTATTTTTTTTTCTCTCTCTCTGTTTTAAATCTTTTTTTTTCATATTCATTACTTTTTCTTATTATATAATACTGTGTTATTGGGATCTTATCCTGTTCAGTTAATAAATGAAATAAATAAATAAATACACTTCCCCTAGATTCATTTTCGGAGAAGAACTTTGTTAGCATGATCCCCAATCGTAAACGGTGGATTGAGGGTGAGTTTCCGTTGACGGGCTCTATACGCATCTATACGGACGACTGACTGACGGTGGGGTGGGAGTGGGCGTATGCTTCGATCAGCTTATCATAAGCCTATCTTTTCGTATTTCGGATCATTGTAGTGTCTTTCAGGCGGAGGTTACTGCGATTTTGGAGGCTCTTACCTGGCTGGCGCCGCACATCATAGCCCCTAGAGATATCAGAATCTGCACTGATAGCCAAGCTATAATAAGATCCCTAGAACCCACCCTGTGAACATCTGAGTGTCGCTTACCATGGTCGGTTTTTCTAGGCCGCGGTTAGCGGTTTTCCTATGTATTTTATTTTTGCACAATAACAAAATACATAGGAAAACTGCCGCCTCACTGTATTTGTACCAAAAACCTGGCCAAAAGTCGAAAACCTAAAGTTTGGTTAACCCCACTCAAATTATTTTTTTGACAAATGGCTGCATCATATTCCTTCCCCTCATGCCTCGTACTCATCAACCGCCTTTACGCGGGGGGTCGAAACTTAGCATTAAATTGCGCTCGCTAGCTTAATTTTTGGTGATAATTTCATAATTTTTTTTTTCAGTTGGGTTTCCGGTACTGTTTAAAAACAATAATCATGGATATGGATTATGGGATTTTTTTTTCTGTTATTACTATTAACTAAAATACAAAAATACGTACTTTTTGGGAACAAAATAAATGAAACTGTTTTTGTACATATTTCAGGTGTCCCGAGCATTCATTCTTTCATAAAAATTCAGTTAAATGTCCCCATGAAATGACCATAAAAGAATTGGTCACCCTTTCTTCCCCTATTACTTTAAGTTTAAGGTATTTTCTTATTTTTGGCCCGTCTCAAATATATGAGCACTTCCCGTTGTCTCAACCCAGCAAAATTTTATATTTAGATTCCTTGGGGGATCCTTAGCACAGGCCCGATTTTTTTTTTCAGTTTCAGTTCAAATTTTTGAGCTCTAGCATAGGCTAGTTGATAAAATTAACCGAAATATCGATTACAATAAGCGATACATTTAGTATGTATTGTTATAAGACTGGTTTAGTTTTCAAATTTTGATAACAATAAGCGGTTGATAAAATTAACCGCGATCACAATAAACGGGGTCCACGGTATTTGGCATCGCTGTTCACCACTTTTACAAAAATTTAATGAATTTATTTTTGTAACCTATTCAAATTTAGTAATTTAAAATTTAATTGGCAATCTTAAATATTATAATATATATTAACTACTAACAATTCTACAAATAATTGCCCCCGTTTGCATCTATTAAATGCAAATTAGAATTTTAAACCTTCTTAGTATTATAAAACTTTTTCAAAAATTTTCTTAATTTATAGTAATAAATTCCAATTAAGTAATTTAAAATTAAGTAATTTAAAATTGAATTTGTAATCTTAAATATCTGGTAGATGCTACTGTCCGCTAATGGAGGGAAGTGACGTTATCTTTACAATCGACCATTCCTCCCACAACTCAGGATTTTCCGGAAAATATTACAGGATGTCAATTTTTATGAGGATTATCCACATTTGCGGATAAGGTTGTGGATATCCCCTACATCCGTACAACAGATGCATTTCGAGTTCACTGGATCAACTATGCTAGTTTCTCCGAACAATTTCTGAATCGATTTGAATTCAATTGAATAATTAATATTTCTTTGTATAAAATTACTCGCTATTAAGTCCCATTCATATTTATCGTATCATAAAAAGATTACCGAGATCGTATCTCATTAGACAGCATATATAGAGTGGGAATGCAATTAAGATAGCCACAACAGATAACATTGGGAAACCCATAGCAGTGTGTATCGTGTACTTAAATGTAGAAATTCTGAACTTGTCGAGACATTTGTTCAGAACTAGGACAGGTGTTTAAATGCAGCTTCTAACTGCATAGTTCTACAATTGAAAATGGCATTTATAATTATGGCATATTTACACCTGTACGAGAATTCGTATTAAATGCTAAATTTTCCCTATTTGAATTGATACTCGATAATTGAATTTTATGGGGAGTAATTAATGATTCTTGTAAGATTGTGCTCGTAATACCTTTCGTATAGCCTGAGCGATGCGGTTATGCAAGCTTGATTAGTCAGACTAAGTAAGTAGAACATCTGGAATGTTTAGGTGTTAATAATTATGCAGATCTATGAAAAATTCAAATTAATTTGATAAGCTACATTGAAAATGTAAATTTTATTAGTCTAGCACCCGTTCTATAGCTACGGCGGCCTATTTTAAACGATTCGGTATGTATGGCGATTCTAAGCGCATTTGCTATATGCACATGTTCTGCAGAAAGTCAGTATGTGTCCGAATAGTTTGGATTATTCGATCTATTTTCTTTGGATTAACAATCAATTTGACTCGTTGTTATTTGGTATAATTATTAACATTAAGCCTGGTTTGATCGACATTTTTGACGTATGTACGCATAACTTAATTGAAACTTTCTTTTTCATATGCAGAGCCTTCATCAACATCCGGCAACAGGTTATGTACCAATTTAGAAAAGTTTATAATATTCTCGTATCAACACTAATTGCTAATTATTTATTGCATGTCTACATATATTATAGCGTCTGAATTTGAATTCGCTCGTCGAGCCAAGGAGAACCTTGGTTCTCGCTGAATCCGTGACGAAAAATAACCTCAATTTGAAATGTGGCGGCGCTGACACACAGTCACTTGACGTGAGTAAAATTTATCGTATGTAACCAAATTTTCAATGCTTGCAATAGATGGTCAATTCGATACTTGTTTCTTGCCTTTTTTATTATTAATGTATTAATTTTATTGTCTTTTGATACAAATTTCACTATTTGCTCCCTTGTGGGCAAAGCGCATCAATGTTTCCTGCCTGGGTGCACTTGTCATTACTTTGTATGACGAGTTTCTACTTGTTCTCTCAAGTAGTTTGTTTACACGAATTTTTGCAGTAGACGTCTTACGTGTTTTTCGTTAAAATGGAGAAACTTGAATATCGTGCGGTCATAAAATTGTTCGTTTTAGATGGATTAACCCCTAAGGAAATTCATCCGAAGTTATCAAAAGTTTACGGGGACTCTGCTCCTTCGATATCGAAGAAACTTGGCTTGATGAAGAAAAAAATTATCTTTCACCAGGACAACGCACCTGTACATAAGTGTCCGTTAAAAATAAAAAATAAATAACTGGCGCAACAGTCCAATTTGAACCACGGCCTCGAGATGAGTTAGCAGCATCTCATTTTCTAGATCGTGACGGTTTTTTGTGCAGAGGTATGTGATCAGCAACACGCTCAACCGAGTTATTTACCCCATAATGGGTACTCATTTTAACAGCTGAGTGGGCTCATAGTCCGACACGTAAATCCCCGGAATCGAACCGGGGCCCAGTGCGTTGAAGGCGAACGTGCTAACCGTTGCGCCATCCGGACTACTATAATATAAGTGTCCGTTAGCGATGGAAAAACTGCGGGATTTGGGGTACGATTTGATCGACCTCCCCCCTCTTCTTTTCATTTGGCACCCTCAGACGTCCAGGGGAAGCGGGAGGCGCTTCGCATTCAATGAAGAAGTTGAGAGGGCCGTAGATGAATATTTTCACAGCTTTCGAGACTCTCACTTCCGGTAAGGTATACAGAAACGCTAGACAAGTGTGTTGAAGTCAAAGGAGATTATATAGAAAAATAAAACCAATTTTTAACAGAAAATCACAGTCTTTCATTGTCAGGCCGAGAACTTTTCACCTAACCCTCGTACGTGTAATTATGTGGAATAGTAAACATTCAAATTGATGTCAAATTCAAATGCTTTTTTTCGATAATATTTCAGAAACGACTTTTTTAGGTTTTTATTTTGAATCGACCATTGCATTATTTTATACCCAGCTATTCTTTAGATCTTTTGCTATAATGTAAGGCTATGCACAGTAGACCATCTATGGACGCAGTGCCCACCAGGTGACGCATGGCTGTATCCTGTAGCTTTTTTTTCTGTTCAACTTGCCGGTTCTGTTCAGATTTCGACTGCATACATTATCACTCACTTTTAATGCTGCATTTAATCTTAAATCTTTATGTCATCACAATGAAAAAATCTAAATTCAAACGTGCTATTCTATTTCAGTCACAATGAATTTGAACGAATGCGTCACGAAAATTAAAAAGATAATTGTATCCTTTTTTGCAATTCAAATCTGTATATCTTAAATTGAACTGATATTCAGAAATTGACTAGATCTGGAGAAGATTGTACCGGTTTTATGTTTGCGTCGCTATAGCTTTTGTTGTCAATCACTAATCGACTTACGTAGACTGGATGACCAGCAGTCAGTTGACTCGATGGGAGTATCAAATCAAGTTTGATATTTATACCCCAGTCATAAGTCTCATTTAGTTAGATGCATTTTTATGTGATGTTCACCTTTTGGCAAACATATTTACGTCATTGTCCATTTTCAAGAATGTTACTAAAATAAATTTGCTCATTGTCTGCGTCAATCTTATCTTGTCGACATGCTGCTTAAAGCCTGTTTAGGAGCGGCCATTGTGAGGATAGCGCATCGATGCTAGTTCAATGATAACAGTTCAGTATATGTTTTCCCAGGAATGATCAATGTGATACTACTATTACTTTGCCTTAACCCCTAGTGGGGCATAGCGCGTCGACTACCCCTGCGCGCCATCGTACTCTCTTCTGAGCAATGGGGTGCAACTCCCCAAAAGACGTACCCAGTGCCTTACACTTATTTGCAACAGATCGACGCCATGTGATTCGAGGACCCCCTCTTGGTCGGCCTTGGTTGGAAATGGATTTCCATTTCATGGCATGCAAAGCAATGCAGTTATCACTTTTCCGCAATGTGTGACCTATCCACTGCCATTTTCGCCTGCGTATCAATTCGTCGATTGGCATCTGACCCGTACGCCGACTTAGCTCTTCATTTGATATTGTTTCGGGCCAGAAAATTCTTAAAATTCGACGAAGACATGAGTTGACGAAAACTTGCAGCTTTCTGGTAACTCCTACGGAAACTTTCCATGTACTGCTCCCATACAAAAGCACTGATAGTACCAGGGAGCGAAACAGGCCCAGCTTGGTCTTGATGCTGAGATAACTGCTCTGCCAGATTTTGGACAGCATGCCGTATGCGCGTTTAGCCTGGTTGATACGACGAGCGATGTCCTGCTCCGTACCACCATTTTCGGCAACAATGCTACCCAGGTAGACGAAGTTGTCCACCTTCTCCACAGACTGCCCATTAATATTGATGGCAATAGGTGTCCGATTTCTTTTTCGCAACGGCGGGCTAAGAACCTTGGTCTTGTTGGTATTAATCTTTAGCCCAACCTTGCTTGCCTCCCTCTCGAAATCTAACGCCATTGCGGACAGATCCATGATTTTGTGGGAGAGTAGGCATATGTCGTCAGCGTAGTCAAGATGTTGTAGATAAGATGTCAAAGTCCATTGAATTCCTCTGTCGAGTCCGGATAGGGCTGCATGCAACACATCGCCGATCACTATGAGGAATAGGATCGGTGAGAGGATGCACCCCTGCCGAACTCCACTGCGAATCTCAAAGTCCCCCGACACCTTACCTTTATGCAGAACGCGACATTTCGCCCCGTCATAGGTTGCCTTAATAATAGCCACAAGCTTCTCAGGGATGCCTCTCCTGCGCAAGGCCGCCCAGATAGAATCCCGGTTCACACTATCGAAAGCCTTTTCGAAATCGATGAAAAGCAAGTGAAGCGGAGAATCGTATTCAGCGCATTGCTCGATGATGATTCGCAAGGTGTTAATGTGATCGACACAGGAGAATCCGGATCGAAAGCCAGCCTGCTCTTCATCAATTGTGCTTTCTAAGTGGGCCTTTAGTCTTCCCAAGACGATTTTGGCTATTATCTTGGCAACGGCAGGAAGCACACAAATGCCTCTCCAATTATTACAGTCTGTGAGGCTACCCTTCTTTGGAAGTTTGATGATCAAACCTTCCTTCCACTCAGTGGGAAAGGTCTCTGCATTCCACGCTTTATCAACAAGTAGATGCAGCAAATCGGCAGTTACGCTTGGCGCTGCTTGATAAAGTTCGGCAGGGATGCCGTCAAGTCCGGCGGCCTTTCCTCGTTTTAGTGCAATAATTGCAGTGACTATTTCCTCTTTAGTCGGGGCAGTGGACCGTATACGCACATTTTGATGGTTAGCTAAATTATCTATATGAGGGGGAACTTCACCAGAGGTTACACGGTTCAAGACCGCGGCGAAGTGCTCTTTCCACCGCCTCATTTGATCTTCTTCCAAGATAAGTAGCTTTCCATCACTATCTTTCACCGGATGTTGGCAGGAGTTACGACAACCTGTAAACTCCTTGATGACACCGTATACGGCGTTTAAGTTGTTACTTCTAGCGGATCCTTCTGCTGACGCTAAAAGAGAATTGGCATAAACTCTTTTATCGCGTCGCACACTACGCTGAACTTCTCGAGCTTTCTGACGGTAAAGGAGTTCGATGCTGCTTCGATTGTCGTCTGATGCTGCAGCCAAACGAACTTTCAGCTCCTTTCTTTCAACAATCCGCTGCCATGAAGCGTCGGACATCCAGGGCTTATTCCGGCAATCCGGGTTTGGGCCAAGGATGGTATTTGCGCTATCAATGTACGCATTTTTTATGGCATCCCAGTTTTCGTTTATGTCACTATCTGGGTGACTAGTTATCTCAGCCGCTTTTTGCGCAAGATGGTCATTACATTGTTGTAAGACAGCTGGATTTTTTAGTCGAGCGGTGTTGAATTTGCGGGGCCTGGATCTTTCGTCGCTGGGGCGGCGCACGGCTGCAATACGCAATCGAACATAAGCGATCATAAGATAATGGTCTCTTCCCATCCCAATATCGGCACCCTTCTTGTTTCGCACGTCCAGGAGGCAACTCTTGAATCTTTTACTAATGGCAAAATGATCGATCTGATTTTGTGTTCTGCGCCGATCAACAGAGGACCAACTGATTTTGTGGTGGTCCTTATGCTCAAACATAGTACCACCGATGAAGAGACTGTGAAAGTTGCAGAACTCTACAAATCTTTCACCGTTGTCATTACGATCACCAAGACCGTGTCTCCTCATCACATGTCTGAGCCCATAGTTATCAGCGCCAACTTTCGCATTCAAATCACCCATAACCATTACAATGTCACCTTTAGGTGTTCTGCTCTGAACGGCGTTTAGTTCTTCATAGAAGGAGTCTTTTGCCAAGACATTGTCGGGTTCAGTAGGGGCATAACATTGTATTATTGAGATGTTCCTCATTTTGGTCCGGAACCTGGCGGTCAAGACCCTGTCAGAAACCGGTTCCCAGGATAAGAGACAGTTTCGCGCGGCTCTGGTTAAAAGGAGCCCCACACCTGACTCACGGCGACTACCGGTAGCTTTACCGGAGTACAACATTACAGTGCTGCCCGTTGGAGAGATGAATTCTCCGCTGTTCCACCATCTTATCTCACTAACTCCTAAGATATTTAATTTGTACCTCAGAAATTCACTCTCTAGTTGAAGAAATCGTGCGTGCTGGGGACCTTCTGATCCATTGTCCAGGAGAGTACGCACATTCCAGAATCCAATCTTTGTCATTGTACGATAGCTAAAAGTCGTAACCGTTGAGTCAGTCCTTATCCGAGGCATAGTTGACGTTTCGTTAGCATATAAAGATTTCGGATAGTGCAAGTTGCTGGCATACACATCCTGTCCTTTGATTGTCGGTTTTAACGACAGGCCCTCAAAGGGAAAGGCCGTGGTATTTTTTTTCACACCCCACACCACAGGGGTACCTCAACCAAATCATCGCACCGCCATCACTGGCGGCTTGACGTTGGTTGGCAATGGTCAGCGACCACTGCCGTTCCAGGGGGCGCCCACGCGGAGGACTATGGAAGAGGAATTTTTGCCCCCATCACCTGAAGAGAAGAGGTTTCCTAGAACCACCAAGACGACACTTGGCCAGTGTCGATCAGGTTGGTGTTCACGCCCCAACTCATTTCAATCTCGGATTGATGAAGATGTCTAAAACACCTGTTCAGCCTGCAACACAACACTTCACGACGTGAACTATATTTTCACCGCCCAGTTGCACCCACACAGCATATTACTATGTGGTTGTGGGAAAACCCCATTGGGGCGACCGGTAGCGCAGTGTGTTGAGGCATCAGTCTCGTTTGGCTACCGGCGTTTCGGGTTCGAATCCCGTCCACGACGACGTTTGTGGCCATGGATGTGCAGGAGGTGCATACTGGCAACTGCATTCTCTGAAACCAATTTATGCCAACGAAACGTCAACGCCACATGGAACAGTTGACGCGCTATGCCCCACACGGGGTTAGGGGAATTGAGTATCCTGCATTCGAGTAGCTCGAAACGGAATTAAAGATGTAACACACACACACTGCAACTCTGACGATCGTTACAACAACTATTCCAGGCATGCGATCGTGCCGTGAAGGTCGCTTTTACTATCGTAGCCATCTAACTATATGATCGCTCAGTCGCTCCAAGCAATACTCACCCATTCAAGGAATGATAAAGACATCAAGCACATGGACAGATACTAAAAAATATACAAACAGAATACTTAGAAGTGCTGATCCTGGTGAAAAACAAAGAACTGCTTATCAAACTGTCACTTTGAATTTATACAGACATGTCGATTGTCGACTATTGCTTTCAGCAATATCCCCCGGGCTATACGAGGTTAAGAAATTCATGCCGAAAAAATATATTTCACGCTAGATTCAGCTTCAAGACCGGCCAACCAATAGTCAACTAAGATAATACAGGTACATAAATATCCTGTTTTACTGGACGACGCATCGTGGTTCCGTCTTGGCTAATAGTGGCTTTCCGACTGTAGCATTTAGAGCGAGGGAAGCGAGCGTTCTAGGGCGGTATACTAAGAGTAGCAACACCTTAAGCCGCGCAAGATGAATGCGAAATCTTCTCAATTTAAACCTACTATTAGCCAAAGACGCGAATTGCTATGCGTCGCACGGTAAACTAGGAATCAAAAAACCTATCACAGATTGAAAGTGACGCATTTAAGAGGAAGGTCAAATGTTCTGCTAAACTATATTTAAAAAAAATAGTAAATTATTCCAAAATTTACAATACTACGCCCCTATGATGTTTTAACATTTGTAAATGGCACTTAAGATACCGGAACTTCTAGTACTGCACAGAATATATTAACCGGCGTTCTCAATCGTCCGGCAAGAACCATTAGCATTTAATCTATTACTTCAATCGAATTGAAATGGTGAAAGGGATCGAATGGTGGTAGCGCATGAGTTCAAGGCTACCATTCTAATTGAAAAGACGTAAAGAGAGGCGGTAGTGGCTTTAAGCGAATTCTTAACGAAACATTTTCTTTTCAATATATTTAGATACATTGCCTGGGAGTTCCGCTTTTCAATTCTTACCGTGTTCAAGCTTATGCTACTAATTGTAACTGACAATAACAAATCTTTTTGCACATATATGTAGACGTAGTCGTTTAACAATCAGATTGGCCACACCATCTCGTATAAAATAATGTAAAACGAATTGATCACGAATAAGTGGTCTAACAAAGATTGGGCAGAACGCGTTGATAATAATAATGGACGACGGCTTGTTGCATGTATAAGTAGTGGAGATTTTATGATTAGCAAATATGATACGGTGAAGATAGTTGCATTGAGAAGGTGTTTTCTCGGACGACCTTTATTCGCTGTAGTGTTTTCTCAGCTGAAGCCTCTAGGATTATGGAAGTTTTGTCCTGCGTAGTGCCTACTGTTTATAAGAGAAAGCATTATCTTTACAGCAGAATCATGGCTCGATAGTCCGTCCAGTCGAGTCTTGACCGTCTGGATTGTCTTCCTTCTATTGTCTCGGCCAATTTCAAAAGCCCAGAGCTCTCGATCTTCCTTTCAGCCTTCTTTTGATGATGCGTCGTTTCAATATTTATATTATTATATTTTATGTTTGACTATCGGCGTTTCGGGTTCGAATTCCGTCCACGACGACGTTCGTGGCCATGGATGTGCAGGAGATGCATGCTGGCAGCTGCATTCTCCGAGACCAGCTAATGCCAACGAAATGTCTACTGGGCCAGATGGAACAATTGACGCGCTATGCCCCACAAGGGGTTAGGGCAATTGAGTAGGTAGTTGCAGGTACTTTGATGGTACTTTTAAGTTCTTCCCAGAGCCCGTGTTCACCTTTGATGCTGATGTCGTGTAGCATAGATTATAATTTTTCCTCAAGGGCGACTGTATATGCCTGTGCCGTAGCATCGCTCAAGAGATTATCAACTGCAAAGATTTTGGGAGGGCTGATTGTCGAATGGTGCACTGAAGAAATTCTACACCGATAGGTTGACTTGACCAAGTGATGGCTTGAATCGCAGTTTACTCCTCGATAGGATCGGACGTCCAGTACACTGGACGCCCACCTTTTGCAAATGAGGACGTGGGCAATTTGGTTGACGGTACGTGCGTCAGGAGATTTCCAAGTCTGTTTGTGGATGTGTCGATGCGGAAAGCATGTGGAGCTTACGATAAGATTCTTACTGCAGGCGAAGTCGATTAATCGTCGACCGTGATTATTGCATTCCACATGGAGGCTATGTCCTCCAGTGGTTCCCCCATGCCAAATTTCGTTTCCAACTGTCGCATTAAAATTTCCCAGCAGTATTTTGACGTAGTTTGTAGGAACTGAGCCGAACAGTGTCTCCAAGCGGGCATAAAATTCGTCTTTCACTGCATCTTTCTTAACTTCAGTCGGGGATCAGAAAAATATGGAAAATAATAGTTAAAAAGTTTCTTAACAACTGTTCTCCTGGAATTTATTTGATAAACGACGAGCAACTTTTGGCTCCAGTTCATTAGGAGACAGAGGGCCTTTTCCACTTCCGCATAAGCAGTAACTTTGCATCGTAACCCCTCCAGGTTTAAAACCAAAAGCGAAGTCATTTTGTCGTGTGAATCACACAAAGCAATGAGCGCGTATTACACAACATGTTGTTTAATATTTCAATTTTTAAATTATAAAATGATGTTTGTTGTTTAAACAGAGAATCTTAAGAAGTTAGGTGACAAAAGTTGACATTATTGTGGATCAGATACCGCGAATATATCTCTCTCACTCACTCACGGATGGATAAATTTTTTTATATCAATCACTCTGGATCATACTGCCCAATGACAAATAATGAATGTTGTAAATGTTTTTTTTTACCAACGGAGGTAGTAATTAGCGGTCATATTCAGGTCTTTTGCTTCTCCAACACTTTGAAACAACCAGTTCACATATCCGATTCACTCAAGACACATGGCGAAGTATTGTCATATCTTCAGGTACCAGTTCAGATTATGCGATTCATGAGTCTCGGCCTAACACAATTATCTGTCGTACTCGTACATAAATCAATTGGAATTTTAAATGATGGTATCATCATCGTCATTGTTTGAAACCGGACAAAGTAGCCATGCTGCTTACAAAAGCCAAGAAACTTCCATTTGATAGCATTATTTGCACTATGACCTAAAGTGTGTGTCGCTCTTAAGCGGTTATTACACTATAAAAGTTCTTTTGCATACATATTTGAAAGCAAACTTATAGTGTAATAAGGTGACTTTTGGAAAAGATGTCTTTTATAAAAGTTTTTTCATGATAGTTAGGCCCGTTTCTCAATGTCCTGTTAAAACTCATTATAGGAAAAAAATGCCTGTTAGCACAATTTCATTTTCTCAATGTCTTTTTAGCGTTTAGCGAAAAGGCTAAAGGGAACCTTATCTGACCTTTAAATTTAATCAAAAAGTTTAGCTTCAAAAGCCGGCCACCAAGCCTGCGATTAATCGTTTATCCAAAACAAAATCCCAGCACCTCACAATCGGTTTAAAGTTCATCCAAAACGAAAACCCAACACCATGTCTCCGGCTGAAAGTTTATCGGAAACAGAATCTCAAGATACTTTCCACTCTTTTCGGCTTGGTAATTTAACGGGCGTATGAGAAAATGAAAATATTTATCGGCTAGTTTACCGCTTGGATAAGCTTACGTCGCTGTTAGTTATCGGGCAGTTTGACGGGACATCGAGAAAGTGGACCTTAGCTTTTGCATCCCATCTTTTAAGAAAGTTTTGACATACAGGAGAAGAAGAAAACTTTTAGATCAGTTGTACATAGTTTGTTTCTTGGAAAGACTGCGACAGGCGTTAGTTTCAGTTGATAATGGAATTTTTCTAGCTAGCTGGCATGAACAGACAGTGCAATTGTTAGAACAAAGTGGCTAGAATTGTTTAGAGTTTAAGTCGATAGTATGAACAGGCTTGAAAGGTGTGAATTTGTGCGGTCATCAACGACGAACAATTTTCTACATTTCACCAAGCTTTGAAAAACTTCTCACTATCCAGCAGCGCTACATCATACCCATAGCGAATGGACGTGATGTTATCGCGCAGGCACAAGCGAGTACCGGCAATACACCCACTTTCTCCATTTCCATCCTTCAGAGCTTAGACACGACGATACGCACTTGGGTCTAGCTGTGTCTGTCGCCTACCCGTGAATTGACGTCCAGACCCAGAAATTTATTTTGCGTTTGGGCGATTTAATTAACGTCCAGTGTCACGTTTGCATCGACGGACATTCGTAAACTGGACTACGGACAACACATTGTGAACGGAACCCCTGGACGAGTGTTCGACATGAGCGGGAGGTGATTACTGTGAATGCAATCGATCAAAATGCTGGTTCTGAACGAAGCTAACGAAATGCTGAACAAGGTATTCAAATAGCAGATCTACGATGTTTATCGCTACCTGTCACCAACCATTCAAGTCTCCGCGAGTCGACCGCACGAGATTTCCAAATTGACGACCAAATTTTTGGCAGACCCAATTCGAATCCTTGTGAAACTGTAGGTTCAAACCATAATTCCGTCGATTCACTCCGCTAATCCCTTTCCGAATAATTTTTCTATTTCAGTGACGCAATTCTGACAATTCTTTTTGGCCGTCGAAAGGAAGGAGTGGAAGTTCGACACACTCTGCTGACTATCACAGAGACCTTGATTAATGAGGAAAACGAGGGGAAAGGTGGACTGGTTACCGGAGAAAATGCCGGAGGCGAATTTCGCAGTGAGCTCGATAGAGTTCGATGCATGGCAATATGCCGCAGAAGAGGCGTGACGAGATCATAAAGGAGTTCCGATCGGGCCAGAGTTGAGTCCTGATCACGACCGATGAGTGGATCTGCGTCATTGATGTGCAGAATGTCTCTCTTGTTATCAATTACGAATTGCCAAGCAAAACTGAATGTATAAGATCTTATATCATCCACGCTTACTATATCAAGGCTGGTCCAATACTACGTTTCAGTACAATATCGACATGTTCTAGGTACAAATATAAATGAATGGGAGCCATAACGACTGTCAAACAATATACTATAATTTCGCACTGTTGCATCACCACACCGACAGCATTGAGATTTCATAAAACTTTTATAAAATATTTTACGTAATCTAACATAAAATCTTTTGATGGTAAAATATCTTTTGTAAAAGAAGTTTTACAAAATCTTTTACAAACTATCTTTTACAAAGAACTTTTATAGTGTAATAGCCGCCTTATACTGTTGGTCATCGTCATGCAACATGTCATTTTCTACAATTTTCCGAAAAATATGATTGAAATAAGTCGATACGAGGGTAAGGTCAGAAAAATCGTAGTAGCTCGTTCTCCTACTTGCCAAGACACTGTTCTACATTTTCAAGACCACGTGAATTTCTTTTTTCGCATTTATGCATACAAAGTCAAAGAAGTCATAAACAAATTCACTATTGGCACGTCATTTCAGGTAAATAGCAGGCTATACATAAATGGACGATTAAGATAAACTCTAGTCTTCGTCGATTGAATGAACGTTGCAATTGCAAATTTTTAATTGACTTAACGAGTAATTTAACCTCGGCTCGGGAAGCAGCCTAATTGCAGTTGTTTTACTCGTTTTAAACGAATGCAATTCGCGATTCAGCGTACAGAGACAACAGCCGCAGAGATATCTGACACATAGTGCAGTGGCATATTTGTGGTGTTGGTGGCAAATTATTGGACTCGCTAATTGGTTAGAAATTAGCATAAAATTATGATACTTGTCTATATGGTATCGAACGATTACATTTACTTCAAGAACATGTATAATTCAATCAGTCTGCGGTTCGAATTGATTTGAAGTCAAGCAAATCTTCGAAGATATTAGCAAGGAGGATTTAAGAAATCTATCAATTTGTATAGAAAAACTCTTTCCAGGGATTCCTGAGTCTTGTCTTGAGTTTTTCCGTATCTTCCAAATTGAAACATTTTATTGTTCACTGATGAATTTTTACGCAAAACACGACCATTGTAAAAAATTAAAGCGATTTCGGTTTCTTAGTCCTTAAGCAGATTCAGGCACTTTAAGCAATGAAGCAAATGCTGACATTCCATTACTATATAGTACACTTACTTTTTACGCAATAAGTTTTTTCCTTTGTCTTACATCAAGACCAGGTTAGGAATATGAATCATTCACAAATTATCAAATCTAAGTCCTTGATCTTTACATGTCGTCCGAAAGCTAACATAATGGGGCAACTTTTGTAAACTTTGCAGAATTGTCAATTCAAAGTACCGTTATAATATTATCTTTTGAATTTTCGTTGGAAAACCGATTTTGAAATTTCTTCAAAGTTTAGATAGTTGTAGCTTTAAAGTAACGGTGAATTTCGCAATAGGCAAAAAGCTGTTTTACATGAAATTTTATCTACTACTACTACTACTTTGCCTTAACCCCTAGCGGGGCATAGCGCGTCAACTACTCCTGCGCGCCATCGTACTCTGTTCTGGGCAATGGGGCGCAACTCCCCAAAAGACTTACCCAGTACCTGACACTCCTTTGCCACAGATCGACGCCATGTGATTCGAGGACCCCCTCTTGGTCGGCCTTGGTTGGAAATGGGGTTCCATTTCATGGCATGCAAAGCAATGCAGTTATCACTCTTCCGCAATGTGTGACCTATCCACTGCTATTTTCGCCTGCGTATCAATTCGTCGATTTGCATCTGACCCGTACGCCGACTTAGCTCTTCATTTGATATTGTTTCGGGCCAGAAAATTCTTAAAATTCGACGAAGACATGAGTTGACGAAAACTTGCAGCTTTCTGGTAACTCCTACGGAAACTTTCCATGTACTGCTCCCATACAAAAGCACTGATAGTACCAGGGAGCGAAACAGGCCCAGCTTGGTCTTGATGCTGAGATAACTGCCCTGCCAGATTTTGGACAGCATGCCGAATGCGCGTTTAGCCTGGTTGATACGACGAGCGATGTCCTGCTCCGTACCACCATTTTCGGCAACAATGCTACCCAGGTAGACGAAGTTGTCCACCTTCTCCACAGACTGCCCATTAATATTGATGGCAATAGGTGTCCGATTTCTTTTTCGCAACGGCGGGCTAAGAACCTTGGTCTTGTTGGTATTAATCTTTAGCCCAACCTTGCTTGCCTCCCTCTCGAGATCTAACGCCATTGCGGACAGATCCATGATTTTGTGGGAGAGTAGGCATATGTCGTCAGCGTAGTCAAGATGTTGTAGATAAGATGTCAAAGTCCATTGAATTGCTCTGTTGAGTCCGGATAGGGCTGCATGCAACACATCGCCGATCACTATGAGGAATAGGATCGGTGAGAGGATGCACCCCTGCCGAACTCCACTGCGAATCTCAAAGTCCCCCGACACCTTACCTTTATGCAGAACGCGACATTTCGCCCCGTCATAGGTTGCCTTAATAATAGCCACAAGCTTCTCAGGGATGCCTCTCCTGCACAAGGCCGCCCAGATAGAATCCCGGTTCACACTATCGAAAGCCTTTTCGAAATCGATGAAAAGCAAGTGAAGCGGAGAATCGTATTCAGCGCATTGCTCGATGATGATTCGCAAGGTGTTAATGTGATCGACACAGGAGAATCCGGATCGAAAGCCAGCCTGCTCTTCATCAATTGTGCTTTCTAAGTGGGCCTTTAGTCTTTCCAGGACGATTTTGGCTATTATCTTGGCAACGGCAGGAAGCACACAAATGCCTCTCCAATTATTACAGTCTGTGAGGCTACCCTTCTTTGGAAGTTTGATGATCAAACCTTCCTTCCACTCAGTGGGAAAGGTCTCTGTATTCCACGCTTTATCAACAAGTGGATGCAGCAAATCGGCAGTTACGCTTGGCGCTGCTTGATAAAGTTCGGCAGGGATGCCGTCAAGTCCGGCGGCCTTTCCTCGTTTTAGTGCAATAATTGCAGTGACTATTTCCTCTTTAGTCGGGGCAGTGGACCGTATACGCACATTTTGATGGTTAGCTAAATTATCTATATGAGGGGGAACTTCACCAGAGGTTACACGGTTCAAGACCGCGGCGAAGTGTTCTTTCCACCGCCTCATTTGATCTTCTTCCAAGATAAGTAGCTTTCCATCACTATCTTTCACCGGATGTTGGCAGGAGTTACGACAACCTGTAAACTCCTTGATGACGCCGTATACGGCGTTTAAGTTGTTACTTCTAGCGGCTTCTTCTGCTGACGCTAAAAGAGAATTCGCATAAACTCTTTTATCGCGTCGCACACTACGCTGAACTTCTCGAGCTTTCTGACGGTAAAGGAGTTCGATGCTGCTTCGATTGTCGTCTACTGCTGCAGCCAAACGAACTTTCAGCTCCTTTCTTTCAACAATCCGCTGCCATGAAGCGTCGGACATCTAGGGCTTATTCCGGCAATCCGGGTTTGGGCCAAGGATGGTATTTGCGCTATCAATGTACGCATTTTTTATGGCATCCCAGTTTTCGTTTATGTCACTATCTGGGTGACTAGTTATCTCAGCCGCTTTTTGCGCAAGATGGTCATTATATTGTTGTAAGACAGCTGGATTTTTTAGTCGAGCGGTGTTGAATTTGCGGGGCCTGGATCTTTCGTCTCTGGGGCGGCGCACGGCTGCAATACGCAATCGAACATTAGCGATCATAAGATAATGGTCTCTTCCCATCCCAATATCGGCACCCTTCTTGTTTCGCACGTCCAGGAGGCAACTCTTGAATCTTTTACTAATGGCAAAATGGTCGATCTGATTTTGTGTTCTGCGCCGATCAACAGAGGACCAACTGATTTTGTGGTGGTCCTTATGCTCAAACATAGTACCACCGATGAAGAGACTGTGAAAGTTGCAGAACTCTACAAATCTTTCACCGTTGTCATTACGATCACCAAGACCGTGTCTCCCCATCACATGTCTGAGCCCATAGTTATCAGCGCCAACTTTCGCATTCAAATCACCCATAACCATTACAATGTCACCTTTAGGTGTTCTGCTCTGAACGGCGTTTAGTTCTTCGTAGAAGGAGTCTTTTGCCAAGACATTGTCGGGTTCAGTAGGGGCATAACATTGTATTATTGAGATGTTCCTCATTTTGGTCCGGAACCTGGCGGTCAAGACCCTGTCAGAGACCGGTTCCCAGCATAAGAGACAGTTTCGCGCGGCTCTGGTTAAAAGGAGCCCCACACCTGACTCACGGCGACTACCGGTAGCTTTACCGGAGTACAACATTACAGTGCTGCCCGTTGGAGAGATGAATTCTCCGCTGTTCCACCATCTTATCTCACTAACTCCTAAGATATTTAATTTGTACCTCAGAAATTCACTCTCTAATTGAAGAAATCGTGCGTTCTGGGGACCTTCTGATCCATTGTCCAGGAGAGTACGCACATTCCAGAATCCAATCTTTGTCATTGTACGATAGCTAAAAGTCGTAACCGTTGAGTCAGTCCTTATCCGAGGCATAGTTGACGTTTCGTTAGCATATAAAGATTTCGGATAGTGCAAGTTGCTGGCATACACATCCTGTCCTTTGATTGTCGGTTTTAACGACAGGCCCTCAAAGGGAAAGGCCGTGGTATTTTTTTTTTCACACCCCACACCACAGGGGTACCTCAACCAAATCATCGCACCACCATCACTGGCGGCTTGACGTTGGTTGGCAATGGTCAGTGACCACTGCCGTTCCAGGGGGCGCCCACGCGGAGGACTATGGAAGAGGAATTTTTGCCCCCCCCCCCCGATTTTATCTAGTTTTAAAAAATGATGTCAAATCGCAGATTTGATGATTGATGAAGTGGCAAATTTTGATTTTGTTTGACAGGTCACGGTTTCAAAATGTTTGCTGGGAATGTATTTACATCAACCCACTTTAAGAAAGAAATCTACAGTCTTATGAACATAACTGATAATTTATAATAAAACAATAAATCGTGGAAGCAACTTTATGTAATCGTATCTGATCTTACACGCAACTCTAATTGGCCTTGAAGACGTTATCAGTTGCACGATTGCAGTTGCACTCAAGAAAACACTTCTCACGATCTGCATTCCAATCAGACTGATCAATATTCATAATCAAGCAGTACACGACAAGCCCGAGCTTCAGTTCTTCATCTGTTTGTATAGACAGACCCTGAAGATGACCACTGTCAAGCGTATGTCTTACTACTTCCATATGTATCTATAAACGACCTAGATATCGTAGTCACGATGCTAAAAGCGGAACTGAAAATTGATCGATAACCAACAATCACTTGAACTTGATTTTCAAATGATCAATGATGCAGTGTCACCACAAGTTTTGTTGGTCTCGGCTATTCCTATCGTTCTGGATCAGTGTTAAAATTATACATACATTAATTATTGTGGTTGCAACAGACTTGCTTGTTTCACTATGATTCAACGCTTCGCCACAACTGTAAGGCTAATCGCTTCGCGCTTTACTGATTCTGCTAGCCGATTGCACTGCTTCCTATCTGATAATAGTACTTGATAATAGATACTTCCACAGGTTTTTACTTTCATTTCAACTACATTGGAGTAGGCTAGTTGTCGATTGTAGATAGTCGTAGATAGTTCTTTGTCTGCTGAAGGTACTTAAGGTCATGGCGAGTATGTATTAGGTACACCTGTCCGCCGGAGCATTTTTACACAATTTTGTTATAACACGGTTCTGGTTATGAACCTAGGCACCTAGGAACCCGACTTAAACGGTACTTTAAAAGCAGAATTCGCATTAGCACGGTTTATTCAAAAACTAAATTCAATATTCATTTGCAAAAAGGGCTATATCTGCTTTATTCCATCAATAGATGAGTTGGGGATGGTGTCTACTTGGAGAGGTAAGGGATATCACCATCTATACAGATAGTCAATTGGCGATTGAGTCCCTCGATGCCGCACTTTCCTTCGAAAATCTTGGTGAGGTGCCACACTGCTTTTAACGCGAGTTGGACGATTTTTTTCTCCTGGATTCTTGGCCACAGTGGTTTTAGTGGTAATTGCAGTCCGGACGTACATACCTCGACACGCTGGTTCCTCGTTCACGCAGAAAATACCAGCGAGGTCAGGGGTTGCTTTTGCACTATCAGGATGCTTCTTTCAGAATGCAAGAGAAAACAAAAGGACAAATGCGGTCGGCCTAACTAACACTAGGTGGCTGACTGGCGGTACTTTTCATGTTTCGAGACAAATTCTTAACTGCTTCTTAGTATGGCTGTTATTTGAGAGAAGAGTTCCCAGAAAAATCATGGGGATCAACATGGGACACTGCCCAATACGCTAAGCGTCTTTGACTTCCATTCAAAAGCTATTATAGAAGCTGTGGGGCAAGGAGTAGGCGGAAACCATCCATCTTTTTCTGTGCTCCTGTCTTGCTCGGTAGAAGGGAGGGTAATCTGGAGTCTTCTACTCTATTCACCTAGATGACTTGAAAGACCTGGTTGACTTAATAAACCTGGATGACGTAATAGAAATAAGTGCTGGTCATAAACACCGCTTCATTAACATTTTCGGTTGGTTTGATGACTAGGTTCTCGAGGCATTGAGTCACAATGGACGCAGCCGCGTTCAATCCTCTCTAGTCTAACTTAAGCTTATTATTCTTCTTTAGCAGAAAAGAAGGAACCTTTTTTCCCAAGGCCTGGTTTGTTTGAAAGACTCGAAGAGACATTCTGCATAATCTGAAGCTTAAAGTTGATGAAAAAGCCTCTGCTGATTCTCATGCAGCAGAACAATATCCTGAAGAATTGGCTGAAATTATTGCAGCCAACAATACACGTCCATACAATGGAAGAAAAAAGTTTCAACGATTTTGCCGAAGTAGATACTGCTGTGCTAATTCATACGAAGAATTAGACGAGGAACATTCCCCATGCTTAATGAAACCAATCAGCCTGACAATGATGCCGACGTAGATGATCCTCAACTGACAGTCTGGTTAGAGAACAAGGCTAGACGATTGAGCTTAATGGTAATTGCTTACAGGAAACCTTCAAAGCTGCTTAACTTGGTAAGCGAGAGCTAAGAAACTTCCTCAATTTCTGGAAAAAATAAAAGCACTGCCTGCCATAGCGGGCGAGGGCCTTATATTTGCAGAAAATATGCTGCAAAGTCTTATTTTTGTCCGAACAGAAGCGACTGAAAGAATCAAATTTTATAACCATCACGGTTAATTAAGTTCCGGAATCAGGTATAGAAAATTGATCCATAGGAAGCGTCATTGGTTCCAATCTGTTGCATCTTCGGTGCATGTATGCAGCTGTAGGGGCGATTTTTTGTTTGGCAGGTAGTATCGTCAACATTGGTCTCGGAACAACTAACACTCGCGCTTCTATGAACCGGTTCTCGGCTTATCGAGCAGCTCATTAAGGTCGCTACAAAGAAAACATTGTTGAACTGCACTTGTAGTCAGTAGTGAATGAGCCTAATCAACTGCTCAAAAAACAACCAATTATTCTCGATGGTAAAGTCTTCACCCCGAGCACGTGTTATTTCCCAAATGGATTACCATAATGTCCAAAATGTCTTCAAGTAGTAATTTATTTCACAAATCTGTGAATTTAAAATATATGTATACAATTATCATATTATCACCACACGATTAATATCTGAACGACTATCACATTACAAATGGTTAGGCGCCAGCTTTTAAATCGTTACAAATGACTATTTTGCGTTAATTAGCAGTTAATATTACAAAGTGATATCAATTAACTACTCGAATTTGGTGAGAAGAAGAAGAAAAAAAAAACGCTTTCCAAAACAAAAATAACCTTAGGCAACACGCGAATGATTCATAGCGAGCTTATAGCGAGCGTGCTACTGTGCTGTCAGTAGCAGATACTTTACCGACAACTCGTAGCTACTACATCAATAGAATAAAAAAAATCAGGTGTCAGTGACTATACAAAACTTAAATTAAAAAAAAAAAATTTCATCGCACTTGAATCCGAGTCGAAGGCTACCCGCAAGGGCATAGCGTCAATTAGAAATATGTATAAGATAGACGTATCTGTAGTAACAGGCTTAAAATCTGGAGGCAAATTTAGAGCTTCAAGCAAAACGTTCAGACTCTATAATTTTGATCTGATAGAATTATCTTCGACAGTATTTGTATTGTGGATTTAATTGGCCTTGTTTTGGATCTATTGATTACTTCGTCAAGACAACAAGACTACCGATAATTCAAACAATTGAATATTGGAAACTTCCGCAAATCGAAAAAAAGTGGTGAACCCATGAAATTGCTAAATTGCCTATTATCATAAGTGGAAAATAATGTAAGTGTGTATATGAGAATATAGAGTAAAAGGTGCCGGTACTTAACTTATACTTAGTCTTAAGTATTTTCAATTGAAAACTGAAAATTAGATTTTGAAAGATTTTGTCAGTAGAGCGCTGTCAATAAGGGGCCGTCATACGATTTGTATCAAAACGTATTCCCGCAATCGAACTCGATTCGAAAGCAAAAAACCACAACTACTACTTTGCCTTAACCCCTAGTGGGACATAGCGCGTCAACTACTCCTGCATGCCATCGTAATCTGTTCTGGGCAACGGGGTGCAACTCCCCAAAAAAACATACCCAGCGCCCCATACTCCTTTGCCACAGATCAACGCCATGTGATTTTAGGACCCCTTCTTGGAAGGGCTTGGTTGGAAATGGGGTTCCATTTCATGGCATGCAAAGCAATGATGATTGATATTGATGGTTAGCTAAATTATCTATATGAGGAGGAAGTTCACCAGAGGTTATGCTGTTCAAGACCGCGGCAAAGCGTTCCTTCCACCGATTGATTCATTTGATCTTCTTCCAAGATAAGTAGCTTTCCATCACCATCCTTCACCGTATGTTAGCAGGAGTTACGACCAACTGTAAACTGCTTGATGGCACCGTATACGATGTTTAAGTTATTACTTCTTGCGGCTTCCTCTGCTGAGGCTAAAAGAGAATTTGCCATCCCTGCCCTCCTGCATGAGGAAGCCCCTGAACAACCCTTTCTATACTTACAAGATAAACATTTAAGCAGCAACTCCAGGGCAGGCGGCTTCGTAGTGGTAATTGGGAAGAGCCCTTGTTCGAAAATACTCCATTCCCAATCCGTTGGTGGTGTGGCTTCCGCCAGCCACTTCTGCATGGTAAGTTTGGTAGCAGTGGTACTTTGCAGCATCTTTAGTGGGTGGAAGACGAGCCAAATTTATTTTCGCATTAGCCGCAGTTCTTACAAATAGAAAGTACCGGAGGGAGTTCAGGTTATCTTCCCCGCCAGACACCTGATGGGCTTTACATCGAGTGTCTGCCTAGGACTTCGTAGTTGTCGTAGTCATCAGCTACTTCGAATGTCTTGGCACTTGGGTTAATATGCTCTTCTTCCAGTGCAAGTGTTTTCTTCCGCGTTTTTTTGTTATAACATTTTAATTGTTTCTTTCTTTACCCGCACTCCGGAAAGTGCTGCATACGAGTTGAATTTGGTCGGATGTTGGTAGTAAGAAAATGGGCAACATCCGATCAAAGAAACTTCTTTCGCCCCTACAAATGGTACTTCGAATATACGATTACTGTTGATAGAATGAACATAACGATTTGAAACTTGGAATCTTTGTAAAAGGCTCCAGTTGGTAGGTATTGCAAATGGGCATTATCGAACCAAAGGAAAACCTACCTCTCCTGTAAATGTTGTCTTAAATATGTGGTAACCTTCCACTGAATGAAGCTATCGACTTTTGGACCAAACATTTGTAGTATGGATTAGTTAGTTGATTTTGGGAATGGGAAATATGCTATCTCCTCTATAAAATTGTGGCAAGAGAGTTCAATCGTCTCAAAATGGCACCAACTTTCCCCAAAAAGGTTCCTTCATCGTACAGCTTTATCGGCTAACTTCTGTTCAAACTGATCATATAGGAAACATGCTTTAAATGCAAATAGCTGTGGCTTATTTGAAGTTTTGGTGCCACCAGTAGGTCGGCACAGGTCTAGGGTATATACGCTTCGGTGTGGTTTTTTTTTGGGCATAACAAAAATTTCAGAAATTTTTTTGATAGAAACCTGATTTGTAATTCGAACTTAAAAAAACATAAATGAACAAAAAAAAAGTCAGAGCTACACAACGATTTGCTTTAGATCAGTTGCTATAAGCTCGAAATGACTAGATTAATACTTCTACCAGATAAGTCGCTTACATATCATTTTTTTTGCATCAGCTGTCAATCAAGAACTATCGGGGATAAAGTTGTTAGTGTAATGCGTACACTGATGCTGACTCGCGCCTATTGTGTCCAAGTATTTAGCATCTTTCAACAAAATACCAACATCTCATCGCCACCGCCAGCCACACGCCACTTCATTTAACTACTAAAACAATTCCGTACGCTAAACGTAATCTGGAAACAAGTTAAACTTATGGTGATACGTGACTAAATCTTAAAATCTTAAATTAGTTTTTTTTGTTCTTAGTTCTTAGTTTTTTCTCTTATCTTAAGTAAATTTGATAAACTGGATTCCTAGCGTGTGAAAAAAAGCGGATCATATAAAAACAAGGAGTCGACAGCCTTGAATGCACAGATCAGCTCAAAAAGCGAAATTTATGAAAGCACGGAAGAGGCAAGTCAATAATCGTGTTTTCAAGAAAACGAGTCCAAAAAACACACGACAGATTCTAGTAAGATTTTGTTTTTATCGTGTTAGAAAGGAAGAACATGGAAACCGTAGGATGGCTTTTATTGTCATTCAAAGTAGCACTTCCGACTTTTAGAAATGTATCAACTCCAGTTTTTAGTGGTTCGGCTGAATCTTGTTATTGTCATAAATCGAGGGGTGACTTTGATTATTAAAATTATTTTTTTTTGTCTGAATTTTAATCAATTTAAAAATATTCTATAAAAAAATATTTATGGAATTTTAAATGCACAGTCGACTGCGAATATTTGTATGCATATGCTACTCGAAAGTGAAAGTTTTCGCTAGTATAAAAATCTTGTCGAGAATGAAATCATAAAAATGATTTAACGTAGAAGTTTATAATTTATTATGAAGGCTGTTTCAATTTGAGCTAAGAAATCATTCATTGTTGTTGGTTTGATCAATGACATGTGTTTCGTGTTGATTTTTAACGAATATTTATTTATTTACTTCATTTCGAATAAATGCATGGACATCAACGCTCATAGTCATTTGCATTGGCTTTCATTGCCATTTTTGTATTTCGCGGCTAGATTTCAGTCGGGTGGTTAATTAATAAAAAATCTAAACTGGTTTACGATAATTTAGGTAGAATATTTCAAATATAAGGCATAATGCTAAATGGTTATTTTCATTGCGAATAGTATTTAATTTATTATACAAAACAAACATAAACATTTAGAATCTAATTGAGTGGAGTGGGTCACTGCAAGCCCAAGCTTCTCGCTGTTGATGAGCCCACTACCACCGTTCTGCTATGAGTGTATGATCCAAATGGACGAAAGCAGAAGGCTAAGGGTGGGAGAGCTCATCCGCAGGAGAAGTTTCGACTAGCTGTGGCCTATTTCAAATCAATTCGGTTGGCAAAGAAAAATAACTAAAGATATGCCATAAAATTAAATTTGTCGTCCTGCCATGGATATTGTTGTTCATTGCCTTGACTCCTTCAGTGGCATGGGAGCGTCAACATTTCTTGCATTAAAATGCCTTGTTGACGTTTAGATAGTATCATATGTATATTTTTTGGATGGTGCAGTTGCTAGCATGCACCTCCTATCCGAGCCGTCTTTTTTATGACAAGATCTGAACGCTGTGGAAGGTCTAGTAGTGCCCACAGGTAGTATTTATTAACGCGCCAAGGACTAGACCTCTGTTTCTCTAGACTTCTATAGTATCTAGCATCATAGAGTGACGACCGAGACCTCACGGCTACCGAGCGCGTGTTCTGAATATAAATATCATCATAGTAGGTAACCTTTATCCCAAAATAAGCGTTCAAAACCCTCGGATGGCTGAACGCAGCCGGTTTCATTTCTAATTCGAGATAAGTGCAACGGAGTATGGGGACGAAGTATATGTAATTTGATCGGCGCCTCTTATGTTTTCCGAGCACTTTAATTTTGGGGCTGCTTACCCCAGAATGACAAACCTGTTTTCATACGAAATACTCATCCGATCTTGCTGGCTCAAACTCAAGGGCATTTGGGGGTCCCTGATTCCGAATCTGAAGTAAAAAAAACGACCCAGAATCACCTTGCAGTACAAACTAGCCAGATCGGACGAGTATTTGCCATGAAAACAGGGTCGTCCTACTGAGACAGGCTACCCCAACATTTTCTGTTTTTAGGGTTTTGTATAAAAACAAAACCCTTATGAAATCGGTCATGCGTCCGTCTGTCCGTCTGTCTGTCTGTCTGTCTGTCCATGAAATATCTCACAAACCGCTGAAGCTACATGCATAAAATTTGGTTGAAATATGTAGAAATACTATAATTCTCTGGAGAAAGCGATGCGTCGTAATAGGTCAACTTTAAGGGGGGGTCCCCATAGAAGGGAAATGAAGGTCGAATTTTTTTTCCGTTTGGTATAGGCAAGTGGGGTATCGTAAGAAAGGTATCGTCGAGTACACTCCATTTTTGGATTTTTTTTTTCAAATTTCAAGAAAGGAGAAAAGAGGGAGAGGGGAAAATATGTGGTCCGAGTTTGTCCCCCTCCCCTTGCATTTCGGGACCGTTATAGCTAGACATATGAAAATTTACAGAAAAGCGGCATTTTACTAGCATAGAAAGCCGAAAATAATAGAATTTTTAAATCTCATCCAAAAAGGTTAATAATAGTACATTTCTATAGTTGCAGTTAGCACACCCCTGCACCCCTCAAGCACACCTGAGGTCAAAAATATTAATGGCTAATGATAACCAACATCATGGGCAATAATATCTCTAAGTTTCATTACAATGACATGATATTTAATAATAGTACATTGACTTAAAGTTATGCATTTTGACACTATCCATACAAAAAATACACCTACCGGCCTCATGCATAGATATGCGTGTACTACTTGCATGTTGTTTTTCGTAGTGCGAATTGCAGTTATTTAATGAACCAACTTTGGAAGGGTGAAGATTGGTGATTGGTGATCCTAACAATAACTATTCACACAATTAATTTTTTTAACGGTTTTGTGTCTTAAATCTTACAAAATCGGTCAAATACCTATCTGTCCGTCTTTTCATAGAATATCTTACGAACGGCTGAAGCTGCACACATAATTCAGCGAGAATGTGTAGAAATGCTATAATTTGCTGGAGAAAGCGTTGTGTTGTAATTGGCCAACTTTAAGTGGGGGGGGGGGGGGGGGGGTTCACATAGAGGCGAAATTAAGGTCATTTTTTTTATCCACTGTGGGGTGGGGGTGTCGTGAGAAAGGTAATGTTGAGTACATTCCATTTTTGGCATTTTCTTGAGATTTGTAGAAAGGGAAACAGTGGAGGAGGAAAAAATATTAGACCGTAATTTGTCCCAGCCGCCCTAAATTTCGAAGCCGTTACACAAGTTTGCAATTTTCAATGTCGTCTTAACATGAATGGTTAAGCATCTCGAAGAGTAGGACAGTTTATCTCGTATACATACATATCTATCTACAGCTTCTCGTATTAAAACTCTTACAATTACACAACTTTGAGAGGTGACAGATGCAGTCTTTTTGTGAATTGGCATGTAAGATAGTATATCATGGGTAAGACATTTAATTATGGTGTTTTTATTCAGCTGAGTGGTACCAAGAAGAGCAGAGAGTCAATATTTTCATACCAAAATAAGCGCGTACTACAAAACCCTCGAATTGCGGGCGTAGCCCTCTATATTTCGGTTTCATTTTTTTATACTTCAGATTCGGAATCAGCTTCCCAAAATTATCTTATAGTTCGACATTTTACCCAGCCAGATTTTTTTCTTGAAAAATTTAAAGAATAGTTTAGATATGTTCGTGTTAACCATAAACACGCATAAAAGCAACAACACAAAAACTAGTCTACCGTAATGACGGCTGTTTTGATAAGATCGACAATATCTCCAATGCCATATGCATTTATCGATTTTGAATGAAAATCTTTACAGTGCCTGTTTCACCAATATGCAAAAAGACGGCCAGTCCCGCTAAAGGGGACTACCAATAAACGTTTTGACGGTTTCATTTCATTTTCACATAATATTAAATAACACGATCTATGTGAATGATGACAGACGAAACGGAGAAGAATTATGCAAGAAAATTTGTGTTAATAGTGAGTGATAAAGTGATTCACTGTCCAATAAAAGTCCCCGCTGTTTTCACGTGATCATCTTTGAATTAAAAAAATGTTAAATGTCCATGTCGTTTACACATATATAAACATATGTATATAAGTAGTTAATCTTTTTGTGATACATGCCTATGAGTTATATGATTAGATTATGATATTTAATTCATTGATATCGTTATTCATTTTGATAACTAATTTGAATGGGATGGGTGATCTATGGATGCAACAATCAAATGGATAGGCTTTTGAATTGATGTGATCGAAGCGGCAATTTGTTTATGTCTAATAACAAATTAATCGAATTTCAAATGAGTTCCGACTGTCCGAAGTAGAAATCGTACTCTAAAGTGCATAATCGATTGATAGGCCTGAAAATCAGAGGTCTGCTTGTCAAATTTCTTCATAAGATAAATTATTGTAAAAGTAAAAGCTTTTGTACAAACACAATGTCGCTGTGTTAAAAGGAGACAGTTCCCTTTCATAAGGATGAAATGCTTGATATATGATACCCTAACATCATAACATGTCATGTAAGTAGTTGATTAGTTAAAACTTTCTCGTTGATGTTTGTCTATTTTGAGAGAATGCCGATTCAACCCAACTGATGGCTCTGCGAAAGTTAATTAGGGGGATAGTTTCCCTTATGAACTTTCGCAAAAAAAAAAAAATGCTGAAAAAAGACCCCATTCTTTGGGTGATTGTTCATTATGAATTATTTCATTTATTCACTCCAAAAAAAGATGAATTTTGACTCCAAAAATGAATGAACAATTCCCCCAAATTTGGAGGGATAATTTTTTGCAAGAAGACCCCAAAATCGAACAAAGACCCTCGACTACCCGAAAATAATAGCCCAATTAGTCTTAGTATAGTTCTGGAGAAAATTATCCTGACACGGCTAAACGAAGTAGCTGAGCGATTAAAGATTATTCCCGAATTCCAATTTGACTTTCAAAAAAATTACTCAACCACCCATCAAGCCTATCGACTTCAAAAATACATCAGGAAATCTTTTGAAATTAAGAAATCAGTGGGTGTTGTGACTCTTGATATCCAGGAAACTTTCGACTCAGTATGGAACAATGGGCTGCTATTTACAATGATTAAATTCGGTACTTCCACATTTTGGTAACACTAATACAATTTTTCCTACACAATAGAACGTTCGCCGTCCAAATTAATAAATCAGAATCATCCATAAAGGCAATATCGCCAGGCGTTACTCATTATTATGCCCAAGTCCTGTCCTTTTCAATATTTCAATATTTTTACACCGGACATCCCAAAAACCAACGACTGCCAAGTTGCCTCCTTCGCAGACAATGTTTGCACATTTGGTAATGAAGGTGATCTCACTGACATATCTAAGCTCGAACACCAATTGGAAACACTCTACCAGTTTTACTTTAGGTGGAAAATAAAACAAAACACTGCTAAATCTCAAGCTGTTTCCTTCACCAAGAAAAGGAAAAGAACAAATAAACCAAGTTCCCCTTCGAACTTTCTTGGTGATTCTATCACATGGCAAAACCATCTAACTTACCTAGGATTGGTCTTTTGTCAATAAACTAACAGATCAACCCCATGTTGAAATAACTTCCGAGAAAATGCGAAAATCCTTATGTTACCTGTATCCCCTTTTAAATAAAAAGTCAAAACTATCTACCGATAACAAACTTCTTATTTACAAGATGGTTATTCAACTAATCGTCACTTACGGTTCACCTGTATGGGCTACCTACTCTAAAACGATAAAAAACAAAGTTGCAAATCACCCAAACCAAATATTAAAACACATTACCATTCAACCGAAAGACTACACAATGAAACTAAAATTAAGAAAACAAACGATCTAGTTGTCAGTAGAAACTCTAAATTTATAGCAGCCTGCCTAAACATTGATAACAATATTATCAGATCTTTAGCTCGCATATAATTAAGCAGAGCCACATCCATTAAGCTTGGAATTAGGCATATACATTAAGCTTAGACGTAATTCTTAGGTTAAGATTTTATACGCAAATACAATTTTTTTTTACTCATAAGGTTTTTTCCAATTTTTCCTTAAAATATTACTACTTAATTAATGGAATTAAATTATCTGAACTGATTATGCTAATCACACAGTATTATAGAGTTAAAGCTACAGTCAGTATCTATATTAAAACAATCGTTCGACCATCATATGTTATAATAGGATAAATACATATTTTTTGAATTTTGAGTTTTTAACATTTAAGTAGCGCTTTGTATGATGGTTCTAATAATGTGTACGGTTGGGTGTAATAACGTAAAGCTAAATAATGATAATTGATGTTATTCTATTTGAAAAATGAAATAACGTCAAATTGACGTTACTGTCTAGTACTGCCTAAAGCGGAAATCTACTTGAGGGTGGGCCAGAGTGGGTATCCGCTTAAGACACTACAAACGTCATCATAATAATTTCAGATTGAAAAACGTCGCGTTCGGAGCGAGCATAGCCAAGTTCCAAGTTTCTGCGGGTGACAATATTTTTTCAAAAAGATTTTTCTCCGCAAACCAATTCCGCGACGTAAAACGACACAAATGAAAAACTGCAACGAAATACCAGATAAGTAAGCGGTTTACAAAAAATGGTTTACGAGAAAATCGGTAGGCTTGAAAAAAAGAAACAGTAAGCGTATAAAAACAAATTGTAAAAAATGAAAGGTAATTCAACTAAATCCACAAAATTAATCATGTGTTTGTGCGTCAGTATATTTTTTGCCCTTTCTTTGTGTAGCCGTACTCATATATCTACAATTACTGACTCCACAATACAGTCATACTCTTATAAATGTTGCTCTTTGTGCAAATTTCTCATCGAAAATTAACCGTTATGCTTTCAGAAAGCCTTCTTTTTCTCCATATTTTTGACCGAGCTGATTTACTGTGTCAATTCTACATCGTTATTACCGTATGCATAATTAAAATTCACACTGATTATTCGCCAGGGCTTATTATGCAATATAAATTATCAACGGTTGGCGACATGATCAATAATTTATTTTAATTTTATTTTCCGCCTTGGTTGCACCTGGAAAAAAAAAACGTTGCCCAGATGCATAAGAGGTGACGCTCGTTTTCACTTAAAACATAAGAAAGATACTACAACATGCAAAAAAATTTAACATTGAAAGATTTTGTAATCGAAACGTCGGCTTTCTGTACTTTAGAAGATTTAATCCAGGATATTCTTAGCTGATACCTGAGTATGCAAATGAGACTATATGAGATACGGTCATGTGTCATTGACTCGATTCGGCAGTTTTGCTGTACGGCTGTGGTGGTCCAGCCCCCAAACGCGGAAGTTATAAAAATGTTGACCAGGACCTTAACATGTACCGGGAGTGGGACAATGTCCACAAATAACATTTCACTTTGGTAGGTATAAGTTCTGTTAGTTCTTGGAGTAGGCTTGAAATTTATGAATGTCGTAATTCATTCGCCAACATCTTTAGTTGGTGGATCTGATGATCACTGGACCGGTTTTGTCCTGCTCGGTTACAAAGATCCTGGGAGAAGAAAGCGTATATTTTCGATTTTATTTGTTTATTGATGTGTACAGTTGTTTCATATTGAGTTATGGCACTCGATCTTGTTTGGAAAGAGATAATTATGAATTTTCGGAAGCATTGCTTATAGTTGGGGAGCCAGCGACGGATTCTGTTACGGTATAAGTACCAAGGCTAGAGCTTTCACCACCGGTTCTTTGCAATGCAGAAATAAGAGAATGAGAAATGTGGCAAACCTCCAAGGGTGGGTTATGCGGTTGTAGAGACTTTAAGTGTGCAAAAAACGTTAGAATTACGTCATTTTAACCAATAATCTCCCAAGATATATTAATACTAAAAATCGCCAAACATTTGGGAGGGTGGAAAGTGAGTGCCAGATGCGATTAAAGTGGCTTAAAAACGACCCAATTCACATTAATTGTATATCGTTAAATACATCCCTGAATAAAAAAAAAGTATTCTCAATGTCAGAGGTTTTGAAGGGTGGAAAGTGGAAAGTGGGTGACAGAGGGGAAAAACCTTTTACTCAAGTCAGAATGACTATAAGCCAAAGAAGAAGATAACAAAAAACGATACTATCCAAAATTTTGAGAAATATTTAACTATTTTGAGAACTTTTATGTATGTACCATACTAATATAGTACTATTATCTTTCTAGCAGTGGCGTAGGATATGTAATGTAAGGGGTCTGTTTTTGTAGCAACGCCTGCTGGTTGTTGGTAGCCCTTGGCCATTACTGATGAGCTCCGGCGTGTAGAAACGGCTGCTGTGAAAGCTGATATGCTTTGGTGTGAATAATTTACTATTGTTGAAATTTTATTTAAATGTTATCTGAATATTGGTTTATAATTTTTGGACACAATTAACTGGATTTTTCCGACAATCCAGATTAGAGTAGAACAAAAATTGCACGCGTTATACTAACAAAATTGTTCTGGACAGAGCTGGTTGTTAGGGTAATGCGTACGATCGTGGTTCTGCACGTGATCCTGACTGCCAAAAAAAATGCAGCTAATATACTTTTATTGTTTCTAAAACTTACAACATTTGAACTTGAGCAAAAATTGAATTAGGGACAGATATTTTGTAACTGTAATAGACGGACCTGTAACCGCTTGGGAGCATGGGATTAGACTACTGACGTTTCAGTATTGATTTTCGTTTTTATTATTGAGAATACCGGAGAACCGCTTCCAAAATCGGTGGAAGCGGTTTTCCGGTATAAGAAAAAAAAAAAATTATTGTTGAATAGTGTGCTGAATTGCATTACCACCAAAATTTTAATCTCTCTTCATTTTATAGTAGTCTTTTTTTGTCTTACATATTTTAACAGTCACTGCCTGAAGAAAATTCGTCAACCATCCATCGAGGGAGGTTCACAGTAAGTAAGTTTCAAATCTAATATTTACCTATGCCGTGCATAGCATTGACATAATTTAAATATTCGCGTATCACATTTTTATATTTCATTTAAGAAGTTTAATTTCGTGGCACATGATTAATTTGGTTTCCGAAAATTCAGTTTTTTTTTCTAGTTTTTCTTTATTATTCAGTTTGATTTTTTTAAATTATTATATTTTACTATTGTTCTTCATTGCACAATATTTTATTTTATTATAATGTTTAACTAATTGTTTTTAGCCATTTGGGTTCTTCAGTGCCTCAGAGGATTGTCACAGCAGTTTCCTCCTGCTAACTCCTTTCCCATGTCCATTCGAAGTTTTTCTCTTACAGGCTCCTTTGCAAGGACCAAGATGCACGAACTCGAAGCCCACCCATTTTGCTGGCCTAGCTGGGCCATATCCAACCGAGTCAGATAGCATTCTGGTGAAAAAAATACCTTCGACAATATTGTCCTTATCACCCCCATTCAGACGATAACCGTATTTCCTGTAAGTTATTTTATGTCCAAGAATGTGCTTATGTTAACACCAAAGGGTTAAAGACGCCCTCGAAAACTCTCCAGTTTCCTTTGGTTCTTGTGTACTCTCACCATTTTCCACATACCGTACCCTATTTATACCCTAGACTTTTAGTATAGGGTATATTGTTTTTGTCACGATGGAAATATGTAACACCTTAAAGGAGGCTCCGGAGGTATAGCAATGTATATATATAAATGATCAGGGTCACCTCCTGATTCGATTTAGCCATGTCAGTCTGTCTGTCTGTCCGTTCGCACGATAACTTTCGATAGAATGAAGCTAGAGCCTTGCAATTTTGGTCAGATGTTGGAAGTATGATCTAGTTGGTTGGTATTGAAAACGGGCATAATCAAGCCAAGAGAACGCCTACCTCCCCTATATATGTAAAATACTTAAATGTATCCATAACTCCCGATTAAATAAACATGAAAAGCTCTGGCTTTGGTAGATTGCTCGTGAGGGTAATCTTATACTCTCCTGGAAAAATAACATCGATCAGTTGAAAACTAACGGCAATTTTCTTACAAAGAGCCCCGTACTACCCTACTTTTCAGGTTTTTTGTCCATAACTCTTGAACAAATTGACGTAGACATCTGATTTTTGGTATGTAACCCTGAGGTGAGAAGCTGCTTGGGTTTTAGTAAGTTGGGCATAATCAGATCAGAGGAACGCCTACCTCCCCTACAAAATTTAAAAAATTAAATATTCCTTTAATTACGATAACTTTCGATAGAATGACACTAGCGAGTTGAAAATTTGGCAGAACGTTGGTAGTAACATCTTGTTAGTTAATGTTGAAAATGGGCAAGAGCCGACCTAAGGAACCCCTACCTCCCCTACAAATGAAACTTCAAATAAGCGATAACTTTTGATAGAATGAAGCCAGCGACTTGAAATTTTGGCCGAATGTTTGAAGTGAGATTGGGTTAGTTGGCATTAAGGATGGGTAAGATCCGACCTAAGGAACCCCTACCTCCCCTAGAAATGAAATTTTAAATAAGCGATAACTTACGGCAAAATAAAACTAGCGACTTGAAATTTTGGTCAAATATTTGAAGTAGGATCCAGTTGGCTAATACTGAAAATACGTAAAATCCGACCAATGAAACCCTTGCTTCTCCTACAAATGAAACTTCAAACAAGCGATAACTTCCGATAGAGTAAAGCTAGACACCTGACATCTTTTTTTTTATGTTTGTAGGGTGATCTAATTGGTTGGTGGCTATGATGGGTAAGATCCGATCCAAGGAACTTCTACCACCCCTACAAGTGAGACTTCAAATAAGCAATAACTTTCGATAGAATGAAGCTAGCGACTTGAAAATTTCGACAAATATTTGTAGAATGGGTTAGTTAATTGATTTTTAGAATGGCCAAGATCCTCATGTATGTATGCCAACCTCCCCTATAAACTGGCCATATAGGAAACTCACTTTTAATGCATATGGTCGTTGCCAATTTGTACTTTTGGTATCACCACTAGGTCTGTACAAGTCTAGGGTATATACGCTTCGGCCTGGTTTCAATTTACCTTTAGTCCTGACCAACTCACCTCAGTATTTCATTGCATTGGTCTCATAACTTTCATTCTGAAAATTTTTATATTTACGTGGTTTGGGTCTAAGATCGTTGCGATCGTTAAGTTCGACACACACGACAAGCATTTTGGTCGTGAGCATGCATCAATCCGCGTCAAAGTCAATAGAAAAAAAATCTCCTCATTTCCACTATTCTATTGATTTTGACGTGGTTCGATGAATGCTCGCGACCAAAATGCTTGTCATGTATGACGAGCTTTATGCGTTACACAAAATTTATTCAGACCACCAGTCAAAAGACAAACATGTCAAAACAAATCATGGCTAGAAACTGGAAATGCTCTTGTCAAAGACATCAACCTTTTGAACACTTTCGATGAATGTCTTTAACTTGCCATGAAATCGGTGGCATCTTCACCTTCTCTAACGCCATCATTCACTGTAGCAGACGATAGCCTCCTTTGGAATAAGCAAAAAAGTTTACTTCTTTTAATTTGTAGTTAATGTTAATTTGTTTATATTATTATCGACATCATTTTATAAATTTAATAAAATCTATTAGTATTATATAATTTAGAGCCCGCGCAGATGGCAAACTTTTTAAAATAGTTCGCAGGAAAACTAAATAGTTTAGTCAGAAAAATAAACACACGGCGGTTTATGAGACTGCGCACACGGCAAACTAAACTATTTAGTAATCGCTGTGTGCGCGGTTTCCAAAAAAAAACACCGTGTGTTCTGTTTTTCTGACTGAACTATTTAGTTTTTTTGCGAACTAAAAAGTCTGCGGTCTGTGCGGGCTCCCATAGAATAATGATTTAATTTGACCCGATTTTTTTCCGTATTAGCCCCCATTTAGCACATTTTATACTATGCCACTAACATGAAGCTACATAAACAAATTAAAACAAACTGTGCATTTGCATGATTTTGTTTACATCTCAACTTTCGACAGATTCCGGATATAAAAATTTTAATTTATGAGAAATAAAAATGTTCCATATTAATTTAAATGAGTTAGGACTACACATGGTGTCCGGAAATCGCCATATAAACGCACTGCCACGTGATTCCCCAAATGATTAACAGCAAAACATATTACGGGACATTTTTTCGAAACCTTAACGCTTTAGCTGCTACAAGTATTTCCTTTTTTTGTGAAAATTTCCTTCATGAGACTACTACGCAATATCTCCAAAACTACACCAGATAGAACACTCAAATGAAAAGTTTCTTATGGGCAATACATTGCGGACAAATGGTGTAATTGTTATAGGTCTTTAAAGTAAATTTTTTGTTTTACCCGAAAAAGAAAAGGTTTTTTTTTCTCCCTATTTTCCCAAATTTTTGCATACAAAATGTGATTGTTCCGTTTTAAAAATAAATTTTTTATTTTGTTGCAATCAAATCATTTTATTTCTAGCAGTTAAAGCCCTTTATATGTATTAAAACGGGATTTTTTGTTTAATTAATCTTCACTTAAAAGTGAAAACAAGCCAGGGAACAAATTGTTAATAATGCATTACTTTTAATGAAATAGGTAAGACAATTTAATTTTAAATTGTTTTATATTATTTTTTAATTGGAATTCTAAATGACCACCTTCCATTCTTAAAAAAATTTCGTGCTTTCTTTGGAAAGCTTCGTATAGCTCTTCCTAACATTCCTAGTGTAACGTTGGCAGATACATCGTTAATTTTGGAATAAACTTTGTCTATACTGCGTGTGGTCTCCTTATAGACAAGTTCCTTTAAATGACCCCACACAAAATAGTCCAGGAGATCTTGCAGGCCGTCGTACCGGTCTGTATGGTAATATCCAGTGTTCCTGATACTCATTGTATAGAAGCATCGCTACTTCCCGTACGGAGGTGCACCATCATGTTGGAACCACATGCTCATTCTTATGGCAAGTGGCAATTCGTCCAATGAATTCGACAACACGTCCTTCAAAAATGATTTGTAGTGCTGGCCTGTCAAATTTGGACTGTCCGGAAAGCAGTCTGTTTCGCAGTACGCAGCGGTATCCCGCAACTTAGAAAACAGGAAAACAAGGCTTTGGATACTGTCTGTCCTGCAACATGCAGCGATATTCCGCAGTTTCGAAAGATTTTGTAAAAAATGTCCCTTAATATTTTTTGCTGGAAATCACTTGGGAAATCACGTGTCAATGCGTTTATCTGGCAATTTCCGGACGCCCTGTATAGCATTTCTGATTAAAGGTATTCGGTATAAATACCTATGAAAAGATGTTCCAGATTTGCGGGCATTCCGCATACTCATATTATGGCAACCTTTCACCACACGCTTCATTTTATACCAAAATATTGGCGTTTAGCACACTGATTTGTACTTATTATCACACTATGTGAATTACTATTTTCCGGCAAACTACCGGAAATTAAATTCACGTGAGTTCGGAAAGTTTTATAGTCCGCTATCGCTCGATTTCAAAGCGAAATTTTCAATTACAAATGTCATCCAAGCTACTGGCAGCTCATCATCATCATCGTGGCGCGACAGCACGACGTCGGGCCTTGGCCGCCTGGACTAGCAGCTGATCAGATTTAAAAAAACAAAGCAAGCATTTTTGCTCCCTTGGCAGTTTCACAGACAGTCTGTGTGACCTGTTTCACTGCCTCATTTTCGTCTTCTTTACTATAAGCCCTGGCGTACTTGAAGCAATCTCTAATGTTCTGATTTTATCTTCTATTGTTAAAGTGGAGTTCAGGCAGAATTATATCAAAAGTGCTCGTGAATTCAAAATGAACTATCGGCAGAATCTAAAAAAAAAAAAAACCAATAAAACGAACCGTTTTCGTACTTCAAAAAATATTTTGAAAACGGTTAGCCCTAGCGGACAACCTTCTGAGACAAAATGAAAGATCTTCAGGAAATTCATAAGAAATTTTAATAATTTTTGTCGCATCAGAAGCAGATTTCGAGATAACCAATATTTTCTCTTTTTGAAAATATTTCGAAAGCGATTAATCATAGCGAAAAAAATTTAGCTGCGCGGCGTAGCGTAGACAATGCGGCGGTCATGCGGACTATCCTACCTTGCAGTTACCATCTTTCTGTAAAAATGGTTCGAAAATAAAATGTTCTACTACACCTTATACTCCATGTTCCGATTTGGAACAATTTTGTATTGTAATGAAATTGTGTATTGTAATGGCTCATACCCATACTAGCCCAGGAATTGGCTGCGACATTGGTGACAAACGCTACAATTGCTCACCATTAATTTCGGAGCATCCACATGATGGGCCAAATCACTAGCGGTCTGAATCCACCAGGGATTCGGAGCGGAGCGGAGCGGAGTGGAGCGGGCATGAAAAGCCGGAGCGAAGGAGCGAGCGTGGAGCGGTTTTAACAAAGAGGAGCGGAGCGGAGTGGAGCGATTTTTTTTGGTGAAATCGCTCCGCTCCGATTTTTTTTTTTTGTTCATTTTCGTTTGTATGGCAGAGCCCTAGAATTTAAGCACTCTAAATTTTGTTTGTACGACATTATATAAAGAAATTTAATGTGCATTACATTAGAAGAAATTGAAAACTGATGGGTAGTACAGGACCGTTTCCATATAGCGCGGTTTTCATCACACTTCGTTCGTTCGTCTTATCAAGTAACGTATAGTAAATCGGAGATTAAATTGAAGATTGGGTGCAAAATTTTATACGAGGGGACTAAATCTCCGAAAATTGATTCGATGTAATCCAGAATGTAAATTAACTTCCACTTTAGCTGCTACAGTGGAAGTTAATGCGTCTCTCGCATAATGCATTTGTTTGTTTGTCAACGCACGACACGCGAGTTTCAACGAGAAATTAATGACCATTTGGTTTATGGGGGAAATCATTAGAGAGATCTTCGATTCTTGAAAGCGCTATAGTTCTAGCTCTTGAGTTAACATTTGAATTTTAACTAAACCAAGACACGCTCCCAGGCAGACATGCCTCGTTTTTGTCTCCGCTACCCAAACTTGCTCTCGATCGTTTTTTTTTCACCGCTTAACCTGCTCTACTCTGCTCTGTACGAAAAAAAAACGCAGCTGATATGTCTAGAAGGGAACCACTTTCGCGGAACATTCGTTTCTGGCCAACATTCGTTTTGTGGTTTGCTGGGATAATACTGATTTTTTTCTTATATGAATGGAACGCACCCTACTCTAGTTCTAAAACTATAGATACCTTATTGTATGGTATATGCGAACAAGTGCTACACTCGAAATTTTCATTTGTTCGGAGCGGAGCGGAGCGGGGAGCGGAGCGGAGCGAAACTATTTACCCGGAGCGGAGCGGTTCCCTGTATTGTGGAGCGGGAGCGGAGCGGAGCGGAAAAATCGCATCGCTCCGAATCCCTGGAATCCACAAACTACAGCGGGACGCTAATTATAAAGTCAAAGAATTCGTAGGACATAGACGACTTCACATACCGAAATTAATGTACACTGACGTGAGCTGTCAAGACAAATGCGAATGGAAACATCAGTCAGTTGAGAGATAATGGGATGAAATTGGGCCAATCTCGATGGTTTATGCCAACAATATTAGAGGAGCTCAGGAAAAATATCGAACGCGAAATTGCAAACATTCCGACCGATATGTGTGGAAGAGTGGTTGAAAATTGGCTCCAAAGAATCCATTGCTGCAAACGTGCTCCCGATGGTCAGAATGAACGAGATCGAAATCCATACTTAAATGTAATATGTGTACTACACCTGGAATAAATTTCAGCCTGATATCTCAATTATTCTGTGTTTTATTTCAATACAAAATTATCCTTATTGAAAAACCCTATACTTGCGGCTAATAATAGAATGTAAGAATAAGATTTGCTACAGCATAAAACCCACATAATAAAGATATACAGAATGTTTTTTTGTAAGATTTCGTTTTCAGGTGACCTGCATGCCGTGCGATCTTTTCAATTGACAATAATTATTACAAACTCATTGCCTGCTCAATATGAGATACGCTTCTGTAGGTTCACCATTCTTGTCAGTTCTAAGTGGTCGCATTAACTGTAATATATAGCATCTTTGCCTGACATACATATATTTGCACTCCGTTCACGTTCACTACCACTAAAAATTATGTATATTTTATGAATAAATTTAATAGACAATGCCTTGCATCAATTTTGCTTTTTATTTGGAAATCTGATTTCTGGAATCTCTTTCATTTGCATATTCGCATCTCAAGCCCTCAAAAAAAAAAAGTACAAATTAAATTAGGTTAAATGAAAAAAAAATTGATCCACTCGGACTTGATCTGCCACCAAATATCGGTCAATATGGTAATTCATGTGATGGTTGAAAAAGTTGGTCGAAGTGTCTAGTCACCGAAATTCTTCCCGTTTTGATGGTGGTCTTTGAGGGGAAAGTGAACTGAAGACGGTTGTGAGTTTTCTCGAAAGGGGTAGAAACTGATCTATCCTTGGTGAGTGGTAAGAGTGCTCGGAAAACACCCGTCTTCTCCGTAAAAAAAAAAATCCACAAGAGAAAATATTTCACATATTCGATAACACAATGCAGATACCAAATAAACCAATCGTTTTGTGCATTGGCGAAAACACGGGCACTTAAACACAATACAATGAGTTCTCTCTCTCTCTCAATTGCCCTAACCCCTTGTGGGGCATAGCGCGTCAACTGTTCCATGGGGCCCAGTTGACGTTTCTCGGCATAAACTGGTTTCGGAGAATGCAGTTGCCAGCATGCACCTCCTGCACATCCATGGCCACGAACGTCGTCGTGGACGGGATTCGAACCCGAAACGCCGGTAGTCAAACATGAGACTGATGCCTCAATACACTGCGCTACCGGTCGCCCCAAACACAATACAATGAGTTACGTGTCTTAAATATGTACTTATATTTTGACGCGGGCGCGGGGTAAAAATATACAGGAAGCGACCAATGCAGAAGCGTGTATTTCTCAAGATCATGATTCAACAAGTTTTGTTGTTGCAATGACACTTGGGGTTAAGCCTATAACAGGATAGTTATATTTGGAAACATTCAGCTAATTAGAAAACATTTTGGTTATTTAAATAATTAAGAAGTTGTATAGAAAACACAGCATTTTAGTTTAAACCATGACCATATAGTTATTGTATGTTTCTAACAATTGTCTGCATTATCTAAAACACATTTGTTAAAAATATAATAATATGGCTAGTGAAATGTAAACATTCTTATGAACGTAGCAAAAAAGTTGTACTTTGCACAGTTTTGTTTTAAATAGAGCAGTTTAGTAATATTAATATCAAACTTAGATGAAGTATTAAGTTTGATATCGAATAAAATGGTTTTAGTTCTATCACTTAACCCAGGGGCGCACAGAGAAATTAGGGGGCCCGGGGCAAATAAATAGAAAGGGGCCCTTTGACAAAATTTATTTGTTTGTTATGTTTTTTTACAGTGTATTACTGAATTTTCTTTCTTGTTTTTATGACGCTAAATTCCTGAATGACATCCTCGAAATTTATTGTACTTGCTTTTTCGTGTTCAATAGAGAGTAATAGTAAGTTATCCAATCTGTCCTCAGCCATCGTAGATCTTAGTCTAGAAATAATTTACTGAAAGCTCTTTCTCCGGACGCCACAGATGGTGGAAGCACTAACAAAAGCCTCAGTGAAATACATATTTGGGGCAAAATGTTTTCGTACCCGCATGAACATATTATAAGATTAAGAAGCTCCAAAGCAGAGTTAAAATTCCATTCCATGAGATTTCTTATTTTCCACAACAAACCAATTTCCTGGCATTAATCAGCCTCGATTAAATCTTTGGGGTATGCAGCTTTTGAAGCGTGAGCAGCAGATGTAACGATATCCTGGACTTCGTCGTCTGACTGCGATTTGTCTTCTGAGTGGCTCCGTTCACTTGGTTGCTGAAGAATCGGCGTGTGCAGTCTCGACAACTGGGATAATCTTAAGCGCAGTTTGTCAACCTCGGTTAAAAGCATATCTATGATCGGGAAGAATATTTCAACCTTAAAGCAATCTTCGAGGCCTTGAATACGTGCTCTGCGTTGCAGTTTTCATTATGGAATCGTTTTCTCTTCGTTTTTCTTTTATCATTCAGCATTTCAGAGTCAATGCCCAAATTTGATGCAATTATTTTGGTTTCAGTTAATAGGGTTGGCCAGAAATCTCTCAAGCGACTGATATCCTACAATAAATAGTTTCGTATTAGTTCCTTTGTTTTCTACAGTCGGTCAATATTAATTTAAAAGAAGAAAAGAAAAAGTTTCCCTTATACTGTAGATTATTTATTTTGTAAAGCGCAAATATACGGAATATACAAGATCATCTGTGGTGATTGTTCAAGATTGGCCAAACAAAGAGGCTAGTAAAAGTACGATTTGAAGAACACATGAAGGAAGTAGAGTTGACTAAGAAAAACCCCATTAGACACGTGAGATCCGCAGTAGCCAAACATATGATCGAGAAGGAGCACAACATTACATGGGACAATGTCGAAGTATTTCGAAAAGTTAGGCATAATAATAAACTTGATGCCGCCGAAAGCTTCGAAATATTTAAGCAAGACAAAAACAAGCTACTCAATACCGACGAAGGGAATTGTGCTTCGAACCTTTTCCAGGTAGTCAGACGTCGGTATAAATGTTAATTAAAAAGTAATTAGCGAAGTAGGTAATTAGAAGAATAATAAAATACATAGTTGAAAATAATATAAAATAACAATAATATAATGTATGTTTAGCCGTCTAAGAACTTAGTATAAATCAGGCACTGAAGAAGGGCACAAGTTGTTCCCGAAACACGTGTTTGCGCTTTACAAAATAAATAATCTACAGTATAAGGGAAACTTTTTCTTTTCTTCTTTTAAATTAATAAGACTGATATCCTTCAGAAGTTTATCCCTTTGAATATAGCCATGGAATGAGCTTGTCCTGTATGTCTCCATAGAAACAGTAGCTCCAAAATCTGGGTACTAAGTCGACAGTCAGCTAACTCAGTAGACTTACGAAATTCAAATATTGACAATAATTGACGTTTGATTATGCACAATTGGACATTGTGGTCAACATTATGTCAATATCGCAACGCCAACTGAGTAGGCTGATTGTCGATAATTTGACAAAAATTGACATTTGTTTATGCACAATTCTACAGAACAGTCAACATTTGTCAGTATTAAACGCCAACTGAGTAGGCTGACTGTCGACTTATTCACCAGATATTGGAGCCGGAGATAAACGGGATATGCTCATTCCATGTGCTGTATGTTCTAAGGTTTATCCACACTACGGGCGCCTACTTCTATCGTCAGTTTCGAATTTTGGAGAATCTTGTTTGTATCGTCCAGACATTGAAGTAGCTTGCTCCAAATTGTTGTGAAAAGGATGAAATCGAAGGATTGTAGCCACTTAAGTATGAAGATAATATCTGATTGGATCTCAGATGGTACGTCAATTTCGAGGGCTTTCTGTAGAGATTCAACGATACCGCGATAGTTACATAACGGGCGAACGGCTTCAGCTGGTACTCCATCTTGTGGCGGATATCGCATGGAGAGAAAGGTTCGCGGTTTCCTGCAAAATTTTCCACCTCACTGGACTAAGAGAAAATATTTTGTAAAGTTTTTCAATATTTCCGAAATACGTTTTAGCCTTCATGCTTGTTTCCATTGCAAGTACGCCACATAGGTTCAGCGTGTGTGCACTGCAAGGCGTGTAATAAGCTTGCGGATTCTCCTGTGAAACGATGGCTTGGACTCCAGAATTTTCGTTGTCGAATCCTTGACCTCTGTACAAGTTGAAATCGATGTTACAGTCTTCGAGCACTTGTTTGATTTTCGATCCAATTTCGACTCCTCTTTTCTTCTCAAAATCAGCAAATCGCGACCAGTTGCAGAGTTGAAAGGAAAAAACCAGATGTTCCACTTTCTCTGAAATAATCTTCTCGATGTCCCCTAAATGGAAGGCCCTTTCGAGTCAAAAATAAGACAACATCGGGGATGGTGGTCAAAATTGTTGTGCATTTTCTTGTTTCTTCTTTTAGGAAACGCATTGGCGTTTGGTCAACAGTACATCCCGCTGATATCCTCTGGGTCAATTCCTTCCATTTGATGTATCGGTCTTTGTGAAGGACATTTTTGTTTTTTTTTTTTTCTTTCACCATAATGTGTCTGCTGTAGGAAGAAATGTGCGCAAATGCAAAGAACAAACCAAATTCCAAATACATAGATTGAAAATCAGAGTGTGTATTTTTCACAAGTTTGGATTCGCAACGAGAGGGTCCTTGCCGGGGCCCAATCGGATACGGGGCCCGGGGCAAATTGCCCCCTGTTGCCCCCCCCCCTTCTGTGCGCCCCTGACTTAACCAAATTGAAACCAAGATTAGTTGTGCTGCTTGGGCTAGGATATCTTTTGAAAAACAAATTTCTATTAAATTTCTTCAGAGAAATGTTTCTCAAAAATACTTCTTAAATCGTATAGGAAGTTTGAAAGAAATTACTATATACTGTAACGAGTTATCGAGTCAGTTTTATTTGTTTGGGGTACAGTAATTTCGGTTCTACCTTTAGATGATTTAAAAAATATAAAATTTGACTAAACTATTTGTTGTCCTTTATGTATACAAAAATTGTTGGGGTGTATTTGCACCCCACTTAGACTTTAAGGTAAGTTTTTGATGTCGGGCTTATGAAAATTCAGACAATAAAATCTTAACCTTTATTTATACTCCGGAAACTGGCCTATAAACCAATTAAGCGAAAACAGTGGTCGAAAAAATAAACTCTCTCTCTCTCTCTCTCTGGATCCTGTCAACCCCTTGTGGGCATAGGGCATTAACCACGTCGACTTTCCACCTCGTCCTGTTCGCCACCATCGCCTTCGGCTGTCTCCACGATTTGCCTAATGACTTAGCCTCGACCTCAACTGATTTTCTCCAGGTGTTTCTAGGTCGTCCAAAGCGGCGATTTGCATCGGTTTTCCCAATCGAGGGTCTGTTTAACAATGTTTTCCGGCCCTTTTCGAAGTGTGTGACCTATCCGTTGCCACTTTCGCCTTTTTATGGAGGTGTCTGTCCTGTCCTGGCCGGTAATGAACAGGAGGTCGTCGTTAGAAATGACCTCCGACCAGCGTATGTGTAGGATGCGCCGTAGACACTGGTTCACGAAAGTTTGTTATCTAGTAGTTGTTATCGCCCTAGTCACCTTCCAAGTTGAACAGCCATAAAGAAGCATCGATTTTACATTTGTTTCGAAGATGCTGAGTTTGGTACTTCTGGAGATGTTGTTGTTTTGCCAGAAAGGAGTCAAACTGAAAAAGCTGCCCGAGCCTTATTGATGCGAGACTGTACATCAGCATCCGCTCTACCATCTGCTGTAACTACACTTCCGAGGTAGAGAAATTGTCCACTTTTTCCACCGTCTGCCCCGAAACACAAATTTCGCTCTGTCTTCCTGGATCCAAGCTCAAGTACTTAGTTTTGGCAGCATTGATAATAAAAGTATAAAAAAAATAAACTAGTTGGTAAATATCACCCGTCAATGTAAATGCTGGCCCCCAAACATCTCAATAAAACTAAAAGATTACAAAAAGTAACAGATGCTTTTAATAATTAACCCAATCATTCCATTTGACGGTTGCGCTTATATAACCATCATGCGTATATGCAAAATGAAAAAAAAACCGTCACAAATTAAATGAGTAACGGTTCAAAAGTTGGTATTTTTAGATCAGTAAGTGCTACATACTTCCTCAACCGCTCTAATTAGTCACAGTTTGTTTCAAATGCCGTATATGAAGCAATGCTTACCTGCCTGAATTATAATACACCGTATTAATACGAGTACATTAGGGGAAACAAACACTTCCGAACGATATTTTTTTCTTGAACTTGACCTTCACATGGGCATCTCAATCTCAATTATGCAATGCGAGAAAACCGCGTACGATCTATTGTTAGTTTGCTTTTATGAGATTTTCGGACTAAAAAAAGTTATTCAAAGAAAGTTGAAAAGTTTCATTACAACATGAAATTATTTAAAAATGATATAGCGTGAATATACTCGTACATAATTTCTGCATTATGTGAAATATTTATTGGTTCATTATGTTTGTAAACTTTTTTGATTAATAGGCGTACTTCGATTTAATCCTGTTTCAGTTTTTTTAGGAATATATACTGTGTGTTAAATAAATATGCGGATGTTGAAATAACGTAAGAACCATATTGTTTAATTCTACTATTTACATTCAGCAAATACACAAATGAAGAATATGCCAGTAAATTTTCGTTGAAGGTTAAAACAATTTTTGCGCTTTGAATTACAAGCAACAACGTTTGACAAGTTATAAGGATGTTCCGTCACGCTTAAGACAAAATAAACACGTTTTACGACATCCAAAAAAACATTGAAATAATCATTTAGATGCATATTTATACCCATACAAAAAAAAATAAAATTTATTCTATATAAAAAGAGAAACAATTTAAAAAAATCATATTACTTCTAAAAAGATGCATTTTTTTATCAGGTTACCGTCAAAGAAAACAAAACCGGTAGCTACCAACTTAACCACAACAGTTAATATTGTTGAAATAATAAAATCCTAATGGAATATTTATGAGAGTAAAACGAAAATAAAATAAAACAAAACATTAATGACTGACTATACTTGTGTGTATATGGTAGGATATGAGAAGCGTAACTCAAAATGGACTCATGCTGAATTGATTTCTGATAATAGTAGGAAGCATGATATTGGCAGATTGATAACCTGGCAAGAATGTTGTGCCAAGTTAAAATAATGTGTTTTTAGACATAGATAAAATTATCTATTGTTTCAATTCCAGTTTTTTGACGTACATACCAAATTAAAAAAAAAGAGCATGGATGGTACCGGATATACAGATCAATGTTTTAGGATGGAATGCTGGTAGATCTATTTGAAGATATACGGAAGATAAAAAGTTCAAGGTGCTTTGTTCCCTTAAAAATAAAAATTTCCGATATGGAAATTTTTATTTTTATGGCTTGGTCCATGATGAATTCAGCTTAATACCTTAGATAGACACAGCAACCGAATGATCATTCAGTGAATGATGAATTGCTGGCAGTGACGAATTAGACACACACACTTTAATGTGAACGTCGTTCCAACTGTCACTACAAAATCGACTTAGCACTGGCAAAGTTCATACCACACAGCGGAATCGCAACATGCTGTGGCAACAGTATCGAAGCAGCATTGCAACACGTTGTTGTGTTCTGAACAAGTTTACAAGTTTACAAGTTTCTTTATTGAGACTTCAAGATTACAATGCATGTATGTCACTTATTATCTAATGATGTTGGACTTCTGACAGTCGCAGTTTGTCAGAAAATACATATATAGCATATAATTCGACAATTTCAATTTGTTTGCCAATCTCTGATAGATGTTTTAATATAAAGAGAAAATAGCCATTGCTCATAGGCTAAACAGTAGTGACGTGCACTCGTAGTAAGCAATTCCAAACTGCTTGACTTACCGAAATAAGCAATTCAATAATAAACTTTGCTTACACCAATACACATATCATCATTTCAGTCAATGTTTTTCTTTAAGCTGAAGAATACATATTATCATTCAAATATTCCTTTACACATTCAAATTCTGATCCGCGCCTTCTTTTGGTTAAAAAACATTCGTTCAATTACTTTAGATAATATTCAAACCTCCCACATTTTGCACACCATAGACACCAAACTTAGAATAGGAAAATGTGCCTAGATCTTTAGATGCATGTACCATGTGTGCATCCAAATACTAGAGACATGTTGATTCCAGAAAATGGGAATCTTGGATTTCGGTAGTACATTGGGCAACGATTTTTTTTGTTTTGTTCGCAAATTTATATGAGACAAGTCAAGCACTGGCGCGACTGCTTTTGTGTGTGGGATAAAGCCCAATGATGCTTGTTAATGAAATGTTGCCAATGCAGGGAATGTTTATGGGAATTTGATTTTTCCAGTAGAGCTTTTGTTTTTGTTATGTAATGGATTTTCCGTTGCAATTTAAAAGAGGAAATCAGTGCAATCGGGTGATTTTGATTAAATTGTGATTTGAAGTTTTTTTGACCGTTTGTAGTGATTTAATTGATTTGATTTGTGATAAAAGTGGTAAGTTTTCTTTTCGCATTATGTCGGAGTATTGCTGCGCGACGGATTTCGTACTAAAAGCGGGATTTTCAACTCTTTCCTTTGCCAAGAAAAGAGAAATTATAGAATCGGATAGACCGAAGCCAGATCTTAGTTTAGAGTTTAAATTAAAAAATATTACGCGAAAATTCCATATCGAAACGTATGAAAAGTACATTTGGTTAACGGGAAGCTGTAAATTAAATAAGTTATTTTGCTGGCCGTGTCTTTTGTTCACGAATGAAAAATCTGTTTGGAATAAAGCTGGATTTAGTGATTTGAATAATTTTACGGGCTCAGCAGCAAAGCATTCAAGTTCCGAAAAACATCTTCAGTCGTTAATTAAATTAGATAATTTTGGTTCTCAGCGTATAGAGTTTATGCTTAGTAACCAGGTGGCAATATCTGTTAGTTTGCATAATGAAAAAGTTGAGCGTAATCGTAATATTTTGAAACGTTTAATCGATACTGTAATTTTTTTGGCAAAACAGGAGCTTCCTTTTCGCGGAAATAATGAAGACTCTTCTTCAAATAATCGTGGTAATTTTATCGAAACCGTAAATTTCTTGAGTTTGTACGATCCGATAATTGAGTCCCACATAGATTCTATAAAAGCAAATGCAGCGTTTTCGGGTTTGTCTAATAGAATCCAAAACGATCTTGTTTCCGCTATAGCTAATGTGGTTCGAAATAAAATCAATTTGGAAATAAAGGAGGCTCCATTTGTAGCTGTAATGGTCGACGAAACGCCAGATGTTAGCGGTCGGGAACAATTAACGATGATTTTTAGATATACAATATCAAATGAGATTGAAGAAAGATTTATCGGATTTTTGGATGTAAGCGCTAATCATACAGCTACAGCAATAAGCTCTCACATTTTAAAACAATTGCAAAATTTTAATATCGATAAGAAATTAATTGCACAATGTTACGATGGCGCAGCAGTAATGAGTTCTCAAATTCGTGGAGTTCAGACTTTAATTCGGGAAAAACATAAATCGGCAATTTTCGTTCCATATTACGCTCATTCACTAAATCTAGTATTGTCTAAAGCAGTTGAGTTTATTCCGGAAATTAAATTATTTTTCGCGCACATCAATAAAATCGCATCATTTTTTAATACATCCACTAAAAGGTCGGACCTTTTTGCAAATATAGTAAATCGTCGTTTACCATCGGTTTCCAAAACGCGTTGGCATTATCATTCGCGTATTATTAACGTTATATTTGAACATAAGCATGAAATTTGTACAGTTTTTGAGACAATTTCGAATGGTTCTCAACACTGGGATGGCGATTCCTTGACTTTTTCCGATATATACTTACAAAAATTCGCAGAGTCAGATTTTCAATTATATCTGTTAATTTTTTCTGAAATTTTTTCGAAAACTGATATATTATTTAATATTATTCAGAGCAAAGTGGTAAACATTTCATATGCAAGCCAAAAAATTATTGAATTTGAAAATTGGCTTGAAAATGACTTTTCTAAAAAGTTTGATAATTTCTATTCGACAGTTACAGCAGAATATCAGCCACCACGTAAGAAATGTAGAAATGCGATAGATCCTTTACAAAATTTACGGCGGATATTTCGGGAGACTATAGATGTTATTCTCGGGCAAATTCGAGATCGATTCCATTCGTTTAAAGATCTTTCATTTTTAGAGTTGCTTGAACCGAATTATTTTTCTAAATTCAAGTCAAATTTTCCCGATAAAAATTTTGACTCACTTATTGAATATCACGGTCAATTTTTCGACAGAATAAAGTTGAAAAATGAGCTAAAAGTTATTTATTCTTCAGATGAGTTTAAAAACGCGAATCCTAGTAAAATTCTCGATTATTTTCAAAAACGGCCTTATGTCGCAAACGGTTTTAAGCAAGTTCATATTTTAGCAAAATTATTAACGTCAATTCCAGTCACAGTGGCAACTGCGGAAAGGTCATTTTCAACACTAAAGCGCGTTCACACATTTTTGAGAAATCGCCAATCCCAAGAACGACTTTCGGATCTTGCTTTAATTGCGGTTGAAAAGGATCTTCTTATACAAATGCGAAGAGAAAACGATTTTTTTGATAATGTGATTAAAGAGTTTTTACTTAAAGAACGGCGCATAGATTTGGAATACAAATAAATGGCAATGGCGAAAGAATATTTATTTATTTCAAATACCCCTGAATTTTTCTTAGTCTTAATTAACATAATATTTATTTATCATTTTTTTTATTAGTAATATTTTTTTTTTTTTTTTTTTGTATTCCGAATATATGTGCCAATATTTTATTTATATCTTTCCTGATTTCTTCTTTAAGGCTTAAAGCCGCTTGGTATAAATGTTTTTGTGACTGTCCATATTCTATTATACAGTCCATTTTTGTTTATGCTAAATTGGCTTTAGGGCGCCCAACTGCTTGACTATGAAAAATTTCCACTGCACGTCACTGCTAAACAGGTGTTGACTCTTATAAAGAGCAAATAGGCCTTAAAACTAAATAACTTATAAATTAAATATTTTCAGTACAAACAAAACAAAACTTAACTCTATTGTTTGAACTACAGAGAGGGAGGGTACTGAGTTCTAGGGCTATAGATTCAAGAATTGCCTCCGTTTCTGTAGTCCAAAAGATTGAGTTGAAATTGTAGCTTCACGCTGTGTGCCAGTCACATTTCTTCTGTACGGTTAGTTCAATATATAGAAAATAAAAGGAAAATAAATAATCTAGATTTCGTTATCACATCTTTCATTGTTTTCAGGTTAAACCGTACATACATGTTTGCAAGGTAGTAGGACATATGCATAAAAATTTATTGTTATAAGTTCAATATAACTGAAGCAGTATTACATTTTTGAGTATCGAAGGCCGGTTGGTATATCCTTTTATAGTATGGATAGATATAGTTATGTTTATACATCTAGTTTTGTACATCGGTATGTTTAAATAAATATATATTCATGATCACAGGATTTTTGTTTTTTTTATTTATTTATTTTCTTTCTTTCACTTAGATTCTAGGAATTTTATTATGGACCTTTATATTTGCATTTATATTTACATTCTTGTGCATCGAAGGCAGGTTGGCTTATCGTTTTAGAGTATGCGCAGATATAGTTTTATATACAGTCAGATTTATACGCCGATGTGGCTGGATTGTTCAAAACCTGCCATCCAATCTGCCATAATTTTTAAGTACTATAACAGCAATACATATTCATTTTCACCGTTGTTTTTTTTTTTTTTTTATATAGATTTTTTCTTAAAGCTTTGATTCTAGAAATTTTTATTATTTACATTTTAGTGTATCAAGGCCTAGTGGTTTATTATTGTAAAGTAGAGTATAAATTTTAATAATAATATAAACTAAATACATATTCATGTTTACATGTTTTTTTTTTTTTTTTTACTTATATTCTAGGGGATTTATCCTATACATTTTTGTGTATCACGGCCAGTTGGTTTATCTATTTAGAGTATGAGTAGATATATTTTCATTATATTATATATTATTCAAAGTCTGCCATCATATTAGCGAGTAGTTTAAGAGGCATCATATGCATTTAGTTTATATGTACTCATATGTATTAAAAGAAAAAGGTGTGAATTTAATTGTGTATCTCCCCTGAGATTATGGTACCGTCAATCGATATAGAGAGGTGCCGGAAATGAATAGTGGGGACATTTATGGATGTTATCCCCGTAGACAAGAGTTGTCAGTTTTTTGGTAAAAGGGTGGGATAAACATATCCAGAGGTAAAGTTTCCGGCAAATTGTCATTGTCTTGGAAAAGGTGATGTAATGGGGATTTATAATATACATTTCCAATGGGCGTGTTGGCATTACTATTAAATAAGGACTTGACTATTTTATTTGGGTGGTCAATCCATTTTTTTAGTCTAATTCTACTGCTCAGTGTAAGGTACTGCATGATAGGAACGATCCCAGATTCCTCGTATAGTAAGGAGTTCCGAAAGTATTTTTTATTTGGCTTTCTATACCTAGAAAGACATTTCCTTAAGATCTTTCTTTCAAAAATTTGTAATTGTTTTGCCACAGTGGGAGAAATAGTCATCCAGATAGGAAAGCAATAATTAATAATAGGCCTAATGAGAGATTTGTATAGTAGTAGTTTTACGTTTGCATTTAGGGATTTCGAAGCCAGCAATGAGTACAGTATTTTGCATGCAAAATTAGCCTTAGATAAGATTTTTTCTAGTGTGGGGGGTTGCACCTGCCCTTGTTGTTGAGCATGATGCCAAGATATTCAAGGTTTTCTTGTAAAGTAATTTCTTCACCGTTGATTAGTAGTTTGATTTTTTTACTCTCAGGAACCGCTTGGCGGTGGCCTTTCCCACTAGAATTTCTAAAGCAGGTGATGGAACTTTTCCTTGCGTTGATGTTAAATCCCCATTTGAATAGGTACAGACAGATAGGTGCTAATATATTTGCCAACTTAGATATGGCCATTGTTGGCCTGTCATCTTCGGACAGTATAATCATGTCGTCGGCATAGAAAATACTATGGATGTCCTGAATGTTTATTTGGTCTTCTACGGAGGGGTTGGGTGCAGAGAACGCATGTGGGATATCATGTATGTAAAAATTGAACAACTTGGGGCCTAGTATAGAGCCCTGCGGCACACCAGACTCAAGAGAAATTGGATCAGAGGTTTGATCTCCTATCAGGATTTGGGTTGATCTCCCATTAAGAAAGTTATCAATTATACGACAGAGTGCAATTGGGCATCCTGCTTCAATAAGTTTATATGTTAATGCTGTATGAGATATAGAGTCAAAAGCAGCTTTGAGGTCAATTGCACAGGTTACAGTGACTTTCTTGTCCCTCAGGTTTCTTAAAATAATATCCTGTAAAACAGCCGCCGCCATCTCTGAGGATCTGTTTTTTTCGAAACCGAATTGATTGTCGGGAATAAGCGGGTTAATAAACTGTGAGACTCGGTCCAAGATAATTTTTTCTAAAATTTTCCCCAGATTAGAGAGCAATGAGATCGGGCACAAGGATTCGATGTTACCTTGGCTATGTTTTTTGGGTATAGGGCAGAGTAGTGCTTGCTTCCAGCATGTAGGAAAATATGCGGAGTTAATACAGTTGTTACTTATGATTACCAAGTGTCTAGCTAGGGTATCAACACATTTTCTTAATATGTAGTTAGGAATACCATCCCTTCCAGCCGATTTTTTATTGTTTGTGGCTTTAATTATAGATAGCATTTCGCTATAATTAGTGAAGAGTGTCGCATGTTGAGAGTGAGAGGGGTTTATTGCACTGTTGCTATCAGAAAAAATTGTGAGGAAAGCTCCTTCATGTCCATGTCGGAATTCATCCACTTTTTTAGTTACCGTACGATTCAGTAAGTCATTTGGCAGCTCGCGGTGAAAAATCTCCTGAAAGTGTTGTTGTGTTCTGAACTGCACTCGCATCTAGTCATCCATCAATTGTCAAATTTCCAGTTCAAAACTGACTACTGTCGAAAAATCGTATGAATATGACAGCGCGAGTGTCATTTCAGGATTGTCATCATATGCTGGGCCTAGCCAGCGGGGAAATTTTTGTGATGGAGAAAATGACATTTTTCACAGCATGTTGTGTCCATCAAAAACTCAGTGGAGAGAGTTCATAAAACAAATTGGCAACAGTATGCCAACGGTTGTGTGTTAAGAACTTAGCCACTGATTTTTCGAATAAATATTGTTTATTTTTGATTCAGCGAGGGACAAAAGCTAGCAAATTCAAAAAGTATAAAGTATCTCTATGCAAAATTACTTTTTTAAACATTAAGGGCGTTGTACACTTCACCGTGAACGTGAAAATGGAAAAATGGTTTCTTGAAAAATATCTATGAAAATGACATTTTACGTCCGGGGATTATATTGAAATAAATGAAGAATTCCATAAACTATTTTACATTTTGAATACATTTGCACAATTTAATATTGATATTTCATATACTTTTTTTAAATTCCCCGTATATTTCATCGTGAACAGAAAAATTCATCGTGGAATCAGTTTCACCACGTTTCACGGAGAAGTGTAGACGCGGGAACGTGAAAGTGAACGACTGAAACGTGAAATTCACCACGATATTTTTCCACGATGTTGTTCACGTTCGAATTGCATTTGCATTCTGAAAAGTTGTTTATCGTGAAAAAAAAACTATTTTTTATTGTTTATGAAATAATATAATCGAATGAATCATTTGATACAAATATGATTGTGTTTTAATTATAAATATATGTATTATAAATCCTAAAGTTTAACGGGGTGGGAGAATCGCTTTAAAGGGACATTTGATCTAAAAGAACGAAAAGGAGACCGGATGTTGATATTTACACGAAGGAGGAGGAGTGAAAATCAGAAGACTGTTGTTAAACATGTTGAATGGTCCTACTTATAAAAGCATGCTCATTTATTGCACGTATACAACGTAACGGTACTATAATCGAACACGGAAAAGAGTTATGAGGTCAAGAAAAACAATTAAGAACAAAAGGGAGTCGTTGTAACTTCCGATTTAAGAAAGTAGGATGGAATTATAAATGTAGTTTTATCGGATCAAGATGTAAGACTAAAGCGTCCCAATCACTTGTGTGGTTATATCAAGATATAGTCACGTTTGTAAATCTCAATTGACCACACATCAACAGCCTGATCCTACGATGGACTTAAGATCGTTGTGAGTGGCCAAATTACGATTTTCGTGATATCTGGCCGCCGTGAGTCCGGCCATGAGCTATCAGTCTGCTCATGCTCACGTCGGGGTACCGAAAGGCACCATGAAAATAGCCATTAATGGACAATTTCGGCTGAGTCCGAAAGTGGCCATGTAGCCCACTTTCGATTCGCATTCAAAGTTCACTTTCGTTTAAAAACGAAAGTGAGTATGTACATAGTTATTTTCGCTTTGCTTTGCATACCTTATTTCAATTTGAGACCGAAATTGTACATAGACAAAAAAAAATGTTTGATGCAGATATAGGACGAAATGGATGCTGGTGCATATAGAAGGAGTGAAACGAGCGACCTAGGGCTATATACCGAGCGTCGCAATTTCCTGAGGGTGGAGCTAGCGCAGCTCGTTCCAAACCGAAATTGTCCATGCACACTTTGTGCGATACTAAGAGTTGTGAATCAACAGTCCCTGTGTGGGCGATTTATTCCGTTTTAATTCAGCTTCTAAACTCTAACCAATATCCTTCATTAATTCCTTTCTACAACCGACATTTTTATTTTCTTCTTAAATAAACGACGTTTTGCATATTTCAAATAAATTTCCCGGTGAACTGTAAATACGACTGTGAACAGGAAAAATAATTCTCACCATGCGTTAACTGTCAAATCTTTTCACGGAGCTTTTGACCGTGGAAAATTTTTATTTTCATGTTCACGTTCACGGTGAAGTGTAAAGAGCTCTTTACACAACATTAAAAATAACCCAGCTGAAATGCTCAATGTCCCACTCGTGGCGCAGATCGCAGTGGTCGATAATATGCATCATTGAGGAAAAAAAGTCTAGGATAAAAGAGAATTGACCGTCATGCTGAAACCAAATACGATGTAGGTGTAATTTCAGGGCCATTGGAAGCTGCAATGCTATTCGTATCTACATAACTCTATTCCAGAACTAGCTTGCCAAGGTTCTGGTAAAATCTGTTTCAAACTAATATTTCGTTTCTAGAAGATTTAGAAGTGTATATAATATACACTCGTTATAATAGGCCAAACATTTTATATTCAGTCATTGTGGATTATAGCCACAATTAATACTGCTAATTGAGGAGCCTTTACTCCCTGAAAAGCAATGAAAATTGTTCCATAGGTCACTGTCCTTAATCTGAAATGTTTTAGTTCGTGGCATGCAATCAAAACAATCAATATCAGTTGGGATATTCATCAAACTGCAACGTCCCGTTTTAAATTGAAATTTTACATTTATTTGCAATTAAAACGGGAGAAAAAATATACATAATAAAAGAGCGTCAGCACTAATAAGGAGATTCATGATCGTGAAGTGAAATAAATTACACGCATGCACTCGTATCTTCGTATTTTGTATAAAGCAATCTTATATTTTCTTAAAACTATAAATTTCCAATGATTTATTTTATTTGAATTTGGGAACTTTAGGATGTACTGGAGTATACACATACAGTTACATATTATTCATTCCTATCATTTTGAATAATTTTTTTCTCGATTAATGTTGATTAATTTACCAATAAATATCTCGAAGGTATTTTCGATATTGCGTGCGCTTAGAAGACACAACCGCTTTATGGTGTTCGGAGCAACATCTGCTCTGCTGAACAAGTTGCGATAAAATGTCATATATCAGTCAGTTTACAGCTGATACCCGCGCCGTCAACATGCAAAGGGAAAATGAACTTTTGTGAATACACGTGAACATTTTGTAAAGGAATGTTCGATAAGACCCAGGCTTAAAATGGTATTTTCATCTGGGTCTTATCGAACTGAGCTGAGTGTTCATGCTGTTCAAAAAATCAAAAAGTGAGAGATCTTGACTGAGTGGTTAAGCAACCGACCCACAACCTTATGAGTTGTTCGGTATCGTCTGTACGCACCCGTTACACAATTTGTCGTATTTAAAAAAAAAAAAAAACAATTATATCCAATAGGTACAGTTGGGTTATAAAACATGTTGATGTACGTCAATATTATAACGCAAAAGTTTGACCCAATACCTGATAAAGTTTTTTTTCCTTCGCTTCCTTTGTTCGATTTAAAATGAAAGTCGAATTTAAGTCTGATGTGACTTAAAAAATCTGTTTTCGGGTAATAGTAGCTCATCAAATGCTTAATTTATGATCATTCATTGATATACCTTGTACTGATTGCTATCTTTTATTTTTAATAAAAAATCAACAATAACTTTGCTTTTCTTTTTTTAGATTAAGCTCTGACTCGCTCTTATCGACACTGTAAATGATATGAATCCTGTTTGCGTCGGCGACGTTGACGTTGATGTAGTGAAAGGGTTGTAAAAATCTCAATTGATATTTTATGACAAAATGATATTCAATGATGTTACTGATTATCTGGTAGCATCTACAAATTGTTTATGTCATTTTACGATTTTTCGAACATTTCAGGCGCCCAAGGAGGAGGCATATCAAGCCATCTCCAGACAATGTTCTCGTGAATAATAATAATAAAAAAAAATGAGACAAGGGAAAGTGATAATGAAAACGAACTGACAACTATATTAGTATAAGATGAAGCATACTACAGTGAAAACTCTCTTGGGCGGACACTCACCGTCAGCCAGTTTTTGTCCGCCCAAGAGAGGTGTCCGCTGAATAGGGGGGGATGTGGTTGTTTTTTTTTTTTTTTTTTTTTTTTTTTGTATTTCAATGATACCAAATATACAAATTTGGAATATTTATTATGTGTTTGCATTTAAGAATCAAAAAGAAACATTGATAATTCACGTTATTCATTAGACATGTACGTATGTAACTATCATCAAATAAATATTGTACACGCATATTTCAAAAATGTAAAAAAAATACAAAAATTATTATGGAACAACCTGGAAGAAATCTGAAATTGACGATTGGCGAAGTTTTTGTTGATTTTCTTTTAATAATCTATCTTGCATATGACTTTCCAAATTTTTAAGGTGCTCAAAAGCGATGAAGTCATCTTTGCAAAATCGCTTCAAATGACCAATATGAATCAACGCTGTTCGTACTGAATCTACCTCTTGGTATTCTTCTGTTGTAATTTCTGGGTCACTATCATTACTATCATGAATTTCTTCGACAACCTCAATATCGCCATAATCAATTTCTGGATTTTCTGTTAACAAATTTGCATCTATCGTCAGAAATTCGTCACAATTCGTAGAACATTCACCAAAATATCCAGGGAGTTGCAATATCGAAGCCAACGTTGCCAGGGGCAAGTCGTCCTCAGCGTCGAAATCAGGTGGTTCAATCTCGGAGTTTTTGTTAAAGCCCGCTTTTTTGAAGCAGTTTTTTATGACCTCTGGTTGAACATTAATCCAGGCCGCTTGGATAAAATGAATGGCCTCCAAGACATTTAATGATGTCATTGTCAAACACGTCTCGATATTTGCCAAACTATGTTTGACAAGATGGCTGCGATAGTGGACTTTAAAGTTTCGGATAACACCTTGGTCTAAAGACTGGCAAACTGATGTAGTGTTACTGGGAAGGAATATAATTTTTATATGTTCGAGTCGTAAGTCACGAGGGTGGGACGTGGCGTTGTCTAAGAACAATATTATTTTTCTGTTTTGCTGGCCAATCCTGCGATCAAAGTCCATGAGCCACTCCGCCATTATTTCGCGTGGCACATGGAATAAATTTTGTTACCATCTGTATTTAGAAAGCTTCTTTTTCGATTGATGTTTCCACCGGCCATCCAGCTTGAACGGATTTCCTCTTTTTGGCGAACGATGAGTGCAGCTTGTGTTTTTCCAATTTTAAACCTTTAAATTCAAAAATGCTCACTTGTGATTTTGTTTATAATAACGTCTTTTAGTACATTACCTATTTGCTAATTCACGCACCGGTAGATTTTCTTTCTCACTTGCATTAATAATTTCCATTTTTTCTTTCAAAGAGAGTATTCTTCGGACCATTGTGATAACGATAACTTTTGAACTAGTTTTCGAAAACCTGACTGAAACAAGATAAACGAACACAGCACAAATACCATATACGGGAAAACCCCCATTTTATTCCCAACATGGTATGTACATACCAAATTTTGTCCGTTCAAGAGGAGTCCGTGTCCGGCCAAGAGGGGCAATACCAAATTTTGTCCGTTCAAGAGGAGTCCGTGTCCGGCCAAGAGGGGTATTTTGACCGATTTCATGGAAATGTGTTGTCCGCGTCCGGGTTAGAGGGGGTCCGCCCAAGAGGGGTTACTTTGTATGGAAAAGTCATTCTAAAAGCTGCGTTTTGAAAAAATGTCCGCCCAAGAGGGATGTCCGCTCAAGAGGGGTGTCCGCGAGGCGAGTTTTCACTGTACTATACTATTTAGTATTGTCCAACATTATATTTTTTTAGATCTCCTAACGTCTAAGTAATGATTCTGATTAAAATATGAATCTATAAATGTTCAGCATGTTACTTAAGACTTACCCTCTGTGGGATTTGTTCTGCTTGCCAGGGGCGTGCTTAATGTTTTCGAGGCCTCAACAAAGTTTCATTTGGATGAGTTATAACTTCTACTCGCCACGTGGCGATGAAAATTATACAATGTATTGCAGTACACTCCCTCTTAATCGGACTCGTTAAAGAACTCAAATTCGCCAATTAACAAAAACTATTATCATTCTTTGAACTAGTGAAGAATGAATTAACTACACAATGCATAGATTTCGACAAGGAAAACTATCTTTTGCATTTTGATGAAGTCATTGAACTTGGTTATAAATCTAAACATCATCCGAATTTGCATCTAAATATTCGATGGAGGTCAGAGAGAAAATCGGACTATACAAATTATTAAAACGCTATACACATGCAACTACACTATACAAACAATTTCCCAGGCATGTGTGATGAATTTTTTTTTTTTCGTGTAATAGCAACGATTAGACCGTCACAAGTTTGACTGCAGAGATATGAAGATACATATATGGTAAATAACTATAACAGCCATCTGAGACATTGACTTTGAATCTTTTTTTTTTCTGTCGGTTGACCCCCAACAATTTTTTTTTGCAATTCAATAAATCAAATATGTAATTATGCTTTCGCTGTCGAATTGGTTTAGTTATGTGGAAATGTTTGAAAGTCAATTGTGCGAAATCGGAAATAAATATGTATGAAGTTAATTTGTGGATTTTTTTTTTTGGTAAAACTTAGGTAATTACGTTATTTTGCCTCTTTCTTCTAAAATCAGTATAAATCTCTGAATACAATGTCGTGGACAGTGTCCATCGAGTAGGAAATGGAATACTTCTGAGGGTGATAGGCCCTTCACACTAAAGTCTAAGGCCTCTCAGACTTGCAATTATTTGCACAAATTTTTGTACAAAAATCTCTGTGGCTTAGAACTTTGCCGTTATTTGGAAATTTGCTTCACCGTGAGCCCGTGAGCATAGACAAAATGGATGAGTGCGACTGCCATCATACGGAACTTCATTTGCACCGGGCATTTTTGTGCTAATCGAAACGGTCGTCTACGATTCAAGCTCCGCAACGAGACCCAATATTTCTTTGTTCTCAAAAACAGAGGGAATGTTTTAATTTCTCCAGGCTTAGTGGTTTCATATGGATAGAAGCACTTATCAGGTCTTGCAATTTTTTTTTTAAGTTGGGAATACTTAAATTCTTAATTTGGCTCCTTAACGGATAATTTTAGTGGTCTGGTCTCATCATGGATTATCGTTTGCTCAGGAAAATTTTCGTTTGCCCCCCCCCCTTTATGGCCGTAGCCAGACCCGTGCTGAGGATAGCTCAGCACCCCCAAGTTTTCTCCGAGCACCCCCAGATTTTCTCCGACCACCCAAAAACTGACATCAAATATTATTGAACACAAACTTTAAGTTACGCACTGTAAAACGGTGGTTTATTTCAGTTTTCAATTTTAAAATATACATATTGCGCAGAAATACATAGTACATATGTACATATACTACTTTTGGGTAAACATTTCGCTGTGAAGTCCAACTTCTCATATATTTCAAGAAAAGTAATTCTGCGTTTTCGTATACGATTATGACAAATATTGTACAGATGTACCCTTTCTAACTAGAAAGAATACTTCGCGTTGCAAGTAAATTGCGTTGGCTCTGCTAGGTACAGATTTAGTTCGTGATAAGAACGATTTGGTGCAATTACAAATTGAGTAGTGTTCTTTAAATTGTGAAATAGGCACAACGTAATTATAACATTATAGTTTCTCGTATTTAAGTAAACGGTGACACAACAAATATGAGTAAACGTCCCTGCAAAGAAAACCAGCCGATTAAACAAAAAAAACTGGATTCTTTCTTCGGTAAGGAAATTATAAAAAGACAAAGAGAGTTGATAACAAAAACAACACTTGTCCAAATGTGAAAATTTTAGAAACGCTCAAATATGCTTTTACAGCTTGTTTAGAAAACATTTCCGCATGAATTCGAACCTCTTATTTGTTAATTTGGGACAAGTGCGGTTTTTGGAACAAACCCCTCACTTGCAATGGACGATTTTGCGATAATAACGTTAGCAGTTGATTTTAAGATTGCTAATAAGTCTGGATTTTATTTCTCCAGGCGCCAAAAGCGTTAATTCTTCCAATACTAATCTGCCAATACTAAAACCAGCAACAACTAAGGTCGTAGCAACCACTTCATCATCTTCAACGATAACGCCTGCATCAATTCCTATTTCAGCACCATTGAGCCGTAAGTTTCGGTTTTACTCTAAAAATAATAACATTCTAAATGTGTTATTTTTTATTAAAGATAGTAGTAATGTTGAACCGCCATTTTCAAACATACCGGCCAAAGTTTGTAGCGTTGTACCGCCGGATATTACAGCAAAAGGATCGGAAAGGGCCAAGCAACGATTTGAAGGTTACACATTTCCAAAACAAATTGATGGCAGATCATTTCAAACTAGTTGGCTCAAAACATTTGATTGGCTCGAATATTCTAAATTGAAAGATGCTGTGTACTGTTTCCCATGCCGTGAATTTGGGGCTATAAACGCTAGTGACATTTTTTGCACAACTGGATACAACAATTGGTCAGCGGCTCTTGCTACAGGAAAAGGTTTAAAGAAGCACGATCGAAGTAGTTCACATCTGTCTGCTATGCTTTCCTGGAAAGAACATTCTTTGAGAGTGGCTAATGATAAAGAAATTTCAAGCCTTGTTAATAACAACGTTCTAATGAAACGGCAATATTATGTCAAAGAGATTATTTCAACAATTTTGTTTTTAGCCAAGAACGAGATGCCTTTTCGCGGCAATTGGAATGATGAAGAAAATGAAGAATCAGGACTGTTTCCAAATCTTTTCAAGCACATGCTCGAAAAAGATGAATACCTAAGAAAATGCCAAGAAGCAATGCCGAAAAATGCCTTGTCTACATCGCCGCAAATTCAAAATGAATTAATCAACACTATTGCGAATAGCCTGCGTGAAATAATTGTCAAAGAGCTAAATGAGTCTTCTTATTTAACATTATTGGCAGATGGTACAACAGATCGAAGTGGAGACGAGATTTTTTCAATTGCATTCCGACATATTGTTGAAGGAAAACCAACCGAAACATTGATGTCATTCGAAAAGGCTGAGGACATAACAGCCAAAGGATTGTGTAAACTCACTATCGATCGGCTTCAAGAACTGGGCGTCGACTGCGATAAAATTTTGAGTCAATGTTATGATGGCGCGACTGTAATGAGCGGTAGATGGGGTGGAATGCAATCCTTGATACAAACTCATTTCAATCGCAAAATACCATATGTTCATTGCGTAAATCATCGACTTCATCTCGTTGTGGCCGAAATCGTAAAGAAAGATTACAATTCCAAGATTTTCTTCGATCATGTCAAAAAAATTCACGATTTTTTTAGCCGCTTCAAAGTACGCAAATTCTACGAAGGCACCAATATTCCTCTACTCATAGAGCAACGTTGGTCGGGACACTATGAAGCAATAGTTGCAATAAAAAACAACTTCGATCAACTATTAGAGTCCTTAGTAAGAGTGAAGGAAGGTACCGGACACAACCTTAGTGCTGATGATGTGTGTTTAGCTGCTGGATTGCTTGATTATATGGTGAAGGAAAAATTCATATTTTTGCTCGGTTTCCTATGCAAATTGTTGGGAATTATAGAACCAGCAAACAAAATTTTGCAGTCACGTGACGTTGGGTATCGTAGAGCAATGCCAATTATTCAGGCGGTGAAGAAAACAGTTGAGGATTTACGGACTGATGGAGCATTTGGTAAATTTTTAAACGAAGCAAAAGAAAAACTCAATACCATTGAATATCATCCGACTCCAAGACCAGTCAGAATTCGACGTCGATCTTGTCACCTAAACGAGTCCATTATATTGGCTACGCTAGGAGAAAGAGATCTGGATGATCACTTAGCCTTAAAGCGCATTTATTTTAAAATTATTGACTGCTTCCTTTTGGAAATGAACGTACGATTTGAGCAAAATTGTCACATTCTTGAGGCTGTCGAAGCTGCAAATGACTTTCGTGGAGATAACTTTGACTACAATGCTTTGCAGCCATTAACAGAACTTGGATTAAAATTGCCATTACTAGAAGAGCTCTCTGTCGTAAAGACATTTTTAAACAACGAACAAAACAGTATAGGTTCGGTAGAAAAAAGCAATTTGCAAATACTTTTTCCCGTTAAGACCGCCTTCCCAACAACTTATCGGCTCTTTGAGGCAATAGAGACATTAGGAAGCAGCACATCTATTAACGAATCATCATTTTCTGCGCTTTCAAGAATAGACGCAATTCGGCGTTCGTCTATGACAGATCAACGATTACGCGATCTTGCATTTATTGCTTTTGAAAAAAAGAGATTGAGACTTAATACTGATGATATTTTGCGAAAATTTGCTGAAAAAAAAACCGAAAATTTCAACTCTTTTAATTAATCATTTTGTTTTACATTATAACTACGAGTATAACCACTAATGGAATAATCTTTATATTAAATAAATAAATAAAAATAAATATAAATTATGTTTTTTTTTTATTATAAATTGAGCACCCCAACAACATTTCTCAGCACCCCCAACTGACCGATCCTGGCTACGGCCGTGCCACCCTTACAAACAAAGTAAAACTTTACTTCCCACTTGGGTTCCACATTTTACATCTTCACCCTTTGGCTCCATAAGGGATAATTTGAGGTCGTAACCTGGGCAGTTCGTTTGCCCATAGTGGATTATCGTTTGCCTATCCTTGCAAAAAAGTTATCAGCAAACGAAGTTTTCTATGTTGGGAATACACAAATCCTTAATTTGGCTTCTTAAACAATAAATTTGCAGTGCAAAAAAAAAAATAGTAATTTAATTTCTTTCAGTTTCAAATGAAATCTGCCTAGCACTAGCATTTTTTTTTTTTTTTTTTTTTTTTATGTTTATACCAAAGCTTAGGGGGTAACCCTTTGATGCGAGAGCACAGCGTTGGCGGTAAGGGATTAAGGTAGTGGGGAGATGGGTTGAGTTTGAATAAGGTGACGGTGTACATTCCGTTTAAATTTTTGTAGGTCATAGTTGCGGGGGAAAACAAAAGATGGTAGATCGTTCCACATTCGTGTTGTCCTAGATACAAACGAGTCATGGAATTTGGCGGTGCGACTATTGCTGAGTTCTAGAAGATGAGGATGGACACGCCTGGCTAGTCGGGTGTTACGAAAAGGAAAAGTACGCTCAGGAATGAGGTTGGCTATTTCATCAGAGCAACGGCGGTTGTAGTAGCGATAGAAGAGTGAGAGACAGCCGACACTTCGCCGGTGTTCAAGCGGTTCGATTTTAGATGTTATGTGTTCCTCGCCAATAAGCTTGAAGGCTTTCCGTTGAACTTTGTCTAACGCGGATAATGCGGTTCTACCTGCGCCTGCCCATATGTGGGAATTAAATTCAAGTCTCGGTCTTATATGAGCCTTGTAAATTTGAGCCAGATCAGATGGTGAAAAGTATCTTTTACAGCGATTCAGAAAGCCCAGACACTTCATTGCGTTTTTTGCAACGCAAAAAATGTGGTCGGACCAATTTAGTTTACTGGAGATGTTAATACCTAGTATGTTCAGTATGGGCGAATCAGGAATGCTGACCCCATCGACAAGAATGGGTTGGGCGGTAGGTGGAGCACATCGCTTATTGGAAAGTAGACAACATTGAGTTTTTGAGGCGTTAAACTCTACTCGATTCGCTTTCCCCCATGCAATAATTTTTGAAATGTCTTCATTTAGTGAGTCAAACATGCGATCTCTGTTGATAGATGTTGAATTTCGGCGAGAGTCAGCTACAGAGTTGAAAGAGTAAGTGTAGTCAAGGGTGCTATCGTCTGCAAAGCTATGGATTGAGTTGGAAGTCACGCTGAGAAGATCGTTGATGAAGAGAAGGAAGAGTGTTGGTGAAAGGACAGTACCTTGGGGGACCCCTGCGTTGGTGGTATGGCAATTTGATTTAACTCCATCAAGGACGACCTGAAGCGAACGGTCGTGAAGGAAACTTTCGATCCATTTAACTAATTTTGGGTCCAAACCAAAAGCCTGGAGCTTAGCTAGAAGAGCCGGATGCCAGACTCTATCAAAAGCTTTCGAAATGTCGAGGGCAATGATTTTAGCTTCGCCAAATTGGTGGATACAGCGATTCCATCTTTCGGTGAAGTATGTCATTAGGTCGCCGGTGGAGCGCGAAGACCGGAAACCATATTGTCGATCATTGATGAGATGATGTGAGTCAAGGTAGCTCATTAGTTGGTTGTTAACCAGGGTTTCGAAGACTTTTGATAGGGTCGAAGTTAGTGCTATTGGTCGGTAGTTAGATGGATCACATGCTTCTCCTTTCTTGGGGATTGGTTGGACATGAGCTAGTTTCCACGATGATGGGAACACTCCTGTTGCGTAGGACAGGTAAAAGAGTTTTCGGAGAGGTTTGGCTAGCGAGGAAGCGCAGTGTCTGAGAACTAAGGGGGAGATGCCATCAGGTCCAGCCGATTTTGATACATCGAGTTTTGAGAGTACTTTAAATACTTCCCTAGTGCGGAAATGCAAAGGTCTCTGGTGTGAATCACATAAGGGTATGGCTGGTGGACTCTGAGTAGTGGATAGTAGGCAAGAGTTTGCAACAAAAGTTTCGGCCAACAGGTTGGCCTTGTCTTGCGGTTCACTGTATATTTTGCCATCATATACCAGTGGTGGAATAGAAGAGGAGGTGAAGTTATTCTTCACAGATTTGACGAGTGACCAGAAACCTTTGCTACCTTTCCGTTGAACGAACACTTTCTGCCTAATTTTGCTGTCAAACTGGAATTTAGCCTTATTTATGACTGATTTGCAGATGTTACGCGTAGAATTGTAAACTTCTCTCAGTTCGAAAGAGGGGCATTGTTTGTATGCACGGTATGCCGCTTCTTTTCTCTTTATAGCCTCTTTGCAATCTCTGTTAAACCAAGAGTTGGTGGTTGGTTTGGTATTCTTAGAACTGTGTGGGATAAAGCAGTGCATTCCATACCAAATGATGTTACTAATTGACTCGCTTATATAATCGACGTTCTGCGTAGAGAAGCAGTCAGACCAGTCCGCCTTATCATAATGCCACAATAGTCTCTTGTTGGAAGATAGATTATTGACATTTAGTGACCTAGTTGTGAATTTGGTCGATATCAATTTATGATCGGAGTTTCCCAAAGGAGATGAAACAGATACTGAATATTTGTCGGGGTGTGAGGTTATAAACAGGTCCAGTAAGTTGGCGTTTTGACCTTCTATATCAGGTATTCTGGTTGGGGAATCTACTAATTGGTGTAGGTTGTATGATTCACAGAATAGCTCAGCCAGTCTTCCTGCTTGGCTTGTAGATGAAGAATATTTAAGCCATTCTACATTGTGTACATTGAAGTCGCCTGCCAAGACGATTTCTGATGCAGGGTATTTATCTAACAGCTCATCGACATTGGTGGAAAGTATATCGAAGTAACGTTCAGTATCAGGATCAGAAATCCCAGGGCTTCGATACAGAAAACACAGGAATAGAGTATGTTTATTGAAATTGAACCTAATCCAGGTGTATGTGAATTCTGGATTAGATAAAGTGAACTGGGGACTGATGGTGGAAAAGGCGATATTATTTCGGATGTACATTGCAATCCCCCTTTGGGTTGCAAAAACGGGCAAAAAACGATAGCCTTGGATGTTAAATTGGCTTATTTCGCAATCGCTAAGGACTTTTGTTTCGCTTAACGCCATAACTGCTGGGTTGTGTAGCATGAGATGGGCATGTACCGCAGTATAATTCGCTCTAATTCCACGAATGTTGCAAAAATCAAATCTAAATTCTTGCATGTTTAGACGGAATGTACAAAGTTATGGGGGGGGGGGTAGAATTGGTCACTCGATAACTGAACGCAGCAGCAATAATCCAATCACAGCTAACAGTAGTGTTATGCCTACTTGCTAGTTGTCGTTGAATTGAAAGCGGCCAGTATTCAATTATGGTTGCGATTAATGCAAATGCATTAAATTCAGAAGTTGGACAGGATGTTAAGTCTACAAGGAACGGACTCACCGGGACTTTGCTGTGCTGTCACTAGGGGGCCCTTCGCTATTGCACACAACACAAATACGCCCGCACACACGATTTTTTTTTTACGAACAAATGTGGCGCGCACATGTATCTTTAGCCCGGATGCACTTCGTTTCTATTTTTCTATTTTTAGATTTGGTTTTTTTTTTTTTAGGAACGATGTCGCGCACGTCCGTTCCTCTAGACGGTCCGAACTCAACTCCAGCATAAAAGCTCTCGGGATTTCGGAGTCGGTATGCGACTTCAAGTTAAGTATAAATGTAGTATTGACGTAGTATGCGTAATGAATTATGAAACTCTATAACTTGCAACGGCTTGCCATAGTGGAGTTAGCCAATGAATGACCCCTAAATCGTTTATTAAAGGCATTTACAACAACAGGTCACTCGATAAATTTCAGTTTGACAACAGTTTGAAATTGCGTTTTTTGTGAAACCATCGAGCTTTACCGCGTGAAGTGTTAGAATTCAGACAGGGCATTGGTAGTCTGTGTTACAAATTTTTAGAATGTTTTCGAATCGATTACTCCAATTTCGATCAACAGCAAGTGGCAGATCGGAAAACTAGAAACTTTCATTTATCAACGACTTGTTTGCTAAAGTCGCGGTTCATCGACATAACATCATAGTATAACCCAGAAAAGACAATATCCTTAGTGACCTCCAGTGGTTTTTATAATGAAAGAAGTCCGAAATTGATTCAATTGAATTACCGATTCAGAAGAGGAGAACGAAACCGCAAGTATCTGCACATTTATATGCATAATGGCATTCTTGCAAAAACACAATGTATTGTTTGAATATTGTTTTAATATTATTGTTGTTAATTGCTTTGACCCCTCCATTTGTATGCCTTGTTGACGTTTTGATAGCATATATAATTATCGGGCATGCAGTTGACAGCAGCATGCACTTATCCGTGCCGTCTCTTACTGACAAGCTCGGAGCGCAGTGGGAGTTTTATCAGTACCAAATAGTACAGATTCCACAAGAGTTATCACTCCATATAACTTTCGCCTCTGCCAGGAGATTTGTACGGATATGTATTGAGAAATTGTATAGACTTCACAAGAAAGCTTCCGCCCATACAACTTTAGCCTCCGGCGGTAGATTTGTATGTATTGATTCTCTTGTGTATCTATACTGTAGTTTATACTATGTTTATACAATTTGTCAATACATACAAATCTCCTGGCAGAGGCGAAAGTTCCATGGAGTGATAACTCTTGTGAAATCTATACTATTTGTCAGTACTCAACCTAGAAGCAGTTTTTGTTCTAACCGAGAATCGACCTCCAGAGACCGAACGAACACGGCCACCGAGCGCGTCGACAATTTAGTACCAGCAAAATAGAATTCAGTTAAATAGTAAAATTATTGTATTGTTCTTTGGATTGTATTGGATTTGGAAATCGCCTTCCTCCCTATGGTTATTAAAAACCCAATGATTGATTTATTACTATTCAATTTAGTACGTACGTGATTCTTTTATTCCAATCATGGCAGCACTAATTATCGAGATTTTGTTCGAGTCTTTGATAAAGTTAAAAGCTTTCCGTATTTCATCCCATTAAGTTAATAGATGGTTTCGGTCCTCAATTCTCCACATAAAGCTTTAAGATATAGAGCTTCTAAAAAGATTCGAATGAAATCTCCACATTGGAATTCAAGCTCTTACAAGTGGTTCTGTGGACCATTTTATCCATTTGACTGGACTTTTGTTGGTGATACGAAATACATTGGAAAAACCGATATTACGAGTAATATTTTTATAGATTTTTTATTTTGCCTTTGGTTCTTCATTTGTATCCATCCTTTCCGATTCTTGAGGTTCTGTTAATTGTGCTGAATGCGATTCTTTTCTTGTGGATGAATTATTGAAACTATTAATTCTAGTCATTCTAGTCGACTCTCCTGAATATTCAATGAAATTGTAAAAATTTAATCAGATGTAAAGAAGAAGAATGGGATAACGCATTAACTAAAGTTCGGTTTTATACATACCGGCCGGAGTAGAAGCCTCAAATGAAAACTCTTCAAGCAAATCTCTTAAATTATTGGATGTTTCCTTTTTATTGTCCACTATTGCCATGAGGTCCGCTATTATTGTTTCCATGATGGCTTTCACTTTCTCCAGTTGATGTTCGTGGTCTTCTAATTTTTCTTTGAGAAGTCTGGAATAAAAATAAAGTAAAAATTATATAACAAAAATAATTAATAAAAATGGTCTAACGATAAGGAGTACTAAGGTGCTCACTTGTTCATAATTTCCAAGTCGGATGGGAGTACATCTTCATCTGAACCATCTGAAATGATTTGTATGAAAAGATGGCGCATTCGGAGTATTAATTGATGGTTTCAAAAGGCGTAGCCGTTCCAAAACTACTCATTTGCCCTAACTTCTAGTGGGGTATAGCGCGTCAACTGTTCCATGTGGCTTAGCTGAGGTTAACCAGTTTCGGACGATGTACGTTGCCAGCGTGCACCTCCTGCAGCCATTTAGCCGCCTACCTGTGACAAGTCGGGAAATGTTGTGAAGCCTGGCTTGAAGAAGAAAAAAATCGTCTCTTACCAGGACAACACACCTGTACACAAGTGTGCGTTGGCGATGGGCAAACTGCGGGAGTCGGGATATGATTTGCTTGACCATCCCCCCTATTCTACTGATCTGGTACACTCAGACTTCCATCTGTTCTCAAACTTGAAGAAATTTGTTTCTGGAAAGCGCTTCGCATCCAATGATGAAGTTGAAAAGGCCGTAGATGAATATTTGAAACATTCCTGTTCCGCGAATGTTAGGAGAATTCTCTCTATTGCGTTTAAGGAGAATTTTTAAAATTCCTTAATTACGGGATTTCCGCTTTAGATAGTTCATTTACACTTTAAGTGGTAACAACCCGGAACCCATGCGTTGCAGATCCTAAAGCGGAAATTTCTCGAGTTTTGTGAAAGTTCTCTCTAATCAAATAGAGAGAATTCTCATAATTTTTGTGAAACAGGAATGTTCCGAATATTTTTACAGCCTTCCAGACTCTCACTTCCGGGAAGGAATACTGATGTTGCAGAAACGCTAGACCATGTGTAGAAAAATAAAATCATTTTTTAACTGAAAATCGCAGTCTTTAATTGTCAGGCCGAGAACTTTTCACCAGACCCTCGTACTTTCGGGAGATCGGGGAGGAAAATAAGGTGGTTCGGAAATGCCAAATATTACAACACACAGTAAAACCCCCATTAACCGAACCAAGAGGACGACAGGGCGTCATTTTGGATAACGGAGCATGAAAGTAAGATGGTTAGCGACTGCATAATATTTTTACATGCAGCAAAATCCAATTTAAGCCCGGACGCATACTGTCGAACCCAGATTTGTGTAAATTGTGTGTGTATTGAGCCATTCAGAGGACCCTTGTACTATATTCGAGTTCGTGTTCGGCAGTGTTTGGCCGGATTAACCATACTAAAGAGGCCGGCGTCATTTCGGTTTACGAAATTTGCGGACAATCCGTGGAAATTACCTATTCTGTATCTGGTCGGGATTAGTATCTAAACCATTAGTTTTTGAGGTCGCTGAGATGAATGATAGCATTCCCAAAGCCACTCCTCCACTCCTACTCCTTCCTTACCCCGGGAACGGGTGGAAGGGGATGAAATGTCGAAAATGGCATAGTGTCGATTTAATAGTTTCGAGATCGCTAAGATGTATGGTGACACTCCCAAAGATACACAAAACTTAAAAACAATGGTGCTATCACAGAAACAAAGTGGCACCGGTGCGAGAAAGATGATCTCAGCCAGACGCGCAGAATCAGCAGAAAAAGATACAAAGTATCTACACTGCATGCAGATACATCGGAACATGGATATGTCTGTGACTACCGACTGCGTGGAACCTGTTGTGTTGAAGATATCGACGTAAGTTTTATAAAGATCCCAGAATAGTTATACTGGATGAAATCATTCGAAAAAACACGTCCCACGCTTTCGGTAGGCATAACACATATCCATGTACCTATGTATCTGGTGGCAGTGTAGATACTCGTCATAAATTCTGCTTTGCTTTGTCCTGTCCGCTTGGGCTCCTTTCTCTCGCGGGATCGTTTCGTTTTCGTTTGCATCGCGTGTGTGCAATATTCACCTCCTCTCGTGCACCCTGTTCCATCTACCCGTTCGGTACAGTTTGCAGACTGCAGCCTATCGACATTTCTCTGAGTACGTTTCTGCTAATCGCAATCACGTTTCCCACCATCTTTTCCCAATCGGACATGTATTGTGTTTGTGTATCTATTGCAAAATCGCTCCCACACTATCCGCCTCATCCCGCCCCTTTAATCAACAGTCCGTGTCCGACACACACAATCCGTTTCTCAAGTAACGCGTGCGACTCTATGCGATTGTGTCCGGCAAACAGAAAGGGAAACTAACAAAAGTAAACAAAACATTCCAACACACACACACAAAGAGAACGCACAAGAAAATTTTTGGAATTTTTGCAGAAGGAGGGGGGGCATTTGATCTTCTGCGGACCTCTGAATGTACATCATGTCACGATGAGCTGCCCGGAACTATAACATCCTGCGACGAATATTTCTCTATTTCGGGGCTTGGGAGATTTTAACTCGCGCAGTACGAATCTGCCATTTTGTTTTATGATATGTTTATTGCATGTGTGGTGGGGCCCACATTGTGGGCCAGTCAGACCTTAAATCGCCGCCATTGCAAATGCACAACCATTTGTATAGAATGAACTTCATCCGCGATGGCTCTCGCTCTCTATCTTCGGGGGGCGGGAACTATGTAATGCACACACTCTCAAATTGCGTCTGTGCATGTCCAAATGTTAGTCGAACTGACTACTTGCTACTTTTTCTGGGACCCTATTGATTCAGATATGTACTCGTAGTACAACGCGCGCTATTTTATTTGTTTGGATTCCAGACATTTTGAACATTTTGGAATTTTTGCGGAAGGGGGGCGTTTGATCTTCTGCAGACCTTTGAATGTACATCATAACATATAACATCCTGCGACGAATATTTCTTTTTTTCGGGACTTGAGAGATTCTAACTCGTCTAGTATAAATCCACCATTTTGTTCTATGTGTTTATTGCACGTGTGGTGGGGGCCCACATTGTGGACCAGTCAGACCTCAAATCGCCGCCATTGCAAATGCACAAACGCAGTCGCTGGATGACCCGATTTGGCTCGAATGAGCTTCATCCGCTCTCGCTCATCTTCGGGGGGCGGGAACTATGTACAATCTCTCAAATTGCGTCTGCGCATGTCCAAATGTTAGTCGAACTGACTACTTGCTACCTTTTCTGGGACCCTAGTGATTCAGATAGTACAACACGGGCTATTTTATTAAATGATGAATGGGAATTGGCGGAAATCGAAGGTCATTAAAAGTCCGCCCGTTCACCCGTATACTATGTTATTTCTTGCCGTCCACAGCGTCAACCTTTACCGCTATCAAATCAACATCCCAACATGTACACACAGGATCCCCGCAAGCGCACCGCCCGCGCGGATCTAGAAGCAACAGCCATGCACAATGACCACTTCACTCAAACGACATGCACAACCAGAAAAGAAAAATGTTCAATGGGTTTGTTTCCTTTTCTGACCCCCCGAGTAGAAAAACAGACATTTCGTGTGACGGATAAATTTTTAGGATGACGCCCAGCTATAAGACATATCCATGTCAAAAACTCAGCGGCGTTATGGAAGTGTTCATTCCCTGTAGAATTGTTCAAACACCGCAGGTTCGTGAAGCTCGCAACTAAGAGGGATGGAATAAGAACGGCTGCTGCAAAAAACGCTGAATCAATTGCGAACTCAAATCAACGGCGAAATTTGATGACGGCCAATATGACAAAAATTTAAACTGCTGCATCCATCCAAGCGTTTAAATTTGGAAGATGGAAAAAGTGCGTTACACTGCTATGCTTTAAAATTTGAAAAGAAACGCCCAGAATGTGCTGTCCAAACAGATAAGTTCAAATGGCTCCAATTACGGAGCCACGAGAAATATTTTGGACGAGATTTTCTATTAAAATATTTCCTCCAAATTTCAGGAAGTAAAAAGCTTGCTTCGAAATAAGGTCGTTCGGAGCAAAAGGAGTTAATAACGAAGAAAGATTAATGTCAACGTTTAAAGTACAGGGTATACCAACAACTGGGTTCACTTCTTCCATTCGCCGACCAAGACTACGATTCCACGGAAATTTATTTCATGGACAACGAAGAACACAGCAAGTGGATCAGTGTTCGAAACAAATTCCTGGAGCAAATCATGACTCATCTCCAAAGACATTTACAAGCGGAAAATGCATTTGTACGTCTATTCCGAATCGCTTTGGATCGAGTGGGAACGAAGGACATGTAAATTCGCATAAGGGCCTACTATATATGATACGAAATCAACCCGGAGGTGAAGGAGACTGCAAAAAAGTGGGATGAATGGTGGCACTGCCAAAGTTCCCTACCCAGGGTGAATGACCTTGGAAGAATGTCCAAAATGAAATTAGTGTCAATGTTGTGTGCGGAACGAGCCCTAGATGATTCAGCTAGTTTGGAATAGAGACGAATGGAACAACGCCCAACACTGTTAAATAGTTTACTGATGGCCCCAAAACCGAAGAAGGTACAGGGGCGCGTATCGTAGGCCCCTCACGTAGAGTATCTATTCCTATGGTGAAGCACCCTACGGTCTTCCAAGCTGCAATCCACGTAATTGAGGTATGTGCCGACTTATGTCTGGAGGCTGGTTACCGTGGAAAAAGTATGCATCATCATCATCTCATATCTTCACTGATAGTCGGGCTGCGTCAATCCGTTAAGCAAATTCTCCTTCAGAGCTTTGCAGCTGAGCAAATTTTTGGGATTGCTTAAGCTCCACCGTCAATCCTAGATCTTTGGAGTTATAGCACAATATACCCTATCGTCAACGTACTTGTGAACCTCGGCCCACCGCCCCTAACATAATCTAATCTAATATAACAGCCGTTATTGTTACCTGCTATATATTATGAAAAAATAAATAAGTGCATACCTTTAGTTTTTTCAATTGAGTCGATAGCTTGATTTAGTCCTTTGATAGTATTGTCGATTACCTCCGTCAAATTTTTTGTTCCATTTGGATACTTGATGGGCGTTTCTATACAAAAAATCAGTTCCTTCAGAATACTAAAAATTAACATACGCACCCTTTGAAACTGATACATCCGTTAATAGTTTCGATACGTCCATTGATTTATTTGGATCGTTATCGACTACAGATTGAAGGTACCTTAACATGTCCCCTAAAGTTGCTTTCAATTTTTGAATGTGTTGCTGTCTTCTATCGACTTTACTAGTTAATAGCCTACTCGTGTAACAGGAACATGGAATTAAATCGATCTTTTCGAAATATGAATAGTTTTACCTTTTTAATTCGTCCAGATTGGATGGCAGTTCTCCCTCATAACGAACATCTGAAAGTGATAATTTAAACAAACTTTTCTTTTATTTATTATAATCGTAAGAGCGAAATCACCTATTGATCTCTGTAATAATTCGACGATTTGTTCCAGACCTTGTATAGTGACATTGTAAGCCTCATTTTCGTCGGCATTTTGGCCGTTTTCACTGTCGTCTATATGCATACCTACAGTAACGCTTAGGGGATAAGATCACGCTATAACAAAGCCAAGTGCACATACCTTTCAGTTTATTCTCGATATCTGTCAATTGTAAAGATTTATTTGGATCATCTCGAAGCGTTGTCTGAAGACCGTCTAATATTATGGCAAGGATATTTCGAAGAGTCTTCAAGTTTTTATCTTGACTGTCGATCTTTGATGTGAGAAGTCTGAAATTTAGGAGACAGTAAATTTCACATTTTTTCAGGGTAATTCTTGTATGTACTCGTATTTATTAAACATCTTACTCATTAATTTCACTGATATCCGCTACAATTTCATTTTCATCCGCTGGTATTTCTGCTGCCTTTAGCAGCAGCTCCATTGCCTGTTCCAATCCAGCGATAGCAACTTTGAGAAATTCCGGCGAACCCGAAGACGATGTATCGGCAACGTTTTTATTAGTTTTAAAATTATCCTTTTCGCCATGAAAACTAGCATTTTCGCAGTTACATGATTGATGGGTCAATTTCGACGAATCAACACACAAATGGGAAGGTGAGGTAATAAAACCATGTAGTTCGTATTTAGGTAGTCGGCAGCAACATATCCTTTGGGCGTGTTTATCATTAATAGTTTGTTGACAGTTCGTTGATGGGTCTCGCACGCTTTTGCCATCAATTCTCGACTTTCTTGGCTTATAGGTTTCCGTTTTGACCATACGTTTTTCGGTAAAGGAGCTGCCATCTTTCAGACAAGCCATGCCAAAGGTTTCCAGGGAAGCACTTGAGTGGATATGATACTTTCTATTCTTAGGATAGTTCGTTTGATTTATGTTATGATCGTCATCGGCACGTTGTCCTACTTCGCGCCGACCATTTTTAAATGAAGAAGCCCATTTCGGTGAGAACTCATTGTATGTTCTATTCTCTCTCGCACCCGTATGATCATCATTTGAGTCCGAGGAAGCAATTGAGATATGATCATCTGATTGATCCTCATTATCCGCGAATGAAACTGCATGCTGTCTTGGTGCCATATTTCTTTTCGTTGTCATCGAGTATGGCGGTAACGAAGATGGTCTTTGTTTATTTCTCAATGGAGGCAGGCTGTCGTCCGAATCCTGAAATTTTATGATGGTAATCAGACAAATATTCAAAACTAAACCCAATTAAAGTCACTCACATCTGCACAAATTTCGTCATTTTCATCTACAATTCTTCGTAGTGTGTAGACTTTGGAGAAAGTTCCGTCTGGGTTTCGGAATACCACCAACTTATGAATAGACCAGGGCGTTCCGGGATTTTCGCATGTGCATTGCGTCCTGTTCATATTATTATATTATTATTTTCAATATTACTAAATAAATTTCCAATAAACTATTTAATTAAAATCAAATAAAAAGTGTTGCTTGCGAAATCAAATTTTTACGGTGTTTTTTTGTTGGTGCCGAAACGTATTTTTTGCTGTTGACTTTTGATTGATATCTAATTTTTCTATTAAGGCAGTCATCGCATACTGTCGAAAAAAGTACATATGTTTGCTGTAATTGTAAACAGTACTATTTAATGAGTGACGCTTTTTTTGCATTGTTGTTATACAACTTGCTGATATAACTTCCCTTGAAAGAAAAATTATTTACACTTCAAAAGCTAATTTTGAAATACTGATTAAAGTTTAAGTTTGAGACTCGACGCATATTGGATCGCGGAGGGGAGTTGTGGTCCCACTTATCTTCCGAAATCTCACCCCTGTGATGATGTGCGGGTAGGCCGTTCTATATGGTTCAATATAGGCTCGAGTTCATTGTAAGCACCTAATTTAACGAGAACTAGCTCGCACCAGAAAAACGCTTCTTTCTAAGTCAACGCAAATACGAGCGTATGTAGACGACATGTCTCGAAACCTGCCAGCTACTGAAGAACTATTTTATAATCTTAGTACGACTGAAAAAGAATTTGGACTACGTATGAATGAAGACAAAACAAAAATCATTTTGAAATCAAGAACAGAGACACCAGCGCAACTGAACGTCAACATCGTGGACTTCAGCATCGGGCTTACAGGTGGTTTCAATTACATGGGAAACAACCACCAGCGGAACAGACGAAATGAAAGGACGGGTACAGGTAACGAATGATCTTTCTCGGTTCTTCCAATAATGAAATCGATGCATGTGCGCAGAAATGAGAGAGTTACTCATTACATACGACCTATGCTGTGTTATGCTTGCGAAACGTGAACCCTAACTAAATTTTCCAATAAGTTGCTGAATTCATTTGTACGGAAGGTCTTTTGGACTAGTTTATAATCAAAATGAAAGGCACATCCAGTACTACCATGAGCTGTACGAACTGTATGATGAGCTGGAAGCTTAGTAAATCGTCAAGCAACAACTATTTAATGGGCAGGTCTTATACAAAGAGTGAACGATAGCCGCATGCCAAAGCGAATATTAATAAGACGCAAACTAGGAACTCTTTGGGACGACTCATTGTCAGTAGTTTTGTAAATGTGAGGCGTTAGCTTTGGTGGCGCCTTCGTTGAGACGACCGCTCAAGCAGTTGAGCAGCTTCCCCAGTGCGAGCAAGCTTAGTTGTGATTTACAATATCGATTTTTTTCTAGAATTCCTCCCCCCCCCCCCCCCACCCTCGTTGGAAATTGTTTAATTTGTTTCGAGAATTCATGTTATTGATAAGGAAGTTAGTTGTTTTAATTGGAAATCTACTCGCTACATTTGATAATTTATATTTTTGATTCGATTTTTTTATACCCTAGACTTTTAGTATAGGGTATATTGTTTTTGTCACGACGGAAATATGTAACACCTTAAAGCAGGCTCCGGAGGTATAGCAATGTATATATATAAATGATCAGGGTCACCTCCTGATTCGATTTAACCATGTCTGTCTGTCCGTCTGTCTGTCTGTCTGTCCGTTCGCACGATAACTTTCGATAGAATTAAGCTAGAGCCTTGAAATTTTGGTCAGATGTTGGAAGTATGATCTAGTTGGTTGGCATTGAAAACGGGCATGATCAGGCCAAGAGAACGCCTACCTCCCCTACATATGTAAAATAATTCAATGTTTTTATAACTCCCGATTAAATAAACATGAAAAGCTCTAGCTTTGGTAGATTGCTCGTGGGGGTAATCTTATACTACCCTGGAAAAATAAAATCGATCAGTTGAAAACTAACGGAAATTTTCTTACAAAGAACCCCGTACTACCCTACTTTTCAGGTGTTTTGTCCATAACTCTTGAACAAATTGACGTAGACATCTGATTTTTGGTATGTAACCCTGAAGTGAGAAGCTGCTTGGGTTTTAGTAAGTTGGACATAATCAGATCAAAGGAACGCCTACCTCCCCTAGAAAATTTAAAAAATTAAATATTAATTTAATTACAATAACTTTCGATAGAATAGCACTAGCGAGTTGAAAATTTGGCAAAACGTTAGTAGTAACATCTTGTTAGTTGGCATTGAAAATGGGCAAGATCCGACCTAAGGAACTCCTACCTCCCCTACAAATGAAACTTCAAATAAGCGATAACTTTTGATAGAGACAAGCCAGCGACTTGAAATTTTGGTCGAATGTTTGAAGTGAGATTGAGTTAGTTAGCATTAAGGATGGTTTAGATAAGACCTAAGGAACCCTTACCTCCCCTACAAATGAAACTTCAAATAAGCGATAACTTTTGATATTATAGAATGAAGCCAGCAACTTGAAATTTTGGTCGAATGAGTGAAGTGAGATTTTGTTAGTTGGCATTAAGGATAGGTTAGATCAGACCTAAGGAGCCCCTACCTCCCCTAGAAATGAAATTTTAAATAAGCGATAAAAATAATGCTAGCGACTTGAAATTTTGGTCAAATATTTGTAGTAGGATCCAGTTGGCTAATACTGAAAATACGTAAAATCCGACCAATGAAACCCCTGCTTCCCCTTCAAATGAAACTTCAAATAAGCGATAACTTTCGATAGAGTGAAGCTAGACAACTGACATCTTTTTTTTTTAATGTTTGTATTGTGATCAAATTGGTTGGTGGCTATGATGGGCAAGATCCGATCCAAGGAACTTCTACCACCCCTACAAGTGAGACTTCAAATAAGCAATAACTTTCGATAGAATGAAGCTAGCAACTTGAAAAATTCGACAAATATTTGAAGAATTGGTTAGTTAATTGATTTTTAGAATGGCCAAGATCCTCATGAATGTGTGCCAACCTACCCTATAAACTGGCCATATAGGAAACTCACTTTTAATGCATATGGTCGTTGCCAATTGGTATTTTGGAATCGCCACTAGGTCTGTACAAGTCTAGGGTATGTACGCTTCGGACTTCGGTTTAAACACGAAATTTATTCATTTGATGTGAAAAAATCATTTATCTTGATCCGGAGCATTATTTATTTCATCCTGAAATTTAATTGATTAATGTGGAAATTAATTTATTTATCATGTTTTCAAAATGGTTGTACTTGGCCAAGAAACGCTACATTTCACCTTTTTGCTTCCATTTTAAATTAATTTTTAATTATTATTTTACTGAATCTTGCCTCGGAATATGGCCTTCTCGTGAATTCTCTTTAACGTTGACTTCGAATCACATCCAGGTCGAAACATTTTCATCTTTCTGAACGTGAATAATGAAATAATGGGTATCCAATGATTTTTCCAGATAATCTAAGGGACACGTGTAAAGTGAATTTTATTTTTAAGTTGGAAAATTTTTGAGACTGGCTCCTTCCAAATGAGATTAAAAGAGAACGAAGGTAAAAAACCGGCAAATTGACTTTGACATGTTTCATTTCTTTTGCCATTTTTTTTCTAGATAATAATAATCTTATTACTAGTTGCTAGGAGTTACATTATTTTTTTTTGTCTGTTTCGATTCGTTACATCAAGCGATTGCAGTATTTTTTTTTAAAGTAAAGAGAGTGTTGAAAAGGAATTTTATCGTTAAATGCTATTTCGTGTATTACACATTAGCGTAAGTGTTTGTTACAAGGACTTGAAAAGGAATATCTTTGAATGTCCTTCTTTTGTTGGAATTTATCCGGAGAGAGGGGAAACTTCCAGTAACTTTTTATTAGAGTACCTATTTATTGTACGAACCTTGAACTCTGCAATTTGGGAAAGCAACCTTGTTTTGTAACAAAAAACAGGTCTCAGATATCTTCCTTGCTTAGGAGGGCGTTATGTACCTTATTAGGGACTTTAAGTGTGCTGTAGGAACAGTCGTTCTCTAATCATCGATACTTGCACTTTAACTTCGACGAACATCCTAGATCAAGTCAATGCAACAAATTGTCCAAGGTACCGAATTTTTGAACCCACCAGGTTACGAGTAGCTCTGTAACGGAGTTGGATGACATGGTAAATACTCTGGTGCAGGTGAACAGGTGCTAAGAATGCGGTCGTATCTGCATCGTGCCCTGTTAGCTTATGTGCAGAAAAGAAGAAATCAGTCAGGTGGAATACTAGAATCTCCGAATTTAGGACTGTATACTACTACTACTATTAACAAGGTGCCTAGGCTGGAGATTAGTGGGAGTAGTAGTACTACTACTCTTTTAAGAAAGAGGTCTAGTTCATGGATAAGTTTCTTCGAACCTACGACCAAGACTCGTTCCCAGTCGATCGGTCATATTACTGAAGTTGAACAGGAACAACATTGGGTAGTGGGGATTATCGCAGGCCCCTGTCCCATCGGTGAGCTGGTTTCAAGGCTCCGTCCTTACAATGATTACAGCAAAACCTGTGAGGATGCGGAGAAGGGGACCGTTCTTCACCTTCTTTGTCGTTGACCTGTTTTGGCTAACTGGAAAAAGAATTTTCTGGCTCCTCGTTCTTCCACGACTTGGAGGGCTTAAGGATATGAGCGTGATTCAGCTCAACGGTTTCTTTCACAGGCTGGTCTGAAACTTTGGTTTATATTGAGGTGAAGTGATTTTGGTGATCCCGCAGGTGCTAAATATCAATGCAGCCTCTTTGCCTTACCTAACCTATTAGTAATAGATGTAAACGCAAAAACGCAGCACATATTGTGTGCAAATGTTCAGTACTGTCTAGCATAAGGTTGAGGATCACAGGCAAAACCACGATAAATGTGGAAGCACATGAGTGAACTCAGCCTTAAAAAAATGCTAGGAATAACAGGGGACTTATTGATGAAGAGAGAGGTCGACAATTATCAGTCGACATCTGGAAATTACTGTTGATCGGGAGGTGGCGAAAAGGGACCCAAACATTGGTGGTATGCTTCGGCTATCCCCCAGAATACAATTATACAATTAGTTCTAATTGGCGTAATTTCATACTCTCCTGAGTAATAATGAAATGAATGGTAAATTAACCATGTCTATGCAATAATGTTTAAGAAAGGTTCCCATGCCCTTTTCTGTCTTACCTCAACAGAGCAGGAAGTCTGACATTGATAAATAATGTTGAAATTTATTGAAACCAGGTCTGCCGATTATGTGTTTGCTGCATCCAATACCACAGGGTTGGCTGCAGTCAAATTAATGTAGTAATTATATGAAATCAGCTTTCAACTAATTAGAAATTATATTTACTGCATTGTATCAGGGAATATCGTCTTATCCAATTCACTCAGAAATGCTAAGAGCTAAGACATAGCGAGCTGCAAGTGAAATCAATTAAAAGTCAGGTTACCGGAGGAATAAGCCAGACAGGAAGGACTGCATGCAAGCATTATACATTTATTCACCACGCGGGGTGAAGTGGAACGGAGCTAATTCTGCTCTTCCGAACGATACACACTGGCCTGCTGTAAATGGCTTTCGGTTCATAGTTCTTCACTTTTGCCATTTCCAATCCTATTACTGAGTACTCTACTATTACCAAGTACACTTCCTTAGAAACGGAATCGGTAAGGACATTCGTGGGACGAGCTAAATATGATTCAATGACTGCTGTTCGGGAAAAAGCTGAAAAACTCTGCTACTACTCCTCGCGTAAATGTAAAGATCATTACTGTAAGCCCCAGGAGAATTCTTTGCAAAAAGCACTGCAACAACGCTCTGGAAAATTTGTTTGTCTCGAATATGGGTGGGCCGAGGGATAAGGTGGTTATAGGGAATGTTGAGAGGAAGTTGTACAGCAACATCCATTAGGTAACCTTAACTGCATTATTTTCCATTATCGCTTGCACTTTTCTCCAGAAATATTCTTCGTGTGCAACGTCGAATTACTTTTCCCCGGGTATCCTGTTTCTAGTCCTGTTGCACCGATGTACGTATAGCTTCCCGAGTCGTTTGGCGAGGTTGTTTGTGTATGTATGTGTTGGTCTAGTGTAGTTCCAAATGTGTTTCTAGTATTAAATTTCCATTTGCTTTCATTTAATACTCGAGGAGAGCTCTCTTAATTATTGCACCGGTACGAAAGAAATAGGTTAGACAAATTGTACAACATTATGCCATATTTAATATGAAAATGCCTGAAAATACGCTAATTTTTGGTGCATTAGTCATTAGTGAAATAAAGTCCGGATTTTAAGGGGGAAGAGATTTCCTTGTCCTTGGTTTACATATTAAATTTAGTAGATCACACTCAAGGGATTAACATTCTTCTCAAATGTCAGATTAATTTAGATGCATTAAGATATTGAAGTAGTCCGGATAGTGCAACGGTTATCACGTTCGCTTTTTATGCACGCCCCGGTTCGATTCCTACTGAATGTGGTACTTTTTGAAAGAAAAGGGGATTTATGTGTGGGAATAAGGGCCCACTAAGCTAGTGATGGGCATAATGACTCTTTTCACTGTGCCAGCACATAGGCTCTGACTCTTTCCAATGAGTCGTTCAAAAAGAGTCGTTCAAAAAGAGTTTTGCAAAGAGTCTGAAACTTGGTTAATAACATATTCAATAAAAGCCGTACTTTTTAAAAATTCAGTTTTTTCCTTTGTTTTTTTACCCCCAATTCGGTGACCCCCAATGCCATTTAGCTCGAGCCAGCCAGATCGGACCACCATTTCCCATGAAAACAGGGTTGCCAGTCTGGGATGGACGACCCTAAGTTTTTTTGTTTGCCTTTTTTTGACCCCAAGTTCTGAGTCAGCGACCCCCAATGCCCTTTAATTCGAGCCAGCCAGATTAGACCACTATTTCCCGTGAACACGGGGTTGCCAATCTGGGATGGCCAACCCCTATTATTTTCTTGCCTTTTTTGACCCAGATTCGGAGTCAGCGAGATGATGATACAAGACGATTACTTTTGTTTTAGAATGTTGGAATTGTTTTATGTATTTGGGGAAACTTTGTTGTGCGGTGCGACGTAAGCAAATGATTTTTGATTTGCTTGCAGTCAGCATCAGCATGACTTGTTGTGTGTATATTTAGAAATAATCGTATGTATACACAATGCGTGCATTGCATACTGCATAGAGATGATTATAAATGGATTTAGATGGGATTGGTAGATAATGGTGGTTTTAGTTTCAGATAGATATTAGGATGGGATATGAGTGAAAAATTTTGAATGAGCGTGGATTCTCTGCGTTGCGTAGTATTTATGCGGGGTTTAATTTGAGTATTCATTTTACAGTGTGTCGTTGTGCCGAATCTTTCACTCATTCTGTTGAGTTGTTCAAAAAGAACGACTCGTTACTACATCACTATAAACTATACGCTTTCCTTATCGACTATATCCGTTAGCTTACATTTCTAGTTTCGTATGCTAAAATATGTGCGTACCCATGTTGAGAAAATGCGTACCCATTATTATACTACTACTTGCCCCTTTTGTGTATAGAACTGCCCTCAGTACATGAAGGTCCCGGCGGACCTTATCTGCCCTTGACGCCATATATCTCTTTAATGCGACAATTATGATGGAAAATTTTACGGAATCGTGTGGAAACATATTTTATTCTCTTCTAAACATTCCGTTTATAGAAGTCAGGAAAGTTGTGGCGGTTCAATTGCACCATATTTGAATGCCACGTCGTTGAAAACGGCATAGGTCTCCAGGGACCTTGTCGGCCATTGGAGAATTAAGAGGCCGATAATCCTTTAAGACCTTGACCTAGCTGCGTGCACGAGGAAATCTGAGCCGCCTGACAATCATTCCCTCGTTATCGTCTCATTTTTTTTTTATTTCCTATTTTTTTCTGCCATTTGTTTGTGTTGTCTACACCAGGCCTGCGAATTTATTTGAATGAATAAACAGGTGCAACGAGCGGCGAAAATCCCACCCACGTCTCCCGAACTGAGCTATAGCAAGCACAGGCCGCTGCTTACCTCATTGAAGGGTATCCACTACAACTACCACTACTACTATCCACTAAACTGCTGTCGATGAAGAAACGCTGTACGAGCCTGTGGGGCTGGGGGTCGTTACTGGCCACTGTGGCATAAAGTTAGTGGTGGACACGCCGGGTATAAGGATGCTCTTGTTCATGAAATGAAACAAAAACCACAGCTAACAAATATGGGTATTTTCTGAGTATGAGTGGTGAGACCAATGTACAAGAGACTGCATTTTGTGTACTCCGGTGAGGACGAAAGGACATCCTTGGGCTTGAGGCGAAATCTTGCCAATAGGGATATTTTCTGAATTGGGGTGACGAGGCCAATGCACTAGAGCACTGCTGTCATGATCAGGACGAAAGAACCTTTTTGGGCTCACTTCTGCGCTCATCTAGGACACCTTGCTTATGCGAATGTGGGTCAACTCCTTCGTCTAATTGTAAGCTCTAGTTGGTTCAATTATTGGATGACTGCTGGAGGCATAAATCTAAGTGTTTTGTGTTTTAGACGGCACCCTCTATACCATAAAATTATTATTAATTAGCGAAATCATTAGCGAAAATCAATTCATTTAAAAATGTTCTTTTCCCATCTCATTTGTGGACGTTTGTCAATATGCTGTTAATAGCGTGGCCGCGCTTAACGAACCTTAACTCTAATCGCCTGAATATAAAACCTATAAATTTCCGATTGTATGGGTAGTACAATAATGTTCCAGTTTTTTGCCTCCGTCGCTTCATAATTGCCGTCTTGACAGTTTGTCTATGACTTTGATTCACTCAAAACTATAGCCAGGGATTCACGTGCTTTTCTAAAGTCGAAAATTCAAGACCAAGTTAAACACCTTGCCGCAGCCACCTTCCTCCTTTCCAATTTCATCCTGATCCCGGCAACTTTTTTTTACAATTTCATGGCAAGATAAAGTATATTTCCACAGTAAAAAGAAAATTATTGTGCGGAGACAGAATCAAAAACGGACTGGAATAGCGAAACGGACGAACAAGGAGGTAAAAGTGAAAAGAAGGAAAAAATGAGTTTTATCAAGGATTTTGGATGCTTTTATATGCTTTGTGTGCTGAACGGTGGGATCTCCTACAGTCAGTCGTGAACAACACACAATGATAGAAGACAAAAGGCACTTGATGGCATTTCTCCAAAACGGAAGCCTTTATCAATTTTTTTTTTTGTTGTGCACTTAAACGAGTCCATTCCTCACTTGTTCAATTCTCAATCCTCCTGCTTTTCTGCTGTTGAATGTGAGAATTATTTTGAGGGAGGAAACTCCAGAAAGCGGACTATTTTTTCCTCTCTCGTATTTCTGGTCATGTTCAAAGGAGTGACATCTTTCCGAGTTGGTCACTTAATGGGGTAAAAATGTGAAGTGTGGAATAACGCGGAGAAGTTTGAATGGAATCTCGAATATTGTCCATTTGTAGCGGAAACTTAAATGTTACAATTGTCCAGAAAATTGTCTTGGACGAACGACTGAGAGCAATCGGAAGGAATTTAATGTCCGAGAAATGGGAGCGTGATAATGTAATGAAGGCAATGGCGAATTTCACTAGATTGGAAACATAAAAGAACTCTGTCCTGTATACAAAATATGCTTTGGTTTAAACAAGGAAACTCGAAATGAACAGAAACTGGACAGATGAAAATAGAACAGAGAAAGCCAGCGAAAATTTTATTGAGGCAGATATTATATGTATACTTGCGATAATCTTTCAGTTTTATGACCCAAGAATGCCGAGGGTATTTTTTTATTGTTGCAATTGTTGTAAGGATACAATATCGAGTGGACTGTCGGAAGTATTTCAAGTGACTCTTTGGTTATGGGTGGACCGCTCCTCTTTTGGACTGTGTACTCGTAGATAAAACAGCTACTGGCAATTGTCCATGGACATCTCAGGATTTATTATTATTACTTTTCGCATTTTTTTCATATTATGTTAAATGTATCAACCCTTCTAGCTAAGCATATACACATATACATATGTAAATTCATCAAATACTCTCTATTACAAATTACACTAGTTCCACAAGTCACTAGCAGCACAGGAATAATTGTGTCCATTGCTAGTATAAGTAACGGCTGAAGCACGTCTCGCCAGAGCCCGAATAGTTTTAAATCCACAAGCTTCGTAAAAATTTGTTAATTGATGATGATTGGAATTTCAAGGGATGCTAGGATGCCTAGATCTAACCGGAGGAGTTCAGGAGGTAAAGTAGCACACACATCTCCTAGGTTGTCAAGAAGGGCCTTGTCCAATGCACGATGTCTGGTTATAGGAAGGCCCGTGCATTCGCAAAGGAAGTGGGCGAGGGTTTCATTCTCATCTTCATTCCTACATTTCAGGATACCTAGCAACCTAGCCTGATTGAGTGATACCCTATAGGACAATGTCCCGTAAATACTGCTGTGAGCCTAGCCACATTTCTACGTGGTTTTGTCATAAGCTTTGCAATGGACACTTGAAGTGTCCATGGGGACGGAGTGAAGTTTTGCCGAAATGATCGTGAAGGTCCAGCGCCATCTGGCGAAAACTCCTCAGCTTGAGATCGGCGGCACGAGCTTGCTATAGATCAGTGGCGGGAGATGTAGGCAGGCTTTTTGCCATCTCACTGCCCCTACCCTTACTATTCTAAAGTATTGTCGTGCCTTAAGGTACACAAGCATACACACGAGTACCAAGGTCCCACGACCTTAAAAAAACAACTACGCAAAAATAAGAAAAAACCAGGCCGAAGCTTCGTCTCGGCCCGGAGTCCGAAGCGTATATACCCTAGACTTGCACAGACCTAGTGGTTATACCAAAAGTACCAATTGGCAACGACCATATGCATTCAGAATGGGTCTCCTATATGGCCAGTTCATAGGGGAGGTTGGCACTTATTCAGTAGGATCTTGACCATTCTCAAAATCAGTTAACTAACTAACCCATTCTACAAATATTTGTCGAATTTTTCAGGTCGCTAGCTTCATTGTATCGAAAGTTATTGCTTATTTGTAGTTTCACTTGTAGGGGAGGTAGGGGTTCCTTGGGTCGGATCTTGCTCATCATTGACACCAACCAATTACATCACCCTACAAACATTTAAACAATATTTCCAGTCTCTAGCTTCACTCTCTCGAAAGTTATCGCTTATTTGAAGTTTAATTTGTAGGGGAAGTAGGGGTTCTTTGGTCGGATTTTACCCATCTTTAATGCAAGCTAACTCAATCTCACTTCAAACATTCGACCAAAATTTCAAGTCACTGGCCTCATTCTATCAAAAGTTATCGCTTATTTAAAGTTTAATTTGTAGGGGAGGTGGGGGTTCCTTGGGTCGGATCTTGCCCATATTCAATATCGACTAAGTAGGTCTTACTAGCAACATTCCACCAAATTTTGAACTCGGTAGTATCATTCTATCGAAAGTTATCGTAATTAAAGGAATATTTAATTTTTTGAAATTTGTAGGGGAGGTAGGTGTTCCTTTGATCTGATTATGCCAAACTTACATAACCTTAAGCAGCTTCTTCCCTCAGGGTTACATGCCAAATATCAGGTGTCTACGTCAATTGGTTCAAAAGTTATAGACAAAAAACCTGAAAAGTAGGGTAGTATGGGGCTTTTTGTAAGAAAATTACCGTTAGTTTTCAACTGATCGATTTTGTTTTCCCAGGAGAGTATAAGATTACCCTCACTAGCAATATACCAAAGCCAGAGCTTTTCATAATTTTTTAATCGGGAGTTAAAGATACATTTAATTATTTTACATATGTAGGGGAGGTAGGCGTTCTCTTGGCCTGATCATGCCCAATTTCAATACCATCCAACTAAATCATACTTCCAACATGTGACCAAAATTTCAAGGCTCTAGCTTCTTTCTATCGAAAGTTATCGTGCGAACGGACAGACAGACAGACAGACAGACAGACAGACAGACAGACAGACAGACGGACGGACAGACAGACAGACAGACATGGCTGAATCGAATCAGTAGGTGACCCTGAACATTTATATATATACATTGCTATACCTCCGGAGCCTCCTTTAAGGTGTTACATATTTTCGTCGTGACAAAAACAATATACCCTATACTATAAGTCTAGGGTATAAAAAAGACACTAAGTAAAAGTAATGACTGTCGAATGGCTCATGTACCTGACTCTGACCTCTGACGGGTGAAAGTGAATTCCCTGTGATCTCTCTCTTCAAAGATAGCGACCCCCCGATTCAGCACAGCATCGTCTGAAATTTCTCGCCAATTGAGTTCTAATCAACGGAATTCTCCATTTGCATTAAACTCGATCAGATCGAAAAACGAATGTCACTACCCGCTTGTCTATTATACCACAAGGCAGGTCGACGACATCCCATTAAACAGTACATTTTTAAAGGACACATATGTGTTCCATCAGAATATACAGTTTCCAGGAGTCAACGACTCGCAGTCAGTGTAAAACGCGATTTTTGAAACTTTTGGTGAGCAGTTTTATTAATTTGGATGCACAATTCCCTTCCTTTGTGTTCATCAACTTTTCCGATTTTTTTCGCAAAATTTCTAAATTCTCCCAGGCGTTCAAAGTATGGGGTTTATTTACATGTCGTAACAATTCCAGGTTTTCTTTCGTCGCAGAATGTCCTTCTTCGATAATATGCATTGCCATCGCTGATCGAACCGAATTAATTCCCCGCCTTTTCCCGCTTGCTGCTTCCTTTATGTGCTCCTGGAACCTCGTCGTGACTGGGGCAGTGAGCGGCAAATATTTTACTTAATCCAAATCTTCGAGTCTGAACAGCAGCAACCAGCTCGTGGCGCTGCTTAGCTTACTGAATAAGCCTCTACTTGACAGCTGTCACTATTGGGCCTTCACGGCCAAATGTGCTCTGTTCGCAATTGACACCTTCGGGTGTCTTCATCGTCCATTACATACCTATATATAAATGTGAAATCACCTCTATTTTTTTGTGAATTCCATTTGTTATGAATGCATGAATGATAGTTCCATGCCAAATTCTGAAAAGTTAAGATACAAAGATATTATGTTAAATACCTTTTGCAGTATATCAGATCTCAGCTTGTACGGGGTGGGACTTTTATTCACTTTATATACAGAGGGTTAAAAGCATCCCGTTGTGGTCTGAAAAATATGTCCGATCGAATACTCTCCAGTGTTCAATCTTAAATATATTGTTGTCTGTCAATATTGCAACATCTAGGATTTGTTCTCACCCTACCTTGTTTTCCGAGCTTGTTCATTCTTTGGAGAGAATTTTTTTTCTTCTTTAGTAACTATTTCCAAATGTTGGTTCTATTTTATAAACCCCATATATCTACATATCCTTTCCGCGCCCATGAATATTTCAATATTTACTTTGTGCCAGACAGACATAAACTCTAATCCAATTAAACAGTTCTCGTCGTTGTATTCGAAACCAAGCTATATAATCTCATTTCCTTTTTAGTAACATATCCCTTCATCTGCATGTAATATTTTATGAAAAATGGAGAGTACCTGACAACCTTTACAATATTCAAACAAATCAGATTTATGTAACGTAAAAAAATAGCTGAATTTTACGTTTCACAAACTCAAACTGCAATTGCTACCATCGGTCAATAGTTTCTCTGTGAATCCATGGATGGCTCTTATGTAACGCAAATATGTTTCGGACGTATCTTTTTTCTCCACAATCAAACTATTTCCTTTCGGAAGGACTGGACTGTACCGGTGAGCGTGTATGTTGCTACCCTATCCAAGGAATTTGCATTTACCCATTTTCGGTATAAATCTAAGTATTGAAAACTGTTGCATAAATAATCTCCTTTCAGATTTATATGAAATCCAGTGAAATTCGCTGGAGACTGTTGGAACTGCACAAACATATCTTTGGCTCATCTTCATTGTATACCGAGCTTTGTATACACTGTTCAATAGAGTACACATATCGACTATGCATCGACAGCATGTATGAGTACGTCGACGACATTGGAGTCCTTTTATGCTGGTGCCTGTTCCATAGGTGCACAATATCACCGCACCTGTATCTGTACCCCCTCCCAAGTCAAGTGCAGAAACATACGTGCTATATATGAGTAGAAAAGCTCGGGCTGGAAAATATTAGTCAGGCAGAGCTGTGATTTATTTATTAACTTTGCCGATGAGGTACGGTCTTTGTATAGTGGATGAACGTAAATTCTTGTGGGATTACGGGAGTGTATGCATTGGCTTTCGGTGGCACCTACAGCTCGTGTGTGCTCAGGCTTATATTGTTGTGTAATGATTTAATAATTATTGTGAAAATTATGCAGCGAATAGGCCGGTCAGCGTGAAATATCCTTATCGCAGAAATACATACATTTGAGATTAGGTGCGAACTGGAATGGAAATCAGCGAAGAAGGGTCTGCTCATATTTCCAATTCAGAAAACCCAATTGGTTAATGATTCGATAGCTGATCAATGCAAGGAACTAAGTAAAATGTGCGCGTACTTCGTTGGATGTGTTAATTGCCTTGACCCCTCCAGGGGTATGGGCGCGTCAACTTCTCGGTATATTCCTATTTCATTAGGCGACAATCGTGTTTCCCGCTTGGCTAATAGTAACATTACAGCTATACAGCGTATAGAGCGAGCGAAGCGAGCCTCCTAGGACGGTATTTTGAGGGCTGTAACCCCTTTAAACCGCGGAGCTCGCGAAACGAGCAGAGCCCACGCAAGGGAAGTGCGAAATCATCTGAATTTAAAACCCACGATTAGTCAAAGACGCAAACGATCATACGTCGCCCGATGAATTAGGAATGTTCCAACATTTCTTACATGGCTATGCCTTGCTGTAGTTTTGATAGCATATAAATTTCGGATGGTACAGTTGCTAGCATGTATGTACCTGCAATCCGAGCCGACTTTTACTGACGGGCGAGCTCTAATAATACCCACAGATAAAATGAAGATGAAGTACGGGGCGCTACACAAGCACTGTGACCGTAGGGTCTATTATGCTATAGCCCTGAAAATCTAGAGTTGAGTTTGACGGAGCTCAGAAATTTGCTCAGGTGTATAAGTCTGAATGAGGCCATCGCTTCTGCTTCAGGGACGGCCTTAATGAGAAGTTCCAAGCTGCGACAGGCGTAGAGGCGTCTCATCATCGCTTCCGGAAAAACGTGCGCAAGTGACTCCTTACGGTCGAGCGCCCTGAGAAGAGATCGCAAATAATTCTCACCCTGTTCCTGCCGAAACCCCGCAATTGCAGGGAACGCTTGGGTCATCGATTGTCTCAGGCCAGGGAGGTTTTTGCAATGCGTAGCGGTTTCTAAATGTTTCTGCTCTCTTATGTGAAGTTTTACCCTACATAGAGGGATACCACAGAAGGGTTCGGGGCCTATAAACGTGCTTGCAGAAGCTTTCCTCGCTAGCTTGTCGGGAATTTTGTAACCTGAATCGCCGACATGTCCAGGGACCCGATAGATTTGGAGTTATTAGCAGTCCTAACGACTTACAAAGCCTCAGAGTAGTTCAGTACCAGCTCCGATGTGAAGTATAAGCTGCTTAGCACCTTGCCGGCAGCCTAACTATCAGTGAGGGTTGCAACACTGCTATCGTGAAATCCAGCTTCTAGACAGAAGTACGCACATATCTCAATTACGTTAACTTCAGCTTGGAAACCATAGGGTACTTCTCCACAGGAATAGACACTCTAAGCGGGGGGTATGAAACCCCATTTCCAAGCAAGCCGGTTGAAGGGCATTTCCTAAAATCATGTGGGGACGATATGTGGCTAAAAACTGTAAGTCGCTGGATAAAACGTAGGGGGAGTCGCGTCCGATTGCCCAGAATAGAGTACGATGGACGCGCAGTAGTGGTTGACTCGCTTTACCTCCCTAGAGGTTTAGTAAAGTTGTAACCCGTCTTTACATAAAGTTCGCTGGATCTTCCTTCCGTTAAAATTAAAACAAATCATCTCTTTCACATTGATTGGCAAATTAAAAAATTCTCTCCGGATAATATTACACCAACACAACGCAATACAAATCAATCCAATACGAATGAGATAGAATATATTTTACTTTCACCCACTCCCACGAGATACGACCTATGCCAAGAAAGATCCTTTCGTACGAACCTCCCACAGAATTCATTCAGTCTCCGTCTCTGAAATACGATGTTGCCTTTTTGCGTGTACTGCCACTTGAACTGATGGCGATGGCGAGTGGGAAAAAAAAGCTAACATGGAAAGTTTCTTATCAAGCAAATTGAACCTTGATGGCATACCCTTCAAACTTTAATAGAAATATCACTCGGAAAGATATATATCCAAGGAAGAATGGCTATTTCACTTTACGACCGTGTTATTACCTTGCGGTGTCGGTACAGCTCTCCTCATATCGGGGTGCGACTTGGATAGAAGGAAAGTTATCCGCTGGTAAGCGGTGGGCGTGGTAAGCGGTAGGGGGACCTACACGGACTCGGTAATGTAAAATAGATCGATGCAGTAAAAAAAAAAATGTAAGTGAAATATCTTCGGTCACATGAACAAAATCCAGCATGATGCCGGGAGAAGGATTAAATTTTTATGAAGCCCTCCTGCGCGTCGGTGGAGGTTTGAAGCAAAGATGGGAGGAGGTGGGGAGCATAAAGTTGTTTTTCTTATATGTATCGGGACTGCATCTGAATTTCTCAATTTAGATTCGTTTATGATAGAACAATTCGCAACCGATTTCCTGGCAATCACTTGAACGCCCTGATAAATTGCATGGTAACAAGGAATGCAAGTTTCGATAGGATTCTCCTGAGTTTTCAATGATTTGATTTTACATACGGATTTATAACTGATGCTTAAATGAACTAGTATAGCGAAAAGATAGAGTTGTTGATAAGGCTTAATATGATTTCTGTAAAAGTATGAGTTTCCATTATAAACAGGGGCGGAATTGAGTTTGGAGGGAGCCCGACATATTTGTTACCTGTAGAGCTAAGGGTATGTCCACATTTATTGAATTTTCGGTGTTCAAGAGGCATGCACCTATGGAGACGCTATGGAAATATGAGATGATGAACGTCTAAAACCAATAAGGGCCGCTGTGCTTACCACAGCGCAGATGGACTGTAGAAGGGTTCGCTCTGTTCCCACAATGGACTCATTACTCGACAGTTTTAATCATTGAACCAGACAGAACTTCCAATAAAACGATGGAGTTTCCCACCACTGAAGAAGTTGGATCTAAGAAATGTCTTTCATCTTCTTACCAGAGTAGGACAGGTGTGGAGAAAACGAAAAATGTGCGGACTTGTCTTCGTCCTCGTGTTGCTTTTTTAGCGATAATAGTTTAGCGGTGCGTCTAAAATCCAATCGAGGCCGGAGTGGTTTTGTTAAAACGTATGTTTTACTGCCAATCGCTTTCAACTTTAGAGCTAGTTTGGAAGCAGCGTCATCTATGTAAGCGTTGAGCGACATTTCGTGAAAGTCTTTGGCGTAGTCAGACCCGTTTCGAAGGATTTAATTACAGCTTGCTTGTCGGTGAAAGTTCCAATGTCTCTAGCTTATATTACGTGATATCCCTAGCAGGTCAGAGCTAAACGCCGCATCCTTTGCCTGAAAAGCATCGCAGTATTCAAAGAGAAAGAAAAGTTTAAGTTGAATCCAGCACAAAAAACACCAACCTCTAATCACTCATGAATGACAAGAGAAGCGCGATGTTGTTCCCACTGACAGTGTGATTGACGATTGCTTTGGAGTTTACATTTCCTGTGACTGCGATAGCTCGATGGAAAGTGAGTCGACTTACCAACCAAGAAGTCGCGGGTTCGACTCTGTCACGATTATATTGGAAAAGTCGCTTCTCTCGCCAGCCTCATGTCGATCCAAGTACATTGCCTAAAAATAAAAATTAATGGAATAATTATAATAAATGTATTCAATAGTGTATTTGTATTAATTTAATAGAATATGCCTAACAACGTAATAAAAGTACGATAAGATTTATGGCTTGTAAATTATTAAAATAACCACATAAAGCCCATTGGCCAATTTTAATGGTAAAAACTATTACAAAACGATTAAATTCATATTAATTTAATGGTGTAGATTTCCTGAAAGCTTAAATTCCATGAGTGTGACATCAAGGGTCTTAACATAAACCTACTTGTAACATCTTCACTACGCTGACGTCATATGACTACTCTGCAACAAAACAGTAACATTCGTCGTGGTTAAACGAGGCTCAAATGAAGACGAAGGTTGAGGCCTTGGTCGTTCATATGGTGCCGGTCACATAAGTGTCAAAACCTCCTCGGCAAGATTTGATGCGCACTAAATAGCTAGCTTGGCTACCGGTAGTGTAGGCGGGATTGAAAAGCGTCAATGCTACCTCTCAATGTTACAAAACAAAAATATCATACGTCGGCTCGAATGCCGAAATAAGGTGGGATGCCCCTAACAAACAGTATATGAAAAAATTGACGAAAGAAGCCCTAAGCCATCTCTGGAACTTGCACGGGAGCCCCCTGATAGTGTTGGGGCTCCACGCTCTCATCCCAACCTTGGGCTTGGCTGCGCATTTTGCATAGCCCCTTAGCGAAACGATGTACGGACTACGCGCCGAGAGCGCAAACGAGCTGCAACGTCTTATGCTGCGTTCAGATTGCCGAGCGATAAGCGTGCGACTGAGCGGAAACCTTAGCCAGTAGTGACCAATTATCGACTCTTATCTTACCTCGTCGCACTCGGTGGCCGTGATCATTCGGTCACCGCTCTACGATACTGATCTAGAGCTCGGAGATCAAATCTCGGCGCGATCAAAAACTGCCTGTGAGTACTAATAGAACTCTCACAGTGCTCCGGGCTTGTCAGTATAAAGACGGCGCGGATAGGAGGAGCATGCTAGCAACTGCACTTCCGAAAAGTAGATATGCTATTGAAACGTCAATAAGGCATTGAAATTCTAGAGATGTTGACGCGCCCATGCCCCTCGAGGGGTCAAGGCAACTAGAGAGAGATCTTACCTCGTGCAAATCGCCCTTCCTGTAAGCAAAATAAAACAAATATGGCGTAAACCAGTATCTTTTAGTTACAATAACTCTTTTTAAAAAAAAAAAAAAAAAAAAAAAAAAAAAACAATAATTGAAAAAAAAAACTGTTGGCGTTCTGTGTGCGTGACTACAAAAAAAATATAGGATAGGGTGAAAATCCGCGATTATTCGACTTTTTTCTCCACTCTAAAGACAGCACTGGATGCTACGATGATTGAAAGAACAATCAATGAGTCCTGTCTTTGCTGCATCCCAATATCCTTGCATGACTGTCATGCTTTCAGGCAAATCTCCGCTCATTGCATCCTTTCTTTCGTTGGGGTACTGTCGGTTGGTTCCGATTTGTGATACCCAGCTGAAGGTGCTCGGACTAAACATTTTCGTTCAGACCGCTTGCAGCTGAGTAGCACGCCTGGTGCCAGTCGACATATCTTGTCGGATCCTCGTTACAAAACCATGGATCTTAACGCATTGCCTTATGCTGGAACATTAAAAAGCACCAACAACGAAAAGATACCTTTCTTTCTTATTTGGCCAAAATGAATTCACGACTTGTTACCATCTCTTGTTGGAACAATTGGGGCATAAACCGAATGTCTGTTTTTTTTTTTTAATGTTCTCATCTTCATTGATATCTATTATAATTAGACAATACTTTCGGTTTCTGAAGTATTATCAGGTCACAGGCCATTAGCTCTTTCTTTCGCGGCCAAGAAGTCGAACTCACAAAGCCGTGATCCTACCCTAACGGCTGTAAACGAAAAGATCCCTCTAATTAATAATAATTATCCTAGACAGTTATAAGACTCAGAAACAATTTTTTTCGGAATAATTGATAAATTATAATTTCACTTTTAACCCCATTATTACAATTTAAGTTCAGCACTTTCATTCACAATTAACAGAGCAAATTGCTCTGAATTATTAATTCGGTAAACCGTCTCCAGTTTCACTCACTGTTTCCGAGGGGTTCGTTTAAGTCAGAAGAGTAGGGCGTTACAAGTGTAAGAGTACTTCCTTCTACCCTATTTGCCATTTTAAAAGAGGATGTCAGTCAGCGTTAGATGATTAAATGTTCAATTGTTATTGCTTAACACGAGTTCGGCTTGAATGATTGACAAAATGGTGGGGAGATTGCATATTTTAATTTTTATTCTTAGTTTAATATTTATAGGTCTAGACAGCGTATGAATTTACCGAATTTTTCACTTTCCGCAATTCCTCAGGACATTTTTACAAACAAAGGATTTAGTCTCAAAATGTTTGGTCAACGTTTCGCAACATTAGGACTCGAGCGAATAAAGAGCCCCGCTTCAGATTGAAATTTTTATTAGCTTCTCTAAGAACCGATGCCCATGAACGTCAAATGATATCGCCGCGTCACTTTCAATCGGGTAGGAAAAAATATGGCCATATAAATATACTATATGTGGCATATATTGTATATATACTATATATGGCCCACGAGATAGCTATCTGGGTGGTCGCTAGTTTCTACTGGACAATAAAATAATCAAGGAAAACTGAGAAAAGTTGCCTTTGACCCGTATGGTTGGCATACGACCAGCCGGGATGAATCTAGCTGCTGCCTTCACAATAATACGGCTTAAGTTGGCCTCAGCTACTCGCACATCAGAGGGTGTTGGTAAGGCTAAAAAAGCTGAGTTCGTCTATTCTTTGAAGCCATCCCAGTTAACTTTGTTATGACTGATGAAGTTGCGGTGGTCGGTTCATTAGCAAGTGGTCAGATGACAGCGAGAGAATCGGTTCCCATTGGGCGATGTTGATGAGGCCCGCACTTGCAATTGATACTCGTATATCAGGGGAACTGGAACAAGTTCCTGTCAAGCGATTGGGAATATCATCGTTCAGGGGACAGAAATCTGATGCATGCACTTGTTCCGCTATGGCAACTCCTCTGGCGTCGGTTTCCAGGTTGGAATGGCATAACTCACATATATTTCCTTCTGCATTGAAGGGGTTTGGCAGCTCTTGGCCGTTGAAAAACGGGTCGCTCCTGTGCGTAGAACCAAGGAAAGGCAATCATTAATTTCGGATGTACGAGGCAGCTGTTGGGAACATTAAATTTGGTTGATAACATTTGTTAGATCGAATTTTTAACTAAATCTAGATAGATAGATAGATATAAAAATACGAGCTACTTTCCCAGCAGGAAGGCACTGCGACCATAAAGATCTATTGTGCCGTAGCTCATTAATCCAAAAGACCGTCCACCCTTCTCATAAAGGGCAGTAAGTCTTTAGCAGGAATCAACCTGAATTCTGCAGTGCTGATAGTAGCCTGCCCGAGGAGTGACATCCTAAAACGCGCGATGGCGGGACATTCGCACAAGAGATGCTTGGTCGTTTCCACGTCTTCCAGACAAAGACGGCATTCAGTCTCGCTTGACAGACCCATCTTGTTCAGGTGATATCTGACCAAGTGATGGCCAGATAAGTACCCAACTAGGAGTCTTAGGTGGGTTCTACTCATTTGAGTAGTACCCTTGTGACTGAAGGGCATTATCAGCTCCTTTGATTGACGAAGCCCTGGAAGGTTACCCCAGTACTGTTGACGCAATCGTGCAAACCAATCTGTGATCCGCAGTTTGGCCGAGGCCAGTCCAAAACCACAGTAAGGCTCAGGTCCATGAAAACGACTGGATGATCCTTGTCTAGCAAGTTCATCCGCAGCCTCGTTCCCCTCAATGCCCTGGTGGCCTGGCACCCAACACAAGAAGACTCGGTTTTTGGTTGCCAACAGTTGAAGGAGATTGTAACACTCCTTCACCAGTTTTGAAGAGACCTTAAATGAGGAGAGCGCTTTTATAGCTGCTTGGCTGTCTGAGTAGATAGCAATGTGAGCGCCGCGAAGTCCAGTTTCCAAGATTACCCTGGCGCAGACCTCAATGGCGTGGATCTCAGCTTGAAAAACGCTGGGCGAGACTCCCATTGCGATCGAAATCCTGGTGTTGGGTCCAAAGACACCTGCACCAACACCCTGTTCTGTTTTAGACCCATCGGTGAACCACTTGATACATCTAGGGTCTGGACAGGGTGTGCCATTTACCCATTCAGAGCGGTTAGGGATGAGGGCTGAATATTTTCTGCCGAAGCAAACCTCCGTGATCATGTAATCTGATCTCAAGCAGATCTGCACGTCAGGAATTTGATTCAGAATGCTCATGTGACCGCTTTCTTCACTACGCACGTCGGAAGTTAAACGAAGTCTGAGAGCATTTAGAGCTGCTGATTCTTGACTGAATATATGCAACGGAGTAAGTCCAATAATCGCCTCCAGGGCTGGCGTAGGACAAGTGTGCATAGCTCCAGTGATGCCAAGGCAGGCAAGGCGTTGAAGCTTATTGCACTTCAGTAAGACAGAAGATTGCTGAGTTTTCGGCCACCACACAAGCGCTGCGTAGGTCACCATAGGCCGCACCAGCATGGTGTATAACCACTCAGTTATCTTTGGAGTGAGCCCCCATGTCCGTCCAAAGAAACTTCTGCAAGCCCACATTGTGCGTGTGGCTTTGCCAAGTACATTATCTATGTGAGTATTCCAGGTGAGTTTCGAGTCTAGAGTTACCCCGAGACATTTAACTTCAGTGGAATAATCTAAGGTCGTGCCGCCTAACGAAATTGGATCCAATGTTATGTTTCGTTTTCGTGTGAACGGCACAACGACAGTTTTCTGTGTGTTTACATGTAAGCCCACTGCCACACACCAGTGTAGAACTATGTCAAGGGCCGACCTCATCACCTCAGTGATGGTAGATTCGAATTTGCCCCTGACTATGATAGTTAAATCATCCGCGTATCCGATAGTAAGATAACCGCGCTCATTAAGCATGGAAATCAGCTCGTCCACGACAAGGGACCACAAAAGGGGTGACAGAACGCCACCTTGTGGACAACCCTTTACGGCATTCACGCAAATGGATGTACTGCCTAGAGTTGAGTGAATATCCCGTCCCCGGAGCATGGCATCTATCCATGCAATGGTAGCGGGCGGGATGTCCCTGAGTTCCAGTGCTCTGGAAATGCACTCGTAGCCGGTATTATCGAAAGCCCCCTCAATGTCAAGAAACGCGCACAACTCGATTTCCTTTTCACTGAGGGACTTTTCGATTGTACTGACAAGGCTATGCAAAGCGGTTACTGTTGACTTACCCTTCGTGTACGCGAATTGCATACGATGTAGGGGGCTCGACAGTTCCATCTTGTGCCTGATATGCAAATCAAGCAACTTTTCCATGGTTTTAAGGAAGAAGGAAGTAAGGCTAATCGGTCTATAGGATTTGGGCATATGTTCCGGCTTATTGCCCGCTTTGGGTATGAAGACCACATTAACTTTCCTCCAAGGTTGTGGTATGTACCCTAGGGTGTAACTTGCCCTAAAAAGTTCGATTAGCGGAGTTATTATGATCTCCAAGCTGTTTTGTAACAGAGCGGGGAAAATGCCGTCTACTCCGGGAGCTTTAAATGGCTCAAAGGATTCTATCGCCCATTTTACTTTGTCCATGTCAAAGATGACCCCCCATAAACTGCGAGCCCGGCTTACGGGAACCCGTTGTGGCCTTGCAGTTGGGCAGGGGTCACCATCAGACAGTACGGACCCTGGGAAATGGGTCTGAAGAAGCAACTTTAATGTTTCTTCTGGACCTTCAGTATACGAACCGTCTGATCTCAATAGAAGGCCGACCCCGTTTGCTGAGTCTTTGGAAAGGGCTTTGTGAAGGCGTGCCGCTTCCGGTAGCGACTGAATGCTATCACAATGTCTTTTCTAGCATTCTCGTTTGGAATGCCTAATGAGTTTGTTGTACTCGGTGAGAGCAGTTCTGTACTCATCCCACCTATTGAAGCGTTTAGCTTTGTTGAACATCCTCCTAACTTTAACTCGCTTGCGGGCCAATTCCTCGTTCCACCAGGGTACTTTACGCCCCGACTCCACCGAACGTGAAACGGTACTATCTTTGTAGGAGGAAGTTAAAATTTCATTGAGCTCCTCAGCTGCAATCTCAATTTCCCCTGTAGTGCTTATGGGGGTGACCAGTAGTTCCGCTTTGGAGCTAACAAGTTCACGGAATTTAATCCAGTTAGTTTTCCTTGGACAAAAAGTATCCGAGCGAATGTCGGATTGTCCTAGGATGTCAAATCTGATGTGTCTATGATCTGAAAGAGACACTTCGTCCGACACGTGCCAGTTCGCAATGAACCTGGAGAAGGAACCGCTAGCAAGGGTAATGTCGAGTACCTCTGCCCTTGCCGCAGTGACAAAGGTAGGTTTGCACCCCCTGTTCAGGACATTCACATGTTTACACATAAGATAGTCAAGAAGGCGCTTACCTCTGTCGTTGATGTCGCTGCTACCCCACACCGTGTGGTGTGCGTTTGCATCGCAACCGATCACATAATGCCGGTTTGTACGTCGACAGAAGTCAACGAGCTGCTGGACCTCGAGTGGTGGAATCTCAACATTGTCAGATGGGAAGTAGGCAGACGCAACTACCACTTTCTGACGACCGTTGAGCGTGGATACCTCCACCAATGCTGCAGCTAGATCTCTAGAAATAAAATTGGTTAGTGGCAAATAGTTGACGCATTTGTCGATCAGAAGCGCCGCACGCGGACAACCCGCTAACCTGTCATATATCAACTTACCAGTTGTTGTGTTTAGACCGCAAATTCGGCCACGGGCCACCCATGGCTCTTGAATAAGCGCAATGGTGGCCTGTTTATCGGCGAATAACCTGCACACAGTGGCCGATGCTCCTATTGCGTGGTGCAGGTTCGCTTGAAGCACCTTAATGGCGCTCATGGTCCTGCGAGGATAGCGAGTGTTGGACTAGGCACTTTTGCTTGCCCTGTCGGGAACTGTTGCCTCCGTCCCCCCTTCGTTGACGCTCCTTTCGGTGAGAGCCGCTGAGGTTCCTTGGGCTAAAGAAGTCCAAGGACGACTCAGAGGGACTGTATCGCTTAACGGCCAGTCCATCGACAGTCTCAACAACGGGCCTGGAGGCTCCGTCGAGCAGTGAGCTAGTAGGCAGCTCAGAGGAAACTGTGTTTGATGCATTTGGAGTTGCATCACACTCTGGTTTGTTTTGTTTTTCTTTTTTATTATTCATAGAATCCCATGAATATCCGGGAAAAACAGTCACCGACGACATCACCCGGTCTGCCGTCAGAAGTCTGGTTTAAAACTGGAGGTCGACAGGTATCCAGAGTTCGCATACTAGCGGCCAAGCAACCTCTTGACCATGCATCCCTCGGCGTATGCTGTTCCACCTTGGATTTAGGGTATGTTTATAAGGGAGATACCGCTCCCCGCCCGACCAAGTTTAGTCAGCGCTGATGGCAAAGATAAGATTTTGCCAACAGCCTGCTTCCACCCGTCACCACGCGGAGGCAAAGGTCGCACTTCCTAGGGCATGACAGTTACGGCAAATTTACCATGGTGGTCCAAATGTTAGTCCCCCTGTCACACCTTCGGCTGACGGGCCACTAAATCTAACGTAGGCACTAGAATCCCGTGATTAAGCATGTTCGATTTCCAGCTTGACGAAACCGTTGCATTGTTGCTTGTAATATTTCACGAAAGACCTGTAACCTTCTTCACAGAAAACACTACGCGCAGCTGATACAACAGTCTTCTTCTTTCACGGCTGTCAAAAGTTTTTTATCAAAGATAGCAGGAAAAGGCTAAATATCATAAACTTTTATAAAAGACATATTTTACAAAAGGTACTCCATTACACTATAAAAGTTCTTTCTCAAATGCGTTTTTTAAAAGATATTTGTAAAAGAACTTTTATAGTGTAATAGCCGCCTTAGACTCCACTTTATTCTTAACAACTTGGACATGTACTTATCAGTGAATAAACATAGTCGAGATTTTCAAAGCATTCTATTAAAATCAGGAGAAAACTCCATGGCCAAGAAAACACCGGAAAGCTAAGGAAAAATGTGGAGCTTAAAGGTACTGAAGAGCTCAGGCAAATCAAAAAAAGAAAATACAATTTTAGGGCGGTCAAATTTGGCTGGGGGTGCAAATCCACCCCACGCGGATATCTAGGGTTAAAACCTCTTCGCATACTGATAGTCTATTGAAGCAACACTATCAGTTATATCTATCATAATATTTTCATTCATGAATGATTCAAATACGAATATAACTCGATTACTTCAAAATCTGCTCTCTCGAATTTGAAATCCATTATGCAAATTGTGTAAACTGCAAACAATTCCCAACAGAGATTGCTTGTTATCAATTAAATTAATGAACGACAATTCGCAAATATCCACTGTGAACTCATTCGATAAAACTTTTCGTCCATTTTCCATCATCATCCTCGCCAGATCTCATTCAAATGTTAGCCCGTTGACGATGATAGCGACGAGAACGTTGACAATATTTTTCATCTCCATAAAGTCGCTGTCGAAAGATGATTTTCTGTTTTTGTCCCGGCGATGATGAAAGAATCTCTTCTCCGCAATTCAGCTCAACAGTAGGGTGGCGGTAGCCAGCAGAGAAAACTTATTAGAAATTGAAATTTTCTTTCGAATTGGACACCTACAAAACTACACAAAATCCTACCGGTTCGTTGAAGGGAAAACTTTTTAACCCTCATCTCTCGACTGTGTGCGTGCGTTGGGAATATCCTTCAAGTGTTCTTTTGGGGTTGACTACGAGCAAAAAAAAAGTAAAAGGATTTATAAACTTTGTCGGTGGATAAACTCGTATCGAGCTAGAATCAACATTCATTGATCGTTGTAAAATGTAGGGAGTTTTTTTTTATCGAGTTTTCATTGTCTTGAAATAACACAAGTTTTATTCTGGGAATCGCCAGCTCGCTGGAAAACATTTTATCGAATATATTTGCAGCAAATGGATATGTCTGGAACAAATTCGACGGGGAATTGTTTCCAAATAGATTCAAACTTGTTAATTGCTACTGTGACTGGCAGAGTTTGCTTCCCTTAACATTGATCACAGTGCACTACTTTGAATTACAGACACAATTCAAATGTATGCTTCAAATATTCTCTCAATCGATACTTTGCTGAAATACTAGAGTCCACGGATACAAAAGACTACTACGAAAAAAAAACCTTCATCATAAAAAGCAGGCAGAATGGAGTGAATGCTGTCTGAGAAGAATCGAAGGGTGAACTTTTCGAAATGAGAGAGAAAAATAAATTGCAGAATTTAAAAAGACAAACTTTTATCAAGCCAGTGAAAATGCGGGATAGAGTAGAGCCCATAAAAAAAAGATGGAACAGCGTGGACGAAAAAAGGAACTTTCTCTATCTTTTCTACAAGCTCGCAGTAATAAATTTAACATGAAAGGTAGAATCTGCTGGAGAAAAGAAAGTACGCGGTGAGTTAAGGTTTCACGGTGACAAATATTTCAATAAGATAACCAAGGGAGTCCGGTGGAAACAGGTGATGAAGTTTGCGCCCGAAGGGGACGAAAGGAGTGGACAAATGAAAAATAATGATCATTTCATTTAATGTTCTTTGCGGACTAGGGAATTTGTTATTTGTTCATGGGCGGACTTTACAGGTATGCGGAAGTTTGAAATGGTCAGGATGATATCTGATGGACTTTGTGTTAATTTAAGTCATTTTCTTTTTTTTCCTTGGTAATTTTTTTTATTGGATTGAGTGTTAAGGTTGAATAGACGAGGATAAAGTTGATGAAATAAATAAAGAATGATGTTGTGAAACGGTGACCGAACAGCGCTTTTGCAGTTATGACATTTTGGATGTTGATGATATAGCCACTATAGTCAAGGCTAAAATTTGATATAACCATCGCCGAGGTGATGGGACGTTTGTAGCTTAGTGCATTGTGGCGTCGCACAGTGGGGCCGTAGTGGAAAAAACCCAGAATTTCGACATGCTTGTTTTGTTTTTAAGTTTTATCATAGTATACATTCCCAACTTTCTTTCCGCAAAAAAAATGATAGCCCGGGGAATAAAGGCATACTGCCTTGCAAAAGGTTCAGTAGTTCTAATTTTTTGATATGTTATATAAGCCGGTCCCGTAGTTAAGAATCCAAGTTTCTGACCTCCCACCCCCTGTGCGTTCCCTGTGGCACCCCTAAAACCGACAAATTTCCGGCCATTTTTCACTTTATTGCACATATCTTCTTAATTGTGAATCCTAGCGAAAAACTTTCTACCAGAAAGTTATAGAGCACCAAATTTCCTATAAATTTGATGCATTAGGTTTTCCGTCAAGCTGTTATCTTAAGAATTACGAGCTGTCAAAGTTGCACATTTTTGATAAAAACTATACGTTTTCGATGGTTTTGTTGGTTTTTTGTTCTATTATCTCGAAAACGGTACGTTTTCATAGAGAAAATTATCTTGAATAGTATTTGATAATATCTGTATTATTATGGTATAGTTTCAATTAAGCAATAGTTGAGGAAAGTTAAATTTTCATACGCTTATTTTTGTGGGGTTTTGAAGTCTCAGCTTGGTCCTGGTTGACTTCTTCAACAGTAGTTCAGTCGGATCATCTTCATAATCATTAATTATTATGTCCGCTTTGTTGCTACAGCTTTGTCCACAACAGTTTTTGCAAATTACAGAGCATTTTAGACCGCTCTTTCTGCAACTACAGGCCTTAGTGCAGCCTTTTTTGCACTTACATGAAATGGATTTCAGGATGGATTGAGGAGCTGGATCTCTGGTGGTTTTGATAGGAGCAAGTCCTTGGCTGTCCCTTCTCCATCCCCAGTCCAGAGGGTTTTTAATTTGGCTCTGCCATGTCTGAACTTGGTGATAAGTCCGAAAGATGTGGTACATAGCTGCATCCTGGGTCGGTGGTAGCTTTGAAAGATTCAACTTGTTACCTGTAGCAGACTTCGAGAATAGTTGATATCGCAAAGCTTCTAAGGTTTTTGTTGTGTCACCGCCATATAGAGTAAGAAATATACGCTCTCCTGCTTCAAAAATGGCCGAAACACTGGCGTTAGGATTTCTGAAGAAATTCGCAAATTCATGCAGGGTTGGTTTGTTTTCAAAGAAAGTGTAAAACTTGGTTTTACCAAATCCAAACAGGGAGGACGTGGTGTCGCACCCACTGAAAGCGTGAAGAACAAGCAGATTTTGCGATGCTGAGTACTTATAGGATGCTGTGGAAAATAAAATGTCAGGGGACCACATCTTCCAGGCTTTCGGAAGTAAATAGGGAGATCTTGACCCAAAGAAGTCATGAGAACAAGCAAATCAACGTCCTTCCCGATGATCTCCACAGCATCATACTCTGCACCAAGGCTTATTGCAGATGTTACAATAAATACATCAGCATCTTCAATCGCCTGCTTCACATTTATATTGTTTTGATTGAGTGTCTCCTTCAGGAGTGAAATAAAGCGAAGTTTGTTGTTTTCGTTCGCTAGGAACTTTTCCTGTGGCACTTGATTGATTGTTGTTCCATCAAAAATTACATCAACTGATGCGTTCACACTACACCTTTTGAACCTTTCAGCACTCTTTGTACCTCTTATCTCAGGATCCAGGGGATAACCATCAAAAATTACCATAACGTTTGCTCCGTAATGATCACGAATGAACTTCACATACCTTTTAACAAATTTCATTGAAACTGTCAATCCTATTCCATATGACCTTGTGGAGAAGGAATTCACCGTCTACGACTGCAGTTCAATTGGGTAGAAGTTCGGTTGGTTGTGGTAATGGTGAAAATGCTGAATACAGAGATGATTTTGTACCCTCACTCATACCGTCTTCTGAAAAAAGGGACATTGGATAAGGAGCCAGTTCATATTTAAAAAACTCTTCCAAATCTTTCGGTGTCTGCTTTGCAATGCAAATTCTCTGCAAAAGTGTCAGAGGCCGATTTATTTTCCCATACTTTCAAAAAGTTTACCTCAGATCCTAATGTCACTACTTTGTTACTCCTTTTCAGTTTCAAAGATCCAAAATTACCACCAAAAAAAAGACAGGTTTTCGAAATTATTTCTGTATTGAAACTATACCATAATAATGTAGATATTATTAAATACTATTCAATACAACTTTATCTACGAAAAAATACCGTTTTCGGGATAATAGAAACAAAAACCCGACAAAACAATCAAAAACGTATAGTTTTTGTAAAAAATGTGCAATTTTGACAGCTCGTATCTCTTAAGATAGTAGGCTTGACGGAAAAACTTAGTCCATCAAAGTTATTGGAAATTTGATGGTCTATAATTTTCTGATAGGAAGTTTTTCGCTGGGATTTACAATTAAAAAGATATGTGCAATAAAGTTCAAAATGACCGGAAATTTGGCGGTTTTAGGGGTGCCACAGAGAACGCACAGGGGGTGGAAGGTCAGAAACTTGGATTCTTGACTACAGGACTGTTCTATATAACATATCAAAAAATTAGAACTACTGAACCTTTTGCAAGGTAAGGTCACCTTTTCAGACTCTATTCCCCGGAGTATGATGTCCAATTTCATTTCCAAAAAAAAAAAAGGTTCCCAAAGTGGAGAGAGTTGGTACGAAAGGCTTATTCAAAATTAAAATTTTAAAGCCGAATTTTCCTAAGATCCTGACCTTTCGTCCGAAATGGTATTTTCTATTTTTGGGGGAAGGTTCAAGCTTCAAACTTTCGCTTCAGTAATACGGGCTTATTGGAAAGCGGAGCCCACACAGGAGACTGTTGCACGCAGAGCGAGGGAAGCGCCCGTTTATGTTTGTACAATATTGAGAGTTCCGAACCCTTGAGCACGGATCGAGAGTAGCGAGCGGAGCCCAAATAAGAGGCTGTTAATTCACAATAGTTTCTTGTGTGTGTACGTGCTTGGATGATTTACTATGAATAATAAGTAGAGTCCGCAACAGAAAATAAATTCTTTTAATTCATTGTACATACGTGAATCGAAAAAAAATCGGAATTTTGATAATTTCAGATTTTCTTCAGTTCAGATTATGATACAGTCCAGATATTTGCAGTCCATATTTCGAAATCAAGGTATCGTTAATTGGGTCTTTAAAAGTCGACGTTTCGTACCTAACCGCCCTAAATTATATAGGGATTTTTTTTCCTGAAAATCGAATAAATCCCCACAGACATCTAATCGTAAAACCGCACTAAATCCTGAATTCCGTCTTTTTTTCGCTTTTAGAACCCCTGCTCCGCTCTGACAGACACTAAACGAAAAAAAAAAAAACGAAAATGTTACAAGAAATATTCATCATTTATATTTTACTTCGTAATCTTTTATATCTCAGTTATGTTGGGGTGACGGTACCTCAACGGAGATGGTGTGGTTACCTCTCCGTTTTTCGGGTGAATGGTTTGACGTTTATACTCCTTAAAAATGGAGCAGTTATAAGCTTGTCGTTAAATGAAAGGAGTTTATTTTGAGCGAAAAATGTGAATGCCACCGTGAAGGATATGACGGTTGCTTATCACCTTTCCGATTAAACGACTGTTTAGGGTTGCAGCAGACATAAAAATGAAAGGAATTGTACCGGTTTATTGTAACGGCTGATTTGCGAAAATAGATGCACGTTATTCGTGGTGATGGTATAGCAAAGATTAGTGGCCTATAAAATGAATAGACTCGTGAATTTGGGGGTAGTCTTTTATAGACAATTCGATGAGACGGTCGCATTGGGGGGTCAATGGACTATTAAATTGGGAGATACAAATATGATGAAAATTTGAGTTAAATCTACGTAATATGCGCTCACAAGAATTTTATAACCTAAACTGTTTTCAAGAATCAGCTCTTTATCATGGAGAACTCTCCCGAGAATAAAAGGTCAAGCCCAAATCTAAAAGCCAGAGAATGAAATAAGGGAAACCTCCGCGAATAGAATAGTTATCGGGACATGTCCGATTATTGAGAGAATGGTAGTCTCCACATGGACGCCACTCGCCAGACTTCCTTTGCACTAAATGGAGTGGTGATGATGATGACCAACTATCAGAAAGCTTGCAGATGCGTATCTTCGAATTCTCGCAAAAGTCGAATGAGTTCTGAATCACCTTCTATTGCCTTGATGGTATCCATTGCCATCGTGCGAAGTAAATTTAATTCCGCCGTCAAGTTAGTTATGCCGTCTCGTAATGGTTTACGTTTGACTCAGGAAATCGGACCCAATAATCGGTTTCGTTATGTCAGCTATAATAAATTGCCACGTAAAGTCTCGTCGAAGTTCCAAATCGAGCGATTGATTAATCAAACCATTTGTTTGGATGATCGACCCGTTTGCTGCGTGCAATTGGTAGTTGGGTTACATGAAATTTTGTTGAGCAAGCGGCGAGGATATACTGAGAGATCTGAGCCCATGTCCTCGGGGTATTGTGTTCCAGCGACTCGATCTCTAATGAACAAGCGGCGTGACATTGCCCGAAAATCACTATCCGCCTCTAGTGATTCTTGGTGGCGTTTGCCTGAAACTTACAGCCAGGTACGCATAAATATGCTCGGCTGCCGAATTTGGTATGATAATGGCACAAGCCTGTATAGTGTCGCGACTGGCTTCTACGCCTTGTGGCTTGACTGTCTCAAGAATTAGTACGGCTGCGGTGTTGTTGATCCAACCGGCTTGAAAAAGCATTAACTTGCAGTATCAGTGCAATTATTTGCTGTTCCAATGACGATTGCGCCCAAGTTGGTGACGATTGAACAGAAGCCACTTAACTATGCATTATTGCAGCAAGAAGAGCACGCGTTTGCTCGGGTAATCCCGACAGCCAGTTTGATTTGACTACGATCTCTTCGAAGTCGGGAGCGAGCGTTTTCAAGTGCCGAAGGTGTTCCATCACCAATTTCTTCTCCATCTAAAAGCTGTTTTAATTGTGAATCCTTTGACTTAGAAAAACGCACAATCAACGCTTCTTTTAGTGTTGAATATGGATTAAAGGAAGGTGTGATGATAATATCCTCGACTTCAGTGGCGTATCGCGTATCAATTACCTAGATCGTGCGGTTGAATTTTTTACTAAAACTAAGCGCCTTAAATGCAGTGGAACTAAGAACGTCCTTAAAGTCTTTGGAGTCGTCAGATTTTGAGCATTTTAACAATTGTGGGCTCAATACACCGGAATGCGCAATACACTATTAATGCTAATGCGGAAAAATACAATTCGGTAATGAGCGGTCGCGTGAATTGATCGATCACGTCAGAGTCACCAATAAGGTGAAACAATTATATTCGGTTATAGTCTGTTTATTATAATTCAAGCCTGACGATATTATTGAGTAATTTACTGTCGACTCCGGGAACAGACCGCTCGAACATCTATCGCCTCGTTTCGGTCGGCTCTCTCCAAAAACCCTCGCTGAGACGTATGTTTGATTGGGTGCGGTCGCCACAAATAGTCATGGGACCCCAAGTCTTTTTCGAGATCGCGAGAGAGCCACCCAACTAACAATTTTGATCTCGTAACACACTAAGAGAGACTTATGAGAATGAAAGCGGATTGCCTTTGAGAATCGTACTCTCATAATTTCATACTTGTAGAGTACTTCAATCACCTAACGAGACCCTTAGAAGCATTAAATGGCGCACTTTATGATATCTATTGCTACCTTATAACAACACTGTAACTCTGCTCATGAGAGTTACACAAGTTTCATAAGGAAACTATTAGTCTATTTATACGAGTGTATTTTTACTCTAATAAGAAGTATTACATTTTTGTTAGTAGAGCTATAGCCTCTTGCCATTGGAGCTAAAGTATCTTGATCATTGTTGTTAGAAAGAGAACGATATACAAACAAAAACCCAGTCGGACATTTGTCTCCGATCCCAGTGGAATCGCAAAGTCTTCGATTCCTTACCGGTTCCATTCATCGGTTTGTCTCCGAAGCTAGACAAATTCAAATGTTTTCAATTATGTATCGAGTTAGCCTGAAATTTGAATTCATTTGAAAGTATCTGGCATTTGGCGGCGCATGTTGTCATATATGAAATATGGAATAAAGGAATATGTATGTTTTTTTTGTAAGCCATGAATACAATCCGCCGTTAAATTAAAAGTGCCGTGAAATCAATCACGACACTTTTAGTTTCTGGACGAATTGTATATCAGGCCATTTATACTGTCATCGATCCGAATTCGATCTCAGTGTCGATTCCTCGTTGGCTACAGTCATCGGTCCGGAATCGATTACAGTCATCGATCCGGATTCGATTCCACGTTGACTACAATCGTCGATGCCAATTCGACCCCAGTATCGATTCTACGTTGACTCCAGTCATCGATTCTCCATCGACTACCGTCATCGATTTCGGATCGATTCCTGTCCTCATTTTCGGTATCGCAAAAGCGGCCATGCCCATACAAATGTCTCCGACGTGTCTCCGATAAAGTCATCGATTCCTTAGTAGACAGTCATCGATCCAGGACCGATCAAGTATCGATTCTTGTCCGACTGGGAATGTAATTTATATTTCGAAGAGCAGAACAGATACATTATAGGATATTTTAGATGGCACATGTATGTTACAAAGTTCGTATAATAATATTATATTAAAGAACTTTGCGTTTTCTTCACACATATGAGCGAAAAAGTTCATGCGATTGAAATTTTATTGGTAATAATAGACATTTTGCTTCGATAAAATGCAAAGCGCCATAAAAATAATCGGCATTTATAGAATTTTCTAGAAAAAATTTACTTATTGGAAAATATATAAGTTGTGTTCTGCCTTAATAGTTAGCATAAAATTTGTGCAACGACATATTTATGATCTTAGAAATCACCAATCCTTATTTTCCATTCGGAATCACGCTTATTAATCAATAGTCAAATGTCATATTTCAACTCAAAAAATTCCAATCAGAGAAAAATATGGCCGCCATTGGTTCTTTCTTATAAAAATGAAAATCTCGCTATGAAAATACTCCTCTTTTTATGAAATCAAAAAAATCCGTATAAGAGCTTAAATTTGTTTATTCCAATGACAGCAATAGATCAATACTTCTTATGAGAATATTATGAAACTAAAGATCAGATTATGAAAGTGCCAGTCTTTTAAAGATAATTAAAATCTCTTTGTAACGAATAAACTCTTTTTCTCAGAGTTCGGATTGCATAGTGAGACTTTAGGTCTTGTTATCAAAACCGACATATGACATAGTAAATGATCAGTCATAACAATCGTTTGTCATCATAAGTCCACAGATACAAAAATTTCATACAGTTTGGCATTTTAAATCTATTGAAGCAAAAGATTGTTGAGAAACACCTCGTCATAAAACCTTTTTTGAAACACACATGCATCGATGCAAGTGGGTTTTAAAAAGGGTTTTATGACGAGGTGTTTATTCTCAACAATCTCATACGTAATGGGACTTGAACCTTGTACCTTTTTCTCGTTGTCATAACGTAACGCAATAAGACAATATTTCATATTCAAAGAAGCAGACATTTTACAAAAAAAGAAAAATTTCTCATTTTTTTAGAAAAGACAAAGGACGCACATACATATGATTGCGTTTTTTACCAAATACGTTCTCAACACCCATTAGAATGTAAACGCCGAAATACATGGAGATGTGATCGGACGGACGTATCTATCTTTTGGGTATTACCACGGGGTCAGGGGCAGATGTGCATGATTTCAATTGAACTCATTTGTTTTCAATTTCATTCAACGGCAATCTATTGTTTCTGCCTGCATGGCTGACGAAACTGATGATAAACTCAATGTTGCTCATGGGGAAATAGATATTCGGAGATCATCGGCGTACAAATCCAGAATAACTTATGCATACTATTCATCGTGTTCGTCGACTTTTCGCGGAGAGCAATGTCACTTGTTTACATGCAGTAGCTGTCGAAATGTCAACTACAATGACGTTTATTCAATAATAATATTCTTCGCATGAGTGGGTCTCATAAGGTTATTACGACAAGCAATTTTACACTCAAGCTCCTCGAGTTCCTACAACGGGCTACTTATGCGAGTTAATAATAATCATTGGGCTCATAATACTCTCTGCATGAGTGATCTAGTATTAGAATCTTATAAGAGTATCATGTAAAGTAATTTAACACTCGAGCTCTTATAAGGGGCCATATATGAGAGTATAACTTTTCTAGAGATTAAGTCTTTTAAAAAAGGCTTAATAAGATTGCCGCGATGTTCCTATTGGAGGAGTGAAAGTTTCCCTAGTTCTAGTGGAGTTAAACTCTCATCAGAATGGTGCTACGAGAATGAATTTAAGTTTTGTCCCAAGAGTTACGTTACGAGAGTGTCGGAGAGTTTTACTAAAGTCTTATGAGGGCTTTTTGTAAGCGATAAGACTTAAACTCTTGAGAGTTTGTTAGTTGGGCAGGGTTCTTGTATCAGCACATATCTTCTTTACTGCGCTCCACGCAAAGAAACGGGTTGGCTCATATTCAAACCCGTTACAACCTCCCCCTTGACCATTGTGATCAGTATGCAATGTTCAGTGAAAATCGGTTAGGCGGCCTAAGAAGAGTTCGAATTTCAAGAATGCAGAATTGGATGTAAAAAAAAACTTTGCTCCATCCGCTTAACTATTATCCTATCCCATTACTCTTTATTATTTGTACTCGTCAAATCCATTTCAGTAAATTTGCATTCAATATAATATTTTCTATGCACTTCTCGCAACTCTGTAATACTCCGTCCTAAGTGCTTTTACACGCTTTCATCAAAAATCATTCCTAGTCCGCCTGTTGTACTGGGAGAAGCCATTCTAAACATCGACCATACAATCTATCCACCTGTAAAACCATAACCATTAAAAAATCTCTTCCAGATTATAGCGTGATGCTGATGTTCAGCTCGTCCTGAAAAATAACCATCTGAAACAAAAAAAAACCTTCACTATTAGTAAATGCTGGCGAGAGAAAAGCTCTAAATGGCCCATTCCATCGTTTACCACACACCAACTATGTGTTCAGTGTGCTCATCGTTTTTCACCGATGCCGTTTCACAACTTTGCTGAAAGATAACTTTTTAGGGAAATGTTTTCAATAAAATTTGATCACCGAGCACTCAAGCAATTTTCCAATATCGGCAAAGAATCGAGCGAGTCTCTCACCTACCACGCCTCGGTTAACTACCTCATAAAATCTGCCCTAAAAAAATTGCGAGCGGAATCTGACACTATAGCCGAGAAAATACATTAAAAAATTTCAAAGCGTAACTCAATTAGGGAGTTGAGTTTGTAAAGCCAAAATCCTTATGAGAGTAGCACGCAGAACGCATCCTACTTTCAGTGTGCGGAGTCACAAAAGTGTCGGGATGATGAAACGCTTTGAGCATTTTCAAGCATTAGGCGTTATTATCTTATACAATTAGGGAAGTTTGCCTTTCTAGCAAGCGATACATTTAGACATAATTTAATAAGTAGGTTCCGAATAGCAGAGCTTTAATAGTTACTTTGAAAGCCAATGTTCTTCACCTCTTGCCCATGGTCTGTTGATCAGACCCACGAGTACATCCGCTCTCTCAGTGAAATGGTAAGAATGTCTTAAATGACTTGCATTTGGCATTTAAATCTACAATACTTACTTGCAACGAGGACTCGTTGAGTTCTGAACGAATTACAATGCGTTTCCCTAATTAGATCCACTTTTCTTCTCGCCTTCATTTACCCTAGCCCCCTCCCCCCCTGTTTTTGCTTCGGGATTCATTAATTTTCAGTCTTTTTGTTCGGCCAAAAAAGAAAGCGTAACTGTAGCTAAAACTCAGAGGCTGCAAGGACACCCCCACGTTAATTGTATACGACAAAGTAGGAAGCCTTTGCAAATTGGAAAGTAGAGCATGGTGCCATGCATCACGACCTCATCATGGGAGCCTTGTGCACTCGGCATGCAACAGAGCCATGACGACTAGAGAAATTAAAATGACTAGAGCCGAACGAACAAAAAAAAAAAAAATAAAAAAGACGTCGCCAACATCGAAATGGAGAATACCCTATTGCAACAGGAGCATGTACGTTACTCCTTTGCACGTTACGCGTGTAAAGACGTTCGTTGCCGCCAAAGTGCATTTCGTATGAAATTTTAATTCAAAGTCTGAAAAGGACTAGTGAACGCTACGGTGAGCTTGTGAGGAGCATTCCTCCCGGGAACTATATAGTCCTGTGGAGAATGCGAACGAGTGATGTGCGTTTTATTGCTTTTTCGCTCCTCGCTTAGAGTTGAATAAAAACTGTCTACTGATTTACCGCTTCAGGTGCTTTTATTGAAAGCGTATGCCGACTTGGCTGTGTGAGTGTAAATTACATAGTTCAGCACTTTAAATTTCAGGCTATTTTCTCGTTAAATTCCTAAATGTGACTTCCAGTGCCAGGCTGTAAAACGGTGGCAAAATTTACGAGAGTACCGTGCAGATTAGTTGTGAAAAGAATAGGCTGGAATTACGCGTTGCTAAGTGTCGAGAATTAAATAAAGCTGGCGTTTGTAGACATGTTGAAGCTAGGATATATTTTTTTTTGGTTACAAAAGCCACTAGTTTATTTTCAATATTGTTTATTTTTTAGTAAACAAAATCTTTTATTGGCATTTTTTCTCCATTCACAAAGGAACAAAAAGAAACTACATGTTACTCGAAATTACCACCCTTGGCTTTTACACAATATTTGGGGAATAGAAGCGGCTGCTTTTACCAAATCGGCCCAAAGCGACTCGATATTTAGATGAGGTTCGCTGCAGGCCCTCTCGTCTAAGTAGTTCTACATGCGGTAGTCTAGCAGATTGAAATCGGGATCTCCAGAATGCGAATCCTCAGCGGCTATAAAGTCAGGAAGATCGTCGGCACACCTCATCTGGTTCGTTTTAGCTTTGTATGCTGGCGCTGAGTCTTGCTGAAACGACCAGTCTTGTCCATTAAACAGAGTTCAATGATTTCACTACCTTTACCAAAATATCGGTCCAATTGTTCGCTGCTTAGGTTTTCACTCCTTGTTCACAAAAATGCAGCTGGGTGACACCGTCGTAAGCAACGCCCCACCACCCATGACTGAAGCGGGATGGTGACCTCTTTGGACCCTTCGAATTTTATTCCGATTGAATTTTTTTTCTACCGTGAAAATTTTTTCATCAATGAAGAGGATTCGCCTGTGTCCCCGGTTCGGGAAACGCTGAGGTAACGACTTTGCTCTTGTGGCTTGTATGTTTTTCAAAGCTGGTGTCAGCAGCTGTCCTGTGGTTCTTCTGTAAGTCTTAAGTTTTAGGTCCTGTTTGATAATGCGGGACGTCATCCTTTTTGAATTCTCATTTCCCGGGCCATGATTTTGTGTTTGTTTTCGGAGAGGGTTTCGACGAATTAGCGCAACTACGGCTTTCACAGGTGCCGGCGTCCTCGAGATGCGCGGGCCTTCTAGCTCTGTCGTCGATTGAGGAGGTCTCGTCGAACCGTTTGATGCACCGGTTAGCAAATTTTTGAAAAATACTCAATGGGCGATCACAGCGATACGATTTTCATTCGCGCTCCACTTCATGTTAACTCCGCGAGGAAACGACCCAAACTGGAAAATATCTTACAAAACAGCTTAGCTTAGAACGAGTCCTTCTGATGTTATGAACATGAAGCTCAGCTTGCTCCCCTTGGATATTCTAGGTGAACTTCTGGCCCCTTGCTTGGTCAGTGGTTGACTTTAAATAGTGGACACTCGATCATTTTAAGAAATCATGATATTCCTGCAATTACGGACTATGCTTTGGTTAAGCCGTTCTTTAACAAGAACTTCAAATGCCTTATTCCATCACGAACTTAATGGGATGAAGACTGGCTTATAACATCAGACGCGATATACATCTACACCGATGGCTCTGAGACCGATCGTGGGGTTCACTCCGACACACTGAATTTAAACCTATCGGAATCACTGCCGGGATACTGTAGTGTTCTTCAGGCGGAATTTGTAGGGAAGCTTAGGCTTGGCTGTGGCGTCATGTCCTATCTGTGAGGAACATTGTTATTTTGACAGACAGCCAAGCTGTGATTATATCGCTGGAATCCGTACTTACTACCTCGACGATTGTTTGGGAGTACCATATATCTCTAATGGAGTTGTGTAGCTACTTCGGCATTGTTGCATGCTGGATTCCAGGTTATAATGGATTTCTTGGCAATTCTAAAGCTGACGAACTGGCTCGTCCGCAGCATGTTTGCAATTTTTTTCCTAGCGTCATGTATTTTATTCCTGGGCTATATGTCATCACCCCGTAGCACTTAACAGTAGACCCTGCTCTAATATGAACGCAGATTGCGCAGTTAAAGAGGCTGTCATTATGAAGGGGCGCATAAGATCTCTCCTAATTGAACAAAACACTACATTTTACGAGTAACAAGTTGATAAGGCACTCAAAACGTGAATGCTGGAAGAGATATTGTGAAAGCATTCAATCCCTTCCGGAAGCGGCTCATTTTCACAAAGCTTTCCAAGGACTCCGCAAACGGTGTCGGCCTACTAAAAAGGTCAAACGAATCCTACGCAGATGATCCAGAGGAAACTCTTGAGTTACTGCTACAAACCCATTTTCCGGGATCAGTCCTTTTAGGACAATCTCCAATTCACTCACCTGTTAATCACAGGGACTCTGACGACCAGCTACTTAGCCTATCAGAGACGATCTTCGACTATGGTAACAAACCGGAGGATTTACCGAAATCCTACAGACCACTTAGCCTAACCTCATTCCTCCTTAAAACTATTGAGAGGATGTTCGACTTTCATATCAGGAATTTGATGGAATGTTCGAGTCCTCTATATCGAACACAATTCGCCTAGTCAAAGGGGAAATCTACGGTGACTGCCTTACATCATCTTATTGGGACTATCAAAAAATCTCTTGATGGCAAGGAAATCGCATTATGTGCCTTCCTTGACATCGAGGGTGCTTTTAATAACACCCGTTATGAATGCATATCCCGGGCCCTAGAGCTCAGGGGTATACCTTCTGCTACTATCACATGGATAGATGCTACGCTAAGCGGGAGGAAGATCTCCTCAGCACTGGACAGCACCAGGATGGCCGTCAGAGCTACGAAAGGCTGTCCTCAAGGAGGGGTTCTCTCGTTGCTAATTTGGTCACTAGTTGTAGACGAATTGTTGTTCAGGCTACATTTGCTTGGCAAATTCGAATCCACCGTTTCAGAAGTGATGGGAGCTGCCTTGACGTGGTCTGGCTCCGATACTATGAAGTGTGATTAGGTGCTAACCCACATAAACCCGTCATTGTGCCTTTGACTTGCAAACGAAAGATTACCTTCAGGTCTATTTCACTGGGAAGGACGGTTTTAGAGTATTCCAAGCAAGTTAAATGCCTTGGCGTCACTTTAGATTGGCGGCTGAACTGGAATACCCACACCGAAAGTGTTTTTAACAAAGCCACACGTATAATGTGGGCTCGGAAAAGCTTATTTGGATGGCCTTTGGGTCTGACTCCACAGATGGTCGAGTGGCTATATGGCTCATTGGTGCGGCCCACGGTCACACATGCATTGTTATGGTGGCCTAAGGCGACCGGTAGCGCAGTGTGTTGAGTCTCATGTTTGACTGCCGGCGTTTCGGGTTCAAATCCCGTCCACGACGATTTTCGTGGCCATGGATGTGCAGGAGGTGCATGCTGGCAACTGCCTCCTCCGAAACCAGTTTATGCCAACGAAACATAAACTGAGCCACATGGAACAGTTGACGCGCTATGCCCCACAAGGAGTTAGGGCAACTGAGTATGGTGGCCTAAGGCACAACAAACCTCAGCCATTCTAAAACTTAGCAAATTACAACGCCTGGTCTGTCTGGGGCCATGCATACTTGCCCTACGCCTGCTCTAGAGGAGCTCATTGATTTAACCCCGCTGCACATCTTCATTAAGGAAATAGCAGCGCTCGATGCTCTTAGGGTACATTTAGTTTCTGATGTATGCGGCAGTGACGTAACTAAAGTCACTAGTATTCTTAAACAAATACCTGGCTGGCAGATCTGCATGAGATCAGATTATTTGACTACGGAGTTATGTTACAGAAATAAATTCTTGGCTCTCATCTCAGACCGGACAGAATGGGAAAATGGCAGTCCCTGCCTGTACCCTAAGTGTATCATGTAGTACACTGATGGATCTAAAACTGAACAAGGAGTAGGTGCTGGCATCTTTGCACCCAAAACTAGGATTTCAATCGCTATGGGCGCCTGACCGAGGGTTTTTAAAGCCGAGATTCATGCCATTGAGGTTTTCGCCAGAGATATCTTAGAGAAGAGACCTCGCAGCGCACTTATTATAGATTAGTGGAAGAGCGTCGTGAACTCCTCCAGTGCCTGGCGACCGACAACCAAATTGTTCTGTATTGGGTGGTAGGTGACTGTGGTATTAACGATAACGTTGCCAGGCAGGGTTCATCATCAAACTTTCTCGGACCGGAATCCTATCGTGGTCTAAGCTTGGCTCCAGCAAGGTCAATTATCAAGGATTGGTTCGATAGGTTACGTCAGCTCTATTGGGAAAATCTTCCAGGACTGCGGCAATCCAAGGAGCTTATGACACCCTTCAAGTATGATGATATTACCCACATAAGTAGGGCCGACCTGAGGTTACTAGTAGGCTACCTCTTGGGTCACCATTGGGTGAGATATCATCTAAACAAAATAGGTTTGTCTAACGAGACGGAATGTGGTCTGTGTTTGGAAGGCGTTGATACTACAGGTCACATTTTGTGCAAATGTCTCGCGGTTGCGCCTAGCTCGCGTGTTCCTCGGGCGGATTGCTACGGACCCTTCCGTTATCGGGGAAACTCCTGCAAGAGACATACTTGCCTTCGTACGAGTGGTGGAAGGTCTTTTGCTTCATTAACAAATAAAAGCTATGGTACAATAGATTTGTCATGGTCGCAGTGCCTAACCAACAAGGTTAGTAGTTTGAACCTTCCCATTCATTCATCCTTCAAGTAGGTTATATCTTATGGTAGCAGTCTAAAGAGATTTGTATTGTATTTTTAATTTTGACTGATCACTTAAGCTTTTGCTCCATTGCTCACAAAATATAGATCAGGAAATTTTCCAAAAAACCCCTTCACCATCACGTTCACCGACATTAACAACAATTATTTAAATTTCCAGCTGATGTATTTAAATCTCCGAAAAACAATGTTACGCTCAATTTTCACTCTCGACAGCTTTACACCATGTTCCAATCAGCAAATTTTCTATTCCACTAGTAGCTTAACTATCGCATAATCAGAATGTAATAACAAAATTTTCTACAATTTGCTTTCTCATGTGCGATTTTATTACTGTATTATTCTCGTACTCATAAAACTTTATGTTTTATATTTGCCTTTAATACAGTCTTATTACGCCATTATCATCCCCATCACATCGTATCGGTATGAGCATCTTCTTTTAAATTTCAACGCTTTCTCGTTTGCTTGCTTCCTTCATATTTACCATATTTGCTTAGCGATAGAGTCCTTAGCCCACAGTGAACGCACACTCGAAGTCAATATTCTCTCCATAAGTGAAATCGTGACGGTTCGTCCTTGTAATCACACCGTCGTCGTCGGCTCTGGAGGGGTTGTAACCTACTAGGGTTTATCCCGACGTGCAAAAGATCTGGATAAAGAGACTGCAAAGAGAGGCGATTCTGGTTTGCGCATCACACAATTTCGTTTTTAGTACCGAGCCAGAAGAGAGCCTTCGCCATAGAGAAAGTGTGCTTTCGCTCCCTTAACATCCGGAAGCTGTGAATGCATCCGACAGAATATGAAAATCCTGAAAATGAACCCCAAACTGCCTCAAACGTTTACATTCTTAGGAAAAACATTTTCTCGATTTCATGTACGGACAGAGAAAAAAAGTCATTTCGCTTTTATTGTTCGTTTTGTCGCATTTTAGCCCCGAGAAACTTATTCGCAATTTCTCGGCGTAGCAACGAAACACTAAAATGGATTCACTATATGTAGTCACAAAAACAAGGCAGCTTAAGTGGAACTCTACCGTAGAAGGATTTGTGCTGATTTTCTCTGAAAATCCCTGGCCATAACCCGCCAACGGGATTTGGGGGCAGGAGAATTCGCTTTTATCTCGCCTTTTATCGCACTCGTAACTCGATAAGGCGTACATAATTCAACGCAATGGATCATCATCGCCACTGACATGGCGCGATTGATTTGATTTGATCCGGCCATATAGGCACGTTTTGAAGACGGCCTATGATATACGACTGTATCCTTCCGTTTCGGGAGAACTGTCTTTTAGGCAAGTGAAATCCGATATCGTCGTATGATATTATATGAACGCCCGCTGTGAGCATAGTCGACTTCTAGGTCCTACTCGTGATGAGGGCTTCCATTTTTATTTTTCGCTTATTCGACTTTTATTTTTCCTCCTTTTTTTGTCTTGAGCCTAATGGCAGGAAAGGGGTTTCGACCAAATGTGAATGGATGAAGCAATGTAGCCATAAGTTTAGCGACTGTTCCAGTTCGCACTCTCTAAGTCCTAAGAGCCTTTTTCCAGAAATTTATTGATCTTGAAATCGTGCGTGTGTCTGTATGTGTGGGGGAAATTAATGACATTTTTTCGTCTTCTTGGAAACGCTTTTTCTATCCATTTGAGATACGAGATGAAAGTAAATTCTGATAATACGTTTTCTGTGTTCACGCTTACGAGTGTATTGATAGGAAATTGCGTTGGTGTGATATACGATTTTGCTAAGAGCAAACTTCAATAAATTCAGTGGAAGTTTACAAGTGCAAGTCGCAGAAAGGCTTCGTTTTAAAGGATTGAAATGAGGTTTCAGGCTTCAGGCAATAATTTCATATCGAAATAAATTTTGATTATTAAAATTGATTCTTGATCTGGTGCCTAAAGTGGGTAAATTGAAAATTGAATTCCTAGTGTGCTAGTGTTGTGGACTATCAAGTTGAATTTTTTTTACATTAAAGTATTTCTAGAGGGGCAAAAGACCTTTTCCATAGTCCTCCTCGTGGGAACCCCCTGATGATGGCAGTGTATCAAACCGCTGACGGCCAAGTCTTAGTGATAAGACAGTTTGAGAAGGCAGACAGCTGTAGCCTGAATGGCTGACCAACACCTAAGTGTTTCAGGTTTAGTAGGATGGAATGATTTGTGTAGTTGCACCTGCAAAATAGTTGTGTGAGCTCCAGCACGTTTATTAAACCATCTGAAGCCGCTATCTCCGAGGCCATCCCCTGAATGGGGTTAAGCGATGTGCTGACAACTATTCCTTTTAAAAACCACTCCACGTCAAATAAAACAGATAAGACAAAAGCCTCGGATTAGACGGTTCAAGGACAACGATCACACAAGTGATTAACGGATTATTCTTTCGGATCCTGGAATGCTTCCTGAAACCGGGGATCGGGAAGACCCGACTTCAACTGGTCAAAAAGTACATACTGAGCATTACTGCAGTTCAGGAAACAAATGCGCTTGGCAGCGAGATCAATGACAAGAAATCGCACACAATTTTTAGAAGTGACAAACCATCGGGCTATAAGGAGTTTGGAGTAACATTTATAGTGAACAATCACCTCAAACCGCATATTACTGACTTTAAACCGATAAATGAATGGCTGTGTGCGATTCTGATGTGGCTGGTCTTGGCACACTTGTCTGCGATCGTCGCCTAAATGATGATCCGTGGGCAGCAAGGTGGAGTACTCTTTTCCTTTCTCTGGAACTTACTTGTCAATAGACTGCTGTAACACCTGAAAGGGTCGGGCTGCAAGGAATGTGCTTATGCCATTTCAGATAAATTTCCTGGTGTTCTTGGTGAGGTGTTGCAGAATGCCCTCTCACAATAAACCATTTGGGCTGATAACTCCAACCGAGTCCCGAGTGTTGCTTGGGATGAGTCGAGTTTTTGCTTCCAAGGCGAAATTTTCATATGTTCGCTTCTTTCGCCTAACTCAATAGAAATATATGCAGATTGCTCCAAGATCGATGAAGTATTAGGGGTCAGAATTTTCTCTGATGGACCTAACCTAAATCTCTTTTTCAGTCTTCCTGGATAATGCAATCTTTTCCAGGCCAAAGATACGTTAGAAGTTGCAATCACAAAAGCTATGACCTGGCTGGGGTGTCTGCATAGCTGGGGAGCATACCATTAGGCTTCGCAAGCTATAATTGACTATGGCTGTATAAACTGTGGGGACGAGGACAAGGAGGAGTCTATTGCTTACCTTCTCTGCACTTGTCCTATTTTGGCAAGAAGGAGGAAGATATTTCTTGGATCCCACTTTTCATTGAACTGGATATGACTAAGCTAATGTTCACAGTGGCAAACTCCGTTGGAATTTATGTGTGGTTCAATGACTAGGATTCTCGGATGATGAATCCTTGATGGTAACAGAACGGACCCCATTTTAGTACATGTGTGCTGTGTAAGTACATCAGCCCTTATACCCAACCTAACCGTATAAGTTCTTCGTTGCATGCTTTCCCCAAAAAGGAATGCATCCGCGCATTTAATACACGGATGCCTCTTAAAGACTGAACGTTATAATTACGTGGAAAAAAACGAAGCAAATTGGTTCGACTGCCCAAATGAAATTTGTTAGATTGTATTTTAGTTTCACCGATGATAAAAATAATAATAATAAATGAGGGTCCACCTCTACTAAGTCACAGCACGGCGTCGATCCACCTAGATGTGGGGCAGAGAAGCGGTTAAGCTTAGCGTCGACCAGAGGCTTAGGCTCGCCTGTGATGTTTCGCCTGCTATTCAGGCGACCACGGTTGCGGGTTTGCGTAGGCAACGGACGAAATGGACTAAGGAAACGAACCTTTCCATTATCCGTGCCTACTTCGAAATAACCATTTCGCGAAGGCATTGAGCATTTTTCGCAGTATACACATGTGTCGGTGCATCGGGTTTCAGGCCAATACTGATACATTGGGGGGTTCCGACATTTTGTCGGTCACGGAATCTCACTGGCTGGGTTTATGTTCAAACCATCTGGGCTCCGAGCCCAGATGGTTTGAACTCTTGGCCCTTGGCGTGTATGCATGAGCCGGTCGGCGGCCATTGCCAATCTTTTTGACTAGTTTTTTTTCCTGGGTCAGTGGGACTCAGGTTTATCCTTCGTTGTTTTGTCTACCCCCAAAGCACACAATATATATTCTCTGTGTGATGGCTGGGGCAACAAGCGGGCAAAAGCCCCGAAACTGAGCTGGAACAAGCATGTGACGCCGCTCAGCTCGTTGTGAAGCATTCGCTTCTAGCGGCGTCGCCGGACCTTCAATTCACTATGACCAATTTCCGGCTTCCTCCCCGAGAACACCATTTGGTAAACATGTTGTATTTTACACAGATTGGCGCCCAGCGTGGGGGCTTGCAGTTGGGCGCCAATCTATGTAATGTACAAAGTGTTCATGAGACGGTGTTGTAGGAGCAACGAGCGAGGAAAAAACCCGCCCACATCCTCCGAAGCTGAGCTGGAACAAGCATACACTGTCGCCAGGTCATTGTGCAGTATTCGCTTTTAGCGCCGCCGCCGGACCTTCACGGTCACTTTGGCAAACTTCCGGCTCCTTCTCCAACAATACCCTCTGGTGGGCGGCATGCACATCACACTACTGTTAATGGTATTTTGACTTCTCTGGTCAGAAACGGAAACTAAACCTTGTAAACATCGGTATTTTGGAACGAAGTAGTAACGATATATCAATCTTCTGGATGTAAGGCATATGCAGAGTATATAGGACATAAAGGACCGAAAGATATAATGTCCTTGAAGACAATTCAATGTTACTCAAGGATACTACTCATTTGCCCTAGCCCTAGTGGGGCATAGCGCATCAACTATTCCATGTGGCTTAGCTGACGTTTCGTTGGCTTCTTAAACCAATCTCGGACGATGCACGTTGCTAGCAAGCACCTCGAAGAGAGAATTAGAAGAATTAGTTCCTTAGGAACAACACTTTTCAAAGCAAATCATAGGCAACTTGAAAGCTCATCATCATCATCATCGTGCCGCGACAGCCCGACGTCGGGCTTTGACCGCCTGGAATGTTGCATGGGACGAGCCTACAGTGCCGATGAACACTATCGCTCTTTGTGTGTCATTTTTTATAATTTCTTGCTACTTTGTTTTGTTATGATTGCAAAGAAACACGCGGCTAATATGTATCTATTATCATTAACTATGTGCGGATACGTGCACGTAGTAGATGTACTATATCTGCTTGAACTCATTATTGCAATGCAAAGCTCGGTGAACCATAAATACTCGAATGTATAGTGAACGATGGAACGTTTGTAAGTTATTGCATTCGTAATTATGCACATTTTTCATTTTGCAAGAAGGCACAAAGTCAGAAAGTAGAAAAGGTTATATGCCATCATTCACATAAAATAGACAATGAAATATTTCATCCAATGAAAACTGCAATCATGTAAGTACATAGGTAGATGACGGAAACGCGTCCTGGTGCTGGTTGATAGTTGCTCGTTATGAAAGTTAATCGACAAAAGTATGACATGAAATCTCACTTGAAACTACCAAACAAACGAGTACTTTCAGAAATCCTCCGCATTGGCCGAGTTGCTGTGAAAATACTGATTCCGAATCAGTGCGACAGAGATGTACAATAAAATCCGTGAGTGAGACAGAGGATGAGAGAGAGGGAGGGTAGCGGTATCCGGTATCCGGTATCTGATCGCCAATCATATCGACGAGAAAAAATTTATGATTCGTTTCCCCTTGGAGACGTGTACGAGTCACGTTCATTCCGAAAGCGGACAGATGCGGTCATGATTCCGCAAAGGACTTCAAGCCCATCAGCCTCATCTCCTTTTTAAAGGTTTCCCCAAACCAGCGCGGTACGCGGTACTCAGCGGTAGCAGCAAACCGCGTGCCCATTCAACCCACCGCGTTACGAGCACGGTACCATCGATAGTGCCGGCTGCGGTACATCGCGATCAATAGTGCCAGCTGCGATACAAAAGTCCAGTACCGCAACTTTGCTATACTATAGCTGCGAAGCCTGGACCCTGACTCAAGCCTCCGGAAACATGCTAAACACATTTGAACGTAAGATTCTGCGGCGAATTTTCGGGGCTGTCTGCGATCGAGACGGATGGCCCATCCGGTACAACCATGAGTTGTATGAACTGTACGATGAGCTGGAAGTTTCAAGAATCGTCAAACTACAACCACTTCAATTGGCAGGGCATGTACAGCACATGGACGATGATCGCATGCCAAAGAGAGTAAAGAACGAGTCGACGGAGCGAGCTTCCAAAATTGGAGGACGGGGTCACGTGACCGAGATAATTGTAGGACAACGATCCAGGCGGCCAAAGCCCGACGTCGGGCTGTCGCGCTGCGATGATGATGATCATCCAACGTCAAGTGTCTCGAAGCCATTCCCGTCTTCAAACTTAGTAGGAAGATGCGCATTGAGTACCATACAAAAAAGGCCTACAAAGCCCACTTTGCCTGCAGGAAAACCTGCGGCAAGAGATATGGTCTTCAGCTAAAGACGGTTTTATAGCTGTACGCGGCTGTAGTGCTACCAATTCTCGCATACGGAGCACTGGTTTGGTGGCTAGCACTTCGTTAAAAAATGCAACCTCACCTTGTTGAATAAGGTGGAAAGAACTGCAGGTATCGCAGTCACAGGTGGCAGCGAGATCAATGACAAGAAATCGCACACAATTTTTAGAAGTGACAAACCATCCGGCTATAAGGAGTTTGGAGTAACATTTATAGTGAACAATCACCTCAAACCGCATATTACTGACTTTAAACCGATAAATGAACGGCTGTGTGCGATTCGCATTAAGACTCGATTCTTCAATCTCTGGCTCATCGATGTGCACGCCCCCCACTGAAGTTGAAGAAAATGCGGTAAAAGACGAGCTCTATGCCCGTCTTGGGACTCTCTTCGACTCACTTCCAACAAACGATGTCAAATTGCCGCTTGGAGAATTTATCGCGAAAGTCGAAAATGAAAGTTGGCACCGGGGGACCACTGGAGGCCACAGTCTCCATGAAAAATGTAACGACAACGGCCAGTGACTTATCGACTTCGCCTGCAGTGGGAATCTAGTCGTAAGCTCTAAATGATTCCCGCATCGACGCATTCACAAGCAGACCTGGAAATCTCCAGACGCACATACCGCAAACGAAATTGATCACGTAACATTTGCACGAGATGGGCGTCTAGTGTGATAGATGTCCGCTCCTATCGTGAAGCAAACTGCGACCCAGATCATCACTTGGTGAAGACGACCTACAGATGTAAAATTTCCTCAGTGCACCAATCGAGAATCGATGATCGCAGACGATTGGCCTCAGAAGCATCATCTGTCCAATTCACAAAATGGGGACCGGTAGCGCAGTGTGTTGAGGCATCAGTCTCATGTTTGACTACCGGCGTTTCGGGTTCAAATCCCGTCCACGACGACGTTCGTGGCCATGGATGTGCAGGAGGTGCATGCTGGCAACTGCATTCTCTGAAACCAATTTATGCCAACGAAACGTCAACTGGGCCACATGGAAGAGTTGACGCGCTATGCCCCACAAGGGGTTAGGGCAATTGAGTAGTGAGTAGGTCCTATAAAATGTTGACGAAAATTCTAGAAAATAGAATAAAACCGTACGCAGAACGAACCATTGGCAAATATCAAAGCAGTTCCAGACCAGGTCGCTCCACAGCCGATCAGCTCTTTGCGGTCAAACTGAACTCCAGAAGTGCTGGGAGTACAACGTAGATGTATATCAAATCCTTGCCGACTTCAAGCAGGCATACGACAGTATCGATCGTGGTGTACTGTACAACATCATGCTGCAATTCGGAGTACCAGCAAAATTAGTGTGACTGACAAAAATGGCGAAGACCAACTCCATCTCACAGATCAGGATCCATAATAGACTTACTGATCTATTTGAAACACGCACTGGTCTGAAACAAGGCGATGGATTGGCACCGACAATCTTCAACCTAGCATTGGAATACGCTAGCCCGAATCGTTATGAATATGGACAACACCAAGACGCTACTCATCAAGTTGGCAAAATTAGCAGCATACGCCGACGATATCAACATCATGTCCCCTAGATTGGCCGATGCAGAAGAACTTCTGCACACGCTCGATATCGCTGCAAAAGAAGTTGGACGACGCATCAACGAGGGCAAAACTAAAATAATGATGCAATCAACGACAAGGACACCTGCACAACCGAGCATCAATGTGGGGGACCTCAACATCGAGTTCGTGAACGACTTCATATACCTGGGTTGTAAGGGACGCCAACCAAACTTACGAAATCAAGCGACGGATACAGTTAATAAAACTCCCATAATGGAATCGAATAATGTGCACAGAAACACGAAGCTCCATTATACGAACAGCGCTATGCTATGGCTGTGAAACATGGACCCTAAGTCAAGCCTCTGGAAACATGCTCGTATGGAAAGCCTAGTAGCTGCACGGCGTCTGCATATACTCGGACGCCGTGCTAGGCTTTCAAAATTGGAGGACGCGAAGATAATTGGAGGACAACGATCCAGGCAGACAAAGCCCGACGTCGGGCTGTCGCGCCACGATGATGATGATGAAATTCCTTCCTCTTCCGGGTTGTCTTGAGTCTACGGTGGTATTCGGCTCGTACAATGGACCTCCAGAGGGTATGGAACCGCACATCCTTACCCATACTTTCTGTGGAATTACCTGCGCAAAACATTTGAAATTCCTTACGAAGTGATCATTACAGGATGAGAGAGACGAGGTAGACGGATCAGCTTATTCTTTAGCTCCTAATACTAAAAAAAAAATTGAAATTAAATAAAGAAATATTTATTTTTCTCTAAGGAAATTGTGTGTCTTGGTTTAGTTAGCATTCATATGTCAACTCAAATTTCAAGAGGAAACTTAAATCCTTAGTGTAGATACAAACGGAAAAATTTCCGTTAGGCAGCAAAATCATTTTGTATTACTATTTCATATAATAACTCAATTATTGACAGGAAATTAATTTTACGTGCTTCCCAACCTGTAAACTGCCCGAAAGGTTCGACACCTGCGCCGCCTACATTTCATTACTAACCATGCAGCATTATTGCAATAAGCTTTTATCCAGAGCAGCTCAAATCAAATTGTTAGTGTAATTGTGGCCGGTGGTGGCCGTGGTCATTCGTCAACAAGGCCTAGAAATGCTAGAAATGTTGACGCGTCCATACCACTGGAGGGGTCAAGGCAATTAACAACAACCTTCTCTGCTGTGCTCTGCATGCCTGTTAAAGAAAACGCGCCTAATGTCATGCGAACGAAAAAGGACCCTTACCATAATATCGAGTCGTAAGAAAAGACCTGGTGAACGTTAAGTGCTCAAATTTCAAAGCCGATTTGTGTTCTCCAGGATAAAACCTCGCCTACAATCTTCATTGCGCCATCAGCCAGAAATCTTCCTGGCAGATTATTTTCGTATGAAATTCAATCAAGTCATCATCTTTGCAATAATAATCGTGTCATTCCTTTAGTAAGCACAAAGTCCTGATGATAAGATGATTGATTGTGATGGGACATGCCATCTTTCGTTCTAGAAAAGACAGAACAGACGTAAAAATGGAAAGCGCCTTAACTGATCCCACCTTTATGCCGGCATTCATCTCCTTCTCGTCTTTTCTACGTACACTACGTACGTACAACGGACACAGGGAGACGCTTCAGGACGATGAAACGTCGACGGACGGTGTATCACGCAACCAAAATGGAAACGACAAAGCAATGTAAGGATAGTTTGTGCGGGGATCCTTCGTGGAAGATCCAAAGTCAAAGCAAAATCGAAAATTGAAAATCATTGTCCGAAATAAAATGATTTGTTGTTGTTATGCGAGGGAAATTGCTTTACGGGATTTGAAACGATAGCCAAGTGCATGGGGAGAAAGGATGCGATTACGGATAGTAAAAAGGTTTTTCTTTTTTGCGTTTTTTGCAACCGGTGGAATCTTGTTATCAGACTTGAGGCTAAGGGTTTCCTAGGCAAAAATAATAGGCTTGAATGTTTGCCTTTCTTTGGAAGTCTTTATCGTAACTCTCGGGATCCGATTGGTGGATATGGGCCATGCGACCCGAAATCTATCGTGGGGAGTGACGGATAAAAATGTTTTCTCATCTCGTAAGCATTGTAACGGACCTATTCTGACGTATAACTGTGCGTTTTTTTAATGAGAATATGTTTGTCAAATGTATTTGATTTCCGCTTATTCAAAATAAAACTGCAAATACGAGTAGAGCTATTTACCTATTCTGCGTTGCCACTGGATGATGAGATAGCCGAAGGGGGTAGATTTAATTATGAAGAGAACATCGTCACTGAAAAAACTTGTACAAACTGCAGGAATCTCGGACATGCGAGTCGTGTCGATCATTGGGAATTAATTCATCTTAAGAAGCCAAAAAGTCGCGTTAGTTTTGAGGTGCCGACTTCATAGGCGTAGTTTGTCGCGTCCGGGATTCAGACCATCACGTCAGCGATAAACAGTGTGGAGAAAGCCCCTGACAGCCCATGACAGCATGAAAATAATGGCAACCGTCATCAAGAAAGCGCTCAGCCACCGTAAAGCCCTATACTACGGGATTGGACCTGTTGAGAGACAGGGCGGATAGGTTAGGTCAAGCTAAAGAGAGTGCCATGAATACCAAATAGATCTCCAATTGGCTTGTTGTGGTACCCACCAGGATTTACTTATCCCACTGAAATTATTATTTATTGTATCAACCAAAGCTGGTAATAAACCGAAAGAGTTTGATCGGGCTGATGTTTTCTAGGTCTTCCAACTGAAAGAAGAAAGACTCCCCAGAAAGACCCTCCACCATGCGACCAGGGCAAGACAGGTGGATAGAAAGTGAAAAGCATTTTTCTCTTAGTCAACATATTCTCAGCTGCTCCAGAAATCGTTATAGGGTAGGCGAAGTCATGCTCTCCAATGGGAAGTGCCCATACCAATGTGCTTCCTGTTCAGCGATAGCTTTATTTGTCGCATTTGACTTGATGATTAGCTAGCTTGCAGGTTGGAAGGTTGACTATGGTCAAGTGCCCCAGTCGTGTCAGCCAGAGTAAGGTCATCAGCCTCACAATTGCCAACATAAACACTATGGCCAGGAATCCAACACAAGGTGACTTCAAAATAACGTCCCATCTCATCAATAAGCGACAGTTCCCAACTGTCCGCGAAGTCGACAGAGAACATATCCGCTTTGTCAGGATTATCCCTGACTCCACTCTGACTAGCACAACTTACCAGAGTCGGACAGACGGACAGGACGGTGATGAGACTAATGCACTGGAGTCTATTGAAGGCATTTTGCATTTTTTTTCATTTGGTCAATGACTTTCTTGGGCATGAAGTGGAACTGTAACCAAAACTATCAAATATGAGTGATGAGATTCATCCTCTGAACATAAGGGACAAATAAAGGACATAAAAACACACCGGGAGGAAAAGGCTCAAAGTCAACTCAATGCGAATCGAAAGATTTTCACCTTTGGGGTCACCATTTTTAAAAGCAAATCATAGACAACTTGAAATCAAATCAAATGAGATGCATGGAACGCGTCGAAGGTATCGAGGAACACCGTTACTTTCTGTGGGAATCTTCAAAGAACGACCGCCGTGACTTTTAACCTAACTTGTTAGTTCGTAGCCGAAACGTCGTAAATTTCTCATTTCCCATTTCCTTTACAATAATGACATTCATGGCACGTCTGAGTATCACCTATCAAAGCCATCTTTGAAGCAAAATGGAAATCAAAGGGAAATGCTTGCATGACTGCCTACTTTACATACACGACCGGATGCCATCGATCTGCACACCCATCCGACGTCTTTGCGGCAAAGCAGAGAGTCCAACATCAATCATAACCACAGAAGCCATCCGCAATTAGATTACCAAGTCCCATATGACATATCGCTCAAAAGGAATACAGGACATTGAATCATTCAGTCGACCGACTTCCAAGGAAGTTGGTTTCGGCATTCCATTAGGAACACTCGGAAGACGTCGCCAGTGTCGAAGACAAAAAAGAGAGGGAGTAGCAAAAATAAGAAGCCCATTTACGTCCACAGTGCTTGGTATAGCATACGATATGATCACTTCCTTTCCAGCTCAGTACTTGGGCTTTTATATTACGGAAATTATCGCATTTCGCTTTGAGTGAGACAGACATGGAGCCCGTGAGCCGTACAGAATATTCATATTTCGGTGTGTCTCATCCAACCGAAAATGAATTAAACAAACACCCCCAGTAGCCAGGAACTCATGGAATTCCTGTCTAATGATTCTTCCGAAAAACGACATTCAGCTTATCTTAACAACCTCTATACGAGTACGTATTATATCTCGTGGAAATCTTCAAAAGGAAATTAGACAAACAAAATATGGTTTCCGGGGAAAATGGTCCCGTACATGAATTATGCGTAAATTCATCCAAGGACGACGACGTCGAGTATATTCCGACGATGTACTGCACGTCCTGTGTACGTTTGAAGGTTTCATAAAGTGAGATGTTGAGCAAAGGGAATTCCCAACATTCCACTTTCAACTTTAAAGCTACAGTGGATCCTGTAGAATCTATTATTTGGGTATAATTACACGATGTAAAGGAGCATATGTAGGTTCCAGGAATTTAATTGAAGTTGTCGGCGGATCTTTAAAGTGAATCATTTCGGTTTTTTCGCCTGCGTGTCGGTTGCAAAATCAAATGAGCGGAGACTGCTCTGGCTGGGAATTCGTCTGAAATCCTGGAACTCAAATGAATTCCGTGCGAATTATTCATTACATGAAACGGAATTGTTGACGACGATAAAGCCAACATTTTAATTGGACGAAGGGATTTATGCTAAAACAAGTAGGCAGTGTACGGATCAAGGCTGAATTAAAAAGAATAATGCAGCAATTGAAAGTATCCTTTTGGGCTATTTTTTTTCCCAAATTCCAACCAAGTGCTTTCACATGACATTCATGAATAACGGACCTTAAGACAACCCACCCCGGAACATCTTCCCTTAACCTTATTCTCATCGGGAAATGAACATAAGCACGCCAATTATAGGGCAGAGTTCGGGTGTAACCTCCAAACAAAAGAGCCGTCGTATTTTATAACCACCTCTAGGGCGAACAAAACCGATTCTACGATGGTATCAAAACGATGAGGTGAAGAGGAGAAACTTGGCGGAATTTCACATTCTCCGCAGGGACTTGGTTAAATCGAGGTCCCATTCAAACCGCCCAACATCAGTTAAACGATACAAATGTCGACAAGGACTACTAGAGGGTGTCAGTTGTCGGTCGTCCGCCTGCCTGCCTGTTTGCTCTCCATGCCCTGTATAAAGGATCCGGCAGGCAACCACCCGACGACGGCGGCGGTGGTGCGATGCCCGGCTCTATATCTTCCTGCTCCAATCTTTGAGCTTCAGTCGGCTCTCGCTTTTTGTACGATGCATGGTGAATCTATGTGTATATATGTATGTGTGTGTTTGGGTGGGATTCGGGAGATGGCTTTCAGCTAATAAAAATTCCTCCCCTGCGTGCTGTAATGATAACGTCATTTAACAACGTCATGCCTCTGTGAAATTCTCTACAAACAGAAGCACCGACCGTGAACAATTTCTCATTGTTGGCTGCGTTGTAGACCAAATATTTTTGGAAGAAAATTGTTTTAATTTTTTCCGTTGGCTGTTTTGTTGGTTTTTCTCGGGTTTCGGGCAATGAGCTCTATGGGGAAATTCAGACAGACAATGTTTTGTGTTGTTCCTTCCCGTGACACGAAACTTGCAGATTTTCATCACACAAAAAAAAAAGAGAAATGGGAAATAGATAAATTCGGGTCGATAACTGTGGCGCTTGTAGAATCTGTGGAAGGGAAATTTAGGGAAAATTGGTGGATATTTTTTAGGCATAATTAGATTTAATTTAGACCATTGTTTGTAATTACTATGGGATAGATGAGAATGATACGGTTAGCTAATACTGTAGTCGGTTACTAGCAACACTTGCCTCGAGAGTAAGTTCAGGGTAGGCATCTGATGCAGTAAGCCTATTATGTATGCCAGTGTTCAGGCTGAAATGTTCGGAATTCACTCTAACTGTAGTGGACGACGATTCATATCCATCAAGTTAAGATTACCGCCTAAAAATTTCGAAGTCGTGTATCTATAGAAATTTACGTTCAAAAGCTCTTAAATGCCAATCAAATAGTCGAGACGATTTCAACCGATGTGACTGTCACTCGGCCCGAGATGAGTTTGCACCGCTGTTGGTTGCGGCTATCACTGGTCTGGCAGATAATCAATTTGATTTGACGAAACAATCTTATCATCGCCCACATACGAGTAAACAGCATTGGGTGAGGCCTTTCTTGTTAAGTTGGGGGATGTATCGGGGGTAAAGATCGGGGAGCTGCTATACTTCCTGAACTCCTCCGGTTGAACCTAGGCATCCTTGCATCCCCTGTTAGTCCAACCATCTTCTGGCAAGTTGTGCTTCAGCCACCACTTATTCCAAACATCAACTTTTCACTCCAGAGATCTATGAGACACTTTGATAATTTGGAGCTTGGTTCTATATCCTCATCTTTTTATTCCTTCAAACGTACTTTGCTGCATAAACTTGATTCTTCTGAAATGAATGATTAATTAGCCTTGTGGTAAATCTTGGCGGCCTTTTTTTAATTTTGAATTACTATTCCTTGTTTTCCGCCTACATGGTTCTAAGTTATATTTTCTTTTTCCTTTGAACTACTATTGTATTTCTTATTTTCTATTTATGTATATAACTGTCAAATGTCATTGGCAAGTGAACGCATAACAATTTAACTCCCAACAACTTTATTTATATTTTACATTTTAATAATCTCGAGAGTCTTAATTTCGAGATCAAATCAAACCTCAGTGATATACCTTTATAAAAACACTAAAAAATAGTTAACATTAATCCATAGTGCCTTAAATTCTGAATAAGTACCATAAAGTAATCGCGAATTCAGTCCCCCAATATGAGTGACAGTTGCCAAAAATGTTCGATGTGCTTCACTGACCCGAAAGACTGTATTATGTGCACAAAGTGCGATAACTATTATCATTCGGGATGCTGTGGCCTTAAAACGGTCGAGAACATCCGTAAATTGGGTGCAAAAAAAGGGGAATGGAAGTGCGATAGTTGCAAATCCCAGCCGCATTCAAAACAAACTGAAACCATCATTAACAGTGACGAACTTTTAAACAAAGTGCGTTCCATCGTCAACTCTGAGTTGAAAAATGAACTGGTGGCTTCCGTTCAATTTTTATCCGACAAATTTGACGAGTACTCATCCCAATTCAAACAAGCATTGGAAGAACTCAAACTACTGAGAACTGAGAACCAACAATTGAGAGAACGGGTTGATGCTTTAGAAAATCAAAATCAGATTCTCCAACACCAAATGCGACGAGACAATCTAGTGATTAATGGAGTAAAAGTTACACCTCAAGAGAACACAACCGAAATAGTTCAAACAATCGCGCGTTACATCGGCTCAGAGGTTAGCGAACAAAACTTCAGCCACATCTACCGAGCGTATCAATCGAAAACAACTGCTACACCACCAATAGTTGTCCGGTTCACACGATTGTCTGATCGAAATAACTTCATGGGGGCGTATAAATGGAAAGTAAAAGAGAGCAGAAATGGTGCTGGAATACTCGCAGCCGAAATCCACAAACAACTGGGCGATGGACGATTCTATGTGGGCGACCATTTGACATCCAAAACAGCACTACTGTTAAGAGAAACAAAAAGGGTTTGCAAGGAAAAAAATTATAAATTTGTATGGGTAAGGGACGGAAATGGCTTTATCAGGAAAGATGAAAATTCAAATATTATGAAAGTAAAAAATACTAATGATATTCATTAAAACCATACGAATTATTGTATTAAAAAAAAACAGTAACAATAATGAATCAAATCTCTAATCACTTGGAAACTAAAGAATTAACGATAGCTAAAGATTGCCAAACACTATTAACTATTGACAATGGATTCAAAATTCTTCACTTAAATATTAGAAGTATTAAAAGAAACTTTGATGAGCTAATTATATTATTAAACGACCTAAACACGGAATTTGACATCATAGCGCTTTCTGAAACACACCATAGTAGTTACGTATCTGATTTCGAGGCAATTTCTAAGCACTTTGATATAGTCAATTACAAAATGACTTTTACAAAAGTAAATAGAAATAAAAACGATGGCGTGATTGTTTATATTAAACAATCACTAAATCAAGTATGCGACGAAATATCAAACAATGAAGTTACGGGTCTTAAAGTCAAAATTACATCACCTAATAACGAAATAATTAACATTTTAGCCCTTTATAGATCACCTGCAACTGACAGTAGCCGATTCGTAGAAGAACTAAGTACAATGATCCCCAAAAACAGAGAAGGATTACTAGATATAATTATTGGAGATATAAATTTAAATATTTTGGATAGCTCTCATATTGCAAACGATTACCAAAACTTACTGAGTAGCCAAGGATATACGTCCTGCATTAACAAACCTACAAGAGTAGATTTGAGATCAGAGTCTTGCCTTGACCATATCTTTATAAGACAAAACAAAAATCCAACTTACTCCGATAATATTTCATCAATCATACTAAAACACTCCATTACAGGGGCGACCGGTAGCGCAGTGTGTTGAGGCATCAGTCTCATATTTGACTACCGGCGTTTCGGGTTCGAATCCCGTCCACGACGACGTTCGTGGCCATGGATGTGCAGGAGGTGCATGCCGGCAGCTGCATTCTCCGAAACCAGTTTATGCCAACGAAACGTCAACTGGGCCACATGTAACAGTTGACGCGCTATGCCCCACAAGGGGTTAGGGCAATTGAGTAGTAGTATTATCCTATCCTCTTATCAGTAAACCCAAATAATAATAAGCCGATCCATAATTTAGCTAATAAAAATTTCTTAAAAAAGCTAAACCACGAACTTCTTATCGACCTAACAAGTAAAGTAAAGTGGGAAAACATAATTGTTTCGTCAGATAACTGTGAAGTTTCTGCAAACAAACTTATAAATACGATTAAACAGATAATACTAGGTAGAGTCAACCGAAACTTTCACAGTCCGTAAGAAATACTCTTCACTGAAACCATGGATAACCTTTGGAATAATGCATTCGATCAGGCGTAGAGACAAACTTAAGAGACAACTAAATACCCAACCTTTCAATGTACAGCTCTTAAATTTCTACAAGTCATACAGGAACAAACTTACCAAAATTATTCAAACTTCGAAGAGAAATTACTTTCAACAACAAATTAACTCCTGTAAAAATAATAAAAAGCTTTGGGAAATCGTCAATAACTCAGTTAACCAATCAAAACAAAGCCCAGTAATTCCCTTGGAAATTTTGCCTGAAAATGAATATCAGAACTTACCAACTTGTCCAGTCAAAAAAAAATAAAATTTTAGGCAACTATATAAACGAGACCTTTACAAAAGTAGGTAAGACAATAGCTGAGTCAATACACCAAACCCCACAAACCTTTGTCTCAGAAACTGCAGTAAACAACAGCTCTAACTTACACTTGACTAAAATCACAGATTCTGAAGTATCCATCCTTATTGGTAATTTAAAAAACAATAGTGCGGCAGGGTATGACAATATTTCAATCAAAACTCTAAAACATATCCAAGATCTTGTCTCATCCCCATTAGCAGCTCTTTTTAACAAATGTCTCAAAGAAGGCTGCTTTCCTTCATCCTTTAAAGGAGCATTAGTTATACCCGTATTTAAAGGAGGCATCACACATGACTTGTCGAATTACCGTCCAATATCGCTTCTGCCAATTATAAGTAAAATTTTCGAACGTTGTATCAAACAACGGCTAGTTAGTTTTCTTACAGACAATGACCTCTTGTCAAATCAGCAATTTGGTTTTCGACAGGAAACCAACACAGAGGATGCAGTACTAGAAGTGACAAATTTTATTTACTCCAATTTGGACAAAGATGAAAAACCTTTAGCGATTTTCATGGACTTATCAAAAGCATTCGACACAATTTCCCATAAAATATTGATAAAAAAAATGGAAAATATGGGTATTACGCACACTGCTTTAAAACTATTCGAAAGCTACTTAAAATGTAGGCTTCAGCAAGTCAAACTGGAAGATAGCTTAAGCGATAGTAAATTTAATCTTGAATATGGTTTACCCCAAGGAACAGTTCTTTCACCTATACTTTACTTAATTTATGTAAATGATCTGTGCAATATGAAAATAAAAAAGGCAAAATTGTAGCATTCGCAGACGATACAGTATTACTTATCGCCTCAAAATCCTGGGATGAAACAGTATCAGCAAGTCAGACAGCAATGGCATCAATTAAAAGCTGGTTAGACGATCACCAATTAAAACTAAACAGTAACAAAACTAAGGCTATTCCTTTCTCTATCACCACCATCGGACGACCAAATATAAATGAGGTAAAAATACATTTACCAAACTGTCCAGGAACAAAAAATATCCTTTGCAACTGCACGCGCGATTCAATCAAAATAGAGTTCTCTATTAAATATTTGGGCATTATACTAGACAGCCAATTGAAATGGAATTCGCACATAAATTACATAAATGCCAAAATAAGGAAATATATATATTTACTTAGCTACTTGAAGCGTATCTTAACGATTCGCCAGTTAAAAACCTTATATCATGCTTTTGTTGAATCAGCTCTGCAATATTGCATATCAGTCTGGGGAGGTACTTACGACTGTCACTTGAAATGCCTAAGGACAACCCAAAAAAGTATAGTAAAACTTATATACGGTCTACCACGATTGTACCCCACAATCACACTTTATAATCTAGCTGATGTACTTGAAATAAAATATATATACGTGAAAAAAATTATCATCAGGACGTTTAACAGCATTAAAAATTCAGAAATAACACCTGTTAGAAACACCCGCTTCAATACTATAAACATTGCTACCCCACTATGCCGAAAGTCTCAAACTCAAAGATACATGGCTTACATTGGTCCAAGAGCATATAATGTAATTCCTGAATATATAAAAAGATCCCTTTCAGTAACTGAATTTAAAATAAAACTCACGAAATGGCTTCGTACTTTAAGTTTAGATGAATTTAACATGTCATTTTCATTTTGTTAATATGTGTGCAAAAGTAATTACATAATAATTGTGGAGAAAAGTTTGAATTATATATATAAGTAGAACTTATGAAATGTCTTGTCAATAACATTATAATTACTCACTAGAATAAATGCTCCTTACACAAGCTTATGCTTAAAAGGAGCTTTACACGTTGAAATCATATTGTGAAATTATTGTAAACATGTCATTCTTGCGTTAATAAATAAATAAATAAATAAAAGTTCTAGCTCTTTAAGCTATTTTGCTTTTCATCTTTTTTTTTTTTCTTTTCTTCTTTTTGTATAAGTTTTTTTTAAATATGTATTATTTTTCCTATTACACTTTCTTTTTTTTTAGTTCTTCACATTACGAATTTTTGGAATTTATTCCTGTAAAAAACGGCTCAGAATAAAAATTGTCGCTTTTTTTGTCGCTGATTACTGGTGCAAATAAGGATGGGGTTGAGAATTTACAAGGGGAACAACTCTTAGTTTGACTTTTTCACAAATCCGATATTACCACGATTATGAGCAGACTTTTTAGTTCGCAGAAAAACTAAATAGTTTAGTCAGTAAAATAGGGCGACTCGCATGATCCGGCCAATTTCCGACCAGTTTCCCTACTGCCGAATCTTGGTAAATTGTTTGAAAAGTTCTGGATCTCAAAGATCCGGAGCTTCTCGGACAATAACGAGATCCTGCCGTGTCATCAATTCGGCTTCAGAGCACATCATAGCACACAACATGCTACGTCCTATTTACTTCACTCTATTGTGAAATCACTTAATGAGAGGAATTGTCCAACAGTTGTATGCGCTCTAGATCTAGAAAAAGCATTCGACTCTGTTTGGATGAATGGGCTTATTTACAAGCTCATCAATAATAACTTTCCGCCCAATATGGTGAAAATAGCCATTAGCTTCTTCCAGAACAGGAAGTACTTCGTTAGTATTAACAACTCTTACTCCGAATTATATGAGATTTCCTCAGGTGTTCCACAGGGTTCTGTTTCGGGCCCAGTTCTTTATAATATTTTCACTGCAGATATTCCGGTACCGCAGGATCCATCTCCAGTGAAGATAATTCAGTATGCTGATGACACTCTCGTTCATGCATCAAGGTTGGATCCTATAAGAGCAGGTAGAGAAATTAACGATTACCTTTCCACGTTATCTTCTTACTATAAGAAATGGGGTATCAAGATAAACGGTTCAAAGACACAAGTGACGGTATTTAGAAACCCCTCTAAATACGCTTTTTCCCAGTCCATTCGAGCAGGATCAAAGAAGGTCAGAATCACAATTGGCTGTTCGGAGATAGCGCCGTCACCTACACTGGAGTAACTGGGTGTTCTCTTTCACGAGCATGTCAAGTTTAACCCACATGTTAAACGTACAATTAAAAAAACCATGATTGCTCTTAGATGCATTCACGGCCTTTTAAGGCGATCGGTGGGTCTTTCCAGTAGGGTTAAAGTTATCCTGTATAAGACTTTAATCAGACCCATCATCACATATGCAGCGCCAACGTGGCTAGCTTGCTCTAAGACTGCCATAAAACAGGCTGAGAAGCTTGAACGAAGAATTCTTCGATATTGTATGGGGAATTACTATGACTGGAGGAGGAAAAGGTATGTCAGAAACAGCGTGCTGTACTGTAATACCAAAATGACTCCTCTAAGTAAACATATTATAGAACTTACTAAGCGGTTCTTTATGAAAGCTAAAGATCATAGTAATCCTAGGATCACTAATATGTGTGAGGTGGATACCCATCGAATAGATAGATACATTCAGCCTGCAGCAATTTCGAATGAAGCTCACGATGAGTTCTTTGAAGGGCTGTATGCATATAGCGGTCGAGCAACTCAAATGAGGAGCTAAGAATCAGCGGAGATAGGAGCCTTCCTTGGTCTTTTCTTTTCTTCTCTTTCTTTCTTTCTTTTTTCTTTCTTTTTTCCTTCTTTCTTTTCAGTTCTGTTTTATCCTTTTCATTTCAGTTTTCTTTGATACTCTTTTCAGTTTATTTAGTTTCGATTACTTTTAATTGTAAATAATTGAATTTAAAGTAAGATTAAGATAAGGTTAAATTAAGTTAATCAAGTAGATTAAGTTAGTTTGTAAGATAAAAAATTATAGCTGAGAAACGGCCGGATGCAAGCCGTATATAGAGCTTGGAAATCAAGCACAGATGTAAGATTTATATATTTTATATATATATATATAATTAATATTTGATCTGATCCTCTATTATAAGGAGTAGCCATACCATAGCGCGTAAGTTCTGTAAATAGGCAGGCCAAATACCTATATACAGCCGAACCTTGATAATTCGAAGTCGAAGGGACCAATGAAAAATTTCGAATTATCCAAAATTCGAATTAGGGAAGTTGGACGTAGATATATTCAAAAAAAAAAAAAACATATTAGATATATATAGATATGTTTATATTAGATGATAAACATTACTTATAATAGTTACATATTGTTATTAATGACACAATGCATACATACTTAATGTTATTGTAATTACACTTTTTTAAAGTATGAAGATATTTTAGTCTGTTTTTTCGCGCTTATCGCCTTTTCTCTTACAAAAACCTCAATTTGATTTAAAGCAGAAAACGTCGAATAATTTACGTGCTCATGAGCTTCAATGAAACGCCTCAACTCTCGTATGCATTCTGCAGCTTCTGAGCTGGATGGTTGTGGTTTCTCTTCAGTTATGGTTTCCTCATCTGAAGACTGATTGTCGTTATCGGTCCTCTGTCTTTTCACGTCCTCCAAAATATCCTCGTCCGTAAGATCTCCACAGACTTCTACGTTATCATCAACGTTCACGAAGTCCTCGTAGGTTACGGCTGCATCGTGAGTTAAATCTGCCCAATCTTCTACAGAATTACGCACTTCAATTAGCTGTGAGTCTTCAGGGCCATCTTCAGTGTTGGAGTGATAAAAACCACTTGTTTTGAAACAGTTTGCAATTGTTTTTTGAGTGACCATATCCCATGCACTGCTACACATTCGGGAAGCTTGGAGGATGTCAATTGTAACCTTGTTGTTCTTGTCCATATAAGCGCCGGTCAGAATGTTTTCTACCACAAGACGTCGATAGTAGTGCTTCAAGTTTTTAATGATCCCTTGATCCATTGGTTGGACAACGGACGTCATGTTTGGGGGAAAAAATTCGACTTTTGTATTTTCCATTTTAGGGATGCAATTGTGAGCAGTACAGTTGCCGATAAACAGCAATATGTTTCGTTTTTCTTTTCTGAATTTGCTGTCCAACTTCAAAAGCCATTTCTCGAAAATTTCACGGGTCATCCATGCTTTTTTATTTGATTCGTATTCAACTGGCTTAGTTTGCACATTTTTGAAACATCTTGGGTTAGCAGACTTTCCGATCATGAGCAATGGTAATTTTTCAGAGCCGTCCATATTGGATCCAACCAAAAGAGTTAGGCGCTCTTTACTGCGTTTACCACCACTACACCGTTCTCCTTTAAATGCCAAAGTTTTGTCGGGCGTACATTTGTAGAACAACCCAGTTTCATCCACATTAAAAATATCTTTGGGATTTATGTCCTTTATCAATTCCGATAATTTCGTTTTCCAATTGCAAATTTCTTGTTGGTCAACGTCGCCACTCTCCCCACAAACACTTTTAAACGCAATGTTGTTTCTGTTCTTGAAGCCCTCAAGCCAACCCGTACTAGCTTTGAAATCGCTTTTACGCAATTTCAAGGCAAATTCTTCTGCTTTCGTGCGAACCAAGGGTCCGCTAAGTGGGACATTTTTGTCGCGCGTCTGTTTAAACCACTTTAAGACACATTCGTCAACATCAGGATTCGTTGGTCCTCTAACTATTTTTTTATCGTTGTCTCCACTATTCAGATTACGCAAAATGGAATCCTTATTTTTTAAAAAAGTGGACAATGTGTTGGCAGGAATCCCAAAGTCTTTAGCTACCTCAGACTTTTTTTTACCCCTTCTACCGCGCGGATCACAGCTGCCTTCTCCGCTAAAGTTAGCGTTCTATAACTTGACCGTTTTGACATGAGGACAAACGCACTTGCACAACCCACGGATTTTTAAAACAAACTGAATACTCAATTGCCCTAACCCCTTGTGGGGCATAGCGCGCCAACTGTTCCATGTGGCCCAGTTGACGTTTCGTTGGCATAAACTGGTTTCGTAGAATGCAGTTGCCAGCATGCACCTCCTGCACATCCATGGCCACGAATGTCGTCGTGGACGGGATTCGAACCCGAAACGTCGGTAGTCAAACATGAGACTACTGATGCCTCAACACACTGCGCTACCGAACGCCGAAGATCGCGCGAGAGTTGTGTTTATGTAAACACGACTGACTAAGCAATTAAGCATATTGCATGTCCCAGCTGAGTAAACAATAGTATGAAAGAGTAAACATAGGCATTTTTCGATTTTGCGAATTCTATGAGATAACATATTTTCTTACGAATTATAAACTAATTATTCAAGTTTAAAATTGTAGTATGTATTTAGTATTTCCCTTTCTAAAATACTTCGAATTATCCAAAAAGGCTTCGAATTATTCATGATTTTTTTAGCATCATTACTATGGGAAATTCAAGGGACCACGAAAAAAGTTCGAATTATCCATGATTTCGAATTATCCAAGTTCGAATTATGAAGGTTCCACTAGCCGCCTCCAACAAATTAACATTGTTAAATTTATATAGCATTAGATAAATATATATGTAAGATGGAATGTCATTCAAATTTATATCGAAATAAATTATTTGAATCTGAAATCTCAGTAAAATAGAACAACACCGAGATGAGAACGATTCAAATGGTCGCGAGTGCTTATGAATTCATGTTTGCCGTGTAAGAGGAGAAAAAGTATCTTCTTGTTGTTGGTGCTTTTGAATGCAATTTTGCAATATTTGGTGTCTGGCTTAGCGTTCACGTCTAAACGAAGCATTATATTAAACAACTTAACTTGACGAACACCTGAATCCCCATCCACTTACCCTTCGCACACTCCATCCCAAAGCGACATCATAAATGCATTTATTCCTGCCAATCGTTCCCGCGTGAACTTAATAACTTTCTCTCCCAATCATCGCCAGTCAATAACGTTTCGCTCCAAACCGAATGATTTTGTCATGTTTGCTAAAAAGAAAAGTTCGAGCCTGTTCTGAAATCCCAGCGGTGGAAATGTCTATAGACAAACGTACTACGCTAGCGCAAAGTGAAATAGTGCAAATGCTACCATTTGTATAGGGAGGTGATAACATTCGGCTCGATAAAAGAAAAGACGTGAACGGCTCCTACGAGTGTTACACGTCGCTATCTTTCAGGCCATACTCACAAAAACTACTACCAGCGTATATCCTTGCATATTCAATGGAAAACAAAACGAATAAACAATATGAAAAATTGGTAAAAGTTGAAAAGTTTCTCGAGCCCATTTGCAAACATGAAAATCCTTTTAAAGAACTTAACAAAAGCCTGGATTTTTATTTCTCACCGTGTAGTCGGATGATGAACAGCGCTGAAATGGAAATATGCCAGTGAATTAAATGGCAAAGTGTCACTGGGAATTTCAATTTTCCATACAGGGACGACTGAAAAAAAGAACCATCAACTTCTGAGTTAGTGCACACATGGGGCACACTCTGATTGATAGGGTTCAAAAGAGCGCGCAACTTTGCCTTTTGCCGATGACGACCAATTTTTTTGAAAAGTTTCAAAAATTCAGTTTCGGGATTTAACTTTTGTACAATGTGTCAGGCGAGATGGAACGAAATTGCGTTCTAAATTTTTAATGTGGTGTTAATGGTTATCTTCCATCCATCAGTCAGGATAATTATTATCTATCGAGTCTACGTTGTTCTTGTAACCGAAGCATTCGAATTTAATTTTAATTTCGCTCTCATTTAATGTTGATTTTAATTTTGCCGAACTTTCCTTCTTGCCGAAATGAATAATTTCCACTCGACAGAGGAAATTAATGGTGAACCTTTTAGGTCGAAACAAAGAGATTTTTTTCGGTCCTTTTTTCTTTTTAATAAAACGAATCATATTTCAGTATATCACACATGTGCAAGTGTACATCCTCCCATGCACGAAATTTCAATGTATGCAACATATGCAGACGTGTCCTCAAACAATTATAACGAAGAGTAGAGAAAAGTAAATGCAGCTCTCAGCAAATCGGCGAAGCAAAGGAATACCATACGACACGACGGGAGCAACAGCCCCACCAGCCAGCAGCGCAGCAGTGCTGCAGATGTAATAAAGTAAAATTTATGTCCTAAATGTGGATTCAATTTGAGCAAATTATCTCTTCCATCAGCAATTTGCGAAAGGACGAGAAGATACTGACCGCCAGGATTTCGATATGTTTTGCAGTGAGGCGGCGGACTGTACTGGCCAGGACTCAAAATTGAAAACGAACTGTCTCATCGTGCGTTCGGCCGGCTGTTGTGTTACGATTGTCCGGGAACGATTCTGCAATATGGACAGTGCTGTTGAGACAAAATCGACAAAGTCACACTTATCAGCATGACCGAGTCTGATGTCCTTTTGTTTCGTACATGTGACAGCACACAAGCTGACTGCATGGGTACGCCGAAAAGATTACTTTCACTGTGGAATGTTGAATGTTTTGCATTTGAAATCTCATCGAATGGCTGAAAGAAATGTGAACGTACGACGCGACGTTGTATAAGAAGAGGGTGTAGCAGATGGCAAGTGGATATCCTTCGTTAAATAGATGGAATTTGAAAATATTCATTGTGCCATGTCTTCAAAAAATGCTTTGCTTAAGTTCTATTTCCAGGTCGGTCGATCAGGAGCTCAAAGACAGAAGAGCATAGCGTCCGTTCAGATTGCCGAGCGATAAGCGCGCGACTAAAAAAAATCGAATGCACTGTTTCATATGTAACTGTTCAGATTGGCTAGCGCGCGATATTCCTAAGCACATTTACGCGCTCAATCGCTCGCGCGCTTATCGCCTAAGGCCGCGTTCAGATTGCCGAGCGATAAGCGTGCGACTGAGCGCGTAAGCGACTAAAAAAAATCGAATGCATTGTTTCATATGTAACTGTTCGGATTGGCTAGCGCGCGATATTCCTAAGCACGTTTACGCGCTCAGTCGCTCGCGCGCTTATCGCTCGTCAATCTGAACGCGGCCTTACCCAGTAAAACCGTCAACCCTCTTACTCCACCATTCTTCCTACGGAACTACTTCTACGTATTGCGTCGCAGATCTGGTTTTGGCTAATTACCCTTTAATTCGTTACGTCCGTATTTTCGTATCTGCTCCTCTTTGCCCAGTTCCCTATGGATGTTGCATATAGTGCGAGTTGTGGCCTCCCGATTGGGTTCAAAATTTATCTTGTGCTCCACTATGTTATGTGAACTGTCAAGTACGAACTCCAATGGATTGCGCTTTCCTGTAAATCTTGGAAATTAAAAAATACCTGTTCCGCATCTTCTGTCCTGGGCACCTCGGACAGTCGAGCGAATCGTTCAGCTTAAATCTGTGTAGGTACTTCCAATATCTACCATGTTCTATTAGAAGCTGAGTTAGATAGTGACTTACCTCTCCTTGCCTGCGGTTGAACCACAATTCGATTCGCATATATGTATGTAAAAAGAGAATTTGGTTAGACGCGAATTGAATTATTTGAATTTAAATTGAAAATTCTACGGCTGAAGCCTCTACGTCCACGGCGGTCAATTATAGACTGGATTCTAATCCAATCACACATGTGTATGTCCAACTTTTGCGGTTTTATTTCACGGCTGTTCCCAATAACAATAACATAAGCAGCCTCAACAGATATCCTTCTGTATGCACAGTACCCTCTCAACGCAATCCTTCGGTAAACAGAGTTGATTTTCTGACTGTTTGAAGCGTGGGAGAGCGCGTCGATCCAAACTGGGTACACGAACAGAAGAACACTCAGTCGTGGTCCTCCCATATTTCGCATCATCCTTGCCAAAGCCACAGTAGCATTTACCTTTTTTCACATGCATATTTGAGGTAGAGGGTACAAATGTCAGCCTCGCGTCCATCATCATCCCCAAGTACATAATTGCTGCTCCTTTTTCTGTGATTACGAATGACAATGGCTTCCGTTTTTTGGTCAGCTAGCTTCATTACTACTTGATCCATCCACAATTAAGTAGTTGTGATTGCCTCGGTTGCGTATACACTTCAACGTATGCCGGATCATCGGCCAGCACGACCAAAGCTATATCATCTGCGAACCCGATTATAGTTACTTCTTTACTGGCACTGGTAAATCCAATATGTCCCTGTACATGATGCTCCACAGCAATGGGCCGAGCATGGGTACTTGTGGAACGCCTACACTTACGTACATTGCATTCTCTTGGTCCTTCGCTGCTTACATACTCAAGAATTCGCCAGAGGGCACGGCGATTATGCTACCTAAGGTTCCGTCCCCACGGGCACCGGTCCACCAAACCGCCCATTACATATTTGGCGCCCAACGTGGGGCGAACTTCGAAGAAAAAGGCTCCTCAACGAGCAAAGCAGCGGCCTATGCTTGCTGTAGCTCAGTTCGGGAGACGTGGGTGGGGTTTTCGTCGCTCGTTGCCCCTGTCCTTTACGTATTAACACAAATTCATAGGCCTGGGGAAAACAACACAAACAGGGGAGGTAAAAATGGTTTCGTACCTCCGACAGATCCTTACTCATCAAGTGCTGCCATAGATCTGCCGGTGGAAGCAGCACTACCAGATCATAATATGGTTCATTACAGGTGGTTTATTACAAGCCGCTCCAACTCTTCCAGGCTTAGTCTAGGTGGGACGTAGCAGCTCTCGATGTTAATGCCGATAATTTGCGCTCTAACGAATCCGTTGATTCGTTCAGAGACTTCGTGGAAGGCATATCTTTCACATTTCCAAATGGCTGCTTGTCCTTTTTCGTCCTCCATCCAACTTGAGCAGTTTATATTTTTAAATTGATCGCAGACAACAACCACGTCAACTCACTTTTCTCTTATTATCTGTGACAGCAGATTCTGTGCCGCATGACCCTGACTCTGTCCGTATTTACAATATGTTGAGTAGCTACGGGAGTAGCCCATGATGAATAATTTTTACTGCCTAAATCAATCAGCAAGACAGCTTTCTCTCGTTCCCAGTTTCTGATTTGATTTCCTGACGTCAGAGTTTGGTAGTCCGCAGAAAAAATTGGGGCCAATGTAGGTGACGACAGAGGCCAATTTGGCAACATGTTTGTTGTTTGTTGCCTGCGTTGTCAAAGTGCCCAGGGACCCAGTAGAGTGTAAGATTATTAGAAAACTTGGCTGGACAGTCAGTGAAGGCCATTACGAGGTATTACTGCAGTACTGCAAGGACTTGGTTGAAAGGTAGCATACCACCCTACTATCTTACAACCTGACAACGGTTGTTATTAGCGAAAGACTAAACCCATTTATAGTATTGTACGAGTAGTTCTGACAGACCCAAAATATGAAATGCGAATATGATTGGGATACTCGACTTCTCCAAGAATCATGACTTTTCAAGACAATATACTTCATACCAATTAGTCAGTGACTATAAAAGGCCAACAACAATTGAATTATTGTGCGAGCCTAATTTATGTGTGCCACGTTACACATTTGCGTTTCTCACCATGTTACAATGTCTAACAAGCCAATCTTCACACCCATAAATCTCTACGAACAAGAAAAGTGTTGTCAAGACAAATTTTTCATTGAAATGTGTCCCTTTTCATGCTGAAACGTTGCCGTTTAGGCTGGCTCGGAATTCTCACATATTTATTTCGTTGTCGGTCGGCCATAACGTCAAGAACCACATTGTGACAGTAAGGAAAAGGATACTTTAGATTTAGTCCTTCATATATTATAACACAAATAACGTGTTGACATCACTCGCCATTAACATTCCATGGTGCGACATGGTAGGAAAAGGAAACAGCCTCCATTAGAATGTGCTATGCTGGCTGCCTGGTTGGCGGGCTGGCTGGTTGCCTGGCCTGGTTGATACATCGACGAATACCGGAGCGGAGCATGAATTTATATAGAGCGGGAAGAAACCATAAATTTTAATGGCTTAGAACTCTGCTTTATGGGGTTGTTATTGAAATGGTAATGTTATTTATTGTCAACAGCCAAGAACAACCATAAATGGTTCTGGATCTTCGTTTCAAGTTATCGTTCAGCCCGGCATCTTACGAGTATGTTCGACGAGCACACGATATGATGGGCCTAGAGAAAGCTGAGGCAATCATTTTCGCCATATTCTGCCGCCGTTTCTTAAGTACTTACTTACTCCTGGTATTTCTTACTAAGAAAGTGGTTGCCGAGAGATTTATTAAATTTCAACTCGAAATTACAACACATTGAGCTGTTGCGGTTACTTTTACCCATTCTTTCGCGAACTGAGATAAATGATATTATAAAAGATTTTTCACATTTGGGATAAGGTAGACATAGTAGCGCTGAATCAGAGGTAATAATTACAAGGTGAATTGTTGAGATATTAATGTGGAACAATGCTAAAGGGTATGTGCTTTAATCGACGCCACCATGTGGTAAGGGTGTCAGTCTGATGTCTTATGCTACCGGTTAACTACGGGTTCGAGTCCCGTCCACATCGCATCTATGTTGGTGTTGTCTTCTCTCTGTGTTGTGAGGCGTAACAATAAGCCACAACATTGCTCGACATGTCGCAGGTATGCCGGCTAGATGGGCAGGAGGTACATGCTAGCATCATGCAATGTCTGAAACCACGAAACGTCAACTAGCCACATGGGAATAGTTAAGCGCTATGCCCCACCAGTTGGGGTTAGAGCAAATAGTAGTACTACAGATTACAGATTTTTGGAATAATATCAGGCCATTAAAAAAAAAAAAAAAATAAGAAAAAACCCCACACACCTAAATCTTATCTTCAAAAAATTTCTTTCTTTTTCTTAATAAAAATTCAAGTGTTCGAAAGCGACTTACAGAAGATTAAAAAGAAAATAAGTCGCACTACCCTCATTACGGTTTGAAATCAAAAATGCATCAAAGATTAGACGGCTGGGCATCATCATCATCATCGTGGCGCGACAGCCCGACGTCGGGCCTTGGCCGCCTGGATCATTGTCCTCCAATTATCTCGGTCACGTGACCGCGTCCTCCAATTTTGGGAGCCCAGCAGCTGCGCGGCGTCCACACCTACTGAGCTCTCCCAACGAGATCTCGGTCGTCCTCGCAGTCTCGCTCCGTCGACTCGTTCTGCATTCATTACTCTCTTAGGCATGCGATCATCGTCCATTCTTTGTACATGCCCTGCCCATTGAAGTCGTTGTAGTTTGACGATTTTCGAGACTTGCAGCTCATCGTACATTTCATACAACTCATGGTTGTACCGGATGCGCCATCCATCTCGATCGCAAACAGCCCCGAAAATTCGCCGTAGAACCTTACGTTCGAAAGTGTCTAGCATGTTTTCGGAGGCTTGAGTTAGGGTCCATGCTTCGCAGCCATAGCATAGCACTGGTCGTATAATGGTTTTGTACACGCGGAGCTTCGTGTTTCTGTGCACATGTTTCGATTTCATTATGGGGAGAACCGAGAAAAAAGTCTTATTAGCTAACTGTATCCGTCGCTTGATTTCGTCAGTTTCGTTGGCGTCCCTTGACAGGTTGCAACCCAGGTAGATGAAGTTGTTCACGAACTCGATGTTGAGGTCCCCCACGTTGATGCTCGGTTGTGCAGGTGTCCTTGTCACCGATTGCATCATTATTTTAGTTTTACCCTCGTTAATACGTAATCCAACTTCCTTTGCAGCGGTATCGAGCATATGCAGAAGTTCTTCTGCGTCAGCCAATCTTCGGGACATGATGTTGATGTCGTCGGCGTACGCTGCTAATTGTGTCGACTTGATGAGTAGCGTCTTGCTGTTGTCCATATTCATGGCCCGAATAACGTATTCCAGTGCTAGGTTGAAGAGCGTCGGTGCCAGTCCATCGCCCTGTTTCAAACCAGTGCGTGTTTCAAATAGATCAGTAAGTCTATTCTGGATCCTGACTTGTGAGACGGAGTTGGTCATCGTCATCTTTGTCAGTCGCACTAATTTTGCCGGTATACCAAATTGCAGCATGATGTTGTACAGTACTCCACGATCGATACTGTCGTATGCCTGCTTGAAGTCGACAAAGATTTGGTATACGTTTACGTTGTATTCCCAGCACCTCTGGAGTATCAGTTTGACTGAGAAGAGCTGATCGGTTGTGGAGCGACCAGGTCTGAAACCGCTTTGATATTCGCCAATGACTCGTTCTGCGTACGGTTTTATTCTATTTTCCAGAATTTTCGTCAAAATTTTATAGGACGTACAAACTAGTGAGATGCCCCTGTAATTCTCACACCGCAGTTTATCTCCCTTTTTATGAATTGGACAGATGATGCTTCTGCGCCAATCGTCTGGGATCTCCTCGTTCTCCCATACTCGCAGGAGTAATTGATGTATGGCATCAACTAGACTCGTTCCACCGAATCTTAGCAGTTCAGCTGGAATCTCGTCAGCGCCCGGCGCTTTATTTCGTTTTAGTGACCGCAACGCGAGATCAACTTCCTCTACTGTCGGGGGTTGAATGGGTGGGCCTAGATCAACAATACCGTCGAGAGCTTCCTGTGTGGGGATGTTAGATGGTCGGTTTAGAAGCTCTTCAAAATAAGAGGCCCATCGTTTGTTAATACCATCGGTGTCGCTGATGATGTTTCCATCCTTGTCCTTACAAAGGCTAGTCCTGGGTTGGTAACCGTTCTTAATTGTATTTACTAGTTTGTACGCTTGTCTGGTGTTCCTATTAGCTAAGTTTTCGTTTATGTTCAGCAACTGCTCGTCAAGGTATTTACGTTTCTTACGTCTAATTATTCTATTCGATATTCGCCGTAGCTCGTCATATTTTTCTCTTCTGGCTCTGGTTCCTCGTTGAATCCATTGTCTGTAGGCCTCGTTTTTCGCGTCAAGTGAATTTTTGCATTCTTCGTCGAACCAGTCATTTCGCGCTCGCCGGGCTTTATATCCCACGACCTTCTCTGCGACATCCTTGATGGTACCCTTGAGTTCTTCCCAGAACCCATGGACGCCTGTGTTGCTGATGTTGTGTAGCATAGGTGATAGTTTTTCCTCAAGGGCGGTAGTATACGCCACCGCTGTAGCATCACTCAAGAGCTTATCAACCGCAAAGATTTTGGGAGGGCTGATTCTTGACTGGTGCACTGGGGAAATTCTACATCTGTAGGTCGTCTTCACCAAGTGATGATCTGAGTCGCAGTTTGCTCCTCGATAGGAGCGGACATCCATGACACTAGACGCCCATCTCCTGCAAATGAGGACGTGGTCAATTTGGTTGACGGTATGTGCGTCTGGAGACTTCCAGGTCTGCTTGTGAATGCGTCGATGCGGGAAACACGTAGAGCTTACGACTAGATTCCTGCTGCAGGCGAAGTCTATAAGTCGCTGGCCGTTATCGTTACATTCTTCATGGAGGCTGTGGCCTCCAGTGGTCCCCCGATGCCAGCTTTCATTCCCGACTTTCGCGTTGAAGTCTCCCAGCAGCAATTTGACGTCGTTTGTTGGAAGTGAGTCGAAGAGAGTTTCAAGGCGGGCGTAGAACTCGTCTTTTACTGCGTCTTCTTTAACTTCAGTGGGGGCATGCACATTGATGAGCCAGAGATTGAAGAATCGAGTCTTGATGCGAATCGCACACAGCCGTTCATTTATGGGTTTGAAGTCAGTAATATGCGGTTTGAGGTGATTGTTCACTATAAATGCTACTCCAAACTCCTTGCGGCCCGATGGTTTGCCACTTGTAAAAATTGTGTGCGATTTCTTGTCATTAATCTCTCTGCCAAGCCAATTAGTTTCCTGGACTGCAGTAGTGCTCAGTTTGTACTTTTCGACCTGTTGAAGGAGGGCCTTCTCGGCCCCCGGTTTGTTCAGGGAGCGTACATTCCAGGATCCGAAAGAATAATCCTTTATTCGTTTGCGTGGTCGTCGTTGTTGATCCGTCCAATCCGAGGCTTTTGTTCCAGGTTTCTTGACATGGAGTGGTTTTTACAAGGACGAGTTGTCAGCACGTCGCTTAACCCCATTCAGGGGATGGCCTCGGAGATAGCTGCTTCAGATGGTTTAATAAACGTGCTGGAGTTCACACAACTATGTAGCAGGTCCAACTACGCAAGTCAATCCATCCTACTAGACCTGAGACGCTTAGGTGTTCGTCAGCCATTCAGGCTACAGCTATCTGCCTTTTCCAAACTGTCTTATCGCTAAGACATTGGCCGTCAGCGATTTGATACACTGCCGTTACCAGACGGCTGGGCAGGACATTCGAATATGCGATTCTGTCTCATCCAAACTTACCGCAACACCGTGGCAGGAGAACGCAGAGTTATGTTTCGGATCGTGTTCGACGAAGAACCTCCATTGCGCTTTCCGCTAAATATGATATCAAATCGAATGATGTCTTGCCTTGGAAAAGATTGTCGGAAGTGGTTGGCAGGAAGGAGGTAATTGGGGCATGTTGTTTTTACAGGATGACCCACTTCCGGCAAGCTTTCGCTTTTACGGAAAGTGGACATTAAAACCTCTGGTGCGACACCTAATTCAGCGCAAACCGCGATGAGGGTAGTTCTTTGACCTGCAAAATCACCTTTGCACGCTCCTGCCACTTCTGGAAATCTTTTGCTAGGCGGAATTGGTTTTTCGGGAAGAGGACCTCAAGACCTTTGATTTGACACCGTATTTATCGAAAAGCTTGACGAGGGAAGTTCGTCGAAATGAAACACCACCATTTACATGCTCAGGCCACGCACTTCGGGCAAGCCTTTGAAAGACAGGATTGGTTTTCGCAAACAAGAAGCCAAGATCTTTGATTTGACACCGCATTTAGCGCAAACCTCGATGAGGGTAATGGCCGCCAAAAGCGATCCGGAATTCCTCTACGGAAAAACTGATTAGACCTGGCCTTCTGGATGCCTGAATATACTCATTTGCCCTAACCGTTAGTGGGGCACAGCGCGTCAACTATTCCATGTGGTTTAGCTGACGTTTCGTTGGCAGAAACCAATTTCGAATGGCGCAGGTTGCAGGCATGCACCTCCTGCTCTCATTAATCTGAATATCTGCGGCAAGTCGGGAGATGTTGTGGCTTATTATTACGCCCCGCCCACAGGGGGAAGACAACAAAAACATCCATGGCCACAAACACCGGAAATTGAACCTGTAACGACCGTAGTCAGACATGAGACTGACGCCTCTACGCACTGAGCTACTGGTCGCCCCTAAACCTGAACCCTTGTCCATACGAGACAATCTTCGAGCAATATAAGGCGTGCTTGGTATGACTAAGGAATTCTGTTTTATCTTCAGACTTAACGTTCGAACCTTGTAACGCTTCAAATCCGACAGACATATCGAGAAAACAGCCCCTCCAATCAGAGTAATCGGCACTCCGTGCTAAAGCCTAGTGCTTTTGTGCGGAGTGCCAGTTCATGTATCCGTTCCTTTTGATCAGCTGTGTGGCAAATATGCTCCAACAGCGTTCCCTTGTCGTTCATCAATTTGAAATGATTCGCGTGATTGCAATCAAGAACGAATCCGACTCCACCGTGTGCCATTTATCGAATTCTTTGGTCATTTGCTGTGTCCTGTGTCATTCCAGTCGCTGTATTCAACCGATGTGAACCATTTTCACGAAATATGGGGTGCCACCTTCACCAGCCCATTCACAATACGGCTCATTATCTTTGCGCAAATTCCTTGGAAGATGTCTTTAGTAAGAGGCCAAGTTTCTGGATGACCACCAGGCATAACGACCATCCATGTCGGACAACCTCTTCCCCACCACTAACACCCGAACCGACAAATAAAAGTTCTTTCACTTTGAGTTCTGTATATCGAGTACTTCTGCGAAAAGATGCAATTATTTTAATCTAAATTTTCGATGCACTAGATTGCGAGAGATACAAGTGAATCTTATTAAAATGTGAAAGGAAACGACGACGATAGAAACAGATGACAAAATGACAGAATAACAGTGAGTGTAAAGTACAATTGGATTTTTTATGCACTCTGAGTGGAGTGTAGTTTTATACAACGAATTCTTCACTCCACCCATAGAACATCGCATACTCATGAGAACACTCGATACACTTCACTCTTGAATGAACACTCATTTTTATGCATACGACTCAATAACGTGCTATGCCCCACATGAAGTTAATGGCCGGTTTATATTCTCGCCGCATGGACGAGGCGAGTATATTCGGCGAGAATACCCGAAGCAAGCAGCCTAGGCGAGGCGCGCGTTTACATTCTCGCCCGAGTACGAGTAGTTTGTCAAAACTCCTCAGTTGGTACGCGCCTCTGGTGAAGTGAGATTGTGAACATGGAGCGTTTGGGCTGTGTTGTGCTCATGTATCGCAGTGGCTCGCCTCCGGTGTCAGACGAGGCGAGGCGAGAAACAACAAGCACAGGGCGAGCAGCATGTCTACATTCTCCTGCCTCGTACTACTTCGTATATAGTGTAAATGGGCTATAACACAAACTAATTAAACTTGTGTGACCTTGGGTGAAATACCCATCAAATGAATTTTCACAACTCTGGTCTATAGGACCAGTTTAATTATCTCATTTGAATGTGCAAACATAAATGGTTTTAGCTGTCGAAATCTCAGAAGCCTGTATCAGCAGTTTGGAATTATCGTCCAAAAAATTCTTAACTGGAGTACAGGTGACGTTTAACGTTTATTGACAGGTTAGGCTTTAACCAGACATTGATAAATCGGTCTTTAGAGTTTCAGCAGTATTGCTGTTGCTTCCTCCTGTTAAAAACTATTAAGGCTGCGTTAAATCTGACTTTACTTTAATTTGTCCATCAACTGAAACTTAGTTCCAACATGTAGTAACCTTTGTAAACGATACGAGAATCATTTCATTTTCTTTACTGCATAAACTTTCCAGCCGACACATATTTCTGACACCGACAGAACAAAGAAACATGATGCACATGTTCCCTTTACGCCTGAAATGTAACAGGCAAACGTTTTACAGTTCATAACCTCACTTGAACCAGATTCTAAGCAATATGCTGGAAAATGAAAATAACGAAGATGGCGACGAAAAATGAAAAAAAGAAAACCAAACCAGGAGGACAATCCTACATACACGGCACGGGTCCATGTCACTGTGATCCACAATAGTGGAAAATCCTCTTGTCCTCCATTCAGAAAAAAATTTGCCTCAAGGTAATTGCTTTCCCAGCTGAGCTTTTGTTTTTTTTTTTCGACTTCTGCTTACCATCTTTGACTTCACAATTGGAGTCAGAGTGAGTTTCCTTTGCCTTAAAGATAGTCAAATCTATTGTTTCGCTTAAGATAAAAATAAAAGTGTAAGTGTAAAATACGGGTATTAAAATGTAAGTCGCTGTCTTTGTTTGCACTTGCCCAAGATTAATTTCATCATTCTCTTCGGCATGGATGTCTGTGTTGCAAGCAAAACTGAAAAATACCCAATATGGGTGGGTTCATCTTGAATTTTTTTTTTCATGGCTTTTCCTGTTCATCTGTTGAACGTCTGAACATTGAAAGCTTTGACGACCGAAAATTAAATAGCACCGCTGTCACGAGGCGACTTTTGTTGAACGGCGAAAATTTGTCGAAACGGTACGGGATGGCCCAGTACTTCAAGAACAGGAAGGAGCTTTCAATTACCACAGTAATCATATGGTGCGAGAATGCCATCATTAATGGCAATTAAAAGCAGTATAGGTGACAAAAGGCAGCCTTGTTTCACTCCGCTATGTACCTCGAAAGGATCTGATAGCTTACCCTTGTGTAATACGATGATGGAAATTATTTTATCTGGTATGCCTTTCCTACGTAAAGCCCTCCAGATGTATTCCCGGTCACCGCTGTCAAACGGTTCTCGAATTTTATGAACATGAGATGTAATTGGGATCTCCACTTTGCGGATTGTTCAATAATATTTCGGAGGGTGTTGATGTGGTCGCTACATGAGAAACCCCCGCGAAAGCCGGCTTGTTTATGTGCGGTCAACTGTTTGTTTGATCCGGTTCAAGATAATTATTGCCATCAGTTTGGAGACGGCTGGGAGAAGATAGATCCCACGCCAATTATTGCAATCCTTCAGGTCGGCGAGCTTAACAAGCACAAACTGCATTCATGCCAAATCCATGCGAATTTCATGAAAGCATTATGTTAATATAGCCATAACCTCGTACACGTATATCATGATTAAATAAGTTCCAACGTATTTTGTGACTAACATAACATATTACACATTTGAAGTAATACCCAGCGATGCAAAATGTGAAAGGATAATAATAACATCAAACTATTCCTGGATAGCCAAACATGTAATAAATAGCAAAACACTCCATTACGAGTATACGTAGAATGAATTCAGCATTTCGTGGTTGCTTTGCACAATGCATAGTTGAGTGCGTAACGTCCAATCTGTGGCACTTGTGAAGGCATTCTAACGTTTGCCCGTTAGGAACCTAGGTCTCTGTCAATAGCTAGGATTGACCGAATTGATTTGGGATATCGATGAAGCAAGGTCAGTTTCGCATTGTTCTACATTTATCCAGCAGATTACGTGCATGCTATGTATCAAATTTCTAAAGTGCTGCAGATCATCTTGTTACCAGCAGTGTTCCGACATGAAAGGATACCCTTTAATCCCAACAAAACTCATCCCTGTCACTTGATGCTTAACAACCCTGGATCTGTAGCAGGCAACGTGAGAGATACGTTAACGATTTCCATGCCAACCCGATTGTTTGGTTTTGTAGATGCACCACGATATTCTCATCAAATGCAAAGTTTCCGAGCAACTATATAATATCCTGCAACCGTCCCAATATACTCACTACATACATAGTTATACACCCAAGTGTTCGGGTCGAACTATACAAGGCACTGTCAGGCAACGAACTAGGATTGTCCATACACACCCTTGCTGCCCGCTCTTATACGGCTGCCAGTCGGTTGTTACGGTCGAAATGTATTCAAATTAGGGAAACTTTGCCGTCACCGCAAACTATTTCATACGTGAGATACTATTATTAAACTTTGTTGAAACAAGGACTTACACGCCACATATAGAAACAAAACCCAAGTGCACAAAATATTATGAGCGCTTCGAAATGATATTGGACGAACTTGTTAAGGGGTCTATAGTTTGGCAAAATGTCGACAGTGTATACTATTCAGTAGTACAATTGACGTGCTCGTCATTAGGGCAGCTACTCGTATATTGCTACGCTTAGAACACAAGGACAAATGAGGATGCGGTCAACAAAGATGATGCAGTTTTCAACTCCCGTCCTGTTGTAACTTCGAGTCGAGCTGCAAGTGGAAAAGCAAAGTCCCAGTCTACAGGCAAAGGATATTTAATGATGAGTGGCGTGGAACGAAGAAGTTACGTATTGGCAAACAATTCCAAGGAATTCAAAACAAAAGATAAAGATCTGAATAAGATATACATATTTGTCATGATTGTTCGCAGTTCGACAGTTGTTTGGCAGCAACACACCCTCCGTTTCGTAACAGATATTAGGATAAGCTAGGTTAGGTTCGATTAGCTGCTGCGTTTGACACAGGCACACACAGACCATGATAAGGAAGGTCCATTGTGTTACTACCGGGGAATCATCTCCCAACCATCCTACTTATTAAACCAGCCGGAGCTTGCAATGAACCGATGTCGGTTGGGTCCTCCAGTTCATTGATATTATCGGGTCCAAAGTTAAAAAAAAAGTTCATCCGATGGTGCCGGTGGCTGATTCTCCTTCCGACTCTTGCTAAAACACCCGGTGGGGGTCGTTGGCGACTCAACGCACGCCCAAGATCTCGCCCTCTTTTGGACGATAATTAACCTAACAAATAACAATTATAATAATAACAGATAAATTAACCGGTCAAATATAAAAAAAATATCGCTGATGGCGGATCCGATGTGATGAGCCACTCTCACTCACACACTCTCAATATTCTCACGTCGGTACGGCGAAACACTCCCAAAAGAGAAAAACCACTGCCGGCCTTGATGGCGGGTGACTCCAAACTCCCCTCGACACGGGCGCCGACACGCAATAACCCGGCCGAAGTTGTTGGTAGGACATTTTCAACTCTCCTCTCTTGACTATCTACGTGAGTCACCCATCACTCAGCCAACTTGAAGTTGACACCCAGTGAGGCGCGCGAATATTTAAAAAGAAAATAAGGTGGTCATTACAACTTGTTTTTAAAAACAATTTTTTTTTCAGCTAGTTTGACTGAATCCACGCCTGACTATTGCCTAGACTACATCTGGTGATTTAAATGTGTTATATAAATCTCTATTCAAATACTTTCATTTTTAAGGAGTAGTATTCCTATCTGACACTCAGGCCGCGAGGCTGTAAAATTGTATGGAACGCGGATATGTCCGCCCAACTTAAGTCATCGCATCGAAATAACTTCTTTAGATGATCATGGAGAGCAAACAAAAATCGTTATGTAAATTTCAACAATAGAAATGACAATAGAGCGGTAAACCGACTTTGAAAGTTTAACACATAGCGAATCATTACAACACAGGTGAAAATTCGTCATCAGTTGCTAATATTAAACCTGAAAAGTCTGCATATTGGGTTTCCACGGACACTTCTCATCATTTTAATTTTTTCCTTCTCTACTACATCTATGTACTGACTTTAAATATCATATAATGTAAGAAATACAATGCAGGATAACTAACACTAGCTCCATACTTGGAGACAACGTAGTCCGCACACCGTACAGTTGCCATCTGATGCTAGTCAATGTTAATCGTCGAAGGACGAGGTGTTTTGCTCTCTATGTTTTAATATCCACTTTTCAGCCAACTTCTTCCAACAAAACGTTAGGAAGGAAATGCATTTCCTTGCATACTTGCATCGCTGAAATGTTGTGCACTTACCTTTCATACTGAGTGGCAACATAGCGACATCATCAGCACGTTTCGCGACTTTCCATCGAAGACACAATGAAGAAAACTCACGTTTCGCACAATAGGCACATGTTTTTCTTGGTTTCATCCTTCTGTTTCTTAATATTATTTGTTTTTTTGCCGAGCGCTATGCCTTTTATGTGGTGAAAAAGTTTTGAATGGAGGACGCCAACCATTATTCTGTGTAGAAAACAAGATTTCTCCAATTGTATCTCAACTCCAATTACCTACTTTTCCACTTGCGCTGCTCAAGTTGCGTGGATGCTTGCCTGCTGCCTGCATGATGTCTGTGTATGTCCTATTTAGCTTCTTGGGTTTCCAAAAAGAGGACACAATGACGTAAAACCGAAGGTCGCAACAAACTGAATGTGACTTTGTGTATACGAGTATGTGGGGCATTTTCGCTGGAATATGGCATAAGTGGCGAAAAATTATAGAAGAATCAGGTTAATTAGACCACAGTTTGGTACTGTGAAATACATACTATTTGGAGGCTTTCTACGAAATGTACTTGTGGAGCATCTTCGTTGAATTGCGCTGCAATTTTCTAATATTTTCGTAATTTTCTCCTTGGGTGTCGACCTAATTTGATGTCAACTTATATCTCTTCGTGGCCTGATTCCATTCTTTATAATATTCTCCGTTGATTGGCATGTGGTTCGATGTATCTTTTAAAATTAAGAGCTCCTTATCTTGAAGTACTGGCGAAACTGGCAGAATATCACGCTGGTTATTCTAAGTAAGTGTATCATCGATTGTGTATTCCGCCTTGAGCAATTGTAATTGTCGGCGAACACGTGCTGCTGCCGAGTGGAAACACCCGAAGGTGTCCATTGGGACGGAGCTCACTGGACCGTAAAGGTCCGATAGTGACAGCTGTCAAATTTGGCAGCTGCTAAAAATTAAGCTCCTCGGCGAGCTAAGCGGCAGCACGAGCTGGTTTCTGCAGCTCAGAGATTGGGCGCGGTTTCGACCGCTCGCTGCCCCTGGTCTATTCAAGTCAAGAAATCTCATGCCTACGTAGAAACAACGCAAGAGGGGGATGAAACTTGAGATAAAAAAAGGAAGGATGGCGGTAGCCAGCTTTGATACCGTTTTTGTGCTTCGAGGTTCAGATGGCGGTGAACCTCGGTTGTCTTCATCCGCTAAAAATCACAAAAAAAAAAGGAAAAGATGAAGATTGGAGTAAATACAGAAACTCACTCAAATCCTTTAAAAAACAGCTGAGAACGGCGAAACCGAAAAACTGGCGAGACTTCTACAGTCAGATTGAATGCACATCAGAGGCATCGCGACTGAGAAGAGTAATCTCCAAAAATCTAACGCCGCCCTCTACACTCAACAAGAGAAATGGTTAGACAGAAGAAAGTGCGGATACACTGGGATTACTCCTTGCAACGCACCTCCCGGACTGTGAAAAACCACCCATCCTATAGCAGACAAAAACGGTGATAGCTAATTCACGCCGCCGCAGCAATACTCCAAGGCTCTTCACGGTCAGGAAGGTAAAATGGGCCATTAATTCCGTCGACTCATACAAATTATCCGGACCCGATGAGATCATACCTGTAATGCTGCAAATAGCTATCGACTCTATAGCAGTCTGGATTGTGGTCATTTACAAAGGCTGCATTAGAATGGGCTATGTACCACACGCCTGGCGAGAGGCAAGCGTTGTGTTCATACCCAAAGCTGTCATGATAACGCAAAAGACTACTGACCTATCAGTCTCACATCCTTCATGTTGAAAACCTTGAAGAAAGTACTGGATGAGCACACTAGAGAGTCGCTTGAACCTGGCTTCCTCTCTAAGACGCAGCATGCGTACTTAAAATTGAAATTGGTGGAAAGCAGCTCTGCATGAAGTAGTTTCCACCATCGAGAATTCTCTTCAATACAAGGAATACACGCACGGCACATTTTTGGACATAGCCGAGGCCTTCAACAATGTCACAACCCAAGCGATCTTGGACTCTCTCCATAGGGCAGGAGACAGCGAATCCATAAGGATCTGGATCAAATCACTGCTTTCCAACAGACTTATATCGTCTGCATGGGGCAATGCGAGAGCTACCAAAACAGCCAGAAGGGGTAGGCCACAAGGAGGTGTGACTGTAAGATGATGCAACTGTCCAATAAGGATTGGAACAGAACCATCAATTCCAGGATAACGAGAGAAGTCTGGAATTCTTACAATCCAAAGAAAACAAACATACTCCTAGGACCTTCCAGAGGTAAGTCTGTGATGTACGAGTATTTGGTAGCTTGCAACTCCTACATCCACTACTAGTGATCGGGTTTTATTCGTATGCATGTTCCCCTAACAAGCAGCGCCTCGTTAGTACGTCCACTAGTAGGGCGCACTGTCGTCTGAATAGTTAGTTCCAAGAGACTTTTGGTCTTCTTCCTCTCATAAGAGTTCTAGAATATTTTCGTTATTCTAGAGTCGCTGGTATTACGCCAGTTTACGTTAACCAGCCCATTACGTTCCAACAGTCGCCATAGAGCGAAATCGGCCATAGCCAGGAAAATGTGCATAAGTTCGCCACTTATCCCACGCTCTAGATTTCGGGTCATGTCACAAAAGGCCCACTCCCAAGAAAATCTTATCTAAGGGCCCTCCTTCCATAACATTCATTTATTGAAAACTTGTTTCAATAATTATATTTAACATCGCTCTAACCTATGCCACGTGTAATTTGTAATGAAAATGACTCTCAACGGATTAGATGTCATTTAACAATCACCATCGGGATCATAGCACATCATTTCTACAGCATATAATATCAACATGAATCTTGGAGCATGATTTATGAAATTGTCGACCAAGGCCAGGTCAAGTTCTGGGGCATTTTCATTACGAAAAATATTTCTTCGAATGCGGCAAAAGTTTAGAAGTACCAATTTCGACATTGACAAGGAGACGCACCGCTCCAACCCGTTGCCAGTTTGTAGAACCGTAGACATAAGTTGCCATCCTTCTGACTTATTGGAAACCAAGCTGTCACTCCCATGCGACGTATCAATTCATTAGCTTCATAAAGTCGGGAAGGCAAAAGTGCAAAGGACAAGTAATCGAGTAGGGGGCCGCTCGAAGGATAATGTAGGCATGTATAGGCCGCGCCGTATTAAGACCTACCGCTGAGAGGAGATGTCGTCAACAACGGAAAGGACAACACAAGCCGAAACCATGTTGCCTAGAGTCGATGAAGAGTGAAACTACACAGCCCGTAAGACTCCCAGATTCATAGCGGCGAAGAAAAGTTTTTGGCTAATAGCAAAAACTTATATTCAACTTCTCTTGCCACCACGATGGGTTATCCTTGAAGTGAAAAAGGCGTACGTAATGGCGAAAACCATTCAATTTGAGAAGATTCCACGAAGGGTTGGATTTCGATTTCAATTTGGTCAAAACAGAGAATCGATTGTTAAGTGTTGGTCATTTCTTGTTAACGTAAACGAACCTTGGAAAGTTTTAGGATGGTATCCTTTTTTTTCAATAGGCATGCAATTAGCATTGACGTAAGTCAGGTTTGTACCAATAGCATCACCCAGCTGTTGAGTTCTTTTTTGCATGATCGAAATCGAGTTAAACTTTTTAACAAACCATCCCAATCATTTTGATTTCATCATAACCTAAAATCGGCGTTGATTTAAAATGAAAGTGTATCGCATCAATATCCCAACTCTAGGACAACCCTATCCGAAATCTTTGGAGCAACATCATGCACAATATCCAGCGCGTCTTGGCAGTTGTCGCTCGAGGACGAATAGTAACAACGAAGACGAGCAAGAGTATAACTTCCAACGCAAGCAAAATGCTCAGATTTAATTTAGTAATCCCCTGATGTAATTAATTATAGCAAAGTTTACCATTGTGCTTTTGTCTTTGGGCGCGTAAAACTGACTTGACTAGTAGAGGGAAAATGTTGTTACCAGTTACCATCAACATACACTCATCAGCTCGGTCCACATCCAGACTTAAACTTACTCTCCCAAAACATTTGACGAATACTTTGAAAGTCGACGAAGCACCAGAAAGAGGGTGGGGGGTAGGAGTCCTTTCTGGAAGAAAGCATCCAAACGGCCTGCGGAACGTCGCCGCACTAAACAAGCAATAAAGATTTTGGCACTTATGTCAACATCTTCTGGTTCGCATGGTGTCGTAAGTAACCCTCCTCTGCCGCAGACAGAGCCAAATCAACTCCACTACATTGCGAAGTCATTCCGCCAGGACGATCATCTGCTTAACGTCATGCAGAGAGTCCATTAGACAATCTTGCGAAAGTTTTGATTGTCTTATCGTGCGGAAATTGGGTTTAGGTAATAGTCGAATAGTTGGGTAGGTGGTCACTGATTAAATTCAATCAGTTCAATGAAGGTTTTTGTTGTGGCAGAGTTGAAAATAGTTTTGATTACTGTCTAATGGTTTGATAGCAGATACTTGGCTATTAGATAAATTGGCATGATAGATGTTGAGTGTTGTTTTTGATTGAAGCTAAATCGACAAAAGATTGTCACTTAGCGGAATTTTTGGTTTCCTGCGAACAATACCGTAGTCGCTTCAATAGGGCTAAAGTGCGATTTATGAGTTAATCCACCGACCAAAAACCTATACATCTAACCAGCAGGAGCTGACAACGAGACGATATAACTGACCTACACTCACCTCATCAGGTGAAGTAGTAGGACCCAAGAGTGGCCTTCTTACCTCCAGCCAAAGCAGAAGCAGATGAAGGGGGCTCTCTCCTCATCACCCTCACAACAGCTTCTCTAGTCGTCATTATGCGGGACCCGAAGTCTTTGGCCATGTTCTCCAATAAGGCAATGATCAGTGATAATCCTCACAACATTTTTAATGTGCCTCCTATCCAAGAGCAGCAGCAGCAGGGTTCAGTGTGAGCCATAATTGCCTCGTTACAGGTCGTGTACTGCACATCTGGTGTTTGCTCGGCCAGTCGTAGCATCCTTTAAGGCCAGTTTACAAGTTACCAGAGGTATTCCTAAACTACCGAAACAATCGCTGACCATATTGGTTATGCCATCAAAAGCCAGCTCATCCGCCCTGCTGTTTCCGACAAATCCACTATGATCAGAAATCCAACACAGAATAATATTTAAACAATTTTCCATTTCTAAGATTGAACTGTGACAGTTCACTACTGCCCCCGAGCTGGCCACTGTAGCGTCAAGTGATTTAATCACCAATTGACTATTAGTATGGACTACAACATCCCTGACGGTCGTAATATTGCGCCCCAACCACAACAGCGTTTCACAAATTGATGTTATCTCCGCTGGAAGAACACTGCAGTACTCTGGGAGACGGAAAGACAGACAAATACTCACCATTCCCGAGTAAACACCAGCCTCAACTCCTCAATCCGTCTAAGAGCCATCAGTAAAAATGTTTATGGCATTCGTTTCCAGAACCGCATTATATGTCCACTCCTCTCGTGATGGGATCAAGGTTTTGAAGTTCTTTCCAGGCAAGTATGTAGGAGACGCAGAGGTTATTCGTTGTCGCACTGTGGCTCTAGAGGTTGTAATGGACGGTTTGGCGGGCATCCCAAGATGCCCGTGGGGAGGGAGCCTAAGGTAGCATAGTGATCGTGAAGGTCGGGCCGTGCCATCTGGCGAAGAAAAAGGCCCCTCAACGAGCTAAGCAGCGGCCTATGCTCGGCCTCTGGTTTCGTACCACCAACAGATCATTACTCATCAGGTGCTGCTTCGATCTACCGGTGGGAGCAGCACTACCAGACCATAATATGGTTCATTACAGGTGGTTCATTACAAGGTTCTGATGGGTTTGCCTCCATTGCACATCCATATCTTAGCGGAAGCAAGAGTAGCATCTGCAAGACTTGGTGCAAGCCACTGCAACATCAAGCTTATTCCAGGAACATCGCGACGATTTATGATTTTGTTGTGCAGTTTGGAGAATCTTAATAAAACGTCACATTCCATCCGCAATCCCGATTGTCATGATGGCAGTATCTGAATCCCTGCGCTGGAGTTTCTCTGAATTATAGCTTGTGTGCCTGGCAGTCGCAAGTCGGTGCAGCCGTCGGTTCAGTTGATAAATGATTGCGGTCGCTCTAGTTGGAGGGACGACAGTGTATAGGGTTTGTGGTGGTCTGGCCGTGCGGCATTGACTCAAATAAGCACCAGAACTAGGTCATCGTAAGAGCGCCCACCCTTGTATGTTATTATATTTTCTAAGAATAGCAATGATGGCATGGTGATTGACATGACGAGATGTCTAGCTGTGGAGTAGATATAAGCTAAAATCAGTACAATTTTCAGTTGACAATTTTTGAGTTTATAGTGTTGCCGCCTTACAATTTTTTATTATTATTATTATATTTTTATTAAATGTATATGAAATATACAATTAAATTCTTAAGCTCTAGTTGCTAAGACCATCGGCTACAATTTTTAGTTACATACTTTTTTCTCGTTGTTTATAATGTTTTGATTTTTTTTTTAACTAGGCATTTCCCTTTGAAGAATTTTTCCTAATTATCTTTCCTTTCAGGTCGATGAGATGGTGTGAAGGCCTTATCTCTGTCGTTCCGCTTTGGAATACCCCGATATTTATATCTTTTTGATCATCACCTGGGATCGACGTAAAGTGATGTCTAGCAAAACGGACCTTTAAGGTGTAATTGCTACTTAATGCCTAAAGCCACGCAGCTACAGTCGCGTTCCATACAATTTTACAGTCGCGCGGCTTGGTTTGTTGGATGGAAAATACTTCATAAAACAGAAAACCGTTTGAATACAAGTTTACATTGTGCATTCAGATCACCAGGTGTAGTAGGCATTAATATTTACAAGGATATGGCAACACAAACTCGAGGTAGATTTTATGTGATAGAATAGAAAGAATATGTGAAGAATAGTTGGCGTATTTCGTAGCAGTGGAAATATCCTTATCAAGGACTCTACGTGGTTTGGGGATTTGATTTGTGACCCTTCGATGATAACTCCAGAGCAGTAATCCAGGCTAAAATGAAATAGAACGGCAATTGCTGACAACCATGCTTTAAGGAAAGGGAAAGGCAGTTTGGCGCTGCCGAAGACGTTTGCTAGTCTGGTATGGTCGCATATTACTCAGACAGTTGACCACCTAGATGTATTCCTCTGTCAAATAAAATGCTCCCAGTAATAAAATATACAAAAAGACTCTTCCATGAAAAATTTAATATGTATTATGATAACTACTCGCATACCGGCCTGTTGGATCAAGTTCTATTCCAGTAATTTACATGCCCGGACTTCATGGTAATTTTTTAAACGAAGGATCCTCAATAAACCCGAAATGATAACCACTATTCCGTATACTTTGTGATATATTCATCCAGCCGTAGGTTAATAACCATAGATCAGACCAATGATAACATCGTTCAATCGATTCAAAATTGATAAGGACTAAAAAGAAAAGTCGTCCGTTTAACATTTTCCCCAATCAGCTATTTATTTCACAGAATCCACCCAACCAATCACAACCCATTGGAGGAATTTTCGATTCCTATCTTTTCTATTTCTCCGGATTAAGTAAATACGAAGGAACGAGAAGAGAGCATCAAATCGATTGCTCAAGTTCACGGCGAATCGATAGCTTTCCATCCATTACATCTCACAACGAATTGATATTATCTGCCGAAATCGTCCTTTCTGCTGATAGTGGATATAATTTGACTTCCGACGTCCAGGATTGTAAGATTTCTTGTGGGGCAAGATAACAAGAAGTTACCCTGATAAAAGGCTCGGATCGTGGGGAGGATAAATGGTAGTTAGGTAGGCAGCCGAAGTGATTTTCCGTTTTTTTTTTGCCTTCATCATCCTTGGCTGTTTTTTTCTGTATTTTCTTTTGCTTCTTTTGCAAGAACAGAAAGAAATATTATGAGTCACGGATACAACGACCTCATTTCAATTTTTCCATCCGGCAGACCGGTAATGGCGTCGAACTCTTGAAGTGTATACCATTCGGCCGGTGAAATGAATGGAAGGAAAAAATCGCAATTGATTGAATATTTTCTTTTTTTTTGTGTCCGCAAAAGGAGCACAAAAGAAAATTCCGAGCGGAAGCCCTATGAGTCAGTTTCGTGAAGGGAGAACGAAAGGAGCTTCTCAGAACTTCTGGGAGAGAAAGAAAGAGAATAAGAAAACATGCCGACCAATTTGCAATATTTTGCATAGTGGATGATTGCACGAAGTGCTGGGGAGAAATTATTCCGCCTTTCATGTCGCTTAGCAACATGGCATTATGTGAAAAACTTATATATTTTCGACAATTGGTCGACATGTTTTTAATCTTAGGCAGTAAACGGCATTTATAGAAATAGGAAGTCAATTTGAATTAAATTTATACCCTTCACGGATGTGATAGGGTATACATATTAACTTTGTCATGAAGTTTGCAACGCGCAGAAGGAAGCATCTCTTCTTGGTCAGTATGATGAGACGAGTCGATTAAGCTTTGTCCGTCTGTCCGTCTGTCCGTCTGTCCATCTGTCTGTCTGTTTCTATGCAAACTAGTCCCTCAGTTTTACAGCTATCGAGCAGAAATTACAAAGCCTTCTTTCTATTAAATAAAATAAATAACTGGCGCAACAGTCCAATTTGAACCACGGCCTCGAGATGAGTTAGCATCATCTCATTTTCTAGATCGTGACGGTTTTTGTGCAGAGGTATGTGATCAGCAACACGCTCAACCGAGTTATTTACCCCATAATGGGTACTCATTTAACAGCTGAGTGAGCTCATAGTCCGACACGTAAATCCCCGGAATCGAACCGGGGCCCAGTGCATTGAAGGCGAACGTGCTAACCGTTGCGCCATCCGGACTACACGCTATCCGGACTATTGCACGCTGTAAATATGTATGTCGGAACCAATGGGATCGGACCACTACGTCATATAGCTGCCATATAGGAACGACCGGTCCAAAAATTAGTCTTAGTGAGAAAAACTTTTTCATTTCTGAAGATATCTTTCTCAAATTTTACACAAAGCCTTCCTTCTATAACACGCTATAAAAATGTCGGAACCAACGGAATCGGATCACTACGTTAGATAGCTGCCATAGGACCGATCGGTCCAAAAATTCATCTCTGTGAGAAAAACTTTTTTTGTTTCAAAAGATATCTTTCTCAAATTTTACACAAAGCCTTCTTTCTATTGCACGCTATAAATATGTCGGAATCAACGAAATCGGACCACTACGTCATACAACTGTCATAGGAACGACCGGTCCAAAAATTCGTCTTTTTGCGAAAAACTTTTTTATTTCTAAAGATATCTTTTTAAAATTTCTCACTAACCAATAGTATCTTTAGTCAAAAAGGGCAAAAATTCCTCTTCCATAGTCCTCCGCGTGGGCGCCCCTGGAACGGCAGTGGTCACTGACCATTGCCAACCAACGTCAAGCCGCCAGTGATGGCGGTGCGATGATTTGGTTGAGGTACCCCTGTGGTGTGGGGTGTGAAAAAAAATACCACGGCCTTTCCCTTTGAGGGCCTGTCGTTAAAACCGACAATCAAAGGACAGGATGTGTATGCCAGCAACTTGCACTATCCGAAATCTTTATATGCTAACGAAACGTCAACTATGCCTCGGATAAGGACTGACTCAACGGTTACGACTTTTAGCTATCGTACAATGACAAAGATTGGATTCTGGAATGTGCGTACTCTCCTGGACAATGGATCAGAAGGTCCCCAGAACGCACGATTTCTTCAATTAGAGAGTGAATTTCTGAGGTACAAATTAAATATCTTAGGAGCTAGTGAGATAAGATGGTGGAACAGCGGAGAATTCATCTCTCCAACGGGCAGCACTGTAATGTTGTACTCCGGTAAAGCTACCGGTAGTCGCCGTGAGTCAGGTGTGCGGCTCCTTTTAACCAGAGCCGCGCGAAACTGTCTCTTATCCTGGGAACCGGTCTCTGACAGGGTCTTGACCGCCAGGTTCCGGACCAAAATGAGGAACATCTCAATAATACAATGTTATGCCCCTACTGAACCCGACAATGTCTTGGCAAAAGACTCCTTCTACGAAGAACTAAACGCCGTTCAGAGCAGAACACCTAAAGGCGACATTGTAATGGTTATGGGTGATTTGAATGCGAAAGTTGGCGCTGATAACTATGGGCTCAGACATGTGATGGGGAGACACGGTCTTGGTGATCGTAATGACAACGGTGAAAGATTTGTAGAGTTCTGCAACTTTCACAGTCTCTTCATCGGTGGTACTATGTTTGAGCATAAGGACCACCACAAAATCAGTTGGTCCTCTGTTGATCGGCGCAGAACACAAAATCAGATCGACCATTTTGCCATTAGTAAAAGATTCAAGAGTTGCCTCCTGGACGTGCGAAACAAGAAGGGTGCCGATATTGGGATGGGAAGAGACCATTATCTTATGATCGCTAATGTTCGATTGCGTATTGCAGCCGTGCGCCGCCCCAGAAACGAAACATCCAGGCCCCGCAAATTCAACACCGCTCGACTAAAAAATCCAGCTGTCTTACAACAATATAATGACCATCTTGCGCAAAAAGCGGCTGAGATAACTAGTCACCCAGATAGTGACATAAACGAAAACTGGGATGCCATAAAAAATGCGTACATTGATAGCGCAAATACCATCCTTGGCCCAAACCCGGATTGCCGGAATAAGCCCTGGATGTCCGACGCTTCATGGCAGCGGATTGTTGAAAGAAAGGAGCTGAAAGTTCGTTTGGCTGCAGCATCAGACGACAATCGAAGCAGCATCGAACTCCTTTACCGTCAGAAAGCTCGAGAAGTTCAGCGTAGTGTGCGACGCGATAAAAGAGTTTATCCCAATTCTCTTTTAGCATCAGCAGAAGAAGCCGCTAGAAGTAACAACTTAAACGCCGTATACGGTGTCATCAAGGAGTTTACAGGTTGTCGTAACTCCTGCCAACATCCGGTGAAAGATAGTGATGGAAAGCTACTTATCTTGGAAGAAGATCAAATGAGGCGGTGGAAAGAACACTTCGCCGCGGTCTTGAACCGTGTAACCTCTGGTGAAGTTCCCCCTCATATAGATAATTTAGCTAACCATCAAAATGTGCGTATACGGTCTACTGCCCCGACTAAAGAGGAAATAGTCACTGCAATTATTGCACTAAAACGAGGAAAGGCCGCCGGACTTGACGGCATCCCTGCCGAACTTTATCAAGCAGCGCCAAGCGTAACTGCCGATTTGCTGCATCCACTTGTTGATAAAGCGTGGAATACAGAGACCTTTCCCACTGAGTGGAAGGAAGGTTTGATCATCAAACTTCCAAAGAAGGGTTGCCTCACAGACTAATAATTGGAGAGGCATTTGTGTGCTTCCTGCCGTTGCCAAGATAATAGCTAAAATCGTCCTGGAAAGACTAAAGGCCCACTTAGAAAGCACAATTGATGAAGAGCAGGCTGGCTTTCGATCCGGATTCTCCTGTGTCGATCAGATTAACACCTTGCGAATCATCATCGAGCAATGCGCTGAATACGATTCTCCGCTTCACTTGCTTTTCATCGATTTCGAAAAGGCTTTCGATAGTGTGAACCGGGATTCTATCTGGGCGGCCTTGCGCAGGAGAGGCATCCCTGAGAAGCTTGTGGCTATTATTAAGGCAACCTATGACGGCGCGAAATGTCGCGTTCTGCATAAAGGTAAGGTGTCGGGGGACTTTGAGATTCGCAGTGGAGTTCGGCAGGGGTGCATCCTCTCACCGATCCTATTCCTCATAGTGATCGGCGATGTGTTGCATGCAGCCCTATCCGGACTCGACAGAGGAATTCAATGGACTTTGACATCTTATCTACAACATCTTGACTACGCTGATGACATATGCCTACTCTCCCACAAAATCATGGATCTGTCCGCAATGGCGTTAGATCTCGAGAGGGAGGCAAGCAAGGTTGGGCTAAAGATTAATACCAACAAGACCAAGGTTCTTAGCCCGCCGTTGCGAAAAAGAAATCCGACACCTATTGCCATTAATATTAATGGGCAGCCTGTGGAGAAGGTGGACAACTTCGTCTACCTGGGTAGCATTGTTGCCGAAAATGGTGGTACGGAGCAGGACATCGCTCGTCGTATCAACCAGGCTAAACGCGCATACGGCATGCTGTCCAAAATCTGGCAGGGCAGTTATCTCAGCATCAAGACCAAGCTGGGCCTGTTTCGCTCCCTGATACTATCAGTGCTTTTGTATGGGAGCAGTACATGGAAAGTTTCCGTAGGAGTTACCAGAAAGCTGCAAGTTTTCGTCAATTCATGTCATCCGCGAATTTTAAGAATTTTCTGGCCCGAAACAATATCAAGTGAAGAGCTAAGTCGGCGTACGGGTCAGATGCCAATCGACGAATTGATACGCAGGCGAAACTGGCAGTGGATAGGTCACACATTGCGGAAGAGTGATAACTGCATTGCTTTGCATGCCATGAAATGGAACCCCATTTCCAACCAAGGCCGACCAAGAGGGGGTCCTCGAATCACATGGCGTCGATCTGTGGCAAAGGAGTGTCAGGTACTGGGTAAGTCTTTTGGGGAGTTGCGCCCCATTGCCCAGAACAGAGTACGATGGCGCGCAGGAGTAGTTGACGCGCTATGTCCCGCTAGGGGTTAAGGCAAAGTAGTAGTTAGTCAAATCACATTTCCGAATTTTGTTGAAAACGGACTATTCCATCATATAGCTGTCATAGGGACAACCGTTCCAAAAGCAAGTTTTTGTTGGAAAAACTTTTTTATTTCTGAAGATATCTTTACGGAATTTCATATTATTCAATCATATTGACTGCCAAATTACGTTCCTTATAATTTGGTTGAAATCGGCCCACTATTTCATATACCTCTCATAGGAACAGTGAAATCGGAATAAGTTTTACTACTAATTTCAAAGTGGCAAATGCAACATAAGTCACAACGAAGGTATGAAGAGTATCACACCTTCGGCATGCTAGCCGAAGCCTAGCTTTTTCTTTTTGTAATATTTTTGGCCTGGGGAGCTAATCGATTGCGATAAGTAGGACTAATGTCAGGGCCGGCTCTACTATATGAGCATTCTGTACATTTTCCTAGGGCGCCATTATGTGGGGGTGCGAAACGAGCCGAACAATTTAATTTCATTTCTAACGTCTTTTCAACATTGCACTAAGGCAACGATAAATTGTTTTCGAAAACTGAAACTGTAAAATATGAAAAGTTTAGCTATCCATTCAACCGACCAACAATCGGTTATTACTACAAAACGTATTCAACCTCACCATCATCTACGTGGCGCGGCAGTCCGACGTCGACTCTTGGCTGCCTGGATCGTTGTCCTCCAAGTGTCTCGGTCACGTGACCGCGTCCTCCAATCTTGGAAGCCCAGTAGCTGTTCGGCGTCCACATATACTGAGCTCTCCCAACGAGATGGTCGTCTAGGCAGTCTCGTTCCGTCGACTCGTTCTGCATTCATTACTCTCTTTGGCATTCGATCATCGTCCATTCGTTGTACATGCCCTGCCCATTGAAGTCGTTGTAGTTTGACGATTTTTGAAACTTCCAGCTCATCGTACAACTCATACAACTCATGGTTGTACCGGATGCGCCGTCCATCTCGATCGCAAACAGCCCCGAAAATTCGCCGTAGAGCCTTACGTTCAAATGTATCTAGCATGGAGGGTTGAGTTATGGTCCATGCTTCGCAGCCATAGCATAGCACTGGGCGCATAATGGTTTTGTACACGCGGAGCTTCGCGTTTCTGTGCACATACTTCGATTTCATTATGGGGAGAACCGAGAAAAAAGTCTTATTAGCTAACTGTATCCGTCGCTTGATTTCGTCAGTTTCGTTGGCGTCCCTTGACAAGTTGCCACCCAGGTATATGAAGTCGTTCATGAACTCGATATTAAGTTCCCCCACAGTGATGCTCGGTTGTGCAGCTATCCTTGTTGTCGATTGTATCATTATTTTAGTTTTAGCCTCGTTGGTACGTAGTCCAAATTATTTTGCAGCGGTACCGAGTGTATGCAGAAGTTCTTCTGCGTCGGCCATCCTTCGGGACATGATGTTGATGTCGTCCGCGTACGCTGCTAATTGTGTCGACTTGATGAGTAGCGTCTTGCTTTTGTCTATATTCACAGCCCAAATAACGTATTCCAGTGCTAGGTTGAAGAGCGTCGGTGACTGTATATAAAAATATCGAAAAAAGAGTCAAAATTCCTGTGAAATTAAGATGTAAACCTAGGCATGTGTGTAACGTACCGAAACGTAATTTAATTTGCTACTCTTTCCTCACACAACTTCACCCTCTAATTGTGTGGTTCTGATTTACTTATCAAATGTCAAAATAATTGCGCTTGAAACTGAACATGTAATGATGTTACTCAATTAGTAAACCTCCTCGAATGTAAACGAACCGAGGAGCCTAAATCATGAATCCATTCACTGCACCCCTATTTCTTCACCTTTATCACCCGTATCTTGACGTTTGCAATTTTCCTGACACATGTTCGCCAAATTACATTGTAAAGTTAAGACTAAGTCACCAAATGTAATCAATAAAGCCGCAAGGAAGCAGCTACCGTTGTACCACTAACTCAAAGACATCACTCTAGCCCGAAGATTTTATCGTGGCTCCGGGTGGGCGAGGGGGTCGTGTTATCGTCCCAACCCCTGACCTTGCCTCTTCAGCGATACGGTTGTTTTCTATACTGGAAGAGTGTATCCTTGCGGAAGAGCGACCGGGACATTCAGTCATCACAATTCACAATATCTCATGTGCTACTGCGGAACGTATTCGGGAGCGGCCTCATGTTACACTCAATTACGTTAGCAATTTGTTTCTTGTCAACTTCTGTTAGCGTCGAATATCGATTGGACTTTCTGATCATTTACCAATCCGGTCCGGATGCGAAGGACTTGCTCTCCTAATTCAGTCCTCGTCTCTTGTCCCCGGAGGCTGCTCGCCTCTCGACTCCAAACTGGTCACTTCCCAACACGACTACCGATAGACAGGCATGAGGATATCATGTCGGAGTCCAATTACTGACCTTTCATTTGTCTAAGACATCAAATTTATTTGTTTTGTAAAGTGACTGACTGGGGTTTCGACTGAGTGACACAAATTGAGGGAAATTCGATAATAACTAATCAATTGTAACGTGTAATGGATAAAGGGATACACTGAGGGCGTATTACGTAAACATTTACCCGTTCGGACTAATAACGTGACCCGAAATCAATCTGGGCCGACTGAATATTAGATTTGCATTGGGCTCAGAAAAGAATCCTTTTGCATCACTAAGACAGAGGTATTGAATTGTATTGATCCGTGAATATGCATGGATTATTAAACAAAGTGGTAGGGGGGGGGGGGGCTGATTAAATAACCGAACCAGCTCCCGAAGACACACCACAAAGGATAGAAAAGTCAATTCTGCGTATGTGCATTGAAAGCGACATTTCCCCTTTATGGTCTGTTGCTGATAACAAAACGCTACAAGATGCCATCACTCACTGTAACAAATACGACAATTGTCAGACACGCTATTTATTTCAAAAATAATATTTCTGCTATACGAAGGACTTTTATGAACGTGAAGCATTTCATTTTTGTCCGTTTGTTTGAATTTTCGCATTTTATGGTTGCCATTTTGGCATCCCGATGATACGTTGTCGGCAACTGCCAAGGATAGTGTGGCATCCTGTTTTATGACATTGTGCTCGCCATCTACGTATGTAGGGCCATACATTGCAAGTAGATAATTTAATTTTCTTCCATGTGGATATAAAACGTGACTAGATACCTAATAGTGTGATATGATGAACAAATTATATTCCTCGTACAAAAGGAAACTCGCATCCTGTTGATATTCCACTTGCGTTACATCCCTTAATAGTTTGGACTAAGACTCGTGAATGAATCGCTCTTTTCAGTCTTTTGTCCATTGGGAAAAAGTCAGACGAATGGTGGCGGTGAATGCAGTAAAACGACAGTGGATTCGAAGCAGGATTTGGATGTAAAGTGATAAGTCGAAGGGTAGCTAGTCGATCTGTCCGGCGAAAGGTTGACGGCTAGAACCCTGGGCCCAATCGTATGTATTCGAATTCCTGCTTTCCCCGTCAGCTTTTAGTCGACTCAACATCAAATGAGTACATCGATCTGATTTAACCAGTAAAGTGGAGTAAAGGCGGTACAAGCATTTTCCTGATAATGCGAGGCATTGCATCTCATAAAAGTAGTTCGGAAAATTATGTTCCTCAAAATACTGACTTAGTTGGCAGGGAGACTACCTAATTAAACGGTATTGAGATGGATGCGGATGCGCAGTCCTTGCAATCGCATTAAAACGGCACCACTAATTCCACGGTCAAGCGAAAAGCGGTGATGGTGATGGTGGGCATTCAGTCGGAGAGTTGCGGCGAATTATCTGAATGGTGTCACAGATCCAGGCCGATCGATTCATTCTGGATCTTTGTTCGATTGTATCGAACATGGCTAATGATGAAGATTACGCACCATATGAAGAAGTTTCTGACGCCGCCGAGAGCGAATTGGGTGTCGAAATGGCGAATAAACCAGCTTCCGATGACAACGGTCGAATTAGAGAAGACGCTGTAGCCTGATTTTCCGCGTTTCCACCAGCTGCAGTTGACAATGGACCATATATCATTTCGTAAATTGGCCACAAATGGTATGCGGACCCACCAATTGTCGTCGCATTCGGGCGCATAAGATTGTCAATTATACCCAACTCAATCCAGGCTAGCACCTGGAACTGTTATCCGTTAGTAATTTACGAGACAGTCCCGTCCAAGGCGTTCGTGGCCAAGGATGTTTGTATTCTCTTCCCCCTGTGATGCCTGGCGTAATAATAAACCACTGAATCTCCCGACTTGTCGCAGGTAGGCGGCTAAATGGGAACAGGAAATACAAGCTGGCAACACAGCACCGTGTGTCGGCTAAAGTTTCTTACCAGCTAAAGCGGAAATAGATTCCTTCAGAATCCACTTCCGCTTTGGGTGGTAAGAGCCTAGGGCTAACACACGGTGTGTTTATAGTTTTACAATTGATGTGCGGGAATGAATCATTTCGTGTAGTAGCAAGTTTTAGCATCTTAATGGAAATTTTCTGGGATATTGTAAAACGATGCAAAAAAAGATAATTGTTCTTCGGTTAATATCGTTATTTGACGTTTTGCACTAAATCCCTGCAACACATGCGCTTCAAATCGCAGAAGGACAATGTAGCCTAGGAGGCCGTAAAGTTCTTCTGGAGGCAAGTTACCCCCGAAACAGATGAAAGTTGAATAGTCATGATATGACCTGCTCCTCTTGCGGATCACGTCGACCTACTCCGAGTCCAACAACGAAGTGGGTTTAAGAAACTAGGTTCGCAGACCTGCTCTGTATTTGAAACGAATCTGTCGTCCGTCGTAGAGTTGGAGATGGAGTGAAAGAGTGCAGTGAAGAGTGGTTGAACTAGGTTCATCGAAGTCTGAGTCGTAATTGTAAATAAGAGAGTGGAGAACTGAACTACTGACTAGATTAGAAGACATATCTACATATCGCTATATTGCAGTGTTGAATAAAATGGATTGTATTTTCAATTGGATTTTATTGATATCAGGTGGAGTGGAGCTTTTATGGCTGGTTTACATTCTCGCCGAGTGGTCGAGGCGAGTGTATTCGGCGAGAATGCCCGAGGCAAGTAGCCTGAGCGAGGTGGCGTCCACATTCTCACGAGTACTGTTCTGTTAGGCAATGACAAATAGCTGATGCGGTAACATACGTGCTCGGATAAGAAAATAATGTGCGCACTTGTGAAGAGCGTTTATGTTAATTTAATTTTTACCGAGCACATGTTTCTGGCAATTTTCCACGAAAACCGTTTGCGCGCGTTTAGGCTAAGCGAAACCCACGTAACCCCCTACCAGCTTTTTGTAGAATCAAAGAACATCAAATTTCCTACAAAATGGTATATCATACCCTCGACTATCAAATGGTATATTGTACTTTATACAGTCCACGCTACGAATTAAAAATAGGAAAAAAAACCTCGTAATTTTGTAATTTGGCTCAAATGATGTGTCTGAATATATGCCCCAAAGTTTCCGTTGATAAGAGGTCCGGAAGTAAATGATAAAGGCCGTTAAAAGTTAAAGGTCATTTTTTCCGATTTTTCTTGAATATGTCGGTTTTTAGGGTTTTGTATAAAAACAAAACCCTTATGAAATCGGTCATGCGTCCGTCTGTCCGTCTGTCTGTCCGCCTGTTCATGAAATATCTCACGAAACGCTGAAGCTACATGCATGAAATTTGGTGGACATATGTAGAAATACTATAATTCTCTGGAGAAAGCGATGCGTCGTAATAGGTCAACTTTAAGGGGGGGTCGGCATAGAGGGGAAATGAAGGTCGAAATTTTTTTTCGTTTGGTATAGGCAAGTGGGGTATCGTAAGAAAGGTTCTGTTGAGTACATTCCATTTCTGGAATTTTTTTCAAATTTGAAGGAAGGGGAAAAGAGGGAGAGGGGAAAATATGTTGTCCGAGTTTGTCCCCCCCCCCCCCCTTGCATTTCGAGACCGTTATAGCTAGACATATGAAAATTTACAGAAAAGCGGCATTTCACTAGCATAGAAAACCGAAAATAATAGAATTTTTAAATCTCATCCAAAAAAGTTAATAATAGTACATTTCTATAGTTGCAGTTAGCACACCCCTGCATCCCTCAAGCACACCCTAGGTCAAAAATATTGATGGCTGATGATAACCAACATCATAGGCAATAATATCTCTAAGTTTAATTACAATGACATGATATTTAATAATAGTACATTGACTTAAAGTTATGCATTTTGACACTATCCATACAAAAAATACACCTACCGGCCTCACGCATAGATATGCGTGTACTACTTGTATGTTGTTTTTCGTAGTGCGAATTGCAGTTATTTAATGAACCAACTTTAGAAGGGTGAAGATTGGTGATTGGTGATCCTAACAATAACTATTCACACAGTTAATTTTTTTAGGGTTTTGTGTCTTAAATCTTACAAAATCGGTCAAATACCTGTCTGTCCGTCTGTTCATAGAATATCTTACGAACGGCTAAAGCTGCACACATAATTCGGCGAGAATGTGTAGAAATGCTATAATTTGCTGGAGATAGCGATGTGTTGTAATTGGCCAACTTTAAGAGGGGGGGGGGGAGGGGGGTCCACATAGAGGCCAAATTAAGGTAAATTTTTTTTATCCACTGGTATAGCCAAGTGGGGTGTCGTGAGAAAGGTAATGTTGAGTACATTCCATTTTTGGTATTTTCTTGAGATTTGTAGAAAGGGGAACAGTGGAGGAGGAAAAAATATTAGACCGTAATTTGTCCCAGCCGCCCTGAATTTCGAAGCCGTTACACAAGTTTGCAATTTGCAATGTCGTCTTAATATGAATGGTTAAGCATCTCGAAGAGTGGGACAGTTTATCTCGTATACATACATACATATCTATCTACAGCTTCTCGTATTAAAACTATTACTTTGAGAGGTGACAGATGCAGTCTTTTTGTGAATTGGCATGTAAGATACTACCTATATATCATGGGTAAAACATTTAATTATGGTGTTTTTATTCAGCTGAGGGGTACCAAGAAGAACAGGGAGCCAGTATTTACATGCCAAAATAAGCGCTTGCTACAAAACCCTCGAATTGCGGGCGTAGCCCTCTATATTCCGGTTTCATTCATTTAGTGTAGACGTCGATATAATAACCGAAAAAAAAGATCGCGTAGCTTTGAAATGTTGCAAAATTAATAAAAGCAGGCTTCTGAATATACCCAGTCGGACATTTGTCTCCGATGACAGCGGAATCGAAATGTCTTCGATTCCTTACCGGTTCCATTCATAGGTTTGTCTCCGATGCCAGCGGAATCGAAATGTCTTCGATTCCTTACCGGTCCCATTCATCGGTTTGTCTCCGAAGCTGAACAAATTCAAATGTTTTCAATTATGTATGTATCGAGTTAGCCTGGAATTTGAATTCATTTGAAAGTATCTGACATTTGGCGACGCAAGTTGTCATACACTTATATGAAATATGGAATACGGAATATGTTTTTTTTTCTGTAAGCCTTGAATACAATCCGCCGTTAAATTAAAAGTGCCGTGAAATCAATACAAAAAGATTGCACGACACTTTTAGTTTCTGGACGAATTGTATTTATAAGGCTTAAATAGATTCAACCCATTTATACAGTCATCGATCCGGATTCGATTCCACATTGGCTACCGTCATCGATCCCAATTTTACCCCAGTATCGATTCTACGTTGACTCCAGTCATCGATTCTCCATCGACTACCGTCATCGATTCCGGATCGATTCCTGTCCTCATTTTGGGTATCGCAAAAGCGGCCATGCCCATACAAATATCTCCGACGTGTCTCCGATAATGTCATCGATTCCTTAGTAGACAGTCATCGATCCAGGACCGGTCAAGTGTCGATTCTTGTCCGACTGGGTATGCTACAAAATTTACATTGGTAGGGGTTCGGAAGTGTATTGGAGAGATAGGTTAGGTTAGGTTAGGTAAAGGGGCTGCCATGCTAACGCACAGCACACATAGACCACCGCTGGGTCCGTTGTGATACCACTAAATCCACCTTAATAAAACCTAGGCATTAAAACCAGCCTGTGCTGGCAATATAGCGATTGAGCTGTATTACACTAGCTTCCTTAAGGTCCTCCAGTTCCCAGAAAAATCGGGAACCCAGAAACCTCCTCCGCCTCTCAGCCAGGGCCGGTCAGTGACATAGGAAATGGAGAACGCTCTCCTCCTCATCCACGTCATCACAGCTCCTGCAGTAGTCATTGTGAGGAATGCGAAGCCTCCAGGCGAGCTCTCCAATAGGACAGTGCCCCGTAATAACCCCCACAACTCTGCCGATGTGTTTCCTGTTCAATGAAAGCAGTGTGGCGGAGCGGCTAGGGTCAAGTTTCGGCCTAATCGACCTCGTTGTTTGGCACGTAACGCCGTTTAACCATCTCATGTTCGCCCTGTCAACCGCAGTGGCTTTGATAGCAAGTTTGCACGATAAGGCTGGCATTTTGATGTTAGCGCGGTCCCCGTCAATAACTCCGGTTGTCCCCACCCGAGCCAGCTCATCCGCCACGCAGTTACCTGCGAGGCCACAATGGCTCGGTATCCAACAGAGCGTTATGTTGAAATAGCCACCCATCACTCTGAGGGTTAAACGACAGTTCGCGATGGTCTTCGATGTAGTCAGGACGGATTCAAGTGATCGAATTGCAGCCTGACTGTCCGTGTAAATAGTGACGTCCCTCGTGGTCACAACATGATTTCCCAGCCAGTTCAGAGCTTCCAGGATTGCAGAAACCTCCGCCTGTAGGACACTGCAGAAGTCAGGAAGACGGAAGGACAAGTAAATTCCCAATCCTTCCGAATAGATGCCAGCCCCGACTCCGCCGTCGGTCCTAGAGCCATCCGTGTAGATGACAATGGAGTCGGTGGTCATAAGCGTGTTAGCACACCATAGATCCCTTGACGGAATCAAGCTGGTGTCGTTCCGACCGAAAATGTATTTCGCGCAGGTATAGTCCGTTTCCACAGGGAGATCAAAGTTGCCCAGTACAGTCGAGTGCCCGCCACTCAACGTGCGCCACTGGCCAGTTTCGCGAAGGCGTAGAGCCGCGTTAGCCGCCAACTGTTCGCCACAAATGTCCAGGGGGAGCAAGCCGAGCACCATGTCTAGCCCGGCTGACGGAGTTGTTCTGAAAGCCCCTGTTATAGCCAGCGCCGCTAGCCTTTGTACCTTACTTAGTAGGTTGCAATAGGCCGTTACTCGAAGTGCCGTCCACCATACACTTATTCCGTACAGTTGTATAGGACGTACTACAGCTGTGTATAACCAATATACAGCTTTAGGCTGCAGGCCCCAGTTCTTACCTATGGCCTTCCTGAACGAGTAGAGGGCAACAGTAGCTTTCTTGACCCGTTCTTCAATGTTGGGTTTCCACCCAAGTTTCCTGTCAAAGATGAGACCGAGGAACTTAGCTTTGTCGGTGAAAACCAGTTGAATGCCCTCCAATGAGAGAGGTTCAATAGGGAAAATCACGCGTCTTCTGGTAAAAAGCACAAGCTCCGTCTTAAGCGGGTTAATTCCGACGCCGCAGAGGTTTGCCCACTCAGTTAGAAAAGAAAGGGCGTTTCGCAATAGCCCGCAGAGGACACCAGGAAACTTACCTGTGACTGCGATGGCAACGTCATCCGCATACGCAATAACTTTGCACCCGACCTCCTCCAGTTTTAGAAGCAGTCTGTTGATCGCTACATTCCAAAGAAGGGGAGACAGCACTCCCCCTTGCGGGGTTCCTCTACAGACATCCCTACATACCGACGATGTACCAAGGGTAGTGTGTATGCGCCGAGATGTTAGTAGTATGTTAACGAGTTTACAAAGCGACTCGTCGACCTGGAGGCCCAGGAGTGCCTCAATTATCGCACTAGGTCTAATATTATTGAAAGCACCCTCGATGTCCAGGAATACAACCATCGTGTATTCGTTTTGATCAAGAGATTTCTCAATCTGACTGACCAAAGAGTGCAGAGCCGTGTCCACCGACTTACCTTTCCAATAGGCATGTTGCGACGTGGATAAAAGCCGTGACGGGATAGTGTCCCGCAAATGGATGTCAGCCAGTCTCTCTAATAGTTTCAGTAAAGTAGAAGAGAGGCTTATTGGTCGGAGATCGTTTGGGCGCGCATGTGAACTTCTACCCGTTTTCGGGATAAAAATCACCCGCACTTCCCTCCAACTGCGAGGAACGTACACCAGCTCCAGGCAGGCCATTAGGATACACTCTATCCAAGGATATATAATATCTACACAATGCTGCAAGTCCGCAGGAATGATGCCATCGGGTCCAGTATTGGAGAGATGAAAGGGGGTGTGTTCATGTCAAATGTTAATTTTCCTCAAATGAACACTACGATCTACCGTCAAAGTATTTACCATCACGAACGGTACACCCAGATTCCTATCGCTATGGATAAGATTTTGTCAGCGATCTTTAGTTCCAAGGGGTATTTTGAAACGTTTACTTTATCCTAACAATAGGAATTTTATCATGAAATATTTGTTTCTATTCTTTCTACTCAAAGCGTTTCCTCTGTGGCTGAGTAGGTCCTAGTTCCTGTCCGAGCGGAAGATTAAAGTAGTATATAATGCTGATTGCAAATGATCATTTCAGAAAAAGAATCTTCCTGTCTTTTTCTGAAATGATCATTTGCCATCCCCTCCCTTCGACCCTACACCCGCCCACGTGTAGTAGTCAGAATAGGTTGTATATTACTGTAGCAGTCCCTTCGTAGATTCATGTGTACTCCATGCAGGTTTTCGATTGCTGTCTTAAACCTACACTCTCAATCAAATACAAATTTAACCCAATAGAACTTGTTTCGCAACTAACTATTTTAGTTTAAAGTGTTAAAAGAAACTTTTAATTTTTCTATACTATTCCAAAAAAAAAAAAAACTTTTTTTTTCCTTCCAGATCGAGTTTTTGGGATGCAATAAAATTGAATTCCACTACACTGCTTGCATAAGATATTGTAGTTCCTTCCGGGCAATGTTTTTTTCGTCGGTCTCCACAGGACTCTTCAACAACTTAAATGTCAATTCAGTCGCCTCCATTTCGGCAATCTCCTTTCGTGTGTAGTCAGACGAGTTGTTCGACTTAATCCAGCCAGATCCGATTCAAAGGGTTGCTTTTGATGTTTTCGAACAGTCCCTGAGCTCGTATACGAACTCACATGCATTCCAGTCGTGTAGGTAGGTACGGTACCTGATCTACTCTGCGTGAATACGAAAAGGGAATGCCACAAAGGGACAGATACATTTTCATTGAGATGTAATATGGATGCTTTCTGTTTTCACCCTGTGTACAAAAGACGGAGATGAAAACCACATAAACGATTGCAGTCGGAATTATGAAACCGTTGGACACATTCGACCTGTGGATTGCTCCCCCAGTATGTATCGAGATATGAAATCGAAATCTGAAATTTCAATTTGCACGATTTCACGTTGAGCCTGATGTTGTTGGGATCAATTTCAATGTTATTTGCATCATTCGAAGGGATCGGGGATGGATACCGTATTCAGATGGACACAGACATGCAAAGTAGACCACTAAAGTTCAGATTTTGCATGAGGGACTTTAATCAACCGAAATAGAATGTCTATTCAGGCAATGTTTGATATATTTGTATCTATTTCGGTATAGCGTCCGGTGTTTGCATTCAGGTGTGTTGGAGAAAACCCCGTAGCATCTTAACAGGGAAAATGATTTCCCCAGATGATTCCGTAGTGCGTAGGGTAGTGAAACAGTAATGTCACCATAGTTCAAGTAACATGGTAACAATGAATATCTACGACACTACACAGGCCATGTGAACTATCGGCCCAAAAACAAATGAAAAGTGGCCCAACAAATTTCGTATGGGATTGCGGTGATTGTTCCAATGCAAAATCATTCCAAATTTGAGGTGATAGTTCGTCAAATTTTCCGAAAAACTTGATTTTGGTTTGGAATGAAAGTTCCACATGATCAATGAAAAAACATTGAAATGCATAAATTTGGGTGATTAATAATCGCCCCAAATTAAAAATTGGGGCGATTGTTCATCTTTTTGAAAAAATGTTACTTGAGTGAAGCGCGGAGTGAGCATAGTGAGCGAAGCCCATACAAAAGACTGTTACACCCAGAGCGAGCGATACTGAGGGTTGTGATCTCTTAAACGCGGATCGGGCGTAGCGAATGGAGCCCTCACAAAAGACTCTTGATTCACAATAGTCTCTTGTGTCTACATGTGCTACGGCCATCTACTATGAATAAGTATTTTCCGCAATAGTCTCTTTTTCGGTGTCCGCTCGCTCTGCAAGATGACAGCCGTCAGTGTGAGAAAAACAAATACGCTCTCTTCGCTCGCTCTGGGTGCAAACTTCTTTTGGGTGAGATCCGCTCGCTACGCTTGCGTTACGTTATTCTTCTATCAAAAGTGCATCATAACTATAGTTTCATACCGAAGAATATAGGCTCGTACTGCCTAAAGCAGAAAGCCACTTAGGGTCGCCCTCAAGTAAATTTCGGCTTTAAGGTTACAGAAACGCCGCCTACTATACCAAGAGAGACAGACAAAACCGGGCATAACCTCTAAAGTGGACGGCGTGTCTGCCGGTAAAGAAAAATAAACGATTTCCAGCATTTCAGACGCCTGCGAAACCCATCGGGCAGCATCCACCGCTCAGCGTGCGAGATTACGCCCCCTCAGACCGTCACAATTCGGCCAGCGAACTGTCACAACATTTCGTCTGCGCCACGTGATTGGACTGAGCCGCGACGTCGCCACAACATCTCTTCGGCGCATATTGGCGGGCTGGCGGTACAACGCTCCGCTCCTGCCAACTCAAAAAAAATTTGGAAGTTATATAGTTCGGAGGACCATTAGCGGATGCACTAAAAAAATCGATTCTCGATAAATTCCATCAGGCATAGGAAGATGGATTAGTAGATATGTATTAAGGTTAAGTTGGATTTGTCGACTAAGAGATAAAGTTGTAAGGACAAGGTGAATAAGATTTTGTTGATTGAGTTATGTATTAATTTATGTTTTGATGGAATTCAAGATAATTATAACAACTATTCATCGATATGAGTGATACTTTATTATTTGTAGCGTTGACGAGGCCGAGTGACCTATTAAAACCCAGCCCATACTACCGATAGCCAAGCCAGTTATCGACCATGCGTTACCGCTGGTCATTTCTGAGAAGGTTTTGACACTTAGGTGTCATGGCTGGTATGAACGACCATGCCTCGACCTTCATTCTAATTCTGAGCCTTGTCCAACCACACATCCGCTACATCGTTCATTCTAGATACAAACTTTCGAGTGCCTAAGCCTTCACCATAAATAATTCGATATCCGAAATTCGGAAACAGCCCATAAGATCCATCTTGGCTGCCTGCAACCACTGTCCGGACTACACCACAATGTACAAGCCGGCCTGTATAATCAAGATGGCAGCGATTTTACGCGATCGTACTATTCCAACGGGTTTGATCACGCGTTGGATTCGTAAACCCGATTGGTATAATATTTACACGAAAAGCGTCATTTACGCTTCGTCAGCTAACAAGTTACGCGTTCTCATAAACCCGTTTGCTGTTTACTCGATACGGGTATCGTAGACTTGACGCGCCCGACGCGTTTACGCGTCTCGTGTATTATAACTTTAAAGCGAATATCAACCCTAGGCCCACCGACAAGTAGATTTCCGCTTTAGGCAGTACAAAACTACAACTACATAATACTACTTTGGGCTATCGTTCACTGCAGATTTTGGGGTCTTCATAATATGAACTATCGCCCCAAAATTCGGCCGATTTTTAAATTCTTATTTTTGGGACAAAATCCGTCTTTTTTAGAGTGTTTGTTCATTTTGTTCATCATTGGGCGAGACTTCATTAAGGTGATTGTCTGCAGAGCCCATTACATATCTAATGGCAGCTTGCGGATTGGTATAAGAAAGGAGGCGTAAAGCTTTTCCGTAGGTTTTAACTACCTATGACAAGGCCCGTAGTCATTGTCGGTCTACTACATGGTGCCGCAGGTACTTTGCTTCATAGACAATGCATACCTATAGTTCGGCAATATGTAATTTGGATTTGTATGGTGGTACGAAGTCTTCAGCTCCATACATCACCCTTAGGTGCACGTCTACTTTCAACGCTGTCTACTTGAAATGCTGCAGCGTTACAGCCAATTTCGTAACCTCCATCGACCATCATAGCGAAGCCACCCCTTTTTACACAACGCAGCAGCTCAAGTACTTTTATCTCGAGCACGAGTTCAACAAATTGTAAAATATGAAAATTATCGGACGCGATTGATCTGCGGATGGATGCAGAAAGCCGCAAAATGGCGAACGTGTGTCCATTGCCGAACATTGGCAGCGGCAATTCAGGATGCTGTTCACGTAATTGTAATGCAGTCAACCCAACAAAATGCCTTTCCGAACGAGTTGCTATGCTTGACGGCCCGCCTGACCGTATAATACAGAGAGGACGACCATCATGCCAACCGGACCAGCCAGGCAAGACATGAATGGCGGCTACAAGTCGCGGTCCATACACACCCAGGGCGGCAACAAACTGAAACGGAAACCCATGACCGAGAGAGGTCGACAGAAGAATGGGCCAAATCGATTTGGTGACATGCATGCTTCCGGAGTTGCAAATTCCAAACAAATGGGCAGCATGTTGGCTGTCCCTTTTTCCTGCCACACGAAAGGAACTTAATTGCCACTAAATTGCCCAACACGAGTCCCCTTTCCTGTTTGCACTCGCTCGTATGCAAATCGACGATATTATCCTTTATCCAGGATGAAGGTAATTTGGGGATACAGTGAGTGAGTATGTGTGTGTGTGCGGGCTCCGGGAAACATACAAGCCAACAGTGGATTTTTTCACGCCAAGCTACGAGACGCTTCCTGCTTGACTATTTTTACGGTTCGCATAAATTTCAATACGGAACAATTGTGAGGCGGAGGGCGAATGTACGCTAGCCGGATTATGTGAAGCAATGCTGCATTTGGAGTGGGTTAAAATGTCTCATTTCCGATAATTACTACTTTCTTTCTGGAAAATATGGATCCTCTTGAGCCTCCACGTTGATGAGTCACTCTGTAAGCTTATATGTAAGTTGCTAACATCGAGGCTTATTCGTGCTACTCTGGGCATAGCATCTGTGGGTAGACGCGTTTGCAGGGGCATCCCTCAAGGCGGGGTATTATCTCCACTTCCTTGGAATCTGGTCATTAACAAATTACTTCTGGACCTGGAAAGGATGGGCTGTAATGTGATTGCCTATGCGGATGATGTTGCAATTGCCGTCTCTGGAAAATTTGCGAGTGTCCTCAGTGAGGTAATACAAAATGCTCTGTCCATTCTAACTAATTGGTCATACCATTGTGGGGTTTAAGCCGGACAAGACGGAGCTTGTGACTTTCACCAGAAGGCACATGCTCGGTTCTATCGAACCTCTCATTCTGAACGGTAAAGAATTGGTTTTTACTGAAAAGGCCGAATTCCTTGGTCTTCTTCTAGACCGCGAACTAACTTGGAGGTCGAACATTCAGGAGCGGGTGAGGAAGGCAGCTATTGCACTCTACTCGAGTAGGAAGGCCATTGGGAAAGACTGGGGCTTGCAGCCGAAGGTGGTACACTGGATGTATACTGCTGTGGTACGTCCTATTTTAAAAATAAATAACTGGCGCAACAGTCCAATTTGAACCACGGCCTCGAGATGAGTTAGCATCATCTCATTTTCTAGATCGTGACGGTTTTTGTGCAGAGGTACATATGTGATCAGCAATACGCTCAACCGAGTTATTTACCCCATAATGGGTACTCATTTAACAGCTGAGTGGGCTCATAGTCCGACACGTAAATCCCCGGAATCGAACCGGGGCCCAGTGCGTTGAAGGCGAACGTGCTAACCGTTGCGCCATCCGGACTACCAACATGCTATTTTGCTTTATGGTATTAGCGTGTGGTGGACGACACTCAAAGTTGTTGCCTACTGTAATTTGCTAAGAAAGGTGTAAAGACTGGCTGCGCTAGCCATAACAGGGGCGCTCAAAACCACTCCGTCGGCCGGATTGGATATTCCGCTGAACTTGCTCTCGCTGGACATTCCTGGCGAACAACCGACGGCCAATACGGCACTACGTCTTCGCGAAACTTGTCAGTGGCGTATGAGGAGCACTGGGCACACATCTATTCTACGCAATCTGGATCTCCCTTCGGAGACCGACTATACCTCTCCGAAACAAACTTTTGATTGGAACTACACCTGCCTTATTCCATCTAGGAATCTGTGGGCTCAGAATGTAGCCTTAACGAGTAATTCTATGCTGATCTACACGGACGGCTCTAAAACGCATGATGGAGTTGGGGCCGGAATTTACCTGGGGGGGGGGGGGGGGGCTTGGTATCAACATATCATTTCGTCTTCATGACTTTTGTAGTATCCTCCAGGCGGAGGTTTCAGCGATTTCGGAGGCTCTGACCTGGATGGGATGTCACGTGATGACTGCCAAGGACATCACTATTTTTACGGACAGTCAAGCTGCAATACGTTCACTTGAGTCCGTTCTCACTACATCCAACATTATTGTGAACTGTCGCACAGCCCTCACTTTAATGGGCGGTTTTTTGCAACATTACGCTTTGCTGGATACCCCGTCACAGTGGCCTTGCAGGCAACTGCAGAGCGGATGAACTTGCGCGTGGGGGATAATCGGTAATGTAGTTAGAATTCGGCACAGTATCAAAATGCCTTTTGCGTTATGTAAATTGGTAACTAAGTCAGTCGCTAGTGAAAGGGCTAACATAATGGCTCAGTGGTTACTCATGCCAAACGACAAGGGCGATTTGGCCTAGACTTGATCCGAGACGCTCTGCTGTACTGCTATCATTAAGCAGATCACACATCGGCAGGGTGGTGGGGGTCATCACAGGGCGCTGCCCTATTGGGGAACTAGGCTGGAGGCTGCGCCTTCTGCACCATGATTACTGCAAAAGCTGTGAGGACGTGGACGAGAAGGAGAGCGTTAGTCACCTTCTGTGCTACTGCAGAGCTTTGGCGGGCAGGAGAAGATTTCTTGGTTCCTCGTTCTTTTACGACTTGGAAGACCTCAACAACGCTAGCGCGACAAAGCTCAATCGTTTTATTGCTAGCACCGGCTGGTTTTAAATCCTAGTTTTTAGGATAAGGTATTGAGAGTTTGTGGAGGTATCACCACGGACCCAATTTGCGGTCTAAGTGTGATTTGATCTATCATGACTAGCCCTACACCTAACCTAGTAGAACTGAAGACGCTGAAATAGAACCCCACATTGGGCGCCATTTGAGATTTTCAAAAAAAAAAAAAGTAATTTCAACTAAAAGGACTTCATCCACTCGCCTACATTAGTTACTTCATTTGACAACATTTCAGATCTGCACATTACAATCGAGTCGGCTCCGTATGGCATATTACCGAAATTGAATGTAATTTTGGTGTTAAATGGATTGTCCCCAACCACTGGATGAATAGCTCCGCTCGTCTATTAAGAAATGATCCGTTGCAAAACCGAATATTACAAATCCTCGTCAAATTTGGATCGATATCTGTACGCCTTCAAGTTGATATGCTGTAACGGAGATTCAAAAAAAGAAAATTCGGTACTACGTTTCATTCCGTATTGGAATTATGTACTCGTATTTACTTTTTCCTTAAGTCCACCACTTAAGTTCTCATCTATTGCGTCGTATCCCTTTTTGTATCTCGAGACTCTAGACATTAGTAGGGCGGACTATGTACACCATGTTGGTAGCGTGCGCCATAGAAAAGTGAGAGATCCTGTCGTAGGATGTCTATTTGCGATGCTCTCAAGACCTTTTTATCGTTTCTAGTAGTCTTAGTCCCGCAAGGAGAGCTATTTTATAGCACAACGACAGAAAAAAAGGAAAAAACCCTAAAGTAAATGCGACATTGTCAAGGAGGTTTTTGACTTTATATCCTTTCCTTTTTCCCTCCTTTTCGCCGAACGTCTGTGTATGTGTATTTCCTTTATTTCGGTATCGGATCGAAAGGATTTTCATGCTCGACTTTCGATAATTTTCGTTTTCTTTCCACATTTCTTTTTTCTTCTTCGGGTTCAACAAAAAGGGAGATTTGCTATCTTTTCGGGAATTATAGAAAAAAAAAGAGGCGATTCGAAAGCTGGATGCATACTAACCTCGTGTAAGGATCCCAAAATCTACACTATATCCTTATAGTGAACTCTTTTCTTATGCAAATATTGAAGTGAAACGGAAAAGTTATCGAGCTTTAACTTTTCTTTCGAGGGAAGAAAGAATCCCATGTTTTCTGTGTACATTAAGTACGACTTTAGCTTCTTTTGATAAGGCAAATGTATTGAATAAAAGATGAATTGGGTATGAGTTTCATGAGTTCGGAGTCCATGTATCATTTTCAGAATTCGGATTTATGATAATTACCCAAAAATTATGGCCATGGATTGAAGCTTTAGTTGAACGTGCCATCAATGGAAAGAATGAGCTAATCATATTCACCCTAGACCCTATAGAAACATTTTGTCAAGAATGAATTTTGTACTTTTTTCCTAAAATTAGAACATTGGTGGCTTGTCAAGGAGACAATGGAAATGATTTGAAAAAAAAGACGACTGCATTGAATGTGGATTAGTTTGTACACAGAAAACAGCTTAATGATGGCTGCCTCCAGACTCTTCAGCATGTAACCCCTTTCATGACGACAAATTACTCGAATGGTGTCACACTATTCACAGCAAACACGACATGAAACTAGTTGGGTCAATTTACCCTTTCTATAATTTTTTTTTTCTTCCTCCGAAACGAATCCTTTTTATATTTTCACATGACATTAGCAATCAGATTGTCTAAGTCTTCTTTAGCTTCAATGATATTTCATTCAACTCTGCGTTGCCTTTTATATTTATTTTTTGCAATGAAATCAAATCTGGTGACTTGCCAATTTCCGCAATAGTGGAATGACCACGACGGACATCTTTGAATCGTTGTTTGTTGGACGAATCATCAACTGAGAAACGTATATCAAAGTGAATTCGTTCAGATTTGGACGAGTCACTGAAAGGATTTCGCCTGAGGGGGAGAAGAAAGCAAACGAATGGATGAATGAAAAGACGAAGAGCGCCACCGACTCATAGGGAGACGAAAATAAAAAAAAAGGACGAAAGAAAGGAAAACAGCAAATTCACTAGTCATTTTCTCATTTATATTGCCAGTGTGATTTTCCGGGGGGAGACACAATATACACGAACCGCGTGGGAGAGGGAGTCATGTTTCGTTTGCGTTTTATCTTAAGTGTTGAGAAGATTCTGAAATCTGAACGGTCATTGTCAAAATGAAATCGTACTTCCTTTTTTTCTAACACGTAGCGTGTGCAGATTATCCAGTTGAGGGGATTAACAGAATAATTGGAAGAGGGCAATGTTTTAAATTCTGTGGAAAAACAAAGGAAAACTTTCTTAAAGATGAAATGTGTGCTAAGCTGACAGTTCAGAAGTTTGATGGTATGTATTTTTGAGTGGATAAAATAGATTGTGATTGGCCTGACGGTTTGCCACATTAACTTTTGATGTCGTCTTTGTCTGACAGATTTTTTCAATTTTGCAATTTTATGTTGTCAATTTGAGCCTGTAATGAATGACTTTTCTGATGTTTACTCAAATATTTTTCTCAAAATGTTTGCCACATGACAATTCGAATTACCCTTCAGGAAAATTCACTAGCGACAGCTTCATCATTCTATCCCAATGCGGGTTGTTGACATTTGCAAATGTTGTTTTCTGATGGACACGTATGTGTCCTGTAAGAATGTGTCTGGATACTGTTAACCCCTTGTGAGGCATAAGGCCTTAACCACGCCGACTTTCTAATTCGTCCTGTTCGCCGCCATCGCCTTCAACTGAATCCACGATTTGCTTATTAACTCACCCTCGAGTTCAACTGATCTTCTCCAGGTGTTTCTAGGTCGTCCAACGTGGCGACTTTCATCATTTCGTTGTGGGTTCCAATCGAAGGCCTGTTTGTTTTCCGGCCCTTTTCGAAGTGTCTGACCTATCCATTGCCGCTTTTGCCTTTTTATGGAGGTGTCTATCGTGCCCTGGCCAGTAATGAACAGGAGGACGTCGTTAGAAATGACCTCCGGCCAGCGTATGTGTAGGATGCGCCATAGACACTGGTTCACGAAAGTTTGCAATCTAGTTGTTATCACCCCAGTCACCTTCTAAGTTGAACAACCATAAAGAAGAACAGATTTCACATTGATTTCGAAGATCCTGGTACTTCTTGAGATGTTGTTGTTTTGCCAGAAACGAGTCAAACTGAAAAAAAGCTGCCCGAGCCTTATTGATGCGAGATAGTACATCAGCATCCGCTAAACCATCTGCTGTAACTACGCTTCTGAAGTGGCAAAAATTGTCCACTTTTTCCACCGTCCGCCCCGAAACACAAATTTCGCTCCGTCTTCCTGGATCCAAGCTCAAGTACTTAGTTTTGGCAGCATTGATTTTAAGCCCCGCATTGCGACTTTCGCGGTGCAGGGCATCCGTCATTTGAACTAGATGATCCGATTTATTTGAAAGAAGACAAATATCGTCAGCGTAATCCAGGTGTTGCAGGTATTTAAATAGCTTTCCATCTGATACATTTGTTCTGGTGTTTATTAAGCGCGCTGCAGAGTACATCGTTAATGGCAATCTGAAACAATATAGGTGACAAAATGCAACCTTGTCTCTCTTCTCTCTTTACCTCGAAGGGATCTGAAAGCTTACCCTTGTGTAAGACGTGACATTGAGCCCCGCTATAGGACTTCGACGGCAGCTAGAGAGTGGAATTTTGCCTTGAAATGCAGCCTGAACCTTCCCCCAAAAATAGAAAATACTATTCCGGACGAAAAACTGCGAAAAAACCCAAAAACTTCAAGGTAAAGTGACTCCTCGACCGAAAAATATAAAAGTGCGTTTTTCTACTAAACGGAAGAAGCTAGAGGGTGCAAACTTGCACTTTTTCAAATGGCTCTAACTCGAAAACTACGGCAGGTGGAGAGTTGCATTTTGCCTTGAAATGCACAAGACATACCGTCACGATCTAGAAAATGAGATGATGCTAATTCATCTCGATGCCATGGTTCAAATTGGACTGTTGCGCCAGATATTTATTTACATTTTATAATTAGCATACCTACGAGCTCTTGCGAAACTGATAAGATTTTCGATGGGTGGATTTCATGTTGAGTCAAGTTGTTGTTGCACGAGGATGACGATTTTTATCTCGTCTCTTCGTAGGTTACCTTCGAAGTAGAAACAGATATCAGAAATCGAAAGCCCAATATGCTATGGACGAGAAGAATCTCCCCTTTTTCGTCTTTTTCCAATCTACCTGCTAATATTTTCCAGTATTTCGAGTTTCCCTCGTTTTCTGACTCCTCGACGTCACTTAGTCATTTGACCAAATTGGGTAGGTGGCTTTGACATGAAATGTCTGACAAGCCTGCACGGCAACTTCAAACTTCATCCAATCCTACTACAATTACATATCCCATTCCTGTATTAATGCATTCTTTCACAATTCGAATGAATTCCGTACCGAGTCAAAAAAAACAGACATCCAGTTGAGTTCACATGTCGATGATCTATTCCACAACGTTTGACGCTCAACCGAGTCGGAGGTACTCTAGGATATTTTCGTACTAGTTGCTTTGTTTTCTACAGTCAATCAATATTAATAAAAACAAAAAACAGGGTTTCCTTTATACTGAAGGGCACAAGTTGCTCCCGAAACACGTGTTTGGACTTTTACTAAATAAATAATCTACAGTATACAGGAAACTCTGTTTTTTTATTAACACTCTAGGATGTTCCATATCGACTCACATCGGGTCCTCGCTTCAAGTTTGCTCCATTCAAATAATGCCAACCTCATATTTCACATTAAATTATTTAGGTCCCGGAAAATTAACTGCAAAGCTGCCTATTCTTTTCCGCATATTTTTTTTAATGGGATATATAACGCCATTGTTGTCGGACCGAGGACCCCATCATACCCGTTCAAATATAGTGCACGCTTGGGCTTCTCAATGTGGTTCGCTCTGTGTTGTCGTTTTACAGGACCCTGTAATACGGAGTATGTCCGCCAGAAATGGGTCATTTTAGTTGGGTATACGAGCCACTTAATTAGTTCCATTATAACGCGTTGTGCTTATTAATGATAATTAACGACTAGTGGATTTACACATTTGGCGCTCGTTTCGGCCAAATTATTATCAAAAGCCTCATAATCGCAACATTTATAAGTTGATAAAAATTTACCAAGCTAACAAAGAATCCTTTATCGTTCTATTTGGTTGGAGGGAGGCCGTTTTTCATTTGCCCTAGTAGAAGGCTCGAAAATTATGGTTTCATACCCTGTTGTTATTTTTATATGAAATAATGTAGGAAAGTGTATTTTTAGCACATAATGGGAAAAGGCGATATATAATAGTTACCTCTAAATAAGATGAATTTTGTAAACTCACACCATTTCCGACCGTTCAATGTTTATGCGATAAACATACAAATTTTCCTAGCGACCGTTCGCAATGGCCTTGTTTCCTCTGGACATTTCATTACGACGCCACGGGTGTGCTATTTACCCCCGCCTCAACTATCCCTAAGAAGTTTAGTTGACGTTTCGTTAACATACATGTATAGCTGAATTCGGACGATGCATGTTGTTACTCGTAGCACACCCCTCCTGTCCATAAAGCCGCATTCTGCGACAGGTCAGAAAAGGCTGTGGCTTATTCTTACGACCCACACCATTGGTGGAAATCAACACCCATGGCTCTACGACGTGACTCAAGCCCCAGAAAAACCGGTATGATGAGACAATAGACTGATGCCCCAAAGCACTGAGCCACCGGCCTCCCCACGATCAATGCCATGTAGTAGTTGTAGTAGTAGTATGCAATATTACGAAACCTTGGGTCATTTTCAAGGTCGTTGACCAATTCTAATCTCCTTTGTCAATATCACGGACGACGCGACGTTCCGAAAACAAATCCCTCTGACTTTTGATACTTAAAAAAGATAATTTGACTTCCTCGCCAGACCATAATGAAAACTCCTTTTTCGACTCACTCGACTATGTTGCTTTGCCATTACAGTTGTCGTCTTCCCGAATCACGAAGGATAAAAGGCAACGAACAAATGATTGCTAAAAATTAATGATGGTTTTCGGCGGTTGAATTTTAAAAGGACGCCATCAGCGAATACGTAATGCCTTTGAGGACAACATGTTTTAGTTCCGCCACAGATTGCGAAATAAAAAGGAAAATCACTGAAAGCTTTTCATTAATCATTTAGATACCTTCAACCGACAGCACGAATGAGCCGAAATGAATTCTTTGGACAAGCACGTGGTATAGCATTCTGATTTCTCTCGCTGTCCCTCTTTCCTTCTCTTTCTCTCTCTCTCTCTCTTCGAAAGCATTTTGGTGGATGTTCAGTAGTGAAATTTTAATGAACCCACTGAAACCCTTTCAAGGAATGTCGCTCGTTGTGTTGTTAATTTGTTGTGTCCAATTTATATTGGCAATGTATTATTTGTCATTGATTAATATTTATTGATGACGGATTGACATCAGAGGAGAGTCGACGTGTTGTGAATTGATGGGGATGTATTAAATATTTTGAAATATGCATTTGGTGGGAAAATGTCAGTGATAAATCTAATCCGCAATTTTTGTCATAACTCATCGTCGCAAGCCCGAGTGAAATCTATTGGATTCGACAGTGAATCCCAATCATGCAACATGAAAAGAATCTATTTATAGACACACATACAAACAAAATATGTAGTACAGTCATGGTTTGGACATTTTGTTCCTCACTTCATTTTTAGACTCCATTGTATACAGTTGTCCCTTTTAAATTTCAATTATAGATTAATAAAGTTATATAGTGTATAACTCGCATTTATTTATTTCTTGCTATTGGTGTATGCGGATGCACTCTGAAATCAACCTTTTCCAACAGGTTATGGGCCCAGAGTTAGCTGAATAGCAGAAAAGAATAGTGCAAATGAACAGTCACATTGTGAAATCCGATCGCGCATCGAAGTGAAATAAAAAAGGACGCTCTGCAGTGGAAACTCGTGTGTGCATCGTGTTGTGCATGAACTGAAATAAAAAAGGACGCTCTGCAGTTAAAACGTGTTCGTACGTGAAAGTGAAGTGGTTTTCAAATTTGAAACGAGCCATACAGAAAAAGAACAGTCAAAATTTAAAGAAAATCATGGCATCTGGACACAAGTTTCAGTTTGAAAAATTAAGTGCAAATAATTTTTTCACGTGGAAATTTCGGATGGAACATTTCCTAAAGGCCGAAAAATTGTGGTATGTGATTGCTCAGCCAACACCAGAATTTGCAACAGAAGGCGGTGTTCAAAATCAATCAAAGATCGACAAATGGATAGAGGATGACGAACAGGCGCTTGCAAGAATTGTGTTGTGCGTAGACGACGGACAGGTATCACACATCAGAACGGCGACAAATGCAAAAAATGCGTGGAACGCGCTAAAGCAGTACCACGAAAAGGATACGATGACCAACAAAGTATCTCTATTTCGAAGAATTTGCACGAAAAGATTGCCGGAAGGCGGGGACATGGAGCAGCACATCGGATGGCTAATAGACATGTTTCAGAGATCGGCAGATCTGGGTGACAGTATGGCCGACACACAGAAGGTGGGGATCATGTTAAGCAGTCTACCACCAAGCTACGATACACTGGTAACGGCTCTTGAACCTCGAGCTGAGGCTGATTTGACGGTCATCATGGTGAAGGAGAAGCTGATCTCAGAATTCAAGCGGCGAAACGACAGCAGCGTAGTCGAACAGAACGGTGCAGTACTGAAGGTAACGACAAATAAAATATCCGGCGAATGTTTCTTTTGCAAGAAAAGCGGACACATGAAGAAGCACTGCGTCGTGGCTACAAAAAATGGAAAGAAGCAAGGCATAAGCAACACAAAGCCAACAAGGTCCGTGATGACAAGCAGTGTGAGTTCCTATTCATGATTTCACAACGCAGTGCTGCAATGAATCAATGGATAATTGATTCGGGGGCAACATGCCATGTTGCAAGCAACAAAATGATTTTCCGATCATTAAATAATGTATGCACCGATATAGCAGTAGCAAACGGCCAGCGTATTAGAGTCGAAGGTAAAGGCACATGTATGATCGATGTAATGAACGAACATGGAAAAACAGTCACAGTTCAGGACGTGTTATATGCGCTGCAGTTGGAAGGAAATTTGCTTTCGGTCAGAAAATTACTCGACGCAAAATTGACAGTCAATTTCAAAAGCCATAAATGCGAAATAAAGAAGGAGAATCTACAGGTCGCAGTAGCGGATGAAGCATCAGGACTATACGTGCTACGTCAACCCAATAAAGCATATGTGGTGTCAAGTATACACAAGCCAAATTGCATACACAGTTTACACCGAATTTTTGGCCATCGTGATCCAGAAGCAATTAAGGCAATGTGTTCGAAGAAATTGATTGATGGCGTACAAATTGCGGATTGCGGAATAAAAGAGCAGTGCGAGGTTTGCTTGAAGGCCAAACAGACACGTTTACCATTTCCAAAGTCGGTCAGTAAATCGAAGAACATACTCGATTTGGTACATACGGACGTAGTTGGACCTATGCAGACGACATCGATGAGCGGTAAAAGGTACATACTCACATTCATTGACGATTTTTCGCGTTACACCTTAATATACCTACTCAAGGAAAAATCAGAAGTCGAAATCAAGTTAAAGGAGTATGTGGCCATGGTCAACAACAAATTCGGAAAGAAGCCAAAGATATTACGATCAGATCGAGGAGGAGATTCAGTATACTGCTCCATATACACCGCAACAAAATGGCGTGGCCGAACGTAAGAATCGCACATTGATCGAAATGTCAAGATGTATGCTGGAAGATGCAAGCTTAACATATACATTTTGGGCTGAAGCAGTTAACATGGCGAACTATCTACAGAATCGCTTACCACCAAGAGCTATCGAAGTGACGCCTTTCGAGCTATGGAACAATAAGAAACCAGAATTGAAGCATTGTATGCCATTCGGTACAAAATGCTTTGTACACACACCAAGTGAAAGGCGACGTAAGTTAGATAACACTGCAGCAGAAATGATTTTCATTGGTTACGATGAAAATTCAAAGGCGTACAGGTGTTTTGACAAAAGGACCAGCAAATTGGTAATTTCACGAGATGTGAAATTTGTCGAAATGGTGACAGTATCGATTCCAATCAGCGAGGAAACACAACAAAGCAATATCAAAGATGAAGGCGAACAAGAACACAGCGATGATGAAGACTCTACTGTAAGTGAATCAGAATACGAGTCATTCATCGAAAGAAGCGACGAGGATACGTTAGTTTGTTCGGACCCAGAAGAACAGATAATTGAGCAACGAGTTTCGCAGCGTTCCAATAAGGGAAAAACGTCGAAAAGATTGATCGAAGAGATCAATACAATACAAGAAATTCTGGAGCCAAAAAGTTTCAAGGAAGCAACAGCATCGAAAGAAAAGGCCAAGTGGATGTGTGCTATGCAGGAGGAGATGAAATCACTAAAGGATAATGGAACATGGACACTTTGCAAGCTGCCAACGAACAGAACAGCAATTGGATGCAAATGGGTATACAAGCTGAAAACAAATGCAGCAGGTAAAGTCGTTCGATACAAGGCACGGCTTGTCGCGCAAGGTTACTCGCAAAAATATGGAACCGACTACGACCAAGTATTTGCACCGGTAGCAAAGCAAACTACATTCAGGACTTTGCTAGCGTTGGCATCACAGCGTAATTTGACGGTACGTCACATCGATGCCAAGGCAGCATTTTTAAATGGTCACCTAAAGGAAACTATTTATATGAAGCAGCCGCAAGGATTCAGCAAAGGCGACAATTTGGTATGCTTGTTAAAAAGGAGTATATATGGGTTGAAACAAGCGGCGAGGGCATGGAACGATGCAATACATGCAGTATTAACGGATGCAAAGTTTCAGCAAAATGGTGCGGATCCGTGTTTATATTCATGTAAATATGGTGGTGAATGGTGCTATTTGCTTATATACGTGGATGACATGATCATAGCGGCAAAATCGGTTGAAGTGATTGACAACATCAGATGCATTATAGCAAAACATTTTGTAATCGAAGATCTTGGTGACATTGGATTTTATCTTGGAATCAATATCAGCAAAACGGGTGATGGATATTATCAATTGGATCAGTCGAGTTATATCAAGAAGATTGCTGGTGACTTCGGGTTGGGCGATGCAAAGTCTTCAAATGTACCAATGGGTACAAACTACGGGAAGTCGGCAACAAATGACGATGAAGAATTGTTGGCAAACAACAACAATTATCAAAAATTAATAGGCTGCTTGTTATACATTGCTGTAAACACCAGACCGGACATTGCGGCAAGTATTTCAATCTTAGCGCAACGTGTCAGTGCACCGAGAAAAGGAGATTGGAATGAGCTAAAACGAGTGATCAAGTATCTGAAGGGCACATCCGAATTGAAATTGGTGCTTGGAGGAAATGAGTATGGCAACAACTCGATCATTGGGTTTGCGGACGCAAACTGGGCGGAGGAGAAGACGGATCGAAAATCAATTAGTGGTTATATTTTCATCGTTTATGGTGCAACAGTTAGCTGGGCATGTCGCAAACAATCGTGTGTGGCATTATCATCCACCGAAGCGGAATTCATCGCTTTATCGGAAGCTTGTCAAGAGGCATATTGGCTAAAGAGGTTGTTGGTGGACATGCATTGCAACATTGATGAACCGATCATATTAAACGAGGATAACCAAAGCTGTCTCAAACTTATTAAGGGCGAAAAGATGTCAAATAGGACTAAGCACATCGACACACGCTACAATTTCGTCAAGGACTACGTCGAAAAGGGAATTGTATCGTGTAAATATTGTCCAACTGAGCAAATGGTTGCGGATATACTCACAAAGCCATTGCCAGCAACGAAACACATTGAGCTACGCGGCAAATGTGGTTTGCATGATTGAGGTGGAGTATTGGATTCGACAGTGAATTCCAATCATGCAACATGAAAAGAATCTATTTATAGACACACATACAAACAAAATATGTAGTACAGTCATGGTTTTGACATTTTGTTCCTCACTTCATTTTTAGACTCCATTGTATACAGTTGTCCCTTTTAAATTTCAATTATAGATTAATAAAGTTATATAGTGTATAACTCGCATTTATTTATTTCTTGCTATTGGTGTATGCGGATGCACTCTGAAATCAACCTTTTCCAACAAAATCGTTGCTCAAACACCTCCTTACGCTCCCGGCACCACGTGTTCGAATAACTACTAGATGCAACACACGTGCAGGTCCGTCGAGGAAGTAAAGGTACCCGGAAATATGAAAACATGAAAAGTAAAAATCGCTCAACTTACAAACTTTTAAGAGTTAAGCAGTTGTGGACTGAAAAAGCTCGTATAAGACTCTAGTAAAACTCTCCGCCACCCTCATGATGTAACTCTTACAACAAGATTTAAATTAGGTCTCATAACAATTATTATGAGAGTGTTACTCTAGTAGAGTTTTACTCTCCTTAAAAGATCAAATCTTATCATCATGCAGTCTCAGCTTTTTTTAGAGTTCAACTCTGGAACAGTTACACTTACATCAAAATGTTCTTGCCAAAAATTATTATTATTAAGTGGACTGAAAAAAGTTCGTACAAGATTCTAGTAAGATTCTCCGCCACCCTCGTAATGTAACTCGTGTAACAAGATTTAAATTAGGTTTCAAAACACAATTATTATGAGAGTGTTACTCTAGTAGAGTTTTACTCTGCATACAAGATCAAATATTGTTTCTGTACTCTCAAAGAGCCTTTTTTAAGAGTTCAAGAAGAGTTCGTTCCTGCAAGAAATTAATCTTATGGTTCCTATAATGAGAGCCTTATAAAAGTTCAAGTAAATGATTTATTATGTAGCAGCCAACATCAACTTTGAACAGTTGATTTTCAATTGAAAGACAAGATGGGCTCTTGCGTGAAAAATGGCTATCGAAACCATCTGTGGTCATTCGATGGCCCATCGTTCTGTTGGTTAACCGGCATTGGCCAGGAAATACCATCCGCCTGTCAACAACTAAACTCGGGGGGCAGTATTTTGCAGGCTTCTTGTTCCTGATAATCGTCTTCCTACTGATCGTCTTCCTGCTGATCGTCTTCCTGCGATTTTTCCTTGTATTACGAGCTGCAGAAATTCGTATTTCGAGCTTCACATGATGTGGCCAACATATTTCACCTTTCGTTTTTTGATGATGTCGAGTAATTCTTCCTTCTTATTTAGTCGCCTTAGCACATTTTCGTTGGCTTCTCGTTGTGTTCATTATATTTTTAGTAATCGACGGTATGTCCACATTTCGAAGGCTTGGATTTTGTTCATATCACAGTTCCTGTCAAACTCTTTTCGCTTTGTGTGACATTATGTACAATACAAATGTATGACATTAGTGGCTGGCTGTCCGCAACCTCGGTCGCAATGCTCGTCGTCCGCTTTTGGGGTTATCTACCATTTTCCTCCGTGGTGACCTCTCCTCGCTGGAGCGGGTGGCGGTCGTCTCGGCCGGGCCATCGGCTTGCTTAGCCTGGGCGGCGTTTTTTTTGTAGCTGTAATGAGACGGCACGATATTAATGTCGTTTTCTTTGCCTTCAAACACAATTTCTTGCCGGAACTCAGCTCGCAACCGCGATGTGCTGTGGATCCCTCGAAAATTACCGCACCTGTCAAATTCGGTCATTCACATTCCCAGTTGGATTGTGGACGACGTAATTTGGAGGTGAATTCCATTTTCAGAATTCGCAAGTCACGACAGCTGTTGTTTTTTTTGTCAACGAAACATTTTCTGCCAGTTCAAATAGCGCAATGTCAGGGGGCCAACCAAATTGTGTGGAATTTCACACATTTTGGTCCACAGCGCATGTCGCTACTTGAAGCGGTTGCAAGGTCTTCGCTGAAAATTTTAGGTCACATCTAAGCTGATGACTTCCCGTGGGAAGACCAGTTGTAAGTACCAGAAATCGTCAGGAAGTATGGGACATTTGGTATACGGGTCAGTAGTTATTGAGGCCAGGGCTCGTCGGCCATAGACTGTGCGAGCCGCGGTCAGATTGATCTGACGATCGATCGCAACAAAATATCTGACGATCGAAATTATATAGAACTGTCAAAAAAATGTGCGATCGATTAGACGATCATAATGGGCGCGGTCCTGGAAGCCTTCTGATACGGATCTGACTTTTCTGTTTTCTCCTCTATGTGCTTTCCCCTCCAGTAAATTTAGTACAGACAACTGTCAGTTTTTGGATCTGAGAAATATTCCCACAGACGGCATACACGGCCGTCTTGTCAAAAATGGAAAATTTAATTATTGCGGAATTATTGGATGATTTCGGTGATATCCAAATTGTAAATAGTGTGCAAAGCATACTAAATATAGTGCGCGTTGTCATGGATAACAACATGACAAACGATTGGAGTTTGTTGGACGGGATTGAGCGCGAAAACCGAACCAGAAATGCAAATTATTTCGAACAAATAGTTCCCCGATACGACGACTTCCTATTCAAGGAGCAGGTTTGTAGGCTAAGGGTGCAGCAAACTACCACTAAACACTTCGCAACACGTCCTGCACGCTGGCTAACGGATGACTGGCTATGTTGCTTTGGTGACCGAGGCGCCGGTGACATCTGAGAACTGTCAAAATTTCTGATTTTAGAAATTGACCGGAAAAATATTCAGATCCAGAGGAGGAATTGTCAGATCCAAAAGTAACAGTTGACTGTACTAAATTTACCGGAGGGGAAAGCAAATGGAGGTGAATTTGAGAAATGTCAAACCCTGATCCGCTCGCAGGAACGCAGCCAATATCGTTAGATCGATCTGACGACGGATCGTGACGTATATGGGGGCTATTAAACAATCAAGAATCCTTGACGCACGAAGACTGTTGTTAGAAAATTGTGCCCCTATATGCATTGGCCTGGCCCGCCTATACTGCGGCAATGCATACGAACAAGAACCGAGGTATTGCAACAGCAGCAGCACTACCCCACTAACTCTGTAACCTGACACAAGCATAAAACCTCTACTCCTTTTTAAATGCAGTTTAAGACGACAAAATCAAACTAATTAACGCTCTACTATCTAAAGGTAATCTTATACCTCTTAAATAGTTACATACTCGTAGAAATCTTGTTTTGAAAATTATATGGTAGAGAAGTATCTGTTTTCTATAGTCGTCATAATAATAACACAAACAAGGACCAACTGCTGTTTCACACTGAAACCGGCAGCTTCCAGGGCAGATAATAAAGGTTTAGTAGGAAATGAGTTGAACAAGAGTAGAAAGTGGTCCTGCTGTTGTCCCGAACATTTATGTACTTGTAGTCCCTGTACATTTAAGTCCACACTAAAATGGGAGTTCAAGGAACAACTATATGACAGGGAAGTGAATGGCACAATCCCAGATCGAAAAGAGGAAATATGTGCCGCCAGTTGTGACACTGAATGCTCCTTAATGTATGTCAGTCTGATAGGCGGGGCTAAATGAATATCACGAAGGCTTTTTTTACTGAACTGAATTCAAATATCCATATGTCAGTCAATATGCATATTTTCAATAGATGAAAGAATTTAGAAACATTAACTTATCATTTCTGCACTAGTCAGATGTGGCACTTATCATTGCCAACTGGTTCCTTTCAACTGGCTAGCCCTATTGAAGGGCTGATAAATAAAGACACCTACAGCCAGGCCACTCTAGTGACTTTGAATGGTAGTGAAAGGAAATCCATTTCCCCAAAATAATGAAATACCCAACGGTCGGTAGTCGTCTCATTATGTGAAAGGCACTTTAGTGTGAAAGGCTGTTGTGAAGAAAACGTTTATCGGACTCAAACCCAAAAACCCACTAAATGTGCTACTTATACTTCGTCCGCTCTTTCGTACGAGTCCGAGTGTGTTTCACTTTGGCCACGATTTTCGTCTATACTATTACTATACCATAAAAGCAGGAAACTCTCCCGCTGATTGTGAACGTAATTTCAGCGTAAGACCAAGGCCAGCCAGAGACCAGAGATTCCGAGAGGACCTTCCACAACGGAGTGGTTTGAAAGCAGTAAACACTAGAAAGCACTTTTCCTAAGAGTTTCAGAGACCACACAAAAGGGGTTTTATTGCTGTCGAAATAGAGCTCGCCACATACTCTCGCCTATAAAACACAACATAAGGAAGAATCGTCAGATTGAAGAGGCGCACCCACGTATCCTTTACATTGATGATGGCGTCTATTGTACGTATATGTGTGAATGCTTCGTATATGTATCAACGGCTTTGCATTAGAAAGCCGTAGATACGGCTACAGATACTTGTATATCGCATAATCCTAATCTTGTCCGATATTGTAGCAAATTATTTGTATGTACGTACGGTGGAGTCCTCTTGCACTAATGAGCTGTTAAATTCTCATGAACATGCTTTGTACTTACTGCTTAGCCCAAACTCTACTTTGAGGATTTATTTATGTAAATTAGTGGAGAGAAGTGTACAGCATTGGCCATGTTAATTACAAATAAATTAGGGAAAATCAAAGTTAGAAGTATTCGACCGTTGTGAGACCTCGTATCGGTTTCCATTTAAAAATGCAAATTCGGAATTTATTAATCTATTTCGGGTATCAGCTGTAGGAGTTGTAAGTGACAGTTTGATCAGTAATTAAGGCCAAAGAGATTTGAAACCAAGATCGCTATTTTTTTAAAGCAAGCTGTTTTCTTTTTTTGTACTTGTACTCGTATTTTACAAATAAGAAATCCTTTTTTTTTTAAATCATGTTCATTAAGAACTACTTGTATTATTAGTATTACGATAAAAAAAAAACAGAAAATTAACTTCTAAAATAAAACTGATGAAAACGGACAACGAATCAATACCCAAAAAATAGTATTTTGGACTCTTTGGTTTTTAATGCATTACAGACACTTTTTGAAAGAACTGAAAATTGATTTTTCAGCATTGAATAATACTTTTAGTTTCAGCAGGGGGTGATCACTCCATAGAACTTTCGCCTCTGCCAGAAGATTTATATGTATTGACAAATTGTATAGACTACACAAGAAAGCTCACTCCATACAACTTTAGCCTCCGCCGGTAGATTTGTGTGTATCGATTCTCTTGTGTATCTATACTGTCAGAAAACACTTTCACCTATGCTACACATCATCATCAACAGAGGCGTCCATGAGTTGTTGAAAGAATTCAAGGGTACCATCAGGGATGTCGTAGAGAAGGTCGTAGGATATAAAGCCCGGCAAGCGCGAAATGACTGGTTCGACGAAGAATGTAAAAACTCACTTGACGCGAAAAACGAGGCTTATAGACAATGAATTCAACAAGGAACCAGAGCCGATTTAAGCCATCAAATCAAGCACAAAATACATCTGGAAATTTGCCAAGCAGGACGCGTCCACGATGCTGACCGTTGACGTCTGTGGCCTTTAGAACGCTTAGCTGCGGTACGGAGCGGTTGTACAGCCGCTTCGTAACGGGGGCAACTTCTGAGCCAGACCCATCCCATATATTCTATTTTAAAGTTTCAATACGCGCCACAGTGTGCCGTGGCCATTCGTAAAGAAGTGCCGCCGCCGGACGAACGGAAAAGTGCATGCCGGCTGGGAGAAACCTCGAGGTGAGTAGTGCAATGAAATACCAATATAGAGAAAGATGAAACTACCGTCACTTAGTTTTTTTTTCGTCGTTTTCGATCCTGACTCCGCTGTGTTTAAAAACAAGTATCGAAAATTCAATGTACTAGACGCCTTCTTTTGATATAATACCCCACATGCCTACTCCCGATGCAAAATAAACGGAACTGCCATTATTCACTCTTTCCGAATCTTGACTCTGACCATTATAAAGTCGATTTCCGTGCGTACTACATACATAAAGCCGAAACCCACTTCAGTTTACATACATATATGCAATTTCCTCTTTAGGTACTACGAACCCTCAATCATCAGCTTGATTAGTGCTAAGTAAAGCGAAAATCCACTTTGCGATTTCCCAAAATGGATTTTCTCTTTAGAGAATACGAACCAACGGAAGCCAACTCTAGCAAATTGTAAACAGAATTTTCGCTTTAGGCAGTACGAACATATGGCGTAAACTAAAATTTGTAACAGTTGCTTCGCACTCATTAAAAAAAAAACGAAATACAGTGAAACCTGTAACAAAACGGGACGCTTAAACAGAGGTCTCCTTTAAGTGGCGGCCATCTAGCGTCTTCCGATATGTTCAATTGACAACCTTCTCTCCTCGACTCGACATAAAATTGGAGGCTTAATATGGGCGAGTGTTCTATCGAGTGTCGAACAGTCATTAGATATCTCGATTATAGCACGTTTAGCACAAAAAAAGTGAATACGTTAATTATTCCTTCAGCGCTTCCATATTGGAAAGATTTGTTTTGCTAGTGACGATGGCCCTTCAGTATTTGAGTACCTTCGGTGATTCGTTCTCAGACCTATTTCTCTAAAAAATTTTGGATTCTTAATTGTTCGAAATAATTTCGATTGTTTTATGTTTCACTCCTTCCGTATTTATTACAACCATTGTAAATTTTGGTGCTTTGATGGCTTTAAGGGTTCGCATCCCACTGTAGCTATGGGTGTTTGTGTTGTCTTGCCCTGTAGTGTGAGGCGTAATACGCCAAAATCTTTCCTGTCGCAAGTATGCGGCTAAATGAGTAGGAAGTGCATGTTAACAGGATGTATCGTCCGAAACCTGTTTTTGTTAACGAAACGTCAATCACGCCGCATGGTATGTCCTGCTAGGGGTTAGATCAAATAGTAAATATTTAATTTCGTTATAATGCTCTTTTTTTTCGGGACCTCGCCTTTTATTCCGTATCATTTCATCCGCCATTTTTATTTCAACCAATCTTCGAAATCATCAATCACATGATTGCTTATTTCGGCTGACCCCACCATAATAGCTATCTGTTTAAATCGAACTTTTTACAGCGATCCGACCATAAAACAGGTCAACTTAATTGAATTATCCTTAAAAAAAGAGAGCGCTTCGAAACCGTTCTCCAATTTTATAACACAATTTCGAATAGGAAAGCAAATTCCAACTAAAAGGTAATTTTCTTAAATCTATCAAGAATATGACTTTGGTTTGGTTTAACAACTCAACTTTGAAACCGAAGCCATAAAATATTCACTGAACGCTTAAATCTCTACTGCTCCTTTCGTTAAAAAAAATGCCACACCGAATCCCCGAAAAGCTTTCAACTCTTTATCAGTCACCGTGATATATGTATATACCTAGTTTATTGAGGAGGGCGGGACCACTTGTGATGGACGGTAAGAAGCGCACGATGACATAAAAACCAAAACAGCACCGAAAGGAGCAGGCACTCTTAAGGAAGCAATCAAACTTTACGACTGATGACAGATAATTTTATTGTCAAATGGAGGGTAGCACGAGTGGAGTCAAGTAAGTCGGAACAAAACCTCCTGTTCGGTGTATGGGTAGGTACTCGGTACTTGTTGTATACGACAACATCCGAAACACTCGACACAATATCCAATTTGGGAATAAAATATTTTTCGTATTATTTTGCGTTTCGTACCCCAGAGAGATTTTCGTTTTTGACGGGACTCCCTTTTTTTGTTCGGCGTGATACCTTGACGATACAGGGCTGAACACAAACTTGTTATGTTGCCGGAATTTTATTACTTCACCGGTGGAAGAGGAATCGATAAAATTTTATTTTAGGACTTCCAATAAAGCATTTTTGGTAATTTATTTAAATTCCATGGAAATCATCACATACTCGTCTTCATCTCGACTGCTGCCATTTGCCTAGACAACGCCGACGCTTCATATTTTCATTTCGGCTTTTTTTTTCGCCCCGTTGTGAATCCGGAGGCGTTACGCTTCAAAGTTTGGTGGCATACACAATGGCAGGATATGGTGCGATGGTGGTATATGTTCCATAAAGATGGTAAAATATTGAGGACAATAAGGCATAAGAATATTATTAGCATGGCGTAAAATTGTTAGGTGAATAGAGAATTGTTATGATCTACATAGTTTGTTCATATACTACTCGTATTTGTTGGATTTTGGGTTAGGGGTGGGGTCTCGTTCATGACATGTTGGTGTAACGAAACCAATTGTGCCTACATTTCCGTACAGAAGCCAGATATAGGTTGTAGACAAGCTACAAAGCGGCCTGTACTTGGAGTAGCTTATTACGTGAGAAGTGAGCCTGAACCCAAGAACGCGAGTGAGGGCATTTAAGCTAGTCTTCATACAGTTTCTCCTTACCGCCTTATTTTTGCGAAATCGCCATTTTTTCATAATTTGTGTATGTTGTCTCACCCAAGGCCTATGGTTGGCCAATAGACCAAAATAAGATGCAGATGAAGAAATGATTCCAAATTAACCAAATTTATCAATTAAATCAATATGTATATGATAGGGACCAAAATTCTGCAGTCATCGCATGCAGTGCAAGTACCGGCAGTATTGAACAATATGCAGGATTACTGGTACTTCGACGTTCCTGCGGCAGCCGGTTCTACGCACCGGAGCGACCCGTTTTACAACAACCAAGATCTGCCAGAACCTGCGAGAAGTACAGTGTGTTTGTTTACATGCCTCGTATCGTCTTTTTAGGGGTTTGTAGTAAAAACAAAACCCTTATGAAATCAGTCAAATGTTTGTCAGTCCGTCTGTCACCCTTTCCATAGAATATCTCACGAACGGCTGAAGCTTCATTTCGAGACCGTTATACTTAGAAATATGAAAATCTACAGAAAAGCGGCATTTTATTAGTGTAGAAACCAGAAATAATAGAATTTTGAAATTTCATCAGAAAAGGTTAATAATAGTACATAGTGAAGATTGGCAGGCGAGGATAGAGGGGGGAAGGAAGGGGGTAGGCTGGTCGCTGACTCTACTTTCTATACTTACTCAAACAATTTATTTTTAATATTTTTCACGCAAGCTTGCAATGTCGTCTTAAGATGAATGGTTAAGCGTCTCCAAGAGTAGAACAGTTCATCTCTTATTGGCATGGGACACTACAAAACCCTCGGATTGTCCAACTCAATTGCAATGGGTTGCAGAACAAAATCGCCGAACTCGTATCATTTATGGACGGACATCGCATCCAAGTTGGAGCCGTACAGGAGACGAAACTGCACTCCAACTCGTCCCTCAACACACATGGCAACTACGCTATTGTCAGGAAATACAGGTTGACTAACGCTGGAAGAAGGCTTGCCTTCATTATTCACCATTCCGTGCAATACCGGGAAATCGATTTTATTTGTAACGATAACACCATGGAAGTGCAGGCCATCGCCATAAAATTGGGTAATGTTGAAATTGAAGTTTATAACATTTACATCCCAACGGTACCCAGTTGTCCCTCAGGACACCATGTCAATATCAACCATCTTCTTACCGGTCAACATTGCCTCCTGCTCGGTGACTTTAATGCTCGCCATGAACTCTGGCACTCCAACTTTAACAACAACGCCCGAGGAATCTCAATAGCTGAACAGCTGGACGCCTCCGATCTCTGTACTTTACACTACGACATCCCCACTCGCATCGCCGGTACATGTTCCAGTTCTCCTGATATCACGATTGCCTCATAAATGAAATACAATGGGAGCCGGTTTTAACACTATCTTCAGACCACTAACCAATCGTGTTAAGGCTTGACAAACCGACAAATATCATATCTACTGAACACCGCACGTCAACCACAATAAGGCTGATTGGAACGGGTTCACCTCCTATACCAACGGCAAATTCCTCGATCTGCCAACGCCAGCCGACGTTCGTATAGCCGAATCCAACATAAGGAAAGTCCTGATCAAAGCGGCCGCGAAGTTCATTCCTGCAGGACGGATTCTGGATGGACAGCATCAGAAGCGTAAATCCAGACGACCCCAGAATCCACGAGATGAACTGCGAGATCCATAGACAAGTAGCCGAACACAGGAGGTCAAAATGAAGCACCCATCTGAATAACTGCAATCTAACCACAGGGTTGAGCAAGTTATGTCGACTTTCTGTGCCCTTTCAAATCCACCAAAACAGAAAGGGTACGTCGCCATTCAGTTCGGTGAAAATTCAATAAGTGACCCTACTCACTGCGCAAGTTTTTTCAATAAACAATTTATTGAACACCCAGTACCGGACAGACTTAAGCGCAAAATTAGTAGGAACATTTACAACCGAACCACAGGCAGCATACCTGTTTTCACCACGGAGGAAGTAATTGCAGCTATAAGGAGGGCGAACAACTCGAACACATTGGGACCTGATGGCATTTGAATGACCATGCTCAAACAACTTGATCTACCAGCCATCAACTATCTCGCGGCTATTTTTTTTTTTTTTACATTTTTTGACGATCACTAACACGGGAGGATTGGCTTTAGAAGCGCCAGTGTATTAACAGTATATTAACAGAATGTTAGCAATGCATTGATAGTATGTTAATAGTGTATTAACAGTATGTTAACAGTATGTAAACAGTGCATTAGCAGTATGTTAACATAATGTTGTAGTCCCGGGCCCCGGTTCGATTCCTACTGAATGCGGTAGTTCTCAATAAAAAAGGAGATTTACGTGTCAGACTATGAGCCAACTCAACTGTTTATTGAGTACCCATTTATGGGGTAAATAACTCGGTTGAGCGTGTTGCTGATTACACATCTCTCCACAAGATATACCGTCACGATCTAGAAAATGAGAAGATGCTAACTCATCTCGAGGCCATGGTTCGAATTGGACTGTTGCGCCAGTTATTTATTTTTTATTTTAACATAATGTTAACAGTCCATTAACAGTATTTTAACAGTTAATTAGCATTTTGGTAGCAGTCCATTAGCGAAGTAAAGTGTAAAGTAGCAATGCAATACAGTCTACTGTGTATTCACGGTTTCTATAAATCCAAATTGCTAAATTACACATTTTAGGTTATGTATTTTCACAACACAGCTACTAAGAATTTGCAATTCGGAACAATTCTATAGCCTGCGTAGTGACATAATGGATCATTCATACAAATTTTCACGTCATTCTTTGCAGCGGCTCAAAGAGTACAAGTGTTCATACATACACACATTCACTTTCATAGATATAGATAGAGGATTAATTTGAAATAATTACACTTGTGGAATTGACTGAGCCTCATACAAAAAATCAGATATGTGTCAAATTTGGTTCGTAACAGAGATTTGATGTAGCGCAATTTATTGAATATTATACGAGTACAGTTTCTACGAACCGAACTTATAAACTACCATTCATCGAATTTTCAATTCTGGGCAAAATAAATGTTGGCACCCAATGTGGGTTATCGGTTCACTGAGTACTACTACAGCTTAAATTCAATTGTAGCTCGGATTCTCGCTGATTTGCTCCAACATTATTTTAATTCAAATGAAATGCAATTTAGGGCGGATGTTCGTTGTGTTACTCGCTAACAGACAAACTGTCATCAAGTGATTCGTCCTAGGCTGAAAAAATAAGCTACGGAATGTAAAATGTGTCCAAAATTGCAAAAGCGGGTGGCGTACGAACACATTGCAATCGATTCAGTAATTTCAGCATTGCACACATCAATTGCGAATGCAGCGAGGTCCAACTGGTCCGCAGAACGTTTAGAAATTATGTGCGGACATGACCGGTGATTAAACATTGCAACCGATTGTCGGTTGATAGACAGTGCCGCTAACAAAAGTCGGAATCTGACTGTTCACAACGTTGTACGCTGGTCCTTGTATGCCAGCCTCAATCTCACTTCTATAGCACTTTGTCGGCAACTATGCAATTAAACACAAGGATTTCCGTTCTAGGATTAGCGGCGAATAAATTAAACAGGACTTGCTCTTGTCCCAAAATGGACACACACGTGTCATCCGACGATACAGTGCACCCCCGCACTGTACGCTACGTTTGCGGCCAAAGTGCATGCGGAATAGCAGGTGGCCGGTCACAATGTCGGCAGAGAGAGCCACATAAATCGTCCTTGTGGAAATGCATAGTTCCGTCGTCATAGTCCTCGCCGTTGGCTGTTGGGCCATAGTGCATTCGGCTACCTATTTTAGACGTATCGTAAAAAATTGTGGATTAAGTCCAATGAGATTGCTGGTAAGGTGTACTCGTAGTGCTATGGCTAACGTGCAGGAGAACTGATTATTCCAGTCGATTGGTTCTAAACTGTACGTCGATGTTTTCTGAAGAAATATTCGCTTCCTTGTTTTTTTCATCAGGACGAAAAACACTTTTGCAATTTTCCACATTTGATGGGAGCGAAGTCGATTAAATGAGTTATTGCGTCATGGACTTTCGTCCGAGTTTATGGCATGAAGTTTGCAATGAATCAGAGTGGAACGCGTGTCCCAGGGCTGTACGGCATGTTCAAAACCTTTGTTTCCAATTTCCGACAATGAATAAATCACAAATTATGAATATTGCATCATATGGCGCATATTGTTGAGGCAAATATGCAAGGCCCATTCTTGTGTTGTTCTCGGAACACAAAGCGAATATAAAAAGAAAATGACACTGTTGTGGACCAATTTGCATGGCGTTCTATTCATGGTCAACGACTTTTCTATTATTATATTTTGTATGGTACACAGATAACAATGGGGCACCCTGCAATTTTAATTTCATTAACAAAGTAATATATTGTGTAAAAGTTCGCCCTGGCAGGCCCATGCAGGCCTTACACTTTACTCGGTGGGATTTTATTACCGAAAACTTTCAACAAATGATTTATGAGAATGCGGCAAAGACATTCCCAGCGGGAAAACTTCAATGTTGCAGACACACCGAGAAGTAGCATTAGCTGCGGTCTTGCCGGAACGGTATGCGCTTTCCTTCACAATGCGCCCGAAATGTAGCATGTACGAGCTGACCGCAGAGCTGCAGGCAAGGCAGGCAGGCAAGGCGGGCAGGCAGGCTTGCAATATGGAATAAATTCAAATAAGAAGAAGGAGTCGTGGAGTGGTACGTGTGTATGGTAGAATAACATGCCCATCAACATACACTCGTACGTGCCGGGTTTTGGTCGGACACATACACTCCTTGACACTCGTACATAGTTCGTTTCGCTTTTAGTGTGAATGCCACTAATATCTGATGTAAATCGGCTTTGGGTACCATCTCGTATGGACGACACCGACAAGGACTTAATGGAGGACATAGTCTGGGCAATTGCCCCGAAGAAGAAAAGTCTACGTCCTCGGGGCTAGTCGAGGGTTTGGGGTCAGGCGAACATTTAATGTATTTAATGGTGATTCAAATAAATGGCCAAGATAAGTACGAACTCTTGATGCGGTTTAATGCTGGTTACATTTAATGTCGTCATGTCTCCTTATCAGCTCAAGCTCGGAGGTAATTGAAGCGGATCACAATGTGAAATGGAAAACTACGTCATTTAAATGGTTGTTCAGTCTAGTTTTGTGTTAAAATTGTCACACGATAGAAGTCATATTGGGAGATATTCAAAACGACTGTCGTTTAACTGTATAAATACTCGTGTTACATTTTGAAGTACATATTCAGTTCATTTTTGTCTATGTCCTCTTCGGAGAGTTTCTGCAATATCTTTTACAATTTCACAGAATTCCAGAATCCCAGAGCTCTTGGGTCGTTGGTCTCATCGATATTAGAAGGAATATAACCCTCCCTGTTAAAGGCTGGTACTAACTTTTCGTGTGAAAATGTTGCACTTACCTTTTCTACGAAAAATTGACAGTGGCCACATGAAATAAAATGCAAAGTAATTGTTTTCGCGTGGAAATTGCTCACAAGGGTGTGGAGACTTTCGTCTGTGTATCTGATTTTCGTGTAAAGAACTAAGTACTGAAAAAAGCGAAAATGTTCGTGCCAATCGGATTTTTGACATCTGGCGAAGAAAAAAGCTCCTCAACGAGCTAAGCAGCAGCCTATGCTTGCTGTAGCTCAGTTCGGGAGACGTAGGTGGGGTTTTCGCCACTCGTTGCCCCTATCCTTTACGTATCAACGAAACTTTATAGGCCTGGAGAAGACAACACACACAATGGAGGTAAAAATAGGGAAAAAAAATAGGCGATAAGGATGGAATGGTTGGCGGACGGATCAGACGCCCACAATCCCGCATCTTGGTCTGGGTGTAATGGGACCCTTCGCCTCCGGTTTCGTACCACCTACAGATTACTACTCATCAGGTGCTGCTTCGAGCAGCACTACCAGACCATAATATGGTTCATTACAGGTGGTTCACAGTGACGTAGCCAGGTGAGGAGTAAAGAGGGTCCGGACTCCTCCCGAAATTTTGTGGTTAAGCAAAAATATTGAAAGAGGCACCTACTAGACTCCTTTAAAGTACAGGTTTCTAGCCACCAAATTAGTCTAAAGTTGGCGTATTCAGCTAGAAATTTCCCAATCATCCTAAAGATCATGATTCAATTAGTGAAATTATTTTTCAGTAACGAAAAAAAACAGTTTTTTTATTTTATTTATTCGCTTTTTGAAAGCCTGCCACACACTAACAGAATATGCATTGATGTTTCATCATCACAATCGCTGAAACGACAACTACTGTCCTTTACTGTTTTCTCCGACAAAAGGGTTCAGTTAGAACACCTGTTACGCCGATTCTTGGGCAGTTGTCCGACCAACCGCGGAGACGGGCCGTGGGCGCCACGCGCTTTCAACTAATCCACTGCCTGGCTATATCAACCGTGGGAAGCGCGAAACCACGATTGTGCTTAGCCGAATCGGACGCAAAGCTCGCGTGAATTTACTCGCGACCGAATTTCTGTTACGGGAAACTCCAATAAACCGCGTCACAAGTATTTTATAACAACACTATTTTATTTCTCCTGCACAATTCCACCAAGTACTTATTTCTAATTAGCAATTCGCACGCGAGCCGGCCGTCTAATTACGTTACTTAATAGCTAGCTTACACTAATTAAACGAAAATACAATACACTAACCTAGGTGGCGGTTGCTTCCACTTAACTTGATCGCCGTCAGGACAACTCCACGATGACTCCGTACACGCAATTCTTACTAACTTTGGGGGTTACGATCGCACTCTATCTGTACAGATACTAAATTACAGCTGCTACGCTCTTAAATCGAAGTCGACTGCTCTTATCTCCCGTGATCTCTAGATGTCTCGAAAACTTCGCTTTCCGTCCTTCGCTCTCCAAATTTCTAAGCAGGTCGTCTTCGCTCCCCGGATTCTCGTCTACGCCCTCTTTTCCAATGAGACCTTTTCCAATGATACCAAATTGAACAACGAGACTTTATAATTTTATTTTCAGGTCCTGAGGAAACGCCTACCCACCTTTTCCAATGATACCAAATTGAACAAAGAGGGTGCCGTTTTCACTCAGGGCCCTTAAATAGCTTTTGTTCCAACGGATATTTCTCGCCCAGTTATTGAGTACGAGAATTCGTCTGCTCTAGCACATCACGATTGGATCGGTAATGCAGTACACGTCATGCAGACACTGACAGTTCGCCGACAGTGTTTGTTTACGTTTCAGTGTTTGCGTCGGTTGAAAGCGAACACCACCAGTTCAGATAACTATTGAGTTCATTTCTTCTCCTCTATCGCTTGATCCTTTGTGATCTCTTTCTTCCTTTCGTAGGTTCATTGGTATGTTCGGGGCGCATCCTCTTTCAGCTTTACTCGACCGCTTCAACAGTGCAATGTGTAGTGGTAAGTATTCCGCCACCCCCTATTGACCGCCAAACTACAACTTCTTTCCTAAATTGCAGGTTACATTTCACCCAACTAAACACGGGATTGGAGTCTTCACGACGCGGAAAGACGAACGTTTCGTTACACAAGACTGCTTATTCTGACCTTAGGTTAAGGTGTAGTTGCAACAGCTCAGAAGATCTACCTTAGAAATTATCTTAATGGCCGGTGGCTTCAGTGCACTCACAATCTTTGAAGTGTTTTCTAGTGGTGAAAAGGCTCCGGACCTCAGAAGGATGTATTCGAGGCTAACATGGTCAGGAATCTAGTATAGATATCCCTTTGTGAGTATTTCACTCTTCAAAGCATTTTTTAAGTGTCATACCCCCTCCGACATTTCTAGTAATGCCTTGTTGACGTTTCGGTAGCAAATACATTTTGAATGGTGCAGTTGCTAGTATATATCTCCTTGACGTATATCCGTCCATTAATGATAAGCTTGAAAAACTGTGGGAGTTCTAATAGTACTCACAGGTAGTTTTTTTTTTTTTTATTAACGCACCGGTGAAACTAACCTTTGATCTCTAGATGCAAGTATCATAGAGGGAAGTCCGAGACCTCACGGCTACCGAGTGCGTCAAAATATCGTCTGATCATGTCAGATAAAGTCAATTCTACTAATAATTTCCCTGACAGAAGAGTAAAGTACGAGTAAGCATTCACTATCCGCGATGTAGTTCGACTAGTAACGACTAGATCTGTTAAGTATACAGTGACAAGGACTATGGTGAACTATCTTGCCTAATGGCACAACAAGAGTAACATACCGTTGAAGATATTCCCTCAAAGTGTATCTTATGATTCAGTTAGTCATGACTCATGAGGCGTCCAAATAATATAATATAATAATATCTCGTCGGCGGAATGATCCCAATACAAATAGGTCGACAGACACAGTACACTTTCATTCGCAAACCGAGTTGTGGGTGAAACGAAAGGGCCTGACACAGTTCTTTACTAAATATGGGGGCTATAGACAATATATCCACAGGTTTAAATTGGACGACTCGTCAGATTCTCCGGAATGTACAAGGGTAGCTGATCACCCTCATCAATTTACAGAGAAATGTTTTGAACTGGAGAAGGAACTGGGTAGTGAATTGTGGAACATATGCTTTGATCAGATCGAAATCGGGATGCCCGTGTCGCATCCTGTGCGACATGGCTGTCACTCCGGGAGAGTGGGGAGAGGCGCAGATATGCGTAATACTTAAAAGTAGTTCCGTGAGGTCTACAGAAGAGATAGAGATATATTTTTTAACTATTGTTCAACGGTGGTTTTCGGCCCGGCTACTCTACTACGAGCGATATACAATATGAATTGCCAACCGAATTGTTATCCTATCTCAAAACAGGGGAAAAAGACTGTGTATAGGGTGAACCTAAAGTAAAATGGTCACGGTTCTGAATCAGGATCTGACTTTTTCGATTTCTCCTCCATATGCCTTCCACTCTGGTAAAATATGTGCTGTCAACTGTCAATTTTAAAATGCGACTGACAAAGATGACGATGACCAACTACGTCTCACAGGTCAGGATCCATAATAGACTTACGGATCTATTTGAAACACGCACTGGTCAGAAGCAGGGCGATGGATTGGCGCCGACGCTCTTCAACCTAGCAGTGGAATACGCTATTCGGGCTGTGAATATGGACATCAGCGAGACGCTACTCGTCAAGTCGACACAATTGGCAGCGTACGTTGACGACATCAACATCATGTCTCGAAAATTGCCTGACGCAGAAGAAATTCTGCATACGTTTGACACCGCTGGAAAAGAAGTTGGACCACGTATCAACGAAGGTAAAACTCAAATAATGATGCAATGGAGAACGAGGACGCCAGCACAGTCGAGCATCGATTTGGGGGACCTCAACAACTGCAACTTGTCAAAACATAAGTTTGTGCGGCAAATTTTCGGGGCTGTTTACGATCGAGATGGATGGCACATCTGGTACAACCACGAGTTGTATGAACTGTTCGATGAGCAGGAAGTTTCGAAAATAGTCAAACTACAACGACTTCAATGGGCAGGATATGTACAACGAATGGACGATGATCGCATGCCAGAGAGAGTAATGAACAGACGACGAATCGACGGAGCAAGACTTCGTCCTCGCAGTCTCGCTCCATCGGTTCGTCGTCCGAGAGCTCGTTAGGAGAGCTCAGTATATTCGGACGCCGAGTAACTACTGGGCTTCCAAGACTGGAGGATGCGGTCACGTGACCGAGATAACTGGAGGACAACGATCTAGCCGGCCAAGGCCCGCCGTCGGGCTGTCGCACCTAGATAATGATAATGATTTAAATATTTTACTGTACTGACTAGCTGAATAATTCAGTTCAACTTGTTCTGAAGTAACTAAAATCTTTGGATCAACCATTTCAAGCTTTTTTGAATTTTGACATGGATATGTCTTATAGCTGGGGGTCATCCTAAAAATCTGTCCGTCACACGAAATGTCTGTTTTTCTACTCGGGGGTCAGAAGAGGAAACAAGCCCATTGAAAATTTTTCCGAGTTCTATGAATGTAGTGGCCGATCCTCAGTCAATCCGAGTCAGTCATCAAAGGGAACTCACGAAAATCGAAAAACTTCGCATCATGAACTGACTAAACAACCAGGCACCCATAAAACAAGTCAACATCATTCAACTGCCATCCCCTCGTGATTCAAATCTGCTCACAACACCAGCCACATCCAGACAACCTGTCTCCCTCACTCGTGCACAGCGCTATGGCTCCTCCTTCACAGCAATCTTTTTGTTTTCATCAATTAGTCACTAACCTGACTCAGTAAGAAAATCGTTGGGGTAGGTCGGGAAATAGCCTCAACTTCACACACACACACACATACACACACACTCGTATGCAGGCAATGGAGAGACGGTTGAGTCGAAGAAGTTCAATGGATGGGCATTGCTTCGTCATCGGCGACAGTGCGAAAGAGATGCTTGCTCCACGGACCTTGGACTACACTTCCGCGGCGGATCCACCCCTTTCTTGTGATGGCCAATCCCATCCAGCCGACTGAAATCAGTGTCACCAAGGTCACCAACGTGTTTTTCCCGTGGATGTAAGGAACTTACGACCGTACTTGTATCGCGCATACCGCGTACTATCACGATCGATGATATATCAACTAACAGTGCACAATTCTGATTTAGTGAGGAGAATAGTGCAGATGATGCAGTTTGTGCAGCGCGGATAACGTAAACGTTAATGCAATAAAATTGTGTTGTCGCGCTTACCGTCTTTAGACTTAGACGAGTACTATCTAAGTATCTAATAGTAAGTGTGTTTAGCTAGACCGCGGCTTGACGCGATCGATCGCGGATTGACGTACTAACGAAGCACAGGCGCATATAAATATGTAGAGTGTATGATCGCTTGATCCACACACGGGGCAACGGTTGGGTTAATTTGTATTCTCCTGTACACTATGCGGGACGGTATGTCTTGAAAATGATACAAAGTATCTACATTGCATGCAGATACATCGGTACATCTTATGCCTACCGAAAGCGTGGGACGTGTTTTGTCGAATGAATTCATCCAGTATAACTATACTGGGATCTTTATTAAACTTACGTCGATATCTTCAACACAACAGGATCCACGCAGTCGGTAGCCAAAGACATATCCATGTTCCGATGTATCTGCATGCAGTGTAGATACTTTGTATCATTTTTATTTGTATAAAATATATAGGTAAGCGTAAAAATATTAAGCCTGCTGCAAGAAGGCTTTCGCTATCTGTAACCGGCTGAAATTTACACCAGTTGTAAAAAATAGTACGAAGACCGGGAAAGCGTATGTCAAACCAGTCCTGCCCGGGTCCGTGACCCATGCTGTTTATCTTAAAAACGCTCAACACGGTCAGTATGGGTAACGGAGCGAGGTAAGACTGTGCATATCTTTTCGTAGTCTTCGTACTACTTGATCTTGGCCGTTTTTTTGCCACTTATCCTGCTCTACTCTGATCAGGTACGTTTCTCACATCAGAGCTAGGTGGTAGTTCATCAGTTATTATAGGTACTAAATTGTTGGATTGCTAGGAAGCTGACTTTGCCTCTATTCCATCACTAGACGAGTTCGCTGTGTCAGTCAACTGGTCGTCAACTGATTTTAGGCTGGTGCTCCAGTTACGGGGATGTAGGTAGCCAGCCTATGATTAAAAATGCATTACAGTACACTTAATGCCCAAATTGGACAAATAGCGCGAATGAATTACGTGACCACTAAAATCATAAACACTAATACCCCGGGGACTGAAACCATTTAAAACAAGAATCAAACTTTCCTTCATTCGCAGGAGCGGTTCAAGAAAGCATGTGATTCGATTTGAATCAACTTTTCCTTACGCCACAAAATTTTGCATTCTGCCCCGTCTTCCGCCTACAATAATTGGAAAGTCAAATGCCACTCTCAGACCATGTCATTTCCATTTGCGCTGGCTAATCATTAAATCGAACTTTTCCCGATTAAGTTTTCATGCAAATCCAAGGCCGATTCAAATCACGTTAGTCATAGTCGTAGGGAACGAGCATAGGAACTCAATGCTGGTCGTCATTGGACCGTTTCGCCAGCCTATATAAAAGCGCCCGCATTGAACGTACGTTGTGGTTTCAAAATTCGCGGGCTAGGCGAGAATTTTTGCGGAACCGAAAAAAAGCAAACTTTTTTAATTCCACGGAATGTCATGAAATTAAACTTCCTTTTTTTTCTTTTTGAAAGTGCTTGTAGCAAACACGAACCATTTGTCGGAACACCTTTACAAGCTGCCACCCATAAATCTCTAATTTAATTACACGCGCCATTAATTCGCTTCGTGACTGGATTCGAACACCGACCGACCAACCAAAAAAAAAAAAAACGGAAAAACCGAAAACGAACAGGACGAACCGTGAAGAAAAAAAAACATGGCGAACTACTCTAAAAAAGAAGCCATCGTCTTGAATTGATTGGTAGACTTATGATTTCCGAACTCCTGCAAAAAGGTGTAAATTTGCACGTTGCTCGGTGCCAGATGTTATCATTGCTATTTCACCAGAAGAATTCAATTATGAATTAAAGGCAAAAAATAGCAGTCATGAGAAACAGGATACGTCGGAAGCAGCATCTGTCGGGAGGAATTGAGCGAAAACCAAAGAAACCGACGAAGCAGAACTCGATGGTGAATTTGGTATTTAGGTATTGTGAAGTTGGGTGGCATAAACAAATGAATTTTATGGCAGTTCTGGAGGTAACGCGAAAAAGGCCTGGTCGATTGTTTAGCGTGGGGTGGGACGGTATGGAGTTAGTAATGCATGAATTTATCGAAAACCACCAGCTGTGCGGAAGCTTCGGTTTAGTATCTGAATTCATCATTCGCTAATATTTCCACAGTGTGAGCATCATCCGGCAAGTGATTAAATCTGTAAGACAACATGATCCTTTGACTCTTCCGGGTAACTTCGCTTTAACCGACAAACAACTCCAAATCAGCACTACACGGAGCCAGTGTGCTATCTGCATTAGCAGCAGCACATCATTGCATAAGTTAATTAAGGCAATTCGAACAGGACACTTCCAATAATTTCCAATTAGCCGAGTACCTTTCGTCGTACATTCCACTGTCGCCAGTCGACCATCGGCAGACAAAGGACATGATGTTGAACCCTACAGCTTTGCATTTGTTGCATCTGTTTCAAATGTTTGCAATGACTATAAAACTGTTGCCGGAAGATTGCCAGATACTCCACTCCAGTGAAGGACTAGAGATTGAGTTCAACTACCACGATATTGCCTGTAATCAGAACCGTACATGGAGGAGGCATGTTTAGTTTACTTCCTTGGGACAATATTGGTTGGAGTTGCAAGGATCAGGAAATATCACTCGATGTTCACTTGTTGTCCGAATCCGAGACATGCGAACCAACATTTTGAGCAAACATCAGACTTCATCCACCTGCAGCAATTTAGTTGAGTTCTCGTTACCCTCGGCCGTTCATTATTTTGCTTCATTTTTTGTCCAATGGAACATTGATAGGAGAGTGGTGCATGTGATTTTGATTTTTTTTTTTTTTTGAAGGACGGGAGGATCCTTTGAAATTGGCAAGGGTGGATTGTCATGGTAACTTTCGGTTACGGCAACAGAGCTCGCATTTCACATACGGGATAACAAGAAATAGAAACATGTTGTAGGGTGACATAGATAGAGGTATATTGCGACGGCAGTTCACTATACAATTTATTAATTGTAATGGATCAGTAGGTGGCCATCTGAAGGTCGAGCAAAGCCAGCTGGCAAAGAAGAGGGCGCCTCACTGATCTAAGCAGCTCAATTTGAGAGACATGGCCACTTGTTGTCCCTGTTCTTTCATCTTAGGAAAGTCAAAGACCTTATAATAAACAAAGGCTGAAAAAATGGTAGCAAAGAAAAAAATAGCCTAAGACGTATGTTCTCCAGACCTGCGCAGACCTAGTGGTGACACCAAAACTTGTCTTCCTAAATGGTCATCATCATCATCGTGGCGCGACAGCCCGACGTCGGGCCTTGGCCGCCTGGATCATTGTCCTCCAATTATCTCGGTCACGTGACCGCGTCCTCCAATTTTGGGAGCCCAGCAGCTGCGCGGCGTCCACACCTACTGAGCTCTCCCAACGAGATCTCGGTCGTCCTCGCAGTCTCGCTCCGTCGACTCGTTCTGCATTCATTACTCTCTTAGGCATGCGATCATCGTCCATTCTTTGTACATGCCCTGCCCATTGAAGTCGTTGTAGTTTGACGATTTTCGAGACTTGCAGCTCATCGTACATTTCATACAACTCATGGTTGTACCGGATGCGCCATCCATCTCGATCGCAAACAGCCCCGAAAATTCGCCGTAGAACCTTACGTTCGAAAGTGTCTAGCATGTTTTCGGAGGCTTGAGCTAGGGTCCATGCTTCGCAGCCATAGCATAGCACTGGTCGTATAATGGTTTTGTACACGCGGAGCTTCGTGTTTCTGTGCACATGTTTCGATTTCAATATGGGGAGAACCGAGAAAAAAGTCTTATTAGCTAACTGTATCCGTCGCTTGATTTCGTCAGTTTCGTTGGCGTCCCTTGACAGGTTGCAACCCAGGTAAATGAAGTTGTTCACGAACTCGATGTTGAGGTCCCCTACATTGATGCTTGGTTGTGCAGGTGTCCTTGTCACCGATTGCATCATTATTTTAGTTTTACCCTCGTTAATACGTAATCCAACTTCCTTTGCAGCGGTATCAAGCGTATGCAGAAGTTCTTCTGCGTCAGCCAATCTTCGGGACATGATGTTGATGTCGTCGGCGTACGCTGCTAATTGTGTCGACTTGATGAGTAGCGTCTTGCTGTTGTCCAAATTCATGGCCCGAATAACGTATTCCAGTGCTAGGTTGAAGAGCGTCGGTGCCAGTCCATCGCCCTGTTTCAAACCAGTGCGTGTTTCAAATAGATCAGTAAGTCTATTCTGGATCCTGACTTGTGAGACGGAGTTGGTCATCGTCATCTTTGTCAGTCGCACTAATTTTGCTGGTATACCAAATTGCAGCATGACGTTGTACAGTACTCCACGATCGATACTGTCGTATGCCTGCTTGAAGTCGACAAAGATTTGGTATACGTTTACGTTGTATTCCCAGCACCTCTGGAGTATCAGTTTGACTGAGAAGAGCTGATCGGTTGTGGGGCGACCAGATCTGAAACCGCTTTGATATTCGCCAATGACTCGTTCTGCGTACGGTTTTATTCTATTTTCCAGAATTTTCGTCAAAATTTTATAGGACGTACAAACTAGTGAGATGCCCCTGTAATTCTCACACCGCAGTTTATCTCCCTTTTTATGAATTGGACAGATGATGCTTCTGCGCCAATCGTCTGGGATCTCCTCGTCCTCCCATACTCGCAGGAGTAATTGATGTATGGCATCAACTAGACTCGTTCCACCGAATCTTAGCAGTTCAGCTGGAATCTCGTCAACGCCCGGCGCTTTATTTCGTTTTAGTGACCGCAACGCGAGATCAACTTCCTCTACTGTCGGGGGTTGAATGGGTGGGCCTAGATCAACAATATCGTCGAGAGCTTCCTGTGTGGGGATGTTAGATGGTCGGTTTAGAAGCTCTTCAAAATAAGAGGCCCATCGTTTGTTAATACCATCGGTGTCGCTGATGATGTTTCCATCCTTGTCCTTACAAAGGCTAGTCCTGGGTTGGTAGCCGTTCTTAATTGTATTTACTAGTTTGTACGCTTGTCTGGTGTTCCTATCAGCTAAGTTTTCGTTTATGTTCAGCAACTGCTCGTCAAGGTATTTACGTTTCTTACGTCTAATTATTCTATTCGATATTCGCCGTAGCTCGTCATATTTTTCTCTTCTGGCTCTGGTTCCTCGTTGAATCCATTGTCTGTAGGCCTCGTTTTTCGCGTTAAGTGAATTTTTGCATTTTTCGTCGAACCAGTCATTTCGCGCTCGCCGGGCTTTATATCCCACGACCTTCTCTGCGACATCCTTGATGGTACCCTTGAGTTCTTCCCAGAACCCATGGACGCCTGTGTTGCTGATGTTGTGTAGCATAGGTGATAGTTTTTCCTCAAGGGCGGTAGTATACGCCACCGCTGTAGCATCACTCAAGAGCTTATCAACCGCAAAGATTTTGGGAGGGCTGATTCTTGACTGGTGCACTGAGGAAATTCTACATCTGTAGGTCGTCTTCACCAAGTGATGATCTGAGTCGCAGTTTGCTCCTCGATAGGAGCGGACATCCATGACACTAGACGCCCATCTCCTGCAAATGAGGACGTGGTCAATTTGGTTGACGGTATGTGCGTCTGGAGCTTTCCAGGTCTGCTTGTGAATGCGTCGATGCGGGAAACACGTAGAGCTTACGACTAGATTCCTGCTGCAGGCGAAGTCCATAAGTCGCTGGCCGTTATCGTTACATTCTTCATGGAGGCTGTGGCCTCCAGTGGTCCCCCGATGCCAGCTTTCATTCCCGACTTTCGCGTTAAAGTCTCCCAGCAGCAATTTGACGTCGTTTGTTGGAAGTGAGTCGAAGAGAGTTTCAAGGCGGGCGTAGAACTCGTCTTTTACTGCGTCTTCTTTAACTTCAGTGGGGGCATGCACATTGATGAGCCAGAGATTGAAGAATCGAGTCTTGATGCGAATCGCACACAGCCGTTCATTTATGGGTTTGAAGTCAGTAATATGCGGTTTGAGGTGATTGTTCACTATAAATGCTACTCCAAACTCCTTGCGGCCCGATGGTTTGCCACTTGTAAAAATTGTGTGCGATTTTTTGTCATTAATCTCGCTGCCAAGCCAATTTGTTTCCTGGACTGCAGTAATGCTCAGTTTGTACTTTTCGACCTGTTGAAGGAGGGCCTTCTCGGCCCCCGGTTTGTTCAGGGAGCGTACAATCCAGGATCCGAAAGAATAATCCTTTATTCGTTTGCGTGGTCGTCGTTGTTGATCCGTCCAATCCGAGGCTTTTGTTCCAGGTTTCTTGACATGGAGTGGTTTTTACAAGGACGAGTTGTCAGCACGTCGCTTAACCCTATTCAGGGGATGGCCTCGGAGATAGCTGCTTCAGATGGTTTAATAAACGTGCTGGAGTTCACGCAACTATGTAGCAGGTCCAACTACGCAAGTCAATCCATCCTACTAGACCTGAGATGCTTAGGTGTTCGTCAGCCATTCAGGCTACAGCTATCTGCCTTTTCCAAACTGTCTTATCGCTAAGACATTGGCCGTCAGCGAATTGATACACTGCCGTTACCAGGGGGCGCCCACGCGGAGGACTATGGAAAAGGTCTTTGCCCCCCTTCCTAAATGGTCAGATTGAACATAAGTTAGCCGATGAAGTTTCAACGAAAGAACCTTTGCAGGGAAGGTACACGTCACTTTCAGACGAGTGAGTTCTTTTTTACAGAACTTTTAGGGGAGATAAGATCTTAAAATCTGCTAACTGACCCATACTAGGAACATTTTACCAAAATTTCAAGTCAGTTGATCCAAAATCCTGCTACTTGACTTTTTCGTTGACGACGTTCTTACTGGATCAGATGGCTTGCTGGAATTAGAGAAGATTCAAATTTATCTTCGTCAATTGTTGTGTAAAGGAGGTTTCCATATGCGAAAATGGATGGCGAATCATTAAGAATAATAATGACCTTCTGACTTCCCTCACCCAATTAGACCTGCCGCACATCTCATTGCCGTTATGCAAAAATGCGTCATTTTGCATACTTGTGCAATAGTGCGGAAAGTGCTTGGCGACCTCCACTAATTTATATTAGTTATCAGGATGCCGGCATAACACCTACCCAAGGCATCCATACCCGTCAACTTGATGCGTTGCATCCGTTGCGGGTATACATACCGGCCAAAGGAGCCGAGATTACGCCAGCCAGGCGATAATAAATAATAAATAAGGTAGGCTAGAGTTACCCACATGGTAGGCACTCCGACCGTGGGATCTAGTGTGCCATAGCCTTTAGTTAATCCAAGAGACCCTCAACCAGCCTGATAAAGCCTAGTAGGTCCTTTGTGTGTGTACTTCTAATGGCAGCGGAGCTCACAATGCTATTTCCAAGAAGTCTTATTCTGGAACGAGCGACCGCCGGGCATTTGCAGAGAAGATGTTTGGTGGACTCAATGTCCTCCAGCCAAAGCCGGTATTCCGTCTCAGTGGACAAACCCATTTTGTTGAGGTGATATCTCACCCAGTGGTGTCCTGAGAGATAACCCATTAACAACCTTAAGTCCGCTCTCCCGAAGCGGCTAGCTTCTTTGAGAGCGTGGGGAGTAAGTCCTGGCAGATTATTCCAGTGCCGCGGTCGTTCGTCAACAGTCCACTCCCTCACTAACGCCCTGGCTGTAGCCCAGCTCGAACCGCAGTAGGGTTCGGGCCCGTAAAATTTCGTGGATGTGCCTATTCTGGCGAGTTCATCCACAGATTCGTTGTCATCAATGTCCCGATGTGCTCGCATTTAACAAAGAGTAACCCGATTAGTGTTTGTAAAGACACAGAAGGGTATCAAAACTCTCCTTCACGAGTTTCGATGAGAGTTTCTGTGAAGAGAGAGCCATAATGGCTGCCTGACTGTCAGTACAGAAACTGAGATTCTTCTGCAGAATTTCTCTGGCGCAGGCCTCGATAGCATGGATCTCGGCTTGGAAAACGCTGGGCCAGACGACCAAAGCGATGGAGATCCTAGTGTTCGGCCCAACGACACCAGCACCTTACCCCGTCTTAGACCTATCGGTAAACCAGGTGGTACACCTGGGGTCAAGACAGGCATTGTCTGTATCCCATTCCGAGCAGTTAGGGATGAGTACCGAACAAAGTTCCGTAGTCATGTAATCTTATCTTGAGCCGGTCGCCAAGTAAGGAATCCGGTCCCGAATGCTCATGTGGTCATAAGTCGAATGCACTCTAAGCGCGCTTAAAGCCAAGTTTCCTGATTAAAAATGTGCACCAGAGTAAGTCCAATAATCGCCTCTGGGGCCACTGTCGGGCAAGTACAACTGGATCCTGCTATACCAAGGCATGCGAGGCGTTGCAGTTTGCCACACAACTGTATGGTGGAACGCTGACAAGTCTTGGGCCACCATACAAGCGCAGAATAAGTCACCACTGGTTGTACCAGCATCAAATACAACCACTCAGTCATTTTTGGAGTGAGTCCCCAGTGCAAAAAGGGTCCTGCAGGCCCATATGATCCGAGTGCAATTGCTAACAACATTCTCGACGTGTTTGCGCCAATTGAATCTCCAGTCGAGCGTTATGCCTAAGCACTTCACTTCAGTGGAGAACACGATTGCCGTCAATCATTCCCTGGTGGATCAAATACTCACCATACACAAGGATAGAGTCACACGGATTCTTGGACGCGTCGTCAACCGGTTATGCAACCTTACCATCATTCAGCATGAAAGTTCACGATCTGATTGGTTTTATGTTAACTCAGCAAGCAATCCAGCGGACCTGGCTACATGAGGTTTAACACCAACAAAGCTTATTTCTTCAAGTCTATAGTGGCATGGACCAAGTTGGTTAAACATACCAGCGAGCCCTTGAAGACCGCCAACTGATATTTCACAAGAAGGATTAGAAGAGTGCATCATTTCACCGCTTACGACTGTACAGGAACCAGAATTTCAATGCAGATTCTCGAACGTAACCAAGCTATTTCGGGTTAAGTTTCGAGGTTTTTTTGAGATTTTGATCATGTTCCGGAAATACATTTTGGTGAGAAGCTCTGGATTCGTGTTCAGCACCATAAAAAACATAAAAATGAAAGAAAAAATTCTCTACCACAATTTGTGTCTCCGAAACCCCGAGCTTTGAGCTCCTAATGACTGGGTTGTAACTTCTGCTCAAACCGATCATTTAGGAAACACAACTTCAATGCATCAAGCTGTTCCATATTTGAAGTTTTAGTGTCACCTCTAGGACTGCACAAGTCTAGGGTATATACACTTCGGACTAGTTTTGTTTTTGGTTTCGAATAAATGTATTTCTTGTGCCCACTATCCTAAAAAGATTGCCGACCCCTAGTTTAGACAACAAGGACAAATTTTCGTATAACATATCATTTATGAGGCTTTATTCTCTGAAAATACTCAAATTAAGCTCTTTGTCTATTAATAGGTCATCCTTTGGCTTATCTGATTCATGGGGTGTCTCGACTCGAGCTATTTTTAACACCAAAGAAGTCCCATTTCTCGAGCTGTCTGCGGGAATAACTCCTATTAGTGTCACTGAAGTGAAAAGAAAAGAACAGCAATGTTGCTACTTGTTTTTTATTTTTTGCTGTTATACAAAATGAACACAAAGTCAAGAAGTGGCGGAGGAGTCAAGTAGCGAAATGAAAGTTGATAGGACCCGTGAGAATCATCCACTTAATGTAAACGACCGTAAGGACGTTTGTTGTGCTTTGAAGCTGCGCTAATCAAAACTTCTAAGTGGAATGCGTAATCAGGGAGCTACAAATTCCGCTGTAAAGTTACATCCGTAAATTTTTTAAAAAGTTGAGCAACTTTACGTCGGTTCGTGTCTGTTTCAGTTTCTCACTAGAAGAGGTAGTTAGACAAAAGAAAATTGCTCTCTGGGATGAGATAGGAAAGTTCCCAGTGGTCAAGGGATGAATAACAGTTCTGAGTTAATTAATTGTGATTGAAACGATGATGGCACAGTTGTTGTTTCAGATAAACTCCACGCGGAAATTCTACAAGGGACATTTGACACCCAACCCTCTCTGCTTTCTGAAAGCCTGGAAATGGACGTGCATGTATGAATCGTAATTCATTCCGGAAAGTGTTACGCAGTGTGATGTTGATAGGGCTAGTGGGTGGCCTAGCCATTGGTCAGAAAGACGAGAGAAAGAAAAAAAAAACACCATCCCGGATTTGCTCGAATTGGACCGGTGCCAATCGATAAAGTCCATCGTAAGGACATTGTCCCCATTTCGAGGCCAGACCCAATATGAAGTGCATTTTCACGTAATGATTTCTATTATCGACCGTTCCATTACTTCTGTACTTAATGGCCGGATTAAAAACGTAATCAGAAATGTCGTACCCGCGCTCTCTCCCCTCCCTTAACAATGTGGCCGTGTAAATTGCACAATAAATTGTTTCGGGAATCACCAGAAACGGATTAATGTTCATATATTTTGCCATTTTATTGAGGTTCGATGTTCGGGCGTGTGTAGGGATGCCGCGTGTACGGACAGATGTTACAAGCAAATTTTTTACACTCTATAAATGTAATGGGGTCGCGACCATGTACGCGAGAACGTTTTACATAAACGTGAATTTTCGCCTCATTTAGAAAGGCGGAACATATTTAGAGCCATCTACTGGTTTTACACATGGATGCTGATTTTCGGTCACAAATTGGTAATGGGAGCACTTTGTTGTGCAGTCGGCTTTATTTCATTTCAACCCATGGGACACACCGCAGTCCTGCATGTATGCTGGGTTTTACAACCGACCACCGAACCAACCTAAGCAGGATTAGGCTCTATTTAAATTTTGTATGGAATATTTAAATGTGGGAATTTGAATAGTGTGGAATTAGGGTACAGAGTTGCAACAGCTGTATTTATGATACTTACTCCTGTGTAGGTTTATAAAACGTTCCGCATGAAATACTCATCATTATCAATGAGCCCCTAGCGTATTTTTTGACGTGATGACGTGTTAGAGGACTATATTCAATAAGTGCGGGAGGGAAATGGAAAGCATTTCCGTTTCTGGATGAATATTGCAACTGTATTGCATATTCCAACCAAGCTTGTGGCGACCGAGAAACTGGCGGCCAGGTGGCGTAGCGAGCGAAAGAAGTATAGCCAATGGCGTATGCGGCGGCTTTCAAACATTGCTCCTATCAGGATAAATAAGCGCAAACACATGGTATATTAATATGATAACTGTATTTACAAAATTTTATAAAGATGCAGGTCGGCCGTGTGAGCGGCTTGAGACGCGGACCTCGATTGATTACGGAATTCGAAACGATGGTGAAATTTAAGTGACTCTCCTTGTTAGTGATGCAAATGCCACGGTGTTTGTTAAGGAAACTCAGGCGTTAATAGCTGGTAGCTACACTACTCACTCCGTAGTGACATTACCGGGCAAGGCAATGAGAATGATACCGATGCGGGGCGAACGACGACGACGTTGGGGTTGGCGTTGTGTTGATTGGGCGCCGCTGGTGAGGCTGGAGCGCCGTTGATGACCCGGGACAAAAATGCTTTTAAGCTCGCGGCGGCCTAGAAAATCATCCCGGGGAGTTGGATGTCGGTGAGTGGTGAGTGAGTTGACAGTTAATTGCTACCTTACCCCAGCGGCCTGATATGTCGTGAGCGGGCTGCTGCTGTGCGGCGGGTTGTGCGATCCAGATACTGACGAGGCAACATGTTTGTGGAAACATCATTGCCGTATAGAAGCATGACTCGTCGTGTCGTCTGGGAACAAGCCGAGATTCCATGTATTTCGGGGCGGCATGTGTTTCGGGATATCATGCGTTTCGAGGCACCACTGGTTTTTGGGGACACCATGTATTTCGAGTTGCTCTTGTTGTGGGAGCTCAGTTTTTGTTGGGGCGCCGTTTGGTGACCCGGGCTACAACATAATCCCGGGGAGTCGACGTCGGTGGTCGGGTCGTTTACTGGCGTGCAGGCGTGTATGGCGCAGCATTTTGGGACTGCGGGTGCTGTCGCGCCGTGAGCTGAACCGTTTGATGGGGCGCGATGCAAACCGGGGCGTCGCGTGTGCCTAGGCGTCGCAAGCACTGAAAAGCGCTTAGTGCTTCATAGTAATTTGTTCTAGAAACGCTTGTGCGGAGCTAAGCGCTTTAATTTTTAATCAACATAATTTGTTTGCAATTTTCTGGGTAAGCGCGTATTCGTGGCTTGTGGAATCGGTCACGATTTGAGTCCACCGCGGAAACCAGTGATAATGTTTAGTGCGCTTAAATGGTGTGATGTTCCCTTCCCCGCTGAATGTCCGCAAGTCACGAATGTCAAAAACTGAACATTGCATTTGACAAAAATGAGACAGCATGTCTCCTCTAAAACACAAATAAACACAATTTGCGGCTCAGTAATTATGAAGCGCTGTACTAAGTCCTTGTTTTAGGAACGCAGCCAATTATTCAGCAACTGGCGAGTTCCGCTTTGATGACAATGGCGCAGCAATCCACATTGTCACTTAGTTTATTCAACGTATTTCCAAATTCTCTATTCATGGGCGGAAATTTTACCAAGCTCTTATAAATTTCAGATATTTTACGACGACAAGTTGACCCTGACTATGTTGTTGCGAGTAAATAGTAAAAAAAATCCACGGACGAACAATCTTCTCTCCCAATTCATCGACGTTATCACGCAAATACCGTGTATTTTCATTATTTTATTAACGCCTAATTTTATTAACGCTGATATTGTATTAAGATTTAGAAACTCAGTCTTTAAAAGATACAATAGAAAAGGTTTTAGACTCATTTTGAGTTTTGGATACGCAATGTTGCGGAAAATTTCTCTTCGTTAAATCTTTAAATAGAATTCAAGGTGGCCAGAATGACTGTTCACAGGGCATCAGCAGATCAGCAGGAATGGTTAACTTGAATGACGAAATAATTTTGTTGGGAATGTTGTCATCCTTAGTTTTTTTTTATGCATTTCACATCCATTTCAGAAGTGTTTTAAACAAGCCTCGACAAAAACATTTCCGTGGCTTGCAAACAAGTATTTGGTACATTATCAGTTTTATGTTAATTATTTTAGATAAATCTTCTTCCTGAAATGCCTTTAGAAAAACCCATGTAATTTATTGTTGTCCACGAAAAGACCTTAAACTCATTCCAATCATCAAAATGACATATCCTTTTGAAGGCACGTTAATCTATCTCGAGTATAAATCCAAGAATGAATCCTTAATGTAACTAATGGATCCTTCTTCTACTGACTTTCTAAATTTCAACACTAACCATTACACATTAGTAATTTCACCAGACACTTGATCCTCATACATAGTTTATAAACGAAAGTGCTAATTTACTAGACGAAGTGATAGATGATGATAATTTTACTTCAAGTCGGATAAATAACGACGTAAACTTAGCGGCGGAATAACTTCGACTCATTCAACACTGTCACTATATCTGAGTATCCCGTTTGTCGTCTCAACGATAATCTCCCAAGGCTTCATGAAAACCTAGGGATGGGTTGAAATTTATGCTTGATACATGTGTATGTCATTTTAATTTGACACTTTTCATTTTCATCTCTAAATAATATCAAAACGTTTTCATTTGTTTCATTTAATCGCCTGCAGCTTTTCAAAACTCAAGTGATATCTTTTTAAAAACAAGCCTTGAAGCTTCCGATTTGGCATATTACCCTCATCCTTCACGGTGTAAGTATCACAACCCAATTTGAAACAGATTCAAGGTTGTCTCGTCTATGGTGTCGTCCTCATGTATGAAACTCTACGCTACAGAGTGCCAGATACGAGTATCCTAGAACTCGAACGTCACACGTTTCCGTAATTAATTATCTTTCAACTAGGAGTACATATTTGGATCATATTCGTCCGACCGCTCGACCTCCCGTCACTCCACATTGATTTTCACATGGAGTCAGAGTCAGTTGTCCTGGCTCCTTGAACAAAATACACCACTGTGGATATTTGAAAGGGAGAAAGTCTTGAGTGCTTTGATAATTAGATCCTTTGATAATTAACTGGCAAATTGCTGTCTTTTCAGACAACGAGATAAAAAAAAAACTTTTCAACTTTACGCTATGCAAATGTTGGGGGGAAAATTGGAAACTGCAAATTGTGGTATGTGGCGGCGGGATCGGAGGACTAGGAACCTGATGTTGCCTTGACTTTGTGGTACTTGTGGATGTACGTATAATATTTGGGTCAATGGCAATATCGTATTTGGCGACGACGAGGATTATCTGCCACTTGATTTTTGTCAAACATTTTGCCATAAGCTTTCGAAATATGAATTGGGGGAACATTGCTGTCTCGTGAATAATTAGAATAATGGGGCGACCGGTAGCGCAGTGTGCTGAGGCATGTTTGACTACCGGCGTTTCGGGTTCGAATCCCGTCCACGACGACGTTCGTGGGCATGGATGTGCAGGAGGTACATGCTGGCAACTGCACAAACCAATTTATGCCGTCGAAACGTCAACTGGGCCACATGGAACAATTGACGCGCTATGCCCCACAAGGGGTTAGGGCAATTGATAGGATAATTGGAGAATTCCCTCTATTGCATTTAGAGAGAATTTACAAAATTGCTTCTTATTACCCGTAAATACAAAAGAACTTTTTGGGTTCATCATCATACAGTTCATCATTTTGGTTTAAAAGGTGCCAATATCTAAACACGCATAAATATTGAAGTAACAGCGAAAGCGATGGCCCTTTTTTGGAGATTCTTGAGACAGTTCGTCAGTCCAAAAGCGTACGCCGGTCGGTACGTCGTGAAAAGAGACTTCAGAGTGCACGCCAGACACTCTCTGAGATTATCTTAGAAATCGATAGAGGCTTAGCCAAAAAGCTTAAATTCAAATTTGCACTACCTGAAACATTTTCTAACGGTACTTATGGGGTGTTTTGTCTTATTTCAGTTTTTGCTTTTATCTCGGATCACGTTACGGCTTTGCCATAACCCCTAGTGGGGATGCGTGGCGCGTCGACCACTCCTGCCCGCTATCGTACTCTACTCTGGAGCGCAACTCCGCAAAGGACTAACCCAGCGCCTTACATTCCTATGCCATAGATCGACGCCATGTGATTTTAAGACCCCCTCTTGGTCGGTCTTGTTCATCCCATGTAAAGCAATGCAGCTATCCTCCTTCCGAAATGTGTGCAATTTCCGCCTGATCAATTCATCGATTGGCATCTGACCCGTACGCCGTCTTACCTCTTCATTTGATATTGTTTCGGGCCAAAAAATTCTTGGAATTCGGCGAAGATATGAATTGATGAAAACTTGCAGCTTTCTGGTGACTGGTACGGTAACTTTCCATGTACTACTCCCATACAAAAGCACAGACAGTACCAGGGAGCGAAACAAGCACAGCTTCTTTATCAGCCAAAACTCTATAATTCCTCGGATCTTAGGTACAAAATAAATTTTTAAGAAGGTGTTCGTAGCTTGGTTTTTTAGTAGTGAAAAAAAGCGTATTTCCGTACTACGAAGCAATTTTCGGTATACAGTGAAACCTCTCTACAACGGACAGTCATGGTGCCAACAAAATTGTCCGTTGCAGAGGGGTGTCCACCGTGGAGAGGTGGATGAAAACGTTGGCTCAGAAATGAATGCACTGCTCAGAAAAAAAAGGCAAGGCAATCACAATTCATCCTACTAAAGAGAGCAGGGAAGGCATAAAATTGCAGTTTTTACTACTATCGCCATACATACTGACTACATACTATATCGCCAGCGTGGTCAAGATGTTAAAATCCATTGACTTCATCTGTTTATCCCGGATAGGGCTTCATGCAATACATCGCCAACATCGATACACGGATCGCAGACTTTATTGCGAATCTCCAAGTCCCTCGACATCTTACCTGTCTGCAGAACGCGACATTTCGGGTCGTCAAAAGTTGCCTCAATAATAGCCACAAGCTTCCCAAGGATGCTTTCTCCTACGCAAGGCCGCCTATAAAGTATCTAGGTTCATCGAAAGCCTTCTCGAAATCGATGAAAAGCGATTGAAGCGGATTACTCGAAGATTCCGAATGGTTTTCATGTAATTGACACAGCAGATTCGGATCGAAAACCAGCCTGCTCCTCATCAATTGTGTTTCTAAAATCTTTCCAGGACGATTTTATTAAAAAAAAAAACCTTCAAAAAAAAAAACACAAAATCGCGAAACAAAGTCCCACCTCATATGTTTCATTATTCTATGTTAGATCTTCAAAGTAATTACCGTCGAAGGATTTTGCATAGCCTGCGGATAGAGTGGTGCTGACCAAAAACTCGCCATGTGTAAAATATTTCGGCATTTCAATTCGAACGAAAATCCTTTTACAGGAATCACTCATGCGTTGTGAACGGGTCCACGTACGAACAAAAGCCGGGCGAACTAACAACGAACCTTGCAAGGGGAAAAGAAGTAAAGGCTAACTTGCTTTGTGTGATATGGCAAAGAGTTGAAAGATACGGGGTCAAAGCATGAGACTCGAGAGTTTGGGATCCGGGTCGGGCCACAGCTAACGAGTGAGATTCACTGACTGTCCACAGAATGGGAATTATCGCACAAAAGTCAGTCGCTTTTTTGTTCCATCTCTTCCCGGAATAGACGAATGTCGGGAACGCCGCTGATGAGAATGGAGCAACCAATTCTTTGAAAATAAAAGGCGACCCTTTTGTTATGATCGTTTACATAATTGGCCCTTTTCGAGTCGATGATTTGAAAAATTTTCGATTTTTTTCTCTGCAAATAGCCAACGTAAATGAGATGTGGGGCCGTGTGAAGCGGTCATACATAAAGAATTTTCTCGAAAATGAGTGTGTATGCTAAGTGAAAGTTAAAATTACATATCAAGGAAAAAACGTTTATGTATTACAATTATGTTACTGAATTTCTAAGTGCAATCAATGTGCTCAAGATTTTGAGGAAACAGGGGACGGTGGTGCGAAAACTTCCATAGATAAACTATGAACTGCAAGGGCACCGCCCGATGTGTGGAAACTGTCCCCGCTTCTTTGGATCCTGGCGATCAATGGACTGCTTCTGAGACTGGAAGAGCTTGGGGATTTAATGTGACGGCTTATGCAGACGATGTTGCCATTGCTGTTTCGGGCAGATTCCGGGGAGTCCTCAGAGAGTTTCTGCAGAATGCTCTAAGCATTCTCACCGAATGGGTAGGCCACTGTGGCTGTGTGGTGGACCTCCTGCCTACTCCTGGTGATAAAGGTAGATTCGCAGCCAACGTTACAGATAAGGAAGGAGGTTTATGCCCAACAAGTAGCTGAAAAACTCATCCCCCTTCGTTTCGTGTCGGAACTATCCCACACCTCACGGTGTGCATTACAATCAGACCCGAGGATGACAGCAATTTTCTGTGAATTGGCTGCATCCAAAGCATTTTTCAGGATGGTCGTTGGTATGTCTCTATCATGTGGCAAATAAGCTGAGATTAGCCTGTATTGCCTCTTCCCGAGCTCCAGGCTAACAGCCACAGAGTCCCCGTGACTGAAAGGCAATACCAAGTATGAATTTAGGGTCTTCTTTACAAGAATACAAGATCGGGGTCTACCCTGATCCCGAACGTGGTACTGTGTACCGATCGTGTGCATACACGGTATTCGGTATGAAAATCCCCTGCTTGAACCTGATCTGGGCACGGTGGAAGCAAATTCGATTATCGATTATTGACCAAGAAGGACATTCTTGGCAATGAAGTGATATCGGACGTGCCTAACGTGCCGATAAAGTTCATCGCTCTTTTTGTGTCATTCTTATTAGTCAGATTACCTTTTCTTAATTCTATGCAAGTGCCAACACCAGAGACAGAGCAACGCAAAGCGCAAGTGTGGTATGAAAAGGCATGGAAGAAGAAGTTAATTCTACGCAAATTTATTTATTTCATGTAGGCAATAAGTGAATGGTACTTGTCAAAGAAAATCGTTAAAATCTTACACAAGAACCATATGAATATAAAAAGTGAATAACACCACAACATCATCTTTTAATGTCCTGTAATTAGAAATGGGAACAAAAAAGGCTCTTTCCGCTGAAAACCAACCAGGCTCACGCACATATGTCGTCTAGAGCAAAACCTTCGTTCGCGGCTAATGTTTACCGCTTCAACCACAAGAACATACTTCAAAAGGCAAACGATGGTGGTAAACACTCCCACGTCACCCTTTACGAGGATTGGGTGATGATCGTTTGCTTCTTCCGTGATGTTCTCTTTTCGCAATTGTGCCACGTACAATTCCAAATTATCTGCCATCAGTCATTAAATTTAAGTACTCTTCGGGGACAACTTGAAGGAGTTCCACTTTAGACGTGGGGTCTGTGAGTGACTCCTTGAAAATGCTTTCCGTATAGCTTCTGTCGAAGACCAAGGAGAACAGGAAGCAGAAGAAGAAGAAGAAGTTGTTAGCATGATTGTAAATTTACGTGGGAACACCGCAACTCATGAAAGAATGGGATAATGTTATAAAGGAGATTCATCACCTGACGTCTACAACTAATCGTTTGTCGTCAGGTAATGGGACACAAGCTTGTTGAATAGGGCCCTCCTTTGAGAATGTATGTCATGGGGATGTCGGATGTGGACCTACCCTATCCCCCTCATATATCATATGGGAGACGGAGGAGCGTAAGGCCCTTGACTCACACGATATTTGCTGACGAGAGAAATCGTGGAAAGATGACGGCTGGCTGTTGCCTCTCAATTTCAACAGATTTTAATTAATCCAACAAGATGAAAATTTAATTTGGAACGTGTATAAACATTCAAGTAATTAAATCTCATCTTCATTAAAACTTGTAAAACATTGGGTTCATCCTTATAGTTGTGATTAGGTTTTAACATTTTCCAGCCTCCTGAGCAACTTTGGCTGAACGCTTTCATCCTCTTGTCATTGCCATTTTCAACTAAAATCTCCGTTAGACTTTCTTCCTTTCTGCTAATGTAATCTGGAAAATAACTTCGTCACGGAAATGGCTGCGAGAGGTGTTTGCGAATCTTACAGAGAGTAGCGCAAGTACAATGCGTCTAACCAGCGAGTTGGGAAGAGTTTCTTTAGTTTTCATACTACGAGTGTGTCTTCCATCACATTAAATTCAAATGGATGAAAAGCCGTCTTTTATGGGCCCATACAATCGCGAGTGGAAAGAATGGAATTCACCCTGAAGTATTATCAATATTGATTTCCTAGATGGCAACCCTAACACTTCGCAGTTACCGCTTGGGATTTTAATCTTAACTCACAACACTACGCCAGCTAAGATGTTGACAATTAAATGTCACAGTTCACTTTAGCCAAAGTAATTTGCATCCTAGAGACGGATAGAAAGTCTAAAGGATTGTGACTGGAACTGGAATGCTGTACTTAAGTACGTCAACTTGTATTTAGGATTGTCAAAGGAGCCGTTAACGTATTTTGCATTTCATATGCGACATCTTGAGAAGACAGCAATAATGCACGAGGATATCTCTCCTCCAGTGAGCATGCCGGGATATTCGACTTCGTCAAGTGCTTCTCAAGGATAATACACTTTTCCATAAATGAACGACCTAAAATGTTTTGCGCTTCATATCTATTCAATTTGTACTCGAGTCCATTGGGAGAAGTGGGCGAGTAGTTGTTTCTTGTGCTGGAAGCCAGGATTTACACTAAGATGGCACGGATTAGTGGTGTTTGGGGAGAATTGTGGTTAATAGATTTTAAGTTTAGAAATTGACGTAGTGTTTCTTTCAATTTTCTCTACTGGCAGTTGTTGACAATGCGAGGTATTTTACATATGTGAAAGAACTTTGGATCAAAGCACACCCGTTTTTGGCCCGGACAAACGAACAAACAAACACATGCAAGATGGGCGTATGTTTGTTTGTTCGTTTGTACTGGCACTTGGCGTGATCCGATATTTACTTACATTTGATATATAACTTCTTTAAGTGACCATAAGCACGGTGACTCTCCACCAATGTATGCACCATACCCACCATATTTGTATCATAGCAATAGCCTTATACCGAAGATAGGCTCGTACTGCCTAAAGCGGAAAGTTACTTTAGGGTGGCCCCGAGAGGATATCCACTTTATTCAGTACAAACATCATTACAATAACTTCACACTGAACAACGTCACGTTTAGAGCGAACATAGTGAATGATCCAAGTTTCCGCGGGTGAAAATATTTGTCACGTCACGTCACAATCTATGCAAAGTTGCGTACCCTCAGTCTCCATCCTCACACTAAGCTCATATCCGTTACACATCACACAGTGACGTTTTGATGCTGCTGCAGGTGACCGTCAGGACAAAAGGACTCTTCTGATCTGGAAATGAACTACAATAGATATCAGACCGAGCAAATATGGGTATTTTCTGAATCGGGATGATAGGCACAATGCACGAAGCAATTAAAACCAGGCCGAAGCTTCGCTTCGCTTCCGAAGCGTATATACCCTAGCCTTGTACAGACCTAGTGGTGATACCGAAAGTACCAATTGAATGGCTGAGTGGAATAAGGTAACAGTTGCCCTAAAGTCAAATGTTGGGAAAACGCAAAACACTTGTTTCTTCCTTCTAAAGCAAATCTAAATGACCAAGTTAATTTTTGTTTCATAGCTTATGTTAAAACACATTATGTGAATTAAATTGTAGCCAAAAATATTCATGCATAAACGAGTGAGAGGAGGGGAAGTTCAAAAAAGTGTTTCCTTTTTCCACTAAGTGGATATCGACACAAATATTTTTCATAAAAACTTCTTTATTTTATCATTAAACATTACAGTACTAATAAACAATAATTAGTGAATATCCAAGTGAACAAATTATGAATTATTGATAACAAAAACGTTTTCTTTAAATGTTTGTAAACAGTTTGCAAGTTTGAAAAACAGCAGAAGTGGACAAATTTTTACATAACAAAATCACAAAAGGTTAATCATCATCGTTCAAGTCTGTAGTGGCTGTCGGCCAGGCTAATATATTGTTGTAAAATGGCTTTTCGTCGTCGGGAATATAAGGAAGCAGCTTACGGAGGTCATCAAGTTTCTTCACGTTGATGGGAACTACCGTGGTGTATGCTTTGGTAGTCGGTAGCGGTATGCTTCCGTTAATTTTAAGCATTTTGAAAGAATCTTTCACAATTCCATCAATGAACTCACTTGCTTCGATGTATCCTTTGGATTCAGCTGTGTAGGTGAAGTGTCTGTATTTACTGATAGAAAATTTATTGAAGCTATTTACTCCCTTTGGTGTTTTCTTAAAAAATCTAGGCCACCACTGCTTGAAATCCAGGATTTCATCATTCCCTACCTGATGAACCATGAATGGAGATCCAGTTTTGCGAGCAGTTCTAATAAGTTCGTCGTAGTTATTGGTAGAATACATTCTATCATGTGATCGCATGTTCCTTTTGATGGTGGCAAAATTGCGGTCGCAGGGTAAGAAGCTATGACCTCGCATAGGGAAATATTGATGGATTATTTTGAAACGACCATTCATTGTTAAGGCGAGGAGCAGCCGAGTGAGGGTGTGATTGCGGTTTTGGCCTCCGCAAGCATCGCTGAATACATACAGTTCGTTGACTTCATCTGGAATAAATGTCTCAATGTAGTGAGCAATAAACGTGCATACTTCGTTTGGGCCTTTATTTGCAATCCCTTCGTGGTATGTATAGAACATGGAAATGTCTTGTGAAATGTCATTAATGCAAAATACATTGTACCATAGCTTTCTGAAATAAAACATATCTTGCACTGGGGTTTTTGGAAGAGGAAGATTTTGCATGTAGTCGAAGACGATGGCAGCTTTGTTATTTGACTTCTTGCAGAGCTCCTTCACTTCACTCATTTTGTTATAAAATTTTTTGGCTCGCCTCTTGTGTATTACAATTTCAGCAACAGCCACCTTTTTGGCCCTATTATTCAAGGTTGTAGATTTTATTTTTGTTCCAAGCTCTTCGCATTGACCACACACGTCAACCTGAGGCCGTCCAAATCTGAAGTTGTAATTATCTTTAAAGTACTTTAGGTAAAATTCATACTTCACCGTTGATGAAAGCTGAGGATATTTTTTAACGAAAAAATCGTACATACGTCGAACGGTTAAGGTGCTCTCCAAGTACGTGATAGGTTGATTACCGTAATGTGTAATTTTCTTTTCAAAGGTATTAATATGCTCGTCAATATGGACTAGAATCTCCTGGCTCTTACGGTTGCCCCTGTTAAGATGTTTCCCTCTATTATCACATGGAGAAACACCACTAGTTATCAAATTCGTCAGTCTATATACAGCTTTAGAGCTTATGGCATGCAGTGAACGAAATGCTTTTCGACAAACCCTGACTCTGCAGTTACCGTTCATTGCATAAAATTCAAAAGAGCCACTGTAGATTTTGGAATTTGGCCGGTGTTTAGCGATTTCTTTCCTCGTAATTAACCCACAGAGAAACGTATCCATTTCATTTTTTGGTCTACCGTTGTAAAGGTTGCGGATTATTTCCTGTTGTTCGTGTTCATCAATTTTCTCCATGCACTTCCTCTTGCACTTGCAGTCAGGGCCTGTCGACTTTGCAGCAACATTTTTACCTGCAAAATTCACGTACGCTTCTCCTTTACATCGGGTAATTTTCATTTTCTCCTTCTTCCAAAGATGTGGTTTCGGCACTGCCTTTTTTCTTCCTCGTGATGGGCTGGATTCCTCTCCAGATGTCTGGAAAGTAATATAATACAAAATATAGACAGGTGTCTGTAAGATAACGGGGAAAACCAACAGCAATCTGTCTCTTACCTCATTATCAACCATCATCCTGCAATAATATACGAAACTCACAATCTCCGGGATTCAGATAAAACGAAACTGACTTGTATCCAAAAGAAACTCGTAAATAAACGAAATAGCACCCGCGGAATCGTAATATCTTTGATGTCGTGATAATAGTAAAGGTTGCCTGGGACATTAGCGCTGGAAACGCCGAGTGAGCGGAACAAAGAAACAATTCACGAAATTGTTACCGTTTTCCGCTCATCGAAAATATCTCTTGGCAATTTGAAGCCTTAAGGGTGGCTAACCTGTTTTGTTCTTCCGCTCATTACATGCAGTTTGTAATAAAGAATATTTTCCCGCTTCAAACTCAATTTCGATAAAATAGTCAATTGTTTCCTTTTTCTTCTCAGCCATTCAATTGGCAACGACCATTTGCATTAAAAGTGAGTTTCCTTTACGGCCAGTTTATAGGGGAGGTTGACACCCATTCAGGAGGACCTTGACCATTCTCAAACTCAATGAACTAACACATTCTACAAATATTTGTCGAATTTTTCAAGTCGCTAGCTTTATTCTATAGAAAGTTATTGCTTATTTGTAGTTTCACTTGTAGGGGAGATAAAGGTTCCTTGGGTCGGATCTTGCCCATCATTATCACACATCACTAATTAGATCACCCTACAAACATTTAAAAAAAATCAAGTCTCTAGCTTCACCCTATCGAAAGTTATCGCTTATTTGAAGTTCATTTATAGGGGAAGTAGGGGTTTCGTTAGTCGAATTTTACGAATTTTCAATATCAACCAACTGGATCCCGCTGCAAACATTTGGCCAAAATTTCAAGTCGCTAGTTTTATTTTGTCGTTAGTTATCACTTATTTTAAGTTTCATTTCTAGGGGAAGTAGGGGTTCCTTGGGTCGGATCTTACACATTTTCAATAACAACTAACTAGATCTTACTACCAACATTCTGCCAAATTTTCAACTCGTTAGTGTCATTCTATCGAAAGTTATCGTAATTAAAATAATATTTAATTTTTGGAATTTTGTAGGGGAGGTAGGCGTTCCTTTGATCTGATTATGCCCAACTTACTAAAACTCAAGCAGCTTCTTTCCTCAGGGTTACATGCCAAAAATCAGGTGTCTACGTCAATTGGTTCAAGAGTTATAGACAAAAAACCAGAAAAGTAGGGTAGTACGGGGCTCTTTGTAAGAAAATTACCATTAGTTTTCAACTGATCGATTTTATTTTCCCAGGAGAGTATATGAATACCCGCACTAGTAATATACCAAAGCTAGAGCTTTTCATGATTTTTTAATCGGGAGTTATAGATACATTTAAATATTTTACATATGTAGGGGAGGTAGGCGTTCTCTTGGCCAGATTATGCCCAGTTTCAATACCATCCAACTAGATCATACTACCAACATTTGACCAAAATTTCATGGCCCTAGCTTCATTCTATCGAAAGTTATCGTGCAAACGGACAGACAGACGGACAGACAGACAGACAGACAGACAGACAGACATGGCTAAATCAAATCAGGAGGTGACCCTGATCATTTATATATATACATTGCTATACCTCCGGAGCCTCCTTTAAGGTGTTACATATTTCCGTCGTGACAAAAACAATATACCCTATACTAAAAGTCTAGGGTATAAAAAGTTATTGTCAAATAAAAATTCATAAAAGCATTGTTCAAACGTTTGTCAAACGGTAAATTTACCGTATTAAACGCATTACCCTTTTTTCACGCATAAGCGCATGTTTATAATTTTCTTTTAAGAATCAAAACTGGAGTTTACCATTGCTAACAGTCAATAAGACCATTTAGCAATCATCCCCACCCAAAAATTTCTTAGCATAAGCCAAAAAAACACTAAGTGATTGAGCTGGTTTCATCACCCGATAGACTACTCTTCAGGAGCTACCTTGAGTCTAACGGGGAGATAGCTCGACCAAGCCATCATCAGTCATGACTAAAGGATTCAAAATACCTTCAACAGTACTCTAGTGTATTGGCCTTATTGCCTCGATTCTGGAGATAACCGTATCTACCATAGTTGGTTCCTGATTCACTTCATGCTCAAGAGAGTCCCTTGTTCTGACGCAAATCTTCAGCAGGGCTAAAATATCACCGTGTGGTACTATAACCCGAAGAAGCTACGTACCAAATTTGGTTGAAATCGGAATGCAGCAAATACTTGGAGGAGCACTCATCAAAAAAAACTTAAGCGAGTAGCTCTAGTTTGAACCGAACTATATAAACCGTTAGTATAGTCGATGATCGAAATTGCGGTTCACGATTTGTGATCAAAGTCACACAAGGAACCAACGTACCAGATTTGGTTCAGATCAAAACACGGAAAAACGAACTAATGAGCTAATGAAGTAATGAACTGACGAATAACGAACCAACCGGCTAACGAACTATCGAAGTAACCGGTTAACGAACTAATGAACTAATGAAAGGTCGTTGTTGAACTCCAATACCCATATTTTTCAAGCGAGCGCTGGACATTCGCACTGAAGGTGCCCTAGAGTTTTCTCTGTATTTAGTAGTTTGCAGTTCCTGCAGCCACCACTAGTTTTCAGTTTTAATCTGTACGCGTATGCGTGGTGCGCACTGTCGTCCGGGTAGTCCCAAGAAGCTTTTGGTCTTCTTCTTGTCATAGGAGTTCCCAAATATTTTCGTCATTCATGAGTGTTGATATTGTGCCAGTTTGCGTTGGCCAGCCCATACATGCCATCGTCCAGTTTCTTCTTACATGTCTGTATTGGCATCGACTGCTCTTCGGTTGAGGCTAGCCCTTCGTTTAGCTTGTCCATCCAATCCCACTGTGACTCGGAATCCACCAGAGTTCCACTGTTCTAGCGGTCCCCAACATTTGTAGGAAACAGTTATGCACTGTCTTCGACTCGATAGTAACCGACTGTAGCGCCTTTAGCGCAGCCTGACTGTCCGAATGTATGACGATTCTACCCTTGCTCCGATATGATATAACCGCTTCGGCAGCTTTCTGAGTTCCAAGCACCTCCGCCTGGAAGATGCCACACCCACCAGGCAATTTGAAGGATAAATTGCATGGAAGTTCTGGCGAGTAGACTGCCGCACCAACTTCAGCTTTCATCTTGGTGCCGTCCGTATAGAGGTTCAGAGTATTTCTATGAGGGAGATGTTCACTATCGAGTATATTAACTCTGAAATTTCTCTTCAAACCCTGTTGTGGTTTAATGTAGTTTTTTTATATTTTATTATTAGGTGGTAGTGTAATACTACGATAGCCATATGACATTTCTCTAAACTGCCCTGCCTTCGTGAGCCTTATGGCACATTTAGCTCCCTAATTCCTGAGATATAGGTCAATCGGGCGCAGGCTTAGAATAGTGTTCGGAGAAAGCGAACATGCCTGCTTTTACATCCGAAAAAAATCAATGACTGCGATAACGCCTCCGAGTCGTAATATGCCTCGTAAGTAGTACTGATAATTTAGTTATAAAACTTATTTCAATTAGATGCCCACTGTCGGAGTTCCACATTTCTTTCAACTTAAGATGACTTACCGCCATGGCTATCACATTTCAAAAAATAGTTTATTGCCATATCTCTTCCATTCCAGTTGATATTAATCAACTCCAGTTGGTTTTTGATGCCAACTCATGTGCTTACATGAACCCTCCAAATGGGCACAGTTCCAAGTTTCCTAGACACTCAAGACATATTTCACGTCTGCCAACATTTCACGAACTTGAATGGCGAACGCTCCGACAAGAATCCCTCCACGAGGGGGTGTGTGACAACAGGATGGGGTGTATCAAAACAAAAACAGGGACTCCACTGAAAAAAAGGAACTAGCAGCAATAACGCCAACTTCTAGAACAAAAACAACGATATGTAGGTCAGTGAATTTTAAATGCGATTCATAAAAGTAGAAGCTGTTGAAACTTTCAAATAGGACTAGACCGAGACATATTTTGTTCGATATAGAACTACGCCAGTTCGTTTTGCCCGTTTCTGGTCTCAACTCTATGGAAGTTGAATGCCGGCATCTCGTTTTGTTGCTGCCTTTTTGCCTCCATATCGCCCTTTTTTTTGCTGTCAACTTTCTGAAAAATACAGCAGGCAACAGGAAGACAAGAAATAGCGAAAAAATTGAGAGAACAGTAATAATGCCCGACAACGACTCGTCGTTTTCCTACATTTAATAAGTTTCATTTAAACACAACGACAGTTTTCATTTTTTCCGGTCGTCTTAATGTTCACTGTACTGCATCGGACTCGACAGGATGCCGGAGAAGGTGGTTTGGCGGAGTGACTCCCGAATTCGGGTAGACATTGTTGGCATCCGTCGTCAAGACGTTGCAGCAAGAACGACCATCGGGACGACACCAATCTGAATGAAACCACTTAAGCGGCTTCTGCCCCAACATTACCGCCGATATTGCCAATTTGAACAAACTTTTCTTTTCCGCCCGGGTCATTGAAATTAAACTTTCATGGCCCGAAGAATATACACCAAGTGCCTCGAGTCCTTTTTGGTGAAACTTTTCGTCATTGAGAATCAATCGGCAATGCAACTGAAAAAAAAAAACAATTTTTTTTTATCGCCCCCACCCTTTCGTTCGGCCGGGTATCCTTTCGTTCGGTCAATGCACGACATTATGACACTATTCGAAACGAAACTAGTACTTGTGGTGAAAATGCTGCTTCCTTGCTTAATGGATAGTGGAAAAGTCCCAAGAAATTAGAGAAGAGAAATCGAAGTAAACTTGCGGCAACTTGAGTTGGTTCATTTTCTTCTGGAATACTACTACTCCATTTTGGGCGGAGTAGTATCAAAGTAGGCTAACCGTTTGAGAGAATTTCTTTTTCCAATTATGGGTGAAAGATTCTAGTAAAATTGTAGATCGAATGTAAACGAAATGCGATTTTAGTGGGGTGTATTGATTCATCCGGACGAAAGATGACATTTTGATCGTAATTTTTTGTTTTATAAGTGGCTTTTTTTTTAAAAGCCGACGCGACGATAGCCGTGAGTTCTCGGTGGTGGCCGATACTACATCAAAAGAAACATAGGTTCACACGTCGGTGCGTCAGTAAAAACTAGTACTATTAGAACTACTCCCACAGCGTTCCGAGCTTTTAAGTAAAAGACGGCTCGGATTGGAGGTGCATGCTAGCAACCGCACCATCCGAAAATTGTGCTATCGAAACGTCAGCAAGGCATAGCTATGCAGGGAGGAGTCAAGGCAACAAACCGTAATATTTTTGAATAAGTTGTGTTCAAAATCAGATCGCAAAGATCGAAATCAGGCTACTTGTAGTCCAGTGGCGCAACTGTCTCCAAAAAAATTGAGTTCGGCGGAAAAAAGGGGCCCGGGCGCCGTCAAAGTCTAACTTAGTGGTGGATCTAGAAATCGAGTTTTGAGATAACCCTACTTTTTTTTAATAGCTGAAAAACTGCAGTTAGAACGAAAAAAGGTGCATGTACGGGCAGGGCCGTCGAGAGAAAATCCGGGCCCGGTACTCAACTTTTGTAGGGGCCCATATATGGCGACCGGTAGTTCAATGACCAAAGAAAAAAAAGGTTAAACCGTACGTTTTTTTTTGTAGGGGCGACCGGTAGCTCAGTGCATCAGAGTGGTATGAACGGGCAAGGAGCAAAATGATGCAAAGTATTTTATCTACACTGCATGCAGATACATCGGAACATGGATATGTTTTTGGCTACCGACTGCGTGGAACCTGTTGTGTTGAAGATATCGACGTAAGTTTTATAAAGATCCCAGTATAGTTATACTGGATGAATTCATTCGACAAAACACGTCCCACGCTTTCGGTAGGCATAAGATGTACCGATGTATCTGCATGCAGTGTAGATACTTTGTATCATTTTCATTTTACAGGAGAATACAAATTAACCCAACCGTTGCCCCGTGTGTGGATCAAGCGATCATACACTCTACATATTGTACAATATATGCGCCTGTGCTTCGTTAGTACGTCAATTCGCGATCGATCGCGTCAAGCCGCGGTCTAGCTAAACACACTTACTATTACAAATATATATTATATATATACTTAGATAGTACTCATCTAAGTCTAAAGACGGTAAGCACGACAACACAATTTTATTGCATTAACGTTTACGTTATCCGCGCTGCACAAACTGCATCATCTGCACTATTCTCCTCACTAAATCAGAATTGTGCACTGTTAGTTGATATATCATCGATCGTGATAGTACGCGGTATGCGCGATACAGGTACGGTCGTAAGTTTCTTACATCCACGGGAAAAACACGTTGGTGACCTTGGTGACACTGATTTCAGTCGGCTGGATGGGATTGGCCATCACAAGAAAGGGGTGGATCCGCCGCGGAAGTGTAGTCCAAGGTCCGTGGAGCAAGCATTTCTTTCGCACTGTCGCCGATGACGAAGCAACGCCCATCCATTGAACTTCTTCGACTCAACCGTCTCTCCATTGCCTGCATACGAGTGTGTGTGTATGTGTGTGTGTGTGTGTGTGTGTGTGTGTGTGTGTGAAGTTGAAGCTATTTCCCGACCTACCCCAACGATTTTCTTACTGAGTCAGGTTAGTGACTAATTGATGAAAACAAAAAGATTGCTGTGAAGGAGGAGCCATAGCGCTGTGCACGAGTGAGGGAGACAGGTTGTCTGGATGTGGCTGGTGTTGTGAGCAGATTTGAATCACGAGGGGATGGCAGTTGAATGATGTTGACTTGTTTTATGGGTGCCTGGTTGTTTAGTCAGTTCATGATGCGAAGTTTTTCGATTATCGTGAGTTCCCTTTGATGATTGACTCGGATTGACTGAGGATCGGCCACTACATTCATAGAACTCGGAAAAATTTTCAATGGGCTTGTTTCCTCTTCTGACCCCCGAGTAGAAAAACAGACATTTCGTGTGACGGACAGATTTTTAGGATGACCCCCAGCTATAAGACATATCCATGTCAAAAAAAGTTCAGTGCGTAGATAGGTTTTTTTTTTCTCTTTTTTTTCAATTTTTCAAATTTTCGGGCCCCCAAGAAAACACGGGCCCGGGGCGTTTCGAAATGAAAGCGAAACATATCATGAGAGTGATTGAAAGACATAACTTTTCCTAGACTAAAAGGACTACTACTACCATTTATTTAATGTATTTATATACATGCATTTTGGAAGTGACTTACTCCCTTCCTCAAAAAAAATGGAAAATTCCAAACCAAATCCAAATCGATCAATTCGATCGTCAGTCGCCGCGTACATAATCGAAGAAAGACATAACGTGAACCGCGAAAATTTGGAGATAGTTCGATACATCACACCTTGGATCAAAAATGATATACCAACCTTATTCCATCGAGAAATGAGTGGGGCGAGAATACGTAGGCCGACTCAGCTCTATATTTGATATTGTTTCGCACCAGAGAATTCTTAAAATTCGACAACCTGGTCCTTTTGTCGTTCAGTGATAATTTTTGCTATTATTTTGACAACAGAAAGTAAGTAAGATTAAATGCAAGCTTGGATTGATTCTAATCCCCTTCTCACGATCACTAATTCCTTCTCCGATGGATATCAATTTTCCTCTATTTAACTTAATAGTGGACGTAAACCCCTCTAATTCCTTCTAAACGGCAGGGTTAAGAAAAAGAAAATACAAATAAAAACATCCAAAAATAAGGCGAAATCCATTTAAAAAAAATTCCCTGCATGTTGGAATATATTTTACATATTTTCTGCATGGGAAAATTGGAAATTTTCGACGAAAACTTCTTAAGGAAAACTCCCTATCCATTCTTCGTTTTCTCAGCAAACCAGTAGCACAAGAAGTGGTAGCGGATGCAGTACCAGCTACAGCAAACTGAAAAGGCAAGCGCGCTTGAAACGGTGTCCTTTTCGTTCGTATGTACTTTCAATGCTCACATGCTTCAGGAGTTGAGCTTAACGTTGCGTTGAAAGTAGTCAGTTTTCTCTGAATATGCTAAGCAGAAAGAGAGGACAAAGGATGACGTTCTTCCTACAAGCTTTTATATTTTTTTTCGTTCTTTTGAATCTTGAGCTAAGTGTGTTACAATTACACTAAAGTGAAAATCCTTTTCATAAACGGTTACGGGCTTAGTTATGAAGTCATGTGCAAATATATTTTGAGTTATTCTACTTGAGTCTTTTGTCAAGCCATATTGTATGGTTTGCGATTAAATTTAGCGAGGTCGTGCAGCAATGCGTATTAATGGGTAACGAGTTGAGTTTTCGTGTAAAGACCCAATTTTGAACGTCCGTTACGCAGGCACCCACACCATTAAATATCGATTTCAGATATACTGCATAATTATGCGCTAATTAGTTGCTCTATTCCGTAATTTGTTGCTCCTGCCGATTCGCTAAAATTGACGATTTTACGTGAGGGTGCTAGCGTAACGTTACGCTAGCATCACCTATGAAAAACGCAATCCTGGTAATTCGGCAGGAGTAATAAATTCCAGAATAGAGCAACAAATTAGCAATTAATTATGACTTTCAGTTTATATTAAATTTGGGTTGGTTAGATGTTGTTTAAAAAAGTGGGGGTGCTAACACGGTAGCACCCCCACATAGAATCGTCAATTTTGGCAAATCGGCAGGAACAATAAATTACAGAATAGAGCAAATAATTAGCACCTAATTATGCAGCATGTCTCATATCGATACTAAATGGTGGAGCTGAGGGTGCCGGCGTCACGGACGTTAATTTTGAGAAGGTAGGGACTGCTAGATTAATATACACTTTACCTACTCTCCTATCTAGAACGTCAACTGAAGACAAATTTTAAAAAATTTAAGATTTGTATTCATATTGTAGAGATCGCAAGATTCTCATTTTTCATCTGTAGTACAATCAAATTAGTGGGCCGAGCTGACATTTGGACTGGTACTATCACTGTGTTTTAAAAAGATATCAGATAACTTGAAAATTCATGACCTTAAATATTTTGAACGATTTAATCAAATCCACCGCAATATAATCCAAACATAACTCGGAAGTCATTATCAGTGCAGTTAAACTAGTTTTTAGCATATATCTTCATTGTTTCTCTAGCCACAATCAACCATATTCCATACAACGCCGCCATGGTCATTTTAGCGGATCAGCCCAAACCCTTTTTGAATTTCAAATTAAAACGTCCACCACAACTAATTGCCACATGATATCCACAATTTATTCAAATTGCCCACTGAAATATTTACAATGTGCGGCCAAAGTATGGAAACATTGTACAGTGGGGGCCGTTGGGAGTCCAGTCGCTTAATGGTCAACCAAGGACGGAAACATGTTGAGAACAAGAGTTTCATTAATTATGCTCGAGAGAAATAATGTGATGCAAGTGGAACGAGTTCATTATTTCTATCATATTTTCGCAACCCCCTCTCCTGTGTCTTCGTCCTTTACGACCGATTTTTTTTGTGTATACACAGCTCTACCAAAGTAGCAATGACAAAAAAAGCAACCCAAACCCGATGAAAATGAGTCGAACGACATGGATCCTTGGGTCCGTTTTCCTTCTGTAAAACGCGACGTTTGAAATCATTTCACGTTTCAGATCTTCACGGTAGTACATATACAAAGATTTGAGGACGATGAGTCCCGCGAGTAATTCATATGACTTCATCACACTGTAAGACTTGTGGATTCTGCCATTCTGGAATTTTTGCTGGCATTCTATCATTACACCGGATAAGAAAAAAAAGTTTGGTAGGAAGAGCGCGAACGAATGAGGAAGACACACATTTTGCTCTATGGAAAACTTTTGCTGCGGTGGTGATGAGAAAAACTTTACTTGATTGCAGTGGAAAAGTTTTAATGTCCCTGAATCCTGAATGGTGTTCGTTGCTTTTTTTATTTCGCCGAAAAAATGGGATAGTACGAAGACAGGCCTTGACAAAGCGAAGACGACAGAGTCGACGACGACTAGGACGATGGGATGTACTCCGTGGAGATTGAGCAATTTTAAGAGGCGGCGCACTATGGCAATTCATTTGTTTGAAATAGAGATGAGAATGTGATGGGAGAAGAAATCATTACTTTTGACTGATGAATACAAAATGAAAATTTTCATCCAGCCGATAGGATCTTGGTTTGCCTATTGAAGTCCAAAAGGGAGAGGTCGCAATCAACTATCGGGATTATGGGAAGAAACCATTTCAAAGTGAAGTTAAATGAATGCTCTCGAGAAGAGTGCAATATCCGACGGGGCGACACAGGACCAAGTCGAAAATAATCGAAATACCACAAATATTTGATATACATATAGATACTGGAATTTGTATGAAAACATAAGATATAGAATGAAGTGGAATGGAGTCTGTGTCGTAATAACTTAGTTTAGCTATCCACAAACATGATCAGCATTCTTCCATTGTCCCTGGTTTCGTCCACATGGTGAATTGTACTCCTCAGGAGCTGTTTTAATCACATCAGGGAAGCAGCTCGACCAGGCCAAGTGGTTGGAATTCCAAGCTAAAATGTACAAAAAAAAATTCAGTGTTTGCATTATATCCCGGGCGTATTCCGAATTAGCTTGGAATACCAAACACCTGACCTGGTCGAGCTGCTTCCCCAATATGATTAAGACAGCTCCTGAATACAATTCATCGTGGAGACGAAACCAGGGACGGTGAAAGAATCATCCATTCATTGCAAGATGCAGAAAATACATACAAAATTCACGGCGACCATGAGTCGAGCCACAGGGGACTCCGACGAGGCGCAAAGGAATCTATTCAAAGAATCCCAGCGCCTACTGGGCGTACAGAAAACTGAATTTCATAATGCGTACTGTCTTTTTCTCATTAAGTTGATTAACTCCACTCGCCATAAGACTGACATTCATTAGGAACATGTAAATTAAGCGCAATACTCACTTTTTTTTATGTGATTGTCAAGACTTTAGGGGATTACCCTTTTATGAAAGCATAGCCTTGGCTGGAATGAAATTAAGGTATGTAATAGATAGGTTTAGTAGGTAGGAGGTACCGGTGTATATTCTTATCCTCAAAGATCTGGCTTTCAGTTCCTGGTGGAACACAAAGAGACTCTACTAGCAACATATGTACAAATCTATCGAGAGATCTGTGTATGCGGCTCCCATCTGGTCAGAAAATTTATGCGACCCTCAGTGAAAAAATTTACAGAACTGCCAAAGTGCAGCTCTTAAGACTGTCGCAGGCTGCTTCCTGGTGTCGTCGCAGGTTCATCTTCATCATTAGACCAGAATTATGACCTTAAGAAGCCACAACACCCTTCTCACCAAGCAGTATCAGGGTGTTATCAAATTGATCATCAAAACTCTCACCTAATGGACAAAACCCCACCGCCACGTCATGTAAGGCCGTTTACTCACTTGTCAGTACGGTAGCGGTGCGGGATTGGCATGCTCGTTATATGCGGTACGGAAATCTTACCGAGCGCCTATATTTCAATGAGTGTTTCCTGATTGGCTCGGTATTCGCGGATGCGGGGAGGGACCGAGCCAATCAACGGCCTAAAACGTACATGCGGGACTGCGAGAAGGAGATCCAAAAGTTCAAAGGAGTTCTCTCTGATAACGCCAGCTACAAGTCGGCCATCATAACACTGCATAGCGAGGAAGTGTTTTCTTCGATTTCGAACCTGAAATCAAACATGGCACTGAATGCACAGCCACCTGCTAGGTTTGGTTAGGTAAAAAGGTTGCTGCTAGCATGGCATAATGTTCGAGGGTCCAGTCTCTGAACATGTTTGGAAAGCGCCAGACATATCGGATACCTTTTTCCAAAAGTGCCTATATCTTCATTTACTCCTTTAACATAAACCTTAAACCTATATTCGCCGTGAGGTCGAATTGCAAGCACCGCAGTTAACCGTTTAATTGTATATTCCCAGTCTTGGTATCAAATAAATGTGTCACCTCCAAAGTGAATTTGTCTAAATCACCTGACAATCTTCATAAAAGTGACGTGTGTAATCTGAGCGGACAAATCTCTAATCCGAATTTCATCTTGTGGAGCCAGTTCACATATTGAGCTAGTTAAATCGCTAGGGTTTACAGGTTCATATAACTGCTTCAGTTTCCATCGAGCTCCCGTTGCTGGCTGCCCGTATCCGACTCCTGTATATTGCCATTGTTTCGTACCTTTAGCCAAAGGATAATGTTTGCATACGAGGATATTTTGTGGAGTCTTTGGCCATAAATGTAGTTGAGACCCGGATTCAGTAGCTATGGCGTCATGTTATATAGTCTTCCGAAAGCTACAAGCAACTAGGCTAGAACAAGGGTGTAAATAAATCCTTAACGAATGTTTAATGTAAACCCTAATTAGAAGATGCCTGGTCGTGGGCGAGGAATGTATCCTGAAACTTTTATAAATGACACTCGGGTGGGTAATTTCGTTTAGTTAAAGCCATTATCACGTCCTTGTACTTCATTAGCAGAATTTGTCTCGGGCGAATTGTTAAGTTGTCCATGTTTTCGCATAGTCTACATACACTTGAGTCCTTGTTGCTGTTATACTCCTTGGCTGCAATGGTTTCGGTTGGACCCGAACTGCTTCTGCTATTTCTGGCATGGACATTATAATGTTGTAACAAGTGCATAATAAAGTTCAATTGCTCTGATCATTGCTACAATAAAACCATTTCATGCGATAGTAATCTCATTATAAAATATGCAGGTTCTGATAGTGCGGCGAGCAGTACGGAGCATTTATTGTAGTTTCGCAGGAACTTGCCGCGGGTAGTAAGATACATGTTGTTTACTCGAATCGTTCGTCTTCTTACAAGACACTGAATAAATTTCGACTTTATTTCCGATAAAATAAAACATCCTGTTCGTTCGATAACTTACGCAAATATATACTTAGCGTCACATTAAACATCCGCAGAAGAAAGAATTTCGAAAAATATGACTTGTTCTCAGAACCAGATTCTATTTGGACGAAGGAGTATCTTTGCATAAAGTATCCTACAACACACTCGTACGGACATGAAATACTTAACATGGATCCGAATCGTAGGTGAAGTGTATGCATTGCGGCTTTAATGCTAGTTCTCATATCATTGCTGAGGTTATCTCGTCAGGGACATGTAAAAGCTTCGTTTCGTATCTATGGAAATTGTTGGGTATAAGCAGGCAGAATTGCAAAATGTCTTTTACGGGTTGAGTTTGACATGTATTTTACACTCTGAGTAAAAAAAAATGTACATGAATGTATATTTAAAAATATAAATTTATCGCTCTCGGTGGCCGTGGTCATCCGGTCACCGCTCTACGATACTAATGTAGAGCTCGGAGATCAAATCTCGTCGCGATAAAAAACTGCCTGTGAGTACTAATAGAACTCTCACAGTGCTTCGAGCTTGTCAGTATAAAGACGGCGCGGATAGGAAGTGCCTGATAGTAACTGCACTTCCGAAAAGTAGATATGCTATCGAAACATCAACAAGGCATAGAAATGCTAGAGATGTTGACGCACCAATGCCCCTGGAGGAGTCAAGGCAATTAACATCATATATTTACAAAAATTATTCAGAGCAATTAAAAGTGTTACTTTTGGCGAGCGGCAGTGCTAAGCGCATTTTACATAGAAGGGGATTTCGACAACACATCATGCACTGCCAGCGACAAGGAACAAGAGGGCGGATACCACTACAATAAATTGAATAAGACATGTGCTTTCTTCCAGAAGGGTCATCACCGACATTGAAAGCGTCACCCTCCTTGCTAATGTTAGTCGAAGCTGCCCAAAAGGAGAATTCCTATCTCCTCTCCTGTGGTGCGTAAAGGTTCATAGGCTGCTGTGGAAACTCTCATCGCAGGGCAACTCAGCACGGGGCTTCGACGATGGATGGGCGATATTGATTAAAGAAAGTTCGATAGGGCTCTACCAGACAACAGTTTTCATTGAACAAGAACGGTGTAATGACAATGGACTTCGAGTCAATCGATCCGAGGTAGTTGTCATTCCATTATCTAGAAGAAGAAACGATATTCGCATCAGACACCCCAAAATATACGGTTCACTCCTAGTGAAGAATCACCGCGTACGATTCGTGCGGAGCCCTGTCTCAGTTGATCGGCCATTTTATTCCCCGCTACATTAACATGTTTTGGGACCCATATAAGGGAAATTCTGAAAGGTTCGGCCAGTCCAGCTAGCTCCCCGTGACATTGTTTAACTATTTTCAATGAGGTTGTCACTGACCATGAGGCTTTAATCCTGGCTTGGCTGTCTGTGAAAACAGCAAAGCTCCAAGTTTTTGTCATGCGCTTCAGCTTTCTTCACACCCCTCCTTATTGTTAGTACTTCAGCCTGAAATACACTTGCATAATCTGGGAGGCGAAAGGACATAAATACTCCGTGATGTTCAGAGAAAATCCCTTCATCAGCTTCACCAGCTATTTTTGAGCCATGAGTGAATATTCGGCAGTCGTACTTCCCAGTCATTCCCTCCTCGTTCCATTCCACTCTCGTTGGGATCCCATTTGAGAAGTATTTATTTCAAAGTCTACTTCAGTGGCGAAGTCTGTAACGAACATGTCTCGTATTGCAACGGGTAGACACACCAGTATACAACTGTACCCATATGGTTTGGAAGCCCAGCTCTCAGAATCATTTAGTCTTGTCGCGCAATATGCGGCACTGACTTCTATTTGTCAGTCTAGAGGTAGTAGGTGTAAGATGACGTTTAGTTCGGCCGCCGGGCAGGAGAATTATGCCAATCTCCCCCATGACACCATTACGTAGTTCACGGATGGCTCTAAAACCCTTAAAGGTACCAGGGCAGGCATTGTACGCTCTAACCATCAGGTTTTCAAACCCATGAGTAGGTGAGCCACTGACGTCCAGGCGGAAGTGCATGCCATCGAATCGTGTGCCGGGTTCTGCCTGAAGATCGGCTACAACAACATTGGCAATTTTCACCAACAGCCAGGTGGCCAGTAAAATGTCGTCAAAAAAAGAACAACAACATCAACAACATCTAAGATCGTATGTATTTGCCAAAAGGTACTACACAAAGTAGGCTCTCGTAATGGAATAACTATTTTGGATCCCTCCTGGCCAATTGGTTTCGATGACAATGAACAGGCTGACGAACTGACCATAACAGCTTCGGCTACCCCCTATGAGGATCAGCACCCTTTTGCGATTTGTCAGCCCTTATACTTAAGAACCTCATCAGAGACTGGGAACGCTGTGAGGCTATTGCCCTATTGGAATACTCATCCAGGTTGAGGCAGGCAATGGATTTCGTTTCGGACTACTCGAGCATGTATACAGATCGACTAAAATTCTAAAGCACCGGAACAAGGTAAGAACTATATTGGGTTTCCTGCCTGAAAGACCACTAAAGAACCTTGGGAATTGTATCAGACTCAAGCTGTCACTTCTACGGAAAGGACAACGAGACGTCGACTCATATTTTATGCGATTGCGACGCCTTAGCCCGGCAGCGCGACGGGGAGACTGCGTTGGTGTTATCCGGAGGCTGACGATATTGCCTCGGTTTCACCGAACCTCCTGAGCAAATTCACTACCTCGATCAAACTTAATCGACAGGTTTAGGCCTGTGAACAAACCCAGGGCTATAGCACAATGGTCCACCCGGCCTCTGCACTCGAATCCCGTCGTGGCTATGGATGTTTGTGTTACTGTTTTCCCCTGTGGTGTGGGGAGTACCAATAACTCACAACCTTTCCCGACTTGTCGGTGGTACATGGTTAAGTGGGCAGAAGGTACATGCTAGCCACATGTATCGTCCCAAACCAGTTTCTGCTAACAAACCGTCAGCTAAGCCACATGCGAAAGGTTGACGCGACATGCCTCGCTTGGGGTTTGGGGTGAAAAAATAAACTCTGTTGGCTTCATGATAGACAGAATATTCTTCAAAATAGCGTGTACATCCCAGAAGGTTTTTGAAATAGTCCATCATTGATTTTATGATTAGTACCTCTAAAAGCCAGACACTTTTCAAAACTTGACATAATTAAACTCATTCCTTGTCGCTATAGTCTTCCATCACTTGGTTGCCGGGCAGGCAACGATTTACTCCCTTAGTTGGAGCGCAGCACATTCATTCAAAGCTTTACACAAAAATGATGACCTTATACGAGCACAGTGAACTGCATTCTCATCCCGAAACCAGCAAATTCATGGAAACTTTCATTTTGCTCCTTTATTGCTGGCTGATGGTTTCCAATTCAGGATACTCCAACAAAAGTTTTCAAGAGCTCAACAAAGACTCTCACTAATCAACTCATCTGAACAGCAAAACAAAAAGGATCGCATCTATTTTTATCGTAGACGTCTGGGGCTTTTTTGTGAGCATTGGTGTACTAACGTACAATAATCCAGTTGGTAGACTTTAGTAGAATTTGAACTGAAACCGTATCACACACAGTGGCAAGTCCTTTTTACTATTTCGTAGGAATTGTCATCTCTTGACTATGTGTGGTATTCACTGTGTCATATTAATGTCATTATTTATCGCTGCCTCCTTGCGGGGCTGCGTATTGTCTATTCGGTGCTCGTTTTCATGATTAATGGGCTTCAATGTAACGCGCCATGGAAAGATAGCAAAACGGGTTCCATTTTTGTGCTTCGGGCTCAGCCCGACCGGAGTGCTTCCTACCTTTGGCCTCACATCCCCAACGGGGTCGGGTGGTTCTTGTGTTCCATCTTTGCCACGGAGATGAAACTCGATGACTGACAGCAGATTATGATTCCCGAATCCCCGACACATATATACATACGAGTAGACATAAGCATGCATATCTATGGTCTCAAATGGACGAACGTCCCGAAATGGGTCTGTGTGCATGCTCTTTCTATTTCTATTTTTCCTTTTTTTTTGGTGGTAAAAATTTGAATGGATTTTCCATTAAGATCTCTCTTGCATTGCGACAGCAATGGAATACTCAAGTGATATCATTTATTTTCCGTCATGTGATTTCCGACTTAACATCAGACAAATGTTCTCGTTCATCGGAAGCGAGCATATTCAGGACATATTTGACGGATGATCCTTGGGAGAGTAAAAAATATCGTTAATGTATCAAATGATAGTATGCAACTACTTTGTAGTGAAGTGCAAGAAGTGTTCAGCGATGCTTTTCGCAGTGTCAAAAATTTTAGGAAGAAATGATAATGCGTATTTAATTTGCAATCGTCCGTCGTGATGAATTGCATTAATAACACAAAAAGCTTAGTATTGGACGGCCTTCTTAGAAGTCTGGAGAAGTCGGCAGCTAAAATACTCGCGTACGCGGATGCCACAGTAATCTTGATATCCGGGAAATTTTTACCCGTGATCAGTAGTACCTTGAACATACAATAGTAAGCACTTGGGCGGCAGAGTGTGGACCCAGTAAACCGAACTGGTGCTTTTCACTACCAAAACAAAAATTGAGGAGCTTGCGCCCCTGTGATAATTTGGTTATTTGAGGTAGTCTCAAAAGAGGACGGAGACAGAGGCTTCGGTCGTAGAGATGGACACCTAAGTGTCAAAACCTCTGCAGCGAGTGACAAAGTATTCGCCAGCTTGGTAGGTAGCTAGGCTATCAGTAGTAATGGGAAAGGTCCTTGAAGAGTTACTGCTGCCTCGAAAATTGTTACAATACCAAAATCTCGCAATGCCGAAACAAACGAGTAATTCCCTAATAGGATCGATACAAATAAAAAAAACTGGCCGAAGAATTCCTAAATCATCCCCATAACTTGCGGGGGTGCCCCCTGAAGGCGTTGGGGTAACAGAGTCCCATCGCGGTAGTTGTCGCGATTCGCTAAGGGGGTTGAGCTATATCGCGCCGCCCAACCCAAGGGCGGGGAGGGGGTGGGGAGAGGGCGGGGAGGGGAGGGAGCGCGGAGGCTCATCGCTATCAGGGGGCTCCCGTGCTAGTGGAAGGGACGTAGGAATTTCGCCGGTCAATTTTCTTTTTGCCTTTTATATAACCTGTGAGGGACTTCCCGCGTTGTTTAGGCAACGGGGAGACGCGTGAAATTCTTTTTTTTTGTAGCTATGACGAGGCAGTTTGACCTTCCACAACCCCGCCCACGCTATCGACAGCTGAGCTAGTGTCAAGCAGGCGTCATCTCAGGTCACTTCTGAAGAGATTTTGGCACTTATAGTAGGTGTCACGGCGGGTCTGAACGACCATGCTTCGATCTCCGTCCTCAATTGAGGTTTACCTTTACATTAACAATTCGTAACAGAGTTGTGCTGATTTGAATGAGCAGGGAAGGATTTTCATTTGGCCTGCAAATGCTCTACACTAGCAAGTAGGAGGAAGTTGAATTTCATTTAAATTGGACACTATCACTCAACAGCACCAACCACTAACTAGTAGTGGTTCTGCTCATTTCTAGCGTTTTAACCATGACTACCGAAACTTTTACTTGAACTCGTATAGCAAGAGACTGACGCTGAACCAATCCACTCTCTTTTTCCAAAGTGCTGATTTGTCACTTATGAAACCTTGCACGGCCTGTCCGGGGAATATTTACACCGAGATAGAGAGAGGATGAATCAATTCCCAAGAATCAATCAAAAGGAAAAGAACCCTTGAATTCAATCGCAAGTAATTAATGGACATCGTTTGTGCAATGTACCGTAAGGTCTTATAGCCGACGTTCAATCTCCCCAACCGTGCCTGAATAGTGATGCTTGTGTGCCATCATTAGAAGCTATCTCCTGCTCAACCCCCAAACGTTCAGAATACGAGATAGTGGAAAGACCCGAACAGGAGTCGAACATTTCTTGCGGTTAACATCCCAATACTACAATACAACTGACGACTGATAAATTGCCATGTCCAGATACACTGGGTAACAAGATACCAAGTGCACTTGCAAATAATGGCCCTTGATGTCGGAGAATGTAGAGGTCTGGTCGGGTCAAGCACGTGAATAAGGGTGTAATGCGGCCGAGTGTATGAAAGGATAGCAATGGAATATTTGCCGTTCGAGAAAGAAGACGTCTTCGTACAACGGTTCGGAGCCGTTCATACAAGACATGCTAATTAAAATAGAAATCCAATTGGCGTAACCTACGAAACATGGGTAAAACAACACAACATTTGATTTCCAAATACCACACGTACCACCGACCAGCTTTATGTTTGGCTGGAAAACAAACTTCACCGAAAACATGTATTCTTTGAATACCTCCAGGCAAATGATCCCACTCTGTACAGAAAGGATTACTTAACGAAATTACCATATACTCACATATTACCATATATCCACATGTAGAAATGCATTAACTCTAAGGAATTGACCAAATTTAGATCAATGGACATGGACTCTACCGAATCAGACAATTATTAGGACGATAAGGAACGAATTGGAATGTACGGATTGCCAGATAACGGAAAAGTGGATGAAAGGCGAGGGATCTGATTCACGGACAATGGCCGGATGGGTCAGTAAGGTCGACCGATATTATCGATATCGGAATGGTTAATCGACTGTTAGGACCATTGTCCCTTGGCGTGCTTACCGAGCCACGTCCACACTCGCCACGGAAAAATTGCCTCTTAAAAATAGATATAGTGTCTAATAACTGTCAAACATATAACATGAACGTGCTTTCTTCACTTCGTTACCAGTCGTCCTGTCGCTACGGCCTTCAACGGGTCTTCCTCACACCCGAACCTTCTGGGACATGAGTCCTTTTCGAGTTGATTATTTTTATTGAGTTCCGCCATTAGACACGCTGCGAGGAGACACACACATATACAGCAGATCCCCATACATACTCGTACATTTTTCGTCCTACCCAAAAATGGAAGTGTAAACTTTCATCTTGCCAAAAACTAAATTTATCGTTTCCATTTCCTTTTCAGATTATTAAAGTCTTGGAAGCAAGACATTAAATGGAATGGATGCCTTTAATTTCCTATCCGGGAGAATCGTTTCAAAATGATTATGTACGACATTATGAGAATGAGATTGTTCTGGGACGTTATCCAGCCAAATGAGGGATCATGACAGGAGGTTCAATGGCTATAGCATAAGACCTTACAGCATGACGTCAAGATTGTGCAACGGCAAGTTCCCTCTTTCCTACAATAGTTTTGTCGGGGCCGAGATATTTTCAAATAATTGGAATCGACATTCATATTGGGGTCAAAATGATGTCTGGATGGAATATTGTGAAACGTTTCAGGAGATCTGTGTTTTAAGTGAGCCTGGACAGGACGATTGGAGTCTTCATATCGGGCATCTACAAAATTTAGGGAAGTGACCATAAAAAGTAATTGCGAGGACATCAGGGAAAGGATGGAAATTTATCATTGCAATGATAAGAGACATAAAGTGTGAATAGTAAATTCTTGAAACATCCAAATTTTCAGTTTTCTGTTAATAAGTTAAAATTTGAGTTTTGTGAAAATATGGAATGAGGTGCATGCTAGCAACTGAACCTCCGAAAAGTAGATATTCTATTACAAACGTTCAATGGCGTATAAATCCAAGAGATGCTGACACATGGTTTTCAGGATTTTAAAATTAAAATACCTTATCGACTTCGCTAATTATTTAAATTGTTATTGTTATTGAGCGCGTGCTTTTGCAGTTATCCAGATCAAGGGTAGTTAACCCGACCTTTAGTGCAAAAAAAAACGATGTATCTGACCGCCATATAGTTTGAAAGCATGAATTTTACATGAAATGGATTTTGTCTCATAAAGTTTGGATTTTAAGTAGGTATGCAGATGGGGTAGCTTCTATCGACGGGTACACAATATCTACGGAGTTTTTAAGGTCTGCAGGGATGATTGCGGGCTTGAAACTATTAATCGCCCACAAAATATTTTCCCTTGACAGAATAGATTCGGCAGGGTACTGCACAGATGTTGGATGATTCCCTCAAAAAATTGTCCCCTTCATTGCCAGAAAAATGCGTGTCCAGCAGAAGCTCGATGGTTTCCCTGCTGGGCGACGTCCACGATCCATCACGTCTTTGCAGGAAGCTAGGTATGGATGGATCTGAAGAGAAAACTTTGCGAAGCCTGGAGATGTTATTTGATTGTTCCACGCATTCGCAGAAGCTCCCCCATGAGTTCAGTTTAGCTGTCCTCAGCTCCTTTTAGTAAGAACTCAGTGGTCTTTTGTAGGAGCACCAAACCGATGCTTGTTTAGACGCCTTTGCCTTATTGAAGCCTTTCCTGCAAACAGGTTTGAGCACGGAAAGTGAATCATTCAACCAAACTGGTTCCTTTTTACATGTGTGCGTGGAAACAGGGCATGATATACCTATACATATATGCTTCCGTCTGAATTGCATCAGTGAGAGTGTTAACCATAATGTACAAGTCGAATATGTTGCAGTTGCAGCTAGATTTGAACCGAGCTACACACAATCTTCGTCCGTGTCCACTTCTGATGTCCTTGATGTTGACACGATAAGAGTCTTCGCTGACTGGCTGGCAACTTCTCCATGGGAACAGATGCAAGCTTGCCAGCTTCCAGAAACCAAGTTTAATGACTCCATTAGTGCTAGCCAGTGGAGCCAAAGACTCCGAATCGAGAAGAAAAGAGCGCTGCTACAATCCTTCACAGGATCTTCCACCTTTATGATTTTCCAATCCTGTGTGGGAAGGTTGCTTTTACAGACTCCCAGAGAGGGAGAGTCTAGCGCAAGCTCTAGGTCGTGAAGGGATCTCGTCACAAAATGTGCCTGACCATATCTCCCCTGCCGAATTGATAGCTGACCTAAACATATCAAACTGACCACTTATCTGCGAATTTAATCAGCTTTACTCTCCCTTGGACTCAGGCCTCGATCTTTTATTTAGGTGGTATCTCACCCAGTCATAGCTCGATAAGTACCCACAAAAACCCTAATATCGGCTCTATTCATTTGAGTAGGATTATTGTACTTGAAGGGTGTTATAAGCTCCTTCGATTGACGCAGCCCCGGAAGATCATGCCCGTATTGCTGCCTTATCCCCTCAGACCATTCTCTAATAACCATTTTGGCTGAAGTGATGCTCAGACCACAGTACGGTTTCGGTCCAAAGAAAAAGGAAAATGAACCCTGCCTGGCAAGTTCGTCCGTGACCTCGTTTCTTTCGATGCCATGCGACACTACATGCAATAGACGAGTTGTTGGGCATCCGAAGATGCCCATATGGACGGAGACGGGACAGTAGCGTAGTGATCGTGAAGGTCGGCCCGTGTCATCTGGCGAAGAAAAATTCCATCAACGAGCTGGCACACACTATGAGGCCCGCTGTCACGACTTATCGCCTGGCCTATTTGTTCAGGTTCAGAACATCCATCCAAACCGTAATTCGAATGATGTCTTAAGGACTAGAACTTTATCAGATTCACCATACCGAAGGATTCAAGTCGAATAAAAAGTTTAACTTTGCTAATGATTAGCTAGAGCCCAGCAGATAAGATATGAAACCCTAGTACGTAGACCTGAATCGAATTACCGTATTCCCTAATTCGAATCCAATATGTTTCAGAAACGAATCACCACCTAACTACTTCCCACACCCTCCACCTAATCAATTCGTTGTGTAGGCCTTTCAACGAGTATTAAGGCTTGATGAATGTTCTGAAGCGCCATTTAAATTCAATTGTCCTTGTCGTCGCTACGACCACGATCCATACACAGAAAGAACTGCCCTGTACGAACAGACTTGAACGATTCGTTCATTAGCCTTACCAGACAACAATGTTCCATTTTATCAGAGCGGAGGAGGCCAGCTGAATTCCTACTTTGGGAGAGACACGTCTTCTAGTGAATTTCACTTCTTGCTATTCGTTTCGTGGAAAATACTAAACAATTACTACTCAGTCAGTAATGGCATTGTCCCTACCATAGTAATTAAAAACTCGTTATCTTTTATTTATGTCGTTGAGTCTCTTAGATATCAGTAATTGTCTTGAACTCAAGTCGGGAATGCAAGACAAATGGCTTCCTTGCCCCGAGATTTAGACATTACGTGCGGCTTTAAATGTTTATTTCGCAATAATTCACTTGAAAAGGTGATTTGAATGCACCACAGGATAATTGGTTTGTCTTAAAATTAATCCGAAAGTCCTATACCGGAAAGCTGATTAATGTTTACTAGCGAGCTGAGCCAGTCACAGTTTCAAGCTATTTTCCTCAGTTCATTTTCGATATGTGTGGGTTGTTATGTAAGACATTGGGACGGATTGCCCAGAACCGAACATACTGGCGTGTAAGTGTAGTTAACCCACTATGCCCTACTAGGTTTGGTTAAAGGGATGCCATGAATAGTCACAGCACACGTAGGCCACATTTGACTCCGTTGTGACACCCAACGACCCATTTTAAATCTCGAACTACATAGTTTGAGCGCATAACGAAACGTTGTAGCTGGCCAACATCGATGTTTTGCAAGTCTCCCAGCTCGGTAATATAGTAGGCCACTCACAGATAAGGCGGAAAGTACCCTTCTCTATCTGCTTAGGCCCCTAGCTTCTGCAAAAGTCGTTATACGGAACCCGAAACCTCCTGGCGTGCTCCCTAACTCCACAATTATCAGTGAAGACGCCCACTACAGCACCAGTATGATGCCTTTTCAGCGACAATAGCTAAGCGGATCGCCTCGATTCAGCCTTGTTCTTAGCCATCTTGCGTTAGTCAAACTTATCACAGCTGGCATTATGTCATGCTTACCTGCATCTGTAGGCATCTCAACTCTGCAGAGAGTACATTCGGCTTCTTCTGCTGTCCCTCTTCTAGCAAGTTCGTTAGCTCGTGAGTGGCCAACCAAACAACCACTGTGACCCCGAATCCAGCACAGAACAATATAAAAAAAAATACTCATCTCCATGAGAGATTTGCGGCACTCCATCGACATCATTGGGGTGATATGTACGGACTCCAGGGCTCTTATCGTAGCCTGACTGTCTGTTAAAATAGTAATGTTCCTCGCAGAATCGACATGACGATGATGTCCCGGCCAGACCAGGACTTCACAAATTGCGCTTGTAGAAGGCTTCAGCAGTCGGGTAGTCGTACCGTATGTTCAGATTGAAACTGTCGGAGTGAACGCCAGCTCCTACAATACTGTCAGTGACAGGCAGGTCGATGGCAGCAGATGAGTAATGATCTGTCGGTGGTAAGAAACCAGAGGCCAAGGGGCCCAATACACCCAGATCCCGATGCGAGTGCGAAGGCATCTGTACCGTCCGAAACCATTCCATCCTTTTCGCCCTATTTCTTATCATTTCCCATTTTCGCCTGCCATGCTTGTATTGTCTTCCCCAGGCTTATGAATTTTTATTAATACGTAAAGCGCAGGGGCAATGTGCGGTGAAAACCCCGCCCACGTCTTCCGAACTGAGCTCGAGCAAGCATAGGCCGCTGATCAGCTCGTTAAGGGGCCTTTTTCTTAACCAGATGGCACGGCCCGACCTTCACGGTCATTATGCTACCTTAGGCTCCGTACCCACGGGCATCTTCGGATGCCCACCAAACCGTCCATTACACATTATGTAATTTAAAAGTAAATATGCGCAAGGAGGGGTATTATCTCTGCGACCCATGGCGCATCGTAGTAGACTGTTTACTTAACTTCTGAAACTCACCACTATGAGGTATTCAACACAAGGGAAAAATTCGAAGAAGTCCTCAAGAAAAAGTACAAAAGTGGTGTAAATGGGTCAGCTCTAAACATTATGTTGACGAAGTAGACATGCTGATAGGAACAGACGATTAGATTTCCCTCTGTGCCCTAATTTCTCCAATAAAATCTCTTCAGCCTTCACTTCACTTATAGAGTCATTAGCATCACTAGGACGAATTATCCGAAACTTGAATCATGTATGTATTTACTCGTATAATTGCTACACAATTCGTGATGTGTACATAAACCACCCACTTTTTTGGATCACAATCTACACCACATTTCTTTCACCCTTTCACCATTAATTACACAGCCATGGGGCAAGAAAATGCGGAAGCATGCTTCGTCTTCCTGACGATGATGTAGACTACAGGGACTCCCGTCATTTTGGCCCCTTTCTCAAACAGCACACCAAAAAAAGAGCATGTTGCCACCTCATTAATTACATGTGGTAGTGGTGCGCAAAGCATATCTTCCTTAACTTCAATTAATCAAATACTGCTGTTAGTTTTATGTTAAGTCCTTTTTCTTTTTGGTTCGTTTGTCTCCAAGCGGCGGCCGACAAACTATACCGAGCGTACGCTGATGCAGATGGCGTGGCGATGTGAGCCGACACTATCGTCATCCAAAAGGCTACCAGCTTCAAGGAATCAGGGAATCACGTTCATGCCCACCGGCTTGTTATTTTACTAATTAGGTACAAGGAACCGCAGTCATACTCTCCGTTCTCTGTCTGTTTGTCAATTTTGCCGGAAATGGTGTGGCGTGTTTTTTCGCCCTGGTCCCTTGGCACTGGTAAACAACAAACATTGGCACTGAGGATTGTCTGAGAAACTCGGTAAACATACTTTGAGGAAAATTGACGTCTAACTAGCTTTAGATTAAAGTCTGGTACATTTGGAATTCATGCGATGAGAAGTTTTCTTTTTCCAGTCTCCTTCCAGTTGCCCGAGATGCCCTCAAGTCCCTGGAATGAAATTCTTTTTGTGGACAAAACGTGCGGAATCTCCGAGCCGAGGAGTAACTTGGTTCGTCCACTATGTTCACTAAATGGCGGTCTAAAGTGGATTGTCGACAAATGCTAGCACGGTTGATTTTCTGTTATTTTTTGGAGATAGGTGGTGTTGTTTGCGAACGTGTAGGGATACGACGAGAGGCAATTTGTTTAGTGTTTGTTTGCATTGCCAGTCGATAACAGCCAAATTGTCTTCGGAAGGATGGGAAAGATGACCTTACAGATTTCATGTGGTGGCTTTGAATTCGAGGAGGAAAAATTATGTGCTTCGACTTATAATCGGTTTCCAATAGTAGTCCTGATTCCCTTTTACGTCGTTTTAGCGAAAACGTCGGAGCGCCGTAACTACAACTAATAATAAATGAATATATCGAGCAGATCACTTGCTTTTCTGATGTCGGGAAAGCTTTCGTCAATTGTCACGGTTCCAAAACACCAAAATCAGGAACGTGGTCGAGTTCCAATCTACGCCTGGGTCCGCGGATCATAAGTTGTCTCAGAAACGGCTATGGGCAATGATCGATCAGCAGTCAGTTTTTGTTTCTGCCAAAATGAACAGCTGACGGCATTCGAATTGAATCACGACTGTGTCCTTATTAATTTCTTTTGTGTCTTTCACCGACTTTCATTTACAGACGATATAAAACAGAAAATTAGTGACCGCACCACTAAAGAACTCCACAACCATTGAAAAAACACGTCCGCATGTATCATGTATCAGACACGACCTCTGTGGGGGCGGCGTTTATTAATAAGTCTGATGAAGCCGTGGGTAAGTTCAGCTTACCTGCTGATACTTCAGTAGTGGAAGCGGAATTAGTAGCTATACTTAAAGCAGTGCAACATGCCGCTAACAGGAACCTTCCATACGTATCTATTGTATCTTCACAGATAGTAATGTGAGGTCTGACATTTAATGAACGAGTGGATAGGTTGGCGAACGAAGCCAGATTAGATGGAACTCCATTCATCCCATCATTCTCACTAAATCAAGCCTTGAATATAATTAACCTATTGACGGGCAAGACCGTCTACAGACGGTCTTTATTTATGCTCTTCTAAAACACATATTTGTCGTACGATCAGACATGCACTCTTTTGTTATTTACTAAATGCATACAACTATTTATACGGCAAAGTTTTGAACGACAAGCTTTTATAGTTTGGCAGTGACAGGCATGCAAGTGTGAAACAATAGTGTAAATAGATACAGAAATTATTGTGAAATTCAATCAAAATTCAATACCAAAAAAAGGTACTTTATAGTAGCTGAGCGGAGTCGGGAATTTTTTTGGTAAGTAATATTATTGTTAGCTTCCATAGTATCCTCCTGGATTATTCGTGGAAAAAATATTGCCGGTGTTTTTGTGCATTTCGTGAAGACCGTCTCTAAACGGTCTTGCCCGTGCAAGTCAAAAGAAAGTTTTCTTCGCATAATAGAATACCGTTGCACTTTTGTGTTGTCTTCATCATTATGTTCCTATTTTTTTACCTATAAAAGGTATTTATGCGTTGCTACTGCTATATTTTAGACAATGGAAGATCGTACCCAAGGAAAAGAAAGGAAGTATAACGCGAAAAAGCTTCAAGAGCTTACAGAAGCAGAAAGGCAAAAGAAATTTCATCTGTCTTCAATGACAGATGAACAGATCGAGCAACTGTTGCACTCAACTCTTTTATCTGATGAAGAGTTTGAGTACGAGGATGATGACGACAGTGTAGCCGACCCAGATTACGTGGTCGATCAGATAACACCTGAGGAAGACGAAATGATCACGGAAGTCTTAGGTGAAATTAACAGCAGCACTTACGACAACACAGTTAGCTTCGCGTTGAGCCTCAACTCAATTTGTGTTGACTCATCAACATCTCAACAATGCTCTCCTCGTTCAGCAACTGCAGCAGCAACAACAACAGCAAAAATACTAAAGGCAAGTATGCCATCAGCAGAAATGGTTCCATCAACTTCGGCTGACGCGGTTGCGTTACTTTCACCTTCAGTGGTACCTCCACCTGTCCCCGGAAGAGTTGTCAAACCCCCGAAAAGAGCTCGATCGCCACTACCGGCAGTAGAATCCACAGGTCCACAGGTAACACCATCAGCAGGTGGATTTACTGGTTCAAGCTTGGATGCTATCAAAAAAAGTTCGTCTGAGTTCTCGAACATTTTATGGCGTCAACGATCTATGCGAATGTATGTGAATGAAGTAGCGTTCCGGGTAAATTCTGAGTTACCTCAAGCCGTGAAAAAACTCCAGACACCAATAGAGTTTTTTAGCTATTTTATTAATAATCAGTAATCAGTAGTCCGGATGGCGCAACGGTTAGTACGTTCGCCTTCAACGCACTGGGCCCCGGTTCGATTCAGGGGATTTACGTGTCGGACTATGAGCCCACTCAGCTGTTAAATGAATACCCATTATGGGGTAAATAACTCGGTTGAGCGTATTGCTGATCACATACCTCTGCACAAAAACCGTCACGATCTAGAAAATGAGATGATGCTAACTCATCTCGAGGCCGTGGTTCAAATTGGACTGTTGCGCCAGTTATTTATTTATTAATAATTAACTCATAGATTTAATTGTTGAAGAAACGCGCTTAAAAGACATAAATAGCCAATTCATAACTGATGTAGTGCAGATTCGAAGATACCTAGGAGTTCTGATGTTTATGTCTATTTTTCGATATCCAAACATAGAGGCACACTGGTCTGAATTTGGATTTAGACATATACCAGATGCTTTGCCCTGGAAGAAGTTTCTGGCAATAAAAAGGCATTTGTCGTTTGCTGATGAAAGTAACCGGATCAAAAAAGGTGAGCCTGGGTACGATCCACTGTTTCGTATAAGGAAAGTCATTGACATTTTGAATGAACGCTTCGACTCCGTTCCAAAAAATGCTCGGTTATGTGTTGATGAGCAAATGTGCAAAACAAAGGCAGTACACCATTTGCGGCAGTATATGCCAAACAAACCACATAAATGGGGGGTCAAGTTGTTTGTCCTTTGTGATAGTAATGGATACTCATATCGATTTGAAGTGTATAATGGCGCTGGAGATAATATTGTTTTAACAGGAACACCAGATCTTGGAGCAACCAGCAACATAGTAATTCGGTTATCGCAAACAATACCGGATTTTGTCAACCATATACTATATTTTGACAACTTTTACTCGTCACTGCCACTTCTGGTTTATTTGCGAGCTCGTGGTATATTTTCGTTAGGCACCATCAGAGCGAATAGAATACCAAACTGTAAGCTACCAGCTGATACAGATGCAGAGCTGAAAAAAGCAGATAGAGGTTACGCAGTAGAGTTTGTAGGAAGTGCTTATGGAGTTGACATAACCACGGTTCTTTGGAAAGACACCAGAAACGTGCGACTCTGTTCAACTTACGTAGGTGTCCAAACGTTTGCAAAAGCAAATGCTGCCACTCAGCCATTGAAAACCATTCGTTACAATAAAAAAAAATAAGGAATACATTGAGGTAGATTACCCACAAATAATTCGTGAGTACAACTCCCACATGGGTGGTGTAGACCTCATGGATTCATACATGGGAAGAAACGGTTTGCGTATAAAAACCATGGATACTATGACGCGTATCTTTTATCACCTACTCGATATGGCCGTTACCAATGCGTTCATTCTATACCGCCGGAAGAAAGCTTCAGTTACAGAGGAAGACGAAATACAAGAAAAAGATATGACGCTATACAAATTTCGTTTGGAAATAGCTAAAAGTCTCTGTGCTACCACCGAAAAACGCACAGTTGGACGGCCATCAAGCGCACCACAGCCTCGTTCTAACAGTGGCACTGGTAAAAGAGCAGTACATCCAGTGGAAGAAATAAGGTATGATCGAGTGAACTACATTCCCGATTGGGGTTCAAAAAAATCATGCAAGTTGTGCAAGAAATCCGACACACACGCTTTTTGTACAAAATGTAACGTTCATTTATGTTTTTCGAAGGCCAAAAATTGTTTCAGAGACTATCACATGCAGCCATAATACATAAAAATATTGTAAGCATTTTTGATTTCGTTATTTCAATAAAAACGGTTATTTACTCTAAAAAAAAACACAGCTTTATTTTTAATTACCCTTACCCGGGCAAGACCGTCTGCAGACGGTCTTCAATTTTTTGCATCTGGCTGCCAAACTAATGAAAATTTTGGAAAACGGACTCTCAATTTGGGTTTCTTGCACCAAAACTATCCGGAAACCAAAATTCCCAAAACAAAAATCCAGGTATTTCTATCTTGCCCGTTAAAGGGTTAAAGAACGTATTTTTAGGAGATGGCAAGAGGATTTCGACCCCACATCTAGAGAAAAAGGGCGATTCTTTCACAAAATCATTAGTAAAGTAGATACTGAAAGCTGGTATAAAAAGATTAAATTCAAACATACTAAACCTAAAATCATTAAAATAGCTAATCGCCTTATTATCAATCATAGTTACAACAAAGCTTTTTTAAATAAAATTAATAGGATCCCGTCTCCGGATTGCACTCACTGTAATTTGCCTGAAAATAACTATCATATAACAATGGAATGCCCTAGATATTACAGTATGAGAGCTAAGTTTCCGATCCTAAATAGAATTAATAATGGTTTTGCTGATTCCCTAAAAGAAATAGGCCCGGAGGGTTGGGTAATATTAGCATATGAGATAGAAAAAAGAAATATCCCTTTCTGACGAAGAAGTAATTATTTTTCTTTTCCTTTTTGGCCAAAGACCTCTTAAACACTAGTCATAAGATAATAAAGTTTAATTTATTTTTTTCTGAAATAAGATGGAATCAGTCGATCACTTGAGATCTTGGATGAATCTCTGAGAACAGTAAAATATTTTATAGTATGTGTTGTTGTTTTTCACGTCTATCTCTTAATCAATATACTACCGGTTTCGCGTTCGTTCATTATCCGTCTCGAAGTTATTACACTTAATCGGGAGTTACTACGAAAACCATAGTTTCGCGTTACAAGATGGCTATACAATCCTTATAGGATTCAGCCAACCCGAACACATATACGCATCGCCTGTGCGGTTCAGATCACTGAGCTTATATCAGGGTTTATGCACGTGTGCTCAAAGGAGAAGGAAAAACAAAAAAAAATGATACAAAGTATCTACACTGCATGCAGATACATCGGAACATGGATATGTCTTTGGCTACCGACTGCGTGGAACCTATTGTGTTGAAGATATCGACGTAAGTTTTATAAAGATCCCAGTATAGTTATACTGGATGAAATCATTCGACAAAACACGTCCCAAGCTTTCGGTAGGCATAAGACATATCCATGTACCGATGTATCTGCATGCAGTGTAGATACTTTGTATCATTTTCAAGACATACCGTCCCGCATAGTGTACAGGAGAATACAAATTAACCCAACCGTTGCCCCGTGTGTGGATCAAGCGATCATACACTCTACATATTTTATATGCGCCTGTGCTTCGTTAGTACGTAAATCCGCGATCGATCGCATCAAGCCGCGGTCTAGCTAAACACACTTACTATTAGATACTTAGATAGTACTCTAAGTCTAAAGACGGTAAGCGCGACAACACAATTTTATTGCATTAACGTTTACGTTATCCGCGCTGCACAAACTGCATTATTTGCACTATTCTCCTCACTAAATCAGAATTGTGCACTGTTAGTTGATATATCATCAATCGTGATAGTACGCGGTATGCGCGATAAAAGTACGGTCGTAAGTTCCTTACATCTCACGGGAAAAACACGTTGGTGACCTTGGTGACACTGATTTCAGTCGGCTGGATGGGATTGGCCATCACAAGAAAGGGGTGGATCCGCCACGGAAGTGTAGTCCAAGGTCCGTGGAGCAAGCATCTCTTTCGCACTGTCGCCGATGACGAAGCAACACCCATCCATTGAACTTCTTCGACTCAACCGTCTTTCCATTGGGTGCATACGAGTGTGTGTGTATGTGTGTGTGTGTGTATGTGGGTATGTGTGTGTGTATGTGTGTGTGTGTGTGTGTGTGTATGTGTGTGTGTATGTGTGTGTGTATGTGTGTGTGTGTGTATGTGTGTGTGTGTATGTGTGTGTGTGTGTGTATGTGTGTGTGTGTGTATGTGTGTGTGTGTGTGTATGTGTGTGTGTGTGTGTATGTGTGTGAAATTGAAGCTATTTCCCGACCTACCCCAACGATTTTCTTACTGAGTCAAGTTAGTGACTAATTGATGAAAACAAAAAGATTGGTGTGAAGGAGGAGCCATAGCGCTGTGCATGAGTGAGGGAGACAGGTTGTCTGGATGTGGCTGGTGTTGTGAGCAGATTTGAATCACGAGGGGATGGCAGTTGAATGATGTTGACTTGTGTTATGCGTGCCTGGTTGTTTAGTCAGTTCATGACGCGATGTTTTTCGATTTTCGTGAGTTCCCTTTGATGACTGACTCGGATTGACTGAGGATCGGCCACTACATTCATATAACTCGGAAAAATTTTCAATGGGATTGTTTCCTCTTCTGACCCCCGAGTAGAAAAACAGACATTTCGTGTGACGGACAGATTTTTAGGATGACCCCCAGCTATAAGACATTTCCATGTCAAAACAAAGATGCGAATCTGTCAAATTGACAAATGCTCGGCTGTTGTCGTATCACCAAATTAAGTTCATTATTGTGTGCTACCGCCAATAATTTAGTATGAAATGTGTGTTTATGTACATCCTACTACTCTCCAGGCGTTTGTTTTGCCACTCAATTCTTACCTAATTATCCATTTTGAAGCACAACGCACGTTTGTTAGTGTGAGCGAGGCCTGGTACTGTTATCACTCACCAATATTCCTCGCTTTCTTGAAGAGTCTAGTATTCTTGCATAGTGCGGAGATGTCGGAGCTCCACCACGTTACTCCTATTGAATCAAATGAGCTTTTCTCTTTCCTTGATAGGAGGATAGGACCGCCTCTGGTACATTAGAGACTAGACTGTGCAGACTCAACAACCCGAAAATTCTGTTGTTTATCATGTTGAGCTTTTCCTGCAAAGCGACCGGGTAACCTTCTGAGTCTCTCTACGTTGCGGGAATCTTCTTCTTCACTAAACTTGTTTTATTTCTTCTATGCCAAATCAAATATGCCTATGATCGGTGAGAAATATATCGTAAATGTGTAATGTAATAGTGAATTGCAATGCCAGGTACCTCCCGTCTTTTCTTAGTGGCGCATATTGGACTGTTGTCTTTGTTGAAGATGGTGAATACAAACTGGTGACAATTTCAAGAAGATACTCACCTCGGCTGTTCGTATCAGTTCTACCTCATATGGTTTGGGTGAGCATTGAATTCTCAGCCAGTCAGTAGGGGCAGTCTTTCTCCCTTGCAGTAACCGGTAAGCTCACGGAGTCGCTGGCGGGATTTCAATGACTCTGCTTAACTAAGCCGATAAGATGACAAATGTTTGTTAGTTACTACCGCTGATCAAATATGCATGGGACGGGCCTAAAGTGCCGATGAGCATCATCGCTCTTTTTGAGTCATAATTGATAGCGAAACTTGAAGACTGCTTGACATTGACGTGTGCGATTAAATATCGTTGGTGCCTACTTCTGTTTCAGTGACCTGGTTAGCAGTTGCCGTCGAGATTTAAGTTAGTTGAAAGTCGCTGGCACCTGCTGTTGACATTGTGGAACTGCTAGTGACTACTGTTCATGTTCTGCCATCCGTTTGAAGAGGGAGGTTTGACTGATGTGCTAGTTGCGGACTGCCATAGTACTGCCACACCATCTTACTATTGCTGACAAAACTTGATTAACAGCAATCAAAGTCCACTGCCGTTCTGTGAGGCGCCCATGAGGAGGAATACGGAAGAGGTCTTTTACCCTCCATGTCCTTATCCATAAACCCTAATTTATAATTTTAGTCGATTATCACTGCAAATTACTACAACGGGTTGTTACCATACACTCCGAATGTAAAGTCTGAAAACAGCCACGAAAAAGTGATTATTGTAAAACGCCGCCATGTTTTCTGATGAAAATCCGCGCCACCCGTCAAAATTAGCAAGAAAGGTTAAGTGCCCGATCGCAGCCGAAACAAAGAAATGGCAAAAAGCAGTAATTAAAACCCACCCAGGACATTGTAAGCCATAAAGTCATGATGTCGTGCCATTTTTTTTCATCTTCTTCGTTTATTTTGAATCGTTGCGTTCTTTCGCACCATGTCCTCCGAACCGAGTCCTCTCAGCACGAGACTCATTACTGGGAGTCGTTTCTTAAACTGTACACGATAATTTCGAATTACTGGCGCAATGAATATATTAACCTCGCCGAGATGAAGTTTGAACTCGCGGAAGGAAGTTTCCCTAACAATTGGTGTTCGGCTAAAGAGGGTCATTATTGACCCCGTCGTAACCTCATCGGGTTTTGTACAAATGCACGGCTGTTTCCGTTCTCGCATTTTAGATGTCTTTCCTAATGATTGCCATGGATATTCCTCACTGGAGCAGTGTTGTCGTTTTTGCAATGACACGGATAACGATCTCGGCATGCCTGACTGACGAAAAAAGGTCTAAACTTAACTATCCATTCATGCAGATGGTAAGATGGATCAGACCATCATTAAGATACTTTCTTTTTTGTCAAAACGCTTCAGAATCTGTGCGTATTCTTGGGAAACGTTTTTTCACGGTGCCTGACAAAAACGTACTAATTATAGAAAATTAGGTTCTGCTACAGTCCAATGTTTTTGCGGTAGGAATCCTGTCACCGACATCCTTAATTCGATATATTTTCAGCTACGGTGACGACAACTCCGCCCTGTATCTTCACTGTTTTCGCTGTGACCAAAGTTCTACCACCACGTCGCCTGAAAATATTCGGCTTGTCCCAGAAATTATTCAGTTTTGCGCCAGCTGACGTTGAATCTGTGGATTTTAATTAAACAGCACTCCCGCGTTCTTCCTCTGTGAAGGCTCACTGAATCCGAGTTATGAAATTTTTAATTGTGGAGAAGGCCGTCATTGCCATTTAAGTAGAAATCGTCGCGTGAATAGTTGAAGCGGTGAATGTCGGCAAAGCGATATTGGACTGAAGGCTAAAAGGACGCTGCTCAAGTCTTATGAGCCGTAAGAGAGATAGAGTAGAAAAACCCTACATATAGGAGACACTAAAAGACTGCTCTACCACTGCTAGTTCCGATGCAAAGGCAATGATGGCTGCTCCTCGTACTGAAGAGATTCTTGATTGGGCCTAGCGAAGCGTAAATTTTTGGCGATTTTCTGATTGAATAAGTCCGAAGGGAAATCATTAGTGAAACGACAAGTTCCAACGAACAGAAGGGTAACCGAATCGAAATTGACGATGATGATGATAGTGGCGACGACGACGAGAAAATATGCTGCCACTTCCTATTCCGGCCGCAGAAGTTCATCGACAGTTTGTCGAGCGAGGATGGCGGAAAAGGGTTTGTCGTCAATTATTTCCGTTGTTCGGGTGTGCACACTCAATCACCAATGGCGGAAAATTCATTCCGATAACGACGCGATGACGATGACGACTATCACGGAGACAGCATGATATGACAAAAGAAATGCTCCATTGTAAATTGAAATCATAAAGCTGAAATGATTGGAAAGGACTTTCCAATTAATTGGAATTTCTTACCGAATTGGGTGCACCCACTTAGGCAAATGGTTGAGTTTAATGAGATTGGGTTTAACTCGGATAAGTCCAAATCCTTTCGGGCGTGTAGTGGCACTGGCGGTTTTTCAAATTAACGAGAAGCCTTTGCAACACGCAATGCGAACGAAAGGACTCGGGTCTACTTTCTATTTTCATGGGACGCTGCAAGATTTAAATTTGCCGGATATATAAAAAGATGATGAATCTAATCTCCTCGAATTTTATATACCTGAGACGCACTAGGGTTCAATCAGGACACTCTTCGCCGCAACGAAAACAGTGATTAAACTGATATCTCCAAACCTATCAACCCTTACGAAAACGTTTCGAGAACAAAATGATGGATCATCAAAAATTCATAAAAAATGTAACCATTTTTATACCCTAGAGTTTTTAAAGTATTAGGTATGATATATTGTGTTTGTCACAACGAAAATATGCAACACCTTAAAGGAGGCTCCGTAGGTATGGCAATGTACATATATATAGGTATAAAGGACCAGGATCACCTCCTGATTCGATTTAGCCATGTCTCTCTGTCATAGCAACTAAGCCCTTGGCTGAAGCGAAGCTTCGGTCTGGTGTTAATTGCCTGGACGCCTCCAGGAGCATGGACGCGTCGACACCTTTTGCATTTCTATGCCATGTTGACATGTCGATAGCATCTCTACTTTTCGGACGTCAGTTGCTAGCATGCACCTCCTAACCGCGCCGTCTTTAAGCTTCTAATACACGTGACGCCTAAACCGGATGGCACGATTACCATCGATGGAATCAACTTAGCGACTTGGGATTTTGGTCATAGATTTGTAGTAGATTCTAGTTGGCTGATAGGAACAAATGGACATGATCTGCCAAGGGAACGCCTATCTGCTTTACATGTCAAAAATAATTAAATATTTAACTTCTGACTAAGTAAACGTGAAAAAGCTGTAACTTCGATAGATGCCTCGAGAGGGTCATTTGATACTCTCTTATGAAAATGAGATCGATCAGCTTGAAAATAACGGTACTTTTCTCACAAAGAGCCCCGCATTACCCTAATTTTCACGTTTTTGTCTATAACTCTTGAACCGATAGATGTGGAAGGCTGATTTTTGGCAAGTAAACTTCAGATGAGAAGATGCTTTAGTTTTAGTTTAGTTAGTTTAGTTTAGTTTTTAGACAAACCGACTTCATACTACCGAAACTAAGATTTGGGAGAAACTTTTCTGGCAAATTCCCCACCAGAACTGAATGAAGGGGTGGCGAGGTGGTGAAGGATTTTGATATAACGATTTTCACCAATGGGTCCGAAATGGACTCCGGCGTGGATGCAGGGCGGTTGGCCCAGCATTTCCAACCGGAGATCCATGCCATTGCGACTTTCGGGCACAGAAAAATTCTGCACAAGAAACTCAGCGGTGCTAGCACCACTATCTGCACTGACAGTTAGGCAGCCATTATAGCTCTTTGAATTCTCATCGAAACTTGTGAAGGAGTGTCTTACAAACACTAGTCGGGTTACCTTATATTGGGTACCAGGGTATAGGGGCATTGATGGCAACGAAGCTCCAGAAGAACTGACCACAAGAGGCCTATCCACAAAATTCTACGGCCCAAATCCCTACTGAGATCTTAGGAGGGCTACAGCCAGCCAGTTCCAGGGAATGGACTATTGACAACAGGCTTCGGTACTGGAATAATCTTCCAGGGCTGCGACAAGCCAAAGATCTCATTACCCCTTTCGGTCTCACCATGTATCACAAAGGAGCCAGTGGTGGTCTATGTGTGCTGTGTGTATCACGGCAGCCCCTTTAACCTAACCTTCGGTCTCAAAGAAGCTAGCCGGCTGGGCAGAGTGGACATTAGTCTGATGATGGATTACCTCACGGAACACCACAGGGTGAGATATCACATCAACAAATAGGGTCTGTCTACTGAGACTGAATGCCGGTTCTGCCTCGAGGACACTGAGTTCACCAAACATCTTCTCTGCAAATGCCCGGCTGTTGCTCGTTCCAGGATCAGATTTTTTGGAGATTCCATTGTGAGATTCGCTGTCATTAGGAGCTCTCCCACAAATGACCTACTAGCCTCTATGAGGAAAGTTGATGTCTTTTCGTCTCTGTTATATCTATTATTATTAGATTTGGCCTACAGAGCATGACGATCGTTATATTACGCTAAATTTATTCAGACCCCCAACAAAATACGTAAAGAAGTCAAAGCAAATTCCTTAAAAAATCGGTCAAATGTCTGCCCGTCTGTCCATGGAATATCAAATAAGCGGCTGAAGCTATCTACATGAAATTTAGGGGAATTATGAAGAAATACTTTGCTGGGGAAAGCATTAAGAGTGTTCTATACAGGGAAAGCAAGTTGGACGACGGCTCTACTTCTGGGGAAGCCTCATCGCACCAACAGAGTCCAGACAGCAGACGGTTACCCCATTCACACCAAGGCAGCTAAACAGGCTGTGCGCTTCATCAAGCGAGACCGTCAACCGTAGTTCTGTGATCCTTCGGTGGCAATACTTTTGGGCCTAATCGAATATCGAAGTGAGTACATAATGCAATCTCCATACCATTAAAACCACTTTGCTATTCTCCCTACAAGATTGTTTTCAAGTGATTCACTTTGAACTACTTATAATAAGTCGGCAGGTTTAACGCTCTAACTACTTTACGTACATTCAACTAAGAATCTAATTAGGAGTGAGGTGCACGCTGGTTTCCAGTTCTGAGAGAAATTTTTAACAAAGGATTTCCATTTGAACTGGAAAAACAAATGGTTCCGCGATCTATGATTTCATTTCATTTCCCTTTGAATACCAAGGGCTTTGAATTTTAATCTAAGCTTACATTTCTCTCCGTTTTCTTTTTTTTTGCATATACTCGTACATAAGTGCCACGGCGGATACCTCAGCACTAACTAGCTCACGCGTTGTTAACATTGCATTTGAACATTTTCAGACATTCTCCTTGCCATAATGCAAACCTGTAATGTTATTACATCCTTTTACATGCACTTTTATTCACTCGTGTTCTTTAGAATTGGCCTGATTCCCCCTCAAGGTTCGCCTAAATAGAGTCCTTTGTGCTGTGAAGTGTCGGTATTGTTCTCATATTGGGCTTCTAGAACAAAAGTTAAAGTTTTCCAACATAAAAGGCTTAGACACTTCAACATGCTCCCTGCTTTGCGCTAATTATTTTGATATAAGGGCTTTCTTTCATTGAGCAATTATTATTTTACCGGAGTTTCGTCCCTGCGCTCCTATAGTTGGGCTGTACCTGTAGGTGAGGCGGCCGCGGAAGCTTCACTTTCAAAACACACGGCCGTGTCCTTTCATGTCAACTGAAAAAGCCGAAGCAACTTAAGAAAGGCTACTTTTGCTTCCGGCTCAATTACAAGGTGCGAACGAAAGGACTTCGAAACAATTTTTCTTCTTCAGATCTCAACGACTGCCGGCTTGTACACGGACTCTGTGGAGATATTTGCAGTACAATTTGTATACCTGAATAGCCCCTCGGCTCGTCAACATTGCTCCTTTCCGCTTATTTCGATGATGGAATAAGTTTCAATTCACAAGGCATGCTAATGACAAGTCCCTTGGGCCTTGGATATTTTTTGTACTCTGAATTGCTCTGATGCGTCTAGAACTCATCCGCAAGTCATTGTTTTCACCCTATTCTGTGTCGGAGCCAACCTAAAGTACGAATCAGCATTGCCTATTGTTGGTAGCATTCCCCTGAGCACAATGCCGGCTCTGGAATGCGGGAAATCCTCCGTTTACAAGAGCAAATCATCTTGGCCACATAGCAAAAACTTAGAAATATTCCTCTATGGCCTATTGGGAAGAATGAAAACCGACAATCAGCAAATTTGAATTTGAAACCCATAGCTTGGCTATGGAGCCGGGCTGGTGGAAAATTTCACACAAAATTTTCTTTGATCAGAGAAATTTATAGAACATATAAGGATTCGCGCATTTAAAATTCCGCTCCTGTTTGGTCACGTTTCTTATAAAAAATAATTGAAGCAAATTATATTTGTCTTGTGTACCCTGAAGACATTATAAAAATTATGGGAAGATTTGGATATCTGTAGCGTTTCAATTGAAATAATCTGAAAGTTCTAAGATTTTAAGGTATGATTAAGTAATAAAACAATTTCTACGCAGTTTCTATTGACGCGCCAGGGATCGAGCCCATGTTCATTAGATGAGCATCGTAGAGTGGTGACCGAGATTTTATGGCTACCGAGCGCGTCAATCCACGCGATTGTGGCCGTAGGGATATCACATCGTTTGCAACAAGAATCGTCCGCTATAAATAAACTACCCCATCTTTCTTACTATTTTTCCCATCGAATTTCGCGATGTTCTTCGTAAGAACGTTTCAGACATTTTTGGTTTTATTTATTTATTTATTTATTTACCAAACAAGGCATCAATACATTACATTACATTCCATTTATACATTTCATTAAATTAATCAAAATTCATTAATTACATTCGGCAAATTTGGTTAGGTTTGTTTGTTAGACTAGGACGTTAAGAGGGCCTTTGTTAAGTTAAGCTTAAAGACAGATTTAGAAATGCCTGAAGAATAGTGGATACTAAAAGAATTGAAAGTTCGACAGCATCTGTTTATGGGTTCATTATAACCATAGACGGTAAGGTGTTGGTATTCCTTAAGCAGAGTTGTATGTCTAGTTCGTCTTAGTTGATCGTTTAAAGTGATTTTATTGGACAGAAAATCAACATTAACTGCACCGCTGATAACGTCAAAAGTAAAACAGGCACAAAGTAATCTTCTTCTGGACGAAAGAGTCATTAAATTTAAAAGACCCAGCCTGTATATGTAAGATGGAAGGTTATGAAAATCTAGCGGGTCATAAAGGTCTCTCAAAGCGAAAAGAATAAATTGTTTTTGAATAGACTCGAATCTGTAGCAATGTAGCTCGTACGATGGGTTCCAGACTACGGAAGCATATTCAAGCAGAGGCCGCACAAGTGTGGTATACAAGGATTTAGTGACCCAAATATTTTTAAACTCCTTAGCGCGTCTCTTAATGAAGCCGAGTTGTTTGTTAGCCGTGGATAGCACCCTGTCATAATGCAGGTTAAAACGCATTTTGTTGTCCAAGACAACGCCGAGGTCTTTGATATGGTCAACTCTATTCAGCTCGACATTGTTAAGGTGGTAGGAATTAGTTATAATTCTATTCTTACGGGAAAAACTTATCACCTGGCATTTATTAACGTTAAGATATAGATTATTTTGATTGCACCACTGCTCAAGGGATAGAAGATTGGATTGAAGAAATGCTGCATCAGAGTGTGTTTGAATGGTGCAGTACAGTTTTAAGTCATCAGCGTAGAAAAGATGAGGGATATCCGATAATAACTGTGATAGGTCGGAAATGAAGACATTGAAGAGAAGAGGACCTAAATGGCTACCCTGCGGCACCCCAGAAGTCGTGGATACACTTTTGGATATCCGACCTTGATATTTGACAAACTGAGTTCGATCCAGAAGGTAGGACCGGAGCCAATTGAGAAGTGATCCAGTTACACCAAAGTTGCATAATTTCTCAATTAAAATTTGATGATCGACCCTGTCAAAAGCCTTGCTAAAGTCTGTATAGACCGCATCAACTTGATCTCCCTTTTCCATTTCACAAAGGACGTCAGAAACTAGAATTATAAGGTTGGTGGTAGTCGATCTGCCTTTTCGAAACCCATGTTGTTGTTCATTGAGAAGTGGGTCGATGATAGGAGTGAGTTTATCACAAACCAATTTCTCAAATAGTTTGGGGATTACTGACAGAATAGCAATGCCTCGATAGTTGTCGACTGATCGCTTATCACCGCTCTTGTGGATAGGCGTGAGATAGGAGTATTTCCAAAAAGACGGAAAGACACCCCATTGGAGCGATTTATTGAAAATCATGTGAAGAGGAGTTAACAATTGGTCTACACACTGCTTCACAAAATAAGGAGCGATTAAGTCCGGACCGGGCCCTTTGTTGACGCTTAGTTCTTGAATAGCTCTAACGATTTCATCCTGTGTGAGAACCATTCCGTCAATAAGGGACGTCGTGGTGATATCGGGAGGGGTGGATGAGCTCGGGGTTTTAGGTGTGCAGAAGCTATCCTGGAAATGGTCAGCAAATAAGTTACAAATTTCCTGTGGACAAGAGGAGATAGCGGTCCCTCTGGACATGGAAGCAGGAAAACCTGTGGTCTTACGTTTCATATTAACAAAGTCAAAGAATTTTTTTGGCTCGTTGATAATTTTTTCCCCCATCAGATTGACATATAGCTCATATGCTTCGCGGGATTTTATAGAGAATTCTTTGGCTAGATCATCGTACTTTTTCTTTAGGTCATTGCTAACGTTGGGGTTGTTTTTGACGGCCTTGTAGAGTTTATTTCTTTGGTTTCTTAAATTTCTTAGATTTTTGTCGAGCCAGGGTTCAGTAAGCGTGTTACGTTTCTTTATTTTGGGCACATAATTTTTAATGGCGTGGAAGATTATGTTATAGAAGGAAGATATGGTGTCATCTAGATCTGACGCAGAAAGAGAGGTTGACCAATCTATAGAATCTAGATAATTCTTGATGCCTTCATAGTCAGCATTTAAAAAATCATACACAATTTCGTTATTGTACGATTGAGTAAAATAATGATCAGCAGATGGAAGTTCAACTGTAAGGGCGGAATGATGAAAAGTGTTAGGGAAAAGATTTTCGGCTTCAGTAGTTGGACTAACATCTACTTCGTCATAAAAGTTTGTGAAAATTAGATCTAACCATTTTCCGTTTTGGTTAGAAGTCGAAATAACCTGCTGTAAATCATTGCCATAAAATGTACCGATGAGATTAAAGTCGGTGTTGTCAAGAAGATTGACTGGAAGAAGTCTATTATCATTCTCGTCGACAATAAACCTGATGTTCGGACGATTGAAATCTCCAAAGACAATAATTTTGTCTTCTTCGTTCAAGGAAGCGATGACGGAAGAAATCATGTCACATACATCATTATAAGTAGCTTCGTCGGAGCAGGGGGGTACGTAAACAACACCAATATAGAGATAATGTTTTTCTAAGGGAACTTTGACAAATGTGTGTTCAAATGCCTTGTAAGAATTGGTAGTGATCAGTTCACTTGAAAGGGAGTTGTGAATGGCAATGAGAACACCCCCTCCCCTAGAAACGCCGGTGTGTTCATAGTTACGGTCAGTTCTGTAAATGGACCAATTACAATCCAGGATTTCTTCGTTTATGACACGACGGTTGAAGATAATTTGGTTTAGGGTATTATACCTAACCTGATTAAAATACCGGGTTCCACGACAATACTTATGCGTCGTAACACAGAGACTACAAGGCTAGGAAATCGAAAGTGTCAAAAAAAAGGAAACTTAGGTAAGGTTGGGTGACAGCCTAACGCGTCCGCTTGGGTCCATAGCGATACCACGTGCTTCCGATACCCATTACGATCCGGTTTTAGTCGTTCCCAAAATATATTTGCTGAGCTCGAACGATCCTAACTCACTAGCCAAGCTCCAAAGTCTTCTCAAGCTGAGACCAGCAACTCCTTCTAGGTCTTTGAAAAACTAGACCGCAGCCATTTTAATCTTTTCCTTGCGAGCACTGGACAGTCGCGCAGAAGGTGATTAGAATTTCCTATGTATTTGGTAGTTTGCAATTCCATCCACTTGCAGCGATCAGTTAGTGCGCCCACTAGTAGTGCGCAAGGTCGTTTGGGTATTTCCCAAAGGCTTTTGGTCTTCTTCTTATCAGTTTCAGAATATTTTCGTTATTCCAGAGTCGTTGGTATTGCGCCAGTTTGCATTGGTCAGCCCATTGTTAATTGTCTTGACCCCTCCAGGGGTATGGCCGCGTCAATGTTTCTAGCATTTCTAAGCCTTGTTGACGTTTCGATAGCATATCTATGTACTTTACAGAAGTTCTATCTGTGCCGTCTTTATACTGACAAGCTCGGAGCACTGTGAGAGTTCTATTAGTACCCACAGGCAGTTCTTGATCGCGCCGAGATTTGAACTCCGAACTCCAAATTAGTATCGTAGAGCGGTGACCGAACGACCATGGCCACAGAGCGCGATGGTCAGCCCATATATCCTATAGTATCGTTCAGTTTCTTCTTGCATGCCCGTATTGGCATTGGCAGCTTTTCAACTGTCCCTGGGTCAAGGCTAGCCGCTCGTTTAGTTAGTCCATCCGCGATTTCGTTACCTCGAACCCCTCCCTGACCCAGATCCCACCAGAGCTTCACTGTTCCACCGGTTCCCAACATTTGGATATTGTAACCGCCCGGCTGTCTTCCGAATTCCAAGCACATCCACCTGGAATATGCTGCACGCATCTGGCAGCCTAAACGGTATATTGCATGGAAGTTCCTGCGAATAGAGTGCTGCATCAATTCCAGCTTCCATCTCGGAGCCGTCTTACTTAGTTTGAGTACATATAAGACGATGATATTTTTTTCTTGAGCTCGGCCCCATATCTTATTATACCACAATGTCAGACCGAGAACCTCATACACTCCTCTCTTGTCGCAACAATAAAGACAACTGACCGTTGCCAGGAAACAAAAGGAACGGATACATAAAAAAGGAAAATTTAATACGGTAGCCGGAGTAGTCCAGAAAGTAGTCCTGCTAATTAAATTAAACCAAACGAACCCCGTTGAGATTTCTTAGATAATTCCTTCCACCAATCCTCTTTCTCTATACTCGTATATACTCGTAGTATGTGTATACTCCTTTCGTCTCTCGCTTCGGCATTCTTAATAAGAACGTTACGTATCGCATCCGCTCCACAGGAAGTGAATAGACAACACAATGAAAAGATTCTCTACTAAATTAATTAAAAGTCTCAACTTGAATGAAAACTTTCTTTTGCGGTTAATACTGGTCTAATAAGAGAAAAAGAAGAAAGAAAGAAGACTGAAAAGCAACGAGGCACGGAAGGATGAACTGTTCTGAAAGTAACAGGCCGGTGTATGGTTTGAATCCTTCGCCGGATTCATTGTGAAAACTTCAAAAATGCTGTCGAAATCTGCAAAAGGCTTCGTTGAATGAATAGTTAATGTCATCGTAATGGGTGGGGGCTGGTTTAGTTTCTCACAAATTTCAGTTGAGCACACAGTGACTGATTGCATTAACAGAAACTGTAAGATTTCAAAATTTTCTTGAAAATAAAGCGATTTTTTTTGCCAGTACACCAGCATTAGCTTCGGCTCGTATCGCAGGTCGATATGAACCATGTTCTCGGCATTATTATGTACGATTATTATTACGTTCCGTAATATTTTCACGGCTTGCTTTTTTTCATGGGAACCATAATTTTCTCACCCTAATCGTTTGCCAACCGTAAAACAATTTCGCCCCCAATTCGGCTGGTCCTAATCTCTCATTTTCCCCAATGTTCACCATTCGACTTGAGCTGGCATCTGTGCCGGGTTTGTAAGCCACGAGGCTTGGTTTGCTATTATTAGCTTGCCAGGTATTTTCACAGATTAGAGAAGTTACATGTAGGTCAAGCTGATTCATGTTTCCGATTCGGAAGGATACTTGAAGCAGTTAAACATGGCCGATAGCGAAAACCATGGACATCTGGGGTGGCGCTAAGCTTGGGTGGCCAACGCGGCCCCTTAAATTCAATGCCGCAGCATAAAAACCAAATTGGAATTTGAGATAAGAGCAAGAAAAATGGCTTGGTTCGGAGAGAAGTTTTATTGCTTATTGGGTTACCCTTCAGCATTCTTGACCACTATTTCTATACGGTTCACGGGTGGCTACCGTATCTTCTGGCACGTCCATCGTCGTCCTTTCTCGCAAAGTCCAATGGCCGAGATATAAATGGAAAATATGAAAGGCATACATCGTGACTATATGGCTTTACCTTTACCAATTACTTTCCGACATTGGGAACTCATAACTCTCAGATTATTGAATGAGATATGAGTATTTACGGTGTATACTGGATTCTGCAGAATGAGGCACGGTGGAGTGGAGTGGTCGGCTCTCTATTTATGATAAATGTCCTAACCCAAGACTAATAATTAATGGCATAGGTCCTTTGGCGGGAATGTTATTCGTCACATCGTATTCGATTTATTTTATTGGCTACGTGCCTTCTATTGGCATTCCTGGTAATGTTATTAGGTTCTAGGCTTCGAACTAATTTCGTTTGGAATTTTCGTATTCGTAATCAGTTGTCAAGTACATACTTAGGATATTGCGTTGGCAGGAATATTTCAGATGACTATAATTATCTGGTGTATTCGGATATTAAAATTATTGAAACTATTGTTCGGTAAATGTTTTGAAGGGGCACCGAAATAAGCATATTTTGGATGCATAGATTATATCGCCTTGAACTCGAAATTTGTCACAATTAGGCCCATTTTCTCAATGTCTCGTTAGACTACCCGTTAACTAACAGGGGCACAAACGGGCTCGGACCAAGAGCCTTCATTGTCTTGAGGAATAATATCAACTACATCTGCCTTATAGAGTTCACCACCAGCGATTTAGTGGCAGTAGCTGCTGGCTCGACCCATGGAAGCAATAAGTTCGCAAGGGTCATAGCATCTGCCTACTTTCCTGGATACTCTGACTTCCCATCTTCGGAGCCCTACCGAATATGTACTTGGGCATGGGACGGGCCTAAAGTGCCGATGAACATCATCGCTCTTTTTGTGTCTTTGCTAGTCATAGTAGTGGTTAATTTTGAGTCAGCTGCTTCATTAAAGCATATCCCTTCGAGAGATACCGTAAGTTGTGCTCGCAGGCGGTAATGTGAACGGGAAGTCTGCCTTGTAAGTACGGATATGCTAGTTTTTCGGGTAGCTATTTCTTGACCGTTATTTCCGGGAGCTGATAGCTCTCCAAGTCTATTATCGATCGCAGATGGATAGCCGATGCTGTTACTTTCGAGACTCGGTTTATCAGTATCTTATAGGTAGAGTTGTTCCGAGACCGTGACAGGAGATGGGGCTCATTTACCACCTGTTGACCGTCCATCGGGTTAGCGAAATCGGTTTCGTTGTGTTGTTTCCGTTTTTGGTATTGATGTTAAAATATCCTTACTTATTTGGATTTTCTCCTAAATCTTTGAAACTGACAGGTTCGCTTCACCAGAGATCCGCATTAGTGCAGTAGCGTAATGTAATCCTGGAGAGCACCGGGTATCCAATACAATTTTTGTCCCGGGCCATCCTTTCGCTATAGACACAGTCCGTAATACCGCGGGATTCAAGATGATATCCTGAATCTAGCGTCCGAAAAAGTCAAAGATTCACGGGAGAATAATTTTGACACTTTTTTCTGTTTTTTTTTTTGAATTTTGCACCTAATTTATAGTAAAACGGCCTCGCTGATTCCAAAAATGCAGTCCGTTTTTCCCCTATACGTCAGGTTTTCGAGATATCGTTTGTTTTTTTAATTTTACGGAAAATTACAAAAGGCCCCCTTAAAAAACAACTTTTTTTAAAAGCTACGGGGCTGCATCCTTGTGCAGGACCTTCTAGTACCTGTATACAATAAAATTAAAAGCAATAAAAAAAAGTATTTTAATTTCTCGCTACCTGGATTGTTTGTTAAAAGTTGTGAAATTCTTCGGCCATTTTTAAGGCTCTTTTATGTAAAAAAATGTATTTAAAAGCCTCTGTTCCAGTATATTACTCTATTATTGTGCTCTTAACTTGTGTAATGGAAGCCTCTTCTATCCCTCGTCGAAAGTGTCTCAACGCTCCGGACTCATTTTGCTATATATGTGGCAGTTATACATTTCTAAGTCAGAGGACAAAAATAGGCCCCTTTGTTCACCAGGCATATCTTGCCTACTTCAAAACTCCAATTTGCAATCAGGATAAATGGTGGGTCCCTCATAAAGTGTGCAGGTGCTGTGTCACACATTTGAGGTCCTGGACGAAAGCAGAACGACTTCAGTTGCCATTTGGTGTGCCAATGATATGGCGAGAGCCCTCAAACCACACAAGTGATTGTTACTTTTGTTGTACTAAAACAACAGGGTACACACACAAAAACAAAAATAAGATACAGTATCCCAATTTAGAATCGGCGAAAAGACTAGTTGCTCATTCTCCTGAAGTTCCAGTGCTAGTATATCAAGTATCTCCTTCGCCTTCTTTGGACGTGGACGTAAATATGCTTTTAAGTCCGTCGACATCATCACTCTCCGAACTCAGCGCTAGGAACCAACCTAAAGGATTTAAACAGAACGAGCTGAACGATCTAGTGAAAAGACAGCATGGCTGGCATTTAAGAATATAGTGAAGAACTTTCTAGGCAATATACGTGCATCGAATTATGCGATAGTAGTCGAGCAACTATTGGACAGTTTTCAAAGGCTTGGCTGCAATATGAGCATCAAAGTCCACTTTTTACACAGTCATCTAGATGAATTTCCGGAAAATCTTGGAGCTGTGAGTGATGAGCAGGGAGAGCGATTTCATCAAGATTTAAAAATCATGGAAACTCGATATCAAGGCAGATGGGATGCGAATATGATGGCGGACTATTGTTGGATCATAAAACGGGACTGTCCTGAAATTGAACACTCCAGGAAAAGCTACAAACGAAAATTTTTGCCATAATTTGTTTTTAGTTCTTAGGTAATATTGTTAAGATGTAAAATCAAAATTTGTAAATAAAAAAATTGTAACGAGTTTCGTTTGTTTTGATTTCAATGAAGGGAAGGTTTGTATGGGGGCCAAAATTTGAGCCCCCTGTATCTCAAAAACTGAACGTATAGGAGAAAAACGGTTAGAATTTCCGGATTCTACGACCAAAAATTAGCTAGAAATGAATATCAAATCGACATAAACAAAATGCTGTTCTCCCGTGTTATGGTTGGAGCCTTAGGAAAGACGAAATTGACCAAGAAAGCATATGTGAGAAAGATGCTCTCACACCGTGGCTCACCATTTCGTGCCCTAAAATTTCACCAACAGCAACGATCCTTGTCAAGCAACCAAATTTTTAGCAGCCACCACGAATAGATACTGCGTGGACTAGGTTGCAAAGTAGCATTTAACCCTACTATAAACACCTTCCAATCTGACCGTTGATTAGCTCATTTCGATTGAATTATCTGATTTTTGACAAAATTATCGATTGGAGTATGGCATGTGGGATTGGGCGAATGAAAACAACAATCAATTTAATTTTAACGAATGTATGCCAAGGAGCCGAACCTATGGTACTGAATATTCTCTATTCAAAATACGAATTCAAAAGCTATACATTGTACGAAACCTTGACCTGACTCCCATGGAATAATAATATAATGAGCTCCAAAAGAATGAACGATGAATGCAGCTCAAAACTGAACGAACGGCGTCAATCCAACGATAGAACCACTTGAACTAGTTGCCTTTAAAATCTCTCACAAAAAAAAGTGCTTGAATGAGTCCTTTTCTGAGAGTCATCTCCATTGAGAAATGGCAGACATTCAAAACAAAAACGGGCCCAGTTGAGGGAGAATCAAGTCGTGACGCATTGCGATGAGCATGAGATTAAACAAATTTCCTCGGAACCGGATTTCCACATGTATTACACCGACAAGTACTACTTTATCCTATCATTTGTTCCTTGCCCGGTGTCGAGGCTAAAGTAGCGGCCACTATCCTAACCGGACGGAGGGTTGGCTTGTGCCGAATACGCATCCCATTTGCCCTCACACTGTCCACAGGCTGGGTACGTAGTGAAAAAGATTAGCATATAGCCGAGTCTCCGAGTTCCTGAATTCCGGATGGCTAACGTAATTTTTGCTGGCGCTCCTAATTCTCATTTGCATGCAAATGAACTTTCTATTCAGATTTTAAACGCTGATGTCCTGGTTACTTTCTGTCACAAGTTCTTTGCCGTCCGTACAATTCACCAGCTGCACGAATTTTGCGCCCCAGAAAATATTTCAAGATAAATTCTTTGCCGTTTCGTCCTTCTTTTGCATAGTGTCCATTCAATCCCTTTTTGCTGTTTTTCACCACTATACGTTGTCTGACCTTCCTGCTCTGGTTCTGGCTGCGAGGATACGAGGATACGTATACGTAGCTGGAAGCATTCCCTTTACCACCATCTTTCGGAAAAATACTGAAATAATATGCAGGGAAATAATAACGGATTTGCAATTCACCAGTTCGTCTAGTGGAAGATTCAACCAAGAAAATTAATGCAATTAGTTTACCCGAAAGCAGCGTCTTTTCCACTGATTGTACGGCGAAAATTCAAGTGAAAATGGAAAACGGAAAAAGTGATTATCATACATTTAGGCAAGACTTAGTGACCGTTATGGCGGATTTGATTATCCGGTGCGGTCGAGATTGTTTACAGGTGGGAAAAAAAGAGTCCGATTGCATCTGTCCAAAGACTTTTTCAGGATTTGTTTGTTTTCGGGAGATAGAAGATATTACTCGTATACAATTTTACATGAATCTGCTGGGAGAAGTTAAATGGAGAAATCCTTCAGTCACGGGTTAGATGTATCTTTATACGTGAGGGAAGGAAATTGAGTTAAAAGTTTCGAAAAGGGACTTCTGAAGAAGAAAAAAGGGTGACTCCTTGATTTCATTTTGAACCCAGATTCCTTGAATCACTTTAAGAGAAGTTCATAAGATTAGGCAGTGTAAAGCATGTGAGTAGATTCGACATGCAAAGGATTGAAAGAAGCTTTTCTTTCGGGCATTTTAATTTGAAATTTGAATCGATCTTTAAAGGTAACTACAGATTGTTTTGCTGGGAACACATCACAGCAGGCTCCAGCAGTTTTCGCATTGGCTTGATGTGCAGCGCATGAAACTTTCAATTGTGAGTTGCACGACTCCGACCGTTGGTTTTTAGCTTGCAACCATGAATGTGCTTCATATTTTCAACATGCTGGAAGAGGAAGAAGAAGAAATGGCCGCCCTGAGGATTGCATCCTTGTCCTCGTCTAGACTAAGGGTGCATCCTATCAATATGGAACGAGAAGAATCTAGGGAGTTCCAAAATATTGTATAATGCCTCAACTAATAGAAGATAAGAGTTGTTCAAGATGTATTACCGGATGACTAAAGCTGAATTCTACCATCTCCTAAGCTTGGTTGGTCCGAAAATCGAAAAACGATCCACTCAACTCGGGGAAAGTACTCCGGCTGAGATACGACTTGCAGTTTGCTTGAAAGGCCAGTAAAATTAAGCCAATTTGAGGGCTTTTTAATAATAATTAGGGAAAGCTCTGGAAATAATTTAAATCACTTCTATAGATACTGAATACATGGAAACTGAGTTGCAGAAGGAAGCTGAGATTATACCGCAAAATGAGCGAAGTGCCAACACCACAGGCAGAACAACGCGAAGCCGCAGAGTGGTATGAAAGGGCAAGGAAGAAGAAGAAGAGCGGCTCTATAAAAGTCGTCATTTGAAACCAGCAGCGGTCCCGGAAGTACGGAGAGTAAGAGAAAGAAACGAGTCTCTAAGAAAATGGCAGGTACGATGGATGGAAACTCAAACATGTCGTTGGACCTACACGCTCATCCCCTCATCTCAATTGAGAGTTGGATGAATAGAAGATACGAATAGAGGTAAACCATTATCTGACACAATTCCTGACGGGTCACGGTGCGTACAGACAGTATCTACACCGGTTCAAGATTGACAAAACGGCGGAGTGCCCGAGATGCCCTGGAATAGCAGAGGATCCTAGGCACGTGTTGTTCCACTGCCCAAGATGCGCTGGGAACCGCGAAACACTAGAAGTGGAACTGGGCGCAACAATCAGCCCGGAGAACCTTTTTGAGCACACACTTTTGTCCACGAGCAACTGGGACGCCCTGAGTCGCACAGAGGGCAATATTCATATCGAGCTCCGAACTGAGGAGGAGAGGCGCAGGTCTCAGCATGTTAGCGTAGGCTGGTTAACCAACATCCTTCCCTGGGAAGTATTACCGAAAGGTGGTTCCACAGGGCAAGGGGGAGGTACAAGTGTTCAAGCAGGTTGGACGTAAATACTGTCCATCCTGTGAGGTTTAGTCAGTGAGAATCTGACATCACCGATATCGGTATCTTATAGAAGATTCCCCCGCCTGTATAAAGAAAAAAAAAATGTCGTCGCAGTGCTTGTTGTTCTACTTTGGACTACGACCCTTTTATTATCTAATCCATAATAATTTTCCGTTCGCGCCCCTTCGAGTATTGTAAATACGCTGAATTTATATTTATTGTTTCTCCATCGCCCAAAACTCATAAGCAATAACTCAATCAATAATTTTGACGAAGCCCATTAATAACTCCATTCAAATTAGCTTATCAAATGCGCTTTATTCGAATCGTCTCTCATAACAGGTGGTAATTTCCCTTCTCCTGTTGTAGGAAAAGATTTTTCTCGAATTTTATGTACGGCTATAGACAGCTATATTTCAATTTCGGATAAACTTACACATGCATCGTTAATATCGACGTCTGCCCATTTTCCTTGAGTTAGTTCCATGTTTGCCTATTATCATCACGGGTTAAGGCCAAGGAATATTCTATCCAATTATCGTTTTATTGATTTTCATCCCATGCAATTCTGTAAAGCGGATCTCTGCAGGAGTTCAACTGTCTGCCTGCGATTACGAGAGCGATTACCAAAATGTAACCTTCGCTGAACAGCTTAACCGGATTATCCTGATTATTTAATCGCCATATAAAAACCCAAACGTCATCCGATTCACGTACAGGAAAATATACTTCCGGCTCTGTTTAATTAAAATTACATTATCCAGTGGATGTGAGAAAGGGTCCTGGACTTCGTCTCTCCGGTCCGACCTTCGTGAGCGAACCAGACCGGCCGCAACCTAATGAAAATTCATTGCTTACTCGCACTCTCTCTATATCATATTATATGGTCGTGCACCTTTAATGTATAACATTTTCGGAAAATGGATTTCGGTATTCGATATGGGTTCATGTGAACTCGAAACGAGGCAAAAGGATGAAAGTCGGAAGCGAAAGGAATTTAGGGAAGATCTGAATCGATTTCGGGTGTCTTTGAGTATTGACTTGTCGTGCAGCATTGTCTCCATACCATGTAAAGTGGCGATAAGAAGCGAGCATGAAGAACGTATAGGAAAGCATTACCATGTCGGAAATCCTTTTGATTGCGAGCTAATGCCGAAAGGATCTTTGCGCTCCACGAATGGATAACAAGAGCTAATTGGGCTCGGTTTAAAGTGTTTGTCAATTCTTGGGGGTAGAACAAACGACGTTTTGTCCTTAAAATTGGATAGTCAAATAAAGTGAGCAAATAGGAAAATCCTTTTGTTGGTGACTCTACTTTTTTGTGTTTTATGTCTCAGAAGATAAGGTTATTTGAAGACCCCATTTTTTCCCAGAATATTCCGAAATGGAATTAACACGATTGTGGATGAAAAAATTCTTTAGTCATCATCCCACACAATAGCCACAGCTACACAGCACATTTTCATCTGCTTGGTTCTCTTGATTCCGGGTGAGGTGTTTGGCTTTCGCACTTCTCCGAAAAGCTGGTAACATTCGACTGTCATCCCCTAACGGAAGAAGTTCCACGCTTCTACTTCACCCTCTCGAAAATAAGTGGCTAGAAAGTCCTTAACTCTAATCTATAGGCTCCGTGAGCTTATTACTCAATTGCCCTAACCCCTTGTGGGGCATAGCGCGTCAACTGTTCCATGTGGCCCAGTTGACGTTTCGTTGGCATAATCTGGTTTCGGAGAATGCAGTTGCCAGCATACACCTCCTGCACATCCATGGCCACGAACGTCGTCGTGGACGGGATTCGAACCCGAAACGCCGGTAGTCAAACATGAGACTGATGCCTCAACACACTGCGCTACCGGTCGCCCCAGCCGACTTATTGCCGACTTTCGTTTTTTTTCTCTTCGTTCGCCGTGTCCGAGAAGAAAACAACGCAATGCAAGTATGAGTCCTTGTTCGTTTGGCACATTGTTTTTTTTTCTTTTGTGTGTGAACGATAAATTTAATTCCACTTTGACAGATTTGCGAGGATAATCCGTGTTTATTTTCCGTTTTTATATGGCTACGAAAATTGAGTTTCAGTTTTTGCGCTCGACATGTTCGCCCATCGATACGCCTGAGTGGTCATTCGAAGCATTGCATGGAAGTCGTAATAACTTTTCGTAATCCAATAACGACGCCAGCCTAAATTGGATGTCGGGGGTGGGGGTGGGGTATATCCTGCGACTCCAAGTCGAAGAGAATAGTAACAAAATGGCATGTGATGTATTCGAAAGGCAGCACAAGCAATAGAGGCACGCCTCAAAGTCCTTGGTCGTATAGCGACGAAAACAACAGCATAACAGCCTATTGCTTCGTTGTCGCTCGTAAACGGTTTCAGGCGAACTTGTAGATATTTTGCGATATTGGCGAGGGAACGACTACAATTCCACGCCAGGATATCGTCCTCTCGTCCTAAACATAGAAATATAATGGAATGCATGCTTCGATACAAATGATTCGATTGGATTTTGAAAAACTGTCTTTTTTCAGTTGGGAGTAAATAGGAATTGGATGCAATGTGGCAAACGGAATTGTTGAGTCTTGGACACGACCGATATATTGTCCGATATGGCGTCTAACAATCGAATTACGAATCCAACAGTCGTAGAAATGATGTATGCCATTTTGAGAATCGAATTTCCGCCAGCATTGGAAGGTTTCAATAAAACAGCTATCGTTCTGGATTGAGTGGAAAGTGTCATATGAGACTGGGGACTATCAGTCGCCAGACTGATATACTGCCAAGTGTATCCATGGATTTCAATTAGATTAGCTTAATTCTGCATCCCGGCGAAAGTCTTTCATCATCATCGTGAATCGACAGCCCGACGTCGGGCCTTGGCCGCCTGGATCATTGTCCTCCAATTATCTCGGTCACGTGACCGCGTCCTCCAATTTTGGGAGCCCAGCAGCTGCGCGGCGTCCACACCTACTGAGCTCTCCCAACGAGATTTCGGTCGTCCTCGCAGTCTCGCTCCGTCGACTCGTTCTGCATTCATTACTCTCTTAGGCATGCGATCATCGTCCATTCTTTGTACATGCCCTGCCCATTGAAGTCGTTGTAGTTTGACGATTTTCGAGACTTGCAGCTCATCGTACATTTCATACAACTCATGGTTGTACCGGATGCGCCATCCATCTCGATCGCAAACAGCCCCGAAAATTCGCCGTAGAACCTTACGTTCGAAAGTGTCTATGTTTTCGGAGGCTTGAGTTAGGGTCCATGCTTCGCAGCCATAGCATAGCACTGGTCGTATAATGGTTTTGTGCACGCGGAGCTTCGTGTTTCTGTGCACATGTTTCGATTTCATTATGGGGAGAACCGAGAAAAAAGTCTTATTAGCTAACTGTATCCGTCGCTTGATTTCGTCAGTTTCGTTGGCGTCCCTTGACAGGTTGCAACCCAGGTAGATGAAGTTGTTCACGAACTCGATGTTGAGGTCCCCCACATTGATGCTCGGTTGTGCAGGTGTCCTTGTCACCGATTGCATCATTATTTTAGTTTTACCCTCGTTAATACGTAATCCAACTTCCTTTGCAGCGGTATCGAGCGTATGCAGAAGTTCTTCTGCGTCAGCCAATCTTCGGGACATGATGTTGATGTCGTCGGCGTACGCTGCTAATTGTGTCGACTTGATGAGTAGCGTCTTGCTGTTGTCCATATTCATGGCCCGAATAACGTATTCCAGTGCTAGGTTGAAGAGCGTCGGTGCCAGTCCATCGCCCTGTTTCAAACCAGTGCGTGTTTCAAATAGATCAGTAAGTCTATTCTGGATCCTGACTTGTGAGACGGAGTTGGTCATCGTCATCTTTGTCAGTCGCACTAATTTTGCCGGTATACCAAATTGCAGCATGATGTTGTACAGTACTCCACGATCGATACTGTCGTATGCCTGCTTGAAGTCGACAAAGATTTGGTATACGTTTACGTTGTATTCCCAGCACTTCTGGAGTATCAGTTTGACTGAGAAGAGCTGATCGGTTGTGGAGCGCCCAGGTCTGAAACCGCTTTGATATTCGCCAATGACTCGTTCTGCGTACGGTTTTATTCTATTTTCCAGAATTTTCGTCAAAATTTTATAGGACGTACAAACTAGTGAGATGCCCCTGTAATTCTCACACCGCAGTTTATCTCCCTTTTTATGAATTGGACAGATGATGCTTCTGCGCCAATCGTCTGGGATCTCCTCGTTCTCCCATACTCGCAGGAGTAATTGATGTATGGCATCAACTAGACTCGTTCCACCGAATCTTAGCAGTTCAGCTGGAATCTCGTCAGCGCCCGGCGCTTTATTTCGTTTTAGTGACCGCAACGCGAGATCAACTTCCTCTACTGTCGGGGGTTGAATGGGTGGGCCTAGATCAACAATATCGTCGAGAGCTTCCTGTGTGGGGATGTTAGATGGTCGGTTTAGAAGCTCTTCAAAATAAGAGGCCCATCGTTTGTTAATACCATCGGTGTCGCTGATGATGTTTCCATCCTTGTCCTTACAAAGGCTAGTCCTGGGTTGGTAGCCGTTCTTAATAGGATTTACTATTTTAGTTTGTACGCTTGTCTGGTGTTCCTATTAGCTAAGTTTTCGTTTATGTTCAGCAACTGCTCGTCAAAGTATTTACGTTTCTTACGTCTAATTATTCTATTCGATATTCGCCGTAGCTCGTCATATTTTTCTCTTCTGGCTCTGGTTCCTCGTTGAATCCATTGTCTGTAGGCCTCGTTTTTCGCGTCAAGTGAATTTTTGCATTCTTCGTCGAAACGAAAGTCTTTAGTAGACAAATTAAGAGGTTAGGTCTCAATGCTTCTTACTAGGTTAGATTAGGTGTAGGGGCTGTCTTATATCACGGCACTGCCTGTACGAGCGAAGTAGCGATTATGCCTTATTGCGGTCATATCCCTAAAGTCATCCAACTTATAGAACAGCTGAAAGTTCAGAAAAATCTTTTTCCTGCCAACCAGAGGACAATGACAGAGAAAATGGAGAACGCTCTACTCCACATCCAAGTCTCCACAACTCCTACAGAAGTCGTGATGAGCTACTACCCTGCCAATGTGCTTCCTGTTCAATGAAAACGATGTGTCATAGCGGCTGGGATCGAATATCAAAATCATCCTCATTGTTTGGCATGTGTCGCCGGTGAACCATCTTATATTAGCCCTGTCCACAGCAACGGTGATATTAAAGAAGCCTCTGTGAGGGCTAAGCAGCAGTTCTCAATAGTTTTAGATGTCGTCAAGACGGATTCGTTTGAGCAAATCGCCGCTTGACTGTCAGTGTAAATAGTGATGTCCCTCACAGTAATGACATTACTGCACAGCCAGGTCGGGCATCTCATACGTTTTTGATTGACTGTCGGATTGACTTGTTGTGTAAACTCTCTCTGAATTGAAGCGGCCGGTAGTTCAGTGTGTTGAGCGTCTGTCTGATATATCATGCTACCGTTCAGTTACTCGTTCGAGTTCCCTCCACCTCGTCGCCATGAATGTTTGTGTTGTGTCCCCCTGTGGTGCAGGGCGTAATAATAAGCCACAATATCTCTCGACTTGCCGCTAGTAGGAGGCTAAATGGGAGCAGGAGGTGAATGCTGGCAACGTGAATCGCCCGAAACTGGTTTATGCCAACGAAATGTCAGCTAAGCTAAATGAAATAGTTCACGCGCTATGTCCCACTTGAGGTAAGGACAAATGAGTATCGCTAAACAAGTGTTTGGTTGTTTGAACGAAAAAGGATCGAGCATCGCGTTTCGGCCCAATATTTGGATTGAGGAAGCAAAATATGCCTTACCCACTCCGTAGTCGACACCTTTGGCAATAGTAGGGAAGACGGAATGAAAGACCAATCTCCAGTACCTCCGAGTACATCCCAATCCCGATGCCTTCGTGTTCCTAAAGCCATTCGTATAGATGATCATCGATTCGGTGTTTAGGGACATTTCCCCCGTCCATAGACTCCTCGACGGAATCAAACTAGTGAAGTTTCTGTAAAATAGATATTTTGGCGAAATTCAAGTTCATCTCTCTGTTGAATTTCACGTTGTTCAGCATAGTAAAGTGATCATGGGACAGGATTCAAGCTGCATTTTAAGCTGCTGTAATAACGAAGTTACAGGCACTTTTATATTTGGCGGTCGAGGGCTCACTTTTTTGTCCGGAATGGTATTTTTTGATTTGGGGCAGGGTTCAAGCTGCATTTTAATCTAAAGTTCAACTCTAGCTGCCGTTGTTTTGGAGATAGAGCCTTTTAAAAAAGTGCAAGTTTGACCCCTCCAGCTGTTGTAATAACGAAGTTACAGGCACTTTTATATTTAGCGGTCGAGGGGTCACTTTTCCGGGAAATTTTCGGGATTTTTCGCAGTTTTTCGTCCGGAATGGTATTTTGAGTTTTTGGGGCAGGTTTCAAGCTGCATTTTAAACTAAAATTCAACTCTCTAGCTGCCGTGGTTTTGCAGATAGAGCCTTTTGAAAAAGTGCAAGTTTGACACTGCTGCTGTAATAACGAAGATACAGAGACTTTTATATTTGGCGGTCGAGGGGTTACTTTGCCGTGAAATTTTCGGGGTTTTTCGCAGTTTTTTCGTCCGGAATGGTATTTTTTGGTTTTGGGGCAGGGTTTAAGCTGCATTTTAGGCTAAAATTCAACTGTCTACCTGCCGTGGTATTAAGTGGTGCACCGATGGGTCTAAAACAAAAAAAAATATTGGTGCAGGTGTTTTTGGGCCGAACACCAGGATTTCAACCGCAATAGGAGTCCCGCCCAAAGTTTTTCAAGGTGTGCTCTACGCTATTGAGGTCTACGCCAGGGTAATCTTGGAAACGAGACTTTGTGGCGCTCAGATTGCTATCTACTCTAACAGCCAAGCAGCTACAGAGGCGCTTTCCTCATTTAAGTTGAAGAAGTGTTACGAACTCCTCCAACTGTTGGCTAGGCTAGGGCACTGAAAGGAACAAGGCTGCGGATGAACCTGCTAGACAAGGATTATCCAATCACTTCATAGACCTGAGCCTTACTGTGGCTTTGGGCTGCCTTCGGCCAAACTGCGGATCACTTACTGGTCTACGCCATTAGGTTATCAGTACTTCTTAGCAATCATCACTTAAATAAGACCATCTTCTTGGCCACGACAGCTGTTTTTGACTGTGTTCATCGACAAATATGGTTTAACGCTTCAGCTTTAGCTTATCAAAGTCATACTGGATGTCATATTGATTTCATATGGCTGAAGACACTCTGAAAAATCCAATATAGTACATTCCACTTCGTTTTATTCCTTTATTTTCTATTCAGCACTAATATCACGTAAATGGCGCCCATTGTGGGACGGCTTACAGGTGGCCTTGGCCATTATTTTTAAATTGATCGAATATATCACATGCGACGGCAATAATGAAAACACAATTTAAACAAACTAGAGTGTCTCCATCCCCAGGCAAGCCGCTTATAAGTTTAGACTGAAGTTGGCAGTTGTCACTATAAAGAGTTGCTATGGAGAGTCTGTCATACTGCAGTTTTTCATATTACATAACATTTCTTTGTCAATTTAGAATGTTGGCTGTACAGAAGCTGAACCAGAGGACTCCAGACAACAAAGTTCTTGAATCCTGTAGTCCCAACTCACAGTTCACTTTCCAAATGACATAAGAAGACGCAGCCCAACCACCTCCTGCAACCGCACTCCAAAAACGGACGTCTTCCTTTAATTTGTCGAAGCAATAAATTGACTTTTTGGTGAAATCATTTGAGTTGCACTCTGCCAACTTTTCCAATATTCCTTCGTTATTGGTAGACGTATCCGGCCGTCTTGTCGAGGGCGAACGTTACAATTACGATTTAAATTTGGGGCCCTCTATCTATTGCTATTTTCAACTGTGCCATTGCAGGGTGTGCGCTCAAAATGCATTGGGTCGTCCAATATGTGTACATGTCGTACACAAAATTGTACAAATGTAGCATTTGGATGCTATGCACTTCCTGCAGAAAGGAAGAAGTTTATTGAAAAACTTTTACAACAGCAGCAATTGCTTACAACATCCACACACAAACACACACGTCTGAGGAGGAAGGGATGTAAATTGCAATTGGATGGCTCGAGCGCTTTGTATAGTGTTGTGTGCTCTATGGTGCCATGACTACGAGCCAAAATTTATGTTTCGAGGGCGGTCAATTTACTAGGCGGTAACGAGAACGCTTTGTACAATGAACGCATTGGCAACTTATCGACATGCAAATTGAAATGGGCCGTTCCCGATTGTCGATAAATCTAAAGTTTGGCTAATTCCTTTACGAGGTGTGGGATGGTCTCGAATTGAAGTTGTTTTTCTCAGGCGACTGATTCTTGTACTGAAGAAAAGAGCACTCAGAGAGGTTTGAACCCTGTCCATTTGTCTGACATCATCGATTGTTCACAAATATCTGCCGTTATCGTTAACTAAAGCTACTCCTGCTGCACACAACATTGTTAACACGGTTTTTCAAATCGCTATGCAGAAAGCCATGTCAACCGACATTACACAAAATGAGCATCCTCACATTTATTGACATCCTTGAACGGCGTATGACTTGCTGTCTAAACAACGTCAGTTGACTTGAGGAAAACAGATCTGCAACGTTTCACATTAAACTTCTTATTTGAGTGCCAGGATATTGTACAATGATGTCGGCCCCAAATCCCGTCATCGTTGCTTCGCCTTGTCTAAACTACTGCACCCCCATATAGTTCCCTTTAGAAACCAGAGCAGACTCAGTGAATTATTTTGATATTCGAATCCATCCCCGGTCTGTATGTTGTCTTCCCTATTTTAAGCAATATAGCAAAATGCTCCCTCGGTACAGAATAAGGAGCAGGACGTAATTCAAAACGTTTTCATTCATCAAACCTAGACGAGAGAGATAGCTCGTGGAAGGAATACGAGACGAGTCAAGGCTCCAGACACCGCCAATTGTTGTTGTCGCTGCACGGTACGAATGTTGGGCAAAGTTACCAGGGTTGTTGGCTGAAATGAATTTTTAATGGAATCCCGGTATATTTTCAGTGGGAATTTACTTTTGTTAGGTTTTCTCGTTTTGCTCTTTTGGCGGAAATTGGACAGCACTAAAATGTGAACGATATTGAATCATTTCTGAAACAACATCACTTTGAGAACATATCAAGTTAATAACAACATGACATTATGATTCATGAAACATGAGTAACATGAGTACGTCGTTTTGAGCCAAACTTATAAATAAGGTAGTGGAGCATGAGCATGATTTTCGTCTGTCATTGCATTGATAAATTCGTTTCGGAAGGAACGTATTTTGTGCATTTTGGGAAGGCAGACGCCCGCAATTCTTTTTGGTTTTTACTGATAACTTGCTTTAGAGTTGCCCTTTGAAAACTTTCTTCACCCCAAAGGGTTGTATTTAAATCAGCTGTACATTTTACTTGTGTGTCAGATAGCAGACATCGTTCAGAAATCTCATGCGACCGAGTCACACAGCCACTTCCAAACAGCAAGGCGATTCAAAATCAACTCTTACGACTTCTCCCCCCTTTCGAGCCGAAGGTTGCTTTAAAGATCAGCCGGGAGAAGTCAAGGTAAAAGGACATCTGTTAAGGGTACAATTATCAAATTTCATTTCACTACATCGACACAAGCCGTGAACCTATATTCGCCGTTCCGGCTCTACCAAATGCGATCGACTACACAAAATTGCACTCACACTACATTCGGCGCGATGTATTTGCGTGCTTTTTCGTTTTTTTTTACTATAATCAATCGAAAATTTTCGCGCACGTGGGATGAAAAAAGCCCTGAGATGTTAATTGCTTTGATCCCTTTAGGGGCATGCATCTCTAGCATTTCTATGCTATGTTGACGTTTCGATAACATATCTTTTATTCGGTCGTATAGTTGCTAGTATCCACCTCCTATCCGCGCCGTGTTTTATACTGGCAAGCTCGGGCTGCAGTGGGAGTTCTTTTAGTACACACAAGCAGTTTTCGTTCGCGCCGAGGATCGAACCGCCATTCTCCGGATCGTAGAGCGGTGACAGAACGAACACGGCTACCGTGATGTCGTCGGTACTGCATATACGATAAGCACGGGAACCTTGGCCTGCTCGAAGCACAGATTAATTAACAATAGGATGAACACGATTACAGGTTCACGAGCAGCCTTATGAAATATTAAGTGATAGGTAAATGTTTAAGCAATTGCTTAAGCATTTCTTTATGGTATCCCTTATCTATAAGAAATGACTATGAATTCCGCCCCTAGTGTCTGGTCCAGCTACAGCCTCCACATCATACTTTTTAGTCAGTTGTGACATTCTGCAATAAATAGTTGTCAATGGTATGTTACGCCGCCAGAATTCAATTAAAACGAAAGCCTGATATTTAAACCCAATTAGGCTCCTGAAACTTATGCGCTTAAGAAGCCTGCACCCATTACAACGTAGAGGTAAAGAGTTTTCCAGTTACAGTTCGAGTTACCTCCAGAGCACATCCTACAATAAATAGAAGATCAAACTTTAAGAAACCACATCAAAGGGAATTAATCTATTTTCGAAGTCATGAGTTGACAGAAATATTTTACCACTTAATTATTACTCTGCATCGCATAATGCTCGATCGTCTTCCATCTTTGAAAATATTTCTTTCTTACAGCTTTTCACCTTCATGTGCAGACAGAGAAATGTTCAAATATATCTTCCTAGTCGTCATCATTGCCAACATCATCGTCGAATTCAATAATTATCGTACATCCAACTGCGACCTAAATCGTGACACCTCATTAAGGGACTAATTATAAAGTTTCCTGTGCCTGTGCGCCCTGTATGCTAAGTCATCCCCCACAGGATAATTCCACACTCGTATGACTTGCTCCTGGGAGTAACGAATTATGTGTTTATATGACGTTGTGGCAAGCACACAAACACATCGAGACTAAAGTCAGCTTCCATTGGCAACATTAACTAGAATTGACAGGAAACAAATTGACTGTGTAATTGGGGTTAATGCGATATACCAACGAGGAATTGCTTGCTTGCCCACCATCATCTCCAGCACGCCACACTAGACTTTTACCATACATACTTGTATGTATCTAGGATACTTAGGGCAGGCATGTTCGTTCCCACACGGCACATCCGCAGGGATCCACTCAAACCGAAACACTTGTCAATGAACAAATTTCAGGATGATTGAGTGAGTTATAATCTATTATGCGATTCTCAAATATCCTCGGCGGCATGTAATGCATCTTTTTAGCCTGTCAGTTTGTTATCGTTATCCTATTCATCCTATTTATCCTGCTTATGATGTTTTCGTGTCTATTATGGGTTTTATCTAGGGGGAGTCACTTATCATTAAAGCTGAACATAAATACGTAATAAATATGGAATAGTTGGGACGGTTTGCCGAATTGGAACGATGGCTTTTGACACGGTTTTCAGAAGCATAAGATATTCAGATATTCGTGTGAAGGAATTTATTTATCAGGAATTATATTCTGTAAAGAATGTTCGTCTTAAGTCAACACCTGATTTAGCTTCAAATGACCTAAGCTCAATAATCTCAAGAGAGAAGTACTTCGGGCGATTCGGTACTCTCCTATGTAAGTTCGTGCTCAGACGGGTCGTCTCATATTCGTCTCGTGGTGTTTTGGAGACGGAGCCGAAAGTTTGCCGATGGTGACGGTGAAGGTTCGGCGGCGCTCGAAGCGAATGCTCCACAACACGCTGAACGGCGGCACATGCTTGTTTCAGCCCAGTTCGGGAGATGTGGGTAGGATTTTTGCCCGCTCATTGCCCCAGCCATCACATAGACAACATGTATCATGTGCCTTGGGGGTAGACAATAAAACAAAGGTTAAAGCTGGGTTTCACAGACCCACAAAACTAATCAAAAATGCGAACAATGGCTGTCGACCGGCTTATGCCACACGCTCCGGACCCAGATGGTTTGGACCCTTGGCCTCTTAACCCAAAACAAAATCCAACCATTGAGGTCTCTTGGCCGGTAAAAATTTCGGGGTCTCAAAATTGTTAAGAAAAAAATCATTGACAACTTTAAAGCAAATGAATTAAAATTGTAATGTACTTGCACACACAGAACTCTTTATTTATGATTTGATAGCCACAGATAAAACCTCTCCAACATGCACCAATGCGTCCAAATTTAGCGCGTGTAAAACAAAAATTTTCAGGAGATCGCGTATCATGAAAACGCTAATTAGGCACTTTTGGTTTTTCCATCACCAACAAAAGCGCAGACTTCGAATCAATTACGCTAACTGGTTAGCTCATGGCTAAGCACATAATCAATTATGGCATCACGCTAAATCGGCCAATGTAATTAAGTGAAATTACATGTCTAATTAAATTTTCACCGCGTTCACCGCTTTACAGGACCTTCTCATAGAATAAATTTCTGACAAGCCTTTTGCATTCTAGCTAGTCATTATCCTCTCTTGCTCACATTCCCCGTTTCAAATTTTTTTCGTTTCTTTTCTTCCACTCCCCCAGGAGAAATCAGTGGTTGGCTCGTCGAACCTTTTCAAGACTACACGACGCGAAACAAGAAGAAAACTTCTATATCCGAAGAAATTGGCTGTCGTCGTCACAAATAGCCTTCCAACCAGAACTTTTTTGACACAGTCATAGAAGCTTGCCTCTTAAAATTCAAGGACTGTGGAATGTCGACTTGGTAAATGATATTGCTTTTTATAGAGGCGAGCTCGGGAATTAGAAAGGCTGTTTTTGACCCGAAATGCGAAGGACCGTTTTTATGACTTGTTTGATGATGGCTAATAGTTAGTCGACATTGGCATTAACACTAACAATGATATCCTTTACAAATTTTCATCAGTGAAAATTGATATCCCTCCGAGGCCTGCTCGGTTGCAAGAATGTACGGAAAAGTGTGCCTTGTTGCCGAGAGTTTTGTGTAATGAGCAAGCAAAAACGACACGATATTTGCGTTTATTAATGAAATTTCGACAATAATTTAGACTTTCCACGGGTCGTCGACACGGGGCGGGGGCGAATGAAAATATTTTCAGAACGTTCATTAGTCTAAATGGCCATTTTAAATATTGAAAGGTTAAATTTGTCGTTCAGTTGCTCGAAAATGAGACTCATTTTGTTGAAGGTGTCCTGATTTGCATGGAGTGTGTAATGCAATTCAAGTGGTAAAGATCAAAGTTCGTTTCAATTAAGATTCAGACCTCTTTAACGACCTATATAAAAAATTAATTAAATAAAAATTCCGTTAGAGAGAAATTATCTTCATTCATCAAGAAACTATGTCCATAAATAAAATAAAATAAAATTAAAGTATAGAAAAGTTTGCAGATTGAAAAACAAAATCTAGAAGTTTTCATATTTAAAACAATTGTCCGATGTGAAACTAAGAATCCGTGAAAGCGGGTGGCAGGGCTGTACATAGGGGGGGATGTTCAAACATACACCTCCCTAGAATAACCGTCGTTGCTGGAAAAATGTTTTCTATGTAATTAACAGCAACAGTCTAACGACCCACGCAAAAATTTCTATCGGTACATGCGCAGATAATTGGAGCAATAATTGACCCCCAATTTAATCACAAAATAGGATTCAAGGCTAGATAGTCCAAAGGGTCTAAATACCAAGTGGGTTCGCCATTGAAAATTGAGAAAGTTTGTGTAGATTTTGATTTGGTTTTGCGTTCACCAAATTTGTACAAACAAGTTAATTGTAAACAAAAAGTGGTTTTGTTTAATTTCACTACAGGCCTGATGATGTAATGATGTAGAAGAACAGTAACTCGTTGTCGCAGAATATGCAACATGGCACTTAGAACCAAAGTAACCAATCTGCTATCTTGTGAGCTCTGTAAGAAATTAAAACTGCTTACTACTTACAAAGCTTTAGGACGATCTGTGGCAAATTATGCCGCACCTGTATGGACGGAGAACCTAAAAGACACTAATTGGAGGAAGATACAGACCTGTCAAAATGCTGCCCTTCGCACCGCGACAGGCTGTCATTTGATGTCCTCCCAGGATCACCTTCACCAGAAAACCAACATGCTACCAATCAAACAACACAACCTTCTACTGTTAAAGCAATATCTTGTCGGGTGCTATCGCAGCGAACATCCTAACCAACATCTCATGGGTAAAACTGCCCCACCCAGAAACATCAGAGGCAACCTAAGGGACCTTGAGATGAAGGTCCAAAGGTTCAAGACGGTGCCGTTCGACAAAGAAACTTACAAGACTGCCATTGCATCGATACACACTGAGGAGGCACGACGATCGATCCAAGACCTTCGCTTCAACCCGGTACTCCAGTCCCGTCCACCAAACATATCTTCCAACGAAGTTACGCTGCCAAGGCGTACTAGGACCACCCTAGCGCAGGTCCGATCTGGATGGTGTTCGAGACTAAACTCATACCTGTCTCGAATCGATCGAAACATCAACAACACCAGCCCCGCTTGCAATGGCACTCCACACGACGTCAGACATCTGTTTGAATGCCCAGAGGCTCCCACAAACTTAACACCTCTTTGTGGGAAAACCCCATCGAAACACGAAAAGCTTACGACCTCAGTTCTGCTGCAAGCGAAGTCGATAAGTCGCTGACCGTTATCGTAACAGTTTTTATGGAGACTGTGGCCTCCAGTGGTCCTCTGGTGCCCTACTTTCATTTCCGACTTTCGCGTTAACTTCTCCCAGCAGCAGTCTGTCGTCGTTTGTTGGAAGTAAGTCGAAGAGAACTCGTCCTTTACTGCGTCTCCTTTAACTTCAGTGGGGTCGTGCACATTGATGAACCAGAGGTTGAAGAATTGAGTCTTCACGCGAATCGCACACAGCCGTTCATTTATTAGTTTGAAGTCAATAATGTGCGGCTTGAGGTTATTGCTCACTATAGATGCTACTCCAAACTCATTGTGGCTCGATGGCACTTCTAAAAATTGTATGCGATTTCTTGCCGTTGATCTCGTTGCCAAACCAATTTGTTTCCTGGATTGCAGTAATGCTCAGTTTGTACCTTTCGGCCTTTTCGGCCCCCGGTTTGTTCAGAGAGCGGAAACATCAGTCGCGCTGTGGCCGTAATCCTTCGGTCACCGCTCTACGATGCTAATCTAGAGGTCGGAGATCAAATCTAGGCGCGATCAAAAAGTGCCTGTGAGTACTAACTAATAGAACTCTCACAGTTCTCCGAGATTGTCTAAAGACGGCGAGGATAGGAGGTGCATGCTAGCAACTGCACTTCCGAAAAGTAGATATGCTATTGAAACGTCAACAAGGCATAGAAATGCTAGAGATGTTGACCCTCCCATGCCCCCGGAGGGGTCAAGGCAATTAGAGACTAGAGAAAGAATAATCGACAGGGGTGCATCCTTTTACCGATCTTATTCCTGATGATGATCGGTGATATGTATCATGCAGCCCTATCCAGACTACACAGATTAATTCAAATGACTTTAACATTTTATCTATAATATTTTGAGTACGCTGACGACATATGCCTACTCTCCCACAAAATCATGAATCTGTCCACAATGGTGTTAGATCTTGCGGGGGAGGCAAGCAAGGCTGGGCTTAAGATTAATAGCAACAACACTGTTGCGAGAAAGAAATCGTACGAATAGCCTGTGGTACGGGGCAATACGTTACTCGTCGTATCAACCAGGCTAAATGCAGCATACTATTCATAATTTGGAAGAACAGTTATCTCAGCATCAAGTCCAGTTTGGACCTGTTTTGCGACGAGTTCTAAGAATTTTCGGGCCCGAAACAATATCAAATGAAGAGCTAAGTCGGCGTGTGGGTCAAATGCTAATCAACGAATTGATATGCAGACAGAAATGGCAGTGGATAGGTCACACATTTAGGAAGCATGATAACCGTATTGCCTTACATGTCATGAAATGGAACCATATCTAACCAACGCCGACCAAGAGTGGGTCCTAAAATCACATGGCGTTGATCGGTAGCTTGACAGTGTAAGGTACAGGCACGCAAGAGTGATTGGCCCGCTATGCCCTACTAAAAGTTGGGTGCGAACCAGCGTTGTCAAGATTTAGGAAACACTTCCTTATTAGGCCGTGCCGCGCCATACCATTCAGCTATTGAATGTCACTAAACAGTCGTCTCTAGTCATTTCTACTTTTGAGTCTTGAAAATACAAAGAAAAGCAATTGCGAAACCATCGAGTTGTCCTGCTATTGGGGATTTAGTAGAAAATAACTGAAAAATGCGGATCCAGCTATAGGAGCGTCCGGTTGAAGGAGCCTAATTTGTTTGAAAAGATGCAAAGTGTTCGGGACTCAAAAACTTATCCTTTTATAAGAGGTGTCCGTTTAGGGAGCGTACACTGTATACGCTGATTACACCACCCAAAACGTTGACCTTGGTTCTCATTTTCATTTCTTCAATATCCAAAAACTTCCAAACTTTACAAAATTTAAAGTTAACTACAAAGCAGATCAATCTACATCAAGCAACGTACATCTGAGCCCTTCGTGGAAAATCGTAAAAGCATTTCTGTCATCAGTGCGATAAATAACATCTGTCCCAATACACATAGCAAGTGATGAAGAAATGACGGACAAAAAAAAAGAAGAAACATTGAATGTTAAAACGAAAGAAGGCTTCAGGTAACTTCATAATACAAAGACATCCTTGAGGCCATCATAGAAAATATTGCATACTCAATGGAATGACATCTTTCGCAATATGAAAATGTGGTACGCGCCGTTGCTCGATAACCGACCGGATCTACCGTGGTGTGCTGTCATATCCGTTTCAAGCACGTCCAACAGATCTCCTAGTTTTCAGCATATCCTTGGCGTGGGCTTTCAGTGCTACGCCGCATATTCTTTGCTCTCGGTGGTGGCGTTCCATCCGCTTTCATTGTATTACTTTGCCGTTATCAAAAGTGTTGTTCACGAATGGTTGGATAGACCCCATCATCCATAACCCGCACCACCGGAAACACACCAGCAGCATCGTTGTGAATGCCCCGAGAAGCGTAGGACGTGTGACTGAAATCTCAAGAGCTTCATATCCCATTTTTATTCATCTTTACATTGGCAATAAGACATCATCACATGTCATCAGTGTCGTGCCGTGAATAAGAATGACCTTGGAGAGAAAGAAGGTGAACACGGAGGTCATAAAAGCCCATCTTCTCTGGAATTGTTGGCCCATTTCATCCTCTGTCCTACCGGGTACAATGATACCAAACAGACTGAGTTTGGCTCGCCTTTTCCACCTCTTCCGTCTTTTCATATATATATTTTTTCAGCCATCAAGAAATATAATCACGTATTGATATCTCCATTCTTTTATTTCTCCTCAGGACATACCTATTCACCTTTCTGCGTACATGTCCTTACAGGAGAAGAGGTACTCGTTGCCATATTGACTCGCATTACGACGAACCGCCTTTTGTGATGGCGGTGGGGTCGGATGGATTATTATTTTGAAAACTCGTGAAGTTATCAAATCTGCATTTTTCATTACTATGGAGACTGAGCTTGTTGTCGTCGTCGTCGACTTCTGTCGTCATTGTGCCGAGATGAAAGGAGTCGCTATGAGATGGCAAGAAAACTAAGCATCTGACGAATAAATTTAAAAAAATGCTCCCTACGACAGCAGGAACGTACAGATCCAGAGATAACCAGAACGAAGGAAATTATCTTTTCGAGCTCTGAAAATGTGCGAGTGCATGCTGAGATTTGACGACAATGAAAGATATTTTCTGGAAATATTAACCATTGAGGGCATGGTGAATGACGACTGTTGGGCGCGGATCAATTTAATACGATAAGTAGGGAAATAAAGTGTCAGAAGGCTTACTACTTCTCTAAATGCCAAATATTATCGCAGGACAAGTGCGTATTTTCAAATAGCCCTCATTCGAAAACTTAGGCAGCAGCAGAGTTGAATTTTGCTTTAAAATGCAGTCTGTACCTTCCTCATGAAAACGATTTGTTGATACGACAATAGCCGACCATTTGTCATATTGACAGATTCGCGTCTTTGATTGCAAACCATAGACTCAAACCGTTTGACATAAAACACGTGAACGCGACACGCGAACGAGGGCCAACGTGCCCGCAGCCTAAGTATGAGCATATACGAATAAAAAATGCACAACTTCGAATGCACATAACATTGACAATTTTAATTCGGAGTGGGCCACACATTCGATAACAGAAGTGTTGGAATATCACATATTAGCTTCGTTTTTTTGCGCCTTATCCAGTGTTATTTAGGTTACGGCTAAGCAATCTTTTTTCCCTAGTTTGAGTGTCGCTCATAGTGGAGTAACGTCGGGCCAAAAGCTACCGTTAAAGAACAGATAAAAAAAGATCTGTGGCGGCATCATACACACACACACAACAACAACGCCACAATATACGCGACTGGCAATTTGCGAGTCAGTCGAGGTCCGCGTGTCGTACAATGTACATATATATCTTTTAACATCTGAAGTAATAAATACGAAATTAAATTTTAGTAGAAAAGTAGTTCTTATTTTCTACAATTGGTGACCCCGGTATATACATTTGTATCCGCGTTGTGCTATTCGGTCATGAAATTCGCCAGCAAATCATCTAATTTTTCGGCATAGAAAAATCAGTCACCATGCCAAGCAACGGTGAAACGGGACCCGAAAACGTTACACCACCAGCGGTAAAACCAGTCCCGTCAAGCGGTACAACGGCACAGTATGCACCGACATTTAATGCTGTCGACTATACGAAAGTCAGATTGCCCGAGTTTGCGGAAGACGAAACTGATGTTTGGTTCTGGCAAGTCGAATCGGCATTTGATGCCGCCGGTATTTCATCCGATCGAAAGCGTTACAACACGATAATCGGCCAGTTACCAACGCGAGTCATGCGAAAACTCGCCGATTTGCGAACGAATCCACCAGCAGCCGGTGTAATGTACCAATCGTTAAAAGAACGCATAATTAGAGAATTTGCAGACAGTACGCAAACGAAAATCACAAAATTGCTCGGTGATTTAGCACTCGGCGATCGCAAACCGTCGCAATTGTTAGCCGAGATGCGTGCAAAGGCGGCAAATACACCCGTGACCGACGATTTACTGCGAACGCTTTGGGTACGAAATTTGCCTGAGACAGTAAGGGCTATAATTTCGGCCTCGACACCAGACGAAATCCCACAGGCAACGACGGCCACCATGGCTGATAGGATTTTGGAAGCGACAAAAGGGAATTCGAGCTTTGTGCATGCAATTCAACCAGGTTACACATCAATCACTGGCCAACCGGCATGTCTACAACAAATGTACACTCAGCCGCAATTTTCGAATTCAATCGCTCAACCAGTCATTGCTCCAATGGAAGCCGTTTCATTGCACGCATTGCAGCAACAAATCAACGAGTTGGCACGCATAGTTAATAGCATGAACACCGACTCACATCGATCTCGCAGCACCTCTCGTCAGAATCAAAAGGGCCAACGAAATTCATCAACTGGTCCAAGCGGTCAACAGACATCAAACGAATCCAGACGTTTCGAGAATTGCTGGTGGCACCATAAGTTTGGAGTAGAAGCTCGCAAGTGTAAGCCACCTTGTAGCTTTAATGCAGGTTCGAGGAACGTTCAAAGCAGCTCAAGTTCGGGAAACTAAACACCCGAGCTCAAGGAGAAGTAAACGAGCTCGGCATCAACAAAAGTCTCCGTTTGTTTATCACCGACCGAATCACCAAAAACGAATTCTTAGTGGACACTGGCGCCGACGTCTCAACATTGCCACCTTCAGCAACAGATAAGCAAGAAACGTCACCAGCATCACCTCGTTTAACCGCTGCAAATGGCACTCCAATCAAAACGTTTGGTCGAAGAAAAGCCAAATTAAATTTCGGCTTGCGACGCGAATTCATTTGGACATTTTTCATCGCAGACGTTCGCGTTCCAATTATCGGTGCAGATTTTCTGTCACATTTCAAATTGTTAGTTGATTTGGACGGAAAACAATTGATCGACAAAATAACATTTATGTCGTCCACGGGTGAAGTTAAGCACACTGATATTCACAGCGTCAAAGTAGTCAGCGACGACAACAAGTATCATCGATTGCTAAACAACTACAAAGAGCTTTTAACACTGCCAGAAAACAAAAACACGACAGTAGCAAAAACGTATCATCACATTCTGACAACAGGCCCACCGGTACAAGCGAAGGCTCGTCGTTTGACACCCGAAAAGTTGAAAATCGCCAAAGAAGAATTTGATTATTTGATACAGAAAGGAATATGTCGCCCGTCAAGTAGCCAGTGGTCATCGGCACTTCACATGGCCCCAAAGAAACCAGATACTTGGCGTCCATGTGGTGACTACCGAGCTTTGAACGCCATAACTCAGCGAGACAGGTATCCCATTCCTAACATCCAGACTTTTCATAACGTTTTAGCGGGAAAGAAGATTTTTTCAACGATAGACCTCGAACGGGCTTATAACCAGATCCCAGTTCACCCGGATGACATTTCGAAAACGGCGATAATCACCCCATTTGGACTGTATGAATTTACACATATGACATTTGGATTGTGTAACGCGGGGGCGACTTTTCAAAGGCATATCGACAACGTATTTCGCGGTTTGGATTTTGTGACTCCTTACATCGACGATATTCTCATCGCCTCAGCAAACGAAGAAGAGCATATGGAACATCTTAAAGCGACTTTCGATCGTCTCAAGGAAAACGGCCTAACGATCAAGCTGGAAAAATGTGTTTTCGGTCAACCATCAGCCAAATACCTTGGGCATTTAGTAACACCCGAAGGCATTCTACCGTTGCCAGAAAAAATCCAAGCAGTTCAAGATTTCAAAAAGCCAACTATAGTAAAAGACCTACGTCGATTCGTAGCGATGGTCAACTTTTATCGTCGTTTTATCGATGGGGCAGCCGAAACTGAAAATGTTTTACGCACACTAATACCAGGAAACATAAAAAACGACCGAAGAGAAGTGCAGTGGACGGTCGAAACGGAGCAGGCATTCGAAGATTTTAAGTCCAAGTTAGTAAACGCAACACTTTTAGCATATCCACTGGAAAATGCAACACTAATACTTACGGCTGACGCTTCATCTACATGTCTTGGCGGATGTCTGCATCAAATGGTTGGCGAAAAGTTACAACCACTAGGTTTTTTCTCGAAAAAATTATCGGAACGACAACGAGCATGGAGCGCCTATCGTCGAGAGTTATTTGCGATTTTCAAGGGAATCAAGCATTTCGAAGACCAGATCGAAGGGCGTCAACTCATAGTTTACACCGATCATAAACCAATAATCTATGCCTTCAAACAGAAAACTGAAAAGGCAGGGCCCCTCCAGCGACAACAACTTCAATACATCAGTCAATACACAACCGACATCAGACATGTGAAAGGCAAAGAAAATGTGGTTGCCGATTTTCTTTCGCGAATCGACTCAGTCTCAATATCATCGATTGACTACAATCTTTTAGCTGACGCACAAGAGAATGACGAGGAAACACAAGAGCTAATTAAAGGTAAATCGAAATTTAACATAACATTAAATAGATTGCCTCTTTTCAACTCGCCCAGTCAGCTCTATTGCCAAATTCAAGATGGAAAAATCAGGCCATTGGTTCCAAAATCATTTCGAAAATTGGTATTCGATGCGGTTCACGGTTTAGCACATCCAGGCACCAAAGCCACGAAAAAACTCATTGGAGAAAAATTCATTTGGCCTAGTATGAACAGAGACCTAACCATTTGGTCCAAACAATGCATCGCGTGTCAGAAATCAAAAGTGCATCATCACAACAGCGCACCTTTTGAACGCTACACACTTACAGAGACTCGTTTCGATCATATTAACGTCGACATCGTGGGACCCTTACCTCCTTCCAACGACCACAGATATCTAGTCACTATAATCACGAGATGGCCAGAGGCGATTCCCATCAAAGATATTCGCACCGAAACAGTTGCAACTGCCATCATCGAGCAATGGATTTCTCGATTCGGTACACCATCTAAGATCACAACTGATCAAGGACGACAGTTTGAAAGCGAGTTAATGCAGCAGCTAAACAATCGAATCGGAGCAAAACACATTCGCACCACCGCGTTTCATCCTCAAGCAAATGGAATAATCGAACGATTTCACCGCGTTTTAAAAGGTTCCTTAAAATGCAAGAATAATACTAGCTGGACAACAGAATTACCATTAGTCATGCTTGGACTTCGATCAGTACACAAAGAGGACATCAATGCAACTCCAGCCGAGATGGTTTACGGCCAAACATTGCGGTTACCAGCAGCATTTTTTACAGAGCAGCTATCACACTTCAAAGAGTCGCAATTCATCACCCGTTTTCGTGAAGCAATGAAAAGCATCCGACCAATTCAAACTGCGCATCATACGAGCCAGAAGCCGTTCATACAAAGGGGTTTAAACGAAGCGAGTTACGTTTTTGTACGAAAGGACGCTGTCTTAGCTCCCTTGCAACAGCCATATGATGGGCCTTTCGAAGTACTTAGACGATACAATAAATTTTTCAAAATCAGGATAAAGGGGAAAGTAAAAAATGTCTCAATAGATCGCCTTAAAGCAGCTTTCATCGAGAACGGTGATACACCACCAGCTCAACCAAATACAACCAGGTCCGGACGTCGAGTAAGGTTCCCAGATCGTCTTTGTCTGTAATCTGCCAAAGACTCCGGGGGGGCTGGTGTGGCGGCATCATACACACACACACACACAACAACAACGCCACAATATACGCGACTGGCAATTTGCGAGTCAGTCGAGGTCCGCGTGTCGTACAATGTACATACATATCTTTTAACATCTGAAGTAATAAATACGAAATTAAATTTTAGTAGAAAAGTAGTTCTTATTTTCTACAGATCTATCATCGTCCCCGGAGACCCCATTTAACTATGTATTGTACTTGTAAGTACTATTTCGTGGGGTGGTGTTTGATTAACTAGCAGGTCTGCGCCTCTCCTCCTCCTTCCAGGGCTTTTAACGGATGTCGCAGAGAATGCCTCGGTCAGATCGAAATTGAGAGTCTGTGTGTCTCAATTTCGATCTGATCGAGGCCTATGTTCCAAAATACTTCTCGGGCTCACTACACCTTCACGTTCCTCCTCCAGATCACCACGTTTTTTCGTAAATCGCTGGACATTCCGGACAATCCTGCGAGTCGTCCAACAAAAACCTGTGGAGATGACAGACAGACATTGTCTATAGCCCTCATTTTTAGTAAAGAACTGTGTCAGGCCTTGTTTTCGCTTCATCCACAACTCGATTTGCATGAGTCGCTCCTTTCCCCATTTTTATGTCCTCCAAAACATGGGCCTTTATAGAGTCGCTTCGTCCACAAGGATTCCCATTGGGACCATTCTGCAGAAGACCTAGGCAGAACCTACAATAGATCGAGACTTATGGGAATTTTGGAAACTAGACAAACTTAGTCATTAAAAAGATGTATTTTACTTTATAGAAGTTTTGTTGGTACATTCTTCAATATTGTTAAATTTTTATTATAACCACAACATTAACCCATGGACCCCTCCCCTGGCTACGTCACTGGCATATATTTCCGGTTAACATTTTACGGTTAATATGAAATTTAGTAAACTCCTTGCCTATGATGTTGTAAGTAGATTGGCATTAATGTCTAGACTGACATAAGGGGAGTGCCCTTACCTACTGAAATTATTTGGCGGCCCCTTAATCCGCTATGGTTACTTCAAATTGTGAAAAAAAAACTATAATTTTAATGTACTAATTTTGCCATTTTGTTCTCGACTTGTCACAGAATGCGTTTGCAACATACATCGTCCGAAACTATTTACTAAGGAAGGAGTAGTTGACGTGTTATGTTCTACTAGTGATTAGCACCAATAGCATAATCGCGTCTTTCTATTAAATGAATTTTGCTTAAACAGTTTTTTTAATGAGTTTTTGTTTCCTCCTTCCATTAACTAATTATAACAAAATTCCGTGAACGCATTGTTTTCCAAAAGAAAATTATTCATTTCTTCGCAAGCAGATGTACTGAAAAATATCACAAATGTAAATCCTGCAGCTAGCTTGCCTGCCGCCAGGCATATTTGCTTTAAACAACAATAATTCCAACTGATCCAACAACTCAGAGGACGAACGAGTATCGCACAAATGTCGTCAGAATAAATAATTGAATTCCGCGACACATGTACACATGTTGTTTATATAACAAACGAACGAGTGAACGAAAGGTGGTTCATAAGTTCAAAAGAACTTCATTCCATTCATCTGTCATAAGAAAATGTCCTTCGGCGATTTTTCGCCTTTCTTTCTATCACGGCACTTTGCAAAATTCCCCAGGTGTTTCAAAATGAGGGGTGAGAACCAGCCAGGCTCCTTCATTTAAATCTGTGCTTGAAGAATGCGGTGTCATGGTGAAACGATATCATTTGAGTTCCAGTAAAAATGTTCTCAAATCTCGAACTTTGGCGTCGCAAAAGCCCACCCATCTCGTAAATCTACAAATCAAAAGTAACATTGCCATACGACTGTTGACAATATAATCAAAAGTACTACGTATTCGGAAATGGAGGAAACAAAAGTTACGAAGTGAACAAACAGCAAAAAAAAAACAGGGAGTTAGTCATCAGGAGTCCCATTTAAAATAATTAATGGGCCACGTTACTCCTGTTCGTGTATCTGAAAATGCTTTTCACATGCCAAAAACTGCGACGCTGATTGCGCGTCACACTAGCATACAAAAAGCAGAGCGGAAAAGGAAATTCGCCATTTCAGTTTGGTGATTTTTTTTCTGGTGGCCACGGGGACCGGGCCAGGATTGTCGTCACTCAATCCCTCTCAATTTCAATCGCCCACCCTAAACATTGTAACAGATTCCCGTGCGGTTAGAGAAAGTTTCAGGCTGATAAATTATCGACTGAGAGTGAGTGAACTGCGGACTTTTCACTCCAATTACTTTGTAGTCGATGGTAATGAAGGACTCGAGGGGATGGGATGCGAGCAATAAAAATGTCGCACTGGATGGACGTGTAAGTGCCGTGGGAAAATCGATGTCGTCGGTTAAACGGTTTCAGGAAGTTATTTCAGCTTCGACGTAATATTCGAATCAAATACGTAGAATCTCAAGGATCCAGCTGCTGAAGGCTCACCCTAATAGAAGAACACTACTACCTTTAGATTAATCTGTACCGCTTCATTTTCCAGCTGGATTTCTAGTGGAAATGTCTCAAGCAATAGCTTTTACAAATGTTAGCCTGGAAGGCCAATACCATAGATTGGATCTGATTTGTTATACATCCTACATTCCCGTAAGCACCAAGCAGATGCCTTGGGTTTACCACCGCACTGGAACCGATCCAGTGCCCTAGGAGTGTATGCATTGCCCAAACAATCCAAGTCTGAGGAATTGTCCTTTCAGGAATTGAGTGTATTCAAGTTACATCTTAATTTATTGACCGAGTGAAGTTTTTCGATTCTGCTAATTGTGTTTGGGCAAAGTGTGACACTTGATTAGTTGCCTTAGCCACCATTGAGCTTTTAATTTGGTTTGACACGATTGGTCATGGAAGTACATTCTACGGACAAAGGCAATTTTCCTATTATGTCGAGGATAAAGTTTTCGAGGATCGATTTGAAGAGGATGTCACTATAAGGTTATCATCGTAATGGATCGGGCCATATTGCCTTGGCGTTGCGTTTTCGCAATGTCCTTAATTTTCATATCTGCTGCCGCCCAGTAAAAAAAAAAATTAACTTGGTCACTGTAAAAAAAAAAATAGTTTACGGAAATATCTAATCAATAATAATATTTTTGCTGAGAGCTGTACTCTTTTTTTTTATTCCGAAAATGGGAAAATTGAATTCGATGAGGAAAGCACTTGGTTCGTTTATAAAATCACTAAAAATAAATGTTTTCTTGAAATGAAATGAAAGGATGTTTAATTCGTGGAAATATTGTATTAAATGCCCATCATGTACGCCCAGACTGTAACGTAATGTAAAAACGCAACGCCAGGGGTATACTTTTTTTTCAAACTCCATATTCCTGTTGAGTTTATATGTTTAAATTCAAATTGAGTACAAGATTCTTAGACGCTGTCAAAAACTGAATCCCAACTGGAAGGGTTTTATCAATAAAAAAAATAATTACTAATATAAATACTAAAAATATAACAGATTATGGGCCCAGGAGGGTCCTGTTGCGCGTAAAAAAAGGAAACGTTGCGTTTGTCGAAGGATTCCAAAAATGGAAACAGGTTTGATTAGGCATGTATAGTAGGGCGGCTTAAAGGCGCGGCAGATTGGCCGATCTGGAAAAGGAAATTCCGGAATCGCATCGATTATCACGACGGAGTAGATCTAAAAATTGTCAAACCAAAACCATTTTGAGAGATTCCAAGTTTCGAGAGGTTCCAAAGCTCCTTACGTTCCAAAGTTCGAGATGTTCGAATGTTCGAGAAGTTCCTAGGTGGGAGAGGTTCCAAAGGTTCGAGAGGTCCCAAGGTTTGAGAGGTTTTAAAGGTTCTAAGATTCAAGAGGGGGCGACCGGTAGCGTAGTGTGTAGAGGCATCAGTCTCATGTTTGACTACCGGCGTTTCGGGTTCGAGTCCCGTCCACGACGACGTTCGTGGCGATGGATGTGCATGCTGGTAACTGTATTCTCCGAAACCAATTTATGCCAACGAAACGTCAACTGGGCCACATGGAACAGTTCGATACATTCCAAGGTTCGACAGGTTGGAGAGGTTCTATGGTTCGAGAGCTTCCAAGGTTCGAGAGATTCCAAGGTTCGAGAGATTCCAAGGTTCTAGAGGTTCTAAGCATCGGGAAGCAAGGATCGCCATTTCAAATTGAAAACACTTATGTGACAGCATTACCATTTTTTTAGAAGAAAAGAAAAAGGAACTAAAGAAAAGGCAAAAAAAAGAAACGACGAAAAAAGAAAAGAGAAGATATGACAAGTGAAGAGAGGAAAGTACAAATAAAAAAGGACAGATGACATAGGACACAGGTTACAGTACAGAGGACACAGTTGAAAAGATAGAAGGTAGAGGACACAAAATCAGAAATTCCATAAGCAAGGAATGGAAAAGAACAAAATCTTCCCTACAGTTAAGCGACAAGTGCTTTCATAATTTTGATGCTAGGAATAAGGCCAGACCGAGCTTTCAGCGTTAGACATCTGTCAAGGTCACTCTAAAATCCAACAGCCGAAAATATCGCTCAAGTAAAAACTGTATTTCCGTTACATTGGGCGCGGTCCTGGAAGCCTTCTGATATGGATCTGACTTTTCTGTTTTCTCCTCTATGTGCTTCCCCCTCCAGTAAATTTAGTACAGACAACTGTCAGTTTTTGGATCTGAGAAATATTCCCACAGACGGCATACACGGCCGTCTTGTCAAAAAAGATCTGTCAAGTTTTTAGTTTCAAAATGGAAAATTTAATTATTGCGGAATTATTGGATAATTTCGGTGATATCCAAATTGTAAATAGTGTGCAAAGCATACTAAATATAGTGCGCGTTGTCATGGATAATAACATGACAAACGATTGGAGTTTGTTGGACGGGATTGAGCGCGAAAACCGACCCAGAAATGCAAATTATTTCGAACAAACAGTTCCCCGATACGACGACTTCCTATTCAAGGAGCAGGTTTGTAGGCTAAAGGCGCAGCAAACTACCAATAAACACTTCGCAACACGTCCTGCACGCTGGCCAACGGATGACTGGCTATGTTGCTTTGGTGACAGAGGCGCCGGTGACATCTGAGAACTGTCAAAATTGCTGATTTTAGAAATTGACCGGAAAAATATTCAGATCCAGAGGGAAAATTGCAAGATCCAAAATTGTCAGTTGTCTGTACTAAATTTACCGGAGGGGAAAGCAAATGGAGGAGAATTTGAGAAATGTGAAACCCTGATCCGTTCGCAGGAACGCAGCCATTGGAATTACACAAGGGAAAGTGTTGAGATTATATGTTAAAAGTCGAATTGAGTGCAAGATTCTTAGAGGTGGTGGAAGCTGTTAAAAAGAAAAAAATGTAAAATAAACTAAGAAACCAAAAATCCTCTTCTAGGGGCAGAAATCATCTTTCATAGTCCTCCTCGTGGGCTCCCCTTTGGAACGGCAGTTTTCGTTGAACTTTGTTAAACAAGTCTAGCCGCCAGTAATGGTGGTGCGTTGATTTAGTTGAGGTGAATACTCCCCCTGGGGTGAGGGGCGTACAAATAATACTACAACCTTTCCCTTTGTCGGTATGTCGTTGAAACCGACAAACAAGGGACAAGATGTGTATGCCAGCAACTTGCACTATCCGCAATCATCTATATACTAACAAAACATCAACTATGCCTCGCATATGGACTGACGACTTACGGTTACGACTTTTGGCAATCGTACAAAGACGGAAATTTGTTTCTGAAATATGCGTTAAGTTCTCTGAAATATCAGAGAGTGGTTTTCGGGATTTCTCAAATGCCCTCCTAAGTTAATATTTTTTCGGAGATCGCGATTTCAAGAGGATGTCTTCGTGTACCCAGGATTGAACGCTGGCTCCTTCTTATTAGAGTCATTTAGCAGGTCGTACTAACTTTTTCGTCTACGACAATTATGAACGTCAAACGGGCGAGCTTGTCGTAGTACGACATCTTCTTCTTTCTTTTTAATGACAACAGATTCCGTGCGCACGCGTAAACGACGAGGGGTTTGTACGTCTCTACTAAAACTCTCTATTGTTTACTACCGGCAACGTCTTTTTGAAACGCCTTCACGGTCATTATGCTACCTTAGGCTCCGTCCCCCCCGGGCATTTTCGGATGCCCACCAAGCCGTCCGTTACAATTTCCAACCATGGTGCCAGGTGTCGACAGGTTGACCACGGTACAACTTTTTGGGGGAGCCGATGTCGCGGATGTTTATACTCGGTCAATTGGTGCTGGGTATCGAAGAGACCCACAATTCGGACGCTGGCCGAAACCTGCTTCCCCGACAAACTCGTTGAAGGGTGTTGTGTTGTCCCCTTTTTTTTTACAAAATGTTTCAGTAAACATGTCTATGGCGACATTACGACATCTCTTATTCGAATTGCGCCGCTTTTCGTTGATGTTTGACTGCAAGTTCCCTCGCTTTAGTGGGAGCATGTCAAATGTCTGCTAGAGACAATGGCCCATCGCATAGGTGATCTTCAATAGACCCGTCTCGAAACGATTAATCCGTTTGCAGCTTAGACCCGTAGGAGCCGATGCTTCATATACTGGCCGTCCGTCACGTGAACTAAATGGTGTTTGTTAGATCAGATTAGTGTTATTTATATATGGGGAAATAATTGGTCGACCGTTAGGAGGAACTATAGCCAGAGTCTTCTATAGGTGATAGAATCAACTAAGAAACGATTCGCCGGTTAGTGCTCCTAAAACTCGACCAGCAATTCTTGACGGACTACGGTCTTACTGTCAGCCGGTCCAATACTGATCAACCTTCGGTCTTAAACCAAGCTTCTAGAGGGCACCACTGTGGGAACTTTGCTGTAATATGACATTTAACACTACCACCTTGCATGGTTAGGGAGGGTATCTTAATTGACCAGACCATCACATTGTCATTGTGCTTCATAATGGCGAGATTAAGCAACTTCTCAACTTCGACCGAAAACTTCTTTAGACGTTTGGGTGATATACGGACATTTCTTGAATTTTCAAAGCGTATGTTTTGGTAACTGAACCATAATGTCTCTAACATATTGTATTAATATTTATTTGTAAGACATGGTCAGAAAGAATTTTATAGCGATAATGAAGTCTTCATAGGATTATATGCCGCATATCTGTATAGGATGTGTATTTATCGTTATGAAAACCGTGGAGACAACTATGTCCTTTAGCTACAAACAAAACGAATCACCTTAATCCTCGAATCCATCATCCCCACAGACCACATAAAGACGAAATCGTCGAATTTTTCTGTCGGCAAAACATAAATCCCGCTTTTCTGAATACGAAGCTAACTCACGTCTTAATTATTCATCGTCAAAAGAAAATGTATTTCATCAAAGCGCATTCGGGACCGCACAACTCAAAAGCCCCAAATACTAAGCTGAGCCAAAATTAAATAGTTTTAGTGCTTAACCGGAATGCTATGATGTACACACGAAATCCACACTGTTTTCCATGGTATACAATTTGGTCATACCACCGCCATGCTGGAATAAGATATATCCTAGCTATATATATGGAGACAGAGAGCGGTTTGAGCCCAGACGCGCTACATAGTACTCGCGGTCCCTTCAGGATTATATGAGGAGAGTTCCGCATAAATTCTTCTGATGAGAATGCAGACAAATTTAATGGATGATCCGAACATAAAATGCCCCCAAAAATGCAACCATGCACACCCGCTTGGGTTGCCCCCCGCCGAACGTGCTACGTGTAAACATAGTCGGCGGAGTACTGAATTTCTTATTTACATACAAATTTATGGTTATGAAATCGCGCTGTATAATCGTTCCTTCCTTCGTCGTACAATTCGTTCATTCATCCTTCGTCTTGCCTGCTTGCCATGGCTCCCGTATAAATATCCCTGATGCTTTACGTTGGGCGAAATTCAGTCCAGGGCTCGACTCAGAGCTGGGACTTGCAAATTTCGAGTGAGCAGATCCTTTTGGTGGTCCTGCATGTACAATACGCTTATGCAATGGAAACAATTCCGTGGTTGGCATGCATTGCATTACAAATTGTAATAGTTTGCCTTCTCGCTTCTCATAAAATTTTGCTAGTGGAAAAGTTGTAGATTAACATTGTTTCACCATAAATCGAGACAAAATGCACGAGTGTATCGTCTCCCAAGTTTTCGCTCAGTTGTTATTTTGTAATTGAAATAAATGTCTCAATAATTGCCGTGTGTATGGTAACGAGCGTATGAATAAAATTGAAGTGTTTGAAGGCAAGGATCCTCGATTCATTCCAGAGAACTTTTGTTCGTAACTTGGATATGTTTTTCCTGCAGGGAAAGATTGAGGGGGGGACTATCTTGAAAAAGAAACTATTCATTTTTACTTTACTATCCTCGTGGAGTCAGTTGAAGGCGATGGCGGCGAACAGGACGAGGTGGAAAGTCGGCGTGGTTAATGCCCTATGCCCCACAACGGATTGACAGGATCCAGAGAGAGATCCTCGAAGTAAAGGAGCTCGGGAGCAAGTGGTGTGCAAGTACCCTTTGCATGCTGAAACATTAGCGCCGAAAAAACGATGTTTAAAAGTCTAGATAAAGACTCTCATGAGAATAGTACCGTGAGACTAATTTCGTTCTCGAGAATCATCTAAATCATCATCATCGTGGCGCGACAGCCCGACGTCGGGCCTTGGCCGCCTGGATCATTGACCTCCAATTATCTCGGTTACGTGACCGCGTCCTCCAATTTTGGGAGCCCAGCAGCTGCGCGGCGTCCACACCTACTGAGCTCTCCCAACGAGATCTCGGTCGTCCTCGCAGTCTCGCTCCGTCGACTCGTTCTGCATTCATTACTCTCTTAGGCATGCGATCATCGTCCATTCTTTGCACATGCCCTGCCCATTGAAGTCGTTGTAGTTTGACGATTTTCGAGACTTGCAGCTCATCGTACATTTCATACAACTCATGGTTGTACCGGATGCGCCATCCATCTCGATCGCAAACAGCCCCGAAAATTCGCCGTAGAACCTTACGTTCGAAAATGTCTAGCATGTTTTCGGAGGCTTGAGTTAGGGTCCATGCTTCGCAGCCATAGCATAGCACTGGTCGTATAATGGTTTTGTACACGCGGAGCTTCGTGTTTCTGTACACATGCTTCGATTTCATTATGGGGAGAACCGAGAAAAAAGTCTTATTAGCTAACTGTATCCGTCGCTTGATTTCGTCAGTTTCGTTGGCGTCCCTTGACAGGTTGCTACCCAGGTAAATGAAGTTGTTCACGAACTCGATGTTGAGGTCCCCCACATTGATGCTCGGTTGTGCAGGTGTCCTTGTCACCGATTGCATCATTATTTTAGTTTTACCCTCGTTAATACGTAATCCAACTTCCTTTGCAGCGGTATTGAGCGTATGCAGAAGTTCTTCTGCGTCAGCCAATTTTCGGGACATGATGTTGATGTCGTCGGCGTACGCTGCTAATTGTGTCGACTTGATGAGTAGCGTCTTGCTGTTGTCCATATTCATGGCCCGAATAACGTATTCCAGTGCTAGGTTGAAGAGCGTCGGTGCCAGTCCATCGCCCTGTTTCAAACCAGTGCGTGTTTCAAATAGATCAGTAAGTCTATTCTGGATCCTGACTTGTGAGACCGAGTTGGTCATCGTCATCTTTGTCAGTCGCACTAATTTTGCTGGTATACCGAATTGCAGCATGATGTTGTACAGTACTCCACGATCGATACTGTCGTATGCCTGCTTGAAGTCGACAAAGATTTGGTATACGTTTACATTGTATTCCCAGCACCTCTGGAGTATCAGTTTGACTGAGAAGAGCTGATCGGTTGTGGAGCGACCAGGTCTGAAACCGCTTTGATATTCGCCAATGATTCGTTCTGCGTACGGTTTTATTCTAAAATATTTTTCAGAATTTTCGTCAAAATTTTATAGGACGTACAAACTAGTGAGATGCCCCTGTAATTCTCACACCGCAGTCTATCTCCCTTTTTATGAATTGGACAGATGATGCTTCTGCGCCAATCGTCTGGGATCTTCTCGTTCTCCCATACTCGCAGGAGTAATTGATGTATGGCATCAACTAGACTCGTTCCACCGAATCTTAGCAGTTCAGCTGGAATCTCGTCAGCGCCCGGCGCTTTATTTCGTTTTAGTGACCGCAACGCGAGACCAACTTCCTCTACTGTCGGGGGTTGAATGGGTGGGCCTAGATCAACAATATCGTCGAGAGCTTCCTGTGTGGGGATGTTGATGTTAGATGGTCGGTTTAGAAGCTCTTCAAAATAAGAGGCCCATCGTTTGTTAATACCATCGGTGTCGCTGATGATGTTTCCATCCTTGTCCTTACAAAGGCTAGTCCTGGGTTGGTAGCCGTTCTTAATTGTATTTACTAGTTTGTCCGCTTGTCTGGTGTTCCTATTAGCTAAGTTTTCGTTTATGTTCAGCAACTGCTCGTCAAAGTATTTACGTTTCTTACGTCTAATTATTCTATTCGATATTTGCCGTAGCTCGTCATATTTTTCTCTTCTGGCTCTGGTTCCTCGTTGAATCCATTGTCTGTAGGCCTCGTTTTTCGCGTCAAGTGAATCATCTAAATAGCAATGAGAATTAATTCTCATGAACATTTTCCGAGAAAATGTCCATGTCGCGCAACGTTCATGAGTTTCATGTCGTTGCGCACTAGGAACTCACAGCTAGCTACCGGGTGCGTCACACCACGAGTTTCTCGCGCGATATCAGTTTCGGGTGAGGAACACGTTCACACAACGCGCAATTTTCCCTCGCGAAACAGCAGCGCGAGTGGCTTCGCTAAATCTAAATGCACGTTTATACTTAACAGGAGGTGTTATTTTGTTAAGTAAATTTTTAGGGTTCTGTGTTAAATCGAAGTGGTTTTACGGTTTTTTGGTGCTTAAAATTGCAAATTTTTGTAAATTTAAAGTACACGGTGACTCCTTGGGGATTTTTTGTGTTTTTTTTATTCTTTGCTTTTTATACTTAACAGGACGTGTTATTTTGTTGAGTAAAATTTTAGAGTTCTTTGGACCGAAGAGATTTTAATGTGTTGTGCAGCTGTACGGGGTACAGTATAGAACCATAGTAGAGCAGGGGCCAACACAGAACTCTTAACACTGAAAAGAAACTATAACTATCATTCAAGAGAGCAAAATCAAGGAATTTTTCGAAAAAAATTGATTTGAGTCCACTACAGGACCGTAGAGCCCCAAAGGATTTTAACAGAGCCGAATATCACTGCCCTGCCTCACTGTCACTGTGTGCTTCGAATTTACAAAAATTGCAATTTGAAGTACTACAAACCTCTAAAAATGTATTGGGTTCAACTTAAACCCCTAACCTTTTACTCCAAAAAAATAACACGTCCTCTAAAGTACAATATAAAAGCAAAAAATAAGAAAAAAATCCATAAGGAGCCACCGAGTACTTTTAATTTGCAAAAAAAAAAATCAATTTGGAGCTCCACAAAATCCTAAAAAGTCTATTAGTCCAATAAAGAACCCTAAAATTTTACTCAACAAAATAACATTTTTTGGGGTACAGTGCAGCACCCTAGTACACCATAGCGACCAACACAGAACCCTAAGCACCGTATCACGAACACAAACTACAAGGTGGTGCAAAAGTAATCATCCGGTGTCCCAATTCTTCTGAATTTAATTCACAAATCGATAAAAATCAAATAACTAAATAGCATTTTTTTGACATGATTAAATTCATTCTACGCATTCTTGAGCCATAAGACATATCCGTGTACCGATGTATCTGCAAGCAGTGTAGATACTCGTCATCAGTTCCCTGATGATGAACTACTAGTTCAGATTTAAAATTGCTTCGTGGGATTATCACAAATTTACGAAAGGGTGATAGGTTCTGTTGGGGTGCAAAATCGTCTTCCTACAGAATGTTGGAACGTGCTAAATCGTGGGGTCAATAGTGACGCTGTGGGCGACTTTTAAATGGGGAAATTATTGGAGCTTCCACCGGCAGATCGAAGCAGCACCTGATGAGTAGTGATCTGTTGGTGGCACGAAACCAGACGCCGAGGGTCCCATTACACCTGCACCCAGGTGCGAACGCGTGGGCGTCTGATCCGTCCGCCAACCATTCCATCCTTATCGACTATTTTATACCCTAGACTTTTAGTATAGGGTATATTGTTTTTGTCACGGCGGAAATATGTAACACCTTAAAGGAGGCTCCGGAGGTATAACAATGTATATATATAAATAATCAGGGTCACCTCCTGATTCGATTTAGCCATGTCTGTCCGTCTGTCTGTCTGTCTGTCCGTCTGTCCGTCTGTCCGTCTGTCTGTCCGTTCGCACGATAACTTTCGATAGAATGAAGCTAGAGCCTTGAAATTTTGGTCAGATGTTGGAAGTATGATCTAGTTGGTTGGTATTGAAAATGGGCATGATCAGGCCAAGAGAACGCCTACCTCCCCTACATATGTAAAATAATTCAATGTATTTATAACTCTCGATTAAATAAACATGAAAAGCTCTAGCTTTGGTAGATTGCTCGTGCTGGTAATCTTATACTCCCCTGGAAAAATAAAATCGAACAGTTCAAAACTAACGGTAATTTTCTTACAAAGAACCCCGTACTACCCTACTTTTCAGGTGTTTTGTCCATAACTCTTGAGCAAATTGACGTAGACATCTGATTTTTGGTATTTAACCCTGAAGTGAGAAGCTGCTTGGGTTTAAGTAAGTTGGACATAATCAGATCAAAGGAACGCCTACCTCCCCTACAAAATTTAAAAAATTAAATATTAATTTAATTACGATAACTTTCAATAGAATAGCAATAGCGAGTTGAAAATTTGGCAAAACGTTAGTAGTAACATCTTGTTAGTTGACATTGAAAATGGGCAAGATCCGACCTAAGGAACTCCTACCCCCCCTACAAATGAAACTTCAAATAAGCGATAACTTTTGATAGAGAGAAGCCAGCGACTTGAAATTTTGGTCGAATGTTTTAAGTGAGATTGAGTTAATTGGCATTAAGAATGGGTTAGATCCGACCTAAGCAAGCCCTACCTCCCCTACAAATGAAACTTCAAATAAGCTATAACTTTTGATAGAATGAAGCCAGCAACTTGAAATTTTGGTCGAATGATTGAAGTGAGACTGAGTTAGTTGGCATTAAGGATAGGTTAGATCAGACCTGAGGAACCCCTACCTCCCCTAGAAATGAAATTTTAAATAAGCGACATTTTACAACAAAATAAAGCTAGCGACTTGAAATTTTGGTTAAATATTTGTAGTAGGATCCAGTTGGCTAATACTGAAAATACGTAAAATCCGACCAATGAAACCCCTGCTTCCCCTTCAAATGAAACTTCAAATAAGCGATAACTTTCGATAGAGTGAAGCTAGACAACTGACATCTTTTTTTTAATGTTTGTATTGTGATCTAATTGGTTGGTGGCTATGATGGGCAAGATCCGATCCAAGGAACTTCTACCACCCCTACAAGTGAGACTTCAAATAAGCAATAACTTTCGGTAGAATGAAGCTAGCAACTTGAAAAATTCGGCAAATATTTGAAGAATTGGTTAGTTAATTGATTTTTAGAATGGCCAAGATCCTCATGAATGTGTGCCAACCTCCCCTATAAACTGGCCATATAGGAAACTCACTTTTAATGCATATGGTCGTTGCCAATTGATACTTTTGGTATCACCACTAGGTCTGTACAAGTCTAAGGTATATAAGCTTCGGCCTGGTTTTATTTCCCATTTTTATTTCCCTGTTTGTGTTGTCTTCCCCAGGCCTATGAATTCTTGTTAATACGTAAAGGACAGGGGCAACGAGAGGCGAAACCCCAGCCCACATCTCCCGAACTGAGCTACAGCAAGCATAGGCCGTTGCTTAGCTCGTTCAGGGGCCTTTTTCTTTGCCAGACGGCATGGCCCGACCTTCACCGTTATTATGCTACCTAAGGCTCCGTCCCCACGGGTATTTTCGGATGCCCACCAAACCGTCCGTTACAAGGTCGTCTATCAATTTTTGGCTCTGCACTGTATGCGCCATCCTAGTAGAACATCATATGCTCTACTTTGAGAACACAAACAAAGAACATGCATGTCTGCACTTTTCCACTCATAGAACCTCAATCGATTGACGTATCAAAGTTACACCACATTTCCCGAATTGCTTCAATGTCTAATCGAACGTCACAAATTATCACACTGGCGACAAATACACGTGCCGACTGAATTTTTTAAGGATGCTGTGTCGATTTGAATGCAGCAAACATGCCTCAATGGGGTTAAGCTGGAATTTATGAAACCATTTGGAATTCATGCATGCAACCAATACGGCCCAGACTTGTGCTTGATCTGATAGATTAATGTCGCACTTTTGTAACTAACCCCAAACTACAGATTGTTGCCATAGACGAGTACCTTCGTTGGACGGAAGACGGCTGGTTCTGACTTGCGATTCAGTCAGGACCAGGTGACGTACAAGGGTCTGGATAGGTGTACCTCCTAATAGTCGATTTCCTATGCAGGACACGTTTGCTGGTATTGGGGCTATTTGGCCTGCTAATATTTGATGGCTAAGTTTGTTTGTGGGCTATTCCAATCAACAGGATTTCCATTGATATTCATACGAGCTGGTGGCCACGTTCGTGACGTTCGCAACATGGACTGAGTATATTCAAGTTGTTTTCGCAACAAAGGTGTTAATTGCTGACTGTTGTTGTCCGGATATTATAATCTATAAGGATTCTTTTCCATTGTGGATTAGCTTAGCTACTTGATGCTGATTCCAGACAAAGAAGTGTAAAGGGGTTTTAGACATCATCAGACTTATCGTTGTCATCAGCTCAGCTATCAGACCAGCCATCATACCTTCTATCAGTTCGGTTATCAGACCTGCCATCAGTGCAGTTGCCAGACCAAAGCAAACTGAAAACTTATCACGGACGACAAGCACAACTCATAGTTGGACTGTTGACATGTCTGATGGGGAGCCTGATAGCTGCACTGGTACGACGTCTAAAACCCTTCTCGTCGCATCTTATCTCCGAAACAAAAGACGCTACCGGAAACCGAAATCAATATCGCCTCCTGAGTGTATACATCTCAAGCAGAAAATTCAATGAATGCTTTTACAGCTCTAACCGATGAAATTGCACTTTGCTGGAAATATTGGTTGCATCCCTATCACATTTCAATAACACAAATTTAATAACAGCTCCCCTGATCTGTGCCTGCGGCAATACTGGGTGTAGCATAGTATAGTAGTACGATGCGACGCCTCACACCCTCTACTCTATCCTTTTTATTAAGATGTAGTCATTGAATTGAAATTCTTGTCGCAGATACAGATAAAAGTTTCCAATTCATAAAGCAATTCGCACATACACATACACCCAGAGCCCTCATATTGGGGCGCAGGGTGAAAGGTCCTTCCATTGTCGGAGTCTAGTGGATTGTGCAATGGGATTATCCATTTCATTGCCTGCTTGCATGAGGTGTGAAAATATCTCGTTTCCACTAGATGGTGCAATATTCGCATCAGATTTATGGCCATTAGATGTGGCAATGTGAACACGTGTTGGTGTGTTCAAAATTTACCCCCTCCCGACAATAATGTGAGAACAAATCAATTTCGTGTATTGCTGCCGGGCGAGTGGGTTCGTTTGTCGTTGGTGTCGCACAGGACAAATGCTGGCGGACGAATTGATTAAATTTAGCTGCTGTTTGTTGGAAGGACTTTCATACATTGTTCAGTCGGTCAGAGCTGATAATCTCTTGAAACCATACAAATTATGAGCAGTCGCGCTATTATGCGGGTACGGAGCTTAGGTATTGTTTCAAGAGAGCACGTTTTGAGGTAACATGAACACAACTGATTCATTATTGTACCTGGGATTGTCTGATATAGCAGGAACCATTAGAAAGTGATTGGAAATGGTCGAGCTTATAAAGTGTGGTGTACTTAATTACTGTGGATGGGGATTGTCCAAAGTATGGCATTAGAGTTGAATTCACTGCGGTCCAGCCTATGTTCAAAAAGCTCCTGGCAACCAATCCTTACGAACTGAATTGACTGTGCAAAGCAGATGCTTTTAAATATTCATAAGTACATAGTCAAATGGGCACTTTCGTTTCATGATCAATTAGTGGAATTTATGTTGTAATGAATTAGTTTCTATCCACTTCCTCCAAAATGATTAGCATTAAGCCAACCATTCCACTGTCCCTGGTTTCGTCCACACGATGGATTGTACTCATCAGAAGCTGCCTTAATCACATCGGGAAAGTAGCTCGACTAGGCCATGTGGTTGGTATTCCGAGCTAAATCGGAATGCATAAAATCGTGTGGTGTTCTCTAGAAGGGTCATCACTACGGTATGAGACTACCCTCTCAGCCAATGTCATGCGTGGATGCCCGCAAGGTGGAGTATTATCTCTCCTCCTGTGGTGCATCGTAGTTGACAGTTTGATGTGGAAACTATCCTCCATGAAACTTTCCACACAAGGTTACGCGGATAACCTGGTAATCACGGTCAGTGGAAAATTTGAGGAAGTTCTGCCTGCTGCGAGTAGTTCAAGAATGGTGCGACAACAGCAGCTTACGGGTGAATTCTACGAAAGCTGCCATAGTGCCAACTTTAGACACTCAAGTGCCCTCTTATTTTGAAGTTATCGTCTATGAAAGATTATCATGGGCAAAGTGCCGTAGGGCAACTTCTGAGAAGGAAATTAACGTTTTGTGGATCTGCAGACAGCACTACAGGTTTACAAAGTGATTGTCAGGCCTATAGAAGAATACGGTCCGGTTGTATGGTGAAAAAAAGCCACTACCCTAGTCAATAGAACTACTCTGAAAAGAATTCAGAGACTTGTGTGCATTGACATCACTGGAGCCATGCACTCTTGCCCGACAGCTGCTCTAGACGTTCTACTTGATCCCACACCGAAGCATACATACATTGAAGCAGAAGTAAGTATGGCAACAGTTAGACTCAGGGCTTGCGACATAGAGATCAAGTTCATTCGAAGCCAACCAGGCTGGTTTGTCAGCTTACCAACTGACTACCTTGCTAAAACTATTCAATTTAACCATTGCTTTCAATCAGTCATATGGCACAAAAAAAGTTGGGCGAAAGGCTACAACTCTCTCCGACACAAAGAAGTCAAATGTTTCACAGACGGCTCGAAAATGAAAGAGAGTTCCGGCGCAGGCATTATTAATCCTGAGCACCGAACCTTCATTCCAACGCCGTCCGTGTTTCAAGCGGGAATACACGCCATCGAGATCTGTGCCTCTGACTATTAAAACAGGGACATAGCAATATTTACCGGCAGTTAGGCTGCAATCAAGGCAATTACTAGCTTCACTATCTATTCTAAGCTGGTGCTATCCTCTCAAGGATTCTTCCATACTGTGGGTTCAACGAAAAAATTCCCAATGGAAGGCGCTTCCAGGCCTGATACAGGCGAAATTATTCATCGCGGTATACTCACTCACTCGTACGTTCTGCGGTTGATCAAGAACAGAGTAAAAATAATTTGTGGAATTTTAAGAGGACACTCTCGTCTGAAGGGTCACCTTAACACCATGCGTATATCAAATGCTAGCTGCCCCTTTTGTGAGACTGATGATCAAACTTCACTGCACATACTCGGTAAGTGCGAATGTCTTGCCCCACGACGCATGGAATGCTTCGGCGTAACATTCCCTTTGACCGAGGACATCTTCTCTATTCAACTTGGCCATGTCAATCAATTTATCGAGAAGAGTCGACAGAATTATTATCTAGTTCTATTTATCTAGTACAGCTCCTAGGTATAATAAAGGGCTTAGGCACAATAGACCCAAGGTCGCAGTGCTTGTTATTTCAACGCGATCCACGGTCCACGTCCACCCCTTTAACCACGGGATATGAATCCGCCACTGCTGCTGCCTTCTCCAAAATCGAAACGTCCCCCGGCCACTTGAGCCTTGCTTGTCCTTGCCAAGTGACACACCAATTCGATACTTTTCCACCTTTGCGGCGCGCTCGCGTCTTCAGGGATTTATGCGATTTGGGTGGTCCGCGATTTATCAGCTAAACTACTCGTAAAACGACCAGTTCGTAAACTCGTAAACACTCCGTAGGAAAAAACTTTCTTTACCAACAATGGGGGCTTGTGCGAAAACGTGATCTCTTTGGGTTGAGCCGACAAAGAATCCCAAATGCTTCCCAGTGGTGTTTGGTGTGGGCCAGTGATATAGATTGTTCATTGGGGGCGTTACATCCGCCAAGGGGGGGGGTAGGAGTCCTACTTTTTGGAGCTCGAAACGAGCCGCGATACAGAAGCGGTTCAATTCCTTTTCGATTCCTCCAGGAGGGCGGCAGAATGTGGAGTAACGGTCACCGAGTACGCGAAAGAGGAACGCCTCGAGCGGTCTTTAGAGGCCCAAGAACGACGGAGAAGAGAAACGGCGAGCTCGAGGAGGCGAAGGGGGGGGGGGGGGGGAGTCGGCACGACGAGGGTCGTGTGGAAAATCCGTAACAGTTCACTAGAGAAAACTCTAGTTCGAGCATAGTAACACATAAATAACTAGTTTCTCTCTCTATACCAGGGGTCGGAAAACTCCAGCCTGTGGGCCAATTCCGGCCCGCCTCAGCTCCGTGCTAGCGTTGAACAGAAAGGGTTTCTCTGCAATATGTTGTGAGGGGAGAATCGACTGTTGAGAGTCTATATCACCATTTCAGGAAGTATTATACCAAAATTCTTTTACTTTCTTTCGTTCAAGATTTTATGACGTATTGCTGTGATTTGGACCCAATCTCTGTTATAAATCTTGTGAATATCATTTATTGACAATCTGTACAAGAATCAGTTCACGCACCTAAAACGAAAAGGCAAGTGCCTCCCAAAAGAACCACACTTCTAACCGAATACCTTTTTTCCGTCCTCCATTATTGCTTCTTATGTTTCCCCAATAAATACTATAGTTCGGAACTTTCCCCCATTTCGCCAAAGGGATTTTCATAGCACAATACACTTAACATGATTGCATTCAAATACATTTCATCCCCGTCGCTGCCGCATACTTGTACTTTATCGACGTCTTCATCACATTTCTATCCGCTATATAAGACAGAACACTACCCACGAACCTCCTTTACTGTGGCTCCTAAGAGGTTTGATGTTCTTAAATGTTCAAACACAGAGCTCGCCCATACATCCGAAAAGGACGCGTACGTACTTAGGGTTGTACTAAATTGAAAGCGGATAATACGTCCTTGCATTGGTTTCGTAGCTAACTTAATAACTGGGCTTCCTAATATTTCGAGGAATGTAATAGAAAAAAAGAGAAGCTGGCGCTATTGAGCGGACTAATCCCTTTTTCAGCCACATCTCTTATCCCAATGCAATAAGGATTTACCCGAGAATCGATACCCTTTCAAAATCCGTTTTTTTTCCTCAGTCAATTCATCGACAAGCACATCCCATTCCACCGACCGAGGGTGGGTGTAAGTCTCTAAGTTCATACCTTGAACTTATTTAATAAAAATCCGAGGCAAGGGAATTTAATATCTTGTCTGGTAAATGGGAAATAGAAAATGGAAAATGGGTGAGTGAAAATGGTTGAAATGAATGAAATTCGAGGCAGCCGAAAAGTATGTCGCTACCGAGCGTCTTCTTAGACGCTCGTAGAGCAAGCACCTTTTTATGTTTCCGCACAGTGCATGGGACGCTTTGCTTTGAGTGACTTAGCAATGGGACGGATTTAAGAGGATTTAGGATAAGAGCAGTGCAAAAAGGAACAGAATCGGCGGACTGTTAGAAGATCAGAATATCCAGTTGCCGTAATTCACTTTCCGTACTTTTCACTTCTCGTCCACCTTTCGTCTTTCGCACGGGCAAAATTTTGGGGGCTCCGAACAAAAAAAAAAAAAGAAAGAAAAGAAAGGAGAAGCGAATTTTCAGTTTGCTTGACTACAGTTGAGCTCGGTTGGGAAATTTGAATAGACGACATCAAGTCGAATTGTGAAAGGACGTTCATGCAAAGCAAATGGCTGTTTCGGATCAGTTCAGGTTTATTGCCAAAGGTTTTATGGTCATGATGTGTTCAAAATCTTTTGTTAGACGTGTGGTAATATACAGTATACCACATTCGTGAGAGGATTAAAACCTACGGATGGCGCAGAATGGGTTCGAAGTGGAATGTTTTGCGGTGAAAAATTGAGGACTCTTCGGAATTGGTAAACGATTTTTTCGGCATATGTGTACTCGTATATGCAAATTGAAATGATTCAATCACGTGAGTTCAATGTAGAAAAGAGGATCATTTGGCTTGACATACAGTTTTCTCAGGCGAAAAAAATCGGTAGGCTATATCAAGTGTCAAACCGTTCAAGTCAGCTAGAGCTGATGGCATCATTCCGGTATATTTCCAGCACGCATTTGGTATTACTTATTCAAGGTTGGAGACTATCCTTAGCGTCAGTCTAGAAGTGATCTACAATTGCCCAAAAATGGCAATCCCCCAACTTTGAGCGATATTTCACGGCTCAGCGAATCCACACAAATTACTTGACATCATCGGAATAAGGACGGTACTTAAATAAAATTTTATTTGAATATTATTTTGGAATGTTCCATGCCGAGCCATTTTTGTGGATTCGATCAAATGGGCTGACTATGGGGAGGTTTTTTTTTGCTGACGGGATCGTGTTGTCACAAGTCACGGTCAAGTTATCGAAGTCTGAAAGACGTCAGCGAAAATTTACAGTCGAAAATTGTCGAATAAGCCCGAAAATCTTCGGTGCCCAATGTGAGGTCAGTGTGATCCTATCTATTCATGAAACCGAAATGGGCAAGTAGACGTAAGAAACCTAGACTCTACCTTAAGGCATTAAGACCGCTCTGCCTTCTAAATTTTATATCAGTAAAAATTCACACCAAAAATTCTTTGAACACTCATCAAACTGATAGCCTAGTCAGTTTAATCAAGGCAGCGGTCGGATCAACACCGCAGAAAACACAGCGTCTCAGTCTTTGTCAACGTTCCAGCAGCATAATCATAATATTCAAGCGTTGTTTCAGTGTTTGACATTCGTCCTTTGCCGTGGCGACATAACTACTAAATGTACATCTGTCAGTATCCAATATGTCCTTCGCCATACATTTCTATCTCTTCTGTTTTTCAACCTATTTTCTTAATGCGATGAGACCACTTTCAATAAAATTCTGTTTAAATCCATTTAAAAAAATAAAAAAAAAAACCATGCATATGACATAAACACAATTATTGGAACTATATCGAATTACCTTCTTCCTTGTCGATGTCGATACTTGCAGCCACATCGACACTAGAAAAAAACACACTCAACCAATATGCTACTTTGTCGAAAAAAAGGACGAACGAGCAGGTTGACGATGTATCGAAATCCAACCACCAAACAGACAATCTATAGAAACCAAGTAGCTTTTTGCCTAAGGAGCAAAGAGCACACCGTCAAAAAAGCAAGAAAATGCAGCAACAAGGAGCTCACACAAGACCATAAAAGGCGGGAATCGAACCCAGCAAAAAAAGAAAACGATCAGTAGACCACCGGCATGAAGCCCATGCAAAAACGAAAGGATAGAGGCGATATTTTCTGTTGCAGGAAACCCATTTCAAGGATTCCACAAAAAACGGAAAAGGGTAAAAGTGCTGGCTTCCTGTTTCCTTCTTTTCTATCAGGTGAGCTTCCGTGCACTCGAATTGAAATTGATTTTGCCTTCGGGATCGGCATCTATTTGAAACAGTTGAAATTTCCTTATACATATCGCACATAGGGAACAGTTCGCGTTCATGCTGGGGGATACATTCGATTTTTAATGTATGAAAATGTTCCTTCAGAGAGTTTTGGGGTTTCGCTTTTTAGTTTCTTTTCCATTTTCTTTTTATCGCCTCCAACTTAGCTTCTTCGACAAACCGTTTCGAGACGGTTACTCTCGGCTTACGTTCGGTCGAATGTGCTCCATTGTATCCCACCCTGATTCCGGAAAGTACACTAGAGTGGGTTCATCCAGGCGTGGAATGACTTTCGGTATAATCGAATTGGGACGACTACAAGAATGCATTTTATTGGAGGGAAAAAATTACATCAGATTCAATGTACTTTGGAATTTGGCTACGGTGTTTTCTTTTTCGATTTATTCAAACTGGAAAAATTAAAATATAGTTTTGGCATACACTGGTTTAAAATTCTCATATTTCCTGAGAACGCTGAGTGTATTTTGTGATATTAATCTACATGTAAACGGAGACTTTCCATCTTGCTTACTTCTCATCCTTGAAAACAATTTCCTTGTCATACTATATACTAATATACTATTTGCCCTAACCCCTATTGTGGCATAACACATCAATTGTTCCATGTGGCGTTGATGTTTTCTTAGCAACTGGCTTCGGACGCTACATGTTGGTATCATTTACTGCCCATTTAGCCGCCTACCTGCGAAAATTTGGGAAATGTTGTGGATTATTTTTACGCCCCACACCACAGGGGGAAGACAGCACAAACATCTATGGCCTTAACGTGACGAGACGTGAACAGGATTCGAACCCGAAATGATCGGTGTGGCGAGACATCAGACTGACGCCTCTACCTAATGAGCTACCAGCCGCCTACTATGCTAAAAATTAAAGTCTTTTCAATCAACGGCGCTCAACCTTTGAATTTAAATTCGAAAATCAGTTAGTTCGGCGCTATCGCCAAAGACCTCCCACTAACAAGTCAGTCCCTGATTTATGTCCTGTTATCTCCGACTCTACGGCGCGGCGTGGCAGCATTAAATGCTCTTCCCTAGACCTAATTAGATGACGTATTCAGCGTCTTTTATTAGCGCACGTAGAACACCTATCTGTTACCTACCATTGATTGTAGCCTATCGGGGACTATCACAGCTCAATTGACCGAAATTTAATAAATTGCTCTCGTGATTGGCAATTTTCTAATTTTATTTCGTTCATCTTCCCGAGCAAATGATTCTCATTCTTGCGAATGCCAACATTTCGCCTAAAGGAATTTAAGAAGTTCAAAGGCATTCAAATGCCTAATAGGCCTCCCACATAAAGAAGTGTGCTTTCGTGTAGGCTACTCTACTCAGTATTGTTCAGCTGCGCAAGAATCCGACATAGTAGCGTCTGTCGAGCAGCAGCACAGGCCGGAGTTAAGGATGAAAATAGCTTCGAAACGCTTTTAGGATAATGATGGAAGTAAATTATCAGAGAAAGCAAAACGTAATGTGCATTGTGAGCTTGTGAGTTAATTGGAAGATAAATAGAACGTTTATATAAACAGATATTTCGAATTGAGATTTAATAGGATACTTTATTTTCCCCGGATGTCGAGGACTATGTTGAACGTGGCTGGGGCAGTGAATTTCGCATGGAATTGTAGAATCAATTCTATTTCGTAATATGATAATCAAAATCAAGATTAACTATTCCGGTGTGAACTCAATTCGATTAGAGAATTGAACTTGGTCGAGAGTACATTGTATTGGTGTCTTTATAATTTATCTATATTAGCTATTTTCTAAAATGTCTAAAGCTCAGAATATAATAACTGCACCTCATTGTAATGAACCAATAGGTCAGGCATCCAAGATGCCCCTGGGGACGGAACCTACGATTGCCATAGAGACCGTGAAGGTCGGGCAGTACCAATCAGGGCCGGTCAAGGCCTAACTTAAGGACAGACAAAGAAAGTTTTGGCGCCCTCCGTTCACATTTTTATACCCTAGACTTTTAGTATAGTGTATATTGTTTTTGTCACGACGGAAATATGTAACACCTTAAAGGAGGCTCCGGAAGTATAGCAATGTATATATGTATATAAATGATCAGCGTCACCTCCTGATTCAATTTAGCCATGTCTGTCTGTCTGTCTGTCCGTCTGTCCGTCTATCCGTCTGTCCGTCTGTCCGTCTGTCCGTCTGTCCGTCTGTCCGTCTATCCGTCTGTCCGTCTGTCCGTCTGTCCGTCTGTCCGTCTGTCCGTCTGTCCGTCTGTCCGTCTGTCCGTCTGTCCGTCTGTCCGTCTGTCCGTCTGTCCGTCTGTCCGTCTGTCCGTCTGTCCGTCTGTCTGTCTGTCTGTCCGTTCGCACGATAACTTTCGATAGAATGAAGCTAGAGCCTTGAAATTTTGGTCAGATGTTGGAAGTATGATCTAGTTGTTGGTATTGAAAATGGGCATGATCAGGCCAAGAGAACACCTACCTCCCCTACAAATGTACAACAGTTAAATGTACTTATAATTCCCGATTAAGCAAACATGAAAAGCTCTAGCCTTGGCAGATTGCTCGTGAGGATTATCTTTTACTTTCCTGGAAAAATAAAATCGATCAGTTGAAAACTAACGGTAATTTTCTTACAAAGAGCCCCGTACTACCCTACTTTTCGGGTTTTCTGTCTATAACTCTTGAACCAATCGACGTAGACACCTGATTTTTGGCATGTAACCCTGGGGTGGGAAGCTGCTTAAGTTGTAGTAAGTTGGCCATAATCAGATCAAAGGAACGCCTACCTCCCCTACAAAATTTCAAAAAATTAAATATTCTTTTAATTACGATAACTTTCGATAGAATGACACTAGCAAATTGAAAAGTTGGTGGAATGTTGTTAGTAAGATCTATTTGGCTGATATTGAAAATGGGCAAGATCCGACCCAAGCAACCCCTACCTCCCCTACAAATGCAACTTCAAATAAGCGATAACTTTTGACAGAATCAAGCCAGCGACTTGAAGTTTTGGTCAAATGTTTGAAGTGAGATTGAGTTAGTTTGTATTCAAGATGGGTTAGATCTGACCTAAGAAACTCCTACCTCCCCTACAAATGAAACTTCAAATAAGCAATAACTTTCGATAAAGTGAAGCTAGAGACTTGAAATTTTGTTCAAATGTTTGTAGCATGATCTTATTTGTTGGTGGCAATGATGAGCAAGATCCGACCCAAGAAACCCCTACCTCCCCTACAAGTGTAACTTCAAATAAGCAAAAACGTTCGATAGAATGAAGCGAATTGAAAAATTCGACAAATCTTTGTAGAATGGCTTAGTTAATTGATTTTGATAATTGTCAAGATCCTCCTGAATGATTGCCAACCTCCCCTATAAACTGGCCATATAGGAAACTCACTTTTAACGCATATGGTCGTTACCAATATTGGTACTTTTGGTATCACTACTGGGTCTGTACAAGTCTAGGGTATATACGCTTCGGACGTTTCAAAACAGTTTTCCATATAAACTAGAATGATTAATCGCTTGAAATATTGTTTGCAAGTATTTTACATGGACATATTAGGAATCATTGTTGTATGGTTTTTTTAAGCGTCACTTTTGTTCAAGCGTTTGTGTTTGGCTTCATACTAATATCGACGTCGCTTGGAGCGTTCGGCGGTTTTGCTTGGTATTAATTCAGTCGATGGACGAAAGAAATGAACGGAACAAATGGTTCAGGACCACCAAAATCTCTAAATTTGCATTCGAACCATTTGGTTCGACGTGTATGTCGCCAAAAAATTGATAGCAAATACTAGTTAAATAGGATGTCCCGCAAGGAGGAGTCCTACCACGTACCCTGTTCATATCAGGCCTCGTAACACTACCAGGAAGACTCCAACTCATCACCTACGCCGATTGTTCGATTCTAACTATCAGCAATGATATTCCATCTATTTGTGGTTGGTCAACACTCAAGAGGTACCTTGACGAGCTCAACACCTTCTTTGTCAACAAAAATTATTATTTGTTGATCTCAGCACCAAAAAACGTCTGCGACCTTGTTCACCTCTTGGACCAAGGGGGTGAAACTACAGCTAGATTTATCAGTAGGCGACCAAACCATTAGCACCGCGATCCACCCAAAAATCTTTGGTGTCAACGTGGATAGTATGGCAACATTATCATCACCCATGTTTTTACGATCTACAATGAAATCAGTGCTCGCAATAAAGCTCTCAAAGCATTCGCTGGAAGTTCATGGGAAATGGGCAAGGAGACCCTACTGGTAACATATAAAGCTATTGGAAAATCGGTAGCAAACTAGGTGAACAGTCACAGTCTCTCACTTTATGTCATCTCAGAATCACCTGCACCAAGAGACCCTTCTCACAAAGCAGTACTTATTGGACTGCTGCCGCAATTACCACTCGAATCATCATCTCATGGGCGAAATATTGCCGCACGAAACATCAGACATATCCTGAGTGACCATGGGACATAAGAGCAAAGATCTGAAAGGAACCATTTCGACGAAGCCACCTACAGGGCTGCCATGGCTATTATACATGGAGAGGAAGCTCAAAAGTCAATTGCAGGACTTAATTCCAACGCTCAGCTACAAGACCGACCACCAGCCATTTCTCCTGCCGAGAATATTCTACCTAGATGGACCAGAACTGCGCTTGCACAGCTTCGATCTGGCTGGTGCTCCCGTCTTGATTCGTACTAGTCCCGCATCGACCGCGCAATTCAAAATATAGGTCCAGCTTGTAACGATACACCTCATGATGTTGATCACATCTGCAATTGCTCAGCAGCTCCCACAACATTGGCTGCGTTCCTGCAAACGAATCAGGTTTTGAAATTTCTCGAATTTTCCCACATATACTTTCCCCTCCGATAAAGTTTGTACGGACAACTGTCATGAAAATGTTCCTCTCCGCATCAGAATACCTCTCAGTCCATCTTTTCAGTCTGGAGGAGGTCCTGGATTGGCCTCCATGACACTGCAGAAGGTTGGGTTGAGTTTACACTCGATCAACTTCCAATTGCCAACCGAAATATGCCCATCCACAGCATTCCGATCAATTGTCGTCTTCACAAACCAGGTTTTTGCCGCTTCCGCATAAAAAAGCCCTGACGTGCCGTTAGCAATAGTTTCAACCGCTTAGAACCTACTGTAGGCTCTTCTAGGTACCTTCAAATTATGCTCCCTGGCGACTAGTTCCTGGCTTGGGACTAGTCGGCAGAAGGAACACCGAACCAAATGCAACCAGAGCCCAGCTATGATGTACAGGGGATCCACCCGATTTGCTAGGACCAGGTTTGTCGAGAGCCCAATCTCGGAGCACAGCACCAGGGAAAGAAGCCCCAAACGACGCGCCCTGGCGGCTGATCCCTAGTTGCAGACTAGGATATCGCCAGGGAAATGACGGCGACTACTGACCTTAATGCATAAATATAAAACAAAGAATGAAAAAATAGTGGAAGAAACATGCATCGTCCAAAACCAGTTTATGCCAAAGAAACGTCACGTAACCCTATTGAAAAAATGATACAAAGTATCTACACTGCATGCAGATACATCGGAACATGGATATGTCTTTGGCTACCGACTGCGTGGAACCTGTTGTGTTGAAGATATCGACGTAAGTTTTATAAAGATCCCAGTATAGTTATACTGGATGAATTCATTCGACAAAACACGTCCCACGCTTTCGGTAGGCATAAGATGTACCGACGTATATACTTTGTATCATTTTCAAGACATATCGTCCCGCATAGTGTACAGGAGAATACAAATTAACCCAACCGTTGCCCCGTGTGTGGATCAAGCGATCATACACTCTACATATTTATATGCGCCTGTGCTTCGTTAGTACGTCAATCCGCGATCGATCGCGTCAAGCCGCGGTCTAGCTAAACACACTTACTATTAGATACTTAGATAGTACTCGTCTAAGTCTAAAGACGGTAAGCGCGACAACACAATTTTATTGCATTTACGTTTACGTTATCCGCGCTGCACAAACTGCATCATCTGCACTATTCTCCTCACTAAATCAGAATTGTGCACTGTTAGTTGATATATCATCGATCGTGATAGTACGCGGTATGCGCGATACAAGTACGGTCGTAAGTTCCTTATATCCACGGGAAAAACACGTTGGTGACCTTGGTGACACTGATTTCAGTCGGCTGGATGGGATTGGCCATCACAAGAAAGGGGTGGATCCGCCGCGGAAGTGTAGTCCAAGGTCCGTGGAGCAAGCATCTCTTTCGCACTGTCGCCGATGACGAAGGAACGCCCATCCATTGAACTTCTTCGACTCAACCGTCTCTCCATTGCCTGCATACGAGTGTGTGTGTATGTGTGTGAAGTTGAAGCTATTTCCCGACCTACCCCAACGATTTTCTTACTGAGTCAGGTTAGTGACTAATTGATGAAAACAAAAAGATTGCTTGAAGGAGGAGCCATAGCGCTGTGCACGAGTGAGGGAGACAGGTTATCTGGATGTGGCTGGTGTTGTGAGCAGATTTGAATCACGAGGGGATGGCAGTTGAATGATGTTGACTTGTTTTATGGGTGTCTGGTTGTTTAGTCAGTTCATGATGCGAAGTTTTTCGATTTTCGTGAGTTTCCTTTGATGACTGACTCGGATTGACTGAGGATCGGCCACTACATTCATAGAACTCGGAAAAATTTTCAATGGGCTTGTTTCCTCTTCTGACCCCCGAGTAGAAAAACAGACATTTCGTGTGACGGACAGATTTTTAGGATGACTCCCAGCTATAAGACATATCCATGTCAAAAGTTGACGCGCAATGCCGCGTTACAGGTTAGGGCAAATAGTACACATCTCCTTAGTAGAAAATTTGAAGCTTCACATGAAACACTGGAAAATGTGGTGCGATATATGTCCGTATATACCCCAAACAACATGAATCTGAAAATATTCAGAAAACACAGAACACAAACGAAACAAATTACATTTTGTCCCGAAGCTCATATAGAAAATCCGATAATTATTCTCAATTGCACTGACCTCATTTGCGAGTGTAATTACCGCCATGCCAAGTCCTGTCTCTAATCCTCTCATTCATTTCATTTCTTGGAGATGTTGCATTTTTGGAGGCATTAAACACATCACAGCCCGAAACAGTGAGCAGAAGCGTCTAATTTGCACCTCTGCACCATAAACACTCTGTCGCAAAAGTTTACGACAGTTGTGAAACTTTTAACTACTTAACATTTCATCGCTTCTCGTTGCCATTGTTCCTTAGCTCCCCGGGAGCAGATAATGCAAACAGAAGGACAACGAACATATTTATGGGAAAAGAATACTCTCTCCGCTAGCTACACATTCTTATATGCTGATTCAACAGTTGAAGTAAAGTATATCAAGCGCAAGGATATTCGTCGTAGTGTGAATACAAGTTAGTGGAACGACTGGCTGCAAGAAAGGTCTACGACGCCATCCAATGCGAGAATGGAACAAGAACCATTTTCCAATTGCAAAGTCTTGAATCACCGAGCAAAAGGATAAGACGTAGTACTAGTTGGAGACGACGAAGAAGAAGAAATATGGTATATAGTTTTGCCTTGCCAGATTACAGAGGATATACGACTGTCTATAAATTCAGCTTTTGGCATAAGTTGTCCCTCGGAGACATGCTGACCAGTTACTTGATAAGGGTCCTCCCTAGATTTTAGGGTCGTTCCCCTGGTGCTCATTCTGATTCCAATTTTGTCGTTGTAAACAATGCAGATTTGGAATGTAATATGTTAACGTTATCTTGGAAATTTACAATGGTGCCCTTGTGTCACTGTTGTTGATTTGATCATGTTTGTGAAGTGAATTGTACTGTAAGGGATCGTATAGGTACAACAACAAGTAGTGAGGATAAATGGTTCTTTTGGTTGGCGATGTAGGGAACTTCAAAGAAAAGCAGACCATCAGGGAGGTACCATGAAAGCGAATGATGTGTAGCTTGATGTCTCATCAATTTTGTGCCTTCTAGTGATGGTGCTGTTAACCGTGATCGGAGACTGGGTAAGAACACCTAGCGTTTAAGCCCCAATCAAAGAGAAAGGAATTAAAGCAGGATAGTGGCCTGGTCCTCCCAAAGGGGGCTAGGTGAGACGCTGACAACGTTCCCCCGAAAAAAATATTCTTCTTCAGAAACTTGGACGCGGAATCGAAAATCGGACAATTCCTTCGGATCCTGGAATGTGCGAACACAATACCGCACAGGGTGACTGTGCGTTTAATGACGGAGTCTTCGTCATTAAACGCACAAACCAAGTAACGTATTTAAGGTTACCTGTTTTTTTTACCGGTAATGCGTGATACGGGTTTGCTGGTGTCTAACGCAAAAAATATCGTGTACGATTTAGGGCTCCTGTACTAAAACAAAATCCTCCCCATCCCGAGCCAGACGGAGAAAGACAGCAGTGAAGCAGTGGTGAAGGCTTATTAACCCTTGTCGAGTATGTTTCGTATTCGCTGTCATTTTTATCAATCCTTTTCGAATATTTCCTTGAATAATTGGAGGACCAGCTCTACATACCAAACATTTTGGATGGGGCCCGGGTCCTCATGGCCCCCCTCTGGATCCGCCACTGAATGAAGTCACCAGATTTAGCCACGGTTTGTAAAGGTCGCCTACAGGATTTTCCGGACGGACCAGGATTTTCCACAGACTGCGCATGGAAAGTGAAACTGTCACTGTCACTGTGTACGGAGGCACCTTTGCTCTAGGACCAGGCTTCACTTGAGTTCGGGAAGGTCGATTTTGACCCCTGGTATCTTTAGTGGACAAGACAGATTATACCTATACAAAAGCCAATATATTATTAGAGAACTTGGCATGGCTCAACTTGGGCCAAGTTTACCCAGAAATGAGAAGCTGTGCAAGGGGCTCAAAGTAGAGGCTTATCATCCTCCCTACGGCTAGGACCCGGCACGGTGCTGGCACTCCTTAGCTTTGACCGATCTATTCATTTGTCACGTTCGTCAGTGGAAAGGCCAGGTTTTGCCAAGCCTTAGTTCCTTTTCTGAATTTGATAGCCTATCATCTGAACCAACTTTGTATAAAAGGCAGATAAGTTCATTACATTGCCTGAATATTCATCGAACTGAACTAATTTCCCGTTAACGTTTCAGAAGTGCAAACTTTCCTGAACTTCATACAACTTCCATATAGTCCACGTCAAGAATAGCCAAAATAAGTTTCAAATATTTCAAAAAACACTTCATAAATCATATTTACGTAGCTAAGGCAACTCTCATCTATCACTTGATAAAGTGTAAAAGCTGTATAAAACCTTTACTCTTGATTTATGATCAAACTCTCTCTCTTTCTTTCTCTCTACCCTAACACGAGATCCTCTTCGTTTTCGAAATTCTCTCGTCTACACACCGACCCACATTCATACTTTGTATCTAGACTAGAATGAAACGAATTTGTAAGATATTCATTCTTATAACAGCTCTAACAATGCGTAAGTTTGCCGAGTCCATTCGTCCTGTTCAAGGATAAACATATATACGAGCCGTTGAGAAGGGTGGACGTGAACAATGCAGGCGTTATGGAAAAATGTAATTCTTGGTGAATGACTGATGACCGCACAAAACACCTCCAGGGAGATTCCTCGTCGTCATACTCTATGATTTCGGCACATAGATATTTTAAATTTGGAATGCTGAACCCAATTTTGAATATCAAGAAAAAAAAGGAGTCGATGGTATGGGCTGACTATTCGGATACGTAGCCATACTATTAATCACAACACTCACATTCGTGGGAATAAAAGGAAATTTCATTCTCATCTGTGGAATTCGTTCTTTCGCTTTGGTCGAAAACTAATGTCTGTTCGGATACGTGAGAATCTAATTTGAAATATCCGAAATGAGATTGGCAGAAGAACCGTCCGCCTTTTGTGATCAATCAAAAATTGACATAGCAAGGCCTTTGGACAGTCCAGAGTTGTGTGTGCCAAGGCTAGTTGGAGAGCATTATGCAGAATTTCGATTGAATCGTTAAGGATTCCAATGAAAACTATCCTTAATTTGAAAAAGGATGAACTACAACATTTGCCTGTTTTATATGTACTTGCATGCTGACCATGATCCCATCCCATCCATAGCCTGTCTTTGATGTGGCCTTCCGAATAGCGTTAATTTGTTGTTTTTTTTTTCAGTTCACCCGTTCCTTTCCACCAAGCCTTCATCACTCCATCCTTACCGAGATCTGCACCGATTATGGTTCTCCCTTTTACATGAACTGCATTCGAAAGTGAACGTTTCAATTTAGCACATAAAATCATTTTCTTCATGGCTGACTTTCTTCGTGAACCAATTACTCGTAGAACCATGAATCGAGAATTTCTATCTACTGTTCAAGGGAATTTGGGGAATTCGTTGATTCCGCACTCTCGCGCTCCCTAGGTCGTCCTCGTCATCCAACATCACCCTATGCGGCTGTTGATCCGCCGGGACGACGACGATTGGCAAAATGCTGAAATAAATTCCTGGTATCACTCCTCGCTATCTACTCGACTCCATGGTCCATCCCGGAATAGCAGAGCTCTCCCGCTCTCGCTCCGTCACATATCTCGTCCTTTTGAGACCGAAATAACTGATGTGGTTTATTTAAATGCCGGCCACATACACTAGAGCTGTGGGTCTGGGTAGGTCAAAACATTTCATAAAATGGCATCCGATTTCGTATAAAGAGGAAGAAAATGGGCTCGTTTGGAACCTTTGGCCCGATTTCACAAACAGACCACGTACACGGAGCCGGCGAAGTCTTTGATCAAGCAATTTGTGGCCATCGACAGGCTTCTTAAATTTCAGATGGCGTTTTATCTTAATGCAGAGCACCTGTATCTGCGTCTCGAATCGCAAAACTAGAAGTCACCGGCGAGTCCTTGTGTCTTTTTGGGTGGGTTGTACAATGGCGACATAATGGTGCGGCATTCAGTTTGGTGGGAAAATGATTGAACTGGAAGAAGCCTTTCGGGCGAGATCATTTCTTTCAGGGAGTAGCATGAAAGAGAATTAATCATTGCGTGTCCTTTGGAGCAAACGTGCATGGGGAGAATGGGACGTGTGTAATTGATGTTCGCTTTACTTTGCAAGGTACGATGCCTGCGTCCGTAATTCGGTTGATTTCCAGGAATTTGTGTTGGAATATGAAATTCCTTACGGTTTTTTAAGTAACCTCTGGGGAATGTAAGGTGATAAATAGTAGTCTGAAGAGTTCTGAGATTAAATTGAATTAATATGATGGTATTTAATGGATAAATATCAAATTGCATGAATAATATAGTAGGGTGGATCTCATAACTTTAAAACTATCATTAAATTGTCTATGATTTGCTTTGAGCAATGTTGTCGACAAAGAACTCTTTAGGTGCACATCCTTAAGTAAATGGACCTTTGACATAACTTAAAGTTGTCTTCCGTGACATTACGTCTTTCGGTCCTGTAATGGACAGGTGTGGGCGGACATATAATTGTCCATAGGAACGGAGCAAAGACTTGCTGAATTGACCGTGAAAGTCCGGCGATGCATTCTGGCAAAGACTCCTCAGCGGAACAGGCGGCAGCACGAGTTCAGCGACGGGAGATGTGAGCGGGGTTTTTACCATTTCACTGCACCTATCATTACTATTTTAAATAACCTAAACATGGGTAAAAAAAAGTAGCAAAGAGAAAAAATATAAGCTACATGAAGGAGACTGTGGCCTCAAGTGGTAACTTTTATTTCCGACTTTCGCGCGTCATCTTGTCTAGATATCACCTTCATAACAAGAAGGCCCTTCTGTCCTGAAGCACACCAATAGCAAGGCCAAATATCAGCGTGTAGTACTTATAAGAACTCAAGGAAGCTATGTACCAACTTTCGTTGAGATCGGATCACGAGAAATGCTTGGATGAGTGATATTAAAAAAAAAAACTTGGACAAATACCTCTGGTCTGAACACAGCAGCATACGGTTAGTCCAGTCAATAACCGAATTTGCTGCAACCGTGCCCAGACCAGGATCACACAAGTAACCAATATACCGAATTTGGTTAAGATAGCATCAAGGAGAAGCGCTCGGACTAACGTACAAACGGACACATGCACAGAGCACAGCTTGCATCGGATTATAAGTCTGTCTATTATATGAATATAAGGGATGGACCAAAAACCAATGGAAATTTTGAAAATTTTAGCCACGATAACGTTAAAATTTCTAGTGTATTATATTCAAAGAAGAAGAAAAGAATAATCTCTGGGCAAAGGAATTATCCATATCGCCTAGATTTCACTTCATTGTCAAGAAGGTCCGTCTTCTTGATCAAAGGACTCAAAATGTCTTCAGCAGTACCCAAGCATGAGACTGTTAATGTCAGGGCCGTTAGTTCGGACCCGGAGTTGGGCGATAATTTTTTATTAGCTAGAGTTATTTCCGGACCGGAGTTCAGAAATCCACTCACATGTTCAAGAGGTGCTTTCCCTCAACAATTTCTCAGCAAAGCCCGCAGCTATTTATACGTAGAATTAAAATTGGCTCCGGTGTCTAAATGACATTTAAAATTTCTTATAATCCGTTAATCGTTTGCATGGTTGTCGTTGTTGATCCGTCCAATCCGAGGCTTTTTTCCAGGTTTCTTGACATGGAGTACTTTTTTCAAGTATGGGTTTTCGACCCATCGCTAAATCCTATTCAGAAGTAGCCTGGGAGATAGCTGCTTCAGGTAGTGTTGCAGGTCTGAATACGTGATTCATGGCACTCTAATAACGCTTAGGTGTAACTCAGCCAAACAGGATACAGGTATCCTTCCCTCCTCGTTTCACAACCATGGCTTCGGACAGGATTTAGAGGAGTTCCAATAATACAACACAATGGACGTTGTTTAACCTAAAGCCTAAAACGTCTAAATCTGACCCTGACATGATCCAATATTTAGTCTAGTGACGTCGGGATAGAATCGCACGACGCAACTTCCTTTGAACATTTTGTAAAAAAAAGCATAATAAAACGGCATGTTTTGTATGGGTGTTTTTGTTATTTGCGACTGGTTTATTTGCTGGACAAGGAAAGAACACGTAGGTATCAAATTTCCAGCCAAAGCATATTAAAGCCTTACTGTTAGCGTCACCTCATCTAAAACTACGTATTATTCAAATTCATCAACCGTCAGATAAAACACGCCTGACGCAGTAACTCTCACTATTAACAAGGACATCTTGCTCCCATCATTCGTGTTTGAGCCGTATCTCCCAGATGAATACTTCATCGCATTGCACTTGTCAAATGGACAACAGACACCCTGGTACCCTGGTATGTATGTTGTGCATCCTTAATAATTTACTTTCTCCAAAACGCCATAGCATCTGTCAGTGTCTAGCTGGTCAGCTAGAGCTGATCCCTTTAATTTGTGACTCCCCAGAGTCAGAGCTCACAAGATAATTTTCATTTGTGCATGCATTTTAATCCAACCAAAACACAAGTCGAATAGTCCTCCGCCACCCGCATTGCTCTTTTGTTTTCCAAATCTGTTTTTGATTTGTGCCGAGAAAAAATAGCAAACCAGGATACGAGGTGGATTGTCTGTGCTAAAACGCATGAATCATAACGTCATTTTTAAATAAAACAACAAATTGGTCCTTTCAGGATATTCAAATTAAAATATTCAAAAAGTAGCTTGAAGCTAGATAGTTGAAATTTGCAGAAGGCTTCGTTAGACACTCAGCACGTCCCACATTCACTATAATTCGAAAGTGAGTGTGGGTTTGAACGAGAATGGAATTTTGAATTTTAATTCATTCCATTCTTTCTGGAATGCAGCAAAAGCCTTTTCCAAAAGTCCGTATCCATTTCCGTACCATGGAAAAGATGGGTGCTTGAATCCCCAAGATTTATACATTTCTCTGATACTTTGTCGCATTTTTTGGCGCAAACTTCGTTGCAATACAAAACTTTAGCCAGTTGCACAGTATAGTTCATAGTTTACATTGGAGATGTGAATGGCTAAATTTTCAACGAAGATAAATTGCAACATGCATCACACTTATGGCCAGAGACATTCTCTGATTCACCGCGCATTTATTACGCTTATGCCCTAAACAATGCATGAACGAGTTGGTTTCATGCACCACCATTGCAGATTTATATCCCCTACAATGGTCGATTATTCCCACAGAATTTATATTTGAGCAGGGAACCACTCGCATTCCTTGTCGCCCGTGCACCCCTGCGTTTCAGGATGAATAGTACATGTGTGACTGCGGAATGGTGTATTTAGTATACATATATGCAAAATAAGGGCGGGTGGATATGACCGCGATATCAGGATACACACAGCTCGGCCAACTTGACAGAATGCGCCCTATAAAGTTTTTAAAAGTTTGTCACTTTGTGTTTTCGAGTGGCCATACCATTTATTTTCTATGATAGACACTGGACCCAAATAGAAGTTCTTCGACGGTACCATGAAATAGTGCATACGGAAATTGTGAATGCATGTACGGGGGGCAAAGACCTTTTCCATAGTCCTCCGCGTGGGCGCCCCCTGGTAACGGCAGTGTATCAATTCGCTGACGGCCAATGTCTTAGCGATAAGACAGTTTGGAAAAGGCAGATAGCTGTAGCCTGAATGGCTGACAAACACCTAAGCATCTCAGGTCTAGTAGGATGGAATGACTTCCGTAGTTGGACCTGCTACATAGTTGTGTGGGCTCCAGCACGTTTATTAAACCATCTGAAGCAGCTATCTCCGAGGCCATCCCCTGAATGGGGTTAAGCGACGTGCTGACAACTCGTCCTTGTAAAAACCACTCCATGTCAAGAAACCTGGAACAAAAGCCTCGGATTGGACGGATCAACAACGACGACCACGCAAACGAATAAAGGATTATTCTTTCGGATCCTGGAATGTACGCTCCCTGAACAAACCGGGGGCCGAGAAGGCCCTCCTTCAACAGGTCGAAAAGTACAAACTGAGCATTACTGCAGTCCAGGAAACAAATTGGCTTGGCAGCGAGATCAATGACAAGAAATCGCACACAATTTTTACAAGTGGCAAACCATCGGGCCGCAAGGAGTTTGGAGTAGCATTTATAGTGGACAATCACCTCAAACCGCATATTACTGACTTCAAACCCATAAATGAACGGCTGTGTGCGATTCGCATCAAGACTCGATTCTTCAATCTCTGGCTCATCAATGTGCATGCCCCCACTGAAGTTAAAGAAGACGCAGTAAAAGACGAGTTCTACGCCCGCCTTGAAACTCTCTTCGACTCACTTCCAACAAACGACGTCAAATTGCTGCTGGGAGACTTTAGCGCGAAAGTCGGGAAAGAAAGTTGGCATCGGGGGACCTCTGGAGGCCACAGCCTCCATGAAGAATGTAACGATAACGGCCAGCGACTTATCGACTTCGCCTGCAGCAGGAATCTAGTCGTAAGCTCTACGTGTTTCCCGCATCGACGCATTCACAAGCAGACCTGGAAGTCTCCAGACGCACATACCGTCAACCAAATTGACCACGTCCTCATTTGCAGGAGATGGGCGTCTAGTGTCATGGATGTCCGCTCCTATCGAGGAGCAAACTGCGACTCAGATCATCACTTGGTGAAGACGACCTACAGATGTAAAATTTCCTCAGTGCACCAGTCAAGAATCAGCCCTCCCAAAATCTTTGCGGTTGATAAGCTCTTGAGTGATGCTACAGCGGTGGCGTATACTACCGCCCTTGAGGAAAAACTATCACCTATGCTACACAACATCAGCAACACAGGCGTCCATGGGTTCTGGGAAGAACTCAAGGGTACCATCAAGGATGTCGCAGAGAAGGTCGTGGGATATAAAGCCCGGCGAGCGCGAAATGACTGGTTCGACGAAGAATGCAAAAATTCACTTGACGCGAAAAACGAGGCCTACAGACAATGGATTCAACGAGGAACCAGAGCCAGAAGAGAAAAATATGACGAGCTACGGCGAATATCGAATAGAATAATTAGACGTAAGAAACGTAAATACTTTGACGAGCAGTTGATGAACATAAACGAAAACTTAGCTAATAGGAACACCAGACAAGCGTACAAACTAGTAAATACAATTAAGAACGGCTACCAACCCAGGACTAGCCTTTGTAAGGACAAGGATGGAAACATCATCAGCGACACCGATGGTATTAACAAACGATGGGCCTCTTATTTTGAAGAGCTTCTAAACCGACCATCTAACATCCCCACACAGGAAGCTCTCGATGATATTGTTGATCTAGGCCCACCCATTCAACCCCCGACAGTAGAGGAAGTTGATCTCGCGTTGCGGTCACTAAAACGAAATAAAGCGCCGGGCGCTGACGAGATCCCAGCTGAACTGCTAAGATTCGGTGGAACGAGTCTAGTTGATGCCATACATCAATTACTCCTGCGAGTATGGGAGAACGAGGAGATCCCAGACGATTGGCGCAGAAGCATCATCTGTCCAATTCATAAAAAGGGAGATAAATTGCGGTGTGAGAATTACAGGGGCATCTCACTAGTTTGTACGTCCTATAAAATTTTGACGAAAATTCTGGAAAATAGAATAAAACCGTACGCAGAACGAGTCATTGGCGAATATCAAAGCGGTTTCAGACCTGGTCGCTCCACAACCGATCAGCTCTTCTCAGTCAAACTGATACTCCAGAGGTGCTGGGAATACAACGTAAACGTATACCAAATCTTTGTCGACTTCAAACAGGCATACGACAGTATCGATCGTGGAGTACTGTACAACATCATGCTGCAATTTGGTATACCAGCAAAATTAGTGCGACTGACAAAGATGACGATGACCAACTCCGTCTCACAAGTCAGGATCCAGAATAGACTTACTGATCTATTTGAAACACGCACTGGTTTGAAACAGGGCGATGGACTGGCACCGACGCTCTTCAACCTAGCACTGGAATACGTTATTCGGGCCATGAATATGGACAACAGCAAGACGCTACTCATCAAGTCGACACAATTAGCAGCGTACGCCGACGACATCAACATCATGTCCCGAAGATTGGCTGACGCAGAAGAACTTCTGCATACGCTCGATACCGCTGCAAAGTTGGATTACGTATTAACGAGGGTAAAACTAAAATAATGATGCAATCGGTGACAAGGACACCTGCACAACCGAGTATCAACGTGGGGGACCTCAACATCGAGTTCGTGAACAACTTCATTTACCTGGGTTGCAACCTGTCAAGGGACGCCAACGAAATTGACGAAATCAAGCGACGGATACAGTTAGCTAATAAGACTTTTTCTCGGTTCTCCCCATAATGAAATCGAAACATGTGCACAGAAACACGAAGCTCCGCGTGTACAAAACCATTATACGACCAGTGCTATGCTATGGCTGCGAAGCATGGACCCTAACTCAAGCCTCCGAAAACATGCTAGACACTTTCGAACGTAAGGTTCTACGGCGAATTTTCGGGGCTGTTTGCGATCGAGATGGATGGCGCATCCGGTACAACCATGAGTTGTATGAAATGTACGATGAGCTGCAAGTCTCGAAAATCGTCAAACTACAACGACTTTAATGGGCAGGGCATGTACAAAGAATGGACGATGATCGCATGCCTAAGAGAGTAATGAATGCAGAACGAGTCGACGGAGCGAGACTGCGAGGACGACCGAAATTTCGTTGGGAGAGCTCAGTAGGTGTGGACGCCGCGCAGCTGCTGGGCTCCCAAAATTGGAGGACGCGGTCACGTGACCGAGATAATTGGAGGACAATGATCCAGGCGGCCAAGGCCCGACGTCGGGCTGTCGCGCCACGATGATGATGATGATGTACATTTTCGGTTTGAAACCGAATGGGTGCATGCATACTGATAATGGTTCGGTTTACTGCCGTTACACCCAGAGCAAGCGAAATAAACTCGCGATACTAAGAGCTGTCCATCAACAGTCTCTTGTGCGGGCTTCGCTCGCTACGCGCTTAAAGGATTAAAACCCTCAGTATCGCACAAACATGAACGATCGCTCCGCTCGCTCTGGGTGCAACAGCCTCTTGCGTGCAAGCGCTGCAACCCACACAACTGTTAATTTCTGGTGTCTATGCACACTTTCGACTTAAGCGAAAATATGCACATGCATTATTTCGAATGCACACTTTCGCCATACACTATTTCGATGCCCCCTTTTCGACGTTTAAATGGCATGGGTCGATGAATAAACTATAAATATTTACGAGGTGTTGCTTCATTACATTTCATTCGTTTAAAGCTCGAAATTGTATTCTCAGTAACATTCGGTTGCCAACAAGTTTTTGGTTTATGTGACCCACTTTAAAAAGTTCAAGTTTCCGGATGGGTTTACAAATTGTCCTTCACAGTTATTTCATGTTTAAATTATGCTTAAATTATTAACTTTCTTTTAATTAAAGGCAGAAAATATACTGGAAAATTTTACGTAAGAATAATTATAAATTAGTTCGCTGATTTCTAATTAAAATTATTTACTTGTCAATTAGGAATATTTTTGCCTTTTGTGATATCATTTTACGGAAGTTTCAGTCACTGCCACGTCTAAGAAAATAGGGAGTAATGAAATTCTCAAGAGATCTTAGCTAGTACATCTGACATCTTGCCTTCATCAAGTGAAGTTCGTTCCGTCAAGTAGTTTCTTAAATCTTGCCCTGAAATTTGTGGAAATATCTGCGATATCAGGGTATATCTAAGAATACTTTATTATTTTCAACTTAAATAGTGTGTTGGATAATAGTCGAAATGGCGTGCGGCACGTGAAGTTCGCCCAAGACTGTAGCGTAACATATACTTAACAACAGCATATCGGGCTCCTGCTATTGTATATTTCGATACAGTCTTCCTGCGGAGTTGAGATTTTCCCACAAATTCTCCGTTTCCTAGGACAGTTTGAACCTGTTTGCCAAAGTGAGGTTAAATTCACTTTGATCCCCACGCTGCTACCACTAAAGACACAGTTTCCAGTATGTACACACGGTAAGATCACTTCAATGAGTCTCGATGTGCATCAAAACCTACATCCGTAGGGGGGAAAAGCTTTCTACCAAAGTCTTTTTAAGGAATACCAACAAAACATCACATATTAATTGCAATAACCCATACAGGGGCATGGGCGCGTCAATATCTCTATCATTTCTATGCCTTGTTGACGTTTCGATAGCGTATCTACTTTATAATAGTCCGGATGGCGCAATGGTTAGCACGTTTGCCTTCTACGCACTGGGCCCCTGTTCGATTCCTACTGAATGCGGTAGTTTGCCATAAAAAAGGGGATTTACGTGTAGGACTATGAGCCCACTTAGCTGTTAAATGAGTACCCATTTATGGGGTAAATAACTCGGTTGAGCGTGTTGCTGATCACACACCTCTGTACAAGACATACCGTCACGATCTAGAAAATGAGATGTTGGTTACGGATTCGTTTTCATCCCCGGTGTTGAGGGTTAGAAAGTTAGCTGCCTCTATTGGGTTCTCCCACAACGATCGATCTAGGAGTCAGGTGCGTGGGTGCAGCCTTGCAGTGAAAGATGTGGTCTACGTCGTGAGGGGCTCCAATATATGCATGACAGATGTTTGAGACGTCCTGATCCATGCGGGGTTGGTAGGAGTTCAGTCGTGAACACCAGCCTGACCGAAGTTGGGCGAGTGTCGTTCTCGTAGCTTTCGGAAGTTTTTCCTTTTCCGGAGATATCATTGGTTGTATGGACGAGAGAACTGGAGTCGGACCTAAACCTGCGATGATGAACCTCCTCCTGATGTATCGCTGCGATGGCCAACCTGTGTGTGCCACTATCAAAGGGTACCCTTTTGTACCTCTGGACATGCCTTTCTAGGTCCCTCAAGTCGCGCCTGACATGTCTACTACTGCTCAATTGCCCTAACCCCTTGTGGGGCATAGCGCGTCAACTGTTCCATGTGGCCCAGTTGACGTTTCGTTGGCATAAATTGGTTTCAGAGAATGCAGTTGCCAGTATGCACTTCCTGCACATCCATGGCCACGAACGTTGTCGTGGACGGGACTCAAACCCGAAATGCCGGTAGTCAAACATGAGACTGATGCCTCAACACACTGCGCTACCGGTCGCCCCTCGCTGTCGCGGCGTCTTGTCCATGAGGTTGGAGTTTGGGTGATCACTTCGGTAGCAACCCACCAGGTATTGCTTGGCAAGAAGCTGGATGTAGTCCCTTAAAGACATCATCCTGGTTTCCTGATGTAGATGGTCCTGGGGGGACATCAGGAGACAGCCAGTAACAGTACGGAGAGTGGCATTTTGGCGCGCTTGAATCTTCTTTCACTGTGCGTCACAGAGATTCTGCTACCACACAGGAGCCGCATAGTTGGCCACTGATCTTCCGACTGCTTTATACTTGACCAGTGGAGTTTCCTTATCCTTGCCCCAGGTACTACCGGCCAGGGCTTTGAGGATCTTATTCCTACTACGCATCCTGTCGAACACGGTTAAGGTATGGGGTGATGATGTGACCATGCTGTCCAGCGTGACTGCTAGGATTTTAGGATGGTTTATAGTAGGAATAGGATGATTCCCGATGGAGATTTGAAGCTGCATCTTGACCTCCTTCGTCCAATTAGTAAATAGGGTTGCCGAGGATTTAGACGCTGAGACGGTAAGGTCCTGTGGCGGTTTAATACTATATTTATTTTATACACAAAATATTTAATTTGAATTTCGGCTACTATTATTATACATATTTATCTAGTCCAAAAATGTAATTTCAACTCCTGTTAATTTTACATTTCATTGTTATTCTTAACGAAGCTTCCGTTCTCTTTTCATTTGGCCAAACTTGTATTCCTGTTCTAGTTATTCCCGGTGATAACTCAAACATTCACTCTCTCTTCACCGTGGTAACGAGATGGTCTTACTTAGTTATAGCACTTTAATAATAAAATAAATTTGGCAATAAAGCCAAAAAGTGTATTAGTCCTTGTAAGTTTAAGTCGAATGAAACAAAAAACGAACATTAGAAACTTCGTCTGCCGCACCGAAGTCGAACTGTTTGCAAACGCAATTACAACGTTGCGGGATGTGAACGCACCCATTATTTTCAAACTTATTTATAAAAGCTGTTGAATGTAAAATTTTGTGAAATCTGATTGACACCTCGTTGAAAGCGGTTCGGGTCGCTTTATTTCCCAACTCACATACTTTTCATCTGCGAATCCATCTCAAGGTATCTCTGCCTTGACACAGAATTACATTATCAAACAAAATGGCTTTTTAAAATAAATGCATTCATCATGAGCGACTTGGTATCCGGAATTTCATATTTTCCGTGCAACGTCCGTCCTCATCAATCACTCGCTTTTTCTTCATTCATATGATAATGTTCGTACTCAAGCTTTTTGCTAGGACCATCGTTCCATTCACTTTGTCTTTCGACTATGGATGAATGTATCTATGTTAAAGACTTGTTGTATATCTGTACCATTTCTTCCGTCTTTAGCAAGTTCTTAATTTTGTTTCCCCATCATTCCTAGACAAGACGTCACGGTCACAGCAAGCTGAAGATTCTGTAGTGGTGTAAAAAGGGCATTAAGGCTGCCTGGCGTTTAGAACAGCACAGCGCAACGCCTTGGGATGGTGAAAAATTGTCAAACCGCTTCCGAACGACAGAGTTTGAGAGACACGAAGTAAACAATTTAGAAAGATGGAAAAATGGCCACTTGTTTCTTTGACACAAATTTGTCTGCTTAATTTTAGCCAGTCCCATGTGACGACTACAGAGCGTGGATGATAAAAAAAAATATCTCAATAGCTGTCAGGCAGATATGTTATGTTGACTTTGTTAATTATTCTTGTTCAGATTGTTCAAGATCAATTGGCTTAGTACGTTCGATGGCAAATTGGTAAATTGTTGGCTTCTCACGGAATGAGGCTTTAATTACGTATGTAGCTGAAGACAATGCCAAAGAAAAACGAGTCCGAAGCGTGTATACCATAGACGTCTACAGACCTGGTGGCGATGCTAAAACTACAAATTTTCAATGAGAGGGTTTATAGGACAACCAAAGGTAGATGGCGACATTCTGCTCCAGAAGAAATTGGAGGAGAGCTAATAGCAGAAGCACATAAAAGCTTAGCTCACTTAGGAATCGAGAAGACAGTCGCTAAGCTTAAGGTTATCTACTATTTTCCAAATTTGGTATGTTAACCGTTGCATAAAGTGTTTGTACTACAAGACACCTTGTGGAAGGCAACCAGGTTTCCTTCATCCTTTGGAAAAAGGATGTGAACCATTCGTGATATTGCACGCAGATCATTTGGGCTCATTTGTTAAAACTAAATCGAACAAAAAGTACGTTTTAGAAATTATTGATGGATATTCGAAGTACAGTGTACCTAAAGCAGTTACTAATGCGGAAGCAAAAGAGACTGTGATGTGTAAGTTTGAATTTATTGCCCATTATGGGAGGCCGTATAGAATCATAAGTAATAGGGGTACTGCCGTCACTTCACGCTTATTTGAAAAGTTTTGTAAGGAATATCAGATCCAGCACATACGAATGGACGGCAGCGTCTCTACCTATCCTAAATCATCATCATCATCGTGGCGCGACAGCCCGACGTCGGGCCTTGGCCGCCTGGATCCTCCAATTATCTCGGTCACGTGACCGCGTCCTCCAATTTTGGGAGCCCAGCAGCTGCGCGGCGTCCACACCTACTGAGCTCTCCCAACGAGATCTCGGTCGTCCTCACAGTCTCGCTCCGTCGACTCGTTCTGCATTCATTACTCTCTTAGGCATGCGATCATCGTCCATTCTTTGTACATGCCCTGCCCATTGAAGTCGTTGTAGTTTGACGATTTTCGAGACTTGCAGCTCATCGTACATTTCATACAACTCATGGTTGTACCGGATGCGCCATCCATCTCGATCGCAAACAGCCCCGAAAATTCGCCGTAGAACCTTACGTTCGAAAGCGTCTAGCATGTTTTCGGAGGCTTGAGTTAGGGTCCATGCTTCGCAGCCGTAGCATAGCACTGGTCGTATAATGGTTTTGTACACGCGGAGCTTCGTGTTTCTGTGCACATGTTTCGATTTCATTATGGGGAGAACCGAGAAAAAAGTCTTATTAGCTAACTGTATCCGTCGCTTGATTTCGTCAGTTTCGTTGGCGTCCCTTGACAGGTTGCAACCCAGGTAGATGAAGTTGTTCACGAACTCGATGTTGAGGTCCCCCACGTTGATGCTTGGTTGTGTAGGTGTCCTTGTCACCGATAGCATCATTATTTTAGTGTTACCCTCGTTAATACGTAATCCAACTTTGCAGCGGTATCGAGCGTATGCAGAAGTTCTTCTGCGTCAGCCAATCTTCGGGACATGATGTTGATGTCGTCGGCGTACGCTGCTAATTGTGTCGACTTGATGAGTAGCGTCTTGCTGTTGTCCATATTCATGGCCCGAATAACGTATTCCAGTGCTAGGTTGAAGAGCGTCGGTGCCAGTCCATCGCCCTGTTTCAAACCAGTGCGTGTTTCAAATAGATCAGTAAGTCTATTCTGGATCCTGACTTGTGAGACGGAGTTGGTCATCGTCATCTTTGTCAGTCGCACTAATTTTGCTGGTATACCAAATTGCAGCATGATGTTGTACAGTACTCCACGATCGATACTGTCGTATGCCTGCTTGAAGTCGACAAAGATTTGGTATACGTTTACGTTGTATTCCCAGCACCTCTGGAGTATCAGTTTGACTGAGAAGAGCTGATCGGTTGTGGAGCGACCAGGTCTGAAACCGCTTTGATATTCGCCAATGACTCGTTCTGCGTACGGTTTTATTCTATTTTCCAGAATTTTCGTCAAAATTTTATAGGACGTACAAACTAGTGAGATGCCCCTGTAATTCTCACACCGTAGTTTATCTCCCTTTTTATGAATTGGACAGATGATGCTTCTGCGCCAATCGTCTAGGATCTCCTCGTTCTCCCATACTCGCAGGAGTAATTGATGTGTGGCATCAACTAGACTCGTTCCACCGAATCTTAGCAGTTCAGCTGGGATCTCGTCAGCGCCCGGCGCTTTATTTCGTTTTAGTGACCGCAACGCGAGATCAACTTCCTCAACTGTCGGGGGTTGAATGGCTGGGCCTAGATCAACAATATCATCGAGAGCTTCCTGTGTGGGGATGTTAGATGGTCGGTTTAGAAGCTCTTCAAAATAAGAGGCCCATCGTTTGTTAATACAATCGGTGTCGCTGACGATGTTTCCATCCTTGTCCTTACAAAGGCTAGTCCTGGGTTGGTAGCCGTTCTTAATTGTATTTACTAGTTTGTACGCTTGTCTGGTGTTCCTATTAGCTAAGTTTTCGTTTATGTTCAGCAACTGCTCGTCAAAGTATTTACGTTTCTTACGTCTAATTATTCTATTCGATATTCGCCGTAGCTCGTCATATTTTTCTCTTCTGGCTCTGGTTCCTCGTTGAATCCATTGTCTGTAGGCCTCGTTTTTCGCGTCAAGTGAATTTTTGCATTCTTCGTCGAACCAGTCATTTCGCGCTCGCCGGGCTTTATATCCCACGACCTTCTCTGCGACATCCTTGATGGTACCCTTGAGTTCTTCCCAGAACCCATGGACGCCTGTGTTGCTGATGATAGTTTTTCCTCAAGGGCGGTAGTATACGCCACCGCTGTAGCATCACTCAAGAGCTTATCAACCGCAAAGATTTTGGGAGGGCTGATTCTTGACTGGTGCACTGAGGAGATTCTACATCTGTAGGTAGTCTTCACCAAGTGATGATCTGAGTCGCAGTTTGCTCCTCGATAGGAGCGGACATCCATGACACTAGACGCCCATCTCCTGCAAATGAGGACGTGGTCAATTTGGTTGACGGTATGTGCGTCTGGAGACTTCCAGGTCTGCTTGTGAATGCGTCGATGCGGGAAACATGTAGAGCTTACGACTAGATTCCTGCTGCAGGCGAAGTCGATAAGTCGCTGGCCGTTATCGTTACATTCTTCATGGAGGCTGTGGCCTCCAGAGGTCCCCCGATGCCAACTTTCATTCCCGACTTTCGCGTTAAAGTCTCCCAGCAGCAATTTGACGTCGTTTGTTGGAAGTGAGTCGAAGAGAGTTTCAAGGCGGGCGTAGAACTCGTCTTTTACTGCGTCTTCTTTAACTTCAGTGGGGGCATGCCCATTGATGAGCCAGAGATTGAAGAATCGAGTCTTGATGCGAATCGCACACAGCCGTTCATTTATGGGTTTGAAGTCAGTAATATGCGGTTTGAGGTGATTGTTCACTATAAATGCTACTCCAAACTCCTTGCGGCCCGATGGTTTGCCACTTGTAAAAATTGTGTGCGATTCCTTGTCATTAATCTCGCTGCCAAGCCAATTTGTTTCCTGGACTGCAGTAATGCTCAGTTTGTACTTTTCGACCTGTTGAAGGAGGGCCTTCTCGGCCCCCGGTTTGTTCAGGGAGCGTACATTCCAGGATCCGAAAGAATAATCCTTTATTCGTTTGCGTGGTCGTCGTTGTTGATCCGTCCAATCCGAGGCTTTTGTTCCAGGTTTCTTGACATGGAGTGGTTTTTACAAGGACGAGTTGTCAGCACGTCGCTTAACCCCATTCGGGGGATGGCCTCGGAGATAGCTGCTTCAGATGGTTTAATAAACGTGCTGGAACCCACACAACTATGTAGCAGGTCCAACTACGCAAGTCATTCCATCTTACTAGACCTGAGACGCTTAGGTGTTTGTCAGCCATTCAGGCTACAGCTATCTGCCTTTTCCAAACTGTCTTATCGCTAAGACATTGGCCGTCAGCGAATTGATACACTGCCGTTACCAGGGGGCGCCCACGCGGAGGACTATGGAAAAGGTCTTTACCCCCCAATCCTAAATCAAGAGACAAAATTTGGATTTTCATTCAATGCTTCCTGAAGAATTCAATTGGAAATAATAGAAGACATACAGAGATCAATGTAACCTGCATCTCCTTAATGAAATTATTATAAGTGTATAAAGTTTTTATGTGAAGAAAACAACAAAAGTAAAATAGTTTATAAATTCTTGATTATTTTAACATCTAATACGCGCACATTCTAACCTTCATGTCCAAATACCTCATTACTATCCCTGAAGAGCAGCTAATAGCTCAATCACGAATTGTTTACACTAACGTCCAACATCAATTACGATCAATTTATAAACTTTCGTACCAAGTGGCTGCATCATTTGCCACCCAATTGCATTTGCACTTTAGCATTTTACCGAAAATCAACACCCAACATAAACACCAGCTTTTCCGCTCATTCGCACCTTAATAATACCAATTCGAAAAATCTAAAATGCCAAACAACAATTAGTACAAACAAATTTTCTCAAAATCCCCATAAATTTCTCAAAGTGCACTTTACCATATCTATCGTCATAGACTCGAGGGAAAAATTTCTGTATCGACGAGCGTGTGTAATTTGGGAACATTACACGATTCCCAATTTCCCAATTGCGGAAATAATTAGACGCTCGTCTTGATGTAAACCCACCTGCCACCCAATTTCGCTCTTTCTCCACCGCGTCGAAAAAGCATGTGAACCAGAGCGTTTACAGCACACGGCAAAACAGATTGATCATTTTGTTTATCGTAATTGGGCCAGGGTGGAAATCTCGCTGTATCTAAAAATAGGATAGTTCAATGTGTTCAATAGGTCCGTAGTGTATTGCGACGACGATTTCGACTAGCATCTGCCAAGTGTAATTGATCGACATCTGCATCGCAAAGCCAAAGATTGCTCAGATCTTTTCGAAAGGTGTGAAGCGTCTAGTATAAGATCCGGGAGCAGGATTTCTGTCCCTTTGTAGTTTACGTTTGAAAGTGCTTTAGACCAAAAGATTTTGGCTAATGTTGTGATTCCAAAATTAATCGGCAGGATTATCAAAAATATGATGTTGTCCTGTGCTCTTGCAAGCCCATTTTGCAAATGCAGAGTCAAGACAGTGTAACTGATGTGGGTCAACTGGATTAAAAAAGAGTCCTGAGACCTTGTGGTCGGTGCTCCGAAACGACCTCAGGAATGACCCTTAGTAGTAGAGTCAATTGTTCTCTAATTAGGAAGTCCGTGCCGACTATCGGTCAATCTTCTCACCGTCTCGCTGTAGAAGGATTTCCCTAGCTCTAAATGAGCCTGCTTCGACTACTTAGCAGTGTTCAGGGAAGGCCGCTCAATGCTCTCTTCTCTGCAGAAATACAAAGTAGCTGCGGATATTTTCTGCTATATCTGCTATATACAAGTTCTGGTCACGGTATAAAGATTACTCGAGAATATCCAAGACAGCCATTAAGACCGCTAAGGGGGATTCTTCTTATTCTTTTTAATAAATAAATAATTCAAGAGATAGGGCTTAGAAAGACTCCATAAAATTCTATCCAAAGGCCATAGCTTTCCGTCGTTCATCAATAGATCTGACGGTGCCTGGAATGAATCTTCAACTGAAACCATAGAACTTCTATCACCACACTTTTCCCAGGCAGCAAAGACCGCTGCGGAGACGTAGAAGAGCTAGGTGAATAACGCTCTCGCGACCGGTAGCGCAGTGTGTTGAGGCATCAGCCACAACTGCATTCTCTGAAACTAATATGTATATGCCAACGAAACGTCAACTGAGCCACATGAAACAGTTGACGCGCTATGCCCCACAAGGGGTTAGGGCAATTGAGTAGTATGGGAAAAAATCGTTTCGGTAATCACGGAAGAGAGAACGATGTGGGCCATTGGCTGCTTCTCGCCACACAAGTCTCCGGAGTTTGACGGTGTAATCCCCGTTATGCTGCACGATTTGGTCATACTGCCTGGCTGGCGGCCATCTTCAGGAACTGTTTAGCACCGAACCACGTCCACAAGTCCTGGAGGTATGTGCGTGTGACCTTTATTCCGACGGCAGGGAGATGTCATGGGTCCGCGAAGGACTTCAGGCCTATGAGCCTCATCTCCTTCGTAATAAAAGCATTAGAATGAATCTGGTAAGCCACGTTCAACAGCTTCTGGGGGAGCACCTCTTTCGAAATGCCGACGACGATTGAGAAGATGATTATTAGAACCTTTCCTGACGACCACCATGGAAGGCATAAGCCGCGCTGGAGTTGATCTCTGAAACGAACGTATGAAGTGACGAGCGAATTCAAAGAGATAGTTCGCCGCATGGGGCGAATTGCGGACTTCGAGAAACAAGTTGACGTTCAACCAATTCAGTTTCAACTCTGATCTAGATATGATTCAATACGAGACCTGAGTAACAGCATGGTCAGTCGTTTTGTTTTTGAGCTTTAGTTTGGGTAAAAAACGCGACTTTTGATAACTGTGCTTTTGCCCTCCTATGAGGCATATGCTTTCAAAACGGTGCACAATAGCGCTACTTGTGTCTTCCCGCAGCAGCGGAACGACAGCCACTTGAACCAGCAAGCCAGTTCCGAGAGTGCAATCTCAAGAGCATCTTTTCGAGACGGCCGGTGCGTCGTTCCCTACTACAATACATTGGTAGTTGTTGAAACTACTTGTTTGAGTCGCGATGAGCTTAACAATACCTTTTCTCTCATTGACACCCGATGAGCTGACAGAGTCAAGCATGGATTTTATCCAGTAACCTCCATCAGTTACCAGGTTCGTGTCCTCTACCAAAGTCTCAGTGTAAGTTGGATTAAGGTCGTCCGATGAGGACGATTTCGGTGAACTTGATGCAGCAAGTTGACCAAGTAGCGGGCACAGGGGCTTCACAAGAGGAAAGGGGTTGGTACCCCGATGGCTACTAATGTCTATACATTAGGAACTGCATCTGGCTGACAGCTCTTATTAGTAAGTAAATTCATACGATTCCCACGAGAAAACGACATTTAACAGTCACTAATGACTACACATCATCTGTCGTCAAAAGTTTTAATTCAACTGGATGTCGATTGGTATTCAGGGTTGGTATTCAGTGATGACCATTTAATTTTTGAGCCACTTTCCCCAATGAGTTCTGTTCGAGGAGAATACTCCGGAGATTTGGACACGTCTACCTTCTGTGTGCCATTGATAAAAACCATAAAATAACCTGAGTCGACTAGACGGTGTAATGTTCGGGTTGGTGGGCATCCAAAGATGCCCGTGGGGACAGAGCCTTGAGTTGCCATAATTACGGTGAAGCTGCCGGACCTTTACGGTTATTATGACAACTCGAAGCTCCGTCCCACCATCTGGCGAAGAAATAGGCCCCTCAACGAGCCAAACAGCAGCCTGTGCTTGCTGCAGCTCAGTGCGAGATGCGTGGGCAAAGTTGTCACCTATCGTTGCTCCTGTCCGTACATAATTAAAGGACAGGACTGGGATAGACAACACAAACAGGGGAGACAAAAATGGGTAATAAAAAAAATGTGCGAGATAATGAATGGTTGGCGGACGGCTCAGATGCGATCGCGATCGCATCGGGGTCCGGGTGTAATGGGACCTCGTCCTCTGATTTCGCACTACCGCCACATAACTGTTCACTAGGTGCGACTTTCGATCTCTCGGTGGAAGCAGCGACGACCAGAGTATGGTTCATTACAACGAGATGCAAGAAAAACTGTTCTCAAACCATGACTCGACAGTTCCTGTTTTAAAAACTTGACCACCAGCAACGATTCTTACCAAACCACGGTTTGGCCACTACCGAGCCAATGCAGCTCTGCCTTTAGTCATAGAACTAAGTTTCCAGCGACCACCACCATGAGGCACTGTGAGGACTTGGTTGGCAGACTGCATTTAACACTAATACCTTGCAACCCTTCCGCAAAAAAAAAAGAACTTTCAAACTTATACTCGATGGAAACAGCAATATTCCGATCGGATCTCTTCCTAGCCGTGGTCGAAAGGCAAAAACGAGCTATTTGCCATCGATCTGAGGCGCTCAGGGGATGTATGCATTGCACTGAAAAATGAAATAACATGTTGTTCTCCCGTTCGGTCAAACTCGACGTTATGTCGATGAGAATTTTCATAATTTCTCCACGTAAGTTCAATTGAGGTAAGCGGATTGGCAGCCGTAGGTCGTCTTACGCTTCCACCCCTGCATGGTCTGGCTGTGCACGCCAAACGTGAATACATAGATTTCGTTAATTTTAACCCAACGGCTATTTATAAAAGAGGAATTGGGGAGAAGTTTGGCTCCGCTTCGCTCTGCTTATGCCAGATTCACGTTCGACGAACGCGCTAACTTGTTGTTTGTTTTAATTTCATTCCAACTTTTCTCCGAGTTTTACGTGTGAATTTTCCGAATTTTTCGCGTGATCAACTTTTTCCCAGGCGCTTTTTATTTTTGTTTTTATTTTGTTGCGCGGTTTGAGTTCCCAATTTTATTATATTGCTTTGTCATAGAAGTTGTTTATCGTCACCTACCACCCTTGCCTCAGGCTAGCACGGAACAAAATAAAGGACTCTAAAATAATAATTATACAACAGTTACAAGTACTAACTATACCATCCATCGGGAAAGAAGAACTAAACGCCGCCAGGTGAAGAAAACAAGGAGTCAGGACAAACTCACTCATCGAGCGTGTCATCCTTGCAACTGGTGAAGGTGACGACGAAGCTCCTGGTGGAACCAACCGATGGTGGAGATTTAATCAAGAGAAGTGTTTCCCTTTGGAAAAATAGCTGTGAAGTGTTGAAGTTGATTTGTTGGTTGCTTTTGAACACTGAAGTGTGTTGAGCTGGTGACACGAGGGTAGTTGTTGAAGAGCGAGAATATGACAACACGTGGCATTCGACGAAAGAAGTCTTCGTTAACCGAAGTGAAAATAGCTGTTCTCGGTGCACCTGGTGTCGGCAAGAGTGGTAAGTGTTTGTCTCATTAAACTTCGATTCCATTTTGAAATCATGTTGATTAGAGCGAGCGACATTGTATCATGGGGTGAGGACGCTTGGCTTTCACCCATACCCAGTTGAACATGTTCCCACGGATGTCTTTGAAAAGTATCATCATCATAAATCCCCAGTGTTGCTCGGGCATTAGTCTGATTAGATCACGTTCGACAGGAGAACGCATAAAAAAGAAATAAGGTCGGCATAGAAAACAGTAGTATTTAAACGAAAATTTTAATATTTTGAGATTTGAAATTATTATTGTAATAGCCCACTGAATAAACGGATCAATAAATATTTTCTGGAAAGCTGGAAATCATTTTTTTCGGTTCATTTAGGCCTAAACTGAACGCAGCTAGGTTTGGAACTTTTTTGAGTCGAGTACCTTATGGCTTGTTTGATTTGGAAGTAATGATATTACGTACTTCCAACCCTGATATTCAGAGAGCACTTTTCCTGCGCTTGCTGATCAGAAGCGCCTCTGTTTGCTGCTCGGCCAGTTCTAGGCCCACTTTTCCAGCCACAACTTAATAGTTGTCATACATTATGTTCCACACCAAAGCACCAAGAACAGACGGCGTTAATCATAGGTCACTCGACTATTTTAAGTAACATTGATTATTATTCCTGAACAGATGGACTACACCTCTCCGAAAGGAACTTCAGAAGCCTGATCCCATCGAGGAATAAGTGACCAGAAATCGTTAATTTGGCATCTGATGTCATTAGCACTTTCACTTGACGGCACAAAGACCGGGAGAGGGATTGGGGCAGATGTGCGCTTGGAGAACCGCGTACTAGTTCGTCGTTCCGTCCTCCGGGATACAGTAGTTTTTTTTTCAGGGGAGGTAATTGCAATCCCCGAGGTTGTAACCTGATTCTGGCATAATTGATCGTTAGTCAGCCGGCGATTGTCCGGGGAGATGTGTTGTGCACAAGTTTGATGAAAACAATGAAATGCCCGTAATTTATACTTCCTGTTGCCACTGTGCGCACTACACTGCTTGCTAACAACGTGGAAACCTCTCGGATGATGTATGTGAGCTATGGAAAGATTTGTCTCTTATTAAACCGTGAGAATATATTAATTTCTCTCGGTCTATTGCATATAGGGAAATATATAGTATTAAGGAAAAAATTTATGTGAGCGTTTGACTGAAAGGAAGGGCCTTTTAGTGCTGAAGCAGGATCTCCCAGGAGGTGACTGAAAAATAAAACAAATCCTGTTAAATCAGGACTTCTGGTCTGTTCAACATAGTTAATATTTTTTTTCTAATTGACGAGCACAAAATTTGTAAATGTGGCTCATAACTAGTATATAGCTGTGTCGTCATAGGAATTAGAGGAAGAGGAACGCACCATAAAACAGGTCGATTAGATATCTTTGTTGAGGCCGATATTATTTGACTGCATGGCTACAGATACCAAAATATAGAGCGTTGAGTCTGTAAGTAAACGACCTACATGGCTACTGTTAATGTCGCATTCCATTAAATTTCATACCGCACGGCTCTTGTCGTCCGGTAACACTCGTCGGATTGATATTACTTTTTAAGCCCATATTAAACTTGTTAAAACGGCAGGAGATAAATGAGTCCGTGGACTGTATTGCTATTGCATTTTCCAAGAAGAATAAACAGGCATCACCGTAGGAAAACCATAACCATGGTAAAATAGAGACAAGTATCTACTGAGTTCTTTATTTTTCCATCAGGCTTCTCATTCGCCCAAACAGTTGCATATAATCAGGATAAGGATAATCAGCAAAAGGCACAACCACCCCACCCCCCATTTTGATACGACACACTCACAGGTTTTCCGTCATCTCCCCCATCATGACCAAATCGATCTTCGCCAATAAATAAAGATACAAATCTTCAAATGTAAAAACATTAGTTCTGACAATTTCCTTTATATTTTTAAGAAAAGTTTATTATTTCGCGGCCAATATGTTTTCTTTGCCATCGCGGCTCGCAGCCGGCGGTCGAACATAACGCACCACCTAATAATTATTCCGAGTACTATAGTTGGCTGCGTTATTTTAAGATTCCGCATTTTAGCGTTCAGGTGCGTAGGAGGAATAGACGCGAGTATTTTGGCAAATGACACAAAAGAGCCACATTGCTGGGAAATTTAATTTGAATCAAAGTTTCGATAGATTCATCTGTGATACACAAGATACCATTGGTATTAGTCAGAAGTTGTGTCTAAATGTTTAATGGCGATGGCGCCTAGAAAAAATATGAGAAATAGGGATAACAATTTTTTGTTTGACAAATTTATTTTGCAGATAAAATCCCAGTTATTTGAAAGTATGTGAGTGTGTCTTTTAAATCCTGTTTGTGGTCGTAAAAATACAATGTTTCGATTGTCGGTAAACAACCCTGCAGAAAATGGAAGGCTTATTTGAGACTTATTCCCATACACTGCATCCCTTAAAAGGCAACTACCGCTTAAGAATTATTGTTTGCAAAAGAAATCGGCTGACTGATATCTTACCCCACCATGGGCCATGTCATTGGCACTAGGGGAAATTATCATTTTTTTGCCATAAAACAAGGCTTACTAAAGGGTAATAAATATGGCTAAATAAGCGTGTTAATGATACTATGTTAATATTAAATAATGCTTACATAAGCATTACATTAAGGCTAATCTAAAAGTGATTTACTATGTATAAAAAATGCTTTAATAAATTATCAAATGTATAATGTTTACACGAACATTCTAATTTACTAATTGTTAGCATAAACTGCATTTTCGAACCATGCACTTCCTGCCCATTTTTTCTTGTTACGCTATGAAGAGAGAGAAAGAAGGAAGGGAAATTTGCCGAGAGAATTGAAGTAATTTTGGAATAAGGCGAAGTGCGAAGGGAATGGCCTGGAATGTACCATTGACGTCGTTGAACTTATGTAAAATTTTATTGGGGGCTTGGCGCGAAATTTGAAATTGATAGTTTTGCAAACACGTTAATTGTGATTATTGATATGAAAAAATTGTGTAATGTGTTTATCAATCCAATTTAATAACAACGACAAGCAGAAAATATGTATGTAATACACTGAGAAGATAGAAAATAAGGAAGAGAGAGTTGAAGCAATTTTACTCAAGTGACCCATTAGTATTTATAGGGGGGAAGTATAAAGGGAACGGGTTGCTTTCTGCAATTGGCGTCTAAATGTTGAAAAATTATATTGGGGGCAGCATATAAAATTGATTTAGAAAATTTATAAACAGCAAATACCAAATGCGTTCAATACTTAAATTTAGAGCTGACGATAAGTATGTTGGGCATGCACTTAATTATTTACCGTTTCTTACATGTTTTTACCACCCGTTAGTATTAAAGTGAATAACTGAACTCTTGTTTCACATCGTCTTATAAAAAATACCAACCGATGAATCATCGGGGAGCTTACAGTAGGTCCGCAAAATAAGTGAAATTGTGAACTAGTCTACGATTTACGACGCTTTTACGATTTGCAACAGCGAACGTGAATATTTCTTCATTTTCACGTTCATGGTGAAGTTTGCAGCGCCTTTTATGGTGGACGTACACAGCATCATTTTAGCAAAGATTCAATCCGTTTGACATAAAATACGCGAACGCGGCACGCGAGCGCGAACAACATGCGCTCAACCTTAATGGAATCTCTGCCGTATGTAAAATTCTTTCTTTCTTGTGGTCGCCACACACACAACCACGACCCAACTTCCACCTTACCATCAATCTCATAGAACGGTCGAAAAAGAAGGAATTTTTTTTTCAGCACGTTCTATGAAATTGATGGTTCGATGTAAGTTCGGTCTTGGTTGTGCTCGTTCATGTGTCGCCACCTTTAGCCATTGCGCATTCAAAATTCAATTATTCGGAAACATTTAAAAAAAAAAACAAAAAAAAATTGTCTCCCCTTTTTCCTACGCCTATGGACGGCCAAACCGGTTTTCGATATTCATTTGACAGGTTGGCCCACAATGTTTACATGTTCAGAATTTCGCTGGTTTTATTGAAATTCTGAATGAAACTGATAGCGGGCCATATACACTGCATCCTAATGTGCATACGCAACCTTATTTTCTTACCTGAAAAACGAAATTCCTTTGAATTTTCGCGTGTACACGCTTTTCCAATCACTCACAAAGCACTTCATTTAAATTGTTAAAGACACTTCACTGTCTTATGTGATGAGTGAAACTAGTTCTTATCGATTGTTTTATTGTCACTATCATTCACAACTATATTGTTTTTATTCACTTTAAAATGATTTTTATACACAATCGTTCGTTTCGCGCGGCGACCATATGTTCAAGGCCATTGTGAGTTTGACACGTTGGCCCAAGTGATATTGGAAGTGATTGGAATATGTGGACCGGGCGGGTGTTCCAGGGTAGAGGGCATGTGCCTCTCTGTTTAATTTCCACGGGATGGAATGAGGTGGAATTGCTTCAGAGAATTTAGTGTTCATAGATTGGGATTATCCTTCCTTCTTTCTCTCTCTTCTCAGTTGTTACGTCATAAACATCCAACGCCATGACGGGATTCGAACCCGGGGCTAACCGCACAATGAGACATTTGATGTATGGCATTAACTTGACCCGTTTCAGTTGAACGGGTCAAGTTAATGCCATACATCAAATGTCTTTTGGCAGTTTATCTAGAATCTCGTCAGTGCGCGGCGTTTTTTTTCTGTTTTAGTGACCGCAACGCGAGATAAACTTCCTCTACTGTCGCGGGTTGTATGGGTGGGCCTAGGTCAACAATATTGTCGAGAGCATTTTGTGTGGAGATGTTAGGTGGTAGGTTCAGAAGCTCTTCAAAATAAGAGGCCCATCGTTTGTTAATGCCATCGGTGTCACTGATGATGTTTCCATCCTTGTCCTTACAAAGGCTAGTCCTGGGTTGGTAGCCATTCTTAATTGTATTTACTAGTTTGTACACTTGTCTGGTGTTCCTATTAGCTAAGTTTTCGTTTATATTCAGCAACTGCTCGTCAAAGTATTTACGTTTCTTACGTCTAATTATTCTATTCCATATTCGCCGTAGCTCGTCATATTTTTCTCTTCTGGCTCTGGTTCCTCGTTGAATCCATTGTCTGTAGACGTTTTCGCGTCAAGTGAATTTTTGCATTCTTCGTCGAACCAGTTATTTCGCGCTCGCCTAGTTTTATATCCCACGACCTTCTCTGCGACATCCCTGATGGTACCCTTGAGTTCTTCCCTGAACCCATGGAGGACTGTGTTGCTGATGTTGTGTAGCACAGGCGATAGTCTTTCCTCAAAGGCGGTAGTATACGCCACCGCCATAGCACCGCTCAGAAGCATATCAACCGCAAAGATATATTTCCCCCAAGTAGGGATTATTTATTCACCGTTTCGATTCAAATACCACTTAGAGTCCGTTTAGTTTTCATGGAAACCCTAACTATCTCTGAATATGATATGAATCTGAAAAACATAATATCTAAAATCACATCAATTATTCTTAAAATAAGCTCACGGAGCCCACAAGCTAATGGAAATAATAATAATTGTTGATCCTTTCTAAAATTTAATTTTTGCATTTCCAAACATTAGCCCAATCTGCACCACCGATCAAATGCAAACATAAAACATCATGAATTCCGATTAAGCCTATTTTATATGTTAATTGTATTTACTTATCATTTCAGCGTTAATTGTTAGATTTTTGACAAAACGATACATCGGCGAATATGACCATCAGACAGGTTTGTATAAGTGCACGGCAAATATTGCCTGCGTCCTCCTGCACGTGTGTACTTTACCATGATTAATTGCATTGCATGGCCATCGGTTTTTTGTTTAGTGAAATTTCCATATTGACGATATCTATTTATCAAAGTCCACTCTAGTTTGAAATGAAAGTACTAACACAAAAAATAAATTGGACGGTCTATTGCAAAACACTATCAGACCATCATCTATCTCATTGTATCTGTCCATTGAGCCTATAGCAGAAAAATCGGATCGTACGTCTCAAATAATGCCTGTTTCGCGTTCAATATTATTCATGCACTCACCACGTGCATTGTATGCCAATAATTATCTTAATTGCATGTAATATGTATGCGTGGCGGAACAATATGCAGTGGCAATCTGCATGTAAATATGCGATTTTAAATCTGGCAATTGCACGTTTGTAGTACCACGCATTTGTTTGCCCTATAAATTAAATGCGAGACTATCCAATCGAAATGAAATCCCCTTTACGAGCCTTGGAATTATGTTTCGTTCAATAATATCGATTTCAAAAAGGCAAGTCTGTTTTTGCTTTTTGAAATGTACATTACGTACGAGTATGTATGCGTGCATTAGACTTTGCACTGGACTTTTTCGAAAAAGCATTAATTACTAAGCAACTGCATGAATATTAATTGCGTGTGATTTTCAGGACTATTAATTATAGCTGTGTTTTTTTCTTTTCAATTTGAATTCAGTTTTATTTTATTGATTTCGGAGGAATTTCGCCCGAATAAATTATTTCGATAAAAGAAGAAAATTACGAGCAAAAGCATTCAGAGTTCCGAAAGAGCCCAGTCAAAATGGTGTATCTACTCAAACTAATTCCCCTTATTTTTTTTCCTTTTTTTAATAAAAAGAAGTCCCAACAAAATATGAAAACTCACTGACTTACAATGAAACAAATGGTAGCGATATCATCGGCCCTTTTGCCCCGTCCCAGCGCATGCATCATTCATTTGCTTTCAAGTTGTCTATTATTTGCATTGAAAAATTATGACCCCAAAGAAGTATATGTTTTGGTTCGCATCCTTGAACAAATGTATGCACCTTTGAAATGACATTGAACTGACTTCAAGTTTCTTATGTCCTTTATGTCCGTTGCCTCATGTGCAGCAGTGTACGTGCCTCATTTTCGCCGATAGGGCGAAATTTTTGGGACTTATTCTGGATAAGAAATTATCATGGAAACTCAATTTGCAAGAGAGGGATGGTGGGCATTTGGAGATGCTCATGGATACGGAGCCTAAGGTAGCTTCATGTTCTTTACCAGAAATGGGTCCCACGTTGGGCGCCGAATATGCAACGGACGGTTTGGTGGACAATAGGCCTGGAGAAGACAACACAAACAGGGGAGGTCAAAATGGGGAATGATAAAAAAAAATGGGGCGATAAGGATGGAATGGTTGGCGGACGGCTTAGATGCCCTCGCACTCGCATCGGGGTACAGGTGTAATGGGACCCTTGGCCTTTGGTTTCGTACCACCGACAGATCATTACTCATCAGGTGCTGCCTTCGATCTGCCAGTGTAAGTAGCACAGCATCAAACCAAAATATGGTTCATTCCAGTTGGTTCATTACAGGCTACTTTCGCACTCCTCTCTGGCAAGAGAGCCATTGATAAGAGTTAGGGCCTGCAACAGACGGTACTACATTGACCTTATGTAGCTGTTTTACGTCCTACACTCATGTTTGGGGTAGTTGTCTGAGGAGGAGCGAACTTAGAAAGATTTTAGGTTTATTTGAGCAGAATGTTTCAATAGTCTAGTCAATAATAAAATAGAAACAAAACGTCACCCGGCTGTGCTCAAAGTCACTAGAGAAACCTGCATGCCATGTTAGTTATTGAAAGCAGCTGTGAAGTTTGGAGGTTATAGTAATTAACGATGGGCAAATCATACCATAAGCAGCGTCGAGCATTCGCTAACTGGTGTCCGGATCAGTTGGAAGTGGTCCCCAATTGCAGACGGAAATTCTGCTTCAACGATGAGTTCCATTTTTGGATGAATGACCACGTCAACAGGAGTTATCACATCTAGGGAGATAGGAACCCACAAGTCCACATCAGTTGCAAATAAATCCAGAAAAAGTCTCTGTTTCATGTGGATTGGAGGAGATTGATAGTAGGACGACCTTAACCACCTATAATGAACCATATGCTAGGAGTGTCATTCCACCGGCAGATCTAAGGCAGTACCTGATACATAAGTACTGAACTGTCGGTGGTACGAAACCAGAGGCCGAAAGTCCCATTACACCTGGATCCCAATGCGAGCGCGAGGGCATCTGAGCCGTCCGACAACCATTCCATCCTTATCGCCCCATTTTTTAATTATTCTCCAATTTTGATAACCTGTTTGTGTTGTCTTCCCAGGCCTATGAATTTTTATTAATACGTAAAGGTCAGGGGTAACTAGCTAAGAAAACCCCGCTCACATATCCCGAATTAAGGTACAATAGCATATGCCGCTTCTTAGCTTGTTGAGGGGCCTTTTTCTTCACCAGATGGCACGGCTCGCCCTTCATGGTCTTTATGCTACCTTAGGCTCCGTCCCCACGGGCTGAGGTTCAAGCCCCTCTTGGTAGTTGTGGTTGACGTTGTGTGAGCTCACAGCTGGCGTACCAGCACGCCTTAGTTGAGCAGAAATAGGCAGTTTTTCTGAATGTGAAATGTCTGAAAGCCTGGGAAACCGGAACTTCGAGTGAGATACGAGCCCCATTTGAGCGTTACTGGTGTGAAAAAAATATCTAGGGTTCGTCCCTAGATGGATGGAATTTTTTGGATTGTTCGGAACGATGGTTTTTTAAAACTTAGCAGATATGTTAACGCCGGGGATATTCCCCTGGTGAGCGGCATAGACAATTTCACAATGATTTGTATATGTATTGACCAAGTTGGGCAAATTTAATCGCCATGTTGTGTTCAAATTAATTAGCCAAATCAATGAAATACTATAGCTTTAATCCACAAATTAATTAAATCAATAAATAAAAAAAAACTTTTTCTATTTGCTTTCTCTTTGCTCCAGAAAATCGATATAAGCACGAGGCCATGGCAGACAGTGAACCAATTCTCTTCGAAATACTGGACACATGCCCCAAGGTAAATGAGCCAACCACACACACGACTATTCACCTGAGATTCCCAAATCGAAATTAGCAATTATTGTGGTCAATTATTGACAATAATATGTAATTATTTGCAGACGGGCGAGGACGAGCTTCCCAACACTGCCGAGATAGTACAATGGGCGGACGGACTGCTTCTGGTCTACTCCATAACCGACAGATACTCCTTCAACTATATCCGTAAAGCCAAGGCCGACTTGCATTCGGACACCCCCGTCACTCTCGTTGCAAACAAGGTGGATATGGTACATTTGCGACAGGTGAGCACCGAGGAAGGTGACATCCTGGCTAAAGATTTCGACTGTAAGTTCTGTGAAGTTTCGGCCGCCGAACATGTAGGACAAGTGGCCGACGCCTTTCAGGACTTGTGTCGGGAAGTGTTGGCGTCGCGACGGAAATCGAAACAAAGTTTGCTGGATCGTATGCTGGGCGGTACGCGAGCCTATAATCGAGGGAAGAGCGATAGTGCATTGCCAAAAGACTGAAACTACGACGGTTAACAATTTTAATTAAAATTTAATGTTCACATGGTGAGGGGGAGGGGGGAAATTATCGAATAATTATTATATTATCCGTCCATACAACTGGATTCGGTGTACATAGGCTTAGAGAATTTAATTAAAGTAAACACAGTGTATAAGATGGAAACGATGGAAATGGAAACGATTTAGGTTAATAAGAATTTCAAAGGACACCCTTCTTACGTGAAATAAACGAAGAACGTACATGGAAGTAATGCATGGTTTCTAGTTTCAGTTTGTCTAGGATATAATCAGATGGAACCGAATAATTATCTATTAATTTTCGTTGATTCTTAACTCGTAATACGGAGTTAGTTTTCGATGAGACATTTTAATGCATCAACAGGTATCCTGATCCATTACTAAGTTTTTGGGAGGAGATTGACTGGGAAGCAGCATAGGAAAAATTATACAAAGTATCTACACTGCATGCAGATACATCGAAACATGGATATGTATTATGCCTACCGAAAGCGTGGGATGTGTTTTGTCGAATGATTTCATTCAGTATAACTATACTGGGATCTTTATAAAACTTACGTCAACACAACAGGTTACACACAGTCGGTAGCCAAACCCATATCCATGTTTCGATGTATCTGCATGCAGTGTAGATACTTTGTATCATTTCCCTCCAAAAGCCAATAAACTGTCTTCCAAGAACCGATTCCCGATAAACCCGCCCCAAATCAAACTTAACACCCCCTTTAAGAGGCAGAGAGACATACCCCATTGAAAACTAATGTCCCCATATGAACCGGATGCACCCGTTCTAATGAGATTGAACACCCAACCACATGAGACAGATATGCACGCCCTATTGAAAGTCAACATTTATGCTGCTAATACATTGTACCGTATGAGGAGCTTTTGTTCTATGTTTATAGCACGTAGTATAAATCCGCCATTTTGTTCTATATGTTTATTGCACGTGTGGTGGGGGCCCACATTGTGAACCAGTCAGACCTCAAATCGCCGCCATTGCAAATGCACAACCACAGTCGCTGGATCACCCGATTTGGCTCGAATTAACTTCATCCGCTCTCGCTCATCTTCGGGGGGGCGGGAACTATGTACACTCTCTCAAATTGCGCCTGCGCCTGCGCATGTCCAAGTGTTAGTCGAACTAACTACTTGCTACTTTTTCTGGGATCCTAGTGATTCAGATAGTACAATGGGTGCTATTTTAAATCGGCCACTATATTCATTCTTGCCGTCCACAACGTCAATCAACATCTCAACATGTACACACAAGATCCCCGCAAGCGCGCCGCCCGCGCGGATCCACAAGCAACAGCCATGCACAATGACCACTTCACTCAAACGACAGGCACAACCAGAATAGAAAATTTTTCAATGGGCTTGTTTCCTCTTTTGACCCCCGAGTAGAAAAACAGACATTTCGTGTGATTTTTAGGATGACCCCCAGCTATAAGACATATCCATGTCAGAAAAAGTTCAGTATATTAGCTTGTCAGAAGCAATCGAATAATGTCAGAAGCAAGACAAAAAGTCCAAGGAGTCAATGTCAAAAATTAAGAAAACTTTGAAGTTGTTGTTGTTTCAAAGTAGAATGCAATTTTGTGTGTCTCATAAAATTGGTTTGCTTGGATCTGTTTCCTTAGAAGCGAGTTGAAGAAACACAACTGTTTCTATGATAGCTTTTAGCCGAGAGGGGATGTACAATCAGCATTATATTTTGAGTAATATATTTTAGATATTTTGTGCGGGAGGCAAACGACCTTTTCCATAGTCCTTCTCGTGGGCGCGCCCTGGTAACAGCAGTGTATCAAACTGCTGATGGTCAAGTCTTAGCGGTAAGACAGTTTAGAAAAACGGCAGATAGCTGTAGCCCGAATGGCTAACCAACACCTAAGCGTCTCAGGTTTAGTAGAATAGCATAATTTGGGCAGTTGGACATGCAACATAGCTGTACGAATTCTGGCACGTTTATTAAACCACCTGAAGCCGCTATCTTCAAGGCCATCCCATCTGAATGGGGCTAATCGATGTGCTGACAACTCGTCCTTGTAAAAACCACTCCACGTCAAGAAACCTGGAACAAAAGCCTAGGATTAGACGGATCAAGAACGATGACTACGCAAAAGACTAAAGGATTATTCTTTCGGATCCTGGTCCAGGCGGCCAAGGCCCGACGTCGGGCTGTCGCGCCACGGTGATGATGTTGAGCAGCTACTGGGCTTCCAAAACTGGAGGACGCGGTCACGTGACCGAGATAATTGAAGGACAACTATCCAGGCGGTCAAGGCCATAAGTCGGGCTGTCGCGCCATAGCAAGTCCGCCTCCAGCATTTGTTAGTCGGTACTTTTGAATGACGTTAAAGTTGCTGTAAGAGATGAGGGACGAGTTGGGATTCAATTTCATCTCCTGTAGTACTCTAATTATTTTCATTTTTATACCCTAGACTTTTAGTATAGGGTATATTGTTTTTGTCACGACGGAAATATGTAACACCTTAAAGGAGGCTCCGGAGGTATAGCAATGTGTATATATAAATGATCAGGGTCACCTCCTGATTCGATTAAGCCATGTCTGTCTGTCTGTCTGTCTGTCTGTCTGTCTGTCTGTCCGTTCGCACGATAACTTTCGATAGAATGAAGCTAGAGCCTTGAAATTTTGTTCAAATGTTGGTAGTGTAATCTAGTTGGATGGTATTGAAAATGGGCATGATCAAGCCAAGAGAACGCCTACCTCCCCTACATATCTAAAATACTTAAATGTATCTGTAACCCCCGACTAAATAAATATGAAAAGCTCTAGCTTTGGTAGATTACTCGTGAGGGTAATCTTATAAACTCCTGGGAAAATAAAATCGATCAGTTGAAAACTAACGGTAATTTTCTTACAAAGAGCCCCGTACTACCCTGCTTTTCGGGTTTTTTGTCTATAACTCTTGAACCAATTGACGTAGACGCCTGATTTTTGGCATGTAACCCTGGGGTAAGAAGATGCTTGAGTTCTAGTAAGTTGGGCATAATCGGATCAAAGGAACGCCTACCTCCCCTACAAATTTAAAAAAATTCAATATTCCTTTAATTACGATAACTTTCGATAGAATGACACTAGCGAGTTGAAAATTTGACAAAATGTTGTTAGTAAGATCTACTTGGTTGGTATTGAAAATGGGTAAGATCCGACTCAAGCAACCCCTACCTCCCCTACAAATGAAACTTCAAATAAGCGATAACTTTTGATAGAATGATACTACCGAGTTAAAAATTTGGTGGAATGTTGCTAGTAAGACCTACGTAGTTGGTGTTGAATATGGGCAAGATCCAACCCAAGAAACCCCCACCTCCCCTACATATGAAACTTCAAATAAGCGATAACTTTTGATGGAATGAAGCCAGTGACTTGAAATTTTGGTCAAATGTTTGAAGTGAGATTGAGTTAGTTGGCATTAAAGCCGGGTAACATCCGACCAACGAAACCCCTACTTCCCCTACAAACGAAACTTTAAATAAGCGATAACTTTCGATAGAGTGAAGTTAGAGACTTGAAATTTTGTTTAAATGGTTGTAGGGTGATCTAATTGGTTTGTGGCAATGATGAGCAAGATCCGACCTAAGGAACCCTTACCTCCTCTACAAGTGAAACTTCAAATAAGCAATACCTTCCGATAGAATGAAGCTAGCGACTTGAAAAATTCGACAAATATTGTAGAATGAGTTAGTTAGTTAATTGATTTTGAGAATTGTCAAGATCCTAATGAATGAGTGCCAACCTCTCCTATGAACTGGCCATATAGGAGACCCATTCTTAATGCATATGGTCGTTGCCAATAGGTACTTTTGGTATCTCCACTAGGTCTGTAGAAGTCTAGGGTATATACGCTTCGGACTCCTGGTTTCATTTTATTCTGCAGCATGTTGATGGTAAATTGAACTTCTGATAGACTCGTCGTAGCAATTACATTACACTGAGATTATTGTTGCCTGATTCCGTAAAAGACTAACATACAGAAAATATGACGTACGCATGTATTTTCATTCTGCCTTGAAAAGAACTTGGCAGCTCTTAGCCGTTGAGTAACGAGTCGCACCGGAGTTACACATAACCCTCAAGACCTCAATACTAATCCTAATAATAAGGATATAACTACTAAGTTTAATTAAAACTTATATTGTAATACTTACATTATAGTTACTAAGTTCAAATCATTATAAGTATGACTCACTATACAATATCAAATATTTCTTATAAACATATAACATATTAAGTTACCCATGAGTCATACGATCATCCAACAATAATTGTTTATCAATATAAATATTATGCATATTCAGCACTTTTATAATAAAGATTTCATTTCAAGAATAAAAGCATATCTGCTTAGATCAGCATAAAAGCAGGTGTCGGTCCATGCGACAAACAAAGACATCGTATCATGCAGATGTCCAAATGTAAGCAATGATACGATCACCGAACAGAATGCAAACTGCAGACCTAATCAAAATAATACTATTTAAGCAGGAGACCACTCTGGTCCAAGGCAGTTCTAATACAGTATTCAGTTCCAGTCGGTCCAGTTGGTGTTCAGTTGGTGTTCAGTAATAGTTAGTTGCAGTCAAACAAAGTTATTATTGAATAAAGTGTTTCTTTTAAATAATAAAAAACCAGTGTTCTTATTTCAAGTGAGGAACTCGTAAGAGTATAAATATTTTTTTTTTGTTGTTGAGTACAATCAGCAACATAACTGGCGCAGTCGTTCGTCTAAGGAGGGAGGATCCGCCTTTGACTTAAAAAACCTACCTGCATTCACAATCGTAAGTAAAGTGAAAGTGAACTTAAAAACTCCTTCGATTAGAGAAAATCTGGTCGAAGTAAAATAAACAAAAGTTTTGAAAAGTACGCCCACAAAAGTAGCTAAGGAAAACTTAGACTATTAGGGTAGGAACAAAAAACAAAACTTTTTAATAAAACAAAACCCAAATTAGAGAAAATCTAATTTTAACAAAAATCAATAAAATAATAAAATAAAAAAAAAAAAAATTTACACCAATTAATATACTGTATTGCAAAGCAGTGAGCTGCATTTTAAGAAAAAGCGCTCGATTCCCTGTGGTAAACACTGAGGAATTCTAATATAAAAGAGTAACAAGGTCCTCCAGTACCATAAACTGTACAGTGGAGACAAAAAGTCTCATAAAATAAATTAAACACATCTACAAAATATATAAACAATGGCAGAACAGGAAATACCATTGCCATTGGACCTTTCGTTCGATGAATTACTAAAGGAAGTACGCAGACTACCGGTATATAATGGAGACAACAGAGAGTACGCTTTATCTTCGTGGCTAGAGGAAGCACAAACCATTCTCAATTTGGCTCAGGGAAACCATCAAGCGTATCTATTCAGACTCGTCCTGCACAAAATTCAAGGAGCAGCCAGAAACACAATTCAAAAAATAACAGATCCAACGTGGTCATCAATTAAAGCAATCCTAATCTCAACATTCGGAGTTAACGAATCATACAGCAGCATAATCAACAGGATACATAAGGTAAGCTTCAAAAACGTCGACGACGCATATCATACTTTAAATAAACTATTAAATAGAATAAATACTAAGTACCTACAAGATCCTCAACAAATTGTACATTTAGAGTTTAACCCAGTCCGAAACGAAGGGTTGGTCTTAAACAAATTTAAATCCCTTCTGCCAGAATACAAATCATTTCTAATTGAAATGAGAAATTGTCAAACACTTAACCAGGCATACAATATCCTTAGAGAAATTCAATACAACACTGACAATTACAATCCAGTACAAAACATTAACCCTCGTACTCGTCCAAATCATAGAAATTATAATCAAAATTCAAATCCAAATAATCGGTATAATCCAAATTCAAATCAAAATAACCGTCACAATCAAAATTCATTTGTGCACCGCCAACAAAATAACTATCATCCTTCTAGAAACAATTACAATAATCGTTTTAATCATTACAATCGCCCACAAAATAATCAAAATAACAGACAAGAACTGATGCAAGTTGACAATTCGAACATGTACAGGAACAGGGACAATAATCCAGAACCTATGGATGTAAATTTTCAGCAATGTGCCTCGGAAACCCTTTACCAGTAATCAACTTACAAATAGAGAATGAAGTAATTCCAACACTTATAGATACTGGCGCTTCAATTTCTAGTATAGACAAAAAATGTTTTCCCTTTATAGAAAAATTAAAATTAAATAATCATATAATAGTTAACGGCTTAGGTGGCACATGCCATGTCACGGAAAAAATAAAAACCAACATGCCAGTAGAGTTTAAACTTCCTGAATCTCACAAAATTCTGTGGAACGTCATGGATTTCCATGATAAAACCTTTAAAGCAGTGATTGGTCAAAATCTACTGTATCCATTAAACGTTAAATTAAATTTGGGAGAAGGAACCATGGAAGCTAATAATCAAAAATTAAAATTTAATTATGCTATCCCTGAAGAGATAAATTTTCAGAGTGAGCTCAGTTCGACGGATAACCTTGATAGGTTGTTTAATGAGTTAAATAGAGAGGAAGTAAATTCGCTAAAAAAGATACTCAATGAATATGAGGATCTACTCTATAAGGAAGGAGAAAATCTTTCCTGTACCACTCAGACAAAACACGAAATAATCACCAAAAACAATAAACCCCTTTATTCCAGAATCTATCGTTTTCAGCCTGTCCATGAAAAGGAAGTAGAAGTTCAAATTAGCGAAATGCTAAAACAAAAAATCATCCAACCCTCAAATTCCCCTTATAATGCTCCAATATGGGTAGTTCCAAAAAAAATGGATAACTCACAAAAGCAAAAGTGGAGAATAGTTATCGATTATAGAAAACTAAATGAGGAAACAATAGATGACAAATTTCCGATTCCTAACATTGAATCGATATTTGACAAACTTGGAAAAGCACAGTATTTTACAACTCTGGATTTAGCGAAAGGCTTTCACCAGATTGAAGTCAGCGAACATGACCGTCGTAAAACAGCTTTTTCAACCCCACAAGGTCATTATGAGTTCATTAGAATGCCCTTTGGTCTCAAAAATGCACCAGCAACTTTCCAACGCATGATTAACGAAGTTCTTAGAGAATTTATCAACAAAATTTGCGTAGTATACTTGGATGACATTTTGATATTTGCCACATCACTCCAAGAAATGGAGATTAACATAAAAAAAATATTTGACGCTTTGAGAAAAAACAAACTTAAAATTCAACCAGACAAATGTAAGTTCTTTGCCAAATCAACTGAGTATTTGGGTCATATATTGACAACCGAAGGAATCAAGCCAAATCCTGGAAAAATTGATGCTATTCGAAATTTAAAAATCCCTAGTACCACAAAACAAATAAAATCTTTCTTAGGTATCACCGGTTATTATAGAAAGTTTATTAATAACTATGCAAAAGTAGCTTTACCTTTAACAGATGCTCTAAAGAAAAATCGAAAAATTAATACAGAAGATCCCAGTTACATCGCGGCTTTTGAGAAGTTGAAGGATCTAATTACTAATTATCCCATATTACATTACCCCGATTTTAAACAAAAATTCACGCTTACTACTGACGCCTCAGATAAAGCTTTAGGTGCAGTACTATCTCAGCAAGGACATCCAATATCCTATGCTAGCAGAACTCTAAACGAGCATGAAAGAAATTATCCGACAGTAGAAAAAGAATTATTAGCTATTGTTTGGGGAACTAAATATTTTAGACCCTACCTATACGGTATAAAATTCGACATTCAAACAGACCACAGACCCCTTGTATGGCTTAGCAACTTTAAGGAACCAAATTCTAAATTACAGAGATGGAAAATAAAATTGAACGAGTTCAATTTCAATATTGAATACATAAAAGGAAAGGATAATAAAGTAGCAGACTTCTTGAGCAGAATTGACGCAGAAAAAGGCGAAATTAACGTTTTAACCAACAACAATAATCGAGAAAACGCAATGGAAATAGACGATAGTGAACATGTAACTATACACAGTTGTCTAGAGAATGAAAATGACCATATAGCAATTAGAGAAGGAATAGTAAATATATATAAAACTCAAATAATAATAGTGGAAAGAAAGCGTAAGGAACTTGAATCAATAAACAAAAAGCGAAAGATATTCATAGAAAAGAAAGACATAAGTAACGAAAACAAAATAATAGATATACTTAGGAGATACATACCAGAGAAAGGATATGTAGGAATATTTTGCGAACTAGACGACCATGCATGGAACAAAGTGCAAGTAACAATAATAAAATTATATTCAAATAATAAATACCTCAAATTCATTAAATGCACAAATAAAGCAATAGATTTAACTAGTGAAGAACAATGTTTGGAGAAAATCAAGGAAATACACGAAAAAAGTAATCATCGTGGGATCTTAGAAAATTACGCAGAAATTAAAAATGAATATCACTTTGATAAAATATTAAAAGTAATCACAAAATATATAAATAATTGCGAAGTATGTAATTTGGTAAAATATGACAGAAAACCTTTAAAACCAGAATTCAAACTAACAGAAACCCCCGAGGATATAAATGAAATAGTACATATTGACATATTCTTTATATGTAAACGACAATTCTTTACTACAATAGATAAGTTTTCGAAACATTTATACGTTAAAGAAACTACAGATAAAAATGCAGTAACTTTCATAGAACTTATTAGAGAAAGAAATGCTATACTAGGAAAACCCAGAAAGATAGTTGCCGATAATGAATTCAATATGATAAACGTAAAAGACTTCTTCAGAAAAGAAAATATTGAAATTCATTTTAACTCACCAAAATCACATACAGGTAATTCAGACATGAGTCGATGTCATAGCACATTATTAGAGCAAATTAGAACATTAGCGATAACCGAACCCGAACTAAATATTGTGCAACGAGTTCTAAAAGCAACAGAGCATTATAATACCAATATACATTCAGTAACCCAAGCAAAACCAATCGACATACAATATGGTAGAATAGATAAACCTACCCAAAGTATATATCATGAACACATTCTTTGTCCCGACACTCAAAGAGAAAGGATTTAGTGCAGTCAAGAAATGGACGCGAAAGGTAGATATTTTCTCATATGATATAATTCTAATCCCGGTTCACGTAAATGGAAGACATTGGTGTTTAGCTACGATTGATCTACGAAATAAGGAAATAAAATATTATGATTCATCAGGAAGCAGCGATAATGGAATATTAGATACATTAGGTGAATATTTAGCAGACGAATCAGAAGATAAGTTGTGTAAAGTCCTCGATATAAATACATTCACAAAAGAAAATGTGCGAAACGCCCCAAAACAGGAAAACGCAAATGATTGCGGTATATTTACTTGCATAGCAGCAGAATTCATTGCCAGAAATCATAAATTAGACTACTCTCAATGTCATATCCCATACTTTAGACAGAAAATTATCCTAGAAATAATACAGGGAAAATTATTACAATAAAAACCCTTTGCCTTTACAGAAACCTACACCCAACAATCATTGGACACCAAAACTCATACCATTTTTATTGATCCTAACGTTTACAATTATACAAGCAGAAATTACAATTGAAAAACTACAAACCGAATCCGGAATAATATTAATAAAAAAAGATCCAATTAGATTAATCAAAGACTATAAAAGAATTTATCACAAAATAGACTTAGTTCAATACGAAAAAGCACTAGACGAAATAACTAACGAAATCTATCCCGACCCCCATATGACAGAAACAATTAAATCTATAAAAGGAGAACTAAAATTATTACATTTCGATAGAGAGAAAGCTAAACAAGTTTCAATGCAAATTAATACACCTAAACCAAAACGACAATACGATAACAGACAAAGTACTAGACAAACTACAATGACATATTTACCTGACAAACAAAATTCTGTAATTGTTAGTAGAAAGGAACGCGGATTAATTAATCCCATCGGAAAAATTTATAACTTATTATTTGGATTAATGGACAATGACGATTACGAAGAGATCACAGAACATTTGAGAATAATAGATACAAATAATCACGCTATCATAGAGTCAATGAATAATCAAATTCAAGTTAACAACGTTTTTCAATCTAACCTTAACAAAATTGTTGACAACATTAACAAAACTAACAAAGCCTATAATCAGTCTCTAGCTAACATTAATAATCAGACACAAACAATAAATAAAATTCTAACAACCATTCAACTAAATTATAATCTTGATCTTATAAAGGACGAATTAGAAAAAATAATTGACAATGTAAACTCAGCAAAAACAGGAATCATGACTAGATCCATATTGACATACGACGAAATAGACTTTCATAATTTATCAGTAGAGGAATTAAAGGAAATAACAATAAATGTATTAACACAAGAAAGAAAAATAATATTTGTCATTAGCATCCCTATTTTGACTCAGCCCCTATTATCCTATTACGTAAGAAAAATACCTAACTCAAAATCAGAAACTTTGGATATAGACATTAAAGAAGTTGTACTTTACCATGGAGAATATTATGAACCAGAAAAAAGGACTAAATCTTTAAATAATCTTTTAAAATGTAAAAATATTAACTGTATAAGAGCATATGAGGATGATAATAATGTAATAGAAATTGAAAAAGGATTAATACTTACTGTTAACATAGATATTAAGATAAAACAAGATTGTAATGAAAAAACATATTACTTAAATGGAACATACATAATAAGATTTAATAATTGTAAACTTGAGATTGCAGGCAAATTATTTACAAACCAAATAAAAGAATTTCAACAAATTTTAACATTGGAACCAATTAAAAATATTTCAAAATTCAATTACGCAATTAATGTCGAAGATTTAAAACTTGAAGATATTAAAAATCTAGAAAAAATCGAAGAAATAAAATTTGAACATAAAAGAAATTCCATTGCAATCGGAACAACATTATTGTTCATAATTATCATACTCACTGTATCCTTCATAATATATATTTACTTTAAATGCCATAAATCAATCAAGATTAAAATAATTAACAAAAAGGATATAGAATTACAACCGATAAAAAACACTGTTGAGGACAACAGCAATCTTAAGGAGGGTGGAGTTACACATAACCCTCAAGACCTCAATACTAATCCTAATAATAAGGATATAACTACTAAGTTTAATTAAAACTTATATTGTAATACTTACATTATAGTTACTAAGTTCAAATCATTATAAGTATGACTCACTATACAATATCAAATATTTCTTATAAACATATAACATATTAAGTTACCCATGAGTCATACGATCATCCAACAATAATTGTTTATCAATATAAATATTATGCATATTCAGCACTTTTATAATAAAGATTTCATTTCAAGAATAAAAGCATATCTGCTTAGATCAGCATAAAAGCAGGTGTCGGTCCATGCGACAAACAAAGACATCGTATCATGCAGATGTCCAAATGTAAGCAATGATACGATCACCGAACAGAATGCAAACTGCAGACCTAATCAAAATAATACTATTTAAGCAGGAGACCACTCTGGTCCAAGGCAGTTCTAATACAGTATTCAGTTCCAGTCGGTCCAGTTGGTGTTCAGTTGGTGTTCAGTAATAGTTAGTTGCAGTCAAACAAAGTTATTATTGAATAAAGTGTTTCTTTTAAATAATAAAAAACCAGTGTTCTTATTTCAAGTGAGGAACTCGTAAGAGTATAAATATTTTTTTTTTGTTGTTGAGTACAATCAGCAACATAACTCCGGTGCGAAGAAGGAACGGTTTGATTATTTCTCCTGGTATTCCGTCAGTGCCCGGAACTCCCCTGTTCTTTTGACTATGTTTGATTGCTTCGTCTCCTGCAAGTGCTTGACATGGGTGGGGGAAAGGAACTTAAGATTTATTTAATTAATTTGTCGATTAAAATTATGTGATTGACGGAGTCATTTGAAAAAACATCGGTTTCGATAACATGAACAGTCTTGATGATACTTATCAAAAGAATTTACGAAAGACTTGAAAGATTTTATGCACTGAAAATATTTTACATAATAGTGGATCCTTGTTTACGTATACGTATGCAAGGATGAACTATCCGAGAATGTTTTTCTGAAACAAAAAATCCTGAATAATGAGTCATATTCCCTTACGTGTATCCAATAAACTTCAACTGTCAACTACATAAGACGCGACACCTATTGTATAACTTAAATGCATTCACATATTCCTCTTTGACAAAATACTACCCTAATTTTCTTATGATACGAGTAGTCTCATTCCTGTGACAGCACTCACTCATTTCACTGTTACGTTTCTACTTAATGATATTTGAAGCTGCTCGCTTCTCTTAACAGCTTTTTATCTTATCGGAAGCTCCATTATATGTAAAATGTAGGAAAATGGATCCTTCCTTAAGGAATTCATGTTTTACAGGCACGTCCTCCGTAATAAAGTAAAATTTCATATAGACAACTACCTCCGCACAGCCCTTGCCGGAATATTCCATTCAACAAGATTGCATAGAGTGCATGTTGAAAAAGAATGTTTTCAATAACGTGAGCCAAAACCAGATTTCTCTGAGTACTTCCCGGAGAGAATTTGTTTAGTAAAAGAACAGAAGCAGCAAAATGTAAGTACAAGACGTACGTACGGGAACAGGCAAAAAGCAATGTATAGTACGTATATAATCTGAAATTGAATGTCTTATGTTACACTGGCGCTACTGCATGTATTCTCTACGTGTGTTGCAAAAACTTGTTTGGCCGTAACAAAAGAATGGTAGATTGCAGGATGCTGTAAAGAAATGGCCATAAAAAGTGTCCAAGGAATTTTGATGAGATTCATAATCCATGCTAAGCTATGTTGCTGCTATGTTGCTTGCGGCGGCAGTGAATTATATAGCATGGCTAGCTTCGCCCATAATTTATCAGATCGTGATTCTTGGTTTTGGCATCCCCTATTATCGATCGAATTTTCGATGAGCATTGACCGAAAGACATTGAAGAAGAATATAATAAAGGATTTCGTTGGAAGGCCTGAAGAGAAGATCCTTTCTTTTAGAAATCACTATTGGGTCTTTTTAAGAGGAAGTACTCGTACTTGAAAAACATAGCCTCCTTGACTGCTGCGTCTGCACTTCCGCGTTTTGTTGCCGTTGTGAGTGCCGTAGCATGTATAACCGCCACATGAAGCAAATATAACATTTTCGGCTGCAGACCCCACCTATTTACCGATACCATTTTCACAGCATTCAAGTGTGATATTAGTCCTATTTTGCAACGCAAAACAAAGGCCTTTGTGAAGACGAAGGTGAATAGGAATGGCCGTGTAGATCGCTTGGTACAACGAGGCGTCAAAACCTCCTCAGAAAATGCCGGAAATCACGCTGGTTTGCTAGCTGGGAAACGGAAGACGTCACTTCTGCCTCGCTTGTTGTTTAAAAAAAAAAAAGAAATCGTAAGTGAATAATCAAGGTAATTCCCTATCTGAATCAATTTAAAGGAAATTGGCGAATTCACCCAAGCCTAGGTGGCTTGGGGGCATCACCTCCTTGATGCTAGATTCGAATGTGCACCTGACTATGATAGTTAACGCATCCGTGTACCCGATAGTAAATTATCGCTCAATAAGTGCTGATTTGTGTTCAACTTTGCTTCCGCCATTATCCGACAGACGGCTGCATCGGTAAGGGCTGGTCAAAATACGTAGTTAAAAAGTGTCACAAAGTTAGTTTGGACGTCTGTGAACGTATCGACTTCCCCGCATTAGTAAAAGTTGTTCGCATCTATAATAAGATTCGCGATTCAAAATGTCTGTTTTCGAGCCAAGTTCCAGTCATTTACGGAAAGTTTTGATCTTCTACTTCCATTTGACAAAATTGCAGCTCATCGAAAGGGGCAAAGACCTTTTCCATAGTCCTCCGCGTGGGCGCCCCCTGGTAACGGCAGTGTATCAAATCGCTGACGGCCAATGTCTTAGCGATAAGACAGTTTGGAAAAGGCAGATAGCTGTAGCCTGAATGGCTGACGAACACCTAATCGTCTCAGGTCTAGTAGGATGGAATGACTTGCGTAGTTGGACCTGCTACATAGTTGTGTGGGCTCCAGCACGTTTATTAAACCATCTGAAGCAGCTATCTCCGAGGCCATCCCCTGAATGGGGTTAAGCGACGTGCTGACAACTCGTCCTTGTAAAAACCACTCCATGTCAAGAAACCTGGAACAAAAGCCTCGGATTGGACGGATCAACAACGACGACCACGCAAACGAATAAAGGATTATTCTTTCGGATCCTGGAATGTACGCTCCCTGAACAAACCGGGGGCCGAGAAGGCCCTCCTTCAACAGGTCGAAAAGTACAAACTGAGCATTACTGCAGTCCAGGAAACAAATTGGCTTGGCAGCGAGATTAATGACAAGAAATCGCACACAATTTTTACAAGTGGCAAACCATCGGGCCGCAAGGAGTTTGGAGTAGCATTTATAGTGAACAATCACCTCAAACCGCATATTACTGACTTCAAACCCATAAATGAACGGCTGTGTGCGATTCGCATCAAGACTCGATTCTTCAATCTCTGGCTCATCAATGTGCACGCCCCCACTGAAGTTAAAGAAGACGCAGTAAAAGACGAGTTCTACGCCCGCCTTGAAACTCTCTTCGACTCACTTCCAACAAACGACGTCAAATTGCTGCTGGGAGACTTTAACGCGAAAGTCGGGAATGAAAGCTGGCATCGGGGGACCTCTGGAGGCCACAGCCTCCATGAAGAATGTAACGATAACGGCCAGCGACTTATCGACTTCGCCTGCAGCAGGAATCTAGTCGTAAGCTCTACGTGTTTCCCGCATCGACGCATTCACAAGCAGACCTGGAAGTCTCCAGACGCACATACCGTCAACCAAATTGACCACGTCCTCATTTGCAGGAGATGGGCGTCTAGTGTCATGGATGTCCGCTCCTATCGAGGAGCAAACTGCGACTCAGATCATCACTTGGTGAAGACGACCTACAGATGTAGAATTTCCTCAGTGCACCAGTCAAGAATCAGCCCTCCCAAAATCTTTGCGGTTGATAAGCTCTTGAGTGATGCTACAGCGGTGGCGTATACTACCGCCCTTGAGGAAAAACTATCACCTATGCTACACAACATCAGCAACACAGGCGTCCATGGGTTCTGGGAAGAACTCAAGGGTACCATCAAGGATGTCGCAGAGAAGGTCGTGGGATATAAAGCCCGGCGAGCGCGAAATGACTGGTTCGACGAAGAATGCAAAAATTCACTTGACGCGAAAAACGAGGCCTACAGACAATGGATTCAACGAGGAACCAGAGCCAGAAGAGAAAAATATGACGAGCTACGGCGAATATCGAATAGAATAATTAGACGAAAGAAACGTAAATACCTTGACGAGCAGTTGCTGAACATAAACGAAAACTTAACTAATAGGAACACCAGACAAGCGTACAAACTAGTAAATACAATTAAGAACGGCTACCAACCCAGGACTAGCCTTTGTAAGGACAAGGATGGAAACATCATCAGCGACACCGATTGTATTAACAAACGATGGGCCTCTTATTTTGAAGAGCTTCTAAACCGACCATCTAACATCCCCACACAGGAAGCTCTCGACGATATTGTTGATCTAGGCCCACCCATTCAACCCCCGACAGTAGAGGAAGTTGATCTCGCGTTGCGGTCACTAAAACGAAATAAAGCGCCGGGCGCTGACGAGATTCCAGCTGAACTGCTAAGATTCGGTGGAACGAGTCTAGTTGATGCCATACATCAATTACTCCTGCGAGTATGGGAGAACGAGGAGATCCCAGACGATTGGCGCAGAAGCATCATCTGTCCAATTCATAAAAAGGGAGATAAACTGCGGTGTGAGAATTACAGGGGCATCTCACTAGTTTGTACGTCCTATAAAATTTTGACGAAAATTCTGGAAAATAGAATAAAACCGTACGCAGAACGAGTCATTGGCGAATATCAAAGCGGTTTCAGACCTGGTCGCTCCACAACCGATCAGCTCTTCTCAGTCAAACTGATACTCCAGAGGTGCTGGGAATACAACGTAAACGTATACCAAATCTTTGTCGACTTCAAGCAGGCATACGACAGTATCGATCGTGGAGTACTGTACAACATCATGCTGCAATTTGGTATACCAGCAAAATTAGTGCGACTGACAAAGATGACGATGACCAACTCCGTCTCACAAGTCAGGATCCAGAATAGACTTACTGATCTATTTGAAACACGCACTGGTTTGAAACAGGGCTATGGACTGGCTCCGACGCTCTTCAACCTAGCACTGGAATACGTTATTCGGGCCATGAATTTGGACAACAGCAAGACGCTACTCATCAAGTCGACACAATTAGCAGCGTACGCCGACGACATCAACATCATGTCCCGAAGATTGGCTGACGCAGAAGAACTTCTGCATACGCTTGATACCGCTGCAAAGGAAGTTGGATTACGTATTAACGAGGGTAAAACTAAAATAATGATGCAATCGGTGACAAGGACACCTGCACAACCAAGCATCAATGTGGGGGACCTCAACATCGAGTTCGTGAACAACTTCATTTACCTAGGTTGCAACCTGTCAAGGGACGCCAACGAAACTGACGAAATCAAGCGACGGATATAGTTAGCTAATAAGACTTTTTCTCGGTTCTCCCCATAATGAAATCGAAACATGTGCACAGAAACACGAAGCTCCGCGTGTACAAAACCATTATACGACCAGTGCTATGCTATGGCTGCGAAGCATGGACCTTAGCTCAAGCCTCCGAAAACATGCTAGACACTTTCGAACGTAAGGTTCTACGGCGAATTTTCGGGGCTGTTTGCGATCGAGATGGATGGCGCATCCGGTACAACCATGAGTTGTATGAAATGTACGATGAGCTGCAAGTCTCGAAAATCGTCAAACTACAACGACTTCAATGGGCAGGGCATGTACAAAGAATGGACGATGATCGCATGCCTAAGAGAGTAATGAATGCAGAACGAGTCGACGGAGCGAGACTGCGAGGACGACCGAGATCTCGTTGGGAGAGCTCAGTAGGTGTGGACGCCGCGCAGTGCTGGGCTCCCAAAATTGGAGGACGCGGTCGCGTGACCGAGATAATTGGAGGACAATGATCCAGGCGGCCAGAGCCCGACATCGGGCTGTCGCGCCACAATGATGATGATGATGAGGCTCATCGAATGCTCTCAGATACTTACGGTGACGGACCAGTCCGAGTCCCCAGCGAAACGTTTGACTGGCTAATATCAACGTCCTGCAAGTCACCTCGATCGTCAAAGTAATAGGCCCTAATAGTAGCGCTTCTAATACTTTTCAGGCCCGGGCATGCCTACGGAAGTTGGAAAGTACTCTCCTCTACCTCGGAAGACAAAGCTTCCGGGCGTGCTCCCTCATCTCGTGTTAGTGATATGTATTTATCGCGGCCTGCATCATGCTACGCTTACATGCATCAAAAGGAATCTCAACTTTGCAGAGAGTACGTCGTAGTAGTAGCCTCTAACTTCATTCTATCGAAAGTTATCATGCGAACGGACAGGCAGAGAGACAGACGGACGAACAGGCATGGCTAAACCGAATCAGGAGATGACCCTGATCATTCATACATTGTATATATTTTGATATAGCTACGAATGCTCCTTTAAGGTGTTACGTATTTTCTTTTTTGCAAAAGCAATATACGAGTACAAATGCAAAGCTGTAAAAACTCATGAATTTCAAGTTTTCTAACGCCTAGTACGCACTACGATTCTTTGAATTGATTCTTTTGCGTCTCGCCAGAAGTTCGCCAGCCTCGGCACATTGTCGCCATGAATTTTATATGTACTCGTATTTTCTGCATCTTGCAATGAGTGGAGGCAGGCGAGACGCAAAAGAATCTATTCCAGAGTCACAGTGCGTACTATGCGTAATAAAAGCAGAAAATTATCTTCGTTCTCACATTTTGTAGGCTTCTCACGTTTCCAATTTACGAGTTGACCTGCACAGCCACCATTCTTCATTCTCTGGTATAGAAATAATTATTTATTTGAACCTGTACACTGCTATGGTGTGCCCTGACCGTTACCTGGATACTTTGTTTTTCACGCGAAAGTTTTGCTTTTCAATCAAAGCACCAACATCACAAAGAGCGATGGTCATTAACTTTTGAGCTTTTATAAATAAAATTAATTAGCCCTGGTAACTTTTCATAAGCTCAAAGACGAAAATGAAGAAAAAGTTGAGGAAAATTATGATTAATCGGATTCAGAAGAGCAAGTAAGGTAATCAGGTTTTTAGTTCTGGATGGGGTCAGAGAGCGTCGTGAATAAGTTAATGGGGGATTATTTGTAAGCAAAAAAAAAATATAATTTACTAGACACTACATGCGATTTTTAAGAAAAAATCTCTTGCAAAATCTCAGTTGTAATTTTTCATATTTTCGACATTTTTCTTATTATCCTCATACTGTTACCTTTCAACCCAACCCCTTGGGACGATCGGTGGCGCAGTATGTTGATTCATCAGTCTCATGTTTGACTACCGGCGTTTCCGGTTCGAATCCCGTCCACGACGTTCGTGGCCATAGATGTGCATGCTGGCAACTGCATTCTCTGAAACCAGTTTATGCCAACGAAACGTCAACTGGGCCACATGGAACAGTTGACGCACTATGCCCCAAACGGGGTTAGGGCAATTGAGTAAGAGTGCGCAAGTAATTGCCTACTATACAATAGGTTAAGTTAGGTGGGTGTATAAAGGAGGGCCTTTAATAAGGCAAAAGGTTTCGAGGTTGGAGTTAGATTTGCACTCCTATAAAAAACATCTGAACTCCTTCATCCATCCATGGTCATCTACACTGATGGGTCTAAGACCGAAATCGGGGTCGGTGTTTACTCGCAGAGACTGGGAATTACCTTGTCACTCCGACTTCCCGAATTCTGTAGTGTCCTCTAAGTGGAGGTTACAATTTTGGAGGCTCTGACCTGACTGGGGTATCATGCCTTGGCTGCGAGAGACATTACTATTTACACGGACAATCAGGATGCAGTTCGATCACTTGAGTCCGTCCTAACTACATCGAAAACTATTGAGAACGGTCGCTCAGTTCTCAAAGAGATGGGTGACTTTTCAATATTACCCTCTGTTGGATTCGGGGCCATAGTCGCTTTGTGGGAAACTGCAGGGCGCATAAACTGACTCGTGAAGGAAAAGTGGATGTTGTTGAAGGGAGGTGCAAAGATATTAAGATGTCAGCATCGTATAAATTGGCAATTGAAGCCACTGCGTACATAAGATTGCTAAACGGGAGCACGTGTTAAACGACACGGATGATTTGGCCAAAGTTTGACCCTAGCCGCTCTGCAACAATCCAGTCATTCAAGAGCATTGTCCTATCGGTGAATTCGCCTGGAGGCTCCGTATTCCTCAAAATTACTATTGCTGGAGTTGTGAGGACGCGGATGCGGAGGAGAGCGTTCTTCAATTTCTGTGCCACAGTCGGGCCTTGGCTGAGAGGCGGAGGAAATTTCTGGGTTCTTGCGGTTTTTCCAGTATGTGGAGAACCTTAAGGATATGAGCCCAATACAGCTCAATCGCTACATCGCCAGTACAGGCTAGTTTTGAAATCTGGGTTAATAAGGTGTTCTTGGTGGTATCACAACGTGGTTTCACAACCTAACCTAAGGCAAAAGCTTCTAGGCTAGAGTCGTACTGGTAATCCTATAAAAGGCAACTGAACTTTTTCAAGAAGGCGTTGAGAGGCGCTAAATGCGCATTTGCGAACGTGTGGAGTGGTGTAGCGAGGTCTCTAAACTTCGTAAAAGCTGTCGTCGAGCCAACCTCTGCCCAGTTTTCTGCAGAGGCAAGATGGTTCATGGACATCTTCAAGCAAAGAATTCATTTCCAACTTCTGCTTGATACGTACTTTCCTGTTAGTACGGTGGCCACTTTGGCAAGGGTCTTACTTACCTGCCATTTAATAGCCTGTGGTGTTGCGTCTATTCTCTTGAAAGACATGATTCTGTTTCTAAGTTCTAAACTAGATGCCACAGAGTCCATGTCGCTGACCTCTGAAATAATGAAACGGCCCAATAACGGAAGAGAGAAATATCATTTTCTTTTCAACATCACGATTATATGTGTGGCAGTCTTGCCAGAGGTTCTGCCTTCGAGGCTACGCTCTCGTCCATCGCAGTCAATTCCGATTCTTGCGGCCCTCCCTTTCGTTTCTTTTATATACGCTAAGCGTAATCGTGGACAAACGGTGACCCCATTTGTATTGGCTTACCCCAGCTTAACAATCCGGCAACCTTGCGCTGCGTTGTTGGGTTCGTTTAGTAAGCTCTAATGACTCTAAAAATATCATTCGCATCCGCGGGGAATTCCGGTAACAAGATTCTGGCTCTGAGTCGAGTAAAAATGCCCTCCCCAATGTAAAGGCAGAATATATTTAACAGCATACGAACATCATGTATGTCAATGACATGAGAAACAGCATATCCTGTCCTTTGAATATGTCTGTTTTGACGGTTTCCAATCAGAGCCGGCTTATTTCCACCTCAATGGAGCGCACAGTAGCGAAAATATAAAACAATATGCAAAAAAAAGAAAAATTACGAAAAATATTGTATCCATCAAATATATTGGTGAATCCAGCAAGCTGCAAAGAAAAGTTCAAATACCACCTCCGTAGTTATTTGTCTTCATAATCACAGAACAAGTCTCACCCCCTCATCGACGATTTCTTCACATTTTTTCTCATCAGTTTCCAACAGCAATTTCCATTCAGTGATTTGAAGTTGATGTTGATTGATATCAGGATTTCTTTTAACGGAGAAGCTACCACGGCGGGGCCATATTGAAAACAGTAATATGGCCCCGCCGTGCATAGCATATTGGATTGGTATTCTACATTTTTTTGGGGGGTAGCCGCGAAAATATGAAAGTAATCTTTCGAAATTATCCAAGAAACAAGAAGTTTTTACCCTTCAAAAGCTGCGGTAGTTCTGAATTGTTGATATTATTTTGTATAGGTCGGTGGGATAGTGGAAAATTCAAGTTTGTGTACTCTCTCCGCCATTTTGGAAAAACTGTCACTTTTATCAGTCTTTCGCCTATAACTCCGTTCTAGCCTACTTTAACGGAAAATACTGTATGTTAAGTCAAATTTTTGTAGAGCAGTTTCCTACTAATTTCGTCTGACAAGTTTTTTTCTACAGCCAATAGCAACGGAGCTAATCTAGTTTGAAGAACACTTTTGATCAATTGCTTTCTTTTCACTGAGTGTTCGCAATCAAAACACCTGATTGGGGGGCAAAAACTCCTCTTCCATAGTCCTCCGCGTGGGCGCCCCCTGGAACGGCAGTGGTCACAGACCATTACCAACCAACGTCAAGCCGCTAGTGATGGCGGTGCGATGATTTGGTTGAGGTACCCCTGTGGTGTGGGGTGTGAAAAAAAAAAATACCACGGCCTTTCCCTTTGAGGGCCTGTCGTTAAAACCGACAATCAAAGGACAGGATGTGTATGCCAGCAACTTGCACTATCCGAAATCTTTATATGCTAACGAAACGTCAACTATGCCTCGGATAAGGACTGACTCAACGGTTACGACTTTTAGCTATCGTACAATGACAAAGATTGGATTCTGGAATGTGCGTACTCTCCTGGACAATGGATCAGAAGGTCCCCAGAACGCACGATTTCTTCAATTAGAGAGTGAATTTCTGAGGTACAAATTAAATATCTTAGGAGTTAGTGAGATAAGATGGTGGGACCGCGGAAAATTCATCTCTCCAACGGGCAGCACTGTAATGTTGTACTCCGGTAAAGCTACCGGTAGTCGTCGTGAGTCAGGTGTGGGGCTCCTTTTAACCAGAGCCGCGCGAAACTGTCTCTTATCCTGGGAACCGGTCTCTGACAGGGTCTTGACCGCCAGGTTCCGGACCAAAATGAGGAACATCTCAATAATACAATGTTATGCCCCTACTGAACCCGACAATGTCTTGGCAAAAGACTCCTTCTACGAAGAACTAAACGCCGTTCAGAGCAGAACACCTAAAGGTGACATTATAATGGTTATGGGTGATTTGAATGCGAAAGTTGGCGCTGATAACTATGGGCTCAGACATGTGATGGGGAGACACGGTCTTGGTGATCGTAATGACAACGGTGAAAGATTTGTAGAGTTCTGCAACTTTCACAGTCTCTTCATCGGTGGTACTATGTTTGAGCATAAGGACCACCACAAAATCAGTTGGTCCTCTGTTGATCGGCGCAGAACACAAAATCAGATCGACCATTTTGCCATTAGTAAAAGATTCAAGAGTTGCCTCCTGGACGTGCGAAACAAGAAGGGTGCCGATATTGGGATGGGGAGAGACCATTATCTTATGATCGCTAATGTTCGATTGCGTATTGCAGCCGTGCGCCGCCCCAGCGACGAAAGATCCAGGCCCCGCAGATTCAACACCGCTCGACTAAAAAATCCAGCTGTCTTACAACAATATAATGACCATCTTGCGCAAAAAGTGGCAGAGATAACTAGTCACCCAGATAGTGACATAAACGAAAACTGGGATGCCATAAAAAATGCGTACATTGATAGCGCAAATACCATCCTTGGCCCAAACCCGGATTGCCGGAATAAGCCCTGGATGTCCGACGCTTCATGGCAGCGGATTGTTGAAAGAAAGGAGCTGAAAGTTCGTTTGGCTGCAGCATCAGACGACAATCGAAGCAGCATCGAACTCCTTTACCGTCAGAAAGCTCGAGAAGTTCAGCGTAGTGTGCGACGCGATAAAAGAGTTTATGCCAATTCTCTTTTAGCGTCAGCAGAAGAAGCCGCTAGAAGTAACAACTTAAACGCCGTATACGGTGTCATCAAGGAGTTTACAGGTTGTCGTAACTCCTGCCAACATCCGGTGAAAGATAGTGATGGAAAGCTACTTATCTTGGAAGAAGATCAAATGAGGCGGTGGAAGAACACTTCGCCGCGGTCTTGAACCGTGTAACCTCTGGTGAAGTTCCCCCTCATATAGATAATTTAGCTAACCATCAAAATGTGCGTATACGGTCCACTGCCCCGACTAAAGAGGAAATAGTCACTGGAATTATTGCACTAAAACGAGGAAAGGCCGCCGGACTTGACGGCATCCCTGCCGAACTTTATCAAGCAGCGCCAAGCGTAACTGCCGATTTGCTGCACCCACTTGTTGATAAAGCGTGGAATACAGAGACCTTTCCCACTGAGTGGAAGGAAGGTTTGATCATCAAACTTCCAAAGAAGGGTAGCCTCACAGACTGTAATAATTGGAGAGGCATTTGTGTGCTTCCTGCCGTTGCCAAGATAATAGCTAAAATCGTCCTGGAAAGACTAAAGGCCCACATAGAAAGCATAATTGATGAAGAGCAGGCTGGCTTTCGATCCGGATTCTCCTGTGTCGATCACATTAACACCTTGCGAATCATCATCGAGCAATGCGCTGAATACGATTCTCCGCTTCACTTGCTTTTCATCGATTTCGAAAAGGCTTTCGATAGTGTGAACCGGGATTCTATATGGGCGGCCTTGCGCAGGAGAGGCATCCCTGAGAAGCTTGTGGCTATTATTAAGGCAACCTATGACGGCGCGAAATGTCGCGTTCTGCATAAAGGTAAGGTGTCGGGGGACTTTGAGATTCGCAGTGGAGTTCGGCAGGGGTGCATCCTCTCACCGATCCTATTCCTCATTGTGATCGGCGATGTGTTGCATGCAGCCCTATCCGGACTCGACAGAGGAATTCAATGGACTTTGACATCTTATCTACAACATCTTGACTACGCTGACGACATATGCCTACTCTCCCACAAAATCATGGATCTGTCCGCAATGGCGTTAGATCTCGAGAGGGAGGCAAGCAAGGTTGGGCTAAAGATTAATACCAACAAGACCAAGGTTCTTAGCCCGCCGTTGCGAAAAAGAAATCCGACACCTATTGCCATCAATATTAATGGGCAGCCTGTGGAGAAGGTGGACAACTTCGTCTACCTGGGTAGCATTGTTGCCGAAAATGGTGGTACGGAGCAGGACATCGCTCGTCGTATGAACCAGGCTAAACGCGCATACGGCATGCTGTCCAAAATCTGGCAGAGCAGTTATTTCAGCATCAAGACCAAGCTGGGCCTGTTTCGCTCCCTGGTACTATCAGTGCTTTTGTATGGGAGCAGTACATGGAAAGTTTCCGTAGGAGTTACCAGAAAGCTGCAAGTTTTCGTCAACTCATGTCTTCGTCGAATTTTAAGAATTTTCTGGCCCGAAACAATATCAAATGAAGAGCTAAGTCGGCGTACGGGTCAGATGCCAATCGACGAATTGATACGCAGGCGAAAATGGCAGTGGATAGGTCACACATTGCGGAAGAGTAATAACTGCATTGCTATGCATGCCATGAAATGGAACCCCATTTCCAACCAAGGCCGACCAAGAGGGGGTCCTCGAATCACATGGCGTCGATCTGTGGCAAAGGAGTGTCAGGTACTGGGTAAGTCTTTTGGGGAGTTGCGCCCCATTGCCCAGAACAGAGTACGATGGCGCGCGGGAGTGGTTGACGCGCTATGCCCCGCTAGGGGTTAAGGCAGAGTAGTATCAGCACCAGCTTTCAATCTGTGGTGTGTCTCCTAGTGAAAAATCATTTGCAACTTTTTGAAAGAGTGTGAAATTTCATAAATTTGTATTTACTAACACTTGAACGACTTAGTTAAATTGCCGTTTAGTTTCACGATGTAAATGTGGCCAATCTTCATATGTATTTTGGGTTTACTGAGGTGCAGGGTGAGCGTTTGTTTTTGCATTGCACTTGGTTGGAATGTTGGCTGAATGTTCAATGTTAATCAAAAAATTATTTCGAACAGATGCAGCGGTTTTTACTATCATATTTTTTGCCTTAACCTTTCGTAGCTCATTCGGAAAAATACGCTCGTTTTAATGACTGAGCTAACAGAAATATACCTTTGTCTCTTTTAAACGCTCAATCATTTCACTGCAATTGCCAATAATTGAAATTTGAATTTTCAAAGCTATTCAAAAATGCAACAGATTAAAAATGGGACTCTACATATTCCAATTACTTCAAAAGTTGATTCCTCTAATATCTGAATCATCGACTCCCTCCAAAAAAAAAATACACTTTTATTTATTACACTTTTTTGCCTCCACATACATTTTTCTAATTTAAATTGAAAATTGCTACAATTAACGTTTTGTTCTGATTACTTTCCATCAATCTCTCTCTCTGTCTCTGTGTCTGTAGGCCATTCATTCAATTAACTGCGGGTAGGATGCAAATGAAAAGGGCAGAGTATGGAGAAGCCTACAATATATAGGTATATCGCATAAATGGACCCTGCAGCCCTGACTTTTAACAATTGACCGACGTGTATGTCAAAAAAAATTCCCAGGAAAAAATAAATAAAATCTATAAATATAATTGAAAACCAAATAAAAATTTCATACAGGCAATATGACCGTACATACTCCTGAAACACTTTACGAACATGGGAAGCGACGACCCGAAATCTCCGCCAACGCTTTCCATTTAATATGATTTGATGCGTTGGGATCATATTCGCGATTCATTGAAATGCACCCTTGCAGTGTAAAGATATATCAAATTTATATGTATAGTATAGGAATTTTTTAATTGCATTTATATGCACCAGTGACGTGCACTCGTAGTAAGCAATTCCAAACTGCTTGCCTTACCGAAATAAGCAATTCAATAATAAACTTTGCTTACACCAATACACATATCATCATTTCAGTCAATGTTTTTCTTTAAGCTGAAGAATACATATTATCATTCAAATATTCCTTTACACATTCAAATTCTGATCCGCGCCTTCTTTTCGTTAAAAAACATTCGTTCAATTACTTTAGATAATATTCAAACCTCCCACATTTTGCACACCATAGACACCAAACTTAGAATAGGAAAATGTGCCTAGATCTTTAGATGCATGTACCATGTGTGCATCCAAATACTAGAGACATGTTGATTCCAGAAAATGGGAATCTTGGATTTCGGTAGTACATTGGGCAACGATTTTTTTTTTGTTTTGTTCGCAAATTTATATGAGACAAGTCAAGCACTGGCGCGACTGCTTTTGTGTGTGGGATAAAGCCCAATGATGCTTGTTAATGAAATGTTGCCAATGCAGGGAATGTTTATGGGAATTTGATTTTTCCAGTAGAGCTTTTGTTTTTGTTATGTAATGGATTTTCCGTTGCAATTTAAAAGAGGAAATCAGTGCAATCGGGTGATTTTGATTAAATTGTGATTTGAAGTTTTTTTGACCGTTTGTAGTGATTTAATTGATTTGATTTGTGATAAAAGTGGTAAGTTTTCTTTTCGCATTATGTCGGAGTATTGCTGCGCGACGGATTTCGTACTAAAAGCGGGATTTTCAACTCTTTCCTTTGCCAAGAAAAGAGAAATTATAGAATCGGATAGACCGAAGCCAGATCTTAGTTTAGAGTTTAAATTAAAAAATATTACGCGAAAATTCCATATCGAAACGTATGAAAAGTACATTTGGTTAACGGGAAGCTGTAAATTAAATAAGTTATTTTGCTGGCCGTGTCTTTTGTTCACGAATGAAAAATCTGTTTGGAATAAAGCTGGATTTAGTGATTTGAATAATTTTACGGGCTCAGCAGCAAAGCATTCAAGTTCCGAAAAACATCTTCAGTCGTTAATTAAATTAGATAATTTTGGTTCTCAGCGTATAGAGTTTATGCTTAGTAACCAGGTGGCAATATCTGTTAGTTTGCATAATGAAAAAGTTGAGCGTAATCGTAATATTTTGAAACGTTTACTGTAATTTTTTTGGCAAAACAGGAGCTTCCTTTTCGCGGAAATAATGAAGACTCTTCTTCAAATAATCGTGGTAATTTTATCGAAACCGTAAATTTCTTGAGTTTGTACGATCCGATAATTGAGTCCCACATAAATTCTATAAAAGCAAATGCAGTGTTTTCGGGTTTGTCTAATAGAATCCAAAACGATCTTGTTTCCGCTATAGCTAATGTGGTTCGAAATAAAATCAATTTGGAAATAAAGGAGGCTCCATTTGTAGCTGTAATGGTCGACGAAACGCCAGATGTTAGCGGTCGGGAACAATTAACGATGATTTTTAGATATACAATATCAAATGAGATTGAAGAAAGATTTATCGGATTTTTGGATGTAAGCGCTAATCGTACAGCTACAGCAATAAGCTCTCACATTTTAAAACAATTGCAAAATTTTAATATCGATAAGAAATTAATTGTACAATGTTACGATGGCGCAGCAGTAATGAGTTCTCAAATTCGTGGAGTTCAGACTTTAATTCGGGAAAAACATAAATCGGCAATTTTCGTTCCATGTTACGCACATTCACTAAATCTAAAATAGTATTGTCTAAAGCAGTTGAGTTTATTCCGGAAATTAAATTATTTTTCGCGCACATCAATAAAATCGCATCATTTTTTAATACATCCACTAAAAGGTCGGACCTTTTTGCAAATATAGTAAATCGTCGTTTACCATCGGTTTCCAAAACGCGTTGGCATTATCATTCGCGTATTATTAACGTTATATTTGAACATAAGCATGAAATTTGTACAGTTTTTGAGACAATTTCGAATGGTTCTCAACACTGGGATGGCGATTCCTTGACTTTTTCCGATATATACTTACAAAAATTCGTAGAGTCAGATTTTCAATTATATCTGTTAATTTTTTCTGAAATTTTTTCGAAAACTGATATATTATTTAATATGAGTGGTAAACATTTCATATGCAAGCCAAAAAATTATTGAATTTGAAAATTGGCTTGAAAATGACTTTTCTAAAAAGTTTGATAATTTCTATTCGACAGTTACAGCAGAATATCAGCCACCACGTAAGAAATGTAGAAATGCGATAGATCCTTTACAAAATTTACGGCGGATATTTCGGGAGACTATAGATGTTATTCTCGGGCAAATTCGAGATCGATTCCATTTGTTTAAAGATCTTTCATTTTTAGAGTTGCTTGAACCGAATTATTTTTCTAAATTCAAGTCAAATTTTCCCGATAAAAATTTTGACTCACTTATTGAATATCACGGTCAATTTTTCGACAGAATAAAGTTGAAAAATGAGCTAAAAGTTATTTATTCTTCAGATGAGTTTAAAAACGCGAATCCTAGTAAAATTCTCGATTATTTTCAAAAACGGCCTTATGTCGCAAACGGTTTTAAGCAAGTTCATATTTTAGCAAAATTATTAACGTCAATTCCAGTCACAGTGGCAACTGCGGAAAGGTCATTTTCAACACTAAAGCGCGTTCACACATTTTTGAGAAATCGCCAATCCCAAGAATGACTTTCGGATCTTGCTTTAATTGCGGTTGAAAAGAATCTTCTTATACAAATGCGAAGAGAAAACGATTTTTTTGATAATGTGATCAAAGAGTTTTTACTTAAAGAACGGCGCATAGATTTGGAATACAAATAAATGGCAATGGCGAAAGAATATTTATTTATTTCAAATACCCCTGAATTTTTCTTAGTCTTAATTAACATAATATTTATTTATCATTTTTTTTATTAGTAATATTTTATTTATTTATTTTTTTTTTTGTATTCTGAATATATGTGCCAATATTTTATTTATATCTTTCCTGATTTCTTCTTTAAGGCTTAAAGCCGCTTGGTATAAATGTTTTTGTGACTGTCCATATTCTATTATACAGTCCATTTTTGTTTATGCTAAATTGGCTTTAGGGCGCCCAACTGCTTGACTATGAAAAATTTCCACTGCACGTCACTGATATGTACATATATACTTTCACCGTATAGACATATTTCGTAGATGAGTTCTGGCAGCCATTGGATTTATGGAATTAAAATAGTTCCTGATTCCGTGACTCATACAGGACAAAGGGAAAAGAAATGATGTCCACCAGGAGCCGACCTTTCATGCAAATATTTTCCTCTTTTTTTTTTTTTTTGAATTAAAATTGTCAAAATTAATAATTTAAATTTTCATGAAACTTAGTTTGCAGACTATTCGATATAACCATGACTGAAACTGAGAGGACGCTAGGAAAATTTGAAAATTGTTGGGAGTTCAAAAACTGCGTTTTCGAAAAGTATGGATTATGTAATATGTGTAATTATAATGGCTTTTAGGTATGCAAGGTAAATACACGTATTATTTTTGTTGCCCCGTCCCATATATTCACATAATGGACATGCATATATGGTAGTCCGCTGCATGCTGTGCGTTTTTCCGGGCACTTCCCGTGGTCCGATCTTATCCGAATTTTCTATGTAACCTAATTGGCTGACCTAAAGGCCTGTTGCGCGGCCTTTTATAAACAACTCTATTTAAATCCATGTACGAGTAGTTTGGAAAAAATTGACAGATTAAATTAATTAAATTGCGTGTATGTTCATGGGATTGCAGTGCGGATTTTTTACGCGAATTTTGGGAGATCAAGTGCCAAAGAATAGGCTTTATTATGTAAGTACGAGTAAATTATTATTTTTTATTAGTATGGTAGAGTAGACATCAAATAAATAAAGATGCAGAAAATAATATCATCATTAAAAAGCAACAGAATTATTAAACTTTTCCTTTGCGGTTTATTCAATTGAGTAAAGTAAAATGAATGAATCCTGCGCGTATAACGTCTTTTCACAACAGAAAATAAATCGCGCTCGGTGAGCGTGATCGTTCGGTCACCGCTCTACAATACTAATCTAGAGCTCGGAGATCAAATCTCGCCGCGATCAAAAACTGCCTGTGAGTACTAATAGAACTCTCACAGTGCTCCGAGCTTGTCAGTCATAAAGACGGCGTGGATAGGAGGTGCATGCTAGCAACTGCACTTCCGAAAAGTAGATATGATATCGAAACGTCAACAAGCAAAGAAATGCTAGAGATTTTCACGCACCCATGCCCCTGGAGGGGTCAAGGGAAAAATTAACATTGCACCGAGTGGGAACGGAGGACATGCAAATTCGAATAAGGGATTATATGATACGAAATAAACCCGCAGGTGAATGACACTGCAAAAAATGGGATGAATACTGGCGCTCCCAAAGCCCCCCCCCCCCTCCTTCTGGGTGAATGACCGTGAAAGAATGTCCAAAATGTCCGAAATTAGCACCAATGTTGTGAGCGCAGCGAACCCTATAATTTCATCAAGTCATTGATAAATACTATCAGTGGTGATTCATTCACCCCAAAAATGCTCCATAATAACTCATTTAAAGGACTTTCAATAAATTCAATACAAGAGTAATCTTCCTTTGGGCAACCTTTTCATGTTATGTTCTGATGGGCCGCTTCCAAGGACAGGTAAACTTTTATGTACATTCTCTACCGTATCGACTTTTAAGTTTCACCTTTTTCATTTTGTCTGCCAACTCACACTGCCAGCTCTTTGTCATAACATGGATTACGAGTGGATAATTCAAGCTTCGCGAAAGACAAACGTAAGGCACTCGAGGCGTACTGGCATGATGATATGAAGCCTCCTCCCCTATCCTGTAGCAAAATAAAAATTAATATTACCGTGAAACGACTACTCTCTCGTCATCCCTTTATTTTACATCCAACCCATCATCAACATCCCCATGTTGTCGCACGCCATCCCAGAAACCCTGGTTGTATGGGTTTTATGGCTTGTGGGAAAGTGTCAGCAGCAGAAAGCGATGTACTGTGATGTGGCTTGGCAAAAGTTTCCGGAAGCAAAATGATAAGAACAATGACAAGAACGAAACCAGTGGAAATCAATACGTGATTGTGTTGTTGATGTGCATGAAAAGCTAGTACTTGTTTAAGGGGGTTTTTAGACGATCATGTCAATTTTTTCAACCGTTCTTCATACATTATGCTATTAGTTGCTCCCATTCTGCTATCCGTTCTCTGATAGATAATTGGGTAGCGGGACAAATAGCTTTATTTTGGGTTCACAACTGACTTTTAGAAGATTATTCATCTGACATGTGTAATGGACGGTTTGGCGGGCATCCAAAAATACCCGTGAGGACAAAGCCTAAGGCAGCATAATGACTGTGAAAGTCGGGCCGTGCCATCTGACGACGGTAAAGGCCCCTCGACGAGCTAAGCAGCGGCCTATGCTTGCTGTAGCTCACTTTGGGAGGCGCGGGCGGGGTTTTCGCGCTCATTTCCCATGTCCTTTACGTATTAACAAAAATTCATAGGCCTGGGGAAGACAACACAAACATGGGAGGCAAAAATGGGGAATAAAAAAACATGGGGCGATAAGGATGGAATGGTTTTCGGAGGGCTCAGTTACCCTCGCGCCCGCAATGGGACCTTTGGCCTCTGGTTTTGTACCACCGACAGATCATTACTCATCAGGTGCTGCCTTCGATCCGCCGATGTAAGCAACACTACCAAACCATAATATGGTTCATTACACACATGAAGCCTCGGTCGCTACTCTTTAATGCTTGCAACTAGAGATCAGGGGCTCATTTTACTTGCGGCGTGAATAAAGGAAAAAAAACTATCAGATCCGCCACAGCGTTCCAAGCTCGTCAGCAAAAGACGGCTATACGAAGAGGAGGTGTCTGCTAGCAATTGCACCATTCAAAATTTATATGCCACCGAAACGTCAAAAAGGCATGGCTATGTTAGAGATGTTGACGCGCCCATGTCCTTGAAGCGGTTAAAGGCCAAAATACATGCAGACGGGCGAACGGATGGCAATTTTCATTTGATCAAGATGATTAATTATTCTCATTCGCAGTCAGTTTTGCACACACAAGGTGTGCACTTTTTCTCAAATCATACAAATTCCATAGCAGCTACTGCTTGCAAATAACAAATTTCCCTGCTCTCCGCGAAAAATCGAAGAATAAGATGTATGCACAATTTATACTGGATATGTACGACAATGATCTCCGAAGATCTAGTTCCTCATGAGCAACAGTGAGGTTCTCATCAGTGGGTGGTAAATGCAAGCGCAAAGCTCTGCCCCCGACCCCGTGATAATACCCGAAAGAAAACACGTCCGTCCGTCCGTCCACGTCTCTAATATTTCGACCTTAAGTCAATGAGCAACATCCCCCGAAATTTTGGGGATTTGTCATCTTTTTTCGGGGGGAATATTCCTCAAAACATTGGCAACGCAGGAAATATTTGGTTGTGAAATTGGATGTTAATCACCCCCCTCCTCCTTTTTTGATCCTGCGCGCCACCCTACCTCAGCAGGTGATACCAAAACTGACAGAAAACAGATACAAGTACGAATTGCTCAACTGATAACCAAACGGATGATACGACCGTCTAAAAGCTCCTTAAAATAGGAATCAGTATGAAGCCCGCAAGTTGAATCGGTGTAATATATAATGCCCGAGAAGAACACAACAAGGAATGGATGGGAATGGCTATGCGTATGATGGCGGGCTAGAAGGACGTCGTCGGCGACAAAGCAAATACAAAGAATATATCAGCTATCGTAAGTCAACATTTAACCCAGTTTTCCAGAGACATTTTCGAAATTCATATTCAAAACACGAAGCTCGAGGACATGCTTTGGTTGCTTGGTTTTGCTATAGGTCTAGTCCCTTGAATTTTGCCACTTTAGTGTTCGTCATATATTGCCCCATTATCAGGACTTTTGAGTCGATGACAATAATGATCGGTTTATTATGGCAAACTATTACTGAATTTTACTGGCGCTCAGAATGAAGAGACGGCATGAGTGTGGGTGAAGTTTATTAGAAACTCTGCATCTAAATGGTCAGTGAAAGTTTACATACTGGTTTTTATCAGGATGAAGCGGTATTGTATACGAGATTGCAGCCATTTAGGGAAAGGGATGAAAAATAAAAGATATAAAAGGTGTAAAGGACATAAGGACAGCGCTTTAAATTTTCAATTTTTATTTTGACTTTAAATTTGGCCTATTTCATAAATTTTCATTTGATCTTATCGGACTTAAATAGATTTGCCTAACTGAATTGACATGAGATGACGCTCAGAGAAGGACCTTTTACTTCATGTGGCATCATCGAAACGGTCACATCATCAGGGAAAGTATTGAGCTTCTACTGGACATGCATTTTTTGTATCTTTCAGGGATTCATCCAACTTGCGTTTAGTACCCTGCGATTCCGAATCTGTCAAAGGAAAAGATTTTGTGGGCGATCGATAGTTTCGAACCTTTTAGACGGATCTTCAGAATTCCTTAGATTTTGTGTACCTGTGGACAGAGGCTGCCTTAACTGCCTGCCTTGTAGTATGCTATGTTAAGAGAAGCCGGTCGATTTTATCCCTAAAGCGGGTAGAAGCATGCACACCCGACCAAATGACCGCAGACAAATCAGCCTCTTTTCAACCCTGCTGACACTCCTAGAGTGACTGATCTTCAAGCCTTCTCGCCACCTCGCGAAATGGCTACTGGGAAGGATGATCAGTTGGTACAACTCTACACTCTCTAGTCAGCTGCATCGAAAAAACCCTAGCAAATATGGAATATACGAGTACGACGCATGTCGTCTTGGCTACCGGTAGATCAGTGCGTACAAGCGTCAGAATCGCAACGAGTTCCGCCTGCAGAAAACTTCAGTGAGAAGGAAGTCGAACCGACAGGTTTAAAAGAGGCCAGTCGGCATGAACGCCAGCCCCTATGCCAGAATCAATCTTGCAACCATCCGTGTAGAAGTGCATCGAGTCCAAAGATGAAGGAAGATTATCTCCCCATTGGGCTCGTGGTGGTATCAAGCTCGAAAAAATTCTTATCAAAAAAATATTTAGGCGTAGCATAATCTGTTGTCAAAGGGATATCTCGATTTTGTTGAACCGTCGAGTGCCCAATGTCTTCCACTAACATGTCTCGCGAAGGCGACCAGCCGTACATGCAGCCATCTGTTCAGTGAGAATGTCTAAGGGAAGAATTTAGTGTATAATATATAAGGCATCGGTTGGGGCGTTTTGAGTGCTCCGCTCATTGCACCACTAGCGAATCTTTGCACTTTGCCCACCAAATTGCGGTTAGTCCCGATGCTAAATGCGTTCCACTAAACGACCATACCGTGGAAGAGTATAGCTGACCTTCCTGTCCAGTGTAACACCAGGGAACTTCGCCTTTTCCATGAATAGGAGCCAAAATTCTGATTTATTGGATTTTTTTTTTGGTTTAACGCAAGCAGACGCGGCACCCATCGCGCGGACAGCTTTCACATGACTAAATCTTGATTTGATATGTGACAAACACATACTGAGGACATATTCATAGTCTCTGCAATCTCTCTCACTTTAATTCGACTGTTGTCTAGCACCATGGTAATGGACAGTTTGGTGGGAATCCGAAGATGCCCCGGGGACGGAGCCTAAGGTAGCATAATGACCGTGAAGGCTGGGCCGTGCCATCTGGCGAGGGAAAAGGCACCTCAACGAGCTAAACAGCAGCCTACGCTTGCTGTAACTCAGTTTGGGAGACGTGGGCGGGGTTTTCGCCGCTCGTTACCCCTGTCCTTTACGTATAATATTAATAAAAATTCATAGGCCAGGGTCAGACAAAACAAACAGGAGAGGCAAAAATTGGGAATAAAAATAAATGGGGCGATAAGGAAGGAATGGCTGGCGAACGAATCCGATGCCCCTCCCGCTCGCATTGGGGTTCAGGCGTAATGAGACCCTTGGCCTCTGGTTACGTATCACCGACAGATAAGTGCTCATCAGGTGCTGCCTTAGGTTAGGTTACGTTAGATGGGCTGTCAAACAATGATCAAAGCACACTTAGACCACACTGGCCCCCTTGTTATACCCCTAAGTACAGCAACCCGAGCCTACCTCAGTCATTACACAAACCAGAGCTGACAATGAAGCGATGAAGCCGATCAAACCTAACATACTTTAATTCATCCAAATCAGTAAAGAAGTAGGACCCAAGGATATCCTTAATGCGTCTCGCCAGAACAGGACAAGCACACATAAGGTGAAAAGGACTCTCCTCCTCTTCCCCACAGCTCCTGCAGTAATCATTGTGTGGGAGCCGAAGTCTCCTAGCATGCTCCCCAATAAGGCAGTGCCCAGTGATAAGCCCCAACACGTTTCTCAAATGGTTTTTGCTCTGCAGAAATAGCCTGCGAGGGCAGCTGGGGTCCATTTTCGGCCATATTTGCCTTTAACACTGTCTTTGACATAACCAAGACGGAAGTGAGCGATTTGATCGCAGGTTGACTATCCGTGTTTATTATAACATCCCTTGCAGATATGACATTACGCGTAAGCTAGGTTACTGCCTCGGAGATTACACAACTTCCGCCTGAAGGACGCTACCGTGTCCTGGCAGGTGAAGCGACAAGCCAATACGCAGCTTCTCCGAATATACACCAGCTTCAACCCCTCCGTCAGTCTTAGAGCCGTCGAAAATGCTGATGGTATCAGATGACAAATTAGCGTTCTCTAGCCACGCATTCCTCGGTGGGATGAGATTAGTAAAGCCCTTGTCGACAAGGTATTTCGGTGAGGTGTAGTCCGTTACAACGGGAATACCAGTGGAGGCGGATGGCTGTGTTCGCCACCATTTGTTCTGCGAAGATATCCAAAGGAATCAAGTCTAACAGTGCGCCCAAGGCAGCAGTCGGGGTGGTGCTTAGGGGTGCCGTTATAGCAACACATGCTGTTCTTTGGACCTTCTCTCCAACAGAGCTCTGTACGACGCGATGCCAAGTGCCGTCCACCAGACAACAATCCCATGAATCATTATGGGCCGCAGCACCGATGTGTATAGCGAGTAGATCCCCTTCGGCTGCAATCCCTATTTTTTTCCTATGGCCCTCCTGCAAGAGTACAGTGCAACAGTTGCCTTACTCACACGTTCCTGAATGTGATGCCTGAAGATACATAATACCATGCAAACTTTGGATGTATCTCACAATTATATAGAAATTGTTATACAACTCGTTGGTTTTGTTTTTTCTTGTAAAAACTACAACTTCAGCCAACCTCGCATTTTTCTCAATCAGTATTATTCATTTTCATAAAAATTTTCCGAAGTTCTGGATTAATAAAATAAAAAATAAAAGTAAAGCAAAACAGTTGCATCACGGGAAAACTTATATCGTCTCCCTATATCGTTCGCAACTTTTCTGTTCTCTTTAAACTTCTCGCTATGATTTTTTTTCCCGAGCACCTTTATTCCCTTTGTTGGCCGCAAACCAAAACAAAACCTGCCGAAGACGAGCTACGTTGTACAGCATTCTATACAGGCGAGGGAGTACTATCCACAAACGCGTCAAAGGACTAAAAAGTTACCCTTGTCGAATAAAGGCAACCCGTACATTCTCTCGCACTCACATACATAAAGTCTGTAAGGAGGTTGCAAACTTTTTAATTTGACACGAATGAAAAAAGAAAAGTTGAGGGTGGCAAAAACTCCTGTTTCGGGCAACACTTTTGCACCCTTACGCCCTATCATCGTCCAGCCCGTCATACTTACATTGTATGCGGACCGTACAGGTGCCAGAGTGAAACTTTCTCGTTGTTTTCACGTGCAAAGCTTTTGTACTTAATATTTTTTAAAGAAAGATAAAGTAAAAGTAAAAACAACAACAAAATAAAATCTTTTATCCGGTCTCGTTGAAGTTTATAAATTCAGTAAGCTATCAAATGGTAGCGAAAATTCTTAAGCGAATGAATTGAGCGTTGAGCTGCAGAGGGATTCCTCCTGCAGGGGATGATGACGGGATGAAGACCAGACTCAGATCTTTTCACTGTCGAACTAATGAAGTGGGACGTCTCCCTGGTGTGTTACTGCATTTTATCCTGAGAACTTTAGCACGTTTTGACAAAGCAACATCAGAGGCTCGCTGCTTCACACGTTGAAGTATGCGGAAAAGTGTACCAAGTACGTACCATGTTACAAGTTGCTTAGAAACGAATTCACGAAAATTCTGCATTGCACCCTAGCGAAAATTACATTTCGACTACGTAAACGTAGCCATATCCGTATACGAATGCTGTGCATCGGATCGGCCCTGAACTCGTTTGTCGGCGTTCCGTATCCGAAATAACCCTACGGAATTTAGCTCGCTCAAATCCTAACCGATAAGAGATACTGAGGTGGAAGTCTTATCAAAATGCAAATCGTTCTCTGTTTTTCTTTGGCGGTTGTGCATTAATAATTCATAAGCCAAGTTTGCTGCATTCAACGACTTGCAATGAATTTTAAAATTATTCGCATGCAGGACCGTAAGGTGTGGTGGTTCCTTGTAAAAGTGTCCCACTCCATCATTACATGCCCGGTGAAAAGGCAGAGTTCAGTTTACAACACTGTGGTTTCGACAAACAGGCGAATATGTAATTAAGGATGCTATAAGAAAGTGGATAAAGGGAAAAGGTGAAGACGTGTTTTGTGCTGGGTTATATGGCTTCGCTGTGGCAGGACCAAGGCATATAATTGGCATTGGTTATTTGACTTTAGTTTTTTTTTTCTAGATCCATCAGCAGCAATTTTAAATTTAGTATTTAGGAGACGCAATCGAAGGTATCACTGCCTTTTTCTCTCCTCTCTTTTTCAGGTTCCTTGAAAACTTACTTAGGGTAGCTACATCACGTTACCCGACTAACAATTTACCTCTTATAACGCCTCTTCCAGAGTCTTATAAGAAGCAATATAAAGAGTTCTGCTCTTGTAATTTGAAGCGGGTAGAATACTATAAGAGTCTTGTGAGAGTTTAATGGAAATTAAATGGCGCACTTTCTGAGAGTTGTTTTATCTTGCAGCAAAACTCTCCCAATGAGAGATACACGTGTCTCATAGGACTCTTGAAAGAGTATCATACAAAGAATTATACTCTTGTTATGAAATCTATGCTTTGTTATGAGATCTATGCTTCCTTGAAAGACAAAGTTGAAAAGCAACACTCACGTCCATTTTGCATATGTAATGGCGATAATCACCCATAAGCACAAATTTATGATTTCACAAAAAAAAAACAATCCTATCAGAAAAAAGGCAGCAATTGATTAAATCTTCTTAAAAAAAAATAAAACTCTCATTGCGAGAAGGCGACTCTTCTTATGAAAAAAGCCTCAGTATGAGAGTCAACAACATGACGCTTGATTTGGCGTTTACCGGTTGTTGTTGTTGTAGCGATAGTCAGAGTTGCAGTGTGTCTGTGTGTGTTATATGTTTAATTTTGTTTCGAGCTCTTCGGTGTTGTAATGAACCATATTCTGGTCTGGTTGTTCTGCTTCCACCGGCAGATCTATGGCAGCACCTGATGAGTAAGGATCTGTCGGTGGTACAAACCATTACGGAGGGTCCCATTACGCCTGGACCCTGATGCGAACACGGGGGAATCTTCACCGTCCGCCAGCCATTCCCCATTTTTACCTGCCTTGTTTGTGTTGTCTTCCCCAGGCCTATGAATTTTTGTTAATACGTAAACGACAGGGTAACGAGAGGCGAAAACCCCGCCCACGTCTCCCGAAGTGAGCTACAGCAAGCATAGGCCGCTGCTTAGCTCGTTGAGGTGCTTTTTTCTTCGCCAGATGGCACAGCCCGACTTTCACGGTCATATACTACCTTAGACTCCGCCCTCACGGGCATCTTCGGATGCCCACCAAACCGTCCATTACATATTTGGTGCCCAACGTGGTCATGGTTAGCGTTTCTAACAATATTGGCGTAAGAAACCCATGGTTGGGAGGGCAATACGGCGCCGGGCCCATAACATCTGGAGCCCATATAGAGCAGTTCAAGATCAAAAGGCTCATCTGGCTTGTAAAGGTGAAGGATCTGTCCTGATTGAACGGTATTTCCGTCTTGGTTATATCTTCGACCTTGTGCCTGTTTGCAGTTTGGCTAATGCAGCTCTGTATCCCTGCACGGGATTTTTTTTTTTTTTTATATTTTTGGGAGTTTGTCGCGCTCGGTGGCCGCGATCGTTCGGTCACCGCTCTACGATACTAATCTAGAGCTCGGAGATCAAATATCGGCGCGATTAAAAACTGCCTGTGAGTAGGTACTAATAAAACTCTCATAGTGCTCCGAGCTTGTCAGTATAAAGACGGCGCGGATAGGACGTGCATGCTAGCAACTGCACTTCCGTAAAGTAGATATGTTATCGAAACGTCAACAAGGCATAGAAATGCTAGAGATGCTGACGCGCCCGTGGCCCTGGAGGGGTCAAGGCAATTAGATAGAGACAGTTAGGTTTCTCTTTTTGTATCTTGTTCTTTTTGATAGGTTATTTTGCGTTCTTTTCTTCGAGTAACGGGGAGACGTGCAATATCTTTCTTAGTTGATGATGGAGGAGGCCGGTGACTACCGTGTTTCGCCCAACCCACTACTCCCAACAGCTGAGTTGGTCTGCCAGCCCACGTCACAAGTGGTCCTCTGAGAGTGGTTCCTTGACAATTGGTGTCCGATAGGCCTTCACAGCCATACTAACCCTCACCCTCCGGTGTCTATTATTACAGTTTTAAGGCTAAGGAATATAACTGCTTCAATGAGGTTTTGTCAAAACTACCTAGGAGTAAGCTATGTCGTGAGGTGTTCTGTTGCAGGCTGTACAGGTATTTTGGACGTCTTGATCAATACGAGATAGATATGATTTGAGGCGTGAACACCAACCTGATCGAATTTGAGCAAGTGTGGTCCTGATGGTTCTAGGAAGCCCCTTGCAGGTGATATGGTTGGTTGTTGCACTAAAATACTGGATTTGGTTTTAATCCCGTATTTGCAGAATGCATCTCTTTATAATGAAGTAATTCGATGGAAGATTTGTAAGCATTATCGTCGGAGAGATCCCTTTTACATCGCGCTTAAGGTCCCTCGGATCACGTCGAACATATCTTGGTGGTGGAGTCTTGTTCATAAGGTGGAAGTTAAGGTGTTCCCTCCTGTAGCAGCCTACCAAATATCGCTTCGCAAGGAGCTTGTTATGGGGTCTTTGATAGTCATCGTCTTTCCTGGTGTAGATAGTCTTGGAGAGACATCAGCCAGTGACAATGCGAAAGCGCCCTTTTTGGCAATTTTGTGTCCTGCCTGCCAGCCAGAAAATTTGCGATCCAATTGACGTATTGGTGTGGAAGGGTTGAGCGGTCTATGTCACATAGAATCGATAAGTGCTTGACTGTGTCGAAAGCATTCGACAAATCAAGAGCCACCAAAATGGTTCTATGATATGGACGGGCCTGGTTAAAGTCAACATGAATGCGGGATGGAATGGCATTCAATGCCTGCACATGCACATCCTCCGGAAGCCATGCTGGTGATCTTCTATCTGGATGTGGGTCATAAAAACAGCTTTTTTCGAAGCCTCTAGCGTTTCAGCAACTGATGATAATAGTGTCATGGGCCGGTATAATTCGCCAGGTGTTGCTTTCTTTGCCCTTTCTTCCAGAACTTAGGGACAATCAAAGAAGAGATGGATATGTTCAATATAGCCGTAATGCATTCAATTGCTGACATATCGATGTTTTTGAGCATAACTATTGAGATGCCATCAGGTCCCATGGCTTTAGAGTTTTTCGCTCTTCTGATTGCAGCAGCTGAGCTGGCATCTGTGACTGAATAATAAACAACAGATTTAGCAGACGCCAACAAAATAAGATGGCCGCCTCAGCCTGTCAACATCGACTTGTTCGAAAACTCTTTATATAGATATAAGAAGAAGATAGATAGAAGACACGACAACGGGAATTAGTTAGTCGCATCCTAGAATCTTAGAAACTCTGTTATTAACAGATTTAGTAACACGTGATACGTCAGCTTTTCTGATTTTCAATGTTTCGCTCGCTTGTTTCCTTATGGCAATATTGCGACAGAATTTCATTACAAAATATAAATTTCATATTTACCCATATAATTATTATTATCAACCGCAGATACTACATCATCCACGCCATTCAATCCCCACATGAAAATGTTTATTTCACCCCCAACATTTTATTATTATAGCACTACACCACGAGTCACTGTCTCTGTCTCGTCTCGGCCCTCCAATAGAATGTACTGAACTTTGATATATACGTATACATAGTATGTATATCACATTCTTCGCTGTTATGGAAATAAATAACGGATTATTCACATACCCGATTACTATCAGGAATACTTACTCAAGATTCCTAGATGGATAGTCTCAATGCCTGCAAAAGCTCCCCCCATCCCCCACACACGAATGCAACTCCTCGTAGCTGGCAGAAGCATTTACAGCTCCGTACCGTATGTGAATTTCCTACATACTCCTCTCCTATGTGAATCTGAAGACCTGATGGAGCTAAGAGTTGGAGAAAAAAAAATCACATCGGTTGTATGCGCTTCCTCCTCATCCAGCAACTCCTGCAACATAACCACAAATGGCAGGCTAGTGCACAATTCACGACTGGTAATAAAATCGTAAATCACCTCTGGAGAGTGCAGTTCGTGAAACGTGATGTTGCATAGGAGTGCACATACAACGCTGAAGTGGCGTGGTATCATGCCGGTTGTCCGTGTTCCTTCTACGTATTCGGGAAAGGCCATAATTTGCACCGAGTAAAAACAAATGTCGGGCACAGAAGCATTGCAGCTCGTCTATTATCCTCCGCTAGCTCGTCGTCGTCAATTCCTTAGTTCAGATTACATCCGGGCCGCGATGTCCTCTTTTGTTGGGCGGCTTTATTTCGCGATAGGGGATAGGTGTGGAACTTCGGAGACGGAGAAAGTGAAATGATTCGGTTTTTGGGTAATTTCGTGGTACTTGGTCCTTAAATTTTCAATTTTGACTATCAGTTCGTGGGTGCTGCTGATATATGTCACGGAAAATGAACCATACTTCAAACTTCGTCCTTCAGAAACTAATTATAGTATTGGAGATATTTTCGTTGAAAACCTAATAGCTCCGAAACTGCCAAGATTTGTGTAGGGTTTTCAGATAGGATAATATACGTTATATTCATATTTTCACCTTGAGTTTGAAACTGAACCTTCGAAACTTTACCATGTGTAGGCGGTTGCTTTGATAAGATAAGCTATAACATATCCAGTATGTTGACGACGTTAAAGAACAAAAACTGATCCAATTACCTGAAAATTTCTAGCTAATTGGATTAACCTTCAATAACTTTTTTTTATTAGAAGCCCGTAAGACATTTTACCATACCGCCACACTTGTCTCTTATAAATTTCGCTTAGTAGGATTTTCCACGAAGGACTCTAGTATTGACTACGTTTAGACCGTGGTGAGAGTCGGAGGATTAATTGTGGTGTATTCAAGTTAGTACAAGTCTTGGTGCGTTTAGACCGTCGGGTACACCAAGCATTAGCAATGTCTGCTGTTTGTTTGTTGTCATTTCGGTTTGTAAAATTTTGGGTTAAAGATCGTGTATTTGTATTGTAGTTGTATTTGGGATCCATAAGAGCACAGTTCGTACGTACTTTTAAGAAGTGATCACTGACATCAACCAAATTTTATTTAAAACTATCAAAATGAATAAGAATTTTTTTTTATTTATTTAATCAAGCAAATCACTGAATAGGATTAGAGAATCCAAAAAACAGTAAAAATAAATTCAAAGATACAAAGATGATTCAGAATTAAAATAATAATGAAATTTAAAAAATTGGATAATAAGATGAATACGATTATAAGCAAAATACATAAAAAGAAAATACAAATAAAAACGACTTCAATGTTAAATATGAAGAAAGGTTTAAAAAAAAATATAAAAGAAGGAAGAAAAGTAAAAAAAAAAGTATAAAAGAAAGAAGAAAAGCAAAAATATAAAAGAAGATATCAGTTAAAGAAAAATTTAAAAAAAAAATTTACAAAACTGTATGTCTGTATCGAAAACTTTTTGTAGAAGCAGTCGTTTGAAAGAAAAAAGTGAAACAGCTAAAGGTCCAAGCTCCAGTCTATCATAATTGCGCATTGCTCGAAGTAGAGGCGAGTTCATGTATACGGAGAGTTCAGCAGTGGGAGGATCGAAGGCTAGTTTCAAGGGCGTGTTGTAGGACAGAACACGGAAGATAATGCACTGTTGAAGCGATGAGAGTAACAAACCACGGCACAATTTGAAGAGAAAGCACTCATCTAGAAATACACTTCTCTTTTGCAGGGATAACAAATTCAAAAAATGTAAGACGTTCGAGATAAGGAAGGCAGGGAACAGTAAATTTTCTCACTAAGGCACAAGTGAATTTCCGTTGAACGGATTCTAAGTGGATATTCACACTGCGTGCGATTACGAGCCGAGCCGGGTCGAGCGATGGCTTGCGATTACAAGCGGCCATCGCAATCAAAAGTCTTAAATTTTAAATGGAATCACGTTTTGAGTGTACACATTGCACGCGATGCGATGCAAAATAATACCACGGCCTTTCCCCTTGACGGCCTACGCTAAAAATCGACAAAGGACATGATGTGTATGCCAGCAACTTACACTACCCGAAATCTTCTATCTTCTATCTATCTTCAACGGTTACGACTTTTGGCTATCGTACAATGACAAAGATTGGACTCTGGAATGTGCTTACTCTCCTGGACAATGGATCAGAAGGTCCCCAGAACGCACGATTTCTTCAATTAGAGAGTGAAATTCTGAGGTATAACTTAAACATCTTAGGAGTTAGTAAGATAAGATGGTGGAACAGCGGAGAATTTGTCTCTCCAACGGGTAGCACTGTAATGTTGTATTCCGGTAGAGCTACCGGTAGTCGTCGTGAGTCAGGTGTGGGGCTCCTTTTAACTAGAGCCGCACGAAACTGTAACTGTAACTGCCAATTTGCTGCACCCACTTGTTAATAAAGCGTGGAATAGAGAGACCTTTCCCACTGAGTGGAAGGAAGGTTTGATCATCAAACTTCCAAAGAAGGGTAGCCTCACAGACTATAATAATTGGAGGGCATTTGTGTGCTTCCAGCCGTTGCCAAAGTAATAGCTAAAATCGTCCTGGAAAGACTTAACGCCCACTTGGAAAACACAATTGATGAAGAGCAGGCTGGTTTCGATTCGGATTCTCCTGTGTCGATCATATTAACACCTTGCGAATTATCATCGAGCAGTCCGCTGAGTACGATTCTCCGCTTCATTTGTTTTTTTTTTATCGATTTCGAAAAGGCTTTCGATAGTGTGAATCGGGATTCTATATGGGCGGCCTTGCCCACGAGAGGCATCTCTGAGAAGTTTGTGGCTATTATTAAGGCAACCAAGTCCCCCAAGTAGTTCGCACGGTCTAAACGTACTCAATTGATTGCCAGAGTTCTTGGAAAACCTTACAGATCACCCCCAATCTCCTTCAAAACTCGAAATATAGTAAAAACAAAAATTATGCTAAGAACTCATTTCGGATTATTCCATGGTCTTTCATCCATTTCGCCGAAGTCTGGGCGCTATTCTTACTACCCCCTACTTGTATCCACTCAGAAAGCATTGATACTCATACGGTTTGCACTTTTCGCGTCCGCAAAAAAAAAAGAAGTTGCAATTGCACGGGATGAAAGAAAGAAAAATTCCAAAAGCTGAAAATAAAATTTGTGTTGCAATGGCAGGTGCTGAGAACGAAAAATACGAAAATTTTCAAGTTTTGTGCTTTTGTTTTGAATCCCGGCGACACCGCATCAGGATCAGACCATATACAAATACACACCTTCTCCTCCAGCGCTTGTAAGTATGGCTGCAAAGTTTCAAAGTGTCGCAAGGATTGTGGCTATGTGAAGCCTTGCTACGGTGACTACGAGTGAAATTGTGTATAGGAGTAGGGCAGTTGCCTGCAGCAACTGCAACAGCAAATTTTCTGCATTTCTCGATAGTCGCTGGTGAAATATTTTTATTGCATACTGGGAAAATATAAGTTGTCGTGGAGGATTGTTGAGGGCTTGTTGTTTATTACGTACCAAAATCAATTTGTTTGGAGCGACTGGTAGCTTTGCGCTAAATGAAATCGTTGACAAAGCAATTTCAGTTTCGGATTGATTTTATTTCAGGGCATTGCATTTGTAAATTGGCTTTGTATCTGGGATAGTTTGTACTGAATCCTTCGGATTTACGAGTACATATTTGAAAACAGACTACTTTTTAGCCTCTTTACCTATTGGACAAAAAAAAAAGATTTTCAATGTGTTCACATGTTGTTTTCAATTGCAATTTTTCAATGTGTAAGATGAAGTCCTTTTAGTTGATTTCCGGAACGTAAGTACGCCCCTTGTTGGAAGCCAGTCTATACAGGGTGTCCCACTTCATATGGTAAATACTTCAATGGCAGATAATACCGTTCATTTGTGGAGAATTTACACCAAAATGGACACTCTGTCTTTAACCGTTACAGAGAAAGTGTGTCAGGGTCTCCATCTCCATCCAATCCTTACAGCTTCGGCATTGTTGGGAATACGCGTGCTCTCCTACTGTCCAGCGTCCCGTCGTGACGGCAACAACTCTGGCCGCCTCCAAACGGGTCCTATTCGTGCGTTTTGTTCATTTGTGCATTGTAGGATGGCCATGTGTTTCTAGACGTGCCTCACGTCGTCAGAGCGCTCCACCTGTCGTTGTCAAATTCATGCAGTAGTTGTATATTTTCCTATTAATAGCCCCACGTGGCGCTTGGACTACCACCGCGTAGGATACATCAAGGGTGAAACATAGACTCGCAAGTTCCTCGGCCGGCTCGTTCGCCGGTACATTTCTGTGTCCCGGAAATTAAAGAAGGGTGATTCTATTGACACTGGCCAAGCCGTTCAGTTCGGCATTGCTTCACTATTTTAGGCAACGTTGCCAGCTCAGGAGCCTTTAGGGAGCCTAAGCTGTCCACCATGTCCGTTGTGGCTATTGTGCTGCGCCTTCGCATCTGACAAGCCTCCCTTATTTCCAGAACTTCCGCCTGAAATATACGAGTACTTGCGTAATCTTGGAGGCGGGATGGCTTAGAAACTCCAAGCTTTTTAGAGAAAATCTCTGTACCGACGCCCGCATGCCCTTTCAGTGAAAAACTTCAGTGTTTATCTCGTCATCCCATTTTCGTCACACCATTCCGCTCTAGTTGGACGGTCAGTGGCGAAGTGTTTCTGAAAGTCGTGTTCGGTGACGATGTAGTCCATTGTGAACATGTCCTGCATCTCTCTCGCTAGGGATTACAGGATGTTGCTGTGTCGATATGGTCTCCCTGTCCAGTTATCAGACTCGTTGAGCCTTACCGCGCTACATGTTCCGTTGAAAGTAGTTTGTAATAAAAATAGTTGAGCTACTGTTCCAGCAGGAAGACACTGCGACCATAAAATATTAATTCAAAAGACAGTCTACCTTCCTACGATAACAAAGGGCAGTAAGTCTTTAGCAAGAATCAACCTGAAGTCTAGAGTGCTGATAGTAGCCTACCCGAGGAGTGACATCCTTAAACACGCAATGGTGGAACATTCGCACAAGATGTGTTTGGTTGTTTTCACGTCCGTCAGACAGAGACGGCATTCAGTGTCGCTGGACAGACCCATCTTGTTCAGGTGATATCTGACCAGGGGATGGTCAGATAAGTATACCACTAGATGGGTTCTTAGATGGGTCCTACTCATTTGGGTAGTACCGTTGTGAATAAGAGGCATAATAAGCTCCTTTGATTGACGTAGCCCTGGAAGGTTATTCCGGTAGTGATGTCGCAATAGTGCAGACCAATATGTTATCCGCAGTTTGGCCGAGGCCAGCCCAAAGCCGCAGTAAGGCTCAAGTCCATGAAAACAACTGGATGATCCTTGTCTAGCAAGTCCATCCGCAGCCTCGTTCCCCTCAATGCCTTAGTGGCCTGGCAACCAACACATGAATACTCGGTTTTTGGTTGCCAACACAAAGGAGCTCGTAACACTCCTTCACCAGTTTTTAAGGAACCTTTTATGAGGAGGGAGCTTTTATAGCTGCTTGGCTGTCTGAGTAGATAGCAATGTGAGCGCCGCGAAGTCCAGCTTCCAAGATTACCCTGACGAGGACCACAATGGCGTGGATCTAAGCTTTGAAAACGCTGTGCGAGACTCCCATTACGATCGAAACCCTGGTGTTGGGTCCAAAACAACCTGCACGAACACCCTGTTCTTTTCGTCATCGAACTTGACTTTCAAAAAACCGTCTGTGTCACAATGGATTTGGATTACAGTGTGTGTCCTCGAAATTTGGACGGGGGACACTTTGAGTGCGTACATTTTCTTCTGCGTCCAAATGGACGCTAATATGTGGTGGCATTAAGAGATATTTTCTAGATTGGTTCATTCCAATTTTGCGAACGAAAAACGTTGACGATAACGATAACGTCGAACCAATATTACTATTCTAACAATTCCTCAGAGTGCAGTATTTTGCGGATTGGTTTCTGATCAGTCATTTTTAATTTTTAATTTAAGCAGATGTTCGGCTTTCACAGTTTTCATAATCCTTGATCTCATGTCTTCAATGTAAGCATTATTCGCTTCAAATTATAGATGCGCTCGGTAACCACTCTACGATGCTTTATCTAGAGAACACGGTTTCGATTTCTGGCACGTCAATAAATTTTGCCTATGGGTATTGTTAGAACTCCCACAGTGGTCCAAGCTCATCAGTAAAAGACGGTGCGCATAGGAGGTGCATGCTAGCGACTGCACCATTCGAAATATATTATGCTATTGAAATGCCAACGAAGCATAATAATGCAAGAGATGTTGTTGCGCCCATGCCCCTGTAGGGGAGTCCAGGCAATTAACTGCAATAATTGGTAAGTGATTTTATGGAACGTACATACTCGTATGTAACAGTGTTGTAGGAAATTTTATCAAAAGGTATGACACAAAATAATGTATTTTTAACTTAATCCTGAAAGCACTGTCCATCTTATATTCTCTGTATTATTTTTTTATATTTTTTTTACGTTTCAGTAGAAATAATTATTTTATTTAAATGAGTTATTACTGCCTTTAAAAATGTGTAAGAGTGCCGTGTTTTAACATACAGGACACACGCGCAATTCCATAAGTAAATACACCTTCCATTCGCTCCAATGTCCGTAACAACATTATTTATTAAATTCACATATTTACGAGGTTCATTCTTTTTTTTTTTTGCTCGGTATGAAAAAATTAAAATGGGGACTGTCTGACATATGGATACGGCAAATGTAAATATTGTTGTATATTAAATGTAAGGCAAATACTGGATAAATCCGACAAAATTGTTGCAGATTATTAATGAACATACGCCAGCCTTTCGTAATGGAAATTGCCCTATGTTGAAATATATGTGATGAATTTGCAGGGGTAAAGATGTGGTAATGGCTGTTGGAGCACGAACTGTAACCGTTTCCCAAATGTGAATTTTGAAATTTGATGTTTTTGGCGCGGGAATTGATTAACCAAGCATCTTATTCAATTCTAGTCCTAATTTGTGGGTTTCCCATGAAGACTTGCGACTATAAATTACTCCCCTACAAAGTACATCCACATCTTAGATTATATACGACACCATCACATCATCACTGAAGTATCATCATCAAAATCATCCCGAAAAACACATAATTTTCGCCCCGCAAACCAATCCTCACAAAATCATACATACATACATTGTTATGAACCACCTGTAATGAACCATATCCTGGTAGTGCTGCTTCCATCGGCAGATCGACGGCTTCGGGCACTTGCTAGAAATATGCCTTTCCTCTGAACAATTGAAACACATCAGACCCTTTTTTGTAACGTTGTTGTTATTTGTATTGCCAGTAGTAGACTTTCCATATTTCGCCTTACTTTCCTCTTTTTTATGGATGTATCCACCCCGTCGATTAATGAGGTACTCTTCAAGTGTTTCACGTAACTGCCTCATGGATTCGAACCGTAGCGGAGCTATTGCAGACTGCAGATCGTGGTTTTTTAATCCGTTACGCGTATATTTTATAATCGCCGACTCACTTAAATTATATCGTCGACCGATTGCACTCATTCTAAAACAATAGTCTGTCACTTTTTCATCGTTTTTCCGCGCCGAACTATTCATTTTATAATGAACATCCGCCTCGTCGTATTTCGTGCCGAATTCTTCAATTAACGCACTCGAGAAAATAAACCAATCTGACGGACAATTTGGCAAGCCATCCAACCACAGCTTTGCAACACAATGGTATGTTGAAAAGTGCGAGGTTATGAAGGTACGACACGGGAAATTTCACATTTTTCGTTAATTTGCCGATAATTTGGCTATTGTGAATGGTGCAGCACTACCCCTGGACGAATCCTCGGGCCGGTGAGTTCAGCGGAAACTTCCGGAAGTGCCTCAAAAGCTTTCGCTTGCTCACACTAGCCGGGAGGGAGATATGTCACCGCCATCTTTACTTACAGACCGGAGTGTCAAAGCGATGACGTCTTGACAAGCAGTCAACTCTGTATATGTAAAAAAAGTGAAGAACGCGTGCGGTCGACTTCTTGAAATTTCGCGATTTTCGTGAGTAAAAGTAATTTTAGTGTCGCGATTTTAAGTGCAATTGCAAGTAATGCTTGTTAGTGACATGTGAAAGTGAAAAAAAAACGTAAGGTGCCGTGATCTACAAACCAAAATGAAATGCTCGGAAGTGCGCGAGGCATGAGTGTGGTTATGAAAGTGAGAAACAGGAAATTTCACATTTTTCGTTAATTTTCCGGCAACTTGACTAATGCGAATGGTGCAACACTACCTTGGGACGAATCCTCGGGCCGGTGAGTTCAGCGGAAACTCTCGGAAGTGCCCCAAAAATTAAATGCAAAGTGGTTGTCAAATGACAACATTACAGGTAATTTCTGGCCTTTTCATCGGAATTCATAGGGTAAGTATACGTTCATTTGTTGTGCTAATATTTTAGTGGATGCGGGTGTTGAACACGTTGTTGACGAGCCAGACGAAAGTTTCACTGCAGCTGACAGGACTGGATGCCTGGCGGTGAAACTTTCGTCCACTTCGTCAACATCGTGATCAAAATCCGCATTTCCGGGAGCTTCACTCTACGCATTTGGCAGCCATAAGGCATATCCATCTACCGAGGTATCTGCATGCAGTGTAGATACTCGTCATCATTTTTAGATAAGCATTTCGAATAGCATTGTCTCCACTATCTGCCCTCTCTCTTGGTTTAGTTCGCCTAGCTGCTCGTTTCTTCGATCAAAGTCACTATTGGGTGCTTTTTAGCCACCTGCTACCTCTAGTTCCTTTAGTTTTCCTCGATTTTTTTGGCAAGGGTAGGCGCTTCTTTTCTTGCCACACCCTCCGCCGCCGGGTATTTGGTCGTTAAACTTGTTCAATCCTTCTAAAGAATTTCGCGTCGTTGCTGGCGAAACCACTCCAATCTGCGGAGTCCTCTCTGCCGATTGCGATAGTCCCCTCGGCTCATACCAGCCTTCGAACTCTTTCGGAGTCAGGTGTATCTTGGTGCCGAGTTTTTCTTACAGCCTGATGGCAGTCTTGCAAGGGCTGAGGGGCTTGAGTCCGTCCTTAGTCGGCTTGGGCCTTACGGTTGTACGCCGTTTAGCACCCTTGCCTGACGGAGGAGGATCAAGCAGGAGATCCTCTTCCGCTGGAGTTAGATAAGTGTCGCGACCCTGTTCCGAATGATCCAAGTCAAGCTTGGTAACCAGGAGGTTTTCTGCAATTGTTTTTTGCAGTTTAGATTTAGAACCAGTAGCATGTCGCTTGGTTTTGCCATTGACTCGACTACTTTTGTATGGCCGCTGGCGACTTAGCAGGTGCAAGCAACTTCCGAGCCCTCGCCAATAGAGCGTGTCGGAGAGCTATTGTTGTTAGCGTGTATTTGTGCCTGTAAGGATCAGCCTACCACTTTAAGCCGGCAAGTCCTTGAGATGGCGTTTCTCAGTTATCACCGCGGGGATGTTCCCTAGTTCGGCCTTCTTTAGATCAAGGTTGCCGTCTCGAACTTCAGCACCAAACCTCTTCGTCAATTTTGCTCAAAATTCATTTGAGTGATTTTTCTCCGCATCCATGGTTAATTTGACAAAAGATAAATCTAAACATTAGTAACCATTTCCGGCTCCGACAGTTTATTGATTGGACTCTAATTGAACTTTGACCACACTGGCAAACTAACGTATAATTAGTACAATTACTGAATCACTCGGAAAGCCATACGATACTTGGAAAAACTTTCATTTGTCTTTGTAACCAAGTTTCTTCATACCATTTCCAACAGATGTCAACTCCAAATAAATTTCTACCACTTAATTGCCATCACTCGCATAGGTCAAGTTACTTCTTATTGCTGCTGCTTTTCAATACCACATCGAATCGATAACAGTTGTGCATTTCTTAACGCTGTAAAAAGTTTTTGATTACACACTTCTAACAGGAAAAGGACATTTCATCAGCGTTAATCACGTAGACAAATTGGTGTAGGTTATTGACAATCAGCAATTTACATTTTAAAAATAAAAAAAAATTAATAACTGACTTAATATTCCAATTATGACCGAGGCGTCGAGATAAGTTAGCATCATCTCATTCACAAGATAGTGACGGTGTACATAGGAATGTGTAGTTATGATCAGCAGCAGGCTCAACCGCAAATGAGTAATCATTTAACAGATGAGTGCGCTCTCATGGTTCGACACGTAAATCGAAAAGACTATTGCCTTCAGTCAGAAACGAACTAGGGCCCAGTGAACCGAAGGATAAGTGTTGTACCATCCAAACTAGACTACTAGCTCAGAAGTATTAAATTATGAATTTGCCTGGAGTTTGAAATCCTACTGCATGCATTTTTGGCAAATGTTCCCAAACATTTTAAATTGGCTTCCATCCTATTTTTTTGTCGCTACTCACTTTCGGATATTCATCAAGTAACAAGCAGAAATAAAGTACAAATTCAACCTCCATGGTCGCTCCCCGATGAACGAACAGTGAATCTAGCGAAGCTAGCGTAATGGAGTTTTATAAAAGCGTGACTACTTGTGTACCAGCTCGCACAGTATGTGACAACTTTTGATTTATTACACATTTCTTTGAATGTTGGGCGAGTTTTTTTTTGGCTGTGAAAGATAGAAGAAAAAAGGAGTCAGCTTGAGCGACCCAGCAGCACTCTCGAAACCGAACTAACGAAGCACAAGGTGCTTTCGTGAATTCCCAAGCAAAGTGACACAATTGTTGGTTGCTTTCAGCGATTTCAGAATAACACACCACCACTGGGCGGGTTTCTTTTGTAGATTCATTGAGTGAAGGATTCACTTGCGGATGGGGGTGTTTCCGCCTGTGCATTTTTGATTGATTGAAAACCGACAGTAGAAAGAGCATTAGTGTGGTATCAAGGAGATAACAAATTGCACCTAAAACTGTGGTGTGCCCTGGGTTTTGTGCACGATTTTGTTTATTGAAGCGAAATACATTTGTTCGAGGACAGTGAACGATGCGGTACATGGTGATATGAATAACAATTCTTTTTTTCTTGTTTACTCCTCTCTCAATCTTATAACAAAGGACCCAAACGAAACTAGCATAATTAAGTAGTGTGTAATGTGCACGGTTACCAAATGGTGTTTTGGGGAAGGAGCCGGAAGTTTTCAAAATGATCGCTAAGGACCGGCGGCGCTAGAAGCGTATGCTCTAGAAGGTGGCAATGACGTCGACCGGTTCATGCCAAGCGCTCCGGACCTCTAAACTCAACTAGAAAATGCAACCAGTGAAACCCCATGGCCGAGAAGGGGGGTTTCCAAAAGCGGAACGACAAACGACGCCTTCATCTCATCAGAAACCTGAAAGGGGGTGTGGGAAAAGTTCCGTGAAGGAAAAGCCATGATTTAAAAAACACATCATGTTTTAATGAACGTCCCTCATATTAAAGTAACCCAATAAAAAAAAGAATGGAGTTGAAAACTAATAGAAATTCACAGAAAACAAAAGCAATGCCAAAAATTAAATATGTGAAAAGAAATCCAAAAATCGCCGAAAATAAAAGAAACCAGACCGAAGCGTATATACCCTAGACTTGTACAGACCTAGTGGTGATACCAAAAGCACCGATTGGCAACGAACATATGCATTAAAAGTCAGTTTCCTATACGGCTAGTTTATAGGGGAGGTTGGCACTCATTCAGGAGGATCATGACCATTCTCAAAATCAATTAACTAACCCAGTCTACAAATATTTGTCGAATTTTTCAAGTCACTAGCTTTATTCTATTGAAAGTTATTGCTCATTAGAAGTCTCACTTGTAGGGGAGGTAGGGGTTCCTTGGGTCGGATCTTGACCATCTTTAATATCAACTAACTCAATCCTAATTCAAACATTTAACCACAATTTCAAGTCGCTGGCTTTATTCTATCAAAAGTTATCGCTTATTTGAAGTTTCATTTGAAGGGAAAGTAGGGCTTCCTTGAAGCGGATCCGGCCCATCTTTAATACCAACTAATCTAATCCTACTTTAAACATTCGGTCAAAATTTCAAGCCGCTGGCTTCATCCTATCAAAAGTTATGGCTTATTTGAAGTTTCATTTGTAGGGGAAGTAGGGGTTCTCTCGGTCGGATATTACCCATTTTCAATTCCAACCAACTAGATCCTACTACAAACATTTGAGTATAATTTCAAGTCTCTAGCTTCATTCTATCAAAAGTTATCGTCCGAGCGGACAGACAGACGTGGCTAAATCGAATCTCGATGTGATCCTGATCATTTATTTATGATATATACATTGTTATACCTCCGTAGCCTCCATGGAAACTGAGTTTGCACGGTCGCAGATGGCGAGCTTAGCTTTTCTAAATATTATCGTTATACAATACATAATTCGTAAACGGTGCCTCGGAACGAAAAAAAAACTAGCAAAAGTAAATTAAAGAGCATGGAATTCTGCGTCTATTGCGTTGCTCAAATTGCTGAAATTGGGTTTAGTGGCGTGATCAAAAACGATTCGAGCGAGTTTGGACTTTTTTCATTGGGGCTACATTAAATCGCTGGTGTATGCTGTTGTATCTCTTGTATAAACTCAATTAAAATGCCGATGTTTTATGATTGACTTGATTACACGTTTTATTCAATCCTCTCGTGTTGAACAGCAACTTACAAGTGACAGCTATCTAGTATATGTTCACAATTGATTTGTTTGTAGTATGTATTCACAATTTGTTTGTACTATTCACAACATCTCCCTTTTTAAGCTGAATATGTCTCATCATAAAAACTAAAATTTAATCATTTTTTATATTATTACATACTTCATATTTTAATACATCTAACTAGTTTTTACATGACCAAGTTAATTATTCATCACATTATCATTTCATAATTTTAACAATATTCTAACTTACTCTTAAACGATCAGGAGCTTTTACAATTCGACCTGATCGGGTACGCATTTGGTCATTATTTTCTGAATTAAGAACCGCTTGACCACGATCATTTGGAGAATTCACAACGAATGAATTTTCATCATCACGTGTATTATACGAATAATTATCATCATCTATAATTGACGGCCCAACATTGCTTCTACAAGAATTCTTTGAGTTTCGTAGGTGATATTTATTTCGAACTAATAACTTATTTCGACCACTCTCTTTGACGATGTATGATCTAGGACTATTAGACGGTTTTACTATGACGGCTGGTTTCCATTCTCGGCCATGCTTAACTAATACCCTGTCACCCTCTTTAAATTCTTTTCTTTGAGAAGTTCGTTTATCATACTGTTGTTTCATTAAAGACTGAGACTCTACTAATTTTTGATGAACAATATTGTTGTGTTCATTCATATAATTTCTTTCTGATGTTGGCAGCGTTGTGCGAACACGTCGTCCGAAAACTATATCAGTTGGCGACAATTTAACACCGGGTAAAGGTGTATTCCGGTACTCCATTAATAATGTTTGAAAGGGCATACCAGAATCGTGCGCCTTTCGAAGAATCATTTTGGCAGTTTGTACAGCCCGTTCGCTCATACCGTTTGATTGAGCGTAGTATGGGCTACTATTTATAATTTTGATATTATGTGCTTTTGCGTATTCAAAACACTCTACTGATCCAAACGGCTGGTTATCTGCGATGATTATCTTCGGAAACCCGAACGTTGTAAAAATTGTATGCCAAATTTGTTTGACGTGAAAAGCTGATTTGGAAGGGGATTCATGTACCTCTATCCATTTCGAAAAATAATCACGTAGGATCAAGTAAGATTTAGATCCAAAATCTGCGAAATCACATCCAACCTTTTCGAATGCATATGAAGGCACTTCGTGTGGTATAAGTGGTTCCTTCTTATTAGCAGACTGAAATTTCTCGCAAATAGTGCATCGTTGGACTTCGTCAGTGATATCCGCGGTCATACTAGGCCAGTAAAAAACGGACCTCGCTCCATCAACTGTACGGTTAATTCCGAAATGACCGCTTTTATGTACCTTTTGAACCATCTGTTTAAAGATAGCGGGATGATAACTCGATCTTGGTAAAACAAAATACCATTTTCCGCATATATTTCGTTTCGTAAATTCCAAAATATTCTAATATTTTCTGGTACTTTCTGCTTAGCAATTGGCCATCCATTTTGGCACATATTCAATAAATTATTGAGAACTTCATCACAACTGCTTTCTTTGCGAATTTCATCCAATCGGTTGTCGGATACCGATAGTGAATGAACAACCTGATTTAAGCTATGGTCGTCCTTTCCTGTGTTTGGCAGAAATGCTCGCGATAGCGTATCAGCTATATGTAAATCTTTGCCAGGGACGAATTGAACTTCTAATTGATATTTCATCAACTTAAGTCTAATACGCTGTAAACGCGTAGAATAAATCTCTGCAATGGGTTTTTTCATAATTGACACCAAGGGTTTATGGTCAGTTTGGATGATAACTTTTTTGTGACCATAAATGTATTGATGGTATCGCTCACAGGCAACTAAAATTGCCAGAAACTATTTTTCAATTTGCCCGTAATTTTTCTGTACCATCGTAAGGCTCCTAGATCCAAATGCAACAGGTTTGTTGTCCTGCATTATGCAAAATCCCAGCCCATTTTTAGAGGCATCACACTGGATTGTAATGTCTTTATTTCTATTAAAAGTTTGCAGAACTGGCGCCTCAGTTACCGCTTTCTTAAGTGTTGTGACCGCTTTTGCATGTATGGGAAGCCATTGCCAAAGAACATCTTTTTTTAGCAATGCTCTTAACGGTTCAATTTTCTCCGCCAAATTTGGAATAAAACTTCGCATGTAATTGACTAGCCCCAAAAATCTTTGAAGTTCCTTTAAGTTCGAAGGATCTTCAATTTCAACTATAGCCTTTATCCTATCAGGATCACTACGAACGCCATGGCGCGAGAATATATGGCCTACATACTTGATTTCCCTTAAACAATACTGAAACTTTTTCATGTTAAATTTAATATTATTTTTCCTAGCCAAACACTGCGTTCAACGCTTCATCATGATCACTCTTGGTTTTTCCCACTATTAGAATATCATCCAGATATATTATTACGCCTTTTATATGTCCAAAATATTTTTGACTATATTTCTGACAAATTTCAGCACCTGTCTTTAGACCGAAGGGAAAGCGCTTGAATCGATAGCATCCGAATGGAGTGCTAAATGTGCACAAATCACTCGCGCTTTCGTCCAATTTTATTTGATAGAATCCATCTTTTAAATCAAGAACACTGTAATATTCATTCCCATTAATCCTTTCAGCTAGCTCGTCAAATGAAGGTATGAGGTAAAATTCATCTTTCAATACTTTGTTCAGCTCGCATGGATCAATACATAACCTCAAAGAACCATCGGGCTTTTCAACGACGACTAAATTATGCACCCATGATGTTGGTTTGTCAACTTTCTCCACAATATCCCTCTCACACAGCTCATTTAGCTTAGCCTGTACACCTGGTAATATTTTCAATGGTATACGCCGAGGGGGTTTCGCCACAGGTATTGCGTTCGCATGTAACTCTAATTTTTGATCAATCTTTAATGTACCGATACCCGTGAAAATATCTAATTACGATTAATAATTTCTTGATAGTTCGATTTTGAACTTACGTTATAAACACGTCGAATCAGCCCAAGATCAATACACGCCCTAAGACCTAAGATTGGCTTATGTTTGCCTGAGACTAAATAGAACTTGACTTTGAAATTCGCGTCTTTATATAAACAGTTTAAAATTACACTTCCTTCAGTTTCAATTTTGGATCCGCCATACGCTTCTAACTTAATTCCAGTTTTCTCTAATTTAAAACCTGACAAATTTTTAAATTGCTTCAGTAGCTCAGCCGGTAAAAGGTTGACGTCTGATCCGCTATCCAATTTAAATTTAACCTTCTCACCTTCGACTATGACCATTTCATGCCAACTTTCCAAAGAGTTACAGCTGCCGAATTCCACTACGTCACAATAGAATTGCTGATCCGATTCAGGTTGAGTTGCTGCTTCTTTGCCTTCAAGTTCAAATGTTTCCCTTTGCTGACACACTTTGGCGAAGTGGTTCATTTTCTGGCACTTCATGCACTTTTTGCCATGTGCCGGGCAAGATCCCTTAGTGTGCTCATAACCGCAATATTTGCACAAACTCTGCTTCGCCTTGCCATGCTGACTGTTGTTCTGCTGCTTGCTGTTGTCATTCTGTCTTTGCCTATTTTGCTTCTGTTTCGAGTTGTATTGCCCCCGCCTTTTAATTGCATCAACATCTTTCACGTCATGTTGTATTAGCCGTGTTCTTTCAGTATTGATTTCGAAGGTACGACATTTGTCGACAATCTGTTGTAGCTTGATGTCATTGGATCTTATTAGCAATTCCTGCAGATCCATATGCCGCGTACCAAGTACAAGCCGGTCTCGAATCATATCGTCCGCACTTTCCACGAATGAGCAACTTTCCGCCAAACGCTTGACTTCAGTGTAGAACTGATCAAAAGTTTCGCCTTCCTTTTGTGATCGCGTATAAAACTTATATCTTTCGTAGATTAAATTGGCTTTGGGCGTACAATGATCCTCAAATTTCGACGTGACAATTTCAAAATTTTCCTTTTCCGCCTCGCTTAAATTAAACGTTTCGAACGAATCGCATGCATCGTCCCCAATCAAGTTGAGCAGCATCGCCACTTTGTCGCTTTCAGATGCAGCGCCGTTTCCAGTCACACGGAGATACCGCAGAAATTTCACGTGAAATTTCTTCCAATTAGCACTTACATTTCCATCTAACACAAGCGGCTCCGGTTTATTGAAAACTCCCTCCGACTGCGCCATGTTGTATCTCTTGTATAAACTCAATTAAAATGCCGATGTTTTATGATTGACTTGATTACACGTTTTATTCAATCCTCTCGTGTTGAACAGCAACTTACAAGTGACAGCTATCTAGTATATGTTCACAATTGATTTGTTTGTAGTATGTATTCACAATTTGTTTGTACTATTCACAACATATGCCAATAAGCCAGCAACGTAAGAAGAGCTGCAGGCCAACATCGAACGCGAAATTCCTGAAAATTGGGTCCAGCGTATTCACTCGCGCCAGCGCTTCCAAGGCAAACATTTGAACGATATCGTATTCCATAATTAATGGCATCGATTGTGCTTTCATTTGAAATAAAAATCGGTTCCATAATTGATCCAAAAGTTTTTTAAGTAAAAAAACAAAATACATCGCTCTTAATGAAAAACCCTACAGAACACTTTTTAAGTACGAAACTGCAGTTAACTCAAAAATGGAAAAAATGTACATAGCTTGTTCCTGCTGTAACCCGACGATATGTTGTAAATATTCAGTGGTGCCTCCGATTTTACGAATAATTATCTTTTACGCATGTAAAAATATGATTATCTCTCCAAGGTTAAGAAAAAAGCATGGTACCATCGGTATCCCTCTGTTTCGCACCCCTCAGTTGTAATTATCATTTTCATCAGAAATGAACTGAACGCTTGTTTTCATTTCATTCTTTCTATTTAGTGCCATTACTCAGAACAACATAACTTTCTGCCACATATTTTAATTACGATTCTGATTGCCGATTTTAATCGGCAAAAATCTTTACAAACCAAGCATAACTTTTCAAAAAGTGATTATGTTAAAAGCTTGAATTTAACTTTCAAATTTCTTTTTAATAATACTTTGAAGTATTCGAAAGCAAAAAGTTAAAAAATTTCCCATGGGTGATGACCTTTATTCAATTAACCTTAAACTCATCAACGCAGCGAGTTGCTTTCTTATTGATCCACAGCCCCTAAAATTCATTTTGGCTTCAATTAATTATTAATTCAAAAAATCTCGTTTTTTTTTTGGTTTCCCGAAAAATAAGAAATAGATATTCCGTAAACAATAAGAAAAAAATAAAGAAAAATCAGTAAACGATAATAAATTCAGATTCAGGAATAAATGTTTCCATGGGGCATAGATTTAATTTCAATCAATTCATCCCGAAACTCATATTATACGAATCTTCCACACGGATTTATGCTAATGAGTCAATTTTAATTTATTTAAAATTTCGACATCATAGGATTTAATAATGTTAATTAAAAGTCCATCCATTTTATAATTGCACCGCATCGTGACTCGCTCAACTGCTATTATTTTTTTCTTCCTCCTTTCTGCCAACATAATTTCAACTTATGACTTAATTAAATTTTATTTGCCTTCATGCCCTCATCCTGTCATACTGATTTCTCCGAGACTTCGTGAAAAAGACTATGTGACCATTAGTCCTCTTTGGGACATTCGGCTACTTTTATGTCAGGAATAAATCTTAAGAAGGCGAACAAAACGAAGAAGTCTCTTTTGAATTAACATTTTCCAGGATATTCTAGTGCATGCGTAAATGATTTAATTAAGAAGGTTCGTCAGCCACTGAATTGTAGTCAATTTTAATCTTCTTTTTAAAATAAATTAAACTAATAACATTAAAGACTGGAGTTCGCCTTTCGTTGAATCATTTGATCCTACTTTGTGTCGTCCTGCCTTCTTGTTTGGCCCCTTATAGTCTGTCTCGGTTATGGTGTACGGATGTATTGTAAATTGGGAATAGCACACATAAATTACTGAATGGCCTTTTTACGACCTTTTTGCCCAAAATAGGATAATTCTGATCCGAAATGAATTGGCATTAGCCCTTTGATGGAATGCTAAAACGTTCGAGTATGGAGGATGTAGGAAAACTTGATTAGCGAGTTCTTCAATGTGCTGGCAGCTGTAAAATATTTAATTAGTAGTTGGTATGCAATAGCAATAATAGGGTTCGAGGATAATAATCGCCGGTTGACGTGCAGAGTGGTTTATCGAGGACCCCCCGAATACTTTATTTGGACAGTTAACAAGAAAGTTTTGCTTGGAATATTGGATATAGGGAACGGACGTGGAAGCATGCGGCATTGACATCTTGCCGATGGCGACTCCAGTTGCGCTCAACTTATTTCATTATCAAATTTAAGTCCGCTCGTAAAAACCATAGTCTCGTGTGTCCTTTTACATTTACCAAACACTCAATCGGATGGCATTCGCCTTTTTAAGAGTCGTTTACAAAACTATCAAATTCCAACTCAAGAGCAATTTTACGGTCAATTAAACTCAACTACCTGCTTCTTTGAAAATTTGTACGTTTCATTTGGGGATGTAATGTCTCCCATAATATCCTTTTTACAGCCGCACTCTGAAAGGATTCTTTCTTCAAATCGCACACTTTTATTCTTTTCTTAGCCCCAGAGGCTGCCGCTCCTGGAGCAAGAAAGTTAACGCACGCCAAAATAATAAGACAATTCGCCAACGAACCGGCGCGACGCGAAGGAAATTAGATGGAAAATACTACGCTATTTACAGCTCAGACTGATTCAGGTCCTTTTATATGAACGGTTTTGCATTTTTATTGCCTCTTAACTATTGCTTCAGTCTTGAATTGTTGTTTCAGGGTAGCCAATGCGGGGATGAGAGATGAAAAAGAAACTAGAAACAGATGTGCGATCCCTTAGTGAAGTGTGTAGGAGGCTCTCTTTTATGGGGTGATTTTGATATCTGGGCTATTAGCACTCCTCGCCATTTATTTCTCTGCGATTTTAGTGACCTTCTTCGTGTTGGATCAAATCGTAAATTGACTATGGATTGCGAGATTGCGAAATATTGGAATACTATTGAAATACGAGTACTATAAGATAAAGAATTATTGTGCTGTTTGCATAAGAAATATACCCAACCGGAGAATTGGAATTTATTATTATAGGAAAAATATTCTGAAGGATGAAATCGGTATGTAGGCCACAGTCCGTTAAAGAGGGATCACAACAATATTCCTGAATTCCCAGAGAAAAAAGTGCAGTCGGGCCGGGATCCCTTTATCCATTTGGGGTACTCGTATAGGAATACATGTGAGTTTTCGCTTGCGATGCATTGGTCCTGACCATTTTCAGTCATTTCTCGCATAGATGAGTAGTAGGTAATTCTAGCGAATGTTAAATAATAATTCTCATGGAGTATTGAATCAGTTATTGCAGAAACCCCGTAAGTCAATGGATCTTAAATATCTAATCTATTCTATATCCTCTTCTGTAGTCCTCCTCGTGGGCGCTCCCTGGAACGACAGTGATGGTTGACCATTGCTAACTAAGTCAAGCCACTATAGTCATGGCGGTGCGATAATTTGGTTGAGGTAAACATTTCCCCCTGTGGTGTGGGGCGTGATAATAATACCACGAACTTTCCCGGTATTTCGTAGAAGTCGACTAAAAAGAACAGGATATGTATGCCAGTAACTTGCATCATCTAAAATATTTTATATGCTAACGAAACATCAAATACACATGCATCGGATGAGTACCGACTCACCGGCTACGAATTTTGGCTTTCGTTCCATGACTAAGTTTGCTTTCTGGAATGAACGCACTCTCCCGGGTAATGAATTAGAATGTCCCCAGAACGCACGATTTCCTCAGAGAGCGAATTTCAGCAGAATAAATTAAACGTCTTAGGAGTTAGTGAGATAAGTTTTTGGAATAGTGGAGAATTTATCTCTCCTACGGGTAGTACTGCATGTACTCCAGCAGAGCTACCGGTCGTGGTCCTGAGTCAGGTGTGGGGCTCATCTTAACCAGGGCCGGACGAGATTGTCTCTTATTCTGGGATCAGGTCTCCGACAGAATCATGACGACCAGACTCCGTGCCAAAATGACGAACATCACAATAACAGAATGTTACCCGGCAATGTCTTGGTGAGAGACTCCTTCTACGAACAGCTAAACGCCGTCCATAGCAGAACACCCAAAGATTCATATTATAATGGTTATGAGAGATTTTAATGCAAAAGTTGGCGCTGATAACTATGCGCTCAGGAATGTCTTGGGGATCGTAATGACAATGGTGAAAAATTTGTAGAGTTCTGCAACTTTCACAGTTTTTTCATTGGTGCTACTATACGTATATTAGAGCATAAGGACCACCACAAAATCAGTTTGCCCTCTGTTGATCGTCGCAGAACACAAAATTAGATCGACTCCATTACTACATTAGTAAAACATTCAAGAGTTGAGTCCTGGACGTGTGAAACAACAAGGGTACCGTTATAGGGATGGGAAGAGACCATTATGTTATGATTGCTAAGGTTCGATTGCGTGTTGCGTGCGTCGTCCTAGCGAAGAACGGAGTGGAGGGCAGGATTGATCTTCAAACTTCCGAAGAAAGGTAGCCTTACAGACTGTAATAATAGGAGAGGCATTTGTGTGCTTCCTGGCGTTCGGTCACCGCTCTACGATACTAATGTAAAGCTCGGAGTTCAAATGTTGACACGATCAAGAACTGCCTATAAGTACTAATAGAACTATCACAGTGCACCGAGCTTGTCAATATAAAGACGGCGCGGATAGCAAGTGCATGCTACCAACTGCACTTCCGAAAAGTCTATATGCTCTCGAAATGGCAACAAGGCAAAGAAATGCTGAAGATGTTGACACGCCCATGGAGGGGTCAAGTCAATTAACAAAACATCATCCAACAATATGCTAAAGTACAATTCTTCGCTTTACTTGCTTTTCATCGATTTCTAGAAGGATTTCAATAGTGTCAACCGAGATTCTATATGGGCGGCCCTGCACAGGAGAGGCAACCTTGAGTAGTTTGTGGGTACTATCAGGACAACCTATAATGGCGCGAAGTGTCGCGTTCTGAATAAAAGTAAGGGGTCGGGGGACTTTCGCATTGGATTTCGGCAGCGGTGCATCCTCTTACCGATCCTATTCTTCACAGTGATCGGCGATGTCCCTATCTGGACTAGATACAGGTATTCAATGGGCTTTAATATCTTATATATAACATCTTGAACACGCTAACGATATACGAGTATGTCTACTCTGCCACAATATCATAGATTTGTCCGCAATAGCGTTAGATCTTGAGAGGAAGGTAAGCAAGTTTGGGCTAAAGATTAATTCCAACAAGACCAAGGTTTTTAGCCCGCTATTGTGAACAAGAAATCCGACACATATTGCCATCAATATTAATTTACAGTCCATGGAGAAAGTGGACAACTTCGTCTACCTGGATAGCATTGTTGACGAAAATTGTGGTACGAAGCAGGACATCGCTCGTCGTATCAACCAATCTAAATGCGCATACGGCATGCTGTACAAAATCTGGCAGAGCAATTATCTCAGCATCAGGACCAAGCTCGATCTGTTTCGCTGATTATTATTTATATATAGGTATATCAACTAAATTCCAGAGAAATTTTTACTCGCTGTCAGTTTAACAAATCTTGTTGAGTATTGTCTCGAATAAACCAAAACCAAGTTCAATAAGCAAAACATTTTGCAGGACGCCCGGACCTCCATGCCCCCCCCCCCCCCTCTGGATCCACCACTGCCCGGAAGCGGAAGGATCACCCTGTTCCCCCACCCTCTCTTCAGGCCTGGAAATCAATCAAAATCAAGTGAAGCGATGAATCGTACTCAACGCATTTCTAAGTACGCGTTGAAAACTTGTTCAGATGTGCCATAAATAGAAAATCATCCCCAGAAAATTGTGTTATTCCGATCAGGTTTCAGGCACTTCATATACATATATTAACAAACTAAAACGCAATCGCTTCCAATCCAGCAATCTCACATCAGAATTTCCTATATCCTCATGCTTCGCACAACTTTGTCCTCGTCGTATCCTCACAACGTCAATCTTTCGATTAATCAAATATCCTAGATCCCAAACAAATATATTTAGGAACGCTAATCCGAAAATATTGAGTGTACGATGTAGACAAGAAAGAAAAAATGCCTTATAATCGTGATAATAGATTCATCAATATTTCCTCGTTTAGTCCTACATCAACTTGGATCATATTGTGTGTTTATTGAAAAGGAAGATTCGGTTCATGTGTCCGTGCAGGGGCATATAATGGCATTCCAAACTGGTAGCCAAACAGCCATCCACTCCGTCCATCGGTCATTTGTGTGTATGTGTCCGTATATCAGCAAACATATATTGCGATGAAATTAAATTTAACGTTTGGTGAAGGCGTAGGTCGACCACATACGTACATAGTGTGGTTTCGTGCTCTAATCAAGTCAGTATGAATATAGGAGGACTATCTATGGGCATCAGAAGTCAGAAAGTTTAACCATATTTGATATTCGCTCATGCATGGGTAATTAATAAGCCCCAGTTATTTGACGGGGTTATTTATAAAGGACTTGCGGGCAATTGATACCGGAATTAGAATTTTAATAAATTTCTATATATGCTTGTGGCGTCTCTGGTTGCAACATCTAATTTGATTTCCACTTTAATAATCTAAATTTAAAATTGAAAAAAAAAATACTTTCCAAAATAGAATTTTAGTGTCAAAAAATAAAAAATACATTTTAATTGCTCTGTCATTGGTCATTTGTCAAGTTCGAAAAAATAACTCTGGAATCTAATTGAAACATTTACCTCTGGAGTCTGGATTGTGTATCCGTATAAATAAACTCAAATAAATTTTTATTGTTATATGGAACAGTTGAGTAGCAATTTCCACCAACAGGAAAAGCAAAAATTAGGAATAAAAAAATAAGGCGATAAAGAGGGAATGAGTGTTATGTTTGTGTTGTCTTCCCCAAGCCTATTAATTTTTATTAGTACGTAAAGAACAGGGGCAGGGGCTTTTTTCTTCGCCAGATGGCACTGCTCGATCTTCACGGTCATTATGTTACCTTAGGCTTCGTCCCCACTGACATCTTTCGATGCCCACCAAACATTCAATTACAGCAGTTATCATTCTTCCGCAATCCACTCTGGCATTTACGTATGCGTCTCAATTCGTCGATTGGCATCTGATCCATATGCCGGCTTAGCTGATTGGCCGTGTAGAAGGTTGATTGAAGCGTGCATCCGTGATTGTCTATGGGCTCCTTAAGGTTGCTTGGACTACCCAAACAATTAAAGCTATTGAATTCACTAAAAAATAACTGTTCAAAGATTCTCTCCTTGCCTTTCCTATTTCCGATACCATTAGCTACTTTCGTTGATGCGTTCAATTAAGCTGTGCTCTCTATGCATTTTTATAACAATTCTTTGATATTGTATTGCAACCATTTGGTTTCTTTCAAAGAAACACAACAGCACTCAGCGAATTTATAGCACTTATGACGAAGAGCTCCTTGCCAGTGCCGTAGCAAGGGTGAGGCAAGTGAGGCAATTGCCTCAGGCGCCATTGCTCCGGGGCGCCAAAATCGGATAACGAAAAAAAAAATAACCTGATCGCAAAATTTTTTTAAAGTAATTTTTTTTTGTCATGTACTGTAACTGATGAGTGACTCCATTGTTGGGGGTAAGTTTAAAATACAAAACAGTACCGTTATCCAATCTAGTCGAAGCGAGTAGCGTGTGTATAACTCGCGGCATATCGTTGCTGTTGGCGCCGCAACAACCAAAAGTAGCGACAGAGCTTTTGTATCTGCAAGTGTGGTTGACGTGCAGGTGTATTGCATCACTCGAGCAAAGCTTACAGCACAGTAGAGTTTTGAACTTTATTTGTTTTTACCGTTTGTTGAGAGTCGTGAAATAATGTCTGCGCCGGAAAAGTTCAAGAAAAGTGGTGCACAATACCGAAGTGAAAGAAAAAAGAGGAAAATCGAAGATCAACAAATGACGAATACTTTTAAAAAATGGCTGATAAGATCTTCCGATATCGAACCAGGATGTAGTTCAGAAAATGCTGGTATGTATGTACATAAGTAATTTAATTCAAATAGTAACGCTACAATTTGAAACCAAAGTCAGTACTCTCAGGACTTAGTGAAACCAGCTTTTCAGAAATGGGGGAAAAAATTTTGAAAATCTTCGTCTTGCTGATGTATTTTGGCGAATATCATATCAGGAGATGTATTTATCCTATTTGAAAATATAATCGTAGGCACTAAGGCTACGCGCCCACTTGTAATTTCGCAATAATTGAGATGCATTTCTGTTGTCTTAAGATCTAATGTTAAAGCGCGTACACGTTCAATTGCAATTTACTTGGTGTCGGCAGAGAAAGATTTTTTTTAGTTTTTTTTGTCGATATTGAAACTTCTAAAGCAACCATGTTGGTTAACAGAAACAAGTAATTTAGAATTTTTTTTTGTCTATTCGAATTGGCTGTAGTCTATTTAATCTTGCCTCTTTTTGTTGAAAATTCTAGTATTGAAATACTAATATTTAAGCATAAAGCGATCCTAGAAACTTGCTTTCTGTCTCAGATGATGTGGAATTTCATTTTATTAATTTTAATATAAATAACCTCTGCATCAATTGCATTCGAAAATTGAGAAATTGCATGTGGGTGCGTTGCCTTACACATCTGGTTTCGAATTCAAATTAAACAGTCAGTATTAATCAATTAAAACTATAAATAGGGAAATAATTTTGCAAATCGGACTTTTTATTACAGATCAAATTATGATCGAAAATGATCCGAACAAAACTAATGAAAGACCAGCAGTTTCGCATTTGCATTCAATTGAGCGACCATCGATCGTAAAATGTCCGAAACCGTCATCCTCTACAAGTGAAGACAGATCCGAAAATGTAACGATCGAACGAAGCTCAAGACCGGAAATAGAATCACCTGACAAACAGCTTCCGGAAATGATCGAGGCTGCCGAAAATTTACTATCAGAAAACACAAGCATAATCCATGTTGCTCAACACGACTTCGATTATAACGACCCTCCATCGTGGCCACGCATTACGAATGACGTTAGGATAAACATAATATCGCACGGTCCAGTTCAAGGGAAGGACATGGATTTCAGGAATATTGAAACAAAAGATGGACGTAGGTTTGCCGCTCACTGGTTCCAGAAAAGCTTACCTAACTGTGAAATTGTTGAACGAAAATGGCTGATCTATTCTAAAAGGGGAAACGCCATATTCTGCTTTTGCTGTTGCCAATTTGAAAATCGGTCTTACAAAAAACCTTCGATTGCCAATCGTGAAGAAGGATTTTCCGACTGGAAAAACTTAAGTCGAATTGTTGATCACGAAAAATCTCCGGATCATCGGAAGTATTATCTTGAGTGGAAAACTTTGGAGACCGGATTGAAAAACTCAGAAGGCATAGACGACAAATTGCAGAAGGATATCATCTTAGAAAAAGAGCGATGGCGACATATTCTTCGTGCAATCTTAAATGCAATAATGCTATGTGCTAAGAATAACTTAGCATTACGCGGCTCATCGTCACAAATCGGCAGAGAGAGAGCCGGCATCTTCTTGAATATCATTGAATTACTGGGCAAATATGATAAAACTTTAGGCGAACTAATAGCAAGTCACAAAAAGGGGTCAACTACCTATTTATCACCCCAAATTCAGAATGAATTTATTAATTTACTTGGTCAGAAAATTTTATCAAGGATTCGGAAGTCAAAATATTATGGTTTGCTGTTCGATTGCTCACCTGATATCTCTCATAATGAACAGATGGCACAAATTATTCGATATGTTTACATAGAAAATAGAAAAGTCTCCATTCAAGAAAGTTTTCTTGACTTTATTTGTACTGAAGAAAAAACTGGCGAGGGATTAGCTTCAGAAATTCTTGAAAAATTGGCAAAAGATCATCTCGATATTGATGACATAAGAAACCAAGGATACGACAATGGTGCCAATATGGCAGGCCAATACCGTGGTGTTCAAGCACGTATCCAGGAGAAAAACGTTTTCGCTACATTCATTCCATGTGCAAGCCATAGCTTGAATCTAGCAGGGGTGCATTCGGCTACAGCTAATGCTGAAGTGAAAATTTTTTCGAAACGGTCGAAAGCATTTTCAAATTTTTTTCTCGTTCTACGGCTCGTTGGACGATCTTAATGAAGGCATTGAAGGTATCCTTGAAAGGACATACAGACACCCGATGGACCTCGAAAGCTGCTGCTATAAGATCATTGAACGCCCAAATCAAGGATGTTTATGAAATACTTCAAGCTATGATCGTCGACCCAATCAACTCGGATACGGCATCGGCCGCTCAAAGTCTACTCCGAAATATTGACCAAAACTTCCTTTTTTTTCTTGACGCCTGGAACCAGATTTTAAACCAAATTGACCGTGTCACTAAAGCTTTGCAATCGAAGTCGTTATCATTGGAAAAAGCTGCACAACTTATAAAACGATTAAGAAATTCTCTACAGGAACTTCGTGCCACAGAGTTTGAAGACAATTTCAAACGCGCAAGCACACTGGTAGGTAGAAAATACGTGCAAAAGATCAAGGAGGACGAAGAGATTGGGGACGTATGGAGCAGAAAACGATGGGCCAAATATTCCGGAAATCCAAAAACGTCGCATCGAGATTAACAGCGCCGTGGATATTCTCTTAACTGAAATGAATTGGAGGTATAAGAAGATGATGGAAGTTACTGTTGATTTTAATCCTATTTGCCTCTGGCGCCAAAAGGGCTTGCTACGGCACTGCTCCTTGCTTTTAATTTAGCTGTAATCTTTATTAGTTCTTTGTTGAAGGAAAAACTTTGCCTTTTCTTACGAATCATAAGCCGTTGACTTTTGATTTAACGCATTTCAAATTTGGTTGAGATCGAACCACGGGAAGGGTGCCGCCAAACATACAAATGCACAATATGCATCGGACTATATGCCCATCTATTATATGAATATATGGGACGAATTCCAAATCAGTGATCATATGGCTTGCGAATAAACTGAATTACTTCATATCTTCCTGAAAATCATCATTAGTGAGTTGATGCAGAGTGCTCTATGCATACTCACCGAATGGGCAGGCCACTGTGGCCTTGGTGTCAACCCTCACAAGACCGAACTTGTGCTCTTTACTAGAAGACAGGAGCTGCCTCCTGTTGAGCCTCCATCATTGGATGGCAAGCAACTGGCCTTCAGTGATAGAGCGAAGTTCCTGGGCCTTATCTTTGACAGGAAATTGACGTGGAAGCCCAACATCCTTGAGCGGGTGAATAAAGCCACTACTGCGCTCTATTCGTGCAGGAGGGCGGTTGGTAAGAACTGGGGCCTGCAATCGAAGGTGGTTTACTGGCTATACACAGCGGTTGTGCGGCCAATTCTACTTCACGGCATTTGTGTTTGGTGGGCAGCACTAAGAGTGGCGTCCTATTGTCGCCTGTTAAGTAAAGTGCAAAGACTAGCAGCAATTGCCACGACGGGGGCCTTTAGAACAACTCCGTCAGCCAGCTTGGACACGCTGCTACACTTGCTCCCGCTTGACATATTTGGCGAACAGCTGGCGGGGAATACGGCCCTGCGTCTTCGAGAAACAGGCCAATGGCGTACTTCGAGCACTGGCCACGCGGCTATCCTGTGCAACCTGGATCTCCCTCCGGAGACTGATTACACGTCTCCTAAACACGTTTTCGGTAGGAACTATACCAGCCTGATTCCGTCAAGAAGCCTATGGGCTGATAATGTACCCCTTACCTCCAACTCCTTGACTATCTACACGGATGGCTCTAAGACCGAGAATGGTGTTGGGATTGGTATACACTCGGAGGTACTGGGAATTAACTTATCCTACCGCCTTCCCGACTTTTGTAGTGTCCTGCAGGCCGAGGTTTCGGCGATCTCGGAAGCACTGACCTGGTTGAGGAATCATGTCGTGACTGCAAGAGACATTACTATCTATACGGACAGTCAGGCTGCGATTCGCTCACTTGACTCTGTTCTCACCACATCGAAAACTATTCTGGAGTGCCGGTCGGCCCTCATGGAGATGAGTTACTTTTTCAACATTACCCTCTGCTGGATACCGAGTCACAGTGGCTTTGCGGGCAACTGTAGGGCGGACGATCTTGCGCACGAGGGGGCAACCGGTGTCGTCGATGGACACCGCAATGACATTAGAATGCCAATTGCATCATGCAAAGTGGCAATTAAATCTGTGGCAGTGGATAGGGCAAATACCAGATGGCTCAATAGTCGTACTTGCCAAACGACGAGAATGATTTGGCAGAAATTCGACCTTAGCCGATCTGCCTCTTTGCTGGCACTAAATAGAAAGCACATTGGCAGAGTGGTGGGGGCTATCACAGGGCACTGCCCCATTGGTGAGCTCGCATGGAGGCTCCGTCTTCCTCATCATGACTACTGCAGGAGTTGTGAGGATGTGGATGAGGAGGAGAGTGTCTTGCACCTTCTATGTCGCTGTCCGGCACTGGCCATCAGGAGGAAGAAATTCCTGGGCTCCTGGTTCTACTTTGATATGGAGGACCTCAAGGATATTAGTGTAATACAGCTCAATCGCTACATTGCCAGCACAGGCTGGTTCGGAACCTTGGTTTCTTAGAGAGGTGTTTTTGTTACTGGTGGTATCACAATGGACCCATGAGAGGTCTAAGTGTGCTGTGTTGTTTCATGGCAGCCCCTTAACCTAACCTAACCTTCCTGAAAATCATCCTGGCCGGAATGATCAGGAAAACAATGAATAGAAATTGTATTGCACAGAACTTCATCCACTGTTTTCACCCTGTCTCTTCACAAACTTATCATTTCAATCGGCTTTCTAAGAAACTTCTGGAAGCCATTCTATTGCCCAAACTCCACTCTACCCATATAATCAATTTGCCAATGCGTTTTGAAATTTTAAAGTTGAATTTTCTACATACATTCTCGTATCAATTCGAAAAGATCAACTGAGAAACTTTCCATTTGAACCATTTACAAACATAATGCACTACCAAGAATTCGAACCGAAAAACAACCCCTTAGGAGCTTAGGTGATTCCTTTCTGAAAGGATTCGATGGGAATCCGATAACTTTGGCACGTTTTCAGATTGAAAGCGCCATCGCACCGTACCAATGCCGGATCAAGTACGAATGTAGTTTACAAAATAGACGCAAAATCGATAGTTTCTTATGTAAATTTTCTTGAGCAGTTTCCCATACCTTACATGACAATCTTCCAAGTTTTAATTAACGTTAAGTTCTGATTATTGTTGGAAATGTATGGAGGGTGGCCCGTAATAGCATTACCGAGCGAATAGCGAAATATCAGTTTCGGAAAATTTCATTAAAGTGAAATGGCGTTTTAGTTTTCGAAGGAACATGTACGACAAATTAGGGAAAATGAAGACAGAGAAGAAGCTAACAATTGCGCATCTTAACTCTTACTTCACCATGTACATACATTACGTAATCCTGTCATTCTACTGACAACTTATTAAGCCTGTCCCCGAAAATGAACATCCAATTAAATGCAGCTTTTATATCCTTACCAATCACTTAATCGCCCATTGTACTATGCTAGTCCACAGTTACACATCCATACAAAACGTAGTAACAATTAAAGTGATAGTTTCCTCATGAATTTTCGCCTCAATTATTTAAGTGGTCCCTTTTTCAACGAAGAATGTTAACATGTAGGTAGCAAAATGTATATCTGTATGGATATGCGGATGGGATAAATTACAAAAGAGTCCTTTTTGCCGCTGTCGTTCAAGATAAGCTTTTGTATACCTTGAATTTTTCGGTAAAGCAGGTGAAACATGAAATTGCGAATGGACAGATGTGGGTTTGCTTATGTCCGTGCTATGCGGGTCTTGTTTGTTCTGTTTAAAAAAAAAACTTTTGATTTTCCGGAATGGAAATTAGGAGATGTTTTAGTTTCCATCATGTATAAAAAGATACAATACAAATACTGCGGATATGGTTGCGGAAGAGTTTGTTTAATCATTTTGACGTATACCTATATTTTAGTCACATCAATCAGATGGCAATGCACCCGCTGCCTTCTTAACTCACAAGAAGGGAAAAGAAAACATCATTTAGCTCACAATGGTCAACAAATCGTAACGGTTAGTTGAGCTTATTGTGAAGACAGAAGTCGAGGGATGGTCGTTCAGTCCGTCCGTGACTAGCTTGATAGCTAGCTCGGCTATCGGTAGTGTCGTTGAGGTATTCGGAGGACACAAACTGCTTCGCTTTTCTTACAAAAATAAATCGCGCGTCGCGCAGTGGAGTATTTGTACCAAATACCAGGCCAAATTATTAAATGCAATTTATCATGTCTAAATATATAAATAAACAATTTGAAGTACAATGGGGAAGGAGACATTTTGATCGTTAAGGTCCAGAGGTGACAGCTGTCAAAATTGGTTCCTCAACGAGCTAAGCAGTGGCCTGTCCTTGCTGAAGCTCAGTTCGGGAGATGTGTTGTTTGCCATCCTTGTTGTTGTGGTGGCTGCTGTTGGTGTTGGAGGTGGCGGCTCAATTGGCCAGGGGTTCCGCGTTATCATAAGCGTCACACTTTGGCGCACTGAATTCCTACTTCGCTTATCATGTTGGTGATAACAACTTTAAAATTTACAAAACCCCCTTTAAAGTGGAGCCCTAAAAAAACGTGGCTTTCTTACCTTACCGTACTCCGCGAGTCACGGGCTGCTTAATTTTCAAAGAACAACTGACGGTGGTAAATCGCACAAAAAGCCACAAAAATAACCCCACGAATTCTCACTCAGCCATTTTGGATCAGTTTTGTTTTTTCGAAGTTGTCGGACTGTCAGAGCTCAGGGCGGATTGCCAGGTTACGTTTACGAGAGAAAAGGGTAGTGATTTAGTAATGTTAATTGCCTTGACTCCAGGGACATGGGCGCGTCAACATCTCTCGCAATTCTATGCCTTGTTAAGGTTTCGATAACATCGATGCGCCTCCCGATGATGTTGTAAAAGTAAACAAAAGTTAAAATGGCTGAAAGCCTACGAATTTAAATATAATTCGAATGAATTAAATGTGAACTTCCGTTTAAGTAAACATTTAAATTATGAATGGCATGAAATATTAAAAATGTTGTTTATTTGGCTGATTGCAAATCATCATCCCATTTGTGCAATATTCTCGTGTTTGACGGGGAATACACATTTGTTCACGGAGGCGACTTCGCGAAACTCCATCATTCCTACGACAAACAATTTCATTGCACTTAATAAAACAGCCGAGTTCAGAGGAAATTTTGAACAGAGTTGCTAATTGGAATTCGTAATCAACAGGCTCGTAAAACTTACTCATTTTCAACAAATTATCCTATGAATTTCGACAAATACGAAATTTGAATGCGTGTACTGATATGAGCAACTATCCTGAAGTACATCACTCTACCAATTTATCAAGCATAAACAGTTGCTCTCGTGAATTTGCAGAATCCAACATCCAATTAATTTTGATTGCATATTTACTTAAGTGTAATTTAAAGTCGAGCCATGAACCATACATCACGTTTATCAGGCGAGGCGAGACATTCAGATTTGATGGAGCCTGGAAGTATCTTATTTGGAAGGACAAATACAAACTATGTACTTACTAGCAGACACGCATTTTGAGTGCACATTACTCCGTATGCAGAAGTAGTAAATTTTATTTGCAAATTTGCTTGTTAAGCCGCGAGCAAATCATAAATTAGACTTTGAATTTTGAAATGCATACATTTTCCGCTATTGACGATGGACCTAGATTGATTTCTGTGGGAATCAGATTCAGAAATTGTAACAAAAGCCGCAAATTTTCAAAAATGTTCGCGCACTTTCCAATCATCACTAATGCCCGGTTCACATTATTCCAGTCCAGTAATCCAGTCCAGTGCTGGACTGGATCATATCGTCTACATGATTCCAGTCCAGTAGTCTGGCGAGTGTGTTGTTAATTCGGTAACTATAGTAACAATGATTTCTGGGCGAGCTGGAATCAAAAAGTAGACCGACAATCCAGTCAATGGACTGGATTGCTGGATTGAATTGCTGTCCAGTGCCGGTTCACATTATTCCAGTAGCAGTCCAGCGCTGGACTGGATTACTGGACTGGATTGGTTACTGGAATAATGTGAACCGGGCATAACTTTATATTAGATTAATCGTGTTTTATTATTATTAATACGTCAGGCTACGTCACCCATGCAGTGGGCACTGCGACCGTAAGCGATATATTGTGCCATAGCCTTCTTTTAGAATAAAACACTTTCTGCTAACCTGGATAATGTCCTTTGTGAAGGTACTCTGGATGACATCGGCATTCACAATTGCCTCTGCCAGAATCAATTTCATAGACCGAGCAATCGGTGGACTCGTTGTCCCCTAGCCATATCCGACACTCCGTCTCTTTGGACCGACCCATAATATCTCAGCCAGTGGTGGCCCAATAGGTATCCCAGGATCAATCTCAAGTCGACCCTATTCTAATGGGATTGAAGGGACTGATCAATTCTTTAGACTGTCGTAGAACTTGGAGGTTGTTTCGGCGCTGAAGTTTTTTGTTTTCAGACCACTACCTAGCACGGTTCGGGCAAAGAGTATAGATTCCACAAGAGTTATCACTCCATAGAAGTTTCGCCTCTGCCAGGAGATTTGTATGTATTGACAAATTGTATAAACATAGTATAAACTACACAGCATAGCTACACAAGAGAATCAATACATACAAATCTACCGCCGGAGGCGGAGTCAGCTTTCTTGTGAAGTCTATACCAAATAATATAGATTCCACAAGAGTTATCACTCCATACAAGTTTCGCCTCGGCCAGGAGATTTGTATGTATTGACAAATTGTATAAACATAGTATAAACTACACAGTGTAGATACACAAGAGAATCAATACATACAAATCTACCGCCGGAGGCGGAGTCAGCTTTCTTGTGAAGTCTATACAATTTGTCAATACATACAAATCTCCTGGCAGAGGGGAAAGTTATATACTACTTTGCCTTAACCCCTAGCGGGGCATAGCGCGTCAATTACTCCTGCGCGCCATCGTACTCTGTTCTGGGCAATGGGGCGCAACTCCCCAAAAGACTTACCCAGTACCTGACACTCCTTTGCCACAGATCGACGCCATGTGATTCGAGGACCCCCTCTTGGTCGGCCTTGGTTGGAAATGGGGTTCCATTTCATGGCATGCATAGCAATGCAGTTATCACTCTTCCGCAATGTGTGACCTATCCACTGCCATTTTCGCCTGCGTATCAATTCGTCGATTGGCATCTGACCCGTACGCCGACTTAGCTCTTCATTTGATATTGTTTCGGGCCAGAAAATTCTTAAAATTCGACGAAGACATGAGTTGACGAAAACTTGCAGCTTTCTGGTAACTCCTACGGAAACTTTCCATGTACTGCTCCCATACAAAAGCACTGATAGTACCAGGGAGCGAAACAGGCCCAGCTTGGTCTTAATGCTGAGATAACTGCCCTGCCAGATTTTGGACAGCATGCCGTATGCGCGTTTAGCCTGGTTGATACGACGAGCGATGTCCTGCTCCGTACCACCATTTTCGGCAACAATGCTACCCAGGTAGACGAAGTTGTCCACCTTCTCCACAGGCTGCCCATTAATATTGATGGCAATAGGTGTCGGATTTCTTTTTCGCAACGGCGGGCTAAGAACCTTGGTCTTGTTGGTATTAATCTTTAGCCCAACCTTGCTTGCCTCCCTCTCGAGATCTAACGCCATTGCGGACAGATCCATGATTTTGTGGGAGAGTAGGCATATGTCGTCAGCGTAGTCAAGATGTTGTAGATAAGATGTCAAAGTCCATTGAATTCCTCTGTCGAGTCCGGATAGGGCTGCATGCAACACATCGCCGATCACAATGAGGAATAGGATCGGTGAGAGGATGCACCCCTGCCGAACTCCACTGCGAATCTCAAAGTCCCCCGACACTTTTCCTTTATGCAGAACGCGACATTTCGCGCCGTCATAGGTTGCCTTAATAATAGCCACAAGCTTCTCAGGGATGCCTCTCCTGCGCAAGGCCGCCCATATAGAATCCCGGTTCACACTATCGAAAGCCTTTTCGAAATCGATGAAAAGCAAGTGAAGCGGAGAATCGTATTCAGCGCATTGCTCGATGATGATTCGCAAGGTGTTAATGTGATCGGCACAGGAGAATCCGGATCGAAAGCCAGCCTGCTCTTCATCAATTGTGCTTTCTAAGTGGGCCTTTAGTCTTTCCAGGACGATTTTAGCTATTATCTTGGCAACGGCAGGAAGCACACAAATGCCTCTCCAATTATTACAGTCTGTGAGGCTACCCTTCTTTGGAAGTTTGATGATCAAACCTTCCTTCCACTCAGTGGGAAAGGTCTCTGTATTCCACGCTTTATCAACAAGTGGGTGCAGCAAATCGGCAGTTACGCTTGGCGCTGCTTGATAAAGTTCGGCAGGGATGCCGTCAAGTCCGGCGGCCTTTCCTCGTTTTAGTGCAATAATTGCAGTGACTATTTCCTCTTTAGTCGGGGCAGTGGACCGTATACGCACATTTTGATGGTTAGCTAAATTATCTATATGAGGGGGAACTTCACCAGAGGTTACACGGTTCAAGACCGCGGCGAAGTGTTCTTTCCACCGCCTCATCTGATCTTCTTCCAAGATAAGTAGCTTTCCATCACTATCTTTCACCGGATGTTGGCAGGAGTTACGACCACCTGTAAACTCCTTGATGACACCGTATACGGCGTTTAAGTTGTTACTTCTAGCGGCTTTTTCTGCTGACGCTAAAAGAGAATTGGCATAAACTCTTTTATCGCGTCGCACACTACGCTGAACTTCTCGAGCTTTCTGACGGTAAAGGAGTTCGATGCTGCTTCGATTGTCGTCTGATGCTGCTGCCAAACGAACTTTCAGCTCCTTTCTTTCAACAATCCGCTGCCATGAAGCGTCGGACATCCAGGGCTTATTCCGGCAATCCGGGTTTGGGCCAAGGATGGTATTTGCGCTATCAATGTACGCATTTTTTATGGCATCCCAGTTTTCGTTTATGTCACTATCTGGGTGACTAGTTATCTCAGCCGCTTTTTGCGCAAGATGGTCATTATATTGTTGTAAGACAGCTGGATTTTTTAGTCGAGCGGTGTTGAATTTGCGGGGCCTGGATCTTTCGTCGCTGGGGCGGCGCACGGCTGCAATACGCAATCGAACATTAGCAATCATAAGATAATGGTCTCTTCCCATCCCAATATCGGCACCCTTCTTGTTTCGCACGTCCAGGAGGCAACTCTTGAATCTTTTACTAATGGCAAAATGGTCGATCTGATTTTGTGTTCTGCGCCGATCAACAGAGGACCAACTGATTTTGTGGTGGTCCTTATGCTCAAACATAGTACCACCGATGAAGAGACTGTGAAAGTTGCAGAACTCTACAAATCTTTCACCGTTGTCATTACGATCACCAAGACCGTGTCTCCCCATCACATGTCTGAGCCCATAGTTATCAGCGCCAACTTTCGCATTCAAATCACCCATAACCATTATAATGTCACCTTTAGGTGTTCTGCTCTGAACGGCGTTTAGTTCTTCGTAGAAGGAGTCTTTTGCCAAGACATTGTCGGGTTCAGTAGGGGCATAACATTGTATTATTGAGATGTTCCTCATTTTGGTCCGGAACCTGGCGGTCAAGACCCTGTCAGAGACCGGTTCCCAGGATAAGAGACAGTTTCGCGCGGCTCTAGTTAAAAGGACACCTGACTCACGGCGACTACCGGTAGCTTTACCGGAGTACAACATTACAGTGCTGCCCGTTGGAGAGATGAATTCTCCGCTGTTCCACCATCTTATCTCACTAACTCCTAAGATATTTAATTTGTACCTCAGAAATTCACTCTCTAATTGAAGAAATCGTGCGTTCTGGGGACCTTCTGATCCATTGTCCAGGAGAGTACGCACATTCCAGAATCCAATCTTTGTCATTGTACGATAGCTAAAAGTCGTAACCGTTGAGTCAGTCCTTATCCGAGGCATAGTTGACGTTTCGTTAGCATATAAAGATTTCGGATAGTGCAAGTTGCTGGCATACACATCCTGTCCTTTGATTGTCGGTTTTAACGACAGGCCCTCAAAGGGAAAGGCCGTGGTATTTTTTTTCACACCCCACACCACAGGGGTACCTCAACCAAATCATCGCACCGCCATCACTGGCGGCTTGACGTTGGTTGGCAATGGTCTGTGACCACTGCCGTTCCAGGGGGCGCCCACGCGGAGGACTATGGAAGAGGAGTTTTTGCCCCCCACTCTTATAGAATTATCAATCCTCTTTGGTTCGGGCTTATCTGGTCGCAGAATTGCAAGGATGAATCTTTCCTTGCAAATTCATCCGAATATCGTTACTATCAATGTCCTGACGGTTCAATAAAGAGTTACTCGGTCGGTGGTCGCGAGACACTGAGAAACACTCTTTTACTAACCTAGAGCAGAGCTTATGATAGCGGTGTGGGCGCCATGATAATTCTGAGCTAAAATGATATCCATGCCACTGAAGAATGCCACTGCGCCAGAATGGCATGTATCTCAGCTTGGAAGATGCTGAGCCAAACACCCATAGCAAATGAGATTCTGACGTCTGGGTCAAAGAGACCAACTCCCTGTCCCGTTTCTTGCCCATCTGCAAACCATATTAACCTTCATAGGCCCGAGCGGGGTGCAGCCGCTCCCCACACACACATTTTTCGGGATTTCTCCTAAAATATATTTTTCAATTTAATATCCTCCGAGATATGTTTCTGAAATATCCTTTTAATATTAATTTCAACAAGTTTCAAAAAGTTGCTATAAAATGTAAGGAACTATAAAGATTTATATTGGTTGAGGTGCAGCTACACCCCACTCGGTCTTTAACGTTAGGTATATATTTCGCATACGTTAAAGACCAACTGGGGTGTAATTGGACCCCACCGTGTATTTATACGGGCAAATTGCTTCATATTTTAGTGCGTTCGGTACATTTCTTTGTAGCGTGTTTTTATTGTAGTGCATATGTGTGTTTATAAAAATGAACGGAAGACAAAATAAACTTTCGGACGAGGAAATATTATATATGCTAGAAGCTAATGATTATTAGTTCTTTTTGGATGATTTAACAAAAACATAATACGAAGATATAATAATGACTCGTCCATACTACAAATAATAAAACAACTCATGATAACATTATATCCAGAGCTAATAGAAAATAGAAAATCAGCATACGGGTCCCATGGTTGCAAGACAGCATAGAAGCATCTATGCTATGTAATAGAGCTAAAGACAGCCATGTTTTGATTCAGGGAGAAAAAAACAAGGAGATCCAATATGTATAAAGTATGTGTATGCACTAAATGATTTTATTTTAACATTTGATAACATTAAAAATTACCCAACTGTAATGCTCAGTGTCCTAGGAGCTCGTCGCGCAGATCGCAGTGGTCGATGATATGCGTCATTGAGGAGTAAAATCATGGAGATACAAGAATTAACTTGAATCTTGAAACCGAACGCAATGGCGTGTAACATAATACATAAGTAAATGGACCAAATAAAAAATAAATTAATTTTTAGAGTTTAAGAAAATGGTGATTCCGATGGACCCTCCTCCCCTCACCACGCTCCCATTCCTAACACCCACACCACACACCTATTAACCCCCTTACCTGCAACGAGACAGCGTGGTAAGGTATCGTCTCACTTCCCCCCAACATGATGCAGCCCTCATTCTCCGTAGACCGGACCTAGAATAGGTAGCTTCCAGGAACCATCCACGAAGGCGGAGGGTGTCAAGAATCCGCGGAAGTTAAATCTCTACCAACAACACATAATCACCATAAACGACCTAAAACTGCCGCAAGCAAATCAACCAAGACTAGTCGAATTAGAAGAAGAGGTATCAAACATCAGCTGGGATGTCATTGGATTGAGCGAGACCGGAAGAAAAGATTAAAGTCAAGTAGCTGAATCGGGCAACCTTTTATACTACAATACCAACGTACAAAATCAGGTAGAACTAGCGGAGTAGGATTCCTAATTAACAAAAAATGCTATAATAGAATAGTTAGTGTAACAAGTGTCTCGATCGAGTAACCAGTTTGACATTCAGACTCTCCATGAGGAGTTCTACAGCGACATCAACCTGGCTTGGGACAGTAACAACAGTCACTTCAAATACCTAACGCGTGTCGTCAATGCCAGGAGAAAGGAAAGAACACGAAGAACTGGTATGGAAATTTGGTTTAGGGCATATGCTATTATTCGCTGGAGAAAGTGATGTGTCGTCATTGGCCAACATTAAGGAGGGGTACATACAGGCGAAATTAAGGTCAAAATTTTGTTATCGACTGGTATAGGCAAGTAGGGTATCGTGAGAAAGGTAATATTGATAACATTCCATTTCTGAGAATTTCTTTAAATTTTAAGAAAGGTGGAGAAGAAAATATGAGAGCGTAATTTTGCCCACCACCCTTGCAATTCGAGACCGTAGTGCCTCTGGATCTCGTCACTCTATGTGTCGAAACCAACAACAAGAAATTGAAACAGAACGTCATTATCCTCTGTATCTATCGACTTCTTCAAACAAGTACTCTACCTAAAAGCACCCACGCCGAAGGAACATATTTTTAATGAATCAATTAGATAATTCCTCAATAGTCATCAGACCGAACTACGAGTATTAGCTCTCATAGAGTCTCGACTGTTCGAGACCGAATTGAAATCCTCTTATTCAACAGTTTTGCTCCTTTTCTTCTCTATACGTACTCCTATATTATGATGAACGAATTTAATTAGAGTAATCCTCTCAAGGATATAACGAACTTCTTGATAATCCCCACGAGATAATATCTCTGAACATTTTTCATTGAATGCTATCTGTACATTGTGTTACAAAGTGATTAGTTGCTAGTGTTTTCATAGTAGAGTTTTACGGGGTATTCAAACGTATATTGATATTATGAGAACGTATCCTTTCGCACATGCATGCATACAGACGTACCACGTTTATCATAAATGTTTACGTGTCGTGGGGAAAAGCTATTATGAAATTATGATAGAGGCGAAATAAGCGGTTAAATATTTTCGATTTAATACACGCGCTTTGTTGCCGGAGTTAATTTTAAACTGCGCGCAACGGGTAATTTCCACGTTAAGGTTGTGATTGGAATTTATTTAAGCTGCGATGTATGTATCTATATTATGGAGGATATTCATAAATTGAAATGAAAGCGCTGAGCAGCGTCTCAGATCGCAGTTACTTCTCAGTTCTGATCATCATTGTGGCCCGTCTGGATAATTTGTCCCCAATTTTTTCACTTGAATGACCCCATAGGCGAACATACACCATCCGGAATTCCGGACAGGCCGCCGGACAGGCCGTTTTCTGACAGACGGTTGTGTCGGAAAACGGCGGATGCATAGTTGTACCCCTAATACATTCGTCTATTGAAATCCGGTGGCCTGTCCGGAATTCCGGATGGTGTATGTTCGCATTTAGCTTTTTATCAACATTAGCTGCGTTTTTTTTACAGAACAGAGTAGAGCAGGATAAGTGGCAAAAAAAACGATCGAGAGCAGCTTAGAGTAGCGAACACGAAAACGGGGCATATCTTTGCTGGTAGTGTGTTTTGTTTAGTTAGCATCCAAACGTCAATTCAAATTTCAAAAGGAAACTTAAATACTTAGTTTATATACAATCGGACGAATTTTATTAAGGCAGGAAAATTATTTCGTATACATAAAACGAACATTTCAGTGACGGAAATGAAACTGTAAACCGCCCGAAAACTTCGACAGACTACTTGACGGAGCAGCATTCTCGCACTAACTTTCTATCCAGAGCAGCTTAGATCTAGTTCTTAGTGTAATTGTGTGGTCTTAACCTGCTCTGCTGTTAAAAAAAACGCACCTATTGTGGCGGAATGGCCCGTGGTCAGACCTTGGCCGTCTGGGTAGTTTTCCCTCAATTGTCTGAGTGACTGCAATAAGACAGTACAAACTGAATTACCTGCGTGGTGTTTGCGATCTAGCTTGTAACGACCACCTGTTTTCTTTTTCTAAAAACAATTTCACGCTCACCTGTCACCCGGCGGCAACTTCATGTTGTGATGCGCATGACAGCTGTAAAATGCGGAGTTGCAATTCACCCGCCAGCCAACGTGATTGGTCGGAGTTTTTGTGCGTGCCGACGCAAAAATTAAGGCAAGTCGACCGCCAATGCTAGCGACTGGCCTATTGAGATTTCACCGAGCCGACTCGGAAAAAAATGAAAATGTATTTCGAATCCGCAACTAGGGTGGAATTTGAGTTGACCCCGGGTCATACATTTCAGGCCGCCGCGCGTGATCCGAATTGCAGAATACTACGCCGCGCTTATCATACCAGCAATTTTGTGAGGTCGACGCATACTATCGCGGCAGTTTTTGCTGTCGGACTCGGAGAAAGTTCTCTGAAATATCAGCGAGTGAGGTTCGGAATCTTTCATATGCCCTCATAAGTTAAATTTTTATTGGATATTGCAAAAACCGTCTTTTTTTGTGGCAAATACTGACTCGATGCACCGACATGCTCGTATAATGTGCTCGTCCAAAAAGTGTAAAAGGAGAGCCCCATTCGTGTCATGTATTGGGAGCTTCTAAACCAGCAAAACTTGACTGAGATTGTGTTTGGGTGGGAGCGAATGACAGGAGCAACGGAGGAGTTGCTGTTGTTGTAGCGGCGCTTCATGCTCCAATAAATGTGTGTGTCAAAAATCCTGGTTAACCATGTTGGTATCCTCTATGCCTAGGTGGAGAAAAGCAGCTGCCTCAATGGGGTTCTCCCACAACGCAATAGGAGTTAAGCGCCTGGGGGCTGCTCGACGGACTTCGAAACGACGGCAATAGTTGCCATCTTGTAACGGACGGTTTGGTGGGCATCCGAAGATGCCCGTGGGGACGGAGCCTAAGGTAGCTTAATTGGCCGTGAAGGTCGGGCTGTGCCTTCTGGCGAAAAAAAAGTCTCCTCAATGAGCTAAGCAGCGGCCTATGCTTGCTGCAGCTCAGTTCGGGAGACGTGGGTGGGGTTTTCGCCGCTCGTTGCCCCTGTCCTTTACGTATTAACAAAAATTCATAGGCCTGGGGAAGACAACACAAACAAGGGAGGTAAAAATGGGGAATCAAAAAAATGAGACGATAAGGATGAAATGGTTGGCAGATGGCTCGCTTGCCCTCGTGCTCGTACTTGGGTCCAGGTGTAATGGGGCCCTCGGCCTATGGTTTCGTACCACCGACAGATCCTTACTCATCAGGTGCTGCCATAGATCTGCCGGTGGAAGCAGCACTTCCATATGGTCCATTGTAGGTGGTTCATTACAATCTCTCGCTACGAATATGTGGAGTGAAGAAATAATATTTGAACTTCTCTACATTTTCTTGAAGACGTGTCTGAAATCTTGCTCACACTAGAAAGAAAAAGGGTTTTGATGTTACCATGGACAACGGTTCACAAAATCGAAATTGACCCATAAAATTTTTCATCCGCTGTTCAATAAGAGAAATTAGTCACATTTTGACTATTGAAAGGAAAAACTTTCGAAAAATATTTGAAAATATTTTACTATATATCAATCTATGCATAATTAGGCTAGAAGAGGCATTGTGTTATATTCAAGACGTCCTTGGTGTTGCTCCTCTTACCGGAATCTCAAGGACTCCAGTGTGCCATTTACGTTACAAAAATATATGTGTGCTATCCACTTCTTGTTTTGTTTAATTAATCGTTTTTATCCGCGAAATTTAAAAACACTCGAATCATATTGTTACTGATTAATACTGAATGACATTTCAAACTAGCGCCGGATAAAAATTAAAAATTTAGCCTAGCAATTTTTAGCGATCTTAAAGCCAGAATCGGAATTTAGCGAAATCGCTAGTATTTCGAATAATATTTTAGTTTGAGCATTTTCTAGAGTCTCAGCGATAGCAGAGCTGAAATAGGGCTGCTGACTATGTCCCACTTTACCTTCCTTTCTTTCCGGTGATACGAAGGTTCTCCGAAGAATGCTATATATATATATACTTTGGGGGATAGCCGAAGCAGACCACTAACGTTTGGGTCCCTTTTCGCCCCCTCCCGGTCATCAGTGACTTCCAGATGTCGACTGATAATTGTCGACCTCTTTCTTCATCACTGAGTCCCGTGTTATTGCTAGCATTTGTTTGAAGCTGAGTTCACTCATGGCTTCTACACTTATCGTGTGCCTGCCTGTGATCCTCAACCTCGTGCTAGCCAGTGCTGGACATTCGCACACAATGTGTGCCGCCGTCTCGGCCTCCTCCAGGCATAGCCTGCAAACGTCATCTTTCCCGATTTTCATCTTGGCCAGATGAGCCTTAAAATTACCATGCCCTGTGACCAAGGCAGTTATCCAGCTTAGAGTACTCCGTTTATAACTAAGTACCTTTCTCGCTTCCCTGCCTAAAGGGCTGGTCATTGCATTCCGAGCTTGTTTGCAAGTGACTAGCTCCTGCCATCTTTGTTGATGCATGGAGTCCATCCACTTCCCAACCTTCGTTCCAATCATGCCGTTCCCCAGAGCAACTCTGGGTTCTGGGCCAATGAAAGTTGCCGCAGATCCCTGTTTTGCTAGGGCATCCGCCGCCTCATTTCCTGTTGTACCTATGTGTCCTTTTACCCACATCAGCGTAACCTCATTTTCTGAGGCACACGTGTTGAGCTTCCGGACACACTCTAGTACCAGTTTAGAGTTTATGTTCGTCTGCTGCATGCGTCTGATCACCGATTGGTTGTCCAGTGCAATAAGGATTTTCTTCCCCCGCACCTGACCTTCAAGCAAGCTTGTGCAACGCATGCAACAAGCCAAGCATCTCTGCCTGGTATACGGACACATACTCTCCTAGACTAAGCGCACATGCTAGGTTTAGCTCTTCAGAGTAAACCCCCGCCCCCGCTTTACCGTCCATTAAAGAGCCATCAGTAAAAATGCTGATGTCATTGTACATACACTCATTATGTATGTTTCCATCTGCAATGTGAGTCTTGTGTAGTCTTTCAACTACCCTACGTCTACTCATGCCTTCTACCGGCATTAGAGTCTCCCTGACCTCATCATGAATAATGTCTAGGATGCTCTTATGACCGCTGCTAGTTCCAAAGCGATGCCACATGGCATCCCTTTCCATGCGTATTGCTGAAAGCGCCGCCGTTTTCTTTATAAATAAGTCCAACGGCGGCAGTCCCAGCAATGCCTCCATTGCTCGCGTTGGTGTGGTGCGCATTGCACCACATATGCTTACGCAAGCTATCCTTTGTACCCCATCTAGCTTCTGCCTTGTGGTATTCTGCACGGCTTTTGGCCACCATACCACTGATGCGTAGGCTAGAATAGGTCTTACCATCATTGTGTAAATCCAGTGTGTCGCTTTAGGTGAAATTCCCCACCTACGAGCACACACTCTCTTACATTGATGCAAAATCCTTTTCGCTTTTTGAATATTTTCATCAACGTGAACATTCCAAGTTAGTTTCGCATCTAAGGTAACTCCTAGATGCTTCACTTCCTTGGACACCTTGATTTCCGAACCAAAAAGCCGTAAGGGAGTTATCTCTATGTCTTTCTTCTTACGAGTAAAAATCATAGTGTTTGATTTACTAGCGTTTATGGTTAGCTCTTGCTCATTACACCATTCTTCGGTTACTTTGAGAGCTTGTCCCATGCAACCTAGAATTGTGTCCATGAACTTTCCACTGACCGTGAGTGCCAAGTCATCGGCGTATCCTATAGTGTGTACGCCCATCGAGTCCAGCTTCCAGAGAAGACTGTCCACGGTGATGTTCCACAGTAGAGGCGAAAGAACACCTCCTTGTGGGCATCCTCGGACTACCTTACCCCGTATTCTGTCACATCCACTGCTAAGATTTACTGCCCTCTGCTTAAGCATAGAGTCGATCCACTTAATTATAATGTAATCAACCCCCCGCTCAATCAGGGCGTTCCTTAGTTTGGTAAAGGAGATTTTATCAAAAGCACCCTCTATATCCATAAAAGTAGACATAGCGATCCCGCCATTGTTAATCTCTCTCTCTGCAACTCTAACAAGTTCATGTAGAGCGGTTTCCGTAGATCTGCCTGCTCTATAAGCATGTTGGCACCTACTCAGAGGACTATACATTAGCGTGGTGTTCTCCAGGTAGTCCACCAACACCCTTTCCATTGTTTTCAACAGGAATGATGTAAGGCTAACCGGCCTGAAGGACTTTGCCTCTGTATAGTCTTTCTTTCCCGGTTTAGGCAGGAAGACCACATTAGCCTCCCTCCATGCCTTCGGGATGTAGCCTGCTGAAAGACAGGCGACGAATATATTCCGGATCCTATCTAGTAGAGCGCTCATGCCCCACTGTAATAGTGCCGGGAATATTCCGTCCATTCCAGCCGTTTTAAATGGAGCAAAAGAGTTTGTAGCACTTTTGACTCCATTTGGAGTTATTATCCTCTCAGCTTCTTGTTGACTTACCCCACCAGCTCCCATGTTAGTTTGAGGCCATGGTTGGTCTGACTTGAAACTTCCAGGAAAATGTACCTCCATCAGGGCCTGCAACGTTTCTTCCACTGTTTCTGTCATGGAACCATCAACTTTGCGTATCAGCCCCATTTTCGAAGCAGTGTCTTTCGATATCATCTTCTGTAATCTGCATACTTCTGACGTATCCTTCATGCTAGAGCAGAATTCCCTCCACGTATTTCGTTTCCGAAGACGTAAGGTTCTTTTCAGCTCCCTCTTTTTATCCTTGTATAGTTCCCAAGAGTGAGAGTCTCTCTCCCTCATGTAACGGTTAAAGGCTTTCCTTGTCTCTTTTTTCATAGACTCCAGTTCCCTACTCCACCATGGTGTTGGGTCCTTTTCGTCCACTACTGTGGAGGGACAAGCGTGTTCGAAGGCGCGATTAATAGCGGAGTTCAGTTGTTCCACTGTTCGCTCTATCTCGACCGTATTCCGTCTTGAATATCCTCGACTTGTTCCAATAAATATGTCTCGTACTTAACACGATCAGTATTTTTTGGCACTCTTATACGTTTGCGTTCGCTACTCCGTTTTCTGCCATACAGAATTTCAAACTGGATAGCCCTGTGATCAGACATGGTTAGCTTAGCCTGTCCACCACTCTCCAATTCTGAACTCTGTCAAGCATATTAACAGAGCTTAGGGTAATGTCGATCACCTCAGCCCTTCGTGCATCCACGAAGGTGGGAGCGACCCCCTTGTTTGCTACCAGCAGATTGTACTTTTCCACAAATTCTAGCAGCTGCTGTCCTCTGGGATTGTCATCTGTGCTGCCCCACACAGTGTTGTGCGCATTGGCATCACAGCCTATGATCAGGGCCATATCTCTTTCTTTACAATACCTTACCAGATTTTCTACTTCCTCTGATGGAGGTGGTTCTGGTGCATCATAAGGGAGATATGCTGATGCAATTAGGAATGATCCTGCATCACTGCCGATCATTACTACCGTAAGATCAGGCGAGCAGAGATGCATCATTTGTACTGCACGTATTCCATGACGCACCAGGATGCATGTCCTGATTTTACCGTCCACCTGTGCATGGTACAGATTTGCGGTTTGTTGTGACAAACCCCTAATTTTGTTTTGTAAAATCCAGGGTTCCTGTATTAAAGCTATGTCCAGTTTCTCTTCATCAAAGCATCTCGTCATCAACGCTGATGCCGCTTTACTATGATGAATATTCAGCTGGCACACAGTTAGTGTTTCTTTGTTCGGGCCCGCCACCATCCCTGATAGTCAGCAGATTGAACGTTGATCAGAGTGCACGTTGTCTGAACTAACCTCTCCGCGCCTTCTGGCGCGTCATTGTCCGCTCCAACAACGCCTCCCTTCTCCCCTGGAGCGTCTTCTTCAGAGACTAACCTCTTCAACCCTTGCGAGTCGTCGCTGTCCGTCTCATTGGAATTCCTCCAGCCACTTTCTCCAAGAATGTCTTGATATATTTTCATATTCTTGTTTTTATTTATTGATTCAGGTTTGGGTTTCCCGTTCTCGGACCACAGCCGAGGCAACTGCCAGCATATTGCTTCCCGCTACTCCCCGCCCCTATAGGAACATTATGACGATCCGGCCGTTCTTTCCTCTCTTTGTGCCGCGAAGCAGACTCCCTCGCGACCTCCCGAAAGTTCCGTAGGCGTTCATGCCACTCTGCACCTGCTACCCTTGAAGCAAATCAAGGTTTCTCTCCTAGTCTAACAGATCGCTACTCTGTAGACCGCGGTTCAACAGGTGCAAGAAAGGAGCAAAGTGAAGTGTTGGATCCGGAACCCCGCAGGTGAACTTTCACCTCAGTCACCAGCTCCAACCTCACACCTGGTCGCCGTGCCACCTATGCAGAGAGTTTCATAGGCGCCCCTCTGCCAACGTACGGTCGGGGAGACAGTTTACACTACCCATACAACTGGTTATTGTACAGATGTGTGGCAGTAACTTGCTCCGTTTGTGATGACCATTTGCGTCCCTGGTCACCTTCCCCCGATGGGCACGGTCGCATAACACCCCAGGGATTTAGGACATTTGACACTCCGTATGGGCTACCTTCGCCAAAACTATAGAACACAAGAGTTGGCCAAGTAGGGAGTGTGTCGATTGCTTACATATCGCAAAACGGCGGTACTCGCGTAATGTGATAGTACACGCAACCGGCCCCATAGCTCAGCCTTCGCTATTCGCGAAGTTACCAGCGGCCACCACGCGGAGGTGCTATGTAGACTTGCCCATGAGTTTCCCCACAGACCTGACCACCCCGAAGAATGCTAAGTCCTCCCTATAGTCAGGATTTAGTTGCTGTTCTTCGAAGACAGTTTAAGTACGACCCACAATATACTTGACAGAGTTCTTCTTAACTGTGTCCCCAAGTTTCCAACAACTTTTCAGAAATATCTCTGCACAAAGACTAGGATTTGTCCCCGCCGAATGTTCCTTTCTTGATTTTTTAATCCCCACACCGCACATATAAGCATAAAGTAATAATGCCTCCATGAACACATCTCTCCGTACAGGCACAAATCCTTTGCAAAGCCACAAAAGAAAAGCGACAGAACGCATTTTCCATTCATATTTCCCTTTAATAAAAACATGTGGTTGTCCTAGACCTAGTGCTCTCAATAAATCCTTGAATGTCACCCGTACGTAGTTCTGTGTACAAAATCTATGCTAGTGTGAAAAACACCCGATGCTTTCAGATTCAGAAACGACTGACACCCAATCTTTGTCGAGGATTGCGCAAATGTTGAAAACGTCCACGAAGTTTACCGAGCGCTTAAGTTCCATTGTACGTAATGGCGGATGTTTAACATATTATTTGTGCGATGCGTTGCGACATTTTGTTGAAATTTTCCAAAAAATCGTTGTCCATAAATCAAGATGAACTGTGCCCGACCCAAGGATGATGGTATTGTTCCATGATCCCCCTCACGAACGGCGGAACTGTAGGTGCGGGAAGTAGACGCGCTAGTGGGTAACGAATGATTTCCGTCGTGTATCCTGCAATGTTGATAAACGAGGACAATAAGTGGCGAAGAGTACTAACAGGATGCTGAAACATTGACATTATTGTGCAGGGAGTGAAAGCAGAAATGGGAAAATGGAGCAGCATGTAGCTCTGAAGTGTCTGCGTGGAATTGTTAACTGAATTATTATCGTGTATGATTTTTCGTAACTAACCTGCATATGTTGCAAACTGCGAAATACACTAAGCCAGGGAGGAATTGACAGCGCTTTGCTTTCGGCAGTTCCACATATGGAGTGCCAAAATAATAGGCAGATTTCCAAACTTCAATTTTGTGTTCACTTACCACCAAGTTGTTTTTGCTCGTACTTCCCCGGGGAGATTGTAAAATCCAGTTGAGGAGCGACAACCGTGAAACTTGATTTTATTTCAAAGTAACCGTTACCCTAAATCTTACGCAAATATTTACTCAAGAAGAGATAGATACCCGCACATATTGTAGTAGATACCCGTGGATTTGGCTTTTGCCTTTTTCCGCTGCTTGGGATTTAGCTTAAGGCCTATCGTACCAACGGAAAATGGCATGAACCCATGTCTGATGCAAGCAAGTACCACCCGTGATCCGTAAAATTGCTTTATGACTTCTTCATCATTTCGCACATCTCATTTTCTATTTTTTCGGCATGGCATGGCGGCGACAATGATATTGATATGCATATTACATGGGTTTGATATTTTTCATCCCTTGACATTGCCTCTTCTAGCGGATGTAATGGATATGGCTCAATATCCCTCCGGGCTTTTGGGGTTGTCAGCCTGAAATTGTTGACCGGAACTGAAAAATCCTCAGGCGTAGTGGTACTGAAAAAGTCCTAAGTAAATAATTCGATTAATTGCAAATTGTAAAGATTGAAGAGGCTACACTCAGCGGATAAGGACTCCCCCAAACCATTAAAGATTTTGTCTGATCCGCACCAGAGATTCTTGCGACCGTCTTCAACAGGACGAGATGGTAATACCAGTCGCACATAGTAACAGAATGCCTGTGCGGAATGGAAAGTGTACGCGCTTTGCGGAATATCTTCTGTATGTCGTTTCAAATATGAGTAAACCTCATCATCGTCGGGATACTACATAATTTCCGTCAGTTTGGAATATTTACAACGGCAACTTTTCTTGTCATTTCGGGTGATCCCCCACAACTCTCGGCAATTTATTTGGTTACCTTGGATTCGTTATACACACGAGTTTATATGAAAAATTCTATTCCGTTTTTGTACGTCGCCGACGACGATGGAATGATGTTTTGGATACGGGTATTACGTTTAATCGAGGGTTGAATATCTGAAACGTAAGATGCATACTACTATAAATAATACGCATGTGAATATCCATGTCAACTTTTTCTTGAAGGCTCGCTCCATTTTATTGTCGAAAAATTGCTGAAGAGAAATAGAGGAAGCGTGTAAAAATCACTGATTTTTTCGTTTACGTGCATTTCAATTGCTGAATAACCGGAGCGCTCCAAAATGTGAACGCAGGCAATAGAGTTTGTGGAAATCAGGATCTACGCTGCTATGATTGAAGTAAAAGCGACAATTTGGGAGTGCTCAGCTATAGTTACACTTTGCAATGTGCAAGTGCGAATTTTATTTATCAGTGTAAATGGCATTTTTGTAATCATCATCAACATCATCGTGGCGCGACAGCCCGACGTCGGGCCTTAGCCGCCTGCATCGTTGTCCTCCAATTATCTCGGTCACGTGACCGCGTCCTCCAATCTCGGAAGCCCAGTAGCTGTTCGGCGTCCTCATATGCTGAGATCTCCCAACGAGACCTTGGTCGTCTAGGCAGTCTCGCTCCGTCGACTCGTTTTGCATTCATTATTCTCTTTGGCATGCGATCATCGTCCATTCGTTGTACATGTCCTGCCCATTGAAGGCGTTGTAGTTTGACGATTTTCGAAACTTCCGGCTCATCGTACAGTTCATACAACTCATGGTTGTACCGGATGCGCCATCCATCTCGATCACAAACAGCACCGAAAATTCGCCGTAGAACCGTAGGTTCAAATGTGTATAGCATGTTTCGGGAGGCTTAAGTTAGAGTCCATGCTTCGCAGCCATAGCATAGCACTGGGCGTATAATGGTTTTGTACACGCGGAGCTTCGTATTTCTGTGCACATGCTTCGATTTCATTATTGGGCGAACCGAGAAAAAAGTCTTATCCGTATCCGTCACTTGATTTCGTCAGTTTCGTTGCCGTCTCTTGACAAGTAGCAACCCAGGTATATGGAGTTGTCCACGAACTCGATATTGAGGTCCCTCACATTGATGCTCGGTTGTACAGGTGTCCTTGTCGTCGATTGCATCATTATTTTAGTTTTACCCTCGTTGGTACGTAGTCCAACTTCCTTTGCAGCGGTATCGAGCGTATGCAGAAGTTCTTCTGCGTCGGCCAATCTTCGGGACATGATGTTGATGTCGTCGGCGTACGCTGCTAATTGTGTCGACTTGATGCGTAGCCTCTTGCTGTTGTCCAAATTCATAGTCCGAATAGCGTATTCCATTGCTAGGTTGAAGAGCGTCGGTGCCAGTCCATCGCCCTGGTTCAGACCAGTGCGTGTTTCAAATAGACTCACACCGCACCCTGTTTGTTAATTGGACAGATGATGCTTCTGCGCCAATCGTCTAGGATCTCCTCGTCCTCCCATATTCGCAGGAGTAATTGATGTATGGCATTAACTAGACCCGGTTTAGCAGTTCAGCTCGCCAGAGCCCGGCGCTTTATTTCGTTTTAGTAACCGCAACGCGAGATCAACTTCCTCTACTGTCGGGGGTTGTATGGGTGGACCTAGATCAACAATATCGTCGAGAGCTTCTTGTGTGGGGATGTTAGACGGCAGGTTCGGAAGCTCTTCAAAATAAGAGGCCCATCGTTTGTTAATGCCATCGGTGTCCCTAATGATGTTTCCAGCCTTGTCCTTACAAAGGCTAGTCCTGGGTTGATAGCCATTCTTAATTGTATTTACTATACTAGTTTGTACGCGTGTCTGGTGGTCCTATTAGCTGAGTTTTCATTAATATTCAGCAACTGTTCGTCAAAGTATTTACGTTTCTTACGTCTAATTATTCTATTCGATATTCGCCGTAGCTCGTCATATTTTTCTCTTTTGACTCTGGTTGCTCGTTAAGTCCATTGTCTATAGGCCTCTTTTTTCGCTTCAAGTGAATTTTCGCATTCTTCGTTGAACCAGTCAGTTCGCGCTCACCGAGCTTTATATCCCACGACCTTCTCTGCGACATCTTTGATGGTACTCTTCAGTTCTTCGCAGAACCCATGGACGCCTTTGTTGCTAATGTTGTGTAGCATAGGCGATAGTCTTTCCTTAAGGCCGGTAGTATATGCCACCGCCATGGCATCGCTCAGAAGCTTTTCAACCGAAAAGATTTTGGGAGGGCTGATTCTCGATTGGCGCACCGAAGAAATTCTACATCTGTAGGTCGTCTTCACCAAGTGATGATCTGAGTCGCAATTTGCTCCTCGATAGGAGCGCACATCCATCACAATAGGCGATCACCTCCTGCAAATGAGGACGTGATCAATTTGGTTGACGGTATGTGCGTCTGGAGATTTCCAGGTCTGCTTGTGAATGCGTCGATTCGGGAAACGAGCTTACGATTCCTAAGATTTTAGCCGCGTAATTTGCATATATTCCTCTTTCGGATTTTTTTGTGGGTTCGGTTTTAGCCGATCCAACTGAAAACGTAAAATATCAAAGCGTTTAAATAACACTAAACTCGGCAAAGAGTTCTTTTATCCCATTTTAGGTATGATATATTTTAATATGTACTCGTATTTTCATCGTGATCCCTAGACTAGATTTTTTCATTACTGTGAATGTGCAATTATGAAAAATGTCTCAAGTACCATGCCACTGTACGTATTAAATGAAAAATACATCAAACATCTTTTGCATAACGTGCTCGTAACAAAAAAATCCTCGCATCCAAATCTGACGTGCGCTTCTCGGCAATGCTTCGAATTAAATTTTTAAATTGAAATCGATCCAACTGAATTCATTTCATCTCATCGTCGCACTCCAGTCCGCCATCAAAAATGTTTAATTAAAAAAAAAAAAAAAATAAAAAAAAAAAAAAAAACAGGAAACAAATATAATGAAATACTAAATTTAGGTGCTGAGGCCTACGTGCCAGTAGATTGGTGGTATTGCTGTTGGCGTTATCACTGCAGTGTGGTGCGCGGGTGTCGCTATTTTTCAGGTGAACATAATGAATAGCGCACACCTGATGTCATATCACTCGAAAATTCTCGCGAAATTTTCAGGACCATCTGTGACAGATTGCTTTCATTGCAATTGTTATTTTAATCGCTACAAATCAGCACTTGTGCATCCAATAAATTAATAATTCCCCATTTAATTGCAATTGTTTCCTTGCATGTCATACCTGGACACTCCGGGCGCAATACATACCGAGTACATTAGCCTCATATTTCGCTGGGTAGGGGGATGCGCTGTTATATAATTATCCGCATCATCAAAGTGATGAGCTACGGTGCCGTACATTTTTTTTTGTGCGTTTGCTGCAAAGGACTGACATAAATAATCCGAAAATACAATCATTTTAATTTGTATGAAATGTAATTTGTTTGTTAAAGATGTAATGAAACTGCTTTTCGGCTGTACTAGGATGAAATTAATTCAGCATTTAAACTTCCCATTTAATATTTTAAATTTGTACGTGATTGCACCAATCTGCTCTTCAATAAACCATTCTACATGTCATTTTGGTTTCAGTTTTATGGAATGCTGGCGGTTGGTTTTGATGAGATGCTGAAAGTGTCGTTGGTTATAACGGCCATGAAAAGGAAATGAGTTCGCAAGTCGCCCACCGAGTAACCGTCTGAAAAGTTTCGTTTGAGCCCATGTTAAAGGGTTTCTACTTGTTAGACATACAAGCCGGGATAAAACACGCAGTATACCACCTTTATGCTCCTTATTTGACCAGTCTACCACACCACCTATTAGATCATCTTTTTGGCCACCTATCAGACCACCCATTAGACCATCGTTTGCACCACACATTACACAAAATGGGAATCCTGAACATCAACCCCAATCTTGCTGGAAAAAAAGTGGAAGAAGTGTTGGGACGCTAATTACGAATCTGATTCCAAAATTTAAAAAAAACCAGTCCGAAGCGTATATACCCTAGACTTCTACAGACCTAGTGGAGATACCAAAAGTACCAATTGGCAACGACCATATGCATTAAGAATGGGTCTCCTATATGGCCAGTTCATAGGAGAGGTTGGCACTCATTCAATAGGATCTTGACAATTCTCAAAATCAATTAACTAACCCATTCTACAATATTTGTCGAATTTTTCAAGTCGCTAGCTTCATTCTATCGGAAGGTATTGCTTATTTGAAGTTTCACTTGTAGAGGAGGTAAGGGTTCCTTAGGTCGGATCTTGCTCATCATTGCCACAAACCAATTAGATCACCCTACAACCATTTAAACAAAATTTCAAGTCTCTAACTTCACTCTATCGAAAGCTATCGCTTATTTAAAGTTTCGTTTGTAGGGGAAGTAGGGGTTTCGTTGGTCGGATGTTACCCAGCTTTAATGCCAACTAACTCAATCTCACTTCGAACATTTGACCAAAATTTCAAGTCACTGGCTTCATTCCATCAAAAGTTATCGCTTATTTGAAGTTTCATATGTAGGGGAGGTGGGGGTTCCTTGGGTTGGATCTTGCCCATATTCAACACCAACTACGTAGGTCTTACTAGCAACATTCCACCAAATTTTTAACTCGGTAGTGTCATTCTATCAAAAGTTATCGCTTATTTGAAGTTTCATTTGTAGGGGAGGTAGGGGTTGCTTGAGTCGGATCTTACCCATTTTCAATACCAACCAAGTAGATCCTACTAACAACATTTTGTCAAATTTTCAACTCGCTAGTGTCATTCTATCGAAAGTTATCGTAATTAAAGGAATATTGAATTTTTTTAAATTTGTAAGGGAGGTAGGCGTTCCTTTGATTCGATTATGCCCAACTTACTAGAACTCAAGCATCTTCTCACCCCAGGGTTACATGCCAAAAATGAGGCGTCTACGTCAATTGGTTCAAGAGTTATAGACAAAAAACCCGAAAAGTAGGGTAGTACGGGGCTCTTTGTAAGAAAATTACCGTTAGTTTTCAACTGATCGATTTTTTTTTCCCAGGAGTTTATAAGATTACCCTCACGAGTAATCTACCAAAGCTAGAGCTTTTCATATTTATTTAGTCGGGAGTTACAGATACATTTAAGTATTTTCAATACCATCCAACTAGATTACACTACCAACATTTGACCAAAATTTCAAGGCTCTAGCTTCATTCTATCGAAAGTTATCGTGCGAACGGACAGACAGACAGACAGACAGACATGGCTTAATCGAATCAGGAGGTGACCCTGATCATTTATATATATACATTGCTATACCTCCTGGGGGCGACCGGTAGCGCAGTGTGTTGAGGCATCAGTCTCATGTTTGACTACCGGCGTTTCGGGTTCGAATCCCGTCCACGACGACGTTCGTGGCCATGGATGTGCAGGAGGTGCATGCTGGCAACTGCATTCTCTGAAACTAATTTATGCCAACGAAACGTTAACTGGGCCACATGGAACAGTTGACGCGCTATGCCCCACAAGGGGTTAGGGCAATTGAGTATACCTCCGGAGCCTCCTTTAAGGTGTTACATATTTCCGTCGTGACAAAAACAATATACCCTATACTACGAGGGTTGCCTTTTATATTTCGGGATTAGAGAAAAAAAACAAATATTAATCATTGAAAATCGCTTTATTGTTTTTCAAAATATTCCCCATGAAGATCTATACACTTTTGCATGCGTTTGAACCAATTGTCAAAGCACTTTTGCCACTCTGATTGAGGTGTCTCCAAAACATGCATTCTGAACGCAGCAACCGCTTCTTCAGGTGTTGAAAAACGTTGACCTCTCAGTTTGTTTTTTACGTACGGGAATAAAAAGAAGTCATTCGGTGTCAATTCAGGACTATACGGCGGATGACCCATCAAATTTATGTTTTGAGTGCTCAAAAATGCAGTTGTTTGAGCTGATGTGTGAGCGCTCGCATTGTCGTGGTGAAGAGTGATCCGTCTTCGGCGGTGAGTTTTCCTGATTTCTTGGAAGACAACTGGCAAACAAATGGTTGTGTACCACTCAGAATTGACTGTTCTGCGTTGTTCTAGTGGTACGGTTGCGACATGTCCAGTTTTTCCGAAAAAACAGGCTTGGAAGTGCTTCGTGCGCGAACAACTTTTGTTGGGTTTGGCTCATCTTGAAACACCCATACAGTCGACTGCTGTTTACTTTCGGGCTCATACGCGTAAATCCACGATTCATCACCTGTCACGATGTCATAGACGTGTTTCGAAGCACCACGATCGTATTTTTTGAGCATTTCTTTCGACCAATTGACACGAGCCTTTTTTTGAGCGATTGACAAATTGTGTGGGATCCAACGCGAACAAATTTTTTTGACAGTCAAATGTTCATGCAATATTGAATGTATGCTGGTCCCACTAATGCCTAAGGTTGTCTCAATCTCACGATAGGTCACACGACGATCTTGCAATATCAGTTCGCGCACAGCATCAATGGTTTCTGGAACTACAACTGATTTTGGACTACCTTCACGAAATTCGTCTTGGAGTGAACTACGACCTCGATTGAATTCACCATACCATCGATAAACACTGGTCCTTGATGGAGCTTCATCGCCAAAAATTGAATTCAGTTCATCCGTGCACTGTTGCTGAGTTAATCCACGTCGAAAGTTGTATAAAATAATCGCACGAAAATGTTCACGATTGAATTCCATTATTTGGCCAAGATTAATCTTTTAAGTTACTGTAAAAAACACAAATAGCGCTCGTATGTCAAAACGTTCTGAGTACGTATAACCTAAAAAATGTCAATCTTTACGATAGAGCTGTCAGTTGCTAGATTGCAACACTAGGGTTGTCCAATCCCGAAATATAAAAGGCAACCTCCGTAAAAGTCTAGGGTATAAAAAAACAAAGTGGTGGATCACGGCAACGCTTACTTTTCGTAAACACGACCGATCTTACTGAAAGTGGGGATTTTTCAGTCGCTGTAAAGATAAAGAGTATTTACGTACAACCATGAAGAAATACTCATTCCACAAAATGTCAGACAGCGCACTGCAACTGCATATTCAATTGCGCTAACCCCTTGTGGGGCATAGCGCGTCAACCGTTCCATGTGGCCCAGTTGACGTTTCGCTGGCATATAAACTAGTTTCGGAGAATGCACCTCCTGCTCCCTCAATTAGCCGCCTACGTGCTATAAGGCAGGAGATGATCTGGCTTATTATTTCGCCTCACACCATAGGGGGAACACAACAACACAAATATTCTTGGCCACGAACGTCGTCGCGGACGGGATTCGAACCCCCAGTTGTCAGACATGATACTGATGCCTTTACGCACTGAACTATCGGTCGTCATGTTCCGTACCGTATCAGGTTCTCTTCCATCCGCAAAATTAGCGAATCATATCATGACTAGATGTATTTGAAAACAACACCCTTTGGTCTTCCAAGAAAAATATAGAATTTATTCGAAAAATTTATCAGGCAGCCATCGCTCACTACAGCAAGAACCTAAGATTCATTATATAGGTAGTACCCCTTTCCTACAATATTAAAACTTCACTCGTCGATAAATTGAAAGGCACTGAATGAACAGCACCACCCCATCACCCCCATCAATACAGTAATGAGAGAGCTAAATTACAAAGTGAAGAAAGCAAAGGAAACCCACAATTTTAGGGAGCGTAGGAATCCCGAAATAGACTGTTTTTCCAGTTTCGAAATTGTATTTCCGGAAAGTCATAAGGGTATGGGGTGAATGTCAGCCTTCAAGTTTTGGCGTAGGCCCAGCGTCATAAATGTGCGATTTTGTCCGCCTCCTGCACGAACTGGGAATGTCGAACAGCGCAACATCGACAGTAATACACACAGAGGAAGTGACAATTTCAGCGAAATTGCTGCAATTGAATTTTCATTGTTGCACAGAGCACAGCGATTTCAATTTATGGTTTAGATAAATTTTAATGGAAAGCTTTATGGCAATATCGTCAGCTTTTCGACATCAACTGGCGACGAATTCGCCATGAACAAACAGCTTGTACAGAGAGTTGACATACGGGCAAGTGATATCCGGCAGACTGTAATTCCTGCGAGTGATGAAATATTATTGTTGACCTCAATTCCGTTTTTATCGGGACAGTCACCGTGTGATGCCCTGCTGATCAAATACCAAATTTTCGAGAGTTTGGACAATGCATTTGGAAGTAGATAACTTTGTATGCAACATCCTGAGGACAATTTCATTTCGAGTCGGGAACATGTGATTGATACCATATCCGTCACACATACTCGTGCGTAATTGAAGCCAAAAGTTTGCACAACATGTGACAGATTAACAGGTCATGTTATCCGATGTCCAAATTAATTATCGTGACTCCACAAGCCTCCAATAATTAGAAACATTTAGTACTCGAAAGGGCGTCATAATGTTTCAAACACAAAAGCAAGTGGCGCTGAGAAAACTTGGTCATCTGAAAGTCAGCCAACTCCCTTGAAACAAAACTTGTCCTTCCCACAGCCCCAACATCGCGCGCTTTCGCCGGCGCTAAAGAAATGGCAAGACAAGAGGCCCGGGTCCTTTAAAACACAAATTGTCATCAAGAAATAAAGGGATCATCTCCTGACTACATTAATCCAAGCCAGCGACGAATGAGAGTTGATTAATGGACAAGCTCATTAACACAAGGGGATGACAGATAAGGGTGTTGCTGTGAGAGATGTCATTACAAGTCAGATCAGAAAGGAAATGTCGCTATAAATTATCCCTTTGCCTTCACGTCGTAAAATGATTGATTGTTCAATTCGAACACATTGAATCTCGAAACTTTGCGAGTTAGTGCTAGCAAATTAAGATATTAACTCGTACCGCATGTGTAAGGCACGGATGTGGTGCTCATACGTTGCGAGTCCTTGCGAATTGTCGAAACTCCACTCGTCCACATGTTGCCTGCCAATGTGACTCCAGAGGAAAAGTTTTCGATAGAAAGTTTACGGGTGGAGCTGATTTCTGAATTGTAGCGCCAACATTATGTGGTATTGGATTTTATGAGCACTCGGGCGCAAAATGTGCTCGTGCTGTAACTTCGACACATTCTGATTAGTGTTTTGAAAGTTAATGAATTTACAGTATGCTTCAGTTGTAGTAGAAGCTTAGTTACTTGGTTATTCCACCCTATAGAGCTTTGGTATATCAAATTTGCACCACCTTTGACAATGTGATAGTTTTGCGATGTTAATGTGACGAAATGCGTTCAAGGTAGACTAAGTACCTAGGTACGAGGATTAATCAAAATATAACGAAACTTTTTTGATTGTACATCGATGGATCATCGTAGCAACGGGGGTTGGCAACAATGAAATTGGCATAACAGATTGTTTAAGCTATAAGAGCTTATGTGCACTACAGAAGGGAGTATTGGTTTGAAATTTCAGCAAATTAACCCCCAAATTTCCAAGATTTACCATACATTTAGTAAGATTTCCTAGTCTAGATTTAGAACAAGATTTAAGACAAATCCCGTCAAAATTTTCCCCTGAAATTGTGTTTCACTATATTTCGTCACAATCAATACAATATTTTTATTTTCGGGGTACCGAAATAGTCCATACCGCAAGTGTCCATTCGAAATAATGCATATGCACACTTTCGGTTGAGCAGAAAATGTGCATCATCATTATCGTGTCCGGATGGCGCAACGGTTAGCACGTTCGCCTTCAACGCACTGGGCCCCGGTTCGATTCCGGGGATTTACGTGTCGGACTATGAGCCCACTCAGCTGTTAAATGAGTACCCATTATGGGGTAAATAACTCGGTTGAGCGTGTTGCACATAAACCGTCACGATCTAGAAGAATGAGATGATGCTAACTCATCTCGAGGCCATGGTTCAAATTGGACTGTTGCGCCAGTTATTTATTTATAATCGTGGCACAACAGCCCAACATCGGGTCCTGTCCGCCTGCATCATCAAGTTACTGCGTTCTCCAATTTTGGAAGCCCGGCAGTTGTTCGGCGTCATCACCTACTGAGTCTTCCCAACGAGCTCTCGCTCTTCCTCGCAACTTTCTCGAAATATCCAGCTCAACGTACAATTCGTACAGCTCATGGCTGTAGAAAATGTGCTATCCATTTCGGTAGCAAAGTAGGGTTGGAAGCACAGATAATCGAATATTGGATTGTTCGAACAATGTCCGTGGTTAATCGATTAACCGTCACTGAAATGGAGTTGTCTATTAATCGCGTTAACCTAACAAATCCGTCAATTAATCGACATCGATCGATACAACGCATTTACTACTTGGGAATCCATGCGGGTTGGCTAGGAACATGTCTACGACCTGGCAATCGAGTACTTCCCTATAATGACCAGCTTCGCTGCTTCTGAAAGGCTATTCTGGCCTCATTGCCACCCAGATCAGCTCCAGATTGTCTTCTGAGCACCAGTTCGGATTTTTGCGGTCTGTAAGTGTGAAAACACACCGCATCAGACACAACATTTTTGTCTTTTAATACAATAAAACGTGTTTCATTGCAGCACACACCAAGCGAAACACAGTGAGACAAAACAAAACGTTTTTTTTGCCTTGTTTCGTTTGGTGTGTGTTGAGATGAAACAAAATTGAATTTGCAGCAAAATTAAGCTAATAAGAGAGAGTGGTGGGTGCATCCATACAATCGAAAACGAGATGCAGAGGATGTCGTTAGGAAGCTAATTATAGAGCTCAGGAAGTACCCTGAGAAATTTAAAAATTTCACAAGGATGCAGATGGAAACTGCCACAGTAAGATACAGGCCCGATAAATTTCACAGATGAGCTCTGCCTAGCGAGTTCATCAGCAGCTTCATTACCTTGAATACCCTGATGACCTGGCACTCAACATAGAGAAACCCGATTGATTTTTGTGAGACACTGAAGGGTATTAAAACACTTTCACTAATTTCGAAGAAAATCTATGTGAAATGTTTCAAATACGGAGTAGGTTTGCGAACCCAGTTTCTTGAACCTACTCCGTTGTCGGACTTGGGAGTCAGTTGACCTGATCCGCAAGAGGAGCAAGTCATATCATGACTACTAACGGGATAGGCAATTTAAATTAAATATTATCGTTGTGAGGGTGTTTAATGTGGCGCCCAATGTGGATCAAAATTTTAATTTTTTGAAAAAAAAAAAAGAATTGGGTGGGCTAACGAAAATTTCGGATGGGCAAACGAAATAACGAAAAAAAAATCACAATTTTGGAAAAAAAAGAAACTCGTGATTTTTTTCATTTTGAAAAAACTATTTTGTTAAACTTTTTGTGAGGGTGGGCAAACGAAAAATTTTCCTGGGCAAACATGCGCCTACGATGGGCAAACGAATTGCGCAATTTAAATTTAAAAAATCGAAAGTGACGGTGCCAACTTCAGCTGATGGTCAGCCGGTGAAATAGACACGCAAGGTCCAGCTTGTACTGAACCCGGAAAGTGGGTGTGCAAGAGGAGCTGTGATTTTCTGAATCCACAGTGAAAGATCCATCCAGTGTCTTAAGCTGACCGATACCATTGGAATGATCCTTAGATAATGCTTTGTGGATGCGCACCGCTTCAGGTAGTGAGTTAATTCTGACAAAATGTTTCTTCCAGCTCTCCCGCTTGGAGCGTCTGATAACGAGGTTATAATCCGTGGGCGAAATTCAGAATGTACCCCATTCATCATTTCGCTTCGCCTTGTTGAACTTTTTCCTAACCTGGGCTCTCTTGCGCCTCAGTTCCTCATTCCACCAGGGAACCCTACGTGCAGTACTAAAGCCACGTGCTAAAGTGCTATCTTGGTAGAAAGTGATGAACAGTCGTTAAGCTGTTTCGCGGCTAATTCCAACTCACCGTCATGCTAATGGAACTTAGCAGTTTGTCAGTTTTGAAACCCACTAATTCGAGAAAAAGTTTCCAATTTGTCTTCATAGGACAATACTTCATAAGTAAAAGCGAGCCATTTGCCGTTTGTCCTGTCATTCTGTCATCGCAACTCTTGGGAAGACCATTTGTAATTATTTATTTTGTTTTTGTATATAGGGTCGACTACGTTCACAACATTAATTCGCCAGGATGCGGAAAAGAAATGACCTGTCCTGTGATCTAATACATCTAGGGTCTTCGGAAAGAACTGTAATGAGAAGGAGTTCTTCCGACATTCAAATTCGATATCGTCGATGTCCGTGTATAAGACCCAAAACCACCATCTTAATAATTGCTCAAAGACAATTTAACCCCTGGCACTCTATGAGTACGACCCGTTCACCTTTAATGTTAACCCATACTCTCAAATGCGTATCCAATATCCTCATATCGGGGACATCTTATAGTAGAAACCTTTCTTCTCCGCCACGTAATATAGTCCAAAGGCATTCTTTTTATTGGAATTTTCGGAAATTCCTTGACAAGTACTCCATCTATTTTATTAATTGACTATTCGAGGACTGGCGAATGCTATTTCATTATCCACTTTCGTTCCGTAGCCTGCGCTACCAGACATTCAAAACAATGGATGGCACGGTATTTCCATTTCTACTTCGACTTCGTGTTGAACTCGTACAACCAGGAGTCAATTTTGGAATGTCGGACTATTATAAGAAAAGGAAGACAATGTAGAGATAAGCTGTTCTGAATGCTTGAAATCGAACGTGATTAGAAGACAATGCAGGAATCGAGTAGGAAGTGTTCTGGAATTTATTGTACGAGTATGGCAAGGATATTTGAGATACCTGAATAAAGAGCATATTTTAATGTCGATAAGATAAATTGAAATGAACAAGAAGAACACGAATGGTCAGCCTCGTTGCCAGAGTCAAGCATATGTTTATATTGACCCTTTAGCAATAAAGCAAGGATGATCTATATCCGGGGATTTTAAGTGATTCTATTTTTCCTCATCGTTGCAAACTCAGAATAATAAAAGAGGTTTGCCTTCCACCTAAATGATTGCATCCATGTAACTTCTACTTCAGCGTGTCAATATTTACCCAACCTATCTTCATTTTGCCGAGTAAAACCTAAACAAACCATGCCGTTTTTCATTTTCCAGATAAAATTTGTAGCGGCTGCTGTACCTGCCAGCCAGAAACCTCTAAGGAAAAACTACATCCACAGGACATTGAATCTAAATCAAATTTTTTCCATCTCTCCTGACATCTCCGCCTTTTGCATATCGCATCATGTTGCTGGCATCATTTCGCTGTCTGGCTTAATAGCTCGCAGCTATTTTTCGACAAATTACTTTCTGTATACATGTACATGTCTCTGTACAAAAATTATTAATGGAAAAGTAATGAAATTTTCCGGCAGAAAACCGGACTGGTAGTGTAGCATTCGTGTTGCACGTGGTGAGTAGGCAAGGTGGAAAATATGTAACGCTATAAGTGGCCCATCCACCTCTATTCATTGAAGGCTAATTTAAATTTAAGGATACGCACGAGGGAGTGCCTGTAGTGGCAGGAGGCTCGGTGTTTTTACCTTGATTCGTTGGCAGTGGTGTTGCCCCCGGAAAGTAATTTACAAGAATTCAGTAAATTTGTTACCGTCAAGAGAGACGGTAGCAATATATTGTAGAAGCAGCTAATTTGGATGCCGCCGTAGATGACCGCGATAATTTAAATACAATCACTTCAGTGAACTGAAATGATCACAATAAAAATCAGGACAATGTTAAAATCAGTTTTGACCTCGAATTTCACCTAAACATTTTTTTCTCCAGCCTCAGCGTCATGAATAAATTCGTCTCGTTAGAACTGCCGACCACGTCGTCAGAGATTATCACGGACTTTTATTTGTCACTTGGAGCGATTAACTCGTAATGGCGAAGTATTATTTCAGGACATTCTTATAATTGTCTGACACTTTCCATTCTCTTGTGCGGATACAATGCTGCAGGATTGCAAGATTCTTTGTAAGCATGTCACGTTTTTCGGTCAGTCAAATGTTTTTGATCAAACGTTTTTACGATGGGAATTTATTTGTGTCCTTGTTGTAGGCTGTGATTTACATTTTCTAGGGTAGCGCGCGGCATTCGAAAAGGAACGACATTTCAGAATGTTAAAAGTAATGAGGAAAACTTAGCCGATATCGTTGATTACAGCTCTTGCTCTAACCGAACTCGCTGCAATATTTTCATTTTTTTGACACGCCCTGGTTCATTGACATTATGAAAGTGACCAAAAACCCTAAATAGGACGGACGGACCATGGCATTCCCGAACCATTTACCCCTTTCCTGAAATCGTTGTGTGAAGAAGTGGTGTGGGTGATCCGCTAAAGTGAAGACGAACTTCATGCGGAGTGAAAAATAAAAAGAGCGGAGACCCTCATAAGCTATACTGACCTGTCTACGAGCACCTCTGAATTATTTAGGTGGACATAGGGCGCATAGCTTAACACATTGTGAACCTGGCTGCGTATTAAAAAAAACCATATTTACTACGTCCTTAAGCCAGCAACCAAATCAATAGTGCTAAATGCCTATTAACACGTATCGATTTCGCCGATTTGGGACGACGACATAGGTACGTTTTTCGAGTATATTTGGCGACTAACATGGCTGTTAAACTTCAATACGACAACCATATGGAAACGCATAGTTATCGGGATTATGACCATTGTAACTGTTATTACAGTATGGACTGCTTACCGCTGCTGCACAAGCCAAGCGAGCCTTCTAATACTACATACCGAGGGGAACAACCAAAACCATCGGTGTAGCAAGCCCGTAAGCAGGTGAAATAATTAACGGAAATGTGCCTATTTATTTTGTCTCTTTCTCTTAAAAATTATAGCAAATAGAAAGGGACAGATATATTGGAGTATTCCGATTATTCACAACAAACATCTCTAGTGCCAGGCTTTTCTAACTTCCCCACGTAGAGCAAGCGGATCACACACAAGAGACTATTGTAAATACTGGCTTGTTTCAGGCGGAAGTTTTTGCAATCTGCGAGGCGGTAACCTGGCTAGCGCCTAATGTCATATCTGCTAGGGATGTTGTAGTATACACGGATAGTCAACCTTCGATCAAATCGCTCAGTTCCGTGTTGGTTATGTCAAAGACAGTGTTAAATTGTCGCAGCTCTCTCAGTGAGATGGCGAGATTTTTCAACATTACCCTGTGCTGGATACCAGGTCATAGTGGTCTTTCTGGTAATTGCAAAGCTGATGAACTGGCTCAGGCTGGAACGACCAATATGACCAGTGAATGCTTTCGTAGTACTGGGATGCCTTTAGCAGCCTGCAAACTGGTCACTAAAGCGTTGGCATACGATAGGGCGAACACCAGATGGCGCAATGGCAGTACGTGTCATGCAACTAGGCAAATATGGCCGAAAATGGACCCCGGCCGCTCTCGCAGGCTATTGCTGCTGAGCAAAAACCATTTGAGAAACGTTGTGGGGCTTCTCTCTAGGCACTACCTTATTGCGGAGCATGCTAGAAGACTTCGGGTCCCACACAATAATTACTGTAGGAGCTCTGGGGACGAGGAGGAGGAGAGTCCCCTTCACCTTATGTGTGCTTGTCCTGCCCTGGCGAGACGCAGGAAGGATATCCTTGGGTCCTTCTTCTTTACTGATTTGGATGAAATAAAGGATGTTAGGGTTGATCGGCTTCATCGCTTCATTGTCAGCTCTGGCTCAGGTTGCTGAACTTAGGAGTATCACGACGGGCCCAGTGGGGTCTAAGTGTGCTTTGATCATTGTTTAGTTGAAGCAGCCCATCTAACCTAACCTTACCTAAATGCTGGGAACATAAAAAAATATAGTGCGGAATAGTTTCTTAGTAGTCGCTTAAGGGATTGCTATGAGTATGCAGTGTTTTGTGGTCACTTTTAGATTTCGTGCTTGGGGACGTGAGGTATCACGGCAGCGCCTTTACCTAACCTGACCCACTCGACCAAGAGCTTATTGGTATCTAAAGCAATCGCTCTTAGAACGTAAAACCATTTTTAGGAATGCTGCGTATGTTAAAAACTATTATATTAATCTAATCACATTCAATTACCACATCCACTTTATTTCAAAATTACATCTTTCATAAACGACCCGGCTTTTAATTTCCGTACCCGTTGTCCTGATTTTGATTTCATGTCCAAACGAAGTACCCTCTCTCTGATTACATGAAGTGCAATTCAAGCGTCCCAGACGAGAACTATGCATCTGTACATGGTCACGTAACATATCTCGAGTAGCTAACTATCTGGCAACGAATTACCAAGACCCAGATGTACGTACGTAAATATCATAGTCAAACATCCTCATGTTGACGGAAAATATTGCATACAAGCAGTATTCATTCCAATAACGTTGACTAACAAATATCCGTTGCATTCAGGACCTCGGGAGATCACTATATCAACTCTACATTTTTATGGAAATTATTAGCCCGAGTGTGTACATGTGTGTGTTTGTGTGTCTATCAGTATGAGATGGCAGGCTCCATTCCATAGTCCGTTGAGTCGAAGGAGATGACGGACGTCAAGCATGAGATGCTCCCGAGATAGACATGAAAGAAGACGAGGAAGGCGTCGTCGTCGAGGACTATATGGAGCAGGATGACATTCATACATCCCTTTATTGACATACTTGCCATTCGTTATTACACCCAGCGATGTACGAGTATGTAGGTCTTGTAATACATTAACGACGACAGTATACGCTTTAAGGACCTCTGCTGTGCTCCAAATAAAATATTCTGTTCTCGTTGTCGGGCACAGAAGGAATAGGAGAACGTGTTTGGCGTTCAAATTACGAATAGTTGGAGCGCCATGAAACCTCCCACCTCTCGCTGTCCCTACGAGATGTCTGTTCTCGCATCATCAGCAGACTGTCGACTTTTAATTCTTGGCACGGTACAATTCTTGGAGGGATCTTTTTTTTGAAGGCTACGCAGAACATTCATATATCAATATACCGTCTTTGAATACTTCTCAGAAATCTTTGAAGAAAGTTTTGACACAACATCATGCTAATTGAAAAAAAAGAAGAACCAATGTCAAATCCTTCGAAGAGCTGATATGACACGAGCTGGAAGCGAAGGACGTATGTATGTGGGAATGTTAGCAAATCGTCTTGGCCGGGTCTTTGAAAAACGCGAATTGCCAAAAATTCAGAATTAATGGGAGACAGTCTGGATTTGAAAGACACGTACCCAAGAACTCTAACGACATCCGCCACGTCAAGCAGAAATGTTAGCATTCATTTGCCTATGATGTTCGGTTCGAAAATGGCAAAAACCTTGATGAAATCAACTGTATTTATGTTGTAATTCGTTGTAGGCAATTTTCGGAGGAAAATTAAAGGTCGACTAAAGGTGAGGTGACTCTAAATTATATGTACCTAGTCTAGCCATAAATACTGTTACAAACTTTTTGAAGCACTGTTCAGTAAAAGAGGTGTTATATGTTAAGAAATCATTGTTTATTTATTAAATGCATTGTCAACAACGGAAATTGCAACAAGTTATTCGAAGTGATTGCCTTTTGCCTTTACACAAGCCTTTAATCGAGCTGGCCACTTATCTATGGAAGCACGCACGACTTCAATCGGAAAGTTGGCGACTGCATTTGTAAGAGACTTCTTTAAGGATTCGATATTAGAATGTCTTTTAGAGCACGTCATTTGCTCTAAGACAGACCATAATTCGTAATCCAGCGGATTCAGGTCTGGGCTAGGGGAAGGCCAATCTTCAGCTTTAATAAAATCTGGAAAATTTTCTTCAAGCCATTTTTGGGTTGACTTCGCCTTATGACCTGGTGCAGAATCTTGCTGGAAACTCCAAGGCTGATTTTTGAATAATGACGTGTTGAGAGGTTTCACTACACTTTCAAGGACACTTTCTTGATAAATTTTGGCAGACGTTTTGACGCCCTTCTCACAAAAATGCAACTTTGTCACCCCGTTGTAGCTAACACCCCACCAAACCATTACTGAGGCTGGATGATGACCTCTTTGAACCTTTTGGGCAACTTGAGAAGCTTCTCTGGCACTGCGAGCATAAACCCTATCGTATTGTTTATTAAATGTTTCTTCGACAGTAAAAATTTTTTTGTCCGTAAACAAAATTTTACGGTGTTCTTGGTTTGCGTACCGGCAAAGTAATCGTTTTGATTTTTCCACTCTATTTTTTTTTAACGAATCTGTTAGTAAATGTCCGGTAGATCTACGATAAGCACCCAACCCCAAGTCACCACTGCTGATACGTGAAATTGTTCTTTGGGGTATTTTCATCTCACGCGATAAAATTTTTTGTTTCAGAAGAGGATTACGGCGAATTCTCTCGCGCACGGCTTTAACCGCTTGAGGTTTTCGAGTAGTTCGCGGACGGCCACTTCTTTCACGGTCATTTACTCCAGACGTATCATTAAATCTTTCAATAGCCCGATATACAAACATTCGGCTTATACCAAGGGTATGCAGAGTCTTAAAAATATCACTTGGTTGCATTCCTACTTTATGAAGTGCAATCACAGCAATTCTATTTTCTTTGTCACCCCAATCCATGTTCACTACACTAAAAATTAAACTCAAATGATGACAAATGCATCAAGCACAAGCGTACTATAGCGATTAGCTCAATTTTTAAGAAATGCAATATAACGGTTCCTTTCTGCAGGGTTGCCAAACCTTGTAACAATATTTATGGCTAGACTAGGTAGAATGTTGATTTCATTAGATAAATGAATTATTTATTGTTCAAGGCTGATGGGCTGCAATGTGAAGAGAGGAGAAGTTGGCCAATTCGTTCAGTTACCTAAGGCAGGGACTCTCAATTATTTTGCTGTCGCGACACCCTAGAGATAAAGAAAAATCTTTCGGAACCTGCCCGATCGTAAATTTACTATAAAATACTAAAAAAGTTGTGATAACATTTTTAAGTAATTCATTATGGTTTTTCATTTTGTCTCAGATTGTTGGTAAGGCGTTTTAAAAATAATTTCAAAAATAAATGAAACCGGGAAATAGAGGGCTTCGCCCGCAATCCGAGGGTTTTGTATTGTCCCATGCGAATGGGAGATAATCTGTTCTACAAGGCCATTCATGTTAAGACGATATAGCAAACTGTAAGGTTGCAAAAAAAAATATTGAAAATTATATTAATTGTTTGAATTATTATAGAAAGTAGAGGGGGCACCAGCTTACCTCCCCCACTTCTCTCCCCCGCCACTCTTCTCCCCTTCGACTCCTATCCCACCTATCTTTACCCTTTCAGAAGCGGTTAACTCCAATTCGCTCTACGAAAAACAATATTCAAGTAAGCAGTACTTGTAGTACTAGTACTACATGGGCAGAAAAGTCCCGGGTTTTTGAATGAAAACAACCCTTTTTTGGGGCAAAGCTATATTTATTCCTCAACATAGTTCCCTTCGAGGGCGATACACTTGGTATATCGATTTTCCAACATTTCGATGCTCTTTCTCTAGTACAAAAAGTCCAAGCCTTCGAAATATGCCTTGGTTTCCGCGATGACTTCCTCACTCAATTTTAATCTCTTTCCCTGGAGCCATTGCTTGAGGATTGGGAATATATAATACTCGCTGGGGGCGAAATCTGGAGAATACGGTGGGTGAGCAACCAATTCGAATCGTAACTGGACGTGTGTGACGGTGCATTATCGTGTTGGCTCAGAACTTTTTTCTTCGCCATATGGGGCTGTTTTTCTTTTTTTTGTCGTTCAGTTTGTCCAATGACGCTGCATGATACTTTCCTGTGACTTTTCTTCCCTTCTGCAGGTAAACGATGAAGATCCTAAAAACGGAGGCCATAACCTTCCCGGCTGACCATTTGTCTTTTGGCCGCTTTGATTGGCTTTCGTGGTTTTCCAGCCACTCTTCAGACTGCCTGTTGGACTCAGGCGTGGTAATGGACCTAAGCTTCATCCATCGTCATAAAACATCGGAAAAAAGTCCGTTCAATTAGGCTGTTACATATTTGTATGAGCTGCACTGTTGACTTACAGCAGCTTTCCCATAAAATTAGCATATTTTTCACATTTACGACAACCTGTAACACCTGTTCTTGGTAGGCCGAAGCCTACAAGAGGACGGTAGTCGAGCTCGGGTCGTGCAGACCTCGAGTGACACCTACGTGCCAAGACTTTCTCAGATGTGGCCAGTCGCGCGTGCTGGATAGCTAGCTCAGCTATCGGTAGTCGGGGTGGGGTTGCATGGGCCACATCTGCCTCGCAGAGTTACAAAAAAAAAATCACGCGCGTGCCCGGGTGCCTAAGCAGACGAGCGATTCCTAAAAAAAAAAAAAAAAAACAAGACCTAAAAAAAACGTATGACCTTGGAAGCACCCTTCTGTCCCTTGACGAACACGGGAGCCCCTTTGATGGTTTAGGGGCTCCGCGCTCCCTCCCCACCATCGGGCTAGGCCGCGCTCATGTTCCTAGCCCCCTTTGATTCTAACACTGGAACCAACTGACAATCCGGCGTTAATATCGTCAGCGTAAAATAATTATAATTATCGCCGGTTAGTATTTCGCCGCCAGTGTTGATGCCACCGCGATCGAACAATTGGTGCTGTCTTCGCCGCCGATTTAACGCAACCTGGTGCCTTACTGGTTAACTTTAGACCCCAAAACGCCCGATTGTCGCTAATGAAGCCTTCCGGTGGTCGTTCAACGCCACTCCGCTGGGAAACCTCCGATGGTTGCTGCGGCCAAACGTTGCCGTTCTGATCGACGATGATGCGCAACACTTTGCCTTCTAAGACACTGATTCGTTCTTCTCCGGTCCCCTTTCACGCCGTGTGGAGGTTACAGAATATCCGCGCCAAATTTGCGCCCGCATTGACAGTACTGGTGGTCGACCTGGACTTGATGTCTTGGTGACTCTTCCGTCTCGATAGTATCGCCAACCCTCTAACCGGACGTCTTGTGCAGAAGGAAACGGACGATGAGCACGGATCGCTGTGGTGCCAGGATCGTCGAACGAGCGAACCAATGCCCGAAACCGTCACGGGTGGGGGACGAGGGGGAAGAAGAAGGATCCGAGATGTCGCCATTCAACGTGCGTAACGCGACAGCACACAATGAACTGACGGACTGTGGGGCAAATATTTTGATCTACGCAGCACACGCACTTGCGGGAAAAATCCCGACAGCAACTGGAAATTTTTCTCTGAGCGATTTCCACCCTTCCGGTCCCACTCCGTGCTGGCCGTGGCGCGTTTTTCGTTTAGCGACGCCCGGGGCTCCGCCGCGCCTGAATGACACGCACGAATTCTTTGCGCACCAAACCCGTTCACTTAATCCGAGCCGCTCCTGTGCAAATTTTAACAATCTCTGGCCATAAACGATGATTCCTAGCTACACTGCCAGTTTCGAAAGCATCAAGGAATTCCTCTTCCGGAAGTGTGGTCCCTCCTTATGTTGCTATTTTTATCCTAAAGCATAAAATTTTACGGCATTGTTCTTCTTTGAAAACCCAAATTCACTTACTCACTATACGATTTTATTGATCTGCTTTCCATGAAGGTCGGAGAACTCTATGCTAATCCCAAAATAAAACAGACATTGGAACAAATGCAAAATTCGTGCAAATTGTCTTGCTTACGACCGGTTTGATCACGGCCAGCGTGGCTCCTCGTCTGCTCGACCCGTTTCTGCGGTCTATCTCATCTCCCGCTACGCCTGGAAAAACTTCCACTATCAATTCAGTTGACCGTGAGTAGCAGAGATGGCAAGCCCTGCACATTCACAAGTTGAAGAGAGAGGCTCGCTTAACTGGGCGCTCTTGTGATGGGAAATGTCCCGAAACACTTTGTTGGTCGCTACCAACCGTCTCTCTCCTACTTACGGATAAACACGCTTTACCATCTCTGCTGCTCACGGTCAACGTTGCAGCCGCACATATATTCGTCTGTGCAGATGCAATCCTATGTAGTGGCAGCACTACATGGAACTGGCTGCGTTTATGCGAGCAACCGGTTGCGCAGCGGGTTGAGATTTCGTTTCGTGCGGACTATCGCCGTTTCGGGTAAAACCCCGTCCACAGCTCGTTACAAACCTCCACCCCAAACACAGCGCTTTTTTCACGATTTTTCGACTTTTTAAAGAGATTTGCTGATATTTTCCAACTGTGAAATATGGGAAAATTGTCACTTTTTAGCAAAATTATTTTATATTAGGTTGGTGCAGACTTAATGTTGGATTTTGCAATGACATGAATTTGGCTGCGATTTTTATGTATCAAACTGCCACCAGGCGGCCCTAGTGGTATGATATATTGAAGTAGAAGTACTGCTACCTTGACTTATTGGCTTTCATTTCGGTTTTGCACTTCATGGTGATCGGTAGAAAAAAACAAGGAAGCGAGTCAAAAACGGCTACTTTTCCTATACGAATTTAATCTAGAGCACAACGCAACGGAAGCAACGAGGAATATCAACAAGGCTTTTGGACGTGATATGGTTAACAAACGAACCACTCAGCGGTGGTTCGAAAAATTTCGATCTGGAGATATGAACCTTCGAAATGAGCCACGTGGAAACCCAGGACCATCGATCGATAACGACGAGCTGCGTGCGTTAGTGGAGTCTGACCCCCGCCAAACTGTAAGAGATCTTGCAGAGAAATTGGGCGTGCACCATTCGACAGTTTGCCGCCACTTGCAACAAATTGGAAAAGTGAAAAAGCTTGACAAGTGGGTTCCACATGCTCTTACCGAGTAAAACATGACGTATCGAATGGAGATTTCCAGTTCTCTTCTCTCCCGCAACAGAAACGAACCGTTCTTGAACCGAATTGTTGACCTGCGATGAAAAGGGGATACTATACGATAATCGTCGCCGATCAGCCCAATGGCTAGATGCCGATGAGGCTCCAAGACACATGTCGAAACCAAGCCTTCATCCAAAGAAATTAATGGTGACAGTTTGGTTGTCTGTAGCTGGATTTAACCACTATTCGTTCCTGCAACCTGGCGAAACCATCAATGCTGAGGAATACTGCGCTCAACTGGACGAAATGCGTCAGAAATTGACAGTTCAACGATCTAGGCTAGTCAATAGGGATGGCGTTATACTGCTTCATGACAACGCACGATCTCATGTATCGAGAACAACGATCCAAAAATTGAACGAATTGCGCTATGAGACTCTTCCTCACCCGCCATATTCACCAGCTCTCTCGCCAACAAATTACAATTTCTTTAAACATTTGGATCACTTTTTGACAGGAAAACAGTTTAGCAATGAGGCAGCTGTCAAAAATGCCTTCGAAGAGTTTCTTCAAACCAGAAACTCGGACTTCTACGAAACAGGAATAAATGCGCTTGTATCTCGTTGGGAAAAGTCTTTCGCATCCGCTGGTACCTATTTCGATTAATAAAATTATTTTTATAAAAAGTTACAGCTGTTCAAAAATGTACTACTGAATCCGACATTTCATCTACACCAACCTAATAGAAACATTGCAGAGAACTAAAATCAACAATTTGAAACCAATTAGACATATAGTAAGTCTACGATGAGTGGATGCCGATTTCCAGTCTTTTTTCTATCGAACAAATTAAACGCCACTTATTTTGATAACTTTTATAGCTCCATTCCGCCTTTCTAGCCACTAAATGCATATTCCCCAGTCCGGAGTAAATAGCAATAATGCTTAGAAATTATTCAGGTATAGAAGGGTTCAGAGGCCTTTTAAAAGGGATTTGTAAGCATTTTTCAAATTTCATCAAATTTTCCGGAGAACCCGTAACTTTTTCGAAACAACGTCTTATATGAAATGATAGAGCTGTAACATATATGTATATAAACAATTTAAGATCATAAGATCATTTCTACGACGAGAGGTGGCTGACTTACAGGCGGTTTTCCATCAAATACACCCCAAGAGCCATACAAATTTTCCTTACTTTCGTCCCTCCACTACCAGGGCACTGCTTTTATTACAACCAAGATGCACTTTTCAGACTCTCACGTAACTAGCAATGAGGTCTAAAAAATGAAACTCTACTTTCATTTGCCTCTTTTTTTAAAATAGGTACATCCACAACTCCGTTTAAAGAGTTCGAAAGGCATTTTTCCAATTTGATTTATTGTAGTTTTCCGGAAAAACAGTCAACTTTATCTCAAAGTTAAATTATAAAGCATTAATAACTAAATGATAGGATACTAAGAAGAGCACTCTACGATTAGCGGTTGTCGAGTTACGATTGATTTTCAGCTCGGGTCCTGGGGCAGCACTTTCATCCCTCCTCCTATCAACCTCAAACACATGTGTGGGCTGCGCCCAGCATTTCCCTACTCTCTTATACTCGTATCTCCTGAATAGGAATTAAAAGAAAAATCGCGATTCGCGTGGGTTTCGCATATACTCAACTTTACATTCATCTTTGACTACGGGCTTGTCCGGCTATATTCGTGTGCTAGGAAATATTTTTAAACTTTAATGGAATTTTCCGGGAAAACCATCACATTTTTCCAAATAGGTTGTTGAAGCAAAATTATAGAGGAATAAGTTCTTAAGAATTTAAGAACAAGTACAGCTACGAGCGATTTTCGGATCGTGTCCCGCTCAAGCGGCTGTTATACTTTTAACTACCCTTCCAAGGATAACGAATTCCATTCCCAGCCGGCACTCTGCACTTTCTTAGTCTCCTACACACCCTAGACAGCAAAAATTTTAAAGGGGGGGTTCGCTAATTTTTCATATTCAATCCCTGCTAACTCCTACTCTACTTTGGATCACAACGGATACGTTAAGGTAGTTCTTTCGAAAATCGGTCCCTCCTAATTAAATAAATCCGTTCTTTCTGCCTGTACCTCTGTGTTTCTTACAAATACCATTTGCTTTACTGTCGTTAACTTCAGTCAACTTAGGTCTCCATTTTCACTAACTAAAAAAAAACGAAAATGCAGATCAAGTGCCTCGAAAAGTATTAAATAAAACTCCACATAGCGAATACCCTCATCAAACATTATCTGGAGGATGTTCAAACCCAACTGATAACAAATTGCCCATACCTTCCTCACCAAGTCCAAATTTTCAATCTTGCGCAATGGACCCATGCTCACAGCATCCCTTGCCAACTTTGTACTAAATTTTACAAGGCTTTCTCTTTATCCACTCCTGTACTAAAGCGAAACTTAATGCGAAGGGTACTCCTAAATCAGAATTTCGAAAACGGCCGAAGAGATACTGAGCCACAACAGTCACCGCAGGACTCTTTAGACTCTTCAATCTCGAATTATCACTACGTCAGACTAAAAGTAAATTAATAACATCAATGCACGTTTCGCTGGAAGTTGATTGGAACCATTTCTCATTCCAGGCTCGCTTTTAGCACGAAGGACCAAAAAAAGCAAGTTCGTGAATGAACCCTACCCATGGAATTTTGTGTGCTCTAGGATACAACATGTATCCCTTGAATGGTGCTATGTTATTCGCGAAACTGGGTGTAAACTATGTTGGGGTGGTGGTAGCGTTTTCGAGAAGCTTTTCTTGCAAACCGTATGGGAAAGGTCAAAAATTGTAAGAGGATATAATGTTCATAGTAACTTCGTCCACGGAAAGATTTATGGATGAGAATTGAGTTCTAGGGAAAAAAGAATGCAGTTAGTATTTTTCATGGCACAATAGTGAAAACGACCATTTGAAGTTTGTTGCAGTAAACGCCTATTATGCTGTATTTAGTGCTGCATGAACTTGTAACTTGAGGAAGGTAATGTTTCGTTTGTTGCCTCTATGCAGGCTTTTAATTTTGAACTTTGTGAAGGTTTGCTGGTAAAAGATCGTTACGACGAGCTATATGAAACCAGAAGTCTGTTGGAGCATCGACGAATTGGCTCAGCTTTTTTGTGTTACAAAACTCTTTTCAGTCTTGGCCCCCGAATCAAATATTTAAGCTAGTTTTTCTAGTTTAACTAAAAATCCTTATTATCGAAGTTTAATTCTGAATTCAATCTTTCAATCAATACTTGATTTCGTCGCTTATAACTGCTTCCATCCTTATAACCTCTTCGCATTCCTTTGTTTTCCTTTCTTATCTCCCCTTCGGTTCGTTTTTGTTTGACTCGATTATCACTGCTTCGATTTCCTCACTTATTTACCCCTGCTCCGTTTCCGTGTTCATCCTCGGTTCGGTCGGCTACACTTTTCTTACTTATCCCTGATTCTGTTTGTTGTGTCCTTGCATGCATCCCTGATACTACTTCGATTCCATTATATTTTCTCACTTATCACCGCTTAGCTTCGCTTTCTTAAGTTATCAATACCTAACTTTCCTTCCTAAAGGTGCGTTTTGCTAGGCACACGATCGTCGCACATTCTTCGATCTTCTTGATCATTGCCTGTGATCTACGCAGAGTAGTGTCTAGCAAAACGGACCTTCATCATAGTTGCTTAGCAGTGCTTCGCTTCACTTTCTCTGCTTATTACTGCATCAGTACTCTTCACTTTCCTTCCTTCCTTATCACAGTTTTTCTTCGCTTAACCTCCTCTACTTTTTACTGCTGCGGATTGCTTCGCTTTTCTTCCTTATCACTGATTTGCTTCAAAGCTTCGTTTCACTTATTCCCGAAAAAAAGAAGATTGGCGGAAGAGAAGTAAAGTAAGCGAACCTTTTTTAACCCTAGAATACTAACACTACTGGTAGAACATTGTTACTAACAAAATAGTACGTCGTTCTGACGTGTTCATGATATTTTTCTGTAAATCGTACCTTTATTCCATATACTGAATTGCCGAACTTACACAACATAAATAACGGTCGAATTAAAGACTTGGGGCGACCGGTAGCGCAGTGTGTTGAGGCATCAGTCTCATGTTTGACTACCGACGTTTCGAGTTCGAATGCCGTCCACGACGACGTACGTGGCCATGGATGTGCAGGAGGTGCATGCTGGCAACTGCATTCTCCGAAACCAGGTTATGCCGTCGAAACATCAACAGGGCCACATGGAACGCGCTATGCTCCATAAGGGGTTAGGGCAATTGAGAGAGAGAGAGAGAGCATTACAGAATTATTTATTATTATTATTTTGTGTATTTATTGTACTTCAAAATACTGTCAAAAATAGTCAAATAATTAGACTTCATCAATCATGGCACTTTTGAACCGAATGTTCACCGCTTTTTTTTTGGTTTTTAGGGTTTTGTAGTAAAACAAAACCCTTATGAAATCGGTCAAATGTCTGTCTGTCCGTCTGTCCATGGAATATCTCACGAACGGCTGAAGCTACATACATGAAATTTTGTAGGAATGTGTAGAATTACTATAATTCGCCGGAGAAAGCGAATCGTCGTAATAGGTCAACTTTAAGGGGAGGTCCCCATAGAGGGGAAATGAATGTCGAAATTTTTTTTTTCGTTTAGTACAGGCAAGTGGGGTATCATAAGAAAGGTACCGTCGAGTACATTCCATTTTTGGAATTTTTTTTACATTTGAAGAAACGGGAAAAGACGGAGAGGGGAAAATATGTCATCCGAGTTTGTCCGCCCCCCCTTGCATTTCGAGACCGTTATACTTAGAAATATGAAAATTTACAGAAAAGCGCCATTTTACTAGTGTAGAAAACCTAGATTTCTATAATGTTGAAATTTCATCAGAAAAGGTTAATAATAGTACTTTTCTATAGTTTCAGTTAGCACAACCCTGCACCCCTTACACGTACCCGAGGTCAAAAATGTTGATGGCCAATGATAACCAACATCATAGGCAATAATATCTCTAAGTTTCGTTATAATCACATAATATTTAATAATAGTACATTCATTTAAAGTTCGGCATTTTGACACTATCCACACAAAAAATACACCTACCGGGCTCATAGGTGTGAGTACTACTTTCATGTTGTTTTTCGTAGTGCGAATTGCAGTTATTTAATTAATCATTTTTTAAAGGGTAAAGATTTGTTGGGGGCGCTGTGTCTTAATTGGCCAACTTTACCGGGTGGAAGGGGGGGGGGGGGGGGGGGGGGTCCACATAGAGGCGAAATTAAGGTCAAACTTTTTTATCGACTGGTATAAGCAAATGAGGTGTCGTGAGAAAGGTAATGATGAGTACATTCCATTTTTTCGCATTTTCTCGAAATTTATAGAAAGGGGAACTGTGGGGGAGGAGAAAATATTAGTTCGTAATTTGACCCCCCCCCCCCTTGCCTGCATTTTGAGACCGTTATACTTAGAATTATGAAAACTTACAGGAAGTGGGTTTCGAAAAATATATAAAATGGAAAATAGTGGAATTTGTATATCTTCTCAGAATAGGTCAATAATAGTTTATTTGTATAGTTACAGTTAGCACACCCTTGCACGCCTTAAACACGTTCGAGGTCAAAAGTACTGATGGCCAACCATAACCAACACCTTAAGCAATAATATGTTCTAAGTTTCGTTACAATAACGTAATATGAATTAGCATGTAAAATGTAAGTGGGTAAGACATTTTAATTGCGTTTTTTCTATCCATCTGAGTGATATCAAGAAGAGGAAGGAGCCGATATTTATATACCAAAATAAGCGCTTGCTACAAAACCCTCGGATTGCGGGCGTAGCCCTCTATATTCCGGTTTCATTTGCATATCCTACAGTATACTTTGGTCATTCTCTTCATGCTCCAGTTACACATACTGCAGTACGCCCTTTTATCAAGTATTGCCGTGCTGGATGGAGTTTTATGCACAATGCACCGCACGTCAAATACGCGTAGTAGCTACTAGATAATTGCTGAACTTACCGTATTAGCTTGGAGGCAGGATGTTAACACTCACAACGACGTTCAACAACTAACCTAGGAAAGCACTGCTAGAGTGAGTGGTCACCCGAACTCGCAGACTTGGACATGCACACTGTTGTGTGAGCGATCACTTCAATCTGACATAGTGTTAGTATTCTAGGATTAAGCAGAGAACCTGAAGCGAAACTGTTTAACAAAGATTCGATTCGCTTTCTTTCCCTCCCTTCCGCTAATTTGTAACGGACCAATTCAGCAGACATAAATGTAAATTTTTGAATTTGTGTATTTTTCACAAATGTGTTTGATAAGCATTTACGAGTTAGAATTAGCCAGAACCGCTGTCATCAGACCAACCGCTGCACTCAAACTTCAGGGGTGTGAAAGTCAACTGATTGGTAAAGCTGGTTTTGACGGGAAAAAGTTTGTGGGAATGGGGGGGACGAGGAAATGGAACGGGTGGAAAGAGGAGTCGAAACGAAACCGCTGGAAGAGCGAGTTTTTTTTGCTCCATGCACACAACTTTACTGTTACATATGAGTCATATTCTGATTATTTGCCACGTCGGGGAGAAAAGTCAGATCTAGTGGATTACGAGAGTCTGTCGAAGTGACAAACTCAAGTTCCGAACAGAATACATACACTATATAGTACCCTTTCTTCCAGTGACGTGCAGTGGAAATTTTTCATAGTCAAGCAGTTGGGCGCCCTAAAGCCAATTTAGCATAAAAAAAAATGGACTGTATAATAGAATATGGACAGTCACAAAAACATTTATACCAAGCGGCTTTAAGCCTTAAAGAAGAAATCAGGAAAAATATAAATAAAATATTGGCACATATATTCGGAATACAAAAAAAAATAAATAAATAAAATATTACTAATAAAAAAATGATAAATAAATATTATGTTAATTAAGACTAAGAAAAATTCAGGGGTATTTGAAATAAATAAATATTCTTTCGCCATTGCCATTTATTTGTATTCCAAATCTATGCGCCGTTCTTTAAGTAAAAACTCTTTAATCACATTATCAAAAAAATCGTTTTCTCTTCGCATTTGTATAAGAAGATCCTTTTCAACCGCAATTAAAGCAAGATCCGAAAGTCGTTCTTGGGATTGGCGATTTCTCAAAAATGTGTGAACGCGCTTTAGTGTTGAAAATGACCTTTCCGCAGTTGCCACTGTGACTGGAATTGACGTTAATAATTTTGCTAAAATATGAACTTGCTTAAAACCGTTTGCGACATAAGGCCGTTTTTGAAAATAATCGAGAATTTTACTAGGATTCGCGTTTTTAAACTCATCTGAAGAATAAATAACTTTTAGCTCATTTTTCAACTTTATTCTGTCGAAAAATTGACCGTGATATTCAATAAGTGAGTCAAAATTTTTATCGGGAAAATTTGACTTGAATTTAGAAAAATAATTCGGTTCAAGCAACTCTAAAAATGAAAGATCTTTAAACGAATGGAATCGATCTCGAATTTGCCCGAGAATAACATCTATAATCTCCCGAAATATCGGCCGTAAATTTTGTAAAGGATCTATCGCATTTCTACATTTCTTACGTGGTGGCTGATATTCTGCTGTAACTGTCGAATAGAAATTATCAAACTTTTTAGAAAAGTCATTTTCAAGCCAATTTTCAAATTCAATAATTTTTTGGCTTGCATATGAAATGTTTATCACTTTGCTCTGAATAATATTAAATAATATATCAGTTTTCGAAAAAATTTCAGAAAAAATTAACAGATATAATTGAAAATCTGACTCTGCGAATTTTTGCAAGTATATATCGGAAAAAGTCAAGGAATCGCCATCCCAGTGTTGAGAATCATTCGAAATTGTCTCAAAAACTGTACAAATTTCATGCTTATGTTCAAATATAACGTTAATAATACGCGAATGATAATGCCAACGCGTTTTGGAAACCGATGGTAAACGACGATTTACTATATTTGCAAAAAGGTCCGACCTTTTAGTGGATGTATTAAAAAATGATGCGATTTTATTGATGTGCGCGAAAAATAATTTAATTTCCGGAATAAACTCAACTGCTTTAGACAATACTAGATTTAGTGAATGAGCGTAACATGGAACGAAAATTGCCGATTTATGTTTTTCCCGAATTAAAGTCTGAACTCCACGAATTTGAGAACTCATTACTGCTGCGCCATCGTAACATTGTGCAATTAATTTCTTATCGATATTAAAATTTTGCAATTGTTTTAAAATGTGAGAGCTTATTGCTGTAGCTGTACGATTAGCGCTTACATCCAAAAATCCGATAAATCTTTCTTCAATCTCATTTGATATTGTATATCTAAAAATCATCGTTAATTGTTCCCGACCGCTAACATCTGGCGTTTCGTCGACCATTACAGCTACAAATGGAGCCTCCTTTATTTCCAAATTGATTTTATTTCGAACCACATTAGCTATAGCGGAAACAAGATCGTTTTGGATTCTATTAGACAAACCCGAAAACGCTGCATTTGCTTTTATAGAATCTATGTGGGACTCAATTATCGGATCGTACAAACTCAAGAAATTTACGGTTTCGATAAAATTACCACGATTATTTGAAGAAGAGTCTTCATTATTTCCGCGAAAAGGAAGCTCCTGTTTTGCCAAAAAAATTACAGTATCGATTAAACGTTTCAAAATATTACGATTACGCTCAACTTTTTCATTATGCAAACTAACAGATATTGCCACCTGGTTACTAAGCATAAACTCTATACGCTGAGAACCAAAATTATCTATTTAATTTAATTAACGACTGAAGATGTTTTTCGGAACTTGAATGCTTTGCTGCTGAGCCCGTAAAATTATTCAAATCACTAAATCCAGCTTTATTCCAGACAGATTTTTCATTCGTGAACAAAAGACACGGCCAGCAAAATAACTTATTTAATTTACAGCTTCCCGTTAACCAAATGTACTTTTCATACGTTTCGATATGGAATTTTCGCGTAATATTTTTTAATTTAAACTCTAAACTAAGATCTGGCTTCGGTCTATCCGATTCTATAATTTCTCTTTTCTTGGCAAAGGAAAGAGTTGAAAATCCCGCTTTTAGTACGAAATCCGTCGCGCAGCAATACTCCGACATAATGCGAAAAGAAAACTTACCACTTTTATCACAAATCAAATCAATTAAATCACTACAAACGGTCAAAAAAACTTCAAATCACAATTTAATCAAAATCACCCGATTGCACTGATTTCCTCTTTTAAATTGCAACGGAAAATCCATTACATAACAAAAACAAAAGCTCTACTGGAAAAATCAAATTCCCATAAACATTCCCTGCATTGGCAACATTTCATTAACAAGCATCATTGGGCTTTATCCCACACACGAAAGCAGTCGCGCCAGTGCTTGACTTGTCTCATATAAATTTGCGAACAAAACAAAAAAAAATCGTTGCCCAATGTACTACCGAAATCCAAGAGTCCCATTTTCTGGAATCAACATGTCTCTAGTATTTGGATGCACACATGGTACATGCATCTAAAGATCTAGGCACATTTTCCTATTCTAAGTTTGGTGTCTATGGTGTGCAAAATGTGGGAGGTTTGAATATTATCTAAAGTAATTGAACGAATGTTTTTTAACCAAAAGAAGGCGCGGATCAGAATTTGAATGTGTAAAGGAATATTTGAATGATAATATGTATTCTTCAGCTTAAAGAAAAACAATGACTGAAATGATGATATGTGTATTGGTGTAAGCAAAGTTTATTATTGAATTGCTTATTTCGGTAAGTCAAGCAGTTTGGAATTGCTTACTACGAGTGCACGTCACTGCTTTCTTCATACTGTCATATCTTATACGCACATGAAACTTTCATGACTTTTAAATATAAATTTGTCGACCACAAATTTCCAATTTTACATCTAAACTTTTGCTTCAATTTTCAAAGACTGCGTTGATAAGCATGCCACGTTCGCAATATTAAAGTCCTTCGGAGCAGACACTTTATGTTGCGCACGAATATTCTCGTTTTCCAGTTTAGCATGACCCCCGAGCGCTTTTGCAAAATTTCGCACAAAATACAAAGCTTATCGGAGCCACGTGTACATAATTGTCAGGATAAATTCCTGTGAAAGTAAACTGTTTTTCTCTGGGATTATCATCGCATCCGAGTCCTGTAGGTGGCTTATAGTTCAATACACAATTCGTACATATACATACGATTCGATATCTAAATCCGACGAATCCTTCCAAGTTTCTTCGTTGAATGCTCACTCTCGGACGAGAACAGTGAATTGCTCCAGGAGCCACAGAAACGAAAATATCCTCGGAAAACGATTCAAATAATTCATCATTTCATTTTGATATCACATGACATTTCGCAATGTGATTAGATTTTGCCACTAACACTCGAGCCTAGTACGAAAGCGGCTCGATTAGTAGAAAAAAAAACCTAAAATTGATACCAAAGTGTCGTCGATGTCCTGTGTAAAAGATATAGGCACACATGTAGGCAAAGGAACAAAACAAATGGAAATATTACAGCCAATAATACGAGAATAAATCATTGTCTAAGCCGTACAAGGAAGCTCTTCGTTTGCTGCCTGTTTGGTTTTTTTTTCTCTGAGAAAGATTGTGTTTTTCACATTATTGCCTTATTACAAGTAATTTTGCTCGTGTCTGAATTCAGGTTAAATGAACACTCCACCTACCAATTTAGGAGAGTGATAGGCCTTCGGGACATATTTTGTGTCGGAATAAATAAAGATAAATTGAATAACAGTTAATTCACTTGGATTTCGTCCCTTTTCCATTTACTAAAGAGTGGAGGCGGTGGTGTGTTTGTTTGTTTGAAGGTGACCGTGAAAATTCCACTGGAAGGGCTAGATATATGTACATTCTAATGAGAATGGTATCAATATACTGATTTCGTTCTCGAGAATCATCTAAATAGCAATGAGAATTAATTCTAATGAAAATTTACTTTGCTCATGCATTCTCATGGGAATTATTCTCATCATCGTGTAAATAGATAGCGTTGAAGTATTCTCATGATCGTAACCATTCTCATTCTGAGGGGCAATAATTCCTCTTCCATAGTCCTCCGCGTGGGCGCCCCCTGGAACGGTAGTGGTCACTGACCATTGCTAACCAATGTCAAGTCGCCAGTGATGGCGATGCGATAATTTGATTGAGGTAACCCTTCCCCCTGTGGTGTCGGGTGTAACAATAATAACACGACCTTTCCCTTTGACGGTCTGTCGTCAAAACTGATAGACAAAGGACAGGATATGTATGCCAGCAACTTGCAGTGTCCGAAATCTTCTATATGCCTGGGATAATGACTGACTCAACGGTCACGACTTTTGGCTATCGTACAATGACAAAGATTGAATTCTGCAATGTGCGTACTCGCCAGGACAATGGATCAGAAGGTGCCCAGAACGCACGATTTCTTCAATTAGAGAGTGAATTTCTGAGGTATAAATTAAACATACTAAGAGTTAGTGAGATAAGATGGTGGAACAGCGGAGAATTTATCTCTCCAACGGGTAGCACTTTAATGTTGTTCTCCGGTAGAGCTACTGGTATTGGTCGTGAGTCAGGTGTGGGGCTTATTTTAAACAGAGCCCTATGAAAACAGGGTTGCCATTCTGGGTTGGGCAACCCCAATTTTTTTTTTTGGCCTCAAATTCGGAGTCAGCGACTCAAAATTACATTGTAGTTCGAGATGCGCGTAGTTTGTTAAATTCTAAAAGTAACCCTTTGACAAACGAAGCACTGCTGCAGTTGGAACCAGCCCAAGCAAATCACGATATAGAAGATTCACTTACGCAGAAGATATACATATTAACATCTAAAGATTAAATTAAATCTTTAATATCTTCGAGCAGGAAAATACATTCTTTTTTAATCCGTCCTCGACAAAGAATGCCGCGCTAGAATGACACGCTTCATACCCAAGTTGATTTTTTGCTACAGGCAAACGAACGACAGATAAGATAGGTATGTTTTTCAAGGGAAGTCCGTCAAAGTCCCAGATATATTTTAACTTTAGATTTATAACGGGAGAAGGAGTTGGTGCTGGTATCTTTGGACCGAACACCAGAATCTCAATCGCTATGGGCATTCTTTTCCTAGCCGAGATCCATGCCAATGATGCATGCACCAGCAAAATTCTGCACAAGAAGTTTAATTGTATGCTAACATCGCTATCTTCACTGGCTGTCAGGCAGCCATAAAAGCTCTTTCTTCACAAAAATTTTCATCAAAACTAGTGAAAGAGAAATTGATCAAACTAAGCTAGTGAAAGAGTGTTTTGATACCCTTGGGAGTCTCACAAACACAAATCGGGTCACTCTCTGTTGGGTACCTAGGAATCGGGACATTCTTGGAAACGAAGCTACAGGTGAACTTGCTAAGCAAGGCTCATCGGAAAATATTTCGGACACGATCCCTACTTCGGTCTGAGCTGGGCCACAGCCAGGGCGCTGGTGAGGGAATGGTCTGCGGACGAAACGCTGCTCTAGTAGAATCAAATCCCAGGACTGCGGCAATTTAGAAAACTTATTCACCATTACGTCCTTAAAGAAGCTAGCCGCCTGGGCAGAGCGGACTTGAGGTCAATCGTTGGTAACCTCACGAGACCCCACTGGGTTAGATATCACTTAAACAATATGGTTCTGTCCACTGAGAAGGAAGGCCTGCATGGCCTGGAGGACATTGAGTGCACAAAAGAAATTTTCTGCGAATGCTTCGCTTCTGCTCGCTCAAAGTTTTTGTTTTTTGGAGATTCCATCCTGAGCTCCGCTTTCATTAAGAGTGCTCCTACAAAGGATCTACTGGCATTCATCAGGTTGGTTGGCGGTCTTTTGGATTAGTGAAGGCTATGGCACAATAGATCTCATGGTCGCAGTGCTTACTAGTTGGGAATCTTAGCCTCTCTTTATTTATTTTATGTTAAAATAATTTTTTTGGATTTGTGTTCATGTTTAAGTTTTTGTAATGACTTGATTTCTGATATTTTTGTTCCATTATGCATTTAAAACTTTGGTCAATAAATTGAAGCCGATCCTTTGTTATTAATATTGAAAATTTATGAAAATCATGTACTCCTTATACGTCATTTCAATTTACGGCTAAAATTTTTGGAACCAATCTAGACCGGATAAAGATGTATGAGTGTATATTATAGTAGATGATGAGGATATTCAAAATTTGGAAAAATATGGTCAAAAGAAATTCTGGCTATGTAAAAGAATTTGATCTTCAACAAATTTTAAATTTCAGGCAATTAAAGACCAAGCACCATGCGCTTACTCAATAATGTTTGGGAAATGAAAATGCTAATTTAAAACAAAGTACAGACTCATATTTCTAATCAAATAAAGCAATTATTAAAGTTATTTCTGAATTCGTCTTCTGAGTACTTGTTCATCCACATCTTCATAGTCCGGTCGCTTGCTATTCAATTCAATATTTCAAATCCTTCCGGTAGATAAGCCATGGAAACCAACCAAAACCGGGAACATTTCATTTGGAATTTATTTTGCTGTTCGAATGAAATGCGATCAATAGTATCTCTAGTCCTTGGCTCTCGGTTGGTAATATTCAGTTGAGTTCATAATAATGTCTACGTATTTCATATGCATGTTCCGGACAGAAAGATATCAGCTCAAAATTAGAAAAGTTTTGCACTTATAAGAACTTGATTCAGTACATGATAATATAATATGATGTACGAAGTTTAATATGAATTCGATTGAATGTTGAAAGCACACGATCCTTTCATCTTATTATCTTTCTTTTATCAGCTCGTTAGGCGTTAGGGGCGAAATTAAATTTGATCAAACGGAAACTTTGTCCGTCTTTTGATGATTATACATATACATACATATATAGTATGTACATATATTGTAGTTTACTATTTTTGAAGAAATAATAAAGTCTGCATGATACGAGCTGGCCTTATTATTATTGTTGTACCATATTTGAGAGATGAAGGGCTTTGCCGCCCCCCCCTCTCCCTTACATTCGCGAAAGAAAAAAAAATTAAGTACACTGTAATGGACGGGTTGGTGGGCATCTGAAGATGCCCGTGGGGACGGATCCCAGTGAAGGTCGGGCGGTAGCATCGGGCAACGAGCTAAGCAGCGGCAGCGGGATACGTGGGTGGATTTGTCGCCGCTCGTTGCGTCTGTCTGTGCATATTAAAAGGAATTCACAGGCTTGGGATAGACTACACAAACAGGAAAGGGAAAAATGGAGAGAAAAAAAATAGCCTTCGGCTAGCTTGCCATAAAGTATATGTGCGATACTGCTGCTTGTGAATCAACAGTCCCTAGTGTGGGGTTTTGCTCGCTACGCTCGAAACGCTCGCTCCGCACTTAAGGGATCACAACCCTCAGTATCGCTGAAACTTGAACGCTCGCTTCGACACGAGTCTTCTTTTGAGCGATCGTCCAATTTTGCAGTATCCAACCAAATATTCATGCAATATTGAATGTACGCTGGTATAACTAATGTTCAGGGACGCCTCAATCTCACAATATGTCACATGATGATCTTGCTTTATTATTTCGCACACGGGATCGATGTTTTCTGCGACTACGTTCGATTTTGGACGACCTTCACGAAATACGTCGGTGAGCGATAGGCCGCCGCAACTGAATTCTGCAAACCAGTGTTTTACCCGTGGCAAAATGTGAAGCTTTATCATCAGAACTCGAAAGAGTTGATCGTTGCACTCTTGTCGAGATAGTCCAAGTCGACACTCGTGAAAAATTATGGCTTGAAAGTGTTCACGGTTTAACTCCTTTTTTTTGCCGAAACGAAATTTTCAAGCCACTGTGAAACAAGACAAATAGCGCCCGTACGTCAAAATGTAAAAAAATATTAAACTTTTCAATGAAAGTGTCATATTGGGTGGGTTCAGGTCGCGCAACGTTTTAAACGCAAATGCAAACAGTTCGACTGATTTTGCTCGTGGACGGTCCGTTCCAGTTTGCGTTTAATCTACCACACATCGGGGAAATTAACCAGAAAATTTTCCTGGTTGATTTCCGTTCAATGGGGGGTAAGGGGTATTAGCGTATTTGACAGTTCTTAGTTGACGTATTGCATGTGACTGTGAGATGGTGTGGATTTTCGTTTTCGGGTTCTTGATTTGTACATGGCGTCTTATGTGCTTATTTACACCGAAGCAACACAAATTTGTGGCGATTTTGCAGTGCTTTTCATTTTTCCTGAAACCGTCGCGAATTTAATTGAAGTTTTGTTTGAAACTCAATAGCGAATCGGCTGTCAGCTGTTTAATACATGACAACTACAAAACAAGTCGTTCGGGTAAAGAGTTTATGGTTGAGTGGAGGGAAAATCCTTACCGCAATTACAACGTTGCAAACGTGAACGCAGGCATTGCATGTGGCACTATTAGTATTGCCAAGGCGCAGAAGTATAAATAATGACATCCGTAAAACATTCAATAAGGCCGGCCGCATCTTGGACGTAGGCAGGGCAGCGCAGCGCAGCACGCACATCACATTGTTGTTCTAAAATCAGATTCTTACAATTGTTACAACAACAATGCCATGTGCGCGCTGCGCTGTGCTGCTCTGCCTAAGTCTAAGATGCGGCCGGCCTAAAAGTCGTACTTTTTAAAAAAAAAAATAGTTTTTTTTCCTTTATTTCTTACCCCCGATTCGAAGTCGGTGACCCCAATGCCCTTTAGTTCAAGCCATCCAAATCTGACCACTATTTCCGATAAAAACGGGGTTGCCAATCTGGGATGGGCGACCACAATTTTTTTTTCTCTTTTTTGACCCCAAATTCGGAGTCAGCGACCCCCCAATACCGTTTAGTTAGAGCCAGCCAGATAGGACCACTATTTCTATGGAAACAGGGTTGCCAATCTGGGATCAGCTCTTTTGACTCAACTCTTTTTGAATGACTCTTTTTGAACGATATGATACGATTCGATTTTGAATCTTTTTGAACGATATGAACGATTCGATTTTGTGTCGTTCTTTTTGAATGACTCTTTTTGAACGAAATGAACGATTTGATTTTGTGTCGTTCTTTTTTAACGATTTGAACGATTTGTATTTGTATCGTTCTTTTTGAAGGTCTCTTTTTGAACGAAATGAACGATTTGATTTTGTATCGTTCCTTTACGATGTTAAATTGTGTGTATTACAGCAGCTGAAAATTTGAATTTGCTCTCACTGTAGCTGTAGTGGAAGTGGAAGCTATGGGTTTTTGTTTGGTTTCATCTAAAGTTGAGCTTGAGATGATGATACTTAAGACGAATACTTTTGTTTTATAATGTTGGGATTGTTTTCTATATTTGGGAAACTTGGATGTGCGGTGCGACGTAAGTAAATGATTATTGATTTGCTTGCAGTCGGGTTGTTGTGTATATATATGGGAGTATACACAATAAGTGCCTGCATACTGCATAGATATGATTATGAATGGATTTAGATAGAATTGCTTTAGTAGATAGATAATAATGGTTTTAGTTTTAGATAGATAATGGGATAAGAAGTGAGTGAATGAATGTAGCACATTATATGTATGTAATGAAAAATGAGCTTGGATTGGTTATGCGTTGGGTAGTGTTTATGCGGGGGGCTAATTTGAGAATTAATTTTACAGCGTATCATTCTTAAGTTGAACGACTCGGAGGCTATGCCGTTGTGCCGAATCTTTCGCTCATTCTGTTGAGTCGTTGAAAATAAACGACTTGTAACTGGTGTAGCACATACTATTGAAAGGTATCATACTCGTACTTGCGGCAAGCTAGCCGAAGGATCGATTGTTTTAAATAGAATGCGCCTTTATATTATTTGTACTGAATGCGCTGATACTTTAACATTCAAATGACTAAACTTCAGAATGACATTAGCCGTCTGGATCGTTTTCCTCTAATTCTATCGGTCAAGTCTCCATTTTCGGAGACCCAGCCGATGTTCGGTTTTACCACAGACTGAGTGTTCTAGACGAGTTCCTCTCAGCCTTGCTCCACAGATGCGATGTTTCAAGAGCTCTTGCTCGAAACAACCGGACAGAGTTGATTTCTGAATCGAACGGCCTGGACCAGGTGACGAGCGAATTCAAACAGCCGCCATACAGATTATTCGCCGCGTGCGTGGGGCGAATGCGCGCTCAGTACAGAAAGGTAGAGGGGCTATCGCCGAGAAAAAGTTCAACCAATGCACTTCCAGCTCTGATCCAGATGTGATCCCATACGAAACCTGGATCAAGGGCAATCAGTAGTTAAGTATGAGGTATAAATTATATTCGTTTAGGCATACGGTCATCGTCCATTCATGGCACATGCCCTGTCCATTGCAGTCGTTGTAGTTTGACAATTCTCGAAACTTCCAGCTCATCGCACAATTCGTACAGCTCGTGGTTTTACCCTGAGAGTATGGAACATGAATTGAAGAGAGGCAATCACCACACACAATCCATACGTCTTTCGTACACATTTTTTCCATAGCCTACCTTCTTCTTTCCCTCGTTCGTCAAATTAACTGACTGAAAGTTTGTGTCGGCTTTTTACAATATTTTATAGCATTTCCTACTTTCTCCTATCAGCTGGTGCGACCTCGGCTCCGGTAAGATTGAGAATCACAATAAATTATTTGACAGCCGGGGGAACATTTTTGTGGTATGTGTAATACTTATATCTCAGTTTGTAAACGCGTACCAAAAATCTTGGCTTATTTGCGTTCTTTATATAATCTTCGTATTCTCAGGTTCTAGCTGATACGCCATACATTTCGGTCGCAAACTGCTCCCAATATTCGCCTTAAAATTTCTACAAACTCATCGACCAAATTACGTTGCTTATTTCAAACCAATCATATCCATGACAATTTATCCTTACGAAAATATTCCACGGGGAAAACAGTTTTTTTCTGTCCTTTGAGTTGCATATTCCAAACAAAAACGCCTCTAGGACACGGAATGTCGTCGACTAGATCACACCGAACGAGAACAACGACGGAGCAGCTTATATGAAATGAAATCTCAATTTATTCCATCCAAAATAGCAGATAGATGAGATTCCCTTACTTTGTGTCCTTTCTGGAAATTTTCACCCGGTATAAAGTTCATTCAAAGTTTTCCAATATCGCTTGCTTTCGCCTTTGTAAAAGACTGAAAACTTGAAATTAAAATAAAAGTTAAGAAAGAAACGTAAAAGTGATGAAAGTTTCTCTCCGTGTGTTTTTTTTTCACTGTCTGCTAGTTTGTGGTTTTCATAGAAATTATCTATTTTTGTAATATGAAAGGAAATGTTATTATGGAAAATGAGATTTGTGAACAGGATGACATTTCACGTGAAACGCGAGACGGTAGTGAAAACCAAGACAGCAAAAAGTGTGATGGAAAGAACTTGATAATAAGGAAATGAGTTCTATGTTATTATTTTAGTACAAACCAAAGAAGATCGTGAATCTCCTTTGGACTTCATATTATTGCAAGATATTCCCTGGTATCTAGAGGTCAGTTCCCAGGATTTTTACAAGAATGACTGTGATTCAAGCCTCAGCAAATCATAAGAACTTTTATAAGTCTTTTTTTACTGTGGTATTAATAATGGGTGCGTTCCTAAAAGTATCGTAAATCCGCTACTTATCCATTGTCCCTTTTCCGATTCGTGATTTTTCCGGTGAACGACACGATTCCCTTGCCGCCATGAATATATTTCACACAAACATACGCCACTTAATAAGGGATATTTCCACTTTCAAACACAATTTTCAAATAAAATTACGAGCGAGGACAAGACTTTCCGGTCACTGTACGCACTTTGAGGCCAACAAACAGTTATTTACAAATGGAGTGACAGAACTTGTCAAGAGCGAACTGTCAAAACTCTAGGAATCGTTGAAGGGGTAATCGGATCGGAAAAAATTCGTGATACTTTTGCCCTTCACAAAGATTCCGGTATCGGTGTCTGAAATCCCGTTTTCGCAAAGTATCTATGAAACCGTGTCGACGCGCTTCCGACACGGTCCAAAATAGGAACGCAGCCAATACCACTTCCTTTCCTGATATGTTGTAGAAAGCGTCTAAAATAGGATAGGACAGAGCAACAAGAGTTCACCCAACAGGAGCTTTTTTTTCGATAATCCTACGCCACATCACGTAAGTATTTAGAAGAAAATATTGTAAATATTTTCTGCATCGATTTTAAATATTCACTGATACTCTATCTCGGTTGATTGTAAACTGACGCGCGTAGCGACGACGCCTGCAATGCCGCTCGTAGCCGCTACGCTTGTTTTTCGCGACGCTGTTGACGCTTGTATTGCTGGAGCCGCTTGCCGCTGAAATACGCTTCCAGTTCAGGACCGCGCTTAAGTGCGTCTGCCGGAGTGGCAGAAATTATAATTTTTATTTGGGGGTGCATGCTTGACATTACGCTAGCGTAGCGTCAAGATAGCACCTATATAGGTATATAAAATAATCAATTGTAACGATACGGCAGATGCACTAAATTTTTGAAGGGAACCCCTAATTAGCACCTTACTATGCGCTATGTCAGATCTTGATTTGTTGATGTGTTGGTGCCAGGTTAATCGGTGTAGCAACGAGACCAAGACTCTTTATTGCAAAGAAGAGAGAGACATCCAATTCGTCCTTGTCGCTATCAGTACAAATGGGCCACTTGTGGAGAAGGTAAACAAATTTGTTTACCTTGGTAGCATTATCGGCGAAAATGTTGGTACGGAGCAGAACATCGCCCCTGGTAGCAGCAGGTAAATGCGCTTTCGGCTGTCCAAAATCTGACAAAGCAGTAATTTCACGCTCGGTGGCCGTGTACTATCGGTTAACGATGCTACATCCAGAGAAACGAATGTTCGATCCTCGGCGCGAACAAAAAGTGCCACAGTGCTCCGACCTTGCCAATATAAAGACAGCACGGATAGGAGGCGCTTGCTAGCGACTGCACCATCCCAAAAATATATGCTATCGAAACGTCAACAAGGCATAGTAATGCAGGAGTTGTTGACACGCCCATGCCCCTGGAGGTGTCAAGCATCAAACAAAAGTTATTTCAGTGTTAATACCAAGCTGGGCCTGTTTCGCTCCCTAGTACTGTCAGTCGCCGACGAGTGAATGCTATATTGGTTTAGTCATGGAAATACATACGACTTATAGACTCGAGACCGAATACGGTGGCGGAGCCCTACTACTACTACTTTGCCTTAACCCCTAGCGGGGCATAGCGCGTCAACTACTCCTGCGCGCCATCGTACTCTGTTCTGGGCAATGGGGCGCAACTCCCCAAAAGACTTACCCAGTACCTGACACTCCTTTGCCACAGATCGACGCCATGTGATTCGAGGACCCCCTCTTGGTCGGCCTTGGTTGGAAATGGGGTTCCATTTCATGGCATGCATAGCAATGCAGTTATCACTCTTCCGCAATGTGTGACCTATCCACTGCCATTTTCGCCTGCGTATCAATTCGTCGATTGGCATCTGACCCGTACGCCGACTTAGCTCTTCATTTGATATTGTTTCGGGCCAGAAAATTCTTAAAGTTCGACGAAGACATGAGTTGACGAAAACTTGCAGCTTTCTGGTAACTCCTACGGAAACTTTCCATGTACTGCTCCCATACAAAAGCACTGATAGTACCAGGGAGCGAAACAGGCCCAGCTTGGTCTTGATGCTGAGATAACTGCTCTGCCAGATTTTGGACAGCATGCCGTATGCGCGTTTAGCCTGGTTGATACGACGAGCGATGTCCTGCTCCGTACCACCATTTTCGGCAACAATGCTACCCAGGTAGACGAAGTTGTGCACCTTCTCCACAGGCTGCCCATTAATATTGATGGCAATAGGTGTCGGATTTCTTTTTCGCAACGGCGGGCTAAGAACCTTGGTCTTGTTGGTATTAATCTTTAGCCCAACCTTGCTTGCCTCCCTCTCGAGATCTAACGCCATTGCAGACAGATCCATGATTTTGTGGGAGAGTAGGCATATGTCGTCAGCGTAGTCAAGATGTTGTAGATAAGATGTCAAAGTCCATTGAATTCCTCTGTCGAGTCCGGATAGGGCTGCATGTAACACATCGCCGATCACAATGAGGAATAGGATCGGTGAGAGGATGCACCCCTGCCGAACTCCACTGCGAATCTCAAAGTCCCCCGACACCTTACCTTTATGCAGAACGCGACATTTCGCGCCGTCATAGGTTGCCTTAATAATAGCCACAAGCTTCTCAGGGATGCCTCTCCTGCGCAAGGCCGCCCATATAGAATCCCGGTTCACACTATCGAAAGCCTTTTCGAAATCGATGAAAAGCAAGTGAAGCGGAGAATCGTATTCAGCGCATTGCTCGATGATGATTCGCAAGGTGTTAATGTGATCGACACAGGAGAATCCGGATCGAAAGCCAGCCTGCTCTTCATCAATTGTGCTTTCTAAGTGGGCCTTTAGTCTTTCCAGGACGATTTTAGCTATTATCTTTGCAACGGCAGGAAGCACACAAATGCCTCTCCAATTATTACAGTCTGTGAGGCTACCCTTCTTTGGAAGTTTGATGATCAAACCTTCCTTCCACTCAGTGGGAAAGGTCTCTGTATTCCACGCTTTATCAACAAGTGGATGCAGCAAATCGGCAGTTACGCTTGGCGCTGCTTGATAAAGTTCGGCAGGGATGCCGTCAAGTCCGGCGGCCTTTCCTCGTTTTAGTGCAATAATTGCAGTGACTATTTCCTCTTTAGTCGGGGCAGTGGACCGTATACGCACATTTTGATGGTTAGCTAAATTATCTATATGAGGGGGAACTTCACCAGAGGTTACACGGTTCAAGAACGCGGCGAAGTGTTCTTTCCACCGCCTCATTTGATCTTCTTCCAAGATAAGTAGCTTTCCATCACTATCTTTCACCGGATGTTGGCAGGAGTTACGACCACCTGTAAACTCCTTGATGACACCGTATACGGCTTTTAAGTTGTTAGTTCTAGCGGCTTCTTCTGCTGACGCTAAAAGAGAATTGGCATAAACTCTTTTATCGCGTCGCACACTACGCTGAACTTCTCGAGCTTTCTGACGGTAAAGGAGTTCGATGCTGCTTCGATTGTCGTCTGATGCTGCAGCCAAACGAACTTTCAGCTCCTTTCTTTCAACAATCCGCTGCCATGAAGCGTCGGACATCCAGGGCTTATTCCGGCAATCCGGGTTTGGGCCAAGGATGGTATTTGCGCTATCAATGTACGCATTTTTTATGGCATCTCAGTTTTCGTTTATGTCACTATCTGGGTGACTAGTTATCTCAGCCGCTTTTTGCGCAAGATGGTCATTATATTGTTGTAAGACAGCTGGATTTTTTAGTCGAGCGGTGTTGAATTTGCGGGGCCTGGATCTTTCGTCGCTGGGGCGGCGCACGGCTGCAATACGCAATCGAACATTAGCGATCATAAGATAATGGTCTCTTCCCATCCCAATATCGGCACCCTTCTTGTTTCGCACGTCCAGGAGGCAACTCTTGAATCTTTTACTAATGGCAAAATGGTCGATCTGATTTTGTGTTCTGCGCCGATCAACAGAGGACCAACTGATTTTGTGGTGGTCCTTATGCTCAAACATAGTACCACCGATGAAGAGACTGTGAAAGTTGCAGAACTCTACAAATCTTTCACCGTTGTCATTACGATCACCAAGACCGTGTCTCCCCATCACATGTCTGAGCCCATAGTTATCAGCGCCAACTTTCGCATTCAAATCACCCATAACCATTACAATGTCACCTTTAGGTGTTCTGCTCTGAACGGCGTTTAGTTCTTCGTAGAAGGAGTCTTTTGCCAAGACATTGTCGGGTTCAGTAGGGGCATAACATTGTATTATTGAGATGTTCCTCATTTTGGTCCGGAACCTGGCGGTCAAGACCCTGTCAGAGACCGGTTCCCAGGATAAGAGACAGTTTCGCGCGGCTCTGGTTAAAAGGAGCCCCACACCTGACTCACGACGACTACCGGTAGCTTTACCGGAATACAACATTACAGTGCTGCCCGTTGGAGAGATGAATTCTCCGCTGTTCCACCATCTTATCTCACTAACTCCTAAGATATTTAATTTGTACCTCAGATTCACTCTCTAATTGAAGAAATCGTGCGTTCTGGGGACCTTCTGATCCATTGTCCAGGAGAGTACGCACATTCCAGAATCCAATCTTTGTCATTGTACGATAGCTAAAAGTCGTAACCGTTGAGTCAGTCCTTATCCGAGGCAAAGTTGACGTTTCGTTAGCATATAAAGATTTCGGATAGTGCAAGTTGCTGGCATACACATCCTGTCCTTTGATTGTCGGTTTTAACGACAGGCCCTCAAAGGGAAAGGCCGTGGTATTTTTTTCACACCCCACACCACAGGGGTACCTCAACCAAATCATCGCACCGCCATCACTGGCGGCTTGACGTTGGTTGGCAATGGTCAGTGACCACTGCCGTTCCAGGGGGCGCCCACGCGGAGAACTATGGAAGAGGAGTTTTTGCCCCCGGATCTCTATACAAATCCGTCAAATCTATTGTAAGTGAATTAAAACGCCAGGATTTAAACTTAATTACTTCTTACAAAAGACTACCACAAAACAAAAAAATCTAAAACGATTGAAACGTCTACTTCGAAAATTAGCCATGGAAAACTTCAAAAACTCATCTCCCGCGAAATAGTAATTATTTTAGTTTCCTGTTTTTTTTATGTATCGTACATTCCAATTGCAAAATTAAAAGTAATTCCCTCCGAATCTCTAAGGACATGCTACAAAGTTTACCATAATAGGAATATATTTTATGGGAATGAGTTCAGTGGCCGTCGTCGTCAGATTGACCTTTGACCGGACCTTTTGTTTAACTGGTCCAGTCAGCCTCAAGTAATTTCCAATTACCATAGAAAATGTCCTGACAACGTCCTATTACTGATTTTCGAGTGCCATCAACGACGGGATCGGAACAATAGGCTATCACAGGACGTGGTTTGTGCGGTGCGACGATGGTGGACGGTTGCAAGAGAATCAACTGCCTGTGCAAGACATGAATGGATTCGGGTACGGGGTTTTACCGCACCACTCACTATTGGTTTGAAGAAAAATAGCGTGGAACTGCAAAAGGCAACCCAATAAGCAATAAAAATTCCTCTCGATAAAAACATTTTCTTCTACATTTTTTCTTTCCTGTTTCCTGTGCTGGCCTCCCATTTGTCCATCGCACCAGAATTTTAGGTAGAATTCCAATTTGATCGATGTTTGGCTTTCGAACCGCACAAGTTGCGGCATAGAATTGCTGACGCAAACAGAAGAAAAAAATAATAAAAAAAATGGTAGAGAGAAGGAAGAAATGGAGTGCAGAATCGAATAAAATAAAGCTTGGAGGAACCATAACATAGTGGCGATGGTTTTGTCCTTGACGCTTGCAATAAAATAAGCTGATACTCTTCTTAGCGGGGGTATTCCCCAAGGAGTGGTGTCGTCAGTTGCAGGTACTTTAGGATTGACCTTAGTGTCTTACAATGGGCGCGTTTAGGCACTAGACATTTTTCTGATAATGCGCCACAGATGTAAAGCATTGAGTATCCGTTAGTGAAAGAACCCGAATTATGATAAAGCATTTACATAGGAATCCCGTAAGCAAATGGACAACCGGCCTATTTTCGTTACTGATGTTCCTTCCTAAGTGCCGATGTACATAAACAGCAAAAGTAATCAAGACGCCCCGTTGGGGAAAATACCAAAATACCGACGAAGAATGCAAAAATTCACTTAGGGCGAAAAGTGAGGCCTACAGACAATAGATTCAAGCCAAAAGAGGAAACATATGATGAGATGCAATAAACGGTAATACTATACTTTGACGAGCAGTTGCTGAATACAAACGAAATCTTAACTGACAGGAACACCAGATAACACATCACAACACATAACAAACGATGGGCCTCTTATTTTGGAAGTTGATCTCGCGCTGCGGTCACTAAAACAAAATAAAGCGCCGGCCGCAGGCGAGAATCCAGCTGAACTGCTAAAATTCGATGGAACGAGTCCTTTTAATGCCATACATATGTTAATCTTGCGAACATGGGAGGACGAGTTGATCCCAGATGATTGACGCAGAAGCAGCATCTGCCCAATTCACAAAAGGCAGATAAACTGCGGCGTGTAAATTACAGGGGCATATCACTAGTCTGTACGTTCTATAAAATATTTACGAAAACTCTAGAAAATAGAATAAACCGTATGCAGAATAAATCATTGGCGAATATCAAAGCGGTTTCAGACCTGGTCGTTCCACAACCAATCAGCTCTTTACTGGTCGTGCATGCAACATGTGTGGCACATGTAGCATGACACATGTTGCATGACACGTATCGCATGACACATTTCGCATAACACAAATCGCATGACATATGTTGCCTGACACATATCGCATGACACATATCGCAAGACATATGTTGCATGACACATGTTGCCACATATCGCATGACATATGTATGTTGCATGACACATGTTCCATGACACATATCGCAGGACGTAAATTGCATGACACATGTTGCATGGTACATGTAGCATAACACAATTCACATGACATACGTTGCATGACACATGTTGCATAACACGTATTGCATGACACATGTTGCATGACTCATTTCAAGAAAAAGTTTCGTTTGCCAACCCTTATGCCGGCACCACATTATGCGGGATTCGGCGAGTCACGAGCAAAAGCTCGCCAATTGGCGAGCATCTTGTACGATCATTTTCTCGGGATTCGCCGAGTTGCAAGTAGTGTGGTTAGGTACAAGATGCTCGCCAATTGGCGAACTTTTGCTCGTGACTCGGCGAATCTCGCATAATGTGGTGCCGCCATTAGAAATGGCACATGTTGCATGACACATATCGCAAGATGCATGTTGCATGACACATATCGCATGACACATGATGCATGACACATATCGCATGACACATGTTACATGACGCATATCAAATGACTCATTTTGCATGACAAGTATCGCATGACACACGCTGCATGACACATATTACATAAAATTTGCTGGATGACACGTATCGCATGACACACGTCACACCCTGTGCAAAAATTTCAAATTATTTTTTGATTTTTTGTAGATTACTCTATAATTAAGAATCGTAAAATAGGAACTTATATCGTAGTGCGAATTTGAAAGGAATTCTTTTCACTTCAAAATGTCATCTTTTGTTTGTCGATTGAATGAACTGATATGGAATTGTGAATGATGTAGGTATGATTGCGCCATTTTGCGATTTTATTTTAATTAAATTACATAATTTGCTGAGTACCTAATGAGTGACGCATTTTATATGTTGTTCGGGGGAGTTTTCTCAATACGATGATTTGACTCTCATCGATAGGAAATTTTCTTCCACTTCCCCATATAGAGACTGTTTAGTTTGATTAGTCTACTAGGAGTTAAGGCAAAGTAGTATGTTACTGAAGTTTGTTTATTATTCGTTTGGTGGACTTGAAATAAAGGCGAAGCCCTCCTCAAGGTTAGCCCATAAGAAGAGAGAGAGAGAGAGAGCTCCTTATGATAACCAGTTCATAGTAATGAGTTCTAACATCCAAATGGAATTATATTCCAATTCGTTAATTAATTTCTCTAACAATATTTGAGAAATCTCAACAATTAACTTAAAAACAAATACAAACAAAAATAATGAAAACCAATCCGGATCAAAACAATAATAATTATTATACAACGTAAATAACTACCACTCCTGCAAAAGGACCACCCGGTAAAATAAATGAACCAATTTGACTTAATTCATCACACTCCCGACAATAAGTGATAGCAATAACTTCATTTTCTCAATTCAAATTTCAACAAAAACAATTCCATCAAAAGTTTTGTGCTGTTTGCTGTTTTTTTTTTTGCATTTTTCCGTTGAAATTTTAGGCCTACCAAGTTATCCTTGTCTAATACACTTTTCACCTGAAATGACGGTGTTAATGAGAAAGGCGGAAAATACTTAAATTTTGCGCTACGATCAAACTGGAGCGAGTCGAAAGGTTGGTGTTGATAAGCATTTATTAAGCAACGGCCAGGCGAGACATTTTGGCGGGGATCTTATGTCGGTCAGTTTTCATCTCCCCCACCGCTCGTTTTCTCTGAAATAAGTGCAAAATGCTAAGCAATAACTTTTCTCATTACAATTATTAGGAAACTTTTTCTATTTCAGCAAATTAATGTAACTTGGCAAGTCAATATTTCACCTACTGTGTTGTTGCAAGAAGGTGCTCTGTTACTGTTTTGGTTTTTCTCTGCTTTCAAAAACAAGGAATAACTAACCGAAATTCTGGAGAAGGTGAAGCTCCTAATGGATTTTATGAGTTACTTAAAGTTGAAAAAATAGAAGTGTGCAATCGAGAGGAAAAATAGAGGAGGTTAAATATATTGGTGTGATAAAAAAAAGATGTGGGACGAAAGACCGCGGGGCCCGGAAATCTGAAATATGAAAAGAAAAACTCGATGTTTTGAAGAAAATGAAAAAGAAACGAATGCACGTATTTTAATAATAGAAAAAGAATAATTCTTCGGAATATTTAAAAAAAAACAACAGTTTTACGTTGAGCATAAGAACTGCGATATTGCTACATGTTTTTATACAATTTTCTATTTCCAACTTTCCGATTTCAACTTTCCCACTGATATGAGAGCGTGGAATCGATGGGGCGTTGGGTGTACTGGGATAGGGTCATATCTTATCCGAATTGCTTATAATATGACAGGTAAAAAAAAATTAAATTGCTCGTGGCAGAACTTCAACCCGCCGCCACTCGATCCCACCAACATTCCGGCGGTACCCAAGGCGAAGGTTCTAATGCCGAAAGTCTTACCCGCAGCCACTTCGCTCCAACTGCCCCAGCGGCGGAACCCCGATGTACCGACTGGTCCTACATACCAGTGAACCGACAACGGAAGCCATTATTCTAAAGATAAACAAGAAAGCGGAGGACATGCTTCACCCTCGATTCGGGAAGGTGGCGTGGGGCTTAGGAAACGCATTTCTTAAGCTCAAAAAGCATCCCGCGGACGGGAATGAAAATACAATAAGATGGAAGCGAACGAGGTCGGAGAAGGAAACTAGAAACTCTGACCGAAGCGACCAATAGCATCAGGCTTAATGAAAATTAGAGCAAATCTGGGACTGATGATCCAGACGCTACTCTAAGGACTGCATCAATAATGAAGCAGCCTTAGCGATATGCTAAAAGTGCTTCAAATAAGCCTACGTCACAGCAGTTCCGCATCAGCAGAGCTGCTGTACACGCTTCAGGAGGGAAGCTATGATGTGTCACTCACTCAGGAACCGTGGATGTTATTTTCGCCTACTTCACTCCCTGATCTTGCTGCCTCGACGCATAACACAAGGCTTAGCAGTCGTGCTTAATCCCATACACTTGGGATCAGGTCCTGTTGCACCGCTAAATATTTTGAATGTGGAACAGGCCAACAATTATAACCAGTAAACGTTTAAGCGGAATGTGCACCAGTACTTTGTATTCACTCATCCTCGCCCCGTTCCCTTACTTTAATTTCCTATCCGCCAAGGCCATGCTTCCATCAAATGGTCATCTCCTAAAGCCTTGGCAAACACATAAAAAACGATTCCCTTACAATGTCCACACTTGTTGAAATCATAATATTTTCCCCATTACGAAAGTAAATATCAGATCAGCTATTATAATGCGCAACAATGACAGGTCACGCCCTATCGTGCTTATCCATTGTTCGTACCTCATATCGTTCCAATTATCAACCATGTATTCATTATCAACTAATATCCGCATATTTTCATCCCCCCAGACATTTACATAAGCATTTACAAAAGGGACACAAACATTGCATCAGCGCGAGTGTGCTTCCCGCTCCCGTGGATTGGCAATGGGACGGAAAATCATATCGTTCAAGCTACTGAACCTCAACAATAATGAAGACTTTGAAACCCTTCGACATTGGATTCAATAGCTATATCTATGGGTGTGGATGTGTGTGGATTGCTTTATGAGGTGGAAACTTTCATCTGAATCGATTAAAAGGAGCTTCACTTTAATGGGTACCTTTTTAATAAGATTTTCGACCGGCGGGAGTCTTGATAACAACGGGGATTTAATATGCGCGATATTCGGATATAAGGCATTAGAATTAAGTGCGAATTTAAGAATACGGATTAACGAAAAAGAAGCAACTCATAAATTTCAACTTTAATTTTCTGTAAGCGTCCTTCCAGTGGAACTATGATGAAGGAATAATAATTTTCATCACAAGCAAGACCAAAACCGCAGAGTCTCAATTCTTTTTCTTATTCGCATTTATCAAAAATATCTTGTACAGAAAAAAAGTAGAAATAAGCGTTTTCTCATTTCATTCCGTGGATCATCAACTTCCCAATCGAATTTGATGACTTGCTCGATTCAGTTGGATCGGATATTTTTATTTCGATACGACAAAATGAAAACGGAGAAAATCTTCAGTAGAAAAGTTTGTACATTTAGACAAGTCATTGAAAGGATTTTGTTCCGAAAAAATGGCCAGTCACTTAGTCGATTGTGTCATTGCAACGATTCGAAATCGGAAAATGATTGAGAAGGAGGGGGCCGTTGAGCGTAATTCTTTGAAAAAAAAAGAAAAAAAAAAACCGACAAGATAAACGTAGTTTTTTTCTTTAGAGTAAATACTCGTATATAAATCCAATTTTGTTTTTGGTGATTATCTTAAAGCCCACACGAACACAAACTCGAACACGAACACAGTGGACAAATTTTTTGGTCGGATTTGTGTGAAGTTTCTTGAGCCATTCGCTTGAGGATCAGCTTTCCGTGGCTAGACTAAGTGCGTCCATTTATAGACCCTGCTCGTTTTGGACATACAATATACATGAGTATCCAAATTAAATAAAAGCCAGCATACACGAGTCGGGGGAGGGCAAAAGACATTTTCCATAGTCCTCCACGTGGGCGCCCCCTGGTAACGGCAGTGTTTCAAACCGCTGACGGCCAAGTCTTAGCGATAAGACAGTTTGAAAAAGGCTAACAGCTGTAGCCTGAATGGCTGATCAACACCTAAGCGTCTCAGGTTTAGTAGTATGGAATGATTTGCGTAGTTGGACCTGCAACATAGTTGTGTGAACTCCAGCACGTTTATTAAACCATCTGAAGCAGCTATCTTCCGAGGCCATCCCCTGAATGGGGTTAAGCGATGTGCTGACAACTCGTCCTTGTAAAAACCACTCCATGTTAAGCAACCTGGAACAAAAGCCTCCGATTGGACGGATCAACAACGACGACCACGCAAACGACTAAAGGATTATTTTTTCGGATCCTGGAATGTACGCTCACTGAACAAACCGGGGGCCGAGAAGGCCCTCCTTCAACAGGTCGAAAAGTACAATACAAACTGAGCATTACTGCAGTCCAGAAAATAAATTGGCTTGGCAGCGAGCATCGGGCCGCAAGGAGTTTTGAGTAGCATTTAGGCGAAATTTACACACACGACACCGCGCTGCACGACTGCTTGAAATTTCAGTCGAGATACACAGCATCAAATGGGCGGATTCACACTCATCGCTCAGCATGCGATACGATCGACTATGCTTGGCTATTGTGCGTGGCTGCGTCGGAGCTGAAAATGTATTGTAGCTAATCTGAATATCTCTCTCTCTCTCTCTCAATTGCTGTAACCCCTTGTGGGGCATAGCGCGTCAACTGTTTCATGTGGCCCAGTTGACGATTCTCGGCATAAACTGGTATCGGAGAATGCAGTTGCCAGCATGCACCTCCTGCACATCCATGGCCACGAACGTCATCGTGGACGGGATTCGAACTCGAAACGCCGGTAGTCAAACATGGGACTGATGCCTCAACACACTGTGCTACCGGTTGCCCCGAAACAATCACCTCAAGCCGCACATTACTGAGCTCAAACCCATAAATGAACGGCTATGTGCGATTCGCATTAAGACTCGATTCTTCAATCTCTGGCTCATCAATGTGCATGCCCCCACTGAAGTCCCAGTAAAAGACGAGTTCCACGCCCGCCTTGAGACTCTCTTCGACTCACTTCCAACAAACGACGTCAAATTGCTGCTGGGAGACTTTAACGCGAAAGTCGGAAATGAAAGTTGGCACCGGGTGACCACTGGAGGCAACAGCCTCCATGAAGAATGTAATGACAACGGCCAGCGGTCTTATCGACTTCGCCTGCAGCAGGAATCTAGTCGTAAGCTCTACGTTTTTCCCGCATCGAAGCATTCACAAGCAGACTTGGAAATCTCCACACGCACACACCGTCAACCAAATTGATCACGTCCTCATTTGCAGGAGATGGGCGTCTATTGTGATGGATGTCCGCTCTTATCGAGGAGCAAACTACGACACAGATCATCACTTGGTGAAGACGACCTACAGATGTAGAATTTCCTCAGTGCACCAATCGAGAATCAGCCCTCCCAAAATCTTTGCAGTTGATAAGCTTCTGAGCGATGCTACGACGGTGACGTATGCTGCCGCTCTTGAGAAAAGACTATCGCCTATGCTACACAATATCAGCAACACAGGCGTCCATGGGTTCTGGGAAGAACTCAAGAGTACCATCAGAGATGTCGCAGAGAAGGTCGTGGGATATAAAACTAGGCGAGCGCGAAATAACTGGTTCGACGAAGAATGCAAAAATTCACTTGAAGCGAAAACGAGGCCTACAGACAATGGATTCAACGAGGAACCAGAGCCAGAAGAGAAAAATATGACGAGCTATGGCGAATATCGAATAGAATAATTAGACGTAAGAAACGTAAATACTTTGACGAGCAGTTGCTGAATATAAACGAAAACTTAGCTAATAAAAACACTAGACAAGCGTGCAAACTAGTAAATACAATTAAGAAAGGCTACCAACCCAGGACTAGCCTTTGTAAGGACAAGGATGGAAACATCATCAGCGACACCGATGGCATTAACAAACGATGGGCCTCTTATTTTGAAGAGCTTCTAAACCGACCATCTAACATCCCCACACAAGAAGCTCTCGACCATATTGTTGATCCAGACCCACCCATACAACCCCCGACAGTAGAGGAAGTTGATCTCGCCTTGCGGTCACTAAAACGAAATAAAGCGCCGGGCGCTGACGAGATTCCAGCTGAACTGCTAAAATTCGGTGGAACGGGTCTAGCTAATGCCACACATTAATTACTCCTACGAGTATGATTACGGTCAAACTGATACTTCAGAAGTGCTGGGAATACAATGTAAACGTATACCAAATCTTTGTCGACTTCAAACAGGCATACGAGAGTATCGATCGTAGAGTACTTTTCAACATCATACTGCAATTTGGTATACCGGCCAAATTAGTGCGACTGACTAAGATGACGATGACCAACTACGTCTCACAGGTCAGGATCCATAATAGACTTATTGATCTATTTTAAACACGCACTGGTCTGAAACAGGGCGATGGACTGGCACCGACGCTCTTCAACCTAGCACTGGAATACGTTATTCGGGCTATGAATATGGACAACAGCAAGACGCTACTCATCAAGTCGACACAATTAGCAGCGTACGCCGACGACATCAACATCATGTCCCGAAGATTGGCCGACGCAGCAGAACTTCTGCATACGCTCGATACTGCTGCAAAAGAAGTTGGACTACGTATCAACGAGGGTAAAACTAAAATAATGATGCAATCGACGACAAGGACACCTGCACAACCGAGCATCAATATGGGGGACCTCAACATCGAGTTCGTGAACAACTTCGGGGATTCGAACCCGAAACGCCGGTAGTCAAACATGAGACTGATGCCTCAAAAATCAACAAAGATTTGGTACATCATCATCATCATGGCGCGACAGCCCGACGTCTGGCCTTGGCCGTCTGGGAATTGTACGATGAGCTGGAACTTTCGAAAGTCGTTGCACTACAACGTCTAAAATTGGCAGGACATATACAACGAGTGAACGATGAACGCAAGCCTAAGAAAATATTCAACGATGCGTCGACGGAGCAACGCTGCGAGGAAAAGCTCGTTAGAAAGACTCACTGCTGGGCGTTCAAAATCGAAGGACGCGGCCACTTGACCGAGAAAATTGGAGGACGATGATCCAGGCGGCCTGGAGTCAGTTCAAAACTGCTGACAAAATCGAACCGCCGATATATAGTAAGCTTTATTTGCTTTTTCCCAATTACCCGTAATTTGACACTCACATTCCTAGAATTCCAATAGAAAATATTCTTAGCCAGTTCTTCGAATTTTGCATGAAATCTGAAAATAGGGAAATTTGGATACAAAGGGATTATTATATTCTGAAATGTCTCTATAATCTATTTGAAAATTTCAGAGAATCAGCACAGAATATGCTTTGGAATTTTACCTGAGCACGTTTCTCAACTACGTATCGCATATTATTGTACTCCACTTCTCTAGAAATTGAATTTGTTCGTACAATTTGCGGAGCGTACAGATAAGACGCATTCATTCTAAAATTAGTAGTCATTCATATTATTTTCATATTTATTTTTGTTGATATTTATTTCCATTTTATCGTAGACGAGTAATGTATCAAAGTCCTCTATACGCAGCCATTTTAGTATTCATCTCTCATTTCAGCTTCCATTCCGTGTGTCTTTAATTTCACTATTTCAGGATTTCCTTACAAACTGACGTGATATTAAATTCTTTCCCTTTGAATTTTTACTAAATAAATTCCATCTACTGAAGGTACCAACTTACAGACTCCTCTTACTGCCATTTTCATGCCACTGAAATCCAGAAGTATTTCGATGCAGATATTACGATTGTACCGAGCGAAAACCAGCATTTTGGTTAGGGATGTCGTGGGCAATATGCCGAGAAAAAGATCGCACAGAAATTGTAATTGACGATTTCCAAGAACCGTTTGTAAAATTAAGTCTGCTTCGAATTATACTCTAGGGGAGAGCCAGAAGGCCCTCTGTGTTTTCACTTAATCTCAACCCTTTTCTATTTCTTTTCCATGAAAGCAACAAACTAATCCTATTCAGTTCGTTCTTAATATCTATTATCCAACCACCCCCGTCTTAGTCCAGAGCGCTGGATTAACCCCAGGCCAACAGTGCCTTGAAGTGGTCGAGGATAACATCTCGCAGCGCTATCAACCAAAGCCTTCAATCCCATCATTCGCATTTCGATAGTAACTTATATACTCGTACTTTCCTCTTGCATTCCAACCCTTAACTTCAAAAGAATTTATTGAATGGTGAAATGTACAACCGCGTTGAGGATACCAGACCTCCAGCCAGAACACAACAGTGGCACTGACGCTCGCACTGTAGCTCGTGCTATGTGTATATTTGAATGCAATCATGTTAAGTGTATTGTGCGAAGAAACGTCCTTTTTATATTGCGGAAAGTTTCGTAACTATCCGTATAGGCGAACGACAAGGATTGTCTGATAATAAACTGTAAAAGGAACGCATTATGTTCTGGTGAACTTCTGCCTCTTTACATCTTTGCGCTAAATTTTCCATTTCGCAGGCCACGTCCTAAACATGAAACCAAATGGGAGCTGAATGCGTTCTGGAACGAAGGACTTGTGAAGATGATGGTAAGACTTCTGAGAAGAAAAGTGTAAAATGGGCAATTTTGCGTCACCCTCGTGAATCTTGGAATTGAATGGCTAATGTTTATCGTTAACTCGGAACAATACCGGTACGTAAATATTGGAAAAGGATATCATGTTTTCGCGATCCCGGCCATGCCAGCATGTTTCACAAAATTTATACTCACCGATGGGATGAGGGCTCAACTGGCTTCTTCTGTACCAGCCAGTTTAATTTTTCGTTTGAATGGTTTTTTTTTTTCTTTTTTTTTCGTTGATTTACTTCTTTCTCGAAACCAGATCCAGTTTTATAAAATTAACTTCAACAGCCTCACCAATTCCACAACAAATTTCGAACTTTCAACGTGAGATGAGAGATGAAGCTAATGAGTGCAGTATCTGCCGGCTAGAAGTCCGTGTAACCAAAGGATTCAGCTCAGTTGAGTTCAGTACATAGTTCGGGGTTTGTGTAATGGTATAGCGGTAAAGGACTCTCTTGTTTTTAATTAGCTGCATTTTAGTGGCCCTTGTAGTCGGTACGGTATCATATACGCGGGCTAAAACAACCGTAAAATTAGGGTAAAAGGTAAGCTCAAGTGGTGAGGCTAAAGCAACTGTCTGATTTACAGACAAGCAATAGCGCCGGAACAGAGGAGGGCAGCGGGGGTAGCCGCTCCCTCAATATTTTAGTTATTTGGCAAGTAGTACGTTTCGTTGAAAATTAAAAAAATCATTATTTACTGTTTTTATACACGTATTATACATATATGTACAACTCATTTGAAAATAGCAGCTTAAAGATTTCCGTTCTATCTATTTCCCGTCTGGTTAACAGGTATTTATTAGTTGCTTTCGATTCACCGGATCTCAGATCATTTTCATATAAAACGACAGACCGGTTTTAATCGAGGTTTCGTGTGGGACCTCGTTGGATCAGAGTTGAAAGTCAAATGGTTGAAGGTCAACTTATTTCGCCTATTAATACTACTCAATTTTGCCTAAACCCATTTTGGGTATAGCGCGTCAATGTGGTCCAGTTGACGTTTCGTTGGCATAAACTAGTTTCGGAGAATGCAGTTGCTTGCATGCACCTCCTGCTCCCCCATTTAGCTGCCTACTTGGGGCAAGTCGGGAGATACTGTATCTTATTATAGCGCCCCGAACGACAGGGGGAAGATAACACAAACATCCATGGTAATCTGGAAAAGCTGACGAGCGGGACGCCTACCTGAACGCACCTAGTGTAAACACAGAGTGTGCATTATTTTCGCGTCAGTCAAATTCATTTCGACACCTGTTTCTAACGTGTCGACCACGTAAACCCGACTTCCATGTAAACACTAGTCGCGTTTACGCGACTCGGGTTAAAATTACGTGATCTCATGTACGCATCCCGTGTATCAGAAGCTCCAGGAAGCCAAGACGGCCAGTTTTGATATGTGGGGAGGGTAAAAAGTTTAAAAAAATTTAAAAATGAATTTCTAGCATGACGGTATGTTTCAAGCAAATTTTACACAAAAAAAATGGATCCAACGCCAAAAGTTGATGTTTGTTGAAGACCACATTTCTTAAGCACAGACTCTATAGCTCGACCATCATTTCCACACAGGCAAAATCTTGATTTGCCAGAGAAGAAAACTCCCCCAATGCCTCCTACTCTAATTCCTGGCGAACCGATGTCGGGCGATTTTGTGCTTTCTTATTAATCGCGGTGCTTTTATCGAATATCTGCACATCAGGCACTTTCATTCAAACGATTAGGCACGGTTTGTTTGGAAGTAGCGGTTCCTCTTGCATATCTGAAGTTACTTAGTATTGAAGGTGCCGTATTTTGGCTACTCCTGAGGGCGTTAAAGCGTATAAATCGGTCCTCGCTGTAAGATTAAATACTAATAAACACAGTCTCGGGGGAGGGGGGGGGCAAAGACCTTTTCCATAGTCCTCCGCGTGGGCGCCCCCTGGTAACGGAAGTGTATCAATTCGCAGACGGCCAATGTCTTAGCGATAAGACAGTTTGGAAAAGGCAGATAGCTGTAGCCTGAATGGCTGACAAACACCTAAGCGTCTCAGGTCTAGTAGGATGGAATGACTTGCGTAGTTGGACCTGCTACATAAGTGTGTGGGCTCCAGCACGTTTATTAAACCATCTGAAGCAGCTATCTCCGAGGCCATCCCCCGAATGGGGTTAAGCGACGTGCTGACAACTCGTCCTTGTAAAAACCACTCCATGTCAAGAAACCTGGAACAAAAGCCTCGGATTGGACGGATCAACAACGACGACCACGCAAACGAATAAAGGATTATTCTTTCGGATCCTGGAATGTTCGCTCCCTGAACAAACCGGGGGCCGAGAAGGCCCTCCTTCAACAGGTCGAAAAGTACAAACTGAGCATTACTGCAATCCAGGAAACAAAATGGCTTGGCAGCGAGATTAATGACAAGAAATCGCACACAATTTTTACAAGTGGCAAACCATTGGGCCGCAAGGAGTTTGGGGTAGCATTTATAGTGAACAATCACCTCAAACCGCATATTACTGACTTCAAACCCATAAATGAACGGCTGTGTGCGATTCGCATCAAGACTCGATTCTTCAATCTCTGGCTCATCAATGTGCATGCCCCCACTGAAGTTAAAGAAGACGCAGTAAAAGACGAGTTCTACGCCCGCCTTGAAACTCTCTTCGACTCACTTCCAACAAACGACGTCAAATTGCTGCTGGGCGACTTTAACGCGAAAGTCGGGAATGAAAGTTGGCATCGGGGGACCTCTGGGGGCCACAGCCTCCATGAAGAATGTAACGATAACGGCCAGCGACTTATCGACTTCGCCTGCAGCAGGAATCTAGTCGTAAGCTCTACGTGTTTCCCGCATCGACGCATTCACAAGCAGACCTGGAAGTCTCCAGACGCACATACCGTCAACCAAATTGACCACGTCCTCATTTGCAGGAGATGGGCGTCTAGTGTCATGGATGTCCGCTCCTATCGAGGAGCAAACTGCGACTCAGATCATCACTTGGTGAAGACGACCTACAGATGTAGAATCTCCTCAGTGCACCGTGTCAAGAATCAGCCCTCCCAAAATCTTTGCGGTTGATAAGCTCTTGAGTGATGCTACAGCGGTGGCGTATACTACCGCCCTTGAGGAAAAACTATCACCTATGCTACACAACATCAGCAACACAGGCGTCCATGGGTTCTGGGAAGAACTCAAGGGTACCATCAAGGATGTCGCAGAGAAGGTCGTGGGATATAAAGCCCGGCGAGCGCGAAATGACTGGTTCAACGAAGAATGCAAAAATTCACTTGACGCGAAAAACGAGGCCTACAGACAATGGATTCAACGAGGAACCAGAGCCAGAAGAGAAAAATATGACGAGCTACGGCGAATATCGAATAGAATAATTAGACGTAAGAAACGTAAATACTTTGACGAGCAGTTGCTGAACATAAACGAAAACTTAGCTAATAGGAACACCAGACAAGCGTACAAACTAGTAAATACAATCAAGAACGGCTACCAACCCAGGACTAGCCTTTGTAAGGACAAGGATGGAAACATCATCAGCGACACCGATGGTATTAACAAGCGATGGGCCTCTTATTTTGAAGAGCTTCTAAACCGACCATCTAACATCCCCACACAGGAAGCTCTCGATGATATTGTTGATCTAGGCCCACCCATTCAACCCCCGACAGTAGAGGAAGTTGATCTCGCGTTGCGGTCACTGAAACGAAATAAAGCGCCGGGCGCTGACGAGATCCCAGCTGAACTGCTAAGATTCGGTGGAACGAGTCTAGTTGATGCCATACATCAATTACTCCTGCGAGTATGGGAGAACGAGGAGATCCCAGACGATTGGCGCAGAAGCATCATCTGTCCAATCCATAAAAAGGGAGATAAATTGCGGTGTGAGAATTACAGGGGCATCTCACTAGTTTGTACGTCCTATAAAATTTTGACGAAAATTCTGGAAAATAGAATAAAACCGTACGCAGAACGAGTCATTGGCGAATATCAAAGCGGTTTCAGACCTGGTCGCTCCACAACCGATCAGCTCTTCTCAGTCGAACTGATACTCCAGAGGTGCTGGGAATACAACGTAAACGTATACCAAATCTTTGTCGACTTCAAGCAGGCATACGACAGTATCGATCGTGGAGTACTGTACAACATCATGCTGCAATTTGGTATACCAGCAAAATTAGTGCGACTGACAAAGATGACGATGACCAACTCCGTCTCACAAGTCAAAATCCAGAATAGACTTACTGATCTATTTGAAACACGCACTGGTTTGAAACAGGGCGATGGACTGGCACCGACGCTCTTCAACCTAGCACTGGAATACGTTATTCGGGCCATGAATATGGACAACAGCAAGACGCTGCTCATCAAGTCGACACAATTAGCAGCGTACGCCGACGACATCAACATCATGTCCCGAAGATTGGCTGACGCAGAAGAACTTCTGCATACGCTCGATACCGCTGCAAAGGAAGTTGGATTACGTATTAACGAGGGTAAAACTAAAATAATGATGCAATCGGTGACAAGGACACCTGCACAACCGAGCATCAACGTGGGGGACCTCAACATCGACCTGGGTTGCAACCTGTCAAGGGACGCCAACGAAACTGACGAAATCAAGCGACGAATACAGTTAGCTAATAAGACTTTTTTCTCGGTTCTCCCCATAATGAAATCGAAACATGTGCACAGAAACACGAAGCTCCGCGTGTACAAAACCATTATACGACCAGTGCTATGCTATGGCTGCGAAGCATGGACCCTAACTCAAGCCTCCGAAAACATGCTAGACACTTTCGAACGTAAGGTTCTACGGCGAATTTTCGGGGCTGTTTGCGATCGAGATGGATGGCGCATCCGGTACAACCATGAGTTGTATGAAATGTACGATGAGCTGCAAGTCTCGAAAATCGTCAAACTACAACGACTTCAATGGGCAGGGCATGTACAAAGAATGGACGATGATCGCATGCCTAAGAGAGTAATGAATGCAGAACGAGTCGACGGAGCGAGACTGCGAGGACGACCGAGATCTCGTTGGGAGAGCTCAGTAGGTGTGGACGCCGCGCAGCTGCTGGGCTCCCGAAATTGGAGGACGCGGTCACGTGACCGAGATAATTGGAGGACAATGATCCAGGCGGCCAAGGCCCGACGTCGGGCTGTCGCGCCACGATGATGATGAAACACAATCTCGGCTTCCTTATTCACTTTAACCGGAAGAATTCGGCTTTTTTACAGAGACCCTTCAATTGTTTTGCTATTTTAACATATTATACATACAATGTACGAGTATAAAAAAAATTTATAAATGTATTAACATTGGTAAATTAGACGGCCCCAAATTGTTTGCCCCACCATAAAAAACAAAATCCGTCCCGGCGCCATTGGAGACAAGAGACCGCCCTCGACTCTGAACTGTGTATAAATGCGAGAGAGGGCCGTGGGTTATGGCATCGAGCTAATAACCTCCAAGTGAATGGAGAGATGGTTGAAACAAAACGCTGAATAAAATGGAAGTTGACTACTGCGGAACATTTTTCAAATTGTTTGCACTGCGCTCTCTGAAACTGTGTAATAATATTTTCATGGAAAAAGCTTGTTTTTTTTTCTATGTCTCTCCCCTCTCCCAGATTGCTTTCAGTTAAATAATTCTAGCCTGTAGTAGTTATCCTTTGACAGGAAACGAGATTTACATTTGCACGGCATGCAGTGCGTTTGAGAGGATGATAGATTTAATTCCGTCACGCTTAAAAAAGAATTACGTATTTAAATATTACCAGTATGTACGTAAAAAACTAACATCAAACGGTAAGTGAAAAGAATCTGCGGATATTTTGCATTTACTCTAATTTGCGAAAAACTGCATTACTGCAATTTGCAGGGCTGTTTCTTGGAGCGTTAGACGATGTCTTTGTCACGTCATGTGTGCAGGAGTTTAAGGTAAATTAATTTAACATAATTTTTAATTCGAATAATTTTAAGGACTTTATTATCTAGTAATGATGAGTATACTTTATAGGCTTGTATAGGAACGCTCGATTGACAGTGTCCAACGACCAAATTGTAGAAGCTAAAGCCTGAGATGATAAGACTACTCATACTAGGGTAGTCAATTTAGATTCTGAATGCACTGCTACTCGGAAATTTGGTTGAAACCCATGAAACATATGCCAAACGGTAGCTAATGGCTTCGTTATTATCATATTAATTTGTTTAAGGTCAACTCTGACCGCGGAGGCTATAATTAAGAGAAAACCGCCAAAAAATGGGACCGACTAAATTGCACTTGTCATTTCTCGGAAATTTCCCACTCAATCGCAAAAGCAAAAATTTCTATTTTAAGCGCAGAGAATTTGCTATAAAATGTTTGCTGAAATCTATAATTGGGGCGACCGGTAGCGCAGTGTGTTGTTATGAACCATCTCTAATGAACCATATTATGGTTTGGTAGTGCTGCTCCCACCGGCAGATCGAAGCAGCACCTGATGAGTAGTGATCTGTTGGTGGTACGAAACCAGAGGCCGAGGGTCCCATTACACCCGGACCCGAATTCGACCGCGTGGGCGTCTGATCCGTCAGCCAACCATTCCATCCTTATCGACTATTTTTTTTTTGTATTCCCATTTTTACCTCCCTTGTTTGGGTTGTCTTCCCCAGGACTATGAAATTTTGTTAATACGTAAAGGAAAGGGGCAACGAGCGGCGAAAACCCCGCCCATATCTCCCGAACTGAGCTACTGCAAGCATAGGCCGCTGCTTAGCTCGTAGTGGGGCATTTTACTTCGCCAAATGGCACGGCCCGACCTACACGATCATATGCTACCTTAGGCTCCGTCCCCACGGGCATCTTCGGATGCCCACCAAACCGTCCGTTACAGTGTTGAGGCATCAGTCTCATGTTTGACGACCGGTGTTCGACGACGTTCGTGGCCATGGATGTGCAGGAGGTGCATACTGGTAACAGCATTCTCCGAAACCAGTTTATGCCAACGAAACGTTAGCTGGGCCACATGGAACATGGAACGCGCTCGGTGGCCGCGATCGTTCGGTCACCGCTCTACGATACTAATCTAGAGCTAGGAGATCAAATCTCGGCGCAATCAAAAACTGCCTGTGAGTACTAATAGAACTCTCACAGTGCTCCGAGCTTGTCAGTATAAAGCCGGCGCGGATAGGAGGTGCATGCTAGCAACTGCACTTCCGAAAAGTAGATATGCTACTGAAACGACAACAAGCATAGGAGTGCTAGAGATGTTGAGGCGCCCATACCTCTGGAGAGGTAAAGGCAATTAACAACAACAACAATCGTCTTGAGACGGCATGCCATAACTTTAAAGACATTATTATTTACACAGATAGCCAAGCTGTAATCAGATCGCTGGAATCAGTTTTAAGAACTTCTAAGATAGTGGCAAATTTCCGAACATCTTCTCCGAAATGGAGAGATAGTTTAGCATTGTCTTGTACTGGGCTCCTCCGAAAACGAGGAGCTGCAGCAGCATGGGGATATCTACCAGCCCATCTCTTCATGTAAAGTGATTCTCAACATTTTAAGCAATACCTATCATACTACTAGGTTGCCGTAGCCAGGACTTGACGCTTCCCGATTCGCAGATCTACAATTGATCAACAGAAAGCATATTAGCTCGATAGTAGGTGTTATCACTGAGCACTGAAGAGCATGCCAGGAGACTTTGGCTTTCTTACAACGATTTTTGTAGAAGCTGTCGACATTTGAACGAGGAGTGTAGTTTCCACGGTTATTTAGCCATTCGGGGATATTTTTCGATATGTCCAATGGGCTGTTTAATCGTCTAAACCTTTGAAGGAACCTGGTGTCGATGTTGTTACTCCCTGAGCTGCATTCCACATTGACCAATTAACCGGGTTTTAGCATCGTCTTAGAGGGAGTTACAATATTACGATTAGGAATTTTAACGTCGTGACGCCTTCCAAGAAGACGTGAATAAAGATTTGATTTTGAACAAACTAGGGCAAAATGATATGTTTACATAAGGTAACAGGTAGTCATCCTTCGAATTATGTCCATTCATAGCTTCACAAAAAAAAAGAGTCCTTTTTGCAGTCGAATATTCAATAACAGGAATGAATCGTTTCAGATGGAGGCTAGGGCTTAGACGCTGCGATAAACTAATGTCCCGGTTAGTTAATTGTCAATTTAATCGGACATTATGAAACCGGCCTAATGCGAAATAACGACCATAGCTAGCTCGGATAAATCCATCTTTCAGCACTTCCAAGTCAACCTAATCCTTTCCGCAATCGTCACCGATAAATGTTTTCTCATTCATGTAGAATAATATTTCAATAAACGAATAAACAAAAAGTGCTTTATCCGGCGCTGATGTAGGCAAACAACATGCGAGTCATATTATGAGTGATGTACAATACAAATGTCATGACATGGCCATGGTAGATGCCATGGTATGGTACGACTTAATCCCACACACTATTCAGCCCAGGCGAGTCAAGAGGATTAAAATTGAATAAAAGTGAAAAGCTGTGTGTACAGATACACTTCGCCAAGTATTTGTTTGTTGTGAATTTTGCTGTACATGCACATGCATCAAACTCTTCATAATTTCGAGTTTATGTGAGAAAGTTAATTAAAAGTTTGGAAGTATTAGAAGCAAACCAGCTGACTAAAGTCAGTTCACTTGCTTCAGGTCTGATATATTCATACACATCGAGAAGTTGTTAGGAAATAATCCAATATTCGGATCTATCTTGCTTCATTCAGCCTCAAGGGTAGAGCGTGGAGGCACTTTTAGAAAATCCAGAGTAGGTATCGCATTAGGACCTTTTTATAAAGGGCGACTTCATCAGCGGAGATCCTCTATGTATAAAAGGCTAACACTGGCCAGAGATGTAGAAGTAGCTTATCCTTATCGATTTAAATAAAAGTAACGCAGCTCTAAACCAGCGGCGGTCAGATGAGCCGTTTCTTAATCTCACCGCTCGGACTTGGTGATCTTTCGAAATAGATCCTATTCGAGTCCTATACTGCGGGGGCTACCTCCATTGGGCTTTTTATACAGCGGGGACCCGCTGTTGAAAACGCGCCATATAAAAAGACCCTTATCTTCTAAGTCCTTGAGATTTAAGATTTCTTTGAAAAGAAGCTATTTGGAATTTACTCCTGAAAGGAGTGGCTACTTCTTCATAATGAAGTATTCAAATTCCAGGCAATCGTTAGGGTAGCCTAAATCCATTTAAAAGCAGTAGGTATTCCTCGTTTTGGTGTGCAGCTCAAGTGTTTGCCAACGAACTCGAGAAAGCGAAGTTGTGGTTTCGTAAATGTGGTAGTAAAAGGCTTTCGCAACTTTTCAGACGAAACGAAATGCAGCATGCATACATTGCAGAGTTCCGGAGATTAGTTCCAAGTTTTAAAAGAATTTAAGTTGTACAACTTGTGCGAAACACTTCATTTCCCTAACGACTTTTAGTGGATTGCCGAGTTCAAAAATATGAAGCTTTTATGCAAGGGCTTCTCGAGTGCATGTGCTTTGTTTGAGTTTTCGACGAAGAGTGGAAGAAACACAACAATTCAACAAGAACAGAATATGTCCAATAGTGGAAAGGATTATATTTCTTATATCAAACTCGCCGGCTCCGTTTTTCGTTGTCTTTAGAACAAATTCTAGTTTTATGAATAATTTCGTCATAGGGCTCCCAGAAAATACAGTTATGTCATCTGCGCTCAAAAACGTTTACCTTAACATATTAATTTAACCCCTGAAAATAAGATAAAATGAAAATGTACACTTACAAGTTATCTAGTAAATAAGTATCTCCCAAAAACGACCATGTTGGGAAAATCCCCCGCTAAGAAAACTTCTCAGCCGCAAAAGGATTGATATGTACATAATCCCGCCAAAAAGGAATGCTCGACACTTCATGCCTCGGTTTTGGAATTGCATATTGAACCCTGCTTAAAATCGTTAATGTCGCTAAACTCTGGTTAGCGGTTCGCTTTTAAAACTAGATTCGGGCCGAAGAGGCAAAAAGGCTTGGCATCAGCTAATGAAGCTTCCCTGAAGGAGCTCTGTTCCGATACTTCAATCACTTTAATCTTTAAGTATGAAGATTACCGGCATTCTTTCCGTCGAAACACTAATCTTTTGACGGCAATTCTAGAAACGGCAAAGCCAAAAACCAAATCTAATGTATCGTAAATTCGACGAGCACGCCACAGACTACATTCTTTATGAACAAATCGGCTCTTTCAATTTAAGAACGGCACACTGTATCCAAGGGCGGCGTGGCCCGCCCTGGGACCCAGGGGTTTAGTGACGTTGCTTTTAAGACCAAAATCTAATGGGAAGACTAAAGGCTCACTTAGAAAGCACAATTGATGATGAGCAGGCTGGTGATCAAAAGTCAGCTCTTCATTCTCCTGTGTGGATCACATTACTACCTTGCGAATCATCAGCGAACGATGCGGAATGATTCTCCACTTCGCTTGCTTTTAATCGATTTCGAGAAGACTTTCGATAGTGTAAACCTGGATTCTACATTGGCGGCCTTGCACAGGAGTGGCATTCGTGTGAAGTTTGTGACTAGTATTGGGCAACCTATGTCGGCGTGAAAAGTCGCGTTCCGCATACAGGTAAGATGTCGGGGACTTTAAGATTCGCAATGGAGTTCGATAAGGGGATGCACCCTTATCGAACACCGATCCTATTCCTCACCGGGGGGAGATGGCGTCGCCGGACCTTCGCGATTCTTTCGGCAACTATTCACTCCGCCCCATGGAGACTTTAGTGTCCCTAACACCTGGACATTACAAGGGGTTGACGCGCATTGCCCCACTAGGGGTTAAGGCAAAGTATTAGTACGCAACTTGCCATACCTAGTTGCCGGTAGTTTCTGAACACCCTGTATACTGCTTTGCGTATACTAATAGTCATGATTTCATGGTGCGTTAATTCCTAAATTAAATTATATTCATAAAATCCGCTTATTTGGTTAACTTCTAGGAGTCACTACTTCTATCCGTATTATCCCTACATAATTACATTGTCAGACTATGTACTCTATGTACGCGATTCTGTATCTTCTATCCAAACACAATTATTGTTTAGTTGATTTAAAATTTAACATGCAAACAACAATAGCAACATCAATCAAACAAAATAATTCCATATCCTTGACTGTTGTCAGGATACAAACTGCCTTTTAGCTGCTTCTTGCTCTACAGCGTTCGCCATCCACGGTTTGTCTGTCAGCTGGAAGACTTCTAAATGAAAGTCGGTGAATGTTTTTTTTTTGTTTGCCGTGATATGTCAGCCTGGAAGAAAGTTTAATATTTCACCGATGTGGCACAAACAGGAAGAAGACAATTCTCGCGGAAAGCAACAGCAATTTGGATAATTGAGGAAATAATATAGAAGTATGAACGAGGCATTCGCAGGAAGATTGCATTCTTTCGTCCGAATGAAAGGAATTTCCCCGATTTTTTTAATTTCCTCAGAAGGTTACGTGTAGTCGGATATATCAGGAATCTGACTGTCTGACTTCGGCTGATTGAAAAGGAATGTATGAGACATTTGTACGAAAAATTGTTCTATCCTGGAAGGGCAATTACTTTTTAGGGTTTTGTATAAAAAACAAAACCCTTATGAAATCGGTCAAATGTCTGTCCGTCTGTCCGTCTGTCCATGAAATATCTCACGAACGGCTGAAGCTACATACATGAAAATTTGTGGGAGTATGCAGAATTATTATAATTCGCCGGAGAAAGCGATTCGTTGTAATACGCTGACTTTAAGGGGATGTCCCCATAGAGGGGAAATGAAGGTCAAAAAAAAATTTTCATCTGGTATAGGCAAGTGGGGTATCATGAGAAAGGTAACACCGAGTACATTTCATTTCCGGTATTTTCATCAAATTTGAAAAAAGGGGAAAAGAGATAGAGGGGAAAATATGTGATCCGAGTTTGTCCCCCCCCCTTGCATTTCTAGACCGTTATACTTAGAAATATGAAAATTTGCAGAAAAGCGGCATTTTACTAGCGTAGAAAATCTAGATTAATAGAATTTTGAAATTTCATCAGAAAAGGTTAATAATAGTACATTTCTATAGTTGCAGTTAGCACACCCCTGCACCCCTTAAACATACCCGAGGTCAAAAATATTGATGGCCGATGATAACCAACATCATAGGCAATAATATCCCTAGGTTTCATTACAATCACATAATATTTAATAATAGTACATTGATTCAAAGTTAAGCATTTCGACACTAATACGACAAAAAATACACCTATCGGCTTCATAGTTGTGAGTATGTACTACTTTCATGTTGTTTTTCGTAGTGCGAATTGCAGTTATTTAATTAATCATTTTTGAAAGGGTAAAGATTAGATGCGTCGTAATAGGCAAACTTTACCGGGTGGAAAGGGGGAGGGGTCCACATAGAGGCGAAATTAAGGTAAATTTTTTTTTAATCGACTGGTATAGGCAAATGAGGTGTCGTGAGAAAGGTAATGTTGAGTACATTCCATTTTTTCGCATTTTCCTGAAATTTGTAGAAAGAGGAATAGTGGGGGAGGAGAAATTATTAGTTCGTAAAAATGTAAGTGGGTAAGACATTTTAATTGTGTTTTTTTTTTATCCATCTGAGTGGTATGAAGAAGAGCAAAGAGCCGATATTTACATATATACCAAAATAAGCGCTTGCTACAAAACCCTCGGATTGCGGGCGTAGCCCTCTATATTCCGGTTTCATTTGTTTTTGTTTAAGTTAAACCTGACATAGCCCACTAAATGAAAGTGGAAGAGTGGCCCAAATAAGAAATAATTTCTTGAAAGTTGAAAATCATTTTAATTGGTTAATTTGGGCCTAAAAAGAACGTGTCTAGGTTTGCGCTACCCAGCCCCTCGGGCTTCAGAGGGGGGATGCAAAAAACCGTGAATTTTTTTCAGTTTTTTGTCTATAGGGACCCATTTTTCAACGGTCATAAATCGGAAACGGTTGATGCAAATGAGAAACCGAAAAAAGCTTCCTGTGGAACATCGCATTTGAATTCGAAATTTGGGGAGCGGGAGTACAATTTTCCACATTTCAATTCACACTCGCCGGTCTCTGAAAAGAAGGCGCCTCACCTATATACCTTACCTTGCGGCGACCGGTAGCGCAGTGTGTTGAGACATCAGTCGCATGTTTGACTACCGGTGTTTCGGGTTCGAATCCCGTCCACGACGACGTTCGCCGCCATGGATGTGCATGCTGGCAACTGTATTTTCCGAAACCAGTTTATGCCAACGAAACGTCAACTGTACCACATGGAACAGTTGACGCGCTATTCCCCATAAGGGGTTAGGGCAATTGAGTAGTACCAGTGGCGTGGCGTCCATGGAAGCAAGGGAAGCATTGCTTCCCTTATATTTGGCGATTGGTGGAAAATTTTCTAAATAATTTTTTCTGAATCGCGCAAAAAAGTCGCGAAAAAACTCTTCGGCACAGTCTATGTAAATAAAAGTTCCAAAGAAACTAATCGCGAATATCTTACACAGCCGAATTGGTAACACCGCGAAAACCACCACACCACACCAAGAAGAAGACACATGGAAGCATATCAAAATTTGCATCTATGAGCGTTTATTTTTTTCCCCAGTAAACCTACTGTGTCGCGATAAAAAAAAATTCACGTACACGGTAGGTTGGAAGCACTCAGGAATTTGCTTCCAAGTTCCCCTCACATGTAGTAGAGGAAATTCTTGCCTGCAGCGGAGCTGCTGGCGCATGGACGCTGGGGAACTTTTCTTCCCATTTCCTCTTTGTTCGTATTTTCTTGTGGACTGAAAATATTTGCTGTGTTGCAATGCGTATGTGATGTGCTATATGAGTTTCACAAGGGTTACCAGAGTAGGATAGGAATTGAATTGTGGAAAAAGTTTCGATTTGAAATATAATGGCTTCATGGTTAAAAATTATTATTGGTAAATTCGAGAAGAAGTGATTTCGCATAGAATTATTAGTGTATACGAGTATTAGTAAGAGACGAACTCAATTATAGGGATATTTATGCATATTTCAATAACTTATATCTAATCGAAAACCATTTAACGGAAAATTCCAAGAAAAAATAAGTGGGAGATGGTAATACTGCCTCAAGTCATTGACGTCACAAGGAATTGAATGAGCCGTTAAATTTAAAACTCATTTGCTCTAGTGTAGTGCTTTAGTGTAGTGCGATTTGTGTGCTTTTTGTTGGTGAAAAGGTGAAGGGGTTTTTTAATCGGTCTAGGTGCTTATAATTGCTTATAGTGTTTTGATTTGTTTTTAAAGTAGCATGGATCAATATTGTGTTGTTGATGATCTTTTTCGATTGTCTTTTGGATCTCGATCTTTCACAGAAAAAAAAAGACATTATCGAAAAGGGTCGACCGAAACCGATTTTGGAAATTGTTTCTAAAACAAAAAGATGTACTAGGCATTTTACTGCTAAGATTTATGAAGATACGGAATGGATTACCGGTTGTAAGACCAAGCAAAAATTATTTTGTTGGCCATGCTTGTTATTTTCAAATGATTCAAATGTTTGGCGAACTACCGGGTTTCGTGACTTAAATAATTTACATAAAGCTGTGGACAGGCATGGTACGAAAAGCGTTGATCATTTAAAGTCAGTACTTCTTCTTTCCAAGTTCGGTTCCGGTCCTAGAATTGAAGAATTATTAAGTAGCCAACATAGATCTTCAATAATATTGCACAATGAGAAAGTTTCGAAAAATCGAGATATACTAAAAATGCTAATTGACGTTGTGTGCCATTTAGGATGTCAAGAACAGGCATTTCGTGGTCACAATGAAAATGTGAATTCTTGCAATAGGGGAAATTACGTTAAACTTTTAAATCTTTTAGCTAAATATAATCCGGACTTGCGAGCTCACTTGGAGCAAGCGACTGTTTTTTCCGGAATATCAAATTATATTCAAAACGATCTCATTAGTAGCATTTCTAAAATTTTATTAAAACAGATTTATAATGAAATTCAGCAAACTAAATTTATAGCAATAATATTAGATGAAACAACCGATGTTTCATGTCGTTCTCAACTCTCAACAACCTTTCGTTACATTACTCCTTCCGGTGAGGTTAAAGAAACTTTCATAACTTTTACAGATATTTCTGATGATCAGACTGCGTCGCGTTTATTTGACCATGTTTTAGATGTTGTTCAAAAATTCAATTGCGGTAACAAACTTATTTGTCAAAGCTATGACGGGGCTTCGGTAATGTCTGGTAAAATAACTGGATTACAAACACGTGTAAAGGATGTGTATAAAAACGCAATATATATTCATTGCTTCGCTCATCGGTTAAATTTAGTTTTATCTAAATCATGCGATAAAATACGCGAATGTCGAATTTTTTTTCAATCTATTACTTGTTTTTCAACATTTTTTAATCATTCAACAAAGAGAACAGTTGCACTAGATTTATTCCTCAAAAAAAGGCTTCCAAAATTAGCTCCAACACGTTGGACTTTTAATGGTCGATTAGTTTTAACCATTTTTGATAATTTAGATCAATTAAAAGAACTCTTTGAATATATCATTGAAAATGAGAGTGGAAAGTGGGATGGCGAGACCGTTAATAGCGCAAGGGGACTTCTTGTTTTACTTACAGATTTTCAGTTTGTTTTCCTGCTCAATGTTTTTTCTAAAAATTTTCCACAAACCGACGTACTTTTCGATATATTTCAAAGTAAACAAACTGATATAATGTACTGCATTCAAAAAATTACAGATTTTGAAAATCAACTTCAATCGTTAAGAAATAGTTTCACGGAAATTTGGACCCAAACCACATCTATTTGCGAAACTCCACAACGCCGGAAAAAAGCCAGGTGCCTTGTTGACAGTAATGAAAATGTTGAACTATTCTTTACACGTATTTATGTCGAAATTATAGATAATATTACCGCAGAAATAAATTCAAGATTTTCATCCTTAGCAAGTTTCACATTTTTAAACCTATTAGATTCTTCTAAATTTAACCAATATTTGAAAACATTTCCGGATAATCTTTTACTAAATTTAACTAAAACTTATGCTGATATATTTGACCATATTTCATTAAAGACTGAACTCATTGTGCTTTATTCTGATTCTGATTTGCAGGGAAAATCTTTTCAAGGTATTTTTAACTATTTCATTAATAACAAATTAAAAGATAGCTTCACACAATTTTATAAATTAATATGTTTAGTTTTAACATTACCAGTAACCAGTAAGTCCGCAGAGCGCAGTTTTTCTTGCTTAAAAAGGATTAAAACGTATCTTAGAAATTGTACAGGCGAACAACGGCTTAGCGACTTGGCAATAATGTCAATTGAAAAGGTTTTCCTTAAATCATGTTTGTGTGAGCAAAGTTTTTATACAGATATTATAGATGAATTCGCAAAAAAAGAAAGACGAATAGAATTAAATTACAAATAATAGTATATACGGATCTTATTATTTATTTTGACTTGTAATATATTTATTGCCCAATTATTATTATTTTATTTTACTCACTAACTGTGATTTTTTAAATAGTAAATAGTTGAATTATTTTTAATTTTTATTGTATTGTTATTGTTTTTATTATTCAAATTTTGATTCGCTGAACATGATTACTTTCTTTATGAGTGTATGGATATTTATTTTGCAATTTTTTTGCTATTGTTGTTATTGTTATAGTAGTTCTAATAATTCGAATATGCTTTATTTATATACTTATAGTTACAGCTTTGCTTTTTTGATAAGTCTACCAACATATAATTTTTACAATTATTTATTTAAAAGTAAATTATTATATATTGGTAGCATGGGAATTAAAATGCTGATAAAATACAGTATACCTACTCTCACGTCCCTGTTCGTGATTCCTGGGTGCTTTTATATTAGAAATGTTAAAAGTAGCTAACGAGAGGGGTTCAATTAATACGCAGTAAATTTGTGGAAAGCATAATAATAGTAAATTTTTAATACCAATTGCTTCCCCTAGTTGAATTATCACGCCACGCCACTGAGTAGTACCATTAGATTAGCTGGTTCTTCAGCTTCATCATATTCACTATCAGCATCAGAAAAATGGTCAACCATCAGTAATAGAAAACATAGGAGGGGCTTTCTTGTTAACAAGTCGAAACAGAATAGAAATTTTATTACCTGGCTCCCAAATTTGTTCAGCAGGGGAGAAACTCCTGCTGGATCTCTACGGCTCCACTTCGGATGAGTCACTCGATGCCATGCGAAACTCTCGTTTTGTGCGAACATTGACTAAATCAAAAACAAACCTGGACGCAGCAAACCTTAATTCTTTAAGAACGTATTAACAGGTTCAAGCATGGCAGGGCACGCTGAAAGACCCTACAGAATGTGGTTGGATGATGACACCCCAGGGCTTACTTCCAATCCCAACCATTTCGTGATTACTAGTTACTAGGAATTATCGATTTCATAAATTTCCAAACGAAACTATCAAGTGTTAAAAGAATCAAACAAATTATCAAAGCTACCTTCCGAGGGCGTGCAGGCTATATACCCAAGCTCGTGAAGCGCGAAGGCCTGCACCTTCAAGAGGGTCTCCAACTTTGTGGAAATTCTTTATCTACTATATAACAATTAAGATTATTTTTGTATGTTTGCGTGCAAAAACTTTTGAATCACTGGGGTTCACTGCCAAATTTCGAAGGAATATATTTGGCGACCTGGAATAGATAGTTATGTGGGTCACGACCTCACACAGTAAAACCTCGTTTAGCCGGACGCAAAGGTGCGGCGTCATTTCGCATAACGAGATTTTTCATAAGTATTTCTGGGAGGAAGAGCGGAAAACAAGGTTCGCGACTTCAAAATCTTACCACATACAGTAAAACCCCGATTAACCGAGCCAAAGTGGGCGTTCGTTTTCTCCTGCTCTGATAAATTGTCTTGTTTGGTTATAGTATGCGATATCATTCATTGTTTACGATGAAGGAGGCCAATAGTTGCTATTACCCCGCAACTCCTGGTTACTGAGCAGGTCGCGAGCACATTGCTGGCAGAGTTTGGAGAAGGTTTCGCTCACTTTTTGTTTCCTCCGGCCTTCACGGCCACTCTTCCCCTTGTCCCACACAGCACTACAATACATTTCGATTCCGTGACTTTATCTTATTTTATTGAGGAAGTACACCGGGGCGGAAAGCGTCTATTGAGAGAGCGCTGCAAGATATTGCTTAGATTCGAAAAAAACAACCCAAACCGAAAGGTCCGTAGAAAAACCTGAAGAGAACTCGAAGCGGTAGGAAACCTCCGAACAGTTCTTTAGTTTTTTCTTACACATAAGTGAAAAAACTGAATATAGCGGGCGTTGGTTGACCGGAATTTTGTGGATGAACATATTTCGGTTGACAATTAGAAGTTGGTCGAGGGCAAACTTTCGTATTGTCATGAAAGCGAATGCTGAACCATTTCCGAAGTATCAGGATGGAAGTTAGTTGCTATATTTTGAAATTTGCTCACAAACGTTCGTCAAATCTTTTCATTTTCAAAATGGGCAGTGCAGGAAAGCTCTGGACAGGCACCAAGCTGGAAGCTTCGAAAGTGGTATGGACTATTCCAACACGAGAAGTACCTGGAGGCTTCACCGGCCCTAACCATTTCAGCGCTTTGTTCAACTGGAACGAAATAGCCTTTAGCATTTTTATAATGTCCTTGTATATGGTATACCAGACACATTTATACTACAGGCAATCCCCGACGTACGTCTCCCCCGTGTTACGTTATTTCGCATTTACGTCGTTTTCAAATTAAATCAGGTGCTCGACATACGTCGCTTGTATATTCGACTTACGTTGCCTCTTCTCTTCCCTTACAGTGCGTCGTCCATTGCAAGCACAAACAAGCGGCAATGTGTCCCCGCATTGATCATTGATCTCTCTAATGGAATGTACATTAGCTGTGCTTGTTCCGTTTTGCGGCTTATGTGGAATAATTTTACCAGGAAAACAGTGTAGTACATGAATTTAAAATTTTGTCAAAGCAAAGTGAGTTAAAAAATTGTGCGCTATTGTTTCGTTAGTGATAATTAGTAAAGATTGTTTTTCTAGGAAAGCTTTAAAATGTCTGGACGACCTAATCAGGCCACGAAAAAGAAAGCAAGAAAAACCTTGACTTTAAAAATGAGGTTAAAGATTCTAGAAGAGTTTACTGCGGGACGAAAAGCGGTTGATATTGCACGTGCCTTGGGATTGCAGCCGACAACGGTACGGACTGTACGCGCCAATGAGTCAAAAATACGTGAGTATGCGACTTCATGTGCCACTAAAGAGATCACGATTATGACGAAGAAAAGATCATCTACGATAGAAACCTTGGAAAAGCTTTTAATAACGTGGATTGAGGATCTCAATCAAAAGAACGTTCCCATAAGCACCACCATTATTCAGGAAAAAGCCAGACGTTTGTTTGATGATCTTAAGCAACAAGGCGAAGTTTTTGTAGCAAGCCGCGGTTGGTTTGATCGTTTCAAAAAGCGGGCTAAACTACACAATCTTAAATTGAGCGGTGAAAGCGCAGACGCAGATCAAGAGGCTGCTGCGAAATTCATAGATACGTTTAAATCGATTGTGGCTGCAGGATACTCGGCACAGCAAGTTTTCAATGTAGATGAAACGGCTCTCCTTATAAAGCGAATGCCCCGGAGGACCTATACTTCGTCTGGCAACGCACCGACACCTGGATTAAAAAAAAACAAAGCAAAGGCTTACTTTACTTCTAGGCGGAAATGCTTCGGGAGACTTTAAACTGAAACTTCTTTTGATTTATACGTCGGAGAATCCAAGAGCCTTCAAAAATATAAGGAAGGACCAATTACCAGTCATTTGGCGTTTTAACAGAAAGGCTTGGATGACGGCCGCCTTGTTTAAGGATTGGTTCCAATCGTACTTTCGTCCAGCAGTGAAGGAATACATGGAGAAAAATAATTTGTCATACAAAGCTTTGCTTATTCTTGATAATGCACCCGGTCATCCAGTAGATCTAGATGAAAATGATGAAAATATTAAAATCGCTTTTTTACCGCCAAACACAACAAGCTTTTTACAACCAATGGACCAGGGTGTAATCTCTGCATTTAAGGCGTATTATTTGCGAATAACATTGAAGCATTTGATAACTTTTATTGATTCGATGGAAGGACCAAATGAAGAAAAAGAAAACCTTATTAAACGTTTCTGGAATTCCTACGATATAAAAAAATGTGTGGATGATATTAGCACTTCATGGAATGAAGTAACGAGCTCCAATATGAAAAAATCTTGGAAAAAACTTTGGCCAGATATTATTCAGGAGGCAAATATATCGGAGGAGCTAGTGCGACGGGATGAAGTTGAAAGCGAAATTATGACTTTCGGTGAACGTTTAGGTTTCACTGATATGGACAGAAGTGATGTAGAAGCATTTCTTAAGTCAAATGACGAACCACTCACAAATGAAGAGCTCATCCATCAATTGAAAGAATCCGAGGGAAACCCTGAAAGCAAAGAAGGAGAAAAGCAACCATCTTTAACATTAAAGAAGTTATCAGAAGCTTTTCATCATATTGAAAATGCAATAGACATATTTAGAAACAATGATCCAGATTGCAGAAGAAGCGAAGAGGTAACTAAAGTTCTTTGGAAGACTGTTTCGTGCTATAAAGAATTATAAATTGAAAAAAAGTCATCCGCATTATGCCAGCCTAAAATTGAATCTTTTTTTCGAACTAATCCAACCTCTACTGCATCCGATCTTCAGTCCATCAGTTCGTCGGAGGAAGAGTAGTGTACATACATACATACTATGCTATATACAGCTGCAAAATACGGTATAAGGTTCGTTCGAGGTGAACTTTTCATTTTTGATTGCAATAAGGAAAATTGTTTTGTTACCTATATTTAGTATGTAATGTACACATTATGTATATATAGTTCAGAAATATATTTTTTAGAAGTTTCCTATAAACTTATGGATTTCTCTTGCTTCTACTTCAACTTACGTTGATTTCGATTTACGTCGCAATCTCTTAGTACGCACTGACGACGTATGTAGGGGATGACCTGTATTTGCCTTGACAATCAACAATCAACTACTCCTAAGAAATGTCTCATAAATTCTTACACCCCACACCACAGGGGATAGCCAAAGCGGTGATACATTCGCCCGCCAAAATGACTCGCTGGTAACTCTTTTGCGGTTCGCTTGGTATGCTGGGAAGCCATCAGTGATATCATGTGGTTTCCATTTGATTACCATCAGCCAGCACCGCTATTATCCCATTACATAATTATTAATTATCCGTTGTCAAATATTCTTTCAGTAAAAAAATATGTAATGACCATAATTTTTTTTCATTTTAAATATTCAAATAATTTTCGAATAATTTTTTGTTTCACCAACAATTAAAATGAGCGAAAACCTCACAGGCGGTGTCCACTTAATATCCGTCCGTTTAATTTTAAATCTGTTGACTTGATATCTGTCCCCTGTTTGTCCTTTTGACATTCCCGTAGCAATATCGAGAGTTTATTCTCCACCCCGCTGTTGACCAAAACTTCATTGTAACGATTATTTATTTTGTACGATTATTGCCATTGCTAATTTTTCATGTTTAATTTGTTTTAATTGATATCACAATACACTAGAAACATTTGCAAATTTGTTTCATTGTTTTTAATTCACACGATGTTTTCTGGTCAATTAAGCGCGCGTTATACCATTATGTTTAGTGCGATAACCATGGAAGGTAGCAGGGGCGTGTAGAAGGTTTTGGAGGCCTCCACAAAGTTGAATTTGGAGACCCCCCCAACTATTTTCTGTGAGGATGAAAATTAAGTTATATCATACAATACACCACGTATGTCTAACATCATGAATAAACATGTTTAATGCGTTATGTGGAAAGAACAAGGATGTAATTAGAAAGAAAGAATCCAGAAGTTCATCCTCCAAAATAAAGTGTGCTATCCGCAAACTAAATACGCTCGTACCAACCTAATTCAGGAAAAATGAATAGATATTGAATTGGTTTTCAGGAGTCATTTAAGTAAATTCACCATACACACAATTTTTAATTACATCTTTTTAAGAAACTCGGCTGACATTTCAATAAAATTGCATTTTCAAGCAAAAGACAATCCCGTATCAGAAATCAGATGCGAAAGCGAAAGCGTCGACTGCTTTTCCAGCGAAACATCATCCAATTCAAAGTCGCCTCCACATCTGATCAGCATTATTTGCTCTAATCGCTCTTCATCCATGTACGTCAGTCGGTACGTCGTGAAAACTGGCTTCAGTGCGCATGCCAGACACTCTCTGAGGTTATTTTGGAAATCGATAGGGGCTTAGCCGGAAACCCTAAATTCAAATTTGAAGACCCTGCAAATTTTTCACTCCATTGTGTTCTGACTAAAAAAGGTACCAACCAAGTCAACACACTAAGGAGACAAAATGGCAGAATCAAAGAGGATGCCGAGAGCACAGGCAAATTGCTTCTTGAGACCCATTTTCTTGTGTGTGTTAGTCTAGATGAAGATATCGGCTACTCCGTCGACATGGGGGTGTGCTATGAGGCATCCCGCCCTGACTGGAAAATTGCAAAAAAATATCTTCACATGCAATAAACTGAAATGGACTCATTGACTCTTTTGACCCGTATAATGATGGGCATAATGATAATTTCACAGTGCCAGCAAATAAGCTTTGACTCTTTCCAATGAGTCGTTCAAAAAGAGTCATGCAAAATGTCTAAAACTTGGTTGATAATATTTTCAATAAAAGTCGTAGATTTTAAAAATTCATTGTTTATTCTTTATTTTTTACCTCCGATTCAAAGTCGGTGACCCTCAATGCCATTTAGTTCGAGCCAGCCAGATCAGACCACTATTTCCCATGAAAACGGGGTTGCAATCTTGAAGTGGACGACCGCAATTTTTTTTTCTTTTTTTTCCTATATTCGGAGTCAGTCAAATTATTCAACTCTGTTCTAAAAGCTCCACGCAATAATTTCCTCATTTGGCACAGAATTTGAGTAAATGGAGTATGCGCTTTGTGAGTGCAACATCTGAATTTGAGTCTATACTGAATTACACAAATAATCAATGTTTGTTTTATCACCACAGCCCAGTATGTCTCACAGCACAGAGTAAGTGAAATATAGAAGTGTGCTGTTTGTATTAAAAACTCACATTGCGAATAACTCATTTCGTGTCACAGTATAGAGCGGAAATTGTCTGGTTGTTGGTTTGGTATCGTTTTCATCCAAAGTTGACGATTACTTTTGTTTTAGAATATTGGGGTTGTTTTATGTATTTGGGAAACTTGGATGTGCGGTGCGACGTAAACAAATGATTTTTGATTTGCTTGCAGTCAGCATGGGTTGTTGTGTGTATATTTAGAAGTATACACAATGCGTGCATTGCATACTGCATAGAGATGATTAGGAATGGATTTAGATCGGATTAGTTTGGTGGATAGATAATGGTTGTTTTAGTTTTAGATAGATATCTTTCGCTCATTCTGTCGAGTCGCTCAAAACGAACGACTCTTTACTGTGTTACACGCCACTAATTCAGAGGTGGCTTTGCTCTAGGATATATCCCAGATTCCTGGAGTTCAGTTAAAGTAGTCTTCATCTTAAATCGTCCCAAAGATAACCCCAAATCATAAAGGCCAATCAGCCTGACCTCCTTCATGCTTAAGTCTATGGAGAAAATCCTTGATGCACACATCAGGTCCGCATAAAATTCCAGTTTGGTTACCAGTCAATTAAATCGACTGAAACTGTTCTACACCGTCTAGTTGGAGAAACTAAGGCAACCCTGGAAGTAAAGGAAGCGGCGGTGGTTTGTGTTTTTTCGGACATCGATGGTGCTTTTGGCAATACATCTTGCTCTTCGATTGACTCTGCGCTTAGAGCAAAGGGAGCGGATAAAACCATGGCACTATGGACAAAAAGAATGTTATCATCCAGAAAGCCCATCATACAGATGGAGACTGCACTTTAGCGGCGAACGTCACTCGAGAATGCCTGCAAGGAGGGGTACTATCTCCTCTCTTGTGGTGCATCGTAAGAGACGACTTACTGTGGATGGGATATTGAACTCAGGGATATGGCGATGACCTGAACATAACTGTTAAGAGAAAATTTGAAAATTTGTAATCGGGCCCGATATGCGATAATAATTTTTCACACTGATGATGGAGGCAAACAATTGCGTAATACACCCCGCGACTCCCGACAACTGAGCTGGTCTGCCAGCACACATCACGTAGAGAGGATTTTAGCACCTCTGGTGCACTTCGGCCTTCACGGCCAAACAACACTCCCCGTCCTCCGGCTCTCATCCCTACACAGTGACGCGAGAGTCCTGATGGCGACTTGTTCCCGATCTTGGAAGAAACCCTAGTACCAGGTACTGCACTAGTTCCTTACTTAGGGCTAGTCGGTGCCTGACCCGCCAGACAAGGCGTCTCTACAGTCCGGCTATGACGTACCGGGGTGTGCTTAGATAGGGCACTCATCTGAGCTCATTTAATAATTCATAGAACATGGCAAATTTTAATCAAATGCAAATTTAAGAAATACTTATCACCACGTAGAAAAGCCTTAAGGCCAACTCAAACCATTTGCTACACCACCTTCTCGGAAGCGCCTCCTCATAAATCTTTAATTTAATTATACACCCCATTAATTCGCTCCGTGACCCGATTGGAATAATGGACGAAATGGTCTGCGACATAAATGATGGCGACTTATGATATGCACGACAATCTATCTATTCGACTTGTTCAATTTCGTGGAAGCACTTGAAGCGGTTTCGTTTCCGATTTTCTAAAATTAGATAAGATATAAAAGTTTCTAACGAAATGCTTCAAACGAAAAGCACTTCATGTCAAAAATAAAGACATTCGATAGACAGCAAAATGCGTATCTGGGTGCACGTAAGTACTCGTATCACTTTAGAATAATTTAAAAGTTTCTGTTCGCCAGGAAATAAACAAAAAAATAAAATCCGTCGAAGAAATTCGAAACTTCCATCAAGTTAAGTCCAGGAAACTCTTTAAAGATTTAATGCTTTACTGGGATTCTGGAAATGTTTGGCTCACTGATAATATCGTCCTGAAGTGAGCGTATGATGATCCCCCAACAGTGCACATATGAGAAAAACTTTACAACGACATCATAAAACCGACAAGGCAAGTTGCATCATCATCAACATCGGTCCTTCTTCTTCTTTTTCTTGCCGATGATGTGAGTTTCTTAAAGCTTCTCCTAATGCGAATTTCGTACATTCTTTCATTCAACTAAATGTCTTAGACTCATCTAATTTAGTTGGCTCGACATGTTCCAATGAAAAGAAGAGCCAAGGAGTTGTCAATAACTACTCCTTGGCCTGAATGTATTTGAAAAGTTGCTGTTCAAGTTGTCTGAAATTGAATTCGACATCAAGAATCATGCCAAAATTGCTCCAATGTACATACTTCGGGAACGCTTGCCCTAGCGAAGCGGCACTAGCACCCTGCCGTGTACAGCATACACATCCTCTTTGAATTGTCCTAGTGCAGGCAGAATGAATTCTGAGATCCTGAATCCTGAGAGCTGCTGTACGTACTACAATAATATACACGCTATGGTTACGAAGCTGCTTCGCTCAAGTTAGGTTCGTTCTCCTTTTCGACTTTTTCAATTCGGCAGGAAGTTCCACAGCGAATTAAATGGAAAACTTTCCTCGAAACTGATGTCGAACATTTAAACTAGATTTTCTCCAACTGTGTGTTACAGTTGTGTATTGTATTTGTGTGTTACTGTATGAGAAAATTTCGAGGACATAACAATCCAAGTACGTATCCAATTTCATCTTTTCGACATGCTACAACGATATTTGCGAGAGGTATCTTAAACAGCAGTAGCAGCAGGAGTCAGCCAATACAGGGCAGAGGTGGAATTGGCATCAGCTTTGTGCTGGATCAAATTTAAACGTTGTTAAGGACATTATATGTACATATCCTCACAATTTGATGCTAACTTTGATTTGTGTGAGCCGTGTGAGAGGATGCGGACAAAACCGTCATTGATATGCTGCTTGTTAAGTCATGCGTTAATTTGACGACGTGGAAAATGTATAAAGACGGAACGACGCTTTTCAGAATTTTGCGAGTTTTTCGTGTTGGTGTAGTGCGTCTTATTATTTTTTTATTTTTCAAAGCGACAAAGTGATGAAGAATATTATGCTGTTAAATGTATCGATTGATTGTATGGATATACTTGTATATTGGGATTAAAATATCAAATTATCTATATATATGTACATTGAGACATATTCCATGGTGAAAAAGATGCTGACGTAGAAGCCGAACACCAGGCCTGGTTTGCCAGGAACAGCTGGATTTTCCGAAATCTGGAGATTTCGCAGGACCCTTCAAATCGTTCGCATAAGCCTCTCCATGAGTTGGGTTTCGCTCCTCTTAACTCTTTTTTGAAAGAGCTCAAATTTATTTTATAGAGTGCCAATCTGACTCCAGCCTTGAAACCCTAGTCTTATAGAAATAAACGCGACTCAATTATTTATCTTACAAGTATAAATTCGCACTTTACGTAGATGTTATACAAGGCACATGTGAACACGCTGAAAATTTAACCTCGACTGACTAGCTGTCAGTCGTTCCTGCGCTCAGCTAATTGCGGCGAGGTCTCAACTGCTTGGCTGACGTCAATTTTACGTCATTTCCGCCTTGTCAAGGCGGTGGCAATGCAACGTAAAATTGACGTCAGCCAAGCAGTCGAGACTTCGCCGCGATCAGCCGAGCGCAGGCCTGAGTGGTAGGGTGGCTACAGTTCACCGCCCGGAGTGACATTGCCGGTCGTGGCGAATCCGAACTGGTGAAAGCGGTGAAACAAATGAGGCAGCACAGTGACTGCTGTGAGGTAGCTGCTTGTGAACCGGATCCGTCGTTCCAGCAACTCGTTGTGGGCGTGCAGGGTCTGCAGTTGAGTGTTTCAATTGCAGGCTGCGGCTGAGTGTGGCGTTAGCAAACTATGTGTGGGCGTACCGTTAGCATACTTCGGCTGAGTGTGCCGTTAGCAGACTGTGGCTGTGTGCCGTTAGCAGGTTGTGGTTGGATTTGCACTTAGCAGACTGCGGCTGAGTGTTGGATGACACAGAAGAGCCCCATTTACGAACAACGTGGTGGCTCGATACAGTGGTCCATGATTTCGTTAGTGGGCTGCGGGGAAGAGCGGCTCGATGCGTATACGCTTCGTCGTGGTAAGGGAGGTATGTTGCCTATGATATCAATGCGGCATTTAAAAAGCGTGCCGGGATGCCGTGAGTGGGCTGCGGAGTCCATCGGCTCGGGTTGGCTTCAGTGGTCTGCGGTTGCAGCGACTTCTTGTGCCGTTAGCCGCCTGCGGGGTCAATAGGCTGACAAGGCACAAGGCAGTGGAGCCATCGTGCAATCGAGGCTCCCCATAAACAGAATAATATCTTCTCCACTGTGCGCCAGCCGGAGAAGAAGCGCCGCAGAATCTGCTTTGAAGTAACGTAAATTTATATGCGAAAACTTCGAAAACATCACAGTAACGTCGGCCTTACACTTGATGTCTAATTCGAGAAAATCATTATCAAACACGCAGGCAGATAAGCCTAAGTCGGAGGAAAGACACCCCGCATCCTCCTCAGATACGGGCGTAGTCGTCGATTAAGACTCTGTTCCTTCCGCTTCAGCCTAGACTACATCCATTGAGGTCACTGGTGGAGCCTCATTTCGCATATTGTTGCCGCCCTTCTTATAAACCCCAAGAGTTATTCTTGAAAACTGTATAATAGTTTATAGTACCATCGGTTTTTCACTCTTGGCTCGCCATTACTAGGACCCGTTTTAGCGCGACTTAGGTAGAAAACACCATTGTCCAGCTTACCTGGCGCCACGGTTTCTTATAGAGGGTTAGACGAAAGGGATGTTGTGTGCGGTTTTTTATAGTTGCCAAGGACTTTATTTCCCATTCTGATGTTTCCCCACGGTGAGCTAAAGAGTCCACTTGAAGAAGCACATACTGTATATGTCTAAATATGCATTTTTAAGGAAATTTCTAAAATGCTACGAGTCACTTCCCATCAGTCAAACAGGTAGCTATAATAGTTAGGGCCCGCACTGCCAATGGCCAAAGTGTGTGGACACATGCCTTTGAATTCCATTGCACACTTTCCTCTTGTATGTTGCAAGATATTTCTAATAAATCAGGGGTCCTACCATTATTCATCATGTCGTTGTATTCAAAACATCATGTTCTCCGAGTTCGATTCCCGTGCCTCACTTCATATGCTCTGTTAAAGTCCATATTTGCAATTTGCCATTTCGCATCAGAGCCGCCATAGTGTCGAAAGTTGTCCACATCATCTGCATATTTAGTGCTATTTTAACACCTTATGACAAGGCAATAAAAATTCCTGAAATTCACAGCGATAAATCACGACGAAACAAGGAAATATTGAAACAAGGACGCAAAATTGAACAACACCGGCATCAGGACATATATATCAAGATATGCATATACAAATCCAGGACCCGCCAGAAGCCGGGAGTGAATGGGATCGTAGGAGGCAACAAGCCGACTCTTTTGGGACTTGTCCACGCGGAAGGGCAAAGATGGAGGCGAGAGCTTACAAAAGCAACCCCTCTAAACATGGTATGTATCAAATCAGCATGTTATAAATGAGGGATCTGGGAGATATTTAAGGATTAAATTCAGTCATTGATCAAATTCACCGATTTGCGTTATACATGTTGGCCCCTGGATGCCAAGAACGAGACATTGAAATATTTACATTTGGAATTTGAATTTGATTCCAGATAAATCACAATGGAGGCAATCGATAGATTATTGATACTACGAGTATCAACATAGATATCGTTCCCTCCCATGATGGAAAACAGACGACACTTGGCTGACTGCCGAAATGGATAACAAGGGAGGTGATAATTCGATAAAGGTTTGTTGTTCCCTATTGACAGTCACGGTTAAGGGTACACTGAAAAGGACTCAGTGTCTCTTGTTTGTAGATATTAATTTCGGTGAATTGTTATTAATCGAAAAAAAAGAAAGGAAAAGAAAAGTTACCAACCAATTCTTCATGGCGTACACCCTTCGGACGAATTTTCTATTGATGATCTACGAGTACATACCCAAAATCCAATCTTGAAAAGAACAATATCCTCCTGCCTTGGCATTCTGTTGTACTTTACACTTTCTCTTATAAAATATTCATGCGTTGAGGAGGTTGCCAGTTCTTAAAAGTTGCAAGTATCTCCCCAAGTGTCATTTCCATAAGACAACAAAAAGGCAAAAAAAAAACAACCGACGTGGCGGAAAGAAAAAAATAAAAATAAAGAAAGCCCTCAGTACGCGCTGAGGAAAACCACCTAATTTGCATTTTTCACTTTAAACCCAACGTCCGACACAAGAGTCAAAGCTTTGATTGAAATTCAACTGTAGCTGTTTGAGAAGTCATGGAATTTAAAATGGTAAATTTTCCAAGAAGGACTGACTGCTGTAAGAAAAACAGTACCTACTTTGTCTTGGAAGTGTCTTCCGCAGTTTAAAGTGGTTTTGAACGGTGTCGTCGGTTGGTAGAATTCTGCAATGTGGCGATATATGAGTTTAGGGTAAGTATCTACAAAGTACGAGTATGAGTCAAAGAAAACCAAATTGGCATTCAGTGGAGAGTGACAGGCTCTTTTGCACCGCTAAATTTCGGCTTATAAATCTTGGATCATGAATTTTCAAACCAGAGAATTTTTACGAAAACTTTGGGTAAATGTTTCTTTAAGAAGTTAAATATTTAGCTGAGGCAATCAACTGAAATTCATGATTTCATTCTAAAGCATAATACATACATTCACTTCCTTACTTAAATCCGCACTTATGTAAATGCCAAAGTTTGCCCAGTTACTACTGGCGGCTGCTCCTCTTGTACAGACACTAACACTTGGGTAGATGTCCCTGCCCGTCTGAAGTTATGTCTGCCAAGCCGGGTTTACAGCCCTGTTAACCGTTTTAGAACGTTACCTGGGGTGCACGTAGATTAAGATGTTTTAGCTCGGACGTTGGGTTCTATATATTCAGATATTCTATTATTTCACATATGACTAAAAAGTAAAATTTGATCTTATTAATAGTATACCGCAATGCTGAAAGGAAGGGTGAGGTCTGATCTCTTTTGTGATATGATGACGCTGTGAGATAGGCCTCACAGCACACCTTACCGCAGGCTTCACTGCTGATTCCTCGGCAAGCCAGGCCACTTTGTCTAAAAACCACCTAAACAACTTGAAGGAATTTTGTCCTGTACTACAAGTTTCGCTCTACGTTGTTCCAGAATTTTGAGTAACCAATCCACAAGCCTTCGTCCTTTTAACACACCAGTCCGCAAGGTCCTTGGATATCCTGTACGATTACTATTATTACCTTTTATCTCTGAATCTGTCTAGCGTAAGTTTACTCGAATTCTGTACAACCTCCAAACCCCCTTTCAATGAACGATTTGTCCCGCTTAACATCTCTTCTCTTGAAAAGCTCCACATACGAATATACAAAACAATCATATAACCTGTGCTGTGCAATGCCATGGAAACCTGGGCTCTAACTCAAGCCATCGAAAACGTGCTGGAGCTATTTGATGAGCAGATCTTTCGCCGAATATTTGGCGCCGTTTGTAACTAAACCATGAGCTGTACGAATTGTATGATGAGGTGGAAGTCCCGAAAGTAGTCAGGCTGCATCCGGTTCTATGGGCAGTACATATACTATAAAACGAATGGGCGATATTCGCACGCCTAAGCGAAAATGGAAAGGACGTAAGTTGAGAGGAAGACCGAAGCCTCGTTGGAAACGTTACGATGCTGTGAGACAGGCCCCACAACATGCGTAACCGCAGGCTTCACATCCCGTCTCTTGGCAGGCAGGCCAGGCTATTGTGTCTAAAGACCACTTAAGCAAACATACATCTTTCAGCCCAATATTTATCGGTTGAACAACCTTACATATCTGGATTTTTAACGGCAAACCACGGAATCATTTTCACTTAGCGAAACAAAATTATCATAGTGGATTTGGAACTTCTGCCACTGCCTTCCCCGCTCCTATAATTAAAAAGTTTCATAAAAAAAAACCCTTTTCTCAACTTTAATTGAGAGAAAATGCAAATGACGGTGGCAGACTCCCTAATTTCGATGACTTGACCTTTTCCGTGTCTTCAGATGTGTAAACATGACAGTATCCAAATTTTCAAATTTGTCGTGGTCTTTGCCAGTGCCTTTTAACCTATTTACGTTTCAAAAGGTAACATTTTCACTTCTATTTACCGAAGAACCTAATTGCAAAAAGCGCTCTTTTGACCTGACTTTTTTAATTTTCTTTCTTGCTGTAATCTCAAGCACGACACGGATGATTCGGTAATGGAGAAGACGATTAGTACTACGTACTATCATAGAGTCTCTGTCAAATCAGGCTCATGTCGTAAATGCACACATTGCTGTGCTATCTCTTTGATAATTAATTACACAGAAGAAGGGCGCATATTCATTGAGCCCGAGGAAAGTACTCGTGCAACCCCTCGAGTGCCTAACGACGACAGAGACAAAGCGCTGGTAAAGTGTAGTGGCAGGAATCAGATAGGCAGTGAGGCAGTCCTTTCGAACAAGAGACAACACGTAGATAAGGCTGACGATGTTTAATAAATGAAAGTGATACTCAGTTTCGATGATAATTAGGCTGCTCGAGAGTAACATCATCATCTATCACTTCGCCATGTAAATTAGTTCTTCCATTAATCAAATGTGCAAGTTTGGTATTCGGGAAAATTGTCGCTGTTTGATGCTGCTAAGTGCATGCATATAAGTGAGCATATCCTGCCGGGCCGTGCACTCCAAACACACTTGAACCAGTTTTCCCGGAGCCAAATTTGATGAAATTATCCTTCGGAGGGATTGAAAGGGTTTTCGATCAAGAGACACTATAATGTGCATACCTCAAGAAGGATTAGAGGGTTGCAACGGACGGGTTGATGGGCATCCGAAGATGCCCGTGGCGAAGGAGCCTAAGGTAGCATAATGACGGTGAAGGTCAGACCGTGCCATCTGGTGAAGAGAAAGGCCCCTCAATGAGCTAAGTAGCGGCCTATGCTTGCTGCAGCTCAGTTCGGGAGACGATGGCGGAGTTTCCGCCGCTCACTACTCCTCGCCTTTACGTATTAATAAAAATTTTCAACTCAAACAGGGAGGCAAAAATGGCGAATAATAATAATAAAAATAGGATGATAAAGATGGAATGGTTGTCGGATGGCTCAGATGCACTCGTATGGGGGTCCGAGTGCAATGGGACGCAAGTATACACAACAAGTCAATCTGACAGCCAATCAAAAACATATGAAAAGTTTTTTTGCCCCCCCCCCCCATATTTTTTTAGCAGACGGCGCTTCTGGCTTTAATTATAATGTTGCACAATGCGATTGGCATTTTGATGTTTAAACGGTTGTCGTCAACAGCACCGGTAGTCCCCTCTCGAGCCACTAAGGCCCGATATCCAACAAAGCGTAATGCCAAAAAAATCGCTTTGAGGACTGACCGACACTTTGCGATGTTTTCGATGTAGTCAGGACGGATTCTAGTGATAGAATTGCAGACTCACCCGCCCTACTAATGGCGTTATGAGCCTTCTTAATGCCAAAGTTTCGATGGTACAATCCTCAGTGCCTGAAGAAGCTTTCCTTCCCCATGAGTCATAGCTAAATAAATATTTAATTATTTGCACAAAGAAGTCGATTAATAGCAATATTTGCGCCTAAAACATTGGACGGGCGTTGCCCTTCCCGAAAAATCACGTAACAGGGGTTTTGGCAGCTCTGTGCCGTTCAGTAACGGATCGCTGCGATGCGAAGAACCGGCTGCCGCAGGAACGCTTACTTCATTGTAAGAAGCGTGGTTGCTATCAATAATATGTATTAGTGGAGGTATAATGTTCAGTGACTTGTAAGCTGGAGATAAGTGCGCTCTGTTCCTGAAGGAACTGAGCTCTGATGTCCCTTTTTTGTAGGGCACCTTCTTCACTCCGCCTGTCCAGTTTTTCGTGTTGAATTTAACGGAAACGATATGAGTTGCGACTCGCATTTTCTGCCATCAACAGTAATGATAGACACACTGCTGGAGCATGAGTCTGTTTTCTCTTATCTTCCAAAAAGTGTCAGCTTTAACGCATTGTTGTGAATCACATTCCAATGCTGGAGATGAAATGGTATAATATATGCTATTCTAATTTGTGGAACTTTATTGTTACGGCTACAATTAACCGACCCATCACAATGCTCGCCGACAGGCGTCGGGATGTACAAGCAGCTAATCAGATTGTCAATTCACTCACCCGTGATAGCTACTTGAATCAACCGAAAGGAGTCGTACATACATACTCCACTGTGTGTACAGTAAATTAAGGGTATACAGCTCACCGCATTCATGCTCCATCTTGGCAGTAACAATCCTTAATTAATTCATTCGCCTGAAATCCTGGAAAACTCTCACGTACTTCCAGCACGTGTGTGGGCAGGATGGAGTCCAGCTAACCATAGTGTGCAACCACTTCTAATTACATAACGAATTATCACTGCAACTTATATTTGGTCAATACTTGCATTCGTATGGATTCAAAACAATTTACATAAATCATTTAACGATGTGCCCAGGATAAAACAGTTGTAACGAAAGTGGTGCTTAGTGGTTCATATTATCAGCCAAACACCAATCGTCCGTAAGCCCCGATGTCGGATGAAACCCACAATGTCTGGCGTTCGCCCCCCTCGCTCAAACGTAGGTGATGCCCTACATTTTTATATAACTCGCTCCCTCCCTAGCCCTAGTCTTTTGCGTTTCAACCGAAGGATATTATGAGGATAATTTTATCTGGGCACATGGGGTCCACAATTTATAGGACGTAGTCGAATGCAATACAAAAGTGTATCTATGTACCGAAAAGTTTCTGATGAGAGCGAGAGGAAATATTTCAGCCGCAAAAGGAATATTTTCGAAAACTTCTATAGAAGTTGTAAAGTCGTATTAGTGTTTATTGAAATTTATGGCTTGATGAAAGCGACGATGATGGTAGAGCTGGATATTGTGGTTACTGTTTCATATCAAAATGCTTTGCCTTCCAAGTGGCTGCTTATCGCATATATGAGATCCTCTGGTTGTAAAACTAACAAGATAAATACTAAAATACGTTACGGTTTATTTCAAGTCCTTCTCCGCTCACTATTTGAAATTACATCGTTAAATTGCTCGGAACCATTCAGTTGGGCTAATTGGCTTGTGGTGTAAATTTTCGGATACTGCTTCTTCACTTCTGTCCATGATGCCACAACTGAGCATAATTTTCATGCTCTCTGTTCAATTACGTTGCATATTCGAAATATGTATCATGTTTGAAGTATATCAGGTTCGCACTTTTAGTCACTTAATTTTCGCCGAGTGAGCATGTACTTGCTCCATAAATGCCACGTTCCAAAATATCTTTAGCCAAGAATTATCCAAGTGGCGGTTAAGAACCTATTGTTAGTATTAATGATAAAAATTATTCAGTATCATTCTTTTCTGCTTCTGGGGGGGCAAAAATTCCTCTTCCATAGTCATCCGCGTGGGCGCCCCCTGGCACTGCAGTGGTCACGGACCATTATTAACCAATGTCAAATCCTATAGACCGATTAGCCTTACTTCCTTCTTCCTTAAAACCATGGAAAAGTTGCTTGATTTGCATATCAGGCACAAGATGGAACTGTCGAGCCCCCTACATCGTATGCAATTCGCGTACACGAAGGGTAAGTCAACAGTAACCGCCTTGCATAGCCTTGTCAGTACAATCGAAAAATCCCTCAGTGAAAAGGAAATCGCGTTGTGCGCGTTTCTTGACATTGAGGGGGCTTTCGATAATACCGGCTACGAGTGCATTTCCAGAGCACTGGAACTCAGGGACATCCCGCCCGCTACCATTGCATGGATAGATGCCATGCTCCGGGGACGGGATATTCACTCAACTCTAGGCAGTACATCCATTTGCGTGAATGCCGTAAAGGGTTGTCCACAAGGTGGCGTTCTGTCACCCCTTTTGTGGTCCCTTGTCGTGGACGAGCTGATTTCCATGCTTAATGAGCGCGGTTATCTTACTATCGGATACGCGGATGATTTAACTATCATAGTCAGGGGCAAATTCGAATCTACCATCACTGAGGTGATGAGGTCGGCCCTTGACATAGTTCTACACTGGTGTGTGGCTGTGGGCTTACATGTAAACCCACAGAAAACTGTCGTTTTGCCGTTCACACGAAAACGAAACATAACATTGGATCCAATTTCGTTAGGCGGCACGACCTTAGATTATTCCACTGAAGTTAAATGTCTCGGGGTAACTCTAGACTCGAAACTCACCTGGAATACTCACATAGATAATGTACTTGGCAAAGCCACACGCACAATGTGGGCTTGCAGAAGTTTCTTTGGACGGACATGGGGGCTCACTCCAAAGATAATTGAGTGGTTATACACCATGCTGGTGCGGCCTATGGTGACCTACGCAGCGCTTGTGTGGTGGCCGAAAACTCAGCAATCTTCTGTCTTACTGAAGTGCAATAAGCTTCAACGCCTTGCCTGCCTTGGCATCACTGGAGCTATGCGCACTTGTCCTACGCCAGCCCTGGAGGTGGTTATTGGACTTACTCCGTTGCATATATTCATTCAAGAATCAGCAGCTCTAAATGCTCTCAGACTTCGTTTAACTTCCGACGTGCGTAGTGAAGAAAGCGGTCACATGAGCGTTCTGAATCAAATTCCTGACGTGCAGATCTGCTTGAGATCAGATTACATAATCACGGAGGTTTGCTTCGGCAGAAAATATTCATCCCTCATCCCTAACCGCTCTGAATGGGTAAATGGCACACCCTGTCCAGACCCTAGATGTATCAAGTGGTTCACCGATGGGTCTAAAACAGAACAGGGTGTTGGTGCAGGTGTCTTTGGACCCAACACCAGGATTTCGATCGCAATGGGAGTCTCGCCCAGCGTTTTTCAAGCTGAGATCCACGCCATTGAGGTCTGCGCCAGGGTAATCTTGGAAACTGGACTTCGCGGCGCTCACATTGCTATCTACTCAGACAGCCAAGCAGCTATAAAAGCGCTCTCCTCATTTAAGGTCTCTTCAAAACTGGTGAAGGAGTGTTACAATCTCCTTCAACTGTTGGCAACCAAAAACCGAGTCTTCTTGTGTTGGGTGCCAGGCTACCAGGGCATTGAGGGGAACGAGGCTGCGGATGAACTTGCTAGACAAGGATCATCCAGTCGTTTTCATGGACCTGAGCCTTACTGTGGCTTTGGACTGGCCCCGGCCAAACTGCGGATCACAGATTGGTTTGCACGATTGCGTCAACAGTACTGGGATAACCTTCCAGGGCTTCGTCAATCAAAGGAGCTGATAATGCCCTTCAGTCACAAGGGTACTACTCAAATGAGTAGAACCCACCTAAGACTCCTAGTGAGGTACTTATCTGGCCATCACTTGGTCAGATATCACCTGAACAAGATGGGTCTGTCAAGCGAGACTGAATGCCGTCTTTGTCTGGAAGACGTGGAAACGACCAAGCACCTCTTGTGCGAATGTCCCGCCATCGCGCGTTTTAGGATGGCACTCCTCGGGCAGGCTACTATCAGCACTGCAGAATTCAGGTTGATTCCTGCTAAAGACTTACTGCCCTTTATTAGAAGGGTGGACGGCCTTTTGGATTAATGAGCTACGGCACAATAGATCTTTATGGTCGCAGTGCCTTCCTGCTGGGAAAGTAGCTCGTATTTTTATATCTATCCATCTATCTATCTAACCAATGTCAAGCCGCCAGTGATGGCGGTGCGATGATTTGGTTGAGGAAAATGTTCCCCCTGTGGTGTGGGACGTAAAATAATGCTTCGGCTTTTTCCTTCGACGGCCTGTCGTTAAAGCCGACAAACAAAGGACGGGATGTGTATGCCAGCAACTTGCACTATCCGAAAACTTTTATATGCTAACGAAACGTCAACTATGCCTCGGATAAGGACTGACTCAACGGTTACGACTTTTGACTATCGTACAATGACAAAGATTGGGTTCTGGAATGTGCGCACTCTCCTGGACAATGGATCAGAAGGTTCCCAGAACGCATGATTTCTTCAATTAGAGAGTGAATTTCTGAGGTACAAATTAAATATCTTAGGAGTTAGTGAGATAAGATGGTGGAACAGCGAAGACTTTATCTCTCTAACGGGCAGCACTGTAATGTTGTACTCCGGTAAAGCTACCGGTAGTCGTCGTGAGTCAGGTGTGGGGCTCCTTTTAACCAGAGCCACACGAAACTGTCTCTTATCCTGGGATCCGGTCTCTGACCGAATCATGACAACCAGGTTCCGGACCAAAATGAGAAACATCTCAAGAATACAATGTTATGCTTCTACTGAACCCGACAGTGTTTTAGCGAAAGACTCCTTGAACGTAGAACTAAACGCCGTTCAGAGCAGAACACCTAAAGGTGTCATTATTTTGGTTATGGGAGATTTGAATGCAAAAATTGGCGCTGATAACTATGGGCTCAGACATGTGATGGGGAGACACGGTCTCGCTGATCGTAACGGCAACGGTGAAAGATTTGTAGTGTTCTGCAACTTTCACAGTGTCTTCATTGGTGGTACTATAGGTATGTTTGAGCATAAGGACCACCACAAAATCAATTCGTCCTCTGTTGATCGGTGCAGAACACAAAATCAGATCGACCACTTTGCCATTAGTAAAAGAATCAAGACTTGCCTCCTGGACGTGCGAAACAAGAAGGGTGCCGATACTGGCATGAAAAGAGACCATTATCTTGTGATCGCTAATGTTCGATTGCGTATTGCAGCCGTGCACCGTCCTAGCGACGAAAGACCCAGGCGCCGCAATTCCAACACGGCTCGACTAAAAAATCCAGCTGTCTTACAACAATATAACGACCATCTTGCGCAAAAAGCAGCTGAGATAACTAGTCACCCAGATAGTGACATAAACGAAAACTGGGATGCCATAAAAAAATGCGTACATTGTTAGCGCAGACACCATCCTCGGCACAAACACGGATTGCCGGAATAAGCCCTGGATGGTAGCGGATTGTTGAAAGAAAAGAGCTGAAGGTTCGTTTGGCTGCAGCATCAGACGACAAACGAAGCAGCATCGAACTCCTTTACCGTCAGAAAGCTCGAAAAGTTCAGCGTAGTGTGCGACGCGATAAAAGTGTTTATGCGAATTCTTTTTTAGCCTCAGTAGAAGAAGCCGCTAGCAGTAACAACCTAAACGCCGTATACGGTGTCATCAAGGAGTTGATAGGTGGCCACAACTCCTGCCAACATCCGGTGAAGGATAGTGATGGCAAGCTACTTATCTTTGAAGAAGATCAAATGAGGCGGTGGAAAGAACACTTCGCCGCGGTCTTTAACCTTGTAACCTCTGGTGAAATTCCCCCTCATATAGATAATTTAGCTAACCACCAAAATGTGTGAATACGGTCCACTGCCCCGACTAAAGAGGAAATAGTCACTGCAATTATTGCACTGAAACAAGGAAAGGCCGCCGGACTCGACGGCATCCACGCCGAACTTTATCAAGCAACGCCAAGCGTAACTGCCGATTTGTTGCTCTCACTTGTTGATGAAGCCTGGAATACAGAGACCTTTCCCACTGAGTGGAAGGAAGGTTTGATCATCAAACTTCCTTCCAAAGAAGGGTAGCCTCACAGGCGGTAATAATTGGAGAGGCATTTGTGTGCTTCCTGTCGTTGCCAAGATAATAGCTTAAATCGTCCTGGAAAGACTAAACGCCCACTTAGAAAGCACAATTGATGAAGAGCAGGCTGGTTTTTGATACGGATTCTCCTGTGTCGATCACATTAACATCTTGCGAATCATTATCGAGCAATGCGCTGAGTATGATTCTCCGCTTCATTTGCGATGTAACGTGAAATTTTGCATGAAAATGCGATCACGGATCATCACAGGGGCGAAATTTGGATATTATATTTAGTATGATACAGGTTGTTCGCTAGACTCAACCGTTTTCAAAATATAAAAAAAAAAATGAGTGTTTTTTTGTTATAAATCAATTTCGACAAAAACAAATTTTTTTTAGCAAATCTTACATTCGTAATTAGCACCCCAAAAGTCAACCTACACCTTTAGGAAAACCACCTGATGACTAGGCTACAAAGCATTTTCGAAAAACCATTCGCAATCAAAATATTTTTCTTAAGCCTCTCGTTAATTTCACTCTGAAAATAATCCACAAATATAAAAAGCCACCCCTCAATGCTACGCGCCTAAGGCGGTGACAGCTTGTGAATTCCTCTCAAAGACTTCATCCTGTTTTCCGCGAAAAAAGGTGCTGACGTGCAAAATCAAACAACAGTTTCAATCCTGCAATTATCAACTGGAACAGACATAAGCGACAGATAAGCCGTGTTGCACAATATTAAATGTTGAAATATTCATTTACTGAGTTCACAATAAATTGACGATTTTCAGGACCGATTAAAATTGCAATTTCGCAACAAAAAACTTGGGCACTGCCAACAATCCATGCGCTAAAATAAAAGTAACGAGATGCAAAAAAAGAGTAAAGAATGGTCGTGAGCAGGTGTTCGTTTTATTATGGGAGATCGCATGCACGCGCTCCTGGCAATTTTTGTAATTTCATGCTTTTAATTAAAAGTCTGAATTCGTGGAACGCAGTATTTAATAATTTCAACCCTGGGAACGAAATCCTTCAGTTTCAAATGAAATCCTTTCGGGCAATTTCAATTCAAGGGAAATTATCTACGACACATTCTGTCGTGTTCAAATCAGAGGTTTCCCGCCTAAGTCTTTTCTAAGTTCGCTCCTCAAGACTTTTCCCGGTTTTTGGTACGTAATTTCCTTTCGTGAATGTGTTTCAGAACAAAAGGACTCAAATGAAACCACTTAAGTAGTGCATACCAAATAGAAAGTAAAAAATAAAATTGGGGCTGCCCACCACAGAATGGACACTCTACCTGTTTCCAAAAGAAATACTCGTCCGATCTAGGTGGCTTGAATTAAAAGGCATTTGGGTGTCGATGATTTCGAATTTGAAATAAAATGAAACCGGAATATAGAGGGCTATGCCCGCAATCCGAGGAATATTTTGGAATGGAAATATCGACTCCTCGCTCATCTTGGTACCACTCAGATGGATAAAAACACCATAATTAAAACGTTCTACCCTTGATGTAGTATGTTACATGCCAATTTATAAAAAAAAAAGTCTCCATCTGTCACCTCTCAACGTAATAATTTGAAAACGAGAAGCTGTACTGTAGATGGATGTATATACACGAGATGGACTGTCCTACTCATTGCCAATTGCAAACTTGCAAACAAAAAATTTACTAAGTAATTATATAAAGTAGAGTCAGCCACCAGCCTACCCCCCCCCCCCCCCCCACCCCCCCTCCCCCCTTACCACACTTGCCTATACCAGATGAAAAAAATTACCTTCGTTTACACTCTATGGGAATCTCCCCTTAAAATTAGCCTATAACGACGCATCGCTTTCTTCGACGAATTATAATAATTCGACATATTCCCACAAAATTTCATGTATGTAGCTTCAGCCGTTCGTGAGATATTCCATGGACACACAGACATTTAACCGATTTCATAAGGGTTTTGTTTTTACTACAAGACCCTACAAAGGCAAAACTTTCATGGGGAAATAGTTAGTCACAAAGGCCTTTTTTATTGCTAAAGAATTGAAAACAACTTCGAAAGTATACTGCCTAAATTCCAATTCGTTCATTAAAGCTTCTTTTTACTGGCCAAAGGACTCAAAGCGCCTTCAAAGGAAGTGTAGTGCATTCTCCTCAACACCCCTAGTCAAGCAGCAGGATGGGTACCATCATCTTGATAGTCTGAATGTCCTTTTTTTTTGCTCAGCAAAGAACTCAATCATCAAGCCCCGCCCACGTTTCCCGAACTGAGCTACAGCAAGCATAGGTCCCTGCTGAGCTCATTGAGGGGCCTTTTCTTTGTCAGATGGCATGCCCCGACCTTCACGATCATTATGCTACCTTAGGATCCGTCCCCACGGGCATATTCGGATGCGCACCAAACCGTCCGTTACAGGATGGGGTCCGTTGAGCGTTTATCTTAGGATAAACTTTAACCAGACATTGTCAAACGGCCCTATATCCACTCAACACTAATTGGGACTCCTATGAAATTTCCCGAAAATATCCTTTTTCATATAAATCAAAAAGTAACGACAGTAGCGTTCATTCCATTTAATTTCAACGGGCCAACATAATTTCTGCGTATGACTCAAATTGTAGTTACATGCCCCCGGAGAGCCTTCTCGTAGCTCATTCAACGACTCAACAAAAATCAGTTTAACACTCAAACTTATTCTTTCTGCTCTCTGTCATTGTTCCATTACAGTCATAGAAGTGCGTTTTATTGCTCCCCGAATCATGACATTGGTACATAGAACGGATGGTTATGACTTTGCAAGGATACGAGCATAAAGACATCCCAAGGAGCAAACTAGCAGCCGAAACGCTGCTGAAAATAATAAAAGCCGGTGAAAATCAATACGTGATCGCATTCTTGATATCCCGAAACTTTGGTGTTGTTGACAGGATGGGACCGGAACAGATTACGATGTCCGTGGACTGAGGGGGTGTGCACAAGAGGCAAAGCACAAAAACGGGTAGCAATATTCCGGGAACCGCCGGAAATGTTTATCATGGAAGTTGCAGCTTAACACTTAACCTACTTTGTGCTGTAGCGGTTTGATATTCAAAGCACGATTTCGATGGCATGTTATGATGGGGTTCTTCACTCCACTCGTTTGAATTTAAGTCACATAATTATTCTCGAATATAACTCCATTATCGATACCAGAGATGATGATAGTAATAATTGGTCCGCACACGGGTGAAGTTACAAAGTGAACGTTCCGCAAATTTTAGCCGACGAATGACGATGGTGTTTGTTGGTGTTCTGCATGGAGCACTCAGTATCAGGATATCGAGAATTCTGCATCGAAAGCTACTATGTACCTAAAGGATATTATTTCCAAAATCATTATGGAGGCAAAGCAGAGTCCGATTAATTGCAAGTTGAGAAGTATACGCCTCACTAGGCGCTACATGGATTATTTATTGGCAGCTGACCATCATGTAATCAGCGTTCCCGACAACCGGCGGAATTCTCTTTTCGCGGATTAATTTTCCACCATATGAACGCCAAATATGGCCATTAATTGAGAAAGATTCCAGTTGAAACGATGCAGGAAATATTAAGCGGTAATTGACATTGAATTTCAGTCTGATTAAAAGTGGTTGGTTGAAATATTTTGCCCATATTCGATACGTGTCTTTAAGGGTAATTGTGCAGTATTTTTGTATTTAGTTCAGTAATCAGATGTCAATTGGGGCCGGTGACAGGAAAAAAATCTTATTGTCTTCATATTAAATAAATAATTGCTCCACTGAACCAATCGTGTTCATCATCATCGTGGCGCGACAGCCCGACGTCGGGCCTTGGCCGCCTGGATCATTGTCCTCCAATTATCTCGGTCACGTGACCGCGTCCTCCAATTTTGGGAGCCCAGCAGCTGCGCGGCGTCCACACCTACTGAGCTCTCCCAACGAGATCTCGGTCGTCCTCGCAGTCTCGCTCCGTCGACTCGTTCTGCATTCATTACTCTCTTAGGCATGCGATCATCGTCCATTCTTTGTACATGCCCTGCCTATTGAAGTCGTTGTAGTTTGACGATTTTCGAGACTTGCAGCTCATCGTACATTTCATACAACTCATGGTTGTACCGGATGCGCCATCCATCTCGATCGCAAACAGCTCCGAAAATTTCAAAAGTGTCTAGCATGTTTTCGGAGGCTTGAGTTAGGGTCCATGCTTCGCAGCCATAGCATAGCACCGGTCGTATAATGGTTTTGTACACGCGGAGCTTCGTGTTTCTGTGCACATGCTTCGATTTCATTATGGGGAGAACCGAGAAAAAAGTCTTATTAGCTAACTGTATCCGTCGCTTGATTTCGTCAGTTTCGTTGGCGTCCCTTGACAAGTTGCAACCCAGGTAAATGAAGTTGTTCACGTACTCGATGTTGAGGTCCCCCACATTAATGCTTGGTTGTGCAGGTGTCCTTGTCACCGATTGCATCATTATTTTAGTTTTACCCTCGTTAATACGTAATCCAACTTCCTTTGCAGCGGTATCGAGCGTATGCAGAAGTTCCTCTGCGTCAGCCAATCTTCGGGACATGATGTTGATGTCGTCGGCGTACGCTGCTAATTGTGTCGACTTGATGAGTAGCGTCTTGCTGTTGTCCATATTCATGGCCCGAATAACGTATTCCAGTGCTAGGTTGAAGAGCGTCGGTGCCAGTCCATCGCCCTGTTTCAAACCAGTGCGTGTTTCAAATAGATCAGTAAGTCTATTCTGAATCCTGACTTGTGAGACGGAGTTGGTCATCGTCATCTTTGTCAGTCGCACTAATTTTGCTGGTATACCAAATTGCAGCATGATGTTGTACAGTACTCCACGATCGATACTGTCGTATGCCTGCTTGAAGTCGACAAAGATTTGGTATACGTTTACGTTGTATTCCCAGCACCTCTGGAGTATCAGTTTGACTGAGAAGAGCTGATCGGTTGTGGAGCGACCAGGTCTGAAACCGCTTTGATATTCGCCAATGACTCGTTCTGCGTACGGTTTTATTCTATTTTCCAGAATTTTCGTCAAAATTTTATAGGACGTACAAACTAGTGAGATGCCCCTGTAATTCTCACACCGCAATTTATCTCCCTTTTTATGGATTGGACAGATGATGCTTCTGCGCCAATCGTCTGGGATCTCCTCGTTCTCCCATACTCGCAGGAGTAATTGATGTATGGCATCAACTAGACTCGTTCCACCGAATCTTAGCAGTTCAGCTGGAATCTCGTCAGCGCCCGGCGCTTTATTTCGATTTAGTGACCGCAACGCGAGATCAACTTCCTCTACTGTCGGGGGTTGAATGGGTGGGCCTAGATCAACAATATCGTCGAGAGCTTCCTGTGTGGGGATGTTAGATGGTCGGTTTAGAAGCTCTTCAAAATAAGAGGCCCATCGCTTGTTAATACCATCGGTGTCGCTGATGATGTTTCCATCCTTGTCCTTACAAAGGCTAGTCCTGGGTTGGTAGCCGTTCTTGATTGTATTTACTAGTTTGTACGCTTGTCTGGTGTTCCTATTAGCTAAGTTTTCGTTTATGTTCAGCAACTGCTCGTCAAAGTATTTACGTTTCTTACGTCTAATTATTCTATTCGATATTCGCCGTAGCTCGTCATATTTTTCTCTTCTGGCTCTGGTTCCTCGTTGAATCCATTGTCTGTAGGCCTCGTTTTTCGCGTCAAGTGAATTTTTGCATTCTTCGTCGAACCAGTAATTTCGCGCTCGCCGGGCTTTATATCCCACGACCTTCTCTGCGACATCCTTGATGGTACCCTTGAGTTCTTCCCAGAACCCATGGACGCCTGTGTTGCTGATGTTGTGTAGCATAGGTGATAGTTTTTCCTCAAGGGCGGTAGTATACGCCACCGCTGTAGCATCACTCAAGAGCTTATCAACCGCAAAGATTTTGGGAGGGCTGATTCTTGACTGGTGCACTGAGGAGATTCTACATCTGTAGGTCGTCTTCACCAAGTGATGATCTGAGTCGCAGTTTGCTCCTCGATAGGAGCGGACATCCATGACACTAGACGCCCATCTCCTGCAAATGAGGACGTGGTCAATTTGGTTGACGGTATGTGCGTCTGGAGACTTCCAGGTCTGCTTGTGAATGCGTCGATGCGGGAAACACGTAGAGCTTACGACTAGATTCCTGCTGCAGGCGAAGTCGATAAGTCGCTGGCCGTTATCGTTACATTCTTCATGGAGGCTGTGGACTCCAGAGGTCCCCCGATGCCAACTTTCATTCCCGACTTTCGCGTTAAAGTCTCCCAGCAGCAATTTGACGTCGTTTGTTGGAAGTGAGTCGAAGAGAGTTTCAAGGTCTTTTACTGCGTCTTCTTTAACTTCAGTGGGGGCATGCACAGCCAGAGATTGAAGAATCGAGTCTTGATGCGAATCGCACACAGCCGTTCATTTATGGGTTTGAAGTCAGTAATATGCGGTTTGAGGTGATTGTTCACTATAAATGCTACTCCAAACTCCTTGCGGCCCGATGGTTTGCCACTTGTAAAAATTGTGTGCGTGTTACCATTTCGATTTACCTTCTAGCCCTGTTCTGACACTTGCTTTTCATCGATTTCGAAAAGGCTTTCGAAAGTGCAAGCCCGGGATTCTATATGGGCAGTCTTGCGCGGTAGAGGTATCCCTGAGAAGATTGTGGCTATTATTAAGGCAACCTATGACGGCGCGAAATGTCGCGTTCTGCATAAAGATAAGGTGTCGGGGACTTTGAGATTCGTAGTGGAGTTCGGCAGGGGTGCATCCTCTCAAAAATCTTCTTTCTCATAGTGATCGACGATGTGTTGCATGCATCCGGACCTGTCCTATTCGGACTAGACAGAGGGAATTCCAGGACTTTGACATCTTATCTACAACATCTTGACTACGCTGACGACATATGCCTACTCTCCCACAAAGTCATGAATCTGTCCGCATTCCAAATTGAGTCATCACTCGAATCAGAATACTAGAGTGCCTGGTCGTGCTGCTTCCACAATGGTATCAATGGCAGCACCTGATGAGTGATCCATTGTGTGACGAGACCAGCACACTATGGGTGGGATTGCCTTAAGCGCCGAATAAAATGGTGGTCATGGGCTCTCCCATAGCGAGAAGCTTGGATTAGCATTTACCTACACCACTCAACTCGATTCTCAAAGACTTGAAGTTGATACAAAATTAGTATCAGTAATTTTTCTGGGCCACATGGAACAGTTGACGCGCTATGTCCCACAAGGGGTTAGGGCAATTGAGAGAGAGAAATCAGTAATTTTTGATGGAACAAAATTTATAGGTATTATGGGGGCAAAGACCTTTTCCATAGTCCTCCGCGTGGGCGCCCCCTGGTAACGGCAGTGTATCAAATCGCTGACGGCCAATGTCTTAGCGATAAGACAGTTTGGAAAAGGCAGATAGCTGTAGCCTGAATGGCTGACGAACACCTAAGCGTCTCAGGTCTAGTAGGATGGATTGACTTGTGTAGTTGGACCTGCTACATAGTTGTGTGAACTCCAGCACGTTTATTAAACCATCTGAAGCAGCTATCTCCGAGGCCATCCCCTGAATGGGGTTAAGCGACGTGCTGACAACTCGTCCTTGTAAAAACCACTCCATGTCAAGAAACCTGGAACAAAAGCCTCGGATTGGACGGATCAACAACGACGACCACGCAAATGAATAAAGGATTATTCTTTCGGATCCTGGAATGTACGCTCCCTGAACAAACAGGGGGCCGAGAAGGCCCTCCTTCAACAGGTCGAAAAGTACAAACTGAGCATTACTACAGTCCAGGAAACAAATTGGCTTGGCAGCGAGATTAATGACAAGAAATCGCACACAATTTTTACAAGTGTCAAACCATCGGGCCGCAAGGAGTTTGGAGTAGCATTTATAGTGAACAATCACCTCAAACCACATATTACTGACTTCAAACCCATAAATGAACGGCTGTGTGCGATTCGCATCAAGACTCGATTCTTCAATCTCTGGCTCATCAATGTGCATGCCCCCACTGAAGTTAAAGAAGACGCAGTAAAAGACGAGTTCTACGCCCGCCTTGAAACTCTCTTCGACTCACTTCCAACAAACGACGTCAAATTGCTGCTGGGAGACTTTAACGCGAAAGTCGGGAATGAAAGCTGGCATCGGGGGACCACTGGAGGCCACAGCCTCCATGAAGAATGTAACGATAACGGCCAGCGACTTATAGACTTCGCCTGCAGCAGGAATCTAGTCGTAAGCTCTACGTGTTTCCCGCATCGACGCATTCACAAGCAGACCTGGAAGTCTCCAGACGCACATACCGTCAACCAAATTGACCACGTCCTCATTTGCAGGAGATGGGCGTCTAGTGTCATGGATGTCCGCTCCTATCGAGGAGCAAACTGCGACTCAGATCATCACTTGGTGAAGACGACCTACAGATGTAGAATTTCCTCAGTGCACCAGTCAAGAATCAGCCCTCCCAAAATCTTTGCGGTTGATAAGCTCTTGAGTGATGCTACAGCGGTGGCGTATACTACCGCCCTTGAGGAAAAACTATCACCTATGCTACACAACATCAGCAACACAGGCGTCCATGGGTTCTGGGAAGAGCTCAAGGGAACCATCAAGGATGTCGCAGAGAAGGTCGTGGGATATAAAGCCCGGCGAGCGCGAAATGACTGGTTCGACGAAGAATGCAAAAATTCACTTGACGCGAAAAACGAGGCCTACAGACAATGGATTCAACGAGGAACCAGAGCCAGAAAAGAAAAATATGACGAACTACGGCGAATATCGAATAGAATAATTAGACGTAAGAAACGTAAATACCTTGACGAGCAGTTGCTGAACATAAACGAAAACTTAGCTAATAGGAACACCAGACAAGCGTACAAACTAGTAAATACAATTAAGAACGGCTACCAACCCAGGACTAGCCTTTGTAAGGACAAGGATGGAAACATCATCAGCGACACCGATGGTATTAACAAACGATGGGCCTCTTATTTTGAAGAGCTTCTAAACCGACCATCTAACATCCCCACACAGGAAGCTCTCGACGATATTGTTGATCTAGGCCCACCCATTCAACCCCCGACAGTAGAGGAAGTTGATCTCGCGTTGCGGCCACTAAAACGAAATAAAGCGCCGGGCGCTGACGAGATTCCAGCTGAACTGCTAAGATTCGGTGGAACGAGTCTAGTTGATGCTATACATCAATTACTCCTGCGAGTATGGGACAACGAGGAGATCCCAGACGATTGGCGCGGAAGCATCATCTGTCCAATTCATAAAAAGGGAGATAAACTGCGGTGTGAGAATTACAGGGGCATCTCACTAGTTTGTACGTCCTATAAAATTTTGACGAAAATTCTGGAAAATAGAATAAAACCGTACGCAGAACGAATATCAAAGCGGTTTCAGACCTGGTCGCTCCACAACCGATCAGCTCTTCTCAGTCAAATTGATACTCCAGAGGTGCTGGGAATACAACGTAAACGTATACCAAATCTTTGTCGACTTCAAGCAGGCATACGACAGTATCGATCGTGGAGTACTGTACAACATCATGCTGCAATTTGGTATACCAGCAAAATTAGTGCGACTGACAAAGATGACGATGACCAACTCCGTCTCACAAGTCAGGATCCAGAATAGACTTACTGATCTATTTGAAACACGCACTGGTTTGAAACAGGGCGATGGACTGGCTCCGACGCTCTTCAACCTAGCACTGGAATACGTTATTCGGGCCATGAATTTGGACAACAGCAAGACGCTACTCATCAAGTCGACACAATTAGCAGCGTACGCCGACGACATCAACATCATGTCCCGAAGATTGGCTGACGCAGAAGAACTTCTGCATACGCTTGATACCGCTGCAAAGGAAGTTGGATTACGTATTAACGAGGGTAAAACTAAAATAATGATGCAATCGGTGACAAGGACACCTGCACAACCAAGCATCAATGTGGGGGACCTCAACATCGAGTTCGTGAACAACTTCATTTACCTGGGTTGCAACCTGTCAAGGGACGCCAACGAAACTGACGAAATCAAGCGACGGATACAGTTAGCTAATAAGACTTTTTCTCGGTTCTCCCCATAATGAAATCGAAACATGTGCACAGAAACACGAAGCTCCGCGTGTACAAAACCATTATACGACCAGTGCTATGCTATGGCTGCGAAGCATGGACCCTAGCTCAAGCCTCCGAAAACATGCTAGACACTTTTGAACGTAAGGTTCTACGGCGAATTTTCGGGGCTGTTTGCGATCGAGATGGATGGCGCATCCGGTACAACCATGAGTTGTATGAAATGTACGATGAGCTGCAAGTCTCGAAAATCGTCAAACTACAACGACTTCAATGGGCAGGGCATGTACAAAGAATGGACGATGATCGCATGCCTCAGAGAGTAATGAATGCAGAACGAGTCGACGGAGCGACACTGCGAGGACGACCGAGATCTCGTTGGGAGAGCTCAGTAGGTGTGGACGCCGCGCAGCTGCTGGGCTCCCAAAATTGGAAGACGCGGTCACGTGACCGAGATAATTGGAGGCCAAGGCCCGACGTCGGGCTGTCGCGCCACGATGATGATGATGGTCGTCCCTGTCTGCGTATCCGCCGATTCTATCTGACCATTTAAATCTTGATTAAAAAAAACGATCATTTATTTTCTATCACTAAAGGATGTACCTGATGCTGTCGGTATCTGATGCAACCTCAGGAATCCAGTCAACTGGATTAGATTCAGATGTGATGAAATTTTTTTTTTTTTAAATTTTATTTGGTCTGAAGTTTCATCCAATAACAATCGGAACATTCTCGAAACTGCAGCATCCATTGACACACCAAACCGCATTCTGACGTAATAAATTATCTTTTCCTGCATATTACCAGGCGAACTTCATTTTTAGGGTTTTGTAGTAAAACAAAACCCTTATGAAATCGGTCAAATGTCTGTCTGTCCGTCTGTCCGTCTGTCCGTCTGTCCATGGAATATCTCACGAACGGCTGAAGCTACATACATGAAATTTTGTAGGAATGTGTAGAATTACTATAATTCGCCGGAGAAAGCGAATCGTCGTAATAGGTCAACTTTAAGGGGAGGTCCCCATAGAGGGGAAATGAAGGTCGAAATTTTTTTTTCCTTTGGTACAGGCAAGTGGGGTATCATAAGAAAGGTACTGTCGAGTACATTCCATTTTTGAAATTTTTTTCAAATTTGAAGAAACGGGAAAAGAGGGAGAGGGGAAAATATGTCATCCGAGTTTGTCCCCCCCCCCTTGCATTTCGAGACCGTTATACTTAGAAATATGAAAATTTACAGAAAAGCGCCATTTTACTAGTGTAGAAAACATAGATTTCTAGAATTTTGAAATTTCATCAGAAAAGGTTAATAATAGTACATTTCTATAGTTTCAGTTAGCACAACCCTGCACCCCTTACGCGTAGCCGAGGTCAAAAATATTGATGGTGAATGATAACCAACATCATAGGCAATAATATCTCTAAGTTTCATTATAATCACATAATATTTAATAATAGTACATTCATTTAAAGTTAGGCATTTTGACACTATTCACACAAAAAATACACCTACCGGCCTCATATGTGTGAGTACTATGTACTTTCATGTTGTTTTTCGTAGTGCGAATTGCAGTTATTTAATTAATCATTTTTGAAAGGGTAAAGATTGGCTGACTAATACCACTTAACCGGGTGGAGGGGGGGGGGGGGGGAGGGCGGTGTCCAGAGGCGAAATTAAGTTTAATTTTTTTTTATTGACTGGTATAGGCAAGTGAGGTGTCGTGAGAAAGGTAATGTTGAGTACATTCCATTTTTTCGCATTTTCTTGAAATTTGTAGAAAGGGGAACATTGGGGGAGGAGAAAATATTAGTTCGTAACTTGTTCCTTTCCCCTTGTAGTTCGAGACCGTTATACTTATTGTAGAATTATGAAAACTTACAGGAAGGTGGGTTCCGAAAAAAATGGAAAATAATGGAATCTGTATATCTTCTCAGAATAGGTCAATAATAGTTTATTTGTATAGTTACAGATAGCACACCCTTGCACGCCTTAAACACGTTCGAGGTCAAAAGTACTGATGGCCAACGATAACCAACACCTTAAGCAATAATATGTTCTAAGTTTCGTTACAATCACGTAATATGGATTAGCATGTAAAATTTAAGTGGGTAAGACATTTTAATTACGTTTTTTCTATCCATCTGAGTGATATCAAGAAGAGCAAGGAGCCGATATTTATATACCAAAATAAGCGCTTGCTACAAAACCCTCGGATTGCGGGCGTAGCCCTCTATATTCCGGTTTCATTAATAATTCCAACAGACAAACAGAAAAGCGCACTGTCAATATGTACACTAAATGAATAATGTCGGGTTGAATGCTGGTCGACGGGCGGTATTGATTCACCGACCATACTGTCCACAGTGTCCATACTGTCCGTAAACAGCGCTAGGGGATTGGGTGCCCGAAAACAGCATAGCGCGGGTTTATTTTAAAAGCAATCATAACTTTGCGAAATAAAATAATTATTTGTAGGAAAGCGTCCTTGCTATTAATGAGAATTGGTTTTATGGTGGTCGTCAATGGACGTCGAGGACCCATGGGGACAGACCAATATGCCGACCGACATAATAAATTTCACAACCTTCGTGAAAGCTGCGAGTAAAAGTTGTAAACGCAATGTCCTTTATGTAAATCTGGTCGTGTAATACGAGTGATATGACTAAATTTCGATCGTATAATATGAGATATTTTGCGGTAGCGCAAATATCCCGAGGGTGACTGTCCGAATGGTTAAATGGACGATGGGGTGAAGAGTCCCTGTAGTGGAAATACAGCACGAGTTTGAATCTTTGGGTGTATTTATAAAGAGCGGCTTCACCTTCATGTATTTTTAAACCGCCGCAGTTTCTAAATATGTATATTAAACCGTCCTGAAAACGCTACTCTTCATAAAAAGGCCCTTGCAATAATATTCCTTTAGTCACCACCCAATCACGTGTATGGAACTATGCCCTACACGAACAAGTGAATTTTAAAGTCCCCGGGATTGCGACAACTACTCGTATACTCCAAACCACGCAGCAAAATCCGTTTAAGTGAAATCCGATTGAAAAAAAACCCAACAGTGATTCAATTGCGAGCTTAACTGATATCGCTTCTGTCTGACTATCACGTCGGACAATTCTTATCTAATAATATCGTAATTAAAACTTAATACCGCCTATTAACAAAAACCATTTGGGACCGTTTGGTTGATTAAAATCGAATTGAAATTAATTTGTCGATAATGCATGGACGAACGCGCCATAGTTGCATAGTCCGGAACGTACTTCATTGTTTGTAGTGAGTCCTGTTTTTAAAATGGTCGCGGCAAAAGTCCCCAGAGAAAAGGAATGCTTCAACACACGAGCAGCTTATGGTCGGCGAGTCGGCCTTGGGCTGCAATTCTAAACCCAGGACTACAAACGTCGAAACTGCTGTTCGCACAAGTACGAGTATAGTTCCAATATCGATGGCCAATATTTGTGAAAAAGGGAAATCTGAAGTATTCAATTTTCATTCAAATGCATGGACAACAATTCGACCAAATTTCGCTTATATTTGCGGAAATTCTATTGACTTTATGAAATTGTCGCTAAATTTTAGGAACTATTCCTAAATGCTGGACTTGGCTTCAAATGGCATTTATGCTGAATTAGTGCATAGCGTATGGGGAGGGCAGACGACGTTTCCATGTCGTAATCAAATATTCGAAAATGAGCGAGAAATTGATTAATGGGAATTTCACTGTTTATTGCTGTTCTGTTGTAATTAAATTAGGGAATGCGGTGATTAATTACTGTCGTTAACTGATTCAAACTTGAAATTGGCAGGAGTCAAAAGGATATTAATGAATTTTGCAATTTTGATTTACAGTAGGGTGTAGCCTCGTCAGACATGTAGGGATTCAAGAAATCTGGGGAAATACATACATTCGAAAGAAAATATCACTTTAAAGAAAGTTTTTTCTTCTTCTTTGATAGCTGTAATGGAAGACTGGTAGAGACAATAAAACTGTCCATGGGGACGGAGTAGGTTAGGTTAGAATAAGGGGCTGCCATGATACAACACAGCACACCTAGACCTCTCATGTGTTCATTGTGATACCAGCAATAATATTTCACCTCGCTAAATAACCCTAGGTCCCGAACCAGCCTGTACTGGTAATGTAGCGATTGAGCTTAACACGCTCATATCCTTGAGGTCCTCCAAGTCACAGTAAAACCAGTAGCCCAGGAATTTCTTCCTCCTGATGGCCAATGCCGGACAGCGACATTGAACGTGCAAAATACTCTCTTCCTCGCCTACATCCTCACAACTCCTGCAGTAGTCATTATGAGGAAGACGGAGCTTCCGCGACAGCCCGCCGATGGGGCAGTGCCCTGTGATAGTCCCCACCACCCTGCCAATGTGCTTTCTATTCAATGGCAGCAAAGAGGCAGAGCGGCTACAATTGAATTTCTCCCAAATCATTCTCGTTGTTTGGCAAGTACTGCTGTTAAGCCATCTAGTATTAGCCCTATCTACTGCAGCGGACTTAATTGCCACTTTGCATGATGCAATTGGCATTCTAATGTCAATGCGGTCCCCATCGACGACACCGGTTGTCCCCTCATGAGCAACATCGTCCGCCCCTGTTCGCAAAGTCGCTGTGACTCGGTATCCAGCAGAAGGTAGTGTTGAAGAACTAACCCATCTCTGTGAGGGCCGAGCGGCACTTCTGAATAGTTTTCGATGTAGTGAGAACAGAGTAAAGCGAGCGAATCACAGCCTGACCGTTCGTAAAGATAGTGTCTCTCGCAATCACGACATGACTCCTTAACCAGTCAGAGCTTTCGACATCGCCGAAACCTCAGCCTGCAGGACACTACAAAAGTCGGGAAGACGATAGGACAAGTTGATTCCCAGTCCCTCCGAGAATATACCAATCCCAATTCCGTCATCGGTCTTAGAGCCATCCGTGTAGATGACCAAAGAGTTGGGGGTAAAGGGTACATTGTCAGACCATAGGCTTCTCGACGGAATCAGGCTGGTGTAATTCCTGCAAAAACGTGTTTTGGAGACGTCTAATCAGCCTCCAGAAGGAGATCCAGGTTGCCCAGGATAGTTGAGTGGCCAGTACTCGACGCAAGCCATTGGCCTGTTTCACGAAGACGAAGGGCCGTGTTCCCCGCCAGTTGTTCGCTAAATATGTCAAGCGGGAGCAAGTTTAGCAGCGTGTCCAAGTTGCTGATGGAGTTGTTCTAAAGGCCCCCGTCAAGGCAATCGATGCAAGTCTTTGCACTATCACTATTATTGAACGCTCCCTTGATGTCTAAAAACGCAACCATGGTGTTTTCCTTGAATTCAAGGCATTTCTCCATGCAACTAACTAGAGAAACAGGAGCAGTGTCCACTGATCTTCCTTTCCAGTAGGCATGTTGCGATAAAAATAGAAACTGAGGCGGAATGGTGTTCCGAAGATGGACATCGATCAGCCGCTCCAATAATTTCAGCAAGGTTGAAGAAAGGCTGATAGGACGAAGGTCATTAGCGCGCGCATGGGAGCTATGCCCAGCTTTCGGGATGAAAACAACTACGACTTCCGTCCAGATTCGCGGAACACAGTCCAATGTGAGACATGCGGTTAGGATAATCTCCACCCAAGGATACTGAGTTCTGTAAGTCCGCAAGAATAATGCCGTCGTGTCCACCGGATTTAAATTGTTCGAAACTGCCGATCGCCCACAGAATCTTTTCTTTCGACAGAATAAACGCAATATCACATGCTGTCGAATGGTAAGCGTGTACGGCCCCAGCAGAGCGGAAAGTGCGTGTCAAGCAAAAGTTCAATGGATCCTTTGCTTGAGGATGTCCATGAGCCATCCTGCCTCTGCAGAAAAGTGGGCAGAGGTGGGTTCGACGACAAAGTTTTACGAAGTCTAGAGGCCTCGGTACACCCTTCAACGTGTTCACAGAAACTCTTCCACGAGTTGCGTTTTGCGCCCCTCAACTCTTTCTTGAAAAAGCTAAGTTGCCTTTTATAGGATTGTCAGTCAGATTTCAGCGTAGATGTTTTTGCTTTATTAAAGGCCTTACCGCATATGGCCCTAAGCTCAGATAACTTACCGTTCCACCACAGTGGTTTTCACATTCCTGCATGTGAACCAACATGACACGATGAGGATACCGCTGCCTTGATAACGCCGGTCAGTGTATTAATCATGCAATCTAGTTCATGTTGGTTTGAGGGTTGAACTGGTAAAGGCGGCAGCTATTCCAAAGGAGTCTCACGATACTTCGGCCAGTTTGTTCGTCCACGATTCAAGGTGCGTGGAATGAGCAAAAGTCGTTCAGCAAGGCTTAGTTGTAAGTATCGATGATCCGTGAATGAGTGTTCCTCGGATACTCTCCAACCGCTGATCAAGTGGTGAATGTTCTCCTACTCTTGGTAATAAAAGTGGGCTCCCTACCGACATTACAAAGCAGTAGGTTCGTTCGTTCGTTCCCAGTTCTCGAGAAGCGCTTCGCCTCTCGTTTGTGTTGCTACTACCCCAGACGTCATGATGAACATTAGCGTCGCAGCCAAGAATCAGACTGGTGTTAGTTGCGCTAGCCACTGCGATGATGTCCCTAAGGTTATTTGAAGGGAAGATTCCAACTTGATCGTAAGGCAAATAAGCTGAGAAAATCCAGTACCTCTGAGTTCACGGCAGACTATCACTAATTAGGACGATAACAGGAAAGCCTTACGGGTTTTCCCAACGAGAATAGGTAATAGGTTTACCCTGGCCTCTTACATAGAAAACCGTAAAATCAGGAGACCTTAGACCTCTAACGCGATCAGGCACAACCCAGGGCTCCTGTATTAAAACGATATATTCCTCACTACTCACCAGGTGTGAAGATGAACGCCAACAGAAGCTCCTTTAGAATGATGAAGGTTGATTTGGAGGAGTTTTAGCATGTTTCAATTGAACTACCCCCTTCAACCATCGTGGCGTTCGCTTCATTCTCCGTACCGGATTCTGAAAGATCGTACTCGAATGTGGGCTGCAATGTATCGTCCAAAGTAGCTAGGTCGGATCCGAGGGCAACACACTCCTCATCAGTGTCATCCTCTACGGTTTTGGAAACTGAAAGAGTAGGAGTCTCCATTTGTTGAGTATCGTCCTCCTCCTTTACATTAGTAACATCTTCCTCCATGGAAGTAGATGTTGTTAAGCCAGCTTTCTTTAAATCGCATAGTTTAATGGCGACCGGTAGCGCAGTGTGTTGAGGCATCAGTCTCATGTTTGACTACCGGCGTTTCGGGTTCGAGTCCCGTCCACGACGACGTTCGTGGCCATGGATGTGCAGGTGCAGGCTGCGACAGTGAAAAGGTACCCAGTCCGTAATTTCGTACTTCCCGCGGGCAACAATCGTGTCACTGGCGGTCAAACCAAATTTAAAGTACGTAGCGCTCACTACCCGTCTACTGTGATTGGTTGGGCAGCCGTTAAAGTACTTCGACACTCGCGTAGCAGATTTTACAACATATTCTCTGCGAGTGTCAGGCCTCCGAACTCTCACAGTGCTCCGAGCTCGTCAGTATAAATACGGCACGGATAGGAGGTGCATGCTAGCCACTGCAGTTCCGAAAAGTAGATATGCTATCTAAACGTCAACAAAGCATAGAAATGCTAGAAATGTAGACGCGCCCATGCCCCTGGAGGGGTCAAGGCAATTAAAAACAACATCATCATCTATTGTTATTTTCGTCCAACTGACGTTAAAGCCTTATACTCGTCAGACCTCCCCACTGTTATCTTCTGAATTCCGCTTTTGATTGCCTCCGTTTCCAAAAAAGGCAACGAGTCCTTGCAAGCATAATATGGAACGTGCCTTTTCGAATGCCTCTTGGGCATCTCCTATCATATTTTCTCATCCTCAGTCAACCCTTCTGCCTCATACAGTTTCATTTTTTTTTTATTTGTTGAAAATTCTAAAGGGCCACGTCGCGTTGTCGTCGGCCTTCATTTCGAAAATGTTAGTGTAAACTTTTTTAAGCTTGCCAGCAACTAAATTTATTCCTTTCCATTTCCCATCCGCATTATCATAGGCTGTGAAAACAAGGAATTAAATGGAATGGATGTCTTTAATTTCCTATAACCGAAACGAAGAGGATCCTTTTTCTCAATGATTATGTGCGACACTATGCATGGTGAGAATGAAAACGAGGACATTTTGCCAAATGGATAGTGGAGCTGGAGACGGCGGACGCTCTTGAATCCGGCAATGGGCCTTTGGCCATGGACCCACTGTCGCAAAAGTTGATTTTATTCGATTTGATATTTTTAAATAATTAGACCCTTTACTGGGTCTATATCATATGCGAGAGGATAATGCTTCGTTTAGGGTGAATGTTAGGGGTAACATTTATGAACCATAAAATAAAATGAAGTGGAAATAAAGTTGAGTGAATTCGAAATGAACAAAATGCCACTTGTGCGAGTCGTTTCGAATATAAATTCCGTGAAGGGTGACGAGGAGGTGAGGCAATGTGAAATATGTATGTAGCTTTATATGGGGTTTTGGGGATGCTACTCGATGGCGATAAATACAAATGACATGGTGTAGTGGTTAGGTTACAGTTTGGAGTCGATTATGTGGTTGAAGTGGAAAATGTTGCCAATGTCGATTGGGATGTGGTTTAGAGACGGCATTTATTCAAATTTAGAAAGATGTACTTGGAGGATTAATAAACTTCAAAACATGGGATCAATAATAAAATAATTATTCTTTTTAATTTAGAAGTTGTGCAAGATTATTTGAGTCGTCAAAGTCAATTAGCCTTTTCTAAGCTGGTCCATTTAGTTGCCCATTGATCCTTGTCGTCGTCTCCATCCATCTCGATCGCATCCCGCCGTCTTCATGTTGTCTTCCGTCTCACATGAATTTACATCACATGTTTCGACAAATTTGTTTATATTTTACCCCAGGTGATGATGAATGTCAATATTTGCTGATCGAAGGAAAAAAATAAGGGAGTTCTAAAACTTGACGCGATTAGTTGGTTGGTACTAGGAGTATATTATACTAAAAGTCCCTGCCCGTGGGATGTGAGCCCGCGCGGGGGTTAAAGGAGAGTTCTTTTAGTTTTTTTTTTGCTTTTCTCCGTAACTATCGATTAAAAACTTTCTGAGACAACATTAAAGATCACAAAAAATATACCCAATTTATCTGCATCTTAAATAGTTTTCCAGATAATCGCACTTGAAAAACATTCTTTGAAAATTTTTCCTCGTCACCTCCCTGCAAACTTTTGTTCACCAGTCGGCAATTTTTTAATGTATTGTAAATCATGCAAAGATATGCGTGTAGATATACACATGCCCACTTTAATCGCTTATGTACTTTCATAAATTTTTCACGCTCACGACATACTTTGTTTTCCCTCGATAATGCAATACTTGACTTGAGGGCTTTGATATTTGCTTAATTACCTTCAGAAGTAAATGTATATGGTGGCTCAATGGGTAGAGATTTGATCTCAGAATTTGTGCGTTATGGGATCAGGCTCCGCCACGAGCAAATATTTCCTTTCCTTATGTTGATAGCCCTCGATGAAACCATACATGACCACCTACAAATCCATACATGAATATCACTGACGAATTCATCAAGCCGGCTTGAATGAATTCGTCAGTGCTACTCATGTATGGACCCGTAGGTGGTGATGTATGGTTTCATCATATGCTTGAAAAATACAAAAGTGACTTTAGTCCCGCGGCTAGAACAATGGACATGATGCCTTTCATCCAGGCCTGGATAATGAGCGCATTGATTTCTTCATCATGATTTGGTTAGCAAGGCTGGTGTATTTAGATAATTTAATCCCAAAAGAATTTGTGCTTCATATGCATGCTTTAAGAAGCATACAATTGTATTTATTTTATCTGATTCGCAAAGAAACCCAAAATTTAAGAGCTGATTATGTCAAATTGGCCAATTAAAACCTAAACTGAGCCATTAATTTCTCAATAACCGACAAATATTCTGAGTAAATTGGAATGTTATCTCAGAGGAATCGGAATCAATTACGTTTTGTCGTAGGACGAAAATAACCTCGGTCAGATCTGCTAAGCAACTGTATGACTTCCTATTGTCGACAGAATTGGCAAAGACATCATTTGTTTGCCAAACGACAAATCTAATTTTCCATTGGAATTTTGAATTGATTCATATGTGGTCGCATGCTGCTATCATCAATGATATGTTGTGTGTGGATAAACTCATATAGGCAGAAATTCATTCCAACAAAAATCAGAAAGTCCTTGATAGCAAGTGGTATCTGGCTACCTTGTTGAAGAAATCGTACTCGTGCAACGAAAGCCGCATCATGTGTAGGTAACGAAGGGAACGACCAAAATATTATACATAAATTGAAATGTTGGTATAGAAACCGCAATAAACCATTCTTATTACAGGGGTCAAAATATTTTTGTTAGCAACGTGCCAACGAAGAACAGTTTCTAGATGGAAGACGATATAATGGAGCGGGCTTTAGTGAATTGGATCATAGAAATTAGGTTAAATCGGTGGCAAAAAATTTGAACAACACATTACTAGTACAGGGATCGGCAAACTTTTCCACCAAAAAGGCCAGTTTTTTTTTAGATTTTAAAGTAGGCAGGCAAATAGAAAAATCAAAGTGTAACTGCTTCCCGGTGTGGTGAACCTATTGTCAATTGTTCCCGCAACCATATTTTTGAAATGAACATTTCAACGTGTCGAGGCATTCTAAGGCACTCACACGGGCATATTCAAGTCACACGGGGATATTCAAGTCTCCAATACTCGGCGGCTGAGAGACGGAGACTTGGAGTCTCGCGACTGTAGTCGCTCGTCTTCTTCACACGGCCGCTACTAAAGTCGCAAGTTGTGCATGTCGGCTGGCTGAAGTGGTCATTGTACACGGCTGTTGCTTGTGAATCCGCGGGGTTAGCTTGCTTGCGGGGATATTGTGTGTACCATATACATGTCGAGATGTTTATAGCGATAAATATTGACGTTGTGAACGGCAAGAGGAATATGATTTTCGGATTGCTTATGTATGTGCGGGGTCGACTTGTTTGGGGTACTATCCCAGCAAACAATTTCGTATCGTTTGGAAGATAGATTGCCCAGATAATACGATGGCGATTCTTCCATGCGATAAATTTATAGATTATTTGTCGCCTTCTCAATAATTAGGGGATATCCCCCAGGCGAAAGGATCGCGATACGATGGCGATTCTCCCATACGATAAATTTATAGATTATTTGTCGCCTTCTCAATAATTAGGGGATATCCCCCAGGCGAAAGAATCGCGATACGATGGCGATTCTCCCATACGATAAATTTATAGATTATTTGTCGCCTTCTCAATAATTAGGGGATATCCCCCAGACGAAAGAATCGCGATACGATGGCGATTCTTCCATACGATAAATTTATATATTATTTGTCGCCTTTTCAGTAATTAGGGGATATCCCTCAGGTGAAAGAATCGTGAAGACGATACGTATTGCCATTTCATATTCCTACTTTTAAAGTCACGATAACAATTTCGCCTTTTTATCTTCTAGGCTATAAACTGGCAATATAAATATAAAATGTTTCGTCATTTAATCATGTCGCTTATAAATCGCGGATATTCCATTTCCTTTTATTTATGCAGTAGGCCATGATATTTATGATGGATTTTCTTTACAAATGAAGTAAAATTTAATTTTGTCGATTCATTCGAGAGATCAATTAGTTTTACAATCGAGTAATTCGGAAAATAAGTTAGTGATTTGGAGTGCCTAGAAGAGTTTTCTTAAATATTTGTTCTGTGGTCCATTCAGAGATTAAAAAGGTAGGTACACACATCTTTTTTCAGATATGAAGTTTTAAGATTTAGATTGAAAATTAGCGACATACCAAACGGGTGAAACGTATATCAGAACATAATTCATACCTAATTCCTAAAAAAAACTAACAAATAATCTTGCTGAAAGAAATATTGCATATTGGAAGACTTTTTATCCGTAATTATCTTTTCCGTGAAAAGCCACTTTTTTGGGGGTGAACCTATTCTAATTTCAACCACTTTTGTTTTTAAAGGTTTGTTTTTTTTATCTCAATTAATTTTGGATAGCGATGTCTGGACGAAACTTCAACAAAAAAAAGGAGAATTGAGAGAAAGGCAAATAAACTATTTAAATCAATTTTTACTGACGAGGAAAATGTGGATATGACTGGAAACCAAGAAGAGTTTAGCTTAGCATCTGAAAGAATAACGCAAGCAAATATGGATTTAGAAGAAGCTACAATCAGCAATCAAAAGCTGCCTTTAGAAATGCAGGGCGATCTTGAAGATTATACTTCTTTATCAGATACAACATCTGAAACCCTGGACAACACGGAAGAAACGTTTGATATAAAGGATAAAATATGTGAATGGATGGTGAAACACAATATAAGCAATGCAGCAGGAAACGAATTACTGGGGATTCTTCGAAGTGCCAGCATTGATGTCCCCAGGGATGTTAGAACGTTAAAAAAGACACCAACTGATTGTCAAATAATTTATATGAATCCTGGAAAATTTGTTTATTATGGTTTGAAAGATAGCTTAACAGACTTTTTCATTCATAATTCGCACCAGAAGAGAAGCATAATAATTGATATTAACATAGATGGACTACCGATATCGAAAAGCTCAAACTTGCAAGTTTGGCCAATTTTATTTAATATCGTCGGAACTCAGGAAGTGTATCTAATCGGTATCTATGAAGGTCACTCTAAGCCCCACGATGTTGACGAATATCTTCAAATGTTCATAGACGAATTTGAAAGTATTCAGATGGACGGTTTTGACTTCGATAATAAAATAAAAATTATAAAGTTACAATCAGATCTTTTATTTGCGACGCACCAGCGAGATCATTCATTCTGGGAGTAAAAGGACACACTGGCTACAACTCATGTATAAAGTGCACTGCAAGAGGATTATTTTTCAAGAACCGATTAGTGTTCCCGCCTGAAGTTGAATACCAAGAAAGAACTGACACGACCTTCCGAAAAAGAAATAATCCAGATCATCATAATATAATAGCTCCCATAGCATTAGAAAAATTAAATCTTGACATGGTGCAGCAAATAGCATTAGACTATATGCACATTGTTTGTCTAGGTGTTATGAAGACCCTCATAAAATCGTGGATCATCCGCAGGGGCGAAAACTTTTCTCTTAATAATTCTATTTTAAGATAAAGGACTTAGATGCAAAACTTATAAGTCTGAAAGACTGCATTCCTTTGGAGTTCGCTAGAAAGCCAAGAACAATTCGGGATATAGATAGATGGAAAGCTACTGAGCTTCGACAATTTCTCATTTACTCAGGCCCATTCGTTTTAAAAGATAAATTAAGTCCAGAAAGGCACAAACACTTTTTGAAATTATCTTTGGCAATACGAATTTTAAATGACGAAAAAAATTGCTTCACTTATAACCACAGAGCCAAGGAATACTTGCAAGATTTTATAAATCAAATGCCTGAGCTGTATGACATGTCGCTATTAACGTGCAATTTCCATTATCTACTGCATCTAAGTGATAATGTCAAATATTTCAGAAGTACTTTAGAAAGCACAAGCGCCTTCCGGTTTGAAAACCATTTAAGGAAAATAAAGAAAACAATTAAGAAATGTGACTCAGTTGCGGCGCAAGTTTACAATCGACTTGTTGAGCGTAGTTTGCATGTTAAGAAAGAGAAAGTTATATCGACAACTACTTTTGGAAAAATGAAAAACAACGAATATTGCAAAGTTCTAGTGAAAGGATTAACGTTCACAAATAAGCAGCCAAATAACTTTTGCATGAAAACCAATCAAGTAATAATGAAACCGGAAGATAGAGGGCTACGCCCGCAATCCGAGGGTTTTATAGCAAGCACTTATATTTGTACGCAAGTATCGGCTCCTTGCTTCTCTTGGTACCACTTAGATGGATAAAAAAAAAAAACATAATAAAAATGTCTGACCCATCATATAGTATCTTACATGCCCATTCATATTAGGCGATTGTAATGAAACTTAGAACATATTGATGTTGGTTATCCTTGGCCATCTGTACTTTTTATCTCGGACGTGTTTAAGGGATGTAAGGGTGCGCTAACAGTAACTATGGAAATAAACTATTATTAACCTAATATTTTGAGGAGATATACAAATTCCATTATTTCCCGTTTTATATGCTATTCGGAACCCACCTTCCTGAAAGTTTTCATTTTTCTAAGTGTAACGGTCTCGAAATGCAAGGGGGGACAAATTACGATCTAATATTTTCTCCTCCCTCACTGTTCCCCTTTCTACAAATTTAAAGTAAATGCCAAAAATAAAATGTACTCAACATTACCTTTCTCACAACACCCGACTTGCCTATACCAGTCGATAAACAAAATTTGACCTTAATTTCGCCCCACCCCCTCCCCCGCTCGTAATAGTTGGCCAATTACAACACATCGCCCCCTACCAATCTTTACCTTTTCATAAATGTAATTAACCATAATATGTCACAATAACTGCAATTCGCACTACGAAAAACAACATGCAAGTAGTACTCGCACCTTCGAAGCCGGTAGGTGTATTTTTTGTATGAATAGTGTAAAAATGCCTAACTTTAAGTGAATGTACTATTATTAAATATTACACGATTGTAATGAAACTTAGAGACGTTATTGCCTATGGTGTTAGTTATCATTGGCCATCACTATTTTTGGTCTCGGGTGTGCCTAAAGGGTGCAGGGGTGTGCTAACTGCAACAATAGAAATGTACTATTATTAACCTTTTTTGATGCGATTTTGAAATTCTATTATTTTTAGTTTTTTATATTAGTGAAATGCCGCTTTTCTGTAAATTTTCATATTTCTAAGTGTAACGGTCTCGAAATGCAAGGGGGGGGGACAAACTCGGACCACATATTTTCCCCTCTCCCTCTTTTCCCGTTTCTTCAAATTTGAAAAAAATTCCAGAAATGGAATGTACTCGACGGTACCTTTCTTACGATACCCCACTTGCCTATACCAGACGAAAAAAAAATTTCGACCTTCATTTCCCCTCTATGGGGACCCCCCCCCCCCCCTTAAAGTTGACCTATTACGACGCATCACTTTCTCCAGAGAATTATAGTACTTCCACATATTTTCACCAAATTTCATGCATGTAGCTTCAGCGGTTCGTGAGATATTTCATGGACAGACAGACAGACAGACAGACAGACGGACGCATGACCGATTTCATAAGGGTTTTGTTTTACTACAAAACCCTAAAAATTATGAGAATCTTTGAAAAAGAAGGGGTCCCCAATTTTGAAGGCACTATTGTCGAAAACGTCGAACCATTCTTTGTTGATCCAATAGATTCAACTTTATTTAATATATTTGTTAATAGTAATATAGATGAAGGACCAGTAATTCGATTTAAATATGACGAAATTGAGTGTAAATTAATTTGTTTTCACAATTCAGAATCAAACCAACACCTTTTTACACCGATAATACACGAAATTAATTAAAATGAGCGACACGCAAGGAGAAGAAGACATATTTAGCCAACAATTAGAAAATGAAGATATTTTATCATATAAGCAATTTCTCCGTATAAACCCAGGTTGGTATCATTATGCATTTGTTGATTCACGTTTCTGTATTTTTAATAAATTTTTACTTTTCAAAGATAATCCACCTTTGACATCGACGCAGCGTAACTTACATCGGGATGCTGCCATGAATTTGGATAACACCATTGTGTTCGAAATTCCTGGTGACTCACAAATATTCGATTTAAATCTAGCAACAAGAAAAATTGAAAAGCCTACAACGAGAAAAATTGAAAAGCCAGCAACGAATTTTCAGACAATATTAAATGAATTGCGTGAGTTACGCAGCATTGCTGAAAAAACTAAGCAGGATCAGGAAAAAAACAAACAAATGCTCGCCCGACTGACGCACGAAGTTGTGACTCTAACCGAAGAGTTGCGGGAATATCGGACAGAAATTTCTGCTTTTACTGCCGGTTTACACCACGAAAATGTTTTGCCACAGCTTCCTTTTGATAACAAAATGGAACTAGAAGAGTTCGATTGGAAGCTTGTTGAAGATAAAAAATCAAGAGATCAACTGGTAAAAACAGCTGGTTTCGTATGTTTATCTTAAATTACTATTTATTTTTCCTTTTATAGAAACAATTATTTATGAGATGTGGCAGGGAAACGATTGCCGAGTTTTTGAGAATCAATCTTAAAAAATTTATTACGGATGATTTATTTAAGGCTTATACATGGACTGGCACCAAAGAGAAGCAAAGCCTCCAGACCTTCTCATTTGTCAGCGTTTTCAAAGGTATATAGTTAATTAGAATATTTTAAAGACAATGCTTTCCAAAAGGCACAGTGAAATATTATAGAATTTACACTGGGCCAAAATTTTAAGTGCATATTACCTTTATCTTTTACAGGAGCATGTCATCAGGCTTTTCCGTCGGCAACCGATCAAAACATCGACCGAATAATTCAACAATACGTTCTACATGCTGCAGATCGATTGAACAAAAAAGTGAAGAGGACGAAACAAATTGCAGAATGAATGTCGAAATCAAACATGCGAATTATTTTCTTTTTCCTGATTTTTGTTTGTTTGTATAGAATTCTTTTTTTTTATCCTCTGTAAGCTTCAAACTAAACTCAACTATTTAGTCATATTTTGTTATCGATTGGGAGCTCTGGAAAACATCAATTTCGTGGTGTAAACTGGCAGTAAAAACTAAAATTTCTGACTTATACTCCCGCAACTCTTTGGTTAGAGTCACAACTTCCTGCATCAGTCGAGCGAGCATTTATTTGCTGCAAAACCTAGGCAGGATAGCTTTTCAGCAATATTGCGTAACTGATACAATTAATTTAATACTGCCTATATATATATTTGTGACGGCATTTCAATTATTCTCGCTGCTAAATTTAAATCAAATATTTGTGGGTCAGCAGAAATTTCTGGCACAATGATGTTATCCAAATTCGTGGCAGCATCCCAATGTTGGTTACACATAGTTCACAATAGCGAATGTTTCTGAAAAAACGTATAAATATCTAATTTCTGGTGCTATATTTACTCTTACACAGTACACAAACACGAAAGCCCAAAACGTTCGTACAAAAATTTTCTAAACTACCAATGATAATTACAATTGAATTAATTCTGTGAAAAATTTCCATTATGTTTATTTTTCCGATCCAAAAATAAAATATATAAAATTTTGTATTATTTAAAATTTGCGTATTATTGTGTATTTTCTTTCCTACAAAAAAGATTTGCTTGGCGTAAAGAAGAATAGGATTCTCGGATTCAACAATAGGGTAAGTATTGCTGGGAAGATAAAAATACGAAACACTATTATGATAAGAAAACGATACTCCTACGCGATATTTTGTCAATTCGTCAATTTATCCCCTTCGCGATTCGCTTTCTTGTTTCCGACTCGTTTCGCTTAAGTATTGCTGGGGAGATATAAGTACGTTACACTATTATGATAAGAAAACGATACTCCTACGCGACATTTTGTCAATTCGTCAATTTATCCCCGTCGCGATTCGCTATCTTGTTACCAACTCGTTTCGCCAAAGTTTCTCCCGGAAGTTTCGCCTTCGGTAACTATTTTCTCCCGAAGGGAGTGACGTCCACGATAAGATGGCGATATCCCCGTCTATAAATTTATCTTCCAAGGCGAATCGCATTCTTATCGCGGAAGATACAAATTGTTTGCTGGGATCGTTGTACATGTCGCTGTTGTGTATTAGTCCAGGCTATGAGCGAAACCGGGTGTGTGTTCATCTTTTTCTTCAAATGCTTAGGAGTTGAAACGGATCGCCAACAGCTTCATGGAAACCTGGATTTGCACCTGTACGATAGATTTTCTTGGTTGGTATTGAAAATAGACGTGATCCACCTAAGGGAGCGCCTACCAGCCCTACGCATTTTCCACTATGCTTCGCCCTTTAAATAGTGCATTGATCCAATTGATGGTGCCATTTTTTACTCAGCTGAAAGCTGAACTACTTTTACTACTTCATTCCAGGCCTTCTCCGTCGCATCTTTCCTGGAATAATCTCTTAAATTAATTTTTCTACTTCCGCCACTAATTTTAGATTAAACTCCTAATCACTCATAGTTTTGGAGTCGAAAGTAAACGGGTGCGAAATTAACTGCGAAGCGAACTCCTTTATTATGAGGTGAGCACTGAAATGGTAGTTCTTTATTTATTTTTCATATTTTTCGTTCATAGCCTGGACTATTATATGGCAGCGACATGTACAATGGTAATACCCCAAAAAAGTCAACCCCGCACATCCATAAGCAGTCCGAAAACCATATTTTCCTTGCCGTCCATAACGTCAGCCTTTATCGCTATCAACATGTACACACAAGATCCTCGCAAGCATGCCGCCCCCGCGGATCACAAGCAACAGCCGTGTACAATGACCACTTCACTCAAACGACATGCACAACCAGGTGACTGGGTGACTACGCGGCTCGGAGACTAGCATGTCGAATCTCCTAGCCTCCAGTCGCGCAGTTATCGAGTATCCCCGACTGGAATATCTCCGTATGAGTGCCACCATCTGATTATACATGCCAGATCTTTTAGTCGCCGGCTAGCCCAGTCGCTCGGGGATTTGAGTATCCCCGTGTGAGTAGTGCCTAACTGTTACTGACTTGTTTATCACAATAAACTCTAACACCAACTAATGCTCCACAGCTCCCTAGCTTCATGATTAACAGAAACAAAGGCGAACAAGTAAAGTTAATCTTCTAGAAAATTGTTCCTATTGTGTGTAAATAATTTTGGCCATATTGATGGATAATTGTGGCCATTCCGTTTTTAATTCTTAAAAATTAGTAGTAAAAACAAAACCGGGCGTAGCCCTCTATATTCCGGTTCCATTTTCTTTACTACTTTGCCTTAACCCCTAGCGGGGCATAGCGCGTCAACTACTCCTGCGCGCCATCGTACTCTGTTCTGGGCAATGGGGCGCAACTCCCCAAAAGACTTACCCAGTACCTGACACTCCTTTGCCACAGATCGACGCCATGTGATTCGAGGACCCCCTCTTGGTCGGCCTTGGTTGGAAATGGGGTTCCATTTCATGGCATGCATAGCAATGCAGTTATCACTCTTCCGCAATGTGTGACCTATCCACTGCCATTTTCGCCTGCGTATCAATTCGTCGATTGGCATCTGACCCGTACGCCGACTTAGCTCTTCATTTGATATTGTTTCGGGCCAGAAAATTCTTAAAATTCGACGAAGACATGAGTTGACGAAAACTTGCAGCTTTCTGGTAACTCCTACGGAAACTTTCCATGTACTGCTCCCATACAAAAGCACTGATAGTACCAGGGAGCGAAACAGGCCCAGCTTGGTCTTGATGCTGAGATAACTGCCCTGCCAGATTTTGGACAGCATGCCGTATGCGCGTTTAGCCTGGTTGATACGACGAGCGATGTCCTGCTCCGTACCACCATTTTCGGCAACAATGCTACCCAGGTAGACGAAGTTGTCCACCTTCTCCACAGGCTGCCCATTAATATTGATGGCAATAGGTGTCGGATTTCTTTTTCGCAACGGCGGGCTAAGAGCCTTGGTCTTGTTGGTATTAATCTTTAGCCCAACCTTGCTTGCCTCCCTCTCGAGATCTAACGCCATTGCGGACAGATCCATGATTTTGTGGGAGAGTAGGCATATGTCGTCAGCGTAGTCAAGATGTTGTAGATAAGATGTCAAAGTCCATTGAATTCCTCTGTCGAGTCCGGATAGGGCTGCATGCAACACATCGCCGATCACAATGACGAATAGGATCGGTGAGAGGATGCACCCCTGCCGAACTCCACTGCGAATCTCAAAGTCCCCCGACACCTTACCTTTATGCAGAACGCGACATTTCGCGCCGTCATAGGTTGCCTTAATAATAGCCACAAGCTTCTCAGCGATGCCTCTCCTGCGCAAGGCCGCCCATATAGAATCCCGGTTCACACTATCGAAAGCCTTTTCGAAATCGATGAAAAGCAAGTGAAGCGGAGAATCGTATTCAGCGGATTGCTCGATGATGATTCGCAAGGTGTTAATGTGATCGACACAGGAGAATCCGGATCGAAAGCCAGCCTGCTCTTCATCAATTGTGCTTTCTAAGTGGGCCTTTAGTCTTTCCAGGACGATTTTAGCTATTATCTTGGCAACGGCAGGAAGCACACAAATGCCTCTCCAATTATTTTATTACAGTCTGTGAGGCTACCCTTCTTTGGAAGTTTGATGATCAAACCTTCCTTCCACTCAGTGGGAAAGGTCTCTGCATTCCACGCTTTATCAACAAGTGGGTGCAGCAAATCGGCAGTTACGCTTGGCGCTGCTTGATAAAGTTCGGCAGGGATGCCGTCAAGTCCGGCGGCCTTTCCTCGTTTTAGTGCAATAATTGCAGTGACTATTTCCTCTTTAGTCGGGGCAGTGGACCGTATACGCACATTTTGATGGTTAGCTAAATTATCTATATGAGGGGGAACTTCACCAGAGGTTACACGGTTCAAGACCGCGGCGAAGTGTTCTTTCCACCGCCTCATTTGATCTTCTTCCAAGATAAGTAGCTTTCCATCACTATCTTTCGCCGGATGTTGGCAGGAGTTACGACCACCTGTAAACTCCTTGATGACACTGTATACGGCGTTTAATTTGTTACTTCTAGCGGCTTCTTCTGCTGACGCTAAAAGAGAATTGGCATAAACTCTTTTATCGCGTCGCACACTACGCTGAACTTCTCGAGCTTTCTGACGGTAAAGGAGTTCGATGCTGCTTCGATTGTCGTCTGATGCTGCAGCCAAATGAACTTTCAGCTCCTTTCTTTCAACAATCCGCTGCCATGAAGCGTCGGACATCCAGGGCTTATTCCGGCAATCCGGGTTTCGGCCAAGGATGGTATTTGCGCTTTCAATGTACGCATTTTTTATGGCATCTCAGTTTTCGTTTATGTCACTATCTGGGTGACTAGTTATCTCAGCCGCTTTTTGCGCAAGATGGTCATTATATTGTTGTAAGACAGCTGGATTTTTTAGTCGAGCGGTGTTGAATTTGCGGGGCCTGGATCTTTCGTCGCTGGGGCGGCGCACGGCTGCAATAGATAATGGTCTCTTCCCATCCCAATATCGGCACCCTTCTTGTTTCGCACGTCCAGGAGGCAACTCTTGAATCTTTTACTAATGGCAAAATGGTCTATCTGATTTTGTGTTCTGCGCCGATCAACAGAGGACCAACTGATTTTGTGGTGGTCCTTATGCTCACACATAGTACCACCGATGAAGAGACTGTGAAAGTTGCAGAACTCTACAAATCTTTCACCGTTGTCATTACGATCACCAAGACCGTGTCTCCCCATCACATGTCTGAGCCCATAGTTATCAGCGCCAACTTTCGCATTCAAATCACCCATAACCATTATAATGTCACCTTTAGGTGTTCTGCTCTGAACGGCGTTTAGTTCTTCGTAGAAGGAGTCTTTTGCCAAGACATTGTCGGGTTCAGTAGGGGCATAACATTGTATTATTGAGATGTTCCTCATTTTGGTCCGGAACCTGGCGGTCAAGACCCTGTCAGAGACCGGTTCCCAGGATAAGAGACAGTTTCGCGCGGCTCTGGTTAAAAGGAGCCCCACACCTGACTCACGACGACTACCGGTAGCTTTACCGGAGTACAACATTACATTGCTGCCCGTTGGAGAGATAAATTCTCCGCTGTTCCACCATCTTATCTCACTAACTCCTAAGATATTTAATTTGTACCTCAGAAATTCACTCTCTAATTGAAGAAATCGTGCGTTCTGGGGACCTTCTGATCCATTGTCCAGGAGAGTACGCACATTCCAGAATCCAATCTTTGTCATTGTACGATAGCTAAAAGTCGTAACCGTTGAGTCAGTCCTTATCCGAGGCAAAGTTGACGTTTCGTTAGCATATAAAGATTTCGGATAGTGCAAGTTGCTGGCATACACATCCTGTCCTTTGATTGTCGGTTTTAACGACAGGCCCTCAAAGGGAAAGGCCGTAGTATTTTTTTCACACCCCACACCACAGGGGTACCTCAACCAAATCATCGCACCGCCATCACTGGCGGCTTGACGTTGGTTGGCAATGGTCAGTGACCACTGCCGTTCCAGGGGGCGCCCACGCGGAGGACTATGGAAGAGGAGTTTTTGCCCCCCTCCATTTTCTTTGCTCTGTGATATTTCATTTTAATTTTTCTTTTGTTAACTTATCATGAACTTCCTAAAAAAAACACCTGGAGAAAATTTCACTTGGTTATAATAAAAATTAAAGGTCTTATTTTGATTCCATTCCAATTTTGTATTGAGATTTGCTTTGTGTTAATAATTGCGGCCACGACTGTACATACGAGTATTTTGATATAATTGTGGCAATGTCTTTCATATGAACTTGCCCAAAAAATTTCACGTTGCATACGCTCAACAAGGACAACAATTATCTGGTTCATTCCCCTTGTTTCGTTTGTTTCTCAATTTCCATCCTATTCCAGACAAAATTTGCCGAGGCAGACTATGGTGTTTTACCAACAAATAAAATACTTCGTACATTCTGTCGCTACACAGCTAATTATCATTTGACACCACGAGGATTATATTCTTTCAATCCGGCCTGATCCACAGCTTTGCCATTTACTTATTTCGTTACAGATTCACCTTTCATACATTTTAATACACCAATTCAGACTAGACTAGGACTAGGTATCGATTCCAAAACCTCATTCATATAACAGAAATGCTTTTTCAGGGAACGTATTCAAGCCCACACATAATAAACATACAAATTTCAGATTTATTGACCTTCTCAACGCTTTTCAAAATAATAATCCGCCTACTGATGACAATCCCTGAATACTTTACGTCTTGTCTCTTCCCCCACCGAATTCAATTCGATACAAAGATATACTCGTAAGATACAGGAGCAGCGAAAAATGAAAAGGTGTCTCCCTAAGGGCATGAAAAATGCTGAACATATCAATACGTGATTATTTTTCTCAATAGAGTTAGAATATGAAATGATACGAGGATATATATACAGATACAGAACTAAGGTGTGAGCTGAAACAGCAGGCGACGCGACCGGATTTTTTGAGAAAATAGGGTGACTTTCGAGGAAGTTACTCCGCAGTAAGCAGCAAAGGGGCTTTGATGCTGCCGCTCTGTATCTGCACGATCGTCACACGGCATCAATGACGCGGAAAGATGATGGTTTTTTTTGTCGACTCGACGCAAAAGTAGGATATGTGACGTTTCACATATCTGAAAGCCATATATTTTATACGAGTACACCCAGCTCAAACGCGAGAAATTACTCAAAGACTTTATACACGCGCGGGCAAGCTTTGTGCCATTAATCCAAAGGGAAAATTCAGCACTCCAGATTCTCGCACCTCAATTCCATACACCCATTTGCGGAAAGATAGCATCCCCTATAAAAGGATTCCAAACATGCATGTCTCTCAGATGGGAAACACCTAACCTACTTTGGGTCCGGAATTGTTACATGCAGCGTTCATTTCTACAAATGGAACACGAACATTTTCAATTTCTGAGCAAAATGGGACGATAGCAAGCTGGGCGACTTCGTTAACTTAGCCCATACGCTTGACAATATGAGTGTGATTAAATTTTTTTTTCTTGCTTTTTTCCTATCCCAAACCGCCGGATCTCTCCGACCAACGACGCGAATTCGCCCCTCATCTTATTTCCGGCTGGAGTTAGCAAGCACCAAATATTATTTCTGAGACGGTGGTAGATAACCCTGCTGATCCTGGCTGAAGCAGCATCGTATAGCGGGAAGCAACAGAAAAAAAGACCGTCAAGCTGTATGACATATGTATGGCATTCATATCTTCAAAAATATTATTCCGTGAAATTGAATTTGAAATGTGCTTACAATGGGTTACGAAGTAGATACACATATTATGAGGTTCTCGCGTCATATCCTTATCCGCGTGGAATAGGCGGGAGACAGTACAAAACCTGCATATATAGGTATATTTTCTTTATTCAGCAGACTTTCGTTTAGTGCTTATGGAAAGATACTACATATTTTGAGATTTGTAATTCGGTGAACAGGTACAAATGTACTCGTATGTAGTACTTTTGTAAGGTATGTAATAGGAAAACTATTTACTACGTTAATATTTTATTCCGAATATGTGGTGGTTTTTATCCTGGAAACGGGTAAAAGCTCTCACATACACCCATCAACCTATCATCAACTCTGCTGAAGGTGTTCAAGCAATTGATCGACGCACACTTACGGTGCGCTATACAAGCGGATCTTCCATCCGCCTCGCAGCATGCCTACTGGAAGGGCCGATCAGTGGACACAGCCTTGCACTCTCTGGTATGCTGCACCGAAAGGGCACCATAAAATAAGCCATTTAGAAAAAAAACATTGATGGAAATTTCGGCTGAATCCGAAAGTGGCCATGCATGGCTACCTTCGATTCGCATTCAATGTTCAATTTCATTTTAAACGAAATAAAAACTAATATATACGTAGTCGTTCCATAAGTTCTGTGAATACCAAGTGACGCTCGCAAGTGGCTTTGTCTACAAAACATAGAGTGGACCCTGTATTGCAAAATATTTTCCAGTTTGGGTCGTTTCCTCGCGGAGTTAACATGAAGTGGAGCGTGAATGAAAATCGTATCGCTGTGATCGCCCTGCACAAGTGCAACAAATCGCCTGTAGGGATTTTCAATATGCTTACCGGTGCATCAAACGGTTCGACGAGACCTCCTCAATCGACGACAGAGCTAGAAGTGGCCGCCTGCGCACCTTGAGGATGCCAACAGCTGTGAAAGCCATAGTTGCGCGAATTCATCGAAACCCTCTCCGAAAACAGAAAATCATGCCCCGGGAGATGAAAATTCAAAAAGAATGACGTCCCGCTTTATCAAATAGGACCTCGAACTTGGGACTTACAAAAGAGCTATAGGACAGCTGTTGACACCAGCTTTGAAAAAAAAACCAGCCACAAGAGCGAAGTCGTTACTTCAGCGTTACGCGAACGGGGGACACATGTGAATCCTCTTCATTGATGAAACAATTTTCACGGTGGAAGAAAAATTCAACCGGCAAAATGACAGAGTTTACGCTCACAGTTCTCGGGAAGCTGCCGAAAAAAATCGAAGGGTTCAAAGAGGCCTGCTTTAGTCATGGTTTAGTGGGGTGTTGCGTACGACGAAGTCACCCAGCTGTATTTTTGTGAACAAGGGGTGAAAACCTAAGCAGCGAACTATCAGACAAATATTTTGGTAAAGGTAGTGAAATCATTGAATGACACTCTGTTTAATGGACAAGACTGATCGTTTCAGCAAGAATCAGCGTCAGCACACAAAGCTAAAACGAACCAGAGGTGGCGTGCCAATCTTCCTGACTTTATAGCCGCTGAGGATTCGTCTTCTGGAAGTCCCGATCTCAATCTGCTGGACTACCACATGTGTAACTACTTAGAGGAGAGGCCCTGCAGCAAACCTCATATCAATGTCGAGTTGCTTGGCCGATTGGGTAAAAACAGCCCCAAATAGTGGTGCGCGCAGCGATTGGTGAGTGGCCTGAACGACTGAAGGAATGTGTAAAAGCCAAGGGTGGTCATTTCGAGTAACGTGTAGTTTTTTTGTGCCTTTGTGAATGGAGAAAAAGTGCCAATAAAAGATTTTGTTTTCTACATTGTTTTTTTACTTTAATTGAACCCATTTGTACAAAGGACAGAATTTAAGGTACCACTACGTACATGGCTATTTTCGCTTTCCTTCGCATATCTGATTTCGGTTTGAAATTGAGCATAGACAAAAAATAATGCCGGATGCAGATATGTCAGGACGAAACGGATACCTGCATACTTATAGAAGAAGTGAAACAGGCGATCTAGGGCTATATACGGGGGGGGGGGGGCGTCACAACCCCCTAGGGGCGGAGCTAGATCGGCTCGTTTCAAACCGAAATTGTCCATGCACACTTTGTGCGATACTGCGGGTTGTGAATCAACAGTCCCTTGTATGGACTTGGCTCGCTCCGCGCTTAAGGGATCACAACCCTCAGTATCGCACAAACATGGACGTTCGCTTCGCTCGCTCTGGGTACAACAGACATTCGCGTGAGCTCCGCGCTTAGGGGATCACAACCATCAGTATCGCATAAACATGAACGCTCGATTCGCTCGCTATGGGTACAACAGTTCCTTGTGTGGACTCCGCTCCCTACACTCACTCCGCGCTTAAGAGATCACAACCCTCAGTATCGCACAAACATGAACGCTCGCTCTGGACACTGCATAGCTATTTTCGCTTTTATCACATACCTTATTTAGATTTGAAACCGTTATTGTCCATTCATGGCTTATTTTGTTTATTTTCCGATGAATACCTTCGGATCCAAACCAAAGTATCTATATGGGTTATTTCGTATGGATAAATCTGACATGGCTTATTTCGGTGCCCCCACCGAAAGATCCCTCGATTGTAACGAGTATGGACTTGGCCTTTGCCTGGTTGCCTTTCTGGATATCGAGAAGTTTTTAACAATACCAAACCCGAGACTATCACTGATACCCTCTCGAATTGGTGAGGAGATGATTCGCTTTGCACATCTCGGGTGGTCTCCTTTACTCTCGGTACTTCATGTGTATGCAGGCACGTAAACAGAGGTACCCCTCACGGTGACGTTCGCTCTCCCCTTTGTAATGAACCATATTCTGGTCTGGCTGTGCTGCTCCCACCGGCGAATCTATAGTAGCACCCGATGAGTAAGGAAAAAAACCAGAGGCCGAGGGTCCCATTGTGCCTGGACTCCAATGTTAGCACGAGGGCAACTAAGCCGTCCACAAACCATTCCATCCTTATCGCCTCATTTTTTTACTCATTATTCGCCATTTTTGCCTCCCCTGTTTGTGTTGTCGTCCCCAGGCCTGTGAATTCTTATTAATACAAAAAGAAAGGGAGCAACGAGCGGCGAATACTTCGCCCACGTCCGGCGTCCCACGTTGGGTGCCAAATATGTAATGGACGGTTTGATGGGCATCCGAAGATGTCCGTGGGGACGGAGCCTAAGGAACCATAATGGCCGAGAAGGTCTGGCCATGCCATCGGGCGAAGAAAAGGGCAACTCAACGAGCTAAGCAGCGGTCTATCCTTGCTGTAGCTTAGTTTGAGAGACGTAGACGGGGGCTTTGCCGCTCGTTGCCCTTGTCCTTTACGTTTAAACAAAAATTCACAGGCCTGGGGAAGATCCTCACTCAGCAGAGACTGCTGCAGAAGCTGCGATGACGAGGACAGGAGATGTGTATTTTTTATCTACTCTGCACTTGTCCTGTTCTGAGGAAAAATTTCTTGGATCCCACTTTTACACTGAACTGGAGGACTTAGCTAGTGTTGATAGTGGCAAACTTCATCGCTTCACTGAAAGTTATGTCTGCTTCAATGATTATAATTGTCGTGTGATAAGTGAAATCGTGGTAAGTATGGCAGCTCTTACACCTAACCTTACCTTGAATTATGGTTTTGTACGTTCACCATGTTTCTCTCCAAGAAAGAATGCGTCCGTGCTTTCAGTAGACGAATGTCTGTCATGTCAGAGCGAAAGTTTAAAAAGTGTTGACATACCCTTAGCTCACCAGGTAGCAAACAAAGTCGCTTCCCCTCCGAACGACTTACGATCACGCACTACGTCGTTTGCTACGGAAGGTTCCTGAATCAAAGCAAAATGCTCGACACTACGTACAAAGCCAGGTTAAGTTAGGTAAAGGGGCTTCCATGCTACCGCACAGCACACATAGGCCACCTCGGGGTCCGTTGTGATACCACCAAAGCCACCTAATTAAAACTAGGCGTTCAAAGCCAAGTAGAAGAGCAGCAGAATCTGAAGAAGGGCACATAAATTGTTCTGTTGGGAATCTAAATGTCGCTGGATATTCTAATTTGCACCTGTTCGCTATAAACTAAACTTTTAAATACTTTCGAAACTTTTAAGTACTTAACATTTCATCGCTCGCTTCTCTATTGTCCTTTTTTCCATCTCCCCATACTCTGACAGACATAGCGACATGAAATGCAAACGGAAAGGCGAACATATTTATTAAGAAAAGATACGCCATAGCAAGCGTCTTGTGTGTCCGTATGTTGATTCAACAGTTGTTGCAACTATACGAAGCCTCAGACAGAAGGCTCGCCAATGGCAAGTGAAAAGTGCAAGAACTACAATCCGTTTGCAAGTCGGGAGGACCCAGTGTCACTCTCCATTCTACTTCGAATGGCTGACCGAAGGATAAGAATGGAATAAAGTTTTACAATGCCAGATTACGAAGGATATACGACAGTCTATAACTTTGGCTTTTGGCACAAGTTGTCCCCAGGAGACGTGCTGACCACTCGCTTGATAAGGGTTTTCAGGAAGCTGAAATCTCCTTAGCCAACACTCGCCGACCGGCTCCTTCCACCGATAATACCTTCCCACCACTCTTTCAGATTGTTCCTGGCTCGTTGGCTTCCTTTGTTCTGAACAATGTAACGACGGACATAATAAGTTTCCGCTATCACAGGGAATTTACAGAATGATGTCTACATTGCTGTTCATGATTTGTTCACGTTTAAAAAGGATTAGATTCGAATTTATGGATTTCGGTTGGGGAAAAAGTAACCGTAATTGGAAACCGACAATTTTCTTCGGCTAAGATAATTATCGTTGCACTAAGAGGTTGAAAACTTTCTCAAAGTTTTCCTTTGTGTCGCGTTCAATAAGTCTCGCTGAGTTTTAAAGTAATTACAAAAGTCTTGGGATTTGCAGTTCTTCCTGATGGTAAAGTGTTTGTAATGTTACGAGCTTTTTTTTAGGGGGGAGGGGAGGATGAATAACAATAAAGATTCAATAGTGCTTCGGGGATTTGGGGTTTCTCTTCAATGGGTTCAATCAAATGTTTTTCTTCCGGCCGTTGTTCGTGACTATACACATAGTGACGTCGGAACAAACGACACAAATGAGCGCACCAATTAACACTATAATAAGAATCCAAGTGTATCTCAAACCGAAACATAGAACTCACCTGTCCCCCGACTCTCCCCCGTCTCCTCCTTCGGTGACCATCTCAAAGGACATCGTTGTGGAGTGTTAAAAAAAATTCTTTCATCTCCAGGTGATCTCATTCAAATGCACTTCCATAGAAGAAAAAATAACGCCAGGAGACGTCTTTTGCACCTGAATGGATGGTTGAAAGTTTGCTTTTGGGGGCGGATACGCTGCAGGTTGCTTTCCTTCCGCTGAAGATAAACATCAAAAGCGAGCACGACGAGAACCAGGACGTAGTTGTCGTCATCGTCTGTACGTCCGGGAACAACAATGAATGAACCTGGGGATAAGGTTAAAGATGGAGCCAAAGACGATGTCAAGCGACGAAGAGCTTAGTTGAGTGTAAATTTAAACCGTTCTCGAGTTGATGACGATTTGCCATACATTAAAAATTCGATATACCTCTTCCATTGCTATGCAAAAAGGTGCAGACACCTAGAAGAAGGAGTTGCTTTGCTGGTGCGCCAACAAACGGAGTAGGTGGCAAGGAGCACTTTACTTTTTGTCGGTTCTGTGTTTAAGCCCGAGGCAAAATCAATTTTAGTTCAAGTACACACGGATGCTCAAGCAGATAGTTGAGGAGGTGGGAAAACAGGATACCGGCACGTTTAGTCTTTTCCGGTTTTTGTCGGAGCGCTTTAAATGGTTTCCTGCAATTGAAATATCGGTACAACTGGTCGTCGACTCTATTTTTGGTTTTTGTTGCAGTCCAAACGTCTCTCCAATATTTGCAAGCAGTTGCATTTAATGGATGTCTTTTTCTGGTCTCATTGAAACTAAACGTCTCGTCGAAGCGATTATCTGTTTCGATTATTAGCTGATATAATGGGGATTTGATGCTTTTCAACTGGCTATTAGGAGCTTCAGTTCGGGATTGAAATTGATCTTAATTGCAGTGCTGGACTGAAAGCTTTAGTTTTCTTTTTAGGGAAGCTACTAATAACTATTAACAGAGCAGTTTATATTCCAGCCACATCTTGAAGTCGTGAGTGTTCAGTTTATTATACATTTCACAGGCTGTTAGTCCAGGCTAGGAAACCCGAAAAGGCTTGATTAGGAAAAAAACGTGAAGTTTTGAAATTTGGTGTAGTTTTAAGTGACAGTCCCCTGGATATGTGCTAAAAAGTCTACGATGATAGAAGAGAGAAGGGCAGAGAGGGTCAAGAGTCCTTTTTTTTTTCAGTTTTCCTTGACTATTTTGGAAACTATAGATTCTACAAATTCCCAAGGCCGAATCGAAGCAAAAATTTCCTAAAATGATAACAGATAAGTGCAGTAGGTTAGGTTAGGTTAAAAGGGTTGCTTAAAAAGCACACTTAGACCGCTATTGGGTCCGTTGTGATACCCCTGGACTCAGCAACTGAGACCAAACTCACTCGTTAAACCAGCCTGAGCTCACAATGAAGCGATGTAGCCGACCAACATTTACCTTTTTCAGGTCATCCAGATCGGTGAAGAAGTAGGAACCAAGGTGGTCTTTCCTAAAACTCGCCAGGGCCGGACAGGTACACAGAAAACGAGACGTACTTTCCTCCTCTTCCTCGTCCCCACAGCTCCTGCAAAAATCATTATATGGAAGACGAAGTCTCCTGGCGTGCTCCCCAATTAGGCAGTGTCCAGTTAGCACTCCTACGACAGTTCTTAGATTGTCTCTGTTTAGCATTAGCAATCCAGAAGAACGTTTGGGATCCAGTTTGGGCCATATCTGTCTAGCCACATGACCTGTACTGCCATTGCTCCATCTGATGCAGGCCCTATCATACGCCGCATCTTTGATGGCCAGTTTACACGCAGCCAACGGCATCCTGGTGCAGCGTAACGGCCCGCTGATCCCATTGATCGTACCTGCTCGAGCCAGTTCGTCAGCCTTGCAGTTACCAACATAACCACTATGTTCTGGCACCCAGCACAGAGAAATATTGCAGAGCCTTCCCATCTCTATAAGGGAGTTGCGACAATCCAGTACTGTCTTCGAATTTACCAAGACAGAACTAAGCGATTTAATCGCCGGTTGGCTATCCGTGTAGATTACAATGTCCCTACCAGATATATCGTTTTGCGACAACCAGGCTAGAGTTTCAGATATTGCTGTAACTTCCGCCTGAAAAACACTACTAAAGTTCGGGAGTCGGAACGACAAGCTAATATCTAACTCTTCCGAGTATACGCCAGCCCCCACTCCTTCGTCAGTCTTAGAACCATCAGTGAAAATCGTAATGGCATCTGATTCCTGAAAAGCAATTGCAGGCCAATCATTCCTAGAGGGAATAAGGCCTGTAAAGCCCATTTCGAACAAGTATTTCAGGGGAGGGGTACAGTCCGTCTCCTCGGGAATATCAAGGTTGATCAATATGGCCGAGTGACCTGTGGTTGACGCCGCCCAAAAACCGGTTTCACGGAGGCGAACAGCCGTGATCGCCGCCATCTGCTCTGCAAAAATGTCCAAAGGAAGCAGATTCAAGTGCAGTACCTACTAATCTATTTTTTCACCTGCCTGTTGCAAAAATAGACCAGTAAAATTGTCAATTTGGAGGTCTTAAAGGAGACAATTGGGAAATATCTGGAATTAATTTTAATCTCTTCTATAGATTCTGAATACACGGAAACTGTATTTGCACAATCGCATGAGGTGAGCTGAACTTTTGACAGGTGAAAATCCGAGAATTTTGACCCTCTTTTGAAATACGGTGCCTCGGATCGAAAACTTTAATAGGATGTAAACTGAAGAGGATTACCCCGTGGGGTGAAGAGTTTAGAATATGCACCCCTAGGTGAATCCTACCAATGTCGTAGGAGGCGACTAATAGGACCGATCACGTGCAGGCAACAACAACAGCCCTGTTTAACATCTTTAAGACCTCCCATAGGTCAGTGTGTGTGTGTGAGGGGGTTGCCGGATCTGGAGACCATCGCCAGATGTAAAAGGAAAGTCCACACAAATTTATTTCCACACACCAATGCCACCCAACTCCACCTTTCTCCAGACAGGTATAAAAGAATGGATATAAGGCCCTATGGTAGAACATGCTAGAAGCACTACTCCGCTGGGCACTACTTCTGATGCGCAGGTGAGTGACCCAGGGCGAACACTGTTCGTGCTCGATGGTTTTTGGGGGCGGGCGCTGTGAAGCAGTCCAAGTACATTGTAGAGAAGCTGAGGGTTGCAAGTTGGAATGTCGACTCCATGACGGGAAATACCGATGAACTGGAGGACCTCATGAAGCGGAGAAGGATAGACATTATGTGCATGCAGGAGACCAAGTGGCGAAATTACCAAGGCGACCGAGCTGATTTTTTGATGAATTCCAAAAAGTACAAATTGTACTATTATGGAAACTCGAATGACAGAAACGGGGTGGGCGTTATTCTTGTCATCGACTTTACTTGAAAGCATTGTGAGTATCTTAAAGATAAGTGACCGCTTGATGAGTATCACATTGGTTATCTGCGGAAGCGTGTGGAACGTATTAAGTGCCTACGCTCCCCAAGTGGGCTTACAGCAAAGTTAAAAAGAGGCATTTTGGAGCGAAGTTGACACACTGCTTCAAAGTACACCAGATACCGAGCTGTTTTTTTCGGAGGGGATATCAATAACCATGTGGGAAAATCAAACTGTGATTACGTGGATTGCCATGGTGGAAAGGTTAGCCAATCTACAGCCAGAAATGATGAAGGTGTATCCTGACTATGTGCAAATCACACGGTCTGGTCATCCTCAACACATGTGTAGCGGACGGTTTGGTGGGCATCCGAAGATGCCCGTGGGGACGGAGCCTTAGGTAGCGTAGTGGCCGTGAAGGCCGGGCCATGCCATCTGGCGAAGAAAAAGGCCCCTTAACGAGCTAAGCAGCGTGTAATCAGTGATTGCTGGAATACCCAGGCTGTTCAGAATAGCCGCGTGCCTAATGCCTAATGTACACTGACCGGTATCACGAATGGGAATGGCGGAATCCGTTCACCATAAATGCCCAAAGGATGTAGGTTGAGTTCAAAGGAAGCAGGTTAGAGATCGCTGCGCCCTTGTGATCCATTTCAATTTATTGAATTTTTCAACAAAGCTTTATTAAACATTCCATCCCAAATGCGAAACGGGGTTTCTGCCATTGTACACATAGCCAGCCGAGCGAATGTTCCATGGCTGTATTGCGAGGGTTGCAACTGTTTAAGTACTAAGAGCGCGTATCGACCTTAGCCCTCACAATATTGTTGATTTACAATAGTCTCTCGTATGGGTTTGGAAGATTTACTATGAATAATTATAGTGCGTAATAGTTTGTACAACAGCGGCAACCCATTTGGTATTTCAGCGGCGCAGCGACCGGCAATGTCAGTCAGTTGGTTTATGTTTCTATTCAACTGTACATATTTTCAAACTCTCCCTTTATGGGTGGAAATTTCACCACCATCTCATAAATTTCAGATGTCTTACGATGAGAAATTGACCCTGGGTATATTGACATGAGTAAACAGTAAAACAAATACGAGAAGTGGTAGGTACTGGACATATATTTGGAATTCGAAAAATCCTTCGGCATTGCCCAAGTATTTGCGTGGTAACGTCGATGGGTTGTAAGAGAAAACTGAAAATATATATACATATATATATTTTTTCATTTTGTGATTTGATTGCAAACCCTATATATTATTTGCAGAATGTCTCTAAGGACTTAAGTCCAAACTCCATACATTTTTTATAAAAAACTTGAACGTCTTCGACGAAATAATAATAATAAAAAAAAAGAAATTAAACTCTCCTCCCCATTGAACTTAAGGCTTTACAAATTCTTCGGATACTACTTGGAAAAGAAGAAGAAAATGTATGAAAAAGAAATACGTCCATGAAAATCCATTTCATATTTCCTCTCAATAGCATGAAGCCTTTCTCAATATCACATTGTGTTTATTCTCCTTGTTACTTGTTAGCCTTTTTTAATCCGTCTAAGAGGGTACTCCTCTCTCTCTGTATGTGTATTTGTCTGTTTTCTTTCGGCTTTAGACGCTTTGTCTTTGTCCGGGCAATTTCAAAAGGGCGAAGGCAACAGTATGATGTCCTTTTTAAGATAAGAAGATTGTTAAGAAGTTTTCCAGTGAAGAGCTTCACGTTGGAGCATACTTGACGTTACTCTGTTTTTACGCCAGTCATCAACGTCTTAAGAGCAGACTATACTTAAAGTATGACGAGCGCCGATGTCGTCAAAGTATGGTGAGATCGTTAATAATTTAATTATTGTTAAAGAGATGAATTATTGAAGATTGCATTGTCATCATTACCGACACATTGCTCCTGGTTGACAAATAAGATGTTAAAATTGATAAAATGCTAAGGGAATTCTAAAATTTTAAATGGTTTGTTTATTGTTGATGGAAACAATAGCCGCGTGCTTTTGCGTCTTTATATTATGAGTGTGTAGTAGGGTAGCCAACGCGCATTACAGGTACAAAAATTGGCCACGCATTACACAAATAACAAGTGGCTTGTTGTTTGTGTAATGCCTAGCTCCTGGCCAGACCTCCCCCACCCTACTAATCCTACTATCCGTAACAAACTTTTTACCTTGAATCCTACGACTAAATCTCTTATACTGTATTCCATGCACAGTTCACAGAGTTCATAACTGAAGAAAGTCATCTGATGGACAATAACTGGTTAATGGGTTCACTTTGGATTGAATATTGATTAAGTGCCGTTTTCTCAATGTCTAGTTAAATCTTATCCTGTAGATAAACGCTAACCGGCCCTCATCTTCCGGTTAAGAATTTATCGGACAATAATTCCAAACAGCTGATACGTACTGCTGAGATTTTGACAGCTAGAACTGTTTACGTTCGCACATTCAAATGAGACAATTAAACTGGTCACATGAACAGAGTTCTGGATATTCATTCGAAAGAAACGAATCTGAAACCAACTCAGTCGCAAAATAATGCTGAGAGGTGGCACAGGCGTAGAATAGAATTGAACAGGTGGCAGAATTCTGCCAAGAAAATCAGCTGACTTTCTACTGCATTAGCTGCGCTGTGGACTGCATTATCATATTTTGAGCGTTACATGCGCTAAGATTAAATTTAGTGTCCCGGATAGCTAACTGGCAGTTTAACCGGACGATGAGAAAACGGGCCTAAATCCGGTAACATTCTACCATCAAATTGAACCAAATATTTCGATAACACTGGTAATTATTTCACTTTCTTATTCTCCTTACAACGCCTAGACAAGAATCCATAGAGAAACCGCAATCCGCTAGTTTTTCATATTCACTCCCTGCCAGCTCCTTGTCTATGTGTCTTCATAAATGAACTATAAAATTTGGATCCATTTGATCTGAGGGTACGAGCTTGCACTGATAACCCTCATCCTTACGCAGAAATGCCGAAATGAGTTTGTCATTCGAATAATTTTTTTGGCATGGAGAATGGATGGTATGGTTAAATTCTTTCACAGAAACTGATGAAAGGTGATTCTTGGTCTGGTTTTGCTGCTTCCACCGGCAGATCGATGGCACTTAATAAGTAATGATCTATCGGTGGGACGAAACCAGAGTCCGACGGTCCCATTACACCCAGACCAAGATGCGAGCGTGATGGTGTCTGCGCCTTCCACCAACCATTCCATCCTTATCGCAACATTTTTTTATTATATTTTGTGTGTATCGTCTTCCCAACGCCTAAATTTTTTTGTTAATACGTAAAGGACAGGGGCAACAAGTGGCAAAAACCCCACCCACATCTCCCGAACTGAGCTACAGCAAGCATAGGCTGCTGCTTAGCTCGTTGAGAGGCCTTATACCGGTTCCTTATACCGGAACCGATATTTTCAATCTTTTTATACTCTAGATGAAATCTGAGAGTATTATAAGTTTGCCACAAAGTTTGTAACGCTAAGAAATAAGGCTCGCAGAAAAAAATGAATGATACAGAAGTTCATATTATCACACGAATATCTCAAAACCGGATGTCCGTCTGTCCGTCTGTCCGTCTGTCCGTCTGTCCGTCCGTCCGTCCGTGACCTCTCTAGCTCGAGAACGCGTTGAGCTATGAAGTTCAAATTTTGCACACGTTATTTTTGACAAAAAATGAAGGCTAAGTTCGTGAACGGGCTAAATCGCTCCACCCCTTCTACCCCCTCCCATACAAAATGACACATGTTTGAAAATTTACAATAATCAGATTTTCTCAGAAACTATAAAACATATTGCTTTGAAATTTTTAATATATCACTTTCATGATAATTGTAACCTATGTTATAAAACTTATTGTAATCCTCACCCTCCTTCTACCCCCTCCCATACAAACTGCACTATTTCGTGAAATACGTTAAGCCAATTTACTCAGTACGTATACAATTTATCGGGCTGAAATTTTGTACTTAACACTTAATTAACAATATCAGTTAGATTCAAAAAAAGTAATCGATTACCCTTACTCCGTCTACCCCCTCCCATACAAAATGACACATTTTTGATAATTTACAATAATCAGATTTTCTCAGAAACTATAAAACATATTGCTTTGAAATTTTGAATATATCACTTTTATGATAATTGTAACCTACATTATAAAATTTATTGTAATCCTCACCCTCCTTCTACCCCCTCCCATACAAACTGCACTATTTCATGAAATACGTTAAGCCAATTTACTCATTACCTATACAATTTATCGGGCTGAAATTTTGTACTTAACACTTAATTAACAATATCAGTTAGATTCAAAAAAAAGTAATCGATTACCCTTACTCCGTCTACCCCCTCCCATACAAAATTACACATTTTTGATAATTTACAATAATCAGATTTTCTCAGAAACTATAAAACATCTTGCTTTGAAATTTTGAATATATCACTTTTATGATAATTGTAACCTACATTATAAAATTTATTGTAATCCTCACCCTCCTTCTACCCCCTCCCATACAAACTGCACTATTTCATGAAATACGTTAAGCCAATTTACTCAGTACGCATACAATTTATCGGGCTGAAATTTTGTACTTAACACTTAATTAACAATATCAGTTAGATTCAAAAGTTGCAAACTTTGTGAGAAACCTATAATGCTGTCAGATTTCATCTCTTGTGTTTATACTCTAGATGAAATCTGAGAGGTGATGGGATCAACAAAGTCTTAACGATGCATCCGAGATTGCAACCAAAATTATTTATTGGCTTTAACCAGGTTCAAATTCATCTAGAGTGTTGCATGATTGGGGTTTACCCCAATCGTAGTTCTTTTATGTTTCTATCTTTTTTTTCTATCTATCTATCTATACATGTATGAATATGTATAAAAACGGACTGTTCTTTGGATACCTGTTGTTGTGTTTAGACCACATATGCGACTACGGGCTATCCAATGCTCTTAAATTAGGGCAATGGTAGCCTGCTTTTCGGCGATTAACTTGCACACGCTGGCCGAAGCTCCTTAAGCGTGATGCAGGTTCGCCTGAAGCACCTTGATGGCACTCATGAATTCATGATCGCGCGAAAACAACGTGCTTTGGACAATGCATTGTTGCTTGCCTTGTCGGGGTCCGCTGCCTTCGTTCCCCTTTCGTTGACGCTCCCTTCGGTGAGATCCTCGATGTTCTTCAAGCCACTTGCAGCAGGAGGACCAAACGGGTTGTCGCCCTGTCTCGATGATGCGCATTGGCGGGCGTCGAATTTTGGTAGCACTAGACAAAGTGTGTAGAGTGCAACCTGCGATACTACTCGACGTTGTGTTTGCTCCATGCAAGTTGAGACTTAGTCTTGCGTTCCAGTAACCGCTCCATCGAAGCGTCGTCCACAGACAGAACGAGAAGTAAAGAGTCCTCTTTCTCTCTTCGATTTAATACTCTGGGGCGACCGGTAGCGCAGTGTGTTGAGGCATCAGTCTCATGTTTGACTAACGGCGTTTTGGGTTCGAATTCCGTCCACGACGACGTTCGTGGCCATGGATGTGCAGGAGGTGCATGCTGGCAACTGCATTCTCCGAAACCAGTTTAGGCCGACGAAACGTCAACTGGGTCACATGGAACAGTTGACGCGCTAAGCCCCACAAGGGGTTGGGGCAATTGAGAGAACTACCAGTTAGAAGTTGATATTGTGCACCAATGGACCTAGTGACCCTTTCATTGGAGAGCATGTAGCTGCGGGGAAAATAAGCACAAATAAAGGTACGTTTAGATTTAGGGAAACCACTCGCGCAACTGTTGCGCGAGGAAACTCTCCCGAGGACATTACCGTTCACACTACGCGCAAAAGACACTAGGTTAGGTGAGTTCACCATGGCGTCGTATTCATTAACTGAGCCTTCGAGTGCTGCTTCCGCATTTGTCATCATTACCTTGTACTTACAGCCAGCCGCGTCGGGCGAGTATTTCCCCATGAAGACAGGGTCGCCGTTCTGGGGTGGGCAACCCCATTTTTTTCTTTCTTTTTGACTTCAGATCCGGAACCAACCACCCCAAATTACCTTGTTGTTTGAGCCCGCCGCATCGGACAAGTATTTACCCCCGAAAACAGGGTTGCCATTCTAGGGTGGGCAGCCCCAATTCTTTTTACTTCAGATTCGGAATCAGCGACCCAAAATTATTTTGTAATTCGAGCCAGCCAAATCGGACGAGTATTTCCTCATGAAAACAGAGTTGCCCTCGCGAACCAGTTGCGCAACTGGTTTCGCTAAATCTAAACGCATCTTAACGTGTGAACGAGTAAAGTCATTTTCCTGCACAAGTGAAATGGGAAATGCCCATTTGGACTTGATGAATCTAAAGTTCCTCGGCACCCATTTAGCCGTCACAGCATTTATACATACCAGCAAGAACCAGCCTGAGGAACACAGGGCTCAAAATCAATGTTTTGATTCTCAAACCTGTTTTCGATCGTAAAATTGATAATGGCCGCTGTAATAGAGTAATTGGCTCAGTAGTTAAAGTGGCATCGTTTGCATCTGCTTTTGTCAGTCACAAGACTTACTAAACGTGACCTGATTATTTAGGGAGTGACCACCTTTACTATGTACATAAAACGGAGCCTCGTTAAATCAATTTGTACCTTTATGTTCATATCCCTCACAAGATTTACTCAATAAAGTTTTATGATACGGACGACTGTAACGATTTTTTTTTGTCGGCAGACTTATTTCTTGGTGAGCCATGAAAATCATCTCTTTTGCTTACGAGTATGTCTTTGCACGTATGTATTTATTAAGTAAATATAAGAGTTTACAACCTGCGTTCCATGTGTAGAGAGATTGGCAAAAAAAGAACAATAACTATGATATAATGAAGTGCTTGATCATAATTATGAAAATATTTTTCAAATTGTTCAAAATTTTGCCCACGACTAAAACTCAAGCAAAGTATGGCATGCTTTAAGGACACTATTAAGTTAATTTACACACACGTTTCTTGGAATTTCGGCTACACCTACGAATGGATTTACGAAACAACTCCAAGGCTATACCCGGAATTGTGCCTAAAACTGTCTCCGAATCGCCTCAGCAACATGACTTCCATCCCGTAGAGTGTCTGCTTCTAAAAATAGTTTGACCTGCCCACCTGTCATCCAGCAAATCTTCTCAAATCAAACCTGAACTCACGATAATCCTTCATTTGTTCAACCTAAGCTGTACAGCACCAAAACACAATCCTATTACCATCACCTCTGATTCGTATGTTTACATTGAGCGGTGAATTGTGAATAGCTTCAGCCGCCCTTTAATATCGAATACGATATACGGGTAACTATACGAGTATATCAGGATCGGAGAAAACATCCATGGAGGTATCAAATCAATTCTTTATGGCGTTAGTTTCCTGACAATAAACGCCCATTGATCCATTCCATTCGGCTGGGGATTAAGAAATTCAATTAACCTCAACCCCATGACAAATGAAATATTGTATTTTGCTGGCTTATTGCTAAGTCCCGGCGTGAAAGGACGGACGCTTCCAATTGAGAAGTAGGTGAGAACAGCTGATCTGATTGTATGGATACGAGGAGTTTACGTTTAATTGACACTACACGATTGTCTGAGAAAATTTGACGACAGGTAATTTAATTGGCAGCTAATTTGGGTGGGGGTTTAAAAGCTAAATTCGAAATACGCTCTTAATAATGCAGCAATAGCGATCAATGAATGTTTCCGCCTAAATTCAATATTAATTTAATTTCGTCACTGGTTGCATGCGTTTCTAGTATAGTTCACTCCCCGACTTACGTAATCCGCACTTACGTAAATGCCAAAATTCGTGGAAAATATTTTAACTACCTTGTTTCGCAGAAATGAAAATAAGATTTTTTGCGGACGGAACGCGAAATTAAATATGTGTAGCTTAGGCGACTGTGAAGTAAATAAGCAAGTTATGTTAAATAGATAGATAGCAAATGAACCGTGGTCCGCAAAAGAACCACAAGCACAGCGACATTCAGTCTATTTACTCTGCTATGCCCTGATCCCAGAGATCGGGACAAAATCTGTTGATCGTACTCTGTACTGTACTCTGAAGATTCTTCGTCGGCCTCTCAAAAACGGCAACTTCCGTCTGGAATGATACGCATAGTTTTGGAAGGACCTCGAACACGGAAGTGAGCTGTGAGAAGTCCCCAGATAATTCTGATCCTGTTTCTGCTCAAGTTAAGCAAATCAAGAGTACGGCTACAGAATTATACCATGATAAACAATTCAGATTGCCTCAGACCACGGAGAGAATTTAGGCCAGCGTAGGGGACAGTAGATCCCGTCTAGTAAATTCGTCTTGTTCATTGCCTACAATGACAGAGTGCCTAGGGATTATTAAGTAGATTGTAAGATTATTTGAGGCTCCATTAGTACTTATATTGACAGGAATTCACTAGCCTTGAGTGTACCGACTTTCTAGTTATCGCCATGATAGCCGCTTGACTATCAGTGAAGATTTCTATATTTCTATTGATGTAGCTTGAAGTGGGGTGTAGTCGTGCCTGAAGCCCGGTATACTCGTGTCCTGAGCCAACATTTTTGTGTTGGAATGGAAGGCGTTGAAGTACTTGTTTCACTGGTTCTCTATATCACACAGTTGACAGGAAGTAGTGCTTGAAGAGTAGCTCCCTAACGAGATGGCATACTAAAGGTCGCCACCCATGAACGAGCACAACCACGACCAAACTTCCATCGAACCATCAAATATCATAGGACGGTGGAAATAGGGGGAATTTCTTTCCACTCATTCGGCGAATAGGTGGCGACATTAAGAGTACTGTTACTTAAAAGCCAGCTGTTTTCTTATGGATTAGGTCTAACTTGTGAATTGCAGGCTCCAAGTCTTGTTAGTATAATTGTAGCCTCTGCTTCGATATGTGTGTTTGGTGTTTGCAATGCATGGATTGTGATCGATCTTGAGTTTGACAGTGGATGACCAGTGACATTTTATGATATCCTTAATTGGCTGAATAGTGTTGTGAACCAAGTTGAAGTTTGCACACCTGGCGATGGCGATCCTCCCAGGCAGGCGATGAAGCGAACTGGTTTACATGAGGATCCACATGTGGGATGGCGACCCTCCCCTTGGTGGCATGTATCACGTTCATAAAAAAATAGTGATGGTGAATCCTCCTATTTCTAAGATGAGCGTATCTGGTTCACAGCATTGTTGATAAATAAGACGAGATTAATTATTGAGCTGGTCATGGTCATCGACGTAAATTATGCATGTGTACTTATGTTTTACCTTTTTAATAATTTCAGATCCGGCGGTCCACCACAGGCCTATCAGCCGAGTAAGCCTGCTAACGAGTTTTTATTGTAAAACACGTAGATAACATATATGGATACAATATAAGTATTAAAAAAAAAAAGAATCTTTGGTCGTAGATCAAGCAAAGCCTCAAGGGCTCAAGGAGAGAAGCGCATGGATTCCGTTTTTGCGTGGCATACAAGTCTTTATATTTAAGTGAGAGTGTCCCTACCAGCGGAGGGGGTGGCCGCCCTTTTCCACCAAACATCTGCTCCGTATTCAATAATTATAAAAACAATCGTTTGGTTGATCCGGAGGACAATGCGGACTTACTACTACTACTACTTTGCCTTAACCCCTAGCGGGGCATAGCGCGTCAACTACTCCTGCGCACCATCGTACTCTGTTCTGGGCAATGGGGCGCAACTCCCCAACAGACTTACCCAGTACCTGACACTCCTTTGCCACATTTCGACGCCATGTGATTCGAGGACCCCCTCTTGGTCGGCCTTGGTTGGAAATGGGGTTCCATTTCATGGCATGCAAAGCAATGCAGTTATCACTCTTCCGCAATGTGTGACCTATCCACTGCCATTTTCGCCTGCGTATCAATTCGTCGATTGGCATCTGACCCGTACGCCGACTTAGCTCTTCATTTGATATTGTTTCGGGCCAGAAAATTCTTAAAATTCGACGAAGACATGAGTTGACGAAAACTTGCAGCTTTCTGGTAACTCCTACGGAAACTTTCCATGTACTGCTCCCATACAAAAGCACTGATAGTACCAGGGAGCGAAACAGGCCCAGCTTGGTCTTGATGCTGAGATAACTGCCCTGCCAGATTTTGGACAGCATGCCGTATGCGCGTTTAGCCTGGTTGATACGACGAGCGATGTCCTGCTCCGTACCACCATTTTCGGCAACAATGCTACCCAGGTAGACGAAGTTGTCCACCTTCTCCACAGGCTGCCCATTAATATTGATGGCAATAGGTGTCGGATTTCTTTTTCGCAACGGCGGGCTAAGAACCTTGGTCTTGTTGGTATTAATCTTTAGCCCAACCTTGCTTGCCTCCCTCTCGGGATCTAACGCCATTGCGGACAGATCCATGATTTTGTGGGAGAGTAGGCATATGTCGTCAGCGTAGTCAAGATGTTGTAGATAAGATGTCAAAGTCCATTGAATTCCTCTGTCGAGTCCGGATAGGGCTGCATGCAACACATCGCCGATCACAATGAGAAATAGGATCGGTGAGAGGATGCAACCCTGCCGAACTCCACTGCGAATCTCAAAGTCCCCCGACACCTTACCTTTATGCAGAACGCGACATTTCGCGCCGTCATAGGTTGCCTTAATAATAGCCACAAGCTTCTCAGGGATGCCTCTCCTGCGCAAGGCCGCCCATATAGAATCCCGGTTCACACTATCGAAAGCCTTTTCGAAATCGATGAAAAGCAAGTGAAGCGGAGAATCGTATTCAGCGCATTGCTCGATGATGATTCGCAAGGTGTTAATGTGATCGACACAGGAGAATCCGGATCGAAAGCCAGCCTGCTCTTCATCAATTGTGCTTTCTAAGTGGGCCTTTAGTCTTTCCAGGACGATTTTAGCTATTATCTTGGCAACGGCAGGAAGCACACAAATGCCTCTCCAATTATTACAGTCTGTGAGGCTACCCTTCTTTGGAAGTTTGATGATCAAACCTTCCTTCCACTCAGTGGGAAAGGTCTCTGTATTCCACGCTTTATCAACAAGTGGGTGCAGCAAATCGGCAGTTACGCTTGGCGCTGCTTGATAAAGTTCGGCAGGGATGCCGTCAAGTCCGGCGGCCTTTCCTTGTTTTAGTGCAATAATTGCAGTGACTATTTCCTCTTTAGTCGGGGCAGTGGACCGTATACGCACATTTTGATGGTTAGCTAAATTATCTATATGAGGGGGAACTTCACCAGAGGTTACACGGTTCAAGACCGCGGCGAAGTGTTCTTTCCACCGCCTCATTTGATCTTCTTCCAAGATAAGTAGCTTTCCATCACTATCCTTCACCGGATGTTGGCAGGAGTTACGACAACCTGTAAACTCCTTTATGACACCGTATACGGCGTTTAAGTTGTTACTTCTAGCGGCTTCTTCTGCTGACACTAAAAGAGAATTGGCATAAACTCTTTTATCGCGTCGCACACTACGCTGAACTTCTCGAGCTTTCTCACGGTAAAGGAGTTCGATGCTGCTTCGATTGTCGTCTGATGCTGCAGTCAAACGAACTTTCAGCTCCTTTCTTTCAACAATCCGCTGCCATGAAGCGTCGGACATCCAGGGCTTATTCCGGCAATCCGGGTTTGGGCCAAGGATGGTATTTGCGCTATCAATGTACGCATTTTTTATGGCATCCCAGTTTTCGTTTATCTCACTATTTGGGTGACTAGTTATCTCAGCCGCTTTTTGCGCAAGATGGTCATTATATTGTTGTAAGACAGCTGGATTTTTTAGTCGAGCGGTGTTGAATTTGCGGGGCCTGGATATTTCGTCGCAGGGGCGGCGCACGGCTGCAATACGCAATCGAACAATGCGGACTTGGTGCTCCAAGTTATGCATTTTAGGATGTTACCCTAAGATGATCCCACCAGAGTGCCATCAAGTGTAACTCCCAACTTGACGTTTTCTGCTACTTTCACTGTTAAGTTACACAGAGTAAACCATTTCTCCGCCCTGAGTTTCCTTTTTTCATAAATAGGACAATAACGCCCATCGCCGGGCTGACTCGTTGAAATGAAAATCCCAACGAGGATAATCTTCACATGAGAGTGTCTACAACGATGCACTAGAGCAGGGGATAGTACACCTCTCTGGAGGCAACTTCGAGTGACGTTTTCTGTGAGAGTGGCATCTTCAACTTCAATGATTGATGACCCTTCTGGAAGAAAGCACTCGTTTGGCTCAGACTGTAATGGGAGTGTCGACACCTTTTGCTATGGGGAGCGCTAATGGACCAAAAGAGGTGTTGTCGAAAGCCGCTTCGATATCACCAACAAGGTTGTCTAGCGCGTATTCAGTAAATGTGCCGGCTTTATAGACAAATTGTCTACGGTGGAGCGGATTACTCGCAAGCATCTTTTTCATTGATTTTAGCATTAATGATGTTAGGTTGACTGGTGGATAAAACTTAGGGTCATCCATAGGTCTGCTTCCAATTTTTGGAATAAAAACCACTCTTACTGATCTCCAAAACCTGAGAATGTAGCCCAAAGCAAAGCAGTATCTGAATATGCTTAGTAGGTGTAGAGCCAGTGACAGTTACTCTATGAAGAAGAGCTCGAAAAGTTGCATCAGTGCTTGTCGATTTATAGGACCACCACTTTCATATTTGAAGATATTCTTTGTAGAAATTAGTCCAGCTGGTTCTGGGGACAAAAACTGGTTTCCCAAATCGTGGTTATCTTCGTGTTCGATAATACACGCGAAGAAATGCGTGCCATCCGTTCTTTGAAGTGCGCTTATTGATTTAAACATTTGGCCAGAACACGATGGAGTCTGGTAGCTATTTTGGTGTTTTATACGGAAGTGCGTCCAGCTATTTTGTTTGGCAGCCCTAATCTTTTTGTTGTAGTCAGTCAGTGTGGTACGAGACTGAGGGCCTGGGAAGTTGGCTCGTGCTAAGACTCGCCATAGACGGTGCGATTCATCGTCAGATCGATCTGACGATGGATCGCCACAAAATATCTGACGATCGAAATTATATGGAACTGTCAAAAAAATCGTCAACGATAGTCACATACACTGACGACGGATTGCATCGTATATGAGATAGGCTATTAGAGAGTTTTCCCGTAGTATCTCAGCATGTTTAGGCCAGTCGGTACGTTGTGAGATACGTCTTTCAGATAATAGTAAAGTTTGTGTTACGATGTTAAACCAGATATCCATATTAGTTGATCACTTTATGTTTTTAGTGCTGATCAATTTTATAATTTACTATGATGAAGCTGCTTATGTTAATAAATCCTATTTAAATCTAAATTTTTGAATTTTGGTGGCATTTAAGACAATATTAGAACGAACTACTTACGTAAGTCGGGGAGTGACTGTATATCGTTGAACCGAAAAACGCGTTTCATATTCCTTCGTGTGTCCGTCTTCTCATTGCGGTTTTCTACGGGATAAGTCTTCCTGTTGCCGTTGAACTTGCTACAGTAAAACGATTCTCGATTGCGGCAGAAAATTGCAGCGTTTTCGCAACGCATAAGTTTAAAGCGTTCCATTTAAATGTACGTGTTCCTCCTCTTCTGCGACAATGCGTTTATTTTTTACGTCTGTAGACTATTCGAATAACAAAATCGTCACTTGACGTATTCTCCAAATCGTGCTCAATTCTAAAAAAGAAAAATTGAAAAATAACTTTAAGTATCACCTCAATATGGCTGCACGAACTATTTCCTTGAACTGAATGCAATTTGATTTTCATGCCGAAGAGCTGGCATTTGTATTCTTTAAACCGCCTCTGCAACGGGGCGCTTTTATCTTCTCCGTTCCGTTTGCATTTCTATTAGCTACTGGTAATTTTATGGCCGCAAGCATTTAAAACTTCACTTGAGGAGGATTCGCAAGAAAGCGTAAAAGCCACTCACAACTTGTTTCTGGACTAAATCAAGTTGCACTTACACTCATTTCGCCTCGGCATGAATCCGAAAATGTGAGAAAATGTTAAGTCACGTTTTCATGCAATTCGCCAGGGTGAAACTGTGCGTTTTACCCACAAACGAAAAACAATGAATCCATTTGTTTTTGTTTACACAGTATCCACCCCGGGTTTTTGTTTATGTGGCATCATATTCCTTAAGGATTGATGTCAATGAAAACTGAGAAGCCTCCCCCTTGCTATTCTAGTTTTGACTGAGAGTTGTGTGAAAGGATGACTAGAGCTGAGGAAAGTGTGGTGGAATTGCTTTTACTACATTATTTAGTACGAAGACTCCTAATGAATAGGATTTAACCCCAATTTGAACAATTTCCGTTCCGAGTATTGGCTTTCAAGCATAACTTTTCGAAATAATTGAGGGTAACTAATATTTCAATTGTATCACTGAAATTCGGTATAGCTTTGAGGAGTCGTGTAGTACACATAAATTGATGAAAAGTGAAGGGATGAGAAAAGCGTACTAGGCGAAATATGAAATACATAATTTGACCCGTAGCTGAACTATATAGGTACATTGTTGTTTTGGAGCATTGTAGTTAGGAAAAATGATTCTCCAATTCTAGCGAATGGAGACCTGTATCGGTTACGTTCCAATTAAGGTACAATGCGGACAGAATGGCACGGGCTATATTGGGCTCATCCACCACCAAACAACGTAGCGCTACGCTACTTTCTCCTGAATACACTTACTACTTTGCCTTAACCCCTAGCGGGGCATAGCGCGTCAACTACTCCTGCGCGCCATCGTACTCTGTTCTGGGCAATGGGGCGCAACTCCCCAAAAGACTTACCCAATACCTGACACTCCTTTGCCACAGATCGACGCCATGTGATTCGAGGACCCCCTCTTGGTCGGCCTTGGTTGGAAATGGGGTTCCATTTCATGGCATGCAAAGCAATGCAGTTATCACTCTTCCGCAATGTGTGACCTATCCACTGCTATTTTCGCCTGCGTATCAATTCGTCGATTGGCATCTGACCCGTACGACGACTTAGCTCTTCATTTGATATTGTTTCGGGCCAGAAAATTCTTAAAATTCGACGAAGACATGAGTTGACGAAAACTTGCAGCTTTCTGGTAACTCCTACGGAAACTTTCCATGTACTGCTCCCATACAAAAGCACTGATAGTACCAGGGAGCGAAACAGGCCCAGCTTGGTCTTGATGCTGAGATAACTGCTCTGCCAGATTTTGGACAGCATGCCGTATGCGCGTTTAGCCTGGTTGATACGACGAGCGATGTCCTGCTCCGTACCACCATTTTCGGCAACAATGCTACCCAGGTAGACGAAGTTGTCTACCTTCTCCACAGGCTGCCCATTAATATTGATGGCAATAGGTGTCGGATTTCTTTTTCGCAACGGCGGGCTAAGCACCTTGGTCTTGTTGGTATTAATCTTTAGCCCAACCTTGCTTGCCTCCCTCTCGAGATCTAACGCCATTGCGGACAGATCCATGATTTTGTGGGAGAGTAGGCATATGTCGTCAGCGTAGTCAAGATGTTGTAGATAAGATGTCAAAGTCCATTGAATTCCTCTGTCGAGTCCGGATAGGGCTGCATGTAACACATCGCCGATCACAATGAGGAATAGGATCGGTGAGAGGATGCACCCCTGCCGAACTCCACTGCGAATCTCAAAGTCCTCCGACACCTTACCTTTATGCAGAACGCGACATTTCGCGCCGTCATAGGTTGCCTTAATAATAGCCTCAAGCTTCTCAGGGATGCCTCTCCTGCGCAAGGCCGCCCATATAGAATCCCGGTTCACACTATCGAAAGCCTTTTCGAAATTGATGAATAGCAAGTGAAGCGGAGAATCGTATTCAGCGCATTGCTCGATGATGATTCGCAAGGTGTTAATGTGATCGACACAGGAGAATCCGGATCGAAAGCCAGCCTGCTCTTCATCAATTGTGCTTTCTAAGTGGGCCTTTAGTCTTTCCAGGACGATTTTAGCTATTATCTTGGCAACGGCAGGAAGCACACAAATGCCTCTCCAATTATTACAGTCTGTGAGGCTACCCTTCTTTGGAAGTTTGATGATCAAACCTTCCTTCCACTCAGTGGGAAAGGTCTCTGTATTCCACGCTTTATCAACAAGTGGGTGCAGCAAATCGGCAGTTACGCTTGGCGCTGCTTGATAAAGTTCGGCAGGGATGCCGTCAAGTCCGGCGGCCTTTCCTCGTTTTAGTGCAATAATTGCAGTGACTATTTCCTCTTTAGTCGGGGCAGTGGACCGTATACGCACATTTTGATGGTTAGCTAAATTATCTATATGAGGGGGAATTTCACCAGAGGTTACACGGTTCAAGACCGCGGCGAAGTGTTCTTTCCACCGCCTCATTTGATCTTCTTCCAAGATAAGTAGCTTTCCATCACTATCTTTCACCGGATGTTGGCAGGAGTTACGACCACCTGTAAACTCCTTGATGACACCGTATACGGCGTTTAAGTTGTTACTTCTAGCGGCTTCTTCTACTGACGCTAAAAGAGAATTGGCATAAACTCTTTTATCGCGTCGCACACTACGCTGAACTTCTCGAGCTTTCTGACGGTAAAGGAGTTCGATGCTGCTTCGATTGTCGTCTGATGCTGCAGCCAAACGAACTTTCAGCTCCTTTCTTTCAACAATCCGCTGCCATGAAGCGTCGGACATCCAGGGCTTATTCCGGCAATCCGGGTTTGGGCCAAGGATGGTATTTGCGCTATCAATGTACGCATTTTTTATGGCATCCCAGTTTTCGTTTATGTCACTGTCTGGGTGACTAGTTATCTCAGCCGCTTTTTGCGCAAGATGGTCATTATATTGTTGTAAGACAGCTGGATTTTTTAGTCGAGCGGTGTTGAATTTGCGGGGCCTGGATCTTTCGTCGCTGGGGCGGCGCACGGCTGCAATACGCAATCGAACATTAGCGATCATAAGATAATGGTCTCTTCCCATCCCAATATCGGCACCCTTCTTGTTTCGCACGTCCAGGAGGCAACTCTTGAATCTTTTACTAATGGCAAAATGGTCGATCTGATTTTGTGTTCTGTGCCGATCAACAGAGGACCAACTGATTTTGTGGTGGTCCTTATGCTCAAACATAGTACCATCGATGAAGAGACTGTGAAAGTTGCAGAACTCTACAAATCTTTCACCGTTGTCATCACGATCACCAAGACCGTGTCTCCCCATCACATGTCTGAGCCCATAGTTATCAGCGCCAACTTTCGCATTCAAATCACCCATAACCATTATAATGTCACCTTTAGGTGTTCTGCTCTGAACGGCGTTTAGTTCTTCGTAGAAGGAGTCTTTTGCCAAGACATTGTCGGGTTCAGTAGGGGCATAACATTGTATTATTGAGATGTTCCTCATTTTGGTCCGGAACCTGGCGGTCAAGACCCTGTCAGAGACCGGTTCCCAGGATAAGAGACAGTTTCGCGCGGCTCTGGTTAAAAGGAGCCCCACACCTGACTCACGGCGACTACCGGTAGCTTTACCGGAGTACAACATTACAGTGCTGCCCGTCGGAGAGATGAATTCTCCGCTGTTCCACCATCTTATCTCACTAACTCCTAAGATATTTAATTTGTACCTCAGAAATTCACTCTCTAATTGAAGAAATCGTGCGTTCTGGGGACCTTCTGATCCATTGTCCAGGAGAGTACGCACATTCCAGAATCCAATCTTTGTCATTGTACGATAGCTAAAAGTCGTAACCGTTGAGTCAGTCCTTATCCGAGGCATAGTTGACGTTTCGTTAGCATATAAAGATTTCGGATAGTGCAAGTTGCTGGCATACACATCCTGTCCTTTGATTGTCGGTTTTAACGACAGGCCCTCAAAGGGAAAGGCCGTGGTATTTTTTTCACACCCCACACCACAGGGGTACCTCAACCAAATCATCGCACCGCCATCACTGGCGGCTTGACGTTGGTTGGCAATGGTCAGTGACCACTGCCGTTCCAGGGGGCGCCCACGCGGAGGACTATGGAAGAGGAGTTTTTGCCCCCCAATACACTTGCTACACAACAAATATCTGCCAACCAGTTGACAGCTGTTTTTTGCTTAGATAGAGGGTGGTATGCATAAAGTGAGTCGAGTGGAGTAAAGCTGAGTTGACAGAATTCCACTCAATTTTCACTATGGAGCGGAGAGTAGTTTTATGCATACAACTTTTTCACTCGATTCACCGAACATAGCAGACTCAGGAATGTCCTCAATAGACTTCACTCTTGAGTATATCCTCATTATTATGCATACCACCCAGAGTCTCTACTATAGAGCGATTGCAGTGAATGCGCTGAGAAAACATGGCAGATTGGTTATATTCCTTAATCTCACAGTCTGGCATTTAATGGAATTTTCTTTTGACGCTGCCAAAAATGTCGCTGACCACTTTGACGGTAACCCACTAACAACTACTCTACGATATAAACATACTCTTAGTGGATTGTCTAAAATTGGAATATCGAATGGTTGTACATTTTATGGAGAAGAGTGACATCAAAGAAGGCATCCGCGACCTGCTCATTAACAAAGATCAGAAACCGAAATGGAATTCCGCCACGATTGAAATGTTGACTGAATGTTTTGTCGTCGTGCTAACAGTCGCGCCGAAGTGAGATTTCTCGTGGAAAAAAGGCGCTGCTCTGACACAAGACGAAGGTTTGTCCATAATTAAGGCGCTTTCATCCACCCGAGTACCGATCGCACAATAGCTGACCGCCTTTGTCCTGTTAAACTTGGCCACATCAAATGCAAAGTTGCCAGCGGATATTCATATTCTCCATCCACGGTCGTCAATTGGAAATAATTCTGTTGGCAGGCTCTGACCATTATTAATGCGACAAATTGGTCGCCTCGCACAAGCAAATCTCTCAGGCACCCGTCTAACTGCAGCGGAAAATCCGCCGCCCGATTCGATCATCAACCGGGTAAACCGAACCCATTACTTTCATCCATACATACTTTAAAAAAAAGGTTAGAGAGGCTTATTGATATCCACCTATGTAAGCACGATACCAGAAAGTTTATTCGCGGCATAGCCACATGCCTTACCAAGGGTAGATCTGTAGATACAGCTCTTCATTCCATTGTGAATTATGTAGAGAAATCACTCAGCTTTTGGACATAGAAGGTGCCTTCAACTACTATATGTCAAGATGAAAGCGATTATCGGCACTCTCATAGGACTAGGTGTTAACAGTTCTTTGGTCTAACTCATTCCTGATGTTAACATCTAGGATGATTTCATCTAAGCAAGGGATTTCGTCAGTCTGCGTAGGTACTTTCCAAGGCGGTGTGCTCTCACCGCTCTTTTGGAACATTACGGTCTACCTTCTATTAGATCTGTAGAAATTGGGTTGTTATGTGATTGCTTATGCCGATGATGTCTCCATTGCTGTCTCTGAAAAGTTTCCAGGAACTCTCAGCGAGGTTATGCAGCATGCGCTATCTCTATTGAATAACTAGATTAATAGATGTGGCCTAGTCGTTAACCATAGTAAGACCAATTTAGACCTATTCGCAAGGAAACGTTGCATTTCGCCAGTGATGAAGCTGAATTAGAGACGGAATATCCAGAAGCGCACAGACAAAGCCAGGAGGCTGTAGGAGGGATGTAGGTAAAACCTTTGGTTTGAAACCCAATGTGCTTCACTGGCTCTATGTGGTGATGTTTCGCGACATACTGCTTTACGAAGTGGTAGTCTGGTGGAATGGCCTAAAGAAGGCAGCTAATCTAAAATTGTCAAACAAGATGCAGAAAATGGCTTACCTTGCGATCAGTGGAGCTCTATGGTCAACCCCGTCCGCTGCTTTCGATATAATACTCAACCTTTTACCATTGGATATTCGGGGGAAGCTTATAGCGGTGAACTCAGCTAAAAAAAGAGATTGAATTGGCGAATAAAGAATAAGATACCTACCCGTTGTAATAATTTTTATTTGGCCAAAGAATTGTCCATACTTTCGATCACACCTATGTTTTTCCGAACCGATTAGACGGTCGACTGTTAATTAATTCTTCCTTTCATACGGCAACACAAATGACAGTTGAACAGGTTTTGCGGTTAAAATTATTGTGGTTCGCTCACTTTCGTTGTGACCTGCCGCCGATACATTACCTCCAATAAACAAGTTTTGCTTGTATAATTTTCTAATTGGCCGATACTACAATTCTGTAGGCGATTGGCAGAAGAGCGTCAGGTCAACTAATTAATACGCGCGAAAATCTACTCTCCAACGACCCATTTCAAGGCGGAGGCTTGTTGTATGTGGATCACCATGCGTACGCCATTCTAACCCATACGTTCAACAAGGGCGCGCTTGTAGAATCCACTGGATCTAAAATAAGATGAAATTGAAAATTTAAAACCAGGAATATACATAAATAAAAATAAGGTACGTGGGATTTAAGGCAAATAAATAAGATAAAAAGAAAAATAATAATAAAAATAAAGTGACTCATAAATTATCTCACCATACAAGAAAATTTAATAACGCGGAATTACCCGAGTGCCTGATCTCATCATAGTTCTGTAAGTGACAAGATCTACCAGCACTATTTCGTCAGAGAAATTTAAACCAAAGTGTCAGAATTGCACTTCGTGAAAATACTCATTCTGCTAACAGAATTTAGTAACGACCTTGAATCTTTCGCTTAGAAGGCACTGCAACTTTCTGTGCAACCCGCCTGAAACTTGAATGTATCCTGATGAATGAAAAATTGTGGATAACATTTTCTTCCGTTCATGGATAGAAAATATTCCTCCGTATTTTTTTAAAAACAAAATAAATAAATAATAAATATACTACACATTCTTGACAAGGCTATGAGCTTACGAAAATTCGCAAGTTTATTAGCTGCTCCCTTTCCGATATAAGGTTGATCGTCAGCTACAAGATCATGACCTGAAGTTTTCTTTTCTAGGTCCCTTTAAATGAAGGTGTTAAAGCAACAACCGATATAATTGTGGAACGATAAGTAAAATGAATATTATCGCCGAGGTACAGAGAATAACAAAGGAGGAAAAAGTAACCACAATATGTACATACAAAGTTTTTAATTAACCTTGACCGTCTGTACCTCGGCCTTTTTTTGTTGGTTCGATCGGTTCTTTGTTTAAGATCAACGGATAGAGCTGAATACGCTCGCATTTGATGATCATTGAATAGATCGCTCACATTTGATGGTAACAAGGAACCAACATCAAAACACTGCATACGTACGTAATGGTCCGATCAGTTATTTATTCCACAACATTGGATAGATCCGAATACGCTCGTACTTGATGGTAATAAGAAACCAAAATCAAAACACTGCGTGCATCCTTAATAACATAGTCCATAGATCATTGGAGTTTTTTTTTAATTGTTTGGATATCATCCGCTATAAATAGTAACGCTAGCCATGATGATATCTTTTTTTGCGATAAATTTCAATATCAAATATGTAAAAAAAAAAGAATTAATACTATTAATAATTAAGTAATAGTAGGAAGTAGTGATTAGCCAATTAGCAGCAAGTTGGTTGAAAGCTATTAAGACTCATGATAGCTTACCGGCTTAAATTGGTATTTAAACATCAAAAATCACCACTTCATCATCATCGTGGCGCGACAGCCCGACGTCGGGCCTTGGCCGCCTGGATCATTGTCCTCCAATTATCTCGGTCACGTGACCGCGTCCTCCAATTTTGGGAGCCCAGCAGCTGCGCGGCGTCCACACCTACTGAGCTCTCCCAACGAGATCTCGGTCGTCCTCGCAGTCTCGCTCCGTCGACTCGTTCTGCATTCATTACTCTCTTAGGCATGCGATCATCGTCCATTCTTTGTACATGCCCTGCCCATTGAAGTCGTTGTAGTTTGACGATTTTCGAGACTTGCAGCTCATCGTACATTTCATACAACTCATGGTTGTACCGGATGCGCCATCCATCTCGATCGCAAACAGCCCCGAAAATTCGCCGTAGAACCTTACGTTCGAAAGTGTCTAGCATGTTTTCGGAGGCTTGAGTTAGGGTCCATGCTTCGCAGCCATAGCATAGCACTGGTCGTATAATGGTTTTGTACACGCGGAGCTTCGTGTTTCTGTGCACATGTTTCAATTTCATTATGGGGAGAACCGAGAAAAAAGTCTTATTAGCTAACTGTATCCGTCGCTTGATTTCGTCAGTTTCGTTGGCGTCCCTTGACAGGTTGCAACCCAGGTAAATGAAGTTGTTCACGAACTCGATGTTGAGGTCCCCCACATTGATGCTCGGTTGTGCAGGTGTCCTTGTCACCGATTGCATCATTATTTTAGTTTTACCCTCGTTAATACGTAATCCAACTTCCTTTGCAGCGGTATCGAGCGTATGCAGAAGTTCTTCTGCGTCAACCAATCTTCGGGACATGATGTTGATGTCGTCGGCGTACGCTGCTAATTGTGTCGACTTGATGAGTAGCGTCTTGCTGTTGTCCATATTCATGGCCCGAATAACGTATTCCAGTGCTAGGTTGAAGAGCGTCGGTGCCAGTCCATCGCCCTGTTTCAAACCAGTGCGTGTTTCAAATAGATCAGTAAGTCTATTCTGGATCCTGACTTGTGAGACGGAGTTGGTCATCGTCATCTTTGTCAGTCGCACTAATTTTGCTGGTATACCAAATTGCAGCATGATGTTGTACAGTACTCCACGATCGATACTGTCGTATGCCTGCTTGAAGTCGACAAAGATTTGGTATACGTTTACGTTGTATTCCCAGCATCTCTGGAGTATCAGTTTGACTGAGAAGAGCTGATCGGTTGTGGAGCGACCAGGTCTGAAACCGCTTTGATATTCGCCAATGACTCGTTCTGCGTACGGTTTTATTCTATTTTCCAGAATTTTCGTCAAACTAGTGAGATGCCCCTGTAATTCTCACACCGCAGTTTATCTCCCTTTTTATGAATTGGACAGATGATGCTTCTGCGCCAATCGTCTGGGATCTCCTCGTTCTCCCATACTCGCAGGAGTAATTGATGTATGGCATCAACTAGACTCGTTCCACCGAATCTTAGCAGTTCAGCTGGGATCTCGTCAGCGCCCGGCGCTTTATTTCGTTTTAGTGACCGCAACGCGAGATCAACTTCCTCTACTGTCGGGGGTTGAATGGGTGGGCCTAGATCAACAATATCATCGAGAGCTTCCTGTGTGAGGATGTTAGATGGTCGGTTTAGAAGCTCTTCAAAATAAGAGGCCCATCGCTTGTTAATACCATCGGTGTCGCTGATGATGTTTCCATCCTTGTCCTTACAAAGGCTAATCCTGGGTTGGTAGCCGTTCTTAATTGTATTTACTAGTTTGTACGCTTGTCTGGTGTTCCTATTAGCTAAGTTTTCGTTTATGTTCAGCAACTGCTCGTCAAAGTATTTACGTTTCTTACGTCTAATTATTCTATTCGATATTCGCCGTAGCTCGTCATATTTTTCTCTTCTGGCTCTGGTTCCTCGTTGAATCCATTGTCTGTAGGCCTCGTTTTTCGCGTCAAGTGAATTTTTGCATTCTTCGTCGAACCAGTCATTTCGCGCTCGCCGGGCTTTATATCCCACGACCTTCTCTGCGACATCCTTGATGGTACCCTTGAGTTCTTCCCAGAACCCATGGACGCCTGTGTTGCTGATGTTGTGTAGCATAGGTGATAGTTCTTCCTCAAGGGCGGTAGTATACGCCACCGCTGTAGCATCACTCAAGAGCTTATCAACCGCAAAGATTTTGGGAGGGCTGATTCTTGACTGGTGCACTGAGGAAATTCTACATCTGTAGGTCGTCTTCACCAAGTGATGATCTGAGTCGCAGTTTGCTCCTCGATAGGAGCGGACATCCATGACACTAGACGCCCATCTCCTGCAAATGAGGACGTGGTCAATTTGGTTGACGGTATGTGCGTCTGGAGACTTCCAGGTCTGCTTGTGAATGCGTCGATGCGGGAAACACGTAGAGCTTACGACTAGATTCCTGCTGCAGGCGAAGTCGATAAGTCGGTGGCCGTTATCGTTACATTTTTCATGGAGGCTGTGGCCTCCAGTGGTCCCCCGATGCCAACTTTCATTCCCGACTTTCGCGTTAAAGTCTCCCAGCAGCAAATCACCACTTAATGGTATTGTTTATTATATCTATATATTATTGTATAATCATGTACACTTGCGAGCAAAAATACTGAATCAAACCGAAAGCACGTGTATTTGTATGCATATTTTGAAAAGTACATTATGTATCCCTACAAATCATATATCATTAGAAAATTTGAATTCTTAGCTTTACATTAATAACATTTTTAACAATTATAAAATTTAAAAGAGTGGGGCTTGAAATCAAAAAGTAGGAAAAATGGGGATTTTAGAAAATGGAGTGTGGTCAAGTTTTTGTTAAATAAAACAAAATTTTTTTAAAAAATAACAAAATTATTTATTTATTACATGTATTAATTTTTTAATGGTATCTTGAGGAATTTCGCTCCATTCCTCTATTAAGGCCTCCTTCAATTCGTCGATAGTCGGAAGGTGAGGGATCTCTGTGTCGGACTCTTCTTTTCAGCTCGTCCCACAAGTGCTCAATGGGATTTAAGTCTGGACTGCGTGCAGGCCAGTCAATTGTCGCAATATTAGCTTCGTTCAGGAACTGTTGTTCTTGACGCGATGTGTGACATCGTGCATTGTCGTGCATTAAAGTTAAGTTGTCGCCCAATAGATGCTGCGTAGGGAACAACATGGCCACGTCGAATACCGGTAATATACCGTTCGGCTGTCAGTCCTCCTCCTCGGCCTCCAGAGGGTACGAAGACAATTTCCGTTTTTGAATCCACAGAGATACTGGCCCACACCATACACGAACCGCCCCCCTATGCTACCGTTTCTGTGATACAGCATTGCGCAAATCGCTCACCTGGACTCCTGTATACCCGACCTCTTCTGTCACTGCCATGTAGACAGACTCTGGTCTCGTCGGTGAACCATTCGGACCGCCATTGCTCGAGGGTCCAATTTAAGTGATTCCTAACAAACGTGATTCGCGCTTGTCGGTGATGTGGGGTCAATTTTGGGCCTGTGGCGGACCGTCTTGGAGTCAAATTCGCTTCCTTTAGTCGTCTCCTCGCTGTTCACTCGCTTACAGCTACTCCGCGAACGTCCCTCAGATTCTGCTGCACGTCAACTCCCGTGAGGTGCCGATTTCGTAGCATACTTGTCACAATAAAACGATCGTCTCTATCGGAAGTACACCTAGAGCGGCCGGGTCGGGGTCTCTGATTGTAGCTACCTTCCCCCCGAAACACTCTTGACACAGTAGACTGACTCATTCCTAGCTGACGAGCGACTGTTCTCCGAGTAAGCCCTTCCGAAAATAGGGCGACAACTTGAGCCGCCAGCTGAGGCGTGATACTCATGAATGACAAAATTGTGACTTTTAATGTTTTAAACTTATTCAATCGACCTTCCAGATTCAACTGACCATTGAAAACCCTTTGCGGATGCATTTATAGGGTTAGTTTGCCTTGTAATAACCCATTTATAAATGTTCAATTTCCCGACTTTTTAGCTCCAGGTAGCGTTCATTCATAAGACACTCATTAAATGGTGATAAAAAAGGTATCATTAGCTAAGTTCTTAACACACAGCGGAATCGCAACATGCTGTGGCAACAGTATCGAAGCAGCATTGTTGTGTTCTGAACTGCACTCGCATCTAGTTATCCAGCAATTGTCAAATTTCCAGTTCAAAACTGACTACTGTCGAAAAATCGTATGAATATGACAGCGCGAGTGTCATTTCAGGATTGTCATCATATGCTGGTCCTAGCCAGCGGAGAAATTTTTGTGATGGAGAAAATGACATTTTTCACAGCATGTTGCGTCCATCAAAAACTCAGTGGAGACAGTTCATAATACAAATTGGCAACAGTATGCCAACTGTTGTGTGATATGAACTTAGTCATTGTAAAGCTAAGATCTCAAACTTTCAAATGACATACGATTTGTAGGGATACATAACGTACTTTTAAAAATATACATACAAATACACGTGCTTTCGGTTTGATTCAGTATTTTTGCTCGCAAGTGTATTATCTTAAAATAGTATGTAAGAATTTTTTTTTTAAGTACAAACTCTGTGGGACCATTTTCCTTGTGCGCACAAAGAATCCCTTTAGGGTTTATATCTTTCTTTTGTTAATAAGTGTCATACTGAATTGAAATTACCCCACTACTACTACTACTTTCATCAATTTATTGAATAATAATGTCATTGGAAAATATCGAGATCATGTTTGCGTAACCTTGTACCTGTTTTCAGCTACCCTCAGCCTTTCTTTTACAGGTAAAATGTAAATAGACGCGCGGTGGAATTTATTCTTTAGGGCGCTACAGCAACAACTGTCTTTAATCGCAGGCTTTAGCTAGGATTGGGCGGGATAAATAACCGCGATTGAGTCATTTTACAACTATGACTCCTTTCTTTGTATATCAAGAGTAATGAAATTATTTGCTGACATTTTTTTTCTCTAGCTGCTTGATGGTGATCCTCTTTTCTTTAAATTGCAACTGTACAATGTTACCGAAATATGGGCATGACGTGTGAAAATAATGTAACGTCTAAGTATGATAGCGCCAGGTTCAAAGTAAAACTCACCTCAGTTCTCACCGATCTCGAGCTACCTACTAGCACACGTCTCCTGGCAATTGGCAATGCTATCACGGGCTATCACCCCTACTAAAGGAATCCGTTACACCGTGGACAACCTCGGGAACTAGTCACTCAACGAACGAATGAGAGATTCCTGAGTCAATTGAATACACCTCACCAAAACGATAGTTCATTAAGAATCACGCACATACCTCATTTCACCACGGAGTCTGGAGGAGAGAGGGGGTCCATCTCTACCGCACTCACTGAAAATATACACGGACGGATCAAAGATTCCCAATGTCGTGTGTGCTAAAGTATTCTATAAGAAGCTCAATCACTACCTTTTTTTTTGGCTACCGGAATACAGTAGTGCTTTCTAGGTGGACATTTTTGAGATTAAGGAGCGGAGACCTTGCCTAACCTGAACGCGATCTCTACTATGAACTGAATCTTTACGGATTTTCAAGTCGAAATAAAATCCCTCGAATCAGGGTTTTGCTCGTCGGAAAGCCTATCGGAGGGCAGGGCTTGGCTAGTGGAGATGGATGACTTCTTTTTTATTATCCCGTCCTGGAAACCTGGCCTGCGTGTTTTTTTGGCAATTGCAGGGCTGATGAGCTCGCCTGAGGGAGAGCCACCGATGTGGCCTTGCAGCTTAGCAACAATCGCGTCCCCGATTTCCCTAATTATATCCAGAATAAAATCAGCTGCACTCAGGAAATTCTACCTTAGATGGACACGCCATCAGTCCTTCTACTTATTATAATGTCAAGCTTATCTGGTCGATGATGAATATCAGCCGAAATGGTAAACTACTGACTATGTGCCAGGTGGGCTTGGTAATTGGGTCCGTTTCATGTACACTGCCTTGTAGGTGAACATGCTGGTTACCTTCTATGATTACTGTAGGACCTGTTGGAGGAAAGTACCATAGGTATTACTCATCTGCTCTGCGAGTGCCATGCCTTTTCACAGTTGAGGAAGTCAACTTTTGGTAAATGCTTTTATAACCCTTGAAAGCTTGCAGAGTTGGAGATGGGACAACTCATTCAATTCGTCAGTTGCTCTGGTTGGTTCTAATTTGCTTTATCTGTTCCCCAGGGGTATCACAATGGACCTATGTTTTTTGTGTAAGTATGCTGTTTCAGAAACCCTGCTACTTAAACTAACCTAAGCCGAACGCATCTTCATTCGACGATTCAATAAGATATTTGAAATTTGACAGATGATGTCGTCACCCAGCCCGCCGTGCTGCTGGTGGCTTTCGGTTGCCAACTATCTCGTTCAGGAGCCGTATGGTGTCTTCTAGAAGAAGTTACCCGCCATGATTGGATGGTATTTGCGACTCAAGCTTGAGTTGGATCAGATTTGCAACATGAACCTGCAAGGGGAGGGAATGAATGGGATTCGCATTGCGTTGAGAAATGCGGTGAAGCGGAGCCTGTGGAAGATCTGGCCGGCGTTTGGAGACTATTTGGGCGATTTGATCACAGGTATGGAGCCGTTAATATGCGTGCAGTGTTATGTTAATTATCTGAAAAATCAGAACTCCTTTAGGTTATTTTCATTTTTTAATTATCTAGGGACGCGGGAGCGTCCCGCCCCGCCAAAAAAAAAAACAAAAAAATCGAAAAAAAAATAGAAAAGCGACCAAGACTATGTTTACGCGACACAACAAGTACGGGTTTTCGGACCTCTGTAGCTCCGGCCCCGGATGCTTGTTCGAGCTCAAATTTGATATGGTCATTGTCCCTGGTCATCTTACGAAGTGCTGCAAATTTGATTCCGATACAAGGAAAAACACCCGAGATATGATAATTTGAAAATGGCTATTTTTCAAATTTTTCTTGTTCTCGTTGTTCTTTGACCGGTCTACAGCCTGGTAGGGAGCGTATCGAGGTCTGCTTTCTTTTCTCACGAATTGACTGTGACCCAAGGGTGTGCATAGGCTATCATTTGCTCTGATCCGTGCAGTAGATCAAAAGATACATCCAAAAATGTGAAATTTTATAGTAGAGTTTCTCGCTTAAGTCTTTTTGATAATTTGAATGCGACACAGCAAATCACTCGCAGAGATCGCATGCCGACGTGGAGAGACGCAAACACTTGATTATGTGAGTACGTGACGACGACGGATGCAAAAGTCCGTGCGTTCGTCGGGTGAGGAGAACCCTACGAGTTCATGGTTGCGGGCGTGGTTTGTGGCAAGTGCATGAATGAAAAGTGTGTCATGAAAAAATTGAAACTGAATGTTTATGGATGCATCTTAAGCTGTGTTTTGCTAGACAGCGGCTTGAATGGGCGATTTGCGACTGCAACTCGAGAGCAATTCATTCATTATTCAATGCCGGGGTTTTGTATGAAAATAGTACTAGTATGTTGGGCAGGTTGTCTATGCAATCAAGGATTTTTATTTGTACGTGAGGAGAATGGATGGAAAGAGACGAATGTACTGTAGATGTAGAGTCCTTCGGTGGCAGCAAGGACATTCGAAAAAGGATATTTTTAGCAGTGAAGCGAAATGTGGGGGTCTCATATGAACCGGGATGAAGAGGCGAGTGTCCAGGAGTAGTGTAGATGTCATTTCGAGTCATTCGGTGGTAAAAAGGACATTCACGAAAGTCAAGTGGGCAATATGGGTGTCATGCGAACCGGGGTAAAGAGGCGAATGTCCAGGACTACTGTAGATGGCATTCCGGATCCTGCGGTGGCGACAAGGATATTCGAAAAGGATACTTTTGGCAGTGAAGCGAAATACGGTCAATATGGGTGTCAAATGAATCGGGGTGGACCCGAATATCCAGGAGTAGTGCAGATCGCATTTTGAGTCCTTCGGAGCGAAAAGGACATTCTTGGAAGTCAATTGAAAAATGGGCAATATGGGTGTCATATGAATTGTGGTGAAGAGGCGAATGCCTAGAAGTTTTATGGATGGCATTTTAAGTTTTTCGGTGGCAACAAGGACATTCGAAAAAGGATATTTTTGGCAGTGAAGCGAAATACGGTCAATATGGGTGTCATATGAATCGGGGTGGATACCCGAATATCCAGGAGTAGTGCAGATGGAATTTCGAGTCCTTCGGATCGAAAAGGACATTGTTGGAAGTCAAGTGAAAAATGGGCAATATGGGTGTCATATGAATTGTGGTGAAGAGGCGAATGCCTAGAAGTTTTATGGATGGCATTTCAAGTTTTTCGGTGGCAACAAGGACATTCGAAAAAGGATATTTTTGGCAGTGAAGCGAAATACGGTCAATATGGGTGTCAAATGAATCGGGGTGGACCCGAATATCCAGGAGTAGTGCAGATGGCATTTTGAGTCCTTCGGAGCGAAAAGGACATTCTTGGAAGTCAATTGAAAAATGGGCAATATGGGTGTCATATGAATTGTGGTGAAGAGCCGAATGCCTAGAAGTTTTATGGATGGCATTTCAAGTTTTTCGGTGGCAACAAGGACATTCGAAAAAGGATATTTTTGGCAGTGAAGCGAAATACGGTCAATATGGGTGTCATATGAATCGGGGTGGATACCCGAATATCCAGGAGTAGTGCAGATGGAATTTCGAGTCCTTCGGATCGAAAAGGACATTGTTGGAAGTCAAGTGAAAAATGGGCAATATGGGTGTCATATGAATTGTGGTGAAGAGGCGAATGCCTAGGAGTACTATGGATGGCATTTCGAGTCCTTCGGTGCCGATAAGGATATTCGAAAAAATAATACTTTTGGCAGTGAAGCGATATGAATTATGATGTAAGATGATATTTTCCAATGTGTGGAAGATGGGAAGCGATGTCTAGGCAAGATGGGTATCACATGACTGGAAGTGATGAGGCGAATGCAGTAGACTGTTAAAGGTATTTTGAGTCCTTTGGGCAGGAAAAAATATGTTCTTGGCAAGGAAGCGATATCTAGGCAAGATTATATTATCGGGGGTGATGAGGCGAATGCAGTAAACTACTGTTAAAGGCACTTTGAGTCCTTTGAACTAGAAAAATGATATTCTTGGCAAGAAAACTATTTACCCCAAATGGGTAACCTGAGTGGACTCATAGTCCGGTACGTAAATCCCCTTTTTTTATCGAAGACTACCGCATTCAGTAGGAATCAAACCGGAGCCCAATGTATAGAAGGCGAACGTGTTTACCGTTGCGCCATCTGTATTACCACTACTACTTTGCAAAAAGATGTGATATCTCACAAAAACAACTCTGTTGTAAAAAAAATCCCCGCCAAGAAAAACTCCTCAGCCGTAAAAAGGATTGATATGAACACAATACCGCCAAAGTACTCGTACCTTCGCGCCTCGCTCTAGGGTATGCATATTGAACGCTGATTGCATTAGTTAATTTCTTTCAACGCGGTTTGGCGGGGAGCTTCCATTAAACAAAATAAGTTGAACAATCTGAATCTCACAAAAACAACTCTGTTGTAAAAAAATCCCCGCCAAGAAAAACTCCTCAGCCGTAAAAAGGATTGATATGAACACAATACCGCCAAAGTACTCGTAGCTTCGCGCCTCGCTCTAGGGTATGCATATTGAACGCTGATTGCATTAGTTAATTTCTTTCAAAGCTGATTGGCGGGGAGCTTCGTAGCCTAAAGACTCATCGCCGAACGGATTTATTGATAAAATGACAGTGATAATGGCAACGATGTCGCTCTGATAAAATTATGAATAAGTAGTTGCGTGCGGATCATGCTGTAAGCTCTTATGCCAAGTATTATTGGCTTCTCGCCCGGATCTCGTTATAAAGCCCCCGCCTTACAAAAGACTAAAAATGCACTTCAGGCCAGAAGTGAATAATAGACTATTTTCTACTGCGTTCTTATTCAGATTGTTCAACTTATTTTGTTTAATGGAAGCTCCCCGCCAAACCGCGTTGAAAGAAATTAACTAATGCAATCAGCGTTCAATATGCATACCCTAGAGCGAGGCGCGAAGCTACGAGTACTTTGGCGGTATTGTGTTCATATCAATCCTTTTTACGGCTGAGGAGTTTTTCTTGGCGGGGATTTTTTTACAACAGAGTTGTTTTTGTGAGATACAGCTTTACATGATGATGTGTTTGTCAGCATCATGTCCATTTGCTTGCCTTCTACGACAACCCGGAAGAGGCTTGTAACGGGACGGTTTGGTGGACATCCGGAGATGCCCGTGGGGACGGAGCCTAAGGTAGCATATTAACGTGAAGGTCGGGCCGTGCCATCTGGCGAAGAAATATGCCCCTCAACGAACTAAGCAACGGCCTAGGCTTGCTGTAGCTCAGTTCGGGAGATGTGGGCGGGGTTTTCGCCGCTCGTTGCCCCTGTCCTTTACGTATTAACAAAAGTTCATAGGCCTGGGGAAGTAAACACAAACAGGGGAGGTAAAAATGGGGAATAAAAAAAATAGGCGATAAGGATGGAATATGGCTGACGGACGAATCAGACGCCAACACGGTCGCACCTGGGTCCGGGTATAATGGGACCCTCGGCCTCTGGTTTCGTACCACCAACAGATCACTACTCATCAGGTGCTGCTTCGATCTGCTGGTGGGAGCAGCACCAGCACCAGGCCATTATATAGTTCGTTACAGGCTATCGCATATTTTTATGGTCGCCACACACCACTTGGTTCGCGACCACCACCGAACCACGTCAGCTTCAATAAAACGTGCGTTCTATTGAAATTGATGGTTCGATGCAGGTTGGTCGTGGTTGCGCTCAAACATGTAATGAAAAAAAGAACAACTCCCTTGATCCAACAAGTACTTGTATCAGATCTGAATTTCCATAGATCGAAGAGCGAAGGTCGCCTGTCGTTTTGTATAGATATTGAAACAAATCCAAGCATATCCAGGGCACCTATTGTCAATGCCTTGACAGAACGATAGCTTGACGAGCTGAAATAGCCGAAATTATGGGGAAACTTTCCAAACACAAATAAATCGTGGCATAATATATACATCGAGTGCACTTCAAAATTCATGATGAATTTCATGGTAATTTACCTGTCTCGGGTAAACTTTCCCAGTTTCCCAATAAAAAGGATGCTCCATTCCAATAGCATTTACTCGTATATTCCGTGGAAAATATCTTGGGTCTTTGAATTTTATTCAAGGTAGATTCGAGATATGTGAATTTTAACTTTCCATCCGTTTTTTCCTCCTCCGCACTTACAATATACAGTACAGATACATTTTTACACATACATTTTTTTTTGTATTAAGACTAAATTGCATGCCGCTCAATTTACGTTTTACAAAAAGAGGATGAAAACAAGCAGAATGGTCCTTGAACAACAAAAATATTTGCAATGGCAAGGCAAAGAGGGTTTTGCAATACTGAAAATGGAGCCCAAGCGCTCTGATGCTTAGCCATGATACTTCACAAAAGAAAGTAAACATACACACACCACCTGGGAAATTTCCAGGGGATGGAAAACAATCTTTTTAATCAATGCTAAAGGGTAGAAAGTAAATTGGAATTCAAGATAAGGAGAGGAGCAAGACACTCTGATTTTATTGGATATAAGTTTATTGCTTATTGGATTGACCTACGGCTATTTTTTCCTTTTTCGATCACTAATCTCTTATTGTGAACTTTACCTGTACGTTTGATGAAAGGTATGGGCAATACGATAATAAAATGATGAAAACGAATCCATATGAAATATGATGGCCAATATTTCGAAAAATAATGATACGACTATATTTGATAATTTGAAAAGATTAGGTTAGGCATTAGGTCTAAGATTTGGGGCCATTTGCACCCTCCGCTGAGTAATTAGAGCTTCCAGGTGACCAATCCGCTAAATTAAATCAACTGACTCAACGAGACGGCACTGGCCACCTCTACTAACTTTTGAAAGCAGTAAACACGCAAGAGGCTTAGGCGTTTGGAACAATAGACAAGGTGTCTTCTTACATCTCACATCTTCTGCATAAGCTGCTGGAGGTCAGTCCCAATCTACTCGCTTGGAATGCGGAAAGGCATTGTCCTGTGAATCGATTTACCGTCGCTCCCAGTCTATTTCAGTTGCGCTTGAGTAGTTCGACTTACTGACATATCGATTCATCGTCGAAGGAGGAATTCCTGTGGTGCGATTTTAGTCGTACGTCTAAAGTCTAGTATCGTACGGTTAGAGCCTTACGAGAATGACTCAAATCACAGCAGGGCCGTGCGAAGGGAGAGATGAAGGGGCGACCGCCGCAGGCGCCGTTAGCAGGGGGCGCCGAAAACGAGTTTGATATTTCTGAGTTTCAACAGCACATTTCAAAAAGAGTCTGTGACGATGTTTGACACGGCGGAGGGGGATCAAAAATGGGCAAAATCGCGTGATGTATTATGTGCACGGCCCCAAAATAATAAGTTAGCAACGTCACACAGCATTCGAAAGCTGGAAACAAGATAATACTTAAAAAAAGTGAAATTCATATCTCCTGAAAGCTAAATTAATTTGGACATTCCGCACCTCTTTCCTTGCATCAACCAAGGCTTCATAATATTCGTATCCGTATCCATGGTGGCCGCGCATAACTGCAAATTATTATTTCACCCGGAAAAGTTACTTCACTGAAAATATCCTTTTCCGAGTGAGTTGTATCCAATGGCCCTTCGGAAGAAAATAACCAAAAACCAACATTTTTATTTTATTATTTTTTATTTTTGAAATGATGCTGTGACTGTAAACGGAATAATCCTGGTGTCCAAGAGATAAAACTATTTTTGCAGACAACAACCATAAAAAGCGAGTTCTCATGGACAGTATAATGATAAGTTAAGAGCAGAAGAGTGGATGAGTTTTGAAGGACACTATTTTGCCCGGGGTTTTTTTTTATTGAAAAGTTTCAGCAGGCAACCATCTGGCTGAGGTAGAAAAATGCCGAACAATGCAACTAAGTGATTGTGCAGAAGTGGATTCTTTTATATATGGTTTAGTTGATAGTTGCAATATTAGGGAGGTTTTTTTGTTGGACCGTTGAATGAATAAAAGAGATATACACATTGGGTTTCCGTTACACTACCACAAAGATAGAGATCTTAATACAATCAGTTCGCTAGAACTTTTACAACATCTCTCTCTCTCAATTGCCCTAACCCCTTGTGGGGCATAGCGCGTCAACCGCTCCATGTGTTGACGTTTCGTCGGTTTCGGAGAATACAGTCTCCAGCATGCATCTCATGCACATCCATGGCCACGAACGTCGTCGTGGACAAGATTCGAACCCGAAACGCCAGTAGTCGAACATGAGACTGATGCCTCAACACACTGCGCTACCGGTCGCCGTTTGCAACATCTAGAGACAGCAAAATAGTGTCACTGCACAGGTTTTTGTCTCGCTTTCAAGTCCTTTCCGCAAACTTCAGTTCGGTCCGTACGTACAATTTCAGGAATCCTTAATGGACTCAAACTCAGAGAGGTAAAAGTAAATTATTCACATTCCAACTAAGTCAGTAAACCAATTCGGTATCTGGTAGCAACCCTAAGAAAACTAGAAAGAAAAGTATTGGAAAGAATGGGCAAAATCAATCATCCGATCAATTTGAATAAGAGCCTTCATCCATCGGTGCAATGCAATTGCAAGGCAACTGCAACCCAACTTGTTTGCAAAAGTTGAATGCAAGTTGCGTTGGCCTTTCATTTGTAACATTAAGTGCTTGAGCTGGGCTCAGAAGAGGACGAAGGTTGAGGCATGTTCGTCCAGACCGTCCGCGACACCTAAAAGTCGAAACCTCTTCAGCTGTGACCAGAGTTGACGCGCGCTACATAGCGGTTATCGGTTATCGGTAATGTGGGCGGAGTTTTATACGATCACAGTTACCCCTAGAGCGTTACAAAAACAAAGACTTCACTCGTCGGCCCGAATGCAAAAACAAAACGGGAAAGTGCCTAACTGGACCGATATACATATAATAAATAACTGGTCGACGAGGAACCGCATTTGGGCTCAGCACTTGCTCTTCAAACCTTGGGATAAGCTGCGCTCTTTCGCTTAGCTTGGCCCCTTGTGCCATTAACGAAAGAGAATCACGAGTGTCCAGAATGGAAAGTCAGAGGGCCTTTCAAGGGATAGGAAGCAAAAATTTTGTGATTTACTCTAAATACATTTTTCTGTTTGTATATACCGGGTGACCGGTAGCGCAGTGTGTTGAGGCATCAGTCTCATGTTTGACTACCGGCATTTCGGGTTCGAATCCCGTCCACGACGACGTTCGTGGCCATGGATGTGCAGGAGGTGCATGCTGGCAACTGCATTCTCCGAAATCAGTTTATGCCAACGAAACGTTAACTGGGCCACATGGAACAGTTGACACGCTATGCCCCACAAGGGGTTAGGGCAACTGAGTATAGTATTGTATACACATACCAAACGATATATCGTAATAAAACTCCATGCAAACAGTGAACTAACAAAGATATTAAAATTTTTCATATAGTTGTAGACATACACATCAATGAATAAACTCAATGTCAAAGGTTTTTCTATCTAGCTTTTTCGGTTCGGTTGGCTCATTCGATATCTATCAGTACACGTAGTCGTACATTTATATCAACTGACATCTCTGATCCCTATCATTAAGATATGGCTCGAATTCCTGGGGGATATTTGGGGTGAGTGTCTATAACAACCGAATACACATCTGCACTATCCCATATCACTACCAAAGACTGAGCAATGTTTTGCGTATCAAATTTCAATAAGTAACGCAGATGAAAAAGGAAACGGAATCGTATGAGGTGTAATGTACGTTGGTATATTGATGTGTGATTTGCATTCCCACCTGGAAAATGTATAAGGTCAACCGCAAAACTGTAATCATTTACAAAGCAAACACAGAGCTAGACTGTTTTATACGAGTATAGTATTTTGGGACGACCGGTAGCTCAGTGCGTAGAGGCGTCAGTCTTATGTCTGACTAGGATCGTTACGAGTTCAAGTCCACGGCGTTCTTGGCCATGGATTTTTGTGTTGTATCCCCATGTGGTAAAAATAAGCGTCAAAAATAAAGGTATAATAAGCCACATCTTCCCGACTTGCGGCAAAATGGGAACAAGAGGTGCATGCTGGCAGCGTGCATAGTCTCCGAAACTGGTTTATGCCAACGAAACGTCAGCTAAGCCACATGTTGACGCGCTATGCCCCACTAAGGATTAGGGCAAATGAGTAGTAGTAGTAGTACTAATATGGCATGGTTCAAAAATAGAAGACTACGCAAAGAAGAGCCCGACTTTTTTTGCTTTCTCTCTGCGGATGTCGTCACAGTTTCACATTTTCGTAAGAGAACAATGAATTTTGTACGGAATTACACACTTTTTTACAAAAAAAAATTCGGTTTCAAACCTACACCCTGCGAACCAAGTTATGACGAAGACATTAACGCGCTCATTATCCAGGCCTGGGTGATTGTCAGTCACCTAGGACTCATCAAAGCAAGAAATTTCGAGTTTTCTGTCAAATGCCAAACTGAACATGGCATTTGGCAAATAAGACAGCTGGCATGCCGTTTCTAGAGCACGAAAATAATCACAATGTCAGCAACTGTAAAGCGCTGACTTAGGAACGCAACTATTAACCACAGGTTTTTTTATAAACTCTTAAAATTAATATTCATTGCCCACACCACGGATCATTAAAACCAAAGTTTAAACTTTTACGAGTAACTACTTTTCAAATAAAATCCTTGTTAGTCCACAAACAAATAACGGCCTTATTATTCAAAGTATAGTACATCATGTCTGACCGTTTCACTAGTTTTCCAGATATTCTATTTTCCAGCTAGATACTTTTGCCATTTCAAAATTCAGATATCTATATCATGCCATGTGTATCCTTACGTCTCCGTATATATTTCTATGAAAGCATCTCGAATGAGAAGACGAAAGATATGTCGAGAAATACAAGGATAATACGGACTGACACAGAATATTGATTTGTTGAGACGTGTACACAGTGTATTGGGTCAATGCTCGGCAAAAAGTTAAGGATTACATTAATCCGCTGTCTAGATAGGAAAATATCCTCTAACTGTGCACGTCAATTGATGTTTATCCGAATAGGATATCTTCGTTCAGGTAAGTTAATATGATGCAGAATATACGAGTATTCAGATGAAGAGCGTGGAATACTCGTATAATGGATTGCACGGAATGATAACAATTTCCTTTGTTGCAGATTGAAAAGGTATGGACTGATGGATGGAATGTTATTAGAACTATGACAATGTCTACGAGTTTAACATTTTCAAGCATGTTGCATCCTATCAGATACAAAAAAATGTATTTTAGAGTTGTGGTAGAGGTGAAGCAAACATTGAATTTGATAGAAGATCTACGTGTTGGTTGGTGTTGACTAATTAAAAAACATGAGCGGCCTAAATAATAACAGATAATTATAAGTATGCACGAAGAGCGTTAAATTCAATTGGGCGGTGTCAACTGAGGAAGGTCGATCGTCGAAATTATTTAAACGATGATTATGTGCCGCTGACCAAACCGCTTGTGAAATTGCGTCTTTCAATCACAGCGTAAGTGGATGTTCACACTGCGTGCGATGCCGAGCCGAGCCGAGCCGGGTCGAGCGATGCGATGAGGTGGGTGTTCACATTGCACGCCGTGCGATGCCGAGCCGAACGATGGCTTGCGATGCAAAGATGATCCGAGCGATGGCTTGCGATGCAAAGATGATCCGGGATGTTCACTGCACGCAATGATGGAGAGTAGAGACCAATTTAGTTCAAGGAATAGAATCTGTTCGACATCATGTCGTTTGTATGCTTGACCCAGTAAATTTATTTCTGTTTCAAAACAGTGCTCTAAAAATGGAAGAGCGTCGCCATTGGGTGCACCCCATTAATGAAGAAAGGCCCAGTGTTGGTGAATTTCATCATCTTTTCCGCGACCTCAGACGAGAGGTTTCACAAGCGGATTGAGCAGCGGCGCACCGCTGTGTATAAACGCAAAAATCGGCAGCCGCGGCGGCTTTAGGACGATGAATGTATAAACCGCTCGACTCGCCGTTGCGGCCACCGCCGCGGTTTGTGGAGCGGCGAGATTGCATTTGAATTCAAACCGTTTGTGAAACCACGCCTTCTAAACGCGACCTTATTACGGTGATAATAACCTTTCATTTGAGCCATACTGAATCAAAACCGGAATCCAAAGCGTATATACCCTAGACTTGTACAGACCTAGTTGTGATACCAAAACTTCCAACTGGCAACGGCCATATGCATTAAAAGTGAATTTTCCATATGGTCAGTTTGAGCTGTGGGCATGGATCCAATGAAAAGTTTCATCGTTCATCCATTCGAATTTTGGATATTTACATTTGAACTAACGTTTACAGTAAAGGTTGCCGTTCATTCAATAGGATCTTGCCCATTCCCAAAATCAACTAAACAACCCACACTATAAATATTTGTCGCATTTTGCAAGTCGCTAGCATCATTGTATCGAAAGTTATCGCTCATTTTGAAATTTCATCTGTAGGGGTTCCTTCGGTTGGATCTTGCCCATTTTCAATACCAACCAACAAGATCATTCTACAAACATTTGACCAAAATTTCAAGTTTCTAACTTCATTCTATCGAAAGTTATCGTGCAAACGGACAGACAGACAGACAGATATGGCTGAATCGAATCAGAAGATGACCCTCATAATTTCCATGTATACACTGCCACACCGCCGCGCCTAAAAGTCTAGGGTATAAAAGCAGACATACATGCATTTTTTCAGTGTGATCTTACATCAAATACTACTTTACAGCTCGTACTTGCACCATACTGGCTTCAAAAAGCTTCACATCGCAAAGCATCGCAAGGCCCATAAACTCCATCGCAAAGCCCATTAAATTCCATCGCCAAAAATCAGCAGCCGGTACTCGCACGAAAAAGCAAAGAAGTTTGTGAAAACATCGGGCCATCGCTCGGCTCATCATTGCATCGCGCGCAGTGTGTACACTCAAAGCGTGATTCCATTTAAAATTGAAGACTTTCCATTTTCTTGCTTTAAAAGCTTGCAATCGCATTGCATCGCTCGACCCGGCTCGGCTCGGCATCGCACGCAGTGTGAACATCCACTAAAGCTTACTTTTAACGCATCACACCCAGAAAATCTTTACACCATACTTTGTGTGCCTTTTGCTAGGCACACGATCGTCGCACATTGTGAGCGATTAGTGAATAAGTCATTGAGCACGAAGTACAATTTTTTTTTGTGTGCCACTCCCTACCACTACCCTTCAAGACGGTAGGGGTGACCACATATATGTTAATATCTAGACCAAATTTGGTTAAAATTATTTCAGTGGTTCCAGAGTTACGGGGCACCGGTAGCGCAGTGTGTTGAGGCATCAGTCTCATGTTTGACTACCGGCGTTTCGGGTTCGAATCCCGTCCACGACGACGTTCGTGGACATGGATGTGCAGGAGGTGCATGCTGGCAACTGCATTCTCCGAAACCAATTTATGCCAACGAAACGTCAACTAGGCCACATGGAACAGTTGACGCGGTGTCATATATATATACACACACAAGTAAATAACAATGTAACAATTGTAATGAGAGATACGAGTCAGTCAATAAATAGCCTTTCAACCAGACACAACAATTGGCGACGAGGATGGGATTGGATCCCGGTCATCTGAAAAGTGGAATTTTTACATTTTGAATAATTGCGGTTGCGCGTGCCGGTTTACAAAGTTGTTGCGCGTCGTATTTGCAAAAGTTATTATTGATTCCTCGGAAAAACATTTTTCTAAATGTCGCGAGAAGAATCGAGCAACGTACCGGGAACTTCGCAAAATGTTGCATTTCCTCCGGCATTCTCATTGGAAGAGTTTGACCGGGAAAAGTGCCAGATTTCACGATGGATAGATCGGCTGGAAGGGGCGTTCGTAATATATGGTATACCGGAATCGTCTCGCAGTTTGCTCCTGCTACATTACGTAGGTTGGAACACATATAACCTGTTATGCGACAAGTTGTCGCCGGAACGACCGCAAGAGAAACGGTATAGCGAGCTGGTCAATATACTTACTGCACATTTCGACCCGACTCCGTTAGAAATAGTGGAAAATTACAGGTTCCATTTGCGGAAACAATTGGAACACGAATCGGCGGAGGAGTTCATGGTGGCCTTGCAGAAATTGGCCATCCACTGTAATTTCGGCACGTATCTAAACACGGCTTTGAGAAACCAATTTGTTTTTGGATTAAGGAGTCAGAAAATTCAAAATCGGCTTTTGGAAGTAAAAGACCTAACAATGGAAACGGCATTAATTCAGGCAAAATTGATGGAATTATCCGCCAAGGGTGGCGCGGAAATTCAGCATTCAAAGGACAAGGCTGGTGTTGTACAAAATGTGCAGCACAAGCCAAATACTACTGACAGAAATACATCCAAGAAGGCTCCAAGTAAACCAAATGCGAAAAAAGAATGTTATCGGTGTGGAAGTTCTGCGCATATTGCTACAAACTGCAAACATTTACAATCCGAGTGTTTTCATTGCAAAAAGAAGGGTCATTTAAAGAAAGTTTGCCTCAAATTTCGGAAGGATAAAGAAGACGTGAAATACGTGGAGGTCTCTGATGGTGTCGATGAATTGCATTTGTTCAATGTCGATTGTACTGGCAAAGACGAAAATGACCGCGCAAAATTTTGCTTAAACTTGAACGTGAATGACCAGATAATAAATTTCGAAATTGATAGCGGTGCCCCGGTGTCAATCATAAGCATGAAAGACAAACAAAAGTATTTCGGAAATGTTCCCCTGCAATCCACGGACACAATGCTGGTTAGTTATTGCCAAACGAAAATCAAAGTTTTCGGCTTGATTCAAGTGAACGTAGGAACCGGTATTGATTATCGTCAACTCAAATTGTACGTAGTCGATTCAAATCGTCATCCATTGCTGGGACGCGAGTGGTTGCGACAGATTCGTTTGGACTGGAATGCGATCATCAGGCCCCGTGCAGTTTGTTCTATGGTAACGGAAGACCGCTCGAAGTGTTAAGAAGTCGTTTTGCTAGCGTTTTCGATGGAAGTCTAGGCAAAATCACAGGCGTTCAAAAGAGAATCCGACTAAAACCCAAGGCGCAACCTATTTTCTTCAAGCATCGCAGAGTTCCATTTGCTATTCGAAAAGCTGTCGAAGATGAGTTGGACGAGTTGGTGAAAAGTGGCGTTTTAGAAAAGGTTGACTACAGTGAATGGGCTACACCGATAGTTCCAGTTGTCAAACATAACAAGAAAATCCGAATATGCGGCGATTATAAGGTGACAGTAAACCCTCAACTTATGGATGAGTCATATCCCTTGCCGACAATCGAAGAACTATTTGCATCGATGGCTGGTGGAAAGAAGTTCACAAAAATCGACTTAAAATGCGCATATTTACAACTGGAAATACACGAAGACGATCGAGAACCCTTGACACTGAATACCCACAAGGGATTGTACCTCCCAACGCGATTAATGTATGGTATTCGTTCAGGACCGGCTAAATGGCAACGCATCATGGAAACGATTTTAAAAAACATCGTGGGAGTCAGCGTATTTATCGATGACATTAAAATTACAGCGCCAGATGATGACACACACTTCCAAAGATTGGAATTAGTACTCCAAAGACTATCTGACTTCAACATGAAGGTAAATTTTGACAAATGCCAATTTTTAACACAAGAAATTGAATATTGCGGATACAAAATCGATGAAAACGGAATACATAAACTAAAAGAAAAGGTTGAAGCCATCACAAGCATGCCACGGCCGAAAAATAAAGATGAAGTGCGTTCATTCGTGTTCATTCGTGGGTTTTGTTAATTACTACGCACGATTCCTAAATGGTTTGGGTACAATTTTATACCCATTACATAACCTATTAAAGGACGGAGTAAAATTTGAATGGAGTAAACAATGCGAAGAATCATTCCAACGTGTGAAGGAGAAAATTAAATCGGACGTTCATTTAGCCCATTACGACCCAAAACTGCCACTAGTTCTAGCTACAGATGCAAGCCCGGTTGGCGTCGGTGCAGTTTTGAGCCAAATATACCCAGATGAAAGGGAAGTACCTATTCAGTTTGCTTCACAAACGTTATCTTCAGTACAGCAGCGATACAGTCAGTTAGACCGAGAAGCATATGCAATCATTTTCGGGGTAAGAAAATTTTATCAATATGTCTATGGAAGAAAATTAATTCTACAAACAGATAATAAGCCATCGACACAAATACTTTCACCACAAAAAGAACTTCCTAAGCTGTCTGCAAACAGAATGCAGCATTATGCGATCTTTCTCGAAGCTTTCGATTACGATATTTTGTACAGGAGTACAAAGGATCATGCAAATGCAGATGCGTTTTCCCGACTTCCACAACCGAGTCGTTACAATCAAATTGCGGAAACTGATGTTATAGATTTAAACACAATAGAGGTGTTGCCTGTTACAGTGTCGGAACTGGCAAAACATACGAAGGAAGACCAAACAGCGAACAAACTAATAGAAGCATTACGAAATGGAAGGCAAATCGATTCAAACCTTCGATTTGGAATTAATCAAACCGAATTTTCAATAGTAGAAGATTGTTTAATGCGTGGTAAACGAGTTTACATTCCAAGTACTCTTCGGAAACGAATTTTGACAGAGTTACATACAGCCCATTTCGGAATCACCCGCATGAAGGAACTAGCAAGAAGTTACTGCTGGTGGCCCAGAATTGATGCTGACATTGAAGAACTGTCGAGAAATTGTGGAAACTGCCAAATGAATCGATCAAATCCAAAACGAGTTGAGAATCATATTTGGGAACCAACGACACAACCTTTTGATCGGGTACATATCGATTTCGCTGGACCATTCATGGGAAAATACTTTTTCATATTAGTCGACGCATTTAGCAAATGGCCGGAAGTGCATATAATGAATACAATTTCAGCAGAAACGACAATATCCAAATGTGAAGAAATTTTTGCAACATTCGGTATTCCGCGCATCCTTGTCAGCGACAATGGTGTTCAATTCACATCTTACAAATTCCAAGACTTTTTACGTGGTAATGGCATCATACATAAACGCAGTGCGCCGTATCATCCTGCAACAAACGGACAAGCCGAAATGTACGTTCAAATCTTCAAACAGAAATTAAAAGTGTTGAAATGTAATAAAAATGATATTCAAAAGCATTTGAACGAGATTCTGCAAAGCTATAGACGTATACCACATGCAGCGACAGGAAAATCACCATCGGTTCAAATGTTTAATCGACAAATACGAACAAAATTTGATTTAATAAAACCAGCGACAAAGAGTAACATTAAAATAAGTAATAAAGAAGTAAAAAACGTCAGGACATTAAACATTGGAGATCGAGTTTCAGTACGGGACTACCTAGACGAGGAAAAATACAAATTTGGAAATGTAATTGGAACCGAAGGTATATTACATTATATTATAAAACTTGATGACGGTCGCGTTTGGAGGAGACATATTAATCAAATGCATAAAATCGGCGATCAAACATCAATAAGAACATCCGACCCGATTCCTTTTGATTACGATCATAGTACTAAAATCTTGCCAACGGTTAATTTAGAGAACGATAGCAGCAATAGTGTCCAGCGACCGACGTCGATAATCGGAAACGAAACGGAATTAAGAAGATCGACTAGAGAACGAGAACTTCCTAAAAGATTGCATTATGGTAAAAACTTTGAACAAATTGCTTAAAATTGTAATAAGATTGTATTTTGACTTGATTTTTTTCTTTATATTTTCATTATCTTCTCAGTACTAAAGTTTAAATAATGTAAACATTTTTCTTAACAAACATGAAATTTTAAATCTAAAACGTATTGAAAATTAAGAAAGTCACAGTAAATTTTTGCATGAAATTTGAATTGAATTAAAAAAAAGGGGGAAAGGTGTCATATATATACACACAAGTAAATAACAATGTAACAATTGTAATGAGAGATACGAGTCAGTCAATAAATAGCCTTTCAACCAGACACAACACGCGGTATGCCCTACAAGGGGTTAGGGCAATTAAGAGAGAGAGATAGAGAGAGTTACATTAGAACCAATATGCATCAATTTTATATAATATTCCGGATTATTATCCAGATTGAAGATTTTCGGAATAAATTTTCGAATTTAAAAATCGGCTGGTTTCACCATCGAAAAGAGCGTATGTTTTTCCATGGAAATTTCCAAAAAAAAAGTAAGAATCGATATTTTGACACATTAACACAAATATATATAGCTGGGTTTTTTGATACAAAATAGACTAAGGTGCACCTGTATCTTTGCCGCCTGTTAACGTTGTAAAAATCCCATGGACGAGGGCTAAGACGATATTGATTAATCTACCAATATAAAATCATCTGAAAGTTCAAAATTAATTTCAATTTCTTTCTTTTACTGTTGAGTTAAGATATTAATTGTTTATTCATGGCCCAATTGTCAGCTTACTTGCAATCCATTTGGAGAACATAATTTTCCCAAAAACTCCTCCAGCATTTCCCTTTTGGGCCTAATGGTGGCAAACAACAGACAAAATCTGAATGGCAATATCATCATCATAATGAATGTTGACCGGCCAAACTGTAACAATTGCAATTTTACGGATCTATCGGTCCAGCGAACGTAGTATCCATAGCTCGCTCCACTTGCAAACTTTCAAGAGTTTTCTCTCCGCTTTAATGAATTGCATAGAAAATTCATTGACCTAAATGTCGTCCTTTTTGCCTGTGAACGTTAGTATGGCGCAGTTTTGCTCCTACGTAGTGGTTATTGTGTCCTGGGTACTTATTTTAGAGAAAACGCGACATTGTTTTTGTTTAGTGTTTCCTTCTGTTTGTTCAACTCCATGAAATGTTGGTTAACGTGAAATATGTCTTGAACGTCTCGAGGATTTGGAATCATGCCATTCAGGACGAGCGACGATGTCGACGATGGTCCATGAAGCTTGGCTTTTGTATAGTATATGGCTAGCTGGCTAGCTAGAGCAAACGGGTCGTTGTTTGGCGGAATATAAAGAATAAAACCGACAGCTTAAGCAACGGCGGTAGCAAGCAATAACCGGAGTTGATTAATATGAACCGAAACGAACAAGCTGAAAAATATCAGGCTAAACCACAAAAAAAAATTGTTTTGTTTGCGTTTAGCCTGCCTCATTTTTGTCACGTGAATTTGTCACGATTGGGCTGAAAATGGGTCATGCTTGATAGACATTCATTTTACTAATTAGTTGTAATGCGAATGGTAAAATGGGATTTCTAAATTATCGAGAATAGCCGGACTAACTGGGTAGCTGCGAAAAATATCTGCACATTTGAACAGTCTAGTGGACGGTTGGTACATTCGAGTCCTACAAATCGACGGAATTTTTCCCGCCCTAGTGGTATGGTGGTAAAAGTGGTGGCTAAAGTGCCATTTAATAACATACATAATTAAAGGCGAATCTATTCACGCGCATACATGATCCCGATACCGCTCGAATTATCAATTTGAAAAGATTATTTTTCAAATAGTTGAGAAAATGTGCTAAACTAGTAAATGTTAAAAGATCCGACGATACGATCTGGTTAACTTCACACAGTTCAATAGATAAGGTTAACCGCCAAGTTTATCGCATATAAACTTCTTCGCCGTTGGCTTCATAAGCCACACATGAGATGAAGATCTGAAGAGGAGGTGAGACAATTCTTAACGAGAAGGAGCAGGTTCAGAAGAAAGATTTAGCCCAACCTTGCACGTCATCCTCTCGAAATCGAACATCATTCCGCACAGATCCATGATTTTGTGGGAAAGTAGACATATGTTTGTTGTTAGCGTAGTCAATATGTTGTAGATAAGATATTAAATTCTGTAACGGACGGTTTGGTGGCCATCCGAAGAAGCCCATGGGGACTGAGCCTAAGGTTGTATGGTGACCGTGAAGGCCGGGCAGTTCCATCTGGCGAAGAAAAGGGCTCCTCAACGAGCTAAGCAGCGTGTAATGTGCACCGTTACAGGCGTAGATGCATGCATGGATACATGTATGCATACATTTGTTCATATGCGTGGCATGCGTCATTAGATGCATGTATATCTATATGCATATTTGCGTATACTTATGCATGCATTTAATATCGATATATACCAGTGACATATCGACATATCTATGCATATATGTGTCCATCTATGCCTCTACGTTGGTACCGAGAAAGTATTCGCGCGCATCAGATTGGTGTCATAATTTTCTGCGCCTGTCCATTTACTTTCGCAAGTCACTGTACCCGACTACAGCGGGTCAGCGATAACTGATAAGAAATGGTCAGGATGCAGGAAATTATGATAACAAGCTATGTGAACGATACTGTGCACAATGCAGGTAGTCTAATGAAACCTGTTTAGAAAGAAATCCGTTGTGCAAATGCATTGTGCCATTGCATTGTCCATTTTTCGGGAGTTCTGATTAAAACATCGATCGGGTTGGTCTTGATTTCGAGTGAGCAATTCTTGGCTGTTTTTTTTTTGGAGGATGGACTCCACCACCTGATATGTAGCGGGCGTGCACCTTCAGACTTGCTGCTAGGAGTTACGAATTGGCCAACTAGGCTTTTCTTCCTTTGTTTTCGGTTGGTGAAAAAAAAAGACATTTCGTAAATCGGGAAAAGTTTTGGCTGAAAAATTCGAAGTGCTCGTCTTCGGTAACTGTACGCTGTACGGTCCGCGAAAGTTTCTTTTTTTAAATTGGTTCGAACGGGGGCTTGATTTTGAAAAGCTGTTAGATCGTAGTGAGCGAGTGCGAAACGACGTCTCAAAGGGACTTGGGATCCTGTCTAGCAGGAGTAGATCGCCGTATTTCTGTTTTCGTGTCCAACTGCAAAAAAAAAATATATATTTAAGTGGCCGGCGTCGCCCGCTATTCCCCGCGCTCGATCGGGAAAGGGTTTTTGGCAAAATCGTCGTCGTCGTGATGGTCGCTCGCAATAGTGTCGGAAACTGCCCGTTTGTGAATCATGACAAGCCCCGTGCTGAAGGATGTATTTCAAGAAGCTAACGTGAGAAAGTAATACCGCCGTCCTGATTGCGGGTCGACTTTGCGGAAATTTCCAAAGAGTGAATTCCAAATTTAGTTTGAATTGCACAGTCCAAGCAATACGTAACGACCTAGGCGAACAACCAAATTGTTACGACACTTTTCAAGCCACGGAAAAATGTGATAGGGTGCGCGCGCGATTTTCATTGAATTATTTGGCCTGTTCCGATTTTCGTGTTGTGGGTTTTATACGCACGTGTGCGAGTGATTAGAGCGTAAACGGAGCAGAGCAGGTTGGGCACAGCCGAGCGATTTTTCATCCAGCGATTTTGTTTTAAACGCTAAATGGGGGTCTTGGCGCCACAGTCAGCCCTCAGCAGCGCTAGCAAAGGAGTCACAACGGTGGAGCAGCACAGGTGCTCCGCCAACAGGGGAGCACCCCAGGTAATTGTGTCATTAGCAGTCCAATTTCGCCAAGACTCAGGAAGAAATTGCAACAAAACCTTGAGCCTATCAAATATTCGGACTATGGAACGGAGGTGAATGGTCAGTATATTCAGGCGACTGTCCTGTACATCCGCAAACACCGGCCTGTATGATCAAAAAGATCTCTTACATCGATCCCCGCTCCGCTGATAGACAAACACAATTAGCGCCATATTAATTTTAATTTCGCAGAGAATTGTCGCCGATATATTTTGGTCTTCTCTAATTATTTTTTTTGAGATTTATTTGCCGCTATCTACGAGATACATATTATGTGACTAGCATTGATGTATCCTTCATACGAGTACATGGGTTTTTTTTTTACTTTCTTGAGATTTTGGAGCCACTCAGATACGATTTATACTCGAACAAAGTGTCATGCATTGAAATAAGACACTGGCAAAAGCGATCATATCGAAATTCGAAGTTTTCTAGCTGATCTCTCTATTTATGAGGAGTTCATTTTTCTAAATTTATAGTTATCGGTATGATTAAAATTGAAGTTTTATACCGGATATTGAATATTATTTTCTAAGATAGTTGGGTTCTATAATTTTTATTATCCTTTTTCGATGTAATTATTATTGGATAACAGTAAGACATTTGTTTTTATTCGCGATGCACCTTGGATTCTTTCATTTGCATCAGAAGGGAAACAAGAGAAGATTTAATTAGTACGTACAAAAAAAAAGAAAAAAAAATATAAATAAATAAATAAATAAATAATTAAATAAATTTAAATAAAAAAAAAATATATATTTTATATATTTTATATACAATATATATATGTAAATAGAAAATAATGAAATTCTGATGAATTTCTTACATATATATTTTTTTTGCAGAATGTTGGGCTAAGTAGCCTCTAACTTCCTCCCTCTCCCTCCTTTCTCTCGCTAGCATTGTGAATTTTAAGTTGGGGGATTTCCAAAATATGCGCCCGAAATCCCACGGTCGGGAGGGCTAGGTCGCGCAGGGCCCATAACAACTGGGGTCCATAAGGAGCCGTTTATCATCGGAAGGCTCGGATGACCTGAGAGGGAAAAGGATCTGTCCTGATTGGACGGTTTTCCCCGTTATTTATACATTTTTGGCCTTCGTGCCTTGTTAGTCTGGCTGATGCAGCCCCATGTCCCTGCACGGGACTTTGTCGATTTTTTTTTTTGAGTCTTTGGGAGTTTGGTGCAAAGGCACCACCAGTAGTTTTTCTCTTTCATCGTTAGTTGGTATTGCGGGATATTAGTTTTCTTCGAGTTTTCCTTTTTTTTTTTTTGATTTTTTTTTTTGTATTTTCTCTCGGGCAGACGTGCGATTTATTTTTGTACGTTGATGGAGGAGGCCGATGGCTGCCGTGTTGAACCACCCCGCCACTCCCGACAGCTGAGCTGGTCTGCCAGCGCACGTCACGGGTGGTCGTCGGAGAGGGTCTTTCATCACCCATTGAGGTTTCTGGCCTTTACGGCCATCTCAACCCACGCCCTCCGGTCTCCATCGCTACAAGCGGCCTATGCTTGCCGAAGCTCAGTTCGGAGACGTGGGCGGGGTTTTCGCCGCTCGTTGCCCCTGTCTTTTACGTATTAACAAAAATGCATAGGCCTGGGGAAGACAACTCAAACAGGGGAGGTAAAAATGGGGAATGAAAAAACAAATAGTCGATAAGGATGGAATGGTTGGTGGACGGATCAGATGCCCACGCGGTCGAATCTGGCTCCAGGTGTAATCGAACCCTCGCCCTCTGGTTTCGTACCACCAACAGATCACTACTCATCAGGTGCTGCTTCGATCTGCCGGTGGGAGCAGCACTACCAGACCATAATATGGTTCTTTACAGGTGGTTCATTACAACCAGTCGTCGAATTGATACCTGTACATGCCATGAATTGGGACTTCCATCCCAATGACGACCGACGAAAGGGGTGCTTTAAAATCTCATGTCGACGATCTGTGGCCTAAAAGTGTTAGTTACTGGGTAAGGCATGGGGACAGTTGCGTCCTATTGCCCAGAATCGTATACGATGACGCGCAGGAGTAGTTGATGTACTATGGTTAAGGCAAAAAAGGACAGTATAACCGGTGATATTTTCGTCCTGCTGCAAGTGGGCGTCAGGACAAAAGAACTCTCTTGATCATGAAATGAAACAGAAACCGTATCTCGTAGATATGGGTATCTTCTGATTCGGGATGACGAAACCAATGCACTGGAGCACTATTGAAGGCATTTTGAGTCCTTTCGCCATAATTGATGCCATTTTGAGTCATCTGGTGATGAATAAAGGACATTCTGGGCAATGAAGTAATATAGTACCTATGCAAGATGGGTATGATGAGTGGGGTTCATCAGGCGAATACAGTAGTCTACTGTTGTCGGTATTTTGAGTCCAATGGTCAGGGAAAAGGACATTGTGCTTTCGCCTAGTAGATAATCATAGACAACTGAAAAGCAAACGGATGAAAATAAAAATTTATTTGCATGGGACGAGCCTAAAGTGCCGATGAACGTCATCGCTCTTTTTGTGTCATTTCTCAATCTCTGCTGAGAGCTACAATATTTTCTTTAGTCTCTTCTCCCAAACCATCCACACGAAACAATCAAAATTAAATATTTCAACCAAACCATAAGGATTATTCGAAATTCACTCCGGGTATTTATTCATTTCCCTCAAGGTCTCATGATTATTCATCATCATTTTCTTCCCTTGAAGGAAGCGAAATGAGCGCGTTCTTTGCTTATTCTATTGAGCATTCGTTGCCATGTAGACATTCTAAATATCGAAAAACCTTGGAAAAGACAAACGCACGGTTTCAACGCCAGCCGCAGGCTAAACTGCCGCGCGAGGCAGGAAATACATAAATGAAAACCTCCATTTCATTTTCAATCTCATCTTTGGATGTTCGTTATAATAATGGAGGCGCGAGGAAAGTTAATGCGAATGAAAAATTTACTTGGTCATATTTTCGGCAGCATGGTGGGATGCGAAATTATGAATTCGTACCTCATAAAAGTTATTTATGGTCGATTAAGATGCAAATTTTCCACTTAATTCTCAGGGACAGGGACTTAACAAGTGCCACATTACAATAATTCTTGGAGATCGCATGTTATCCGCGAAGCATATGTGTGAATTTGTGTAATATTTTAAGAAAGTCCTTATTCCGGTGGCGTGAAGATAGCTCATTAATTTCCCGTTCGTTTCAATTAGACGAACGCAAGAAGACGGCTTGCAAATGGCTGTGATTATAATAAATTGGGGTTGAATGGATAAGTTGGAACTCAAAAGTTCTTATGCATTATTTAACACACACGTTCTTTATGTTTCTGTTTTATTAGTACGCAATTGTAAAACAAGCTAGGATGACCAAACTGTCCCGTTTACGGCGAAATGTCTTCTTTTTTAAGTCTCTAGACTGCGGAAGATCCTATCAAGATCAACCAGTCCATCTATCTCTATCAATTGCCCTAACACCTTGTGGGGCATAGCGCGTCAACTGTTCCATGTGGCTCAGTTGACGTTTCGTCGGCATAAACTGGTTTCGGATAATGCAGTTGCCAGCATGCACCTCCTGCACATCCATCGCCACGAACGTCGTCGTGAACGGGACTCGAACCCGAAACGCCGGTATCAAACATGAGACTGATGCCTCAACACACTGCGCTACCGGTCGCCCCCGCCCTGCCCCTGGGAATCTTACTAGACACGCAGTGATGAACTACCCGCATCACTGTCGGCATCACATCATGTCATTAGTCGCACCGAAAGATCTTTGTATTTTATGGCTGAATTAGATTATGCGCGAACAACGCGGCTTCTGCTGTCAAATAAAGTTGAACCAATGTATTTCAGAGGGAGATAAGTATACTCTGCGCGAACAACACGTCGCTCAGGCCGCGAAAGTTGAGACGAGTTGAACTTTGTCGCAAGATACGCTTTTAAGTGTCACAGTCATCTGAAGTTATATGTGCGAAAAGTAGGTAAACATTTTATTTATGTTAATTTGTGTTGTTTTACGTGTCATCGAGACTGTAAAGTAGTTTTAAGTAGATATCGTTTCCGGATTCTCCATAATTTTAGATTAATCAATGTAGTGGCCCGACTCCTGAGGCTCAACTGTTGAGCTAACATGTTCGCCAGATTTGAAGTTAAAGTGATTATCTTTCGTCAAGATTGCTGCCGTCCATAATAGATTGTCGAATAGAAATTAAAGTGAGACATAATCTAACAAAGGCTTTTACAAACGATCAAGTCAGCTTCAGAAATATTATTTATCAATGTTCGAGTTCCACAATACTTGAACGGTAGCATTTTTCTTCAAGCATTGCCATTTTGTTGAAGCGGCCTAAATGTTTAAAGAATGTTGATTGTGACTGTTTGAATGCTCGCTTGATTTGCACAAAACTGCACGTGAGTGGCGATACTGTGGAAGCTTGTCAAGCGATCGTCAAAAATTCCAGTGTGACGCTTGTTTCAAGAAAATTTTAACGGGTTGTATCGATTGAAAAATGTACTTGCTTCAGTTGTTGAACTTGCAAATTTGGTGTAACGACACCTCGTCGTATTCCCATGGTGTAACTGATATTTCGTAACATATAATAACGTGTGACATTGCGTAACTAGCGTGCACAAGTAAATTTCTTTCTTTCAGATAGATTTCGACTGTGCCACTTTGTATCTTCTTGTCGTTCTGTATATGTTGCCATTTGTCACTCGGAAAGTGCAATTAATCACTATCTGCTGTATATTTTATATGAAATAGGCTGTTTTAAACACTCTTCTTATGAAACTTCTCAAATATTTCCTAAAATATAAAACATTGAGAACAACAGCTTTTCGTTCTTGCTGTGAAATTTGCCTTTGACAGTTACGAGGTTGCACACTTTTACCGGTGAATTGCTATTGGACTATTGTAGCTATGTATGCTATGCTATGTTGCATTTATAAAATTCTTCGTCACGAAAAACACATTGTATGTATTAAGTTTTTGATACAGTTATCTATTTATTTTTAGTTTTCCATTATGGCTTCTTTCGATGAAAAACTTATACAATTAGTACGAGAGGATCCCGTCTTATACAATAAAAGCTGTGGAGGGAACAAAAATATATGCACCAAAGTTAGAAAATGGGCCACTATAGCGGAGAAGCTATCTTCAACGGGTATGTAGAGAAGGATTACTTTTATTTAGTGAAACTAACTCAAATACTTTTTTGCAGAGGAAGACTGTCGTAGGAGGTGGAAATCACTCAGGGATAGGTATTCACGGGAATTAAAAAAAAGAGACTTACCATCTGGTTCCGCTGCTGCGTTTTTGGACAATTGGGAACTTATGGATGAAATGTCATTTCTAAAAGATGTTATGAAACCAAGACGGTAAATACTTTTTAAAAATAGAGTATAATACATCATAGCCATATATGTAAATGTAGTATTTTTTTGGTTACTTTAAATTTGTAATATATGTAGGCATCTAATAATATTCATTATTTTTTAGGACCCGAACCAACTTTTCGGAGAATAAAGAAAACGTCGAATTCCCAGAACCGAGCCCACCAATATCAATTGAGGAAATAATTGAGGAGGATACTTCAACCATTCTTATTGAGGACGAAGTTGAATATCCTAAACCTACTGACAAAAAAAAAAACAAAGGAAGGACAACACTTATTACAGTCGACATTAGTTGAAACTATGAATACCTTCCAAAATCATATGTCTACAAAAAAAGAAGTAGAACCTGAAGTCGACGGTTTTGCGAAGGGTGTATCCAGCATAATCAAAGAGCTTCAACCGCAAACGCAAATAATTGCGAAATCGAGGATTATGTCGATATTAAGTGAAATGCAATTGGCTGAACTGTAAATAAGAAAAGTGAAATGTGTCTTTAGATGTACTAATAACGAAGTTTTATTTATGAATTTTATTTAAACTTTATTGAATTAGTGCATATACATATATATTAATACTGATAATATATAAGTTCGTAGCTTATTTTAAACGAAATTTTCTGATAGTTTTTAAAACAAAAATTAAGTAATTCATTCAGTCTTAGTCTCATTAATACATTTCAATAACTTAGCATTTTTATGGAATTCAATATTTATTACACCGCCCACATACACATACATATATTTTTAAGTTATTATTTATGAAATTTATCACTTGTTTTTGATATAAACTTCTTTTGTTAACCGTCCAGCATTAAAAAAAAACCGGTTGTTGTTTAGGACGCACTGTCTTCTTTTATTGCGTCATCTTTGGTCATAAAAGATTTACTCCTTATCAAAATAAATGAAATTATAGATTAAGTGGGTAGTCCGGATGGCGCAACGGTTAGCACGTTCGCCTTCAACGCACTGGGCCCCGGTTCGATTCCGGGGATTTACGTGTCGGACTATGAGCCCACTCAGCTGTTAAATGAGTACCCATTATGGGGTAAATAACTCGGTTGAGCGTATTGCTGATCACATACCTCTGCACAAAAACCGTCACGATCTAGAAAATGAGATGATGCTAACTCATCTCGAGGCCGTGGTTCAAATTGGACTGTTGCGCCAGTTATTTATTTTTATTTTATAGATTAACAGTTTAGTTCAGTTTATCTAAAATTAAATCTATTTGGAGGAGGAGTAAATTTCTTCGTATCTGAAGATAGCGGAATAAAAGTAGGCGAGACGTCTTAAATAATAACCAAAAAATTATTTAATTGCTGATGGCTCAACAAAATAAGTTTATTTTTTTTTTTAGATTTTCGTAATTCAAGTTAACTTTTTTAAAGCATATTCTGTGATAGCTTAATATAAAAATCACATGTTTCCGAATAACATTCCATAATTCCATATTTTTAAGTTTTCTGTTTTCTTCATTGATCATACATATTAAAATCACAGAATATCAATTCAAAAGCTCTTAACTTAAAAACTAGTGTATAATAAATTAATAAAATATCAGGTAATATTTTATAAATTTATTATACACTAGTTTATAAGTTAATTTTTTGAATTGATATTCTGTGATTTTTTAATATGTGTAAGCAATGAAGAAGTCCTAATATAAAATTTATTTTTGAATAAACAGTGTTAAACATAAAACGATTTGACCTTGTTTTGCCTTTCAATAGCTCCTTCCTTTTGAAAATAATCTTTCAATTTATCACGCAAGTGAAAAGCTGTTCTTGTCGCGTTATGGGATCCAATATTAATATTATCTGAAAAGATATTGAACTCCCCGACTTCTTCACGCCAATCTCCATCCCTTACGTTTCCGTTAGCGTCTTCGTGGTCTACAAAAGTTGGCGGACAGTACCTGGTCGAATTTTGGTCATTAGATTTAATAAAGTTGTGCAACGCAATTGTTGCCAAAACAATTATTTCGGCGTTTTCGGGAAACATTATTAAGTCCATGCGTAAAATTCTCCACCTTGCCACCAGTATTCCAAATGCGTTTTCAATTACAACACGTGCCCTCGATAGTCTGTAATTGAAAATACTCTTGGGCAGATCTAGGCGTTTGCCAGGGTAAGGCCTCATCAAATTTTCCTTCAGAGGAAATGCGGCGTCTCCAACAAAATAATAGGGAAATTTTATGTTTGAATTGGGCAACAAAGATGCTGTGGGAATTGGAAGTTTGTTGCTCAACAGACTTTTGCCAAATGCAGAGTTAGCCAATATTCCTGTAAAAAATAATGAACATTTATTTAATTTCAATTGCATTCCGTTAGCATATATAGAGAAGTGGACGCGCTACGCCCCACTAGGGGTTAAGGCAAAGAAGTATTTAATTTCAATGTTATTATAAAGGGTACAAAAAGCCTCTCAAGTCCTTAATGTGGCCAGTAGATTAACGTAAAAACAATGGCGATTTTTATTTGTAACATATAAGTGGGTGTGGGGTTAAATTTCGTTGCACACCATCCAGCCGAGACATTTTTTCGGTTCGGATCGTAGGGAATTAGGAGAATGTTTATAAGGACCTTCCTATAAAGACGACCGAATAAAAACAAATGGGTTCGTTCGATGTGCGTCGAACTTTAGAATAATTTACAGCGATCTTTTTTTTTAAATATGTGTAGGACATGTATGACATGACGATGACCAACTCCGTCTCACAAGTCAGGATCCAGAATAGACTTACTGATCTATTTGAAACACGCACTAGTCTGAAACAGGGCGATGGACTGACACCAACGCTCTTCAACATAGCACTGCGCTATTCGGGCTATGAATATGGGTAACAGCAAGACGCTACTCATCAAGTTGACACAATTAGCAGCGTACGCCGACGACATCATCATGTCCCGAAGATTGGCCGACGCAGAAGAACTTCTGCATACGCTCGATACCGCTGCAAAAGAAGTTGGACTACTGGAAGTCTCGAAAATCGTCAAACTACAACGACTTCAATGAGCAGGGCATGTACAAAGAATGGACGATGATCGCATGCCTAAGAGAGTAATGAATGCAGAACGAGTCGACGGAGCGAGACTGCCTAGACGACCGAGATCTCGTTGGGAGAGCTCAGTAGGTGTGGACGCCGCGCAACTACTGGGCTTCCAAAATTGGAGGACGCAGTTACGTGACCGAGATAATTGGAGAACAATGATCCAGGCGGCCAAGGCCCGACGTCGGGCTATCGCGCCACGATGATGATAAGTATGTGTAGGACACTAACATGGATCAACTGATTTTTTTATATGCTAGCCAAGCGGGACTTTTAAGCTTCGATTGTTCGATTCTCGTTTATTTTCTGTATACAAAAACAAAGTAATACAGCACAACACAAAGGCAAATACTCTTCTCAACTCTCTGCTTTCAAAAGACAAACTTGTCAAAAGGAAAGCTCGAAGCAAAGATCGCCAAACAGGATAATCCCAGGAAAGGAAACGAATGGAACATTTTTCACACTCAAAGCAACAAAAACCGACAGCGTATTGTAAAACGAGTATGTAGCAAATAAGTTACTCTGAAGCAAATACCTACTCTATTGATCAACTGTCACATATATAAATTACCCAAATTACTGCACGTACATGATAATCCCATGATGCGCACAGATGGTAACAACAGCAGTATAGTAAACCGGTTCACTGAACTGTAATCCTGGTTGCAGGTTTCTTATATAATAGATGGGTTTTCCCCGATCTGAACAAAAATAAATGGTCATGACCGAGGAAGAGTTTACACTACATAGTTGTCTTCTAATCTAAAAATTAAAGATACGTTCCGTTCGTTAAATCCGCGTTAATACTCGGAACTGAGCAATCTGTGTAGTTACATACGGATGATATATCTTACCGCCATCACTTTGACTTCCATAAGCTCCAATGTCCACATATGTGAACATATATTTAGCATCACAAGCAGCAAGCAGAACAATGCTGAATGATGATTTGTAGTTATAGTATGCTGAGCCACTTTTCTTTGGCTGTTGTATGTAAATATGTTTGCCGTCAATGGCTCCAACGCAGTTCGGAAGATCCCAAGTATTTTGGAAGCCATTGGCAATCCTTTCGAATTGTTCTGTGTTGGGCGTACAAACATATTCCCTTTGCAGACATTTCCACAAAACGTCGCATGTCTCCAGTACTATATTGCGTCCCGTCGTCAATCCAATTTTGTACGACGAGCTTAGGAATGATTTTGGCACTCCTTGCGATAAAAACCTAGAAGTACATACATACGAGGATATTGACATTGTTCATTTTTTTTTAAGTAAAAGCATCTCATGATTGCAATGAATACTTACGAAAGTGTTAAGGCCAGTCTGCATTCAGCTGAAATACCGAGCCGTTTCGTTTTTTTTTTCCAAAGAATCCCGTACGAGTTCCAAAAGTACATCGTACACAGTTCTGGACATTCTTGTGTGTTTGAAGAATTCTTCATGATCTGCATTTTTCATTTGAAGAAACACACTTTGGAAGTACCCGTTCACATTTCTGTCTAAATTTATTGGGCGAATCCACCACCTCCGTACTCTCTTTGGGCTAGTTTGTAATTCCACAACACAATAACACAAAATTATAAAAATCATTAACAAACAAACTTCAAAATAATCCATTTTTAAACTGTCAAACTGTATTGTTGTTGAGAAACTGTCAAACGAACGCGAACAAGAAATTTTGACTATAACAGGCTGAACAGCTGATTTTCGTTAGCTGCGACTTGGGGACGTTTTTCGCGCACAATATAATTCCGAGGTTAAGGATTACATAATTGTGACTTTTCTAGATATCGCGGGAGCGTTCTCAGCGTTAATCCAAACAAAACCGAGCTTCTTCTAATTACTAGGAAACATCTGCTGCCTCTTGTTAAACCATGTGTATCGAAGGGAGTGAGACTATCCCCTCTACAATCCCGTAGATTTTCTACAAAATCCGGAGTCTCCTGGTGAAGCCCGGAGGGTTGTTAATCTTAAGTACGGAATTTGTATTTGACTAACCAGAGGACAGCCACACCTATTTGTGAGAACAAGACTAAGTATCACCATACACTGTCGAACTCGAGCACGAACCTAGTACAAGTGGACCGGTTTTCTTCACACCTATGTGAAGTGTATGTGTGTGTCAGAGGAAATTTGTACCAGGTTCGTGCTCGAGTTCGAGTTCGACAGTGTATGATGACACTTAGACGAATGAAGGCGAACTTACATGTTTCACCGGGAACACAACGGCTATATCATCCGAATCAATCTAAACATGAAATCCATTTTTCTCTAATCTGACAGTGCCATTTATAAAACAAACACCTCTCTCCACACTTTATAAAATAAAGTCAATTAAATTATGGAACCATGTGCCCAGGGCGATGAAACTCCATAAAAAGTCAATCCTAAAAATAAACAAGGAACGTAGTCGAGTGTGGACACGAAAGCTGGACGCATTCACACTTGCCTAGCATGTGTATGGAGTCAAATAATAAAGTCCAATCAATTTTCCACGCTAACAGCAGTTGACAAGATACAAATTGCCAAAGTAATTGACTGTAACACGAGCCCGTTCCCCAACTTGAGCGAAATCCCTGTAATATGCCAGGATGATTGGGCGCTCTATTATCACCTCGAGCAGAGGGAACACACAGAAGGTCACGTGTGCTTCAGGTATGAAATGAAGACAATTTTTGTTTGGGGATCTGATGAAATCAGAATGTCTGCCATTTGTTCTAATATTGTTTGCCGTGATGACAGTCTATTGAGGGAAACAGGCAGACAGTGATAAGTTTATTTTCTTGTTTACTGCATCTTCTAAGCTTGGGTGTTGTCTCCATGTACACCAGGTGACGAGTGCTAATAATGGGTGATTGAACTAGACAAATCAAGTAGTTTTGAAGGTTGGCCCGATTTGTTGGTTAGTACAAGATTTCATACTAAAAGTCCCGCTTGTTGAGGGGAGAGGGCACTCGCTCGGGGTGGGAGTAATTTTCTATAAAGAAAGGTGAAATCATTTTAGTTTCTCTCGTATTAAATTGTGCAGGAGTTGGACGCGGGCTCCTTGTTCGTTTACTACTTTGCCTTAACCCCTAGCGGGGCATAGCGCGTCAACTACTCCTGCGCGCCATCGTACTCTGTTCTGGGCAATGGGGCGCAACTCCCCAAAAGACTTACCCAGTACCTGACACACCTTTGCCACAGATCGACGCCATGTAATTCGAGGACCCCCTCTTGGTCGGCCTTGGTTGGAAATGGGGTTCCATTTCATGGCATGCATAGCAATGCAGTTATCACTCTTCCGCAATGTGTGACCTATCCACTGCCATTTTCGCCTGCGTATCAATTCGTCGATTGGCATCTGACCCGTACGCCGACTTAGCTCTTCATTTGATATTGTTTCGGGCCAGAAAATTCTTAAAATTCGACGAAGACATGAGTTGACGAAAACTTGCAGCTTTCTGGTAACTCCTACGGAAACTTTCCATGTACTGCTCCCATTCAAAAGCACTGATAGTACCAGGGAGCGAAACAGGCCCAGCTTGGTCTTGATGCTGAGATAACTGCTCTGCCAGATTTTGGACAGCATGCCGTATGCGCGTTTAGCCTGGTTGATACGACGAGCGATGTCCTGCTCCGTACCACCATTTTCGGCAACAATGCTACCCAGGTAGACGAAGTTGTCCACCTTCTCCACAGGCTGCCCATTAATATTGATGGCAATAGGTGTCGGATTTCTTTTTCGCAACAGCGGGCTAAGAACCTTGGTCTTGTTGGTATTAATCTTTAGCCCAACCTTGCTTGCCTCCCTCTCGAGATCCAATGCCATTGCGGACAGATCCATGATTTTGTGGGAGAGTAGGCATATGTCGTCAGCGTAGTCAAGATGTTGTAGATAAGATGTCAAAGTCCATTGAATTCCTCTGTCGAGTCCGGATAGGGCTGCATGCAACACATCGCCGATCACAATGAGGAATAGGATCGGTGAGAGGATGCACCCCTGCCGAACTCCACTGCGAATCTCAAAGTCCTCCGACACCTTACCTTTATGCAGAACGCGACATTTCGCGCCGTCATAGGTTGCCTTAATAATAGCCTCAAGCTTCTCAGGGATGCCTCTCCTGCGCAAGGCCGCCCATATAGAATCCCGGTTCACACTATCGAAAGCCTTTTCGAAATTGATGAATAGCAAGTGAAGCGGAGAATCGTATTCAGCGCATTGCTCGATGATGATTCGCAAGGTGTTAATGTGATCGACACAGGAGAATCCGGATCGAAAGCCAGCCTGCTCTTCATCAATTGTGCTTTCTAAGTGGGCCTTTAGTCTTTCCAGGACGATTTTAGCTATTATCTTGGCAACGGCAGGAAGCACACAAATGCCTCTCCAATTATTACAGTCTGTGAGGCTACCCTTCTTTGGAAGTTTGATGATCAAACCTTCCTTCCACTCAGTGGGAAAGGTCTCTGTATTCCACGCTTTATCAACAAGTGGGTGCAGCAAATCGGCAGTTACGCTTGGCGCTGCTTGATAAAGTTCGGCAGGGATGCCGTCAAGTCCGGCGGCCTTTCCTCGTTTTAGTGCAATAATTGCAGTGACTATTTCCTCTTTAGTCGGGGCAGTGGACCGTATACGCACATTTTGATGGTTAGCTAAATTATCTATATGAGGGGGAACTTCACCAGAGGTTACACGGTTCAAGACCGCGGCGAAGTGTTCTTTCCACCGCCTCATTTGATCTTCTTCCAAGATAAGTAGCTTTCCATCACTATCTTTCACCGGATGTTGGCAGGAGTTACGACCACCTGTAAACTCCTTGATGACACCGTATACGGCGTTTAAGTTGTTACTTCTAGCGGCTTCTTCTGCTGACGCTAAAAGAGAATTGGCATAAACTCTTTTATCGCGTCGCACACTACGCTGAACTTCTCGAGCTTTCTGACGATAAAGGAGTTCGATGCTGCTTCGATTGTCGTCTGATGCTGCAGCCAAACGAACTTTCAGCTCCTTTCTTTCAACAATCCGCTGCCATGAAGCGTCGGACATCCAGGGCTTATTCCGGCAATCCGGGTTTGGGCCAAGGATGGTATTTGCGCTATCAATGTACGCATTTTTTATGGCATCCCAGTTTTCGTTTATGTCACTATCTGGGTGACTAGTTATCTCAGCCGCTTTTTGCGCAAGATGGTCATTATATTGTTGTAAGACAGCTGGATTTTTTAGTCGAGCGGTGTTGAATTTGCGGGGCCTGGATCTTTCGTCGCTGGGGCGGCGCACGGCTGCAATACGCAATCGAACATTAGCGATCATAAGATAATGGTCTCTTCCCATCCCAATATCGGCACCCTTCTTGTTTCGCACGTCCAGGAGGCAACTCTTGAATCTTTTACTAATGGCAAAATGGTCGATCTGATTTTGTGTTCTGCGCCGATCAACAGAGGACCAACTGATTTTGTGGTGGTCCTTATGCTCAAACATAGTACCACCGATCGTCAGATCGATCTGCCGATGAATTATTGTTTCCGAAAGACAACTGGCCGCCTAGTGGCAACGAAACATGTCTTTCTGTTCTGTTTTGTCTTTTTGTTTCATTTCATGCGGTGTGTGTTGCGCCTATTGCAATGTGTGCAATTATCAACAACGACGTTTGTCTGAAACAAGTTTGTTTCATTCATTTCATTATATTCCTATGATGAAAGAATAGAATAGAATAGAATCGTTGTCATATCCAAAGACATGTATTATGACAACAAAAACGTTTGTTTTGTTTCGTTTCCTTTGGTGTGTGCTGCCTGATAAGAAGCAATGGCCGGTTGTTTCTTGAGACAAAACAAAACGTTTTGTCTTACGCGGTGCGTTTTCTACCTTAGACCTCCAAGGCTAGGGGAAGGAGACTGTCTACATAAATTTTCAAAAAAAACCATATCCATCCTCTTCTCACCCCAAAAAGGAAATCTGCAAATTTATCTACAGTTTTATTCTGATCCTGATGAAATTTTGTATATCTCACATGGGGTGACAGTGCTGAACAAAACATTTTATTTGAAAAGTTGTTGAAGAAGGCAAACACTTTAATAAGACATTTGTCACGTTCAATTATCCGCATTGCCTTGCAAAAACCCCCTCTCCCTTCCGGGGGAAAATTCAATCTACTTCCTGGTCACAAAATAGTACATCATTATCAAATTTATCAAGAAAACTTATTTCCTGCGGATAAATCTCCAGCTTTCCCACAAAAGATGTTCAACTAAAGTTTTCGGTTAGTTATTGCTTATTACTTTGGCAAAACTTTAAAGGATGCATTTCATTTAGCACAAACTTTACACGCTCGTCCACCAATAAAATATAGTGATTTCTGCATCAAGGATCACACATATGAGCGGAGATGGCTGAGTTGGGCTGGGCTGGCTGCAAACAAGTATCCTCCGGGTGTAATACTTTTCGACTTCATTCCTCCGACCGAACCAGAGACCTCGATAATATTCTTCTGCATCGCTTGGCTTCCGCCCAAATGCTTTTCTAAATCAAATTTAAATTCAACTTAATAAACCCGGGGCTGATACTTCGGCACCGATAAACTACGAAAATGAACATACATAGACTTTTCGAAAGAAAAGTTTCGAATTTATAGATTCCTAGTCGACCGTGTCGAATATATTGGAGGTACCGAGTACGACGAGCTGAAACGACAAGAAAACGTATGAGGAAGAAACAGAATACTGAAATGGGATTTCGTTCATTCGACGAAATCCCCTGAATGCAATAAAAGCCGGTTCCCGGTGGAAAGTGGAAAATTGCATGTGCAATGGGAAAATGTTCGTAGACTGTCCGGATTAAACTACAGCACCGGGAACATTGTATGAAGTATGTATAATGGATACTCAAAAAAAAAAAGAGAGAAGTGGATGTTAAGGAACGGTTTTTGTGACGGAGTACATCAGTTACTACCGAATTTTACTTCTCAATGTGCCAGAAGTATCTTACAACCGTCATTTGGAATACAAATGTCGAATGTTTTATTTGATACCACACCAATCGTGAGGAACATTGCTCGAAACAACACAAAGAAACATTACCATTTTCATTATTCTACAGATACCTACGTGTCTTAAGTTACGAGTGATACTGTTATCGTGCATGTCGGTGAGTGATAGCCTCATCATCATCGGCGTGTCATTGCAGTAAATGTCATCATCATCGAATGATACTGCCATCGTTATCGTTATATCAACCGCAAGGCTGTGCCCAAGGGCAGCAGCAATCCTTTCTTAGGGGCCGAAACCAGGTCCTTCGGACATTAAAGCTATGGCGTTGCATCAGCCACCAAAAGCTACGGCTCTGGAGAAACCTGATCATAGCTGTATGAACTCTCGACAACAGGAAGAAGTGGAAGTGGGTAGCATCGACGGTCAGGATAAGCGCGTGTCTCAATCTAAGATCTGTATCAGGGAACGAGGTATTACGTTAGGTCAGGTTAAAAAATCACCTGTGTAGAACACTGCACACAATAGATCACCAACCGCTGTCACCCAATAAGTGATGTCGAAGCCGTTGCTGAGCTAATTAAGAGCAGTACGAAACACCACTACGGGCAGCATTCCTAGTTCACCGGGCGACGCAAAGTGGTTCGTTCTTTGACTAATAGTGGGTTTTAAATTGAGATGATTTCGCACTCCCCTTGCTCTATACGCTACATCGGCAAGGCCACTACTAGCCACAGCGCGAGCCACCTTGCGTCGCACTTTCACTACGGTTTCCGAAGTAGGAAGTCCAGTGTCCATGGATTTAATCGCCGCCTGACTATCGGTATGGATAGTAAAGTTCCTTTCAGATACGCGGTATTACAATCTAGCCAAGCCTCGGCAATTTCTGTAGCCTCCGCCTGGAGGCTGCTTCAGAAAGCTAGAAGACGGAGTGACAAGCAAATGTCCAATTTCCCTGAAAATACCCCTAGGCCCACACCCTACCGTTTCCGAACCATCAGTAAAAAAAGCTTATGGCTTCCATCTATTGAGTAATATTTGCGTCCCACTTTGCCGCGTCGGTATTAGGCTCGTGTACCCGGTGTCGAAAGAGTACATCGGGGAGGTGTAATCCGTGTCTCTGGAATATCCAGATTGTCTAGTATTGTCTAGTTACCATTAATAGAGAGGGCAGTGCCCTGGTTGCCGAAGAGAAATTCCGAAGTAGTTTACCATGGTGGTGTTTCTGGAAATCGAGGGTGCATTCAACAACGTTAGACCGGCTGCAATCAATGATGTACTGTCGTGGATGACTCTATCTGTAAGCTTGTCAACTTGATCTAGGGTTATTTTCATTGTCGTGTCGTCTATTCGTAGATACCTATATATAAATAGTGGCACCTCGCAGAGTGGTGTCCTCTCCTATCTCTTATGGAGCGTTGTCGTTAATGAACTTCTTCCGGATCTGGGGGCGCTGGGATGCAAACTGACCCGTTACGCGGACGACATTGCTATTACCATCTTAGGCACCGCTCTTAGTGATGTATTTCAGAATTTACTGTCTATTTTAACAAATTGGACACAAAAGTTGGCGTTAAAGTTAATCCTTTAAAGAGGGAAATGTTCTTTTTTCAATAAAGCATAGGACACCAACACAGGTGTTGGGAGGGAGGGAGATTGGTCTACACAGATGAGGCTAACTTCCTTGGTAGTTGATAGGAAGCTAAGCTAGAAGCTCAATATTCAGGAACGTATAAATAAGGCCAATATCTGATGTTGCGGGAGCGCCGTCGAAAAAGGTGGCGCGTGCAACCGAAGGTTGTGCATTGGCAATATGCAGCGGTTATACGACCCATACTTTTGCACAGCATTGTTGTATAGTTGATATTTTTGGCGAACAGATGCCTGCACGCACAGCCGTCCGTATTCACAATACAGGATAATGGTTGACTCTAAACTGTGGACACTCGACGATTTTGAACAATCGAGACGTCCTGCAAAGACGTACTATGTTTAACACAAAACTTGTGTTCACAAAGCCCTTCTAAAGTCTCATCCCATCACGACCACCATAGATTGAAGACCTTTTCTTCGAAGACAGATACGATAGATCCGAACCTGTCGGTAAGACTACCCGACAACTACAGCGTTCTACAAGCGGAATTGGTAGCTATTTGAGAAGTCCTGGTCTGGCTAGGGCATCATCGTCATGTCGTATCTGTGAGGAACATTATTATTTTAATAGGCAGCCAGGCTGCAATTAGAGCCCTGGATTCTGTACGTAAGGATGGCGCTGGAGTGTCGCGAATCGTTCATGGAGATGAGTAATTTTTTTGATATTGTTTTAAGCTGGACTCCGCGTCACAGTGGTTTCATTGGCAACTACCCAAACTGACAAACTTACTAGAAGAGGGACAGTGGAAGAAACCAAACATACTCTCTGCAAAGTTGAGATGCCAATTGATGATTGTAAGCATGGCTTAATGCAGGCTGTGATTAGTACCACTAATACGAAATAGCTAAGAGGCATCAGTTGTTATAGATCGAACCTGATATGGCCCAGGCTGGATATGGGTCATTCTGCCAAGCTAAGCTCTACATAGCTATACCTAAATTCTTAGCTCTCATCCCTGACCGCACGTTATGGTAGAGGGGCAGTAACTACCCAGTTACTGAACAGGGAGCCGAGCTGATATTCAAGTCATTCAGCTCTGTGCCAGGTTAACTCTGAAGAAAAACTTTAGAGGCACTCAAATTTCTATCTGCATGGATAGTCACAGGCTTTCTTGAAGGCAGGTGTGAAAGGATGTAGTGAATTTCTCCAATGTCTGGCGACCGACAACCATGTCCTTTTGAACTGGTACCCCTCACCTGGGGCATTGTGAGAAATGAAACAGCGGATGAACTAGCCAGGCAAGGCTCAACGTTTAATTTTATCGGACCGGACCTATATTGTGGTTTAGACCTGGCTTCAACCAGGACGATAATAAACGAATGGTCTAAAGGGCTACGACAGTAATACTGGGAAGATCTTCCAAGGCTGCGCCAATTGAACGTGTTGTTGAGACCCTTCGATTATGGAGATACTACCTACATGAGTAGAGCTAGTCTAAGGTTGGTTGTGGCTTCGTTTCCGGTTATCACTGGGTCTGATATCATCTAAATAAGATGCGTACATCTAGACAGACGGAATGTCGTCATTGCTTGGAGGACGTTGAGAGCACACAATACGTTTTATGTAAATGTCTAGCAATTGCTCGGGCAAGGTTTACGCAATACGGACGAATCGCCACCAGCTCGGCAGATGTTAGGAATACTCCCGCAAAAGACATATTCGCCTTTGTAAGAATTGTGGAGGGTCTCCTGCTATATTTTAATTAAGGGCTATGGCACAAGCGACCACCTATGGTCACACTGCCCACCATTAGGGTAAATAGCCGCACTTTTTTATTCTATTCTTTTCTGCTAAGCTGTTGTCGCTTAAAAGGCATCATATTGGTGTGATGGTAGGCATTATCACTGATAATTGTCCAATTGGGGAGCACGCCAGGCTTTGGCTTCCGTATAACAACTTCTGTAGAAGCTGTGTGGATGAAGAGGAAGAGGAGAGTACTTTCCACCTTCCCTGTGAATGCCCGGGCCAGGAAAGTATTAGAAGGACAACTCTATTAGGGCGACCGGTAGCGCAGTGTGTTGAATTATCAGTGTCCTGTTTGACTACCGGCGTTTCGGGTTCGAATCCCGTCCACGACGACGTCAACTGGGCCACATGGAACAGTTGACGCGCTCTGCCCCACAAGGGGTTAGGGCAATTGAGAGAGACTACTTTTTCGCCGACCTAGGGGACTTTCAAGAAACCGATGTTGGCCAGCTCCAACGTTTCGAAAATTACAACTGCACATAATGAAGTAAGAGCATTCAGTTAGGTATAACTCGTGCGGAATCACAAAGCCCCTTTCACACTATTGTCGACCTTATTACTGCCACGCTATCATCCTGGCATCTTATTTGCATATTTAATGTCATCGTCTACTTCCACTTCCTATCCTATCGCATCAACAGCGTGAATACAAACAAATAACCGCAAAAAGTTTTTCCACAAGGCTTCTTCGCCGGGGACTCTTAATTAATTTAGTTGCGACTTCGTCTTCATTGGTCTTTGCGTCTTTGCCTTGTCCGTTTCCATCTTCAAAATTTATGCAATGTGGTGGCGTAATGGCCCAGTCGTACGGCGATAGGATAGTAAATTCCCTAAGAAATCCCAATGAAATTCCCTTGATTTAATTTAATTAATACAGCCCGACTCATGCGGGTGAATTTTTCCCACTCATTCGCAGCGCTTTCTTTAACTTTTCCAGAGGAAAATCAGTTGCTTGTTCGCCAGTCGTCTCGTCGTCGTAGACATTGTTTTGTGATTTCACGTTGTTAAGTTTTTCGTGGAAATTCGACTGGCATTGGAAATTATGTACGACACTGCATCGCCAAGAGAATAACTTCTCGGGAGTCTATTGAAAGAAAGTCGCCGGTTTAGCAATTCGCGGTTGAAGGATATTTTCCGTGGAAAATGAAATGAGCTCACGGTGCTCCGAGCTTGTCAGTATAAAGACGGCGCGGATAGGAGGTGCATGCTAGCAACTGCACTTCCGGAAAGTAGATATGCTATTGAAACGTCAACAAGGCATAGAAATGCTAGTGATGTTGACGCGCCCATGTCCCTGGAGAGGTTAAGGCAATTAGAAAGAGAGAGAGCTGTCTGTCACAAGACCTTTTTGATTTAACAGCTACATATCATGCTCCATGCCCAGAGAACGTGACGGTATATCGACTCTAAACCAGATGCATCAACTGCTAAACTATCATTCTAGACCTTATTAGACTCAGATCAGATGATCTCACTGTCAAAATTGAGGTTCAACATGGGCCAACACCAGTCGCACCGGAAGTTCTACAGATGTCAGCACTAGACTCTTATTCGACTCTTCAACAAGAAGGTGATCATCTAGAACGCAACTATCAGGTAACACCCGAGATAGCCCCGAGTTCATCATCAAAAGGTACGCATAATGCAGTGCCAACGTCAACTTTAAATCTAGAGGTCCCATCACCAGTCATCCCGGAGCGAAGGACCTCGAGCAGAGAACGACATCCCCTGGAACGTTTCAGATTCGATAATTTGAAGGGAAGAGATGTTGGCAGCACCAAATAAATGAGGTCATCTTACTTACCGTTATTGGAATTTTTTTAGTCAGTCAGTTGGATTTTAGCCAGTTACCAGTATGGTTAACTTGAACTATTGTAACACTAATATCGTACTCAATAAACTAATAAGAATTGAAGTCAAAAGTCAATCTTGCTTTTTGGAGACTGCAACAGTTAGTCATTTTGATTTATTAGTCACTCTGTATATTAGCCAAAAAAAGGCGTAGTAATCGTTATTCACCCATCATCACCAAACGTCATTACCCAACCCAGCCATCAGCAGTAGAAAATCACCCAAATTTTATCATCATCAGCAATTTTCTAGCGTTCCAAATCGCTGTCGGGTCGAACTTGAGGCGAAGTCGAGCCGAAAGCAATTTGATGTCGGGCAGAGTTCGAGTCGTGATCGAGCCGCTCAATTTATAGAAAGCCTAACTTGACCCTATTCAAGTCTAATACTTCCTTTGTTTAGAATTGGAGCACATTGCCAAATTCATGGAATTTTTTTCCATCGTCCTGTTTACTGTTCCCTCCTCACAGCTAGGAAATATTTTAAAAGGATTTCCATGTTTGCCAATGGGCTCGTGGAAACTTTTCAACTTTTTTTTCAATTTTTCATAATGTTTACTCGTTTCCTTTTCCATACGATTCAAAGAAAAACTGTACGCGACTACTGGCTATACTATGGCAGAAAGACCGACATATTGGTTACTTTTTTTGGTAGCCGATAATCGTCCTTTTTGTTCACAAACAACTGTTGTTTTTCCAAGCTTCTAAGGCCGGGCCGGATTCTTGCTGTACGCCGAGTTCATGAACGGACACGATAAAAACCTTTGAATGTGAATAAACAGAATTTGAGCCAAGATATGACCTTAATTTGATTATTTGCAAACAGGAATGTTGTTTGGATCTCAAGCTTTAAAGATTCTTAGGACGAATGAAGGTGAAAGTAAGATTTTCCTAGGGGCAATACAATTATAGGCAGATTTTCGGATAATTTTCGTGCAAAAGTTTTAGTTAGTGACTTGTGGATTGGATGTGCTTTACATCGTGTTGACAGAGAGTTGAAAACGTACAATTGTTTTCAGTTCTCTCATCAGTTGAGCTATCAATCCGCTCTCTATCCATTTTCCATGAATTTCGTCAAGTATTCGATGGAAAACGAATGGCAGAATTTATAGCTTAACTGGTGGGTGAACTGAAATTGATATGACCGTCTAAAAATCCCTTAAGTCGTGAATTGTATGGTGCCTGGGACGCGTGTTTTGTGAAGTGTATGAATAAACCACATCCTCTGCCTGGATGCTTTAGAAGGCGACTAAACCGTTGTACATCATCCGAAATCTTTCATAAAATAAATAATAAATAACTGGCGCAACAGTTCAATTTGAACCATGGCCTCGAGATGAGTTAGCATCATTTCATTTTCTAGATCGTGACGGTCTTGTACAGAGGTGTGTAATCGGCAACACGCTCAACCGAGTTATTTACCCCATAAATGGGTACTAATTTAACAGCTGAGTGGGCTCATAGTCCGTAAATCCCCTTTTTTATCGAAAACTACCGGATTCAGTAGAAATCGAACCGGGGCCCAGTGCGTAGAAGGCGAACGTGCTAACCATTGCGCCATCTGGACAACAAAATCTCTCATACTAACCAAATATTAACGGGCCTCTTAGCATGCCCCATGATTTAAAGCAAATAGTATATGAAACCCCCAGAATGCGCACTAATTTTGGATAGACCTAACTAGCCTAAATACATACTTATATTCATCAAATTTGGAACTTCTTACATTATAATGTCGCCGACAAATACAACATTATACGATAACCAGCCCAATGTTTCAGACATTGAAGTTACATCCATCTGATGATCCCTAGTGAAATCCGAGAGACATAACGACAGGCTAATATGCATCTTCTTCGAGCCCCCGCTTCTAGTCTGCCTTAGAGCCATAATTGAAAATGCTAATGGCATCTGTTTCAAGAATGACGTTTTTATACCCTAGACTTTTAGTATAGGGTATATTGTTTTTGTCACGACGGAAATATGTAACACCTTAAAGGAGGCTCCGGAGGTATAGCAATGTATATATATAAATGATCAGGGTCACCTCCTGATTCGATTTAGCCATGTCTGTCTGTCTGTCTGTCTGTCTGTCCGTCTGTCTGTCTGTCCGTCTGTCTGTCCGTTCGCACGATAACTTTCGATAGAATGAAGCTAGAGCCTTGAAATTTTGGTCAAATATTGGTAGTGTAATCTAGTTGGATGGTATTGAAAATGGGCATGATCAGGCCAAGAGAACGCCTACCTCCCCTACATATGTAAAATACATAAATGTATCTATAACTCCCAATTAAATAAACGTGAAAAGCTCTAGCTTAGGTAGATTACTCATGAGGGTAATCTTATACTCTCCTGGGAAAATAAAATCGATCAGTTGGAAACTAACGGTAATTTTCTTACAAAGAACCCCGTACTACCCTAATTTTCAGGTTTTTTGTGTATAACTCCTGAACCAATTGACGTAGGCACCTGATTTTTGGCATGTAACCTTGAAGTGAGAAGCTGCTTAAGGTTTTGTAAGTTGGGCATAATCAGATCAAAGGAACGCCTACCTCCCCTACAAATTTCAAAAAAATTAAATATTCCCTTAATTACGATAACTTTCGAAAAAATTATACTAAAATAGCAAGTTGAAAATTTGACAAAATGTTGCTAGTAAGACCTACTTTGTTGGTATTGAAAATGGGCAATATCCGACACAAGGAACCCCCACCTCCCCTACAAATGAAACTTCAAATAAGCGATAACTTTTGATAGAATGAAGCCAGCAACTTGAAATTTTGGTCAAATGTTTAAAGTGAGATTGAGTTAGTTGGCATTAAAGATGGGTAAGATCCGACTTAAGGAACCCCTACCTCCCCTAGAAATGAAACTTAAAATAAGCGATAACTTAACGACAAAATAAAGCTATCGACTTGAAATTTTGGTCAAATGTTTGTAGTATGATCCAGTTGGCTAATACTGAAAATACGTAAAGTCCGACCAACGAAACCCCTACTTCTCCTACAAATGAAACTTCAAATAAGCGATAACTTTCGATAGAGTGAAGCTTGAGACTTGAAATTTTTTTTAAATGTTTGTAGGGGATCTAATTGGTTGGTGGCAATGATGGGCAAGATCCGACCCAAGGAACCCCTACCTCCCCTACAAGTGAAACTTCAAATAAGCGTTAACTTTCGATAGAATGAAGCTAGCAACTTGAAAACTGCGACAAATATTTGTATAATGGTTCAGTTAATTGATTTTGAGAATGGTCAAGATCCCACTGAATGAGTGCCAAACTCCCCTATGAACTGGCCATATAGGAGACCCACTTCTAGTACATATGGTCGTTGCCAATTGGGACTTTTGGTATCACCACTAGGTCTGTACAAGTCTAGGGTATATATGCGTTTCGCTGGTTTTTTATTACTCACGCCCCGAGGCGAACACGGCTACCGACGCGCGTGTTCGGCCGTGTTCGTTTAGTCTCTATGATTGGAGGTTCGATCCTCGACGCGAACAAAAACTGCCTGTGGATACTAATAGAACTCCCACTGCAATCCGAGGTTGTCAGTGTAAAGACGGTGCGGATGCATGCTTGCAACTGCACGTTCGAAAAGTAGATATGCTACCGAAACGTCAACAAGGCACAGAAATGCAACTGACGTTAACGCGCCCATGCCCCTGGAGGGGGCAAGTCTCTACGACTGCATGATACCATTTTTAAGCCAATCAGGGCATGTAAATTGTTGTTAAAATCAGAGGCTATTAGTAGGGCAAATGACAGGTGGTTAGCCGGTAATACATGCCTTGCGACCAGGTCTGTGTGGCCTGGGTAGGACCCCATCCGCTCCTCCCATCTAATATCTGTAAAAAGACAGCACAACAGCTCTGTCGTGGGTGTGATTCCTGGTCACTGAGTGGTGAGCACGCCATTTGTCTTCGCTCTTCTTTCAGTGACTTCTGCAGAAGTTATGGAAATATTAACAAGGAGAAAGCTGATACCATTTTCCATGCGCTTGTTCGGTTTTTCCAGGAAAGACGAGATTTATTCTTGGCTCCTAATTCTTCCTGGTATTCGAGGAATTGAAGAATGCTAGTAACGGTCGTCTTCTTAGCTTTACCACTAGCTCAGCCTGGTTTGGGAATTAGCATGGTTAAGGGTCTTGGATCCCCGGGACATTCCAACGGACCAGTCTTATGGTCTATGTGTGCTGTGCTGTCATGGCAGCCTGATTTACATACCTACCTAGCAACCACAATATAGCATCAGTCGATGATGCACAAAGTCTTCACAAGGTGGTGGTTAAGGTCACTCAAGGAAGTTACATACCCACCTGCGTTGAATACACGAACGAATAGTAAGGATCAGGTCATGCCAATCACGAAAGTTCTAATATTCCTGGGACGACGTGCCATAACTTCTAGAGATGATGACTGGAATCAGTTTTGATAACGTCTAAGCCAGTGGCAAATTGTCGACCAACCCTCTCCGAAATGGGGAGATATTTTAACACTGTCCTGTGCTGGGTACACAGTCATAGTGGCTTAGAAGGTAACTATCAGCCTGATGAGCTTGCCAGACTGGGCTCCTCGAACGTGGACCTACAGCAGGATGGAGATTGTTAAATCTGCGGCATTTAATAGGGCCAATGCTAGATGGATTTTTGGTAATACCTGTCATACTACTAGGTTACTGTGGCCCAGACTTGCCCTCACCCGATCTGCAAACCTACTTTCGCTATATAAAAGGCATATTCGCTCGGTAGTGGATGTTATTACTGGGCACTGTCTCATTGGAGAGCGTACCAGGAGAATTCCTGTGGAGATATGAATGAAGAGGAGTACTCCTGTCCTGCTTTGGCAGGTAGGAGGAGGTCGATGCTTGGACCCTATTTCTTCACTGAGTTGGAAGAGCTAGAAAGCACGGATGTTGTAAAATTTCAAGGGAGGGATGATGTATCCTCCAGGCATCACAACGGACCTGTTGGAAGTCCGTGTGTGCTATGGTGGTCATGGCAGCTCATCTACCTAACCTAAGTTCCCCAACATATTGTCGAAAACAATAAACTCCCACCATCGCACGTCAAACAATAAATCCTAGCATCACATCAACCACTCGGTAATGAGACATTACACGTAATCATATTCGTAACGAGACGTTAAGTGTACGCATTACAAATCCTTGAACTGAGCATTCATATATAGCAATTCTCGAGAGAATTTCATGTCTCCGAACATTTGTGCTCAAAATTAATCAACGCTACATGTGTACATACGATCAACATAATTATACGCACATATTGTAAATCTCCACGCTTAAGAACCTCCCAGCGGAAAGTGAACATTAAGAAAGAGAAATGGAATACGCAAGTTCATATAATGGAGAAAGTTTTAACAGCCCCGCTAATCGTACAATCAGCGTTAAAAGTTACTTCCGTTGCTGCTGAAATGCCTGGCAAAATGGAAACAACAAGAGAACTGTAACAATGGCGAAAAGTTGATTCAATCTAAACAGCAAAGTTTGCATACTTTAAAGTTTCAGCGTTCCATATACCTATATACACACACAACAGTCTGCATGCACGACGCTTTTTCCTGTCGCCTATCCCCCTATCCGGACCCACCGACCCGGGCCGAACAAGTGTTGAGACAAAGGACCTGACGAGGCAAACCAACAACTTTCGATGGTTGGGACAAATCTTGGGAGTTTTGCTCCTGCATCCTGCGTGTAGCCTGTGTAGCGTACTTCATAAATCATCTTCGCCCGCCAACATGGCTCTCATCTATCACTTGATAAAGTGTAAAAGCCTCGTAAGACCTTTGAACTTGATTTATGATCAAACTGCTTGGAACATGGTGCTCCTGTGTTCAATACGTGTGCATCTTGGCAGGAATTTGTTGTATATTCGCCATAACAAGGTTCCGGACGAGGTTAGTTTCAGGATGTTTTTTTTTCTCCCAGCCACAAACCCGTGCTATACGAGCAAAGTATTTGTTCAGTGGCTTAGTGCAGGAGAACTGGACTAAGTAAGTTCTCAGACGATACACTTGAAAGGGAGTCTGACAGTAAACACATCCAACATGTATCGTGTGGACAAGTTCATTCTCTGTAAAGGTCGATCCTCGAGTACTCGTCCAAAGGGATTATTATCTCTGTTTCCCTTTTGCCACTATTTTCCACTAATCCTGTCACCTCATATATCTCTTCAAAAGAAAACAACAATGGGCAGTCTTCGGACTCGCAAACATGAACTTCTCTTTACGAGTACCATTCTGGCAGGACATCATATACGCTCCCCGCTGAATACCTGAGTCAAGACTGAAATAATCCATGCAGATGAGACTTTAATGCCATCTGAAACATCCTTCTTTCAACTCGTAGAGGTAATTTAAAACAACCGTTCATAAGCCGTCATGCACCCGATGTCGGACAAGACAACCTGGACGCGGAGCATTCTTTTCGAATGAGAGAGATTGATGGAGGTATCCATTATCCATCAAGGACTTTGACATGTGCACCGTGTTTCAATGTGCATACATACGAGCAGCTAGCTATCAAACCGTGCATAGAATTTAATCAGGCTCACCTTCTCGTCGAGGGTGCGTGATAACATGGGAAAAGAAAAATCGAGTTTTGAAGTTTTTATTGGAAATTGAAGGTAAGGAGCCGATCCAATAACATATACTCGAAATCTGAGGGATGGAGGTGTGTTGTTGAAATCGGATAATGAAGCCAATTGCAAAAAACTGTTGGATGGTCTGAAGTCGAAAATGGGCAACAACTACCACATAGATTCCATAACTGGTCGACTGCCGAAATTGGCAATTTATGGACTAAATAGGAAGTACTCATGCGATGAACTAAAGCTGGAAATTATATCCCTGAATTACGGCATTAGGTCAGATATAGAAATCAGGTCTCTTCAATATAAAAACTACAAGAAGCAGGAAAACAAATACACAGCCATTTTTGAGGTCTCAGGTGAAATATTTTCAGGGCTAGTTGACAGATACGTAAATATTGATTATGCTAGCTACTATTGTGCAGAAATTATTGATGTAAAAAGATGCTTCAAGTGTCAAAAATTTGGGCATATAGTCAAATACTGCAAGTGTTCCAGTGATATATGTCCCAAGTGTGCAGGCAACCATCGATCATCTGATTGCCAAGCATCAGTAAAAAAATGTGTCAATTGCACAAATAAAGGCAAGACTGATTGCAGACATAGCGCAGATAGTAAAGACTGCCCTGAATACGCATTTGCGCTGAATGTTGCAGCTAGCAGGATCAATTATTACTCATCAACATCACAATGAGTCCACGATCCTTCAAAATCTACTACGCTAATGCTCGAAGCATCAGAAATAAATTATCTGAGATCGAAGTCATGGCAAGTGTATCTGAACAAGCCGATGTAATCGTTATCAATGAAACTTGGCTGTTCCAAAACGAAACTGAGTTCTTCAACCTAAATGGATATACTGCTTCCTTCAACTGTCGATCAACCACAGGTGGCGGTACCGTAATATACGTAAAAAATGGCATACAGTTCAAGGTAATATTCAACACACCGCATTATAACACAATAATTCTTGAGCTATCTACCAATGGGGTTTCTATTAGAATTGGAACATACTATAGGGCACCTTCAGATAACGCTTACGATCTGATAGAACATTTAGATAATATATTCCTTCAATATACAACTTAATAATGCTGTCAGATTCTAATATAGACATCTTAGATAAAAATAGCACGGTATGCAATGAATATCTAGAAATGCTATCGATGAACCATATGACCATTATTAACGATAAAGAACCGACAAGGGTTACGGACTCTACTGCCACATTGATTGACCATGTTGTCTCCTCAATAAACACTTTAACGAATAATTTCAAATACAAATTACTGGATGTAGCAGGCCTTGATCACAAAGTCTCAATATTGACTATAAGAGAAGCTAGCTTGGACAAAAAACCAATGGAAGTCATATATATAAAAGCTCTTGACAAAAGTTTATACAAAGCAAAAGTAATAACAAAATTAGGTAGTTTGAATGAAAGTTCAATAGGATTCAAAGAACTGATAAATATCGTCAAATCAGCAAAAGAGGAATCGACGACGCTGAAGAAAATCCGTACTAGGCATCAATCTTGGATTTCCTTTGAAATAATTCAAATATTAAAAAAGAAAAATATTGCCTACAAAAAACACAAACTTGATCCTAGTAATGAAACCAAAGCTGCTTCTTATAAATATCTCAAAAGCAAAGCTGCAAAACTCATACATCAATCTAAATTAAACTCTCTAAATAGACAATACGCCAATGCATCTGGAAATAGCAGAAAATTATGGCAAATAATTAATAACGAATTGACAGCCAATGCAGGACGCTGGGACGAAACCGGAAGCAGCCTTTCAGCTAATGATGTTAATCTATTCTTCGCTACAACTGAAGAAAGATTGCAACAAAGTAGCCCATCAACGAATATAAGATGCCCTAACATCACAAATGCCAAGACTATATTCTTAGAACCTACTAGCTCTGAGGAAGTATCCGGTATCATAAAAAACCTGCAGAATGTATCAGCTGGTTACGATCAAATAAAAATCAGTGACCTACAACTGGTCAACGATGAAATCTCACCGCTTATAAGCCAAATTATCAATAGACACCTCTGTGAAGGAACATTTCCAGATGTTTTGAAAACTGCAAAAATTAAACCAGTATTTAAAAAAATGATACAAAGTATCTACACTGCATGCAGATACATCGGAACATGGATATGTCTATGACTACCGACTGCGTGGAACCTGTTGTGTTGAAGATATCGACTTTAGTTTTATAAAGATCCCAGTATAGTTATACTGGATGAAATCATTCGACAAAACACGTCCCACACTTTCGGTAGGCATAAGACATATCCATATACCGATGTATCTGCATTCAGTGTAGATAATTTGTATCATTTTCAAGACATACCGTCCCGCATAGTGTACAGGAGAATACAAATTAATCCAACCGTTGCCCCGTGTGTGGATCAAGTGATCATACACTCTACATATTGTATATGCGCCTGTGCTTCGTTAGTACGTAAATCCGCGATCGATCGCGTCGAGCCGCGGTCTAGCTAAACACACTTACTATTAGTAGATACTTAGATAGTATTCGTCTAAGTCTAAAGACGGTAAGCGCGACAACACAATTTTATTGCATTAACGTTTACGTTATCCGCGCTGCACAAACTGGATCATCTGCACTATTCCCCCCACTAAATCAGAATTGTGCACTGTTAGTTGATATATCATCGATCGTGATAGTACGCGGTATGCGCGATACAAGTACGGTCGTAAGTTCCTTACATCTCACGGGAAAAACACGTTGGTGACCTTGATGACACTGATTTCAGTCGGCTGGATGGGATTGGCCATCACAAGAAAGGGGTGGATCCGCCGCGGAAGTGTAGTCCAAGGTCCGTGGAGCAAGCATTTCTTTCGCACTGTCGCCGATGACGAAGCCACACCCATCCATTGAACTTCTTCGACTCAACCGTCTCTCCATTGCGTGCATACGAGTGTGTGTATGTGTGTGTGTGAAGTTGAAGCTATTTCCCGACCTACCCCAACGATTTCCTTATTGAGTCAGGTTAGTGACGTAATTGATGAAAACAAAAAGATTGAAGTGAAGGAGAAGCCATAGTGCTGTGCACGAGTGAGGGAGACAGGTTGTCTGGATGTGGCTGGTGTTGGAGCAGATTTGAATCACGAGGCGATGGCAGTTGAATGATGTTGACTTGCGTTATGGGTGCCTGGTTGTTTAGTCAGTTCATGACGCGATATTTTTCGATTTTCGTGAGTTCCCTTTGATGACTGACTCGGATTGACTGAGGATCGGCCACTACATTCATATAACTCGCAAAAATTTTCAATGGGCTTGTTTCCTCTTCTGACCCCCGAGTAGAAAAACAGACATTTCGTGTGACGGACAGATTTTTAGGATGACCCCCAGCTATAAGACATATCCATGTCAAAAGGAGATTCTAACGATCCATCAAATTACAGGCCTATTGCATTGATCAGTGTATTCTGCAAAATATTTGAAAAAGTTGTTAATACCAGAATTGTACGTTTTATTAATGAAACTATTGGTTTCGACAAACAACAGTACGGATTCCAAGCAGAAAGCAACACAACTGCGGCACTAATTGATGCATTACATTTTATAAACTCCGAGTTGGATAAATCAAAATACGTTACGGCAATTTTCATAGACTTGAGTAAAGCTTTCGACACAGTTAATCATGTAATGCTTTCGGAGATATTGAATGAACTTGGCATAAGAGGTGTTGCTAACACCCTGATTCAAAACTACCTAAAAGATAGACCTATAATAACAGAATTTAACAGCGATACAAGCGATACAAAGGTGTTAAATTCAGGAGTACCTCAAGGTTCTATCCTAGGCCCTACATTATACCTACTGTACGTAAATAACTTATGTAACGCCGGCCTTCGGGCTAAATATGTTACATATGCAGATGACACACTCTTGCTTTACTCACATCTTGAAAAAAACGATGCAGAAGAAATGATAAATAATGATCTGAAACTCTACCAACAATGGCTCCTAGGAAATAAACTTGTAATAAACATCGAAAAAACACAGTTTATGCTCTTCAAGCAAATAAATAAAATAGACATCGAATTAAACATCAAAATCGGCAACCAACCTATTAGTAGAGCTGAAAAACTCAAATACTTAGGTCTTGCCTTCGATGATAAACTTACTTGGAATGATCATATTAATCAAATGAAAGCAAAATTCTGCCCAATAGTTGCATTGCTGAGACGAAAAAGATACTTGAATTTCCAACTTAAAAACATGATTTTTTATGCTCATTTGATGCCTATTCTAACGTACGGTATCTTGATCTGGAGCCAAACCTCTGCGAGAAATATTTCAGCAATTGGAAGAATGCTCAACAAAGCTGTTAAAGCGGTTCATAATCTCGATTATAGAACCCCCACTGTAGAAGTCTATCGATTAGCTGGCAAATTACCACTAGAAAAAATTACTGTTCAGGAGAAAGTGAAGACAATTTGGAAAATTGTGAACAAGAAAAACAAGACATCCATTTCTTTGACACTAAATAGAGAGGTTCATAGCTACAGTACGAGAAACGCTGGAAATTACAGAACACCATCTGCGTATACGAACAGAATATTGAGAGATCCGATTAGATCGTCAATAACGATCTTTAATGCTTTGCCCCTGGAAATTCGTTCTGTAACATCTTACGAATCACTAAAACGAAAATTAAAAAAACACTTACAAATCAATGACAACCCTTTAACGTAATTTACAGACACCACGAAAATTGCATTTACCAACAAGTTTTAGTTACCGCGTTGACGCGTTAATTAATAAATTAATTATATTTTTCATGAATTTAAATATCTTTTTTTGCATCCCTTAATACCAGTGTATCTACACTGCCTGGGATGCAAAACGAGTTTTAATTTATTTTATAATTTCATTAATTTTTTGTGTTTCAATGTTTGTGTGTCAGTTACTTTGGCGTCTATACTAACTTCTATCCTAAATAACATATGTGTCTCTCCCCCTTCCCTGGGAAATGATGATGGAAGCTTTCTAATTAAGACTGAATTATATGAAAGATACCGCCAAAGAAAATTCTGATCCCTCATCCCTGTAAAAAAAAAAAAATCTTGGGGTATTCTACGCTAATTCTCAATATTATTGATGATATAGGAAGACGTTTTGTAATTTAGGGCAAAAATGTCCTTAAATTGGGGATGTATTATACAAAGTTTGACCTCACCTCGTCCTTTAATACTGCTTGATAAATTGTTGAATAATGGGCGAAAACCTGATGAACCCGTGATAGGCTTGTAATGAACCACTTGTAATAAACAATATCATGGTTGTACTGCTTCCACCGCAGATCGAAGGCAGCACCTGATGAGTAATTTACCACCCCTCATGCAATTTTCACGTCGAGAATTCACAAATATCGGCACGATCGGCACTCACAACAAAAACTTTTCAGAATTAAAAAAAAACCGTTGAGAATTTAAAAATCTCGGCACCTGTCAGTTCGCGTCACACACCACACTCAGAATTTTATGTTAAATTCAATTCGCAATTAATCCGTGCCAATTGCACACAACTCCCAACACGAACTTTCCAAAAATTCGCCGGAATCCGATCACGACAAAAGTGGCGCAATTTGCATTCATAAAACAAAAACGTGCCGTGCCACGCAAGCTAGCTAGCCGAAGGCTAGCTTGTTAGGGTTTTGTATTAAAAACAAAACCCTTATGAAATCGGTCAAATGTCTGTCCGTCTGTCCATGATATATCTCACGAACGGCTGAATACATGAAATTTTGTGGGAGTATGTAGAATTATTATAATTCGCCGGAGAAAGCAATTCGTTGTAATAGGCTGACTTTAAGGGGATGTCCCCATAGAGGGGAAATGAAGGTCAAAATTTTTTTTTCATCTAGTATAGGCAAGTGGGGTATCATGAGAAAGGTAACACCGAGTACATTTCATTTCCGGTATTTTCATCAAATTTGAAAAGAGGGGAAAAGAGATAGAGGGGAAAACATGTGATCCGAGTTTGTCCCCCCCCCCCCCTTGCATTTCGATACCGTTATACTTAGAAATATGAAAATTTGCAGAAAGGCGGCATTTTACTAGTGTAGAAAACCGAAAATCGTAGAATTTTGATATCTCAACAAAAAAGGTTAATAATAGTACATTTCTATAGTTGCAGTTAGCATACCCCTGCACGCCTTAAGCACAGCCGAGGTCAAAAATATTGATGGCCAATGATAACCAACATCATTGGCAATAATATCTTTAAGTTTCATTACAATCACATAATATTTAATAATAGTACATTCATTTAAAGTTAGGCATTTTGACACTATCCACACAAAGATTACACCTACCGGCCTCATATGTACATAGGTGTGAGTACTACTTTCATGTTGTTTTTCGTAGTGCGAATTGCAGTTATTTGATTAATCATTTTTGAAAGGGTAAAGATTAGTTGGGGGCGCTGCGTCGTAATTGGCAAACTTTACCGAGTGGAAGGGGGGAGGGGTCCACATAGAGGCGAAATTAAGCTCAAAATTTTTTTTTTATCGACTGGTATAGGCAAGTGAGGTGTCGTGAGAAAGGTAATGTTGAGTACATTCCATTTTTTCGCATTTTCTTGAAATTCGTAGAAAGGGGAATAGTGGGGGAGGAGAAAATATTAGTTCGTAATTTGCCCAATAGCCTTCGGCTAGCTTGCCGAAGGTATGTTACCCTTCACGCGAAGCGAAGGTCGTTATGACCTATGGTGCATTTACCACTTTGAAATTATTAGTAAAACTTGTTCGGATTTCACTGTTCCTATGAGAGGTATATGAAATAATGGGCCGAATTCCACCAAATTTAAGTGCATAGTTTGGTAGTCAATTTGATTGAATAATGTGAAATTTCGTAAAGATATCTTTGGAAATAAAAAAGTTTTTCTAATAAAAACTTTTGGAACCGTCGTTCCTATCCTATGACAGCTATATGATAGAGTAGTCCGATTTCAGCCAAATTCAGGAATATGATTTGACTAAAGATACTTTTGACTAGTGTGAAATTTGAAAAACATATCTTTAGAAATAAAAAAAGTTTTTCTCACAAAGACGATTTTTTGGACCGGTCGTTCCTATGGCAGCTATATGACGTAGTGGTCCGACATATTTCCAGCGTGCAATAGAAAGAAGGCTTTGTACAAAATTTCAGCTCGATAGCTTTAAAACTGAGGGACTAGTTTGCATAGAACCAGACGGACAGACAAACAGACGAACAAAGTTTAGTCGACTCGTCTCATCATACTGACCATGAATATATAGTATATATGGTTGGAGATGCTTCCTTCTGTGCGTTGCGAACTTCATGACAAAGTTAATATACCCTACCACATCCGTGAAGGGTATAATAAATTTAAAAAAGAAGAACATTTCAGCGTGGTCTCTGTATAGACCACTTTGAGGATGGAGGCGTTTGCCGTATTTTTATTTTTTTGTGAAAACGTTTCGCGACGAGCTCGGCCGCTGTGTGAAGGTAACTTATTAAACCCACCCACACGCTGACTAGCAGGCAAAATAGTCGGTTTGCCTTCGGGCAGGCAAATATTTTGTTTGCATGTCTCTGCTCTCACGCCATAGTGTAGGAGTTGTGACAATACAACTATGACTCAGCGCAAATACCTACGTTAAAATAGGGTGCAGGGTAGTTCCACTTTCCGCTTGGAGAGTCGCGTTCTAGTAGACTCCTTGGAGCGTGCGGTAGCTCAGTGCGTAGAGGCACCAGTCTCATGTCTGATTACCGGTGTTTCGGGTTCGAATTCCGTCGACAACAACTTTCGTGGCAATGGATGTTTGTTTTTTGCCTTCCACCTGTAGTGCGGGCGTAATAATAAGCCACAGTATCTCCCGACTTATCGCAGGTAGGTGGCTAAATGGGGGGAACAGGAGGTGCATACTGGTAACTCCATTCTCCGAGACTAGTTTATGTCAACTGGGTCACATGGAACAGTTGACGCGTTATACCCCAAAGGCGGTTAGAGCAATTGAGTAGTAGACTCCTTGAAGACATACGTGGACCAGCTCTTTCAAGCACGATTGCCACCATGCGTACCAAAGACTTCCTTAAATGTGAATCCGTATGCATTGATTTCTTCAGCTGCTTCCGCAGGTCCGCGGAGACAAATCGTCGTAACTAAACCTGTGAAGATCTTCAAGATCATTTCTGATTGGGGTCTCCGCTTTGATGGTGAGGCAGTGGACAAATTCATCCGTCAGCTGTTCACTGGCCGAACACAGGGTGAGGATTTCGGTGGCCTGTGCCTAGGGGCACACCTTCTCTTTGAGAAGAGTGTGGTGACGTAGTTACGCCAATTTGTGGCCAGATGTGTAGATCGGTACACCTGGCTGGGACACATTGAAGGGGACGCGCAAAGAGCGGTACGGCAATCGCTATGACTCTATGTCATATGAAAGCTCCGGCAGTTCGAGAGTTGAATTATGCCTTTAAATGTAGCTTGTACCTTGCCCCAAAAATAAAAAATTCGATCCGGAATAAAAACTGCAAAAAAATTCTTAAAAATTTCAATGCAAAGTCACCTCTCGGGTCGCAAATATAAAAACGGAAATATCTCAAACAAGAGTAATTAGAGGGTCGAAACTTGCGCAGTAGTTCAAATAGGTTAGGTTAGATTACAGGGGCTGCCGTGATACACACAGAGCACGTAGACCACCACTGGGTCCTTTATGATACCACCATCGACTCCACAACCTGAGTCTTACCTATTCATTGAACCAGCCTGAGCTGTTGATAAAGCGCTGGATCCGGCTGATGCTGACATCCTTAAGGTCGTCCAGATCGCTAAAGTAGAAAGACCCCAAGGTTATCCTTCTTCTTCTAGCCAGGGCATGACACCCACATAGCAGATGAAAGGTACTCTCTTCCTCATCCTCATCCCCGCAGCTACCACAGAGGTCATTGTGTGGAACCCCAATATCATAGCATGTTCGCCGATCGATCACCCCCACAAGAGTCCATAGGTTTCGTCTATTCAACGCCAGCAGCTCCGCAGAGCGTTTGGGATCGATCCTAGGCCAAAGTTGACTAGTAACCATACAAGTGCCACCATTACATCACCTTGTGTTGGCAGTACTCGACTCGCCGTGTTATCTTGTTTTGTATGCCCACGGAGGAGGTCAGAACCGCCGTGATCACCCACCCCGTTAGTCTCGATTACTGGGCTCCGGTCTCCATTACTACAGAGTTCACGTTCCGATGTGGAGTCGACTTAAACTCAGGCTCTTATAACTATTACAAGTACTTTTCTGAAGAGTACTAAGGTTAAGCTCTTCATAATATAAGCACCAATACCCACACCGATATCAGTTTTAGTGTCCTTTCCAAAGAGCTGCAACAATTTTCGTTCCACTAACAATATTACCGACAACTTTAATCTACGATCCTATCTCGTTGCCCTATCAAAATTTGCCACTAGAGTGGAACATTTTTTTTTGCTAAAATCGTCTGATGGCAAATCGATGAAAAACGAGCAATAATGAAGCAACCGAGGCAACTTTCACCAAAACCAATTTCATTACTTCGAAGCAATAACATCATCACCTAATTTGATTGGGTTTTCCTTTTGACAATAATTTACTGGAAGAACACTTGGCGAAAAAGCATCCTCGTCTGTGTGCCGAAATCAAGAAGCACGAAGACCGTCTCCTAAATTTCTCATGTCACGATAGAAAGCCTCGAGGAATTTTAGAATCGAATTATGGACGTTTTGATGTGTCTGCCGAACACTGAACATCAGCAAATTGGCAAAATAAACTTAAAAGGACTATGTGAGAATTTGATTTCAGTTTTTTTTTGTCTTCCTTGTCGTATTCGGAATCCATTTCCGATACATTTTTTTGAAATGACATTGGCAATTTGTGAATTTCACGGCTACTTTTGAATAGTCTGGGAATGATTCATTCGCATGAATGCCTCAATGCTCTTTTGCCGTGTAGGATGAAATGTGTCCGATTTCGGATGTATGTATATTTAGGTAAATAATTCAGATTTCGGAATTAAATACATTTCGACAGTGCGAATGTTTAGACAATAGTTAGTTCAATGTGACCGATATTTTGTTTGGATATTAGTCAGAAGGTGGGTCTTTTATTCGGTCGTTCCGGAGGTCACACATGTTTTAATCAATCAACAAAACATGAAATCAAATCACAATCTTTGGCGCCCATGAGGGTATCGGAAATATCAACTTTATTGGCGCCTGGTGAAAATTTTGAATTTATGATCTAATTAACGTCCTACTCGGACTTTATAATTGCATCAGCCTCCTACTTAGTCAAGCTTCGAACCGACTACAGCGAACAATTATTCGCTTCCACTTGGTCGGCTCAGTCAATGCTGAGCGTTGTCAACGTCAAAAGGTCAACATTAAGTGAACAAATCCAATTTGATACAATAAATTAACGTAGCTTACAATTTTGTCGTTTTACATTAACAGTTCGAAACATGTCAGCAAGCAAAATTGCTGGCAAGATTCGGTACGAGAGGAAATTAAATGTACATCAATTTTATTTCTCAATTGTCTTTCACGTTGTTCCTGCCGGTTCTTCATTGCGGCTCCCTGGCTTCTAAGCCCATACCCTCGCCCGGAAATTGTCGAAGGGACGGAGAATCAGGACGATGCTCTCAGCGAGAACGTTATAACGTCTGGCAAATGGCCTCCGGCCATTTTTCCACAAATTACTTTCTGTGCGTAATTTACGAAATTATTAATGGAAAAGTAATGAAATTGACAAACACCAAACTTAAGCGTTTTGTTACCAGGAAATAAAGTCTCCTGTAAACGTTTACTGGTGTCCTCTGACGTGGAAGCTGATCATTTGCATAATAGAGGGAATGACAGGATGTCGACGTTATGTTTGGATTATAGGCCAACTATTATTGGGGCGCTAGTATTTGAACTTTTAGACTGTTGCGTGATATGAAGTGATAAAAGGAAACAGTGAAAAGGGGCGGATGGTTTGCCGTTTGTTCGATAATCGAAAATTGCAGAAGTAAAGGTCGCCACTCTACGACGCCGCATTTAGATTCTAGAGAATTAGACGTTTCCTCGCAGCCCTCACTCGTGCACGACTCCTCTGTATCCGATACGGAAGAAGTGACTGACGGCACAAGTTTGGACCCTCTAGCTTCTCTTATAACGGAGAAAAACGCACTTTTATGTTTTTCGGTCGAGGGGTCACTTTGCCTTTAAATTTTCGGGGTTTTTCGCGGTTTTTTGTCGGGGGGCAAAAATTCCTCTTCCATAGTCCTCCGCGTGGGCGCCCCCTGGAACGGCAGTGGTCACTGACCATTGCCAACCAACGTCAAGCCGCCAGTGATGGCGGTGCGATGATTTGGTTGAGGTACCCCTGTGGTGTGGGGTGTGAAAAAAAAAATACCACGGCCTTTCCCTTTGAGGGCCTGTCGTTAAAACCGACAATCAAAGGACAGGATGTGTATGCCATCAACTTGCACTATCCGAAATCTTTATATGCTAACGAAACGTCAACTATGCCTCGGATAAGGACTGACTCAACGGTTACGACTTTTGACTATCGTACAATGACAAAGATTGGATTCTGGAATGTGCGTACTCTCCTGGACAATGGATCAGAAGGTCCCCAGAACGCACGATTTCTTCAATTAGAGAGTGAATTTCTGAGGTACAAATTAAATATCTTAGGAGTCGTATCAACCAGGCTAAACGCGCATACGGCATGCTGTCCAAAATCTAGCAGGGCAGTTATCTCAGCATCAAGACCAAGCTGGGCCTGTTTCGCTCCCTGGTACTATCAGTGCTTTTGTATGGGAGCAGTACATGGAAAGTTTCCGTAGGAGTTACCAGAAAGCTGCAAGTTTTCGTCAACTCATGTCTTCGTCGAATTTTAAGAATTTTCTGGCCCGAAACAATGTCAAATGAAGAGCTAAGTCGGCGTACGGGTCAGATGCCAATCGACGAATTGATACGCAGGCGAAAATGGCAGTGGATAGGTCACACATTGCGGAAGAGTGATAACTGCATTGCTTTGCATGCCATGAAATGGAACCCCATTTCCAACCAAGGCCGACCAAGAGGGGGTCCTCGAATCACATGGCGTCGATCTGTGGCAAAGGAGTGTCAGGTACTGGGTAAGCCTTTTGGGGAGTTGCGCCCCATTGCCCAGAACAGAGTACGATGGCGCGCAGGAGTAGTTGACGCGCTATGCCCCGCTAGGGGTTAAGGCAAAGTAGTAAAAGTAGTAAGTCCCTCTAGCTGCCTCCGTTTAGGAGAAAAACGCACTTTTATGTTTTTCGGTCGAAGGGTCACTTTGCCTTAAAATTTTCGGGGTTTTTCGCAGTTTTTAGTCCGGAATAGTATTTTCTATTTTTGGGGGAAGGTTTAAGCTGCATTTCAAGGCACAATTCAACTCTCTAGCTGCCGTAGTTATCGTGTAGAGCCATTTGAAAAAGGTACTTGGAGGCAGCGAAAAGAGACGGCGGGTTTGCTGGCGATATATTGTTCGATAATGGAAAAATGTGCAGGTTCATTCTATCGTTGACGCCCTCGGTAGCCGGCCTCCAGATTTATCAAGAAACGACAGCTATCGTTGGCGGGTACAGTGAATAACCATCGAATCCGCAGGAAGGCATACATCGAGAAGAATAAGGGTACGGGGAATATTGGAAAGCCTGAAAACACTGGCGAGCGGACTTCCAAAAAGACAGCAGAAAGCTGCTTGTTGTGTCAAACTGGTCAAGCAGTTAAGTGTTTCAGTGTATGGACCAAGGCGATCGCGCTCGGTGGCCGAGGTCGTTCGGTCACCGCTCTACGATACTAATCTAGAGGTAGGAGTTGAAATCTCCACGCGATAAAAAAAAATGCCTGTGAGTACTAATAGAACTCTCAGTACTCCGAGCTTGGCAGTATAAAGACGGCGCGGATAAGAGGTGCATGCATCGAAACGTCAATGCTAGAGATGTTAACGCGCCCATGCCCCTAGAGGGGTCAATGCAATTTACAACACCAAGGCAACGACTTCTAGAAGCCATATCCCGCCGGAGATAATATGGCTAATGATCTAGTAATACGCCTCCTTAGCAAAATTCGTCTTTTAACATACGTATACGCATTATCCATTACGATGCAAAAACCCTTGTTCTTAAATTGGGTTACTAGTTTACCACCAGAATAATATCCTCGCCCATCCTTCGGGCCATCACATGTTATTAACGGTGTCAAGTAGTTCTCATCATTTAATCCCGGCAAATGTATTCAACATAGTCAACCCACGAAATCTGCCTCGTAGTGAAAAGCAACCCTCGTTTCATTGTGCTCACTGGAAAATTCATCCTAGAAACCTCAAAATGTAAAAGGTGTACCCACACGAGTAGGTTCAACCATTTTACTAGCGAAAAATGACGCACGAATGGCACAACAAATGGCAACCATGAATGTATATTTCCTTCTTATCCACTAAGAAACAAGTGTGTCCCACACCCGACGCGGTCCTGCCTTCGAGGAGACGTGCCCGTGCTGAATGAATCCTTTTATTGTCCCCGACAAAATCCCCAGATCTAGGGAGCATATGAAAAGGAGCACATCATAAAACGTGCCTATTTGAATCATATATGGCCGGTCTTTTAATACGTCCCCGAGCACATATTTATGATAATAATATGTTGTGGCCTATTCATGTTTTTTTTTCTGTCAGACTCGCATTATTTCACGTCTGCGGCATTTCTTTTCGTCAGGAGCAGCAGCTCGGGCAACGTAATTTTTGTACATAACTTTTTCTTTTGTGTCACTCGAGCTATGCGCCATTCTTCGCGTATTGTCTCGTAACTGGCAAGTTCTTTATACGGGTACGTTCGGGTGTAATAACTTTTGTAATTCGGTTGAGAAAAAATCGGCAATAATTTTGGGAACTTCAATATGTTGGGGTTTCATAATATAAACAATTTTTCGAGTTTTTCGCGAGAGCTATTAAAGGCGATATGGGTCGCCATATCAGCTATTTTTAGCTGCTAATCGCGTTAAGTATTAGCCAGCTAATGCTTACCTCTGACAATAACAGCTAGAAATAGGCACACAGCAAATCTTTTTTCCAGTAAAGTTCAACTAGAGGAAATCTAGTGAAAATATCCTACTGATAATCTAGTGAAAAATTTCGTAAGCCCATAAATCTAGTGGAAATACCTAGAAGTTAAGTTCGTGCCCAAAAATCAAGTGAAAATAACTAGAAGTACAGTTCGTATTGTCAATTCGACTGTTTTTCTAGTGCTCACCACTTTGTTTCTAGGGAAAAAAGTTTTGGACCTAGAAAACTGGATAAATTCACTGTTAAAGCAGTGACGAAGGCAAGCCAGGCATCATTATTGTTTTTGCGTTTGGAGGCAGAAGTTTATAAGGTGAAAAATCAACTGTTTGTGTTCAAAACACGCCATCACGCGCTCGGTGGCCATGTTCGTTCGGCCAAAAAACTGCCTGTGAGTACTAATAGAACTCCCACTGTGCCCCGATCTTGTCAGTTTAAACACATGCCAGCAACTGCACATTCGAAAAGTAGATATGCTATCGAAACGACAGCAACAACACGTTGACGCGCCCATGGCGGGGTCAAGGCAATTAACAACATTTTGAAAGCAACCTATCAAAATTACCCAAAAAACTTGGCTTCGAATAAAATGTTAGTTGTGGCCTTTCTGCATTAGAGCGATAACACATCCATGAGGTACCACTGTCTACTCAGTTTCGTTTACTAGATTACCGGTGTTTATACCTGCGGTACTACTATCTACTCAGCTTTGTTTCCTAGATTACCAGTGTATTTCCTTTCGTGATTTTTGTCAAAACAACTGAAATACTAGTTAATAGAACTAGATTCTCAACGAGCTTCCAATAGAAAATCACTAAAAAGATTTCCTGATATTCTAGTGGTTACTTAATCACTAGATCTTTACTAGAATATCTAGGAGCTAAATTCTAGTTGTGTTTAACTAGAATCTAATTGAAAAAAATTTACTGTGCAGATGTAGCAGCACACTACTATAGTTAGCTTTTGGTTTACCATTTTCCAGTTCAGTTGATTTCAAAAGTAGCTGCTTTCTAAATTAGAAGTTTGTAGTTGTAGGTGTAGTTGCACGCTCAACAGTCTCATGTGATGTAGGTTATAAGTTGGCCACTATACTAACTTTTTCAATTGGCATATTTCCGAAAGAGCAGCTTTGCAAGAAGCCGTAGAGGTTTGCTTCGGAGTCGCCTATCCGGAGGCTGATAATACGGCTTCACTTTCACCGTATCTCCTGAACAGATTTATCAACTCGAATTTGATCGACTGGCCTAGTCCTGCTTGTCTCTCTCATTGCCTTGACCCCTCGAGGGGCATGGGCGCGTCAGAGAGTTCTATTAGTACTCACAGGCAGTTTTTGATCTCGCCGAGATTTTATCTCCGAGCTCTAGATTAGTATCGTAGAGTCCTGCTTGTGGACTCCGGGTTATATAAAAGACGGTCACCCAGCCTCGGTGCTTTGAACTCTTCAGGGATTAATCCCATCTTCAATCTAATGTAATCTAAATGAAATTAGCATTTTTGTCCACCACTACATTAAACCAAAATTTGTTTTGATTTCCAATTAGTCGCCGCAACGAAGTTGATTTCTTACAAATTTCTTACGAAGTCCAAGAAATTTTCTTATATTGCACCATATTTAAGTCAAGGTGAAGCCAGTACGTAGATTCCTATTTACTAACGAATTTGGCAATTTCCCTAACCAGACTTGAGTTAATCGCTACAGCAACAATTAATCTAATATATTTTGTCGGATATGATGTCTTATCCTCAGACAGGATTTTTCCAATTAACTGCGGATCATCCGCTAGACAATTTAATCGCCCTGATATGAAGGCAGTGAACAAAGGTCAAGGCTTTCACCGATAGCCTATCGACATTTTGAAGGACTCGGCGAAAATTAGAATACTATTCATTTCACAGAGTGGTTTTGTAACAGTTTGAAATCTAATATCTTAGACTTTCAATCTTCATAACATTTAAATCAATTTAAACAAACATTCCACAATCAATTAAGATGGTCCTTTCATGACCTCTGTTGGTCCGTCAACATTCATTAGGGACGCTAATATTAAAACACAAAGTATCCTGCGATTTTAATAAAAATTACTTTCCATTAATTTTACCTTTCTTCACTATGGTCAATCCACACTTCGTCCGAGTCCTGTATTTATTAAAAGACTCCCGAAAGATTTTTATTAGAAAAGTTTCCGTTTTTCGCCAGTTTTTTTCTCCTTTTATTGGCCGACACAGTGCAGGACCCTATCGATGATGGCGGCAATAAATGAAAATCTGAAAGAACAATTTCATTTAAGTGAATTAGGGTCAAGTGAACGGACGACACGGAGGTAAGTCCTGAACCTCGCGCTACAACAACGTCTTTACAGAATCAATCAGAGCAAAAGGAATTATCTCAAGTTTTCGAATTACGCAATAAAAATTTCTGCCATTAAATTGATACGAGAGAGACGCATAGCCAGTACATGTTTTGGGGTACCTTTGGTAGATGTTAGCGCCCCGGGTTTTTTTTATGTCCTTGTTGTTGCTGGTGCTTTTGTTGTTCCGGGTTCACTTCTCATTTAAGCCGCCCCGGTTTCGATTTCACGGCGAAACATTTACTATTTATGGTTCAGGATGAAGCATAGTTGCTTCGGCACTTACCGAAACGTATTATTACTTGTGTAAGCCATTCAGCTCGTGAAGTAGTAGAGGTACTCGTAGATATTCGAAAAGTTTTGCACTTAAAAAGTTGATAATCTACCGGGCAATGGTTACTTGCCGCCCGTGATTAAGTCAAGTGGGTGGGTGGTGAACTGAAGGTAATTGATTAGCTTGCCGAGATGTTTGAAGTGTTTCCGGAAATTCTTGAATAGATTTAGGAGATTTGCACAGTAGCAGTTTCAAAGTTGTAATTAATGAGTATATCAGGTGACAGTGGATGTAAAACGTTCCGCAGTGGTAAATGGAGGGCAACACTAAGTTCTGCGTGATTTTTCGTAGCTATACAGTAGAATCGTACCGGGCTCGAATCAACCGGCCTATGGGACAAATTCGACATACGAAAATGAAGAAGCTTAGCTCTCAATTTTTTACAAAAATTTTGCGATTGGAGCAAAAGTTTAGTCGAAGTTATCTTTAACAATAATTTCACTCTAAAAAACAGTTTCTAATGGCTAAAGCGGAAAATGACTTGAACGTGCACCTTAGGCAGTGTACATGCATTTGCCAACAAGATATTTACTGCCATCGACAACGCACTAAAAGCTAAAGGAGCTGACTTCACTATCGCAAAATGGGTGGGACAAATGCTCTCGTCGAGAGCGGTCACTACTACAATTGGAGGCTTCTCCCTACCATGGATGGCCACAAGGAGGAGGTCTACCTCCACTCCTGTGGTGTATTGTAGCGGACAGTTTGCTTGAGATGCTTGCATCGGTGGGCTTCTCCGTACAAAACTGTGATGACGATCTGGTAATCACAGTTAGGTCGAGTTTAGAAGCTGCAGGAGCACCTGCGATTGCATTTAAATTCGATGTAAATTTGTAAACTGCGGCGGTCAACGCGGCGACTCCCGCAGATTGGATAAACGCGTCCTTAGGGGTAAATTCGAGGAGGTATTGCCAGACATCCTTCAACTAGAATTGAATACAGTACAGGAATGGTGTGTAAGCAGAAGTGAAACTACCCAGCAAACAATTTTATTCGAAAGTAAGTCAAAGGCAACCCGCGTTGGGCAAGCCTTACTATCAAGACGGCGTAGCCCGCTCTGGAACCCGGGATTTACGGGTGGAGCCTCAGGGCTGGGTATCGATTTTGAGCCCGAAGGGCCCGTGGGCCGCTCCCGGGTGTCAATTCTGGACCCGGGTACCGGAACCGGACCGCGATTACCGTTGCAACTGAACCAGGTATGAAGTACGTCTCGAATTCGCTCAATATTGGGTTTTCGTCCGGGCCCGTGCGGAGGCTGCGCATGATGATACTAGTTTCAACTCATCCAGCGCTGGCCCGTGTTACGTTCGCTATTTTACCGAGGGGCACGCGGTAAGACAGGCGGACCTTGACAGACGATCACATCGTTGTTTTGATTGTTGTATCGTGACGTGATTTGTGATATAAGTGTCTAATCTGTGGCTGGGTCTGCAAGCAAGGCTAAAAGAAGATAATGCAGACTTCGTATTTACACACTGTGCAGGTCACTGCCTCAATTTATCTAGTTCTTAACAGCTGCTCGGCGTCCTACAAATGCAACAAAGTCTTTGTTCGGCCTAGTTGAAAGTGGTGCCGTTTTCGTCGGGGACTCGTACAAGTGAATGGATATCTGAACCGAAATAGTTGGCGACGACACGATGGTGGAGCAAACTAAGTGCGTTAAAGTCAGTTATAGATGTGGATGGCGTCAGAACTGGTTGATTAACTTTAAGGCATGGAAGAAATGCAATTCGGCTCATTTGATACTACTTTGCCTTAACCCCTAGCGGGGCATAGCGCGTCAACTACTCCTGCGCGCCATCGTACTCTGTTCTGGGCAATGGGGCGCAACTCCCCAAAAGACTTACCCAGTACCTGACACTCCTTTGCCACAGATCGACGCCATGTGATTCGAGGACCCCCTCTTGGTCGGCCTTGGTTGGAAATGGGGTTCCATTTCATAGCATGCAAAGCAATGCGGTTATCACTCTTCCGCAATGTGTGACCTATCCACTGCCATTTTCGCCTGCGTATCAATTCGTCGATTGGCATCTGACCCGTACGCCGACTTAGCTCTTCATTTGATATTGTTTCGGGCCAGAAAATTCTTAAAATTCGACGAAGACATGAGTTGACGAAAACCTGCAGCTTTCTGGTAACTCCTACGGAAACTTTCCATGTGCTGCTCCCATACAAAAGCACTGATAGTACCAGGGAGCGAAACAGGCCCAGCTTGGTCTTGATGCTGAGATAACTGCTCTGCCAGATTTTGGACAGCATGCCATATGCGCGTTTAGCCTGGTTGATACGACGAGCGATGTCCTGCTCCGTACCACCATTTTCGGCAACAATGCTACCCAGGTAGACGAAGTTGTCCACCTTCTCCACAGGCTGGCCATTAATATTGATGGCAATAAGTGTCGGATTTCTTTTTCGCAACGGTGGGCTAAGAACCTTGGTCTTGTTGGTATTAATCTTTAGCCCAACCTTGCTTGCCTCCCTCTCGAGATCTAACGCCATTGCAGACAGATCCATGATTTTGTGGGAGAGTAGGCATATGTCGTCAGCGTAGTCAAGATGTTGTAGATAAGATATCAAAGTCCATTGAATTCCTCTGTCGAGTCCGGATAGGGCTGCATGCAACACATCGCCGATCACAATGAGGAATAGGATCGGTGAGAGGATGCATCCCTGCCGAACTCCACTGCGAATCTCAAAGTCCCCCGACACCTTACCTTTATGTAGAACGCGACATTTCGCGCCGTCATAGGTTGCCTTAATAATAGCCACAAGCTTCTCAGGGATGCCTCTCCTGCGCAAGGCCGCCCATATAGAATCCCGGTTCACACTATCGAAAGCCTTTTCGAAATCGATGAAAAGCAAGTGAAGCGGAGAATCGTATTCAGCGCATTGCTCGATGATGATTCGCAAGGTGTTAATGTGATCGACACAGGAGAATCCGGATCGAAAGCCAGCCTGCTCTTCATCAATTGTGCTTTCTAAGTGGGCCTTTAGTCTTTCCAGGACGATTTTAGCTATTATCTTGGCAACGGCAGGAAGCACACAAATGCCTCTCCAATTATTACAGTCTGTGAGGCTACCCTTCTTTGGAAGTTTGATGATCAAACCTTCCTTCCACTCAGTGGGAAAGGTCTCTGTATTCCACGCTTTATCAACAAGTGGGTGCAGCAAATCGGCAGTTACGCTTGGCGCTGCTTGATAAAGTTCGGCAGGGATGCCGTCAAGTCCGGCGGCCTTTCCTCGTTTTAGTGCAATAATTGCAGTGACTATTTCCTCTTTAGTCGGGGCAGTGGACCGTATACGCACATTTTGATGGTTAGCTAAATTATCTATATGAGGGGAACTTCACCAGAGGTTACACGGTTCAAGACCGCGGCGAAGTGTTCTTTCCAACGCCTCATTTGATCTTCTTCCAAGATAAGTAGCTTTCCATCACTATCTTTCACCGGATGTTGGCAGTAGTTACGACCACCTGTAAACTCCTTGATGACTCCGTATACGGGTTTAAGTTGTTACTTCTAGCGGCTTCTTCTGCTGACGCTAAAAGAGAATTGGCATAAACTCTTTTATCGCGTCGCACACTACGCTGAACTTCTCGAGCTTTCTGACGGTAAAGGAGTTCGATGCTGCTTCGATTGTCGTCTGATGCTGCAGCCAAACGAACTTTCAGCTCCTTTCTTTCAACAATCCGCTGCCATGAAGCGTCGGACATCCGGGGCATGCGGGGCCTGGATCTTTCGTCGCTGGGGCGGCGCACGGCTGCAATACGCAATCGAACATTAGCGATCATAAGATAATGGTCTCTTCCCATCCCAATATCGGCACCCTTCTTGTTTCGCACGTCCAGGAGGCAACTCTTGAATCTTTTACTAATGGCAAAATGGTCGATCTGATTTTGTGTTCTGCGCCGATCAACAGAGGACCAACTGATTTTGTGGTGGTCCTTATGCTCAAACATAGTACCACCGATGAAGAGACTGTGAAAGTTGCAGAACTCCACAAATCTTTCACCGTTGTCATTACGATCACCAAGACCGTGTCTCCCCATCACATGTCTGAGCCCATAGTTATCAGCGCCAACTTTCGCATTCAAATCACCCATAACCATTACAATGTCACCTTTAGGTGTTCTGCTCTGAACGGCGTTTAGTTCTTCGTAGAAGGAGTCTTTTGCCAAGACATTGTCGGGTTCAGTAGGGGCATAACATTGTATTATTGAGATGTTCCTCATTTTGGTCCGGAACCTGGCGGTCAAGACCCTGTCAGAGACCGGTTCCCAGCAAAAGAGACAGTTTCGCGCGGCTCTGGTTAAAAGGAGCCCCACACCTGACTCACGGCGACTACCGGTAGCTTTACCGGAGTACAACATTACAGTGCTGCCCGTTGGAGAGATGAATTCTCCGCTGTTCCACCATCTTATCTCACTAACTCCTAAGATATTTAATTTGTACCTCAGAAATTCACTCTCTAATTGAAGAAATCGTGCGTTCTGGGGACCTTCTGATCCATTGTCCAGGAGAGTACGCACATTCCAGAATCCAATCTTTGTCATTGTACGATAGCTAAAAGTCGTAACCGTTGAGTCAGTCCTTATCCGAGGCATAGTTGACGTTTCGTTAGCATATACAAATTTCGGATAGTGCAAGTTGCTGGCATACACATCCTGTCCTTTGATTGTCGGTTTTAACGACAGGCCCTCAAAGGGAAAGGCCGTGGTATTTTTTTTTTCACACCCCACACCACAGGGGTACCTCAACCAAATCATCGCACCGCCATCACTGGCGGCTTGACGTTGGTTGGCAATGGTCAGTGACCACTGCCGTTCCAGGGGGCGCCCACGCGGAGGACTATGGAAGAGGAGTGTTTGCCCCCTGTTTAAGACGGTTCTTTTGTCAAAAATAATGCTCAAGATTTACGATCTGTCGACTCTAGTATCTTATGCATTGCGGAATGTTGGACTTCCAGGTTAGTTACCAACCAGTCTAAAAACCAATTCCTTACCATTCCGAATAGGAGGTTCGTTTGTTGAACGCGCCCTCAATATCCAGGAATATAGCCATAGTGAGTTCCTTGTCAGCGAGAGAATTTTCAGTAAGGCTGACCAGAGAGTGGAGAGCCATATCTACTGATCTGACCTTCCAGCAGGCATGCTGCGAAGCGGAAAGAAGACATGACGGAATAGTACTTCGAAGATGTATATCAATCAGTCTCTCAAGTAATTTAAGCAAGGTGGAGAAGAAACTGGGAAAATGGGTCTGAAATCATTCGTTCGCGCATGCGAACTCTTACCCGCTTTTGGGATGAAAACGACACTTCGGTCCAGGTCCGAGGAACATGAACATGGACTAACTTAAAGCAGGCCGTTAGAATGGCCTTTAGTTATCCATGGATACACAATATCCGAAGACGGCTGTAGATCCGCCGCAACTATACCGTCGGGTCCAGCAGATTTGAAAGGCTGGAAGCTGGAGATTGCCCACAAAATTCTGTGGATCTGCTAAAGGAAATGCGGTTTTTGATGAGTCCTCACATAATGGACAGCAATTCTCGTTACAGTTGTGGTGTTGTCGTTCTTTTAGAAGTCCTCACACCACTCGAATCAGTTCCGCCGGCCCTGATCCCAAGTACCCAATTTTCATGACTCTGCACAGGGTGAATCTGCATTATGTTCAAGAGAATTAAAAACTAACAGCGTCATATTTGTAATAAAATTATACTGTAACCTCTTCATGCAGGGATTTATTTTTGCTGTGAAGATTTCATCTGTTCAGCTAATAGAAAGTTTAACTTCTCATCTCTTCGCAATATTTCTGATATAAGTTTAAAAAATTCTGATCCATATCGGAAAAACACATTTGATTTACAAATATAGTGACTATCACCCACACCTTCATCTTCCTGAACACAAAATCATATCTACCCTTAACTCTCGTGCAAATCTTGCTCTCACTTAGCAACGGTCCAATCCGAACACTAAACTTCAAAGAAACAAGAAATCCTAATAGTATTCGCATTAAAAACCAATCAATTTCTAATTATTGTTTATAAAATACGCATTACACATAAAGCACCGGTAAAAATCCACATCCATAATAGCTTTCCATAGGATGGCTTCAGCCGCAAAAAAATTACAACAAAACAGAAGCATCCCATCCTAGGTCAACATAAAGCATCTTTCCAACTAAACTACTTTCCAGATAAGATGTGATACATGCGCCCTGCCATCTCCATACACAAAACATCCATAGCACTGTTCTAAAAACGGAGAAGGATGTGCTCTTTCAAATCACCAAATTTCCTCTTCTCGATTCAGGATGAACCTCTGCGATTCCCTTATCTCTGATGGAAAGTTTATCCAACTCAAATAGATTCTCGTACACCGTGAAATCCAGCTTTCATGCCTATCTCTCTTACAGGGACCTTCGACATTCAGTTTTCTCCCGGCGCGCACAATCCACACTTTGTCATTGTAAATCTCTTTGAAAGTCATCTCTCGCATGTAGATACTGCTCCCGATATTCCTTCCGGGACATTATTCCTTGCGAAAATGCGCAACATCAAAGAGTCCATCATCGGTCTCGCCGACTAGAGACCATATTACAAGGATTTCGATTTCTCTTCAACACCGGCCGCCAGCTTTTCCTGCCGAAGCTCGACCGAACTGAAAATTCAAGTCCTACGCGAAAACCTTTAGTACATCTCGGGTAGTTAAATGTGCTGGTCGGAATCTTACAGACACGATGTAATACAAATATTTCTTATATCCGGTTCAGAAAAGATCCTAGCTCCTTGAGAAGAAGGCAAGTAATGCCCATGTGTGTCCACCTTCTTCCGTGAAAAAAAAAAAATTGCTTGGGATCCTTTTGATTGTGCGTTTGTTAAAGTCAGTGCGTCCAGTGCAAGGAGTAAAATACACATAAAAAAAAAATTAAAATGAAAGGTGTGCATGTCCTGGTACGCAACATTCGGGAAAATTGTTATTTGTTGTTTGCATAGAAAGGAAAGGAAAAGAAAAGTGCGATTATCCCATGTGTGTTATTTGCTTAACAACTTGACCTGCCTCTCGCTCAGTGCTACTTTCTCCATGCAGATTGCTAGTGGGTGCGAAATCCGTTCGGGAAATTGATGCAAAAGAAAAAAAATAGTTTGAACGATGGATGCGAGTTTTCCATCTTGAGATCTGATGTAATGCCATCGCGACGTGTTTGTTGAAGATGTCATAAGTCTAGTTTCCGTATCCTTCTCGGCCCCCGGAATAGAGTGTGTGCGTGCGTGTGCTATATCGTCGTCAGCTGTTTCGCTCCGAAATTCTGTCTTCTTTAGTTCCAATCCCCTTCTGATTCTTCCCTAGGATAATAGTCGAATAGATCCGAAAATGCATTTTGGAATTAAATTAGTCGCCACATGGATTATATTCCTTAGCAGTGGATACCATCCGCAGGCACAATTGCCAACTGAAAAGATACCGCTCGGTAAGTTCCTGTTGTTTACTGTTTCCATACTATGACAATGATGATTCGGCAAGTAGCCTATGGCGGGGCTGACCTAAAAAGGAAATGACATGGTTCTATTGATACACTCGAAACAGGTGCTATATTCGAACAAGGAACGGATGAGGTTCAGTCGGCTTTCAAGTACGCCATGCTCAACCATAACTTGAACGTGACGTTACGTAGATTCGAGCTGCAGGCATACGTGGACGTCATCAATACGGCCGATGCATTCAAACTGTCGCGCCTCAGTACGTTATCGCATCATCGAATAAGGTTGCATCAATCTTTTTTAATCTAAAATTATCCTTACAGTATGCAATCAATTCTCGAGAGGAGTGTATTCCATGCTTGGCGCTGTTTCGCCTGACTCCTTCGACACGCTGCATTCGTACAGTAATACATTTCAGATGCCTTTCGTGACGCCCTGGTTTCCGGAAAAAGTAAATATCCCATTTTTAATATACGTAATACACGATGTATGCAAATCAAGTTAATATCCTCTCCGTTGAGAAATAATCGAGCGTATAGCATTGGATAGTCTTCAGGGCTCAATTGCTTATCACGAGAGACATACTTGTATAATAATCCCGATAACAATATCCTTACGCAAAGCATTGTTCGTTTTACGCATTCGGGGCGTAGCGTGCGACTGGCATTGATCAGAGCAAATAAGTAAATTCCGAGAAAATTGAGAAAGGTTTAAGGTCTTGTAGGAAAATTGTTTATTTCCTTGTTCCAGGAATATCAATTGAACGGGATTCCTTTTGAGATGGTTGTTTCTTGTGTTGTATTTTCATTTATTTCGGATTCTATTTACTTTCCGATTATTCGGAAAGTTTGAAAAGCATACGAAAGGATTTCTAGGTGTAGGACGTAGGTTGAATCGTGTTGAGTGTGCCGACAACCTACATTGAAGAATAATTAATTCGTGTCGGGTCTTACGTTCAGAAATGAAATTTGTGTTATGATTTTGTGGAACTACAGAAGAGAATATTCGCATGTAGATATTTTGGTTTCTGTTTGTTCGAAACATTATATATAATGATGTTTCTAGTATTTTCAAATGAAGTGGCCAAGCGTAGGTGGACTATTTGATTATTATTAAAGAATCAATAAAATAAAGACCTTAGTCAAGTCAGAAACAATGAAACTTTTTAGAATTTATGTGAAAGCATTCGGATATGTTTGGGCGTATTTTCATGATCATGACGGTATACCTAGAGGTGTATGCTCAGCAACACGCTCAACCGAGTCATTTACCCCAAATTGGATGCTCATTTATTGGCTGAGTGGGCAAAATTTCCGGTACAGTACTGACGTTTCGAGCATCTCTTTGGTACACTGAAGTATATCGAAATTTCATCATAGAAATATTTCAGAAGTGGTCGAATATTTTTTTCAGATCCACTTTTTAAATCTCATTTTTTACTATGGAAACAATTGGATCAGAAGGAGAATAAGATTTTGAAACGAAGACAACTATTGCAACAACAAGTGATACCTTAGATAGGATATTTTTTTTTAATTAGTGAACACGATTTTCGGATATAAGTTGAAACTCACCTGGAGTTGACGTGAGCTTAAGAAAACCACTTCAGTCCCTATGTCTGAAATGGGCTTAATAAAATTATCTCGTCTTAGGAAAACAGGAGTCCGAAGCGTATATACCCTAGACTTGTACACACCTAGTGGTGACACTAAAAGTAATAATTGGCAACGACCATGCATTAAAAGTGAGTTTCCTATATAGCCAGTTTATAGGGGAGGTTGGCACTCATTCAGGGAGATCTTGACCATTCTCAAAATGAATTAACTAACCCATTCTACAAATATTTGTTGAATTTTTCAAGTCGCTAGCTTCATTCCATCGAAAGTTATTGCTTATTTGAAGTTTCACTTGTAGGGGAGGTAAGGGTTCCTTGGGTCGGATCTTGCCCATCATTGCCACCAACCTATTAGGTCACCCTACAAACATACAAACAAAATTTTAAGTCTCTAGCTTCACTCTATCGACAGATATCGCTTATTTGAAGTTTCGTTTGTAGGGGAAGTAGGGATTTCGTTGGTCGGATCTTACGCATTTTCAATATTAGCCGACTGGATCCTAATACAAACATTTGGGCAAAATTTCAAGTCGCTAGCTTTATTTTGTCGTAAGCTATCGCTTGTTTTAAGTGTCATCTCTAGGGGAGGTAGGGGTCCCTTAGGTCGGATCTAACCCGTCTTTATTGCTAACTAACTCAATCTCATTTCAAACATTTGACAAAAATTTCAAGCTGCTGGCTTCATTGTATCAAAAGTAATCGCTTATTCGAAGTTTCATTTCAAGGGGAGGTAGGGGTTCCTTGGGTCGGATCTTGCTCATTTTTAGTGCTAACTAATAAGACCTTACTACCAACATTCTACCAAATTTTCAACTTGCTAGTGTCATTCTATCGAAAGTTATCGTAATTAAAGTAATATTTAATTTTTTGAATTTTGTAGGGGAGGTAGGCGTTCCTTTGATCTGATTATGCCCAACTTCCCAAAACCTAAGCAGCTTCTCACCCCAGGGTTACATGCCAAAAATCAGATGTCTACGTCAATTGGTTCAAGAGTTATGGACAAAAAACCTGAAAAGTAGGGTAGTACGGGGCTCTTTGTAAGAAAATTACCGTTAGTTTTCAACTAATCGATTTTATTTTTCCAGGGGAGTATAAGATTACCATCACGAGCAATCTACCAAAGCTAGAGGTTTTCATGTTTATTTAATCGGGAGTTATAAATACATTTAATTATTTTACATATGTAGAGGAGGTAGGCGTTCTCTTGGCCTGATCATGCCCATTTTCAATACCAACCAACAAGATCATACTTCCAACATCTAGTAAAAATTTCAAGGCTCTAGCTTCATTCTTTCGAAAGTTATCGTGCGAACGGACAGACAGACGGACAGACGGACAGACAGACAGACAGACAGACAGACAGACATGGCTTAATCGAATCAGGAGGTGACCCTGATCATTTATATATATACATTGCTATACCTCTGGAGCCTCCTTTAAGGTGTTACATATTTCCGTCGTGACAAAAACAATATACCCTATACTAAAAGTCTAGGGTATAAATACAGGGTGCTGTATTTTTTTTTTTTTTCAATTTCGTTTTATATTTTTTGGGGTATTGAATCCGAATTTGATGTTCGCCATTTAAAAAAAAAAAAGTGCTGCATCATTGAGAAAATTTCAGAAAAAGCCAAATATTCCCCCATTTCGAAGCTTTTGTCGTATACATAACACGAAACCGTTTACTTAACGAGGAAATAATTTATTATAAATATAAAGTCGGGAATACTTCCTACCAAAAATATTCTAATAATTTATTCTGTCAGAGAAATGGTTTCGGCGCTAGAACGCATTAAAATTTGGGCAATTTTCGACCGGGCGATCAAGCCGATCCATCGCATCCTGTGATATAGCATATTCTCGTTGAAATCGATTGTTCTAATCAATAATTTGAATTGTTAATTACATACTTGATAATCTCAACAGCTCCAACCCTTTATCGCCCGTGATGATGGCAGCGATTTCGGATCGGTAAAATTTATTAGGAATGACCGTGTCTTGCCCTTTGCCTCAGTGAACTGTTCAATCCGTATAACCAACTTACGTGTTCCTATCAATCCAGTTATGTTTTTGGACAGAATAACGTGAAACAGAATACTATCACGAGATTTTTTCTCGATTTAACCGATGGGCGGAATATTACTCAAATTTCAGCACGCACCATTTTCCCCATGAAAACAATTGTTTAAGACCTTTTTTGTAGCAAATACTCTCTACATTAACTTTGCTGTGACTCATTTCCTCGAAAAATGTAAATATTATTTTTGGTTTTAAAGTACAGTTGAACCTCCAAAGTTGACCAGCTCTGTATTTTGAATACCTCTCCAAGTTGAACACTTTTGAATCGTCCTTTCACCTTTGACGATCTGAGATCGTGTATGTGGGCCACCTCCCAAGTCTATTTTTTAATCTCTATAAATTGTCAAAATAATTGTAATGTTTTGTGCCATAATATCATATTGAAGGTACTTAGAAAATGGAATTCGTATTTCTTCCACCAAACGCTACCTTTTACAATCCCTAGATCAAGACGTGATCAAATTCAAAATTCAGTAATGCCCGGTTCACATTATTCCAGTAACCAATCCAGTCCAGTAATCCAGTCCAGCGCTGGATTGCTACTGGAATAATGTGAACCGGCACTGGACAGCTATCCAATCCAGCAATCCAGTCCAGTAATCCAGTCCAGTGACTGGATTGTCGGTCTACTTTTTCATTCCAGCTCGCCTAGAAATCATTGTCACTATAGTTACCGAATCAACAACACACTCGCCGGACTACTGGACTGGAATCATGTAGACGATATGATCCAGTCCAGCACTGGACTGGATTGCTGGACTGGATTACTGGACTGGAATAATGTGAACCGGGCATAAAAGGGCTTTTTGACTTGTCATATCAATTTCAGTTTTAGTTGTCCCATTCGTTCTCCATCAGTTGAGCTATACATTCTCCGGCGGTTAACCTATCCATTTTCCATCATAAGTTGAACTATCTGTTCTGGCTATCCCAGCGCTTCTCTAAGTCTGGGACGCGAACCCCTGGATGGCCGCAAAGATATTTTCGATGGGTCGCGAAGACATTTAAAAAAAATCAAAATTAAGCGAAAAATTAAAACCTTATTTGTATGGAAAACAATCAACAAAAAAAAATATTTCCGCCATTTAATCGTGCGACGTAAGTGTCACCATACACTGTCGAACTCGAACACGAACCTAGTACAAGTGAAACCGGTTTTCTTCACACCTATGTGAAGTGTATGTGTGTGTCAGAGGACATTTGTACCAGGTTCGAGCTCGAGTTCGACAGTGGATGGTGACACTTCGAGAAAAATTGAAATTTTAATCAGTCAAGATGAAAATCCGAAAATCTGTCAATATTTGACATTTAACTTAACTTAATTGTCAGTGCCTTGTAAAAAAGTGGGTTGTTTTTTACAAGGCACTGACAATTAAGTACCCACTGAGTTGGCCCACTTTTATTGTTATCTCCATTTTTTTCTCGTAGTTGTCATGGTAACTAATATTTACCGAAATACGACGAAAAATAAATTAGTTGCATAAATATTATATATATATAAATGATCAGGATCAGCTCCTGATTCGATTTAGCCATGTCTGTCTGTCCGTCTGTCTGTCCGTTCGCACGATAACTATCGATAGAATGAAGCTAGAGCCTTTTGGTCAAATGTTGGCAGTATGATCGAGTTGTAAGTAGGTATTGAAAATGGGCATGATCAGGCCAAAAGAACGCTTACCTCCTCTACATATGTAAAATAATTAAATGTATCTATAACTCCCGATTAAATAAACATGAAAAGCTCTAGCTTTGGTATATTGCTTGTAAGGGTAATCTTATACCTATATTCTACTGGAAAAATAAAATCGATCAGTTGAAAACTAACGGTAATTTTCTTACAAAGAGCTCCGTACTACCCTATTTTTCCTGTTTTTCTTCTTCTTGAACCAATTGACATAGACACCTGATTTTTGGCATGTAACCCTGAGGTGAGAAGCTGCTTGAGTCTTAGTTAGTTGGGCATAATCAGATTAAAGGAACGGCAGTCTTCCCTACAAATTTCAAAAAATTAAATATTCCTTTAATTACGATAACTTTCGTTAGAATGAAACTAGCAAGTTGAAAATTTTGTAGAATGTTGTTAGTAAGATCTACTTGGTTGGTATCGAAAATGGGCAAGATCCGACTCAAGGAACTCCCACCTACCCTACAAATGAAAATTCAAATAAGCGATAACTTTTGATAGAATGAAACCAGCAACTTGAAATCTTGGTCAAATGTTTAAAGTAGGATTGAGTTAGTTGATATTAAAGGTAGACCAAATCTCCGAGCCGAGGAAACCTTACCTCCCCTACAAATGAAACTGAAAATAAGCAATAACTTTCGATAAAATGAAGCTAGCGACTTGGAAAATTCGGTAAATACATATTTGTAGAATGAGTTGGTTTATTGATTTTGAGAATGGTCAAGATCCTTCTGAATGATCGCCAACCTCTCCCGTAAACTGGTCACAAAGGAAACTTACTTTTAATGCATATGGTCGTTGCCAATTGGTACTTTTGGTATCACCACTAGGTCTGTACAAGTCTATGGTATTGTAATGGACGGTTTGGTGGGCATCCAAAGATGCCCGTGGGGACGGAGCCTAAGGTCGCATATAACCGTGAAGGTCGGGCCGTGCCATCTGGCGAAGAAAAAGACCCCTCAACGAGCTAAGCAACGGCCTATGCTTGCTGTAGGTCAGTTCGGCAGACGTGGGCGGGGTTTTCGCCGCTCGTTGCCCCTGTCCTTTACGTATTAACAAAAATTCATAGGCCTGGGGAAGACAACACAAACAGGGGAGGTAAAAATGGGGAATGAAAAAAAATAGTCGATAAAGATGGAATGGTTGGCGGGCGGATCAGACGCCCACGCGGTCGAATCTGAGTCCGGGTGTAAGTGGACCCTCGGCCTCTGAATATAATTGTTCATACACTCTCTTGTCTTTAAATGGAAGCTTGCAATTTCGTCTTGAGGTGAATGGTTAAGCACCTCCAGGAATAGGACAGTTCATCTCCTATTGGCATCAGGCACTGCACAACCCTCTTATTGCAGCTCCACTTTCCGTTTTACTTTCCGCTATGCATTGAATTTGATGAATTTGTTTCCTTAAATTTAACAATTAAATACATCAAATTTACCCGGTCCAGTAGAGATTTGATCAGCTATGAAACCAATTCGTTAATTCGGTATCAATAACACTTCAATAATTGAAGGCGGATTACAACGCATCATGTGTGAACATAATAACAGTGTTGTAATACTCGTATTTACATATCTACGTGTTTATGTGCTTTATATAAATGATAGGATGGGTTAATATCTGTAATTAGCTCTTCACATCTTTCAATACAATAATTAATTGACAGGGACTCATGTCTTTAATAGATGTACTCGAGCGTTAATAAATAAACAGACAATTGACAGGATATATTAAAGCATACAGTCGGGTTTCTGCAAATATGTACTGTGATATTAAAGAGTATCCACATATTAACGAATCTCCGCGCCACTTGAATAGCACACCCTAAAAAAACTTGTTAAACTCAATATACCCGGAACCTGGAGCGTTAGAAACTTAAATTTTGCTTTTAAACTTAAGTTTATTTTTATTTTAAGCCCAATGCAGCAATCGAGGTTCTAATATCTGTAACAGGTGATTTTATATGAATTTTTATGTAAATCGACTCAAAAAGCTTACCTTGAATTTTGCACCACTTGAATAGAACACCCCCAAAAAACCATTAATGAAAACGTTTGTATCTCAAATATTATTATTAATTTTATTTTACGTTAATATGAACATTTTAAGAATAAAAAAAAATACATTAGTAGTGGGTTGCACCCCCTTTGTTGACCAGAACTTCGTAAATCCTATCTGGTATTGATTCATACAATTTTCCTATATAATTAAGTGGAATGGAGCTCCAACAAGTTTGATGGCTTGGGTAAGTTCAGGAATGGTGGAATATTGTTGTCCAGATCCATAAACTTTTCGGGTTAACCATCCCCAAACATTTTCGATAATGTTTAGATCCGGTGAGTATGGAAGCCAGTTTAACAGAGTTACGTTTTGGCTCTCTATAAATGATTTAACGATTCGGGCAGTGTGGATGGGTGCATTGTCTTGTTGAAATGTCCAAGACAGAGGTCCAAAAAGGTTGTTAAAGAATGGGAAAGCCGTTTGCAGTACGCCATTGTATGACGTTGCATTCATGGTTGAGCTCAAAAATTGCAGCTCGCAAGTGCCATAATATGAGATCGCTCCCCACACCATGATACCTCCCGCTCGGCTATGTAAGCGGTCCAAATGATGCGTCTCCTTGCGTAAATCGTGAAAATAATAACTGTAGCCATCGGGGCCTTCCAAATTGAATTTTTTCTCATCTGAGAAGACAACACGATGCCACTCCGTGGTCCAGGCCATGTTAGTGCGACAAAAACTGAGGCGTTGCGCCTTACGTACGGGATTGAGTGGTGGTTTTTTCTTTAATTTTAATCTCCTTATGTGGTCAGCTTTCGAAATAACACGACGGACAGTGGTTACACTTGCTGTAACACCAGCTTTATCCCTTATCTTCGCTATTGAATCGCGCGAATTTCTCAAAATATGTCGCCTGTCCGCACTAGAGAGCACACTATGTGTACGACCTTTCATGTTTTTCCCATAATTGGACTCATTAGACAAAAACGCGGATATCACTTCCTGCTTCTTTCGATTTTTTTGATATTTTCGCAACAGATAGGCCCATATCCTTGTAGGCTTTAATTTTTCCTTTTTCCTCCTCTGTTAATGTTTTTCCTCGCCCCATTTTTGCTTTTTCCAATTAAAATAGCACGATTTCACTTACTTACGCGATTAACCGACCGCGTATGTCCAATGCTAACAGAAAACTATTGATTTCATTAGGTGTTCTATTCAAGTGGCGCAACATTTTTCCATTATTTTATATCAACAACAAAACAAAAAGCAACAAATGAATAACAGTACATTTTCAGTGCACAAATTTTGTTTCTGAAGGAGTTCAAATAAACCTAAATAACAATAAAAAAAAAAATTAACCGTTATCTGATAGTGGTTTTTGAGTTTTTGGCAGTTGCATTGAGACCATAAAAGGTGTGCTATTCAAGTGGCGCGGAGCCGAACTTAGATTATTATGTACACATAAACGTATAACGATGAAGATATTACTCTTCGACTTTAAACAATATTGCTACAATAGCAATAAATGAAACCGGAAAATAGAGGGCCAGACCCGCAATCCGAGGGTTTTGTAGTGTCCCATGCCAATAGGAGATGAACTGTCCAACTCGTGGATATGCTTAACCATTCATGTTAAGCCGATATTGCAAATTGCAAGCTTGCATAAAAAATATAGAAATAAATTGTTTGAATAGTTATAGAAAGTAGAGTCAGCGACCAGCATACCTCCCTCCCATCCCCTCTTCTCCCACCAATCTTTACCCTTGCAAAAATTGTTAACTCAAATTCGTTCTACGAAAAACAATATGCAAGTATGTTGTAGTCGTAGTACTAGTGCTCGTATGTAGTACAAGAGGCCTGTTATGTGCACTTTTTGTATGGATGATATCAAAATATCCAAATTTAAATTAATGTACTATTGTACAATATTACATTACGTGATTATTACGAAACTTGAAGATATTATTGCCCATGATGTTGATTTCGTTGGCCATCAATATTTACAACCTCGGATGAGTCTGAGAAATGCAGGGGTGTGCTAAGTGTAAAAAATGTTGAACTTCATTTCCTCTCTATGGGTACCTCCTCTTATTACGACGAATCGCTTTCTCCGGCAAATAATAGTAATTCACACATTCCCACAAAATTTCATGTATGTATGTAGCTTCAGCCGCTCGTGAGATATTCTATGGACAGACGAACAAACATATATTTAACCGATTTCATAAGGGTGTTGTTTTTACTACAGAACCCTAAAAAAAGGAAAATAAAACAGATTCTTATAACATTTATGATTTCTTGACAGCAGTGACGTAGCAATGGGAGGCGTCCAGTGATTTGGACCCCTCTCCAAAAATACGATAATATTTACATATCGATGGTGAAGATACCCAACCTCCTATCTCAAAAATTGCATTTTTTTAATCAGTTCACATAGGAGGCTTTAAAAGCTATGAAAGACAATATTGACATAGAGCGTTTGGATTGCTGCTTCTATCGGTTTTTCACTGAATATAACAACATAGGCAGTTGAGCAATTGACGTATAAACATTTAAAAAAAAACGTTAGAAAATGAGAAAAAAAAATCTCAAAAATTGACTTAGGAGGTTGTGAATTTTTACCATCGATATGTTAAATGTTTGCACTGCAGTGTTGGCAAATTAATAATTATGAAAACGGCTAACTTTAGCCGTAAATGCCGGAAATGTTATTCTCAAAACGGCTAGAAAAGCAGCCGGAAAGATAGCCTATTTGGAAATGGCTAAAAGAGGCTAGAGAAATAGCTTCACGAAAAGGGGCACTGCGAAGTATACCTCTATCGAACTTTACCACCAGAAACAAATTAATTGTCCCGCCAAAAATATTGTATGGGATTAGAGGTATTTTGCCAATATAAAATCTCGCTAAATTTTGAGTGATCTTCACCATCATCACCAAAAAAAGTCTTATTAGCTAACTGTTTCCGTCGCTTGATTTCGTCAGTTTCGTTGGCGTCTCTTGACAAGTTACAACCCAGGTATATGAAGTTGTTCACGAACTCGATGTTGAGGTCCCCCCAATTGTCCTTGTCGTCGATTGCATCATTATTTTAGTTCTACCCTCGTTGATACGTAGTCCAACTTCTGTTGCAGCGGTATCGAGCGTATTCAGAAGTTCTTCTGCGTCGGCCAATCTTCGGGACATGATGTTGATGTCGTTGGCGTACGCTGCTAATTGTGTCGACTTGATAATTAGCGTCTTGCTGTTGTCCATTTTCATAGCCCTAATAGCATATTCCAGTGCTAGGTTGAAGAGCGTCGGTGCCAGTCCATCGCCCTGTTTCAAACCAGTGCGTGTTTCAAATAGATCAATAGTCTATTATGGATCCTGACGTGAGAGATGGAGTTGGCCATCGTCATCTTTGTCAGTCGCACTAATTTTGCCGGTATACCAAATCGCAGCATGATGTTGTACAGTACTCCACGATCGATACTGTAGAATGCCTGTTTGAAGTCGATAAAGATTTGGTATATGTCTACATTGTATTCCCAGCACTTCTGGAGTATCAGTTTAACCGTAAAAAGCTGATCGGTTGTGGAGCAACCAGTTCGGAAATCGTCTTGATATTCGCCAATGATTCGTTCTGCGTACGGTTTTATTCTATTTTCCAGAATTTTCGTCAAAATTTTATAGGACTTACAAACAAGTGATATGCCCCTGTAATTCTCACACCACAGTTTATCCCCCTTTTTGTGAATTGGACAGATGATGCTTCTGCGTCAATCGTCTGGGATCACCTAATCCTCCCATACTCGCAGGAGTAATTGATGTATGGCCTTAACTAGACCCGTTCCACCGAATTTTAGCAGTTCAGCGTCCGGCGCTTTATTTCGTTTTAGTGATCGTAAAGCGAGATCAACTTCCTCCTCTACTGTCGAGAGTTGTATGGTTGGGCCTGGATCAATAATATCGTCGAGAGCTTCCTGTGTGGGGATATTAGATGGTAGGTTCAGAAGCTCTTGAAAATAAGAGGCCCCATTCCGTTTGTTAATGCTATCCGTGTCGCTGATAATGTTACCATCCTTGTCCTTACAGAAGCTAGTCCTAGGTTGATAGCCATTTTTAATTGCATTTACTAGTTTGTACGCTTGTCTGGTGCTCATATTAGCTAAGTTTTCCGTAATATGCAGCTACTGCTCGTATTTAAAGTATTTACGTTTCTTACGTTTAATTATTCTATTCGATATTCGCAGTAGCTCGTCATAATTCTTCTCTTTTGGATCTGGTTACTCATTGAATCCATTGTCTACAGGTCTCGTTTTTCGCGTCAAGTGAATTTTTGTATTCTTCGTCGAACCAGTCATTTCGCGCTCGCCGAGCTTTATATCCCACGACGTTCTCTGCGACTTCTTTGATTGTACCCTTGAGTTCATCCAAGTCTTCCTTTCCTTTAATTAGTGCTGTGTGTAATCACCCGAATTTCCGTAGTGCGGGAATTTCAAATTTTCGAAGAAAAGAAAAATTCCAAAGAATTGTAGGCCTCCTGAGGGCTTAAACCTCCGCAGCTCGCTGATGCCCTTGCTTGCCGGTAGTAGAAAATCTTCCCATGGGTTTTATTACTTTACCGAACTGGACGAACTGGAGGCAAGTGCTCCCATACCGCCCATATTAGCGGTATCACTGCGGACCCAGTGATGGTCTATGTGTACTCGGTATGTCGGAGCAGCTCCTATAACCGAAACTAACCTATGTTGAAACAACAAAGGGAAATTTAAAATACAGAATAATAAATCCCCTAATCAGTTTTTCTATGCTATCAAAAAAGTACCAGGTATTATTATGACAATACAATGACGCAATACCTTTTGTCCATATAATAACCAAGTGCTTAATAGAAAAACAATAAATCGGTCGAAAACTAACCAACAATACAAGCACAGTAGAAATGAAAATCAAATCCCTTTCCAGTCTACAATTCAAGCCGTATCGAGGGCACACTCAACAAATTTTTCAAACAATCTGCCCTGACAAAAATCAGAAGCAGCTAGTCCCTTATTGCTATGGCATACTAAATTCCTTTCAACAGGTAAAAATCATTCTTTCAACAGACTCCCTTTTTAAAGATATATGCACGAATAAATCCAGGAAACAGCTTTTTTTTTCTCTTTCTCTCTCTAATTGCCTGCAACAATTTTGTCTTTTGAAATCATTTTGTGTTTTTCCATTTTTCTACGGAAATTTTTTAATAAATGAATTTTATGCCAGTGACGAAGAATGATGTTTACCACGTCGTATACCATCAAACCGAACCTTCACTGGGTTATTTTTTTTTTTAACAAGTTTGCAAAAAAAGTAATTCGCCATCTCAACAACAATCTCACCCATTTGGCCGCTTTTTTTTTCGCCATCCTCACTGAATTTATTTCGTTTGGTCCCTGCTATGGTGTTGTCATCTGAAAGGACCTTGAAAAGAAAAAAATTGTGTTTTGCTTCCTTTTTCTATTTTATTTTTGCGCAGTGTACCACACTGTTCGGAGTAAGCACGATGACTTGGATGATGATGATAATGAAGCGAAATACAGGCCGATGTATAAAATTCTGAAATTGTTCATCAATGCTTCGGGCGTTGAAACGAATTAAAGCGTACAGATGACAGTCGCGACAGCCAGTTGACGAAAGAACGACCGAGTAGGTTGAAAATCGAAATTAGCGCAAAAAGAAAGTAAAAAAAGTCATTCATCTAGAATGGATTGAGATATCGCTCATTACAATCGTTAATCATGATCTTTATAGAATGCTTTGCGAAATGTACAGTAGTTTATATTGTTCTTTTCTGAAAACTCACTCCTAGAGCAGTAATTCTCGCAACCAATGGAACGAGAACTTGAAGATTCTATCAAGCCAACTGGCGAAACCAGTGCGAACTTTGAGGAATTTTTTAGTTTTTGGGATTTTGAATTATTGATCGTAATATACTATTTATATTTTTTTTCTGCTGTACTTCTAAATCGTCTCAGTAGCGGGTAGTAACTTGACACTTCATCCTCCATTGGAGGAAAATGCTACTTTGTCTTAACCCCTAGTGGGGCATGTCGCATTGACTACTCCTCCACGCCATCGTGCTCGGAAAGAAAGAAACAAGTCAAGCATGGTCTGAATATTGAGATATCTACATTGCCACAACACACCGAATGTGCATTTAGCCTTGCTCATACGACGACCGATGTCCTGCTCCGTACCACCATTTTCGGTAACACTGACGACACGATTTGTTCACCTTCTCCACAAGCTATCTATTGATATTGATAGGAAGAGTTGGATTGATTCTTTTTCGCAACGGCTGGCGAGGCGGGCTAAGAACCTTGGTCTTGTTGGTGTTAATCTTTAGCCCAACCGTTCTCGCCTCCCTCTCGAGATCTAACGCCAGTTTGCTTAGATCCATTACTTTGCTTGAGACTAGGCATATGTCGTTAGTCTACTCAAGATGTTGCAGATTAGATGCTAAGGTCCAATGAATTCCTTTGTGTGATTCGGAAAGGGCTGCATGCAGCACATCGCCATTTACTATCAGAAATAGGATCGGACAAAGGATGCTCCTAAATTACCCGAAATGGTTAAAAATTAGCTAGATATCGACGCAAACCATGAAAGAATAAGTAGAGTTCTCAGAAGACATGGCTTTAATGTCAAAAGCTATGTGACGTTAATCTTAACAATTCATAAGATAATTTTCTTAGGTATTATTTCCAGATTAAAGTAAGTTCAACTTATTTGGCTCAGACGGTAAGCAGAAGTTATGGCGGCAAAAAAATGCGAGACTTCAACTGAAGAATCTTTCGACCAAGATGCAACGTAATGGTGGCTCCGTCATAGTGTGGGGCTGTATGGCAGGCAGCGATATTGGAAATCAGCACACATTCCCGGGATAATGAACAAGCCGAATGCGGAGAAATTGGGGATCGGAGACGACTTTTTCATTTACCACGATAGCGATCCAAACACAAATGGCATTTTTTTTTATTTAATTGCCCCGAAGTGCCGCGGTCGATGGCCGCGTTCGTTTGGTCACCGCTCTACGATCTAGAGAATGGAGGTTCGGTCCTTGACGTGAACAAAATAAAATTAACTGTGAGTACTAATCAAACTGCTACTGCGCTCCGAGCTTGTCAGTATAAAGACGGCCCGGAGGTGCATGCTAACAACTGCACGTCCGAAAAAGTAGATATGCTATTGGAATGCCAACAAGACATGGAAATGCAAAAGATGAAGATTGTTGCCACTGGAGGGGTCAAGGCACGTACATATACTAGAAGTGAAACCACAGTCTCTGGACTTAAATATATTGAAAATTTGTGGACCCCAAAACGATATGTATATGGAAACCCAGCACAAAAGCCGTACCCCCCGGTAACGCGTGCTACCCAAAATAGCTATGCTAAACAGCCATCCTGGCGTTCCCACCATTTTTACTCAGCCCGCAGAGATCTACAAAATTTGAGCTATGACCATGGCGCGGGGGCTACAATTTTCATGATTTAGGTAGCCTAGGTACCTAACCAACGTAGATCGCTATTCGGGGGCTACGATGTTCATGATTTAGGTAACCCAGGTACGCACCCAACTTAGTTAACCACTTTTATGCCGGGACAGTGTTGCTTATAAAGCATTTTTTGGAAGCCATTCTATATTAGTCTCGATGGTGTATGTGGTAGCGCGATGGGTTCTGAAGCACAACGACCCGAGGTCGAATCCCGGTTGGACATGCAAACACAAAAATTTGATTTAAGTGTTGAAAAAGTTGTAAAAAAATTCTTCGGAAAATTATCCAACCGTAAAATCAAATAGGCATACTACAATATAACCGGCTGCTGCTAATTTTTTTTTTTATTTTTTACTTTTGGTGGGTATTTAGGGGATAAACCTAGGAAAGATAAATACAATAGTAGCCTCTCTCTCTCTAGTTGCCTTGACCCCTCCAGGGGCATGGGCGCGTCAACATCTCTAGCATTTCTATGCCTTGTTGACGTTTCAATAGCATATCTACTTTTCGGAAGTGCAGTTGCTAGCATGCACCTCCTATCCGCACCGTCTTTGTACTGACAAGCTCGGAGCACTGTGAGAGTTTTATTAGTACTCACAGACAGTTTTTGATCGCGCCGAGATTTGATCTCCGAGCTCTAGATTAGTATCATAGAGCGGTGACCGAACGATCACGGCCACCGAGCGCGACACCGTTGGTTGGCAAAATACCTGTGACAATGATGATTTTGTTTATTACCCTATCCTTGACATTTCGTGCCACCCATGCGCGGGCTACGATTTTCATATTTTGGTTAACCAAGTACCTACCCTACTTGGTTAGCCACACTTTTTGCTGGCAAGTTTACCAGTAGTAGGAACTTTATTCGTGTAGCAATGCCTTGTGGCGGCTTCAAAACGGTGCTAAGATTTATTTGATGTGACCAGGGAAATACAGGTGCAGAACGAAAGCAAAAAGAACCAGGCCGAAGCTTCGCTTCGGCCCGGAGTCCGAAGCGTATATACCCTAGACTTGTACAGACCTAGTGGTGATACCAAAAGTACCAATTGGCAACGACCATATGCATTAAAAGTGAGTTTCCTATATGGCCAGTTTATAGGGGAGGTTGGCACTCATTCATGAGGATCTTGGCCATTCTAAAAATCAATTGACTAACCCATTCTGCAAATATTTGTCGAATTTTTCAAGTCGCTAGCTTCATTCTATCGAAAGTCATTGCTTGTTTGAAGTCTCACTTGTAGGGGAGGTAGAGGCTCCTTGGACTGGATCTTGCCCATCATTGCCACCAACCAATTAGTTCACCCTACAAACTTTTAAACGAAAAATTCAGGTCTCTAGCTTCACTCTATCGAAAGTTATCGCTTATCTGAAGTTTCATTGATAGGGGAAGCAGGGGTTTCGTTGGTCGGATTTTACGTATTTTCAATATTAGCCAACTGGATCCTATTTCAAACATTTGACCAAAATTTCAAGTCGCTACCTTTATTTTGTTGTAAATTATTGCTTATTTTAAATTTCATTTCCAGGGGAGGTAGAGGTTCCTTAGGTTGGATATAACCCATCTTTAATACCAACTAATTCAATCTCACTTTAAACATTTGACCAAAATTCCAAGTCGCTGGCTTCATTCTATCAAAAGTTATCTCTTATTTGAAGTTTCATTTGTAGGGGAGGTGGGAGTTCCTTGGGTCGGATCTTGCCCATTTTCAATGCCAAATAACTAGCTTTTACTACCAACGTTCTGCCAGATTTTTAACTCGCTAGTATCGTTCTATCGAAAGTTATCGTAATTAAAGTAATATTTAATTTTTTCAATTTTGTAGGGGAGGTAGGCGTTCCTTTGATCTGATTATGCCAAACTTACCAAAACCCAAGCAACTTCTTACTTCAGGGTTACATGACAAAAATCAGATGTCTACGTCAATTGGTTCAAGAGTTACAGACAAAAAACCTGAAAAGTAGGGTAGTACGGGGTTCTTTGTGAGAAAATTACCGTTAGTTTTCACCTAATCGATTTTATTTTGACAGGGAAGTGTAAGATTACCCCCACGAGCAATCTACCAAAGCTAGAGCTTTTCATGTTTATTTAATCGGGAGTTATAAATACATTTAATTATTTTACATATGTAGGGGAGGTAGGCGTTCTCTTGGCCTGATCATGCCCATTTTCAATACCAACCAACTAGATCATACTTCCAACATCTGACCAAAATTTCAAGACTTTAGCTTCATTCTATCGCAAGTTATCGTGCGAACGGACAGACAGACGGACAGACAGACAGACATGGCTAAATCGAATCAGGAGGTGACCCTGATCATTTATATATATACATTGCTATACCTCCGGAGCCTCCTTTAAGGTGTTACATATTTCCGTCGTGTCAAAAACAATATACCCTATACTAAAAGTCTAGGGTATAATCAAAAACAATATACCCTATACTAAAAGTCTAGGGTATAAAAAGCTGAACCGATATGGGGCATTTGGAGGCCAAATGAAAGTATCACCGTCGACAAGAAATTGTTCTCGTTAGAACCAACTTCACACAATATACTCGTATATGTACGTACCTTCAAAACCTAAGTAGGGTATAAAGACTTCTGGGCTTGTGATGCATCAAACGGCTATCCGTTATAAAGTAATCGCTTAGGTTGGATTTAGAAGGAGCGAGTTCTCAAATTTGAGCATCGGTACGTCTCAGTCTATAAAGGCAAATCTTGTCCGCTTTTACAAAAGTTCTGGAAGAAATGGCTTCACCGATAATTTTTTCACAAGTTTGAAGTTAGCTAAGTATTGAGTTCATGAAACAAACACACTAGTTGATACAGTGAGGAAAAACAATAGATTTCTGCCAAGCAATATGCATCCTGCTAAAGAAAGAACTATGAACTCAGTTTTCATATGTGCCAAGGAAGAACAAAGCAGTCTATCAATCCCATCAACAATGCATATGACCGGAAAAGTACACAAGCAGCTAAACAAGATATCATCGAAGATGACAACAAAACTAAAGATGGAGTCGATGTAATAGATATAGTGAAATTCCTAATGGATCTTGCCAATTAGCTATGCTTGCCCGAGGTCGAAAATCGTAGTTTAAATCGGAAGCTTGTTTTTGGACGACGCGACGTATTATGATTCAGTCTGAAGCAGCAGCAGCACCTTGTGGAAATCGTCAAGGAAAACATATCGTTGATGCGATTTTTGTTGTGACCTGAAGCGGAAACAGCGGATGAACGGAAAAATTTATGTGGTTTGTGTGACACCCCTTTGCAACGAACACTCCCAAGTAAACACAACTTGCATTACTTGCGAAGATAATGAGTAAAAAATTATAAAATATCTATTATAATATCTTAATAGACATGGGGCAAATTTTTACTCAGAAAATTATGTATGTATTACTTTTTTCTTACATTTCTTCATACCAAATATAACTATGCCGAATGTTAAGGGTACACAAACAACTTGATCCCCGATTTCAGGAAGGGGTGGATATATTTCTTTCAAATTTCACCCAAAAAATTTAGACCACAAGTTTAGAGATGTCAGGAAATCAGACTGTAAGGCTTCCAGCAAAAAAGTTATTGCAATTTAAAACCGCAAAAGGTACAGTTGTACTCGTGCTGCTGGACGGGGGTTAAAAAAATACATTTGAAGTTCGATTTTATTTTGCTATTATGACTTAGTGGATGTTCACACTGCGTGCGATGCCGAGCCGAGCCGGGTCGAGCGATGCAATGCGATTACAAGCTTTTAAAGCAAGAAAATGGAAAGTCTTCAATTTTAAATGGAATCACGCTTTGAGTGTACACACTGCGCGCGATGCAAAGATGAGCCGAGCGATGGCCCGATGTTTTCACAAACTTCTTTGCTTTTTCGTGCGAGTACCGGCTGCTGATTTTTTGCGATGGAATTTAATGGGCTTTGCGATGGAGTTTATGGGCTTTGCGATGCTTTGCGATGTGAAGCTTTTTGGAGCCAGTATGGTGCAAGTACGAGCTGTAAAGTAATATTTGATGTAAGATCACACTGAAAAAAATGCATGTATGTCTGCTTTTATACCCTAGACTTTTAGGCGCGGCGGTGTGGCAGTGTATACATGGAAATTATGAGGGTCATCTCCCGATTCGATTTAGCCATATCTGTCTGTCTGCCTGTCCGTTTGCACGATAACTTTCGATAGAATGAAGTTAGAAACTTGAAATTTTGGTCAAATGTTTGTAGAATGATCTAGTTGGTTGGTATTGAATATGGGCAAGATCCGACCGAAGGAACCCCTACAGATGAAATTTCAAATGAGCGATAACTTTCGATAGAATGAAGCTAGCGACTTGAAATTTGGTTCAAATATTTGGATTTAGATTTAGTTGGTTGGCCAAGCTCCGTCCCAAGCAACCCCTACGTCCCCTACAAATGAAACTTCAAATGAGCGATAACTTTCGATACAATGATGCTAGCGACTTGCAAATGCGACAAATATTTATAGTGTGGGTTGGTTAGTTGATTTTGAGAATGGGCATGACCCTATTGAATGAACGGCAACCTTCGCTATAAAGGTTAGTTCAAATGTAAATATCCAAAATTCGAATGGATGAACGATGAAACTTTTCATTGGATCCAGCCCAGCTCAAACTGATAGGTATAGCATTTTGCCGCCGCGATAGCTATCTGGGAAGACCTTGGTTTCTGCTTCTATCTGCGTCACTTCACGCGTCCACATATCACGGACACGGTCACAATGTCTGATTTGTATGATGTTTCTTAAACCATTCGCTTGAGGATCACTTTTAAGTGCCAATTAATTAATTGTTAATCGTTGATCGTGACTACTACAATTGACAATTAATTTTGAAAAAACAAATTGGTGGGGAGGGAGCTCTCAGCTCGGACGGGGGTTTGTAAGGGGGTGAAATGCTGTTAAAAATGCGATATTCCTTATATTTTAGAAGTTATGGCCAAAAAACAGTTTATTTAAAACTAAAAATGACATAAATTGTAAATTCAGGTTCGCTATTATGTGGCCCGGCTTATATAATACACAGTGACGCTGTGTCCTATCGCATCATGTGAATTGAAATGCAGATAGGTATCAAAGAGGGAGGAGCTTAAGTGACGAGGCGTCCGGCGTCATTTGGACGTCCATGTGTGCCGGCTCTTACACGAATTCAAATGCAATCTCGCCGCTCCACAAACCGCGGCGGTGGCCGCAACGGCGAGTCGAGCGGTTTATACATTCATCGTCCTAAAGCCGCCGCGGCTGCCGATTTTTGCGTTTACACACAGCGGTCCGCCGCTGCTCAATCCGCTTGTGAAACCTCTCGTCTGAGGTCGCAGAAGAGATGATGAAATTCACTAACACTGGGCCTTTCTTCATTAATGGGATGCACCCAATGGCGACGCCCTTCCATTTTTAGAGCACTGTTTTCAAACAGAAATAAATTTACTGGGTCAAGCATACAAACGACATGATGTCGAACAGATTCTATTCCTTGAACTAAATTGGTCTCTACTCTCCATCATTGCGTGCAGTGAACATCCCGGATCATCTTTGCATCGCAAGCCATCGCTCGGATCATCTTTGCATCGCAAGCCATCGTTCGGCTCGGCATCGCACGGCGTGCAATGTGAACACCCACCGCATCGCATCGCTCGACCCGGCTCGGCTCGGCTCGGCATCGCACGCAGTGTGAACATCCACTTAGTGGATGTTCACACTGCGTGCGATGCCGAGCCGAGCCGGGTCGAGCGATGCAATGCGATTGCAAGCTTTTAAAGCAAGAAAATGGAAAGTCTTCAATTTTAAATGGAATCACGCTTTGAGTGTACACACTGCGCGCGATGCAATGATGAGCCGAGCGATGGCCCGATGTTTTCACAAACTTCTTTGCTTTTTCGTGCGAGTACCGGCTGCTGATTTTTTTGCGATGGAATTTAATGGGCTTTGCGATGGAGTTTATGGGCTTTGCGATGCTTTGCGATGTGAAGCTTTTTGGAGCCAGTATGGTGCAAGTACGAGCTGTAAAGTAATATTTGATGTAAGATCACACTGAAAAAAATGCATGTATGTCTGCTTTTATACCCTAGACTTTTAGGCGCGGCGGTGTGGCAGTGTATACATGGAAATTATGAGGGTCATCTCCTGATTCGATTTAGCCATATCTGTCTGTCTGTCTGTCCGTTTGCACGATAACTTTCGATAGAATGAAGTTAGAAACTTGAAATTTTGGTCAAATGTTTGTAGCATGATCTAGTTGGTTGGTATTGAATATGGGCAAGATCCGACTGAAGGAACCCGTACAGATAAAATTTCAAATGAGCGATAACTTTCGATAGAATGAAGCTAGCGACTTGAAATTTGGTTCAAATATTTGGATTTAGATTTAGTTGGTTGGTACGAGTATTGGAAATGGCCAAGTTCCGTCCCAAGCAACCCCTACGTCCCCTACAAATGAAACTTCAAATGAGCGATAACTTTCGATACAATGATGCTAGCGACTTGCAAAATGCGACAAATATTTATAGTGTGGGTTGGTTAGTTGATTTTGAGAATGGGCATGACCCTATTGAATGAACGGCAACCTTCGCTATAAACGTTAGTTCAAATGTAAATATCCAAAATTCGAATGGATGAACGATGAAACTTTGCATTGGATCCAGCCCAGCTCAAACTGATAGCTATAGCATTTTGCCGCCGCGATAGCTATCTGGGAAGACGTTGGTTTCTGCTTCTATCTGCGTCACTTCACGCGTCCGCATATCAATTTTTAATAAGCCGGCCCACATACATTCGAACCCGGAACACGGACACGGTCACAATGTCTGATTTGTATGATGTTTCTTAAACCATTCGCTTGAGGATCACTTTTAAGTGCCAATTAATTAATTGTTAATCGTTGATCGTGACTACTACAATTGACAATTAATTTTGAAAAAAAAAATTGGTGGGGAGGGAGCTCTCAGCTCGGACGGGGGTTTGTAAGGGGGGTGAAATGCTGTTAAAAATGCGATATTCCTTATATTTTAGAAGTTATGGCCAAAAAACAGTTTATTTAAAACTAAAAATGACATAAATTGTAAATTCAGGTTCGCTATTATGTGGCCCGGCTTATATAATACACAGTGACGCTGTGTCCTATCGCATCTTGTGAATTGAAATGCAGATAGGTAAGAGGGAGGAGATTAAGTGACGAGGCGTCCGGCGTCATTTGGACGTCCATGTGTGCCGGCTCTTACACGAATTCAAATGCAATCTCGCCGCTCCACAAACCGCGGCGGTGGCCGCAACGGCGAGTCGAGCGATTTATACATTCATCGTCCTAAAGCCGCCGCGGCTGCCGCCTTTTCGTTTATACACAGCGGTGCGCCGCTGCTCAATCCGCTTGTGGAACCTCTCGTCTGAGGTCGCGGAAGAGATGATGAAATTCACTAACACTGGGCCTTTCTTCATTAATGGGATGCACCTAATGGCGACGCCCTTCCATTTTTAGAGCACTGTTTTCAAACAGAAATAAATTTACTCGGTCAAGCACAAACGACATGATGTCGAACAGATTCTATTCCTTGAACTAAATTGGTCTCTACTCTCCATCATTGCGTGCAGTGAACATCCCGGATCATCTTTGCATCGCAAGCCATCGCTCGGATCATCTTTGCATCGCAAGCCATCGTTCGGCTCGGCATCGCACGGCGTGCAATGTGAACACCCACCGCATCGCATCGCTCGACCCGGCTCGGCTCGGCTCGGCATCGCACGCAGTGTGAACATCCACTTATGCGGCGCTAGTTTGGAGGCCCAAAACGAATCAGCGTTGCGCCATACAGCTTTGTAGTAAGTTACAGCATCTTGCATGCCTTGGTATGGCAGGATCCATCCGTCCTTGTCCGACATTGGTTATTGAGGCGATTGTTGGAAGTACTCCGCTGCGTATTTTCATATAAGAGTCTGCGGCTCTGAGCGCTCTTCGAATGCGTAATGCGTCTAACATACGATGGCTATATGTTCAATCAGGGACACATGAGCATTCTGAAGCGGATCCCTGGCATGCAAATCTGCTCGAGATTTAATTATATGACTATGGAAATATGTTTTGGTATAAAAATCTCGGTCTCCATCCCCACGCGCGGGGAATGGGACAGTGGCATTCCTGGCTCTGTCTCCCAGTATACTATTTGTTTTACCGACGGATCTAAAACGGAGCAGGGAGTTGGTGCTGGAATCTATGGACCAGACACCAGGATCTCCATTGCTATGAGCGTCTGGCCTAGCGTTTTTCAAGCTGAAATCCATGCCATTGAGGCCTGCGCCAGAGACATTCTGGACAAGAAACTCAAAGGTGCTAACATGGCTATCTGCACTGATAGTCAGGCAGCCATTATAGCTCTTTCTTCAGATAGTTTCTCATCGAAATTAGTGGAAGAGTGTTTTTACACCCTTCAGTGTCTCACAAACACCAATCGGCTTACTTTATCTTGGGTACCTGACCATCGGGGCATCCCTGGTAACGAAGCTGCCGTTGAACTTGCTAGACAAGGCTCTTCGAATAAATTTTTCGGGCCTCATCCTTACTGTGGTCTGAGTTGGGATAAAACAAGATCACTAGTGAGGGTGTGGTCTGCCAATGAAAGACTGCGTCACTGGGATTGTCTTCCATGACTGCGGCAATCCAGAGATCTTATAAAACCCTACGGTCTCAAAGAAACCAGCCGCCTGAGTAGAGCAGACCTGAGGTTAATCGTGGGTTACCTCACGGGGCACACTGGTTGAGATATCACCTCAACAAAATGGGTCTATCCCCTGATACGGAGTGCCGGCTTTACCTGGAGGACACAGAGTCTACTAAACATCTTCTCTGCGAATGTCCGGCGGTAGCCCGTTCCAGGTTCTTGCTTCTTGAGACTCCATCGTGAGCTCAGCGGTCGCAAGGAGCACCCCTGCAAAGGATCTACTAGCCCTCATTAGGCTGGTTGAGGGTCTTTTGGATTAATTAAGGCTATGGCACAATAGATCTCATGGTCGCAGTGCCCACCCTTGGGTATCTTAGCCTATCCTTGTTATTATTATTTATTGCCATTGTTTTGACTTGCTTTGTTGAAATTTTTAAAATGAAATAAATTTATTAAAACAATGTTTTAGCAATCTAATCACAATGAAATCGAAATCTTAATGAAACAAAGTGGACTAACATATAGTAAAGACTACAGTTTATTATTATTTATTATCGCCTGGCTGGCGTAATCTCGGCCCCTTTGGCCGGTATGTATACCCGCAACGGATGCAACGCATCAAGTTGACGGATATGGATGCCTTGGGCAGGTGTTATGCCGGCATCCTGAAACTAATATAGGTATAATTTAGTGGAGGTCGCCGAGCACTTTGCGCACTATTGCACACGTATGCAAAATTACGTATTTTTGCATAACGTCAATGAGATTGTGCGGCAGGTTTAATTGGGTGAGGGAAGTCAGAAGGTCTTTGGGTATTATACCGGTAGCGACAATATTACAGGCACTATTCGTACACTGCCAAGATGCCAAAGTTGTTTGATTTCTTGGGCCAGTGCACCATAGTTTGCCCTTTTCTCCGCATGCTTTCTCTCGATGTTGCTATTATGGGGGATAGCAACATCGATTATGTATGCAGAGCGACTCGTCTTGTCGACTAGGAGTACATCGGGTTTGTTGTGGGCGACCGGGTGATCAGTGTTTACCTGGCGATCCCAGTACATCGTGAAGCGAGTGCTGTCATGCACTGCTTGTGGAGTGTACTGGTAGATCGGTACGGTTTCACTGACCAGCCCGTGCTTGTATGCAAGGTGTTGGTGGATTACCTTGCATACAGCATTGTGTCTGTCCGTGTACTCTACCGGCGCCATTACAGAACAACCAGAAATGAGATGGTCAAGTGTTTCCAAAACCGAACCACACATTCTGCACCGGTCGTCATCCACCCTTTGTTTGCAGATATGCTTAAGATAAGCACGGGTGGGGACCACGCCGTCCTGAATGGCAACCATCGAACCTTCTGTTTCGGCAAAGAGGTACCCTGCACGAAGCCACCTGTTAGACAGGTGAAGATCGACAAATGGCTGCCAAAGGCAACTCGCATGTTTACCATGCATCGCCTTTGACTTCCATTTGTCGATCTTCTCTTGGTCTGACTTCATCAGACTCAAAGGAGCAAATGATTGATCCTTTAAGTTCAGTGGAGTCAAACCATCATCTGCCTTGCAGACAGCATCATGCAGAGCACTCGATGTTGCTTTGCCTCGGAAATAAGTGCGAAGTGAGTTGACTTGCTGATGATGTAAGTTGGCAATGTCAACTAAACCTCTACCTCCGATGTCACGAGGTAGGCACATTCGCTCCACTGACGATTTTGGATGTAACATTCGGAATTTGGACATCAAAACGCGTACCCCCCGTTCAATGTCCGCCAAAGATGTGACAGACCACGGGACTATTCCGAATGAGTAGGTCAGTGAAGGAATGGCATACAAGTTTATCGCACTTATTTTATTTCTTCCCGATAAGTTGGATTTTAACACCAATTTCAACCTGCGCCGGAACTCAACCAGCAGTCCTTCTCTCAAGTCATCAATGCTGGGATGTTCACCTTGCAGAATTCCTAGGTATTTATAAAAGTCTGCCTCCGACATTGCACCTATATGGATATCATCCAAGGTGAAGCTGGGGTGCGGTGCGTGAACGCCTTTGTGGATGGCACGGATTCGACATTTGTCTAATCCGAACTCCATCCGAATGTCACGGCTGAAATTTTCTGTGATCCGCAGCAGACTTTTAAGATGTGCATCGCTTCCCGAGTATAGTTTGATGTCATCTAAGTACATCAGGTGAGTCAGTTCGAATTTGGAAAACATTCCAAGAAGACCATGCTTGATCGTATAGCCGCACTGTCTAGCCGAATTCAAAAGTGATGAAAGGGGGCTCAGCGCCAAGCAGAACCAGAGAGGACTCAAAGAGTCCCCTTGGAATATGCCTCTTCGGATATGTACCGGTTGAGAGAGCATATTGCCTTCGGTTGATGGCACTGATAGTGTTGTGCGCCATCCTTCCATCACTTTTGTCAAAAAGTTTATTAGGGCAGGATCTACGCGGTACATGTGGAGGACCTCGATTAGCCAGCTATGGGGGATGCTGTCAAATGCATTGGCGTAATCAATATAGCAGCAATACAGATTCCTGTGATTGCGCGTAGCTTGTCCTACCACAACCGAGTCGATCGTTAGTTGTTCCTTGCAACCCCTAGATCCGACTCGGCAGCCCTTTTGCTCCTCGGCAAGGATATTGTTCTGCTCAAGGTGCGTATAGATCCTGCCACTAATAATGGCTGTAATGTATTTGTACAGTGTCGGCAAGCATGTTATAGGCCTCGTTTCAGCAGGCGTCTCCACTGATTCCCGTGTGGGTAACAAGTAGGTTACACCTGCTGTGAGGAAAGGTGGAAATTCCTCAGGCCTATTAATCAACAGATTTATATGTTGTGCGAGCTGACCACATATACTCGGGAATCGCTTATACCAGAAATTCTGCAATTTGTCAGGACCAGGCCCCTTCCAATTTTTGGACCGCTTAATAACTTCACGGACATCGGATTCAGTGACCTCGGCGAAAATCATACCAGGCAAGCTGGCATGGCGGGTGGTTTCGGCAGTGATCCACTCAGTATGTTGGGTGTGTTGTTTATTATTATGCTTTCAATTTTTCAGTTTTTTATTCACCTTTATTCATTGTTTACATGCTCAAGTGAATTGGGATAAAAAATATTCTTAAATAAGATTATTATAAAGGAAAGATATTCAACAAATCTTCAAACCAACATAAGTATCTTCCATTTATTGGAAAGAAGGATGGTCCACTATTGTGCTCATAGCCAGATATTAATAAGACCGGCTGAGAATATCTGCGAAATCACTCATCCACATCGAACCACCAGAGACTACATGAAAACCAATTAAATTAAATAACACCCAAAATACTTAACTTTCGACTTATGCTAAATCATTTAAATATGTACAGTTGGCTTTAATAAAAATTTTATGATTATTTTATTTACCTATCGCAACTTTTACTTGACTAAGAGACATGTCTCCATGAAACTAATTGCTTCTACTAATTTATTCTTTCCAATAATAACACCACATAATAAATTAAATTAAGGGCTTTCGACTTATATTTCAAAACAATTTCGCGGACAACCAATTTTAATGACCACCCTCCACTTGTACCATTCATTCGAAGAGTAAAAGACATCGTCTCAGAACTGTCAAGCACAACAAGTTTTAAAAAAAAATAAAAGAACGGAATCTCGTTTCATGACAAAACAGTTACAAATGGAATTAACTTGATTTGCATACTTAACAACACTTAATTAATGTCCTTCTCTGAGGACTCAACCAACAGCTACAATTCTTTTTACCCGGCACTGATTTATTATTGCATTTAATCCTCAACTGGCATTTTCGTGTTTATTTTCTTTCTTCTCGTATGTCCTTCCGCAAATCAGGTCCTGACTCCGTCGTCTGGCTTTCTAGATTTTGCGATTAGCATGCGGCCGGATTATCATCAAGCCATCATTGATACCATCCAATTTTATGGTTGGGATCGGATTATTTACTTGTACGACTCACATGATGGTAAGTTGCATGGATTGCGTTTTGTGTCCTTGATACGAGTTTGATTGTTTGTGTCCGAGTGTGTGCGGAGAGTGAGTGTGTGTATTCTGGCACATATCGCCAGTCATCTATCTGTCCATCCAGTCCAGCTATACGTCCATGCGTCCTTTTGTCCTATATTTGTATCTTCTGTGTTACTTATGGTTGCTGCCGGCCAAGCGTGTCGTCGTTATTCTGTGGGGGTGTTTATAGTGCCTGTGGCCATTTCACTTGGCTCCGAGGACGAATTGATGGAGGTCTATTGCGAAAACTTTAACCATTTCGTGGATTATTTGCCAACAAAACACACACACACGATACATGACCATGGAATTTGATATTTGAGCACAAGCTTTTGTGTTTGAAATGCGGGAATGAAGATGCGATGAGGATTTGTTGGTTCGCCTAACGCACAGAATGACCTGAACGACTGGGAAGACGATTCTTTCGAAATCTGCTAATAGTTGGCAGTGAGTTGAAAAGTCATATATTTGCTGATGTTGATTTTAAGGATTCTACTCGTATATACAAGATGTAATACTGGCACGGATAATCGTGGTGGTGATGGTGAAATTTTTTATATCACACATGAGGCGTCTACTGCTCTAAATTTGATAAAAAAAGACCAATAAAGTTGTCGTTGCTACATACTCGTATATTAAATTTTAACGAATGTGTTTTGTGTTTGGATCGTTAAGTATATAGCGAAGGGAATGTCAATGATTCTTGTGTTTTATTGCTGATTTATTCGGGTCTCGTTATTGCAGATTGATGAAGAGTAATCTATCAATGTTTATCCTTTAGCTTAGGTAGAGAAGCGTTATTTAGGACGATGTTTGGATGAGGCCATAAAACTGGGTCCGATTGCTCTCTGGAAGCTGCAAACGTTTTTTTTTTTCAAAGGTATTTTATTATTTTGTTTGAATACATCGTTAAGCCATCCATCAGTAGCCAAACGTGAAAATTTGCATTGGGGCGAAGTGAAGCACGGATAACAGGGTTCCTGTGTCAACCATGAAGACTGGATGAAGACTAAAAGCCGAAACTAACAAAAATCATTAGCTACTGAGAATGTGTGCAAGCATATTGAACAATTAGCAGTAAAAGCAGCTAAGCCTCGTTATGGTCTACATAGACCTGAGACTACAAATAAAGAAAGTAAAAATAAAAACGCATAGAAATACCAAGAATAGACAAAATCTCATGAATGACCCATCGATTGATACTTTCAGATCGATCCCATTTCAGGGTAATGTCAGTCTATTTTCTTTAAAAAAAAAAAATAGATTAGACCCAGTTTGATCACATTCAATAATAACTGAACCCGAGTTTACGACAACCCAAACTCGATTCTTTAACCGTTCACCATCTGACCCTTGAACAATGAATTCGCCCATTGACATGTTCTAATGAAAAATGCTAAAAAGTCTCCTGCTGTGATGTAACAAACGCCATTATCTAAAATTCTCTACATTCGGTAACGGTAGGGGTTATCGTTCGGGGCACCACCTAGCCCAACATCTGTTCCGCGTATTCGGCAAGCCTCACCAGATTTCATTCCGCACGCAATATGCAACAAGCAAATATTTGAACAAGGCGCGCACCATAATGCCGACCGCAGACACTAATTTATTCATGACCTCCGGCGAAAATTGATATTTTTGACGGGCGTTCCTCCTCTTTTTTTTCTTCTTGCTGCTTTTTCATCTTTCACGCCAACTGGTGCTCGCCTTCAAGCCATTATCCTTAAGAATTACAGACGATTCCTTATTTGCCGAATGGAACATTACAGGATTGTAACATCAGATAACATTTTTCAAAATGAAAAGACAGCACATTATTCAACGGGTGCTTGGGGTGTGACTACGGTCCAACCAACGACCTTAATTTGAATTTATGACATCATTAAACAGGCGACAAAATTCTGAATCAAAGGAGGTATCCTCCAGCTACGACGCGCCATGCCACACCACGGGCGAAACGATGAGAGAAGGATGCCCTTACTACGTACCAGCAAGCCACTACATAAAACCGCACATCCAGTTCGCCACGAACTGAACGGCAAACGGCAACGACAACCGCTGACCGACAGCAACCAGCCACCGTGAAAATTATTATTATTATTTTTTCCCACCAACCGCCACTTGGCCATCACACTCACTTCCTTGCCAGAGGACTAATGGCAAGACGAAGAAGAGAAAAAATATTGTATTTTTCATGTTCTCGTCCTTTTTTATGACCGTCACTCCTTTCGTTCTAGGATTGCTTCGGTTGCAGCAAATTTATCAAGGCCTAAAGCCCGGAAATGAGTCCTTTCAGGTCGAGATGGTTAAAAGGATTGCCAACGTAACAATGGCCATAGAATTCCTTCGGACGTTGGAGGATTTAAATCGATGGTCAAAGAAGTACATTGTCCTCGACTGTCCGACGGACATGGCCAAAGAAATTGTTGTTAGTCACGTTCGGGATATGTCGTTAGGTCGAAGAACCTATCACTACTTGCTAAGCGGTTTGGTAAGTATTTTCGACAATTCATCGTGGAGGGTGCATTGGACAGGAAGGTGATTTGTTGATGGTGTCATTTAATTAGAGTTGATCTCTTAAGGCCGAGTTGCTTTAGAGACACTTTGCTAGTTGAGTACACTGAATTCGAACCCATCTGCAAAATATCCTTCAAACTTTTTCCAGAGAATAACAAAACTGCTTTCGACCTCGTCAGCCGAAAGCTTTTTTGTCCGCCCCTAAACCACAGCTGCGTCTCAACATTTCTCACATCCACCTTTTATCCAACTGTCTCGATTTCAGGTTATGGACGATCGATGGGAGAGCGAAGTTATCGAGTACGGTGCTATTAATATTACCGGATTTCGAATAGTGGACACATCACGACGCTTTGTTCGAGATTTCTTTGAAGGATGGAAGCGTTTAGATCCCGTCAACTCAGTTGGTGCCGGAAAGGAATCCATATCAGTAAATCATTTCCCGCCCACCATACTATATGGTCGCAACATTGCTTGTAATGCACGACTTTTCACACTCCACAGGCACAAGCAGCTTTGATGTATGATGCAGTTTTCGTCCTTGTCGAAGCCTTCAATAAGATACTTCGCAAGAAGCCCGACCAATTTCGTAGCAATATCCAGCAACGACGCAGTCAACCAACAGGCAATTCAACCGGATTCAGTACGACGTCGAACAATAACAATAATGGCGCTCCGGTGATCCGAGGACTTGATTGTAACACATCCAAAGGATGGGTGACACCCTGGGAGCATGGAGATAAAATCTCCAGATATCTTCGAAAAGTATGTCGAGGATTCTTGAGAATGTTTTCGTATCCGTTCTCTTGAAGATATTCTGGAGGGTTCATTTGTTCACGATAGTCTGATTAATTTTGTGAGATGTTCAACCAATCGGAAATCGAAGGCTAATTATTGAGCAAAGGCTTTTACGAGATAAGGTGAATTTGTAGGCGAGGCTGGGCGAGCCGAGATTTATCGTAATGATTTTCTCGTAATTCCCCAAATTGATAACCGACCCCGAGAATATTATGCAGTTGAATTGAAATCCACCCGGGGATTTTCAGGTCCTGTGCGAATTCAGCATTCAAGAGAAACACAACCCTCCAGATGTTGCAAGAAACAACAATCATTAATTATTCAGAATGCCTGAAAATTTGAATAAACAAAGCAAAAACCATCTCTTTTCTTTCTGCTCTGTACAGGTGGAAATAGAAGGACTCACCGGTGAAATACGCTTCAGCGAGGATGGACGACGGCAAAATTACACATTGCACGTAGTGGAAATGACGGTGAACAGTGCAATGGTGAAAGTTGCCGAGTGGTCAGACGAGACCAGGTTCACACCCATTTCAGCGAAATATGTTCGGCTCCGACCCAACGTGGAAATCGAAAAGAACAAAACGTACATTGTAACGTCCTTAATCGAGGAGCCGTATCTTATGCAAAGAAAATCTCGACAGGGCGAAGAGCTCGATGGCAATGACCGTTACGAGGGATATTGCAAGGATTTGGCCAATTTAATAGCCAAGAAAATTGGAATTGTGTGTAAGTGGTCGAGCTTATGGTCGATGACTTGTGTGTTGTTTGTGTAAATCATAGCGTTAAATATTTTTTCAAGCTTATCTCTTTTCATTGAAACTTTTTCTTCGTTATGCTGCTTTTCAGATGAAATCCGGATCGTAAAAGACGGAACGTACGGGGCAGAAAATCCAAATGTTAAAGGTGGCTGGGACGGAATGGTGGGAGAGCTTGTGAGAAGGGTGAGTAACTTTAAATGTTGTTGTTCATAGGTGTCTTCTAAGTGAAAGGATCTACTTGCTGGCTTTCTGGAGCAATTAGGTGAGCTCTGTAATCAATAGGTGTTGTGCTACTGCCCCAGGTTAGGTGAGCAGCACCTAATCGTTATTATAATAAATTTATAAGCTGCATAGGCTTCATTGTGGCAGTTGCCCACGCTTTTGGAAACTCGTCTCGAAATCAATCAGCGTAGCAGCGAGAAAGTGACTGATACTGTGTCAGGAATTCGCAAGTTTTTCTAACTGTGATCATACTGATGCTTGGCGGTTCAATGGTTCAGTTGCGTGAGCAACTTGAAATAAGCCTGACTCAGACCTGAATATGTCCGCGCCCGGCTCTATTACATATATGCGCAGAATGTGCATTTGAGCGAGATGTCATTGTGCAGGGGCGCGAAATCTGCCTAATGCCCAATAAATAAAACTATACTTTCAACTCTGAAATTATTTTTTATTATAAATTTTCGCAACTTCGTAAAATATAATAAAAAAGGCCTTACATACTTACTAAGTTATTAGCTTGTGTGTTGATTGGTTGATTAGTTGATGTGGTTGTCTCATCTTCTGCAGCAGCAGTATGAGGATAACCGTAGTTAGTGTTGAGAGTGCGCTATCAAAACCATCCCGTGGCATTGAGAAAGCGATTAGTTCCGCGATACCCTTCGAGAAGACATCGGATATATCAGTGAAGAAGGCGCTACCAAATTCTTGACACCTGGCCCTTGCTAGAGTTGGACATTCTCCCAGGAAGTGGATTACAGTTTCCGTCTCCGACGTATTCTTGCTGCTCCGGTAGTGATGATGGTATGAGATGCCCAACCTTGGCAATTGCTCGTCCTTCGTTTAATGTCCAGTAGTGATCGCTGTAACCCCAGCGACATCCGAGCGGTTTCTATTCAGAAGGGCTTGCGTCATATAATGTCTATTAATTTCTCCTTTTACAGCACCAAGGGGTGTGTGAACAATGACTGCGTACAACCCGTGAACTGCGCAGCCCTGCTTCGCCAGTTGATCGGCCTCTTCGTTCTAAGCTATATTCCTATGCCCTGGAACCCAGAGGAGGGAAATTCTGAAAAGTTCGGTCAGTCCAGCCAGCTCCTCCTGGCATTGTTTAGCTATTCTGGATAAGGTTGTTACTGATTCTAAGACCTTAATCGCGGCTTGGCTATCTGCAAAAATAGCAACGCTCTTAGCGGTTGTTGTGATGCGCTTCAGCGGTCTACACGCTTCCCTTATTGCCAGTACCTCAACCTGAAATACACTTGCTTAATCTGGGAGGCGAAAGGACACACTCCGAGATCTTCAGAGAATATCCCCGCACTAACTCCACAATGCATTTTTGAGCCATCAGTGAATACTCTGCAGTCATAACTCCCGGTTATTTCCTCTTCGTTCCATTCCATTTTCGTAGGGAGCCCGGTTGCAATGTGTTTTTCAATATTCACTTCAGTCTAGAGGAAGTAGGCGCAATATAACGTTTAATGCGGCTGTTGGGCATGAACGCATAGCACCTCTGTCTTTGAAATCTGCACCTTATCCAATAGGGTGAGTTTTTACGAAGAGCTGGCTGCCATACTAGTGTCCCGTATTCATGAATTTCTCGCACTACAGCCGCGTGTAGCCATAAAACCATCGTTGGGTGAACACCTCATCTCTTGCCGCAGGCATAGAGGGCTAAGTAGGCCTTTTTTAGTACGGCGTGCCTTTTTTGTATTTCCAACTGAGTTCCGAGTCGAGAATGACTCCGAGACACTTGATGTTGGATGATAGTTGCAACTCCGGTATTTTCGTCTACGTAGTAAAAAGGACTAGTCCGGTTTTGCCTGAATTCACACTTAGTCCGCACTCGGCAGTCCAGATGTTCACTGCATCCAGAGCACCACTCATGATGTCGCTTATTAGAGAGAGAAACTTTCCCGAAACCAGGATTATCACGTCGTGGGGAGTTCCTCTGCATGCGGATCTAGTGGCTTAGCGATCTCCCAGCTCCGATACAGTTATTCTGCTTTTTAGCATCTCTACTATCCAGCTAAAGTGAGTCTTCAGTGAGAGACTTCTGAATGACCTCAGTACGGATATTATTAATGGCGCCCTCAGCATCCAAGAAGGCGGCCAGGGTGTACTGTTTGTAGTATATGTCAGGCTCAATTGTGTGTACTACCTCATGGGGAGCCGTCTCTGGTCTCCGTAAATTTTCCTTTGAAATACGCGCGTTGGCACTTTGAAATAGGCGACTTGGTCAGAAGTTGTCGTATATGGCTATCCATTATTCGTTCCAGTGTCTTCATTAAAAAGGAGGTGAGACTGATAGGCCTGAAGTCCGTAGCACAATTATGACATCATCTGACTGCTTTCGGAATGAACGTGACTCGTACACGTCTCCAAGACTTGGGTATATGGTTAATCCATATTCAGCTTCTGAATATGATTACTAGCCATGGGGTTACTACGTCTTGTAACTGCTGAAGCATTACCAGGAAAACCCCATCCAGGCCAGGAGACTTGCATGGCGAGAAGATATTGACAGCCCACTTCGTTCTCTCTACCGTCATTACAGTTGCGATTTCTTCCCACGGTGAACGCTGATCAAACAAGATGATCAGCCTACCTCGTGGGAAAAAATTAGTGAACCGGCAGCGATCTTCGCAGCCCGGGAAGACGGTTGTAATTAGAAATTCGAGAGTTTTAGCCGCAGATTAGGTCCAGGTTCCACTAGGCCTTTTGAGTAAAAACGAACAATTGCGGCTTTTTGACAAGACCTTGCACAGCCTTGCTGAAGCCCGAGTCTTTTCAATTGATTTGCTGTAGTCCCTCCGAGATTCCTTCTTGGTATCTCTGAGAGATTTTTTGTATATTTTCTGGCAGTACGGCTGCCAGAAGTTATACTGGTAGCAAATATTACAAATCTCCCTGGTTAACTTCCGGAGGTTGATCAGGTGCTCATTCCGACACGGGGGATGAGTTTTTTTTTTTTGCTAAATTTAGCTGGACATGAGATGTTCTATCCCAAATCAATGCCTGACCTATGCGGAATGTGGCTTCACATATCCGTCGCCTCCAGCCTTCACCGTCTCTGCATTGGAATAGCCGAGCAGTCTTTTTTTTTTTTTTTATATTATAGAGGGGGGAAATCTCATTGTTCAGGAGACACTGCCGACTACTGATGTCAATTGTACGGCAGCGACATGGGACTTTCATCTTCAGTGTGCGACTACTTACCCAGTAAAACCTTCAACCCTCTTTCTCCACCATTCTCCCTACGGAACTACCTCTCAGTATTACGTCGTAGGGCTGGTTTTGGCTAATTAGCCGTTAATCCTTGCGTCCTTTTTCGTAGTTGCTCCTCTTTCCTCAGTTCCCTATGTATGTCGCATATTGTGTGAGTTACGGTCTCCCAATTGGATTCAGATCTTAACATATGTTCCACTATATTATGTGGATTAAGGTCACTGCCAAGTTCGACCTCCAGTGCTTCACGCTTACCTCAATATCTTGGACAGTGAAAGAATACATGTTCCGGGTCTTCCGCTATTCCTGGGCACCTCGGACAGTCGGGCGAATCGTCCAGCTTGAATCTGTGTAGGTACTTCCTATATCCGCCATGACCAGTAAGAAACTGGGTTAGATAATGGTTCACCTCTCCATGTTTGCGGTTCAGCCACTATTCGATTTGCGGGATAAGTATGTGTGTCCAGATTGCCTTCGGAGTTTCATCCCACCGCTGTTGCCATTTCCTCAGAGACTCGCACCTTTCTCGTTTTTTGCGCGCATTATATACGTCCGGTGGCTCCAAACATCGGCCTTTGTGCAATCGGTCCATTTCGTCTGCTAGAATATCTACGGGGATCATACCTGATACAACGTAGGCTGCCTCATCTGATGTTGTTCGGTATGCACAGCACACTCTCAATGCGTTCCTTCGATAAACGGAGTTGATTCTTCGAATATTACAGGCGTGACGAAGCGCGTCGATCCAAACTGGTGATGCATACAGAAGTATAGAGGTGATCACTCTAGATAATAAGAGTCTCCTACTCGGTCGTGGTCCTCCCACATTTGGCATCATCCTCGCCAAAGCCACAGTAGCATTAGCCGCCTTCTTGCATATGTGCTTGAGGTGCTCTCCAAATGTTAGCTTCGCGTCAATCATCACCCCCAGATACATAATTGCTGGCTTAGAAATAATTATGGTGTTTCCGACTCTGATCCTCAGGGTATTATTTTTTCTTCGGTTGCTGATGAGAACGGCTTCCGTCTTTTGTTCAGCTAACTCCAGTCCTACTTTATCCAACCACAACTTAATAGTTGTGATTGCTTCGGTGGCATAAACTTCGGCCAATGCTGGATCCTTGGCCACCACGACCACAGCTATGTCATCTGCGAACCCGACTATCGTTACTTCTTTGGGTACTGGTAAATCCAATATGTCGTTGTACATGATGTTCCACAGCAAAGGGCCGAGTACAGATCCTTGCGGTACTCCTGCTGTTACATTGTACTCCCTTGGTCCTTCGCTGGTTTCGTACTGTAGGATTCTACACGAAAGGTAGCTCTGTATAAGTCGCGTCAAATAGTCAGGCACACCTATCCTCTGCAAAGACAAATGAATGCATTTCCAGTTTGCCGAATTGAAAGCATTTTTGACGTCCAGTGTCACAACCGCGCAACATTTGCTATCTCGAAGTGCCTGTTTCCCTAAATCTGTCACTGTCAAGATGGCATCGGCCGTGGAGCGCGCCCTTCGGAAACCAAACTGTCGGTCCGACAGTGCTCCCTTTTCCTCTACGACGGCAGCTAGTCTGCTAAAAATTATTCGTTCTAGTACCTTCCCAGCGGTGTCTAGCAGGCAAATTGGACGGTATGAATTTGGTTCGCCCGGCGGTTTGTTGGGTTTTGGTAGCAGAACCAATCTTTGTTTCTTCCATACAGCAGGGAAAACTCGCTCCTGCAAACAGGATTCAAAAACACTGACGAACTTCCCGGGAACCGTGTCAACTCCTACTTTCAACACTCCGTTGGGAATGCCATCAGGGCCTGGTGCTTTGTTGTCACCTATTCTGGAAACGATCTCTAAAATCTCTCTGTCAGTTAATGCCGGTATCTGCTCTTCATGGACCATTTCCTGATTTTCAACGTTTTCTAACGCATGCTGGGGGAAGAGAACTGAGTCTATCCGATTTAGTAGAAGAGGGCACTTCACTTGAGGTGTTTGATAACTGCTCAGCTTCTTCATAACTACTCTATAAGCCGTTCCCCAGGGATTAATATCTGCGTCCTCGCAGAGTTGCTTGAAACAGTTTCGTTTACTCTTTTTTATTGCCTGCTTTAGTAGTCCGCGTGAGGTCCTGTATTCTTGTGCCAAGTTGTTGTAGTCTGGTGTCTCTCTTGATCGCTGATACAATCGACGTGCTCTCAGGCACCTGCGCCTCAGTCTTGCAATTTCTTCATTCCACCAGTAGTTTGCTTTCCGGCGGTTGGAAGACTTTGTCCTTGGCATAGAGGCATCACATGCTTCTACTATCTGCTTTATAAGCTGCGACGCCTTTTCCTCTGCATTTCCTTGAATAGCTCCCTTCTGGTGCAAGGTTTCGATGAACGCATCCCCGTCGAAGTTTTTTGCAGACCATCTCCGATTTATCGGTGGTATCCTTGTTTGTGGTGTTCTGCTGGCAACGGTGAAGTAAATGGCCTGATGGTCGCTGTGTGTATAGTCCTCGCTCACGCCCCATTCGACTGTCGATGCAAAGGAGCTACTGACAAATGTAAGATCGATAATAGAGCCTGTACTTCCTCTTCTAAAAGTATTACTACTGCCTGTATTCATTAGGACGACGTCCAGTTGTGAGAAAGCTTCGAGGAGTATTCGTCCCCTAGCGTTTGTAGCTCGACTACCCCATTCAGTGGCCCACGCATTGAAATCTCCCGCGATTATTACGGGACTGTGCGTGCTGGCATCGCGAACTAGTTGAGTTAGCAGCCGGTCGAACTCTTCCAGGCTCAGTCTCGGTGGGGCGTAGCAGCTGTAGATGTTGATGCCGTTAATTTGCGCTCTCACGAATCCGTAGCCGAGCAGTCTACTGCTGTCTATGTCTACATAGTCCCCCCAGCGCTTCTTTGGTCGACTACGAGCTGTTTCACCTCTGAAACCAACCTTTAATGGAATGGTCGTCCCTATTTGCGAGATTGCGTCAGCACTTTGGTCTTGGCCGTGGTGATCTGTATCGACTGTCGACATTTGCTGCCTGGTTGCAAGTTCGCAGCGTTTCCTCAGATTTGATAGATGAGCTGGCAGGGTTTTGATGTTGCCTGCAAACGCGACCATTTAGACTCATGCCATCGAGAGCATTTTTGTCGTTCGTAACATTGAAAAACATGGAGGCCAGTCCATCACTCTGTTTTAACCCTGAGGTCTTAACGTCTAAAAATATTTCAGTACAAATGTCTTATAATTAACAGTACTACGCGCCTATTCAACTGTACATTTTGGTCTTATAGACTGGATGAAATCACACTAATCGCACATTGGGCGCCAGCAATTTTTGCAACTTTGCTCGTATAAGTCCACTGGCATGGGATTTAAAAAAAAAACATAAGCTAACCTTAAGTTAGCCATAAGGTATCCTTGAGACATCCTTAAAATATATTAAGGTCGCCTTAATGTAAGGCCTAAAAAAAAGTTTAACTTTTAGTATCTGTGGCTAATGGTATTCCGTCTCTTTAACTAAAGAAAATTAAATGGACCCCACACTGGGAGCCGCAGTTTTCTGCCCATTTTCCATCAATTTTTCGACATTTTCTACTGTAAATTGTTACTGAGGTGGCAATAGCCTTAAGGTATCTTATACTATCGTAGTTTGCTGTAACCCCTTGTGAGCCACAGTGGGTCAACAATCCCATGAGCTATCTGAACCTGTTACTTGTAAATAGATTCATTTATTTTGATGTTACTCATTTGGGTGCGTCAACTATTCCAGTAACCACAGTTCAGATTGGAAACTCCACATTTTTGTAATATAGTTTTTCTTCAATTAAAGTTCAAGTTAATTAAGTTTCACCAAATTTAGCTTTTAAAACGATAGAAGAGTTGTCCAAACAATCTAAGTACTAATACTCCTACTATTCCTCTGGAGAAATTGTCTCTAGATATTACTATCCAGGGTTGGTGAAGGCTAATCGCCCATCAATTCATCATCATCATCATCATCATCATCGTGGCGCGACAGCCCGACGTCGGGCCTTGGCCGCCTGGATCATTGTCCTCCAATTATCTCGGTCACGTGACCGCGTCCTCCAATTTTGGGAGCCCAGCAGCTGCGCGGCGTCCACACCTACTGAGCTCTCCCAACGAGATCTCGGTCGTCCTCGCAGTCTCGCTCCGTCGACTCGTTCTGCATTCATTACTCTCTTAGGCATGCGATCATCGTCCATTCTTTGTACATGCCCTGCCCATTGAAGTCGTTGTAGTTTGACGATTTTCGAGACTTGCAGCTCATCGTACATTTCATACAACTCATGGTTGTACCGGATGCGCCATCCATCTCGATCGCAAACAGCCCCGAAAATTCGCCGTAGAACCTTACGTTCGAAAGTGTCTAGCATGTTTTCGGAGGCTTGAGTTAGGGTCCATGTTTCGCAGCCATAGCATAGCACTGGTCGTTTAATGGTTTTGTACACGCGGAGCTTCGTGTTTCTGTGCACATGTTTCGATTTCATTATGGGGAGAACCGAGAAAAAAGTCTTATTAGCTAACTGTATCCGTCGCTTGATTTCGTCAGTTTCGTTGGCGTCCCTTGACAGGTTGCAACCCAGGTAGATGAAGTTGTTCACGAACTCGATGTTGAGGTCCCCCACGTTGATGCTCGGTTGTGCAGGTGTCCTTGTCACCGATTGCATCATTATTTTAGTTTTACCCTCGTTAATACGTAATCCAACTTCCTTTGCAGCGGTATCGAGCCTATGCAGAAGTTCTTCTGCGTCAGCCAATCTTCGGGACATGATGTTGATGTCGTCGGCGTACGCTGCTAATTGTGTCGACTTGATGAGCAGCGTCTTGCTGTTGTCCATATTCATGGCCCGAATAACGTATTCCAGTGCTAGGTTGAAGAGCGTCGGTGCCAGTCCATCGCCCTGTTTCAAACCAGTGCGTGTTTCAAATAGATCAGTAAGTCTATTCTGGATCCTGACTTGTGAGACGGAGTTGGTCATCGTCATCTTTGTCAGTCGCACTAATTTTGCTGGTATACCAAATTGCAGCATGATGTTGTACAGTACTCCACGATCGATACTGTCGTATGCCTGCTTGAAGTCGACAAAGATTTGGTATACGTTTACGTTGTATTCCCAGCACCTCTGGAGTATCAGTTTGACTGAGAAGAGCTGATCGGTTGTGGAGCGACCAGGTCTGAAACCGCTTTGATATTCGCCAATGACTCGTTCTGCGTACGATTTTATTCTATTTTCCAGAATTTTCGTCAAAATTTTATAGGACGTACAAACTAATGAGATGCCCCTGTAATTCTCACACCGCAATTTATCTCCCTTTTTATGGATTGGACAGATGATGCTTCTGCGCCAATCGTCTGGGATCTCCTCGTTCTCCCATACTCGCAGGAGTAATTGATGTATGGCATCAACTAGACTCGTTCCACCGAATCTTAGCAGTTCAGCTGGGATCTCGTCAGCGCCCGGCGCTTTATTTCGTTTTAGTGACCGCAACGCGAGATCAACTTCCTCTACTGTCGGGGGTTGAATGGGTGGGCCTAGATCAACAATATCATCGAGAGCTTCCTGTGTGGGGATGTTAAATGGTCGGTTTAGAAGCTCTTCAAAATAAGAGGCCCATCGTTTGTTAATACCATCGGTGTCGCTGATGATGTTTCCATCCTTGTCCTTACAAAGGCTAGTCTTGGGTTGGTAGCCGTTCTTAATTGTATTTACTAGCTTGTACGCTTGTCTGGTGTTCCTATTAGCTAAGTTTTCGTTTATGTTCAGCAACTGCTCGTCAAAGTATTTACGTTTCTTACGTCTAATTATTCTATTCGATATTCGCCGTAGCTCGTCATATTTTTCTCTTCTGGCTCTGGTTCCTCGTTGAATCCATTGTCTGTAGGCCTCGTTTTTCGCGTCAAGTGAATTTTCGCATTCTTCGTCGAACCAGTCATTTCGCGCTCGCCGGGCTTTATATCCCACGACCTTCTCTGCGACATCCTTGATGGTACCCTTGAGTTCTTCCCAGAACCCATGGACGCCTGTGTTGCTGATGTTGTGTAGCATAGGTGATAGTTTTTCCTCAAGGGCGGTAGTATACGCCACCGCTGTAGCATCACTCAAGAGCTTATCAACCGCAAAGATTTTGGGAGGGCTGATTCTTGACTGGTGCACTGAGGAGATTCTACATCTGTAGGTCGTCTTCACCAAGTGATGATCTGAGTCGCAGGTTGCTCCTCGATAGGAGAGGACATCCATGACACTAGACGCCCATCTCCTGCAAATGAGGACGTGGTCAATTTGGTTGACGGTATGTGCGTCTGGAGACTTCCAGGTCTGCTTGTGAATGCTTCGATGCGGGAAACACGTAGAGCTTACGACTAGATTCCTGCTGCAGGCGAAGTCGATAAGTCGCTGGCCGTTATCGTTACATTCTTCATGGAGGCTGTGGCCTCCAGAGGTCCCCCGATGCCAACTTTCATTCCCGACATTCGCGTTAAAGTCTCCCAGCAGCAATTTGACGTCGTTTGTTGGAAGTGAGTCGAAGAGAGTTTCAAGGCGGGCGTAGAACTCGTCTTTTACTGCGTCTTCTTTAACTTCAGTGGGGGCATGCACATTGATGAGCCAGAGATTGAAGAATCGAGTCTTGATGCGAATCGCACACAATTCCTTACCAATATATGACTGAATATCAGTTTTCAACGCACCTTATGCCTTTCTAATTTCTGGATCGAAGAGGCGATGCAAGGTATCAGAAGATCCATCTGGCCTGTCCTAATTTGAAATATCCTTCATCAATAAGTAATCCATACATGCCGAAACATATTCTGTGAAAACCTCATATTGTCACAAGTGTAATCGTCTATTACAACTTCTCAACCGACATCAAGAACATCATTGTGTTCCAATTATTTGGTCTTTACAACCACACTTGTAATCCAATATACCATAAACTCGGTCATATCCTATCTTCAAAGCTTTACAAATCCATTTTGATGTGAAATTCTGCAAGCTGTTCGATTAGATTGATAGACATACGTAGACATCAAAACCCACTAAATGATAAAAATAACCCGAAATCATGATCCTTTTTGCAAAAGAGCCACATATACCAACATTGTGATTCTATTACTGTTGCCGACGAACCCTTATGAAATCGCCCTCTCTTCGTATCGTGAATATGTGAATTACATTTCGTCGTATCGGATCAAAAGCTGAAATGCAATTATTTTGTATCTATTTTTAAATAGATTTTTTTTTATGTAAATACGGGTGGGAAATCAATTCGCTTTTTATTCAGCCGACCAGCTTGTCGTTCAATTCAACCTGTTTTCAATTACAAAACGAATGAATGCGTGTATGTCCTTGTTTGCATAAATTAAAATGAAAAATATTATTTACTGATATTTAGATAGTTCATCCGTATAGTTTGGATGAGAATGGATACATAACAAATTAGTCGGATGCAGTCAGTACGCAATAAAAGCTCTAGTGGTCTTTCGGGAGATTGAGGTCCCCGATAGGTTGAATCGTAATGGCACGAGTTCCTTTGTACTTATTTTGTGTGGGTTGTGGGATCCATATCATTCGATACTGTCTGATTACAAGAAAACAATTGAAACTGCCATCTCCAAAAGCTGGACGTTTTTCTGCGAGAGCGTCGAAAACCCCATCACAGTTGCCTGACTCCATAGCGTTTTGTTCAGGAAAGGCTCTCATTCAGTAGGCGCACTCAAAAGAACAGATGGTATTATCACAGAAGATTCCGGCAGCATAGGAGAACGTCTTCTTGATACGCACTTACTCGGGTATAACTATTATAGAACATGAAGATAGCAGCAATTTGAACAGCCATAGCCAGCCGGACTAACTGCGGTAGCTGCGAAAAATATGTACACATTTGAACAGTCTAGTGGACGGTTGGTACATTTGAGCCCTACAAATCGATGGAATTTTTCCAGCCCTAGTGGTATGGTGGTAAAAGTGGTGGCTAAAGTGTCATTTAGTAACATATAAAACTAAAGGCGAATCTATTCACGCGCATACATGATCCCGATACCGCTCGAATCATCAATTTGAAAAGATTATTTTTCAAATGTTGAGAAAATGTGCTAAACTAGTAAATTTTAAAAGATCCGACGATACGATCTGGTTAACTTCACACGGTTCAATAGATGAGGTTAACCGCCAAGTTTATCGCATATAAACTTCTTCGCCGTTGGCTTCATAAGCCACACATGAAATGAAGATCTGAAGAGGAGGTGACACAATTCTAAACGAGAAGAAGGAGCAGGTCCAGAAGAAAGATTTAGCCCAACCTTGCACGTCTTCCTCTTGAAATCGAACATCATTCCGCACAGATCCATGATTTTGTGGGAAAGTAGACATATGTTGTTAGCGTAGTCAAGATGTTGTAGATAAGATATTAAAGTCTGTAACGGACGGTTTGGTGAGCATCCAAAGAAGCCCATGGGGAATGAGCCTAAGGTTGCATGGTGGCCGCGAAGGTCGGGCAGTGCCATCTGGCGAAGAAAAAGGCTCCTCAACGAGCTAAGCTGCGGTCTATGCTTGCTGAAGCTCAGTTCGGAAGACGTGGGCGGGGTTTTCCGCGGGGGCCGCTCGTTGCCCCTATCCTTTACGTATTAACAAAAATGCATAGGCCTGGGGAAGACAACACAAATAGGGGAGGTAAAAATGGGGAATGAAAAAACAAATAGTCGATAAGGATGCAATGGTTGGCGGACGTATCAGACGCCCACGCGGTCGAATCTGGCTCCAGGTGCAATGGGGCCCTCGGCCTCTGGTTTCGTACCACCAACAGATCACTACTCATCAGGTGCTGCTTTGATCTGCCGGTGGGAGCAGCACTACCAGACCATAATATGGCTCATTACAGGTGGTTCATTACAAGTCCATTCCTCAGTCTAATCCGGATAGGGCTGCATGCAACACATCGCTGATCACCAGAGGAATATGATTGGTGTAAAGATGCACCCCTGCCGAACTCCAGTTCAAATCTCAGAGTCCCCCGACACCTTACCTTTATGCAAAACGTGACATTTCGTGCCACCGTGGGTTACCTAGCCACAAACCTCTCAGAGATGCCTCTTCCGCTCAAAGCCGCCCATATTGAAACCCGGTTCGCACTGTTGAAAGCCTTTTCGAAATTACCCAAAATCAAGTAAAGCGGACAATCGTACTCAGCGCATTGCTCGATGATGATTCGCATGGTGTTAATGTGATGCACACAGGAGAATCCGGATCGAACGCCGGTCTGTGCTCTCTAAGTGAGTCTTTAGTCTTCCCAGAACAATTTTAGCTATTGTCTTGGCAACGTCAGGAAGCTTGCACATGCAATTATCGCAGTCTATAAGACTACCGTTTTTTGGAAATTTGGACCACAGCAGCATATATCCAATATACCACCATTGACTGCAGGTTCCAGTATTTACCAATGACCTTTCTAAACGAATAGAGCCCATTAGTAGCCTTCTCCACCCGCTCCTGATATCGATAAATTTATCCTTGTCAGTAAAGTCCAGTTTCTTTGCCACTTGGGAGGCACAAAGCTGCAATCGAATCGAACACTAGCGATCCTATTCTCTTCCCATTCGAATTCGGCGCCTACCTTATTTCTTATTTCGTCCAAAGTCAACTTTTAAATCTTTCACTACTGGCAAAGTGGTCGATCTAATTTTGTGTTCTGTACCGTCAACAGAGGACGAAGTAACTTTGTTGAGGTCCTTATGCTCAAACATTGTACCACCAATGAAAATATTGTGAAAGTTGCAGAATTCTACAGTTCTCTCACCGTTATCCTTGTCTCCCCATCAGATGTCTGAGTCCATTGTTATCAGCACCCACTTTTGCATTCAGTCTCCCATGCATATTACAATGTCACATTTAGGTGTTCTGCTCTGGTCGGCGTTTATTTACTTGTAGAAGGAGTCTTTCGCTACGAGGATTTTTCCCCCTTTGGGAAGATTAAGGTTGGTGTATTCCATCTGTTGCACATTGTAAGGATGTCATTAAGAATACATTCGAAAAGTGACTCACCTGGTTATACACATTTTTAACAAATGACATTTTGCTTTCATTCTAGGAAGCCGATATCGCAATAGCAGCAATGACAATAACAGCCGAACGAGAGCGCGTTATCGACTTTAGTAAGCCATTCATGTCCTTAGGGATCTCCATAATGATAAAGAAACCAATAAAACAAACCCCTGGCGTATTTAGCTTTATGAACCCATTATCACAAGAAATTTGGGTAAATCTCTTCGTACAATTCTACTCCGTTTCAAATAATAGTTTACATGATAAACTTCCAGGTCAGCGTCATCTTCAGCTATATTGGAGTCAGTATAGTCCTGTTTTTCGTGTCAAGATTCTCTCCGTACGAGTGGCGTCTGATACAAATCACAGGTAAGAATGTTCGCCCACAAACTACATCCAATCCATTCGGCTACATAAATCCACGGGTAGTTTAGTTTCAAATCGAAATTGGATAGTCCAAAACTACTTCACAAATTCTCCATAATTGCCAATAAGATAAAAGTCCTTTCTCGTTCTCTCCTTAATCCAGGTGAAAGTCACGAGCCAATCGCAACACAGACAACAACGTCCACGACAACGGTGAACGAATTCAGCATTCTAAATTCGTTCTGGTTCGCCCTGGCCGCATTCATGCAACAAGGATGCGACTTATCGCCACGATCCGTCTCCGGACGAATTGTCGGGGCGGTTTGGTGGTTTTTCACACTAATCCTTATCTCATCGTACACCGCCAACTTGGCGGCCTTCTTAACCGTCGAACGAATGATAACGCCCATAAATTCACCCGAGGATTTGGCAACACAATCGGAAGTCGAGTACGGAACACTATTACATGGATCAACGTGGGACTTTTTTCGAGTTGGTGTCCTTTTTAATTATGATAGAAGTGTTCGATAAACGATTTGTTGAAATTAACTTTGAAACTTTATCGACTGATTTTTTCTTTTCTGCTTTTTTCTCTTCTTTCTTTTGCAGAGATCACAAATCCCATTGCACACGAAAATGTGGGATTATATGAATGCGAGGAAGCATGTCTTTGTCAGTACGTACGACGAGGGTATCAGACGCGTGAGAACGTCGAAAGGAAAGTACGCGCTCTTGGTGGAGTCACCGAAAAATGATTATGTGAACGCCCGGGAGCCGTGTGATACGATGAAAGTGGGACGAAATTTGGATTCAAAAGGATTCGGAATCGCCACACCACTGGGGTCACCCTTAAAGTAAGTTGAGCTGAGTGGTGATGTATTGTAGATGCACATATTGCTATTAAGTTGTTCAATAAGGTTCTGATTAAGGAGTATCGCCCTCAATAACAAGCGGTCGGCCTACCTTCTGTTCGACAACCTGTCATTACATGCAAATTAACCGGAGGCTTAGATACAGTATCTAGCAAGATAATCAACGGCTATTCAGTAAAATCAATTAACGATGCTTACACATCACGTCTTCCATCATGCGGTGGTACAGTATTGTTATCTCCAAGTGCAAGTTCGTGTCGTACATCTACCCCTGGGCACAGCTTTGCCAATTCAATTTCAATTTCGCATCAGAGTTACAATTATGCATTTTGACCATTATATTCGTATCGCTGGCTTAACAGTGGCGTAGACAGCTTTTAGCGAAGGAAGGGGATGTGACAGCGGCACTACATTTGTTGTGTTCGGGAAAGGATTCGGACCCCTCACCCATTGGTTGAAAATTTTCTTTCTACAACTGTCCTTTTAGAGAAAATTGGGTAAATATAACACCATACTCAATGAGTTAGCTGCCGAAATTTTTCAATATATTAAGAATGAGTAGTTGGCGAAATACGCAAAGAGTGTCATCAACAAAGTCATCAGGAGGTTTGTGGTGATTTAATCTAGGTAAAGTGTGAGAAGGTTTTGGGTTTTTTGTCTCCTGAATAACAGCGCCACCTGCCAATTCGATTGTCCATTCCAATTTCATTGACTAAATAGAATCACACTGACCCCACGTTGAGCGCCGAATACTTTCAAGCTTTTCGTTCATTTCTTCCATTTCTTACATTAGCCATGTTGCAATTGTCGTCTCTGAAAAATTGGCGAGTGTCCTCAGTAAGGTACTGCAAAATGCTCTGTCCATTCTACATAATTGGACATATCATTGGGGTTAGTGTTAACCCGGACAAGCCGGAGCTTGTGATTTCACCAGAAGGCACACGCTCGGTCCTATCGAACCTCGCATTTTGATCGGTAAGGAATTGGTTTTTACTAACAAGGTCAAATTCATTGGTCTCCTTCTAGACCGCAAACTAACCTAGAAGTCCAACATCCTCCCATTCTGAACGGTAACTACTTTGCCTTAACCCCTAGCGGGGCATAGCGCGTCAATTACTCCTGCGCGCCATCGTACTCTGTTCTGGGCAATGGGGCGCAACTCCCCAAAAGACTTACCCAGTACCTGACACTCATTTGCCACAGATCGACGCCATGTGATTCGAGGACCCTCTCTTGGTCGGCCTTGGTTGGAAATGGGGTTCCATTTCATGGCATGCATAGCAATGCAGTTATCACTCTTCCGCAATGTGTGACCTATCCACTGCCATTTTCGCCTGCGTATCAATTCGTCGATTGGCATCTGACCCGTACGCCGACTTAGCTCTTCATTTGATATTGTTTCGGGCCAGAAAATTCTTAAAATTCGACGAAGACATGAGTTGACGAAAACTTGCAGCTTTCTGGTAACTCCTACGGAAACTTTCCATGTACTGCTCCCATACAAAAGCACTGATAGTACCAGGGAGCGAAACAGGCCCAGCTTGGTCTTAATGCTGAGATAACTGCCCTGCCAGATTTTGGACAGCATGCCGTATGCGCGTTTAGCCTGGTTGATACGACGAGCGATGTCCTGCTCCGTACCACCATTTTCGGCAACAATGCTACCCAGGTAGACGAAGTTGTCCACCTTCTCCACAGGCTGCCCATTAATATTGATGGCAATAGGTGTCGGATTTCTTTTTCGCAACGGCGGGCTAAGAACCTTGGTCTTGTTGGTATTAATCTTTAGCCCAACCTTGCTTGCCTCCCTCTCGAGATCTAACGCCATTGCGGACAGATCCATGATTTTGTGGGAGAGTAGGCATATGTCGTCAGCGTAGTCAAGATGTTGTAGATAAGATGTCAAAGTCCATTGAATTCCTCTGTCGAGTCCGGATAGGGCTGCATGCAACACATCGCCGATCACAATGAGGAATAGGATCGGTGAGAGGATGCACCCCTGCCGAACTCCACTGCGAATCTCAAAGTCCCCCGACACCTTTCCTTTATGCAGAACGCGACATTTCGCGCCGTCATAGGTTGCCTTAATAATAGCCACAAGCTTCTCAGGGATGCCTCTCCTGCGCAAGGCCGCCCATATAGAATCCCGGTTCACACTATCGAAAGCCTTTTCGAAATCGATGAAAAGCAAGTGAAGCGGAGAATCGTATTCAGCGCATTGCTCGATGATGATTCGCAAGGTGTTAATGTGATCGACACAGGAGAATCCGGATCGAAAGCCAGCCTGCTCTTCATCAATTGTGCTTTCTAAGTGGGCCTTTAGTCTTTCCAGGACGATTTTAGCTATTATCTTGGCAACGGCAGGAAGCACACAAATGCCTCTCCAATTATTACAGTCTGTGAGGCTACCCTGCCTACTGTAACTTGCTGGGAAAGGTACAAAGACTGGCTGCGTTAGCCATAACAGGGGCGCTCAGAACCACTCCGTCGGCCGGATTGGACATTCTGCTAAACTTGCTCCCGCTGGACATTCTTGGCGAACAAGTGGCGGCCAATGCGGCACTACGCCTTCGCGTAACTTGGCAGTGGCGTGTGAGGAGCACTGGAAACGCTTCTATTCTGCGCAATCTGGATCTAACTTCGGAGACCGGTTACACCTCTCCGAAGCAAACTTTTGATCGGAACTATACCTGCCTTATTCCATCTAGAGATCTCTGGGCTCAGAATATACCCTTAATGACTAATTCCATACTGATCTACACGGACGGCTCTAGACGAACACATGAAATGATCCATGCTGTGGGTGTATGCGTTTGTGCGTTAGTCCGAGCACTTCCCGTGGTCCGATCTTAATCAAATTCGTTACGTAGGTTCCTTGAATGACGCTGATCTCAGAACGGTGGCAGCACTGGATTGACTGGATTAACGGTATATTCTGCTTCTTTCAAACCAGAGGTTATCGCCTGAGTATTTTCAAAAATCACTCTTCCAGGGTTTTCCCAGGGTCCGATTTCAACGAAATTTGACACGTAGCTTCCTTAGATTATTATAAATACCATAAAGTGATGTTTTGGTCCTGCTGCAGGTGTGCGTCAGGATAAAAGGACATTCTTAGTATTAAAGTGATATTTAGCCATACCCATATATCATGTGACACGGTTTGTTGAGGCAAGTACACCAGACTAATTTTGAAGTCATTTTGAATTCGGTGGTTAAGGAAAAAGGAAATTCTGGTGAATTACCGTTGATGGCATTTTGAGTTCTTCGGCGAGGAAAAAGGACATATGTGGCAATGAAGTTAAATAAAGGCAAAATGGGTATAATATGACTGGAGGTGTTGAGGCGAATTTAATAGGCTATTGTTGAAGTCATTTTGAGTCCTTTGATGATGAAAAGTGACATTCTTGGCAACGAAATGAAGCTTAGTCAAGATAGGTATCATATGCCTTTAGTCAGAAAAAAAATACTTTCAGTATTCGCCTGCTAAATATGGGTATCTTCTGAATCGGGCGATAAGGACAACATTTTTCAAAGCAAATCATAGACAACTTGAAATCAAATGGATCAAAATAAAATGTGTTTTTATGGGACGGGCCTAAAGTGCCGATGAACGTCATCGCTCTCTGGCCCCCTTTAATTCACCCTTGTCTACACCACTGCGAGTTAAACGCCTATTTATCAATAGAGTCCTCTCAAAATGAACTTCGAATCTAGAATCGATGTAGGCTCATATCATGCCCTTCACTCGCGATGTATCTAAATCGAAATAATGCATCAGATCCGCCCCATAGACATCGCCCACTTGTTATAAAACATGTCACTAACTAACATTTCATTAATTATGTCATCAATTCTCATGTGTTATGGATAAATCAATTTGGCTCATGCCTCTCGGGTACTAAATCGATCAAATGGAAACAATTTAATCACCTCTCAAATCGATATTGTGAACTACTTGCCAGGAATCTACTGAAGCGAAAGTGTTGCAATGGTATGTTGGCATGAACACTCGGCTTAAGGATTTTGAGTCCTTCGGGCTCACATGAAGAAGAACTAATTCCAATTATGTCCATTTTCCTACCAGATTCTGGTCAAAATCGTATCTTTCATCATTTATGATGGACGAATGGAGAGATCAATGTATATTTATTCAGAAGAATTATTATTTCAGTGATGACATCCCATGATTTCAATAATTGATTATGTGTCCTTGTGGCTGATTTGAAAGCTTGGATTGGTTTAAATTGAAAATCGTTTGATTTGTGGGTATTGATTGAGTCGTACCAAACGAAACTCATAAGGAAAGTGACAACTTGAAACTAAAGAGGTCAGTGGCGGATCCAGAGGGGAGCCATGAGGGTCCGGGCCCCCTCCAAAATGTTTAGTCCATAGAACTTTGTCTTGAATATTTGAGAAAATACTCGAAAATGATTTATAAAGATAACAGCGGATACAAAAGTTATGGTTGGTTTTTTACGCTATGCAGTCCACTTCTATTTTGCTTAATAAAGCTCATGGTGCCCTTGTGTGCACACTTCTCTGAGAGCATCGGATACCCAGCAAGGTGGAGTACTCCCTCCCTCTGGAACTTACTCCAGTAAGGAATGTGCATGCATATCTCTTTAGGACCGAAAGTGAAATAAGTGTAGACATACTTTCAGCTCGCCATTCAAGTCGGGACCTCTCCGAATTCGATTTCTAGATCCGCCACAAAAACATTAAAAACTCGACTGTCAAAGTATTTGCGTGATTGATAACGTTAATGGGTTCTGAGAGAAAATTAACAGATTAATGCAATTTGAATTATGCGATTTAATTTGTAGTTTCACCCATAGGGAGTTCAGCTAGCAGGGCCGGTCAAAGGCTAAGGCGAAGCGCCTGGGGCGCCGACTCCGAACGTGGCGTCAAATAGGGCGCCAAGAGGAAAGCCGGGTTTGAGAGTGATTTTTTTTCGATTTAGAGTTGAATACATATAATTCCATTTCATATAAATATTTCGCTATTCATCCGATGGAATGTAATTCTCATATTTCAAATTAAATTGTGCGAACGATTGAATTTCAAATCATGCGCTTCATTCTCCAGTGAGGTAGTCACTTTCCGGCAGTCTCGGCTCTACGATATTTGCAGACTGTGCATCTGAACATTGTGTCATTACGTGGGTGCGCATTATCTCCAATCTAATTATTTAAACGTTGCATTTTAAAAATAAAATGGTGCCCTTAATGTAGGTCTAATCAATTTTTTTTCTTGTGGCTAACGGCAACGCGTACCTGTCCCATTGCCCATTTCAGATTCAATGACTAGATAAAATCAGACTGACCCTTTATTGGGTGCCCAATATTTCCAAGGTTTTGCGATTACTTTTCGACTATTTGCAATGGTAAATGTTCGCTACTTCGTTGGATAAAAAAACCGTAAGGTGGCTCTAATTTCTTAAACGCTTTCGACCGCATAGTCGACGGCCCGTTGTGACTTTATTAACTAGATAAATCACACTGCTCCCACATTGGGCGCTGGATATGGTGGGCTTTTTCGGTCACTTATTTTCGACAGTTTTTTGCTATAAAGTGTCACTAATGTCAAAAAAAAAACTTTAACGTCGTCTTAAGGAACCTTTGACTAGTTTGTCTTAACCCCTTGTTAGGCGTATCGCGTCAACAACTCCACTAGTCATTTGTATCTGTTATATGTAGATGAATTCGCCTATTTTGGTGCTATTGATAACAAATGCAGGCCTTAGTGAGGTCTGAGGTTAAAGATATGGTCGTGCGCACCACCCCAGACACCTAAGTGTCAAAACCTCCTTAGTGAGTGACAGGTCTGGGACGCGATGAGTTGTTATCTCGGCTATCGTATCCATTCCAACCAATCCTCGTCCATACAACTCATACAAATGCCTCCTGATGGCGTTTGGGGCACCGCGCACTCCAACCCCTGCAAGGGTTTGCCACACATTTTGCCTAATCCGTGAAGCACAAATGGTAACCTCAAAGGTGATCAAATTTCCGGCGAGCGACCTAATATAGGATTTCAAGGTGAAGTGTTACAAGGGAAAATTCTATTCTACTAGGAAAAGGCACCTGGATGAGATTAGGGTAAAAATGATACAAAGTATCTACACTGCATGCAGATACATCGGAACATGGATATGTCTTTGGCTACCGACTGCGTGGAACCTGTTGTGTTGAAGATATCGACGTAAGTTTTATAAAGATCCCAGTATACTTATACTGGATGAATTCATTCGACAAAACACGTCCCACGCTTTCGGTATGCATAAGATGTACCGATGTATCTGCATGCATTGTAGATACTTTGTATCATTTTCAAGACATACCGTCCCGCATAGTGTACAGGAGAATACAAATTAACCCAACCGTTGCCCCGTGTGTGGATCAAGCGATCATACACTCTACATATTTATATGCGCCTGTGCTTCGTTAGTACGTGAATCCGCGATCGATCGCGTCAAGCCGCGGTCTAGCTAAACACACTTACTATTAGATACTTAGATAGTACTCGTCTAAGTCTAAAGACGGTAAGCGCGACAACACAATTTTATTGCATTAACGTTTACGTTATCCGCGCTGCACAAACTGCATCATCTGCACTAAATCAGAATTGTGCACTGTTAGTTGATATATCATCGATCGTGATAGTACGCGGTATGCGCGATACAAGTACGGTCGTAAGTTCCTTACATCCACTGGAAAAACACGTTGGTGACCTTGGTGACACTGATTTCAGTCGGCTGGATGGGATTGGCCATCAGAAGAAAGGGGTGGATCCGCTGCGGAAGTGTAGTCCAAGGTCCGTGGAGCAAGCATCTCTTTCGCACTGTCGCCAATGACGAAGCAACGCCCATCCATGAACTTCTTCGACTCAACCGTCTCTCCATTGCCTGCATACGAGCGAGTGTGTATGTGTGTGAAGTTGAAGCTATTTCCCGACCTACCCCAACGATTTTCTTACTGAGTCAGGTTAGTGACTAATTGATGAAAACAAAAAGATTGCTGTGAAGGAGGAGCCATAGCGCTGTGCACGAGTGAGAGAGACAGGTTGTCTGGATGTGGCTGGTGTTGTGAGCAGATTTGAATCACGAGGGGATGGCAGTTGAATGATGTTGACTTGTTTTATGGGTGCCTGGTTGTTTAGTCAGTTCATGATGCGAAGTTTTTCGATTATCGTGAGTTCCCTTTGATGACTGACTCGGATTGACTGAGGATCGGCCACTACATTCATAGAACTCGGAAAAATTTTCAATGGGCTTGTTTCCTCTTCTGACCCCCGAGTAGAAAAACAGACATTTCGTGTGGCGGACAGATTTTTAGGATGACCCCCAGCTATAAGACATATCCATGTCAAAAAATTACGAAATGGACAGAGTCTGTAACACCCTGAGTGCATGAAACGGTTACTAAGGTAGCGAAATTAATCTTAACGGTAGATTATTGGGCGCCATTTGATAACTTTTGAGGTTTAGTCCAAATATTCGCACTTCACGTAAATGCTCTTTTTTTTTATCGAAGACTACCGCATTCAGTAGAAATCTAACCGGGACCCAGTGCATAGAAAGCAAACATGCTTACCACTGCGCCATCCGGACTACTTTTACAGCCATATAGATGCTTGGTTGGAATGATTAAAATGTAATTAGTAGGATTTGAGCCTCACTGTGGCTAGTCTAGCCCCTGCTTCGATACGAATATGTAGAGACGGTAAATCCGTCATTGGATCTGTCACATTTCCCATTGTTATAAAAATGATTCACTATGCTAGAAAATTCGTAATTCGTCAATCATCACAGCGTGCTTGGTTTGCCGATTCCGAAAAGTGAGCCTTCAGTAACTTGTTCAGGCACTCATTTGGGTCCCAGTCCTCATTTTGCTCTCGTAGGAAGAATGGCGAACATCTCAGTTTGCCCTAACCCCTTGTCGGAGATAGTGCGTCAACTGTTCCATGTGGCCCAATTGACGTTTCGTCGGATAAACTGGTTTCGGAGAATGCAGTTGCCAGCATGCACGTCCATGGCCACGAACGTCGTCGTGGACGAATTTTCTCCAAGAGTCACGTTTGGCTTGTCTTACCTTTTTTTTTTAAAGAGAGGCAACTCCAGGTTGTATAGATCCCAGTCCTCTACCTTACCGGAACGCCTTACTGGAACGCTTTCCGATGTTAAATGCATTCCGTGTGTTGCGTCTGTATTCCGTAAGTTCGCCATTCCACCATAGGGCGGTGATTTGCCTTACGGGTCTTTCCGGGCACAAGTCTTTAAAATCCGGTGCAAGTGTTAGTTGGTCCACCTGTTTGCTGACTTTTCCTGGAGTCGTGAGGTCCAGATCGGCCAATGCTGCAAAGTGCCTCTTTGTTTTCCTCGAATAAACCTCCTACTGTGCTGTTCTTGGGTTCCGAAAAGGCTTAGTAACGGAGTCAGAGTTTCCAAAATCCCAGCACTAGCACTGGTGGTCGGAAACCAACGGCAGATCTGAGACTCGCCGGCATCGGATCTTTCCCATTATAATATTAATATAAACATATTTTTTAAGCAGATATAAAACACAATATTTTTGTCTTTTTTAGGGATCCCATCAACTTGGCCGTCCTTTCGCTCAAAGAAAACGGCGAACTGGCCAAGCTCATGAACAAATGGTGGTACGACAAAACCGAATGCAACACCCGCGACAGCCAAGAAACATCGCACAATGAACTGTCGCTCAGTAATGTGGCCGGCATCTTTTACATACTTATCGGTGGACTTTTGGTAGCTGTGATAGTGGCCATCATCGAGTTTTGCTTCAAGAATCGTTCAAGTCAACCGCAACAGAATCGTAACGCCCTGACGGATGCAATGCACTCGAAAACGAAACTCTCAATACAAACGGGTCGTGAATACGATAACGGACGTGTCGGGGTATATTAAAAAAATATATATGCACTACTAATCCCTTAACTTTACACCGTTAGAAATAGAAGGCATCTGGATATGAATTGCAAATCTTTTTCTTCCAATTTCAGTACTATCCAACATCACAACTCAGTGCACCGAGCGAAGCCGAAACCCTACATATGAACGCCCATACGCAGGTCTGACGCGAACATGCGCAGGATTCGCGCTTATGACGCACTCCCTGCGCACCAACGATACGACGAATCATGGCCAACAGCCGCCAAGAGACGGAAAAGATAATAAGTCACGAAAATTTGGCACATCAAAATAATACACTGACACGAAATGCTGGAGCATCGCCCTACGTGGGGAATACCTAGGCGTGCGAGTATATGTAGAGCAGTAGCACAGCAAACAAGAAGGAAAATCACACAAACACAGAAATTAATAATGAAGGTTGAATGCGTGTGTATAGGTACTTAGTAAATTTTGTTTTTGGAGAATCTACAAATTAAGTCACATCGATTTGTTGAGAGATTCAAGTACACTTCGATCCATATCTGGAGCAGATATGTAAATAACCATAGGGAAACTCAGAAGACTCGTTGAAAAGCCATAATCACATCAGCATTTATAATAAATGAATAGTGCATAAATAAAATCAAAAATACACTCACACCGACACTCACCGTATTCATTTTCGAATCCTCGGAATACAGAATACTTTCAAATACCAGTATGTTGCCAATAGAACCGAATAAACTCAAAAATTCAAAACTCAAATTTTCGAAATATCGAAGACTGTAGAAATAAATTTAAAAATGCGTAAGAAGTGAAGAAATTGCTCAATCAAAAATGTGTAGATAGTTTTAGTCAAATGTTAAAACAAAACAAATTTAATTTTTTTTTTGTTAATAGACATTATTAGCCTCCATATTTTTTGTACGCCCTCGGTAGCCTTGTGTTCTCGGTCGCTACTATTTATACGATTCTACATCTAGAGAAAGATAAGTTTAATCCTCGGCGCGTCAATAAACTACATGGGGGTACTACTAGAACTTCCGTAGCGTTCCGAATTTGTCAGTAAAAAACGGCTCGAGTAAGAAGTGCGAGCTAGCAACTACACCATCCGAAAAATATGCTTTCCAAACGTCAAAAAGGCATAGCTGTATGTTGACTCTCCCATGTCCCCGGAGGAGTAAAGGCAATTAACACTAGACTTTTCTATACGAATGAAACAAAAATTTCATAATAATTTTTTTTAGAGTATTGATTTATAATGACACCCACAATAGTTCCAATTTATTGTCCTCTCAGCGACAACAGTTGCGTTGAGCGGCCGATATCATGTCTGAGCAATATCTGCCTTGTTACATGACTGGTGTTACCATTAATCCAGCTCAAGTTGGCACTGTCAATCTCAGTTGATTTTAGTTTTTCTTTGCATGATACAATGGACATACGGATCCAGCGAATTCTCTGGGTTTACCTTGGCGCGCCAATTCGTAAGCCTTGCAGTTCCTCATGAAGCCACTGCGACCCAGAATCCAGCATATGGTGATGTTGAAAAGGTTGGTCAGCTCCCTCATCGCCAAAACATTTTATCACTGTCTTCGATGTAATTAAAGCAGACTCCAGAGCATTTACAGCCGCTTGGATATCTGTAAGCACCACTATGTCATTATCAGTTAAGGCATTTTCGCTCAGCCATATTATAGACCCACTCGATGGCCGTCCGTGCCCCTGGAGGGGTCAAGGCAATTGCCATCCATCGCCGAGATTGCCGCTTGATAAACTTTACAGTGATCAGAGATTCGAAAAGCGACATTTATACCAAGTTATTCGGAATGCAGTCCATACTCCACTCCGGCATCAGTTTTCGAATCGTCCGTATACCATATATGATAGCAAGCCCAAAGTGCGAAGATCCTTTCTCCTCTCATTAAGTCCGTGATGGAATCTAACTTGTGAAGTTTTTGTCGAAAGCGTAGTAGTGGTAGGGTGTAGTCGGTTGCTTCAGGAATATCCAGATTGTCAAGGATAGAGTGTTTAATGGGCTCCAAACATCCGTTTCACGCAGACAGACTACAATATTTTCCTCCATCCCTTTCACAAATGTCCAGTGGAAGCAAGTTAAACATGACAACAAGAACAGCGGACGAGCTGTCCCAGTGGCTGTATTTCAAACCATTCGTTGCACCTTACCCTGAAAAAATCGGTTCGCCCCGTTTGTAAAAATTTACACCAGACAATTACGCCGTGCATTAGTGTGGGACGAATAGCCGACACACAGAGTCAGTGTTGGACACATTTTTGGTTACATACCCCATTTTTTGCATGTGGTAGTTTAAATTTACTTGGTCTTTCAAGGTCAATCTCACTCCGTCTAACGAAGGCGGTTCCTTAAAAGTTATCTTATACCTTCTTGGGAATGAAACCAGTTCCGTTTTGAAAGGATTAACTTTAAGAACACAGCTGTTTGCCCAGATAACTAGGACAGATAGGGCGTTCTGCAGAACCTCACTTAAGGTGCGTGGAAACTTCACCGGGATGGCAATGGCAACGTCATCCACGTATGCGATCATTTTACAACTCAGCCTTCCAGGGTGAGAAACAGAATGTTAAGGGCTATAATCCATAGAAGGTGTGAGGCGACACCACTTTGCAGTGTGCCCCTACTCACTTGCCTTCGTGTGCAGGATATTCCCATACAAGTGCACACAAACCTAGATTGATTAGACTCACAAGGGTGTCCTCCATATTCAGGCTCAAGAGCTCTTGCCGCTTGCCTCAGGTTTTAAACTGTTCAAGTCACTGTTCATCATCATCGTGGCGCGACAGCCCGACGTCGGGCCTTGGCCGCCTGGATCATTGTCCTCCAATTATCTCGGTCACGTGACCGCGTCCTCCAATTTTGGGAGCCCAGCAGCTGCGCGGCGTCCACACCTACTGAGCTCTCCCAACGAGATCTCGGTCGTCCTCGCAGTCTCGCTCCGTCGACTCGTTCTGCATTCATTACTCTCTTAGGCATGCGATCATCGTTCATTCTTTGTACATGCCCTGCCCATTGAAGTCGTTGTAGTTTGACGATTTTCGAGACTTGCAGCTCATCGTACATTTCATACAACTCATGGTTGTACCGGATGCGCCATCCATCTCGGTCGCAAACAGCGCCGAAAATTCGCCGTAGAACCTTACGTTCGAAAGTGTCTAGCATGTTTTCGGAGGCTTGAGTTAGGGTCCATGCTTCGCAGCCATAGCATAGCACTGGTCGTATAATGGTTTTGTACACGCGGAGCTTCGTGTTTCTGTGCACATGTTTCGATTTCATTATGGGGAGAACCGAGAAAAAAGTCTTAGTAGCTAACTGTATCCGTCGCTTGATTTCGTCAGTTTCGTTGGCGTCCCTTGACAGGTTGCAACCCAGGTAGATGAAGTTGTTCACGAACTCGATGTTGAGGTCCCCCACGTTGATGCTCGGCTGTGCAGGTGTCCTTGTCACCGATTGCATCATTATTTTAGTTTTACCCTCGTTGATACGTAATCCAACTTCCTTTGCAGCGGTATCGAGCGTATGCAGAAGTTCTTCTGCGTCAGCCAATCTTCGGGACATGATGTTGATGTCGTCGGCGTACGCTGCTAATTGTGTCGACTTGATGAGTAGCGTCTTGCTGTTGTCCATATTCATGGCCCGAATAACGTATTCCAGTGCTAGGTTGAAGAGCGTCGGTGCCAGTCCATCGCCCTGTTTCAAACCAGTGCGTGTTTCAAATAGATCAGTAAGTCTATTCTGGATCCTGACTTGTGAGACAGAGTTGGTCATCGTCATCTTTGTCAGTCGCACTAATTTTGCTGGTATACCAAATTGCAGCATGATGTTGTACAGTACTCCACGATCGATACTGTCGTATGCCTGCTTGAAGTCGACAAAGATTTGGTATACGTTTACGTTGTATTCCCAGCACCTCTGGAGTATCAGTTTAACTCAGAAGAGCTGATCGGTTGTGGAGCGACCAGGTCTGAAACCGCTTTGATATTCGCCAATGACTCGTTCTGCGTACGGTTTTATTCTATTTTCCAGAATTTTCGTCAAAATTTTATAGGACGTACAAACTAGTGAGATGCCCCTGTAATTCTCACACCGCAGTTTATCTCCCTTTTTATGAATTGGACAGATGATGCTTCCGCGCCAATCGTCTGGGATCTCCTCGTTCTCCCATACTCGCAGGAGTAATTGATGTATGGCATCAACTAGACTCGTTCCACCGAATCTTAGCAGTTCAGCTGGAATCTCGTCAGCGCCCGGCGCTTTATTTCGTTTTAGTAACCACAACGCGAGATCAACTTCCTCTACTGTCGGGGGTTGAATGGGTGGGCCTAGATCAACAATATCGTCGAGAGCTTCCTGTGTGGGGATGTTAGATGGTCGGTTTAGAAGCTCTTCAAAATAAGAGGCCCATCGTTTGTTAATACCATCGGTGTCGCTGATGATGTTTCCATCCTTGTCCTTACAAAGGCTAGTCCTGGGTTGGTAGCCGTTCTTAATTGTATTTACTAGTTTGTACGCTTGTCTGGTGTTCCTATTAGCTGAGTTTTCGTTTATGTTCAGCAACTGCTCGTCAAAGTATTTACGTTTCTTACGTCTAATTATTCTATTCGATATTCGCCGTAGCTCGTCATATTTTTCTCTTCTGGCTCTGGTTCCTCGTTGAATCCATTGTCTGTAGGCCTCGTTTTTCGCGTCAAGTGAATTTTTGCATTCTTCGTCGAACCAGTCATTTCGCGCTCGCCGGGCTTTATATCCCACGACCTTCTCTGGGACATCCTTGATGGTACCCTTGAGTTCTTCCCAGAACCCATGGACGCCTGTGTTGCTGATGTTGTGTAGCATAGGTGATAGTTTTTCCTCAAGGGCGGTAGTATACGCCACCGCTGTAGCATCACTCAAGAGCTTATCAACCGCAAAGATTTTGGGAGGGCTGATTCTTGACTGGTGCACTGTGGAGATTCTACATCTGTAGGTCGTCTTCACCAAGTGATGATCTGAGTCGCAGTTTGCTCCTCGATAGGAGCGAACATCCATGACACTAGACGCCCATCTCCTGCAAATGAGGACGTGGTCAATTTCGTTGACGGTATGTGCGTCTGGAGACTTCCAGGTCTGCTTGTGAATGCGTCGATGCGGGAAACACGTAGAGCTTACGACTAGATTCCTGCTGCAGGCGAAGTCGATAAGTCGCTGGCCGTTATCGTTACATTCTTCATGGAGGCTGTCGCCTCCATAGGTCCCCCGATGCCAACTTTCATTCCCGACTTTCGCGTTAAAGTCTCCCAGCAGCAATTTGACGTCGTTTGTTGGAAGTGAGTCGAAGAGAGTTTCAAGGCGGGCGTAGAACTCGTCTTTTACTGCGTCTTCTTTAACTTCAGTGGGGGCATGCACATTGATGAGCCAGAGATTGAAGAATCGAGTCTTGATGCGAATCGCACACAGCCGTTCATTTATGGGTTTGAAGTCAGTAATATGCGGTTTGAGGTGATTGTTCACTATAAATGCTACTCCAAACTCCTTGCGGCCCGATGGTTTGCCACTTGTAAAAATTGTGTGCGATTTCTTGTCATTAATCTCGCTGCCAAGCCAATTTGTTTCCTGGACTGCAGTAATGCTCAGTTTGTACTTTTCGACCTGTTGAAGGAGGGCCTTCTCGGCCCCCGGTTTGTTCAGGGAGCGTACATTCCAGGATCCGAAAGAATAATCCTTTTTTCGTTTGCGTGGTCGTCGTTGTTGATCCGTCCAATCCGAGGCTTTTGTTCCAGGTTTCTTGACATGGAGTGGTTTTTACAAGGACGAGTTGTCAGCACGTCGCTTAACCCCATTCAGGGGATGGCCTCGGAGATAGCTGCTTCAGATGGTTTAATAAACGTGCTGGAGCCCACACAACTATGTAGCAGGTCCAACTACGCAAGTCATTCCATCCTACTAGACCTGAGACGCTTAGGTGTTCGTCAGCCATTCAGGCTACAGCTATCTGCCTTTTCCAAACTGTCTTATCGCTAAGACATTGGCCGTCAGCGAATTGATACACTGCCGTTACCAGGGGGCGCCCACGCAGAGGACTTTGGAAAAGGTCTTTGCCCCCCGAAGTCACTGTTAATGTCTAGAAATATAACCATGGTGCACTCCTTAAAGGTCAAAGGTTTCTCAGTATACAATACCTCATAACGGAGTGCATAGTTGGGTCGATTGACCTACTGATAGGCAGGTCGAGAAGCTAATAGGAACGATACTCCGCAAATGAATTTCTAAGAATGTTTCCAGCATGTTAAGAAGGGTTGTGAAAAGGCTGATACTCCTTAGTTTCCTTAGTCGCACATGTGAACTCTTTTCCGCTTTAGGGATAATGACCACTTCAACCTCTGTCTAAATACGAGGAATATATACCTAGCAGGCCCTGAAAGTAGTTTAAGACCATGAAATTACCATATCGGACGTTCGTTGTATATCCGCCGGGATTATGCCATCTAGACCAGCCGTTTTGAAAGGTTCAAAGATGAATATGGCGCAGAGTATCTTATCCAGTGATAAAATTGTTTCGGAATCACGAGGGGTTGGTGTATCTGAATCTGTTACTACCGTATACGATGATGCCCAATTGTTATACTGCCGCGAAATTGAGTGTACAACAAAACATCAATTGTTTCCAGGGCTGCGAGTTGAGCGATTTTCCCGCGAAATGGTGCGGGACTTGAACATGTAGCGCGGGAATTGACACCTGCTGCGGGAGCGGGAATTTCAGCGGTTTTTAGATTGTTGGAGCGGTCTGATGAAGTAGGCCCCTAGACATTTTTATAGTTGTCTGGCGAGTGCTGGAGATTCCCACAGGAGGTGTTAGTAGTTAGTTAGTATTTACTTGTGAATAAACCCAATCTATGTGCATGATCACCTATCAGGCAGCATACAGTCAGTAAGCCAACTAACATTGCCCACTTTCCTGTGGGAAGCCCTAAGAGTGTATTTGTTTTCTTTGGATTATAAGAGTCCCAGAGTTTTCTAATTATTAGGTTGGTGCAGATGAAATGTCGGATTTTGCAATGATATGCAGTTGGCTGCGATTTTTATGTATCAAACTGCCACCAGGCTGCGCTAGTGATATAACATATCGAAGTGTAAATACTGCTACCTTGTCTTATGGAGTCATTTCGGTTTTGCACGTCATGGTGATCGGTGAAAAAAAAAAAGAAAAAGGACATGAAAGCGAGTCAAAAACGGCTACTTTTCCTTTAAGAAATTTAGTCTAGAGCACGCAACGCATCATCTTATGGATCGTTTACATTTGCCAGTGCACCGGTATGCCTGTAGACTTGTCGACAAATGCCTTGCGTGTAGCTGCTTGCATGACGTGTGCCAGTAGGTGTTTACACACACAATTCGAGTTGCAAGTTGGCTGGGTTTTTTTCTTGAGTGTCAATTTAATTATCACGTATTTACCATTGCGACATTCAGTTGCAGGCGACATTGATCTTTGATCGTTTTTTGGCGTACCAATGACAGCAAACATATGTTCGCAAGTCTACTGGAATGCCTGTAGGAAATCAATTGGCCCGGGAGGCCAGCTACTTGCAAGGCGTCGTGCGGGTTTACTGGCCTGGCACTTCACAGGCACGGGTGTTTACACATATGCAAGTGACAGCTTGCAAGTTACTTGCAGGGCACTTGCAATGCCTGTAAAATGTACGTACTTGCACGGTCTACTGGCAAGTGTAAACGCTACTTTACAGTTCATTTTCATCTTTAGTGTTTGTATTGGTATAGGAACCACCTCAGCTACAGTAATTTAATTTCCCAGGTTTCCACTGTGGTCTGGTACGCATTGGAGTTCTACCTTCCTTGTTGTACCTGGCATCTGAAGAGCTGCAAGGCAGTTGAGGACTGTCATAGAGCTTTTAATGCTGCTTGGCTATCCGAATGAATGAAAGTCTTTCCTTTTTGCGAGTTGTTCAGACTACCTATGCTGCCTTTTGAATAGCAAGCATCTCCGCCTGAAAAATGCTACACTGATCAGGTAGTAGAATGGATAGAATGTAGGAAAGTTCTGGTGAGTGAACTGCTGCAATTACACTAGTTTCCATCTTTGAGCCATAACTGTAGAGATTTCTTAGGCTTTGTTCGCCTGTTGCGTCCGGTATCATTACTGAGAAGTTTCTATTGAAATCCATCACTGGTTTTATGTAGTCCATGGTCTCGGTTGGTAGTTTAATACTTTGATGGCCATACGGTCTTGTTCGTGAGTCTCAAGGCACATTTCGAAGCTACATTTACTTCACTTGCGAGCAAAAATACTGAATCAAACCGAAAGCACGTGTATTTGTACAATGATCCCTTTTTTATCACCATTTAATGAGTGTTTTATGAATGAACGCTACGTGGAGCTAAAAAGTCGGGAAATTGGACATTTATGAATGGGCCGACCCGGCCGCTCTAAGTGCACTTCCGATAGAGACGATCGTTTTATTGTGACAAGTATGCTACGAAATCGGCACCTCACGGAAGTTGACGTGCAGCAGAATCTGAGGGACGTTCGCGGAGTAGCTGTAAGCGAGTGGACAGTGAGGAGACGACTAAAGGAAGCGAATTTGACTCCAAGACGCCTTGACCTGGATAGCTGCGAAAGAACGCGCCTTATAGAAAGGTATCCCTGTTCACTGGTTTTTGTTCAGACGATGTTCCCTGACATTTTCTGGTATTTCCTCGAATATTCAAAGACCAAGCTGCATATACCAAATATTTTGGAGGGGACGGGCCCCATGGCCCGTCATAGGATAGCTATTTGTAGATGGGTCGGTGGAGAAAACTTTGTTATGCCTAGAGGCTTCCCCTATATCCTCAACCGACTTACAGAAACGCCTCCACGAGCTACGTTTAGCCTTTCTGAGGTCATTCTTGTATAAATTGAGATGTTTTCCATTGGAAATTTACTCCGATTCCAGTCGTGTCGATTTCTCTTTATTGAACGCTCTCCTGCAGGCTACTCTAAGTCCCCCAATCACGTGGCATTCCACCATTCGGTTTTTTTTTTGTTAGCTTTTAATTTGGTGATTGGACCACTAACCATAATACGGGGTTTTTTCGGGCAAACTTCATTTATTCCAATACACCACAAAGTCAGTGTCAAAACAACCTGTAAAATTAAACCACAGACACAAATATCTACATATTAACGCCCCATTATGATAAATACAATTTATAATTATAAAAAATATAAAAAAAATATATAGGTACAGTATAAGATTCCTATCTGTGACTGATGATATGTGAGTGATTTGTTTAGCTTTATACATGAAAAATAATGAAAAGATATAAAAAAAATAATGAGAAAGAAATAAGCGACACTTGCGTGACAAAAGTATCTTAAAATAGAAATTTATCATGAAATTTTTATTACCAAATATTGTATAAAGAAAATCTGATACAGAATCTTAAAATACAAATCGGAATAGGACAAAAGAAAATTTAAATAACCCAAAAAGAAATGTCACGAGAAAATCGGTAACTAATAAAACAAACAAATAAGACGACACACACACTGACACACATGCACATATAAAAAAAACTAATCTAATGCTGCCAAAATAGATGAAAAACCAAACAAAAAGTATATTTAGTAAGAGCGTGCGATTGATTCATTAAATAGTGTAACTTAACTAATACTTTAGGTGCGGTGTAAATGAAAAGTTGAACTCGTAAAAATAAGTAAATATTATTTAAATAAATATCTACATAATGTATATGTAAATTTAGTACGATATCATATCTTAGATAAGTTTGTTACATAATTGAGAGAGTAAGGAATGGAAAATCCGAATTATATTCAAGTATTCCAAAGAGTTTGTTTTACTTTTAATGTTTGTTTTTCTCCTTCCAATTGTTGGAGAGAATCTATAGGAGAGCACTTATATTTTCACATTCCCCCCTTCTGTTGATTGCATTAAACAATTTGAATTTTATCGATCGTTATTGATCATCCTCTCCTACGTAGTGTCTGTCCACAAAATCCATGTGTAAATAGTGAACATCAACTGGAATACTTTAAAATACATAAAGTATTAAATTAACTATTAACATTGTAAACATTAAATTAAAAATACGAAATTATTTTGGAAATATGTACAATACTTTGTATTTGAAAGAAAAAAAAAGTTAAAATTAAAAATCGTATATAATTAAAAAATTAAACAAAAATATATACCAATTCTTCGGTATGACTGAAAAAGAAAAGAAAATTAAACAGAAATTATATTAAAAGAAATTGAAAAAGTAAAATTATACTATAGTTAACGTTGTTACGCCACATTTTCATTTCGATTATCGGGGTTTTCGTTAAATGTTCCTTTTAACTATTTAAATGTTACACTGATGAATTATGAATTTGTAATAACGAAAAAAAAAGAAACAAAGTTCTAGGATTTCAATTATTCCTTTTTAATTAAGATCTGAAAATATGAAGAAAAAAAGGTCTATAAAAAACAATAAACAAAAGAAAAAACAATCAAAATTAATATTACAATAGAAACTTACTAATTCGTACTGATACCAACACTCCTTTTAATTTGAGCAAGAAAAAACGCGAACGATTCATATTAAATGAGTGCGAGTAAACCAATAAAAATCGAAGAAAAACAAAAGCAAAAAAAACACACTAAGAAACGGATCTTAAGACACAGTTAAAATGATGTTTATAAATAAAATAGTTATATTAACAAAAACAAAATTAACAAAATACACTGACGAAAATCCAGATTAATAAACAGAAAAAAATAAATTAACTTATTAAAATCCATCTTAATTTAATTGACACCTAAATAAATATACTATATAAAATAAAATACACAGTTTTGTGAGATAAAAATTAATGGACATAAAACAGTGAGCAAATGAGAACACTGCGAAAAAAATGAATGGATGTAAGTAATGACAAAATAAATAAAAAAGAGTATTTGACTATAGATGGCGTTTTATTCACACACACAGTCAATAGCGGATTATGGAATATGGAATTTCGACAAGGCAAGTTTATCCCTTTGACGACCACAGGCAACTATGCTTGCCCAAGGATTTTTGGAACTTACAATTGGCCAGGTAAGAGATAAAGCAAGTGTGTCCAGAGTTGATTTGTAAAGGAGAGTTTCATCATCATCATCGTGGCGCGACAGCCCGACGTCGGGCCTTGGCCGCCTGGATCATTGTCCTCCAACTATCTCGGTCACGTGACCGCGTCCTCCAATTTTGGGAGCCCAGCAGCTGCGCGGCGTCCACACCTACTGAGCTCTCCCAACGAGATCTCGGTCGTCCTCGCAGTCTCGCTCCGTCGACTCGTTCTGCATTCATTACTCTCTTAGGCATGCGATCATCGTCCATTCTTTGTACATGCCCTGCCCATTGAAGTCGTTGTAGTTTGACGATTTTCGAGACTTGCAGCTCATCGTACAATTCATACAACTCATGGTTGTACCGGATGCGCCATCCATCTCGATCGCAAACAGCCCCGAAAATTCGCCGTAGAACCTTACGTTCGAAAGTGTCTAGCATGTTTTCGGAGGCTTGAGTTAGGGTCCATGCTTCGCAGCCATAGCATAGCACTGGTCGTATAATGGTTTTGTACACGCGGAGCTTCGTGTTTCTGTGCACATGTTTCGATTTCATTATGGGGAGAACCGAGAAAAAAGTCTTATTAGCTAACTGTATCCGTCGCTTGATTTCGTCAGTTTCGTTGGCGTCCCTTGACAGGTTGCAACCCAGGTAAATGAAGTTGTTCACGAACTCGATGTTGACGTCCCCCACGTTGATGCTCGGTTGTGCAGGTGTCCTTGTCACCGATTGCATCATTATTTTAGTTTTACCCTCGTTAATACGTAATCCAACTTCCTTTGCAGCGGTATCGAGCGTATGCAGAAGTTCTTCTGCGTCAGCCAATCTTCGGGACATGATGTTGATGTCGTCGGCGTACGCTGCTAATTGTGTCGACTTGATGAGCAGCGTCTTGCTGTTGTCCATATTCATGGCCCGAATAACGTATTCCAGTGCTAGGTTGAAGAGCGTCGGTGCCAGTCCATCGCCCTGTTTCAAACCAGTGCGTGTTTCAAATAGATCAGTAAGTCTATTCTGGATCCTGACTTGTGAGACGGAGTTGGTCATCGTCATCTTTGTCAGTCGCACTAATTTTGCTGGTATACCAAATTGCAGCATGATGTTGTACAGTACTCCACGATCGATACTGTCGTATGCCTGCTTGAAGTCGACAAAGATTTGGTATACGTTTACGTTGTATTCCCAGCACCTCTGGAGTATCAGTTTGACTGAGAAGAGCTGATCGGTTGTGGAGTGACCAGGTCTGAAACCGCTTTGATATTCGCCAATGACTCGTTCTGCGTACGGTTTTATTCTATTTTCCAGAATTTTCGTCAAAATTTTATAGGACGTACAAACTAGTGAGATGCTCCTGTAATTCTCACACCGCAGTTTATCTCCCTTTTTATGAATTGGACAGATGATGCTTCTGCGCCAATCGTCTGGGATCTGGGAATAATTGATGTATGGCATCAACTAGACTCGTTCCACCGAATCTTAGCAGTTCAGCTGGAATCTCGTCAGCGCCCGGCGCTTTATTTCGTTTTAGTGACCGCAACGCGAGATCAACTTCCTCTACTGTCGGGGGTTGAATGGGTGGGCCTAGATCAACAATATCGTCGAGAGCTTCCTGTGTGGGGATGTTAGATGGTCGGTTTAGAAGCTCTTCAAAATAAGAGGCCCATCGTTTGTTAATGCCATCGGTGTTGCTGATGATGTTTCCATACTTGTCCTTACAAAGGCAAGTCTTGGGTTGGTAGCCGTTCTTAAGTGTATTTGCTAGTTTGTACGCTTGTCTGGTGTTCCTATTAGCTAAGTTTTCGTTTATGTTCAGCAACTGCTCGTCAAAGTGTTTACGTTTCTTACGTCTAATTATTCTATTCGATATTCGCCGTAGCTCGTCATATTTTTCTCTTCTGGCTCTGGTTCCTCGTTGAATCCATTGTCTGTAGGCCTCGTTTTTCGCGTCAAGTGAATTTTTGCATTCTTCGTCGAACCCGTCATTTCGCGCTCGCCGGGCTTTATATCCCACGACCTTCTCTGCGACATCCTTGATGGTACCCTTGAGTTCTTCCCAGAACCCATGGACGCCTGTGTTGCTGATGTTGTGTAGCATAGGTGATAGTTTTTCCTCAAGGGCGGTAGTATACGCCACCGCTGTAGCATCACTCAAGAGCTTATCAACCGCAAAGATTTTGGGAGGGCTGATTCTTGACTGGTGCACTGGGGAAATTCTACATCTGTAGGTCGTCTTCACCAAGTGATGATCTGAGTCGCAGTTTGCTCCTCGATAGGAGCGGACATCCATGACACTAGACGCCCATCTCCTGCAAATGAGGACGTGGTCAATTTGGTTGACGGTATGTGCGTCTGGAGACTTCCAGGTCTGCTTGTGAATGCGTCGATGCGGGAAACACGAAGAGCTTACGACTAGATTCCTGCTGCAGGCGAAGTCGATAAGTCGCTGGCCGTTATCGTTACATTCTTCATGGAGGCTGTGGCCTCCAGAGGTCCCCCGATGCCAACTTTCATTCCCGACTTTCGCGTTAAAGTCTCCCATCAGCAATTTGACGTCGTTTGTTGGAAGTGAGTCGAAGAGAGTTTCAAGGCGGGCGTAGAACTCGTCTTTTACTGCGTCTTCTTTAACTTCAGTGGGGGCATGCACATTGATGAGCCAGAGATTGAAGAATCGAGTCTTGATGCGAATCGCACACAGCCGTTCATTTATGGGTTTGAAGTCAGTAATATGCGGTTTGAGGTGATTGTTCACTATAAATGCTACTCCAAACTCCTTGCGGCCCGATGGTTTGCCACTTGTAAAAATTGTGTGCGATTTCTTGTCATTAATCTCGCTGCCAAGCCAATTTGTTTCCTGGACTGCAGTAATGCTCAGTTTGTACTTTTCGACCTGTTGAAGGAGGGCCTTCTCGGCCCCCGGTTTTTTCAGGGAGCGTACATTCCAGGATCCGAAAGAATAATCCTTTATTCGTTTGCGTGGTCGTCGTTGTTGATCCGTCCAATCCGAGGCTTTTGTTCCAGGTTTCTTGACATGGAGTGGTTTTTACAAGGACGAGTTGTCAGCACGTCGCTTAACCCCATTCAGGGGATGGCCTCGGAGATAGCTGCTTCAGATGGTTTAATAAACGTGCTGGAGCCCACACAACTATGTAGCAGGTCCAACTACGCAAGTCATTCCATCCTACTAGACCTGAGACGCTTAGGTGTTCGTCAGCCATTCAGGCTACAGCTATCTGCCTTTCCCAAACTGTCTTATCGCGAAGACATTGGCCGTCAGCGAATTGATACACTGCCGTTACCAGGGGGCGCCCACGCGGAGGACTATGGAAAAGGTCTTTGCCCCCCCAAGGAGAGTTTGGGCAACAAAAATGTAGCAAGCAGTAATTCCTTATCTGGAGGGAGGGAAGGGGGGGGGGGGACGGGGAGTTACTTGTGGACGGATTGGACGGATCAACAAAGACGACCACACATTCCTGGAATATACGCTCACTGCGCAAACCGGGGGCCGTTAAGGCGCTTCAGCAACAAGTCGAAAATAACAAACTGAGCATCACTCCAGTCCAGGAAACAAATTGGATTGGCAACGAAATAAACGACAAGAATTTCCACAGAAGTCACAGAATTTGGAACTGCTCTCATGGCGAGCATGCCGAACGTTATTGACTTCAAACCTATTAAAGACTCGCTTTTTTTTCAACCTTTGACTCATCAACGTGCACGTCCCGACTGAAGTTAAGCAAGATGCAGTGAAAGACGAATTTTGTGCTCGCCTGGAGACACTTTTCGACTCACTTCCAATAGACGACGTGAAAATACTGCTGGGAGATATTAATACAAAAGTTGGAAGCGAAGTTCCACATGTCTTCCGTATCGATGCATTCTCAAACAGACTTGCAAATCTCCAGAGGCACGTGCCGTCAACGAAATTGAGCACGTAATCATTTGCAAAAGGCGTATTTGATGTCGAATCCTATCGAGGAAGAAACTGCGATTCAGACCATCACTTGGTGAAACAGCCTATCGATGTAGAATTTCTTCAGAGCACCAATCGAGAATCAGCCCAAAATTTCGGGGATTACAAAATCTTGAGCGATACCATGGCGCAGGCATATTACAGTCGCCATTGAAGAAAAGCTATCACCTATGCTACGCGACATCAGCAACACAGGTGTACACGGGTTCTGGGGCGAACTTAATATTACGTTTAGACTATACCCAGATTACTTAATCAGCGCGCAAATTAAAACATGGTGAGTTTAAGTGTTTACTGTAATAATACCGAACGCACCCATCACCACTACTGTTCAGTGTACACGGACGTTGACAGTTATGTAGCCAGTTGGACATCAACCGCCAAAGTGTAGTCAATAAAAACCACTAAGCTAAAAACGACAATTGTTTTTCTTATTAATTGTGCTTAATTAATACATGGTGTCAGAAGTGGTACCAAGTAAACCGAAATCGTCGATCATCGGCTAAATTAAACGCCATCGAAGCAAAATAAAGATTAATTTGTGGAATTTAACGTGAAACGAAACCATCAACATAATAATTTAGTGGATTTGTTAGCAAATTTACGTTCTTTGGAAAATGGCCTCAATCGATCGCTTGCCACCCGCATTGGATTGCTCAAATATGTCACAGGAATGGCCCACATGGAAGCGTACGTTCCAGATGTATATGATGGCGAATGGTAAAGATACTGAGCCAGAGCCGAAACAAATTGCTACGTTCCTATGGTTAATTGGCCCACAAGCAGTTGAAATTTACAACACGTTGTTTCCCAATGACGGAACAGCCGACGGGATTGTGGGAAATCAAGCACGTGCTGGACCAGTAAATGCTGAGCTACAAGAAGCTGTGGAAAACAATATGCGCACATTGAAAGATGTCATCGAAGCATTTGACGGCTATTGCATTCCCCGTAAAAACGTTACGATGGAGTCGTTCAAATTCAATAACATCGTTAAAAAAGAAAAGCAAGCGTTTGCCGATTTTGAAACTGAATTACGGAAGCAAGTTCAATTCTGCGAATACAAATGCATCTGCGGACAATCGTATGAAGACCGCATGTTGATTGACCGGATCATCATTGGCGTCAACGACAAAAAGTTGTAGCGAAAACTGTTGGACACAACAAACGAACAGTTACCGGCGATTGTTGACAAATGCAAAGCATTTGAAGCGGCCAATCAAAACAAATCATTGTTGGACAGAACAATCAGTCATCAAAACGTGCATACGTTAAACGAGCATGCTCCGCCAGAGACAGTAAACATCATCACACGCCGCTGCTACAATTGTGGAGCACTTTTTGGACCAACACATCGTGCTGAATGTCGTGCGAAGGGCATTGAATGCAGGTCATGTGGGAAAATAGGACATTTCAGTAAATTCTGCAAGTCGAAGCCGGAAAAATTCAAAACTGATGACAGAGACGGAAAGAAGAAGCAGGTTTCATCAATGAAATGGAGCGAAACAGGTAACAGTAGTGGATTAGATGGGATTGCGAATAAATTAAGTAGTAGAAAGTTATTTTTCAGAATAAGCAGTATCGGATCGGATAAATCCAAGTGGACGAAAACGTACCAAATAGGGAGCCAGATAGTAAATTTTAAAATCGACACAGGAGCAGATGTCAACTGCGTTCCGATCAAAATAATTAAGAATCTGAATGTGGAGATTCAAAAAGAAAATAAGAATTTTCCTGTTTACGATTACAATGATAACGAAATTAAAGTCTTTGGTACTGTTCAATTGAACTGTTTTGATTTAGAAAAGAAAATTACCAAACGATCTCTGTTTCTTGTTGTTGATGACGATCGTGAACCGATATTGGGACTCAAAACGGCTGTGGATTTTAGCTTGATCAAACGCTTCGACTCAATTGCATGCTTGCCTCTTTTAAAGGAAGAATTCGTTGAATCTTATCGTGATGTTTTTGAGGGACTGGGTAAATTTCCTCGAAGGCAGTCAATCATTCTTAAGGAAAACGCCGTGCCTGTATTGCATTACAAGAAACGCATTCCCCATAGCTTGCTCGAGCGTTTCGAAGGGGAATTGAAGCAAATGGTTCAGAATGGAATCATTTCACCAGTATCCGAACCGACCGACTGGGTGAATAATGTGCAGATAGTTGAGAAACCAAATGGTAAATTGAGAATTTGCTTAGATCCTAAGCCGTTAAACCAAGCGATTAAGAGGGAACATTTCTTGATTCCAAAAATCGATGATTTCATCAGCCAATTGGCGAATCAGCGTGTGTTCACTGTACTTGACCTCCGCAATGGATTTTGGCAAATGGAGTTGGATGCCCAAAGCTCATTGCTAACAACTTTCATGACCCCATACAAGAGATTCAAATTCAATCGTGTGCCTTTCAGTATAAACAGTGCGCCTGAAATGTTTCAGCGAAACATGGTGCAGATCTTTGGAGATATACCAGGAGTCATCGTGTACTTCGATGACGTGTGTATCACCGGTTCAACCGCCGAGGAACATGACAACACGTTGTCATTGGTACTCGAACGAGCACGAAAGAATGGTTTACGATTTAATGCAGACAAAGTGCAATATCGCCAACCGCAAGTGGAGTTCATGGGTCATGTGTTGTCACACGGCCAGGTGAAATCAAAGAATAAATATCGTGAAGCAATTTTAAATTTTAAAAAACCCAAAAGTTAGCATGACGTCTTAAGATTTCTTGGTTTTCTCAAATATTTGGCAAAGTTTATTCCGAATTTATCACAAATCACTGCGAATTTCCGGAACTTAACGCGCAATGACATTGAATTTTCGTGGACCGATGCTCACGAAGCTGAGTTTAAACATCTCCTGGAAATTGTTGCATCCAATCCGGTACTGGCCATTTATGACAGAGTCAAACCAGTTGTAATTCAAACAGATGCGTCAAAGGATGGTCTGGGTTGTGTGTTGATGCAAGAGGGACAGCCCGTAGCATTCGCATCTCGAACTCTCAGTAAAAGCGAACAGAAATGGGCTCAAATAGAAAAAGAGCTTCTCGCAGTTGTGTTCGCATGTGAGCGGTTCCATTACAATATATATGGGCGCAAATTCACTGTGGAAAACGATCACAAGCCGCTTGAAACACTAATAAAACGCGACATTGATAATGTAACTATACGGTTACAACGCATGCTAATGTACTTACTGAGATATCCTAAAATGATCATTCAATACAAGCCAGGAAAAGAAGTGCTCTTGGCTGATTGCCTCTCGCGAGCGCAATTGCCTGAAATAAAGGAAATCGCTGAATTATCCAACATGGTCCATGTGATTACTCAATCAGCATGTCTTTCTGAGGAGAATTACAAACTCTTTCGTTCAATCATTGAACGCGATGAGCAATACAGACGAATTTGTGGTTACATTGAGAATGGTTGGCCGTCGTACCATCAGTTGGACAAGCTGAGCCAGGAATTTCATAAATTCAAATCGGAGTTGCATTTCGAGAATGACCTGCTCTTTCGTAGCTCTCGACTGTTAATTCCAACAGAGCTGCAAGATCGAATTGCGAAATGGCTGCACGCAGCTCATCTGGGGATTGAAAAAACACTTGCCAAAGCCAGAAATCATTACTACTGGCCCAATATGAATACTCACATAAAGGAGATTGTCACATCCTGTGGCATTTGTGAAAAGTTTAAACGCAACAACCAGAAAGAACCGTTGACGCAGGATGAAGCACCTGAGTACCCGTTTCATATAGTTGGAATGGATATTTTTAAATATGCTGGTGTCTATTTCATTTCTGTAATTGACGCCTATTCAGGATTTATAATCGTTGAACGTTTAAATAATAAGTCTGCTAGTCATATCATTGTGAAATTGAAAAAGCGATTCGATCTTTCTGGATACCCTACAAAAATTAAATGCGATAATAATCCATTTAACAGCGAAGCATTTGACAAATTCGCAAACGAATGTATCATTTTAATGCAATATTCTAGCCCACGATTCGCGCAAAGTAATGGACTGGCCGAGAAGGGTGTGGCTATAGCAAAAAACATTCTCAAGCGTTGCTATGAAGCAAATGAAACAATTCATTTTCAGTACCGCATATTGGAGTACAACACTACTCCAGTCGCAAGCATGCAATTGGCTCCGTGTCAGTTGTTCACCGGTCGTTTATTAAAAACTAAACTGCCCATATCGAAATCACTATTGTTGCGAAACACAGTATCAGAAGATCAGATTAGACAAAAAATAACGGAAAAAAGGAAAAAACAAAAACATTATTTTGATCGAAGCGTAAGAGAACTGCCGAATTTGCAAATTGATGATCTCGTCATTTTTAAAAAGACGGGGAAAGATTGGCATTACGGGAAAATTGTTGGTAAAGTAAATGACCGGTCATGCATTGTCAAAGATAGTTTCAATAATCATTTCAGACGAAACCGACGATTTATAGCTCGAACTAAAAACAGTGATTTTAATGCGAGTGATATGCTATATGAAGACCATATTCAAAGTGGCATAACGCATGATAGAGAAAATATGAAAGAAATCCAAATAGTTTTGCCAGCAGATAACTACATAAATCGTTCAGACTGTAAAGGGGATGAACTGGAACTGTCGGTGTCCGAATCGGAAAACAACTCGGTTAACGAGTACGAGACTGCTGGCAGTGAAAGTTCTAAAGCGGGGCCTGCTAGTAATGACAAGTCAATCAGTCCCGTGATTAACCGCCCAATAACCGCCGGACAAACAACAACGCGTTATGGACGTATCAGCCGTCCACCGGAGAGATATACGGTCGATAGTAAGAGTTAGGGCGATCCGATACTGCTTTCCTTTATTTAATCAACATAACTTATTTAAAAAAAAAAAAAAGCGTGTAATAATACCGAACGCACCCATCACCACTACTGTTCAGTGTACACGGACGTTGACAGTTATGTAGCCAGTTGGACATCAACCGCCAAAGTGTAGACAATAAAAACCACTAAGCTAAAAACGACAATTGTTTTTCTTATTAATTGTGCTTAATTAATACAGTTTACACTATCCCGGCTTAATCTAGCCATTTGACGTACCTTTTCTTTGCCATGAACTTGAAAACATTGCGATTTTTCTTGCTCTGATAGGCATATGCCTATTATTGAATAAGATATTTTCAATAGGATTACTAAATATTGTATATCGAGCATCAACGTAGGGGACCTCAGCATCGAATTCATAGATGACTTCACATACCTGGGTAGCAATCTACCAAAGGACGCTAATGAAACTGACGTAAAGCGACGCATACTGCTAGAATCAGACTGTTTTTTTCAGTCCTCCCGTAATGAAATCGAAGCATTTGCACAGAAACACGAAGCTCCGAGTGCACAAAACCATCATACGACCAGTGCTATGCTATGGCTGCGAAACCTGCACCCTGGCCCAAACCTCCGAAAACATGCTAAACACATTCAAACGGAAAGTCCTTCGGCGAAGTTTTGGAGCAGTTTACGACCGAGATGGATGGCGCATCCGGTACAACTATGAGTTGTAGTATGAGCTGTAGGATGAGCTGGAAGTTTCGTCAAACTACAACATCTTCAATGGGCTGGACATGTACGAATGAACGATGTTCGTATGTCTAAACATGCAAAGAACGGACGACGACTCGACGAAGCGAGACTGCGAGGAAGACTGAGAGCTCGTTTGGAGAGCTCAGTATATGCTGACGCCGAACAAATACTGGGCTTCCAAGATTGGAGGACGTGGTCGAGTGACCGAGATAATGGGAGGACAACGATCCAGGTGGTCAGCGCCCGACGTCGGGGAGTTGTGCCACGTTGATGATGATGAAGTATATTTGCCTGTAGACTGAAACGGATTAAATCGAACCACCACAAGCAACGCAAAACAAAATTAGAAAATGTTATGCATTTATTTAATTTTTTTTTGCATTGATGTTTTGCTTTTGTCAATTGTTTCTTGACATTCAGTGAGAATAGATATTCACATCCGACATTCATAAGTAATATTAAGTATGTCGTCCCCACTGGGATATGGCATCCGAAAGGCGTCGCCTCCAATCGTCTCGGTCATCACATCGCTGTTTCCTGTCCCGCACGTTGAATAACTTCCTACTGTCTTCTCACACTGAGTCCTCCCAGCGCTTCATAGATCTTTGACGCACTCTCACACCTTTGCCGGTGCCAGCAAAGTAGTGATGGGCATAATGACTCTTTTCACTGTGCCAGCACATAAGCTCTGACTCTTTCCAATGAGTCGTTCAAAAAGAGTCGTTCAAAAAGAGTCATGCAAAGAGTGTGAAACTTGGGTAATAACATATTCAATAAAAGTCGTAGATGTGCGACCCCAACTTTTTTTCTCTTTTTTGACCCCAGATTCGGACTTAGCGACCCCCCAATACCCTTTAGTTCAAGCCAGCTCGATCGGACCACTATTTCCCATGAAAAGGGGGCTGCCTGCCTATAATGGGCGACCCCAATTTTTTTTCTCTTTTTTGACCCCAGATTCGGATTTAGCGACCCCCCAATACCCTTTAGTTCGAGCCAGCTCGATCGGACCACTATTTCCCATGAAAAGGGGGCTGCCAGCCTAGGATGGGCGACCCCAATTTTTTTTCTCTTTTTTGACCCCAGATTCGGACTTAGCGACCCCCCAATACCCTTTAGTTCGAGCCAGCCCGATCGGACCACTATTTCCCATGAAAAGGGGCTGCCAGCCTAGGATGGGCGACCCCAATTTTTTTTAACTTTTTCGACCCCAGATTCGGACTTAGCGACCCCCCAATACCCCTTAGTTCGAGCCAGCCCGATCGGGCCACTATTTCCCATGAAAACGGGGCAGCCAATCTGGGGCGGGCATTCAAAATCAACTCGCACAAAAAGATTCGTTCAAAAAGAGCGATACAAAATCGTACCGCACAAAAAAATTCGTTCAAAAAGAGCAATACAAAATCGAACCGCACAATTGACTCTTTTGACTCTTTTTGAACGTGTCGCTCTTTTTGAACGTGTCGCTCTTTTTGAACGTGTCGCTCTTTTTGAACGTGTCGCTTTTTTTTGAACGTGTCGCTTTTTTTGAACGTGTCGCTCTTTTTGAACGAATCTTATTGTGCGGTACGATTTTGTATCGCTCTTTTTGAACGAATTTTACATAGAGAAGGGAGAAGGGGATAGGCAGGGAGAGGGCTGAGGAGCATCCAAATAGTGGGGATGGATGCTCCTCAGCCCGGATGGGGGGGTCTAAAGGGGGGTCAAAATGGTGTCAAAAATGCGAAATTCCTTATATTTTAGAAGTTATGGCCACAAAACAGTTTATTTAAAACTAGGGTATAGTAGTGGTGTAATTGCTTGAAACAGAATGATTTATGGGATAAACTAAATAGTGGTCGTGTGAACGGTCCACAACCCAAGGCAAAAGCAGTTCACTTTCCAGTCCACGCTCGATACAAGCATGAGATCGAAAGCGTGCCACGATGTCATGTATTGGCCCCGTCAGAACGCTGCTTTACACTGTAGCTGTAGTGGAAGTGGGCGCTATGGGTTTTTGTTTGGTTTCATCTAAAGTTGAGCTTGAGATGATGATACGTAAGACGAATACTTTTGTTTTAGAATGTTGGGATTGTTTTCTGTATTTGGAGAAACTTGGCTGTGCGGTGGGACGCGACGTAAGTAAATTATTTTTGATATGTTTGCATTTGCAGTCAGCATGGGTTGTTGCGTATATATATTTAGAAGTATACACAATGCGTGCATTGCATACTGCATAGAGATGAATATGAATGGATTTAGATGGGATTGCTTTGGTAGTTAATGATGGTGGTTTTGCTTTTAGATAGATACTGGGATGGGATATGAGTGAATGAATGTATTGTAGTACATTATATGTATTGAGAAATGAGCGTGGATTGGTTATGCGTTGGATAATATTTATGCGATGGGCTAGTTTGGGAATTAATTTTACAGTGAGTCATTCATAAATTGAACGACTCGAAGGCTATGTCGTTGTGCCGAATCTTTCGCTCATCCTGTTGAGTCGTTCAAAAAGAGCGACTCGTTACTGTGTTACACATCACTACAGCAAAGGCCTTTTTGGGGATTAAGTTTTCGTATATTCTTTACAGATCACCTGACAACTGCAGTTGACGAATTTTCGCAAATATAGAGGCCTCTTGTTGTTGTATTAGGTGTACAACTTTGCTTGCGCCGTTTTCCGACAGACGGCTGCATCGGTGAGGGCTGGTCAAAATACGTAGTTCAAAAGTGTCACAAAGTGACTTTGGACGTCTGGACGTCGGCGATTATTTGCATGCAAACAACTGCTTTAAAGGCAGAATCGGAAGGGATTTCTACATTGCATCGTAGCCGGCGACGAAAAATGAAAAAGTCATGGGGAGTGCCCGGACATGCCTCAACGTCGACGGCAAAACCAAATACTCACGGCGCCAAGGTTATGCTTTGCATTTGGTGGGAGCAGCTCGGTGTGATATACTACGAGCTACTGAAACCGAATGAAACTATCCCAGGAGATCGGTGCCGAAGGCAATTGATGCGGCAGTCACATGGCACCCAATCTCTTCCCGTTTCAACGCAGCCAATTGACCGTCGAGTTTCAGAGAAAAGACGACATTATCCCGCTTTGGATGGTACCTTTACAGACACCTCTACTAACAGACGACGTTGCCAAAGTAGTGCTAATAATCCTGGATGTAAGCAGCAGAGCGTTTCGTCGACCTGCAGATTCGGTTGTGCCTCTGTTATCGGACTAGGTTCTATGTTGTAGAATGCGCCCTCAATATGCAATAACAGGACCGACGCATATTCCTTGTATCCTAGGCATTTTTCAATGCAGCTGACTAGAGAGTGTAAAGCTGTATCAACTGACCTATTCCTTTCCGGGAATATTTCATTATTTGAATTATGTTGAAAATTTCTTTAGCTTCGGCCTCATGCATACAGTTGATTGTAGGGACCTTGATTCTAACTTCTAAAATAAAACAACATAACAAACGACTTCATGACATGCCTTTTTCTCGAGAAGAAACAAACAACAAAGGAGAACAAAATGCTATGCGTATACTTCTTATCGCCATTATAATTACCAACAATATCTACAAAGACAAACTCGTGGTTCAGAGGGCCACACAAACAATATGTCAAACAAGAGAGGACACGAGCTCATAAAACAAACAACATACATGAGAAAAAAAAACAGAATGGCCTTAAACAATGTAATTCTAAAAATATCATTATGTCGTATCCTTGCGCCACCTCTCTAATAAGCGCACGTCACGTCTAATATGTGAACGTTTAGTTGGCTTTTATATGCATCGTTGGCCCCAACCTCACTCAAACCGGGGCTGGTCAACCCCGTGGGTATGCATCCCTAGTATGTGAGCCTCAGAGTTCAGTCAGTCAGCCTGCTGTCACAATAGGGTGCAATGCAATGCAGTGTTCGTGTTCGTCCTCAAAAGGAGCGAACGTGTTTGGCCTTATGACGACATATGGCGAATGGCAGCAACACCGCGCCATTGACGGCCATAACAATGCAAATACAATGGAAGGCCCTCGTGTTTTAGTAACCCAATTTTCAGTGAAAGTCACAACAAAATCAGACAATGAATGCCCAGAACGGGGTGCAATAGAGAGTGATGAATGCTGATATGTTCCTTGAACGAATGATGAAACATATGTAGGTCTTTGGATTACAATCCGGTGGAACAACGACGGATATATTCTGTACATATTTATTGCACTTTATCCAAATGCACCTTCCGCACGATAATCTGCTTGGAGGGTGGAACAAGTGCCAGAGGACTTAAATATAATTGAGATGAAGTGGTTTTTGGATTACGAAAGACAGATTATACGTCACGTCTTCTGCTTGTTCTGTCCGTGGAAATTTTGAAGGACGATAGATACGATCGTATTATAATATAAAACCAGGCCGAAGCTTCGCTTCGGCCCAGAGTCCGAAGCGTATATACCCTAGACTTGTACAGACCTAGTGGTGATACCAAAAGTCCCAATTGGCAACGACCATATGCATTAAAAGTGGGTCTCTTATATGGCCAGTTCATAGGGGAGTTTGGCACTCATTCAGTGGGATCTTTACCATTCTCAAAATCAATTAACTAACCCATTTTACAAATATTTATCCATTTTTTCAAGTCGCTAGGTTCATTCTATCGAAAATTAACGCTTATTTGAAGTTTCACTTGTAGGGGAGGTGGGGGTTCCTTGAGTCGGATCTTGCCCAGCATTTCCATCAACCAATTAGATCCCCTACAAACATTTAAACAAAATTTCAAGTCTCTAGCTTCATTCTATCGAAAGTTATCGCTTATTTGAATTTTCTTTTGTAGGGGAAGTAGGGGTTTCGATGGTCGGATTTTACGTATTTTCAATATTAGTCGACTGGATCATACTACAAACATTTGACCAAAATTTCAAGTCGCTAGCTTTATTTTGTCGTAAGTTATCGCTTATTTTAAGTTTCATTTCTAGGGGAGGTAGGGGTTCTTTAGGTCGGATCTTACCCATCTTTAATGCCAACTAACTCAATCTCACTTTCAACATTTTACCAAAATTTCAAATTGCTGGGTTCATTCTATCAAAATTTATCGCTTATTTGAAGTTTCATTTGTAGGGGAGGTGGGGGTTCCTTGAGTCGGATCTTGCCCATTTTCAATACCAACAAAGTAGGTCTTATTAGCAACATTCCTTCAAATCTTCAACTTGCTAGTGTTATTTTTTCGAAAGTTATCGTAATTAAAGTAATATTTAATTTTTGGAAATTTGTAGGGGAGGTAGGCGTTCCTTTGGTCTGATTATGCCCAACTTACATAATCTTAAGCAGCTTCTCATTTCAAGGTTACATGCCAAAAATCAGGTGTCTACGTCAATTGGTTCAGGAGTTATAGACAAAAAACCTGAAAAGTAGGGTAGTACGGGGTTCTTTGTAAGAAAATTACCGTTAGTTTTCAACTTATCAGTTTCATTTTCCCAGGAGAGTATGAGATTACCCTCATGAGTAATCTAATAAAGCTAGAGCTTTTCATGTTTCTTTAATCGGGAGTTATAGATACATTTATGTACTTTACATATGTAGGGGAGGTAGGCGTTCTCTTGGCCTGATCATGCCCATTTTCAATACCATCCAACTAGATCACATTTCCAACATTTGACCAAAATTTCAAGGCTCTAGCTTCATTTTATCGAAAGTTATCGTGCGAACGGACAGACAGACGGACAGACAGACAGACGGACAGACAGACAGACAGACAGACAGACAGACAGACAGACAGACAGACAGACAGACAGACAGACAGACAGACATGGCTAAATCGAATCAGGAGGCGACCCTGATCATTTATATATACACATTGCTATACCTCCGGAGCCTCCTTTAAGGTGTTACATATTTCCGTCGTGACAAAAACAATATACCCTATACTATAAGTCTAGGGTATAAAAAATACTTCATCATCATGGTGGCGCTACGGCTTGACGTCGAGCTGTGTCCGTCTGGACCGTATTCCACCAATTGCTTCGGTCCAAAGACCGCGTTCTCCAGTCAGTTGTACGGCATCCGCTTCGACTAATCCTTCCTAAAAAAATAGATGTAACTTTTTTTAAGTTCCGGCAGTGTCTGCCAGCATAGGATTTAAACTGGCAGACAACTGAAAAACAAAACCAAAAATTTAGTCAAAAACTACTTGTTATATTTAGTGCTAGTGTCGTACAGTCGAAAAGAAAACTAGTTACACTTTTTTTTTTTCAAAGTAACGGTAATTTCTGCCAGCTTAAGTCTTCAGCTTAATAACAAGGCTTTAGTACTTATTATGAAATTAGAAATATGCTCTTACAAATAGTTTTTCTATGAAACCTATGCAGTACTCATAACAAAAGTCACGGTTTTGATATACGATAAAAATGACTCCCTTAAGTGGGTCATTTTACTCTTGTAAAGCGCCCAAAAGGTCTTTGTAGTACTCTGAAAGAGTTAAACTACGAGAATATAATTCTCCACGTTAGCTCTTATAAGACTCTTGTAGGAACTTATATTATAAGAACAAAATCGTTCTTTAGGAAATGACTAGGCTTTTTTGGTCGTTGGCTCTGGGTCAATGGGCCCGTTATTTTGTCAATATGATCATGGCAGGGACAACGAGCTTCAATAACCAACCAACTACTCCGGAGCTGAACTACAGTAAGCACAAGCCGCTGCTTAGATCACTTAGAGGCTTTTTCTTCGCCAGTTGATGCTGCCCAACTTTCTCACCACGGACATTTTTGGAAATCCTTCCAATCGTCTAGTTAATTAAAATTAGTACAATCAGAAATTACCAAAATCCACATTTCTTTTTCAAGTTAATGTAATACAAAGCAATTGTAATATACCAAAAACATAAAATGGAGTAATATGGCAAAAAAAATTCCAAAATGTATCACTCCCCTAAGTGAAGAAAAATCCATCCTGGCAATACCTTACAGCTGATAAATATCCTAACAATGGGCGTTAGCATTTTCACCCTACGGAGAGAAAATCAAACAGGAAAAACGGAGCAAAGGAAAACACACAAAACGGACCAGCCGTTGACACAGCAGTCGGGCAACGGAGCAGCCAAGCAAAAGCTTTCGGCTCGTTTTTCACATAAGGTGATGATGCTGTGATACTACTATGACGTCATAGAAAACATCATTCCTCCCAATCGTGTATTAAGGCCGCAGACAGTAGCTCCCGCTCGACCCCGTTGTCGTTCGCCATACGCATCCCTATATTCTCCAACGTTCATGAAGATGTTCGTAAGTGAGCTCACCGGCTGTACGTACGTACGAGTATGTATCCACCATCCATCCATGCACCTAGCTTACTAAAAAAAGGCCCAACATTGAATGACGTGTGGGAGGGTACATGAAGCAGGCGGGCGGACAAACGAACAATCGACCGAAGACCAATATACGGCAAACGTATATTGGGACGTACACAGAACATGAAAATATCATCTTTGGCCTAACAATATCGGGATATACCATCGGTATCCGGTAGTCGCTGGGAGCTTGCAAGGTGGCATGGCCCTGCTGCGCGCATAAATCGATAAAGTTCGCAGCTAGACGAAATTCCCGGGGAAAAGGCCTGCGCACTTGTCACGTGTCCTTTTAGATTGTTAATAAATTACCAAGCATTGTACCGTTTAAAATTACATTCAGATGTTCGGAAACAAACAACAACAAATGGGACCCAACTCCCAGCACACTTGCAGATTCCTTGGGCTGTATATGGCATCCTCGCTCTATATCCTCTTGCTCTCGCGCGCGCACTAACACATAGACGTGCCGCGGAGCCGCGTGTGTTCCGTGTAAAGGACTACACTACGGAATCCAAGGAAAGTCCAAGTTCTAACGGAACCTTTGTTAACCACTTTCGCGTATCCGTCCGCTCCGCCGCCACCACCACCCCCGCCCCCTTGCTCCCGGGTCCCGACCTTGCCTCGCCCATCCTGCATGTGTGCGAAGTGGCTCTAGAGCTCCAGTCGCGCACCCTTACACACATAGTCTATTCAAATATTCAAAGCTCTCTAACGACACACACAATCTATTTTCGCAGGATTTCGAGGAACCGTGCACCTGAGAGTGTATTAGATACGTAGTCGCGGTCGCACCCTCATCATCAGTTCTCCGAAAAAAGGAACCACTCGGTGATGTAAAATTCAAAGCATTTCAAATTCAGTTCCTCTCTCGCTCTACGGTGAAATTTACATCTTTTGCATTGTAAGAAACTCTCAGTGATGAAAAGTGAATTAAGCCAAAGAATTTAGGCGTTTTCTAAGAAGATATAGTCGAAAGAGTCGCAATACACTCAGCATCCGTTCTAAGTCAGTCTAGTTCTAGTTGAATCTAAAAATCGTGCGTGTGTGTGTGTGTATGTGTCTGGTGCGTCAAAAAGCAATCTTAACATTTTGTTCGTTCATACGACGTCGCTTGGAAAAGCAGCCTTTCCAAGGATTCTGAAAATGTCGAAGGACACTCCCGAATCGAGAGTTAATTAAACATGCAACGATGCAGCCTTAAAGTCCAGTCTTGTCCATAGTATAGTTCAGATACATGACGGTCCATAGGTGTGAATTTTCATCCCTTGTCATTCTCGGATCGTTTTAACGGTTTTTTTTTAAATACATATATTTGAGTTTGCCTTTTTTTCTGTATAGTGTGTTAATTGCTGTGTATTGGACTCGACGCAGGCGTCCTTAAAGCTCCCCCGTTGCACACCAACACAGTTGACGTCGTCAGTTATCCTCGTCATATGTGAACTTGATCCTGTGCTTGTGTATTTCGCGTGTCCCGCCCAGATTTTTACCAGTCTTGATTTGAAAACGGTATGGTGCAGCTGCTGAAAATAAATAATGCCACAGTGAAAAATCCAGTGAAATCAGCAGAGTTCACTAGTCCAAGTCCAGCCCAAGTGTATGCAATATTCGGTGCATGATTTGAATTGTGCAAAAAGATGTGCAGAAAGTGTGATCGTCCAGTGTCGAAATAGTGAAAAGGACCCCGGGACAGTGGAAGCCGGAGCACCGCGAGGCCAGGCCAAGCCTCAATGTCGGGCCGACACGTAATTTGCTGAAAAAACGCATGGACTGACCTCTGCCCTATCGTGAGTATCGTCTTCAGCCAAGTGTACGGGGATCGACCCTGTCACCCCCTTATCCTGCTCCCAAATGAAACACAAGTGCAGTGCCGTTTTTTTCCACATATAAAGGATAGTGCTCGCGGATCGCGAACGCGGAAGCAACCTTCAAAGGATCGATCCCGTGTAGTCTAGTGCGTCAAAGAATAGAATTTAAAAAAAAAGAAAAATGCTGCCCTCGCTACTAGCCGCAATGAAGCATAGCCTACAATTTTTCTATTCGAAAAAGTGCAAACGGTGAGATGGACTTTTGGCCCAAACCCAGATTTGTCGTTGTCGGGTGACATAGTGCGCTTAAACGAGGGGGGCGTGAGCTAGCTGAAGCACAGGGTACGGTCGAACTCCATACCTGTGCTCACCATCAACGCTCGCTTTTCACATAGGAAAATGTTTTACAAAATTGATTTGCTGCCAAGGGCTCGATTCGTTACCCTCTGGCTAGCGCTCAATATCGCCTTCATCATACAGGAGCCCAGTAGTAAGCTGGCTGCTGTACATGCAGCGTAAGTAGAAAAGCTTCAAAACTCCTCTCACCCTCACAATTGATCCCTCCACTTTGATCCAATATGCAACCATCCCGTCTCTTATATCTCTTGCTGCTACTGCTGGTCATGTAAATGTTGATCAAGTGAGCGAAATGTCTTATTAATCTTCGATGCTTTTTGCAAAGCCATCAACCTACCCATTGTTAGCTACGTCTTTTACACAAAAAAAAAATTCATCGGCTTGCCTTCTCCATGGCCAACCGACGACCACCATTCGAGGACCGTGCTCTCCAAAAGCCTTGGCGTCAAAGTCGAAAAACTCCCAGACGCCCATGCCACCCAGTGACAGACCTGTGTTCAGACGTTTCCCTTTTTTATGTGTGTGCTAATGTGGCAATAGCCGGAGTGCTATCCGATAATTTTGCACTTAACATGAGAATCCTCTACAGCCCGAGTGCACTTAAACTGTTGTGATCAAGGGTCATTCGGTAAAGGAGCGACAAACACTTCAAAGTGCAGGCATAATGCCAAGAAGAGTCATTCGTTTTTTATCAAGACCATTCTTCTTTTATCGTATAAAATTATGAGAGTACGAACATGTCCTTTTCATGTTCCGGTCGAACTGTCGCAGCCCAGCCAATTTACATCGTCTCTGCGGAGCCGTTGGCAAAAGTTACATGAATTTCCCGTAATGAAATAAAAGAAGGACGAAAATTACTATGATTTTGTGAGTACTATCCACCCATTTTCGAACACCTGAGCTTCCGAAACTAGTTCACCAACACGACCACTATGTTAAAAATGGAATTAAGGAGCATCCTGACGACCTGGGCCCCAAATACATACATACATGGCCATATTTGACTTGGCTCGTGCCAATACATTGCTCCTTTACACAAAAAAAAAACGTTGCTCTGTTAGGGGAAGACAACTGAAGCGAAGAATGTATATGAAGACGACGAAGAAGCTTAACACACAATGGTCACATCGGTAGACCCCTTCCCCGCCCGGGGTGACGATAGCTTTTTGCAAACCGCACACACACACACTCCTGGCATTGATTTGTTTTCGCTACACACCCAAACATATACAAGCTCTAGCTCCTATCTCGTTTTCAAGAAGACGAGACCTTTAAATGCCAGGCGACCTGGAGCGACTTCATGCTGGGATCTAAACTTTACTGAAATATACAACACAACATCGCATCGCTTATTTATAGCAGCTCCCTGCTGACTTCCCTAATAATGCTCACACCCGTCCGTCCCGTATATCGATACGTGCCATCTTCGGTCGTCCTGGTTTTCTTTTTTCGCACCGGATGGACCATTCAACTCCCTACCCCCCTCCCTTTCCACCCCAAATCCAAAATGAACCACACGAAAGGAAATTGAGATCTTCCAAAACTTCGGTGCTTGGTGAAAAGACAACTTTTCTAATGTTTGGCATCTACCGACATTTTCCAGTACTGGTGGAGGCAGCATGTTGGGCGATGTTAACATATCTGCCATATTGGACTCTTTCAGCGTCAGTTACGACAAAAGAGTAAGACCCAACTATGGAGGTAAGTGCCAATCGCCTAAATTTGTTAAGTTATTTTCGTATTTAATTTGCAATGAATCGAATTTTCAGTTTTCTTTTTCCTATTTCTCTTTCATTATGTCTGCGTTGAGTGTCCTTTTTGAACTAAATTAAATATATACATGAATCGAGAAACCCAATTCCTAGACTATCAGGGGACGCCCGTTTTTTCAGGATGTACATATTTTTAGTAAATCTTCACAGACAGTAATTGTTTATATTGTTCGTTACGGCGTAAAAAGGTACCTACACAGGATTTCGGATTATAGACACACAAAGTGATGTAGGCGTCAACCGGAGCTCCAAACTCTCGTCCTCCCATCATGAAATCCTGCATCCATCCGGCCCGGATCAAACGAGCAGAGTTTAAGGAAACACACATTTCCATAGTCCTGAAATACAGGCATACGGCCAAACGTCGTCATATCCTCTGGCTCAAGAACTTGACGGTAACATTTGTTTTAGCCAACAAACAGTTTCAATTTCCGCTGCTGTCTAGGATATCATAAAAGGATTGTCATATACCAACATCGTGTAGGCTAGCGCTGCCGCTCCCGTAATTCTGCGCAATTTCTGGCGAAAATACGACAGTCCTGGAATTCTCTCATATACACACAACAACCCACTCTAACTCACCTATACACACTTACGCCCAGCAAGGATGTTTACAATTCATGAAGAGGGATAGGACATGTCTAAAAATTGCCGAAGACGACGACGACGATGGTGATGATGACGATGCGACGATAACCTATCCGAAAAGATAAGAAGATAGGAGTGGATAGGTATGGGCGAGAAAGTAGGACGCAAGGACGCAATTCGAGAGACAACAACAACAACAATAGGGCAGAGGATAGCGTAGGAAATGTCTGCAAACATGAATAACCAACTCGAGACTATTATGGCCTGTGATAAAAATGTAGGATACTGTCGTTTAGCACTGAAGCCATACTGCACACAGTGTGCACAGGCCCTGAAGCATACGAATCTTGTATATTTGAAATTATCTAAATAGCTACCAACTATTTTGTATGAGTGGATGCGGAAGCTTGACAGCACCGGAATAAAGACAAGGAAGTTTGAGGAATTTAAAGAGAAAAAAAGCAAAGAAATCTTTAACCAAGGAATTGAACGGAACGGACGACATGTGGGAGATGTTGTTCTCAATGTTGAGGCATATGCATGGGAACGTGCAGCCGCTATTGATAAGACAATATTTGAGTTTTATGTCCTCATTTGCAAATAGTAGTATCTGAATTTCAATGATTTCCTGGAGACGAAGGAATATCTATTTTTTATTTAATTTTTCTTTTTCTTTTTGTACAGATTTATTTTTCGCCATTCTTTTCCATTTTACAAATAGCAAAAGATTGAGCCCATAATCAGGGAACACATATTGCATTCATATTCATTTCCAATGACAGTCGGCTTTGATTTATAACGTTGATTAGATTAGATTGTAAAGTGGGTGTTGAACCCTGGAGGACTCAGGGCCAGTGGCGTATCTAGAAATCGAACTCGGAGGGGGCCCGACTTTGATTATTACCTGGAGATAGCTCTCCATGTAATAATCAAAGTCGGGCTGTCCAAATTTGTTAAATTTCCCATATTTAGGCCGGCCGGACATTGCTTCGTAGGCAGGGCAAGGCGCCCAGCGCGCACATGGCATTATTGTTGTAAAATATGATTTTGACAATTGTGACAACAACAATATCATGTGCGCGCTAGGCAGGCTAACCTGCCTACGACGCAATGTGCGGCCGGCCTTAAAGATGCGTATACGTACTGAAAGCGCGGACACCTTCCGTATTGGAGAGAAACATGCAACCAATGAACGTACAAAATCTGCTATCTATCTATAGTGTTCGTTCTGTTACCACCATGGACTCGTCGATAGAGTTTTCATCTCCATCAACATAAACTGAGTCACCCAATTTCGTCAGGCTGTTTCTCTCTCTCTCTCTCTAATTGCCTTGAGGGGGGCATGGGGGCGTCAACATCTCTAGCATTTCTATGCCTTGTTGACTTTTCAATAGCATATCTACTTTTCGGAAGTGCAGTTGCTAGCATGTACCTCCTATTCGCGCCGTCTATATACTGACAAGCTCGGAGCACTGTGAGAGTTCTATTAGTACTCACAGGCAGTTTTTGATCGCGCCGAGATTTGATCTCCGGACTCTAGATTAGTATCGTAGAGCGGTGACCGAACGATCACCGCCACCGAGCGCGACTTTCGTCAGGCTGTGGGATTCAAGAAATATTTTTGTCAGTGTAGGACAGGAGCAGAGTAGAAGAAAAATGTGCCTCTTTTTTTCATTGCCACTGCTCTTACAGCAGTTATTGCAGGTGATGCGATTTCTAATAGCTGGCTCCTTGGTTCTGATGAGTTGCCTTTTTTAGCGACAGCAGTTTAGCGGTGCGATTAGAATCAAATCAGCGCCGCAACGCCTTTGTAGAAACATACGTTTTACCATTTAGCCATTTACTGTTGGTCCTGCTAATTGCATTAAACTTTAGTGCTAGCTTAGAGCCAGCGACTGATGTATAAATGTTCCGACGAATTTGTACAGCATCGCTTGTTGTACCCTGTCTGACGTACTCGTCCGCGCTACAGTTAACAGCGAAACTAATGTGACCTAGAATCACATAAATATTGCTAAAAAAAAGCGGCGTAACCTTGGCGTAACATTCCTGAAACGACAAAATACGTGTCAAGCGCACATTAGGTCAGTCATTGTCGGGATATTTGGATTGTTCGGAATAGCAGCATATCCAGAGCCTTAAGTAAGCCACTGAAAAGTATCATGCAGTCGAATCATCGTATTTGCGGCCGCCTATTCACCAAAAATGGCAAGAAGTAGCAGGTTAAACATCACTTCAAATCAGAATCAAAAGTAGTTGTCCTAAGAGCGCCTCAAAAAGCAACGCATACCAACCTTTGCATCTTTTTCAGGAAGCTACGGTTAGCCTCTGTAGCAGTCCACTAAAAAACTCCCTCAATCGTGAGTAAAACAGCTGCATAGAAATTTCGCCTTGTCAACAAAAATTGGGTTCGTCTCGAGCAGCAGAAGAGGCTCAATTGGAGGTATCCTATACTACAGAAGAAAACAAGCTTTGTTTTTTTTTTCGATTAACCTCAACTCTATAGTATTTAGCCCATATGGTTTGTTGTGAGAGGGTATTCTGCAATACCTCCCTAAAAACACAGGAAAACCTACTAGTTACGGTAATAGCAATGTCCCATTGCCCATTGGTACGGTCGAATAAATCGTCCCAGTGCGAACTAGCTCTATCTCTTATAAAAAGACAGGCGTTAGTGATGATAATTTGAGTCCCTCGTCACCTTCTCTCGATGGGCACGGGCGCATAACACTCCGTTGATTCAGGACATATCTAACACTCCGTACGAGCCGCCTTGCCAAAACCATAAAGGACCAGAGTCGGCCTGTCAAAGAGTGTGACGGCTGCTTTCGCACCACAGATATGCAATTAGCGCCACCGCGGGGAGGTGCTGTGTAGACTTGTCTGAGAGCTTGGCAGTTAATCTTCCTCCCACACAGACAAGCCGTAGTCTAAGTCAGTGAAAGTTTTTTTTTCTGGGCAGCATCTTCGAGTTTCTAAAATCTTTAAAGACCACCCATACAACGGCAAAAACTCAAAAATTATTGCATGGGACAAAGCGAATCGAATAGAGTTTAAACTCAATGTTGTCTTAATTCCAATAAACGACGTGCCCCATCTGCCGCCCAACCCGTTCTTGTCGATGGTGTCAGCATTTCTTATCACCCACACTGAACGTACTAGGTGCAAACATCTCCAGTTAACTAAACTGGTCTGATCATACATCTTCTACAATACATTGCAAAAAATGCAAAGAAGTATGGCCCACATAAGACCAAGACAAGAATATAATTCCCACATATGGGCAGGTGCAGGTCGAACTGCCCTATCCACATTAGACAAAGTTCAACGGAAAGCCTTGTAAGGGACGGTTGGGACTGGAGCCGATGGTAGCATAATGACCGTGAGGCCGTGCCATCTGCCGAAGAAAAAGGCTCCTCAGCCAGTTAAGCAGCGGCCTACACTTGCTGTAATTTAGTTCGGGAGACGTGGGCGGGGTTTTCGCCGCTCGTTGTCCCTATCCTTTACGTATTAATAGAAATTCATAGGTCTGGGGAAGACAACACAGACAGGTAAGGTAAAAATGGGGAATAAAAAAAAGTTAGGCGATAAGGATGGAATGGTTGGCGGACAGATCAAACGCCCACGCGCTCGCATCTGGGTCCGGGTGTAATGGGACCATCGGCCTCTGGTTTCGCACCACCAACAGATCACTACTCGTCAGGTACTGCTTCGATCTGCCGGTGGGAGCAGCACTACCAAGCCATAATATGGTTCATTACAGGCGGTTCGCTACAGCTTTCAAACTTATTGGCTCTGAATCCATAACTTCTCATATCGAGCCGCTTGAACACCGGCGAAATGTCGATTGTTTATCACTTTTTTATCGCTACTACAACCGCCGCTGCTATGACGAAATATCCAATCTTATTCCTGAGCTTGCTCTTCCTATGCGGGACACCCGGCAAGCTTCATTTTCTTGAACGTAGTAGTAGTCGTTCCCTTTTAATTCTATGATTCATTTATATCCAGAACAACACGAATGTGGAACAACCTACCATCTTTTGTTTTCCCCTGCAAAAATTTAAACGAAACGTACACCGGTATCCCATTCAAACTCAATCCATCCCAGCCCCACTACCTTAATTTCTTTCCCGCCCAGACTGTGCTCTCGCATTAAAGGGTGTCCCCTAAGCTTTAGCATAAACATAAAAAAAAACACGAAAACCTATGGCTTATTGTTAAGTCTCATACATCGCCTTAATTTATATCCCGCCAGTTCAAAATAATTAAAAAAAAGCTATTCGCAATGTGTGCGAGTCAATGCTTTCAAACATGTTACTTACTTTTAAATCATCATCATCATCGTGGCGCGACAGCCCGGCGTCGGGCCTTGGCCGCCTGGATCATTGTCCTCCAATTATCTCGGTCACGTGACCGCGTCCTCCAATTTTGGGAGCCCAGCAGCTGCGCGGCGTCCACACCTACTGAGCTCTCCCAACGAGATCTCGTTCGTCCTCGCAGTCTCGCTCCGTCGACTCGTTCTGCATTCATTACTCTCTTAGGCATGCGATCATCGTCCATTCTTTGTACATGCCCTGCCCATTGAAGTCGTTGTAGTTTGACGATTTTCGAGACTTGCAGCTCATCGTACATTTCATACAACTCATGGTTGTACCGGATGCGCCATCCATGTCGATCGCAAACAGCCCCGAAAATTCGCCGTAGAACCTTACGTTCGAAAGTGTCTAGCATGTTTTCGGAGGCTTGAGTTAGGGTCCATGCTTCGCAGCCATAGCATAGCACTGGTCGTATAATGGTTTTGTACACGCGGAGCTTCGTGTTTCTGTGCACATGTTTCGATTTCATTATGGGGAGAACCGAGAAAAAAGTCTTATTAGCTAACTGTATCCGTCGTTTGATTTCGTCAGTTTCGTTGGCGTCCCTTGACAGGTTGCAACCCAGGTAGATGAAGCTGTTCACGGACTCGATGTTGAGGTCCCCCACGTTGATGCTCGGTTGTGCAGGTGTCCTTGTCACCGATTGCATCATTATTTTAGTTTTACCCTCGTTAATACGTAATCCAACTTCCTTTGCAGCGGTATCGAGCGTATGCAGAAGCTCCTCTGCGTCAGCCAATCTTCGGGACATGATGTTGATGTCGTCGGCGTACGCTGCTAATTGTGTCGACTTGATGAGCAGCGTCTTGCTGTTGTCCATATTCATGGCCCGAATAACGTATTCCAGTGCTAGGTTGAAGAGCGTCGGTGCCAGTCCATCGCCCTGTTTCAAACCAGTGCGTGTTTCAAATAGATCAGTAAGTCTATTCTGGATCCTGACTTGTGAGACGGAGTTGGTCATCGTCATCTTTGTCAGTCGCACTAATTTTGCTGGTATACCAAATTGCAGCATGATGTTGTACAGTACTCCACGATCGATACTGTCGTATGCCTGCTTGAAGTCGACAAAGATTTGGTATACGTTTACGTTGTATTCGCAGCACCTCTGGAGTATCAGTTTGACTGAGAAGAGCTGATCGGTTGTGGAGCGACCAGGTCTGAAACCGCTTTGATATTCGCCAATGACTCGTTCTGCGTACGGTTTTATTCTATTTTCCAGAATTTTCGTCAAAATTTTATAGGACGTACAAACTAGTGAGATGCCCCTGTAATTCTCACACCGCAATTTATCTCCCTTTTTATGGATTGGACAGATGATGCTTCTGCGCCAATCGTCTGGGATCTCCTCGTTCTCCCATACTCGCAGGAGTAATTGATGTATGGCATCAACTAGACTCGTTCCACCGAATCTTAGCAGTTCAGCTGGAATCTCGTCAGCGCCCGGCGCTTTATTTCGTTTTAGTGACCGCAAGGCGAGATCAACTTCCTCTACTGACGGGGGTTGAATGGGTGGGCCTAGATCAACAATATCATCGAGAGCTTCCTGTGTGGGGATGTTAGATGGTCGGTTTAGAAGCTCTTCAAAATAAGAGGCCCATCGTTTGTTAATACCATCGGTGTCGCTGATGATGTTTCCATCCTTGTCCTTACAAAGGCTAGTCCTGGGTTGGTAGCCGTTCTTAATTGTATTTACTAGTTTGTACGCTTGTCTGGTGTTCCTATTAGCTAAGTTTTCGTTTATGTTCAGCAACTGCTCGTCAAAGTATTTACGTTTCTTACGTCTAATTATTCTATTCGATATTCGCCGTAGCTCGTCATATTTTTCTCTTCTGGCTCTGGTTCCTCGTTGAATCCATTGTCTGTAGGCCTCGTTTTTCGCGTCAAGTGAATTTTTGCATTCTTCGTCGAACCAGTCATTTCGCGCTCGCCGGGCTTTATATCCCACGACCTTCTCTGCGACATCCTTGATGGTACCCTTGAGTTCTTCCCAGAACCCATGGACGCCTGTGTTGCTGATGTTGTGTAGCATAGGTGATAGTTTTTCCTCAAGGGCGGTAGTATACGCCACCGCTGTAGCATCACTCAAGAGCTTATCAACCGCAAAGATTTTGGGAGGGCTGATTCTTGACTGGTGCACTGAGGAGATTCTACATCTGTAGGTCGTCTTCACCAAGTGATGATCTGAGTCGCAGTTTGCTCCTCGATAGGAGCGGACATCCATGACACTAGACGCCCATCTCCTGCAAATGAGGACGTGGTCAATTTGGTTGACGGTATGTGCGTCTGGAGACTTCAAGGTCTGCTTGTGAATGCGTCGATGCGGGAAACACGTAGAGCTTACGACTAGATTCCTGCTGCAGGCGAAGTCGATAAGTCGCTGGCCGTTATCGTTACATTCTTCATGGAGGCTGTGGCCTCCAGAGGTCCCCCGATGCCAACTTTCATTCCCGACTTTCGCGTTAAAGTCTCCCAGCAGCAATTTGACGTCGTTTGTTGGAAGTGAGTCGAAGAGAGTTTCAAGGCGGGCGTAGAACTCGTCTTTTACTGCGTCTTCTTTAACTTCAGTGGGGGCATGTACATTGATGAGCCAGAGATTGAAGAATCGAGTCTTGATGCGAATCGCACACAGCCGTTCATTTATGGGTTTGAAGTCAGTAATATGCGGTTTGAGGTGATTGTCCACTATAAATGCTACTCCAAACTCCTTGCGGCCCGATGGTTTGCCACTTGTGAAAATTGTGTGCGATTTCTTGTCATTAATCTCGCTGCCAAGCCAATTTGTTTCCTGGACTGCAGTAATGCTCAGTTTGTACTTTTCGACCTGTTGAAGGAGGGCCTTCTCGGCCCCCGGTTTGTTCAGGGAGCGTACATTCCAGGATCCGAAAGAATAATCCTTTATTCGTTTGCGTGGTCGTCGTTGTTGATCCGTCCAATCCGAGGCTTTTGTTCCAGGTTTCTTGACATGGAGTGGTTTTTACAAGGACGAGTTGTCAGCACGTCGCTTAACCCCATTCAGGGGATGGCCTCGGAGATAGCTGCTTCAGATGGTTTAATAAACGTGCTGGAGCCCACACAACTATGTAGCAGGTCCAACTACGCAAGTCATTCCATCCTACTAGACCTGAGACGCTTAGGTGTTTGTCGGCCATTCAGGCTACAGCTATCTACCTTTTCCAAACTGTCTTATCGCTAAGACATTGGCCGTCAGCGAATTGATACACTGCCGTTACCAGGGGGCGCCCACGCGGAGGACTATGGAAAAGGTCTTTGCCCCCAGACTGTGCTCTCGCATTAAAGGGTGTCCCCTAAGCTTTAGCATAAACATAAAAAAACACGAAAACCTATGGCTTATTGTTAAGTCTCATACATCGCCTTAATTTATATCCCGCCAGTTCAAAATAATTAAAAAAAGCTATTCGCAATGTGTGCGAGTCAATGCTTTCAAACATGTTACTTACTTTTAAATATCAAAATAAATATAAATGAAAAATTAGAGTGTTTGAGGTGCATATTAATAACAGTATGGCAATTTTTTTTTATATTATTATTAGAACTTTGAATTCGTCGAGAAAGCCATTGCAAATGAGGACAGTAGGCAGATTAGATGATCAAAATTAAATGTGCTAAATGAAGGTACAGAAAGCCAAAAATTTCCCCACATTAAAAACAACGATACAACAAACTTCAGCAACAATTATTTGACGCATCATGATTTGGAAAAATTCTTCAAATACGACATAGTAGTACCAAATATCCTATTTTATTTTTAGAGATACGAGTACATATCTCTAAATATACCAAAGTAAAGAGTTAACCAAAAAAAAGTTTTATATGGAAATAAAAACTGGAGTCGTGTAGTAAAAATATCTAGGTCCACCCACCAACTGAGACAAAGAATCCGTTTAAATATAATATATTTTAATTTTATCCTTAAACAGAACTCAAATCAAATAATTAAATTCAGTACATATAGATAAGTCTAGAAGCAAAAAAAAATGTAAAACTCATGACCCCCTATGAAAAAAAGAGAAAGAAACAAAAATATGAAACAAATGTGTCTTATATCCGTGTTTCAGGACCACCAGTTGAAGTTGGAGTCACCATGTATGTTCTGTCGATCAGCTCGCTGTCTGAAGTGAAAATGGTACAAAATTAGACCATGTACCTTTGTTCCATTCTATTCTGTTTCGTTTCTTCACTAAATATATTTTATTTTATTATTTTTTTGTTTGTATGGTTTACTTTTCGGTTGAGCTCTTTCGTTCACGTTCATAATAATATATTACGAGTGTTCTCTATGATTTTGCATAAGATTTAAAATGACATAATACAATATACCTATAAATAAAACTAGTGTTTGCAAAACTTTGGTTTTAGGTTAATTTTTGCGTTTTTCGGTTTATTGTTTGATTGTTTTTTGAATTTTGTTCTGAGCTTCTAAGCATTTGAAACTGTTTATATGAGAAACACGTTTAAGGTTGTTTGACAGCAACGTCTGTTAAAATGAATATTGTTATGTTAATTTTGTTATCTAATTTGCAACCACTAAATACACCATATGTCTCACGTTTGCGTACTAATCACAAGATTTCTTTTACTTTTTTCTTTTCTTATAAAATAAACTAAATGAAAAATAAAAAGAAAACATAGTACAGAGGCCTATATTTTTGAATATTTTTGATAAAAACATATTTTTTTTTACATAGAAGAAAAGATGTACTCTTTTTGGGACTTTCTTCTTAAGCTTAGTTGTTCTAATAACGAAAAATCTTCACACGCTCATCGAAGTTGATTTTCGTTAAATTACAAACAAGTGAAAAGAGAGAGTTCTATATTTTCCAAAATCCTTTGTGACTATACTTTTTATTGCAATTTCTTTCAAATCAAATTTCAACTCAATAATGTTTTCACCTAACATTTTAATTTAAAAACTTTTTTCATTCAATGGTTCTGATATTGAATTTTGTATAAAAATACGACCTCTACGACACCAAAGCACTATAGAGTCACCCACCTAGACACTTTCCACTAAAGCTTTTCAATATGTTTCACAGAAAAACATAAAATCAAAATTGTTTTAATTGACAGCTTTTAAGTGTTTTACATTTTAGATAAAATGCTGATATGACACTTGCTTGAATGCATCTCAACTGAATGAAAAATAATAAACGATTATTGAGGTGGTCGCTTAAAAATTTCAAACATCGTCTGAAGTTCGGGCTTTGCAAGCAAAAAAAAAAAAACAATATTTAAGTGAAAAAAAAATATTTTACACCGGTAGTTTCCTACGGTTCTGCTAACTACCCCGTCTAGTCTTTCTAGTCCTTTCACCTCGTGTTCACTGAAATGCCGATAGTTATCAAATAGAGATTGAAAATGACGCAGCGTCCCGGATTGCTTCTAACGTTCATTTGCATCGGCTCAAAAACAGCGCCCATGCTCAAGCAAATTTCCACTTAGGCAGTATGAATCTACGTATTTGCAGAGTGAAACTATTGTTACGATGCACTTCCCAACTGGATAAGAAACTGTGGAGTCAGGGTGCATCAAAATAAAACATAACTGGTCTTTTTCACCATAGGAGCAATAATATACCACCTATGTTGACTTCTACGTTGAACCGGATGATGCTGATTGTGGTAGAGAAGACGTGGACACGTAACTCAACTGGAAACTAAATACTCAGGAAATGAGTACTCCTTTAAGAAAGATATTAGGAAAAGTGGGGCCTACTGGCTACTTCTGACAGTGCTACGACCAATATTGATGTGTGGCGTGGTGGTCTGATGGACCGTATTAAGCACAGTGGCCCACTGGAAGTTGCTAGGGAGCCTCCAGACGAAAGCTAGCATGGTCACATGGAGTTAGGAGTTCAACTTCGTCAGCTGCCCTGGAAATAATGCGCAATTTGCGAGCCTTGGATATATGTGGCGAATAATTAGCTGCATGCACGGCGGTTTGACTTTGAAAACCATGCTGTATACTCATTTTTTCTAACTCCTAGTGGAGCAAAGCGCGTCAACTATTCCAAGACAAGGTCAAGAAAGATGGTAACTACTCTCCTCCTCGATTACATCTCCGTGGCTCTTAATGATTCTAGGGGAGTCGAAGTTCCCTGGCACGTTAGCCAATGAGGCAGTGACCAATTGTAAGACCCACTATCGATCCAATAAGCTCTCGACTTAGCGAAAGTAGGTTTGTGAAGTGGTTGAAGTCAAGCTTAAGTAACAACCACCAATCCATCTAGCATTGACTTTGTAAATCGCCACAGACGATCGGTTTACATGAAGCAATGGGTATATACATAGGTAGATTTTACTATACTACTGTAGTTCAGTGCTGGTTCATGTATCCTGTCTGGCAAACTCATCCGCCAGTTACCTCCGAAGCCTCCGTGGCCGGCGACTCAGAACAGAATAATGTATATTAAAATAGCTCCTTATTACAGAGCATGCCGTTAGACAATTTGCTACAGTGTTATCAGGATTGATACTTGTAATTTGATGTGGCAAGAGTTTTCTCTAGGAATGTGGTTTACTGTTGTTTTCTTTTTCATGGGTGGTTTGGTTGCCTTCTTTTCAGTTGGTTCTGTTGCCTTCTTTTCCGATAAACAGGTGACCTTTCTAGATTCACTGACCAGTTTTACCAAGGCGAATGGCAGTATTTGCGGTAGTATACTCGCACAAGATTTCTAGAGGACGCAGGCTGGGGAGGCTCCAGTGTGAGGTTTGCTTTAGAGATCATTCTATTCCTACTGCCTAAAGCGAGGCTTACACTCAAGCGAATTTCTGCTAGGGGTAATAGGCAGTACGAACCCACCTTTTCAATGTGAAATTATTTTTAAAACGCATATACATATATACGATTTCCGTACTGCCTGGAGCTCAAAATCACTTTGAATTCATCATCAAGTGTATGTCCGTTTTAGGCAGTAGGGATAAAGCCTATTGAAGTACACTTTCGAGGAATATTCTTCACAAATAAGTTAAGGGGATAGGGAGAGAGGATGCAGTGTCTGCCACAGCATACCACATCTGGGTCCGTTGTATTATCACCGGAAAGTTATGCAACCAACCATCGGAACGCATTATGAACTACAACTACAATAAAGTTGACCAATGTCAACGCTTGATAGATCGCAAAATTCGTATAAGAAGTAGGCGCCTAGCTAAAAATCTTTTACTCCTTCTCAGGGCTGGACATGTGCAGAGCAGATGAAAGGTGCTCTCCTCCTCATCCACGTGATTACAGCTTCTGCAGAAGTCATCAAAGAGTAGGCGGACTCGTCTCGCATACTCTCCGACCAGAATATGACCTATAATGACACCCACAATAGTTTCAATATTTTGTCTACTCAGCTATAACAGTTTTGTGGAGTGACTGACATCATGCTTGGCCATATTTGCCTTGTTGCATGACAGGTGTTCGCATTAATTCTCCTCAAGTTGGTCCTGTCAATCGCAGCCGTTTTTAGTTTATCTTTCTATGATGCAATGGACTTACCAATACAGCGAAGTCTCTAAGGAACTACGCCCGTAATTCCTTTGCCAATTCATCAGCCTTGCAATTCCCGATGAAAGCATACTGTGACCTGAGATCCAGCATTTGAACTTTCATTTCTTATAAGACTAAAAGTCTCATTATGAGGTGCATGCTGGCAACTGCATTCTCGGAAACTAGTTTATGCCAACGAAACGTCAACCGGGCCACATGGAACAGTTGGCGCGGTGTGTCCCACAACGGGTTAGGGATATTGAGTATTATGAGAGTGAATAATTTGACGTTGGATTTGGCGTTGACCGGTCGTTCGCGGTGCTTGTAGTATATTTTGTATCGTCCCAATCTGTCACTCGTTGACTTATCTCACTGGCCAATGAACAGCGGTGACTTCAGACGAATATATTTTATATCGCTAGGTACATAATTGTAGAATCATTTAGGGGGCGGATCTTTTATATCTGCTAGAGACAATGACCCATGCATGGAAATTACAACTCATAGCCACTGTGTAGATGGGCGACTGGCATTTAGGGGCCAATGTCGGGTAACCGGCAGAACGCTGGGTTATCGGATGGCAACAAATGGCTTCGATACCTCTTGATCTTTTTAATGAAGTTTAGGGGAAAATCCGAGCGAGATATCCCCTCAAATTTTAAGGTTATTTGACGTCCTTTGGAGATGCAAAATATTAAGGTTTCTGTCATCCACTTTTTGGGGATAATTCTTTGAAACGGAAAGTTTGCGAAGCCTTTTCCAACATGGTAATTAAGATAAGCAAAAGCAATAAGTGTCATAACAGCATATTTTATATTCGATTATGTAAAAAAAAAAATAATCAGAGTTTAGTCCATTTTGGTTTCATATTTTTTCTTTTAAATCTTTTTCTTCTTTCTTTTATGAACAATTATATATTAATATTTGTATACTATATATCGTGATCACGAAGGAACAATTCAATCTACCACTTTCAAAACATCGGATTTTTTTTTTGTAAGAATAAGAAGTGATTTTTGGTTTTGTTTTGTTTTTATTTTGATTTACGTCTGCTTTAATCGAATATTATTTACAATCCGTGTTCTGTTTTTTTTTACAAGCAAGCGATGGGGTCGATTTGAAATTCTCAAGAAAAAAAACTGAGAAAAAATATTTTAAACATTGTGTAAGACAAATAAGTATATTGGTAAAAACAAAGACACTGACTGCTGTTGTTTGTAAATTGATTTGGTTTTCATTCAAATGTACCTTCAATATATGTGAAGTCTACTATATGGAATTCAGGGCCGAAAAATCCAAATATTTGGTTTCAGATGCTACCGACACGCCTTATAAAATAAACTGGCGTGGGGATATTTATATTATAATCCCCTCTCTTTTATCATCAATATGGAACCTAAGTGAACAAAAATAATTTAGGTGTACAATATTTGATGTTATTATTTCTATAAACAAAAAAAAAATAGTTAAGAATATTTGTTTGTTTGATTTAAAAGAAATTCATCAAATCCATACCATACCTTTACTTTTCTTTTCATCATTTAACAGAATTTTTTATTAAAAGATTCCGCATTTTCTATCTATACAGATTTTGTATGGCTTTTATGAAAAAAGAAAAATACTACTTTTCTATTTTATCTAATTAACAACAAAGAAAAAATTTAAAACAAAACGAAGTAAATTTATCAAAACAAATACAAGAAAAAATTCTAGCAGCATACAAACTGTGTTGCAGGTCCCCCTGTGGAAGTTGGCGTTACAATGTACGTCCTCAGTATCAGTTCGGTTTCGGAAGTTCTTATGGTACATTTAAAGAAAAATTTTATTCAACTACATAATCATGTTCAATATTATGTTTTTCACATTGTTTTTATCAATATTATTGTAATTTTTACCTTAAGTTTTTCTAAGTTTATTTATAATTGTGACAAATCACTTCCATTGTGTTTCCGTACATTCAATAAAAAATATGAAAAACATTAAAAATTACAATAAAATAAAGAAAAAATTTAGTAAAAATCGTTCTCAACAATAACTTTTATCTAATTAAAAAAAGATGTCGACAAATTATCGCATTTAAATTTTAAATGTATCTTCCAATTAATTCAAACTGTTCGCTCCTTACGAACGTCTTCAACATGATCCCCTTAAGGACATAATATTGATCTATCGTCTATCCTAAAACTTCTAAATTGTTTTCTTCATCCTTTCGGTTGACAATTATTTATATCTTCCTGTTTATCGGTTTTCTGTATAAAAATGCCTTTTTACGTTGACTCCAGTTATCGCTTCTTCTTCAGCATTTAAAGTTTAAATGTGTAATCAAAACCTAAAAAAAAACAGCAATCAAAATGTTTTTCCGCTCAATTATTTTTATTTTATTTTATTTTCAAATTGAGTTTCTTCACTTATGTATTTTTTTTTCGTTTATTTTCATTTTAAAAACTATAGAATTATCATAATGTGTGTTGTTTATATATTCGCTCCTCATACTACAAATCTGACGTTATGTTACTTTTGTAATTGTTTAAATCCATTCCACTACTCGATGTTTCATTGATTTGTTTTATTATAAATTGCATCCCATGTCACCAGTATTTATAATGCATTCCAAAATTAAAAAAAAAAGATATTCGTATTGATTAATTTTCTTATTTATTTATTTTGTTTTTTATGATATTCGGAATAATTGAAAAAAAAATCAGACAATCTAAATTTGAACAGTATTCTGTTGGAATAACGTTGGAAAGTTGAGTGTGATTTAATATTGTGCTAAAGAATTTTGTGTTCTGAAACAGGACATTTAAAAAAAATAAGAACAAGACGTTTTTGTTTTGTTTTTGTGTACTCTGGAGTGCATGCAAATATTCATTGAAATTTGGACTGAAAAAAACACCGACACTGAATACACTAAACAACCTACAATTATCGCATTAAAAGCAAGAAACAGGAGCATTAAATATAAATGCAGCTTATTATATTAATTCTACAAAAAAATGTTATTAATGTTATCGTCTGGTTCGATCGGCCTATTGATCGCTTTGAGAATAGCGGCCTTGTTTTCATATGAATCACAATTATGTGTCATTGTGTTTTTTTTTATAAAAATATAGTGAGCTAAGGTTCGCATCGTCACAACATTGACACTAATTTCTACCATTTTTAGAAATTTTTTCAGGGTTCATCAACCCGGGGGGAGGAGGGCTTTGGAAGCGCCACCAATGTTCCCGGCAACCCCGAAAACCATTGGTTTGACACTAATATCGGTGATTTTCGACATTTTTTGTACTCGCATAATCCCCCTGGTTTACTTGGTATCATATCGGCCCTTATTCGAATTTACATGTCCTCCGTTCCCATTCGACCCAATGTGGCTCGGAATGGGCATGTCAACGGATTTTCTGCTTCTAAATGTCTTTGGAAATCAGTCACAATTCAGGACTTGCTCCAGGAATGTTTTACAAACGCCTTCACTCGCTATGTTATTCGTTGCCCATGAAATAAATGTGCAACTTGTAGCCTTGATCGGGAAGTGAAAGATGTAAGCCCACTTGAAGGTATATCGAACCCTGTACTTTAAACGTTCGCTTGAATCTTCCTTCGTTAAAAATTCTCTTTTCACACCGAACGATGTCCTTTAGAAGCAAGCTTTGTACTTCCTGACATTTCGAAAGAAATGTTTGTTTGAAATGTCCAAATTATTTTTGAAGCGCTTCCGATGGCTCCATAATTAAGGAACGTTGAACTTTTCCATTAGAACAGCACATTCCGGGCTTTTAATTTTTATACCCTAGACTTTTAGTATAGGGTATATTGTTTTTGTCACGACGGAAATATGTAACACCTTAAAGGAGGCTCCGGAGGTATAGCAATGTAAATATATAAATGATCAGGGTCACCTCCTGATTCGATTTAGCCATGTCTGTCTGTCTGTCTGTCCGTTCGCACGATAACTTTCGATAGAATGAAGCTAGAGCCTTGAAATTTTGGTCAGATGCTGAAAGTATGATCTAGTTGGTTGGTATTGAAAATGGGCATGATCAGGCCAAGAGAACGCCTACCTCCCCTACATATGTAAAATACTTAAATGTATCCATAACTCCCCATTAAATAAACATGAAAAGCTCTAGCTTTGGTAGATTGCTCGTGACGGTGATCTTATACTCTCTTGGAAAAATAAAATCAATCAGTTGAAAACTAACGGCAATTTTCTTACAAAGAGCCCCGTACTACCCTACTTTTCAGGTTTTTTGTCCATAACTCTTGAACAAATTGACGTAGACATCTGATTTTTGGTATGTAACCCTGAGGTGAGAAGCTGCTTAAGTTTTAGTAAGTTGGGCAAAATCAGATCAAAGGAACGCCTACCTCCCCTAAAAAATTTAAAAAATTAAATATTACTTTAATTACGATAACTTTCGATAGAATGACACTAGCGAGTTGACAATTTGGCAGAACGTTGGTAGTAACATCCTGTTAGTTGGTATTGAAAATGGGCAAGATCCGACCTAAGGAACCCCTACCTCCCCTACAAATGAAACTTCAAATAAGCGATAACTTTTGAGAGAATGAAGCCAGCGACTTGAAATTTTGGTCTAATGTTTGAAGTGAGATTGAGTTAGTTGGCATTAAGGACGGGTTAGATCAGACCTAAGGAACCCCTACCTCCCCTAGAAATAAAATTTTAAATAAGCGATAACTTACGACAAAATAAAGCTAGCGACTTGAAATTTTGGTCAAATATTTGTAGTAGGATCCAGTTGGCTAATACTAAAAATACGTAAAATCTGACCAATGAAACCCCTGCTTCCCCTACAAATGAAACTTAAAATAAGCGATAACTTTCGATAGAGTAAAGCTAGACACCTGACATCTTTTTTTTGTTTGTAGGGTGATCTAATTGGTTGGTGGCTATGATGGGCAAGATCCGATTCAAGGAACTTCTAACACCCCTACAAGTGAGGCTTCAAATAAGCAATAACTTTCGATAGAATGAAGCTAGCGACTTGAAAAATTCGACAAATATTTGTAGAATGGGTTAGTTAATTGATTTTTAGAATGGCCAAGATCCTCATGAATGTGTGCCAACCTCCCCTATAAACTGGCCATATAGGAAACTCACTTTGAATGCATATGGTCGTTGCTAATTGGTACTTTTGGTATCACCACTAGGTCTGTACAAGTCTAGGGTATATATGCTTCGGGCTCCGGTTTTTTTTTTTTTTGTTTCTCAAATTTTAAAGCGTGACAATATACACACACTTTTTCCATCTTTCCAATTGAAACGCTTGAATAGACGTTGAAATTTAAATTTTTATCATATCGGAATGCAGCCATCAACAAATCTCTCTGTTGATTTTATCTCGCAACTGATTCAGCGTTTCAAGTAGCAGCCATTCTTATTCTCGATTCTTGGGTGCGCGCGTCGCGTACCTACTGTGTTTCAACAACTCTGCAGCGAACACTTTCAACATGCTGCCAACGTTCTTCTGCTGATTCTGCCCGTCTACCCGCAACATTCTCGCATCGGTGCTACTTCCTCCCTTCCTACTATTATTTTTATCTTTTGTGGGTTTTTGGGGGTGTCACCATACATACAACCTAATTCTTAATTATGAGTCCTCTGGGGTTAAAAGAAAACAACCCGTAACAAACTGAACACAGGTAACAATAACCTGTAAATCTTTGTCGTCCGTCTTGCTCGGCAGAACGTGGTGCTGCTTCAATTACTGGGTAATTGATGGGTGAGCCCAAGACATTATCAATGGCAATGCAATGTTTCTTGAAATTTCGGTATACATTTGGATTGGTGGAACGCTGAATAACTGCGGATTATTTTCCGTGCATATAATATAATATGGGAAACAATCCATCACCCCACATTCCCCGTACAGTAACTCTGTGGTTGTGGTACACGTCGGTCAGACTATCAACAATCCCAAAAAGATGTCCAATTCCTTTGTGTCCTCTTTCTACCTTCGATCGTTGCCCTTCGTGATGACCTGATGACGTTTCCTGTTTGTCTCCAGAATTATGGTGGAGCACATTTTACTTGGATGAAAGGGTCCCGGTAGAGACGTGTGTCCCTGGTCTTTGTTTGTTGAGGAACTAGCGATCCAGACGGTACCATCCCGGGCAGTCATTTATCTTTGTCCCTCCTCGCACGCAACAGAAGATGCATTTGTCAACTCAGCAAATGCCTCTTCTTTACCGTCAGATGACTCCTGTTTTTCTTCGATTCCGACAGTTCGTTCTGTATAGTTGTTTGATTCGTTGTCGCTCAAGCAAGGTCGCTTAGCAAAAGTGTCCACACGAAAAGACACAGATTTTAATTGAAGTTTTTGGAATTGATCTTTAACAAGTAATATTTCCACTGCGGGCGACCACCAATTAGTTTGCTTGCGCCTGTGTTAAAATGTTTAAACTTATCATATATGTTGCCACACAGGATCGTGCACAACCTCGACCGAACTTCCATCGACCATTAATTTCATAGGACGTGCGAAAAAGGGATTCTCCTAATTTCCACCGTACTATATTATGAAATTGATGGTTCCATGGAAGTTCGGTCGTCGCTGTGCGTGTGCCGATCATTAGATGTCATTTCACTTCAAGCGGAATTGGCTGACCGCCAACTTTTCCATGTGGTCCAGTTGACGTTTCGTTGGCATAAACTACATAGTTTCGGAGAATGCAGTTGCCAGCATGCACATTCTGCTCCCACATTTAGTCGCCTATCTGTTATAAGTTGGGAGATGCTGTGGCTTATCATTACGCCCCGCGCCACAGAGGGGAGACAACACAAACATCCATGGCCATCAACGTCGTTGTGGACGGGATTTGAACCCGAAACGCCGGTAGTCTGACATGAGACTTACGCACTGAGCTACCGGCCCCCCCACATATGCAAATTTTTCAGCCAGTTTTAATTTAATTACTATAAGAAGCAATGTTTTCAAACAGGTTGGTTTTGCGAGTTTTTTGATCTTCAAAAAATTTCAGAGAAAGACCCTCCTGTCGCACTTTTAAATTTCCAAACTGAAACAAAAAACACACTTACGAATGAATTTCCACTTTCATTCACAAATCGGGCTCCCAAACATATTTGACACCTTTCTCACTAACAAACTTCATCTCCAAAAACTAATAACACAATACACATTCCAATCAAAATTTTGTATTCGCTTTCCATTTAATCATTGTTCGCAAATTCGCAAAATCTACGTTAATTTTTCACTCTAATTTGACATTTTGTTATTTAAATGTCCCATATGCTTTAAACACATGTTAATTTGCAAAAATATATCTTGTGATTATCAAGTATCTGTATCTAAATGTTGGCAACACAGTTAACGCTTGTGTACCAAGCTTAAAAGCTCACCAAAATTTCACAAACTGCTATTAAATCATTTAATATACGAGTATAGGTAGTTTGAACCCGTACCTCCAACATGATTAGGAAATCGGATGGATTTCAACTGATTATAAAAACGATAAGGATACTGGACATAAAGTTAGCACCGCTAATGAGCCTGACTATAATGGTCATATGACGGCGTAAGGTTATTCATTCTATTTGGTTATGATTGCTCATGATGCTGCACAAATTTTAATGTATCATTCCAGATCGTGATATTTCAAAGATATGTATTGTAAATCATAATTTGACATAGCATAATCAGTAATCATAATCAAAATGGACGATCAATGTTAAGGTGTTATAAGCTCATTGCAGTTAGGCTTAATGTTAGGCGTCCAGAGTGCGTCAAACACATACCGTGTCTGCAGATTTTCACACATCCAAGTTAACGTGACGTTTTTCATATGAACCTAACAACCTAGGGTGTTTAATCATCGTTAAGTACGAGCTTTCAAAATAAATAGATTGCTTTCACACGACACTATTCCATACGATATTTTCTCGGATGAGCTTTTCTCGAAATCGAAAGGCATTTCACACGACGACATTCGATTTTCAACACAAATGGTTTTGTTCAATAGTCTCGGGTGTGAAAAGCTTCGGCAAAACGTCGCCACGTTCTCGTGAGAAGATACGACTACAACAAATAGTCTCCGTTATGAAATGGTGGCGCGTGTGCCAAAAATACTTTCGAGCTTTTAATAATATCACACAACCGATTAGCACACGTCATACTCGTATATGCCTGAAATGCACTTGAGGTTTGTCGAATCGCAGTGGCAAGTGTGGTAGCTACATTTCTCAATTGCATGATTTTCTCACAAGCGCATTGTCGCTTGTTGACGCTTGTGTCGCGGAAGCTCGTTGCTGCTCAAGTACGCTTACAGTAGACGGCCGCCGTAAAGCTCAAGATTCCATGCGGAATTATAGAATGATAACAATTTCATTTTCCTTTATGACATGTACATTTCTATCTGGGAACTTGAGCTTTAATTTTTAGCGAAAGCTTTAACTAAACAACGAGTCTAAATGCTAAGAATCCGAACACGGCCAATAACTGTTAGCGCGAATGGGGTCTGAAAATCAGTAACACTGTGTGCGCACAATGAACGTCAAGCATAAGCGCTATCGACACAACTGAACTAATAAAATAAAAAATAAACGATAAACTAACACGTAAAAGCAATACCAACACAAAATAAACTTTTTTTCTGCAATAGATCTAAATTGTAAATAGATTTTCCAATAACAAAAAGTTTTTTGCTGTTATGACACGAGCCTTCTTGAATTATAATTTTTTTTAAATTATTAGTACATATACAACTTTCACTTAAGCCCGCTTTCCCAACAGGCAGCTTTTGTTGAACGATAAAAGTCGAACGACGAAAATCGAACGAAAATCCACGTGAGAACAGAGTGTTGAGAGACTTTCCAGTCGATCAACAACTTAACGTGAGGTGCATCCTGGCAGCATGTATCTTTTGAAACTGATTTACGTCAACGAAAGATCAGCTATGCCATATAGAATAGTTGACGCGCTATGCCCCACTAGAGGTTAGGACAAATGAGTAATGAGTTTTTGGGGTGCTGATTACGAATCTGAGATTTGCCCCCAAAACTTTTTTGTGGAATTTGGGTAAGAACCCCACAAAAAAGTGTCCTTTTTTTTGATTTGTTTAAAATATTTTAAAATTTACCGAAACACTTTCTGACACAAAATGAAACCTGTTGAAACCTGCGAGCAAAAAAATCGATTTTTGTTGTCAATTTTTTGTCGTTCAATAAAAGCCGGCTTAAAGTGCAGGGGCGAAATTGTTTTTTTTTTTCGTGAAGATTTTTTGAACCTCATCGCCAAAACCGCATGGAATGATTATGACAAAACTGTGTGTCAACACGCTCTACGTTTTCCTTTGCACGAATTCATTGGGCCATCTATATAACTATCGCTGCATGTAAACTAGTTCTTAAGTCCGAAGCGATTAACAGGATTAACTCTAGATGGATAAATAGTAACACATTCCTTTCAACTAAGCCACTGTGGCCCAGACCTGTGACAGCGATCGCAATGGCATGTATGCATATGCAATAATTTTGCATCCAATTACTTCCCGTTTTAGAGGCATTTTGTTGATCCTGACATTCCAAAGAAGGGCAGACAATATCCCCCTTTGGGGAGTTCCTCTACAAACATCTCTACATACCGTCGATATACCCAAGCTAGTGTGTATCCACCTACCTATCCTAACCTAGCCCTGGAAATCCCATAAAAACAATGAGCTTTTATTGAATGCCTGGATGAAAGTCATTGTGACCTCTGCTAAGTATCAAATGATGTTACCAATGAGCTCATATTAAGTCTCTGGATGAAAGTCATTATGAAGCTTGTTCTAGCCGCGGGACAAGTCTCACAAACGTGATCTAGAATTATATGTCCATAAGATAGGTGATCACATGAGTATTATAAACGATTCTTTCGGGCCGTAGCTTCTGAAATGAGATTCCTAGACAATCTCATCAGGCAGGTCATCAGCAAAGTCATTAAGATGAAAAAAATAGGCTCGGTGCAGAATTCGAGCTTCCGCCCCCTCCCGATTACACATCACTACCACACCAAATCTTTTCTCATCGCGCTAGCACAGCTGTCTTCTTTTAAAGATAATTGAGCAGATATCTAGGTTCATCGCCATCGATGAGCACTTCACTGAATAATTGAGAAAAGTCATTAGTTAAGTCACTGGTGATTAGCAGTGTAAGTCACGAATGACTAAGTTGATGACTTTTTCTATCTAGATCATCGGGCCGTAGCTCATGAAATGGAAGTGACGACAATCTCATCAGGCAGATCATCAGCAAACTCATCCTAATGAAGAAAAACAATTCCCGGGGCAGAATTCGAACCTGCCCCTTTTGATTACACACCACCAAGTCTTTCCCCATCGAGCTACCACAGCTGTCTTCTTCAGAAGATAATTAAACAGAAATGTGCAGATAAAAGCATCGCCGTCAATGAGCACTGCGGTGAAAAATGGAGAAAAATCATCAGTGAAATCACTGGTGATTAGTGAGGAAGTCGTGAATGACTAAGTTGATGACTTTTTGCATTTAGGCACCGGGCCGTAGCTGATGAAATGAAAGCGATTGACAATCTCATCAGGAAGGTCATCATGATGAAAAGAAAATATGCTCGAGGAAAATTCGAGCCCCCGCCCAATCTCGATTCATTCAAATCTTATCCCATCGAGTTACCACAGCTATCTTCTTCTGAAAATAATTGAGCAAATATCAAAGCTCATCGCTGTCGATGAGCACTTCGATGAAAAAAATGCCAGAAAGTCATCAGTAGAGTCACTGGTGATAAGCAGAGTAAGTCACAAATTTGATGACCTTGTGCCATTTTTCATCAGAAAAATTAGACAACCAAAAAAGTGTCAGTGTCATAACAGCATTAAAAAAATTATTCGCCATCTCGTATCACGTTCAATTAAAAATTAATTTCACAGAAATAAAAATATACGAGTATAGTTTGGTTTGTTGTTTCCGTGTAAAGAAAAGGAACTTCTTCTTTGCGTATATACTTCCTTTAAATCAATCACATATTTATATTCACCAGTCCGTTTTTCATTTTTTGTTTTCTTTATTTATATTTAATTTGTCGTAACCCAGTGTACTTCAATGCTCACAAATGGGTGAAGGACCCCCGAGTGGAAACCAAATCAAATGTTTTATAATTTTTCTTTTGAATCTCAGAATATTTAACAGTTTTTTTTTTACTCAAAAATATTGATAATGTGTAAAGCAATATATAATGCTTACGATTTATAATCATTGTATATGTAAATCCTTTTGTAAAAGTTGATACAGTCCAAGCTAAAACGTAAAGGAAGCAAGTCATTGACGAACAAAAAAAAAAAATGGAACTAAAACAGAAATTCAAAAGTCACTAAAGGACGTGACCCATTGCTCGCCGCGTGTATAATGTATATAATAATATTTTTTTTGACAATTTTCTTAATCGATCTTTCTCTCTTTCTTCAGATAGTTGCTTTCCCATTGATTTTGTAATATTTGAAAATTCAGTTTTTTAATTGTATTTTATCTATTTGAATTGTTTAATAAATTATCGAAAAGTCCAATAATTTAGTTATTTTCCCCGACAATCCTTGGTTATTACAGTATTTATTAGTGCTAGGCTGTTATTAAGCTTTGTAGATCCCTATTTAAAACCAATCAGTCAGATATGTTACGACATTTAGGGCGCCCGCGTTCACGTGTTTTCTGACACTTGATGTGCACTGAAGAAGGGCCGAAATGTGCATTTACAAAAAATAAGGTATCCCGTCTTATGAAAAATCAACCAAATCATTTCTTTTAGATAATTATTTATATCGTAACTTATTCTATCAACGTATCTGACTTTAAAAAAAAATCCCCACCTTTTTTTCATTTTTATTAAATTCGACTGTCAGTAAAATGACATGTTGCACAAGTAATACACAAGCCTGACCAATGAAAACGGCGAGACTTATCCTTTTCATTTTCTATAAAAATAAAATGGATTATGACAAAGTTCAAGAGTCGTCAATCCAGTTCATATCCTTTTCCTAGACTCATCCCTAACAAATGTTATTTTGTCTTATATCTTTCGATTTGAATACATTTATCTACACATACACTTTTGACTCCTCAAAAGCTTTTCATTGATTTGCAATAATGTTTTGAGTTTCTCTTTTATCTATTTTAGATTATAATTTTTCCAAACATTCCTGAATAGGGGAAAAAGAATCTTTGTAAAAAATTTATGCAGAACATAGTAATTTCCACTAATTATAAATTGCATGAGCCTTACTCTGTATTTATGGTCTCCGTAGTTGGCTTTGCGTTTCGGCACATGCTTGTATGTAATAATTAAATTTTGTACTATACGCATTCGAGGCTATGCTTGGCAAGGACCAGAACAAGGAAAACAATCCTGTCGTCTACAATTTCTTATGTAGTTCCACTACACTATGAGTAATGACCTAAATTGCCAGATTGCATGCAAGCAGCTCATTTTTCGTTGTTTAGCAAGTTTTCAGATATACATACTTCCAATTCTATTGCCATGCCTATAAGGAAATGTCAAGTACAATGTAAAAGCACCATATAGATGTCTGTGTGTGTGTTTGTGTACGCATAAGTAATAAGTAACCGATAAAACAATCAAACAGGACGGAAAAGTATGCATGCTAAAAATTGACTGGATTTCCTGTACGCCAACATTTATGCATGCGACCGAATGGATATTTTCTTCTCTCTAGATATTTCTTGTCATTTTATTTTTTCATTCTTAACTCTCGGTTACATTATTAGTTATTTCGTTCCTCAAATGTAGATTTTTTTCAGTCAGTCATTATTGTTACTTATTTATTTTTAATTATGAATAATTCTTAGAATTTTTCTTCATAAATTTCCAAAAATTTTAAATACACAGCATTTTTTGTTGTTGAGACTTTAAGAAAATGTATCTAATATATTTCTTTTCTTTCCCCATCGTTCATGCTCGTTCATGCTCGTGTGATTGTGTGTAACGATCAAAACAGGATTTCACGTTGGACTTTTATTTTCGTCAATTTTGGACTGATCCACGTTTAGCATATAGAAAACGTCCAGGCGTTGAGACGTTATCGGTCGGATCAGAATTCATCAAAAATATTTGGGTACCTGACACCTTTTTTGTAAATGAAAAACAATCATATTTTCATATTGCAACGACCAGCAATGAATTTATTCGAATTCATCATTCTGGTTCCATTACAAGAAGCATACGGTAAGTGAATCTATTTCTTTTCAATTAGTAGTTAAGTTAAAAATATTGACTAAAAAATAAAATAAAATATTGATAATAAGTGTCGAGAAGTAGCCATTCCATTACATACCCGGGAACCATACAAAATCCTTAAATATAAAATCCCTTTGACAAAATCCGCAGTCGCATAAACCCTAATCACGAAATCTCCTAACGCAACATCCCAAAACGCAAAATCCCCAAAACAAAATCGCCAAGCACCAAGCCTCTAAACTTCGAATCATCAATGGCTGCATTTTGGGAAACTTGATAGGATCATGAACTTCTTAACACCCATTTCCCTGGCTGTGAGGATCAGCATCCTCTCGCTACATGGCCAGAGATAGGAAATGGCGGCGCAAAACGAAACAACATCCCGGGGCTATTAACGTGCAGCCATGAAAGATGGGCGATAAGCTCATTCGACGCGTTCAAATCAGCAGGCCCTAACAGAATTATACCTACAATGCTGCCAAAAACCCATGGACGCTATAACACCCTGGGTTGTCACCATACGAAGGGATGTCTCCGACTAGGCTATGTATTGTACTATAACGCTGGCATTGAGGGAGTCTAGAGTGGTCTTCATCCCCAAATCAGACCGATCAGTCTAACTTCCTTGTTGATAAAAACAATGGAGAAGTGTATGGGGTTAGTTGGTTGGTATAATTGTGGCTGAGGCAAGACTTACCAGAGTCCAATTAGCGCATAAAGCTCAGTTTTGAGGCCACAGTTCTCGTGAAAAATTGTTATTGGATGATAGCCGGAAATACAGGGGATACTGCTTCGATCTAACCGGTGAAGTTAACGAAGCAAAGCAACTCGCCAATTCTCACTCCCGACATATCCCCTAGGCTGTCAAGAGAGGCCTTGCCTAATATACAAAGTCTGGTCCTAGCAACGCCTGGACATTCGCAAAGGGTGTGAGTGAGGATTTCTTTCTCATCTTGTAGGCGATACCCAGCCTGACTGCGTGATCCCCTATAGGTCAATGTCCCGTGATGACGACCGTGCGCCTAGCGATGTCTCTACGTGATTTCGTCATAAGCTCCGATGTTCTGCTTCTGTCATAGGAGGGCCATAGCTTTCTTGATACGGCGCAGGTGTGCAGATTCTGCCATTTGGAATATATAACCTTCAGATAGGGAGTGAATATATATTTGCGCTTAACAGTCAACATCATCATCATCGTAGCGCGACAGCCCGACGTCGGGCCTTGGCCGCCTGGATCATTGTCCTCCAATTATCTCGGTCACGTGACCGCGTCCTCCAGTTTTGGAGGCCCAGCAGCTGCGCGGCGTCCACACCTACTGAGCTCTCCCAACGAGATCTCGGTCGTCCTCGCAGTCTCGCTCCGTCGACTCGTTCTGCATTCATTACTCTCTTAGGCATGCGATCGTCGTCCATTCTTTGTACATGCCCTGCCCATTGAAGTCGTTGTAGTTTGACGATTTTCGAGACTTGCAGCTCATCGTACATTTCATACAACTCATGGTTGTACCGGATGCGCCATCCATCTCGATCGCAAACAGCCCCGAAAATTCGCCGTAGAACCTTACGTTCAAAAGTGTCTAGCATGTTTTCGGAGGCTTGAGTTAGGGTCCATGCTTCGCAGCCATAGCATAGCACTGGTCGTATAATGGTTTTGTACACGCGGAGCTTCGTGTTTCTGTGCACATGCTTCGATTTCATTATGGGGAGAACCGAGAAAAAAGTCTTATTAGCTAACTGTATCCGTCGCTTGATTTCGTCAGTTTCGTTGGCGTCCCTTGACAAGTTGCAACCCAGGTAAATGAAGTTGTTCACGAACTCGATGTTGAGGTCCCCCACATTGATGCTTGGTTGTGCAGGTGTCCTTGTCACCGATTGCATCATTATTTTAGTTTTACCCTCGTTAATACGTAATCCAACTTCCTTTGCAGCGGTATCGAGCGTATGCAGAAGTTCTTCTGCGTCAGCCAATCTTCGGGACATGATGTTGATGTCGTCGGCGTACGCTGCTAATTGTGTCGACTTGATGAGTAGCGTCTTGCTGTTGTCCGTATTCATGGCCCGAATAACGTATTCCAGTGCTAGGTTGAAGAGCGTCGGTGCCAGTCCATCGCCCTGTTTCAAGCCAGTGCGTGTTTCAAATAGACCAGTAAGTCTATTCTGGATCCTGACTTGTGAGACGGAGTTGGTCATCGTCATCTTTGTCAGTCGCACTAATTTTGCCGGTATACCAAATTGCAGCATGATGTTGTACAGTACTCCACGATCGATACTGTCGTATGCCTGCTTGAAGTCGACAAAGATTTGGTATACGTTTACGTTGTATTCCCAGCACCTCTGGAGCATCAGTTTGACTGAGAAGAGCTGATCGGTTTTGGAGCGCCCAGGTCTGAAACCGCTTTGATATTCGCCAATGACTCGTTCTGCGTACGGTTTTATTCTATTTTCCAGAATTTTCGTCAAAATTTTTTAGGACGTACAAACTAGTGAGATGCCCCTGTAATTCTCACACCGCAGTTTATCTCCCTTTTTATGAATTGGACAGATGATGCTTCTGCGCCAATCGTCTGGAATCTCCTCGTTCTCCCATACTCGCAGGAGTAATTGATGTATGGCATCAACTAGACTCGTTCCACCGAATTTTAGCAGTTCAGCTGGAATCTCGTCAGCGCCCGGCGCTTTATTTCGTTTTAGTGACCGCAAGGCGAGATCAACTTCCTCTACTGTCGGGGGTTGAATGGGTGGGCCTAGATCAACAATATCATCGAGAGCTTCCTGTGTGGGGATGTTAGATGGTCGGTTTAGAAGCTCTTCAAAATAAGAGGCCCATCGCTTGTTAACACCATCGGTGTCGCTGATGATGTTTCCATCCTTGTCCTTACAAAGGCTAGTCCTGGGTTGGTAGCCGTTCTTAATTGTATTTACTAGTTTGTACGCTTGTCTGGTGTTCCTATTAGCTAAGTTTTCGTTTATGTTCAGCAACTGCTCGTCAAAGTATTTACGTTTCTTACGTCTAATTATTCTATTCGATATTCGCCGTAGCTCGTCATATTTTTCTCTTCTGGCTCTGGTTCCTCGTTGAATCCATTGTCTGTAGGCCTCGTTTTTCGCGTCAAGTGAGTCCTTGCATTCTTCGTCGAACAGTCAACAGCGGAGTGCAAATAGGCTCCGCTTGAGATCTGCCTAGGGCGGTGACCCTTCTGGGCAGATCGTCGGCCTTCTCATTACCTTGATGTTCCTGTGACCGGGAGCCCAGAGCAGGGTAATATTGAGCCATCTCCCAAGGCAAGCTAACTCCTCCCCACATCACTCGACAAGCTTGAGTTCAGTTCCCCGATAGTGGCCTGGCTATCCGAGCAAATGGCGATGCTGTGGTTATCTGGTATATCTCTGAGAGTGTGACAAGCTTTCGTGATAATAAATGCTTTTTCCCATGTTCGCATATCACTTGCAGCACCAAGACATGCCGTTCTTTGCACCCTACGAAGTTTTGTGACGTTATATTTTTTGGCAAACGCTGGCCACCAGACCAACGACCCGACCCATATGTAAAAATCGGACAGGCTACTGCCGTGTTCATTCAAAGAACCATATGACTTTAGGTCCCACCTTTTCCCGAAGGTTTTCTTACAGGTATTGAAAGCTATGCATGCCGTTTTTAACCCATTCTTCAATGTCTAATACCTAAATATTTTGCGTTGAGCGTTAATTGGAGTGGTTGTCCGTTTAGTTTAGGAAGGGTAAAATGTGGTACTTTGGTTTTTGTGTTAAAAAGCATCGTTCAGTTTAACAATCACGGAGAGGCACATCGACCACTTTCACCCCTTCTCTGTCAAGCCTAGCTAGGATGTTATTGATGACAACAAGCCACAATAGCGGTGAGATGACGCCTCCGTCAGGTGTCCCTCTTCATACAAATCTGGTTAGGTGGCTGTTTCCTAAGTCCGAATGACTTATTCTAAATCTTTATTGCAGAATAACTATCCAGCTGCCGATCTCTGATTCGACTACCAAGTCTGATAAGGCGACGTGAATAGATTCAATGCGGACAATGTTGAATGCATCATCTATGTCGAGGAAAGCAGATAATGTATATATTGCTTATACTGAAGGCTCTGTTCGATAGTGCACACCACTTCGTCGAGCACCATTTCTGTGGATCTACCCTTGAGGAAGACGTGCTGCACCTTCGAAAGAGGTAAACCCACCATGGTTTGCCGGATGTGGAAGTCTATCATGCGTTCTAGCGTCTTTGGTGCAAATGAGGATATGCTAATCGGCCTGATATCCTTCGATATTCCATGCCTGGCTTTGGCACGAAGTCGACTCGAACCCGTCGCCAAGACTGGGGGACGAGGTTGAGTAGAAAACAGCTTCTGAAAAACACCAAGAGCTTGGAAGCTACTAAATCTTGTATTTCCTGAAGCATAATGGGCAACATGCCGTCTGGCCCTGGTGATTTGTAGGGAGAGAAGCTGTTGATTGCCCAGGATATCCTTTCCTCAGTGATGGCGGAAAGCACAAATTCACTTTATGCACGCGTTACATGGTTCTGTGCCTTTCATGCCGGTTTCTCTGCATCCAGGAAAGTGTGTGTTCAAAAGGAACTCCAGGGATTCGGCACTAGTTTATATCCAAGTGCCATCCGTTTTCTTCACTAAGGACGGATTGGAATGCTCTTTGAATAGGGTCTTGCTAATTCATGCTGTGTCCTTGATATTATCCCAAGAAGGACAGAAGTCCTCGCACGCTTGCACTTTCGGCCGCCCTTATGGCCTTTTTGTATATTTTTAGGCAGTCTTTATAAAGCTCCCAGAATATATGTTTGTTGCGGATATTGAAGACCCCCCTAGTCAATTTTCTTAGCAGCCTCGTTCCACCATGGGGAAGAGTTTTCTTACTTCTTTTCACCAAAGTGCATTTTCGCTTTAGATGGTAAGAACGTAGGATCTCCACACAGGGATTTGTAGTTCCTAAAGCAGAAATTCTTTCCACCTAAAACGGAAATACACTCTGAGTCTGCACTCAAGGAATTTCCGCTTTAAGAACTACAAATCCCCGTGTGGGGATCCTACATTCTGACTACCGAACGCGGAAATGAATCCTGAGGCCGCAATCAAGGAATTTACAAATCCTCGTGTTTAGTGACTAGAAAATCGTATCGATTTGGATACTGACTGGGGGACGTACTGAACACGGTTTTCTAAACACGCTACTCGGAACGGTGTACCGTTAATGTATAAATTAATTAGAAAGCAGTCTTAGGCCTATTGTCATTATTTGGAAACTCAGTATCGACGTGAAGTGAAAAAAAACTACAATTGCAAGGACAATATACAAGAAACTTTCTATATGCGTACTATGTCATGCAAGCATAATAATGTAACATGCAAAACCTATGGCAACAAAAATTCAACAATACCTGTACCAGCCCCTTAGGTATTCTGGGCCGAGGACAGTCACCTCACCTTGGAAATGGCAGCTCAATGAAAATAGTGTTACCCCCCCTGTACGCCATTATTCTACAATCCTAATTAAAAACCTTGAAAAACACAACAACTTTTCAAAGTTGCAATTGATTTCCAGCGTCACGTGAGAATTCACACAAATGTTATTCAGACATTGAAAAATTCCATAAAATACGAAAATTAGAGACTCCTCATAAACTTTTTATATGGTAAATAGTTCAAGTATCTAATTACCATGAAGTTTTGTTATCCGCGTGTACGAGTATGCATGCAAGGCTAAAACTTTATCGATCCGATAAAAACAACAGTCAGGAATCTCATCATATGTTGTCACGAATAGCAAAATGACGGTAATCGAATTATAATACGAGTATATCATGCGTTTCGTGTTTTGTTCAAGTGGCGAAAATTGTCAATTAACGAAAAAGGATGACGCAAATTATGGCATTAGTGAAATATGCGAAATGGCTGCGGAAACAACGTTTCTTAACCACTGGTTGGTGAAATGCCATAATGATCCATATCAGGTGATTCTACGATTAATTTATTCTATGGTATGCCTCGATGCGCTCAGTGGCCATGAGTTATCGTTCGTCACTTCAGGATTCTACATCTAGAGAAACAGAGGTTCAATCTTCGGCGTGTCGAATAAAAACTGCCTGTGGGTACTACTACAACTCCCACAGAGCTCCGAGCTTGTAAGTAAAGGACGGCTCATGCTATCAACTACGAGTACACCATTTGAAAAATACGCTATCGAAGCGTCAACAACATAGCTACACGGGGTGTCCCGTAATGGCCGCACACGGGCATTCCTCATGCAATTTCCAACAGAAAATAATAAGGGACATTTTCCCGAAATCTTAATCCTTTAGCTGCTACAGGCATTTATATTTTACTTGAAAATTCCATGAATTACACGTTTTTAGCAATGTAAAATCGACTTCGCATCGCAAAAAAGCCTGTTTTCCAACATTCAAAAGGTTATACCTTCCAGAAATTAAAAAATAGGATAAAATAATGTTAACACAATTTGATTTTTATGAAATAAAGAAAATTTTTTTAAAACAGGACAAGTACATTATGCACGGAAAAAGTGAAGAAAAAGGTGATAGAAAAAAAAAAATATTTTTTTTAGAGCTAAACAAAAATTATAATTTTAAAAATGTTTAATAAATTAAAGCAATAAATCTTATATTTTGGAGCAACATATTGGCTGCGATTTCCATTTAATTTAAGTGTACTGGTTATCGTAGTTTCCGAGATATTGAATTTTAAATCGTGTGAGGCGGAGAATTTTCAAGAAAAATATAAATGGCAGTAGCAGCTAAAGGGTTAAGATTTGGGCAAAATGTCCTTTATTATTTTCTGTTGGAAATTGCATGAGGAATCATACGGCACTGCCCAGGTGTGGACATTAGAGTAAAACTACATTTGCGAGCACAAGAACCTTTGGCGCGCTCCCTGGAACTGATTAGCTTGGGCAGCAGTAGGTTGAGAGTTACTTGCAGGCTCCTCCCAGGGAACTCAACCCTGATGAGTCACTTGCACAGAGTGGGTACTGCCTCTGACCCCAATTGTTGTTTTTTCGAGAGCGATGATAAGACTTCTTAGCAACTCCTTTCCGAGTGTTAGGCACTCAACCACGGCAACCTGGAGTAGCTCGGTGAGACTTCCCCTGAAGCGATGGTGGTTGTCTCATACAGCTAGCGATCTTTTTGGTTAGGTTATAAGTAACAAGGCTAGACTTTTACGATTGGTTCTTTGGTTGGGGCAACAGGTAGCTCAGTGCGTAGAGGCATCAATCTCATGTCTGACTGCCAGTGTTTCGGGTTCGAATCTCGTGCACGACGACATCCGTGAACATATGTAGATGTTTGTGTTATCTTCCCACACAGGTAGCTTTTTTGTGTAGAGGATTTGTAGTGGTCGCCTTATCCGACGCCTACGGACATGTACATTTATGCACACGTATGTGTACATGTATATTATGTATGCACATACTCGTAGTTCCAAATATTATTATTATAATTTCCTGCATCTTGATCATTAAATTTTGCGAGTCACTGTACCCGTGACGACTGGGATAGCGGGTTCAGTGATAGCTGATAAGAAGTGGTCAAAATGCAGGAAATTATGAAAACTGGTTTTTAGAGAGAGCGCTAACTGGACTCGAGTTCGGATAAAGGTGATAACAGGGATTCTGGTTTTGGGATTTGAGGGAGTCGGTCGTGTTGGGGAATAATTTCAACGTGAATGATAACACCTGAAAAGTGAGGAGAAATTGTGAAATAGTTAGGAGTGTGCATATTCCTTTTTTCTGAAATAGTTTTCGGGCAAATCTAGCTTGTAAATAATACTTAACAATAAAATGACTAGTGAAGTTATAAAAAGAATAAAGTGTATTTTAGAAGTTGGCAGAATTCTAAGAGATTTAACGAAATGTTACAGATCGTTGGAAGACATTCGGCTGACTTGAATATATTATTAAAAACGAATATTACGGATTAGTTTTGCTTGACGATTTTCGAGTTGCTTGGGGAAGAATCATCAAATTCTATGTGGTGTGCGGTTCAAATGTTCGTAAGGGAAAGTTGGCACGTTTTTTTTTATTTTTGCGATTCAAAGCACACGTGCTAAAAGAACGGATATACCTATATAATTGAACCTTCGAAGTTCGCGGCTAGTTTGAATTTAAATCCGCGGTTCTGGAAGTCGCCCCGTTTCGCTACCGATTCAAACAAATTTTGATTGGGAATACGTGCGGCGTTTTAATTTTAATTTTTTTTTCCGGTATTCCTGAAACTAGGAAAGAAGTGTTGGGATTGACTGCAACGAGTATGTGTCAAATATTCGATGATATTTCCCATAACCGCCCTCATTGACTTGCATGCCATACTGTGTCCTATGAGTGTGTTAGGAAGTTCCGCTATGCTGTGAAAAAGAAAGTCGTGTCAAGTTTAAGGTGTCAACGGTGGGAATGAGCTGTTTGACTAGCAAAGATCGCATCTTGGGAGTAGCGCCGTGAAACTGAAGTTACTGAGACCGGACAATGATTCCTAGGCGTCGGGGCGTGACGTTCTACCCTCTGACGGCCAGGTGACATCCTGTGTACTCAATGTCCATCGCTGGACGCAACGGGGGAGCAGCAACAGGTGCTCCACCATCAGGGGAGCGCCCCAGGTAAAACGTGGAAATTCTAAGTCCAGAGCTCCTTCAACCAGGCGATTCACTCTTAACTTGGCTCTCTGCTCCGATACTCGGAGGGTTATTATGGGAGCGACGTGTCGAGGAAATTAATAAAAGTGTATTTCAAATCAGCCCAGGGAAGGCATTACCTGGAATTTTAGCGGCGAAGTGCGGTGAACATGTCTTCTTGAGGCGAGTTCACACTTCCCAAGTCACTTATCCACAATTATTTGATTCCTGTTCGAAATTTTTAACGTCATTGGAGTAGCTGGGGATTACTATTAGATCGAATCCTTAGCCTAGGATCGCCTGATTTAACTAGGGCAGCAGGTTGTTTTGTTTTGATAATACGGCAAGGTTTGGAGACCTTCCAGTGGCCGTAACATTTCTTTTGCTTGATCAAAATCCGTACGGATTATTCGAGCGAGGCGCTTTTGAAAAAGTGTGATATCGAGGTTGGTTAAAAAAAAAAAAAATTTATGTATAACTAAATAGACTCTGACTATAAATATTGGAAAACTATCCACCATACATATAACCAGTTTATGGACGGTCATGGAAGTATAGCAGATGGATCATCCGATACGTAGTATTTGGCCGCAATTGTGTCAGATACCACTAGCATCCATAAACTTGGTATCGTAGACCTACCGTGGACGATTGGTCGACTCAGTACTTTTCCAAATGTAACCAAGGAGATATCGCGTGGATACGGCGTCGTTATAGTTAGCATATGGGAAGGATCTAACTGTACTGAAAACGAACTAATCGCTTTATGGATCGTCAATCCTTATCGGTTCAACCAGCAAACTCATGGTCTAAGTTATTACCTAAGGAAATTAACGTTATAGATTTAGGAAGCCAATGGAATAGGCAATACAAATATAAATTTAAATAAAAAAAAAAAATATATATATATATATATATAGTATATATATAGGTAAAGATTTAAATCTAAAACAAAAAAATTATATTTTTTGAATAATCAAGAGGTGCACCTAGAACATGGATTCTTTCTCGGTGCAACTTCTTTAGAATAAAACAATGAAGGGCTAAGGTCCCAATTTTCCTCCTCTCCCTCCGTTCTCTCACTGTAAACTTTGATAATTTTGGGGGTTTTCCAATAAATCATGGCGCCTGAAAACCCAACGGTAGGGCGGGTCAAGACGCGCCGGACCCATTACATCAGGGGTCCATTGTGAGCCGTTCACCATCGTAAGGCTCGTTTGACCTGGAGGGGGAAAGGATCGGTCCTGATTGGACGGTTTCCCTCCGTAATATTTTCTGTTGGCCTTGATGCCACATTATCTAGATTGGCTGATGCAGCCCCTTGTCCCTGCACGGGACTGAGTTGTTTTGAGTCTTAGGGAGTTTGGTGCATAGGCACCCCAATTAGGTTTTCTCGTTTTTCTTTGGTTTGTGTATCGCGGGTGTTAGCTTATTTTGAATTTTGGACATCGGGCAGACGTGCGATTTTGTTCTTGTACGTATATGGAGGAGGCCGATGACTGCCGTGGATTACCCACCCCGCTACTCCCGATAGCTGAGCTGGTCTGCCAGCGCACGTCACGGGTGGTCATCGGAGAGTGGTTCTTCGACACGTGTTGTCATTAGGCCTTCACGGCCATCCCAACCCTCGTCCTCCGGTCTCTATTACTACAGATTACACCTCCATTCTCTAGATCGTAGAGCGATAACCGAACGAACACGGCCACTAAGCAAGTCAGTCCTCAATTATGAACCTTTCAAATCAATGAATGAATGAATTTCCTGGACCCAATCCCCGAGGCAGACGGAAACACACGTGGATCGATCAGATGAAGAAGCAACAAAAACGCGTTAATCTTGGCGATGAAACTATCCAAGACCGAGCCGCCTGCAGAAGGAAGCTGCGATTATACCGCCAGAATGGGCGAAGTGCCAACACCACAGGCAGAGCAACGCGAAGCCGCAGAGTGGTATGAAAGGGCGAGGAAGAAGAAGACATTTCCCTATTATTCAGATGATCAACAGAGTTCAGAGAATCACGACAATAGCAGAGGCGCAAGACGGCATCCTTGAAATAAAGGGAATCGAATCGGAACTATACAAGCCTTATTCCCTCTAGGAGTCTTTGAGCTGATAGTGTACCTTTAATCAAACTCCATGATCATCTACACGGCTGGCTCTTAGACTCATGATGGAGTTGGTGTCGGAATTTATTCAGAGGGGTTTGGTTTTGATTTACCATTCCGTCTTCCTGAGTTTTGTAGCGTCCTCCAGGCTGAGGTTTCGTTGATTCTGGAGGCTCTAAGTATATTACATTTCGCCAGGAGTGGTGAGGCTCATTACAGGGTACTGCGCCATTATGGGCAACAGACAAAGCCCAGCCGATGACGTTGGCGGGTGATTGATGATGAGCGTCTCGACGACCGTCATCCAACACCATCCGGTGAATTGATTTTTGTAAATAAAAGCTTTACTTGTGCGCTATCCAGGTCAGGATCGGCCCTCGGTAAATTACCAGGTTAAGCGTTAACCTATATAGGGTAGCATTGTTGTTGTGTTGCGTGTCATTTTACTAACCTATACAAGTTAAGAAAAACAAAAGAACGTGCCTAATGATAAGGGGTAGGGCCTGAGGTTTTCGTTAACCCACTTGTCCGCACGCGTCGACACACCAACTTGGATTAGAAGTTTTGACAATTTGATGTCTGACAGACCTTCACGGCAAAGTCAAACCACTTCCGCTCTTACCGTTACGTGCTCATAAAACATTATTTTACGGATTTGACACGAAATTGTAGTGCATATAAGGTGATGTGAGGAGGGCAAAAAAATTACACATCATCATCATCGTGGCGCGACAGCCCGACGTCGGGCCTTAGCCGCCTGGATCATTGTCCTCCAATTATCTCGGTCACGTGACCGCGTCCTCCAGTTTTGGAGGCCCACCAGCTGCGCGGCGTCCACACCTACTGAGCTCTCCCAACGAGATCTCGGTCGTCCTCGCAGTCTCGCTCCGTCGACTCGTTCTGCATTCATTACTCTCTTAGGCATGCGATCGTCGTCCATTCTTTGTACATGCCCTGCCCATTGAAGTCGTTGTAGTTTGACGATTTTCGAGACTTGCAGCTCATCGTACATTTCATACAACTCATGGTTGTACCGGATGCGCCATCCATCTCGATCGCAAACAGCCCCGAAAATTCGCCGTAGAACCTTACGTTCAAAAGTGTCTAGCATGTTTTCGGAGGCTTGAGTTAGGGTCCATGCTTCGCAGCCATAGCATAGCACTGGTCGTATAATGGTTTTGTACACGCGGAGCTTCGTGTTTCTGTGCACATGTTTCGATTTCATTATGGGGAGAACCGAGAAAAAAGTCTTATTAGCTAACTGTATCCGTCGCTTGATTTCGTCAGTTTCGTTGGCGTCCCTTGACAAGTTGCAACCCAGGTAAATGAAGTTGTTCACGAACTCGATGTTGAGGTCCCCCACATTGATGCTTGGTTGTGCAGGTGTCCTTGTCACCAATTGCATCATTATTTTAGTTTTACCCTCGTTAATACGTAATCCAACTTCCTTTGCAGCGGTATCGAGCGTATGCAGAAGTTCTTCTGCGTCAGCCAATCTTCGGGACATGATGTTGATGTCGTCGGCGTACGCTGCTAATTGTGTCGACTTGATGAGTAGCGTCTTGCTGTTGTCCATATTCATGGCCCGAATAACGTATTCCAGTGCTAGGTTGAAGAGCGTCGGTGCCAGTCCATCGCCCTGTTTCAAGCCAGTGCGTGTTTCAAATAGACCAGTAAGTTTATTCTGGATCCTGACTTGTGAGACGGAGTTGGTCATCGTCATCTTTGTCAGTCGCACTAATTTTGCCGGTATACCAAATTGCAGCATGATGTTGTACAGTACTCCACGATCGATACTGTCGTATGCCTGCTTGAAGTCGACAAAGATTTGGTATACGTTTACGTTGTATTCCCAGCACCTCTGGAGTATCAGTTTGACTGAGAAGAGCTGATCGGTTGTGGAGCGACCAGGTCTGAAACCACTTTGATATTCGCCAATGACTCGTTCTGCGTACGGTTTTATTCTATTTTCCAGAATTTTCGTCAAAATTTTATAGGACGTACAAACTAGTGAGATGCCCCTGTAGTTCTCACACCGCAGTTTATCTTCCTTTTTATGAATTGGACAGATGATGCTTCTGCGCCAATCGTCTGGGATCTCCTCGTTCTCCCATACTCGCAGGAGTAATTGATGTATGGCATCAACTAGACTCGTTCCACCGAATTTTAGCAGTTCAGCTGGAATCTCGTCAGCGCCCGGCGCTTTATTTCGTTTTAGTGACCGCAACGCGAGATCAACTTCCTCTACCGTCGGGGGCTGAATGGGTGGGCCTAGATCAACAATATCGTCGGGAGCTTCCTGCGTGGGGATGTTAGATGGTCGGTTTAGAAGCTCTTCAAAATATGAGGCCCATCGCTTGCCAATACCATCGGTGTCGCTGATGATGTTTCCATCCTTGTCCTTACAAAGGCTAGTCCTGGGTTGGTAGCCGTTCTTAATTGTATTTACTAGTTTGTACGCTTGTCTGGTGTTCCTATTAGCTAAGTTTTCGTTTATGTTCAGCAACTGCTCGTCAAAGTATTTACGTTTTTTACGTCTAATTATTCTATTCGATATTCGCCGTAGCTCGTCATATTTTTCTCTTCTGGCTCTGGTTCCTCGTTGAATCCATTGTCTGTAGGCCTCGTTTTTCGCGTCAAGTGAATTTTTGCATTCTTCGTCGAACCAGTCATTTCGCGCTCGCCGGGCTTTATATCCCACGACCTTCTCTGCGACATCCTTGATGGTACCCTTGAGTTCTTCCCAGAACCCATGGACGCCTGTGTTGCTGATGTTGTATAGCATAGGTGATAGTTTTTCCTCAAGGGCGGTAGTATACGCCACCGCTGTAGCATCACTCAAAAGCTTATCAACCGCAAAGATTTTGGGAGGGCTGATTCTTGATTGGTGTACTGAGGAAATTCTACATCTGTAGGTCGTCTTCACCAAGTGATGATCTGAGTCGCAGTTTGCTCCTCGATAGGAGCGGACATCCATGACACTAGACGCCCATCTCCTGCAAATGAGGACGTGGTCAATTTGGTTGACGGTATGTGCGTCTGGAGACTTCCAGGTCTGCTTGTGAATGCGTCGATGCGGGAAGCACGTAGAGCTTACGACTAGATTCCTGCTGCAGGCAAAGTCGATAAGTCGCTGGCCGTTATCGTTACATTCTTCATGGAGGCTGTGGCCTCCAGTGGTCCCCCGGTGCCAACTTTCATTTCCGACTTTCGCGTTAAAGTCTCCCAGCAGCAATTTGACGTCGTTTGTTGGAAGTGAGTCGAAGAGAGTTTCAAGGCGGGCGTAGAACTCGTCTTTTACTGCGTCTTCATTAACTTCGGTGGGGGCGTGCACATTGATGAGCCAGAGATTGAAGAATCGAGTCTTGATGCGAATCGCACACAGCCGTTCATTTATGGGTTTGAAGTCAGTAATATGCGGTTTGAGGTGATTGTTCACTATAAATGCTACTCCAAAGTCCTTGCGGCCCGATGGTTTGCCATCACACTTTGGATAAATATACAAATTAAACAAATATTCTAAATTCCATATCGTATAATAACTATCCTTAAAAATTTCAGGCTTACCATCACTGCTTCATGCCCAATGAACTTACAGTACTTTCCGATGGACCGGCAATTGTGCCACATAGAAATCGAGAGTTGTAAGTATCGATATTTCAAATTTTATCCATTTGACATTTTAAGATATCTACTTTAACTAAAACTAATTCAATTAACTTTTTTTGAAAACAAGAATTTAAAAATTTTTATAGATAAAAAAAAAGAAATGATCAAATTTAGTCGATCATTCAATGCTCATTCAGAATTTATTCATTAAGATATGGAAATATCGTGGAAAAGAAAATATTTTTTGTTTTCCTTTTTAAACCAAGAATATTTTGTCTTCAAAAAAATTCCAGACGAATGAAAAAAATGTATAAAACTAAAATCATCTCTTGCTCTGAATAGCATTTTGTGTACATCGGATTCAAAGCAGTACGCGTTTTTCGACTTGACTCTAGATAGATTCCGTTACATTTGTTTGATATTAAATTGATTTTATGAAATCCAAACTGGCATTATTATATGCCATAATAAAGAGAGAGAGAGAGAGAGAGAGAGAGAGAGAAGATGAAAACCGCGGCATCACTACTTTTTTTTCCGTGTCTAGAACATAACGTAACGTATCGTACACGGCGCGAGATGACAGCCATTGAACAAAATACATTTTAAACAAAGAACATACAAATGAAATTAGAATTCAAAAAATAATTAAACGGCCCCTGTTTGTACTCAATCATTTAATAATGTATATTTATGATAATAATCAACATATAATTTTGGTTACCATTTTTATAATTTATTGGTTGGTTTTCGGTCGCCTTCTCTTTTACAGCAACCGCAGAAGGTTGACTATACGACTAGTCACCCATGGGTGGAATAATTTGTAAAAGTATATAAAATATAAAATAATTTAACAATATTTTTTTTTTATCAACAACAAAAAAATACGATTCTAAATGATAACGTACCATTTAAACAGAATTGAGAAACGAAATACTCGTTTTGTTTGATTGAAAATACAAAAGAAAAATATGATGGCGTACTTGTCCACATTTCTTTCAAACACATATCCATACAGAAAGTATAAAACAATATTAACTTATTTTCTCCTTCAACATTCGTATACGAAAGATCGGTTTTGAAATTACCTTTTTACGACTTGAATCCAAGCAAGTTGAATTCAGAAACAATACGCGGAACTAAATTCACTTCAAAATTGGATCCATTTAGGGGCCACAACATGCAAACTGTCTACTTGATTTGAAAAAATTAAACAAAATAAGTGTCTCATCAATACACAGACACTAGCATTCTTGTTGCAAACAACATAATCTCATTTATGCAGCCACTTGATTCGAAATCGGAAAGTACGTAAGTCCAAATCTAATACGCTTTTCTTGACAAAGCCCGATTTTTCCAAATACATTTGCTTTAAAAATTTCTGAAATATAATCAATAAAACAATCGAATAAAAGCCACAATCATTAACAGCACCTTCACAACAGATACATGTATCGACATCTTAAATTAGCCGGAAAAAATTAACTTAGGCTACGAAAAAACATGCTAAAGCTTTTTCTTAATAATTTACACATACACAAGAATTAAAATGAACTATATTGCAAATTGCAACAAAAAATTAATTAAATTAATTAGTAACGATCGTAATTATTGCAAACGAAAGATTTAGTCGGAGATCTCGTAAACTGTGCACCGAATCCGCTAATTTTTTGGAACGTTTTAATATCTTATTACTTTCAGTAAAAATATGATAAAAGTGAAATTTAAAAAAAAAACATGCATGCAATTTTCACTTTTTCTTTAAATCTGAAAAGATAACGTAACAGCAAGAGTAGCGTAGGTGACAGAATCCATTTTGCTTTACGGCAAAATGGCGTTTATGATCTTATGCAGGAATTTATTTTAATTTATTGATAAAAACTTTTTATAGCATTGTAGTTTAGTCATAAATCCAAATATTTAAATATTCTGGCCATTTTCTTCTTTAACTGTTTAATATTAAGGAATGCATTTGTGCTATTGTTAACTAGGCAAAGTTTTAAGTTTTGGTTTTTATATTTTATATCTTCATTTTTATTTGTTTGATGATTAAATGTTATGTATACACATCAAGTTTAATTAAATAAATACTGCAATTATTTATTGTGCGTTGTATTAAGACCATTGTCGAAAAAATCTCTTTGGAAACTGACTTTTAAGTTCATTGAAACCCTATGAATAAAGCTTTTCCTCACTCTACCTGCTTCCAATTCATTTTTTTGACATAGATATGTCTTTTGGCTGAACGTCCTACTAAATAATACAATACATGATGTCACGCAAAGAAAATGAAATGAAAATCGGACAATTTCGTTTGGAAAAATCGTGTATCATACTACTGTGTACAAATATAACCCGGAATTTTGTTATAATTTTTGAAATCCTTATTTATTCTTAAAAATGTATTTCATCACCTTCGAAGTAATTCCCCTCGGCTGCAATGCACTTATGCCAGCGAATTTTCCATTCATCAAAACACTTTGAAAAGTCCTGTTTCGGTATGGCCTTCAGCACCTTCTTCGATTCGGCTTGAATCTCTTCTATCGTGTCAAAACGGTGTCCCCGGAGCATTCTTTTAATTTTGCTGAATAACCAGAAGTCACATGGCGCTAAATCAGGCGAATACGGCGCTTGCGGAACAATATGGGTGGAATTTTTGGCAAAATGGTCACGAATAACGAGTGCAATGTGAGATGTTGCGTTGTCATGGTGCAAAAACCAAGAGTTTTCTTTCCACAAATCCGGCCTGTTGAGGCGAATAGCATCACGCAAACGACGCATAACACTCAAATAGTATTCCTTGTTGACAGTTTGGCCCGGTGCAAGGAATTCGTGATGCACAACACCACGATAATCGAAGAAAACCGTCAACATGACCTTAATTTTTGAGCGACTTTGGCGCGATTTTTTCGGTCTTGGCTCACCCTTGGCACGATATTCACTTGATTGATCGGTTGTTTTGGGGTCGTAATCATAAATCCAAGTTTCATCGCCCGTAATAATGTGTTTTATCTTGTCCTGGGGCCCGTTTCCGCAAGAGTGAGTTTTTTCGGTGCGCACCGAAAAAACTCACTGAAAAAATTCACCGGAAATATCAGTGCGCACTGAGCATCCCCCTATTGTTACTTTTCTTGTTCGACTTCAATGACGACCAAAGTCACTTAGATTTTTCGTAATTCGTATGCGCATCGTATGCATCAAACGAAACATAAACACGCTCCCTGCCGTAAATATCGTAAACATTGTATTCGTCGTAAACTTCTGTCATTCCCATAGAAAAATGACAGAAGTTTACAATTTTAGGGCAAATACGACGTTTACGACGTGAGCATGAATCCCCTTATAATCTTCTTTCAGAAATGGTCGGTCCTAGTGACCGAATGGAAACGGGATAACAATAAGGCCGGCCGCATCTTGGACGTAGGCAGGGCAGCGCAGCGCGCACTTGGCATTGTTGTTGTAAAATCAGACTTTGACAGTTGTTACAACAACAATGCCATATGTGCGCGCTGCGCTGCCCTGCTTACATCCAAGACGCGGCCGGCCTAATAATAATAGGGGGATGCATGCCCACGTTGTAAACGTCGTATTTGCCGTAACGTTGTAAACTTCTGTCATTTTACTATGGAGATGACAGAAGTTTTCGACGAATACGACGTTTACGACATTCACGACACTAAGCGTGAATCCCCTTAATATTAATTGCTAAAGAAACCACCGGATACGGAAACAAAAACTTCTCATCTTCACTATGAATTTTTATATTTTTGTCCTTAAATTCAACACGAAGCTCCGTCCTTCATCCATTTCTGCTTTGAAAAGTAATACTCCACCTTCGTATGCAGAAATCAACAATTTAATACATAATTTATAAAAAAATATATTTTGCACTTACCAAATAGCCAGTGCAAAATATATTCGCACGGTGCGCACCGGAACTGTCAAAAAAACTCATCGCATCGTTGCGGAATCGCATTTTTGCAATTCAGCACGGTGCGCACCGAAAAAATTCATCTCACTCTTGCGGAATCGCATTTCTTCGGTGCGCACTGATTTCGGTGCGCACTGAAAAAATTCACTCTTGCGGAATCGGGCCCCTGATAGTCGGAAAGTATTGTTTCACACACGTCAATGCGACGCTGTTTTTCCAAAAAAATTGAGGGTTTTTGGAACCAAACGAGATTTGACTTTTTTGAGGCACAAAACTTCCTTCAAAATGATGTTAACTGATCCATTTGAAATGCCAACGATATCAGCAAGCTCTCTAGTTGTCAATCGACAATTTGGGAGCAACAATTCCTTAATTTTTGCGACGTGCTGTTCGTCAGTTGATGTTCTTGGTCGTCTTTGATGTGGTTCATCTTTAACGCCTTCCCGACCCTCTTTGAACATTTTATGCAATTCGTATACTTGTGTTTTAGACACAGCCTGTTCACCGAAGGCTTTTTGTAACATTCTGAGCGTTTCCGCAGCAAAAATATCATTTCTAACAGAAAATTTAATCGAACTTCTCTGTTGAATATTTTCTGACATGGTAAAAATCGAAAAAGTTAATTTTGGTTGTTTACGAAAACGAGCGTCACTCTTCAACTAATCAAGATATAAACCTAAAATTTGACACAGATGGCAGCAACAGTCCTATCAACTTAAAAATAAAAGGATTTGTGCCCAACGAAATGCCCACGCAGTTTAAATTAAAAATTCCGGGTTATATTTGTGCCACAGGCGGCCCAAAATGCGATGGCGTTGAGATGGAGGAAAGCACAGTCCAGTTTAAACCATGGCCTCGAGATGAGTTAGCATCATCTCATTTTCTTGATCGTGACGATATGTCTTTTGCAGAGATGTGTGATCAGCAACACGCTCAACCGAGTTACTTACCCCATAAATGGGTACTCATTTAACAGCCAAGTGGGCTCATACTCCGACACGTAAGTCCCCTTTTTTATCGAAAACTACCGCATTCAGTAGGAATCAAACCAGAGGGCCCAGTGCGTAGAAGGCGAACGTGCTAACCGTTGCGCCATCCCGACTACTAGTACTACTGTTTTGATCCTACATCATTGAAAATTCACAGTAGAACATAACTGGAAATATTTCGCGCCCAATGTGGGATCAGTGTGATTTGATTTAGTGAAATGAAAACAAAATGTGCAATCGACATGATGTGCACAAAATACAAAAACTGAATCTTTTAATACCTTACTACAAGCTACCTTCAGGGCTTTAAGGCTTTTTTTCCATCATATATCAGAGACAATTCCCAGAAGGAAATAGTCAGTAGTCCGGATGACGCAACGGTTAGCACTTTCGCCTTCTACGCACTGGGCCCCGGTTCGATTCCTACTGAATGCGGAAGTTTTCAATAAAAAGGAGATTTACGTGTCGGAGTATGAGCCCACTCAGCTGTTAAATGAGTACCAACCAATTTATGGGGTAAATAACTCGGTTGAGCGTGTTGCTGATCACACACCTTTGTCAAATTGGCTGAAATGCGACTTCAAAGCACCGTTACAAAATGTTCATTTTCGATGAAAATCAGATTTTGAAATTTCTTCAAATTTTGGATAGTTGCTTCTTTAAAGTAATGCGGATTTTCGTAAACCAAAAGAAAAAAAAAATTATTTGAAATTGTATGCAGTTTTAGAAAGTGATGTCCAATCACAGGTTTAGTGATTCGGGAAGTGGCAAATTTTGATTTTGAGTGGCAGGTCACGGTTTTTGACGACAATCACAAAAACAGTTACATCTTGGTAACGGTTAAAGATATGCGATTTTAATTGATGCCATTACTCCTCAAACCACGTGTGGTATAACCCACATCAGTACTGCCCACCTAACGCGCGACAACTTGTATATAGTGAAAGCATTGCACACAGGGAGGTGGTCGGGCTACTTCCCCATGGATTAAGGCATCTCCTGATAAGTGAAATCCATGGTGTGGACGAAACCAAACGACGGGGTGAATTGGCTTCTCGCAGATTACGAGTATTTTTGTGTGATGGTTGATAGCGGGGTTGAGTCATTCTGACTTAGACGCGCAATGACCCACTCCACTTTATTCTTGAAATTAAGGGATCTCTTATCAGAAAAAAACAGTATCGAATTCAAGTGCAAGCAGGAACTTCCGATCTATTTCATTTTGTCACTTTTTGTTTTTTAAATGTTCATTTAGTTGAAATTAATTAGATTTTGCCATTTGTAGATTGATTTGAACTACATTCTCATTCATCTCGCATCAATCATCATCCTATTTGCTTTAGAAATAAATATGTTTTAACATACAATGTTGGCTCGCTAGATCGTATAACTTTTAATTCGAATTAGTTTGTGAGTTTAAAAATTCAAATCGGAAGCTCAAACCAGTATCTAGCAGTGACGTGCAGTGGAAATTTTTCATAGTCAAGCAGTTGGGCGCCCTAAAGCCAATTTAGCATAAACAAAAATGGACTGTATAATAGAATATGGACAGTCACAAAAACATTTATACCAAGCGGCTTTAAGCCTTAAAGAAGAAATCAGGAAAGATATAAATAAAATATTGGCACATATATTCGGAATACAAAAAAAAAATAAATAAATAAAATATTACTAATAAAAAAAATGATAAATAAATATTATGTTAATTAAGACTAAGAAAAATTCAGGGGTATTTGAAATAAATAAATATTCTTTCGCCATTGCCATTTATTTGTATTCCAAATCTATGCGCCGTTCTTTAAGTAAAAACTCTTTAATCACATTATCAAAAAAATCGTTTTCTCTTCGCATTTGTATAAGAAGATCCTTTTCAACCGCAATTAAAGCAAGATCCGAAAGTCGTTCTTGGGATTGGCGATTTCTCAAAAATGTGTGAACGCGCTTTAGTGTTGAAAATTACCTTTCCGCAGTTGCCACTGTGACTGGAATTGACGTTAATAATTTTGCTAAAATATGAACTTGCTTAAAACCGTTTGCGACATAAGGCCGTTTTTGAAAATAATCGAGAATTTTACTAGGATTCGCGTTTTTAAACTCATCTGAAGAATAATTAACTTTTAGCTCATTTTTCAACTTTATTCTGTCGAAAAATTGACCGTGATATTCAATAAGTGAGTCAAAATTTTTATCGGGAAAATTTGACTTGAATTTAGAAAAATAATTCGGTTCAAGCAACTCTAAAAATGAAAGATCTTTAAACGAATGGAATCGATCTCGAATTTGCCCGAGAATAACATCTATAATCTCCCGAAATATCCACCGTAAATTTTGTAAAGGATCTATCGCATTTCTACATTTCTTACGTGGTGGCTGATATTCTGCTGTAACTGTCGAATAGAAATTATCAAACTTTTTAGAAAAGTCATTTTCAAGCCAATTTTCAAATTCAATAATTTTTTGGCTTGCATATGAAATGTTTACCACTTTGCTCTGAATAATATTAAATAATATATCAGTTTTCGAAAAAATTTCAGAAAAAATTAACAGATATAATTGAAAATCTGACTCTGCGAATTTTTGTAAGTATATATCGGAAAAAGTCAAGGAATCGCCATCCCAGTGTTGAGAACCATTCGAAATTGTCTCAAAAACTGTACAAATTTCATGCTTATGTTCAAATATAACGTTAATAATACGCGAATGATAATGCCAACGCGTTTTGGAAACCGATGGTAAACGACGATTTACTATATTTGCAAAAAGGTCCGACCTTTTAGTGGATGTATCAAAAAATGATGCGATTTTATTGATGTGCGCGAAAAATAATTTAATTTCCGGAATAAACTCAACTGCTTTAGACAATACTAGATTTAGTGAATGAGCGTAACATGGAACGAAAATTGCCGATTTATGTTTTTCCCGAATTAAAGTCTGAACTCCACGAATTTGAGAACTCATTACTGCTGCGCCATCGTAACATTGTGCAATTAATTTCTTATCGATATTAAAATTTTGCAATTGTTTTAAAATGTGAGAGCTTATTGCTGTAGCTGTACGATTAGCGCTTACATCCAAAAATCCGATAAATCTTTCTTCAATCTCATTTGATATTGTATATCTAAAAATCATCGTTAATTGTTCCCGACCGTTAACATCTGGCGTTTCGTCGACCATTACAGCTACAAATGGAGCCTCCTTTATTTCCAAATTGATTTTATTTCGAACCACATTAGCTATAGCGGAAACAAGATCGTTTTGGATTCTATTAGACAAACCCGAAAACGCTGCATTTGCTTTTATAGAATCTATGTGGGACTCAATTATCGGATCGTACAAACTCAAGAAATTTACGGTTTCGATAAAATTACCACGATTATTTGAAGAAGAGTCTTCATTATTTCCGCGAAAAGGAAGCTCCTGTTTTGCCAAAAAAATTACAGTATCGATTAAACGTTTCAAAATATTACGATTACGCTCAACTTTTTCATTATGCAAACTAACAGATATTGCCACCTGGTTACTAAGCATAAACTCTATACGCTGAGAACCAAAATTATCTAATTTAATTAACGACTGAAGATGTTTTTCGGAACTTGAATGCTTTGCTGCTGAGCCCGTAAAATTATTCAAATCACTAAATCCAGCTTTATTCCAAACAGATTTTTCATTCGTGAACAAAAGACACGGCCAGCAAAATAACTTATTTAATTTACAGCTTCCCGTTAACCAAATGTACTTTTCATACGTTTCGATATGGAATTTTCGCGTAATATTTTTTAATTTAAACTCTAAACTAAGATCTGGCTTCGGTCTATCCGATTCTATAATTTCTCTTTTCTTGGCAAAGGAAAGAGTTGAAAATCCCGCTTTTAGTACGAAATCCGTCGCGCAGCAATACTCCGACATAATGCGAAAAGAAAACTTACCACTTTTATCACAAATCAAATCAATTAAATCACTACAAACGGTCAAAAAAACTTCAAATCACAATTTAATCAAAATCACCCGATTGCACTGATTTCCTCTTTTAAATTGCAACGGAAAATCCATTACATAACAAAAACAAAAGCTCTACTGGAAAAATCAAATTCCCATAAACATTCCCTGCATTGGCAACATTTCATTAACAAGCATCATTGGGCTTTATCCCACACACAAAAGCAGTCGCGCCAGTGCTTGACTTGTCTCATATAAATTTGCGAACAAAACAAAAAAAAATCATTGCCCAATGTACTACCGAAATCCAAGATTCCCATTTTCTGGAATCAACATGTCTCTAGTATTTGGATGCACACATGGTACATGCATCTAAAGATCTAGGCACATTTTCCTATTCTAACTTTGGTGTCTATGGTGTGCAAAATGTGGGAGGTTTGAATATTATCTAAAGTAATTGAACGAATGTTTTTTAACCAAAAGAAGGCGCGGATCAGAATTTGAATGTGTAAAGGAATATTTGAATGATAATATGTATTCTTCAGCTTAAAGAAAAACATTGACTGAAATGATGATATGTGTATTGGTGTAAGCAAAGTTTATTATTGAATTGCTTATTTCGGTAAGACAAGCAGTTTGGAATTGCTTACTACGAGTGCACGTCACTGGTATCTAGTAATTTAATAATTTATGTACAAAAAAATTGACTTCGCCTATCCATTGAATGAAGATGTCCTTTGCAACTATGGTCCGGATGACCCATTGCCATTATCCAGTCGCAATAGCGAGGTACGACTGTGTATATGTAGACATACTATAAACCCTTCATGCTCATTTTAATTCTCTTACTAGCAAATGAATATGTGAATAATAGGATACAAAGCTTTATAAAACCGAAATTACAATTTGTAGATACATAAGTATTTTTTTTTTGTCATCAATCTGAACTGTGCGCTTTTTTTTAAATTAAATCTAAAATAATTATAAATTTACCGAAAATCGGCAGTCATTTCAACAAGAATGTTGTCTCTGTTTATCGGCCACTCTAAAACTTTTCAAAATTTAGATATATAGTATGTATATTTCTATATCTAGCCGAACAACAATAATGAAATACCAAAGATTCCACAAAGCATTTTAAACGATATCCATTACAACATTTTTGAATATTTGTGCATGCCTTGAATTCATCGTCAAATTGTCGTGTCGACAAGTTCAATAAACATTTTTTTATTCAGTGTATTTGTAATGTACAAAATGCATGACTTGGGTGACAGTTACTTTTGTTCCAACTAAATTTAAATTTCTGTTATTGTTTCTAGTTTTTGATTTATGTTCGTTTAAATTTTCAGTAGTTGTTTTGAAAAAGTAAAAATATCCCAAATACATTTTAATATCTTAAATAGCATCGTTGTGTTTTTTTTTTCTGTAACTTTCCATTGAATTTTGTTCGTGTTCGATTCAATTTAGAGTCTGATATGATTCAATATTGATCCTTTAATGGTTTTTTGATGTTTAGGAAAATTTTGTTGAATTCATATTTATTTTACTTATTTGGGTTCGTTTTCGTTTTTTGTTTCTGTTTTTTTTTTCTTAGAATATTTCAGTTCAGAAAAAATCAAACAGGAGCGCTTTAATTAAAATTTTCATATATATCGAGTTTTAAATAGCGGTTCTTACTTAATAGAATAAAATATATATATTTTTTATATATACAATAAAATACAACAAAACTTTTGATACAAAAAGACAACATGAAATCGAAACAAACTTTCACAGATTTATGAGATTGCAAAAGAGGCGAGAGTAATTTACTTAAAACAAAAGATTAAAAAAAAATAACGAGACTTTGTGATGACATCGTAATAAATTATGAAAAAGATAAACATATCTCATGCATGACACTTGAAAATATTTTATTGGTTCTAAACACAATCCAATAGGATATCTTTATCTAAGTGTTTTTATGTTCTGTTTTGTTCAGTTATATCTTTAATTTAAAGAGATTTTTTTTTGTGTACAGTATATGATAAAACTAATAGTCAGCTGCATTTTGACAATAACTTTATAATTTTTTGATATACAATATTTCTGTCAGAAATTAGAAGATTCCATGAAACATTTTTTTGTAATAATTTTGTCTCTTTCATTTTTAAGAGATATGAGTCCTTCATTAATTATCCATATATCATTCAATTTAGAGCATATGTGTCCCAATGGTTGTTTGTGCTTGAGGTCCTTCGGAAGAATTATTTCCAAATGGCGCGCTCATGTCTTGTAAATAATAATATTGTCACATCAACGTTCATTCGGACACATACGTTAAGCCGACGATTAATGTCGAGTGTTATGTTTTATGTAAATTTATTCAAAAAAAATCTTCGACTCATATATTTAGGCAAATCTTGCCTGACATATCATAAGAACGTCACTTCTATAAATGGCACTTTAAATTTTCACAGAACGCCGATTGTTCAGAAAGTTTAAGTTGCCCATTAAATGAAGCTAAAACACATCTATATCTTAAGATAGTTTAAAAAATAAAGTACATCTTAATGAAAACAAAACATAACAAATTATCAAGGTTGATAAAAACAGCCAAATATACAAAAAAAAATACACAAATTTTAAAAATCCTAAAAAAAAATATGAAAAACAATCAAACAAACAATCGCGTTCAATTCGTGTTTGCGACTATTATTATTATTTGTTTGTTTAAATATTTTATTTGGGAATGACGGCATTTTGTATATTGTTTTGGCTCTGGAGTCGGTTACACAATGCGAGATATCCGGTACTTCTGGAGAGATGGCTTAAGTAGTGTTGGAATGAGCAGCGAAGTTGAACTTCCACAGTTTCGTGTATTGGGACACAGGCAGAGGGCGACCGAAATAAACCTAACCACAGGTACCCATCTTCTTTTCAAAAAAAAAAATCACTATTCACACAATATTTTTTTTTAAGTTTCGTTTGGATCTGTTTTCATTTTTACTACAACCACATCATTTGTTGCTGTTGTTGTGTTCTTTTTTCCATATTATTCCATTTCAGTTTTCACGCATTTCGCTCAGAAATATTTTTTATTTATTTTTATTTATTTTTTTGTTATGGTTTGATTCCAGTATTTGGCACTTGAGAGGCCGTTTATACGTGCAATCGTGCGTCGTTCGTTCGTTCATCAGAGTTTAGCAGCGCCTAGAAAACGCTAAGAAAGTATGTTGCGTGTGGATCTATGAAGTAACGCTCCAAAGTGAAAATGAACTATCGCCCCAAACCCTTTGATACGATCAAAAAAAAAATCGCCCCAACATGTTGGTGTTGCCTATGGCACGGAAATCCTGCCTGAGCTTTGTCAGAGTGGATTTCCAAACGTTAGTACTGCTTAAAGTGCACATTGACTCCGGGATGTATGCGCGTACTGTCTAAAAATCGGAAATTTTGGCTTCCCGGGAATTAGTATTGCCTAAAGCGGATATTTATTCCGTCAATTGTCGAACTGAACGTCCGCTTAAAGTCTGGTACTAAGTACTGGTACTTCCCCAGTGGCAGCACATATCCGCGGCTTCCTACACGACACTGGAAATTCCCCTTCCCACTCAAAAGACAACCACCACCACTGTACTGACCGGTTTTCACACGAAATAAAACGCAAAAGAATTGTTTTCATCAGAAAATTGCTCACAACGGTGTGAAGAATTCTGTTTGTGTGTTTCTGTTTCGTGCGAACGAAATTTTGGAAATTTTTCTTAATGTATTTTTCACGCATAAGTGCATAGCCAACTTTTCCAAGAATAAAGTTGAGTGGGTCATTGCTAATCCAAATCAATGACTCAGCCTAACCATCATACTACGAAAAATGCTGATCATTTTTCGTGGATGACTGAGTTGTGTCATTGACTTGGATTAGCAATGGTACACTCCACTTTATTCTTAAAGAAAACTGTTAACAGTTTTTAAATAAGATTCCGCACGAAAAACGAAGGTTAGTACCTAGCTTTAGGCTGCAACGAAATTTGAGGTGAGGTTTTCGTCTTTCCTCTAACAAAACCCATGCTCTAAGAAAACGAAAGATCACCCCAAATCGTCTAAAGCGGAAATTCGATCTGGGATTTCTCAAAGAAGGATTTCCCGGAGTAGAGTCCAAAAACAGACAAATAATTGCCCCAAATTTTCGAACAATCGGCTCAAGTCTAATCTTCCTCGGGAAATCCCAGACAGAATTGTTTTAGGCAGTATCCGAATTTGGGGTTATTTCTCGCCTTTCCAAAAACTTCTTTAGAACGAACGAACAATTTCCCCAAAATTGTTGTTTCAAAATGTTGGGGCAATTGTTCGTCTGTTTTGTGGACTCTAATTAGAGAAATCCCACTCTGGAAAATCTTAGTTGGAATTTTCGCTTTATTCATTACAAAAATTTTGGAGCGAAAAATTTCGATACTGCCAAGAGCGACAAATTCTATCTGGAAGTGCCGAGAGAGGGATTAGATTAGATTTGAGGCCGGTGAGACTTACTTTAGCGGCTTTCGTGAAAAATATAAAAAAAAACTTTATTGGTAATGGGTTTACTGGGTCATAGACAGGTAGATGAGATAGTCCTACTGCCCCTAATGGTAGGCACTGCGACAATAAAGTATCTATTCTCCTTTTTTATTTATTTACTGAAGCAAAATATAGGTACTTTCCACCACTCGCACGAGGGTCAGTATGTCTCTTACAGGAGTTACCCTGATAATGGCAGGGCTCGTGGCGATCTGGCCGAGGTACGTGAACCTAGCTCGCGCAATCGTCGGGCATTCATACAAAATATGAGCTACTCTACTCAGGTGTGTAACATCACCATAAGTAAAGAGTCTCATTAATTCTTTCTATTGCCGCAACCCTGGAAGATTTTCCCAACAGTGTTGTCGTAAACTTTCAGACCAGTACTCGATGATTGACCTGGCTGTAGCCAAGCCTAGACAACAACACCTTGTCTTGCCAGGCAGCGGATTAGGGAATGGGAGCGAGAGAGAGCTGCGTCGCTGTGCAAAGTTCTCCCCTCTCGTAACCGGTCCCTTAATCTACTTAACTTGAGAAGAAACTGAGTCAGAATTATATGTAGACTTCTCACATGTCACTACCGTTTTCGAAGTCACCTCAAAACAATGCACATCGTTTCGAATGAAACCTGGCGTTTCTGTGAGGCCGACGACAAAACCGTAGAACGCATGCTCTGTAAATGTGAAGCTCCGTCAAACTGTTTGTTTCGGCATTACCTACCCCACCGCCGAGGACGTAGCCTCGCTCAAATTCGGCCAGCTCAGTCGTTTTATCGATTGGATCAACAGATTTAGTCCTGCTCTCCAGTATCCCAGCATAGCACAATAGACTTATTGCCACAGTGCTTGTGGCTGTTTTATGGGCCACGGCCCATCTATCATCTATCTATCGAAGGCTCCCTCAACTTCTTTGTAAGTTTCAGGCCCCAATAAATCTACAATACTTTCAGGAACAAAATACAAAACCCTCAATATTCACAAAGGCATTGTTTTTACCGTTTTTACAACAATGTTGTTATAAGGTCAAGGCTCTCCCGAATTATTTGTGAGTTTCAAGAACCAGCAAATGTATTAAAGAAGATGAAAAGAAAATGTTAACCATTTTTCGCAAAAGCCGCTAAACTAAAGTTTTATCTTGAGGCCAAACATTCAAAAATGCTGGGCCAATTGTTCCTCGGTTTTAGGGCCTCCACTCTTTCCCTGGCAAATCCTGGACCGAATTTCCGCTACAGGCAGTACCGAAATCGGGGTCAATTGCCAAAAATTTAGGAACCACCTATAGCGACAAACTCGATCTGGAACTTCCCAGACAGGGATCAGATTTAGGGATTATCTTTCGAAAATGTTGAAGGCAGTTGTTTGTCTGTTTTTGGACTGTATTCCGGGGAAATCCCAGATTGAATTTTCGCTTCAGGCAGTACCCAAATTTGGGATGATTTCTCGTCTTTTAGAATAACGTAAGACCACTCCAAATTTTGGTACTGCCTTAAGCAGAAATCCTATCTGGGACTTCCCAGAATGAAATATTCCGAAGTACAGTTCAACACCAACTAAATATGGGGTATCCTGTAGCTCAGTGCGTAGAGGCATCTGATTACGGTCGTTACGAAAAAAATATATGCTATCGAAACGTCAACAAGGCATAGTGCTGTTGCAAGACAAGTTGACGTGGACATTAACACTACTTATCCCAAATTTTGGTACTGCCTAAAGCGGACATTCTATCTGAGTTTTTGCAGAGGCGGGGATTTCCCGGAGTAGATTAAATTTCGAAAAATTTTCCGGGCAATTATTCGTCTCCTTTTGGGATGCAGAAATTGCATTTGAACTATATCATCCCACAAATTGTGGCGACTATATTCTTTTTCGTTTGGGGCAATATTTCCTGGGACGATAATTCATGGAGTTGAATACGTGTTCGCCTTTAAATGTAACAAAGCATATGTAAACGGTCCACAAAAGACAACGTGATGCAAATTTATAGTTTCAATGGCTGAATTTTCGAATCGAAAAATTATTTTTTAATTCGACCAAACAATGTGGAAAATATTTTTTCTTTTCTTTAAAAATTGTAGTAGAGGCACAAAAGCGTATCTTTGGTTTTGTGTTACATTTTGAAAGCCTTTCATTTTGTTGTCCGCCTCATCACCACAACCACCACCACCACCACCAAACCCAGCATCCTAGTCAATAAATGGTCCTATCAACGTACCAAAAATGACGTTGTGCACACTATTTTTTCGAATTCCTAATTTTATATGTGTAATTTAAAAGAAAAAAAGATACTGAACGCCAAGCTATGAAACCATATTTTTTTTATAGAGAAAAGAAAAAAAATTACAAACGCCCAACAACTCAATTTAGAACTTGCGAACTGAAATGACAGGCGTTTTGTTTTTAGGTGTAGTCTTCTCTAAACGTTTCGTAAAATATTTCGTTTTTATGCAAATACCAAAATCAAAACCGTAGTTTAAATGCATTTGAATAAAAACAAACAAAACTAAATGGTACTTCTTTGAATTACTGCTGCTGCCAAGTGAACAATCAGCAGTCCACTTTTTTTTATAAAAATTTCCGTTTGATTTTATAAGCCAATTTCTATATACATATTTCTATAGCATATGAAGTGGATTTCAAATTTTGTTATTTAATTTGATCGAAACTTTACTTTATTCGTTTACGACGAAAAGATGATGCAACCAGAGTTCTGAATGAGACTATTAATAACGACCACGTTTGACGAGCGTTTTCACACGATTTACAAGAAAAACGTCAAAGTCGGAAAATGAAATCAATAAATGTAAAATCGCGTTCGAAAAAACAAACAACTGTTTTGAAAAAATGGCCTTTTTAATGAATAAATTTTAGAATTTCACAGATAAAACAAAAAATTACAAAAACAAAAAATATTTTATCAACTTTTTTGATCTGCAATTAATAGTCCCATTATTTATTTTTCTCTCCATTCCTGCAAAATCTTTTTATCTGAAATAAAAACAAAAAAAAAATCATTCCATAAAAAAATCTACAAAAAAAATCTACAAAAAAAATCACGGAAACCTGGGTGCGCGCGCGTGGCTTGCCTGACCTGACTGCTACTACTGCACAAAATAAAACGAATTGAATAAAAAAAAAATATGTTAAAAAAAAAAACATTTTTATACAAACTAAACAAAAAAAATCATCCTCCTATACGCAATAAATTTGAAACAAAAAAAATAACAACAACAACAAAAAAATAGTTGGATATACAATGCGAGATATACGCTATAAATGGAATGAAGGGCCAAACTCGGTTGGTGTCTCGAGTGAGGTGTCTTTGCCCCAATTTAAGGTTTTGGGACATCGTCAGAGAGCTATGGAAATCAGTCTAACAACAGGTACCTGTAGACGGTTACCGATTTTTTTCTCTATCATTTTTGAATTGAATTTGTTTAATGATTTGATATATTTTTTTTTAATTACGAATGAAATTTATATATATATAAATACATACATTTTATAGTACATATATACGTTTCTGATTTCTCTATTCATTTTGACGTTTCCCATGACGACAATGAAAAATCAATCTTTCTTTTTAACTCATTTTTTATATCCCAATTTTTAATTCATTAATTTGTTTGATGCGTGTATTTTTTTAAAACTAAATCTCCGTTTTATGTTTCCTTTTTATTAGAATAATGTTTAAAAAAATGAAATGTTTCTTATATAAATTGGCGAGAATTGCTTTTACTTTTCCGAACATAAAATTCACTAGCCACTTCCTAAAAAGTGGCTCTCTATGTGTGTTCACTTCAATTCCGCTTCCGTTTCGGCGCCCTACAATAAAATTCGCTATAAAACTTACAATTAGCAAGCAACAAATTTTTAAAAACAGGAAAAATTTCTTTAAAAAAAAAATCTCAAATAATAAATCCGAAAAATCAATTAATAAACTATAAAAAAAAATCATGAAGTGAACACCCTTAAAACAATCATTCCATTAAACTGTTTCTTTTTTAAACTCCTTGAAACGTATAATATACTAAAATGAAAAAGAAAGGAAAGAAGAAGAAAAAAAAAACAGAAAACAAAACAAAACAAAAATCTGCATAGAATTAATAACGGTAATGCAATTATGAATTAGATTTAGGATATTTCGTTATACTTATAATATATATTTGGTAAATAGAAGTGAGCGCTTGTGGTCCTTCATATCTTGTGGTCTAACCGGAAGAACATTCTAAGAAGCAGGAATTAAGAAAAGAACATAATATTTGCTTGAAACATAAACATTTTGACCCTAAGGACTAAGATACAAAAAAGAAAAAGATGGAGTCGTATCCTCATGACTGCATTTTATCCGCACATCTTCTGCATAAATAAATCGATCGGAAAATATTGCTTGTCACGATACCTAATTCGGCTACCCGTAAATTTGTAGATCGCATTTCTGTATCTGCTGTCAACGGGCTGCGTCCTTGGTTTGTTAAGAAGCATTGTAGCGGCATCAAATGTGTCTTGGGTAATATGCTTTCTTATGCGGAAATTCTATTGCTGGTAGAAGCATAGCAGCGGCAGCAGCAGCGCCACCAAATGTGTCTTGGGTAATGTGCTTTCGTACATCTATCGCACATGATTAAGTTTTTGCACAAAACTTTTTCTCATGTGCGGTATGTGTAATGCGGGAATTTTATTGCCGGCAGGAGCAGCGGCATCGCCTGTGTCTGGGTTAATTAGAATGCACGTATTCCCCGTTGAGTGAATTATACGGGAATTTCATTGTTGAGTAATGTGCTTTCTGATGCGGGAATTTTCTTACCGGTAGAAGCATAGTAGCAGCGGTATCAAATATGTCTTTGGTAATGTGCTTCCTTATACCCACCGCACATGAGCAAAATTTTCGACAAATTTCTGCTTATGTGCGGTAGGTGCAAGAAAGCATATTATCTAAGAAATTTGATGTCGTTGTTGGTGCCGCTGCTATGCTTCAGCCGGCAATGAAACTCTCGCATCAGACGAACTCTCTACGATAATCGGATCAACTAGTTTAGTGTTGATCGTTGCATATTAAAACAAACAGTTAGATAACAAGTGTACAGACGTAGATAAGCACACATTTCGTACCAAACTAGTTGTTTTAATACACAACAAATAGCACATTTGTTGCTACAAAAACAGCGGAGAATTTGTCAAACATAAAGGCTCCTCACACTTAACAAATTTTTGTACAAAAATATGAAAGCCTTACTGTTAAGAAAACATTTGAGAAAGCAAATATCTAAACCGCTAATTTTGCAGCCGCAAAAATTTTCAAATGGCTTTGAAAATGATTGTGGGTACTTCGAATTTTCACCCACTATTTCACATTTTTGCGAATGAAGATCCGAGTGAGGGCAAACGCACTCAGCCATTCCGTCTGTGCAAAGTTTTGAGGGGTGACTTTGGTCCAAAAATTTGTGCAAATTCTTGCTAGTCTGAGGGGCATATTACAGAGTTGCATCAGGTGCTGAACAAAATGCAATTCGGATGCGTGTTTGGTGAACCAAGCAGATACATAGCACAAATGTGTATTTGCTTAACAAAGAAAAATGCAACCCGTTTGGAAGAAAAAAAGAGAGCAAAGAAATGATGTCACCCGTTGATGGAAAACACTCGAACGCGATCGAATTTACGCTTGAAGCTTTATCATCGTGCATTCGATATTCATTCTAAACTACAATTAAAGTCAGTCCGTTTCCTAACCTTTTCACACTGCTTCATATGTTGTATTAGAAATATTGCCTTACTTTCAGCCCATGAAGCTCCCATCGATCCAAATATGCCCAAAAAGAGACAATCCATGTCAATGTCTTGAAATGTGATTTTCATTTTTCTTCTTCTTCGTAAGCCTTCTTCTTTCAGGACGAAATTTTGCTTCTGTAAATTTTCGCCACTAATAAGCTTCACTCTGAAGTTTCGGAACAATTACCAGATTCTTATGCTAGACATTCACCGACATTCAGCCAAATTTTCCCTGGTCGAAGCCAAAATTTCCCCGGCTGATGTATGGATTTGACAGAAAAATTTTGGCTTCGAGCAGGGAAAATTTGGCTTTTAAACCGGCTTAAGGCCATCGCTTACAAAAATTTATCGCTTCGAGTAATCGAATCCATGTGGAGCAAAATGAAAATGGCGTGACAATACCATTTCCATTACCAGCGCGTCAAAGTAATTTTCTCACTAACTTGATGGATTTCACTATGAATAACGAGTTAGCGAGGCGGAAATACGAACATCCCTATCCATCATGATTCCCTGTACTTAAAAAAATTATAAGAAGAAGAAAAGGAAAAAGTAGTAAAGGTACCACCTCTATATTAAAATGCTAGTGGCGTCTAATATTTGTCATTAATTTGGTTCGACAATGGCTGCGTTCCTAAAACGCCACAGCTTAATCAGCGCTTCACAATTGGCCAGCACATTGCGATTATTTTCGTGTCTCATTTCTCAAATGCCATGTCCGCTTTGACATTTGACAGAAAACTCGAAATTTCTTGCTTCGACGAGTCCCAGGTGACACACAAAATATCGTAACAATTTTCCTTCCCATAATAAAGTCTGGCAATCACGTTAAAAACACCATACACAACACAATATAAACAAAAAATAGTTATAAAATTAAAGACGGAACAGGAATTTGTCATTTTGCAACTTAACAATTGTCGCAAATGTCAAATATTGCACTGAGCCAGAAAAGCGACAAAATTGTATGATAACTGAAACTTAAAGTGCTTAACTTCAGCGCTTAGCTCAGCACAAGCGTATCTAGGGCAAATTACCATGCAACACTTATCGCTTTTAATCGGTGTTGTTTTAGGAACGCAGCCAATAAAGTCAAAGCACTTGTCCATTGCGTTGACTCTGCACTGCGTAAAAAAAAATGTGAAATGCAACGTGCGTCACTTCCGCCTGTAGATCCATGCACCATGCAAAAAATGCTGCACTTCACTGTCCACATTAGGGGCACCCTTACTATTGAAAGTTGAAGATGGCTTACGCGTCGCTCCGGTAGGTACATATATGCTTAATGCAAAAACAACTGTTGCACTCTGTTGTTCACGAGTTCCAACGACTCTAAATACATACAGTGGCGGACAAAAGTCTACGGCAGCACCTTATATTGAGGTTTTGGTTAATTGGAAGCTTTAATCAAAAATCCGTTGATGCACATTTTTTCAGTAACGTAAATATATTAATAAAAAAACGAAAACAAAAAATTTTTATAGCAAACTTAAAGAGAAATCCATAAAAACTTAAAAAATTGAATGGACAAAAGTCTACGGCAGTCAGTGCTGGCTGACTTATACACAAAAAATTTCCAACTAAACCTAACTGTATTTCTTCGAAATGTGTTTATTTGATCTTACTGCCATTCAGTACATGTGCGGCTGCAACTCTACTATAGGTTTATCGCTAGTTTCGAACTGTAAGGGCCGCAAAATGTCATCGCGAAAAGAAATTTTTAGTTATGTCCGAAATTTGATCGTCCAGTATAAAAAACTGCTCGGAAATTGCGAAATAACTGAAACTAAAACGAAGTTCTGTTTATACCTTTATCAAAAAATTTTAAAGCAGTGGTTCCATTGAAAATAAGCCGCGAACTGGCCGACCGAAAAAGCTTTCACGCAGAGACATTAGTTCAATTTGAAAAGAAGTGAAAAAAAATCCAAAAATAAGTGCTCCAGATTTGGCGAAACAAGTAGCTGCGGTAAGGAAAAAGGATGTCCATGCAAGAACAATCTCGAGAGCATTAAATTTTAATGGGTTTCAAAGCAGAACTTCACGTAAAAAACCATTAATATCCGCAAAAAACCGACTTCTGCGGCTAGAGTTCGCCAAGGCCCATATCAACAAGGACAATGATTTTTGGAATCGAGTAATTTTCACCGATGAGTTTAAATGCAACATGTTCGGGTGTGATGGTCGCATTAAAATATGGAGAAAAAAGAATACGGCATTAGAGACCAAAAATTTGATTCCTACTGTCAAGCACGGTGGAGGTAATGGTATGGTTTGGGGAGCCATAGCTGCATCTGAGGTCGGCAGATTGGCTTTTGTTGAAACTACTATGGACCGCTATGTTTACAAGAACCTGTTGGAACAACATTTAAGGGCATCAATTGAGAAGTTATGCCTTGGAGGGAGCTGGATTTTCCAAAAGGACAATGATCCGAAGCACACAGCACTTTTCGTCAAGAACTGGTTGTTGTACTACGCTCCCAGGCAGCTGAGTACGCCTCCCCAAAGTTCGGATTTAAACCCAATAGAACATGTATGGGAGCTTCTGGAGCAGAAAATTCGGAAATGTTGCATAAGAAATAAAAATTTGTTGAAGGAAGCGCTCATTACAGAATGGGAGAAAATTACATCCGCAGAAACTGGTAATTTAGTCGGATCTATGCCCCGAAGACTACAAGTAGTAATTGATGCTAAAGGGGGTCCAACCAAGTATTAAGCCAGCAAATAATTTTAAAAATTCCGAAACGTTTAGTTGGAAATTTTTATTGTATAAGTCAGCCAGCACTGACTGCCGTAGACTTTTGTCCATTCAATTTTTTATGTTTTTATGAATTTCTCTTTAAGTTTGTTTTGAAAAGATTTTGTTTTTGTTTTTTATAAATGTATTTACGTTACTGAAAAAATGTGCATCAATGGATTTTTGATTAAAGCTTCCAATTAACCAGAACCTCAATATAAGGTGTTGCCGTAGACTTTTGTCCGCCACTGTAGTTAAGTTGTGCCCTTACTACTGAATTACTACGTCCGCCTGTAGATCCATACACCATGCTAAAATGTTGCACTTCGTCATCCACAAGTCCTCATGTCACTAATTTTGCAACTGGTGCTGTTATACTGCAAGGTGAAGATGTTTAGAACCATCCACGAGGCAAAAAATGTTCACAGGTAACTAAATAGAAGTAGAAAATTGAAAATGTTTTATGTGCCGCTTATACTAGCCGGTTCATACACCATTCCAAAAATTGCTGTGCCACAATATTCAGAAACCCCCAGGACATCTAGTAATAGAGTGGCATCCTTGCTACTGAAAGCTGAGGAATTTGAAGGTGGTACCCTTGCTACTGAAAATCGAAGATGTCTAATACGTCACCCTGGCTGGTAGGTCCAATTTCAATGCAAACCAGGCCCGGAGTCCGAAGCGTATATACCCTAGACTTGTACAGACCTAGTGGTGATACCAAAAGTACCAATTGGTAACGACCATATGCATTAAAAGTTGGTTTCTTGTATGGCCAGTTTATAGGGGAGGTTGGCAATCATTCAGTAGGATCTTGACCATTATCAAAATCAATTAACTAACCCATTCTACAAATATTTGTCGAATTTTTCAAGTCGCTAGCTTCATTCTATCGAAAGTTATTGCTTATTTGAAGTCTCACTTGTAGAGCAGGTAGGGGTTCCTTGGGTCGGATCTTGCTCATTATTGCCACCAACAAATAAGATCATGCTGCAAACATTTAAACAAAATTTCAAGCCTCTAGCTTCACTCTATCGAAAGTTATCGCTTATTTGAAGTTTCACTTGTAGGGGAGGTAGGGGTTCCTTAGGTCGGATCTTGCTCATCATTGCTACCAACAAATAAGATCATGCTACAAACATTTGTACAAAATTTCAAGTCCCTAGCTTCACTCCATCGAAAGTTATCGCTTATTTGAAGTTTCATTTCTAGGGGAGGTAGGGGTTCCTTAGGTTTGATCTAACCCATCTTAAATACCAACTAGCCCGATCTCACTTCAAACATTTGACCAAAACTTCAAGTCGCTGGCTTGATTCTGTCAAAAGTTATCGCTTATTGAAGTTGCATTTGTAGGGGAGGTAGGAGTTGCTTGAGTCAGATCTTACCCATTTTCAATACCAACCAAGTAGATCCTACTAACAACATTTTGTCAAATTTTCAACTCGCTAGTGTCATTTTATCGAAAGTTATCGTAATTAAAAGAATATTTAATTTTTTGAAATTTGTAGGGGAGGTAGGCGTTCCTTTGATCTGATTACGCCCAACTTACTAGAACTTAAGCACCTTCTTACTCCAGGGTTACATGCCAAAAATCAGGTGTCTACGTCAATTTGTTCAAGAGTTATAGACAAAAAAACCGAAAAGTAGGGTAGTACGGGGCTCTTTGTAAGAAAATTACCGTTAGTTTTCAGTTGATCGATTTTAGTTTTTTAGGGGAGTAGAAGATTATCCTCACGAGCAATTTGCCAAAGCTAGAGCTTTTTATGTTTATTTAATCAGGAGTTATAGATACATTTAATTATTTTACATATATAGGGGAGGTAGGCGTTCTCTTGGCCTGATCACGGCCATTTTCAATACCAACCAAGTAGATTATACTTCCAACATTTGACCAAAATTTCAAGTCTCTAACTTCATTCTATCGAAAGTTATCGTGCGCACGGACAGACAGACAGACAGACGGACAGACGGACAGACAGACAGACAGACATGGCTAAATCGAATCAGGAGGTGATCCTGATCATTTATATATACATTGCTATACCTCCGGAGCCACCTTAGTTACATATTTTCGTCGTGACAAAAACAATATACCCTATACTAAAAGTCTAGGGTATAAATACTAAAAGTCTAGGGTATAAAAATGGCTACCCACAAGCCCTCAGGTTACTTACTTAGTATTGAAGTGGTACTTTTACTACTGAAAATTTAATTGAATTTCTTCCGCCGCTAGGTCCATGTACAATGCAAAAACGAATTTGAGAACCTTTTTTTGCAGGCTGTTATATAAGGCTTGAACCCTCCATTCTACTCGAATGGCCTAGTTGCCATTATTCAGGAGACAGATTGTTAGTCATTGCAAGTAGCTAGAAAGCTTAGCTTTTTCCTTTTGTTTCGTCACCGAGTTCAAACCCTCACTATATGCTTTTTAGATTCTGAGCCCAACCATTTCGTGCACAGGCATAAACTCATCATTCAAATAGCCTAACTTTCCCCAATCCAAGGACGACTGATCTTCCAAAGAGATACTACGCTTCTTGTTTATTAGAGATATCGCTAACATTAACCTTATGTGCCGAAAAAAAAACTCGCATATGTCATTTTCGTAAATCATACATGTTCCAATCATTGCTCATGTCACAATATTGTGATGTTCATTCACAAGACAATACAGTCCGACCCTACATTTTCATCAGTAATGCGTGCATAACCGTCTTCAATAAGTCCATGGCCTGGTTCATCCAGGACAAAGGTCTTAAGCCGCTATTCTGGTCGAATCTTACGTCTGACCACATACACACAGATTCGCATTGAATGCCAAGAAAAAAATTGGAAAGTATCTCATAATACAAAATTTCACCAAGACCAGGACGTCAATCAAAGCCCGGAAACAGATTAAACAGTTCAGGTAAATCAGCTTCCACTTGGGACGTATCTCCTGTATCTTTCCAGTTAGACAAACTTGAAAGGCACAGGACATCACATCCTAGGCGCATTTTCTCCTGAATATCAAATCTGATTACGCGGCTTTGATTGAGCTGGTCTGCTGGTATCAGGCGAACGTTTCGACCACACTTTTAGACGCATTAACCACAGCTCTGACGAGGTTTCGAACACCTTTCAAATGGCCGATTAATTGGACTAAGCGGACGTTACGTAGTCCGGAATGAACTCAAAATTTGGTAAATGAAATCTGAATTTTATTTTAAATATTTTTGAAGCGTGTATCTTTCCATATATGTATAGATAAAAGGTAAACAATGTATTGATGGGCTGAGTGAAGCTCATGCTCTTGTACTATATTTCGAAATTCAGTAATATGTTACGGTTTGTTCCTTTATCCTTCAGCCAATTTCCAAGAAATTTATAAATTGTAGCATTTAGAACTATTAGTAAAATTATAGCATTTATTGGATCAGCCTCCTAAGTATCCCTCTCCCGTGAAAAGTCGCCCATAGCCAAATAATGAAAATGTATTTGAAAAATTAACTTTAATTCAAAAAAAAAAAATTCTGTAGTTTAGTATTGAAATTAATATAAACAACATATTCTAATACGCATCTTGGGATTCCTTGCGGTAGAGAGGGTTGTCTTTAATGGCGCCCCTTTCTTTTGGAGCTGGTGTAGTGTTATTATATTGATTGCACCGACATATTTGTGGGTTCTTGCCGGGTGAAAGGATAGAACTGCGATTCGAGAACCAATCACGTACTAGGACAGACGAACTTATGAGATATTTAGTACCTCTGCACACGGGTTCTCTGATATTCGGCTCGTCTACATTCCCACACGACGATGGACGCCATACATCGCACACGAGTCAATTGCGATTCGGCTCGTCCGCGACGAGATCCGGTATTAGGCAGGGGTGTTGTTATGGATTCTTATTAGCACGAATATGATTTTGGAGTTGGGGGAATAGAGGTGAAAGAAGGAGGGCACATGAGTGTCTTTATATCTTGAGGATCGATATCGCTTAAACATTTCTAATGGTTGCCGAACATAAACCTTCATATTTCTTCAGATTACAACGAACGAATCGTTGAATAACCGCTAAGCTAAGCACTGAATCACGGGGCACCAAAATACCTAGAGTGTATGCCGAAATTATCCATACGAAATAGTGAATATGCACATTTTTGTTTTGAAAACGAAATATTGTAGTTCATATAGGCAAGCGAATATCTCGTATACGGTGATGATTTGAAAAAAAAGTGCCAAATTCGGGCGAATTTTAATACAAAACCGCAAAATCTTGCCGAAATCGAATACCCTGTGTTATAAAAAAAATATATATTTATTTTATTCGATTATATAGCGTGTAGCGTAGAAAAACCACATTCTGGCATCGCAAAACGTATTTGAATCACAAATTTTTGCTGCTTCATCTCCAAAAAAAGGTCCTGTTCGCCTCACCAAATTGTTAAAATGCTTTCACCAGCACCCTTGTGCCCTCGTGCTTTCACTTCGAATCACGCGCCACCCATATACGAATACACCACAATTTCTTTGAACAAATTTTTCAATTGAACAAATGCGTTGACATATTACTTTCTGGTGTCCAAAGTGGACGACTTTTCTCGTTCCAAGCAGTTCGCATGGTTCGAGATGCACAGACGACCCGTGTGCGTATCTCCATACATTTACCTGGGAAGTGGAGTTCGAATCGCAGACGAGCATCTCCGATCATAAAAACTATATATATTCTTGTTCAGTATAATGAGACGAGTCAATTAAGCTTTGTCCGTCTGTCCGTCTGTTTCTATGCAAACTAGTCCCTCAGTTTTAAAGCTATCGAGCTGAAATTTTGTACAAAGCTTTCTTTCTATTGCACGCTGTATATATGTCGGAACCAACGGAATCGGACCACTACGTCATATAGCTGCCATAGGAACAATCGGCTCAAAAATTCGTCTTTGTGAGAAAAATTTTTGTATTTCTAAAGATATCTTTTTCAAATTTCACATTAATCAGTAATAGTTTTAGCCAAATCATACTCCCGAATCTGGTTGAAATTGTACTACTCTATCGTATAGCCGTCATTGGAACGACCGTTCCAAAAGCTAGTTTTTGTTAGAAAAACTTTTTTATTTCTCAAGATATCTTTACCAAATTTCATATTATTCAATCACATTGACTGCCAAACCACGTTCCTAAATTTGGTTGAATACGGCCTTCTATTTCATACACCTCTCATAGGAACAGTGAAATTGGAACTTGTTTTACTACTAATTTCAAAGTGAAATTGGAACAAGTTTTACTACTAATTTCAAAGTGGCAAACGCGCCATAAGTCACACGCTTCGCGTGAAGGGTATCATACCCTCCATGTGACCCAGTCGACGTTTCGTTGGCATAAACTAGTTTCGGATAATGCAGTTGCCAGCATGCACCTCCTGCTCCCCCATTTAGCCGCCTACCTGTTACAAACCTGAAGATGCTGTGGGTTATTATTACGCCCGCACCAAAAGGGGGAAGACAACACAAACATGTATGGCCACAAACGTCGTCGTTGACGGGATTCGAGCCCGAAACGCCGGTAGTCAGATATGAGACCGATGACTGTCGCTCCAAGTACTTGAGTACTGGTCACTCAACCATATTGAACGATTGGGATACCCCAGCTTCGACAGATTACACATCAGCAACTGAGTACTGGTGTCTATGTGAATCGGGTGGTATGAAGTCGTTAAAGACTTATACATACTTATCTATGTTAATCGGGTGGTATGAAGCCCTTAAAGACTTATACAGACGGTTCTAGGGCCGCTAGAGGGGTAGGAGCCGGCATTCATTCTCATTCCAACGCAAATATTAATCAAATGTTGAGAATACTGCAAAAGGAAATAGATTCGCGGAATTGTCTTTAATAACTGTATGTGACTGGAAATTTTGAACATGTCTATGTTTTCGGTCTGAGATTCAAAATTTACTGTATTTGAACAATTTTGGTTAACTTACTTCACGTTATCATTTTTCACAAGGAAATACAATACGACAACAAGACTGCATTTACCTCTGGCACAAGATCACAGTTTGCCTTCGAGCAAGTGATCGAGAAAAAATCAAGTGTATGATTGCACAAAATTTTAGGCACTTTTGTCATTAAATTCCAGGTACGTGGATTTCTTTTTTTTTACTGGGAACCATATCAGAATTTGTTAAAGTTGAACATGGCATCGAAATCGAAAAGGGCGAGATGTAGTCCAAATGAAAATATCTAGATTTATACATCCCGAAACTCATGAACACCACGAATTCTTCCTTTTTTTTTTAGAAAAGGGGATTTTTTCGTTATTGTATGGGCTGAATTTAAATAAGCATTTCCCATGAGATATTTTTTTTTTCAAATCTCACCCCAAATCGAGTTTTGGAAATCATGCAAATTTATGAAAATCTCGTAAATTTTGCAAAGCATTGGACAAATACTAAGATTTCATCAAATCTCGTGTTGTGTGAATATGACCTGAATCAGTGTTTACACAATAAATAAATGTGATATTGTTGTTTGGAACCAAATGAGTTCCTTTACTAAATTTTTAGAAAGTTTACCATTAGGAAAGACCAGCATTTTTTGTAGCTTTACCAACGCAAGCCATCGTCCCCCGCTGGCCTGATGATCGGCCGGCCCGGAGGAAAAAAAAATGCGACGGCCTGTTTCGGAGTTGGATGCTTGCCAGTGACTTGTACCACTTTTAATCCAATTAATCAATTCAAAGTTTTTTTTTTTTGTAATTATTAATATTAATTAGTAAAATATTACTACCTGCTGTGAATGAAAAAAAAACTTCTATTTACCGAATTACTAAAAAATTAGTCACATGAATTGAACTGATTCAAAATCTGTTAAACTGTTAAGATAACGGTAGAATTAATGGTAAAATTCTAATTTTCAAAATCTAAAAATCGCATCTAAAACCCAGTCGTTCAATTGATGTTGCCACCTTACGTTCTCTAGCAATCTATAGTTAGACGCGCCTTGTTTTTTCGCTCTCTATGAAGATTTTATCCAATAGCATGCAGATACTTCTTAAAGTTTTTATAAAAATTTAAATAACACTAATCGGTATGCTTACAATTTTCTTAAACATTTACATGCCTAGAAAATCTTGTTCCTTAAAAACAGAAATTATAGTTATAGTATGTACTTATTCGTAGTTGAGGTCGTCCTTTATTTTTTTAAATATTATTTTGTATCTTCCAACGCAGGCTACAAAATATTATTTCAGTTTATACACTTAACTAGTTCAGAATTACTATAATAAATTGCAGATTTAGTTGCATTTTAAAAAAACATATCAAGTCAGTGCTTAGGCTTCTAGGACAGACAAACATTCGGAAAACGTAACGAAACAATAGTCTAAAATACATTTAAATTCAATTTAGATAAAGAATTTTAACCCCATATAGGAAAGCATGACCGGTTCTTAAAAAAAGCATTGTGCTATTTTTTTATTGTTATTTTCACATTCACGTTTTTTTTATATGTAAAGCTCGCTACAGATGTTTAAGCATTTTCGACCAATTCGCTCGATCAATCTTGCAGTTCAAGCACGTACGACGCATGTTGTGGAGAAGGCGGTCACATGAATATTCTGAATAAATATCCTGACGTGCAGATCTGCTTGAGATCAGATTACATGGTCACAGAGGTTTGCTTGGGCAGCTAGCATCCCTGACCTCACCGAATGGGAAAATGGTACTCAGGGTCGATTAAAGTCTATCTGAAAGCGCAGGCAAGTATATTTGGCCCCCCTATTTTTTTCAAAATAGTTTTGTGGGTCGGCGAGGGGGGGGGGGGGGGGGGTAAATGCCCTCTTGGACAAAGGCAGTTGTTGGAGTGGCTTTTCAAGCGCCACTTTTGTCCAAGTGGTTTCGTTTCATGCTAAATTCTCCGCTTGGAGAAAAGCAGTTGTGAGAGTGCCTTTTTGTACGGGCGATTAGCTTGGTAAGATAAATAAATAACTGGCGCAACGGTCCAATTTAGACCATGGCCTCTAGGTGAGTTAGCATCATCTCATTTTCTAGATCGAGAAGGGTTTGTTTTGTGAAGAGGTGTGATCAACAACACACTCAACCGAGTTATTTACCCCAAATGGGTACTCATTTAACAGCTAAGTGGGCTGACAATCCCACACATAAATCCCCTTTTTTATCAAAAACTACCGTATTCAATAGGAATCGAACCGGCGCGGCGGCGCCCAGTGTATAGAAGGCGAAGATGCTAACCGTTGCGCAATTCGGACTCCAGATTTGTTTGGTACTATTCTGATTACCATCAGTAAGTCACTGTCTCACCGGAGAATAAAGCTCAATACTCGAAATTGAATCCTACGCGTGTGTTAATTTGAACTGAAAGAATCACATTCAATCGCTTGAATTTTGGCCCCCTCTTTGGCACCCTTTCGGAGCCGCTGCCCTAGACGACCACCTGATTCGCCTTAGCATTTGATCGTCCCTGATTGGCACTCCCTATCCATATATATAAAAATATATAAATATAACATGTAGTTGGTGCAGGTGTCTTTGGACCGAACCATTTTCGATCGCAATGGGAGTCTCACTCAACGTTTTCAAGCTGAACAGTCCACGCCATTAACGTCTGCATCAGGTTAATCTTGGAAACGGGACTTCGCGGCGTTCACGGTGCTATCTACTCCGACCCCCAAGCAGCTATAAAGATGCTCTTCGGATATAAGGTTTCTTCAAAACTGGTAAAGGAGTGTTACGAACTCTTCCAAATGTTGACAACCAAAAACCGAGTCTACTTGTACTGGGTGCCAGGCCACCAGGGCTTTGAAGGGAATGAATCTGCGGATGAAGTTGCTAGACAAGGTTCATCCAAACGCTTCCACGGACATGGGCCTTACTATTGCTTTGGCCTGGTCTCGGCCAAATTGCGAAACACAGACTGCCCTGCACTATTAAAGTATGTCATCCGTACCAATATAATAATAACTTTCCAGCGCTGCGTCAATCAAAGGAGCCGATAATGCGCAAGGATACTACGCAGATGAGTAGAACTTATCTAAGACTTCTACTGGGATAATTACCGTGCCGGTACCTGGTCCGACATCTTCCGGACAAGATGGGTGTATCCAGCGAGACTGAATACCGTATCTATCTGAAGGACTTCGAAATGTCCAAACACATCTTGTCCCGCTATCGCACGTTATAGGATGTCACTCCTCGGGCAGGCTACTATCAGCACTGAACACTTCAGGTTGATTCCAGCTAAAGACAAACGAGGTTTGATCAAAAAATAACGGTACTTTTTTTGATTACATGCCGATGGATCATAAATTCCCCCTGTTGAACCTCCCGTTTTGGATGGCAAGAGACTGGTCTTTGTTTAGAAAGCAAAGTTCCTCGAACTCATCTTCGATAAGAAGTTGACATGGAAACTCAGTATTCTAGAACGGGTTATAAAGGCAACTGTTTACTCGTGTAGAAGGGCCATAGGTAAGACCTGGGGCCTCCAGCCGAAAGTGGTGTATTGGTTGTATGGCCTATCTTATTATATGGCAGATGCGTATGGTGGACGGTACTTAGAGTGACGTCCTATTGTAACCTTCTGGGGAAAGTGAAAAGACTTGTTGCTATTGCCGCTACAGGAGCGTTGCGAACTACTCCGTCGCCTGGCTGGGACATGCCACTCAACTTCCTTCCGGTGGATATTTTTGGCGAATAACTAGCAGCCAAAGCAGCCTTGCGTCTTCGCGATACTGGACAGTGGTGCGCGCTGAGGAGTGGACACTCCACTATTCTGGGTAGCATGGGTCTTCCAGTAATAACCGACTATACTGCTCCAAAAGTAGCTTTTGGCAGCAGCCACGTCAGCCTGATACCCCCTAGAGATCAATGGGCGGGCAGCACCCCTATTACACCCGATTTCTTTGCCATCTACATAGATGGCTTCATGATCGATGAAGAAGTGGGTGCGGGAATTGGTTCGGAGGGACTAAGCATTAACGTATTGGTCCATTTTCTCGACCCCAGCGTCTTCCAGGCGGAGATTCCGGCAATCGCGGAAGCTCTGTCCTGGCTGGGGAGATATGTCGTTACTTTTAAGGAGATTACTATCTACACAGACAGTCAAGCAACGATACGGTCGCTTGAATCGGTCATTTCTACATCAAAGCTGGTTGTGAATTGTCGCTGGACACTCATGGAAATTCATGGATTCCGAGCCACAGTGGTTTCAGGGGCAATTACAAGATTGATGAGCTGGACCACCAAGGGGAATCGGGTCCACTGATACGTATCTTAACCGCATTAAGACAACTATAACAGTGTGTAAAATCCTAATCGCTCTCATTAAACAGAAAGTATATTGGCGGGGTGGTGGGGCTCATTACAGGGCACTGTCCTATCGGCGAACTTCTGCGGAAGTTGTCGTGATGAGGATAAGGAGGAGAGTGTTGCTCATCTTCTTTGTTACTGCCCAGTCTTGGCAAATAGATGGAGGAGGTTTTTGAGACTCTTCTTTCTCCAGGACCTAGCGGGTCTCGTGAATGTTAATGCGATTGAAATCAATCGCTTTATTCCCAGTATCGACTGGCTGGATATGGTTACCTCGGGTTAACAATTTTAGGTAATAGAGTCTTAGATAATTTACGGCAACCCCTAAACCTACCCACCTACCTTTCTGTTTTCAAAATTAAAATCTGTGCTGATAGGGTACCGAATAAGCCATCAAAGGAAATTCGCTACTGTTCTTAAATATATCGTACTCAAATAGCAATGACCCGGAAATCAACAATCTGTAAACAATCAGTTACACGGAAGGTTATGAAAATTGCAGTTCCAGTGCCAATCGCTTGTCGCCACAGCGATCCATCGACATGTAATTAAAAAAGTACCGTTATTTTTTTATTAAACCGCGTACTGTCCATTATTAGAAAAGTGGACGGTCTTTTGACTTAATGAGCTTCGTCACAATAGACCTCTTATGGTCGCAGCATCTTCCTGCTAAGTCAAATAGCTCGACTGTCTTATGAGAATTTTCTTTATGCCGCTTGAAGAAAATTCTCACACATGCATTCAATAGTATGCTTGAACTGCAAGATTGATCAATAAAATTTCTCTAAAATATGCTTGAACGTCTTAAGGCAAAAACCGAATTTTCTTTTTGCTCAGAATTAAGAAAATTGAATAGTATATCGCATATACGCGTAGAAAATATCTATCGTAGTAAATATTAATATACAATGCAGGTCAATATTTTTTACGATTACTAGTTTTATTTTACTAGAATTTTTAATCATGTTTTAAGGAAAAATATTAGCACAAAAGTACAGTAAAGTTTTTATTTTCAATACATAAAAAACCCCCACAAGAAAGATACATCTTCCTTATAGACCACTGCTGAAATTTGTGTGTTTGAATTGAATTTTTTATTTATTTATTTTTTTTATGTAATTTTCGAATCGATTGGAAATAAATTCTTGATTAACAAATATTTCTTTTTTTTTTGTGTTTTCAAAAGCTTTTCCTTGCAATCGCTATTGCATTCTATTTTATTTTTTTCAGTGTGTTAATTTCACTTTGTCGATATAAATTGTGTGCCCTTATTAGAGTGTACAAGTGTGTGCTAAGGCAATTTTTATTTCTAAAATTATGCGTGTATGTAAATTTTCTAAAAAAAAAAAACAATTTTTCAGTAAAAAGATACTGAATTAATTAAAACTATTTTATTAATGGTCTATGTTTTGATATTCCGTTTTTAAATATTATCTAACAAATATATATCTTTTTATTTTTCCAAATTTTCAACTTCAGTTGGACTTTTAATACAAATATTTAATTCAATTCTTTTCTTTCCACACAACAATCAGATTTATTTTTTACAATTTTTCTATTAAATAAAATATAAAATTTCCTTCCCCGAAAAAGAAAACCCTTATCCCCTCTTTTCTTTTTTTTTCTGTATTCCTTTGAAAAAAAAAAAAAATGAATTTATCTCACAATTCTTCATTTTCTAGGAAACTATTCGCGTTTAGCGTGCGAAATTCAATTCGTCCGTTCGATGGGTTATTATTTAATTCAAATATACATCCCGTCTGGACTAATTGTTATAATATCGTGGGTATCATTTTGGTTGAATCGTAACGCGACCCCGGCCCGAGTAGCTTTAGGTGTAACAACTGTATTGACAATGACAACGCTTATGTCATCAACAAATGCAGCACTACCGAAAATATCTTATGTTAAATCGATCGATGTATATTTGGGAACATGTTTCGTCATGGTGTTTGCAAGTCTTCTGGGTAAAGAATTAAAAACACAAAATAATAAACAAATCAAATTCACATAAAAAACAGTATATTTTCACATAAAAGTCGTACTGCAATGAAAATATTTGTGCATTTAAAATAGTTAGATACATATACAAAAATATATGAGAATTTTTTGAATTGATTGATATAAATGGGCCTGCCAACTGAACAGAGATTGTGGCATTATGTCAATCATGGTGTTTTGATGTATTTAATTTTTTTTATAATTCTTTTTTTTTTTGTATTTTGCTGTGTGATGTGAAGTAACGTTGATGTATTGGTGTGTGTAATGTCCTTTTTCGTATTATCGGTTTAGAAACAATATCATCCAATGACTGAGGCGATGCTCTTCAGAGATGTCATTATTTTATTCTAGATAGATGCTCGGCAAAAAGATCTAAATACTGATCCATTTGTAGCTAATCAATTGTCGTGCGCACCATAGCATCACATGAGAGCAAAATGACTATAGAAATAGCTTTCCGGTGACTGATCAGTCCATTTACCTGCCCTATAATCAATGACTCTTCATTAATCAATGTTTCCATTAATCCACCTTAAGTTGACCATGTCAATCCCAGCCGATTTAAATTTATCTTAGCATGATACAATGGACATATCGTTACAGCGAAGTCTCTGAGGAACTAAGCCCGTAAATCCTTGGCGCGCCGATACATAAGCCTTACAGTTACCCACTGTGACCCGGAATCCAGCATATGGTGATGCTGAAAAGCTCAGCTCACTCAGTGTTGAACAGCATTTCATGATATTCTTTGATGTAATTAATGCAGACTCCAGAGCTTTTATAGCAACTTCGCTGTATGTAAGAAGAATTATGACCTTACGAGTTTAGACATTTTCGGCCAATCATATTAAGGCTCCGTTTATCGCCGAAACTTCCGCCTGAGAAACCTTACAGTGATCAGGAATTCGAAAAGCCAAAGAAATCCTGTTTTGCATACGCACCAGCAACCCAAATCTTCCAGCTCACGACTGGAGGATTGTTAAGCTGGATGAGCCTCGATCTGCGGTTTTCTTACTGAATCGAACAGAGTCATAGCCTACGGCTTTTTGAAACTAAAACTTAACGTCTATAAGGGCGATGCTAAAAAAGCCCTCAAAACAGCTCCTGCATCGACTCCAATGGAGGAGGAAAAGTGCTTAGAAGACTCCCACGAAATCCAAGCGCTTAATGTAGTTGAGAACGACTGCGTATCGCTCGAGTCCGACTGCACAAACTTGTAGGATACATCGGTGACCCCGCGTTTTCATGGTCTGTTCGATTCTGACACGGACCTGTCGGCATCTGACGTTGAGGTGGAGACCAACGTTACCGTGGTGGAATCAATGAAATTTCCGCAGTAAAGGCTGGTATTCAGATCGCGTGAAATGAAAAAATTGACAGCAGCACTTTTCATCGGCGAAATGGCTCGTGGCAAAAAGTGTGTGGAACATGTCATTTTTTCACTTTTCACCCGATCTGTGTACCGGGGAAATGAAACATGTCAAATATTAAAACGACTAATTTGCTTACTTATCTATCGCCCACTAATAACCTCACCGGGAAAACACAACACAACCTAAACGACACCGATAGAGACAGCTGAGCTGTCAGTGAAAATTTTTCTCGTACATTTGGCACGAGAAAAAATTTCATCCTCGTGAAATCCACAAACTTGACTTTTCACTTCAAGGTACATACATAGTACACAGATCGCGTGGAATGAAATTTAGGTTCCACACAATTCCACGTCTGTTTTCATCGGGGAAAAATTTTGCGATTTTGTATGGGTTTCACGGCACCCATGTGTCCTGAGCGATTTAATGCAGAATGCCCCATCTATTCTGGTGAGCTGGGCTGGCGGATTGGCGCTGGAGTAAATCCGAAAACATTGAGCTTGTTCTCTTTACTAATACTAATAATTTTGAACCACCATTAATGGAGGGCACAAGGCTTGTATTGGGTTGGCAACTAAGTATTTTCGGTTTTGTAGTATAAAATAAAACACTTTTTTTTTAACAAAGAATAGTTTTTAATCAATTATATATTTTCCATTTTGCTCAATGACCTTTTGCCATCTTTCTTTCAGCTGCATGATTCCGCGCTCATAAAATTTCTGGTCCTTATCAGCAAAAAACTGAACCAGGTGCGAGTGGAGGTCATCTTCATTTGTGAAAGCTGTACCATTAAAAAAATTCTGCAAACTTCGAAATAAATGGTAATCAGATGGTGCCAGATCAGGGCTGTATGGGGGATGTGGCATCACTTCCCAGCCAAGCTCCAATAGTTTCCCACGAGTTGCCAAAGATGTGTGAGGCCTTGCATTATCATGGTGGAACACTACACCTTTCCGATTTGGCAATTCTGGCCGTTTTTCTTTGATTGCTTCATCCAGTTTCATTAGTTGTTGACAGTAAACATCAGAATTGATCGTTCGGTTCCTTGAAAGCAGCTCAAAAAACACAACACCTTTGTAATCCCACCAAACTGACAGCATGATCTTTTTTGGATGCAATTCAGCTTTCGATGTGGTTTGTGCTGGTTCATCGTGTTTGCTCCATGATCGTTTTCGAACTTTGTTACTGTACAGGACCCATTTTTCATCACCATTCTTTTTAAGAAAGGGTCGGTTTCATTTCGTTTAAGGTGCATATCGCAACAGTTGATTCTTTGTGTTAAATGAATTTCTTTCAATTCGTGAGGTACCCAAATATCAAGCCTCTTCGCAACCCCTCGAACAGTTATATGACGATCCTCTTCAATTATGACTTTGATTTGGTCATCATCAACTTCAGTAGGCCGACCAGAACGTTGCTCATCTTTGAGGGAAAAATCTCCAGAACGGAATTTCTTATACCAATTCTGACACTTGCGCTCTGTTAAGCAATCAGCACCATAAACTTCACATATCTCTTTGTGAGCCGCAGCAGCTTTCTTTCCTTTACGGAAATAAAAAAGTAAAATATGCCGAAAATGTTCGCTTCTGCACTCCATTTAAAATTAACCCGCAACTAATAGCTTTAATAAAAATCACGCACTACTTGCTTCTAAAGTTACGTCAATGTGACAAGTATCACGTGACAAACGGCAAAGTACAGCACTAACATATGTTATACAAAAAATTAACGCAACGCTGTCTATCAATGAAAACCGAAAGTATTTAGTTGCCAACCATTGAGCTTGTTCTCTTTACTAAGGGACAAGCTGTATCCTATTTTGAACCACCATTAACGGAGGGCACAAGGCTTGTACTTACTGATAAAGCCAAATTCTTTGGTCTCGTCGTGGACAAAAAGTGTGCTGGAAGGCAAACATTCAGGAACGTGTGACTAAGGCAAACCGGGAAACCGGTCAGTGGACCGCGTCGTTCGTAGGTCACTCGGCAGTACTGAGAAACATTGGCATTCCCGAATTGACGGACTACATCTCTCCGAAGCTCCTATCCGACAAGTGCTTTACAAGCCTGATCCCATCGAGAAATGAGTGGTCCGAAAACGCTTTTTTGGGATCTGATGACATTAACCTTTTTACTGACGGCTCTAAGACTAAGGAAGGCGTTGAAGCTGGAGTGTATTCGGAGAAGTGGAATATTGGTTTGTCGTTCCGCCTTCCGAACTACAGTAGCGTTTTTCAGGCGGAGGATGTAGCAATTTCTGAGGCACTAGTCTGGTTTGTGCATAATGTTGTATCTACTAGGGATATACTATATATAATCTTTACGGACAGTCAACCGGCAATTAAAGCACTTAGCTCTCTCCTGGTTACATCAAATACGGTATTGGACTGTTGCGACTCTCTAAGAGTGCTGGGTAGTTTTTCAACATATCTCTGTGCTGGATTCCAGGCCACAGTGGTATATTTGGGAACTGTAAAGCTGACGAACTGACTCGGATGGGAACGACTAACGAGATCAGGGAGTGGTTGCGTTGAACAGGGATGCTTCTAGTAGCTTGCAAAATGTTTACCCAGAATGTGGCGTATGACAGAGCCAGCGCCAGATGGAGTAGTGGATCCACATATCATGCAACTAGGCAATTATGGCCTAAGCTGGATCCCATCCGAACCTACGAGATGCTGATGATGAGCAGACGGCATTTGAGAAATGTGGTGAGAATTATCACTGCACACTGCTTGATCGGGGGAGCATGCTAGAAGACTCCGACTCTCACTGCAGAGATGTAGACGAGGAGGAAAGCTGCCATCACCTTCTGTGCAGTTGCCTACTTTTGGGTCCTACTTTTTTGTACATCTGAACGACCTAAAGGCAGTTAGTGTCTGTCGTTTTCATCGCTTCATTGCCAGCTTTGACTGGTTTAACCATTGAGATAAGCTCAGGTATGCTGTATCTAGGGGGTATCACGACGGACCCAGTGGTGGTCTATGTGCGCCTTGCTCAACCCATCTCACCTAACCTATGTACGCAAGGTATTTACTCAATTTGTTTGGCTATTTAGGAGGTCGCGACACTGAAAAGGTTGAAAACGATGCTCTAATCTAATCTGGGCACGCAAGTCATTGGATGATTATAAACTGATAAACAATTTTTTTTTTTTTTTGTGTTTTGCTATCAACGTCAACCAATAAGCGATTTGTGTAAGATTTTTCTCCTCAAAAAAAAAAAAAATTGTAGTCTTTTGGGATACACGTAACAGTTTTGAATATTTTCCTAATAAACTTGTCAATGTTGTGTGTCTATACACGTGCATCGTTTGAATGTTTTCGCTTCACACCCTCAAAAACAACTAAATAAAAAATATTAAATTTTTTTCATCCCCTCCTCTTTCCACGCACAGAGTATGCAACGGTAGGATATATGGCAAAACGTATACAAATGCGTAAGCAGCGTTTCATGGCCATCCAAAAGATTGCCGAACAGAAGAAGCTACAAGTGGACGGTGGACAGCCACCACAAAATCCTGGAACGGAACATGGACATGGGCATGGTCATGGTCATAGCCATGGCCATCCCCATGCACCAAAACAAACAGTGAGTAATCGCCCGGTTGGGTTTTCCAATATTCCCCAAAATATGGGATCGCGCGGTTGCTCGATAGTGGGACCCTTGTTCCAGGAGGTGAGATTCAAAGTCCACGATCCGAAGGCACATTCGAAAGGTGGCACGCTCGAGAACACCGTGAATGGAGGTCGAGGCGGTGGCGGTGGAGGCGGCGCTGGAGGTGGCGGTGGAGGCGGTGCTGGCGGTGTCGGCGGCGGCGGTGGAGGCGGCGAAGGTGGCGATGCTGAAGGTGGTGGAAGTGCGGTACCACAACATCTACTACATCCTGGAAAGGTATGTGAACACTCATTAAATCCAAACTGTACCAATTTGCATAAATTTATCGAATCCTTTCGTGCAGGACATCAACAAACTTCTGGGAATTACGCCGTCTGATATTGATAAATATTCGCGTATAGTATTCCCCGTATGTTTTGTCTGCTTCAATCTAATGTACTGGATCATATATTTACATGTTAGTGATGTTGTAGCAGACGATCTAGTATTGCTTGGAGAGGATAAGTAGATGAAACCTGGATTGATTACCTCGCATCACGTAAAGCAAATAAAGATATTAAAAAAAACGGAAAAACAAAAGAACCGACAGTATAGACACACAGAAACACAACAAACACTAATAGAACGTTACTGTAACAAGATAAATAAAATTAACATAAAAAATCAACTAACAAACAAGAAAAAAACTAATACCTAGTAATTATTATAAAAAAATATGCTACGCTTAGTTAAAACCAAACCCAGAAAAAATGAAACAAAAGAAGTATCCCGATGTCTAAACCAAAGAAACATTTTCTAACAATTATAAAAAATAAAAATAAATAAAAAAAAAACGAAAAAAAATATGCAGCACATCAACTTATCTTTTCTACTGAATTATAGTATTTATATAAAACATATAAATATGTAACAAAGCAGCAAAAGGACAAACTTACGTAGACACACACGAGGAAAAACAAAAAGAAAAATAAAACAAACAAAAAATTGATACTGTACTTAATAATATTGTAATGTATATTTAAATTTTAGAAATCGATCTTCCAAGCCAATAGTCGATTATTAAATTAAATTTAAAACATTTTAAAAGGAAATTATTGAATTTAACGACAAAACTGTTAATATTATATATTTATTTTGTAATAATATTTTAGGTTTTTACTCTGACGTCCTAGTCGTCGTATCGGCGCAAATTTAAATCAAATGACGATACAATGCACACAATTAATTTTAAATTAGTTAAATCTACACACATCTTGAGCGGAGTTTTGGTTTAGGTTAGTATTTCCCCAATCTCGTTTTATCGTTTAAGGCTTATGTGCTTCGTCACAAAAGTGACTGTTTCGCCAGCGCCCCGACTAGAAATTGTCTATCGTGTGTCTTTATGGTTAGCTACCTATTTTGGCTAATAGTAATGTGGACGTCACAAGGACATTTCCGTAAAATTAAAAAAAAAAATAAAATAAAAGGACACAAAATTCATCTAAAGAGGGTCGGTGAATACTTAAACTTTTCCCGACATGATCTCTTCTTCATCCAATATAGGTCCTATAATTATAGTCCCATAGCCGTTAAACTGAAAATTGGGACTTTCTTAAGCAGAAAGGCCTCCACCTCATCCTATCAAATGTATCCCAGACAGACGTCACTAGAAGTGCCTGAAAAGAAAAGTCCCCAGTTCAGCAGAAATTATCTGAAGATTTCACCTGATGTGGAAGGATTGATCAAATTGGGCAATTCGCGCCCAATAACAGAAATATGACGCAACGTAGTGTGGACCATTGTTCCAAATGAATATCGTCACCATCATCTTTCTATAACTGGAAATCGCTAAGATTATGTGCCGAGAAAGTCTGTTGGGAAGCCAGGAATTTGGGGCGACGACACACTTTCTGCCCGTGTAAGAATGAGCGTACTGAGGGATTCACGGGAGCGCTTACAGGTACCGGCTATTACCCATTTTTTTTAAGATAAGTTAAGAGAGAAGGGCGTTGAGCCCGAAGGGCTTAAAAGCTCTTCGACCAAGAGAATTATATTGTGCTATAGTCTACATGGCCTAGTGCTGCTTTAAAGTTGGCAATCAAGTTTGATTCTACCAACAAAGCTGCTTAACTGTTTGAGCTCAAGTGAAGCGATTTCTTCCACTTCAGGAAAGGGATCACCAAGGAACTCTAGGCGACGACGTGTAAGGGTCTCACACTCGCAGAGGATGTGGTGAAAAGTCTCATCATCGGTCTCGCTGAAGCGACAGCTGGCATCAGAGACAATACCCATTTTATACAGGTGGTGCCACAGGGTCGAGTGCCCTGTGAGAAGGCCGCAAATTACCCTGTTCCTGGTTAGATTCAGCAGTTCGAAAGTGCACTTGCGTGATTAGCCTGCAATAAACAACTTGGACTGTCTCAGACTAAGGAGATTTTCCCAGTACGAGTCAGTATGTATGCGCTCCTGTTTCTTAATATGATTTTTAGCCCTGCATACAAAAGGGCTCTGCCCCAATAAACGGGGTTTCAGATACTTCCAGTATATGGTGACTTTATTAAGGAAACTAAGTCTCCGCAAAGCCTCATTGCAATCAATTACTGACTTAGACATCAGTAAGGGTTTATTGAGAGCTTTGATAGCAGCTTGACTATCGGTGAAAATTGATTTGTTTCTTACCCGTTGGCAGGTTTTCACACATGCACTTGCACAGATCCGAATTCCATGAACCGTCGGGTGCTTCCCCATGCGGATCGATAGTCCTGTAGAGTGGCCTACAATTCCTCTTCAGTTTTGGAGCCATCAGTAAACCATATGACACTATCTCGAGGGAGTGACGAGTGCCTTAGATGCCATTCCTTTCTATTCCAAATTTCGGTAGAGAAGAGTTGGTTGAAGAGTAACTTCCTTGTTAAGTGATCGGATAGCGAACTCATCTGATTGATATCGAGAAACCATTTATTCTCCTCAAAATGCAGTTTAAGAGAGGTCTGATTGGCTTTAAGCCTCGCTATTGCTAGCTCGGCCTCCGCTTTTAGATGGATGTGGAGCGGAGGGAGATCGAATAGTGCCTCAAGAGCGGCAGTGGGGCAGCTAGACAGGCTAGCCTTTTAATTTTTCCTAGAATTACTTTGCCCTCCTTGGTACACGATTTCTTCTATCATTAATTATGGGTCTTTGTAGATCCAAAGAACTATTCGAGGGCTGGTTCCCCAGGTCTTCCCTACAAATTGTCTACAGATCCATAGGGCTCTGGTGTCCTTATTCGAGATAGTCTTCAGATGTTCTGTCCAGAGTAGTTTCCTATCAAGCGTAACGCCGACGTGTTTTACGGAATCAATCAGGAGTACTTGAGAATTGTACATTGTTGCACATTTCATCAGTCTTAAACTTCGTTTTCTAGTGAAGGCTACGACAACTGCCTTGGCCGTTGTCCCCACACTATGTTTGTACTACGTTAAGGGCTGGTTGGAGGATATATGTTAGGACTTCATTAAACTTTCACCTAACAGTTATCACTAGGTCATCAGCATATTCTTGTGTTGAATAGCCCATGGCGGTAAGTTTCCACAATAAGCTAGTAGACAGCTTGTTGTGGAAACTTACCGCCATAGAGAAGGAAAAAGTACGCCTCTTTGTGGGCGATCTTAATTCCCCAGTTTTACGATTTCTCATCTCCATTTTTCTCAAGAATTCAGAAAACTGGTTTGTATTACAGTGAAACCATAAAATTTCGACTAAAATTTTTAAAATTTGTGAAATACTAATAAGAAGTGGCCAACTTACCGAACTTTTGCTAGTCCCTCCGTATGTGCGCCTTGCTCTTCTGTGTCACTGTCAAAGCAGCCCGTCTAACCTAACCTCACCCAAGTTATCAATCGCAGCCCTAGACTAGTCTTCAGCATTAAACAAACCAAATACAATAGTTCACCTTTTTAAGACCACCAAAAAGACGACGCACAAACGGCCGAGAAAAAAAAGATTGGGAAATTATATTTAAAAAAAATTCTACAAAACGAAAACTCAACGTAGATAACGGTTCAAATGCTAGGTAACGCTTCCAATCATTATTGCCAAATTTTTCCTCAATTACCAAAAAAAAGATTAGAAACCAAAATATAGAGAACGCGATAATTACCAACTACAAAATGTCGTGCTCGTATTAAGTAGAAAGTTTCCGTTAACACACTTAACTCTACGTCGATCACAAAATGAATTTAAATCCACAAAGCGAAACGAATTTTCTGTTAAAAATATATTTAATTTAAATCACAAAAAAAAAACAGCGCGTTGTTTTTAATATTGTTAATAATAAAAAACTTTTCTACAATTTTTTTCCGAAACCAAAAAAAAAAAAATAAACATTGTTCACAAATAGTTCAGAACGAATTATTTAAAAAAAAAATAGAAAAGAACGTCGAGTTACTAAAAATAAATATATACATATATATATCAGTTTTTATCTGTACGAATGAGAATGTACCCCTAGCAAAAACAAAAGACAAATTGAAACACACGAGAAAGTGAATATCGTTTTTCTTTTTTGTTACTAACAAAATTGAATTTTTAAATTCTAAATATTAATAAGAGACTTATAAAATTTAATAATATATTATTATTATTTCGTGTTAATTGTTTCACTATATACACACACATATATTATATATATATATATTTATTTCTATCGGGAAACCATAAGAAAAATGCTCTGTTCAAACCGAATTTCACGGTATTACTCTCTGTACTTCAAGACAAAGACACGACACACAAAGTTGATTAATTTAAACAAACAGACAAGTGGATAAAAAAACACAAAACCACGTAAAAATTAAAAAAAAAAATAATAATTAATTTGACAAAAAAAAACTCAAAACCTAATATTTTGAATCTTAGAGTGTTTATGCAATACGGATATGATAAAGACTGTGATTTATATACATAAGGAACGTTTAAGTAAAATAAACAAAAAAAAAACCAAATAATTAAAACCATTTCCAAAATTTAAGGAAGCCAGTGAAATAAAAAAAAAAACACAAAAAAAAACAAACTAAATCTCCATAGGTGCATTCTGAAACCTATCGCGAATGCATTTATATCGTGTTATCCGTACGAGACAATTGAACAAGCTGAGAAAGCGAGCGCGCAATGGACATCAGTCATCACCAAGACGAAATAGTAATTATTATTATTAATAAAAATAAAAACAACTAAAATACGTAGCGAAGATATGCTGCAATTTCGGCATCGGGATGTGTTCTCGTAATGGACAAAACAAAAAGGATAAATTGTGTGAGAGAATTCTAAATGCGAAAAAAAAGATAAACTACGAAATAAAAATTATATGTATGTATAAATAATATAAATACGAATAGAACAATGCTCCATTATTGTATAGACAAAACAAAAAAAAAAAAAACAAATCGAATAATACACAATTAATTGCATATACGCTAGTTATAACTACCAACGATTGAAACTTGGAGCACACTTCTATATATATATATTAACACTTACCTGTAAATTGGCATAAAATACATTACAGTATAAATTCGTTAGACAAAAAATACAATAGAAGAAACAAAAATAAATAAACACAAGAAAAAATTTCATACCATAAAAATATATACACGTACATTTTAAGCGGCAATATTACATCGTTCCGCAACAAACATCAAGCCAATATGTTATTATTTTTATAAAATACATAACAAAAAAAACATCAAGTATTAAATGCGTACCGTCAGCATACCCGACATTAATAAACAAGCAGTCAGCTTCTACACAAAACACAAAATTTCCACCTACAACACAACAGACAACATTTATACGAGCATGGCATTCCACACACCCGAACACAACAACAAAACACAGGCACAGGTACTCACAGTATCACACTATCCAGAAATCGATCATACGAAACAAAAAGAAGGACTCGAGTGCACTACATAATAAGCGGAGATATCCGCACGATATCGTATTGAACTCTATGAGATGCAAAAATGATAGAAAATAATGTCTCTCTGTCTCTTTCCTCTAGTGATTAAGCAATTAAGAATAAAAAAGTATTTACATTATATTTGTGAAAACGCAGGATATATAAGAAATTTATATATACATATACAACTTATGGAAAGTCGATAAATAGGAAATAAACAAAACAAAAAAAAACTCTAGATCAATTGTATATTATGTATGTAAATCAAAACGGCTATCATTAGTAAGATCATGCATACCCTCCTAGAAAATGTTTCCACTACTCTCGATCATCATTAACAGCGACGAAACTCTATCGATAATACGACAAACGACACGTTCGAACAGCGCACATTTTTAAATATACTATATTTCAATTATTAATGTATCTCTGTCAGATATTGTTTTGCACCTAAATTTCAAATTTTCGACTGTGTTGTAAGGTTTTAACAAATTTCACTCTGCGTCGATCGCAGGCGATGATCAAAAAAATACATGCAGATGGTGTTCCGTGCTCTATGAGTTAATCGCTAATCGCGAACAATGTGCGAGGATCGTGTGCCCAGTAAAACACAGCTTATGCAAACCGAAATAATTAACTCTGGCCAGAAATTTAAGGTTTTTGACTGTGTTGTAATGTTTAATAAAATCAATAATTTTATATTACTTATTTACTGGCCGTGTGGTCCGCGTTGGGATATGGCTCCGAAAGTCGGTGCTTCCAATCGTCTCGGTCTTCTCATCACTGTTTCCAATCCCGCACGCCGAGTAACTTCTGACTATCTTCTCGCACTGCGTCTGCCCAGCGCAACGCAGGTTTCCACACGCTGTCACACCATTGCCGGTGCCAGCAAAGATTTTTTTCTTGGTATTTGGTGCTTGTCCATTCTTTGCAGATGACCTGCTGTTTTCGAATTTTCACAAATATGGGGTGTAGAGCATTTATTTAAATCAAAATTCTTTTGTTTTTCTTTTCTAGTATTTTTACAATAAATTTTTTTTTGTGACTGATTATTTTTTAACAGCTACTATTTTACTGTTAGTATTTTATTTAATTGTTTTAGGGTTTTCCTACATCAAACAGAGCACGCGCCTGGCTGCCAGTAAAACCGACAAGCGCAGACGAAATTCTGTTTGCTCCTCAAATCCCAACTTCCCAACACAGGATTGTAGAGTCGTGGAGCTAGAAGAGCCCCAGGGAAACAAGGAAAATCCCGATGTGCGGTCATTGTCATCAATAAGGAATCCTTGGCACCTCTGGCGGAAATGAATGGAAAGATAGCTTTCGGCGTCTTCAGAGTAACTGTAAAGAAGGTATATAGGAAACACGTGAGGGAAGCGTGAAGGGAGATGGACAGACCCGCCCTTATGGATGGAAATGTGGCCAGCTTGGGGAAATACAATAACCAGGCCACTCCTACGCCTTCTGCGCAGGATGCAGAAGATGACACTATATCGCTCTCGTCCGATCAGACGTTGTTGGAGGGCGCTACGACTCCCTCCCTCTTTGAAGACTCGTTTGACTCGGATCTGGAAGAAGAAACTGACATTAGTCCGTAGTCGAGCCGGATAACCTTCCTCAGTAATTGTCAGTTTCCTCAAAATAAATCTGCATCATTCGAAAGCAGCATCTGCTGCTCTTTTTTTTTCACCTCTTGATCCAAGAACCATGGGTCGTTAATAATTCCGTATAGGGTTTGAGATAATAGGATATAATTAGGCGAATTATACTATCTTTTAGAACAAATTGGTCCAAATACCAAAAGACCTTTCAGCAGGTTCTGCCACCCATGCCGGGTTAGCCCCGAACTATGCATGAGCTAGATAACATGGTGAGTACCTTAACAAACGCGCTGACTCAGGCCACAACAAGATCATATCCCGTCAGGAAACTAAAAGGTAAATAAAAACATGCATTGTGATCCAGGGAGCTGTCTGCTTATAAATTGTGGTGTAGACATAAATTTAAGGTAGCAAAGTGTTCCAGGACGGAATCGAATTGGGATTCGTATAAAAGACAATTAAGTGTGTGCAAAAGGAACTAAGAAAGGCTAAACGAAACTCGTGGCGGCTATTTTGCGAGCGTATCGAGAGATCTAACGAGGCCTCTAGATTCCGGAAAATCCTGTCAACTAAACCTTCAATGCCCAGCTGTATTAAAAAAAACCAGATGGGTCCTGGACGGGCTCTTGCGAAGAGACACTCAAAGTCCTAACTGGATACACACTTTCCTGATAGTCTGTCGGTGGTCACTCAACTCCCTTACAGACAAGAGAATGTATTGACCTCGTCTAACTCAGATCATATTATTTCTAGGGAGTCCTTCGAGTCCTTAAAATCTGCTGGACCCTATGGGATTATTCCAGCAAATATACAACACACAGCGGATCTTGTCATCCCTTGGTTAGAATGTATATTCAAGGCATATCTGGAATAGGTCTGTATTCCTCTTGTGTGGATGGAAGTAAACGTTATCTTCACCCTAAAAGCGGGGAAAAGTTTGCACGCGCGCCCGGAAGATCCCAGACCTGCCGCCGCTGCTGCTGCATTCTGCGCTCATTCTGGTTTGGGCATTAGTTTCTGCAGCTGGCAAAATCTACGAGACGTTAGCGATTTTCGGTTGCATTCTTCGTGGAGACTGTAACCTCTCGTTGCTTCAAGATGCGTCTCTTCATTCCCGACTTTATTGTCGGTCATCGACCGAGTTTCTGCGTTTGGTGAATGATGACAGCAGCAACTGAGCACAAGTGTATAGCGGATGTGCTCCTTGATGACAGAATTTATAAACTGAGATCCTATGCTGTAGCCCTAGGTTTGATATCAGGATTAAGCCAGCGCATCAAGCTTAACCAACGTCGAAGGTCATCCGGCTCCAGGAAGGCGACGATACGTTACCGCCTCACATCCGCAAAGTTTATACAATGACATCCTGGCTACTGTCCTTCAATAATCATAATTGTAATTTTTCAAAAACGCTGTGTTTTGGCGCGGATATCTATGATGAAACAAAAAATTTTAATTCTCGGTTTGAAACTCAATTTTCCTTTAACGTATTAAGTCGATCGTGTCGTCTGTCCAGGATTCTATTACATACTACACAAATAGGTATTCACATAACCAAATCTATTACACAATACAAAACTCTCACTAAATCTACGTACATATTCCAACACATATGATTTTCCAAAGCCTGCAAAATATATAATATAGAACGAACGCGAAATTGTGTAAGCAACTAAATACTGGACACAGGAAATAAATCCAAAAAGAACAAAAAAACAACATGAAGAAAGATTCAAACTAAGTATAATTTAGGAAACTAATAGCTAAAGCAATTATATATAGAGAAAAACAAAGAACAAATGTATATGAAGCGCCATAAAAAAGGGAAAATTTTTTAGTGCGTTATATGCAAAAGTAATAAATTTAAAAAGCAGATAAAAAAATTAGGCTACAATAGTTCCAAAAAGAAAATTTCCTAAGAAACACATTTCACAAAATATATTTATATAACGTCATATTCGAGCCAATTTTATAATCCCTCCTTGTATAACACAGCCCCCCAGCCATCGGTTCCCCTTCCTCCAGTACGAATCCTCTTCCATATTCAAAAAGTATTAGGTATGATAGCCCAAGTATTGCAAGAGGAATTCAAGTGCAATTTTCGCGCTTATCATCATCAAACACAGTGATAAGCTAATCGGTCTAAAATTAAAGCGGGATTTGACAGAAGACAGTTAAGATCCCTTTGTCGAATCTTATTGGGGCTGTTACCTACTAGAACCTCAACCCATGAGACAAGGCTGCGGTTTGGCATCAACGTGATATTGCCTAAACTCTAGCGGGCAATGAGATGCGCAGCACTGAACACTCTAGGACTAACATCAGATGGGGGCACTACATATAATGCAATGCGACAAATATGATCTAAACTGGCTACCAACCACTCCCACGGGCTACTGATGCGGAGAAGAAGCCATTTCAGAAATGTGCTGGGGCTTATCATTGGCTACTGCCTTAAGTTGGAGTATGCTAGGAAACTTCAGCTCCCACACAATGATTACTGAAGGAGCTGTGGGAACCGTATGTATGCTTACTCTGTCCTCCACATTTAACTTTCATAAGTCAAAGTTCGCTGATAAACTCTTCTTCTTTTCTTCAGAGAAACTGGACATCCGCTTGTCACTTCCTTTTCCAGCCTTCTGTAGCGTTCTCCAGGCGGAGATTACTGCGATTGCCGAAGTTCTGGCTTGGCTGGGCCGTAATACCGTATCTACAAGGAATATTACGATCTATACAGATAGTCAGGTGGCGCAAAACTTTCCACTTCGGAAGTCATGGTGGTCAGTGGTGTGTCGCACCGCTCTTAAGAAGCTCGGCAACTTCTTCAACATCCTTTTGTGCCGGATTCAGGCTCACAGTGGTTCCAGCGAAAATCTGGCTCGGGCAAGTACGGCCATATTATTTCACAATATCAAAATGTCTATAGCAGCATGCAAGAAGCTAATTAAGGCAAACACAATAAGCCGTAATTTGGCCGCACTTCAATCCTGCCGGCATCTCAGGGCTGCCGATGCTGGAGAGAAGGAATTTCAAAAAGGTTGTGATGATCATCACAGAGCATTGCCTGATAGGCTAGCATGCTAGGCATCTCCGGCTTCCATACAAGGATTTTTGCAGAAGCTGTGGGGACGAAGAAGAGAAAGAGACAACACATCACTTCCTGTGCACATGCCCTGCTCTGGCCGGTAGAAGAAGGGATACTTTTGGCTCCCTCTACTTTATTCACCTCGATGAGCTGAAGGACGTAAATACTGGCCATCTGCATCGTTTTATTGATAGATCCGGGTGGTTTGACGACTAGGCTCACATGGCGTTTGTGCATATGAGCTATCACAACGGACCCAGTGGCGATCTATGTGTGCTGTGTTTTTGCATAGCTCCCTCTTTAACCTAACCTAACCATTCTAGTCGGCCCAGAGCCATACTGTAGAATCCCTATGTGTAGTATAAGATGACACATTAGGAAATGGAAGCACTTAGTAACAACTGCGCCCTGGGATAATACGCCTGGTCTCAGACTCGCCAAACTGTTTATAGCTGGCCACTCGCGCAACTGTACCCTTGAGCGGTTAAAAATATGCAAAAACCGTGTGAAAATTATTAACGGGCTCCTTATGAATCATTTTACCTTACTACTTTGCCTTAACCCCTAGCGGGGCATAGCGCGTCAACTACTCCTGCGCGCCATCGTACTCTGTTCTGGGCAATGGGGCGCAACTCCCCAAAAGACTTACCCAGTACCTGACACTCCTTTGCCACAGATCGACGCCATGTGATTCGAGGACCCCCTCTTGGTCGGCCTTGGTTGGAAATGGGGTTCCATTTCATGGCATGCATAGCAATGCAGTTATCACTCTTCCGCAATGTGTGACCTATCCACTGCCATTTTCGCCTGCGTATCAATTCGTCGATTGGCATCTGACCCGTACGCCGACTTAGCTCTTCATTTGATATTGTTTCGGGCCAGAAAATTCTTAAAATTCTACGAAGACATGAGTTGACGAAAACTTGCAGCTTTCTGGTAACTCCTACGGAAACTTTCCATGTACTGCTCCCATACAAAAGCACTGATAGTACCAGGGAGCGAAACAGGCTTGGTCTTGATGCTGAGATAACTGCCCTGCCAGATTTTGGACAGCATGCCGTATGCGCGTTTAGCCTGGTTGATACGACGAGCGATGTCCTGCTCCGTACCACCATTTTCGGCAACAATGCTACCCAGGTAGACGAAGTTGTCCACCTTCTCCACAGGCTGCCCATTAATATTGATGGCAATAGGTGTCGGATTTCTTTTTCGCAACGGCGGGCTAAGAACCTTGGTCTTGTTGGTATTAATCTTTAGCCCAACCTTGCTTGCCTCCCTCTCGAGATCTAACGCCATTGCGGACAGATCCATGATTTTGTGGGAGAGTAGGCATATGTCGTCAGCGTAGTCAAGATGTTGTAGATAAGATGTCAAAGTCCATTGAATTCCTCTGTCGAGTCCGGATAGGGCTGCATGCAACACATCGCCGATCACTATGAGGAATAGGATCGGTGAGAGGATGCACCCCTGCCGAACTCCACTGCGAATCTCAAAGTCCCCCGACACCTTACTTTTATGCAGAACGCGACATTTCGCGCCGTCATAGGTTGCCTTAATAATAGCCACAAGCTTCTCAGGGATGCCTCTCCTGCGCAAGGCCGCCCAGATAGAATCCCGGTTCACACTATCGAAAGCCTTTTCGAAATCGATGAAAAGCAAGTGAAGCGGAGAATCGTATTCAGCGCATTGCTCGATGATGATTCGCAAGGTGTTAATGTGATCGACACAGGAGAATCCGGATCGAAAGCCAGCCTGCTCTTCATCAATTGTGCTTTCTAAGTGGGCCTTTAGTCTTTCCAGGACGATTTTGGCTATTATCTTGGCAACGGCAGGAAGCACACAAATGCCTCTCCAATTATTACAGTCTGTGAGGCTACCCTTCTTTGGAAGTTTGATGATCAAACCTTCCTTCCACTCAGTGGGAAAGGTCTCTGTATTCCACGCTTTATCAACAAGTGGATGCAGAAAATCGGCAGTTACGCTTGGCGCTGCTTGATAAAGTTCGGCAGGGATGCCGTCAAGTCCGGCGGCCTTTCCTCGTTTTAGTGCAATAATTGCAGTGACTATTTCCTCTTTAGTCGGGGCAGTGGACCGTATACGCACATTTTGATGGTTAGCTAAATAATCTATATGAGGGAGAACTTCACCAGAGGTTACACGGTTCAAGACCGCGGCGAAGTGTTCTTTCCACCGCCTCATTTGATCTTCTTCCAAGATAAGTAGCTTTCCATCACTATCTTTCACCGGATGTTGGCAGGAGTTACGACCACCTGTAAACTCCTTGATGACACCGTATACGGCGTTTAAGTTGTTACTTCTAGCGGCTTCTTCTGCTGACGCTAAAAGAGAATTGGCATAAACTCTTTTATCGCGTCGCACACTACGCTGAACTTCTCGAGCTTTCTGACGGTAAAGGAGTTCGATGCTGCATCGATTGTCGTCTGATGCTGCAGCCAAACGAACTTTCAGCTCCTTTCTTTCAACAATCCGCTGCCATGAAGCGTCGGACATCCAGGGCTTATTCCGGCAATCCGGGTTTGGGCCAAGGATGGTATTTGCGCTATCAATGTACGCATTCTTTATGGCATCCCAGTTTTCGTTTAGGTCACTATCTAGGTGACTAGTTATCTCAGCCGCTTTTTGCGCAAGATGGTCATTATATTGTTGTAAGACAGCTGGATTTTTTAGTCGAGCGGTGTTGAATTTGCGGGGCCTGGATCTTTCGTCGCTGGGGCGGCGCACGGCTGCAATACGCAATCGAACATTAGCGATCATAAGATAATGGTCTCTTCCCATCCCAATATCGGCACCCTTCTTGTTTCGCACGTCCAGGAGGCAACTCTTGAATCTTTTACTAATGGCAAAATAGTCGATCTGATTTTGTGTTCTGCGCCGATCAACAGAGGACCAACTGATTTTGTGGTGGTCCTTATGCTCAAACATAGTACCACCGATGAAGAGACTGTGAAAGTTGCAGAACTCTACAAATCTTTCACCGTTGTCATTACGATCACCAAGACCGTGTCTCCCCATCACATGTCTGAGCCCATAGTTATCAGCGCCAACTTTCGCATTCAAATCACCCATCCTCTATATAGATTAGGGATTGTCTCTAACTCAAGCTGTCGCTTCTGCGAGGATGAGACAACTCAGCACATTTTCTGTGAGTGTGACGTATGTACTTCAACTCCGCCGCTTGAAATGCTTCGATGACGCATTCCCTGAAGCGGAAACGATCACTTCAGTAAAACTTGAGCAGCTGCGCAGATTCTTTGAAATAATTGGTCACGACAATTAATCTCTGATTTGAATAGAAGCACAATAGATCTTCATGTTGCCGTGCTTGCTTGTCGCATTCCACCTAATCTAATTTAATCTTCCCAAAATACATACCCATCATTCACTATACGTTTAGATCGCACAACTTCAACCATGAACTTCTGTCAAAATCCATACAAAAAAAACACTTAATCTGTACTAAGTCATGCGGTAAATTCAAGCCCGACGAAACAAACAAAGGAATTAAAATTAAATAAAAAAATTATACATATATAATATATAAACTATGGTTTCATGTAGGAACAAAATACATTTTTGAATCTTTTTTCACACACACAGAGAAATTACAAAAACAAAATAAATGAAATACGAAAAATACAAAATTTTAAAGAAACGAAAAGAATCAAAATCGCCCTTGGAAAATTTTTTGACAAATTCTCAAACTAAAAGCATAAGACATATGCACCTCAGTTACATCACATTTCAAATTTCTTTCTACAAAAATTCCGGACATCGCCATCTTGGCAATCAATTCAACACAAAATAGATTTTTACTAAAACAAATCATTAACGCACACACACATACAAAACCCAAAGATCATTACAAACATACACACGCACACAAAAAAAAAATAAAAACTTAAAAACCATCAATACCGATAGTTGCTACGCAGCACGTTTATATTAGAGAAATTACATTATTAAAACAAAAATGTGAAAAAAAGTGTAGTGAAAATCAATTGTACCGAGTTTTTAAAAATGGGGGAAAAAATATAACAAAACAAATACAAAAATAAACAAGTAAAGAGAAAATAGCTCTAACATTCATATTTTACTGGAACTTTTTCTTTTATTTTGAAAGAAATTATATATAAAAAAGAAATAATAACAAAACACAAAAAAATGTCATAAATAACACAGTACACCTTACCGTAAAATATAGTCGCACTCTCATAGCACCCGATATATATATAAAATTGAAAAAAAAAATGAATAAAGCATACATACATGTACACATGTATATATTTGCGTGTTGTTAGACTTATTATTAAAAAATTATAAAACAAGAGAAAAATGTAATGTAAGAAATTTTATATACATAAAATTAGAAGAGACACACAAAAAAAGAGCATATAATTACAAATATGTACTATGTATGAGATATAATTTAATTATAAATTATATACATATACCAAAAAAAAAAAAATAAAGGCAAAGAAATAAATTATTTATAATGAGAACGCACATCCTTTCGAATAAATGGGTTAACTTTCTCTCTATGACGACGCAACAACATTAAAATAAAACGAGGAAAATTACTAGTAAAAAAAGTATATAAAAAAATTATGAAGTATATATACATATATACAAAAAAGAAAGCAATATCTTTTACGATCTTTTTTATAATTATATAGACGACACGCTCACAAACACACATACATATAAACACACACACGTACAATTACGTAAAACGAGAGAACGCGAACGATACACTAAATGAAACTAATTTCTAATACATGCGCGCCCACAAAAACAAAAACTGAAAGAAAAAAAATCCGCATAAAACTCTATTCGCAACAAAACCAGAAAGAAACTCCCGAGAAAATTAATGATAACACTTAGATTCGAAAGGATATACAACTAGAGGGAATAAGTAATTATAAAACAAACAAGAGATATTAAAGTAAACAAAATATATATATATATAAAAGAAAAAATTATATATGTATAGATCCAATATATTGTATGCTGTTCGAATTTGGGGCGCAAGCATCACGAACAAAACAGAACAAAGAAAAACTACTTAGATTTCATTGAAATCGATATATCCTTATTATAGAAACAACAAAACACACATAAGTGACAAACAAAAATATCCGCGACAAAACAAAAGTAAAAAAAAGGTTTAGATATAATACGGTTGGGATATAACATCCGCTTATCGTCAGATATACCAACATCATCATCTACAACAAGAACAACAACAACAAGAACAGCCGTCAACAACCACAACCTTTTGATATGTGCATATATATATATATATAAACACAGATTTTTTCTTTGATTTTTGTTCACAAAACAAAATGATGAAAAAAATAAAAAAACAAAATTGAAAATACTAGCCTGCCCTAAAATAAATAAACAGAAATTAAGTGCTCACATACATACACACACATATATATGCGCGCATCTCCTATTAAAAGAAAAATAAACACAAGAAGTAAAAAACAAAGAAATAATAAGGGAAAATTAAAAGAAATGAAATGAAAAATTATAAAACAGACAGATGTGGTGCTTGTAACAAGCGGAGAGCAACTCAACAACAAAATATGAAAAAAATGATGAAATGATAAGTGGGGGGGGGGAAATGATGAATGATGGAAATCGTGAAATTCTAAATAATATTATATACACGTATAAAAAAAAACAAAATGATTATGTTTCTTCTTAAAGACAAAAAAAATCTGAAAAAAAACACAAAAAAATAAACCAAATGAAAAAAATAAAAGAAAAAATAAACAAGAAAAATGTTTTTAAATAAAATGAAAAATTTAAAAATTGTCCGGTGTTTTTCTCTTATGGTATCGTTTCTGTTAGTCAAATTTCACTCGCAGCATGATAACTTCCGCGGTAACGTGACCGAGATAATTGGAGGACAACGATCCAGGCGGCCAAGGCCCGAAGTCGGGCTGTCGCGCCACGAAGATGATGATGATAACTTCCATAGCCACCACAAAATATTGTTTGAGCCTGCCCATCAATTTGAAATGAATTTCGAGCTTAACGTAGAAATGAGAATATGGTCGCTAACACCGTCCTGTACACCTAAGTACTAAAATCTCCTCAGCAAGTGCAAGGGGGTCGCGCACTTGATAGCTAGCTCGGCGATTGGATCATATACCTCATCAATATGAAGGCGCCTCTTTTTACTTCGATCATAATCGTTCTTGCGACAGCCGGTTCTTCGCATCGGAGCGACCCGTTTCTCAACGGCCAAAAGCTGCCAAACCCCTTCAATGCAACAAGAAAAGTGTGTTTGGATGTTACTTGCCCCGTATTGTTTTTCATGTTCACTGGGAGCAACACATCTCGACGCAACGGCTCTCAGTGTTACTTCCCCGTGGTCCGTGGATATGCTGGGTATGAAACGGAGAGCTGCACCCAAACGCTACTACATTGAAATGCACGTTCCTGCTGCAGCCGGTTCAACGCACCGGAGCGACCCGTTTTACAACGGCCAAGAGCTGCCACAACCCCCTTCGACGCAAGAAGTAAGATATGTGTATGTGGCACACACTCTATCTACCCATCGTTTTTCCTGGGAATTGGGAGCAATACATGGCGGCGCAACTGATCTCAATTCTCCTCCAACGCACCGGAATTCAGCTCAACCCACGTCCTAGAACCTGGATCTGCTGCGTTTGCAACAAACCGCTGCACCCTAATGCCACAACAGTAAAATGTACATCCTGCGACGAATAGTGGCATCTGAGAAACTGCTCTGGGCTGAATCATCACAGACAATGGAAGTCCTCCTTTACTGCGAGTCTATGCAGAAACAGAGGACAACAATCATCAACATCAACACAAATGACTAGCTTACCACTATAAACTAGTACACAAACGAGTTCCCAGCTGTCCCCCATGACTCCAGTAAACAGCATCTCCAACAGAATTTCATTGCAACACAACCTCACACCTGCACCACCTGTCGCCAAGCTCAATACCATCTCATTTGTACAACTAAATTGCAATGGGTTACATTTATAGACAGACATCGCATCATGATCGGAGCCATTCAGGAGACGAGACTCAACACCAACTCTTCCCTCAACTCCTATGGCAACTACAACATCATCAGGAAGGATAGTGCAATGGAATTGCTTTTCTAAAAAAAAAAACACTCAGTACCGTACCGAGAAATTGACGTCACAATGGCCGACAACATCATGGAGATATGTACAGGCCATAATCATTCAGTCGGGCAATACTGAAATTTAAATCTAGAACATATACATACCACCTGTATCCAGCTCTCCCTCGGGATACAATGTCAATATCAGCCCACTGCTCACTGGCCAATAGCATCTCCTACTTGATAATTTCAATGCTCATCACGAATTGTGGCACTCTAACTTTGACAACGATGCCAGAGGGGTTACAATAGCTGAACAACTTGAAGCATCAGATTTTTGTCCACTGAATGACGACACGCCCACTCGTATTGGTGGGACCTGCTCCAGCTCGGCCGATATCTCAATTGCCAGCGCCGGACTCATCAACGATGTACAATGGGAACCAGTCCTGACGCTATCCTCGGTTCAGCTGTTAATCCTCATAAAACTGAATAAAGCACCGAACTTTCAGTATGCTGATCACCGCACGTTCATTAATCACAACAAAGCTGACTGGGATAGCTTAAAAACCTTCACCAATGCGGCTTTGGCTGACTTACCAATTTCTGCTGACGTGCGTATGGCCGAACGGAATGTAAGGCGCATACTCCAGGGAGCGGCTTCAATGTTTATTCTAGCTGGTCACATACCCAAGGTTCTTCCAAATTTTCCTACTTCAGCATCCAGATTGGCAGACGGACGAGACCGAATACGCAGCACAAGCCCGGATAATCCTCGCATCAAGGAATTAAACCTTGATATTTATAACCAAGTAGCAGTTCAACAACAACATTTTTCTCACCAAGCAGTATCTAGTTGGTTGTTATCGAAATGGCCATCCTAACTCAAACCTTATGGACTAAAACTCACCGCCGCGTCACGTTAGACGCAACACGAGGGACCGCGAAAGGGAAGTCCAAAGGTTTAAAAGAGTTTCTTTCGATAACGCCAGCTATAAGTCGCCCATCACAGCGCGGCTTTCTTCGATCGCGGAACCAAAACCGAACAAGGTATTGAATGCGCAACCACTTGCCATATCTCCAGACGAAGCCCGGCTCCCAAGAGCAACGAGAACCACGTTCGCTCAACTCTGTTCTGGGTGGTGCTCGCGTCTGAATTCATACCAATCCCGCATCGACAGTGAATTTCAAAACTCCTGCCCAGCATGTGGCCTCGATTGGCAATCATCCAATTCCTACCATAAATCATCCTAAAATTCTTGGAGTCACTCTGGACAACATAGCAACACCTCAACCCCATGCCTCAACCGTATGTAACAGAATGCGAAGTAGGAATAAGATCCTCAAGGAGGTCCGGAAGCACCTGGGGCAAGACAGAGAACTCTACTGGTCAAGCATGAAGCAGTCGCAAGATCAGTGGCTAACTATACGGCTCCTGTGTGATCAATCACAGAATCTCTGTGACACACAGTGGAAAAACATTCAAGCGTGACAAAATGCCGCTCTCCGTACTGTGTCAAAGTCAACACGCGCGTTTTTTTTTTCAAGATTCATATAGAGCAGAGCAGGTGTAATTCTACTAACAATTTGATCTGAGTTGCTCTCGATAGAACGTTAGTGCAGGATTTCTACTCTGTTAAATAGTTCCACATTTGAAATGTAGGCGGCGCAGGAGGTGGAAGTTTTTGGACAGTTTACAGTTTGGGAAGCACATAAAGTTCATTTCCTCTCAATAAAATGTCCGTTTTGTGTAATTATTTGGAATAGTAAACATACAAAATAATTTTGTATATGTACATGGGGGGCAAAAACTCCTCTTCCATAGTCCTCCGTGTGGGCGCCCCCTGGAACGGCAGTGGTCACTGACCATTGCCAACCAACGTCAAGCCGCCAGTGATGGCGGTGCGATGATTTGGTTGAGGTACCCCTGTGATGTGGGGTGTGAAAAAAATACCACGGCCTATCCCTTTGAGGGCCTGTCGTTAAAACCGACAATCAAAGGACAGGATGTGTATGCCAGCAACTTGCACTATCCGAAATCTTTATATGCTAACGAAACGTCAACTATGCCTCGGATAAGGACTGACTCAACGGTTACGACTTTTAGCAATCGTACAATGACAAAGATTGGATTCTGGAATGTGCGCACTCTCCTGGACAATGGATCAGAAGGTCCCCAGAACGCACGACTTCTTCAATTAGAGAGTGAATTTCTGAGGTACAAATTAAATATCTTAGGAGTTAGTGAGATAAGATGGTGGAACAGCGGAGAATTCATCTCTCCAACGGGTAGCACTGTAATGTTGTACTCCGGTAAAGCTATCGGTAGTCGTCGTGAGTCAGGTGTGGGGCTCCTTTTAACCAGAGCCGCGCGAAACTGTCTCTTATCCTGGGAACCGGTCTCTGACAGGGTCTTAACCGCCAGGTTCCGGACCAAAATGAGGAACATCTCAATAATACAATGTTATGCCCCTACTGAACCCGACAATGTCTTGGCAAAAGACTCCTTCTACGAAGAACTAAACGCCGTTCAGAGCAGAACACCTAAAGGTGACATTATAATGGTTATGGGTGATTTGAATGCGAAAGTTGGCGCTGATAACTATGGGCTCAGACATGTGATGGGGAGACACGGTCTTGGTGATCGTAATGACAACGGTGAAAGATTTGTAGAGTTCTGCAACTTTCACAGTCTCTTCATCGGTGGTACTATGTTTGAGCATAAGGACCACCACAAAATCAGTTGGTCCTCTGTTGATCGGCGAAGAACACAAAATCAGATCGACCATTTTGCCATTAGTAAAAGATTCAAGAGTTGCCTCCTGGACGTGCGAAACAAGAAGGGTGCCGATATTGGGATGGGAAGAGACCATTATCTTATGATCGCTAATGTTCGATTGCGTATTGCAGCCGTGCGCCGCCCCAGCGACGAAAGATCCAGGCCCCGCAAATTCAACACCGCTCGACTAAAAAATCCAGCTGTCTTACAACAATATAATGACCATCTTGCGCAAAAAGCGGCTGAGATAACTAGTCACCCAAATAGTGACATAAACGAAAACTGGGATGCCATAAAAAATGCGTACATTGATAGCGCAAATACCATCCTTGGCCCAAACCCGGATTGCCGGAATAAGTCCTGGATGTCCGACGCTTCATGGCAGCGGATTGTTGAAAGAAAGGAGCTGAAAGTTCGTTTGGCTGCAGCCTCAGACGACAATCGAAGCAGCATCGAACTCCTTTACCGTCAGAAAGCTCGAGAAGTTCAGCATAGTGTGCGACGCGATAAAAGAGTTTATGCCAATTCTCTTTTAGCGTCAGCAGAAGAAGCCGCTAGAAGTAACAACTTAAACGCCGTATACAGTGTCATCAAGGAGTTTACAGGTGGTCCTAACTCCTGCCAACATCCGGTGAAAGATAGTGATGGAAAGCTACTTATCTTGGAAGAAGATCAAATGAGGCGGTGGAAAGAACACTTCGCCGCGGTCTTGAATCGTGTAACCTCTGGTGAAGTTCCCCCTCATATAGATAATTTAGCTAACCATCAAAATGTGCGTATACGGTCCACTGCCCCGACTAAAGAGGAAATAGTCACTGCAATTATTGCACTAAAACGAGGAAAGGCCGCCGGACTTGACGGCATCCCTGCCGAACTTTATCAAGCAGCGCCAAGCGTAACTGCCGATTTGCTGCACCCACTTGTTGATAAAGCGTGGAATACAGAGACCTTTCCCACTGAGTGGAAGGAAGGTTTGATCATTAAACTTCCGAAGAAGGGTAGCCTCACAGACTGTAATAATTGGAGAGGCATTTGTGTGCTTCCTGCCGTTGCCAAGATAATAGCTAAAATCGTCCTGGAAAGACTAAAGGCCCACTTAGAAAGCACAATTGATGAAGAGCAGGCTGGCTTTCGATCCGGATTCTCCTGTGCCGATCACATTAACACCTTGCGAATCATCATCGAGCAATGCGCTGAATACGATTCTCCGCTTCACTTGCTTTTCATCGATTTCGAAAAGGCTTTCGATAGTGTGAACCGGGATTCTATCTGGGCGGCCTTGCGCAGGAGAGGCATCCCTGAGAAGCTTGTGGCTATTATTAAGGCAACCCATGACGGCGCGAAATGTCGCGTTCTGCATAAAGGTAAGGTGTCGGGGGACTTTGAGATTCGCAGTGGAGTTCGGCAGGGGTGCATCCTCTCACCGATCCTATTCCTCATTGTGATCGGCGATGTGTTGCATGCAGCCCTATCCGGACTCGACAGAGGAATTCAATGGACTTTGACATCTTATCTACAACATCTTGACTACGCTGACGACATATGCCTACTCTCCCACAAAATCATGGATCTGTCCGCAATGGCGTTAGATCTCGAGAGGGAGGCAAGCAAGGTTGGGCTAAAGATTAATACCAACAAGACCAAGGTTCTTAGCCCGCCGTTGCGAAAAAGAAATCCGACACCTATTGCCATCAATATTAATGGGCAGCCTGTGGAGAAGGTGGACAACTTCGTCTACCTGGGTAGCATTGTTGCCGAAAATGGTGGTACGGAGCAGGACATCGCTCGTCGTATCAACCAGGCTAAACGCGCATACGGCATGCTATCCAAAATCTGGCAGAGCAGTTATCTCAGCATCAAGACCAAGCTGGGCCTGTTTCGCTCCCTGGTACTATCAGTGCTTTTGTATGGGAGCAGTACATGGAAAGTTTCCGTAGGAGTTACCAGAAAGCTGCAAGTTTTCGTCAACTCATGTCTTCGTCGAATTTTAAGAATTTTCTGGCCCGAAACAATATCAAATGAAGAGCTAAGTCGGCGTACGGGTCAGATGCCAATCGACGAATTGATACGCAGGTGAAAATGGCAGTGGATAGGTCACACATTGTGGAAGAGTGATAACTGCATTGCTATGCATGCCATGAAATGGAACCCCATTTCCAACCAAGGCCGACCAAGAGGGGGTCCTCGAATCACATGGCGTCGATCTGTGGCAAAGGAGTGTCAGGTACTGGGTAAGTCTTTTGGGGAGTTGCGCCCCATTGCCCAGAACAGAGTACGATGGCGCGCAGGAGTAGTTGACGCGCTATGCCCCGCTAGGGGTTAAGGCAAAGTAGTACATACTAAGTATTTAAGTTTTCTCCTGAAATTTGAGTTGTTAACTTGTTAGCTATTGTACCTTGACCCCTCCAGGGGCATCTGCGGGTCAACATCTCTAGCATTTCTATGCCTTGTTGACGTTTCGATGGCATATCTACTTTTCGGAAGTGCAGTTGCTAGCATGCACCTCCTATCCGCGCCGTCTTTATACTGACAAACTCGGAGCATTGTGAGAGTTCTATTCGTACTCACAGGCAATTTTTAAGTCGCGCCGAGATTTGAACTCCGAGCTCTAGATGTAGTATCGTAGAGCGGTGACCGAACGACCACGGCCACCAAGCGCGACTGAATTATAACTAAACCAACACACACTCCCACCAAAGACATGCCTCGTTTTCGTGTTCGCCACCCCAATTTGCTCTCGATCGTTTTTTTACCGCTTAGCCTGCTCTACTCTGCTCTGTAATATTATTTTAAGATTTTTGAATTGTGTTCGCGAGATTGGAAATTAACAAAATATCCAGAAAATATCTACAATATGTCCAATAAACTTGATATCAAAAGTCAAATTGAATTAAGAAATTTCTATTTCTCCGTAATAAATATGATATTGCGATGCAAGCGACATCTGAAGACATCTATCCAGGGCAGGTTTACTGCCTAGTTGATTTCTTCAGGTAGATCCAAGTTAACGTATTGTTATTATTGCGTGTTGTAAACCTGCACAAACTACACGAGAACAGGAGAAAAACGCATATACGAGTATTATAACAATCTGCAACATTTAAACGTTCCTACGATATTTCCTAATAAAAAAAAAAACAAGCACTGGATTATTTTTTGGTAATATATTTTTTATTTTTTTGTTTTAATATGTCAGTTTTACAATTTGATTTTTATCATTTTGCATAATCGGCATTGTGCCATTTGATTTAACTCGATTTTTCTCTTTTTCTCTCTTTTTTTTATTTCACATATAAATAAATACATATTGTAAATTTCAATCCGACACTATGTGTTGGAAAACGGAAACGAAAAGCTAATTAAAAAATAATAATTATGTATAATAATTAAACAACGATACAACAAAAATAATAAGTATAAAAAAAATCTCATCAACATAAAGAAATCTCATTTCAATGGATTTTACACGTTAAAAAAAGATTTTTTGCATTTTTTTTTATTTGATTAGTGTTCTGCTCATTTGTGTGTGTATGTGTGTTGTGTGTGTTTCTGATTCAGTTTTTTCTTTGTTTCTATGTTTCATCTAACATTTCTATATTATTTTGCATTTATATGCTATTTTTTTATGTTTTGCTCTATTTTGTGTTTGTTTAGCATTATTTTGTTCGATTGCATATTTTTTTCTTTTTTTTTTTGTAATAAGTAAATGTATGAATGTATATATATATATTTATAAAAACACTGTTCAACGATTAAATAACATCTTACAGTGGCGGTAAGGCCCACAGTGTTGCTGTCTTATCGGCTGATGTTGACAGAAATGAAAAATCGGTTGGATGCCATCGTCCGGAAATCACTTTGTCTGCATGATGTGCCACCACAACAGAGGGCAGGGGAAGTGTTAGATCGCCTTGTAAGTCTGTTAGTACGAGTTTGTTATCGTAGCCGGCCGTTAGTAAATAATAAGCTGACGGTGAGAATCGAATTGATCTGAAAGAAGAAAATTTTTTTAAAAATTTAATTTTAATAAGCAGGGAGGGGGGTGTCAAGAATGGCAAAACTATTTTCTATAAAAACGTCCCGTTCCTACGGCAGCCGGTTCTACGTACTGGAGCGACCCGTTTTTACAACGGCCAAGAGCTGCCAAACACCCTTCAATGCAAGAAGGATGTGTGTCTATGTGTTACATGCTTGTATGTATTTGTTGTTTGTGTTTATTGGGAGCAACATACTCGGCGCAACTGCTCTCAATGCTACTTCTCCGCGCCGTCATTGAAAGCAACCCAGGTTCATGGATCTGTTGCGTATGCTATAGAGAGCTGCACCCTAATGCGACGTCAGTGGGATGCAACTGCGACGAGTGATGTCACCTGAGGAACTGCTCCGGACTAAACCATTACAGACACTAGAATCCTTCATTTACTGCCAGTCAGTAACAAAAATCGAGAACCACGAGCAGCGAGCTCGTCAAACACGCCTCACCTTTCTACACCAGTGAGCACCTGTCAGTCAAGCCCAGGGACCCATGCAAATAGACCCAGTAGGATTCCCCAACAAAACAACTGTGTTATATATACATATACACGAATTATATTGTGTTATACATATATAGACATGAATCATATTCTATTCCATTTTGAGTTATATAAATTAACTATCCAATATATGTAAGTCAGTCTGATGTAGACCACGATTGAATAAATATATAGCAAGAAGTTTATACCGGTGTTTATTATTAAAAAAGAACGAACCCGAATATAAAACATGGTGTCAGGTGTGTGAATTTTGTGTGAAGTACAAAAGTGAACGAATAACGAATGAAGACACGCAAAAAGATGGAGGAAGAAAATAAACAGCTTCTAGAAAAGGTACGCAAACTTCAAGAAGAATTGGAGCATAAAAACAGCAGTCCGGCAGTGGTCAATGCAATTAACATACCGTTACCTGAAGCATTGAATATCAGGAGTGGTGATGTAGTCCTGAACTACAAACATTTCGTTCAACGATGGGAAAATTATATTCTTGCTACCGGCCTCGATGTGTAAACCCGAAGAAACCAAGAAGGCAATTCTCCTAACCGCCGTAGGATCGGATGTCTTCAAAATATATAATAATCTCCCTTTAACGGAAGAAGAAAAGACATCAGCGCAGAATGTTCTGGTAGCAATAGGAAAGCATCTAACGCCGCAAGTGAACAAGCGGTACGAACGAGCAGTTTTCAATTTGGCGACACAAGGCGAAAATGAATCCTATGACGAATATTTCGCACGATTGCGGGAATTGAATAAAAATACTCAATACGGCACTTTGTCCGATGATATCTTACTGGACAAGATAATTTGTTCCGTTAAAGATGTTAGCCTGCGTGAACGTCTTTGGCTAGACACGGAAATAACATTAAAAAAAGCGATCGATATCTGCAGAGCGAAGGAGACAACTCTAAAGCAAATAAACGGTCTCAACAACAACGCCAACGAAATAGTTAACAAAGTGTATAACAAATCTCAGAATACAAATACATACAAAAATTCTAAAAACTGCAAATTCTGCGGCAGACAATACCACAAAACATTACAAGATTGCCCAGCCAGGAAAGCAGCATGCAGAAAGTGTGGAAAACAGGGTCATTTCGCAGTAGTGTGCATGTCGACCACCACACAAAAGGAGACCAACAAAGTGGTTAAAAGCATACAGAACACACAATCAAACGATGGAAGTGGAACTTCGAATAGCGCAACTGTACCAGAGCTAATACTAACAACAGTGCACGACACCAATAAGATATTGAAAACAGAGCTATATTTTTTGAATTCAAATACAAACAAATATATCAAAACAAATTGTATTCTCGATACAGGCGCTTCATGCAATATCATAGGCCTGAAAGATTTAAAAGAGCTGCTGCAGACTCCTACAGTTAAAGCTATGCCAACTAACACTAAGCTACATACATTTGGGGACAACATAATAACGCCTTTGGGGAAATTATCGTTAAAAATGAAACATAACAACAAACATTATGAGGAAGTATTCGAAATAGTGGAAAAACAACATGTACCACTACTATCATTAGCTACTTGTCAAAAACTGAACCTAATAAAAATATGCTGTGAGCTTCAAAGTGAATCGCCTAACATAAACAAGTGCGCGAACGATATTTGTGATAAATATAAATCAGTGTTTGAGGGATTAGGAAAAATCGGCAGTACAGTGAAACTAGAACTAAGTGACGACTGTTTTCCAAGAAAACAAAGGCCGCGTCGTGTTCCAATCGCACTTCACGAAGAATTAAAAAATACGCTTTATGAAATGGAAAAGGATGGAATAATTTCCAAACAGACTGAACCGTCACCCTGGTTAAATAATATTGTTCTAGTGAAAAAACAAAACAAGAAGTTACGCATTTGTTTAGATCCGCGAGAACTTAACAAATCCCTTAAGCCCATTCGATTTGTCGGTAGAACATTAGCCGAAATATTACCAGTTTTGCATAACGCGAAAGTTTTCTCGACAGTTGACGCGAAAAATGGATTCTGGCAGTTGAAGTTAGATGAAGAAAGCAGCAATCTAACAACATTTCATACACCATTTGGTATGTACAAGTTCTTGAGAGTTCCATTTGGCATCGCACCAGCGATGGAATTGTTTCTGGGTGCACAAGAGACTGTCTTATGTGGATTAAAAGGAGTTATTAGCATAGCTGACGACATTCTTATATATGGATCAGGTGACACTGATGAAGAGGCTCTACTGGATCACAATCGAAATTTGGAAGAACTTCTAAAACGCCTCGAACAACACAATTTTAAACTCAACAAAGACAAAATCAACCTATGTACGAATGAAGTGATGTTTTATGGTCATATTCTTAACAAGGACGGTATCAAAGCTGATGAATCAAAAGTGTCAACTATAAAAACTATGCCGCGACCGAAAACGAAGGAAGAAGTCAATCGATTTCTAGGAATGGTCACGTATCTCGGACAATACATCGCTAACCTCGCTGAAAGATCTCATAATCTAGGACAATTAACGCATATTGCTACAAATTTTGAATGGAAAGTTGAACACGAAAAAGAGTTTCTTGATCTTAAAGGGACGCTAGGATCATTACCAACGCTAAAGTCACGATACAAACAGATGCGTCATCTTTTGGTATCGGCAGTGTACTCTTGCAAAATAATCAACCAGTTGCATAAGCTTCAAAAATGCTATCCAGTACGCAAAGAAATTATGCACAGATTGAAAAAGAAATGTTGGCAATTGTCTTTGCATGCAAACGGTTCGACCAATATATCTGCGGGAAGAGAGATGTGACAATAGAAACAGACCATAGTCCTTTGGTCAAGATTTTTTCAAAATCGTTATTGGAAGCCCCTAAACGGCTCCAAAACATGATTCTGATACTACAACGCTATCAGTTAAATATTAAATACACGAAAGGGAAAGAGATGTATATTGCAGATACATTATCGAGAGCACCAGAGAGCAAAATCAACGAAGAAAAATGGTACGACATATACAAAGTTGAAAGGGTTTTCAACATCATCGACCAAACAAACCATATTGAAGATCTCCCTGTAAGTGATCCAACTATCGAGCTAATTAAAGAAGAAACCCAGAAAAATACGATTTTACATGATCTATACAACACAATAGCAGAAGGGTGGCCAAGTAACAAACGAAACCTGAAGAAAACACTTGGCCAATTCTGGAGCTATAAGGAACTGTTGACAATACAAGACAAATTGATAATAAAAGGGAAGCGGATATTAATCCCCAACAGTTTGCGGAAGGAAATACTCGAAAAGCTACATACAAACCACGCGGGAATCGAACATACAATCAATTTAGCGCGACAATCAGTTTTTTGGCCAGGAATCAACAGTGATTTGAAATCGAAGGTAGAGAACTGCGAAGCATGCATAAAATATGCGGCCCAACAGCAGAAAGAACCGATGAGAACACATCAGATCCCAGAATATCCATTTGAGATTGTTTCAATGGATATCTTCGAATTGAAGATCAGTAACCGAACACACCGATTTTTGATAACAGTTGATCATTATTCGGATTTTTTCGAAATCGATCAAATTACAGACATGTCTACTCTGTCAATCATCAATACTTGTAAACGAAATTTCGCACGTCATGGTGTACCCAAAATACTTGTATCCGACAATGGACAGTGCTTTGTGAGTAATGAGTTCAAAAATTTCATGAACGAATGGAACATTGAACAGAGAACGTCGAGTCCCCATCATCAGCAAGGGAACGGAAAAGCAGAATCTACTGTTAAAATAGCTAAAACAATACTGAAAAAGTCTCTAGACGATAATGGAGATTTTTACAAAGCTCTTCTCGTCTGGCGAAATACACCGAACAAAATTGGAAGCAGTCCTGCTCAACGCCTCTATTGTCGATGGCTACGTTGCAACATCCCTTCTATTGACTTAGCGCAGAACATCGTAACTGAAGTAAAGGATTCAATATTAAAGAGACGAACTAACGCCAAGGATTTCTATGATAGGACATCGAAGCCACTACGACGTTTGGAAGAAGGAGAAAAGGTATCCATTAAAATAAATCCTAAAGATAAATTTTGGGTTGCAGGCATTGTCATCCGAGCTGTCGACGACAGGTCTTATATCGTCCGGGTGGGAGATAACCATTACCGTAGGAATTCGATTCATATTAAAAGACGGCCCGTGGAACCAGGAGAGCATAATCTCAGCGATGTGAATGTCAACCAATCATCCAAACGTCAAACTCCTATGAATCTTTTCGAACAACCAAAGAAGTTACGAAGATCAGAAAGATAGATAGATGACACCGCATTCAAGTTGGAGCTTTCCAGGAGACGAAACTACATCCCAATTCGTCCCTCAACGCTCCTAGAGATTACGTCATTATCGGGAAAGACAGGTTGACCAACGCTGGAGGAGGGCTTGCCTCCATCATTCACTATTCAACAACTATAACAACGACATCACCGTGGAAGTGCAAGCCATCGCCATAAAATCAGGCAATGTCGATATTGAAATTTACAACATATATATTCCACCGGTATCCAGTTGTCCCTCAGGTTACCATGTAAATATTAACACTTTCCTCACTGGTCAACATCGTCAAACCGACAGATATCGTATCTGTCGAACATCGCCCTTTTGTCAGCCACAACCAGGCTGACTCACCCAATATATTAGTGCTAAGTTCGTCGCCCTACCAACTCCCACCGACGTACGTAAGGCCGAATCCAATATCAGGAAAGTCCTTATTAAAACGGCTGCGAAATTTATTCCTGCAGGAGGCATTCCAGGCGGCCAAGGCCCGACGTCGGGCTATCGCGCCACGATGATGATGACGATGAGAAGGCATTACTTTCCAGTCTGAGAGATTTCCAAGGGCCATTGCCGCTTAAGGGAGTACGAATTTATATCACAGAGTGGATTTCCACATTAGGTGTTATGAAATCTCAGACAGGATTCGTGCTTTAGGCAGTAACATTTGGGGCGATTTTTTATCTTTGGGAAAAAAAAAGAATAATTTGAGGCGATGGTTCCTAAATTTTCACTAATTAGATAGAATGAACGAGGAACGAAAAAGTTACTCGCATTCCGAAACATGAAGACGCGGTCCCTGAACCGAGAAAAGGACAAACAGGCTAACAAATTTTTGAACGGAATCATAATAATTGTTGGAGCAGACATTCTTACCTTATATCTGAAGAGTGTGGTTTAAAGCATTGAATTGGTCTATTGCCACGAATATCATACAAGACGCACGAACTATCCTCATGACCTGAAACTAGCAAACGACCCGATGGATCGACACTAACAGCTGCCACTGGTGATCCTTGTCGTGTTCCCGGCGATGTGGCTGGCGTGATTGTATTGACGCAACCTCTTGTGCGTAGATCCCAGAATCGTATTGTTTTATCCTGCAAAAAAGCACAGTGTCAGTGTTAGTAAAATCAAACCGTCAAACCAAATAATTTCTACCAACACTTACTTGTGAGCCAGAAACAAACATAGCACCGCCCCAATTGTACAGCGATAAAATATGACCGCCATGGCCACTCAGTGCTTGGAATGGTGTCGCCGTAGCACAATCCGTAACGTATATTTTGCAGTCGCCAGCACCACCGCTAATAAGCAGACTGGCCTTATTCGATGAGTCCTCCAAGAAGCAAAGATCTCGCACCGTACTATCATGCATGGTCAGCTCAATTTCACGTCCCTCCAGCTGTTTTTTCACGTCATCGTATCGCATCAGTTTAATGGTCTTGTCATTGGATCCGGTGGCCACAAGTTCGCCGTCTGGCGACCAGCCTATACAATAGATGGAACCCTTGTGATGTTTTGTTCGTTTGAATAGAACCGTTGGCTGGTAGGTTGTATGCTCCTCCCTAAAAGAAAATGAGAAACGAGAGACATGGTTTTAAACAGTTCAATCAATTTACCTGGTCAATACAGTACGGAGACTTACCTGACTTCTGATAGCGATGGATACTCGCATATTCGGAAGGTTTTCGAATTCGAGCCGACAGCATAGACACGCCCGCTTGGATGGAATTCGGCACAACGAACAGCCTGGACATCTTCAAGCGTTGTGACTGCTACGAATTGTGGACGACTGCCATCGTTCTGTTGATATCAGAGAAGGATACATTGGTATATTGTTATTTCCAATTGATGGTGGTTTGGATTAATGTTTGATTAAGCAAGAAGCATCAATGAATTGCGTAGAGTAGTTTGTTTCATGTTTCTAGTTAGTCACTTGATTTATTAGAATGAGGCTCGTTTGAGGTCGGTTTTCATGCAATTGAATTAGTTGATGCATGTCCTTTGCTTAAATGAACATGAATTCAGACGAAACCATTTTGTGCACATAAATTAAGCCGTACAAGCAACGAGCCCAATCGCGAACGTGGAGTGTGCATCGACAGTAATGGATGCCATTGAAGCTTTCCAATCAGTCCACCAAAAAGGTTTTGCCTGAGTTCATATGAATTTAGCTTAATTGGATTTGGTTTTAGAGACGTCAAATTGGTTCTCATTTGAATGTTAAAATCAGGAGAATAATTTTGACATCAAATTAGAGACTCATAAAAATTATGTTTGGCTCTTCGGGAGCTGGATTCATCCCAGCCATCTATAAGCATAAAGTTAAACAACATAAATCAAGTTATAGTTAGTGCTGTTAGAAATTTTCAATTGAAGAAGAATAAGGCTTTCGGTTCACACGGTTCACAGGACGGCTCGACCTCCACTCGACATCGGAGTGCACTCGATATCCCATGTAAATGAAAGGAAACCGACACCGATCGGCTTGACCTCGACGCGACTGCGATTCGAACTCGACACGATACACGGAACATGCGTTTGCAACTAAAACGTGAACCGAGTCGGATGACTTGCAAAAAATAATCAAAAATCAGATGTTTTCACACGTAGCGTGGCAGATACTCAAGGCGCGTACTTTTGCGTGTCTATCGAGTGTAGCGTAGCGTAACAAACACGGATTAGACAAACAACAAGCGTTGGTTGTTTGTGTAATTCGTATTCGTTATTACACTCGATATAAACGCAACGGAACGCGCCTAGAATTAAATATGAAATATGTATTTTTTGTACTCGTATACTATTGTGGATTCGTTTTCGGCACGGAAGTTTTGTGTTCCTCGGAACAATTATTGGACGACGGATCAGTTTTCTGATTCTTGGATGTTTTTTTTTCTGATTTTCTTAGAAACGCTTCCCGGTACAGTTCCGATCCAGTGGAACATATTCCAGGTAACGTCATTTTTCGGATCATAATTGTTTTCCGGTCCATGTTATCCAAACTATTCTGACTGCTGATACCTGCAGACGTGTTTCCAAGTGTTGTGGTGTTCTTTAGCTATGCGGTCACCAATTTTCAGTCGCTGTCGCGTGTAAATTCAGTAATAGACATTTTTTTGTGAATTTGTGGAAGTCGCAGTATTCGCAGAGAACAATTCAATTCGAATGTCTGACAGCTGATAGATCTGGATGGATCCTGGGTCTGGATCGGACCTGGACCACGTTCCTGATTTTGGTGTTTTGGGACCGCGGCCATTGCAATGATGACGATTGAATATTGATGGATAAATAACGATGGGAAGATGATAATGGCTAGGTGATGATTTTTGTGTGATGATGGCTCGGTGTGTATGTCACAAATTCCGAACCGACTTGTGAGCGGAGGAAATGATATCGTGTCGATTATGAGTCACAGTTTTGCAGAGTTTGAGTAAAGCACGAGCCGACCCGTGAACGGGATGCCTAAAGCGGATCGAGACATGAGCACATAAGTAGTTATAGTGACTATAGAGACGCATAACACGATTTCTTAATTGGTATTTAGCCGTATTTGTCGATAATGGAGTTGCGTCTAACCACTTGCATCTGAGGCAATAGATACAAGATCTAATATGAGAGTTAATTTCATGTAGGTAAATAGTCAAATCTGCTCACGTATCAGGTGACAGCAAAGTCACTCAATTGAGGCAGAAGGTAGCGCTTGTACCTTTGAATTACATATATGTCCAACACCGAAGTTGCGATCTCGCAGAAATTTAGTGGAGCATGTTGAATGTATGACCAGTTTCGGTAATTGCAAACTGGAGCAGAATTTTATCATGTTTTACAAATGTACAAGCGTTATCCCCTCATCTGCGCTGATCACTGAAAATCGATGAAGTTCTAGCGACACACATCGTGTTCAACCAAATATCCTTTTTTTTCATTCAACGACGAACTAAACAAAACGACTCCACTGTTTTGAAACGCAATTCTTTGACCCAATCATGCCTTATTTAAGTACATACAACAATAGCAACATATCAAAGAAATTCCCTCTTCAAGATACATACAGATACAAATAGAAAAAAGAAAAGATAATATTTCAAATAAACCACAATTAACCTGAAAGCTACTTTCGAGCGCCTTAATTTCACCATCAAATAAATTATCCATTGAATGTCGTTTGTATTTCCAATTGTTCAGGTTACCACCACCGCCGACGCCGACAAATTTATTGTTATTATTATTGGCCGACGATGAATAGTTGCTCTCGTCGTTCGATCCCGATGCTGGAATTCGTGGCTTCAATTTTGTACTGTTATTGTTATTATTATGGTTACTGTGATTATGATTGTGATTTGCGGTTGGCAAAGCCCGAATATCCTCCATGGATTTCGAGTGGATTGCACTTTTGTTACAATTGCAAAAATTCTTGGAATTTTCAACCAACATATTATTCCTGTGATGATAGACGAAATGTTTTGTTGTTTGTTATTGAGTCATTTGTGTATGATGAAGGGGGAGGATTGGTTGTCGACTGATGCGCCATCACGATATTAATTGGTGGCAGGGTGAATCAAAGCAATTTTCTTTTAAATATATTTTTAGAGAAACAGTAAACCTTATCTGGATCAAACTTTTATTGATCCACTAAAAACTTGATCAACTGACTGTTTTATTATGCACATATTAGCTGCGTTTTTTTAACAGTCCAGATGAGAACAGAACATCAATTGCACGCGTTACGCTTACAAAACTTTTCTGGATAGAACTGGTTGTTAGTGTAATGCGTGTGATTGTGGTTCTGTACTCGATCTGGACTGCCAAAAAACGCAGTATTATAAGGCGGCGTTTTTCTTTACTCCAGTGCAGTCAAGAAATGGCGCTTGCATCTGTAAATGGCGAATTTATTATGAAAAAATAGACAATTTCGTAGTTTAATTTGATTATTAATACCAAGTTAATTAATAAACATATCGTAGATATTTATCCGGATATAATCCATATTTTTAATCCCGCGAGCACTGTCAAAAATGTTGACAAACTAAACTGACGCCAGTGGTCCATTGTGCTTCGACACTTAACCGAGTAAATACAGTCAAATCAGGCATTTTTAGGGTTTTGTAGTAAAACAAAATCCTTATGAAATCGGTCATGCGTCCGTCTGTCTGTCTGTCTGTCCATGAAATATCTCACGAACCGCTGAAGCTACATGCATGAAATTTGGTGAAAATATGTGGAAGTACTATAATTCTCTGGAGAAAGTGATGCGTCGTAATAGGTCAACTTTAAGGGGGGGTCCCCATAGAGGGGAAATGAAGGTCGAAATTTTTTTTTCGTCTGGTATAGGCAAGTGGGGTATCGTAAGAAAGGTACCGTCGAGTACATTCCATTTCTGGAATTTTTTTCAAATTTGAAGAAACGGGAAAAGAGGGAGAGGGGAAAATATGTGGTCCGAGTTTGCCCCCCCCCCCCTTGCATTTCGAGACCGTTACACTTAGAAATATGAAAATTTACAGAAAAGCGGCATTTCACTAACATAAAAAACTAAAAATAATAGAATTTCAAAATCGCATCAAAAAAGGTTAATAATAGTACATTTCTATTGTTGCAGTTAGCACACCCCTGCACCTTTTAGGCACACCCGAGACCAAAAATAGTGACGGCCAATGATAACTAACACCATAGGCAATAACGTCTCTAAGTTTCATTACAATCGTGTAATATTTAATAATAGTACATTCACTTAAAGTTAGGCATTTTTACACTATTCATACAAAAAATACACCTACCGGCTTCGAAGGTGCGAGTACTACTTGCATGTTGTTTTTCGTAGTGCGAATTGCAGTTATTGTTACATATTATGGTTAATTACATTTATGAAAAGGTAAAGATTGGTAGGGGGCGATGTGTTGTAATTGGCCAACTATTACGAGCGGGGGAGGGGGTGGGGCGAAATTAAGGTCAAATTTTGTTTATCGACTAGTATAGGCAAGTCGGGTGTTGTGAGAAAGGTAATGTTGAGTACATATTATTTTTGGCATTTACTTTAAATTTGTAAAAGGGGAACAGTGAGGCAGGAGAAAATATTAGATCGTAATTTGTCCCCCCTTGCATTTCGAGACCGTTACACTTAGAAAAATGAAAACTTTCAGGAAGGTGGGTTCCGAATAGCATATAAAACGGGAAATAATGGAATTTGTATATCTCCTCAAAATAGGTTAATAATAGTTTATTTCCATAGTTACTGTTAGCGCACCCTTACATCCCTTAAACACGTCCGAGATAAAAAGTACAGATGGCCAAGGATAACCAACATCAATTTGTTCTAAGTTTCATTACAATCGCCTAATATGAATGGGCATGTAAGATACTATATGATGGGTCAGACATTTTTATTATGTTTTTTTTTTATCCATCTAAGTGGTACCAAGAGAAGCAAGGAGCCGATACTTGCGTACAAATATAAGTGCTTGCTACAAAACCCTCGGATTGCGGGCGTAGCCCTCTATCTTCCGGTTTCATTCTTTTTTGATGTGTTGTTTATGATGCAAAGAGAATGTTAAATCCAATTTTTCGACCTCGGCAGACGACCGCGTCATTGTCAAAAATCAGGAAAACCCCGAAATTGCCGACCTTTTTTCAGTTTTTGTCGATTCTGATCCGGAAGGACCGGCTTTTCGGCAACGATCGTCTTATTCACTTTTGAAGTGGAATAAATTGGCTACAATTTGAAATCAGAGAAGTTATTGTAGAACCAGTAGTTGGATGAGATACATCTTTCCAAAAATTGGCGAATTTTTAAAATTACAAGAATTTATAATGAACCATATGCTGGTCTGGTAGTGCTGCTTCCACCGGCAGATCGATGGAAGCACCTGATGAGCAATGATCTGGCCAGAGGCCGAGAGTACCATTACACCCGGCCCCGATGCGAGCGCGAGGGCAACTGAACCGTCCGCCAACCACGCCATCCTTATCGCCTATTTTTTTTTCCCCATTTTCGCCTCCCCTGTTTTTGTTGTTTTCCCTAGGCCTATGAAGTTTTATTAATACGTAAAGGACAGGGGCAACGAACGGCGAAAACCCCGCCCACGTCTCCCGAGCTGAGCTACAGTAAGCATAGGCCGCTGCTTAGCTCGTTGAGGGGCCTTTTTCTTCGCCAAATGGCACGTCCCGGCCTTCACGGTCATTATGCTACCTTAGGCTCTGTCCCCGCGGGCATTTCCGGGTGCCCACCAATCCGTCCATTACATATTTGGCACCCAACGTGGGGCCCATTTCTGGTACAGTGCAGGACTGAAAAGGGTAGCTTCTACTTCGAGGCCTACCAAGAAGAAGTTTTCTACTCTATAAGCTGTCAATTTTTAGATCTGAAAATATTCTCGAATTCAGATTCTCCGGATCTGAATACTTTTTAGATCCGGAGGGGAATATTTTCAGATCCAAAAATTGACAGTTGACGTGACATAATTTATACATATTTTAGCACCATCCAATAAGTGAATGGGGCGCGATACAGGGCAATGATGACCGATTTTTTGGTGCCACAGCTGGACGAAATTGAAGCTGAAGATCCTTGGTTCCAACAGAATGAAGCGCCGCCTCACAGACGTCGCGAAAACATGTTCCCGAGCCGGCCCGTATCGGAAAACGGCAACGTTGATTAGCTTGATTTGACTCCCGCGGACTTTTTTGTGTTTCTTTCTTTTTGACATGGATATGTCTTATAGCTGGGAGTCATCCTAAAAATCTGTCCGTCACACGAAATGTCTGTTTTTCTACTCGGGGGTCAGAAGAGGAAACAAGCCCATTGAAAATTTTTCTTTTCTGGTTGTGCATGTCGTTTGAGTGAAGTGGTCATTGTGCATGGCTGTTGCTTGTAGATGCGCGCGGGCGGCGCGCTTGCGGGGATCGTGTGTGTACAGGTTGGGATGTTGATTTGATAGCGATAAAGGATGACGTTGTGGACGGCAAGAAATAACATAGTGTACGGGTGAACAGGCGCTCTCTGTGCTCTCTGTCCCACGCTCTCAGTCAACGCGACGCCATAATCAAAACTCCTGCATACACACCATACCATACATTCAAAATCCTCAAAAATATAGAGTACGCTCCGTACTACCTAACTTGACTAGGCCCCCAGAACACGTCGCAAGAAGTCGTCTGCTCTCCTCGCTCGACATGCTCACACGCAATTTATGGTCTCTGAATGTATGCGAAATTTCGCTCAGGGCAGCGGACCTCCTCCTCTCATTCATTCATAGCATTCTCATTCTCACCATTTCATTAAACAAATTGTGCACTTCCGGCATGCACATGCATATACCCAATCTGAGGTCACAATGAATGAAATTCCAGTTTTACTCATTATTTAGGTCAAGGACGTCCAAGGATCTTCAATGACCTTCAATTTCCGCCAATTCCCATTCATCATTTAATAAAATAGCCCGTGTTGTACTATCTGAATCACTAGGGTCCCAGAAAAAGTAGCAAGTAGCCCGTTCAACTAACATTTGGACATGCGCAGACGCAATTTGAGAGAGTGTACAGAGTTCCCGCCCCCCGAAGATAGAGAGCGAGAGCCACCGCGGATGAAGTTCATTCTATCCAAATCGGGTGATCCAGCAACTGTGGTTGTGCATTTGCAGCGCGATTTGAGGTCTGACTGGCCCACAATGTGGGCCCCCACCACAAGTGCAATAAACATATCATAAAACAAAATTGCGGATTCGTACTGCGCGAGTTAAAATCTCCCAAGCCCCGAAATAGAGAGTCGCAGGATGTTATAGTTCCGGGCAGCTCATCGTGACATGATGTACATTCAGAGGTCTGCAGAAGATCAAATGCCCCCCCCCCCCCCTTCTGCAAAAATTCCAAAAATTTTCTTTGTGCGTGTGTTGGAATGTTTTGTTTACTTTTGTTAGTTTCCCTTTCTGTTTGCCAGACACAATCGCATAGAGTCGCACGCGTTACTTGAGAAACGGATTGTGTGTGCCGGACCCGGACTGTTGATTAAAGGGGCGGATAGTGTGGGAGCGATTTTGCAATAGATACACAAACACAATACACGTCCGATTGGGAAAAGATGGTGGGAAGCGTGATTGCGATTAGCTGAAACCAAATAGTATAGATTCCACAAGAGTTATCACTCCATTGAAATTTTGCCCCTGCCAGGAGATTTGTATGTATTGACAAATTGTATAAATATAGTATAAACTACACAATATAGATACACAAGAGAATCAATATACCGCCTGAGGCGGAGTCAGCTTTCTTGTGAAGTCTATATAATTTGTCAATACATACAAATCTCCTGGCAGAGGGGAATATTATATGGAGTGATAACTCTTGTAGAATTATCAATCCTCTATGGCTGAAACTTACTCAGAGAAATGTCGATAGGCTGCAGTCTGCAAACTGTACCGAACGGGTAGATGGAACAGGGTGCACGAGAGGAGGTGAGTATTGCACACACGCGATGCAAACGAAAGCGAAACGATCCCGCGAGAGAAAGGAGCTGGAACGGACAGGACAAAGCAAAGCAGAATTTATGACGAGTATCTACACTGCCACCAGATACATCGGTACATGGATATGTCTTATGCTTGCCGAAAGCGTGGGATGTGTTTTTTCGAATGATTTCATCCAGTATAACTATACTGGAATCTTTATAAAACTTACGTCGATATCTTCAACACAACAGGTTCCACGCAGTCGGTAGTCATAGACATATCCATGTTCCGATGTATCTGCATGCAGTGTAGATACTTTCTATCTTTTTTAATTTGAGGTTCATCAATAAGCCACGTACCATTGAAGATTTAAAAGCTAACATTCGTTCTGAATTCCCTCAAATACCAGTCGAAAGGCTCGAAAATATGATAAGAAATGCTGAAAAAAGGTTCACAGGTTCGTGTGAAATAATAGCGATTTATTATCATTTTCCATACTTGATTATATATGATGCCAAAGAACAACCTTAATAAAAATGACCACACACCTGAGATTGTATGTGTCTTGTCTGATCTATAGCGATCTGCAACTAATGGTAGTAACAACCGCATTTCTTCTGCCAAATCTTTACCTCAAGGTATACCGGAACGTACATGGGCGGCTTCAGAGACCCCAATTGTATCGATTACATCACAAATGTCTGATTTAGATATGAATGAAAGGTCAAAAACTAAGCTACGAAAAAAAAATCAAAATATGTAGCAGATTAGTATCTGTTTGCCCTCACGATTTCCGCAATGTTGAGACGTCTAATTCATTTTGAACTTGAATTGAATTTGAATTGAATTTGAAAGTGAATTTGCATTAAATAAAAATTAATACGCACTCGTCCGACATGCTGACATAAATTTTACACTTGAACTATTGTTAATCGATATGAATAAATCATATGCTCTGAAAAATGGCAGACAAGAAAAAAAAAACTAAAAGTTTTATTTAAAGAATAGTGCGATGAGATGAAAATCTTTTTCGCTTAGTGGTAATTACGAGTTTAAACGAAGAAAAATAATTAAAAGCTTGGCTGCATCAATATCTTGTTGGGAATTCCCTGCAATTAGTAAATTTGATCAGTCATTCCGACAATTATTGCGATTGCAGAACTGTTGAGAAAAATTTTGCACACTCATTTTCGAACGCACCGGCTAACAAATGTCTGTCAATTGCTCTCACTAGCCTCTTGGAAATTTTTGTGCACCAATCAATATTTTGAGGACCCGGTTTTTTTTTAATAGAATTTATCGCCACACTAGCAATAAAAATAAAATAAAAAAAATGCACAAAATGTTGTCAATGTGAGGGCCCCTTTAGACAAAAGTATTCCAAAACTTTCAAATGATGGTGTGAATGAGTGGAAATGTTACTTTTCATTTAAAATATTTCTACACTCTACACAAACGCGATATTATTATTTTAACAAATTCAATACTTCGCATTACTCGCTGTTAGACAAAAATACTTTGACCATTTCCTGCGGGTATTCCAGCAATTTCCAATTCGATTTTGATGCTTAGATTATCAAAGTTTTTAAATTGTTGGTGACCGTTAATTTAACAAACACGACCATCACCAGCGAAAGGCCAAATTCGACGCCTATTAGTGATTTGAAACTATTCTGCCTCTCCCTCCATTTTATCCACTTCTGATACGCCTGCTATGTACTTTAAACGAAAAATTAACGAGACTGCAGCTTCGCTTCGAGTCGAATCATATATACCCTAGACCTGTGCAGACCTAGTGGTGACACCAAAACTTAAAATAAGCAATAGCACGACTTTAGAGATTATGAACGGCTAGTTAATGGCATTCAATAACCAAATGAAGCGGCGTAGTAAGGAAGTGTAGCATTTCTTAATAAAGCTGGTTTGCATCCAAAAAAAATTGAAACTTTCCAATGTCACCATCATGGTTTTGCAAATACAACCAGTGAATGTCAACCCTTCGATGAGGGTCTGATTAAACACTTTAAATTTCAATTTTCAGTCCAGTTTTGGTAATTTGATACTTTAAGAAAAAATGGAAGATTGCCTTAAAAAATCTGTTGCCGATTTCTTAAGCGGACACTTCTCCTCATCATCATCATCATCATGGCGCAACAGCCCGGCGTCGGGCCTTGGCCGCCTGGATCATTGTCCTCCAATTATCTCGGTCACGTGACCGCGTCCTCCAATTTTGGGAGCCCAGCAGCTGCGCGGCGTCCACACCTACTGAGCTCTCCCAACGAGATCTCGGTCGTCCTCGCAGTCTCGCTCCGTCGACTCGTTCCGCATTCATTACTCTCTTAGGAATGCGATCATCGTCCATTCTTTGTACATGCCCTGCCCAATGAAGTCGTTGTAGTTTGACGATTTTCGAGACTTGCAGCTCATCGTACATTTCATACAACTCATGGTTGTACCGGATGCGCCATCCATCTCGATCGCAAACAGCCCTGAAAATTCGCCGTAGAACCTTACGTTCGAAAGTGTCTAGCATGTTTTCGGAGGCTTGAGTTAGGGTCCATGCTTCGCAGCCATAGCATAGCACTGGTCGTATAATGGTTTTGTACACGCGGAGCTTCGTGTTTCTGTGCACATGTTTCGATTTCATTATGGGGAGAACCGAGAAAAAAGTCTTATTAGCTAACTGTATCCGTCGCTTGATTTCGTCAGTTTCGTTGGCGTCCCTTGACAAATTGCAACCCAGGTAAATGAAGTTGTTCACGAACTCGATGTTGAGGTCCCCCACGTTGATGCTCGGTTGTGCAGGTGTCCTTGTCACCGATTGCATCATTATTTTAGTTTTACCCTCGTTAATACGTAATCCAACTTCCTTTGCAGCGGTATCGAGCGTATGCAGAAGTTCTTCTGCGTCAGCCAATCTTCGGGACATGATGTTGATGTCGTCGGCGTACGCTGCTAATTGTGTCGACTTGATGAGCAGCGTCTTGCTGTTGTCCATATTCATGGCCCGAATAACGTATTCCAGTGCTAGGTTGAAGAGCGTCGGTGCCAGTCCATCGCCCTGTTTCAAACCAGTGCATGTTTCAAATAGATCAGTAAGTCTATTCTGGATCCTGACTTGTGAGACGGAGTTGGTCATCGTCATCTTTGTCAGTCGCACTAATTTTGCTGGTATACCAAATTGCAGCATGATGTTGTACAGTACTCCACGATCGATACTGTCGTATGCCTGCTTGAAGTCGACAAAGATTTGGTATACGTTTACGTTGTATTCCCAGCACCTCTGGAGTATCAGTTTGACTGAGAAGAGCTGATCGGTTGTGGAGCGACCAGGTCTGAAACCGCTTTGATATTCGCCAATGACTCGTTCTGCGTACGGTTTTATTCTATTTTCCAGAATTTTCGTCAAAATTTTATAGGACGTACGTAAACTAGTGAGATGTCCCTGTAATTCTCACACCGCAATTTATCTCCCTTTTTATGGATTGGACAGATGATGCTTCTGCGCCAATCGTCTGGGATCTACTCGTTCTCCCATACTCGCAGGAGTAATTGATGTATGGCATCAACTAGACTCGTTCCACCGAATCTTAGCAGTTCAGCTGGGATCTCGTCAGCGCCCGGCGCTTTATTTCGTTTTAGTGACCGCAACGCGAGATCAACTTCCTCTACTGTCGGGGGTTGAATGGGTGGGCCTAGATCAACAATATCATCGAGAGCTTCCTGTGTGGGGATGTTAGATAGTCGGTTTAGAAGCTCTTCAAAATAAGAGGCCCATCGTTTGTTAATACCATCGGTGTCGCTGATGACACTTCTCCTAATCGGACAAAATTGTTGGTCCCGATGGTGTCCGATTATGAGAGCGTACACGGTATATACATTGGGCGACCAATAGCTCAGTGCATAGAGGCATCAGTTTCATGCCTGACTACCGGCGTTTTTGTTTTTCTTCTGCGATGCAGGGCGTAATAATAAGCCACAGCATCTCCCGACTTGTCGCAGGTAGGCGGCTTCTCCAATGTGCGTGGTTCTCCAATTCTAACGTAAGTGAAAAGAAAAAAGATGTGTCGCCAATGGTCGCAGTCCTGAAAGCGTCTGATAGGTCACGTTAGGTTAAGGGGCTGCCATGATACAACATAGCACACTTAGACTACTTATGGGTCCATTGTGATACCACCAATAACGTTTCACCTGACTAAAAAGAAACCTAGGTCGCAAATCAGCCTGTACTGGCAATGTATCGATTGAGCTGAATCACGCTCATATTGTTAAGGTCCTTCAAGATACAGTAAGACCAGGAGCCCAGAAATCTCTTCCTCCTGATGGCCAATGATGGACAGTGACATAGAAGGTGAAAAACGCTCTCCTTCTCATCCGCATTCTCACAACTCCTGCAGTAGTCATTATGAGGTAGACGAGGCCTCCATGCGAACACACTCATGGGACAGTTCCCTGTGACAGCCCCCACCACCCTGCCAATGTGCCTCTTATTCAGTGACAGCAAAGAGGTACTACTTTGCCTTAACCCCTAGCGGGGCATAGCGCGTCAACTACTCCTGCGCGCCATCGTGCTCTGTTCTGGGCAATGGGGCGCAACTCCCCAAAAGACTTACCCAGTACCTGACACTCCTTTGCCACAGATCGACGCCATGTGATTCGAGGACCCCCTCTTGGTCGGCCTTGGTTGGAAATGGGGTTCCATTTCATGGCATGCATAGCAATGCAGTTATCACTCTTCCGCAATGTGTGACCTATCCACTGCCATTTTCGCCTGCGTATCAATTCGTCGATTGGCATCTGACCCGTACGCCGACTTAGCTCTTCATTTGATATTGTTTCGGGCCAGAAAATTCTTAAAATTCGACGAAGACATGAGTTGACGAAAACTTGCAGCTTTCTGGTAACTCCTACGGAAACTTTCCATGTACTGCTCCCATACAAAAGCACTGATAGTACCAGGGAGCGAAACAGGCCCAGCTTTGTCTTGATGCTGAGATAACTGCCCTGCCAGATTTTGGACAGCATGCCGTATGCGCGTTTAGCCTGGTTGATACGACGAGCGATGTCCTGCTCCGTACCACCATTTTCGGCAACAATGCTACCCAGGTAGACGAAGTTGTCTACCTTCTCCACAGGCTGCCCATTAATATTGATGGCAATAGGTGTCGGATTTCTTTTTCGCAACGGCGGGCTAAGCACCTTGGTCTTGTTGGTATTAATCTTTAGCCCAACCTTGCTTGCCTCCCTCTCGAGATCTAACGCCATTGCGGACAGATCCATGATTTTGTGGGAGAGTAGGCATATGTCGTCAGCGTAGTCAAGATGTTGTAGATAAGATGTCAAAGTCCATTGAATTCCTCTGTCGAGTCCGGATAGGGCTGCATGCAACACATCGCCGATCACAATGAGGAATAGGATCGGTGAGAGGATGCACCCCTGCCGAACTCCACTGCGAATCTCAAAGTCCCCCGACACCTTACCTTTATGCAGAACGCGACATTTCGCGCCGTCATAGGTTGCCTTAATAATAGCCACAAGCTTCTCAGGGATGCCTCTCCTGCGCAAGGCCGCCCATATAGATTCCGGTTCACACTACCGAAAGCCTTTTCGAAATCGATGAAAAGCAAGTGAAGCGGAGAATCGTATTCAGCGCATTGCTCGATGATGATTCGCAAGGTGTTAATGTGATCGACACAGGAGAATCCGGATCGAAAGCCAACCTGCTCTTCATCAATTGTGCTTTCTAAGTGGGCCTTTAGTCTTTCCAGGACGATTTTGGCTATTATCTTGGCAACGGCAGGAAGCACACAAATGCCTCTCCAATTATTACAGTCTGTGAGGCTACCCTTCTTTGGAAGTTTGATGATCAAACCTTCCTTCCACTCAGTGGGAAAGGTCTCTGTATTCCACGCTTTATCAACAAGTGGGTGCAGCAAATCGGCAGTTACGCTTGGCGCTGCTTGATAAAGTTCGGCAGGGATGCCGTCAAGTCCGGCGGCCTTTCCTCGTTTTAGTGCAATAATTGCAGTGACTATTTCCTCTTTAGTCGGGGCAGTGGACCGTATACGCACATTTTGATGGTTAGCTAAATTATCTATATGGGGGGGAACTTCACCAGAGGTTACACGGTTCAAGACCGCGGCGAAGTGTTCTTTCCACCGCCTCATTTGATCTTCTTCCAAGATAAGTAGCTTTCCATCACTATCTTTCACCGAATGTTGGCAGGAGTTACGACCACCTGTAAACTCCTTGATGACACCGTATACGGCGTTTAAGTTGTTACTTCTAGCGGCTTCTTCTGCTGACGCTAAAAGAGAATTGGCATAAACTCTTTTATCGCGTCGCACACTACGCTGAACTTCTCGAGCTTTCTGACGGTAAAGGAGTTCGATGCTGCTTCGATTGTCGTCTGATGCTGCAGCCAAACGAACTTTCAGCTCCTTTCTTTCAACAATCCGCTGCCATGAAGCGTCGGACATCCAGGGCTTATTCCGGCAATCCGGGTTTGGGCCAAGGATGGTATTTGCGCTATCAATGTACGCATTTTTTATGGCATCCCAGTTTTCGTTTATGTCACTATCTGGGTGACTAGTTATCTCAGCCGCTTTTTGCGCAAGATGGTCATTATATTGTTGTAAGACAGCTGGATTTTTTAGTCGCATGTTGCAAACGGCATTTTAATATCTATGCGGTCCAACGCCATCATCAATCTTAGAGTCATCCGTGTAGATGACCAAGGAGGTGGGGGTAAAGGGCACGTTATCAGACCATAGGCTCTTCGACGGTATCAGGCTGGTGAGTTCCTGCCAAAAACGTGTTTAGGGGAAATGTAATCAGTCTCTAAAGGGAGATCCAGGTTGCCCAGAATAGCTGAGTGGCCAGTACTCAACGCACGACATTGGCCTGTTCTCTGCCAGTTGTTCGCCAAATATGTCAGGCGGGAGTAAGTTTAGCAGAGTATCTAAGCTGGCTGGCTGGCTTATTCAGGATCGCGATCATTACGTCCGTCATTAATGAAGACATCAGAACGCTTTCTGCAGTTGGCGATATCTACACCTGGAAAGACTGGAGGCGGAGACTGTCAAAAGCTACTCGCATATCCCCCTACCAGCTAATAATTAAAAGTATGATGGGCACCATTGATATTTTCAGAACTTACATCAAACACGAAAACAATTTTCACTTTCAACCACACCTCTTCTCAAACTGACGCCAAGCAAACATCCATCCTCAAAAATGTTGACTGCAGAACTCTAAACAATTCACCTTGAAACCAGTTTATCAAGTAATCGAATATTTTTACAACCATCTTCACCTTTCAAAAAATCCGGATAGCCGTTTCCGCGTCAACATTTTATCAAGAAGAGTTGTTAATCAAATCTTTTGAATTTGCAACGAAATAGAAATTGTCTGTGGCGTTTTATGTGAAAAGTGAAATTTTTCTTTAAATTCCAGTTCGAATGACGAATACAAAAAAACAAATAGCTGCCTTCATCACATCTCATTCACCTCTCATGCCAACTACACACTATTGTGATTTGAAGACTGAATAATTTATAAACAAAGATACATAAAAAAAGATACCGAGATAATAGGAGAAAGAGGAAAAATAAGAAGAGCATCCGAGTCGAACAAGACGTTACGTTGCTCAGTTGAGGAAACTTTATTGCATTTCACTGTATACCAATCGATTTTGTGTAACTGCTTTTTTTGGTTAGGTGGGTTTTTCGATTTTCTTTGCAATAATTTGTAAATCCAGTGGTTGTCAGATGGAAGTCGAGGAGGATTTATATGGAGAAGAGTGGTTGGATGGAAGTAGAATAGGTTAGGTAAGGTAAAGGGGATGCCGGCCGGGCCAGCACACATAGTCCATCATTTAGTCCGTTGTCTTACCACGAGAGTAACCTAATTAAACCTAAGCCTCAAACCAGCCTGTGCTGGTGATAAAGCGAAAGAGCTGTATAACTCTCGTATTCTTAAGATCGTCCAGATTTCGGAGAAACCAAGAACCAAGAAATTTCTTCTGCCTCGCAGCCAAGGCCGGACAAAGAAAAGATTTTCAATCTCAATGTAATTGATAATAGTGCAAAGCCATGTCCACCGACTTACCCTGCCAATAGGCATGTTACAATGTGGATAAAAGGAGTGGCGGAATGAGACTGGTGGACTAGTAGTTTCAGCATGGTTGAAGAAAGACTGATGGGACGGAGGTCGTTTGTTCGCGCATGCAAACTTCTACTCGCTTTCGGGATAAAAACCACCCGCACGTCCCTCCAGATGCGAGAAACGTACACGAACGTCAGACAGGCGGTCAGGACATACTCTATCCACGGGTATACTATATCCAAACAATGCTGCAAGTCCGCCGGAATGATGCCATCAGGCCTAGCTGATTTAAAGGACTGAAAGCTGGAATTAGCCGCTTTCGTTTCACAGCATTTCGATCTCAGACCGAAAAGAACGTCAGGACTCTGCAACGAGCGAACAGCCCCCATACAAATAATTCGCCGTCGTGGGGGCTAATTGCGGACTCAATATACATTTAGATGGAAGTGAAATAAGTTGACGTTCAACCGATTTGCGTTTAATTTTGATCCTGTGAGATCCAGGAGACCTGGATTAAAACCGGTCTGCCGTTTTGTATGAAAATGGTTTTGAGATCCGGCGATTCGAAAGGGGCGAAAGGATAATTCTCCAGATACGGTAGATTAACTGTCGCATGGCGATGTGCGACACGTAAAGAAGTCTCCAAGTAGCCGAATTTCCAGGGAAATGTATGTCAAGCAGGCACTCGATGATTTATTTACTCGAAGACGTCCATGATCTGCCGGACAAGATGCAGACACTGCCATCTTCAACGCATCTGTCAGAATGTTAACCATATCGTCTAGCTCCTGTTCGTTGCATGGCTTTCGCGGTAGTGAAGGCAGCCCTCCATAAAGAGCGTCACGATACTTAGGCCAATTTGTAATTTGTCCTTCTGCGACGATTAACAGTACGCTAAATTGCTTCCGGACGCTCATCAAGGCTAAACTGAAGATGTCGATGATCAGAGAAGGAGTGTCCCGACGACACTCTCCAATCTCTGATAAGCGCTCCGCGCTGAGCTCATTGGTTTGCTTTAAACTCTGGACACGCTGCTGTTCTCAATAATCCAATTATTCCAGCAACGACTGACTTGACAAGAACATTGTCAGTCTGATATCATCACGCAGTCAATGGGAAGGAAACGTAATTCCGCTGCATAAGTCACTAGAAATATATACAGATGGCTCTAAAACGGATGAGGGAGTAGGCGCTGGGGTCTTTTGTGATGGGCTTGACCTAAGCCTCTCTTTTAGGCTTTAGGCCCTAATTACGGTAGTGTTTTTCAGGCAGAGATTACGGCGATTATAGAAGCCCTGCACTGGTTGGGGCGTCACGCGATATCAGTTAGAGATATAACAACTTTTAGAGACAGCTAAGCTGTAATTAAATTCCACGAACGGGGCCTGATTACGTCAAGAACTGTGACGGAATGTCGCTCTCTGTTTACGGAGATGAGTGAGTTTTTTACCATTTTCTTATGCTGGATTCCAGGTAACAATGGTTTCGCTGGTTATTGTAAAGCAGGCAAACTTGTCAGACAGGGTACAGGAGAAATTTGGCGGAGCATCTACATGCCTATCGCTGCTTGCAAACTAGCTATTAAATACGAAGCGATTATCAATACCACCTCTAGATGGTTAAACGGAAACACATGTCTTTCAGCAAAGTCGCTGTGTCCCAGATTGGATTCTAGCCGATCAGCTAAATTGCTGTCACTCAGAAAGCAGCACATCAAAACAGCTGTGGGAGGCATCACTGGGAATGGCGTGATTGGTGAGCACGCCAGAAGGCTTCGCCCCCCCTATAATGACTTCTGTAGAAGCTGCGGTGACGAGGAGGAGTGCGTTTTTCATCTGCTATGCACCTGCCCTGCTTTGTCAATAAGGAGGAACGCTTTTCCGGGAGCCCACTTTTTCACTGAATTGGACGACTTGGATAATGTTGATATTGGCGAGCTCCATCGTTTCATTTACAGTACATTAGGATGGTCGAGAGATAACACAACGGACCTTGCTATTAAACATACATCCATCCTGCAATCAGACCTATCATAAAACCTGACGTCAAGCCTGTCATCAAACCTGTCATCAAACCTACTATCAGACCAATCAACCTCAAAACTATGAAAAACGGATTCGTAAGTTCTAGGTTTGATTTGGTCTCACAGCAGCCTTGCTAGCGAGATTAATGGCAGTTTAGACGCAGGTTTGATCGCAGGTCTGGTAGCAGAGTTGAGAGCAGGTTTGATAGCGGGATTGATGGCAGGTTTGATGACAGGCTTGAAAGTAGCATTGATGATAGGTTAAATTGCAGATTTAATTGCAGGCTTGATGACACATTTGATAATAGGTTTGATAGCCAAACTGATGGCAGGATTGATGGCGAAACTTTTTGATATCATACAAAAATTGAGAACTTGAAAGATGTTGAACAAAATTAAACGTGTAAATTATGTACTTCAAGTCACATTCCGTTGGAGACAACTAGAAGAGTTGATCTGTTGGTTTCGTTTGCAAAGAAAATGATGCAAAATAAATAGCAATAAAATTCCGAATGGAGATGAGCATATCCAGTTCTTCCGGTCTAACGTCTAACCGCCACGCACAATCTTTAGTCGAACAGCTAACGCAGTTCTAGCTGTAGCAAGTGTTCAAGTGGTTTTTGAGGCCATATCTTTTCGTAGTCAAACACACCCAAATTTTAAATCATTGTAATAAATTTTTTTTTTCACAATTCTTCCCCACTTTCCGCTTACGAGCACTCTATTGAGTTTAATGTTCGTTCGCGCAATGTACGGTGTTCAGTTAATTCCGGAGGAAATGGAACAATTTAACAATCTGCAATAAGCGTTATTGCTTAATTTTCTAATTTAGATACAATTTTTGCAATTATGTATTATACGAATGTACGAAACATAACCAACTGCTCGTAGCTTTGATTCACCCTGCACATTAAGACACAAAAATAAGACCGGAAAACGGACGCAAAGACAGTAGAAAAGTAAGACGGAAAAAAACGAGAGCGCATCAGAGACAAATAGCATTAAATTGCAGAAAATCGCGCTGGTGATTTTCCTTCAGATACAAATAATTTCCACTACTATTACCGAGCTATTTCGAATAGTTTGCTCTGATTCGTTGCTAAACGGGACGACCGTTGCATTTGCATATTTCGATAATGGCTTTGCACTTTGAGATCATTGTTGCAATCGTGATTATTGTTACAATTGATCGAGGAGAGACACTTTTGGGATTGGGACGTATGCAAAACATGCTTCGGATTGCGACTGATATAATCCGGAGTTGAACTTTTATTGTGATTTCCCTGTAGACGTGAATGATGTGACGAAACGGACATGGGCGAGTAGTAAGGATACTGCTGTTTGGAATTCACTTTGGTCGTCACATAGTCCAGGGCGTTGGTCGATTTTGACAGGTTACTGTACGCCTGACTTGCTCCCAGTGGATAGAAGTTATTCGAGCGAATATATTTGATATTGTTGTTGGTGTTGTTGCTGCCGTTGTGGGTCGACTTCGAAAGCCATGACCCTTGATGTGACGCACTACTTTCTTTTGGATAGCCCCATAATGGTTTCTTCTCGTTACCACTTCTCAACATTGCACTGATCTTTTCACAAAGCACATATTTTCAAATTCAACCAAACACCACTGGATTTGTTTTGATATTTTCAATACACTCGTATATTTCAATGGCTTTTTCCTTTCAACTGATTCCTAGTTGTCAAGGAATTTTATTCACTGCACACAATACGCTCGTAATCCGAATACTCCGATTTCGCGAACGATCACTATTACTATACGCGATCGACCCGACGTTTTTGGTAATATTCGTGTAAATAGTGCGGAATGTAGTGTGTATCTTTGACTAACTGACAAGCCGACAGATCGACCAACATCTATCTATCGGCGGTTTATTCAAAGAAAGACGCGAAGAAGAAGATGAAGAAAAGCTTTCCAATTCGAATCTGAAAGTAAAGTAGAACAACGAACAAAAAAGATAAACGAGTCATCCAGCTATAGACGAAAAGTGGAAAGCCAACAACGATTTCTTCAAAGATACACACGTTCAGGTGAAAAAAGGTACGCGTATCGTGTGTACAGATTTCATATAGTGCCGCGGCTCTTCGTGGCGTTTGAGCGCGGGTTTACTATACTATGCCCCCTCCCCCCCATTTACTATACTCCACTGCGTCTTTTGTCCGCTCATAAACCCATTTCTCATTTCTTCTTCGCCTCTTCGCGTAGAGTTAAGAAGATATAGTTACCAGCGTTAGCCAAATACACGAGTTCGGTTATACATACATTTCCGGTTTTTCATGCGTCTCCAACAAAAACTGTACACTATGCATTAAACTGCATAAGAAATAACCAACATTAACAGCAGAAGCTGTATCGGCATTAACAGTGTTTGAAAAGGTGATAACGATGGTTTCTTTTACATACGAAGCTCTCTCGGTAAAGACTAGCGACAGGAATGGTACCCAACCAGTGCATCGCGAATATCAATCGGTTTATCGGGAATAGGACGCAGTAGCTCGATTGGTAGAGCGTCGATTTACCAAGAGAGAGGTCACAGGTTCGATTCCTGCCACGAACATATTCAAATTGTTGCTTTTCTCGCCGGCCGCCAGTCGACTTAGCTGCGAATCAGTCCATTAGTGATGGGCACCATGACTCTTTTTACTACAATAATTCTTTTCAATGAGTCTTTGAAAGATTCGAGAGAGTCTCTGGACTTTATGAGTCCTGACGACGCTGAACTTTTGAGTTCGGTCTCGGATGCAGATATGGAAGATGCACGATCGGACACTTTCATAGTAACGATCGTTGGTGATACGGGCAGCGATAAAGAAGCTTTCGTTAAGTTCACCACCGCGCAGAGACGTAAGTTCAAGAGGGCTAAGGCTGATGGCCTCCCTAGGGAAAAAGCCATGGAAATAGCACGCCAGTCTTCAACGCCATTGCCAAAGGAGAAAAGAAGTCGTTCTGAGGAGCAATCCCCAGCGGTTAGTTAGCCCAAAAAACCTAAGACTCTAGCTGAGTCTACCATAGTTCCACATAGCCAAGTGACAGCATGTGTCAAAAAAAGAAAAAAACTTACAACAGCCGACAGAAATAAAACCCAAAAAAAAATTTGGTAGACCCAAAATTCAGGTCAAACATGGCATGTGCCACGAAATTGTTGTTTAATTTTTCAGTAAATTTTCTAAATTTTGCCAATTGTTGACATATCTCTCAATTATTATGTGCGCCGCAAAAAATCAAGTCGAACGCATGGCATTTCACCACGAGCTCGTGTCGATGTCAGTAAAATTTCTAAATTTGCCGAAGCGAAAGCGGATCGATTGGAAAACGCTAGAATGAGTTCTAAACTGGAGATCAGGATCCAGGAGAAATTGTTTATAAAAAAAAAAGAAAATAGCCAAAACCGCCCACACTTCTCTCTTCCCCTCCCCCCTTACCCTTAACAACAACACGCTTTTCATGGTCCAATTCGTACCTGATCCACTTGGTGTTTTTTTGACACAGTTTTTACACTTTTTTACACATCTCTCAAAAAATTCCGTGCGCCAAAATTCAGGTCAAACATGGCATATGTACCACGAGATCATTGTTTTTTTTTGTCAATTTTGACAATTTATGTGGCAAAAATTGTATATAGTATCAATGTTCTGTACGCTGCCAAAAATTAAGTCGAAAGCATGCCATTTCTCACGAGGTCATGTCAATAATTGTCAAAAAAAATGGTCAAAACATTGTCAAAAAATTATCAAAACTGACCAAGAACAACAAGAAAGTGATCAGAAAATGCAAGGATAAGTTCCGAACTGGAGATTAGAATCCAAGAAAATTTGCAAAACAAAAAAAAACAATTTGTCAAATTTTGACATCACCTGCCCTGCCTACGACGCAACGTGCGGCCGGCCTAAACCTTACGGACGTTTTGAGAAAAGTCAAATTTCGCGGATATCTTATCGTACGAGCGATTTGTTGTCAAAATTCTTTTTGACTTTGGAGTTCGGGGGACAGTGATCTCGCCAGCTCATTCGCTACTCCTCGAGAGAAACAGAGAGAGAGATAGAGAGAAAGAGATGTCCGCGAATCAGAGAGACTGTTGGAGCGGAAAGACGTGGTAGCTTACCACTTCACTCATGTCACGCTAAATCTGAGCAAATCGAATCGAGCTCAGCATACGCTAGACCAAGCTGTGTATAAGAGTCTGCATGGACCGCAGTCTGATGGACATCCTGTCGTGGCTACCGCTAATATGGAGGGGTCTTCTGCTGACGCGATAGCTGGGCCTAGTGGTTCAGGATCTAACTCCGCCACAATTACGAGGCCGATGGAGGCGGTACCCTCAACCAGCCGTACCGCAATCTCTGCACCAGCCGCGGCTCCTAGTATTCTGCCCGGTCCTCGAGATGGTTATAGCTTGAACACTGGTTCAACATCAAGGTCATCGACGGCAATGGCAACAGTTTCGGCAGCTTTAAACAAGACCACCAGCCCCCTTGCTGAAAATCGCTCAGACTCTTCCAAGAGCTTTCGACTTCAAAACGAACTCGTGAGAGTGACGGGAGCACTAGATCCCGCAAAGATAAAGGTCTTTGAGCGCCATTAAGGTGCTTCAGGCGAACCTGCACCACGCATTGCAAGGAGCATCGGCCACCCTGTGCAGGTTGTTCGCCGAGAAAAAAGCCACCCTCAAGAACCGTGGGTGGCTCGTGGCCGAATCTTATACGGCACGTCAGTTGAGCTTCCGCGCGTGGCGCTTCTGATTGACAATTGTGTCAATCATATACCAATGACTAATTTCATTTCCAGAGACCTTGCTGCTGCATTAGTGGAAGTGTCCACTATCAACGGCTGTCAGTCGGTAGTAGTAGCATCCGTATACTTTGCATCTGACAACGAGATGATACCACCCATCGAAGTGCAACAGCTCGTCAACTTTTGTCTTTTGTCGTCAATTTGGTTTCGACGCTAATGCCCACCATATGGTGTGGGGCAGTAGCGATGACAAGCTATATCCCACTGCGACTAACAAGCTAGAAATAAAAGGATTTTGTTTTCTGTGCCATTGGTGATTGTATAGGCTTTGAAACCACTGACTGGATTACCTATATCCTATCCTGGTGGATGGCCAGTCGTAAACATAGGCCAAAGCTGGGCAAATCGCATGGAAAGTGAACCGGTTTCTTCATTTGCAATATATGTACGAATATGGCTCAATAAAGCACACGTCCATAAAAGAAACACCTGACAGAACTAAAATAAAAAACACCTGTAGCAGCTACTTCTTCAAATGCATTCCGAAGCTGATAATTTTCTTCATTTTTACTCGGCCGTCCATATGTACAATAATATACGATTTAATCAAAGGTTTCTCATCTTACCATCGTACGGTATCGTTCACTACTAGTATTACTTATATTGTGTGTTTTTTTTAATAAACGTAGTGTGTAAGAACGTACGGCCTTAATTAGACATTCATCGTAATGACACTATCGTAGCGTGACCCACAGAATTCATAACACTGCAGCCTATACTTCATGATCTTTTACTACCACGAGTATCTTGTAATCTTTATAGTAGTGAGGTTTGAGTAAAGCTCCAACTACGATTCAATGTAACACTCATATGGTACTCTACTCTGCATGGTTTACACACATGGACCATTCATAGACCGGACCGTACAAGAAGCCTCTCCGTTTTAGAGTCGGTAACGTTATGGACCTCTCTTTAAAACTCGATGGTTATAACTGTCCGTAAGACAGGTTGAAGCTATTAGAATGGAATGGTCAGGTTTTTTGGAAGTAAGACAAACTAATAAGGTCAAATGTGAAGAATTGCTCATTGTTGGAATTAAAGAATCCACAATATGTTTTATGCAGAGAGAGTTGAAAGTTTAAATGCATCAGGATAAGATAAGATCATTTTTTTTATGTTTGATAATAATTGGAATATTTAATTAATGTTTTTGGTAGGCACGCGAATATGTTTAATTTCGGAAATTTTTATTAACTGTTGAGACCTCTTTAATAGCTCAATGAAACCTGTTTAAAGCTGTTTGTCACCAACCTGCCTAATCCCCAATTTAATTTCCAATTTAATTTCCAATTTAATCCCCAATTTAATCCTCAATTAAATCTCCAATTTGTATGGGACGAAGTGCTATGCTCTTAACATAACTCATCCCAATTCCCAGTAATCCGCAGTACTCCCCAGTAATCCTCCGTGCACCCAGATTTTTGTATAGAAGCTCTGGTCTAGAACTCCTGTATTCATACTACTTAGCTTCGGCGTCAAACTTTGGTTCTGATGTATGAATGATGGCGGAAGTTCACTTATCCTCGATCACATCAATGCAAAAAAAAATAAGTAAATTACTTGAATTCTTTATAATTGCTGCATGAAGAAGTAACCTTTTTATTCTCATCTAACAGTTATACATTGCCCACAATTTCCTTTCCATTTCGTCTGCATCTAGTGGTGGTACTGAAGACTTTTACATTATCATTCTATATCACAAATGGTATCAATACACATCTCTGTTTTGTCGCTTCGAATTTACGAAATCGATACAGGTTTGCGAAGAGCAACACATATCGATTTCGTCATTAGCTTGGGCGAAATAAATACGCCTAACGATTTAGGCTGCTCGTTCGCAGTATCACCGTGATATGTACTGATGAAATGAGGACCAGAACCGATTTCTGGGCTTAGATTGGCCTCTGAAATGCTGGACCTCAATTGCCATATTCAATCGATCTAGTTGTGTCAATGATCAAGTTTTTATACCCTAGACTTTTAGTATAGGGTATATTGTTTTTGTCACGACGGAAATATGTAACACCTTAAAGGAGGCTCCGGAGGTATGGCAATGTATATATATAAATGATCAGGGTCACCTCCTGATTCGATTAAGCCATGTCTGTCCGTCTGTCCGTCTGTCTGTCCGTTCGCACGATAACTTCCGAAAGAATGAAGCTAGAGCCTTGAAATTTTGGTCAAATATTGGAAGTATGATCTAGTTGGTATTGCAAATGGGCGTGATCAGGCCAAGAGAACGCCTACCTCCCCTACATATGTAAAATAATTAAATGTATCTATAACTCCTGATTAAATAAACATGAAAAACTCTAGCTTCTGTAAATTGCTCGTGAGGATAATCTTTTACTCTCCTGGAAAAATAAAATCGATCAGTTGAAAACTAACGGTAATTTTCTTACAAAGAGCCCCGTACTACCCTACTTTTCAGGTTTTTTGTCTATAACTCTTGAACGAATTGATGTAGACACTTGGTTTTTTGCATGTAACCCTGGGTTGAGAAGCTGCTTGAGTTCTAGTAAGTTGGGCATAATCAGATTAAAGGAACGCCTACCTCCCCTACAAATTTCAAAAAATTAAATATTATTTCAATTACGATAACTTTCGATAGAATGACAATAGCGAGTTGAAAATTTGCCAGAATGTTGTTAGTAAGATCTACTAGGTTGGTCTTGAAAATGGGCAAGATCATAATCAAGCAACCCCTACCTCCCCTACAAATGCAACTTCAAATAAGCGATAACTTTTGACAGAATCAAGCCAGCGACTTGAAGTTTTGGTCAAATATTTGAAGTGACATTGGGTTAGTTGGTATTCAAGATGGGTTAGATCCGACCTAAGGAACCCCTACCTCCCCTAGAAATGAAACTTAAAATAAGCGATAACTTACGTCAAAATAATGCTAGCGTCTTAAAATTTTGGTCAAATGTTTGCAATAGGATCCTGTTGGCTAATATTGAAAATATGTAAAATCCGACCAACGAAACCCCTACTTCCCCTACAAATGAAACTTCTAATAAGCGATAACTTTTGATAGAGTGAAGCTAGCCACTTGAAAAATTCAACAAATATTTGTAGAATGGGTTAGTTCATTGATTTTGATAATGGTCAAGATCCTCCTGAATGATTGCCAACCTCTTCTATAAACTGGTCATATAGGAAACTCACTTTTAATGCATATGGTCGTTACCAATTGGTACTTTTGGTATCACCACTAGGTCTGCACAAGTCTAGGGTATACACGCTTCGCCTGGTTCCTTATTGTAGATTTAACCGTATTTAGTTTCGTCAATTTCCTCTATAAATCAGAGCTTGCCTTAACAGTCACTCAATATATCAATGGCTCCGCAACGGAAACATTTATTTCTATCTTTTGAACTCATAAACGTTATAGTCATATTTAAAAATGAATGGCTGTGAAAATGGACATGAGCGAAGTTAATAAAAAATGGCATAAATGGCAAATTTCATCGTTATATGCACATTACATTATTTGCTTTTAACCCTCAAACATACTGCTGAAAACTTGGCTTTAAAACACAAATAAGACAGAATATGTTTGACCATTTGCTGTGCTAGAAAGAGTGGCAAGTGCTTACTAACAAAAATATAAATCCTAAATATATTCCTGCGGATACTGCGCTGTGAAAACAGTTCCAAAATTAAGAAGATTCCGTCTGACCTTCAATTGGCAATAGATTGACCACACCGGTAAGCAGTTGCATTTCGAAATTGCTATCCGGCCGGCTGAGTCTAAAATTTGCCGACCGCTGATCTAAGGAATGGAGGTTCGATCCTCGACGTGAACAAAAATTGTCTTTGGATACTATAGAACTCCGACTATGACCCGAGCTTGTCAGTATAAAGACGGCGACGGAGGTACATGCTAGCAACTGCACATCCGACAAATATATACCTACAGTCATTTCCACAAGAGCGTATACTTTGTAACTTTTTAATGCACCATTTCTCAAAGAGTGGTGGTGGACTTTTAGTTACCTGCATTTTTCCTTTTTTTCGCATTGTATAAATTTGGTCATTCTAAGTTCAAGTAGGAGAGTGATAAGACGTCAAGTGAAATGAGTGCGATTTACAAAAAAACGATTCGAAGCTGTGTTTTTAGTAAGTCATCCGAAAGGACCAAAAATGACACCTGCATCGGCCGGAAAGTACCTGAAAGTTTCGACACAGTTTGTGGATAAGTGGATAAAGCGTTTTAAAGATACTGGAAATGTAGACGATCTACCTGGTAGGGGTAAAACCCGAAGCACTTCAAAAACCCAGGATAAGGCCATCATTGATATTTTTAAGAAAAATCCGTCCGTTACTACCTTAGTGCAAGCAAAGGAAATGTTATCGAAGAAGAATATTTACGTGTCCTTGAATACGATTCGGCGAAGATTACAAGAGGAAAACATCAAAACCAGGTATGCCTTGATGAAACCATTACTTACCGAAAACCAGAAGCGAAGACGTGTAGAGTGGGCTAAGGAAAACATCGATCGTGATTGGGACAACGTGATCTTTACGGATGAATCAAGTTTTGCTGTAAATACGTTCAGGAGACGAGTGTGGGCACAAAAAGGAGAAGCTGTCGTGAACCGAACCGTTAAACACCCTGTGAAGGTCCATGTTTATGGATGCTTTTCTGCACGCGGTTTCGGAAAATTAATAACGTTTACCGGAATTCTTACTGCTGAAAGGATGATCATTTTGTACAAGAAAGGATTATTGAAGTCTGCTAGGATGCTATATGGCAACGACAACACCGATTGGTTTCTACAAGAAGATAACGATCCGAAACATAGAAGCTGGTTGTGTACACGCTGGAAAGAAGAAAATAAATGATTGGCCTTCGCAATCGCCGGATGCCAATCCTATTGAAAATGTTTGGGGATTAATGAAGCAGAAGCTTCAATGAAAGCAAATAAAAGGAGCAGCACATTTAAGGCGAACGAATCGACAGACTACGCGGAAAAATTGGCCGAAAGTTGTCACCGAAGATGCCAGTCAATAATCAATAGTGACGGCGATTGGACCATGTATTAAATATAATTGCGAAAATGTATTTTGTATTTACTTTCAATAAAAAAATAAAATTTCTTACTTGTAACATTTTGTTTTTATTTTGTGAGGTATACGGTCTTGTGGAAATGACTGTATATGCTATCGAAACGACAACAAGGCATAGAAATACAAGAGATGTTGACGCGCCCATACCCCTGGAGGGGTCAAGGCAATTAACATAACATTGTTTGATGCTAACGGTGTCGGTTTCCATCCTTACAGAGGCTAGTACTGGGTTAGGTTAGGTAGAGTTGCAGCCTAACGGCCCCGCATAGACCACGGGGGTCGATAGCAATACCACATATTTCAGGTACTCATCCCACGTCGTTGCTAGCCCTTACCAGAAGATCATTGTGCAGCTGAAAGAAACCTGATTCATTGGCGAAGCTCAAAAGGCTTCTCCCAGTGAGTCCTGCAACTCCTTCAAAGTCGTTGAAGAAGTAAGCTCCTAGGCACTTTAATCTTCTTATAGCAAGTGCAGGACATTCGCACAGAAGGGATTTCAGAGTTACTTCCGTGTTCGGTATCTGCCCACATCTCCCGAACAATAGCTGGAACAAGCATGTGCCGCCGCTTAGCTCGTTGTGGAGCATTTACTTCTAGCCCCGCCTGACCTACCCGGTCATTCGGCTTCGTTTCCCTAACACCTTCTGGTGACCTTTGACCATTACAATACAAGGTTCGTTCTATGCGTCTAAAGATTGATTTTTGGCATTCTTCGTCGAACCAGCCATTTTGCGCTCACCGGGGTTTATGTCCCACGACCTTCTCTGCAACTTCCTTGATGGTATTTTTCAGTTCTTCCCAAAACTCGTGTAGATTTTCATTCGATAATAATTTTTTTCAAGTTGAAAAAGTCCTTTCTTTAGAAAATATAGAAATTTGATTTGAAAAAAAAAGTATGAAAGTGACTCAAAAAAAATACATTTGATGTGGTAAAATTATGAATTTGACTTGAATCAAGTATGAAAATGATTTGAAAATTATGAATTTGACTTGAAAAAATTATGAATTTGACTCGATATGAATTTGCCTCGAAAATGGTATATGACAACTATACAATCTTCTCGAAACATTGCACAAATGCGTCACTTTAGCATCTCTCTTTACATTCCAAGCGTGTAAATATATATTTTGCAGTGGGCCGCTATTCCAAGGCTATGTATGTTTTGTATTGAAAACAACAAGAAAATCATGAAAATGTAAATTGTCTCAAACTGTAGAGCGACGACAGCTTTCCATAAAAAGTATTGAACCAGTGCCCACTACCATATAACCATTTTTTCAAGCTGCGTCAACCATGCCATATTATGATGCGATCAACTTTGAACGAGACGAGTACAAAGTCGTTTGAGTCAATAATAAAAACGTTACAGAACTCAATCGAGCTGCTGAGTTTCTGTATCTTTTATAGACAACTCTAATTGTGTGTGCATTTTTCGAAATGAAAAAGAAATTTATTTGATTTCAAATACAAAACTGTTCCCGATTTGGGAAGCTGGCTGGCAAATCGTCAAAGTTTTAAATTGACTGTAGCAGCAGTAGCAACTCTCGATCAATTGTATATAATGAAATGAATGAGGCAATCAAAGTTGAAAGAGATGATTACAAATAAAAGTAACTCGTACCGCCATCATCATCAAATGCACATGAAAAAAAAAAGAAAAGTAGAAATGATGTGCATGATTTGTGAAATCAAAGTGTTTATTGAAAATTCCATTGCGCGCTGTAGTTACTTTGTTTGGAAAGTATTATCTGTGGGTATCGTTACAATAGATCGCGTTACTTTTTGTAGGCTAACAGCCTAGCCGTGGCATTTCGCTAAAGATAGTCTTGCGCCGTTATAGAAAACATTGTATTTTGGATAACAATTTTATTTTTTTTCTAAGTGGGCATATTACATATTAAGTTTTTATTTAATGCAGGTATCTACAAAAGTCTGTGGTGATATAAGATTTTTTTAAAGGGGTAGTTTAAGCAGCCGACGGGCAAGCTGTGTATAAGTGGAAACATACGATGCCTCCAAGCCAAAAAGTAAGTCCACATACCAGTGGCAGAAAAACTATTGGACAAATGAAGAAATCGAAAGCCTTCGATGGGGGTGCCTGAGAGCGCGCCGTCTCAGCCAGCGATCCACGGATACACCGGGGTATACTATCTGACCTGGTGCAATCCTAGAAGATAGCATGAAAACTCTTGAACTGGCGATCAATAAAACCAAACAAAACTGCTTCAAAGAGCCTTGCCAAGACGCCGACATTAATCCAAGGGGAACAGCAAATAGGGTGGCGATGAAGAAAATCAATAGCCAAAAAAATGCCCTAGCAGAAGTGTCCCGTTCTGCTAGAAAATATTAGGCGTTTTTTTCAACAGTCCAGATCAAGAGCAAAACAACAATCGCACACATTACACTAACAACCTGGTCTGTATAGAACAATTTTGTTAGTGTAACGCGTGCACTTTTTGTTCTGCTCTGATCTAAACAGTTGAAAAAAACACGCCTATTGTCTCAGATCTATTTCTTCAGGGTGAACCAGAGGATGTTGGACAGGAAGAAACCTGATTTGGCCACCATGACAAGAAACGAGCTTCTCCAAGTCGCTTCGAAAATCTGAAATAGTAGAGCGCCGAGCAAAGATTCAGTCCCCAAAAAGGCGTTGAAAGTGGCAATTCATACGATACCAGAGAAGTTCATTGGGACTTTTGAGCTCTGCTTGGTGGAAGGGACTTTTCCAAGGGCTTGGAAAAGACAGAAACTGGTTCAGCTGCCAAACCCAACAAGATGCCGAGCAAACCAAATTCTGACCCCCCAATTTGCTTATAGGACACCGTAGGGAAAATGTTTGAGCGGATCATCTTCGACCGCCTATCCCAAATTGTGGAACAAAAAGGCGATCTGTCGAACCGACAGTACGGTTTCTGAACAGTGCGTTCGACTATTGACGCAATTACGTCAGTGACTGACCTAGCAAGACAGGCAATACGTGAGGACAAGTGTTGGCCTGTGGTCACACCCAATGTCAAGGATGGCTTTAACTCGAGCTGGAGGTACATCCACGCATCTTTGCAAAAAAATGACGTGTCTGATTATTTGCCTGGAATTGTCAAGAGCTACCTCTCACACCGAGTTCTACAATATGAACCTAGCGAAGGGTCGAAAGAATACAAAGTGTCAGAAAGTGTTCCACAAAGATCCGTTCTTCGCCCTTTGTTGTTGTTACCGAACAACATCCCATGAAGCGGTTAGCATAGTTCTAACGATCGCCTCGTAAATCCAGAGGACGATAGTCTGATTCCCCACACCTTGCCTACATACTGAATATCCAGAGAGCTTTAGTGGCTTTGTCTGATACTACTTTCACTTACTCTGACCAGAGAAGTTTTTTTTATCACGAATGAGCCCCATAGGTGCTTCGTATTGTCTGGCAAGGGTATGGGTTGATTGTACATTAGGAGGCATCTGATTTGCCTGAGGTATCTTCTCTTAGTAAAACTGCAACTGCCTTAGGATGTAGATGTAGAGTGGTCTCGGTAGACCTCAGCATAACTTTTATGTTAGGGAAGTTAAGGTAGGGATGGTAAAGCTAAAGTGGCGATCGAGACCTCACGGATACTAAGTGCGTCATCTGACGTTTGGGACAAAACTCGCGAATTAACAAGGCTGAGCGGGCAGGCGCACAAATGTCGTCTCATTTAGCGATTTTTTCGCGTAACCTTTCCAAAACGCCTTCGTAGTACTTACAGTTGACGGTTTGACCTTGGGGTGAAAATTCAAAGCGGACAAATCCGTTGACATTGATGTGCCAACCCACGGTGATAACTGGACTATTATCTCACGGCTTCTTTTGCTGATCATTCCTGAAATCTGGAAGAGAGGGAGAGTGATCCCAATTTTGAAACCAGGGAAAAAAGCGACACTCCGCGAATTCTATCGTCCCATAACTCTCTTGTCACCAGTTGCCAAAATGCTCGAAGCACTGATCGACCCGGTTCTTGCGGCCTACATCCAGCTAGTGGATCAACAGCACGGCTTACGGATGCACAGTATGACTACGGCCTTCGATGCCATTACATCCCGCATCTACAATGGCCTCAACCAAACTCATCCACGTCAAAGAGCAATTCTTGTGATGCTCGACTTGCTGAAAGCCTTCGACACTGTCAGCTATTCAGTACTTCTGTCTGACATACTGTTCATCGCTTCCGACGCAAGTAGTTAAATGGATTGCTAATTATCGCGCTGGTAGGCAATCCTATACCGAATTTAGGAACAGTAGATCAAAGCTTAAGAAGATTAAATAAGGTGTACCCCAAGGAGGAGTTTTATCTCCTACCCTGTTCAATCCCTATTTATTAGGAGTTCCAGCATCACCCGATGGAATCGATATCATATCCTATGCTGACGACTGCTCCATTCTAGCAACAGGAAACACCATCACAGAAATGTGCGAACACATCAACGGTTATCTTGTAGAACTTAACTCGTTCTTCGTAAACAAGAACCTAACCGTCTCGGCAACCCTATTTACCACCTGGACGAAGGAAGTTAAGATGTAACTTGGAACCTCGATTGGCAATCAACCTATTCCTACCATAAACCATCCTAAAATTCTTGGAGTCACTCTGGACAGTGCTACAGGATGCGTAGTAGGAATAAGATGCTGAATCAGCTTTAAGAGTACTCGTAGACTGATCTAAAACCGGATAGACTCGATTCGGCAGAATTGCAGTGGATTAAGCTGCCCATTCGACTGACGCCCATCAGACTCCTGTCGGTCAATTAGATCTGCCTACTTGGTGTAAAAGCTCCAATGTATGCTGTCAGCTTTACGCATCTGGTTGGTTCTTGAACGGTTCAGAATTTTTTCCCCATTAGCCATTAAACTATGTATCTGCTTTCTATTCGAAGCGTACCTCGAAAGAAGGTCAACATGTGAATTTCTATGGATTCTGCACAAGTGGCATCTACATATTTTTGTTGGTCTCGCAAAATTTTTAATTTCGCTAGCTGTATTGGTACTATGCCAAACATTTCAACCAGCTGAATTATGTACCTACTGATGCCATCACTTCCATTTTACGCTATGTCAACACACATAAGCTCTAACCGATAATTTGAAATTTAAATTGCGCAATCTTCTCGATCATCACACAAAATAACTTGGAAATTGATGTAATCAGTATGAGCAACATTCAAATTACTTGTTGACGGCCGTTTGACAAGAGTGACTACTGACTATACTAAAAATGGCCATTTGATTTGTATCGGGCCGGCAGTCAGCATTACAAAAATAACACTTTCCGAATTTTCCAGAATCGCACTTGCAATATTTAAAGCAGTGTCATGCGTCCAGTTCTGCCCCGTGTGGTGTAGGCAGCTTGAAAATTCCTTACTTGTATGCTAATTATATTTATGAGCTGGTAAAAATGTTCCAACTTTTCTAGAAATATTAATTCTCGATAAACTATGGTATGTCTATTAATTGAACCGACAAATTTAATTGTTGATCAGTAGGAATATTCAAATCAGCCCCAGGAATTCTTATTATTGAGCCCAAGATAAGCGCAACACGAATTACTCGTAGAAGCACACTTCTCTAAGTACTGGCTCCACTTTGAAGTGGTGTAGTTGTTGTGTGGTTGGATTAACGTAAACGCGTCGTGCGTGACAATTTCACGATACGCGTCCCGTGTAAACACCAAACGGGTACACGACAGCTCGTAACATTTTAGACGACAACGGATACCGAAGCATATAGTAAATACGCTTACCCGACTTACGTGTAAACAGCAATCGTGTTTACGTGTAGCTTAAAACTGATACACGGGACGTGTAAGACCATATTAAAATATGGTCAGAAAAATATCCATACACGATTTTTTTTTGATGATATCCATTTATTCAAATACACATAAAATACATATACCAGCATATATGTACTAACGTCGTCAGGAGGTTGGATCGGGTGTGTGTCGATGGTGGACCGAGCCTGCAAATATATTAAAAACAACCAATGAGCTTGAATTCTACCTCTACTACTCGTTATTTAACAGTTCTCGCATTTACGTACATATTTATAATTACTAACTTATGTCTGACTCCACCCAGCCTAACCGGTAAATCACTCAAGGCTCGGCCTCACGCTACGATCTGGGATCCCGCCAATCAAACCATTGACTCCCCCAGCCTAACCGGTATATCGCAACGGGCACAGCTCTTACAGAGTGATCTGGGTTACATCAGCCATACTAATTGGCCAGTGTATCACAACATTGACTCCCCCAGCCTAACCGGTAAATCATTTAAACCTTGACCTCACATAGCGATCTGGGATCCCGCCAATCAAACCATTGACTCCCCCAGCCTAACCGGTAAATCGCTACGGGCCCGGCTCTTACAAAATGATCTGGGATCCCGCCAATCACACTGCCAATCAGTCAAACACATCAAACGGCAATTCTTACCAATATATCATCAACATCACCAGGAGATGACATATCGGCTTGCCACAACAAAAACAAAGACGCGATCACAACCTCTGGGGAGGATTCTCACGAGCACAATTTACAAGTTTACGTCACTTGATAAATAACGAGTAGCTAATTTAAGATTCCATGCTACAGGCTCATGCACTACCTATTATAATTATATCTAGCACTCAGTAAGTCTACTTACCAAATTATCAATCTATTCAAACCACAATTCACTATGTCTTTTAGTTTTTCTTTTCTTTTAGTTAGCTATTTGAAAACACACCACAATACACTGACTTGGGAACAAGACTGACCCAAGTCAACTTAAACTACTCGCGCGACGTATCCTTCTTACTTTAGAAACAGTAAGAAAAAGGGTACGTCTGCACTACATATGCGTTATATAAACAAACGCATAACTAATTTAAATGAAATATGAGGAGACCATATAGCGCACTTTCTTCCAAGGATAGAAAGATACCCTTGGTCGGCCTTCTCATTAATATTTCTACGCAATACAATTTAAGTGAAAACTAAGTTTAGTCTTACAGGACGCGTACACCCAATCGCGTAATTTTCACGCGTGTAGCGTAAAAGCGATTACCGTTTAGACGTTAGTCGGGTAAGCGAATTTATGTTTCAGTACCCATTGTCGTCTAAAATTTTACAAGCTGTTGTGTATCCGTTTGCTGTTTAAGCGAGACGGGAATCGTGAATTTGTCACGCGCGACGTGTTTACACGTCTCGTGTATTAGTGGGACTACACACCTTCAGTTTATCGCTTAGTTTATCGCGTGTGACATCATGTCTGAACGATAATCTGTGTGAACTGCACAGTTTTGGCAGATTTTTACGCAGATCTGAGATCTGTGCATTCGGACCCTGTTTTGCAACGATAATCTGCGCAGATTACACAGTTTATCGTTCAGTTTTATCAGTTTTCTACTAAATTTCACAATGACCATGAAACCACTAGTTTGTACAGAGATTTCGCTCTCGTACTGATATGTGAATGTTTCGTTTTGGGTGAGAGGATGATTGAGGACGGCCAATTGTGTAGAAATGTATCTTTTCTTGGGCAATGTATCTTTTTTTTGCAATGTATTTTTTTTCGGGTTTGCGATTTGTGTGGCTGTGAAATGCGGAATTTTTGTAGGCGAATGTATGAAAGAGGGGAATGTACTAGAGAACGGGGTGGTCATTCTGGGTTGGGCAACCCCAAATTTTTCTTTTCTTTTTTGACTTCAGATTCGGAATCAGCGACCCAAAATTACCTTGTAGTTCGAACCAGCCCGATCGGACGAGTATTTCTCCATAAAAACAGGGTGATCATTCTGAGGTGGGCAACCCAAAAAAAATTTTTCTTTTTTGACTTCAGATTCGGAATCAGCGATCCAAAATTACCTTAGTGTTCGAACCAGCCCGATCGGACGAATATTTCCCCACGAAAACAGGGTGTCTATTCTGGGGTGGGCAACCCCAAATTTTTTTTTTTTTACTTCAGATTCGGAATCAGCGACTGAAAATTACCTTGTAGTTCGAACCATGGCGATCGGCCATTGTCTGTAGCAGACTTGATACGTGCTTTTACGCGAGTGGCACTCGCGGTCATGTTCGTATATGTGTAGTTTTACTATAATGTGAACGTTGTGCGAGTATGTTTCAAGTGAAGATAATTTTGATTCCGAATCCGAAGTCAAAAAAGATGAAAAAAATTTGGGGTTGCCTACCCCAGAATGGACACCCTGTTTTCATGGAGAAATACTCGTCCGATCGGGCTGGCTCGAACTACAAAGTAATTTTGGGTCGCTGATTCCGAATCTGATGTGAAAAAATAAAAATAAAATTTTGGGTTGCTCACCCCAGAATGATCACCCTGTTTTCATGGGGAAATAGGGCGTTGCGAGCCCCCGCATGTAGCCCTAGGTTGCCCGTTTCACTCTTTGTACATGTACCTGCAGCCGTATCGTGCTAGCATATCTGCATCCAGCATTTTTTTTTCTGGCTATGCACCCTACAAGGTGATTTTGGGTCGCTGATTCCGAATCTGAAGTCAAAAAAGAAAAAAAAATTGGGGTTGCCCATCTCAGAATGGCCACCCTGTTCTCTACTACATTCCCCTCTTTCATACATTCATCCACATCCACCAAAACCCAGCGCATCGTTCATCAGTAAGTCCAGCACAGAAAGATACCATAAAAGATACGATAGATCGCAGTAAAACACCAACAACACAGGAAATATAGAATAGTCGGGAACACTAAAAAGATACTTGCTCAGCCACGTACGATGTGAACACTTCGACAAAACTGATAGAACTGTACAAAATATCGGAACTAATTTAGCGAAAATCGAATGTAGCCTACACACCTTCAGTTCAGATAACTGCGCAGATTTTTCCACAGATATTAGCACAGATATCTGCGCAGTTAAACTGAAGGTCTGTAGTCCCCTTTAGAAGCTTTATGATGACAAAATTTATTTTGAATGTTACACATAGGCCGGAAAATCCATGGCAATGTTTTAATCACCAATTTTGGATTATTGAAACGCGATGGCTATTTTCATGACCATCTTTCTGCCTACGCGGATTACACTAATATGGTTACACTTAAGCAGACAGGTGTCTATGAAACACGGTGCGTATTTTGAATATTTTTGAAAGTATCATCTGCTTTTCCAAATGAATGAATCTTAAGTGTTTTTTGCCAAATTTGCGAGCGACTAGATGACTAGATTAATGTGAATGGACAAGGAGGATAACGTGATTAATGATATTTTGAGCTGGGCACTACTACTTCGCCCCAGAAGGGGGGCATAGCGCGTCAACTTCGCCTGCGTGCCATAGTACTCTGTTCTGGCCAATAGGATGCAACTCCCCAAATGACTTACCCAGCGCCTTACACTCTCTTGCCACAGATCGACGCAATGTGATTCTGCAGACACTCGACTTATCAAAGGCCTTTGATACAGTTAACCATTCGTCACTTTTATCGGACATCAGCTGTTCTTCGCTTACAGTTCAGTTAACCAGGTCGCTAACTACCTCGCTGGAAGACAGTCATTCGCGGAGTCCAGGAACATGAGGTATATGAGGATTAATCAGGGCGTTCCGCACGAAGGAGTTCTATCGCCCACCCTGTTTAATCTCTATCTATCAGGACTTTCAACACCATTTGAAGGACTTCGAATAATAAGATACGCGAATGATTGTTTGATTTTAGCTACGGGTAACGACATCGGGCAAACGTGTGATCTGATCAACGGCTATCACCACCTTCTTCTTCAATAAAATCTGCACAGATCAGCTCCGAAGTCCTCGACTACTCTCTTCACATCGTGGACCAGTGGAGGTCAGAATGTAGCTAAGCATATCAGTAGGTGATCAAATTATCCCTACCGTAAAATCCTCGGCATCACCCTTGATAGCATGGCCAATTTTTTTCCGCATGTATCAACAGTCTGTGAAAAAATGAGAACCAGGAACAAAGTTTTCATGGCTCTAGCTGGAAGTTCCTGAGGAAAGGGTAAAAGCAATGAGCTAGCAGGTAGGCTTACAAACCGAGCTCCACCGTCTCCATTTACGGGCCAGAACTGTTTTTCGGGATACCACTCTGCTAATGCAGAAACCACATAAGAGACTGGGAAAGCACACGTGCTTCATCCCAATGGGAGGTCCTTCCAGGCCTGAAGCAGGCCAAGCTGTTTATTTCGGGCCACTCACGCATTCGTACCTTGAAATTGCTGCGATTAAGCAAGAACAGGGTCAGAATAATTTGTGGAATTTTAACGGGACACTCACGTCTGAAGGGTCACTTTAAAACCATGCGTATAGTATCCGACGCTAGCTGCCGCTTTTGGGAGGCCTCACAGCATATCCTTTGGAGTGTGAAGGTTTTGCTCAAAGATGTACCGAGTGCTTCGGCGTAACATTTCGCTTGGCCGACGATATCTCTTCTATAAAAAATTGACAGATCAGTCAATTTATCGAGAAGAGTCGACTGAATCTTTTGGTTTAGCCTAGCGTCTCGATAGAAAGGGCAATTGCACAATAGACCTCATGGTCGCAGTGCTTGTGGTTCCAATACGACCCACGGCCCACCTTTTTCATCTATCTATCTACCTACTCTACATAAAGAGAAAGTTCATACGACGATTAAGAGACTTAAGTCAAACCCTGTACTAGCAGCGCAAAGACTATCAAGAGCAACTAGGACGATACTTGCTCAACTTTTCTCATGTTGGTGTTCTTCCTTAAACTCGTACTTGTCCCGAATCGACCCTACAGTACGTAACAACTGCCCAGCGTGTGACGGTACCCCTCACAATGTGGAACATTTTTTAATTGTCCAGCAGCACCAACGCAACTAACACAAATAGCGCTCTGGCAAGACCCCATTGAGGTGGCCATATTCTTTAGCCTCGATACGGAGAGCATGGAAAACGAACTCCAAATATTTGAAACACACACACAATTTAACTTCCCAATTTGTTACAACAACAGGTCTGACGGCAGGATTGACAGCAGGCCAGACGGCAGGCTTTATAGCTGAAGTAGCATTACGACAAAAAAAAACGTTTAAGCCCGAACCCGAGGAAGACTTTAAATTTAGAGACAACAGAAACCGCAAATCCTATATAGAAGAATTGGATTCGAAGCCAAAAACTGTTAATTCCTAGCTTGACTTTACTCGTATCAACAATCCACTTAGATACTATGTAAGTAGTTAAATTTCACTTCAAGCCTTTGAAATTGTTAGAAGCGATTATAACCGTCTAAACACTATTTTTCACACCCATGTTAGTGATTTTTATTATGTTACAACAATGAACATAAATTAAGGCTATACGATTCATCACCTCATCATTTGCTTTCAAATCCGCCAACTCTTTCTCGATCAATTCAATGGACGCGCGACGTATGTCCAGCGAATCGGCAGACATTCGACGTCCCCGCAAAGCGTTTTCGATTGACCCGCTTGAGCCTTTTCGCGACTTATTATGGTTCACGACATTCTCGTTCTCCAATATGGTAACGTGTCGATTCAAATTCTCTTTCGTAAGACGGGTACGGTCATTTTTCCCATCTTCATTTGGTTGTTTTCTTAAAATTGACGATTTCACGGCAACGTTGGTTACCACGTTGCCAACACCGCCGCCATTCACTTGCCTAGTTTGGCCACTACTGGGCTGATCGCCAGTATGACCGCCGCCGCCACCACCAGCGCTGCTACCGTTGGTATTATTAACGTAATCGCGCGGTACAGAGGTGGCTCGTCCTTTGGCTAAGTTCAGTAGATTTCGCGAGCCAAAACTGTCGCGTCGCACCAGATTCGTTTCGCCCGAACTGTCGGCTTTCAAGTAGAGCTGCTGCTGACTACCATAATTATTATGTTTTTTACTAAATTCCACAATCGGTCGCGGTCTGTTCAGATTTACTGAGCTCCAGCTGGCGCGACGCGACAAAGTCACTCGTGGTTTTTGTGTTTGACTCGAGTTTTGATGTAAATTGGAGGACGATTGATTGGTCGGTGTCGATGAGCGAAGTAACGACGGGAATGCCGAAGGATGTTCAATGTTGCGAAACATGCTCGGATTCCAGGAATTGCGCTTTCTGTAAAAGCAATAAATGAATGTCGCCTCCACAATTGGATTGGGTATCGTGAGATTCGGGAATGTCTTGGGCGAATATAAGAACTGGGAAATAGTTGCTGGCAGTCATGGTGGAAGAGTGTTCATCGCTGGGTAAGTCGTGGGAGGAAGATGCGTTCCATTACCCAGAGCCGAGTATGATGGAGCGCACGAGTAGTTGAAGCACTACGCCCCGCTAGGGGTTAAGGCAAAGTAGTAGTCACGGTGGAAGGAACTACTAAGAGAGAGATATCGAAAATTCGGCTTGAACGCTTTTAACGGATCACTGTTTGGATGATTCTCCATCTGGGACTATAGTTCTAATTTAGAGGATAACGTTGGGCATCGGCCGAAAACACTTTCCGTTCTTTATTCAAAATTGGGATTCTCCACGAACTATCCTCCACAATGAATTATCCACCACGATATTGATTATAGAAGGGGGTTTGTTCATCGAAACATAACCTCCCTAAAAGAAATGAATCGCACAAAAGAATAACCCCCTCCCCCAAAAGATGACAAAATCCCCTCAAACCTTGAGGGAAATTAATTTCTCCCCTAAATTGTTTGTGAAAAATCCACCAAAGTTGTACATATGATACTTTATGACGCAGTGCGCTATGTCCGTACTGCCTAAAGCAGAGATATACCTGTGAGTGGGTGCAGCGTGGATTTTCGCTTATTCCAGAAAAGTGGCAGAGGTCGAACAGGTTGTGAGCAGTTCTCTCCAATATCATTAATTCGAGGAGAGCTCTCATTCCCCCTGGAATAGTGTTGTTTCTTCACGCCTTCACTGATTGCGACACCACCTCTTCCCCTTTCGAGCAAGGGAAAATGAAGATGTTGTACGTCCTCTTAGAACAGCCAGAACTACTTGACGCGGCTACTACGTTTCCAAACTATGACGCCACTCATAAGGAGATAGCCTCTGCTGGCAACAAATGTCTCGTGGCGATGTATGGGGGGGGAGAAGACGACTCCCTACATGCCCTGCCTTAAGGGATATCCGCTGCCTCGCTCGTCTACCCCCAACTGAACGGGCTGCCCAACATTCTTACAGAACCTACCACCAGGTGCAAAAGTGGTTGGGGGTACAGAAAGAGCCCATCAACTGGGAGTGGACAAGGAGCCAGCAGGGGCTGACACCGGTGACCTCAACCAAGGAACAAGCACCACTAACCCTGCTGAAATTTCTGTCATGCAAGGGTGCGGAGGAGGAAGCTGCTCCTGCCAGAGAGCAGGGCTGAAATGCTCTGCTGTCTGCAAAGTTTATCAGGGGAAGACTTGCCTGAATGTTCCTCCCATGGCCATGGCTGATGAGTCGGATGAAGAAGACGTCGACGACCCTTTACCAATAGATCCGACAAAACAGGAGTCTCCGGAGTCCCAAGAAGAGCCGTCTGACGAACCTGGCGCTTCCAAAAGAACACGACTGTCTTTGAGTTATGTTTTTCTTATCATTCACAAAAGTCTTGCAATTCGTCAGGCTCCATTTCTTTTTTTTTTCTGATAACAAGGGAAGTATTGGTTCTACAAGGCTCCGCTTGTGCTTAAATTAACGCTAAATAACTGCTCTAAAGCTGCATTTCCCATGACTTTCCTCGTAGGATGAGTAAAATAAAATAAAATAAATAAATAACTGGCGCAACAGTCCAATTTGAGTTAGCATCATCTCATTTTCTAGATCGCGACGGTCCTGTGCAGAGGTGTGTGATCAGCAACACGCTCAACCGAGTTCTTTACCCCATAAATGGGTACTGAATTAACAGCTGAGTGGGCTCATAGTCCGACACGTAAATCCCCTTTTCTATCGAAAACTACCGCATTCGGTAGGAATCGAACCGGGGCCCAGTGCGTTGAAGGCGTACGTGCTAACCGTTGCGCCATCCGGACTACACGGATGAGTATTTTAGTCGATATTCTGCTCGAAAGATGGCTAAAACTACAATTTCGATCTTTTTGGAATAAATTTGGACAATTTTTAAGTGTTGGGAACATTCCTGTTTCGCAAAAATTATGAAAATTCTCTCTATTCGTTTAGAGAGTACTTTTACAAAACTCGAGAAATTTCTGTCAATCCCCCCGCATGGGTTCTAGGTTCTTATCACCGAAAATGTAAATGAACTACCTAAAGCGAAAATCCCGCAATTAAGGAATTTTAAAAATTCTCCCTAAATGCAAAAGAGAGAATTCTCCTAATATTCGAGAAACAGGAATGTTCCAAGTGTTGTTTCTCGGGACGTATTAGACCTACTGAGCTGCGTCTGCGCTCAAATTGTGACTTTTTTCGCGTAGGATGTACTTTTTAGAAGTTATAAGCCTAAAACTGAAAAAAACTCCGAAAATTCCGAGGTTCTTCGACCATCCCGGAGTTAGCACAGGTCTTTGGAAGCAGCAAACTTGGTTTTACACTATTGGTATCTATCCTAACAACATCCCAAAAAATCAGAACAGTGAAATTTTTCGCGACCTACGATGTTTTAAATGACCTGCCTAAGGGGGAATGTCATCTTATTTTGGTGGATAATTCAATGATTCGAAGAGCCTCATAATCCAGTTCCATTACCTATTTTTTTTTTTTTTAATTTATATCTATCATACATGGGATGGCATTTTGAGAAGCAATTTATCAGAATATTCCATTCCGCGACGACCACCTTATAGGGTCGTCTCCGCTTCTGACTCAACTGGATCTTGACCGGACCATATGCGGCAACTATTTCCCAATTCGTTGAACACTCTACACAATATCCCAATTTGCATCTGCAAAGGATCAATCTAGAAAATGCTAACCTGTTCCTATCTAACGTTGTCGTCTGTCGTCCCATGCCTGAACCTTCGGTGAACGATTGTCTACGTCGAATCGCTGCCGCTGAATCGACTGCATCTTTGCCCAGTGACATTGTCGACAGGGACGATCGTCGTATCGCGTCATTCCACCCATTTGAAATATTTACGGCCGATGAGTACATTTTACGATTCTTATCTAGAGCCAGATTTTTATTAACCGCCACATTATGACTGGGCTCAATGCTACTCGCGCGACTTCCCCTTCGATGCACATTACACTTTTTATCGGTTTCCACTTCGGTAACTTTGATCATTTCACTTTCACGTCGACCGCCAAACATCTGATCAATTTTCTTCAATTGATCGATGGAACGGCGTCGATTCTGCATGATTTCGCTTTTGCTGTACATGCGTCGTCCCGATAAGAAAACTCAGGTGCACTCTTTTAACACAACAACAACAGCCACAGAAATTCCGAACTAAACTGGACTAAACAGATAAAAAAGACGACGATCGCGAACAGCGAAAAGTCAAACAGGTAAATGTCGCAGAAATTCAGTGAGAAAAAAAAATCAACGACGGAGAGTCTTACAGCGTTCCAATCGTGTAATTAGCGAAACAATAAAGACGCGAACATACAATAAACTGATCGTTATTTCTTACTATAAACTAGGGCTAGCAAACAGCGCTAGCAACATCGCGTTCCAACTTACAAGACGACAACGACGAAGAAGGTGATTCAACAGATGATTGCCTTTTTTTTTCTTAAATGTTGCTTGTTGACTCGGGCAACGATGACGATTCTATCACCATCATGTCTCTTTCATCATCGGCGGGCCATAAGTTCGCCAGCTTGTTGCTAGCTTTGCGTGACTGGGCAAGTCTACACAGAGTAAACGGAAAAAAGAACTTAAAAGACCCGATTAAGCTAAGCTAAAGATCTTGATCGCACCAAAGAGATCGTGCAGACTTGCAGCAGATTTGCTGTTTTTGTAGAAAAATTATGGGAGAGCTTGTTAACTATGTTTGTCAAGTTTTCGTATACTGTGTGTCGCTATTCAATTAGCACATTCTGCATACAGGTATGAGGTCATAGTGCGGGAGCGGGTGTCAGCAGGTTATACAGATTCATCCATTAATGGGAGCCTTAAAGCAGTACGTATGTAAGTAAATTGAGCCAGCTCTCCAATTTTTGGGTTACGATAGGTGCCATATATAGCCTAGATCGTAGTTGAATGAATGAATAAATGAATGGAAAGGTTGAAGTTACTTGCCCTGTCATTTGGACACTGCGACCATAACAGATCTATTGTAACGTAGCTTTTATTTATTAATGTAGCAACAGACCTTCCACCACTCGTTCGAAAACCAGTATGTCTCTTGCAGGAGTTTCCCTGATAACGGAAGGGCCCGAGGAACGCATACCTAGCTCGCACAACCGCAGGACATTTGCACAAAATGTGACCTGTAGTTTCAACGTCTTCCAAACACAGACAACATTCCGTCTCGTTAAACAAACCCATCTTGTTTAGATGGTATACTACCCAATGGTGACCCGAGAGGTAGCCTGCTATTAACCTCAGGTCGGCCCTACTCATGTGGGTAATATCATCATACTTGAAGGGTCTCATAAGCTCGTTAGATTGCCGCACCACAATCCTGCAAGATTGTCCCAATAGAGCTGTCGTAACCTATCGGACCAATCCTTGATGATTGACCTTGCTGAAGCCAAGATAAGACCACGATAGGGTTCCGGTCCGAGAAATTTTGATCACGAACCGTGCCTGGCAAGTTCATCCGCTACTTCGTTACCCTTAATACCACAGTGACCTGTGACCTTTCCAACGATTTGATTGGCGGTCACCAGGCACTGGAGAAGTTCACGACACTCTTTCACTAATCTAGAAGAGAGCTTATGCGAAGAGAGAGCCTTAATGTAGGCCTGGCTATCTGAGCATATAGCAATAAGCGCACCGCGAGGTCTCTTCTCTAAGATAACCCTAGCGCAGACCTCAATGACATGAATCTCGGCTTAAGAAAAGCTGGGCCAGGCGCCCAAGCGATTGAAATCCTGGTGTTGGGTCCGAAGGTGCCAGCACCTACTCCTTGTGCAGTTTTAGATCCATCAGTGTACCATATGATACACTTAGTTAGTCGTATCTTCTTCCCCGAAGAAGCAGAGAATGAAGAGGAGGCATCGTAGGGAAAGGCAGGCCATCGGGAAGAACTCGAATCAACTCGGTGAGTTAGGGCATCAGGAGTCAACTCCGGAAGTGAAAAGACCGGTGAAGAAATTCAAGGGCGGCGACCCTAGAAACTCAAAACCGGACCTGCCACGGGAGGAGAAGAGTCTTCGGTGAAAGATTGTTTCACTTGATGGACCACCCGCAAGAGAGATTAACCAAGGTGAACAAACAAGGCACGAAGAAACACCAACTGTGTGCCAGTTGAATATTCATCACAACAAAGCAGCATCAGCGATGATGACGAGATGCTTTGAGGAAGAAAAACTGGACATAGCTTTGATACAGGAACCCTGGATTTTACATAACAAAATTAGGGGTTTGTCACAACAAACCCCAAATCTGTACCATGAACAGGTGGACGGTAAAATAAGGACCTGCATCCTGGTGCATCATGGAATACGTGCAGTACAAATGATGCATCTCTGCTCGCCTGATCTTACGGTAGTAATGATCGGCAGTGGCGCAGGATAATTCCTTGCTAGCACGAGGTTGAGGATCACAGGCAAGCACACGATAAGTGTGGAAGCCATGAGTGAACTCAGCCTTAAAGAAATGCTAGCAATAACACGGGACTCAGTGATAAAGAGAGAGGTCGATAATTATCAGTCGATATCTGGAAATCACTGATGACCGGGAGGGGCGGAAAGGGACTCAAAACATTAGTGGTCTGCTTCGGATATCCCCCGGAATACAATCATTATTATTAACCTCTTGTCGTTTTGTCTTTCCCGAGATCCCTTTTTATAAGAATGGACAGGGGCGGTAAGCGGCAAATACCCCGCCCACTTCACCGAACCTGAGCTACAGCATGCTCGTGCCGTCGCTTATCTCACTGAGGAGCCATTTCTGACAGATGCCAACTTTGACAGCTGTCACTACCCGACCTCCACGGTCCCATGAGCTCCGTCCCCATAAACACCTTCGGGTGTCTCTATCGTCCATTACAAAATAATTTCCAGTGTATGTCTATGAAATATGAGAAGAGGAAAAATTTGTATATCAGTTTTGAAAACGATTTTATTTCATGTTTCGGAAATCCGAAATGCAATGATTTCGTTATTTTATTCCATATCTAATTAACTCAGAAGATTCATCAGTACCACCAAGCTTGATGTCTGGTAGTCTGGATCGCGCAACGGATACCACGTTTGCCTCCTGTTCACTGGACGTCTACTACGAATCCTAATAAAACCAGTAGTTGATTCGATTAAATGGGATTTACGTGTCGAACTATGAGCCTCAGCTCTACTGTTAAAGCATCCATTTGGGGTAAATAACACGGTTGAGCGTGTTGCTGATCACACACCTCTATGTACACCGGCCCGATCTAGTAAATGAAATGATGCAAACTTTTATGTTTATGTTTAATGATCGGCAGTGGTGCAGGATCATTCCTAATTGCATCAGCATATCTCCCTTATGATGCACCAGAACCACCTCCATCAGAGGAAGTAGAAAATCTGGTAAGGTATTGTAAAGAAAGAGATATGGCCCTGATCATAGGCTGTGATGCCAATGCGCACAACACTGTGTGGGGCAGCACAGATGACAATCCCAGAGGACAGCAGCTGCTAGAATTTGTGGAAAAGTACAATCTGCTGGTAGCAAACAAGGGGGTCGCTCCCACCTTCGTTGATGCACGAAGGGCTGAAGTGATCGACATTACCCTAAGCTCTGTTAATATGCTTGACAGAGTTCAGAATTGGAGAGTGGTGGACAGGCTAACCATGTCTGATCACAGGGCTATCCAGTTTGAAATTCTGTATGGCAGAAAACGGAGTAGCGAACGCAAACGTTTAAGAGTGCCAAAAAATACTGATCGTGTTAAGTACGAGACATATTTATTGGAACAAGTCGAGGATATTCAAGACGGAATACCTCGGAATACGGTCGAGATAGAGCGAACAGTGGAACAACTGAACTCCGCTATTAATCGCGCCTTCGAACGCGCTTGTCCCTCCACAGTAGTGGACGAAAAGGACCCAACACCATGGTGGAGTAGGGAACTGGAGTCTATGAAAAAAGAGACAAGGAAAGCCTTTAACCGTTACATGAGGGAGAGAGACTCTCACTCTTGGGAACTATACAAGGATAAAAAGAGGGAGCTGAAAAGAACCTTACGTCTTCGGAAACGAAATACGTGGAGGGAATTCTGCTCTAGCATGAAGGATACGTCGGAAGTATGCAGATTACAGAAGATGATATCGAAAGACACTGCTTCGAAAATGGGGCTGATACGCAAAGATGGTTCCATGACAGAAACAGTGGAAGAAACGTTGCAGGCCCTGATGGAGGTACATTTTCCTGGAAGTTTCAAGTCAGACCAACCATGGCCTCAAACTAACATGGGAGCTGGTGGGGTAAGTCAACAAGAAGCTGAGAGGATAATAACTCCAAATGGAGTCAAAAGTGCTATAAACTCTTTTGCTCCATTTAAAACGGCTGGAATGGACGGAATATTCCCGGCACTATTACAGTGGGGCATGAGCGCTCTACTAGATAGGATCCGGAATATATTCGTCGCCTGTCTTTCAGCAGGCTACATCCCGAAGGCATGGAGGGAGGCTAAAGTGGTCTTCCTGCCTAAATCGGGAAAGAAAGACTATACAGAGGCAAAGTCCTTCAGGCCGGTTAGCCTTACATCATTCCTGTTGAAAACAATGGAAAAGGTGTTGGTGGACTACCTGAAGAACACCACGCTAATGTATAGTCCTCTGAGTAGGTGCCAACATGCTTATAGAGCAGGCAGATCTACGGAAACCGCTCTACATGAACTTGTTAGAGTTGCAGAGAGAGAGATTAACAATGGCGGGATCGCTATGTCTACTTTTATGGATATAGAGGGTGCTTTTGATAAAATCTCCTTTACCAAACTAAGGAACGCCCTGTTTGAGCGGGGGGTTGATTACATTATAATTAAGTGGATCGACTCTATGCTTAAGCAGAGGGCGGTAAATCTTAGCAGTGGATGTGACAGAATACGGGGTAAGGTAGTCCGAGGATGCCCACAAGGAGGTGTTCTTTCGCCTCTACTGTGGAACATCACCGTGGACAGTCTTCTCTGGAAGCTGGACTCGATGGGCGTACACACTGTAGGATACGCCGATGACTTGGCACTCACGGTCAGTGGAAAGTTCATGGACACAATTCTAGGTTGCATGGGACAAGCTCTCAAAGTAACCGAAGAATGGTGTAATGAGCAAGAGCTAACCATAAACGCTAGTAAATCAAACACTATGATTTTTACTCGTAAGAGGAAAGACATAGAGATAACTCCCTTACGGCTTTTTGGTTCGGAAATCAAGGTGTCCAAGGAAGTGAAGCATCTAGGAGTTACCTTAGATGCGAAACTAACTTGGAATGTTCACGTTGATGAAAAGATCCAAAAAGCGAAAAGGATTTTGCATCAATGTAAGAGAGTGTGTGCTCGTAGGTGGGGAATTTCACCTAAAGCGACACACTGGATTTACACAATGATGGTAAGACCTATTCTAGCCTACGCATCAGTGGTATGGTGGCCAAAAGCCATGCAGAATACCACAAAGCAGAAGCTAGATGGGGTACAAAGGATAGCTTGCGTAAGCATATGTGGTGCAATGCGCACCACACCAACGCGAGCAATGGAGGCATTGCTGGGACTGCCGCCGTTGGACTTATTTATAAAGAAAACGGCGGCGCTTTCGGCAATACGCATGGAAAGGGATGCCATGTGGCATCGCTTTGGAACTAGCAGCGGTCATAAGAGCATCCTAGACATTATTCATGATGAGGTCAGGGAGACTCTAATGCCGGTAGAAGGCATGAGTAGACGTAGGGTAGTTGAAAGACTACACAAGACTCACATTGCAGATGGAAACATACATAATGAGTGTATGTACAATGACATCAGCATTTTTACTGATGGCTCTTTAATGGACGGTAAAGCGGGGGCGGGGGTTTACTCTGAAGAGCTAAACCTAGCATGTGCGCTTAGTCTAGGAGAGTATGTGTCCGTATACCAGGCAGAGATGCTTGGCTTGTTGCATGCGTTGGACCACTTGCTTGAAGGTCAGGTGCGGGGGAAGAAAATCCTTATTGCACTGGACAACCAATCGGTGATCAGACGCATGCAGCAGACGAACATAAACTCTAAACTGGTACTAGAGTGTGTCCGGAAGCTCAACACGTGTGCCTCAGAAAATGAGGTTACGCTGATGTGGGTAAAAGGACACATAGGTACAACAGGAAATGAGGCGGCGGATGCCCTAGCAAAACAGGGATCTGCGGCAACTTTCATTGGCCCAGAACCCAGAGTTGCTCTGGGGAACGGCATGATTGGAGCGAAGGTTGGGAAGTGGATGGACTCCATGCATCAACAAAGATGGCAGGAGCTAGTCACTTGCAAACAAGCTCGGAATGCAATGACCAGCCCTTTAGGCAGGGAAGCGAGAAAAATACTTAGTTATAAACGGAGTACCCTAAGCTGGATAACTGCCTTGGTCACAGGGCATGGTAATTTTAAGGCTCATCTGGCCAAGATGAAAATCGGGGAAGATGACGTTTGCAGGCTATGCCTGGAGGAGGCCGAGACGGCAGCACACATTGTGTGCGAATGTCCAGCACTGGCTAGCACGAGGTTGAGGATCACAGGCAGGCACACGATAAGTGTAGAAGCCATGAGTGAACTCAGCTTCAAACAAATGCTAGCAATAACACGGGACTCAGTGATGAAGAAAGAGGTCGACAATTATCAGTCGACATCTGGAAGCCACTGATGACCGGGAGGGGGCGAAAAGGGACCCAAACGTTAGTGGTCTGCTTCGGCTATCCCCCAGAGTATATAATAATAATAATATCTGTTGCGTCAGTTATCGTCGGATCACTCAGGAAAATAAGTGTTTTCTCCAGTTCCATTGCAAAAATAGGACAAAGTTTGACGGGAAATGACGCGTTAGACACCCAAATATTATAGCATTAGGTTTTTTTTTACCAAATTATCTAAGGAGCAAAATGACAGACAGTGAAGTCGATTAGTCAGTATGAACTACTCCTTAACCTACACCGGATAGTTAGAACTCGCGCAGACGGCAAACTTTTTAGTTCGCAGAAAAACTAAATAGTTTAGTCAGAAAAACAGAACACACGGGGGTTTATGAGACCACGCACACAGCAGACTAGACTATTTAGTAATCGCTGTGTGCGTGGTCTCATGAAACAGTGTGTTCTATTTTTCTGACTAGACTATTTAGTTTTTCTGCGAACTAAAAAGTTTTCCGTGGGCGCGAGCTCTTAGAATCGGACTTATTATTGCCCAAGTATTCCAGCACACATGCAACTCTGTGCATTTTAACTGAGCGTGTATATGCAGCTTTATATCTGCACCTTATACGTCACCTGTATTATGACAAGACCGAGCGACTTCAAGACTTGTATTACCTTTTTCTGTTGAATTTAAAAAAAATGTTTATGTACATGAACAAGCACAGATTTCGCGAGTTACGATCAACAACAATCGCAATCGACGAATATGAAATTGAATAGAAAAGACACGAAAAAAAATGAGTGGGCCGTTCTGTTTATGGTTATAAAAATTTGTCTCGATCCGAGCTGTGTGCCAAGGCTGTGCGAAAACGTTGTTTCTCCATTTCATTGCTGCGGGAATATTACAGGTATACCAAAAAAAAACAGTCTGCAAAATTAAGTGGCAAAATGATTGATCTCATCGACTGGATGTAGTTTAACTAATAACTCGAAGCCTATTTATCTTGCAAAACGCTCGTCTCAATCACACATGAACACGGCTTAAATGGCATGATAAGCACATTACACTCGACATACAACATTGACATTAACGCAATTATTGTGTTATTAGGTGCGTTTGCTTCACCCGGATCTACTATAGATCAATTTCTATACAAGTGACCGGTCTTTGATCCTATTGAATCTCTTCGATGTGTTTGCTAAATGCATTCGATGGTATTCACATCGTGGTGTACGATTCGCTCATGATTTTGATCTGGGTGAATTTAACGCACCTATTTTAAGCAATTGGCGACATCATCAATTCCTTGGCAATATTTTCCAGCAAATACTTAATTTACTACCACTTACCTCTTCGAACCTTTCTTTTGGGCCGCTGTGGCTGATGACGGAGTCCGTGACAATATCCGAACCGGCTGTCGTGAAGTCATTTTCGGATTGTAATTTGACACTGAAATGTTTAATAGAGAAAAAAACGTTATTGAAATTTTTTTCCGGCTTTTATTGAATTGATCGGGTGGCGTCAATAACAAACTCATTAATTAATGGATAACAAAAATGTTGAGTGATCTATTGCAGCGTGGGTGGGTCGATGTTGTTAACAACGATATTGAGTGTACTTGAAACTATGTAGTTAGGGAATGAGTATTTGAAGCGCACTTCTTTGAAGATTAGTCTATCTGGCCACGGATCTTGTAGAGGGCTGGAGCTTCTGTTCTGTGCACTGAATTTCAAGAACTACTCACCGAGTGTATCAGTTTAATTGAACCCATGATGGAATGAATTGTCACTGATTAAGAATGCATATCACGTTTTTGGTTTCACAATGATACAATTAAAATGGATTATAAATATTCATAGATGTGGATACAATGGGAAGAGAAACAGAGGCGATATAAGAAGATATGTATGTAGTACTTTTATTGTAGAGCAGATTCATAAAGCAGGGTGACCAGACGTCCCTGTTTTCGGGGATAACTTCTGTTTTTACATGTCTGTCTCTGTTTTTAAGAAAACGAGACCGAAGCGAAGCGTATATACGCTAGACTTATGCAGACTTAGTGGTGTCACTAATACTTAAAGTAGGAAACAGCCAAATGTATTAAAATGTGTTTGCTACTATGGCCAGTTTGAACAGAAATTAGCTGATGAAGCTACGATAAAAGAACCTTTTTAGGGAAGATAGGCCCCATTTTTATACGAGTCAACTTTTCTTACCACAACTTTATAGAGGAGATAGGATCTTGCCCATTCCCAAAATCAACTAACTGCGAGGACGATTCAAATATGATCGAGACAAACGCTCTGACACATTTATTTATTATCGAAAATATTTACAAAAATTTACAGTTTTTCTAGGTAATTCCTCTCACTAGTTACACATTTTTGCCACCTCTCCGGAAGTTTTTTGATGCCGGTATCGAAGAATTCCTTGGGCAATTTGGACAGCCGTGCGCACGAACTCCTCTACCTCGTCGTCGGTATTGAATCTTTGACCTCCGAGGGCTTCTTTCAGTGGTCCAAACATGTGGTAGTCGCAGGGTGATAAGTCCGGAGAAAGCCACTGGAGGAAACCGACATGTTCGGGAAGCTTGGAGAACTAATCGTTGACTTGATGGATTTCATTGAAACCAAGTCCAACATCCACGGCGGGGTAAAAGAAAAAATTAAAAACATAAGGATTATGTATAATGGAGCGAAGGAACAAATCCATGTAAAACAAAAACGTGAACCTCTGCTTGTTCCAAGTAATAAGGTGATCAAAGTGAATAAGATCACGCAAACGTCACCAAAGGTCATACAAGCGGACAGGCTGAAGCGTAGCAGAGAAATGGAGGAGCAACATGTACTGCAAACCCCAAAGAGGAAAAAAGCGCAACTGCATTCGCCAAAGAAAATAGCAGCAAATACCACTGAGAACGAGTCCCCGATCAGAGGCTCTACAACCGAAGAAGACCCAAACGCCTGGACGAAAGACGAGACTAAAAAACGGACGAAAATGAAAAAAACGGAAAGCATAGCAAAGCCCGCGAAAAGAAAGAAGAAGAGCAGACCTGATGCAATGGTCATCTTGCAGAAGGGAGACATGACGTATGCCGACATTCTCCGAAGAGTGAAGTCTGAGCCAGCCTTAAAAGAGCTGGGAAATAATGTCAGCCAAATAAGACGGACTCTAAAGGGCGATCTTCTCTTCAAAATGAAGGCCAACTGCGACATTTCGGCAGAAACATACCAGAGCGTAGCTGAAGTCCTGGGAAATGCTGCTGAAGTGAAAATGCTGCGCCAGGAAACACGAATTGAGTGCCATGATCTTGACGAGATCACAACGAAAGAGGAAATTTGCGCAGCGTTCCTCGAACGGCTAGAAGTGGATTTACAGTCAGAAGCTGTAAAATCAATCAGAAAGGCGTATGGCGGCACCCAAATAGCTACCATCAGCTTACCAACAGAGGTCGCAAATAAAGTACTTGAAAGAGGAAAAATTAAAGTTGGATGGGCTAATTGTCGGGTAAGACAGCAAATATCTATTGAAAGGTGCTTCAGGTGCTTTGCTTTCGGCCACTTCGCGAAAGAGTGCAATAGCAAGCAAGACAGATCGAATATGTGTCGCAAATGTGGCGAAGAAGGGCATAAATCGAAAACATGCGACAAGGAGCCGAAATGCATGCTATGCTGCGAGAATAGTCAAACGGACTACAAGCATTCGACTGGATGTTTCAAGTGCCCCGCATATAAGAAGGCTCTTCAACAAACTCGTAAATGAAGCTAGTTCAGATCAACTTAAATCACTGTCAGGCGGCACAAGATCTACTGTCGCAGTCAGTAAGAGAAAAGGGCGTTGACGTGGCGATTGTCTGCGACCAATATACAAATTTGAACAGCTCAATTTGGGTAGCGGATGAACACAAACAGGCAGCCATTTGGTCATGTGGAAGACATGCCTTCCAAAATGTATCCAATTTAATCAACGGATTCGTGAGAGCGCAAATTAACGGCATCAATATCTACAGCTGCTACGCCCCACCGAGACTGAGCCTGGAAGAGTTCGACCGGCTGCTAACTCAACTAGTTCGCGATGCCAGCACGCACAGTCCCGTAATAATCGCGGGAGATTTCAATGCGTGGACCACTGAATGGGGTAGTCGAGCTACAAAAGCTAGGGGACGAATACTCCTTGAAGCTTTCTCACAACTGGACGTCGTCCGAATGAATACAGGCAGTAGTAATACTTTTAGAAGAGGAAGTACAGGCTCTATTATCGATCTTACATTTGTCAGTAGCTCCTTTGCATCGACAGTCGAATGGGGCGTGAGCGAGGACTATACACACAGCGACCATCAGGCCATTTACTTCACCGTTGCCAGCAGAACACCACAAACAAGGATACCACCGATAAATCGGAGATGGTCTGCAAAAAACTTCGACGGGGATGCGTTCATCGAAACCTTGCACCAGAAGGGAGCTATTCAAGGAAATGCAGAGGAAAAGGCGTCGCAGCTTATAAAGCAGATAGTAGAAGCATGTGATGCCTCTATGCCAAGGACAAAGTCTTCCAACCGCCGGAAAGCAAACTACTGGTGGAATGAAGAAATTGCAAGACTGAGGCGCAGGTGCATGAGAGCACGTCGATTGTATCAGCGATCAAGAGAGACACCAGACTACAACAACTTGGCACAAGAATACAGGACCTCACGCGGACTACTAAAGCAGGCAATAAAAAAGAGTAAACGAAACTGTTTCAAGCAACTCTGCGAGGACGCAGATATTAATCCCTGGGGAACGGCTTATAGAGTAGTTATGAAGAAGCTGAGCAGTTATCAAACACCTCAAGTGAAGTACCATCTTCTACTAAATCGGATAGTCTCTGTTCTCTTCCCCCAGCATGGGTTAGAAAACGTTGAAAATCAGGAAATGGTCCATGAAGAGCAGATACCGGCATTAACTGACAGAGAGATTTTAGAGATCGTTTCCAGAATAGGTGACAACAAAGCACCAGGCCCTGATGGCATTCCCAACGGAGTGTTGAAAGTAGGAGTTGACACGGTTCCCGGGAAGTTCGTCAGTGTTTTTGAATCCTGTTTGCAGGAGCGAGTTTTCCCTGCTGTATGGAAGAAACAAAGATTGGTTCTGCTACCAAAACCCAACAAACCGCCGGGCGAACCAAATTCATACCGTCCAATTTGCCTGCTAGACACCGCTGGGAAGGTACTGGAACGAATAATTTTAAGCAGACTAGCTGCCGTCGTAGAGGAAAAGGGAGCACTGTCGGACCGACAGTTTGGTTTCCGAAGGGCGCGCTCCACGGCCGATGCCATCTTGACAGTGACAGATTTAGGGAAACAGGCACTTCGAGATAGCAAATGTTGCGCAGTTGTGACACTGGACGTCAAAAATGCTTTCAATTCGGCAAACTGGAAATGCATTCATTTGTCTTTGCAGAGGATAGGTGTGCCTGACTATTTGACGCGACTTATACAGAGCTACCTTTCGTGTAGAATCCTACAGTACGAAACCAGCGAAGGACCAAGGGAGTACAATGTAACAGCAGGAGTACCGCAAGGATCTGTACTCGGCCCTTTGCTGTGGAACATCATGTACAACGACATATTGGATTTACCAGTACCCAAAGAAGTAACGATAGTCGGGTTCGCAGATGACATAGCTGTGGTCGTGGTGGCCAAGGATCCAGCATTGGCCGAAGTTTATGCCACCAAAGCAATCACAACTATTAAGTTGTGGTTGGATAAAGTAGGACTGGAGCTAGCTGAACAAAAGACGGAAGCCGTTCTCATCAGCAACCGAAGCAAAAATAATACCCTGAGGATCAGAGTCGGAAACACCATAATTATTTCTAAGCCAGCAATTATGTATCTGGGGGTGATGATTGACGCGAAGCTAACATTTGGAGAGCACCTCAAGCACATATGCAAGAAGGCGGCTAATGCTACTGTGGCTTTGGCGAGGATGATGCCAAATGTGGGAGGACCACGACCGAGTAGGAGACTCTTATTATCTAGAGTGATCACCTCTATACTTCTGTATGCGTCACCAGTTTGGATCGACGCGCTTCGTCACGCCTGTAATATTCGAAGAATCAACTCCGTTTATCGAAGGAACGCATTGAGAGTGTGCTGTGCATACCGAACAACATCAGATGAGGCAGCCTACGTTGTATCAGGTATGATCCCCGTAGATATTCTAGCAGACGAAATGGACCGATTGCACAAAGGCCGATGTTTGGAGCCACCGGACGTATATAATGCGCGCAAAAAACGAGAAAGGTGCGAGTCTCGGAGGAAATGGCAACAGCGGTGGGATGAAACTCCGAAGGCAAGCTGGACACACATACTTATCCCGGAAATCGAATTGTGGCTGAACCGCAAACATGGAGAGGTGAACCATTATCTAACCCAGTTTCTTACTGATCATGGCGGATATAGGAAGTACCTACACAGATTCAAGCTGGACGATTCGCCCGACTGTCCGAGGTGCCCAGGAATAGCGGAAGACCCGGAACATGTATTCTTTCACTGTCCAAGATATAGAGGTAAGCGTGAAGCACTGGAGGTCGAACTTGGCAGTGACCTTATAATATAGTGGAACATATGTTAAGATCTGAATCCAATTGGGAGACCGTAACTCACACAATATGCGACATACATAGGGAACTGAGGAAAGAGGAGCAACTACGAAAAAGGACGCAAAGGATTAACGGCTAAATAGCCAAAACCAGCCCTACGACGTAATACTGAGAGGTGGTTCCGTAGGGAGAATGGTGGAGAAAGAGGGTTGAAGGTTTTACTGGGTAAGTAGTCGCACACTGAAGATGAAAGTCCCATGTCGCTGCCGTACAATTGACATCAGTAGTCGGCAGTGTCTCCTGAACAATGAGATTTCCCCCCTCTATAATAAAAAAAAAAAAAATCCGGACTGTAGGGGGGTGTTCTAGTACCTCCCACCGCAATTCTGATATTGTATCGAGCGTGAGACGCGCGACGAAAACTATGCCACACTATTCGTAAGGGACCCAGCTATCACATACTCAAGCCGCGACCTTCAAAACATACAGGCGCGCCATCTACAGCCTTTGTCTCGATCATATTTGAACCGCCCTCGTAAATCCCTGCAACAGATATACCCTTAACACTCCATGTAACAAAGTCTGGCCACCTCCGAACTCGATTTCCAGATCCGCCACTGCTGACGCTGCAACAAAACCCAATTTCACCGTCTAAAACAAAGGCCTCCAGTCAGTCAGTTCTGGGTGTGAATTCAAATACATCACTAGTCTGCAGGATGCATGCGATATGTTAAACAAGTGCCTGTGATAAAAGGAATTCGTCATTCCGTTCGAAGATATTCAATTCTTTCATGCCACAAAGAAATTAAGTCTTCCTCTTCCATTTCCAACCAACACTCTTGTTTTCCCACATCCTAGCAACAGAACTTGTAATATGAATAAAACACGTTTCGTAGTCATAATATATATAATTTGACAGCGGATATTCCTCACACTGTCGTTGGTGATGACATAAAACAGATTTGCGTTAGCGAAAAAAAAATTGATTTTGGCCTAGATTTCATGTCAATCCCCCCGCAAGATTAGACAAATTCCCAAGTGTATGAAGAGTCTAGGGGATTCAGATTTTGGAAAATGAAGGGATTTTTCACATTTCGGGCAAAATTATTATATTTGGAGGCAAACCTTCAATGATGGGTTTTGTTTCTGACTCAATTATGAATTTTCTGGAAACGAGCCGTTAGCTACATCACTTTAGGGCACATACATAATCCATGAAATTACCATAATTGGGGGTTTCTGTTGTTATAATAAATAATCCGCTATCGATAGTAGTAAATGATAGATAGAAGAAATAGAAAAATGGCATCAAGCAATACTCGTATGTCGTCACCATTTACCACCCAATCGAATTGTTTCTGTCAATTGGATGATTGATGCGGACTTGCGTAACCACATTCCGTTTGGATAAAAACATTTTCTCGATGTGGTTAAGCATTTGAAGTTGATTGTCGAGACATGAAATAGGAATATTTTTTGGATAGACTGGGGTTACATGGATTTCTGTGGTCGAATTTCTTGGGAGAACTCATATACTCGTAGATGACAAAAGTGTGATACAGACTGTGATATGTTTGGTCCATCATTATATCGACAAGCAGGATGAGTAGGAATCCCTTTTAGTAGGCCTATTCCTAACCTCGGTGTACTGATCGGGTGCTCGTTGCAAACCTTGACTAGTACCGGTTTTTCCCAGGATTTTTGAGTGCGGTTTTTTTACCATGGTTTTCCCCTTTTTTGTAAAGGTTTTCCCCGGTTTTTTTTGAGTACCGGATACATTATCGCGAAGTAGCATGAGAATGTAAACATGCTGCTCGCCCTGTGTTCGTTGTTCCTTGTCTCACCTCGTCCAACTTCGCTCCGGAGGCGGGCCACCGCGATGCACGGGCACAAGCCAGCCCGAACGCCCCATGTTCTCACTATAGTTTCGTCGCGATCACATACGCGGAGCACGAAATAATGCATGTATTGTAATTGTACTATCATATTGGGGCGCTTTTTGGTTTTTTGAGTTGCTGATTGCGAATCTGAAGTCCAAATGGCAAAAAAAAACGAAATGGGGGATCCAGAATGGCAGCACTATTTTTATAAACACGGCCAATCTTGCTGCAAAAAAAAACTATTAGGGGGTTATTTGAGTCGCTGATTACAAATCTAAAGTCTAAATGGCAAAAAAACAAAGTTGGGGATCCAAAATGGCAGCACTTTTTTCATAAACATGGCCGATCTTGCTTGAAAAACTGGTAAGGGGTTGTTTATGTTGCTGATTGCGAATTTGAAATCAAAATTGCAAAAAATAGAAAAAAAAATTCTGGAAAAAGCTGGTAGAGGGTTTTCCGGGTCGCTAATTGCGAATTTTTTTTCGGGCCAACTGCGACTTATACAATCCCAAAAATTAAGTGCGTGCTAAGATTACCGCGCGACAAAAGTGTAACTTTTAAAAATCTTGTTAAGGCTGCCAGCATACTTTCTCTCTCTCTCTCTCTCTCAATTGCCCTAACCCCTTGTGGGGCATAGTGCGTCAACTTTTCCATGTGGCCCAGTTGACGTTTTGACGGCATAAACTGGTTTCGGAGAATGCAGTTGCCAGCATGCACCTCCAATGAGATCAAAATACGAACTAAAAAATTTCAATACAAAACGTAGCGAGATTAAGAAAAAGAAAAGTCAAGCCGCCTCAGTCGTGCGAAAGTCTGATCTGCTGCTAAGCCATCGAGCTCTGTCCATTATAGTACCGTATGGGTTCACTCCACATTCGCACTTACTGTTGACCGAAGTAATCATTTCACTCTTGTATATGTTTTTAGATTGCATACCAAAACATGTAGCACAAATATTATCGAAATGTGTTGGATCGAGGATCCACTGTGAAATTTATACACCCGGCAACCAATTCTTCATTGAAAATATTCGAATCGATGCTGCAATGAACCCGGCGGGCGATCAATACCCTGAGTCGTGATTCTCGCCTTGCCGACAGTGGGAATGCGTTCTTTATAACTCACCAGGTACCCACTGCCGGTTGCCGCACCCGTTGTTATGATTAACCGTGGTTTTACTGTACGTGGTAGAATTTTGGGGTCGCGAACCACCTCATTGTCTTCCCTTGCTTCCCACATGTACACGCACACAATTTCGTTATCCGAAAGTTCGTCTCTCCATTCGGTTCGGTTGAATCGGGTTTTGAATCATGTTTTGTGTCCATACAGTTACAAATTTTCCGCAAACCATTATTCAAATAAAGCGTTAAAAAAAAATCCACGGGCAGCGCCTTCAACAACACTCCAGAGCATTGGCCTCATCAATCCGACTCAGACGACATTCGTATTTTCCAAATACCACTTCATGTCTAAGAATGTGTTAATCTCCACAACATAGTGTTAATAGCGCCTACAACATCATTCCATTGCATTAGTGATGTGTAACACAGTAACGAGTCGCTTTTTTTGAACGACTCAAGAGGATGAGCGAAAGATTCGGCACAACGACATAGCCTTCGAGTCGTTCAATTTATGAATGACTCACTGTAAAATTCATTCCCAAACTAGCCCATCGCATAAATATTACCCAACGCATAACCAATCCACGTTCATTTCTCAATACATATAATGTACTACAATACATTCATTCACTCATATCCCATCCCATTATCTATATCTAAAACCAAAACCACCATCATTAACTACCAAAGCAATCCCATCTAAATCCATTCATATTCATCTCTATGCAGTATGCAATGCACGCATTGTGTATACTTCTAAATATATATACGCAACAACCCATGCTGACTGCAAATGCAAACATATCAAAAATAATTTACTTACGTCGCGTCCCACCGCACAGCCAAGTTTCTCCAAATACAGAAAACAATCCCAACATTCTAAAACAAAAGTATTCGTCTTACGTATCATCATCTCAAGCTCAACTTTAGATGAAACCAAACAAAAACCCATAGCGCCCACTTCCACTACAGCTACAGTGTAAAGCAGCGTTCTGACGGGGCCAATACATGACATCGTGGCACGCTTTCGATCTCATGCTTGTATCGAGCGTGGACTGGAAAGTGAACTGCTTTTGCCTTGGGTTGTGGACCGTTCACACGACCACTTTTTAGTTTATCCCATAAATCATTCTGTTTCAAGCAATTACACCACTACTATACCCTAGTTTTAAATAAACTGTTTTGTGGCCATAACTTCTAAAATATAAGGAATTTCGCATTTTTGACACCATTTTGACCCCCCTTTAGATCCCCCATCCGGGCTGAGGAGCATCCATCCCCACTATTTGGATGCTCCTCAGCCCTCTCTCTCCCTATCCCCTTCTCCCTTCTCTATGTAAAATTCGTTCAAAAAGAGCGATACAAAACCGTACCGCACAATAAGATTCGTTCAAAAAGAGCGACACGTTCAAAAAAAGCGACACGTTCAAAAAGAGCGACACGTTCAAAAAGAGCGACACGTTCAAAAAGAGTCAAAAGAGTCAATTGTGCGGTTCGATTTTGTATTGCTCTTTTTGAACGAATTTTTTGTGCGGTTCGATTTTGTATCGCTCTTTTTGAACGAATCTTTTTGTGCGAGTTGATTTTGTATGCCCGCCCCAGATTGGCTGCCCCGTTTTCATGGGAAATAGTGGTCCGATCGGGCTGGCTCGAACTAAAGGGTATTGGGGGGTCGCTTAGTCCGAATCTGGGGTCGAAAAAGTGAAAAAAAAATTGGGGTCGCCCATCCTAGGCTGGCAGCCCCTTTTCATGGGAAATAGTGGTCCGATCGGGCTGCCTCGAACTAAAGGGCATTGGGGGGGGGGGGGGGTCGCCAACTCCGAATCTGGGGTCAAAAAAGATAAAAAAAAGTTGGGGTCGCACATCTACGACTTTTATTGAATATGTTATTACCCAAGTTTCAGACTCTTTGCATGACTCTTTTTGAACGACTCTTTTTGAACGACTCATTGGAAAGAGTCAGAGCTTAAGTGCTGGCACAGTGAAAAGAGTCATTATGCCCATCACTACATTGCATTGACCTCGTCACCCCTATTCAGACGACACCCGTATTTCCTAGATTTCACTTCATGTACAAGAATGTGTTCATGTCAACACCATAGGGTTAACAGCGCATACAACCTCACTGCATTGCATTGTTATATTTCGAATATAACGTACCGGTCGCGCCACTAATTTTGTTCATTACAAAGCTCTCAATTTATCTCAACAACTAGTGCTGACAAAATCCACCCTCCTCGACCTCATTTTTCATAAAATTTAATTGAATTTTCGTATAATTACAAAATCAGTGCCGTTTTGCCCGCTTCTCATCACATTCACTTCAAGTACCACCGGTGTCGCACGTACAGTTTCTCATAGCTTGAATATTAGGCAGAAAAGGTGCCGTTCGGTCGTTTCTCAAAATTTGACACCCCGAAAACTACTGTGGTTGGCGATCACAAACAAAGCCACAATCGGGTCCAGCTTTAGGATGAAAGTAGTATCCAGCTTAGTCCTCGTATCCTCTTATCTAGTAGATCAGGGGCACTGAGCTCGGTGCGCTGAGACGTCAGTCTGATGTCTCGCCGGCGTCGAGGGTTCGAATCTTGCCGTAGCAACCATGGACGTTTGATATGAGACGTAAGAGTAAACAACCTTCCCCAACTTATCGCAAGTATACAGCTAAATAGGCAGGCGGTGCACGCTACCAACACGTATCCTCCGAAACCAGTTTATGTCAAGGAAACGTCAAACTTAACCGCTAACACACTATGCCTCACTAGGGGTCAGGGCAAATAGTCGTGTTTCGCCCTATGACAAATAAAACTTTTCAACTTACCCTTCCGGAACATCGTTTCGATTCAACTTTTGCCGTTGATATTTCTCGAAAAGTTCGCCTCGCATTCTACCCGCGAAATTCGCCTCAATCTTGGGCGATCTGAAAACATCAAAACCGACTTAATAACTCTCGCTTGCAATGCGACACCGACAACTTACGAATGATTCGACAGAGACTCGTGCTGTTTGGGATCAACCGAGGGGGGCTGCGGCAACATTTTTGAGGGTGGCATGTTTTGAGCCGGTTGCTGCAGCAACTGTTGACTGGCTGGCATTTGAGATCTTTCGCTTAGCGAGTCGCGCCGCGAACTTTTCGCTGTCGAGGTGGTCGTGCCGGGACTTTCGTTGTCAGCAAGACGATCATTGACGTCAACCACCCTGCCAGGTGGATGGGTCTCTTCTGCCGGTTTGTTCTGAGCGCACTCTTGAATCGATGGTAAGCCCTGTAACATAGAACCACGCCCCGTGCGATCAGTATTTTGCATACGCTAAATGTGCGATGATCGGTTACCTCGTACTCGTGCTGATTGTTCAAAGACGGAGCGTTATCGTTCGAAAAGAGCCGATCCACGCTCGAGGCCATAACGCTCCGGGAGTTGGCCTTGATGCCGGTCAAATGGAAGCTGGCAAAACTTGACCGTGACATTGAAGCGCGGTCGGCGGTGTCTGAGAATTTGGCAGCGTCTGTTTTAAAAGAGAAATTGTGTTTATCAGTTAGTTGGCAGATGTTTGGCGAGACCTTGCTCTTACTCAAGCCGAAGGGAAGACCTTCGAGATTCGGAATAAGCGAACGTGTCATAATATCGGCCGCACTTCGTGGTCTCGTGAAAGGCATCACCGAGTGTGGAAATGTTTTTGGCTAGAAACGAAAATTATAAGAAAAGATGTGACCCGCAAAATGACTGACCGCCTCGAACTCACCTTGATGGGCGTGATGAGCATGTGCTCCGTCCACGATGTTTCAAGCGAGGGTCGCTCAAGGCGTTCTACGTCGACATTTAATGTCTTTTGTTCGAAAGGCACCGAAAACGTTTCAGCGGGAATGCTCTGCAGCCAGCTGAGTAGCGACAGGTCGGAATCACTGAAGCCTGAAAAGAAGCACCCGATCAACGGAAACGTCTGCATGACCCACATAGACGCAACAAACCTCCCGAGCCGTCCAGCAACTTGGAGAAGCTCATGTCCTGATTCAGCACATCAGGCGACCCGGTCGCCTTTGCCTGACAATAGCTTACGCACGACTCGTACAGCACCCCCTTGATGACGAGCTGAATGAGGCGATCGCTGCGAGCCGATGCCACGGCTTCAGTCTTGGTCTCGTACGGCAAATATTTCTCGACAAGCGGATAAATCTGCGAATCAAAGAAAACGGCAAATTAGCGCGGCGCAACAGCGAGACAACGATAATTTATGCAAATTGCAAGAAAACGCACCTCGCGGAAGCACTGGACCCTGGCCTTGCTCGGATTCCAGTCACGGTACTGCAGATGGTCAATTAGACGTGGAAATGTGAGCAGCAGGCACAGATTCGAATATTCCTCTTTTGTGGGCGCGAGCTTCTCGAGCTGCTCCAGCACCTGCACCACTTCTTCCACGGCACCCTCCATCGAGTTGACCCCTTGGCCGGCGGCCGCAAGAGCGCCACCAGCCTCTGATTTGATGCACAACAGTTCAATGTACTTGTGCCGGAGGATTGTATAACAGAACTTCTTAATATCGAACGCCTGCAGGGCCTCGAGCGGTTGAATGAACTCGATCACATCGTCCCACTGGCCGTCAAGAATGAGCTGTCGCAGGAAGAGTATGTCATCGGAGAACTGGCCATTGATCACGCCCGTCTCGCGCTCCAGCGACAGCTGACTAATGTGCAACTGCCTGTTATCGAGAAACTCGAGCGCCAGACGAATCACGTCCTCCTCGCGTAGGGCCAAACGGGCGGAGGGCATCCTTCTCGGGGGCGGCGGGCGAATGTGTCACAGTTCGCGCGGCAGTCTGGGCGGCCCCTCGTCTTCTTCGTCGTCGTCGTCGCCTTGGACCTACCCCACAAGACACTCACTCACTCGAAGAAGCGTCCACCCGAAAAAAATCAATTCCCGGCCGCGGGCTAAAGGACACGACCGCAACGTACACACACGTTGAAGACCCGAGCAGTCGTAGTGCGTGAGACGTTTCGTGAGCGATTCGAGGCGAGAGCTTAACACGTTTGAACTTTCACTCAACCGAATAACTGTTCTTCCGCGGCGAGAATAAATAAACAAATCAGAAGTCGGTCGCTTGACATCTTTTGACGTGTCGACGCGCATCGGAAAGTTATGCGGGTGCGTGCACATGGTGGCGTTTTCCAATTGGAGTGTCATAGGGAGCGGCTGCGTTCGGAATGGGATGGTGGCTTGACGGTTAGTTGACCGTTGGAATGAACGTTACAGTTTAAAATGCTTACGATGTTGAAGGTTCTGTTTGTTGTGTGCTGTATGCCTGTCCAATGTATCTAATAATAGAGCGATCAAAAAGTTCACACTTAATACATGTAGGCGTGGACGGACGGACGTATTTTCTTTTGGGTATTATCACGGGGTCAGGTGCGGACGTGCATGATTTGAAGTGAACTTATTTGTTTTCAATTTCATTCAATGAGTGCATTCACGACGCTCGTTTTATCCGGATCGCTACGGAGCGCTCCGTACGCTACAACCCCTCCCGGTCGTGATTGCAACCGCTCCTTCCATCCGCTCCGGAGCGGTTACTTCCCCTTAGTAGCAGAAATTTTTTACGCTCTCTGGGCATGTAGCGCTACATTTGACAATTCGCAGCTGGTACATATGTGCGTTGTGACGTTTGTGTACATCAAAAACGCAAATAGAATCCCCGTCTATGTAAATTCACTGTCTTCTCGTCTTTGATTTGATATTTCCTTGTTTCGTGATGTGCCAAAGAAATGTTTTGCGATGGAAGATTGGCAATTGTCAAATATTTGCGGTGTCACCTGTTTGTCAGACATTTCATATGTAGCGGTTCAATCACGAAAGAAATGTTGACAGGTAGCGTCTCCTCAAATGTGTAGTGGAGGGGATGTAGCGTTCCGTAGCGAAAATTTTTCACGTGAATGCAGCCAATGGCAATCATTTGATTCCCCTTGGATCGTACACGAAACAAAATTTTTCAAAAGCCTATACAAGTTTTATGCTACTTCCTCACGAGGTGAACATTTCAGAGCTTGCATTTACCACCCACTGATGAGAAACTCACTGATGCTCATGGGGAAACAGATCTTCGGAGATCATAGCACCGCCATCTTTATTCTCAGGCCGGAGTGTCAAAGTAATGACGTCATGACAAGCAGTGAACCATATGTAAACAAAGTGAAAAACGCGTGCAGTCGACCTCTTGAAATCTGGTGATTTTCGTGCGTAAAAGTGATTTTAGTGTCGCGATTTTAAGTGCAATTGAAAGTAGTGCTTGTCACTGATATTTGGAAGTGGAAAAAACGCAAGGTGCCGCGAACTTCCGAACAAAATGAACTGCTCGAAAGTGCGCGAGACATGAGTGTGGTTATGAAAGTGCGACACGAAAAATTTCGCATTTTTCGTTAATTTCCCGGTAATTTGGCTAGTGTGAATGGTGCGGCACTACTCTGGGACGAATCCTTGGGCCGGTGAGTTCAGCGGAAACTCCCGGAAGTGCCCCAAAAAGTGAATTCAAAGTGGTTGTCAAATGACAACATTACAGGTGATTTCCGGCCTTTTCATCGGAATTCATAGGGTAATTATACGTTTTTTGTTGTGCAAAAATTTTAGTGAATTGATGCGCCCCAAAATACGGGTTTTAAACGCGTTGTTGACGAGCCAGACGAAAGTTTCACTGCAGCTGACAGGACTAGATGCCTAGCAGTGAAACTTTCGTCCGATTCGTCAACATCGTGGTCAAAATCCACACTTTGGGGCGCATCAATCCACTTAAATTCTACCACAACAAAAAACGCATACTTACCCTATGAATTCCGATGAAAAGGCCGGAAATCACCTGTAATGTTGTCATTTGACAACCACTTTAAATTCACTTTTTGGGGCACTTCCGGGAGTTTCCGCTAAACTCACCGGCCCGAGGATTCGTCCCAGAGTAGTGCTGTACCATTCACACTTCCCGAATTGCCGGAAAATAAACGAAAAATGCGAAATTTCCCGTGTCGCACTTTCCTAACCTCGCACTTTTCAATACACCATTTTACTCGATATTTCCCGGCACTTCACGTTTTTTTTTTCACTTTCACACGGCACTGATAGCCACTTCTTTTAGTTACACTTAAAATTCCGGCACTAAACTCACTTTTACACACAATTATCGCGATATTTCACCGGGCGACCGCACGCGTTCACACTTCGTTGACTGCTTGTCATGTCGTTAGTGCTTTGACAATCAGCTGACACTTCGGCCTGAGAGTAAAGAAGGCAGTGATCATAGTCGTACATACATATTCAGTATAAATTATGCATACATCGTGTTGGTCGAGTTTTCGCGGAGAGCAATGCAATTTAGAAGCTTTTAGCTGATATGGAATTTGCATAATTTAAGAAAAAGTTCGTACGTTGTGTGTGTCAAATTGGCTGCGAATGAGAATAGTAGATAAAAAAGATGATCAATCGGAAATTGCCGTCCGTCCAACCGTCTACATGTATTTCGGCCTTAATACGAATTAAAGGAAAAAAAACATGGTCTGAAGATGAAGCAAATTTACTTAAACCTTAAGACTGTGCGCACGTTGGCACACATTCGCGTGTCGCGTTCACCGTGTTATGTCAAATGGCTCGAGTCTATGGTTTGCAACCAATGACGCGAATCTGTCAATTTGACAAATGCTCGACTATGGTCGAATCACCAAATTGGTTTCATTATTGTGTAACTAATAGCATTAGTTTTGTCATGAAATGTGTGCTTATATCATAGATATATATTGAACAGATAGGAAATAGGCACAGAGTGGGGGTAAAAATTTGAATATCGAGTTATGGTTGATATATTCTTGTCTGTGCAGTGAAACACGCACAACACCTATTAAACGTGCCATACACACACCGATCGATCGGCCGATCCGTCGCCCGAAATCGATATCGGCCGATGGATCGGCCTGTGTATGTGGAAATCGCACCGATCGGCCGATCAATTTTGATCTGCCGATATTTTTGTGCGATCTTCGTGCGATCGATCGGTGACGATCGATTGGATAGTGTATGTGATTATCGCAAGTGAATGTCAAATTACCAAATTATTAAATTATGAAATTTCAAGGATTCTTATGATTTAAATGGCACTGCAATTGAAATATCAAATATGTGGTATACGAAAATACCACACACATCCAAATAGTTAACAAAAATGAATCTAGGTTGGATTGGGAGTGAATCATAACCTATTTTTTGAATTGTCATTTGTTATCGCATCGCACGAAAATCGCTCAGTGTGTGTGCAGTGGAGATCGGCAGATATTTTGTGGCGATCCATCGGCCGATCGATCGGACGACGGATCGGATAATGTATGGCGGCTATTAGGCCGGCCATATCTTGGACGTAGGCAGGGCAGCGCAGCGCGCACATGGCATTGTTGTTGTAAAATCAGATTTTGACAATTGTTACAACAACAATGCCATGTGCGCGCTGTGCTGCGCTGCCCTGCCTACGGCCAATCACCACAAATCATCGATACCTCGGCGTAGTATTCTCCGATAAACATAAATAAGTGCCATCCCTTATAACAACAATCAGTTGACTGGGATGTAAAATAAAATGTCTGGATGTATAAACATCTACCTATACAAAGATAGTGCTTAGCGTAAAAGTTTAAAGGAGATGTGGGGAAAAGGGGAAGAAAAAAAATTATTGAAACAATGTCACAAGGGTATTGGTCTACCTATGAGAATCTCAAATTAATTGATTTAAAAAAAAGTAAAATAGTTAACCAGATTTTGGCAGATTTCCATTAATGATAACTCTACGCCATATTCGAAAACAATCAAAATTAATTCGAGAACAATACAATCAATTCCCGCCTATTCAATTCAATCAAAAAATCAAATACTTATGCCAGAGTCACGTGTCCATTGTGTTGAACTTTATCTTATCAATGAATTTCTCTTCACACAAAACACTGTCTGATAAAATAATTGAAACAATTTTTGTTAGAAATGCTAACGCATATAAGTTGTCCTCAAAGAGTGCGTTCAGAAGGTGGCAAAAGAGCAGAAACCGCTCGCGAGCAGCTCCGCAACTGCTCGCGAGCAGCTCCGGAGCTGCTCGGTTTGGAGTCTGCACCTTCTGAACGCTACTTCACCAGCTGACAAATCGACCAGCTGAAAGCTGACGATGACAATTTTAGACTTCAAGTGCCGAAAAGTGGAAAATACATGAATCCCACGCTGTCCATTACAAAAATCACGAACAACGTGAAAACAAATTCAGAAGCACCCGAAAACCAAAGAACTAGAAGCCGAAAACGGCGAAAACACAACAACCAATTTGATAACTGTCAAAACTCGGAAACTCGCAACATGAGCGTGAGGTTGAAAAAGAAGAAGAAGAACCTGAGCACTGAGCACTGATCAGTGAGCAGAAATATTTCTTGCTCGGTGAAATTTGATCATGATCACCCGAGCGGAAGTTGCTCAGTCACTTCTGAACCCGCTCGTTCTGAACATGTTCGCTGAGCGGAAGTTGCTCAGTTCCTTCTGAACGCACACAAAGTTAAGTGGAAACCTCATGGAAAGATAATGTTTATAATTTTATTTTTCGCAAAAGGTGCTTTTTGCTGTTTGCGCCATTGTTCATAAAGCACCAACAATAAAATATTTGTTTTCACGTTTCCCACGCCTACATCCACCAACCAATGTGTGACGCATTTTGGAAATTAGATTTCGCATCACGTGAAAATAAAAGCATAACATTGCTTTTACTAGGTGTGATGCATCGAGCATTGGTAATTGATGGCCCGAAAAGAAGAGACAATTGTTGTAGCACTGTTGTTATCGCATAGGCGCTAACTTTGATTTCATCAAGAGAAATGTGTGTTTTGTTGCAACTGTCAAAAATATGTACAAAATTCCGATAAAAATAGAGGAATTTAAGAGATTTTTGAGTCATTTAGGGACGTTTTCACAATTTCTGATTAAAGTTTATCCTATAGATAAACGTTAGGCGGCACCTATCCTCCAGCTAAAATTTTAACGGACGATAATTCCAAACAGCTGAGATTTCGACAGCTAGGACTGTTTACGTTTGCACATTCAAATGAGATAATTAAACTGGTCACAAAAGAACAGAGTTCTGGAAATTCATTCGATGGAAAAGGATTTAAAACCAACCAAACTAATGCTGAGAGACGGGACAGACGTAGAATAGAATAGAACATGCGGCAGAATTCCACCAAGAAAATCAGCTGATTTTTTTTTACTGCATTATCATATTTTGAGCGTTGCGTACGCTATGGTTTAATTTAGTTTAGTTTAGCCAGGCATTGAGAAAACGGGCCTTAGAAATACAAATAGAAAGAAAAGGAGTTCTTTCAATTATGGCGACGGATAAGACCATATGGGTAATGCAACTTTTGCAAAGAAGCCACTAATTTCGGAAGTCCAGCGGTTATTCGGGGTCAGCATCTACTGGGTCTTCTCAACGAGCTCTCGCTCTTCCTGGCAGCTCCGCTTTTGCGTCCTTTCAATATTCGATTGTAGGTTGACGATTCGCGAAACTCCTGCTGGTCGTACAGTTCTTCTTCATATGATTGCACCGGAAGCTACAGCTATTTCGGTAACAAACTGCTCCGAAAATTCGCCGAAAGACCTTTCGTTCCAATTTGTTTAACATGTTTTCTGAGGCTTGAATTAAGGTCCAGGTTTCGCAGCCATAGCATAGTCGTATGATTGTATTAAAAAAGGATAAACTTGCAAAATCATAAAAATTATGTAAATACTATATAATTGAAAACATTTCAAATTTTCCAGCTTAATGCCCGGTTCACATTATTCCAGTCCAGTAATCCAGTCCAGCGATCCAGTCCAGTGCTGGACTGGATCATATCGTCTACATGATTAAAGTCCAGTAGTCTGGCGCGTGTGTTGTTGATTCGGTAACTATAGTAACAATGATTTTTGGGCGAGCTGGAATCAAAAAGTAGACTGACAATCCAGTCACTGGACTGGATCGCTGGACTGGATTGCTGGATTGAATTGCTGTCCAGTGCCGGTTCACATTATTCCAGTAGCAGTCCAGCGCTGGACTGGATTACTGGACTGGATTGGTTACTGGAATAATGTGAACCGGGCATTAAGGCCGGTATTCATCCTCGTGAAATCCACAAACTTGACTTTTCACTTCAAGGTACACAGATCGCGTGGAATGAAATTTAGGTTCCACACAATTTCACGTCTGTTTTCATCGGGGAAAAATCTTGCGATTTTATATGGGATTTAACGGCACTTTTCATTCCACGCGATGTGACTACCGGCCTTTAAAGACAAACCGATGAATGGAACCGATATAGGATCGAAGACTTTTCGATTTCACTGGGTATGGGTGACAAATGTGTTGCTGGGTTAAGAAACCAATATCGCAGAGAGCCAAACGAAAAAACTACGCTTGCTAGAATGCTCAAATAAAACCTCAGCCGCAGCCAATAGGTTGTTCTATTACATAAAATTTACTTGGCTGAAATCAAACAAGCCGTTTAATTGCTATAAATTTGTAAACTTAAAATGTTTGCTTTGCTCGGAAAAGAATTTTTGTTCCAAGTCCCATTTTTTTAAATTTTTGCATACGTCATTTACTTGTCCTGTTTCAAAAGTCAACTCTCTACTCTATTTTATTATGACAAAATCGTGTTAACATCGTTTTATCCTATTTTTTATTTTCTGGCAGTTTAGCCCTTTGAATGTAGCAAAACAGATTTTTTTGTGCGTGAGCACACACCTTATCTTTCTGTAGAACAGCTTTTTTTGGAGTGTGTACCTTCAAAGAAGTTAGTGAATGAGACCAATTCCGCATCGCGCTTAGAATCATCCAACTCACGTCATGGCGGTTCTTTGGAGACGGTGCATTTCGACACCTTTGATGTCTCCGTCCTTCTCGACCACTTTTTATCTCTCATTCTCCGATCACAATTAAAGAATGCAAGTTAGCGACTATTATCATGTTTAGCGTTGGTAGATTCTACACTATCAACTAAACATCATACTCGTATAACCTGTAAATTGATCTTTTATAAGTCAATTCATTTATCGTCTGTATCAGAGTACACTACACATTGAAGAATTTCAAACTGATCGATTATCACTATGAAATAAAATAAATTTGTCATTTATTATTGCCAGTGAATTTGAGAAAAAGAAACGCGCCAACAGAGGCGCTAACCGCTTATATTAGTAGGTAAACATTTGGAAAATTCCTCATGCTACAATCAGCTTTGCAGACAAAAATAATACTGTACACGACAAATGCTAATAAGCATAAATTATATTTAGAATTAATGCTAATTTGTTAGTGCTTAGATGCCACACATGCTGTGTATATAGAGAATGCAAATTTGGAAATTTTTTCAAGGAAAATTTACTAAAATAAGAATCTTTTTTTTCGGGTACTGACTTTGCTTACCATTTACCATGATAAATAATAAACTCGTGAGATTCATTTACGAAAATAAAAATTTTTGGGTAAATTTTATGGTAAATTTCATCAATTCCGTTACGCAAATGCAGGGCCGTGCGAAAAATGGGGGGGGGGGGGGGGGAGGCCTGGGGAAGACAACAAAAACAGGGGAGGTAAAAATGAGGAATAAAGAAAATAGTCGAAAAGGATGGAATGGTTGGCGGACGGATCAGACGCGGTCGCACCTGGACTCGGCCTCTGGTTTCGTACCACCAGCAGATCACTACTCATCAGGTGCTGTTTCGATCTGCCGGTGGGAGCAGCACTACCAGACCATAATATGCTCGTTACAGGTGGTTCATTACAGGGCGGCCTCTACTTCGAGGCCTGCCATGAAGAAGAAGCTGAGGACAAAGTGTGCTGCTAGAAATAGAAAAAAAAAACAAAAGCGAGCTGGGCACCGGAGTCAGCCGACAACCATTATAGAAGGGAAAAATTAGTGTAAGCTGAAGCAAATAAAAATCCAGAAGAGTCTTGGATTTCAAAGTATATATTAAGAGTTTTGGATTTCAAAGTAGATTATATTATCAATTATATTTTCTCATAAACATGTCAAGCTAGCATTCTTCCCCGAAGAGAGTAGGCTAAACAAATTTGTCGTAATACTGAGATGGAATGGACTCGGCTCAAGTGGGTCATTAAAAGAAAACTGATTAGAGAAACCATTCTTTATGTTAGCAGTCCGACCATTCTGGGAAGAATTCCAATGAAGATTGGGCATTCATTGTATAGCATTGAAGGAGAATAAACGGATTAAAGTTATAACGAAAGACGGACTCTGTCATTTATTGAATTTTGTGAAAAGGAAGTTTGAGTGATCTTACATTAGAAAAGGAAAAAAACTACTACATTTCCCAATTATTCAGATGATCAACAGGTTACAAAGAATTCTGAGGCCAGCAGAGGCGCAACATTGCATTCCTTGCCGTAATTCACTCATAAAGTCTGTAAGCTGCTGAGCATATGAATAACAGAAAAATACAATACTGTGTAAAGAAATTTTTTTAAGTTACTTAGAAGGACAATCCTGGCAAACAAAAAGGTATTCAGGGCTCTTCCGCGCTTCGTCCGGTCACTGAAGATGCTCCAAATGCCGGCAATTCAAAGCATTTATGGAGGCCTTAAATACGTGGCTAAACCACAAAAGACAAACACAACACCAGGATTGCCTTGTTGAACTGATTCTTAAAGGATAATCTACTCTACAGGAAGGATTGGAGTGCTACAGAGGAAAGCCGCTTTCTATTCACCGGATTTCAGACCATTTTCATACAAAACGACAGACCGGTTTTTGACATTTCAAGGAGCTGTTAATTTACCTCAGCGATCACAACAAAATCGCTTTTATTATTTAAGAATATAGGACCCCACATCATAATGGATCTATTGCCAAAAAGTGATGTTGGTTGAAGATCACATTTTTCAAGCACAAACTCTATATCTCGACTATCATTTCCACAAAGGCAAAATCTTGATTCACCAGAGAAGGAAGCTCTCCCCCAATGCGTCTTTAATTGCGATGGTTCCTGGCAAACCGATGTCTGGCAGTTTTGTCCTTTCTTGTTAATCGCGGTACTTTTGTTGGATATCTGCTAATCAGGCGCTTTCATTTGACGATTAGACACGGTTCATTTGGAAATAACGGTTCCTCTGGCGTGTCTGAGGTCACTTCGTGTGGAATGCGTGCTTCGACGATTTCTTAGGGCATTAAAGCGTAAATCCATCCATCCATTACTTGCTAAACAATAGCAAACTCTAAAGAAAACTACACAACCGACCGGTAAAGATTGACAGAGGTATCCGAAATAACACCAAAAACCAGTGGCACTTTCATGGTTAGTTCTATGTAGTCAAATTTGCCGTTATGTTGGAAACTGCCCCTCCAAAAAAGATCCTTTCCGGCGCCACTGCTTTAGATTGCCGTCAGCTAATCTCGACAGTGCTTCAAATTATCGTCAGTTGCCCCTACAGATTTCCCGACAGTTTCTCCTACAAGATCATCGTCAGTTTGTCCTACAAGATTCTAGTCCGTTTTTGCTTTATACCTTTACTTAAAATAATAGTGCTGTAAGCTTATCGTCAGTTTTTTCCTGCGGGCATGTCAATTATTGAACTGATATTGAATGGACTGCTTTAGTCTAGGAACGAACTGTCTGAACGTCCGTTGTCGAAAATCGACTATAGTCGCGCGGCTCTAGTCGCTTCAGTCGTCGAATAGAAATTGAAAATGGAACGTTTACGTGTCGATTCCGATAAACAAGCTATGTATAACATAACTAAAAATTATGGAACGTTTGACCGAAAATTTATTTCCCATCCATTTCTCCATAATTGACATTTATCAGTTTGTCACGTATCTAGTTCTGGTTGACCATCAGCGACAAGATCGCGCTGTCAAGTGATTTATAAACGAGCACATGACGTACTTTCCGCAGCGCCGCTCCTCACGTTATTTTTACTGTCGAGGACCTTGCCGATTCGTCTTTCACAATTATCAAATGGTCAACCGCAATAATAAACAATTGAAATTTATTTCGCGATCACGAGACTGCTGCTCGCAGTTCAGTTACTTGCAGCACTTTTGTTTGTATCTTTTAGTTTTTTTGCAAATCAGCAAACCTCACCTCCTCCAGCCCAGATTGCCAACGAACCGGCTTTTCGTCACGCCATGCCGCCGATTTACTGGGGGGCCAATGCAATGCTCGCCATCGGCAAAATATCAAACGGAAAAAAAGATAAATCGGCAAAATGAGCTGACTCTGAGAGTATCAATCCCACGAGGATCATTCCGGTTCGACATATGCAGTGGCTGCCAACTCCTTGTAAATCGTTTTGTTGTTCACAAAGAAAACGTACTCAACTGAAGAATTTTCCTCAGCATCTGGACGGGACCCAATCGGAACTCGTATTTGTTGTATTCAATTTCGCAGATGTGTATCTTTTACGATCCGGGGAAGTATGATAGAAGTGCGTGTACTGCGTGTGCGTAATCATACGAAAAACTCGAATGTTTTTTCTTTTCGGTCGAAAAGAGAACTCTTTGGCAAGCGTTGTGCCGTGGGGTGTTGTGTGTGTTTACGAGTCAAGATATTGCTTGGGTCCACTGTAGATAACATGCCTACGGTCGAATTAGATACAGGAGAGTCGTGTGCGATCGGGTTGAATCGCGTAAAGTGTGTGTGTAAAATTCCTGTACGTACATGTGACCGATATGATATATTCGCATGTGTGTTTACAGATAAGGCGCCCTTGGAACATAAATGGGCTGTCGATGTGTCGATCAAAAGTAATGGCCACCTCCCGATATGACAAAGTTAAAGAAAGGCCAGAGCGAATGCATAGGGAATAGCGGAGAGGCGACCATGAGCGTTCAAATTTTTATTTTTTTGTTAAGAATTGAATAATGATTCTAGTTTCACTGTACGTGGGCTGCAAATGGTTTTGTGAGCTGAAGCTTCAATATACATAGATGACGTCAATTTGAGTTTAAATTTGCGAAATGAAGCTTAAGGATTCACTTAATTGGCCGTATGAACCGGGTGAACAGCACGCTTCCACGCCTCAACCATCTAGTAAATGTACTACATACTTTACTACTATGGTGGCTACTACTATGGGTGGCTTTACTTTTCACTTTTGCGTATGAATTGTGTATGTGTCTACACATACGCAGCCTAAACATTATGAGCAACCTTTGCTTACTTTGTACTGAGTTCGGGTTCTTATTATACAGTGGCGGACAAAAGTCTACGGCAGCACCTTATATTGAGGTTTTGGTTAATTGGAAGCTTTAATCAAAAATCCGTTGATGCACATTTTTTCAGTAACGTAAATATATTAATAAAAAAACGAAAACAAAAACTTTTTATAACAAACTTAAAGAGAAATCCATAAAAACATAAAAAGTTGATTGGACAAAAGTCTACGGCAGTCAGTGCTGGCTGACTTATACACAAAAAATTTCCAACTAAACCTAACTGTATTTCTTCGAAATGTGTTTATTTGATCTTACTGCCTTTCAGTTCATGTGCGGCTGCAACTCTACTGTAGGTTTATCGCTAGTTTCGAACTGTAAGGGGCCGCAAAATGTCATCGCGAAAAGAAATTTCTAATGATGTCCGAAATTTGATCGTCCAGTATAAAAAACTGCTCTGAAATTGCGAAATAACTGAAACTAAAACGAAGTTCTGCTTATACCTTTATCAAACAATTTTAAAGCAGTGGTTCCATTGAAAATAAGCCGCGAACTGGCCGACCGAAAAAGCTTTCACGCAGAGACATTAGTTCAATTTGAAAAGAAGTGAACAAACATCCAAAAATAAGTGTTTCAGATTTGGCGAAACAAGCAGCTGCGGTAAGGAAAAAGGATGTCCATGCAAGAACAATCTCGAGAGCATTAAATTTTATGGGTTTTAAAGCAGAACTTCACGTAAAAAAACCATTAATATCCGCAAAAAACCGACTTCTGCGGCTAGAGATCGCCAAGGCCCATATCAACAAGGACAATGATTTTTGGAATCGAGTAATTTTTACCGATGAGTTTAAATACAACATGTTCAGGTGTGATGGTCGCATTAAAATATGGAGAAAAAAGAATACGTGCATTAGAGACCAAAAATTTGATTCCCACTGTCAAGCACGGTGGAGGTAATGGTATGGTTTGGGGAGCCATAGCTGCATCTAAGGTCGGCAGATTGGCTTTTGTTGAAACTACTATGGACCGCTATGTTTACAAGAACCTGTTGGAACAACATTTAAGGGCATCAATTGAGAAGTTATGCCTTGGAGGGAGCTGGATTTTCCAAAAGGACAATGATCCGAAGCACACAGCACTTTTCGTCAAGAACTGGTTGTTGTACTACGCTCCCAGGCAGCTGATACGCCTCCCCAAAGTTCGGATTTAAACCCAATAGAACATGTATGGGAGCTTCTGGAGCAGAAAATTCAGAAATGTTTCATAAAAAATAAAAATTTGTTAAAGGAAGCGCTCATTACAGAATGGGAGAAAATTACATCCGCAGAAACTGGTAATTTAGTCGGATCTATGCCCCGAAGACTGCAAGCAGTAATTGATGCTAAAGGGGGTCCAACCAAGTATTAAGCCAGCAAATAATTTTAAAAATTCCGAAACGTTTAGTTGGAAATTTTTATTGTATAAGTCAGCCAGCACTGACTGCCGTAGACTTTTGTCCATTCAATTTTTTATGTTTTTATGAATTTCTCTTTAAGTTTGTTTTGAAAAGTTTTTATTTTTGTTTTTTATAAATGTATTTACGTTACTGAAAAAATGTGCATCAATGGATTTTTGATTAAAGCTTCCAATCAACCAAAACCTCAATATAAGGTGTTGCCGTAGACTTTTGTCCGCCACTGTATGTGCTCTGTGACCCTACCCGACACTCAATAGATACGCAAAAGAACGCGCCTTATATTGTTCTGTTTTTCCCCCCGACAAACGATCAATCGTTTATGTTTCAAAGTGCTTAAAGTAAATGTACGAGTGCTAAAATTATACGTAAAAGAAAGAATGCGTGACCACACTTAATATCATGTATTTTTTAAAAACCCCAGACTTGTCCATATCAGACACCACTCCCCTATGTAGCATCGTTTGCACACAAAGCCTGTGTGCGCCTTCGGTTTCACGTGCCGATTCTCTGTCGCGATGATTACACTAGCCGCCAAAGTAACGTCGTCGTTGTCGCTCGCTTGCGATACGCTTTGCGGCGTCTCGAGGCTCTGTTTTGGATTTCCACATTGGCGAGCGTAGCGCGAGTTGAGTTCCATTTGAGCCTGTCGCCGTACTTCACGTGTTGCTCGTTCAGCTGTGGCGTGTACCTTGTGCATGATTCGTCTCTTCATTTCAAACCGCATTTACCTTTGACTGTTTCGCACCGGGCGAGGAAACTCCGGAAGAGCACCCTCGGACCATTGACAACATTTTCGCAAGCATTTTCTTACATTTCGCTTTGGCGTGTGACCTGGGTTCAAATTGGAGCCGGTGCGTGGAGTGACCCCACAAGTCGTGTCTATTGTCGTCTATCGGGGTCTATGGAAAATTTCGCCGGTGTCGGGTGATAGTGCGTGCAATAAACGCCAAGTGAAAGCCAGTGATAGGAAAGTGGAAAATACGCCGAGTGCAAGTGACCCGTGTAAGTGCCGACACTTCTTCACGCAACGGACCATCGACCAACTGCGACCCGAGTCAACAACGGTCGACTAATTAATGCCCATAGGTGAGTTGCTTTCCTCCAGGTGACCGGTTTGCCAGGTGAATCCAAGAACGAGAGCATCTCGTCCCCGTCTTGTATGTGTTAATCGGAAAACTGAATCCTTGACGACGGACATACAGTGACACGCGGAATTTGTGCCCCCGGCCAAGGTGGGCAGTATCACGGGGCGTTTAAGGTGAACCGCCGCGCCGTGCGTTCGTCGTTGTCGTGAGGCTGCTCTTGCTCTTGTTTGGCTAGTGCCGGTCTAGGTCGGAGCTAGTTAGTCAATAGGCGGCCGGTTACAGTACCCTCGAACGTAACGAGCAAAATGACTTCGATTACGGATCTGTTTTAACTTTTTTTTTTAGATTTTCTCGAGAAATGTCGTTTGTTGCAATAGTTGTACACTAAGGTGCTGACTGGTACAAATGATAATGATTTGGACTTAGCATGGCAATTGAAGGTAGTTAATAGAATTTGAATTGGATCAATTTCGTCATTCAACAGTCAACATGTAACACCACGATCCTATGCTACAAGTTGGAAGACGAAATTGACGGAGTCAGTCAGAAGCGGATCCAGGGGATGTCCATGGGGATCCGGGCCCCCTGGGAAATGTGGCTCGAAAATGATTTATTAAAATGACAGCGAATTCAGAAGATACAGTTGGTTTTCTACACTATGCGGTTCACTTCGATTTTGCATAATGAAGCTCATGGTGCCCCTGTGCATTGCCGTCGAGAGACAATCCGGACCTTCCTTCCTCCTATCCCCTTCCTTAAATGATCACATCGTTAGCTTTGCAAAAAGGAACATTTCAAGCGGAATTTTTTGGTGCTTAGTTCTATACATCTTACATCTTTCGGCTAGCCTGCCGAGTGGCGTACCTAAAGTATTTAATTTAGTGCCCGGGGCAAAACTTCAGTCTGACGCCCCCCCTTCCGGTCCACATTTTTTTTTTAACCCAAACTATTCGGTAAATATATAGTGTACAAACAACGTAAATAATACTACTAATCTATTAGATACTACTTTTCTTACGGAAAAGTGAAAAAGAATGTCCAATGAAGTCCTTATATAGTTTCCAAATCATGCTTAAGGAAGCATTTAGTTACACTAACAACCACTCAATTTGTTAGTGTAACTCTGTGGATTTATCCTGCTGTGTCCCAAAAAAAATCTTTTTAATATTCAAACAGAGGGAAGAAAAAAGTTAGTCCGGGGATAGCGTTTTGGCGCCGCCAGCCGTTGCGCCAAGTATCGGTTTAAAAAAAAACCGAATCAGTAAAAAACCGGCTTATAGTTATAAAAACCGACTCATGACCGGTAAAAAAACCGACTCATTAAAAGACCAATTCACCAAAAAATCGACCGGCTCCGACGAGTTAAAAACCGGTTTTTGGTGAATCGGTCTTTTAATGAGTCGGTTTCCATTTAACCATGAGCCGGTCGGTTTTTAACAAGTCGACTTTCGAGTACTCGAGTACTCGGTTGGTATTTTGGTGAATCTGTTTTTTTTTTTAATGAGTCGGCATTTAACTCGTCGGAGCCGGTCGGTTTTGAGTGCTCGAGTACTTGGTCGGTTTTTATGGTGAATCGATTTTTTAATGGGTCGGTTTTTAACCCAACTTTTTTTTAAACAATGAGCTGGCTTTTTTAATGATCCGGTTGACCGCAGGGAAAAAAATACCATTAAAAATGTGAAATTTGGTTACGATATCTTTAGAAACAAATACATACATAAGTTTTTCTCACTGAAACATACTTTCGGACCGGTCGTTCCTACGGCAGCTATATGACGCAGTGGTCCGATTCCATTGGTTCCGACATATACATGTATGCAGCGTGCAATAGAAAGAAGGCTTTGCACAAAATTTCAGTTCGATAGCTTTACAACTGAGAGTTTGCATAGAAACAGACAGACGGATAAAGCTTAATCGACTCACACTCATCTCGTCATACTACTTACTACTTTGCCTTAACCCCTAGCGGGGCATAGCGCGTCAACTACTCCTGCGCGCCATCGTACTCTGTTCTGGGCAATGGGGCGCAACTCCCCAAAAGACTTACCCAGTACCTGACACTCCTTTGCCACAGATCGACGCAATGTGATTCGAGGACCCCCTCTTGGTCGGCCTTGGTTGGAAATGGGGTTCCATTTCATGGCATGCATAGCAATGCAGTTATCACTCTTCCGCAATGTGTGACCTATCCACTGCCATTTTCGCCTGCGTATCAATTCGTCGATTGGCATCTGACCCGTACGCCGACTTAGCTCTTCATTTGATATTGTTTCGGGCCAGAAAATTCTTAAAATTCGACGAAGACATGAGTTGACGAAAACTTGCAGCTTTCTGGTAACTCCTACGGAAACTTTCCATGTACTGCTCCCATACAAAAGCACTGATAGTACCAGGGAGCGAAACAGGCCCAGCTTGGTCTTGATGCTGAGATAACTGCCCTGCCAGATTTTGGACAGCATGCCGTATGCGCGTTTAGCCTGGTTGATACGACGAGCGATGTCCTGCTCCGTACCACCATTTTCGGCAACAATGCTACCCAGGTAGACGAAGTTGTCCACCTTCTCTACAGGCTGCCCATTAATATTGATGGCAATAGGTGTCCGATTTATTTTTCGCAACGGCGGGCTAAGAACCTTGGTCTTGTTGGTATTAATCTTTAGCCCAACCTTGCTTGCCTCCCTCTCGAGATCTAACGCCATTGCGGACAGATCCATGATTTTGTGGGAGAGTAGGCATATGTCGTCAGCGTAGTCAAGATGTTGTAGATAAGATGTCAAAGTCCATTGAATTCCTCTGTCGAGTCCGGATAGGGCTGCATGTAACACATCGCCGATCACAATGAGGAATAGGATCGGTGAGAGGATGCACCCCTGCCGAACTCCACTGCGAATCTCAAAGTCCCCCGACCCCTTACCTTTATGCAGAACGCGACATTTCGCGCCGTCATAGGTTGCCTTAATAATAGCCACAAGCTTCTCAGGGATGCCTCTCCTGCGCAAGGCCGCCCATATAGAATCCCGGTTCACACTATCGAAAGCCTTTTCGAAATCGATGAAAAGCAAGTGAAGCGGAGAATCGTATTCAGTGCATTGCTCGATGATGATTCGCAAGGTGTTAATGTGATCGACACAGGAGAATCCGGATCGAAAGCCAGCCTGCTCTTCATCAATTGTGCTTTCTAAGTTGGCCTTTAGTCTTTCCAGGACGATTTTAGCTATTATCTTGGCAACGGCAGGATGCACACAAATGCCTCTCCAATTATTACAGTCTGTGAGGCTACCCTTCTTTGGAAGTTTGATGATCAAACCTTCCTTCCACTCAGTGGGAAAGGTCTCTGTATTCCACGCTTTATCAACAAGTGGGTGCAGCAAATCGGCAGTTACGCTTGGCGCTGCTTGATAAAGTTCGGCAGGGATGCCGTCAAGTCCGGCGGCCTTTCCTCGTTTTAGTGCAATAATTGCAGTGACTATTTCCTCTTTAGTCGGGGCAGTGGACCGTATACGCACATTTTGATGGTTAGCTAAATTATCTATATGAGGGGGAACTTCACCAGAGGTTAGACGGTTCAAGACCGCGGCGAAGTGTTCTTTCCACCGCCTCATTTGATCTTCTTCCAAGATAAGTAGCTTTCCATCACTATCCTTCACCGGATGTTGGCAGGAGTTACGACCACCTGTAAACTCCTTTATGACACCGTATACGGCGTTTAAGTTGTTACTTCTAGCGGCTTCTTCTGCTGACGCTAAAAGAGAATTGGCATAAACTCTTTTATCGCGTCGCACACTACGCTGAACTTCTCGAGCTTTCTGACGGTAAAGGAGTTCGATGCTACTTCGATTGTCGTCTGATGCTGCAGCCAAACGAACTTTCAGCTCCTTTCTTTCAACAATCCGCTGCCATGAAGCGTCGGACATCCAGGGCTTATTCCGGCAATCCCGGTTTGGGCCAAGGATGGTATTTGCGCTATCAATGTACGCATTTTTTATGGCATCCCAGTTTTCGTTTATTTCACTATCTGGGTGACTAGCTATCTCAGCCGCTTTTTGCGCAAGATGGTCATTATATTGTTGTAAAATAAGACAGCTGGATTTTTTAGTCGAGCGGTGTTGAATTTGCGGGGCCTGGATCTTTCGTCGCTGGGGCGGCGCACGGCTGCAATACGCAATCGAACATTAGCGATCATAAGATAATGGTCTCTTCCCATCCCAATATCGGCACCCTTCTTGTTTCGTACGTCCAGGAGGCAACTCTTGAATCTTTTACTAATGGCAAAATGGTCGATCTGATTTTGTGTTCTGCGCCGATCAACAGAGGACCAACTGATTTTGTGGTGGTCCTTATGCTCAAACATAGTACCACCGATGAAGAGACTGTGAAAGTTGCAGAACTCTACAAATCTTTCACCGTTGTTATTACGATCACCAAGACCGTGTCTCCCCATCACATGTCTGAGCCCATAGTTATCAGCGCCAACTTTCGCATTCAAATCACCCATAACCATTATAATGTCATCTTTAGGTGTTCTGCTCTGAACGGCGTTTAGTTCTTCGTAGAAGGAGTCTTTTGCCAAGACATTGTCGGGTTCAGTAGGGGCATAACATTGTATTATTGAGATGTTCCTCATTTTGGTCCGGAACCTGGCGGTCAAGACCCTGTCAGAGACCAGTTCCCAGGATAAGAGACAGTTTCGCGCGGCTCTGGTTAAAAGGAGCCCCACACCTGACTCACGACGACTACCGGTAGCTTTACCGGAGTACAACATTACAGTGCTACCCGTTGGAGAGATGAGTTCTCCGCTGTTCCACCATCTTATCTCACTAACTCCTAAGATATTTAATTTGTACCTCAGAAATTCACTCTCTAATTGAAGAAATCGTGCGTTCTGGGGACCTTCTGATCCATTGTCCAGGAGAGTACGCACATTCCAGAATCCAATCTTTGTCATTGTACGATAGCTAAAAGTCGTAACCGTTGAGTCAGTCCTTATCCGAGGCATAGTTGACGTTTCGTTAGCATATAAAGATTTCTTTATATAACTTCATGACAAAGTTAATATACGCTACCACATTTGTGAAGGGTATAAAAATAAATAAATAACTGGCGCAACAGTCCAGTTCAGGACCATGGCCTCAAGATGAGTTAGTATCATCTCATTTTCTAGATCGTGACGATGTGTCCTGCGCAAAGGTGTGTGATCAGCAACACGCTCAACCGAGTTATTAAGCCCATAAATGGGTAGTCATTAATTGGGTAGTTGAATAAGTTTCCGCCCTTGTTTTTCGATATTTGATATTTATTTAAACAATGTCTTACAAAATGATTTCATTCAAAGTATGGTCCATTTTAGGCGATAACTTTACTCCATCTTTCAGGTAATAAATGGATTCCTCTATAAAAAAATTCTTGATCTTTTGACCCGATCCAATTTTCGAGCGAATTTTCGATGTTTTCGAAAGAAGAGAACCTTTCTCCAGAAAGGGCTGTCTGTATGGACCGAAGCAAGTGAAAATCCGAAGGGGCAATTTCTGGAGAGTGGGTTAAAATTTGCCATTTCACTCCTTCGAGGTAGTTTTTGGCCGGCTTTATAACATGGGGCCTGGCGTTATCATGGAGCAGAATTAATTTTTCATGTCTATCGTTCCATTCTGGCCGTTTTTCTTTTAAAGCTCGGTTCAAACGTTTAAGCTGCAGTCGATAACGATTCCCAGTGATGATTTCGGACGGTTTCTGCTGCAAGCCTACAGGACTGGTGGCCTAACTCATCGTCGGGGTTCTGTAGGTATACGCGTCAAAAATCAATCGTAATCCGACAACTCCGCATCGTAGACACCTCTTCTGACCGTCAAATAGTCCAGTTTTAATTTTATTTTTAAGGGTGTCGCTCCAAATAATCAAGCTGACTCCCCACCTTCTAGCTAGCAGACTCGCCCAATGTAATCGACCCTTAGTATTCATTTTGTCATATTTCCCCTACAGAATTGATTCTAATTTTTAAAGTGTAGCTTTTATAGCGACGACGCATCGATGGGTAGTGAATCGAAAAAATATACTTATTTGTTCTGCCACCCAAATCAGAGAAGCGCTCGCGTCGCTGTGATACAAGCTCATATATTTGTATTGTACATAATTTTTAAATTCGGTTTTTTGGCCATAACTTCTAAACTATAGGGAATTTCGGATTTTTGACGAAATTTTCGCCCCCCCCCCCAACAGTAGACACCCCCACTTCTAAACTATAAGGAATTTCGGATTTTTGACGAAATTTTCGCCCCCCCCCCCAACAGTAGACACCCCCATGCCCGCGGGCCTAGGAGCATCGATCCCCACTATTTTTATACTCCTCAGTCTACTTTTTTTTGTTTTTATACCCTAGTTTTTTTTAAATTCGTTTTTTTTGGCCATAACTTCTAAACTATAAGGAATTTCGGATTTTTGACGAAATTGACCCCCCCCCCCCCCACACTGTACACCCCCATGCCCGTGGGCCTCGGAGCATCGATCCTCCCTATTTTTATACTCCTCCTATAAGGAATTTCGGATTTTTGACGAAATGAGTGAGAGGGAGGGGATAAAAAGCTAAATCTTTAATTACAAAATCCATTATGCAGCCTTAACAAGAGTTTTAAAAGTTACACTTTTGACGCGCGGTAATCTTAGCACGCATTTAATTTCTTCTTTCACATCACTGGCACTCCCACAAGTTTCATTCCAAGAAGACAGACTAATTCTTTTAAAGAGCACAGCGAAACTTGATTCGTTTCAGTGGAACCTACTCAAGTCAACAATTTTGTCTGGCTTTTTGCCATGATACGAGTACTTGTGGTAGTATCCTGTATCAAATACCTTTCGAATTTTCGTAATATCTAAATGTCCCAATTTTCTGCTTTTTTTGCGTCTACCCTTGGTGGAGTGTCTTGAATTGAATGACGTTCGAATCAATCGCATCCATTTTTGGCGCTTTTGATGATGTCTGCCACCGCTTTAGGAATACCCAAATGGTCTGCGATCTAATTTTTCTTTATGAGTTTGACTATTGCCTACTACCATGCAAAGACCGAACATTAAGTAAATCACTTTTTTTTAACAAAAGGCACAGGTAGACAGATTAGCTATTCCTTGTGTAACCAATCAAGTGCTGTTTGGAGTTATGTATTAGAACTGTGAGCAAATCCTTGGGATTTTTTCCTTAAGATCTGTTATGGACTTCACATATCTTTAAACCCACAAGTATGCAGAATGCTCACGTTTTGCAGATCCCATAACTGGCGGCCCTCAATACAAAAACGAATGGAGGGCCGCATGCGACCCGCGGGCTGCTTGTTGCCGACCTCTACTGTATTGCATTAAATTAAAATATAAAAAGCCACAACCGCGAATGAGCTGTGTGCACTAAACAAAAACCAATTTCTCAAATTAATTTCGATAATCTCATCTTCCTTGCGTCTTTCAATAAATCTATTTTGGGACTTGCTCGTTTTGTTTTTTTAATCACCGAAAAAAGAACAACTCCATATAAATTTGGCTTTTTAATTTGTCGCTTTGAGCAACTAAAGGAACACATAAAAAATACTGAAAGTGTCTTTTTTTCAACAACTTTCGACCGAATTCAAACGTATTTAAAAAAAAATATTGTCCGGAAAAAAAATATTTTTTCACAACCATATCATTAAACAGCTGCAAAATATATTCAAAAGTCGAAAAAATGGGGCGTTAAAATGTTTTCGAAAATGTTGACGATATTTTTTGTTTAACAACATTATTGTATATATATATGTATTTTACATATTAAAAAAATATATTAAAATACATTTCATATATTTCTTACTGACTGCATATATTGAAAAAAAAAATAAAAATAAAAACGTCATACAATACAATTGGACAGTATCCAAAAATCTCTTCTATACGTCATCGGGTCGATGTACACCATTTACGTATTACTAATCGGCCGACTTTCTGACGGATTTATCTGTTTATTACCTTTGAGGAGCCAAACACGTTGGCTATTTGAAAAGCGCAAATATTTATCGCGTGCTTAAGATTCACACAAACTTCTGAATAATCTCATGATTCATTCATGAGATTTCTTAATAGTTTCGGAGCGTAGCGTGAAGCCAGCGAGGGTGGATGGAGGTAATTCTTAAATCTGTAGTGCTACATATTCATAGTTATGTACTTAGCTCCGCATACATTTACATACATGCTGCTTTGTTATCATTATCGCGTGCCGCCAAATCAAGTTCAGAACAGATGTTTAGATGTTCAGAGAGTGGCTACATCCTAACATACTATTGGCTGTACCTGTATCATGATCGAAAGTCTCTCTAGTTACTCGTTTTCTGCAATTTACTCAATGATTTATTATTTACTCTAATCTTAATATGACAATTTTCCACTGAATTCCGTTTATATTCACACAGTATAGTCATATTTACCAATAAGCCATCCGGCATTCCGGGTGAAGTGCTCACATCTCTGACTTGACTTTGATCCATGTAAGATATCATCTCATCATACGTAAGTTGTACTCGGGGAAAAGAGGTGCTTATGCCGTAGGCTTACTAATCACTTTGCTGCACTTCAAATCTTTTGCTGATAGCATTGAGCACTTTTGAACTGAGTATTGTTGGGTATGTGAGAAAATTAAGTGGGTTTTTGAAATGAGGTCGTAAGATGGGGTGGCCAATTGGCCTCTAAAGTGTGGCTGAGACACCAATAGATTTATTTGGTGTACTGTGTACATATCTTTAAAAATTGAGAAAAACTAAATCAGATAGTCTTTTGTTTGAATTAAAAAAAAAATTGAGCAGTTTTCCAACTGGAAGCTCAGATAAAATGAGTTAAGTAGGTAAATTTCAGGTTATTTTTAAGCCGAACTTCAGAGTCTGAATGGCAGACCGCGTGACTCTCTTTCACTTACGGGTGTACAATATTTTACATTTCTGTCGTTGACGGGATCGGAATTAGTTCTTCCAATCCATACCCGGCTAGTATGTTATGCATAGGTTCCACTCAGGCGTGTAGCCAGAGGGTGTTTAGGGTGTTCAATCACCCCCCGAAGTATCTGAAAAATTTAAAATAGTACTTTAAGTCCAATGATAGACGGCTTTAGTAGTTCTGGATTTTTGATACGTTGTACTGGTCAATGGGGTAGTAAAAAATTCAAGTTTTCGTCACTGCACCCCTGTGCTCCCGTCACCATCTTGGAAAAACCAACAAAAATTGACACTTTTATCAGTTTTTAATTTTTTTTCGAAGTGGGCCGATGACACGATTGGCGGCTGCACAACTTGCACAAAATAGAGCAGTTCAAACCCGTTTTCCTGCAGTCGTAGGAATCCTGTTGCGCATTTACACGAAACGGTTCTCTTAAATGCTTTAGAAGAACAGCATCCTTTTCGGTAATGATGGGTTCTAGACATCTGATTCCTCTCTTCCACTTCATGTATTCAATGTTCTTGCAAGTGTACATACTCGTATGCGAATTATTTCATTGAAAATTTGATTTTTTCTTTTTTTGGAATAAGTATTTGGTCCCGTTGTGGGGCTTGATCCGCAGACGACCGTGTTTCGAGTAGCAAAAAATGCCCGGTGCGTTGCCGAGCTAAGCTACAGACGCATACTAAGTTAGTGTGCAGAATGAAACCAAGTGTCGCAAAAAATATCAATCCTCTCTCCCAACCCCTCTTTTTGGCTCTTTTTTGACCCTTTTCCAGTCACGTCGTGATAATAACTTGGCAACACGTGAAATTCCGCGGCTCCGACGTTGGTGCAAGCTTTGTCGGATTAAGTTTGGTACTGCTGGAAATAAACGTCCAAAGCGTGTATAACCTAGAAATGGGCAGACCTATTGGTCGCACCAAAACTTCAAATACATATGCAACAGCCATATGAATTAAGATCATAGGAAAACACTTTGTTTTTCCTTTTTGGTCGGTTTGATCAGAAGTTAGCCGATGAAGCTACGATTAAGGAAAATTTGTAGAGAAGGTGGGCGCCATCTGAAACGAGTGAAGTCCTTTTACTACAACTTTATCGGGGAGATAGGATCATGCCCATTTCCAAAATCAACTAACTCAAACTACAAAAATTTGAGCAAAATTGCAAGTCGCTAGCTCCATGGAAAGCTCTACGGAAAGATCCCATGCATTTGCCATAACATTTGTAGGGGAGTCAGGTAGGTTCTTTTGGTACGATCATGCCAATTTTAATAAAAAAAAAACTGGACTTTTTTTTACGAACATTTAGCTAAAACTCATGTTTCTAGCTTTATTCTATCGAAAGTTATCGCCTATTCGAATTACCATTTCTAGGGGAGGTAGGGGCTCCTTTGGCCGGATCTTGCCCATTTCCAATACCAATTAATAGTGATGTAAGGGATATCCACATCCTCATCCACAACTGCGTTTACATCCTCATCCGTATCCCCATCCACATACATATGTACTTTCATTATAAAATATCCGCAATCCTCATATTCGTATGAGGACATCTATGGGGATATTTAGATTCATTCCATTGAATCGAACTTCACGAAAAAATATGCAGATCGTGTTAAGATAAGCTTCGAAAGACTTATTTAATGAGATATATGCTATAGAGGGAGAGGAGGGGTTAAAAAGAAAAATGTGTTTTGTGTTCTTCTTAGTTTTCTGTTTTCTGACTAAACTACATATTTAGTTTTTCTGTAAACTGAATAGTTTGCCGTCTGTGCGGGCTCTTAAGGAAATCAGAAAATCCAAAATGTAGTCGTTAATTTGATTTGGAGATTTGTTAATCGATCGGAAAGTAGTTAATTAATTAAGTAATTAATTTATTGTGATTCAGAAAATGGGCTATTTGGCTCGGAAAATTGATTATCTGAAAAATAAATGCTATGATGCAAATAAAACGAGTCATTGCGTTATGTTTGCAACATTCTCTCAATCATCTTAGACTCTATTATCTATTACACTAATAAGCTATTATTGACGAGCGAAAAAAAAACAGACATCGACACACGTAAACTTCCACATTTCCTTCATATTGCATTGTTCACGATATCAAACGCACATAAATTCTTAATCGAAGTGTAGGGTAATCGTAAATTTTATGAGTAAATTACTAAAGTTTACTATTCTGACGTTGAATATATGGCGAATATGAACAATCGATTCGTCATCAGACAGACTAACGCGGGGGAATAATAGCGTTATAGCATAACCGAATTATAAGCCAATTGCCTATCGTCATTAAGGTAATAATCAGCACCTTTTCAGCCATTTCGCTTTTGATAAAGAAACGAGAAACATAGCGACGGGCGGCAGCTATGGCTTAGAAACGTAATTTCTGATCGGCAAGCATTGACTCTTAAAGGCTTAATAGAGTATATGACAGTACGCAACGCATTCGGGCAAATCAAGTTTGGCTATAGGATTTAACATTTTGCTGGATTTATTTGCATTGGTATTATCAGAATATGGGCCGTTTTCACAATGTCTAGTTAAAGTTTTTTATCGGACAATTCCAAACAGCTGAAACGGGCTGTTGATATTTTGACAGCTAGTACTGTTTACGCTTCCACATTCAAATGAGACAATTATACTTGTCACAAAGAACAGAGTTCTGGAAATTCATTCGATGAAAGAGGATTTGAAACCAACTTAGCCGGAAATTACTGCTGAGAGACGGCGCAGACGTAAAATAGGATAGAACAGGCGGCAGCATTCCGTCAAGAAAATCGCCTGATTTTCTACTGCATTAGCTGCGCTTTCTACTGCATTATCATATTTTGAACGTTGCATACGCTAAGGTTTTAATTTAGTGTCCCGGATAGCTAACTTGCAGTTTAACCAGATATTGAAAAAACGGGCCTATGATGTTTAGTCACGTGTTGAGTTAAGAACTTGAAAGAGAAAAACACAAAGTATATTTAGAGCTTGCTAAAAATATGTCTACTAAATATTTTTTGTAAGATCTGTTTATTGCCGAATTCTTTTTTTTTCAGCGGTAGCAGTAAACTCTTTTAACCTTCGTCGAGCGGCAGAGGTACAGGTGTACCTTTTGCGTTTTTAAATTGCAACAACTTTGTCCCTAGAGCAGTGGTTCCCAACCTTTTTCACCCCATGCCCCCCTTGGGCGGTTTGGAAAGTCTTGCGCCCCTCGGGAAAGTTACAAATGTTTATTAAAGACACAGAAATCGAAAATTTTATACATGCATACAGATGTGTGGGTGCATTTTGTTCTTAATTTATTTTGAAACTAATATCTGTATTTTTTACTACAATTTATAGCAAATTTCTTTGGGAAGATCTCATGCCCATCGAATAAAAGTTACAAGTAGCGTTAATTAAAAAATATATTTAATACATCCAATATAATAAATATCATGTACATATGTATGTGGATTCATTTTTTATCTGATCATGGCAAACATAGGAATTCAGTAAATGTTCTGGAGTAAAAGCATATGATATTACATCAAAATTTCAGAATTTAGATTGTGTCCACGCCCCACCTTCAAAGTCGCCATGCCCCCCCTGAGGGGCGCGCCCCATCGGTTGAGAACCACTGCCCTAGAGGGACTAAAGAGCCAAAACTTTTTGTATTCTCTACACTTTTGCTCTATTGTATGTGTGCCAAATTTCAAAAAAATATCTCCACCCCTCTTCAGAATATAGGGTCGGGTTGTTTCCACACCCTTAACAGGCGGCATAGGTACAGATGTACCTTCACAAATTTTGTGTGTAGATCATGGAAAAAGAAAAGATAAGAAATGACATATTTAGTTATAAAGTATTTATTGTTTGTAAAAAATAGTGATATAATAGTATAAAAGACACACACACACACACAAGACTTTCTGGTCTTTCGTTGTTTGCGATTCAGATCTCGGCAAATATGACAACTACCAACGACAGGATTAACTACACCACTACCACCTGCTGCTTCTGGTGCCACGGCAATGTGTCGCTCAAGCACCATTTCAATTGCCCCTCGAAGGAAATAGTTTCTAACGATCATTCGATTGGTGCTTCGTCTTTCAACTTCAGGCATGCATAGCTGCTTGGAAAGATCTTTCAAAAATTTTCTACGTTGATCCTTTGTCCTGGTCAATAGGTTGTGCTCCCTGTATATGATGTAAGATGCCAATCCAGTGACATCAACCATATTATAGTAAAATGCCAGCGGCCAACGCAGAGTTCGTCGCTTGACACTGTATTCTCCCAGCATTTTGTCCATAACGTCGACTCCTCCTTTGGTTTTGTTATAATATGTGATAATCTCCGGTTTTGCTGCCTGTGTATCTTCGACTTCTCCCGTCTGATGCATTGTTGATAGGAGCACGACTGATTTGTTCTTCTTCGGCACATACGAACAAATTGTTGCATCAGCGTTGTAAGCAAAATTCGTCGAGTTGATAGCTCTTTCTTTTCCGGGATGCATGTTGCTTGGCAGGAATCGTTTGTTTTTTCTTACTGTACCAACCAATGTCATGTTCCAGGAGTTGAGTATCTTCCCTAACGCTAAACTTGTGAAAAAATTGTCAGTAACAACATTTCTTCCAGAGCCTTTATAGTCACTAACGAGATCCAATACCGTTCGTTCGCCAACATTAGCTTGTCGAGGGCGTCTATCGGTTTTCCAGTGTAAAGATGACCTTGTAACGGGTAGCCGTTCGACGAGTTACAAGCCCAGAAAATCTTGATACCATACTTTGCCGGCTTTGATGGTATATACTGTGTGAACTTCGTGTGCCCCCTGAATGGGAATAACTGTTCATCAACGGTAATACAGTCATGTGGCTGGTAGACCCGCTTCAAATTGCTGTTGAGCATGGTCCAAATATCCCGGATTGGCGCAGCTTTATCCAATTGCATTCGTTCGACACGCGTATTTTCCTTGTCAAATCGGATGAATCTAAGCATCATCTTGAACCGATCACGAGACATGGCTGCACGTATTAGGGGTAAACCGTCAAGCTTCCACAAATCGTTAAGATTTATTTTGTTGTCCTTGTAGACGCCAGCAGCAATAAGGATTCCCAAAAATGCGTCAAGTTCCGCTTCCGTGAATGGCTCGAATATTTCTTGTGGTGGGCGCTTCGAAGAATCGGGAAACATTTCAACCAGTTTGTTGTTGGAACCTTCGAAAACTCGCTTGCCCTTCCGATTTGATTCTCGGAGTATTATGTTCAATATTTCTGGTGTCATAATTGACTTAAACACCTCTTTCGGTGTGTATAGTTTGCTGATTGCTTCAGGCCCACCTCTTTGTCGTAGGATGTTACGTGGTATGGTCTTGGATCTCTGTAATGGTACACTATGCCATTCAGTACCATCCTTAGCGATCCAAATGTCACCGACACTGCGAGGAACGGGTTCATCCTCTTCACTTTCTTCTGAGTCAAATTCCTCTTCCTGCTCGATGAGGAAGTCTTGCTCTATGTCGGAATGTTCATCAACTGGCACATGGGCTTCGGAAGCATACAGTTCGTCCTCATCTTCAAAATCTGATTCGTCGAAAATTCGTCTAATTTCTTCGGACGTAATCTTGTAAAATAAAATTGGATATACATAGAGATAAAATATAGCCTTTCGAAATACCAGATCTTCACGCAAGGATACTAAGCTACAATTTCGTTTCCTTGCATTAAGGAGGTTGCTAGGTCCAGCTTCACAGTCACTCATAATTGGATAATACTTTATCAATTTACGTTGTACAAAAACTCACACAATACTGATTTTCCTGCAGATATGCCTTTTATATATACCTCTTACTTTCAGTCATTCTTGCATTATCCCTTTTTTCTTAGAATCATGTCCATTTTTAATTCTGAACTGTAATGAGGGCTATACCAACCTACTTTTATTACCTTATTACAATAATTAGGGCTATACAAATCTGCTCGCCATTCCTTCAAACCCGAAAATTTGTCGTTTTTTTAATACCTGATACATAATAATAATAAAGATAAAGGTCAGATCCGCAAAACAGGTCCCTAACAATATGCAGATACCATACGGTACCTGTTTTTCGCACAAAATTACTTCAATAGTGCGAATTTTCATACAAAATGCATCAAGGTACAGGTGTACCTATGCCGTCTGTTAAAGGTGAAAAAATCTGCCGCTCGACGAGGGTTAAAAGCTTCTCCTATGTGCGGTTTTCCCACATAGAGAGGCAATGCAATGAGAAAAACCAACAGATTTCCTCTCCGGTTATGGTTAGCGTGACCAGCCTTTTCCGGGCTAATTTCGGAGAGTGAAACTCCCAGGGCCCGTGATTTTAAAGGGCACCGGTAATTTGAAACATGCAAAAAAAAAGTCACTAAAAAGAGAAGCCGGTAGATTTATTTGTTTAGATAAATGGAGTGTTTTTCCGGTCTATTTCTCCCTTAAAGATGCTGTCGGATACAGTGACGCTCTCTCGTCTACTTACGGATATACAATATATACTTTACATCCCTGTTACTGTCATTTTCTCTGATCTTACCAAGTTCGCCGAAACGCATTTGCATGAGGAAATTTCGGTAATTTGGCACGTAGCTTCCTTGGGTTGTTATAAACAACACTTGGTGATATTTTAGTCCTGCTAAAAGTTGCGTCAGGATAAAAGGACCTTCTTGACATTAAAGTGATATCTAGATAAGATGGGCATCATAGGACACGGTTTGTTGAGACGAATGCACTAGGCTACTGTTGAAGTCGTTTTGAATCCTTTGGTAAGGATAAGGAAAAGGACATTCTGATGAATTGGCGCTAATGGCATGTTCGTAATGAGAGCATATTGTTCTGTTCTGGCTACAACGAAACTATAGATAAAAATTGTCACAACTTTGCTCTGTTTTATAAATAGAAGTAACACTTTTGTACATACTTAAATATTTACTCATCTAATTTGATATAAGATATCTGAGTGCCTATCACAATAAAATGGAGGAATTGTTTTGAATTTTGCGTCGTTTTGTCTATTATAAGGCATTTCAAATGTTTGATATATCGTCGAACATATTGTACTCATTATTTGTGCAGATGTTTCGTCGCTTTTCATATGCATCATCATTTGGCACTGTTTATTATTCTATGGAACTTAATGTCTGTATATTTCCGTAATAGTTAGCACATTGAATATTTGTTTTGCTGCGATTTACGATTTTCCATTTGGAACCATAATTATTATGTAGGTATCAGTGGCAAATAAAACAATGTATTATACATAAAGAAATATTGTTTTTTTTAGCGCAATTTAACGAATCATTAGCGTAAAAATGAAACCAAAAGAGCGAAAAAAATTCAAAGCTTTAAGTGTAGTGAATAGAATTGGTAGAATAACAGTAAAAATCCTCAAAAGTTGCAAACTTGCAGACACGCGTGCGCACAGACGATGTTCCCAAGGTTGTATGAACAGATTTTAATCTTATCAGCGTGGTAACGAGTATGCAAACCGATTCATCAACCTCGAGGCTCAAGAGTGCTTCAAAAATCGCACTAAATTTAATGTTACTGAAAGCGCCATCGATATTAAGGAAACAACCATCGTGCAGTCCTCTCACTCAAGAGATTTTTCAATAAAATCAACCACAGAATGCAGTGCCGTATCCACCGATCCTTCCAATACGCATGCTGCGACGCAGATAAAAGTCGTAGTGGTATAGTATTTCGCAAATAGACATCAATTAGTCTCTCTAGCAGTTTCAACTCCAGACAGGCCTTTAGAATACCCTCTATCCAAAGATACGAGTATAGAATATTTGAACATTGCTGCAAGTCTGCCGGAATAATACCGTCGGGACCAGCAGACTTGACGGTTTGAAGCTTGATATCGCCCACATAATCTCTCGAGAGGGGATAGATTGACTGTCACATGGCGCTGAGCAACAAATGTAGGGCTCTTCAGATGCGGCAGCAATCGAGCTGCCGGGAAAATGCGTGTCCAGCAGCCACTCAATAGTTTCTTTGTAGGAAGCTTCGTGCAGATGGAATTGAACACCAGCATTTTACGGAATCGAGAGCTTCTTTCTTGAAACATCTCAAATCCTCCTTATAGGAGCGCCAATCTGACTCTGGCCTGGAAGCCTTCGCCTTATTGAAGCTCTTCCTGCAAGCAGCTCTGAGTTTGAAGATTCTAGCGCTCCAACCAGCATGCTGGAGCACAGGTGGTAACTCAGCAATGTATGAGAAGACCGCAAATGATTCTAACCCCGTTTTTCTACAGACTCAGCAGTTCTAGGCTACGCTTGCGTGAATGACCTGATATGAACATTTTAGTCTGTTTCAGGCCAGGGAGACTATCCCAATACACAGCGGTGACTACTCGTTCCTGTTCTCTAATATGGGTTTTAACGCTACATAGAGAATACCACAAAAGGGTTCTGGGCCAATGAAAGGGTTAGCAGATTCTGTCCTAGCTAACTGGCCGGCTATCTCGTTACCCAAGATACTGACAAACCCAGAGTCCCAGTATATGGTGACTTTATTGAAAAAACTGAGGCTCGTATAGGTTAAGTACAGGAATACCCCGATTTAAGTCGCTTTGATTTAAGTCGATTCGCACTTAAGTCGTTCAGTAATTCCCACCTCGCGACTCGATTTACGACAACTTTGCTTCGCACTTACGTCACTCCACCGGATCAGAAAAAAAAACAGTTCATATTTGAGGGTCCTAGTTACAACGCAACATACTCGTAGCTAATATGATAGGATTTAAGAACAATGTTTACAGCAGAGTATAAGATGGCACTCATGGAATAGGTTTTTCCGCCCTTTACCTTGTAACTGTGATATAAATATCACCCCTTTAGTCATAGACCCAGTATGTAGTTAGTAAAAAACAGTGTTACTGGTCAAAATTGTTTTCATTTTCCTGACAAATATTTTGCTATATTTGCTCGCCTTTCGATCATTTCTCTATACGGGGTACGGATTGGGAAAAGGGAGGGGGGAGAAAAGGGAATTCCTGGAATATTAGAAGTTAGTTTTTGTCGTGCTTACGAGTAGTTTGTCTTCAGCGTATGTTATTGTTTCGATTTTAGTTACGATAAATCAATCGTCGTGTGTGTGTACATTGTAAACGAGTTTAAAATCAATTGAAATGAGTGCAATACGTGGAGGTCAAGATCTTAGTGGCATAAAAACAAAAAAAGCTAGGAAAGCACTGACATTAGAGAAGAAATTGGAAGTTCTTAGACGAATAGACGCCGGTGAAAAGGTTACGTCGGTTAGACGAAATTTAAACTTACAACGCACAACTGTGCATTCGATTATAAAGAATGCCCAAAACATTCGAGCAAGTGCACAAGCGGGCTTTTCTAAATCATGTGCTATTATTACAAAATCGCGAAGTGCTAATATGGAGGAAATGGAAAAATTATTAAATCTTCGGATAGAAGATTTAAATCAAAAAAACGTGCCTCTCAGTACACTGTTGATTCAAGAAAAAGCTAAGGCTTTATTCGCTTTTTTGGCAAACCGAAATGATGGAGGATCGGAAAATGAGTCCTTTAACGCAAGCCGCGGTTGGTTCGATAGGTTCAAAAAACGAAGCGGACTGCACAATATTAAATTAACGGGGGAATCTGCCAGTGCAGATGAAGATGCTGCCAAAATGTAGTCGTTAATTTGATTTGGAGATTTGTTAATCGATCGGAAAGTAGTTAATTAATTAAGTAATTAATTTATTGTGATTCAGAAAATGGGCTATTTGGCTCGGAAAATTGATTATCTGAAAAATAAATGCTATGATGCAAATAAAACGAGTCATTGCGTTATGTTTGCAACATTCTCTCAATCATCTTAGACTCTATTATCTATTACACTAATAAGCTATTATTGACGAGCGAAAAAAAAACAGACATCGACACACGTAAACTTCCACATTTCCTTCATATTGCATTGTTCACGATATCAAACGCACATAAATTCTTAATCGAAGTGTAGGGTAATCGTAAATTTTATGAGTAAATTACTAAAGTTTACTATTCTGACGTTGAATATATGGCGAATATGAACAATCGATTCGTCATCAGACAGACTAACGCGGGGGAATAATAGCGTTATAGCATAACCGAATTATAAGCCAATTGCCTATCGTCATTAAGGTAATAATCAGCACCTTTTCAGCCATTTCGCTTTTGATAAAGAAACGAGAAACATAGCGACGGGCGGCAGCTATGGCTTAGAAACGTAATTTCTGATCGGCAAGCATTGACTCTTAAAGGCTTAATAGAGTATATGACAGTACGCAACGCATTCGGGCAAATCAAGTTTGGCTATAGGATTTAACATTTTGCTGGATTTATTTGCATTGGTATTATCAGAATATGGGCCGTTTTCACAATGTCTAGTTAAAGTTTTTTATCGGACAATTCCAAACAGCTGAAACGGGCTGTTGATATTTTGACAGCTAGTACTGTTTACGCTTCCACATTCAAATGAGACAATTATACTTGTCACAAAGAACAGAGTTCTGGAAATTCATTCGATGAAAGAGGATTTGAAACCAACTTAGCCGGAAATTACTGCTGAGAGACGGCGCAGACGTAAAATAGGATAGAACAGGCGGCAGCATTCCGTCAAGAAAATCGCCTGATTTTCTACTGCATTAGCTGCGCTTTCTACTGCATTATCATATTTTGAACGTTGCATACGCTAAGGTTTTAATTTAGTGTCCCGGATAGCTAACTTGCAGTTTAACCAGATATTGAAAAAACGGGCCTATGATGTTTAGTCACGTGTTGAGTTAAGAACTTGAAAGAGAAAAACACAAAGTATATTTAGAGCTTGCTAAAAATATGTCTACTAAATATTTTTTGTAAGATCTGTTTATTGCCGAATTCTTTTTTTTTTCAGCGGTAGGAGTAAACTCTTTTAACCTTCGTCGAGCGGCAGAGGTACAGGTGTACCTTTTGCGTTTTTAAATTGCAACAACTTTGTCCCTAGAGCAGTGGTTCCCAACCTTTTTCACCCCATGCCCCCCTTGGGCGGTTTGGAAAGTCTTGCGCCCCTCGGGAAAGTTACAAATGTTTATTAAAGACACAGAAATCGAAAATTTTATACATGCATACAGATGTGTGGGTGCATTTTGTTCTTAATTTATTTTGAAACTAATATCTGTATTTTTTACTACAATTTATAGCAAATTTCTTTGGGAAGATCTCATGCCCATCGAATAAAAGTTACAAGTAGCGTTAATTAAAAAATATATTTAATACATCCAATATAATAAATATCATGTACATATGTATGTGGATTCATTTTTTATCTGATCATGGCAAACATAGGAATTCAGTAAATGTTCTGGAGTAAAAGCATATGATATTACATCAAAATTTCAGAATTTAGATTGTGTCCACGCCCCACCTTCAAAGTCGCCATGCCCCCCCTGAGGGGCGCGCCCCATCGGTTGAGAACCACTGCCCTAGAGGGACTAAAGAGCCAAAACTTTTTGTATTCTCTACACTTTTGCTCTATTGTATGTGTGCCAAATTTCAAAAAAATATCTCCACCCCTCTTCAGAATATAGGGTCGGGTTGTTTCCACACCCTTAACAGGCGGCATAGGTACAGATGTACCTTCACAAATTTTGTGTGTAGATCATGGAAAAAGAAAAGATAAGAAATGACATATTTAGTTATAAAGTATTTATTGTTTGTAAAAAATAGTGATATAATAGTATAAAAGACACACACACACACACAAGACTTTCTGGTCTTTCGTTGTTTGCGATTCAGATCTCGGCAAATATGACAACTACCAACGACAGGATTAACTACACCACTACCACCTGCTGCTTCTGGTGCCACGGCAATGTGTCGCTCAAGCACCATTTCAATTGCCCCTCGAAGGAAATAGTTTCTAACGATCATTCGATTGGTGCTTCGTCTTTCAACTTCAGGCATGCATAGCTGCTTGGAAAGATCTTTCAAAAATTTTCTACGTTGATCCTTTGTCCTGGTCAATAGGTTGTGCTCCCTGTATATGATGTAAGATGCCAATCCAGTGACATCAACCATATTATAGTAAAATGCCAGCGGCCAACGCAGAGTTCGTCGCTTGACACTGTATTCTCCCAGCATTTTGTCCATAACGTCGACTCCTCCTTTGGTTTTGTTATAATATGTGATAATCTCCGGTTTTGCTGCCTGTGTATCTTCGACTTCTCCCGTCTGATGCATTGTTGATAGGAGCACGACTGATTTGTTCTTCTTCGGCACATACGAACAAATTGTTGCATCAGCGTTGTAAGCAAAATTCGTCGAGTTGATAGCTCTTTCTTTTCCGGGATGCATGTTGCTTGGCAGGAATCGTTTGTTTTTTCTTACTGTACCAACCAATGTCATGTTCCAGGAGTTGAGTATCTTCCCTAACGCTAAACTTGTGAAAAAATTGTCAGTAACAACATTTCTTCCAGAGCCTTTATAGTCACTAACGAGATCCAATACCGTTCGTTCGCCAACATTAGCTTGTCGAGGGCGTCTATCGGTTTTCCAGTGTAAAGATGACCTTGTAACGGGTAGCCGTTCGACGAGTTACAAGCCCAGAAAATCTTGATACCATACTTTGCCGGCTTTGATGGTATATACTGTGTGAACTTCGTGTGCCCCCTGAATGGGAATAACTGTTCATCAACGGTAATACAGTCATGTGGCTGGTAGACCCGCTTCAAATTGCTGTTGAGCATGGTCCAAATATCCCGGATTGGCGCAGCTTTATCCAATTGCATTCGTTCGACACGCGTATTTTCCTTGTCAAATCGGATGAATCTAAGCATCATCTTGAACCGATCACGAGACATGGCTGCACGTATTAGGGGTAAACCGTCAAGCTTCCACAAATCGTTAAGATTTATTTTGTTGTCCTTGTAGACGCCAGCAGCAATAAGGATTCCCAAAAATGCGTCAAGTTCCGCTTCCGTGAATGGCTCGAATATTTCTTGTGGTGGGCGCTTCGAAGAATCGGGAAACATTTCAACCAGTTTGTTGTTGGAACCTTCGAAAACTCGCTTGCCCTTCCGATTTGATTCTCGGAGTATTATGTTCAATATTTCTGGTGTCATAATTGACTTAAACACCTCTTTCGGTGTGTATAGTTTGCTGATTGCTTCAGGCCCACCTCTTTGTCGTAGGATGTTACGTGGTATGGTCTTGGATCTCTGTAATGGTACACTATGCCATTCAGTACCATCCTTAGCGATCCAAATGTCACCGACACTGCGAGGAACGGGTTCATCCTCTTCACTTTCTTCTGAGTCAAATTCCTCTTCCTGCTCGATGAGGAAGTCTTGCTCTATGTCGGAATGTTCATCAACTGGCACATGGGCTTCGGAAGCATACAGTTCGTCCTCATCTTCAAAATCTGATTCGTCGAAAATTCGTCTAATTTCTTCGGACGTAATCTTGTAAAATAAAATTGGATATACATAGAGATAAAATATAGCCTTTCGAAATACCAGATCTTCACGCAAGGATACTAAGCTACAATTTCGTTTCCTTGCATTAAGGAGGTTGCTAGGTCCAGCTTCACAGTCACTCATAATTGGATAATACTTTATCAATTTACGTTGTACAAAAACTCACACAATACTGATTTTCCTGCAGATATGCCTTTTATATATACCTCTTACTTTCAGTCATTCTTGCATTATCCCTTTTTTCTTAGAATCATGTCCATTTTTAATTCTGAACTGTAATGAGGGCTATACCAACCTACTTTTATTACCTTATTACAATAATTAGGGCTATACAAATCTGCTCGCCATTCCTTCAAACCCGAAAATTTGTCGTTTTTTTAATACCTGATACATAATAATAATAAAGATAAAGGTCAGATCCGCAAAACAGGTCCCTAACAATATGCAGATACCATACGGTACCTGTTTTTCGCACAAAATTACTTCAATAGTGCGAATTTTCATACAAAATGCATCAAGGTACAGGTGTACCTATGCCGTCTGTTAAAGGTGAAAAAATCTGCCGCTCGACGAGGGTTAAAAGCTTCTCCTATGTGCGGTTTTCCCACATAGAGAGGCAATGCAATGAGAAAAACCAACAGATTTCCTCTCCGGTTATGGTTAGCGTGACCAGCCTTTTCCGGGCTAATTTCGGAGAGTGAAACTCCCAGGGCCCGTGATTTTAAAGGGCACCGGTAATTTGAAACATGCAAAAAAAAAGTCACTAAAAAGAGAAGCCGGTAGATTTATTTGTTTAGATAAATGGAGTGTTTTTCCGGTCTATTTCTCCCTTAAAGATGCTGTCGGATACAGTGACGCTCTCTCGTCTACTTACGGATATACAATATATACTTTACATCCCTGTTACTGTCATTTTCTCTGATCTTACCAAGTTCGCCGAAACGCATTTGCATGAGGAAATTTCGGTAATTTGGCACGTAGCTTCCTTGGGTTGTTATAAACAACACTTGGTGATATTTTAGTCCTGCTAAAAGTTGCGTCAGGATAAAAGGACCTTCTTGACATTAAAGTGATATCTAGATAAGATGGGCATCATAGGACACGGTTTGTTGAGACGAATGCACTAGGCTACTGTTGAAGTCGTTTTGAATCCTTTGGTAAGGATAAGGAAAAGGACATTCTGATGAATTGGCGCTAATGGCATGTTCGTAATGAGAGCATATTGTTCTGTTCTGGCTACAACGAAACTATAGATAAAAATTGTCACAACTTTGCTCTGTTTTATAAATAGAAGTAACACTTTTGTACATACTTAAATATTTACTCATCTAATTTGATATAAGATATCTGAGTGCCTATCACAATAAAATGGAGGAATTGTTTTGAATTTTGCGTCGTTTTGTCTATTATAAGGCATTTCAAATGTTTGATATATCGTCGAACATATTGTACTCATTATTTGTGCAGATGTTTCGTCGCTTTTCATATGCATCATCATTTGGCACTGTTTATTATTCTATGGAACTTAATGTCTGTATATTTCCGTAATAGTTAGCACATTGAATATTTGTTTTGCTGCGATTTACGATTTTCCATTTGGAACCATAATTATTATGTAGGTATCAGTGGCAAATAAAACAATGTATTATACATAAAGAAATATTGTTTTTTTTAGCGCAATTTAACGAATCATTAGCGTAAAAATGAAACCAAAAGAGCGAAAAAAATTCAAAGCTTTAAGTGTAGTGAATAGAATTGGTAGAATAACAGTAAAAATCCTCAAAAGTTGCAAACTTGCAGACACGCGTGCGCACAGACGATGTTCCCAAGGTTGTATGAACAGATTTTAATCTTATCAGCGTGGTAACGAGTATGCAAACCGATTCATCAACCTCGAGGCTCAAGAGTGCTTCAAAAATCGCACTAAATTTAATGTTACTGAAAGCGCCATCGATATTAAGGAAACAACCATCGTGCAGTCCTCTCACTCAAGAGATTTTTCAATAAAATCAACCACAGAATGCAGTGCCGTATCCACCGATCCTTCCAATACGCATGCTGCGACGCAGATAAAAGTCGTAGTGGTATAGTATTTCGCAAATAGACATCAATTAGTCTCTCTAGCAGTTTCAACTCCAGACAGGCCTTTAGAATACCCTCTATCCAAAGATACGAGTATAGAATATTTGAACATTGCTGCAAGTCTGCCGGAATAATACCGTCGGGACCAGCAGACTTGACGGTTTGAAGCTTGATATCGCCCACATAATCTCTCGAGAGGGGATAGATTGACTGTCACATGGCGCTGAGCAACAAATGTAGGGCTCTTCAGATGCGGCAGCAATCGAGCTGCCGGGAAAATGCGTGTCCAGCAGCCACTCAATAGTTTCTTTGTAGGAAGCTTCGTGCAGATGGAATTGAACACCAGCATTTTACGGAATCGAGAGCTTCTTTCTTGAAACATCTCAAATCCTCCTTATAGGAGCGCCAATCTGACTCTGGCCTGGAAGCCTTCGCCTTATTGAAGCTCTTCCTGCAAGCAGCTCTGAGTTTGAAGATTCTAGCGCTCCAACCAGCATGCTGGAGCACAGGTGGTAACTCAGCAATGTATGAGAAGACCGCAAATGATTCTAACCCCGTTTTTCTACAGACTCAGCAGTTCTAGGCTACGCTTGCGTGAATGACCTGATATGAACATTTTAGTCTGTTTCAGGCCAGGGAGACTATCCCAATACACAGCGGTGACTACTCGTTCCTGTTCTCTAATATGGGTTTTAACGCTACATAGAGAATACCACAAAAGGGTTCTGGGCCAATGAAAGGGTTAGCAGATTCTGTCCTAGCTAACTGGCCGGCTATCTCGTTACCCAAGATACTGACAAACCCAGAGTCCCAGTATATGGTGACTTTATTGAAAAAACTGAGGCTCGTATAGGTTAAGTACAGGAATACCCCGATTTAAGTCGCTTTGATTTAAGTCGATTCGCACTTAAGTCGTTCAGTAATTCCCACCTCGCGACTCGATTTACGACAACTTTGCTTCGCACTTACGTCACTCCACCGGATCAGAAAAAAAAACAGTTCATATTTGAGGGTCCTAGTTACAACGCAACATACTCGTAGCTAATATGATAGGATTTAAGAACAATGTTTACAGCAGAGTATAAGATGGCACTCATGGAATAGGTTTTTCCGCCCTTTACCTTGTAACTGTGATATAAATATCACCCCTTTAGTCATAGACCCAGTATGTAGTTAGTAAAAAACAGTGTTACTGGTCAGAATTGTTTTCATTTTCCTGACAAATATTTTGCTATATTTGCTCGCCTTTCGATCATTTCTCTATACGGGGTACGGATTGGGAAAAGGGAGGGGGGAGAAAAGGGAATTCCTGGAATATTAGAAGTTAGTTTTTGTCGTGCTTACGAGTAGTTTGTCTTCAGCGTATGTTATTGTTTCGATTTTAGTTACGATAAATCAATCGTCGTGTGTGTGTACATTGTAAACGAGTTTAAAATCAATTGAAATGAGTGCAATACGTGGAGGTCAAGATCTTAGTGGCATAAAAACAAAAAAAGCTAGGAAAGCACTGACATTAGAGAAGAAATTGGAAGTTCTTAGACGAATAGACGCCGGTGAAAAGGTTACGTCGGTTAGACGAAATTTAAACTTACAACGCACAACTGTGCATTCGATTATAAAGAATGCCCAAAACATTCGAGCAAGTGCACAAGCGGGCTTTTCTAAATCATGTGCTATTATTACAAAATCGCGAAGTGCTAATATGGAGGAAATGGAAAAATTATTAAATCTTCGGATAGAAGATTTAAATCAAAAAAACGTGCCTCTCAGTACACTGTTGATTCAAGAAAAAGCTAAGGCTTTATTCGCTTTTTTGGCAAACCGAAATGATGGAGGATCGGAAAATGAGTCCTTTAACGCAAGCCGCGGTTGGTTCGATAGGTTCAAAAAACGAAGCGGACTGCACAATATTAAATTAACGGGGGAATCTGCCAGTGCAGATGAAGATGCTGCCGAAAATTTTTTGCCTACTTTAGCAAAAGTTATTTCCGATGGTGGATACGTTGCACAACAGGCATGGATACATATTAATTGATGTTTTGGTGGATTATTTAAAACTAATTGTTTTGTTATCATAGGTTTTCAACGTAGACGAGACAGGCCTTTTCTGGAAACGAATGCCATCTCGAACATTCTTATTTGTAGAGGAAACTACTGCACCTGGATTTAAAGTGTGAAAGGATCGTATTACACTGCTGCTTGGAGGAAATGCATCTGGGGACTTTAAATTGAAACCGCTGCTTATATATTCCTCAGAAAACCCAAGAGCAATGAAGAACATTTCTAAAGATAAATTACCGGTGATTTGGCGCTCGAATAAGAAGTCGTGGATGACTTCCGTAATTTTTGATGACTGGTTCAAAAACTACTTTTGCCCGGCGGTGAGAGACTATTGTCTTAAAAACAACTTGTCGCACAAGGCACTGCTCATTGTGGACAATGCACCTTCGAGTCCAGTGAACTTGGACGACTTGAACGAGAACATCAAAGTGATATTTTTGCCTCCAAACACCACTTCATTATTGCAACCTATGGACCAGGGGGTAATAGCTTCCTTTAAAGCTTATTACTTACGTAGGACGTTTCAGCAACTTATAAGCCAACTAGATCAAGCACAAAGAGATGAAGTCAACAAATCATGAATCCGAAATTTTTGGCGTAGTTTCAATATAATGAAAGCGGTCGAGAACATTCAAGAGTCTTGGAAGGAGGTGAAAACATCAAATATGAATGCAGCCTGGAAAAAACTGTGGCCTGAATGCGTCAATATACAAATGGAGCACCCGAATTTGCCCGGCATTCAATCAGAAATTTTGGGATTGGCTCATCGAATCGGATTCACGGAAGTAGACAACAATAATTTGGTGGAGTTACTGGAATGTCACGATGGGGAAATGTCCGCCCAGGAACTTATACATATTCTCCAAAGTCCTATAGAAAGTGATGCTGAAGCGGAAGTCGGAGAGGCAGAGAAGTCTTCTCCTGATACTCCTTCTTTAACGTTGCAAAATTTAGCTGAAGGGTTGGAATATCTAAATAAAGCGAAGTCCATTTTCAGCTTGGACCCAGATAAGGAGAGAAATGAAAGATTTATTAAGAACATAGACAATGCCGCATTTCCATACAAAGAGCTATACACTGAAAAAAAAGCGATGTGCAGTCCAACGGAATATAAATGCTTATTTTCCAAGGATCACCCCGCAGGCAACGACGTCATTACTGCCTTCCCTTGCCAGTTCAGATGATATTTAAGCCTACTTTTTAAGAGTCACTCACAAGTTCAAGTTTATGTCTACGTGTATTTCTATTAACATACTGGTAACCATATATAAAACTGTATTGATAAACATAATAATATGCATATGTAATAAAGTGTTGTGTTTTGATTTTTCGCTTTTGGTACGTTTTCATACATAGCCAAATTTGATTCGATTTAAGTCGTTTCGACTTAAGTCGCTTTTTTCTGGAACCTAACCCTGTCGTAAATCGGGGTATTCCTGTATTGATTTTGACATAAACAAGGGCTTGACAGCAGCTCCACAGTCCGTGGAGATTGTAATACTTTTTCCCCGGCATTTACATTAATCCCAATTGCATGAATTTTCATTACGTTTCATGACTTCAGGAATTAAATGGAATCAAAAGTTTGTTAATATCTCAGTAACTATAACTTTTTTGCAACTGAAGTTAAGTATTCCACCCCACAGTTTAATTTTACATAAGCTTAGTAATGATCCCGAATAAACGCACATCAATAATCAGTCAGTTCTTTGGTAAACAATCACTTTGATAACAACTTTACACCGTCCATTACAATAATTTTTATTACTCAACTCCCCTTAGAGTATTTCAAAATTGTGTAATGAACCATATTCTGGTCTGGTCGTGCTGTTTCGTGATGACGATGAGTAGTAATCTGTCGGTGGTACGGAATCAGAGGCCGAGGGTCCCATTACATCTGGACTCCAAAGCAAGCGCGAGGGCATCTGAGTCGTCCGCCAACCATTCCATCCTTATCGGCTCATTTTTTTTATTCTCCGCCCCCACGGGCATCTTTGGATGCCCACCAACCCGTCCATTACAATTGCAATGTCGGAAATCAATTTTATGACCCACATAATGTTGCAAGGATGTTAACCATGTATGTTTGTTGTACCTTCTTCAATTATCCGATAAGATAATAATTTCAAATGCAAAATACTTGTACCCGCTTGATTTGACAGTGCAATATCTAAATGACGTGAGTGTAAAAATTAAACTAACTTTGAACGTCATCATCTTATTTACATATACACTTCTCTTAATTATATATTCGAATGAACTCAGTCCAAATTAAAATGTAGAATCGCGAAAAAACAAATATCACGGGTGTGGCCCATCAAAATAAAACTTGCTACAAGACAAACTCTATTGTAGATACGCATGCTTTTAAATAAATATCACGAGATTATGATTAATGTGAAAATTCACGAGTTTCAATCGTTTAATTAATACCGTCATAATAATTGAAGAACAATGTTACAGAATTATGAATACAATATGAAGCAGCTACTGATTCATTCCAAGTTTGAGGGCAGGCGAAATGATAATGACAGTCAAAGAATATTTGTTCAAAACAAATTGAATCACGCAATCTTTATACTTTAGATGAGTTTGATTCACTTGTATCTTTGCCCATTTAAAACGATTGACTTTGATCCAGGAAGATCCAGGTCCTAACTATCTATATGTGATCTCGCCGGATGCTTTGGCATATCTTATAGACTATACTCTTATATATAGTATAGTCTATCGGGTGACGAAACCAGCTCAAGCACTAAGCGAATTGGCTTCGACTGAAAATGTTTGGGTGGGGATCATTGCTAAGTGGTCTTGTTGACTGCTTAGCAATGGTACACTCCACTTTTATTCTCAAAAAAGTATATATTTTATGCATTATGGATTATCTACTCAAATCCTACATTTGGCAAAAAAAAGGAGAATGATTTATTTTGCCAACAATCTTAAGAATTGTTCTTGTTGTTATCAGTTTTAAAATTTTATCATCCAATAAAATTTGCATAAGAATGTATCGACACAGTGAAAGGAAAGAAATACTACCGAGAAAAAATTAAATAAATAAAAAACTTGATTATAGAGGTAATAAATGTTTTACGTCCTTAATAGGTTCGTTTTTTATGAGTGGGTGTGTTTAAATAGCTTTTAATATACCAACTGTAAGGTACACCGGCTTCAGATTCAAATGAAGCTAGAATATATTATAGCACGTGCTCACTTAAAATATATTAACAATTAAATACAGGATAGCTATTCATCGTTCATACAGGTGAATGAAGTGATTAATGCATTTTAACTCTTCTTATTGTTTAAACACGTTCTTCATTAGTATAAAATCATAAATCAATTCATTTTGGGCGACCGATAGCTGAGTGCGTAAAAGCATCAGCCATCAGTTTCACGTCTGACTACGGTCGTTACGAGTTCAAGTCTCGTCCACGGCGTTCGTGACCATGGATGTTTGTGTTGTCTTCCCCTGTGGTTCGAGGCGTAATAATAAGCCACAGCATCCCCCGACTTGTCGGAGGTAGGTGGCTAAATGGGAGCAAGAGGTGCATGCTGGCAACGTGCATCGTCCGAAACTAGTTTGTGTCAACGAAACGTCAGCTAAGCCACATGGAATAGTTGAAGCGCTAAGCCCCACTAGTGGTTGGGGTAAATATGTAAGTATATTAAATCATTTGTCTTTTGAAAATAAGAGGAGTTTGTCGAATCTCCCCACTGGTTGCCGTTTTGACGTCTATGACACAGTTGAACAATAATTGTTGCTCAACTTCTCATTTCGAACAAAGGACTCAGCGAGTGAGTTTTATACAAATCGGTGGTTGGCTTTGTGACATTCAAAAAGTGGATGACGCGCGGGCTTGATTGAATCGAAATTGACTTGTGTGTGGTATAGTTGAACAACAAATGCTCAACGAATTTTTGACATCAGCAATTGCTTAATCGTTGTGTATGAGCCGCTTAATACATTTTGCTGTAAATGTTGTAAAAAAACGTAAATTCGTAGATAATAATTTAAAAAAATTACGCATAACGGGCAAAATAAGCCCTCCAGTAATATGTAGTGTTGAAGGTAAATTCAGTGAAACTAGGTATTAATCACAGTGGCTTCTATTAGTCAGCATCTTTCCGCGAGCCGTGTATTAAATTGCTTAATATTAAATAATGGTCCGAAGGCCACACCGTATTTATATCCAAATATTCGTTAGAACAGACTTTCACACCAAAATGAGAAACGTACTCTCTTTTGCGGGTCGCACGTAAAGTTGACGATTCAGTGGAATTTTCCACTGGTTCTTCTTCTACCAGTCGCAATGTACAATATGATGTCCAAAGTTGTTTGAGACGCTTCTTTTCTATCTTAACTGGGTATTTCCCTAGGTCTTAAAATAGTATCTACAATACTATCTAGCATTCTAGCGTGCGGCTGAACTGGAAGTTATAGTCTTCTGAGTTTGTTTCAATATGTCTCGTAAACTAATACTATAGCCTCTTGGTAAACACTGTATGGAAGGCGAAAAAGTGTCCAACAAGCACTACTCATTTTTTCGTCACGTTTCTGTTAAAATTCACGTGATTGCTCTATACGCCAGTCGGTACGTCGTGGAAAGTAAAGTATTGTAAAATGTTACAACGCGCCAAAATAAAATAAATCGATTTTCTTATCAGTTTTTTTTTTTTGCGAATAAGTCAATAATGGCTTATTTCTTCGTAAAATATCTGAAGAGTGATTTGAAGTTTATTCGATTCCTTACAATTTAAAGAGAAAATTATCCCGATTCGATTTATGTATCTCTAAAAAAATGCAGACAAGTTAGATATTTTATGAGCATATTTTCTCTGCAACTGCTTTTCGGAAATTTCATCTCTACAGCATTTTATGCAACATGTGTCGCTTCGCTATGAGCGCGTTTCGTTTGTAGATACGGGTAAAATATTCATATTCGGCTTGAAGATAGATCAGTCCTGGATCGTGTCGAATTATGATCTGATCTAGATTGTACGGAGTCAAGTGAATTACAGAATCACTTTTGTACAAATTTCCACAGAAATGCACCGTTATTGAGTTATTTGCAAAAAACTGTTTCGGAGATTTTTTTTTTTCATTTTGGCATCTCAATTGCCCTAACCCCTTGTGGGGCATAGCGCCTCAACTGTTCCATGTGGCCCCGTTGACGTTTCGTCGGCATAAATTGGTTTCGGAGAATGCAGTTGCCAGCATGCACCTCCTGCACATCCATGGCCACGAACGTCGTCGTGGACGGGATTCGAACCCGAGACGCCGGTAGTCAAACATGAGACCGATGCCTCAACACACTGCGCTACCCATTTTACATGTTTGTTGAAACTAAACACTTTATATGCAATGCAAAAGTTGAGGATAATTTTATAGTGAAAAATTGGATTTTTTTTTATTTGCGACTAGCGTGCGTATAGATAGAAGCAAAAAAACTAAAACAAGACAAACCACCCAATAACTACCGTTTGAACATTTTTCAGGTGGTGCAAATTTAAATTTAAGCTTTCTGGCTAGGCCTCTATCGATTTCTAAAAAAAATCTCACATAGTGCCTCGCATGCACTCTGAAACTACCATCCGATTGGCGTAATATGGTTGAAAACATCGCGCTTCTTTCAAAATAAATAAGTGAGAAAAATATGACGTCAAGTTACATAGACCAACTGTTGCTCATATTATGTCCGGCTGTTGATGTTGCTTTATGTGCACAAAGATTTGTTTTGTGCTCATTTATTGTTATTGCTCAAGTCAGTATGAAATACACCTTCCTTTGCTGCTGATAACAGCAACATTCTTTGGGATTTTCGGAATTAACATCGTGACTATAACATAGCAGTCAACAGTCATAATAATCAATGGCTATGGCTGTTAGCACTTAAGTGGCTGGTTTCTCTATGGACGTCTGATGCGAGGTTGTTTTTATACCCCTGACCTTATAAGGTATAGGATAGGGTTTTTGTCACGACGAAAATATACACCTTAAAGGAACCTCCGTAGGTATGGTAATGTATATATTTATATACTCCTCAAAACAAAATAAGGGCCACTAATAATTTTCCGATTGTTTTTTGTGGTTCTCCATACTCTCATACGTCGATTCTCATTATAAAAAAAAACTTCACTTTACACTCATCCGTGAAAAGCACCTCACGCCATTCCTCCATGCCCCATTCAAAACGTTCCGTGCAAATCTTAAAGGATTTGCACGATGAGTCCCGGTCAGTTTTGTTGTGGTTACAGGCCTCCGTGAACGTTGCTGGTCTTCGTACAAACGATTCCTGATGGTCTGGTCGCTAACAAGGGTACCAGATGTTTGGCGTAATCGGTTTTGTAATGCGCGCGCAGTCACAGTCCAATCACGTCGCGCATTAAGTTGCACATAACGGTCTTCCTGGCCGAGCTCTTTCCGAGCCACAACGCCGGGATACACTCCCGGTCTCCTGATACCGGATCCAAAGGTTTTGGATAGCCCTTCGCGAATATCCCAACTGTAAAGCCACGGAACGTTGCGACTGACCAGCCTCCATCATCTTTACGGCTCTGACAGCAGAATCATTGTCCAAATGGCGTTTAATTCGTTGCATTTTACGGTTAAATGATACAATTAGACGTTAAAGTTCCAAAAACAACCGTAGCATTTAAGGGACTTGTGTAAAACTAACCCGGAATCAAAATTAAAAATAAACAAAATTATTAATTATTATTATTAAATGACTTCTAAGACAAAAAAAAAAAAATTTTAAGCACACCCTCAAGACTAACATCGCCTAATACTTCACCGTAATCGTTAACAAAACACTTGAAAACATAACGGCATTCATAAAAATTAGTTATCGAAGCAAAAATATTCGGGTGGCCCTTATTTTGTTTTGAGTAGTATATATCAATGATCAGGGTCACCTCCTGATTCGATCTAGTCTTTTTCTGTCTGTCTGGTCGTTCGCACGATAACTTTCAACGGAATGAAGCTAGAAGCATGAAATTTTGGTCAAATGTTCGTAGTATGATCTAGTTGGTTGGTATTGAATGGGCGTGATCCGGCCAAAGGAGCGCCTACCTCTCCTACATATGTAAAATAATTAAATGTATCTATAACTCCCGTTTGAATAAACGTGAAACGCTCTAACTTTGATAGATGACTCGAGAGGGTCATTTTATACTCTTTCGTAAAAATGAGTTCGATCAGTTGGAAAATAACGGTACTTTTCTTACAAGGGACACCGCGTTACTTCACTTTTCACGTTTTTTAGTCTATAACTCTTGTATACCAAACGTAGAGGGCTGATTTTTGGCAAGCAAACTTCAAATGAGAAGCTGCTCCAGTTTTAGTAAGATAGGCATAATCAAAGAAAAGAAGCACCTACCTCTCCTGGAAATGTAAAAAAAATTAAATATTCCTTTAACTACGATAACTTTCGACAGAATGAAGCTATCGAGTTAAAAATTTAGTCGGATGTTGGTTGTAAGATAAGTTAGTTGGTATTGAAAATGGGCGAGATCCATCCATTGGAACTCCTACCTCCCCTACAAATGATACTTTAAATATGCAGTAACTTTCGATAGAAAGACAGATTTAAACTTTGGCCAAATGTTTGTAGTGTGGGATAAGGTGCGTTTACACGGGGCAAATATTCGCTAAAAAAATTAAAAATATTTGTTGCATGCGTTAACCGATAATACTTTTGTTATGTTTAAGGCCATGTAAACAAGCGAAAAAACTACTTTGCCAGATTAATCTCTTTGGACAATTGTTTCTTAAAATAAAAAATTTGGACAAATATTTGCGACTTGTGAACGCAAGCAAGCAACTGTGCGGTGCAACGCTACTGCGTTTTGGGCCACCATACGAGCGCAGCCGGTCACACCAGCATAGAATATAACCACTCAGTCATTTTAGGGGTGAGACCCCAGGTTTTTCGGAAGACAGATCTGCAAGCCCACATAATCCGAGTGGCCTTACTAATGACAGTCTCGACTTATTTGCTCCAGTTGAGCCTCGAGTCCAACGTGATGGCTACACACTTCACTTCGGTGGAGAACACGAGTACTGTGTTGCCTAGGCTAATCGGGCTTAAACTAAGATTTGTCTTCCAGGTGAATGGAACCAAGACAGTTTTCTGAGGGTTAACGCTCAGGCCAACTTCAGCGCACCAGCGAAGTACTAAGGCGAGTTCCGCACCCATCACCTCCGTGACGGTTGTATCAGACTTTCCTCTTATGATTATGATTATATATGATAACCACAATCACAGAGCCTAGCGAGTAACTCATCTACGACAAGTGACCAGAGAAGTGGGGAAAGAACGCCACCCTGAGGGCAACCCTTAACAGCGCTAACACAAATTGAGGTGCCACCCAACGATGAGTAGATTTCGTGTCCGCGAAGCATGGCGTCGATCCAGATGATGCTGGCCGTAGGTATATCCCTGAGCTTAAGTGCTCTGGATATACTGCTGAAGCCAGTATTGTCGAAAGCACCTTCAATATCAATGAAGGCACATAGAGCGATTTCCCTCTCGTTAAAGGTTTTTTCAATCGTATCCACGAGATTGTGTAAGGCAACCACAGTCGATTTATCTTTTACATAAGCCTAAGGCCTTAGTAGCCAGTGCTTTAATTTAAGTAGTATATAACACTAGTTTGTTATATTCTTCTGTAATAAATAAATAAATATCTTTTACATAGGCGAACTGATCGTACTCAGGGTAACGTGTATTCCATTATTTGCCTGATATGCAGATCCAGTAACGTCTCAATCGCTTTTAAGAGAAACGATGAGAGACTGATCGGCCTAGAAGATTTCGGTAGCTCCTCAGGCTTGTTTCCGTTTTTCGGAGTAAACACCACGTTCACCGCCTTTCATAAACATGGTATATAGCTCAAGGAGTAAGCAGGAGTGGCTCTAAGAAGTACAATCAATGGCGTGATAATAAAATCAAGGCAGTATTGCAAAAGAGCAGGAAAAATGCCAACTGTAATTATTGTTCTATATATTGAATAAATTATTGCTATTGATTCATCCCAAAGCCTTGACATGTCCAACTGTATCGTCAATTACTTTTTAGGGTTTTGTAGTAAAACAAAACCCTTATGAAATCGGTCAAATGTCTGTCTGTCCGTCTGTCCGTCTGTCCGTCTGTCCGTCTGTCCGTCTGTCCATGGAATATCTCACGAACGGCTGAAGCTACATACATGAAATTTTGTAGGAATATGTAGAATTACTATAATTCGCCGGAGAAAGCGAATCGTCGTAATAGGTCAACTTTAAGGGGAAGTCCCCATAGAGGGGAAATGAAGGTCGAAATTTTTTTTTCGTTTAGTACAGGCAAGTGGGGTATCATAAGAAAGGTACCGTCGAGTACATTCCATTTTTGAAATTTTTTTCAAATTTGAAGAAACGGGAAAAGAGGGAGAGGGGAAAATATGTCATCCGAGTTTGTCCCCCCCCCCTTGCATTTCGAGACCGTTATACTTAGAAATATGAAAATTTACAGAAAAGCGCCATTTTACTAGTGTAGAAAACCTAGATTTCTAGAATTTTGAAATTTCATCAGAAAAGGTTAATAATAGTACATTTCTATAGTTTCAGTTAGCACAACCCTGCACCCCTTACACGTACCCGAGGTCAAAAATATTGATGGCCAATGATAACCAACATCATTGGCAATAATGTCTCGAAGTTTCATTACAATCACATAATATTTAATAATAGTACATTCATTTAAAGTTCGGCATTTTGACACTATCCGCACAAAAAATAAACCTACCGGCCTCATAGGTGTGAGTACTACTATACTTTCATGTTGTTTTTCGTAGTGCGAATTGCAGTTATTTAATTAATCATTTTTGAAAGGGTAAAGATTTGTTGGGGGTGATGTGTCTTAATTGGCCAACTTTACCGGGTGGAAGGGGGGGGGGGGGGGTCCACATAGAGGCGAAATTAAGGTCAAATTTTTTTATCGACTGGTATAAGCAAATGAGGTGTCGTGAGAAAGGTAATGATGAGTACATTCCATTTTTTCGCATTTTCTCGAAATTTATAGAAAGGGGAACTGTGGGGGAGGAGAAAATATTAGTTCGTAATTTGACCCCCCCTTTCCTGCATTTTGAGACCGTTATACTTAGAATTATGAAAACTTACAGGAAGTGGGTTTCGAAAAACATATAAAATGGAAAATAGTGGAATTTGTATATCTTCTCAGAATAGATCAATAATAGTTTATTTGTATAGTTACAGTTAGCACACCCTTGCACGCCTTAAACACGTTCGAGTTCAAAAGTACTGATGGCCAAACATAACCAACACCTTAAGCAATAATACATATGTTCTAAGTTTCGTTACAATCACGTAATATAAATTAGCATGTAAAATGTAAGTGGGTAAGACATTTTTTCTATCCATCTGAGTGATATCAAGAAGAGGAAGGAGCCGATATTTATATACCAAAATAATCGCTTGCTACAAAACCCTCGGATTGCGGGCGTAGCCCTCTATATTCCGGTTTCATTTCTTTATAGTAAACGTGATTAAGTTGAAAATGTCTAATAGAAACGGGTGTGTTTCTTATTTTATTCTTATCGTTTGTGTATTCGTACAATTTATTTGCTGTCATCGTCATTGAAACTCGTCACTGTTTTTAATTACTATTGGAAACGTACCTCATGTTGTTTTCCATTCAATCGAACCAATCCGAAATAATTATTTTATGCGTAAATAATTTAGCCAACCCTGTGCATGTTTTCCTTTGACCATCCTCCAATTGAATTGTAATAAAAATTTCAAATTACGCAAAGCCGAAATGAAGTCGGCGTCCGATATTGATCAATGATCTTATCACAATTATATTTCCGCAGCTAAACTGCAAAATTCAGGTCGATCGACCCTCTTTACTCTCTGCATGGACATAGAAAAAGGCATTTAAATCTAAAAATACCTGTGCAACACAATTGGTAATTTCGTGTCGCATAGTCTCTCATTAGCCGCAAACAGAAGTCGCTTAACTTTCCTTCAGATTAAAAATGTCACAAAAATGACATTTCAAACTATTTTTACACCCAAGATTTTCAGATTAGAGCCTCAAATCTATTTTTTGCTTCTATTTTTGGCGATTCAATAAGAAGTTGGAGAACTCGTGACAGTCGTCCCGTGATGTAGTGATCGCACAAATTTCGATCAAATCAAAGACAATATGTGGAAATTCCCTATTTTCAAGATGATTGCAACTTTTATTGTTAGAACTCAGATACTTTCATAAAAATTGCAATTTTTATCAGATACTTATCAATGTTTAATTAAAAAATAATTGTGTCGGGCCGGTTGGATATCCAAAAATTGAAAATAGACAATAATGTGTTTTTAATCAAGTCACTGGTGTGCGCGTTTCTGGAAAGACAATTGAAAATGACAAAAGTGCCTTCCCATCTATTTGAAGGTGTCTCTTTCGAGGCCTATTGTTGTTATCATTTTTTCATTTCGGATAGCTTTGGTGGACGGCAGTTCGACAAATCAGCCGAAAACAAACGCCAAATTAAAATGGCACATGGCACAATAATATCTTTAAATTAATCATTTTGTAGCAATTATAAAATGAAGACAGTAGGATATCAATTCAACTGTTATTTATCAACTGAAGATGTGTCACTTGGGGGTGCCTTCTTCACCTCCTCAACTAGTCTTCGCACGCAAGCGATCCATCCGTCCGTCTGCGTCTATATATGTATGTATGTGATAAGCATATAAGACAAACGCGCCACATCAAAAATGTGACTTTAATTTTCAAGTTCAAAACAGTTCCATCAAAAAAACTGGACATTGATTTCGTCAGGGTTCAGATTAGATAAATTAGTATAAAGTATCTACTCGACGATAATTCTTTATTTCCACTTATTTAATAAATATTTACCATTAAATTCGTTAAAGTGTCCAAGAGACATGCTAGTGCCGTGCCCAGATTGTTTGGCGATCGTTGTTGTTTCAGTGCCGTATAAATGAAATTTGATAAAATATCCAATTAACACCATTCATCAAAAAGAACATTATCATAATTATCGAAAAATTGCTTATATAACCATTAAGCAAAAAACAAAAAGAATCACACCAAAAAACTGGGTGTTTTGAAGTGAACTGTTGCTGAAAGAAATTGTTAGGATTTCAGTATGCTTTAGGCATCCAGACGGCATACTCAAAAGCGAGTTTTTTGGTCCTTCTGTTTTTTAGATGTAACTCGGAGAGTACTGTGGCAATTTATTAATGTGAAAAATTAAGTGATTGGAGTGTTTAGTGGAAGGAATAATTGGAAGTGTCTTCTAGACGTTTTAACGAGGTACAAAAAAAAATTAAATTAATAAATTTAATTCAAGACCTATTAGTAAATTATAATAAAGAATGATCTTCGGAAATTGAAAGGATGAATATAATTTCGATGATCCAATTAATCAATGTAATGTGAAAAAAAATCAAATTAAAGCGATTTCTGAATTTTTTCAATTCTTGAATGTGCGATTGTGTATCTTAACCTACGACTTGTATTAATTTTACTTAAACCTGTATATTATTTTTAATTATCGAAATTAATCATTGACTGATTTCTGAATAGTTTTGATGAGAATATGTTTCGTTCGGCAATCCCTGTTTGTATTAGAAGAGGGTAAGCTAAGCCGGAGGTCATTTCTAACGACGACCTCCTGTTCATTACTGGCCAGGACAGGATAAGCACCTCTATAAAAAGGCGAAAGTGGCAATGGATAGGTCACACACTCCGAAAGGGGCCGGAAAACATTGCTAAACAGGCCCTCGATTGGAACCCACAGGGAACCGATGCAAGTCGCCGCGTTGGACGACCTAGAAACACCTGGAGAAGATCAGTTGAGGTCGAGGGTAAGTCTCTAGGCAAATCGTGGGGACAGTTGAAGGCGATGGCGGCGAACAGGACGAGGTGGAAAGTCGGCGTGGTTAATGCCCTATGCCCCACAAGGGGTTGACATGATCCAGAGAGAGAAGCTAAGCACTAAAACTGAGTATAGATAGGCTGCATTGTAGCCTCACCCTTATTTAACCAAATTGCGTATTTGGGGGTTTTGTGTTTGGGGATTACGTATTTGGGGATTACGTGTTTTGGGATTCTGTTTTTGGGGATTTTGTGATTGGGGATTTCATGTCCAACCCGAAATTAACAACAGGTTCAAGTGCTGAACGGAGGTGAATGCGCGTATCTCGCCCAGCTTGGTTACGTAAAAATCAAACTCAGTACACTTAAAATAAATGACTAAAAACCATGCAAATAAATATTTCAATTTTCAATTGGCCTCGGTCGCCTCACCCTTGGAGCCTAAAACTGTTTACCTATAATCGGTAAAAAAAGAAACAATTCTAATTTTATCCATTAATCATTAACAAATAAACGTTTAATATATTAAAATTCTAAATAAAACTAAAAGTTGAGCTTATGTTACAAGTGGATAGTAGCATGGGTCAAAAATACACTCAACTAATTCGTACATGCTTGCGTGTACATGTGTACATATCTATAGCATGTGCTATGGTCGCGTGACTCAAAAAGCGTCATGTGATCATGGAAAGTTTTTTAAGCCACTCTTCCATATATAGAAACCCATTGTAGAATGTTTAGTAAAAACATTTTGAACTTACATTCTACTAAACGTAACATTGACTCCTATCGACATTGTTAAGTATTCTTTTTCTGCTTCTCAGTCGTAACTAATTTATGTACGTAAAATATATGCATATTGAATCGCATAGCACATAGATATAGGGGTCGACAATCTACGGCCCGCGGCCCAATGGGAGCGGTACGAAACGTCGACTTTTAGAATCTCGATTACCAAAGTCGAATTTTATTTTTTGGGATAATATTTCTCTTCTTGAGAAAATCTTGAATACAAAATATCTCGACTGATGAAAATATCGACAGAAAAAAACTCGATAATCTCGACTAATTTAAAGTGAATTCAGTGATGAGGTATCTTAAAAGTGACAATGGCAATTGACTTTATTTCCCTTTTGAAAAAAAAACCAGGCCGAAGCGAAGCTTCGGCCCGGAGTCCGTAGCGTATATACCCTAGACTTGTACAGACCTAGTGGTGATACCAAAAGTACCAATTGGTAACGACCATATGCATTAAAAGTGAGTTTCCTATATGACCAGTTTATAGAAGAGGTTGGCAATCATTCAGGAGGATCTTGACCATTATCAAAATCAATGAACTAACCCATTCTACAAATATTTGTCGAATTTTTCAAGTCGCTAGCTTCATTCTATCGAAAGTTATTGCTTATTTGAAGTTTCACTTGTAGGGGAGGTAGGGGTTCCTTGGGTCGGATCTTGCTCAACATTGCCACCAACAAATAAGATCATGCTACAAACATTCAAACAAAATTTCAAGTCTCTAGCTTCACTCTATCGAAAGTTATCGCTTATTGGAAGTTTCATTTGTAGGGGAAGTAGGGGTTTCGTTGGTCGGATTTTACGTATTTTCAATATTAGCCAACAGGATATTATTGCAAACATTTGACCACAATTTTAAGTCACTAGCATTATTTTGTCGTAAGTTATCGCTTATTTTAAGTTTCATTTCTAGGGGAGGTAGGGGTTCCTTAGGTCGGATCTAACCCATCTTGAATACCAACTAACTCAATCTGACTTCAAACATTTGACCAAAATTTAAAGTCGCTGACTTGATTCTGTCAAAAGTTATCGCTTATTTGAAGTTGTATTTGTAGGGGAGGTAGGGGTTGCTTGAGTCGGATCTTGCCGATTTTCAATACCAACCTAGTAGATTTTATTAACAACATTCTAACAAATTTTCAACTCGCTAGTGTCATTCTATCGAAAGTTATCGTAATTAAAATAATATTTAATTTTTTGAAATTTGTAGGGGAGGTAGGCGTTTCTTTGATCTGATTATACCCAACTTACTAGAACTCAAGCAGCTTCTCGCCCCAGGGTTACATGCCAAAAATCAAGTATCTACATCAATTGGTTCAAAAGTTATAGACAAAAAACCCGAAAAGTAGGGTAGTACGGGGCTCTTAGTAAGAAAATTACCGTTAGTTTTCAACTGATCGATTTTATTTTTTCAGGAGAGTAGAAGATCATCCTCGTGAGCAATCTACCAAAGCTAGAGCTTTTCATGTTTATTTAATCGGGAGTTATAGATACATTTAATTATTTTACATATGTAGAGGAGGTAGGCGTTGTCTCGGCCTGATCACGCCCATTTTCAATACCAACCAACTAGATCATACTTTCAATATTTGACCAAAATTTCAAGGCTCTAGCTTCATTCTATCGGAAGTTCTCGTGCGAACGGACAGACACACGGACAGACAGACATGGCTAAATCGAATCAGGAGGTGACCCTGATCATTTATATATATACATTGCCATACCTCCGGAGCCTCCTTTAAGGTGTTACATATTTCCGTCGTGACAAAAACAATATACCCTATACTAAAAGTTTAGGGTATAATAACGTCAATTGATATTATGTCGCTTTTTCCCGCTTTAGTAGTGCGGTGCCATTGAGGTACCGCTTTAGTAATATGGATCCATTAGAAATTTTAACTGAATAACGATCGTTCTAGGTCTATTTCCTGAGGGTTAGGATCCATAGCCAGCGAAACCCTCACAAGAGACTGCTGCATCCAGAGCGTTAATGAGGGTCGTGACCCCTTAAGCGCGGAGCTAGCGGAGGCCACACAAGAAACTGTTGCACCCACAGCGAGAGTTTATCTTTCTACGATACTGAGGGTTGCGATTCGTAGCGAGCGGAGCCCACAGAAGAGTCTGTTTGCATCCTGAGCGAGCGAAGCGAACTTTCATGTTTGTGCAGGGTTGTGATTCGTAGCGAGCGAAGCCAACTTTGAAATTATAATTTTTTGATTCGTTATCGATATTTTAAAAATCAAGATTTTGTTAAGTCGAGATTTGCATCTGTCAAAATTATGATATAGTCGAGATATTTACAGTAGATGTTTCAAAATCGAGATATTGTTAATCGAAATTTTAGGAGTCGACGTTTCGTACCCAACCTCCCAATTTCGATCCGCTTCTGGTTCTTCTCGACCCGCGAGTTTGAAAATTCTTTAAGGTCAGATTACAAGGATCAGGTACACAGCCTTCTAATGTAGAGGATTTGTGGCGCTCGCTATCCGGACTCATAAGTAGGGTATCAATTAGTGCACCGAAGCTTTCATCGCGGCTGGTGAAAGATCAATCAAGATCTCCGTAACATTGATTGAAATGGGGCTGTAGGTCTGTTCCTAAAACCAGAGCCCTTTTTAATACAATTTTTTTTCCAGTACCAGTAATTGCTACTGTCCTGAATGATGAGTAAACATCAGGATCCCGCTCGTCTCGAAACGCTTGTTGAATTTTCAAATCTTTCTCCCTGGTGATTCCTGTGCTCTTCTGTACTTGCTGATCACTTTTTAAAGTTCAGGCTATATAAGTATACACTCGAAAAAACGAATTTTGGTGTGAAATACCAAACCTATAATGCTCTGCATTAGGAACTGTCGATTCGACCTTCAACAAATCGTTCGTAATTTTTGGCGTAGCTCTGCACACGTAGCAGCGCATGGATGAATTCGTGTCAGTCACCGTGTTTATCGTTTTCCCATCGATCATCGTCATGTAGAGTTCGTGCTCTATTTAAATTTGATTAATATTTGTAGATGTTAGTGACGCGATTTCTGACTCCATTCGCTCATTTACGTTTCGGATTACCTCTGGGATTTCATTGCAAAATACGAATGTCACAGGTCTGCTAAAATGTATCGATGAGGGTCGTAGGTTTTGCCAAATAATCGATGAGTCCTCGCTGTTGATTAACCTGATGGGTACTAGTGTGGTGAGATACAATGCTGATTAGGGGTGCCTATGCTCGATAAAAACGGTTGTTTGTACACACTATGAATGGATGACATATCATATCCCCATTTTGAAATCAGCCGAAGTTTCTTCCTGTTTATTAGACTCTCATCCATGAGTGCGATAGACATTATTCTAGAAGATGTGTCGTTCAGAAGAGCTTGCAGTGGGATCTGTGCTCCTAACTCAGTAACCTCGAGATGGCTGAGCGGCGGCGGCACATGTAATTAAGCTTAACATATGTGGTCCAGGTTGGACTTGGGTCGCTCTGCTAAATTACTGTCGTTGAGGAGACAATATATCGCTGCTGTCGTCGGTATCATCACTGGGCATTGTCCAATCGGAGAGCACGCCAGGAGGCTTAGGCTGCCGTATAACATTTGTAGAAGTTGTGGTGATGAGTAGGAAGAAGAGAGTACCTTCCATCTTCTTTGTGGATGCTCGGAGCTGGCAAGTCTGAGGAGGTTAATTCTTGGCTCTTGCCATTTTGACGAGTTGACGTTGGCCAGTTACAACGTTTTACTGTGCGCTCAGGCTGGTTTGAGGTATAGGATGGTAGGGGATTTTGTATCCCGTGTGGTAACACAACGGACCCAGATGTGGTCTATGTGTGCTGTGGATAATCGTGGCAGCCCTTTAAACCAACCTAAGTCAGTTACCTCACGTGCTTCCGGATAACATGCATTCTTGACTTTACTGAGATTGTAATAAGACGGAAATAGTTTTAACCCAGCTTTTGAAGTTACATCTCTCAAAATACAGTATTATGACTTACTCAGATTTATAGATATACAAGCGTGTTCTCCACAGACAATGAAATCGGGTCAGATTTTTCACCAACCTCGCACATTTTCTTATGATCCTCCGAATCGTCCGAATATTACAACACTTTGGAAACGATTTTCGCTTTTACATTCCTTCTTGCCTTAAACCCATTTTGGCAGCAAAAAGTAGTTCCTTCTCCGAATAGGATGCCCACAACTTTTCTATTTTTATTAATTTTTTGCTGAATATTTTTTTGTTTGTTAAATATATCCTGCCTGTTAGTGCCAGAAAATAAAAATACGTCACCATCAGATAAATTTTCTCAAGAAAAATTAATAAAGTGAAATATGATTTTATTCAAATTCATGCCGCAAGCTCTTGACTTTATGAACATTTCCCGCAAAACTACGTGATTTCATCAGTCTTTCGAATTTCTTATAAAATGGAAAAGTAGTATATAATGTCATGAAGTTCGAGAATATGCCGTTAATCCTTTCCGATGACCTATCCAAGCGATTGGGAGTGTACAGCACAATTTTGTATTTTGTGATCTCTGCACACACAGTGACTTTTGGCTTTCACATATTTCAGTTCTATGACGCTCTACGTCATATCCAGGATAATCAAAAATGGTTTCAATCGTGATTCTGTTAATTGAATTAGATTCAGATTCTTCTCGAAATTTCTATCAGGTTGTGTATGCTTGTATGAACTAGTATGCGTTTTCATTGTTCGTTACATTTCCAATTGATCAAACCCGACGTGCAAGCGTTCATTCATATTTCAATCCGTCACCTTCAAACAGACTACAACATCGTTTACTTATCCACAAATAGGTCCGTAATAAAGATAAGTCGCACTTATATTGACATTTAATTTCCCTCCGAGCCATTAGCGAAGCGAAGTCAAACTACTACATTCTCTTGCTACCCGTGAACCTACCAGGTACACAAGCTCGTGGCTTAACGGCCGCCAACCATTCAAGCACAATTCCTTTCTTTCATAATTTTATTAAATTTCTATTGATTCAAATATGTATGTACATATCTTTCATTTTCATTTATTTGATTGAAGTGCGTGTGTAGCCCGGGGCTAGACCGTACTAGTAGCTCTGTTCTGTGTCGACAAGGACTCATCCGTTTCAGGACGAGCATGATAGCCAGTCGTCTCTTTGATAGCCAGTCAAGAGACAGACTATTGTATCGGCATGGACTCTATTGGTCACAAGCATAAGGCACATTTTGCAGGGAAAGCTTATAGAGCACGTTTCTTCCGCACTTTTATGAGAATTCGCACAACGTCGCTACACAAAAACAAGAACCGAACAAATATGAAAAAGTGATGGGCCTACTCCGGTACAAGACGGGCGGACTTTTCCACATACTGTGCCTACATTTAGTGTCATACACAACATCTGAGCATACATGTTTGAATTGAGAATTCAGAATTGTGTTAGATAGTGCCGAAGACGGTTGTGGGCGGAACACTTAGGGCCAAGTCATTTAACATTATAATATATAATTTTTCAAGTGGGTGTCAAAATTGAGCCAAACTGAAAAAGTTATCTTGGATTTGTTGGAATAAAAACTAGACTACTAAATTAATATGGATGAGAATAGTACGTAAAATTGATATTTAAATTTAATTAAAAAATAATTAGCATAAAGGAGAGCGCGTGCCTGTGACTCTCTCTCACTCTCTTCTCCAACCTTTCATGCCTGATTTTTGATTATCCTCTTAATCTTCTTTTCAGATAACTTGCGTTCAGCGTGGAGCAACCGCATCAAGTGATAAGCCCCGCACCATCAGACGCCGCCACGTAAAAACGTTTCATTCTGAAAGCAAACATCGTGGGTCGTCGAAATGAGTAAACAGGATGATAACCGGACACGGAAACTTTCGTTTCTCGGATTCAATACAAAGGTAAGAAGAGCCGAGCTGAAACGTCTGTCGACGCATTCAATCTCAAAAAAAAAAAAAATCGCGAACCGCAAATCAGTCACGTGCGTCCCCCTGATCCCATACTACACTTCGCTTTCGAACAATCAACCATCCACGACGGATGTGAAACCACATCGTAACGTAAAAAGTCAGCTTGACCTGGCGTATATGAGCCATAGGACTACCAACAACAACTTCAAGGATACTCGGAGAGCCAATCTCTTATCACGCGATGCTTGAAAGCTCCTCGTTGTGCTCCTCAGCATGAAGAGCGAAAAAGCACATACGCACTTTTCGGTGGAGGGTGGTGGGTGGTGGGTTTTCGAAATCCAAAAACACTAGTTGCATGCTCGAAATATGTACTACCTCCCCCCAGTCAGGCGGAACGCAACATAAACGTCCTTCGGGTTGAAGTTTTATTACGCCCGGGTCCAAGTTTTACCACCGGAAAAAATCAATAGGTATGTGTGGTGGTCAAGGTTGACTCACATCGATTTTCTATGCAAAATGCATCGAGACAGTGGGGTTGAGGTACTGAGGGAAATTAAGGAAGCAACGAGCGTCAGGTCTGGAGAAGAAACGTGTGGTTTCGGCCGAACAAATGGGCAACTTGCAAACAAGGTGAAGAATGATGACTGGACTGTGGGGGTAAAAAGAAGAACTTTTCACATCACATGCACAGGAGCATGTGCCTTATTTTTTCTCGGAAATTGTTACAACATCCGGTTGAAGTAGTTGAACAATAGTCGGATGCTGCGGTGATGGTACGATGGGAAACGTTGCATATTTGAATGTGTAGGGTTTGTTTTAGAAGGGATAAATCCGGTCCTACGAGCGGATCAGGAACAGAGTTCTTCTCCATATGCTTTCCCCTTCCGTAAAATATGTACGGACAACTGTCAATATTTGGATCTGTAAATTCCCCCTCCGGATCTGAAAAGTATTCAGATCCAAATATTGACAGTTCTCCGTACATATTTTATTGGAAAGCAAAGCATATGGAGTCTGTTCCTGATCCGCTCGTAGGAATGCAGCCATTGAAATAAATAATTTTTCAAAACGAGACACGAATCCTCTACAGTTCTACATGGTGGTAGTGAACTATCCTATAATTTACCTCCACCCCCCCCCCCCCCCCCCCCCCCCCCCTTCTTTCCGATTTATCACGCATAAATGCATATCTACCTTTTTTTTTAAGAATGAAGTGGAGTGGAATCTAAGTTGTAATGACTTAGTTTAGCTATCCACTACCAGAAAAATGATCAGCATTAAGCCAACACTACCACTGCCCCTGGTTTCATCCACATTTCGGTTGTGTTGGCTTAATGCTGATCATTTTTGTGGTAGTGGATAGCTAAACTGAGTCATTACGATTTAGATTCCACTCCACTTCATGCTTAAATCTCCCCAAAATTTTTGAGATAATTCGCAAAATTCTCCCTAATAATTGTATTCCGGAGGATATCCGAAGCAGACCACTAATATGTTGGGTCCCTTTTCGCCCCCTCCCGGTCGTCAGTAATTTCTAGATGTCGACTGATAACTGTCCACCTCTCTCTTCATCACTGAGTCCCGTGTAATTGCTAGCATTTCTTTAAGGCTGAGCTCACTCATTGTTTCCACACTTATCGTGTGCTTGCCTGTGATCCTCAACCTCGTGCCAGCCAGTGCTGGACATTCGCACATAATGTGTGCTGCCGTCTCAACCTCCTCCAGACATAGCCTGTAAACGTCATCTTCTTCGATTTTCGTCTTGCCCAGATGAGCCTTAAAATTACCATGCCCTCTGTAACCAAGGCAGTTATCCAGCTTAGGGTACTCCGTTTATAAGTGAGTACTTTTTTTGTTTCCCTGCCTAAAGGGCTGGTCATTGCATTCCGAGCTTGTTTGCAAGTGACTAACTCCTGCCATCTTCGTTGATGCATGGAGTCCATCCACTTCCCGACGTTCGCCCCAATCATGCCGTTCTCCAGAGCAACTCTCTCTGGTCCAATGAAAGTCGCTGAGATCTCTGTTTTGCTAGGGCATCTGCCGCCTCATTTCCTATTGTACCTATGCGTCCTTTTATACACATCAGTGTAACACTCTAGTACCAATTTGGAGTGTATGTTCGTTATGATTACCGATTGGTTCTCCACTGCAATAAGAATTTTCTTCCCCCGCACATGACCTTCCAGCAGGTGGTCTAACACATGCAACAAGCCAAGCATTTCTGCCTGGAATACGGACATATACTCTCCTAGACTAAGCGCACAGGCTAGGATTAACTCTTCGGAGTAAACCCCCGCCCCCGCTTTCCCCGTCCATTAAAGAGCCATCAGTAAAAATGCTGATGTCATTATACATACACTCATTGTGTATGTTTCTATCCGCAATGTGAGTTTTGTGTAGGCTTCAATCTACCCTTTACTCTATTGCTGCCCTAACCCCTTGTGAGGCATAGTGCGTCAACTGTTCCATGTGGCCTAGTTGACGTTTCGTTGGCATAAATTTGTTTCAGAGAAGACAGTTGCCAGCATGCACCTCCTGCACATCCATGGCCATGAACGTCGTCGTGGACGGGATTCGAACCCGAAACGCCGGTAGCCAAACATGAGACTGATGCCTCAACACACTGCGCTACCGGTCGCCCCCAAAAGTCTGAGTCTGAGTCTCCCTGACCTCATCATGTATAATGCCTAGGATGCGCTTATGACCGCTGAAAAACAAACAAACAAAATTCTCTCTAAGTATCGATATTGGTATGTTTGCGTTTCGGGAAAGGGAGGCATACATTTGGCTGATAATGGCATACCCATTTGGGGTGTGAATTTTTCATTTACAAAAATCCCTCAATTTTTGTCATTTGTAATTTTTTAAGGGGGGGGGGGGATAGTTTGCAGAACTGCAGAACAAAAATAGCTTTCAAGACATTTAACCAAGACACCGTTATGCTCATGCTGTCTAAAGCCCACGATCAAGTGATGGTGTGTTCAAAGTGGATCTCTGCTTTATGCAGTACGTATAGAGCATATGTGCGTCATAACAATAGTTTCAACTTTAAAACATAGGATTCATCATCATTACATCGACTTGCGGCCTTGGGCCTAGTGTGGATTTCCACTTCAGGCAGTACCGACGTTCGTACTTCCTAAAGTGAATTCATTTTCACTATGAAAAACGTAAGTTCATACTGCCTTAAGCAACCTACTTTAAAACTATTGTTACGATGCTTTCACGCTACGTTCGCACTGCCCAAATTGACTCTGGGCCACTTTCAAGAAAACTACGTTTTCAGAGTGTCACGATACATTCATGGTACATTCGTACAGCCCAAAGCGGAAATCTACATTCAAAAGATCATCAAGTACATTTCCGCATAGTTTCACACTCAAAAATGCAGATTCGTATTGGCTAAATCGGAAATCGGTTCCAGGGTGGGCCAGAGTGGCTTTCTGCTTTCCAGAGCTCATTTCTGGAGCCCTTTTTCCCTGAGAGTGAGCTGTAAATTGCCTTGAAATGTCTTTTTGCTTTCTGTAATAGATTTAAGTTACGACCAGGTACTACGAAGTAATAATTATTATTTTCTTCTGTTTCTCTTGTTCATTTCCAAATGGCCGAGCCATTTAGTGCGAAACGAAACACAGCTCACGTAAATCAATATATACCCGCCTAATTGAATAGAGTTCCATAACATACTATAGAGTGCTTTTGTTTAAATTGTCCAATAACTTATGTCCGGAACATCGCCTCCTTCATAAACACCCACCTGAAGCGTGCCTGCACTTCTGACTGCTTGCTATACCATGGAACAGTGCTCGTGTGAGCCCCGGATTCACTTTTTTTTCAGCAGCACGTAACCGGAGGTGCATATACTTCACCCTAGACTCGGCGGGGACATGAAAAAATAAAACCTTGAATCCTGCGGAAGATGCAGTCGAGTCAGTTGAATGTCTAATCCCTTTAACGAGATTAAGATACTACATCGTTGGCTAATACCCTTTAGGTATTAGGTAATGTTCTCTTAGCGGATGGATGTCAGTCAGGCTACTGAGTAAATAATCACGGAGGTAGTAGACTAGCTTCCCGATGTATATTGCTGACTTATGACGATGGTAATGAATATATTTCCGTGTTGGAAAGGAACGTCCTATAGCCTTCGGTTGGCACGAGTAGTGTCCGGGTGAATCGTCCTTGACCTGAGCTCAGAGCAGCACAACTTGGTGAATTCATCCTTCCGAGGCGAAGCATCCTGCATCTATATCGCTTATCGTTTGCCATTTTCGGGAATTGGACGGTACGATAAAACGGGACGAGATGGTGGTGCTGAGAGTGTGCGTACGTACATTCGGTTGATCCTGGACGACAAAAGGATACACACGTTACATAATATCGTTGACGTGAACTTGGCAGTGTCGTCCCTAGTGTGTGAAGTGTGCTATGATTTTCAAGAAAAAAAATCAGATGTTCTAAGTGCAGCCTACCTTCGCATTTTATTTTATATAGAGGAGGAGTGTTGCTTGCATTTCCGAAACGGAAACATTACTAGGTAAAGTGTCGTGTCTTCGTTCACTCGCCACCACAACTCTCTCCCTCATATAATATTTACTTGGAAAGGTTCACCTTAGGGATGGTGGGACTCGTTGCACTTCCGATAATCTCCAGTTTGCATACGCATTCCCGGGTGGTAGGGCGTAATTTAACGTGACCTCTGATCAGTAATATGTAAATGGTGGAGAAAAATATAAAATGTTAATGCAATGCACGTTTTTGAAGTTGTGCTGTAACTTTTATCTGTGTGAAGTGAATTGTCCATAAATAGAAGAAAGCCAAGAATAGATGAAAAAGTGAATAAACGACATTGCACTAACGATTCTCTATCTTTGCCGTGGGCTTAAAAAATAGTTCTAGTGAGTATAGAGTCAAAATGTGTGAAATATTTAGAAAATTATCGTGTGCGTGTCTTTGGTCCAATAAAAAGAATCGTTGAATTTATTAATTAGATAAAAGTCGTACAAGTTTTCAGTCTTTTACCTAGGGTAAAAAAATGTGAAAAGCACTTGTCAGTAACATATTACATATAACCCAGTCATTAAGTGCTTAGAGGAACTGTTATAAAACAGTGTAGTGTTTTGTATTTTTTTCTATTTATTGGGGTGTTGATTACAAATCTGAGGTTTTTGCTCCAAATTTTTTTTTTAATACAGTGAAACTCGGATATAACGAATTTCCAATGGACCCCCAAAAAAAAATTCTTGTGCAGAGGTATGTGATCAGCAACACGCTCAACCGAGCTATTTACCCCATAAATGGGTACTCATTTAACAGTTGAGTGGACTCATAGTCCGACACGTAAATTCCCTTTTTTTATCGTAAACTACCGCCTTCCGTAGGAATCGAACCGGGGCCCAAGGCGTAGAAGGCGAACGTGCTAACCGTTGCACCATTCGCACTACACACAGCGATAACTAAATAGTTTACTCGGCTGTTTGCGCAGTATCATAAACCGCAGTGTGTTCTATTTTTCGGACTAAACTGTTTAGTTTTTTTTTGTTAAACTAAAAAGTTTGTCGTTTTCGCGAGCTCTAAGCATTATTACATCTAACGTCATTGGTTCGTCTTACTGCCGGTGCACATGAGCTGCGTCCTTTTGAATTAGATAGGAAGAAATACAGGAGTTTTGGGATAATGCCGAATACCGCCGGCCTATCTCGATAGGTATCAGACTGCTGCTTGTTCCTGTCCTTATCTGCGTAATTTTCTATCTTCAGCGTTTCACTAGTACGCAATTAAGAATTCGCCAGTGCACATGTGCCACTGCATACGCTCGTATTTCTTCATTCAAGACAGTTTCCCAGACTGACGCTCTGTCCTATCACCTCACTGCACTGCACTGAAACGCCGATAGGTATGAAAGAGATAGGATTGAAAAGGAACGTGGCGTCCTGATTACTTTTACAGCTCATGTACACGGACACTAGCGTTGGATCCCCTGACCCCAGCCGATTTTATTTTACCTACTGATTTGTTGCGTTGCGTCGGTTGATTTCTTCGGGCGAGCTCATCAGCCCTGCAACTATCAGTAAAGCTTCCTTAGCCCGGTATCCAGCACAGACATGCTCGGCACTCCGATATGGCTCTAGACGTACAGCTGGGCTATCTGTAAAGGTAGTGATTTCTATCATGACGTGAAGTGTGAGCCAAGTCGCCGTCGTTTTAATCGCGAAGACTTTGCCCTGAAAAACACTGCACTAGGGTAGGGGTAGCGAACACGCTTTACACAAACGACAAGTGGCCTGTAGTTTGTATAATGTGTGTTTGTTACCTTACACCATATACGATAGATACACAAAGGAACGGCCATAATATGCACCACTCAGCCACTACTTTCATGGCACTTGAAAATATTTGCAGTTGGCTTGTTTCCACTTCTGCTAGCCGGATGAAAATCGTGAAATCTGGCGTGGTGGACAAATTTTTTGGATGACCCCCGGCCATAAGACATATCCATGTCAAAATGTATTCTTTTTTTTTTCGAGGAAATATTGTATCGAATGGCGGCTTTCACACGACGCCGTTCGATACGATATTTTTTCGGCTGAGCTTTTCTCGAAATCGAAACAGCATTTCACACGGCTACATTCAATTTCCCGCATAAATTGTTTTATCGAATAGCCTCCGTTGTAAAAAATATGGCGGGTGTGCCTAAAATGCTCTGGGGGCTTTGAGAATACATGTGTACTTTGAATGCATACGAGCTTTACCGAATCGCAGTGGCAAGTGTCGTATGTACACGAGAAACCCTATTTCTCGATTGCATGATTTTCTCGTAGTAGTTCCGTGTGAACATCTTCATACAATGTATAGCAGTGACGTGCAGTGGAAATTTTTCATAGTCAAGCAGTTGGGCGCCCTAAAGCCAATTTAGCATAAACAAAAATGGACTGTATAATAGAATATGGACAGTCACAAAAACATTTATACCAAGCGGCTTTAAGCCTTAAAGAAGAAATCAGGAAAGATATAAATAAAATATTGGCACATATATTCGGAATACAAAAAATAAAAATAAATAAATAAAATATTACTAATAAAAAAATGATAAATAAATATTATGTTAATTAAGACTAAGAAAAATTCAGGGGTATTTGAAATAAATAAATATTCTTTCGCCATTGCCATTTATTTGTATTCCAAATCTATGCGCCGTTCTTTAAGTAAAAACTCTTTAATCACATTATCAAAAAAATCGTTTTCTCTTCGCATTTGTATAAGAAGATCCTTTTCAACCGCAATTAAAGCAAGATCCGAAAGTCGTTCTTGGGATTTCTCAAAAATGTGTGAACGCGCTTTAGTGTTGAAAATGACCTTTCCGCAGTTGCCACTGTGACTGGAATTGACGTTAATAATTTTGCTAAAATATGAACTTGCTTAAAACCGTTTGCGACATAAGGCCGTTTTTGAAAATAATCGAGAATTTTACTAGGATTCGCGTTTTTAAACTCATCTGAAGAATAAATAACTTTTAGCTCATTTTTCAACTTTATTCTGTCGAAAAATTGACCGTGATATTCAATAAGTGAGTCAAAATTTTTATCGGGAAAATTTGACTTGAATTTAGAAAAATAATTCGGTTCAAGCAACTCTAAAAATGAAAGATCTTTAAACGAATGGAATCGATCTCGAATTTGCCCGAGAATAACATCTATAATCTCCCGAAATATCCGCCGTAAATTTTGTAAAGGATCTATCGCATTGCTACATTTCTTACGTGGTGGCTGATATTCTGCTGTAACTGTCAAATAGAAATTATCAAACTTTTTAGAAAAGTCATTTTCAAGCCAATTTTCAAATTCAATAATTTTTTGGCTTGCATATGAAATGTTTACCACTTGCTCTGAATAATATTAAATAATATATCAGTTTTCGAAAAAATTTCAGAAAAAATTAACAGATATAATTGAAAATCTGACTCTGCGAATTTTTGTAAGTATATATCGGAAAAAGTCAAGGAATCGCCATCCCAGTGTTGAGAACCATTCGAAATTGTCTCAAAAACTGTACAAATTTCATGCTTATGTTCAAATATAACGTTAATAATACGCGAATGATAATGCCAACGCGTTTTGGAAACCGATGGTAAACGACGATTTACTATATTTGCAAAAAGGTCCGACCTTTTAGTGGATGTATTAAAAAATGATGCGATTTTATTGATGTGCGCGAAAAATAATTTAATTTCCGGAATAAACTCAACTGCTTTAGACAATACTAGATTTAGTGAATGAGCGTAACATGGAACGAAAATTGCCGATTTATGTTTTTCCCGAATTAAAGTCTGAACTCCACGAATTTGAGAACTCATTACTGCTGCGCCATCGTAACATTGTGCAATTAATTTCTTATCGATATTAAAATTTTGCAATTGTTTTAAAATGTGAGAGCTTATTGCTGTAGCTGTACGATTAGCGCTTACATCCAAAAATCCGATAAATCTTTCTTCAATCTCATTTGATATTGTATATCTAAAAATCATCGTTAATTGTTCCCGACCGCTAACATCTGGCGTTTCGTCGACCATTACAGCTACAAATGGGGCCTCCTTTATTTCCAAATTGATTTTATTTCGAACCACATTAGCTATAGCGGAAACAAGATCGTTTTGGATTCTATTAGACAAACCCGAAAACGCTGCATTTGCTTTTATAGAATCTATGTGGGACTCAATTATCGGATCGTAAAAACTCAAGAAATTTACGGTTTCGATAAAATTACCACGATTATTTGAAGAAGAGTCTTCATTATTTCCGCGAAAAGGAAGCTCCTGTTTTGCCAAAGAAATTACAGTACCGATTAAACGTTTCAAAATATTACGATTACGCTCAACTTTTTCATTATGCAAACTAACAGATATTGCCACCTGGTTACTAAGCATAAACTCTATACGCTGAGAACCAAAATTATCTAATTTAATTAACGACTGAAGATGTTTTTCGGAACTTGAATGCTTTGCTGCTGAGCCCGTAAAATTATTCAAATCACTAAATCCAGCTTTATTCCAAACAGATTTTTCATTCGTGAACAAAAGACACGGCCAGCAAAATAACTTTTTTAATTTACAGCTTCCCGTTAACCAAATGTACTTTTCATACGTTTCGATATGGAATTTTCGCGTAATATTTTTTAATTTAAACTCTAAACTAAGATCTGGCTTCGGTCTATCCGATTCTATAATTTCTCTTTTCTTGGCAAAGGAAAGAGTTGAAAATCCCGCTTTTAGTACGAAATCCGTCGCGCAGCAATACTCCGACATAATGCGAAAAGAAAACTTACCACTTTTATCACAAATCAAATCAATTAAATCACTACAAACGGTCAAAAAAACTTCAAATCACAATTTAATCAAAATCACCCGATTGCACTGATTTCCTCTTTTAAATTGCAACGGAAAATCCATTACATAACAAAAACAAAAGCTCTACTGGAAAAATCAAATTCCCATAAACATTCCCTGCAATGGCAACATTTCATTAACAAGCATCATTGGGCTTTATCCCACACACAAAAGCAGTCGCGCCAGTGCTTGACTTGTCTCATATAAATTTGCGAACAAAACAAAAAAAATCGTTGCCCAATGTACTACCGAAATCCAAGATTCCCATTTTCTGGAATCAACATGTCTCTAGTATTTGGATGCACACATGGTACATGCATCTAAAGATCTAGGCACATTTCCTATTCTAAGTTTGGTGTCTATGGTGTGCAAAATGTGGGAGGTTTGAATATTATCTAAAGTAATTGAACGAATGTTTTTTAACCAAAAGAAGGCGCGGATCAGAATTTGAATGTGTAAAGGAATATTTGAATGATAATATGTATTCTTCAGCTTAAAGAAAAACATTGACTGAAATGATGATATGTGTATTGGTGTAAGCAAAGTTTATTATTGAATTGCTTATTTCGGTAAGTCAAGCAGTTTGGAATTGCTTACTACGAGTGCACGTCACTGATGTATAGTATACTGCCACTGTTTGATTCGATAAAAGCTTCCGTCAAATATCGTGTATCGTGCACGTCGTGTGAAAGCGGCCATAGACGTCGTGTGTACCTGAAATGCTTTTGAGCTTTCTCACAGTGGCAAGTGTGGAAGGAACATTTTACATCTTTTGAGTGTTTTGTGTCGTCTAAGTTTCTTTAATCCTCTGAGTTTCTCAGTTATTTTTTTTTTTTTTAGATTTTTTTTTTAGATTTTTTTTTTAGCTTAGTTTTCTTTGAGCCTTTTGCGTTTTATATACCTAGTCTAGCCATAAATATTGTTACAAGGTTTGGCAACCGTGCAGAAAGGAACCGTTATATTGCATTTCTTAAAAATTGAGCTAATCGCTTTAGTACGCTTGTGCTTGATGCATTTGTCATCATTTGAGTTTAATTTTTAGTGTAGTGAACATGGATTGGGGTGACAAAGAAAATAGAATTGCTGTGATTGCACTTCATAAAGTAGGAATGCAACCAAGTGATATTTTTAAGACTCTGCATACCCTTGGTATAAGCCGAATGTTTGTATATCGGGCTATTGAAAGATTTAATGATACGTCTGGAGTAAGTGACCGTGAAAGAAGTGGCCGTCCGCGAACTACTCGAACACCTCAAGCGGTTAAAGCCGTGCGCGAGGGAATTCGCCGTAATCCTCTTCGGAAACAAAAAATTTTATCGCGTGAGATGAAAATACCCCAAAGAACAATTTCACGTATCATCAAAAGTGACTTGGGGTTGGGTGCTTATCGTAGATCTACCGGGCATTTACTAACAGATTCGTTAAAAAAAAAATAGAGTGGAAAAATCAAAACGATTACTTTGCCGGTATGCAAACCAAGAACACCGTAAAATTTTGTTTACGGACGGAAAAAATTTTACTGTCGAAGAAACATTTAATAAACAAAACGATAGGGTTTATGCTCGCAGTGCCAGAGGAGCTTCTCAAGTTGCCCAAAAGGTTCAAAGAGGTCATCATCCAGCCTCAGTAATGGTTTGGTGGGGTGTTAGCTACAACGGGGTGACAAAGTTGCATTTTTGTGAGAAGGGCGTCAAAACGTCTGCCAAAATTTATCAAGAAAGTGTCCTTGAAAGTGTAGTGAAACCTCTCAACACGTCATTATCCAAAAATCAGCCTTGGAGTTTCCAGCAAGATTCTGCACCAGGTCATAAGGCGAAGTCAACCCAAAAATGGCTTGAAGAAAATGTTCCAGATTTTATTAAAGCTGAAGATTGGCCTTCCTCTAGCCCAGACTTGAATCCGCTGGATTACGAATTATGGTCTGTCTTAGAGCAAATGACGTGCTCTAAAAGACATTCTAATATCGAATCCTTAAAGAAGTCTCTTACACATGCAGTCGCCAACTTTCCGATTGAAGTCGTGCGTGCTTCCATAGATAAGTGGCCAGCTCGATTAAAGGCTTGTGTAAAGGCAAAAGGCAATCACTTCGAATAACTTGTTGCAATTTCCGTTGTTGACAATGCATTTAATAAATAAACAATGAGTTCTTAACATATAACACCTCTTTTATTGAACAGTGCTTCAAAAAGTTTGTAACAGTATTTATGGCTAGACTAGGTATATTTTTTTCTTTTTGAGTTTTTTGTTTTCATTAATTTTAAGAGTTTCATTTTTCGAGTTTCTTGTATAGTTTTTTTTTAATTTTTTTGCGTCTTTGTGTGTTTGAGTTCTTTTTTTTTTAGTTTGAGTTTTTGAATCCTTTTATTGATCTTTTTTTAAGTCTTTGAGTCTTCTAACCCATGAGTCTATGAATTTTATAATGACGGCGGTTCGTAAGTTCGTCAGGAAATTGAACAAAACATTTTAATCTAAATTAATTGACTGGCAAAAACAACGTTACTAATCGAATTAATCATTGTTTACATATTGTAAAGAAAATACGGTCAAATCTTTTCCGGCCTAGGTAACATATTCATAAATTTTCTCCGTAAATCGATTAACAGATTAACTGTGATTGTGAATAAGTAAAGCTACTAGCGACAAGCATAAACCACCTTTAAAGACATTTATTTCGATTTTTACCTGCGATTAACTGATATAACTATATACTAGAAGAATGCAATATTTTGTGGAAACAATAAAATGCATCTGTAATCTGTAATGATTAGAAAATTACACACTTCCTATCGCGGACAATAAAAAATTAGAGCACTGAATTTATTATGCATAGACAACACAACGCAAATATAGAGAGATAGATAGATACGCGCAGTTGGTAAACAATTGTACACACTTATCGAATGGTTCTTATCTTGAAAACAATGTGCGATATGGATACATTACGAAGTGGAAAAACGGGGAGACAATAACATCGAATTGTAATCAAAGTAATTTTAGCAATAGTGAAGTACATATCTGTAATTTCGATGGTATGTACTGTATACATACTTGTATAGTATGGTCAGGCATTATATTTTTAAATATATTATATTGGACGACTAAATAATTTGGCGGTAAAAGATCCATAAGAGCATGAAAACTGACATTATATTTTGTCACATATGTTACCGACTCTAAGTAGGTAAAAAGTCTGGAAAGGAATGCAATGTTATTGAAATTACATGCATTCGCAATTTAAAAACTAAATTAGCTATTGCTTCTATTCTAATATGTTTTTTTTACCATCAATATGATTTTGACACGGAGACATACGAGTACGTAGTAGATAGATAGTATCCATTGCAAAATGGCAATGAATTACCCGTTTTCATTCTCGACCTCGTTAGTTTCGTACCATATAAATGAGTTCCTCCAGGCATGAGTGTATCCTCATGTCAACGGATGAATTTTTACTCTAAGTGTCACCATACACTGTCGAACTCGAACACGAATCTGGTACAAATGTCCTCTGAATAGCTCAAGACACATACACACTCTTCACATAAACCTGAAGAAAACTGGTCCACTTGTGCCATGTTCGAGTTCAAGTTGGAGTTCGACAGTGTATGGTGACACTAAGGAACACCATCAGCCATAGAGATGAGCTGAAAAAAAAGTGTATCGGTCATAACTGTCAGATATTGCTCATGCTTGGCCCCTTCTCAAACTTTTTAGATACCAGAATGTCTCACTCTAAGCCGGCGGCTTCCCAGAATCTATGGTCTTCCTCTAGTAATATCACAACCCTACACACTTCAAATTCGTTGATATGTCTTCTGACACTTCGTAGAGGATCCATCCCTTGCTAAACAATAGCAAACTTGAATTTATGATTTATAAAGAAAACTTTCCACTGTAAATTTCCACCCTTATAGGGTCGAAAACGGCCTTAAGGCACTGCTCACACGGGGATACTCAAGTCTTCGATACTCGGCGACTCAAAGACGGAGACTTGGAAACTCAAGACTGTAGTCGCCCGTCATCTTCACACGGCCGCTACTGAAGTTGCGAGTTGTGCATGTCGTCTGACTGAGATGGCGGGTGTTTTCTGCTAGAATCTCGTGTATCGTGCGTTCCGTGTGAAAGCCGCCTAAGTGTTCAAATTATCTTCATATCTTCACTTTGATGTAGGTCAAGCTGTCTACAAACTTTTTTTTTAAATACCCAATTTACTGTAACCGTCTTAAGAAGATAATAACAACAATTGGCAACCATTGCTAATTTAGTTTTAATCAATCTGTTTTTAAACAACATGATAATGTCAATAAATTTAAAACTAATTATTATATAATTGTGAAATTGCAAAATCCATTAGTAATATTGAGCGTACTTAACCCCAGAATGACATTGTTGAAATATCTAAAGAAAAAAGAAATGTCTTAGGTGGCTATTACACTATAAAAGTTCTTTTACAAACATCTTTGACGAACGATATTTTAAAAGAACTTTTATGAATGATATTAGCCGCCTAAAGGGGAAGGGGTGCAAGCTTGTAAGAAAAGTACTTGAAACAAGCAACGTTCATGTCGCAGATCTTTTGTTAGGCGGCAATTACGCTAGAAAAGTTGTTTGAAAATGTCTTTTATAAAAGATATTTGTAAAATAACTTCTATAGTGTAATAGCCGCCTTAGTCACATCTAATTGGGAGCTACCTTCGTTCTTTAGCTGCGTCATAATCAGAACATTATTACGCTGTTATATTCAATGACTATCATTTCCCCAAGTTAATTGCGGAGACGTAAGGAAACACACATAACGAAAATACTGTGTAATGATGATAAGTACGGGTATCAGCAGTGACACAAACGCCACTTCATGCTTGTCTTGAGTACTTAATTTATAACAATACTGAAAATAATAATCTGATTCGTGAAATACATATCTCGGATGAATCAATGAATGACAATAGACGATGAGCGATTAACAAGTTGATGTCGTTAAAGAAGGAATTTATTTTTTCAAGTGGCTTATGATGTCTTAGTACAAAGTGTGGGCAACTTATTTATATCCGATTATTATGGGGTTGTTAGGCTCTACCCGCGCTCGGTGGCCGTGATCGTTCGGTCACCGCTCTACGATACAAATCTAGAGCTCGGAGAGCAAATCTCGGCGCGATCAAAAACTGCCTGTGAGTACTAATAGAACTCTCACAGTGCTCCGAGCTTGTCAGTATAAAGACGGCGCGGATAGGAGGTGCATGCTAGCAACTGCACTCCCGAAAAAGTAGATATGCTATTGAAACGTCAACAAGGCATAGACATGCTAGAGATGTTGACGCGCCCATGCCCCTGGAGGGGTCAAGGCAATTAGAGAGAGAGAGAGGCTCTACCCAGTATCATTGTATATAGGTATAAGATACAAGGTAACACGCGTCTGTCCGATGCAAAACGATCACATGGATCAGGAAAATCAGCGAAAAACTGACGCTTCTATGACTAAGGGTGCGATTATGTTAGGGCTTCGACAAATGATAAGAGCAGCGCTGATAGTGAAGCGATGGAAATGGACTCGTGCTTTTACATAGAGCTGTTTATGCTGAAGCTGCGATAAACGTTTAGAGCGTCGCTGAGAACAGTTCTTAAACAGCTCTTTATTAAATCACGAATCCATTTCCATCACTTCACTATCGTTTATCGTTTGTCGAAGCTCCAACATAACCGCACCCTAAGGCCCGTTTCCTTCATATATGAACATAATGGACCACATTAACCAAGACCTAATTTGGCTAAGCAAGTCAAAGAATGCATCTATTGATGCCAGGTATGTAAGCTCCCAACCGGAGATTTTCAGCCACCCATTAGGCAAGTGCAATTCATCTCTGTTTTAAGAGGCTTTACATGGATCTGTTAGGTCCTTTCCCGACATTTAGAGCGGGTAGTGTGAGAACACAGACAAGAGATTATGTCTAATCGATTTGCTCAAGACTCAAATATTTCAGATCTTTGGGGTCCAGTTTAGTGACGGATAATGGGCTGATAATCGCTGCCTGATAAATTGGATGTGAACTACCTGTACAAAGCTCTTTACGCGTAACAGACATTTTGACACCCACACCGGCAAGATTGAGACGTAAGAGTGCTTACCATAAATTATCCACTTAGATCAGTCACGTCGCCAGGATTTTGTTTCGGAGGGGGTCTACTCCTTTGATAGCAGAAATCTTAATAAGATCGTACTTTAGAAAAGGTAGAAGTTACTTTTTCAGTATGACGCATATTTTGGGAGATATCGTAAAAAACAAAACAAAGAAGAATAGTGTTAAAAAGTTCGATAAGAATTCAGTTATCTGTTAAAAAAAAATGTTCCGCAGTCGTTTTTTTTATGGCACCCCAAAACATACAACAATAGCTATGCCAACAGCTTCGGAAATGATTAAAAATCCGTTACTTTGGTAAAAAAAAGGTTGTTCAGCTAAAAATTTCGTTGGCAAAGATAAAGTTCGGTCTCAACTCTCCAAAACCAATTCGTACTTTTCAAAAATAAAAAGAGAACCTCAGTCAATTTGGGTGCTTCTCATAACAAGTGTACTTTTTATTTACGTCGCGTTTTCCACGAAACAAACAAAATCTGTGAAAGTGATTTGATTATATGGCTCTATAATTAAAAGAACATGTAAATTAAAAAAAAAAAAAACGGTGTCTTGTAATCCTCACTAATCCCTATTAATGTCAGTTCCTTTGCGTGCATTAAAAGATGTTTGGATAAAATTCATCTAATTCAGCGCCGACCTTAACTTTCTTAATGCCCTGTTCAACTAACAGGAAATCGCTCGTAACATTTTATCATAGTGCACTGCCTGTAGTTTTTAAAGTTGACTCTTAGTTCAAAGTCCTTTTCAATGTCGAAAAGGACTACCAAAATAGGTGAATAGGTGAATAAATACCTAAATCTCAATTCTACAGCCGCTAAAGGTTACCGATGCAGTTTTCACGCGCTATTTCCCCAAAAGGGTTTAAGGCAAACTAGTATAAGCTACCTTAAGGCCTTTTTCTCACGTCAATGACAATTTACAGATTACAGTGTAAAATAGTCGAAAAAGCCCGAAAATATTGTGCACCCAATGTGGGGACTAGTGTGATTTTATCTAGTCAATGAAACCAAAATGGGCAATCGAATATGCGCGCGTTATCGTTAGTCACAAGACGACAAAACCGAAAGCTTTTGAGTCCTTACCTTAAGGCTACCCAAAGGTTACTTTGACCCTTTTTAATCCCACATCAGAGAAGGATACATATGTAGTAAAAACACAGTGACGTGCAGTGGAAATTTTTCATAGTCAAGCAGTTGGGCGCCCTAAAGCCAATTTAGCATAAACAAAAATGGACTGTATAATAGAATATGGACAGTCACAAAAACATTTATACCAAGCGGCTTTAAGCCTTAAAGAAGAAATCAGGAAAGATATAAATAAAATATTGGCACATATATTCGGAATACAAAAAAAAAAAAAATAAATAAAATATTACTAATAAAAAAATGATAAATAAATATTATGTTAATTAAGACTAAGAAAAATTCAGGGGTATTTGAAATAAATAAATATTCTTTCGCCATTGCCATTTATTTGTATTCCAAATCTATGCGCCGTTCTTTAAGTAAAAACTCTTTAATCACATTATCAAAAAAATCGTTTTCTCTTCGCATTTGTATAAGAAGATCCTTTTCAACCGCAATTAAAGCAAGATCCGAAAATCGTTCTTGGGATTGGCGATTTCTCAAAAATGTGTGAACGCGCTTTAGTGTTGAAAATGACCTTTCCGCAGTTGCCACTGTGACTGGAATTGACGTTAATAATTTTGCTAAAATATGAACTTGCTTAAAACCGTTTGCGACATAAGGCCGTTTTTGAAAATAATCGAGAATTTTACTAGGATTCGCGTTTTTAAACTCATCTGAAGAATAAATAACTTTTAGCTCATTTTTCAACTTTATTCTGTCGAAAAATTGACCGTGATATTCAATAAGTGAGTCAAAATTTTTATCGGGAAAATTTGACTTGAATTTAGAAAAATAATTCGGTTCAAGCAACTCTAAAAATGAAAGATCTTTAAACGAATGGAATCGATCTCGAATTTGCCCGAGAATAACATCTATAATCTCCCGATATATCCGCCGTAAATTTTGTAAAGGATCTATCGCATTTCTACATTTCTTACGTGGTGGCTGATATTCTGCTGTAACTGTCGAATAGAAATTATCAAACTTTTTAGAAAAGTCATTTTCAAGCCAATTTTCAAATTCAATAATTTTTTGGCTTGCATATGAAATGTTTACCACTTTGCTCTGAATAATATTAAATAATATATCAGTTTTCGAAAAAATTTCAGAAAAAATTAACAGATATAATTGAAAATCTGACTCTGCGAATTTTTGTAAGTATATATCGGAAAAAGTCAAGGAATCGCCATCCCAGTGTTGAGAACCATTCGAAATTGTCTCAAAAACTGTACAAATTTCATGCTTATGTTCAAATATAACGTTAATAATACGCGAATGATAATGCCAACGCGTTTTGGAAACCGATGGTAAACGACGATTTACTATATTTGCAAAAAGGTCCGACCTTTTAGTGGATGTATTAAAAAATGATGCGATTTTATTGATGTGCGCGAAAAATAATTTAATTTCCGGAATAAACTCAACTGCTTTAGACACTACTAGATTTAGTGAATGAGCGTAACATGGAACGAAAATTGCCGATTTATGTTTTTCCCGAATTAAAGTCTGAACTCCACGAATTTGAGAACTCATTACTGCTGCGCCATCGTAACATTGTGCAATTAATTTCTTATCGATATTAAAATTTTGCAATTGTTTTAAAATGTGAGAGCTTATTGCTGTAGCTGTACGATTAGCGCTTACATCCAAAAATCCGATAAATCTTTCTTCAATCTCATTTGATATTGTATATCTAAAAATCATCGTTAATTGTTCCCGACCGTTAACATCTGGCGTTTCGTCGACCATTACAGCTACAAATGGAGCCTCCTTTATTTCCAAATTGATTTTATTTCGAACCACATTAGCTATAGCGGAAACAAGATCGTTTTGGATTCTATTAGACAAACCCGAAAACGCTGCATTTGCTTTTATAGAATCTATGTGGGACTCAATTATCGGATCGTACAAACTCAAGAAATTTACGGTTTCGATAAAATTACCACGATTATTTGAAGAAGAGTCTTCATTATTTCCGCGAAAAGGAAGCTCCTGTTTTGCCAAAAAAATTACAGTATCGATTAAACGTTTCAAAATATTACGATTACGCTCAACTTTTTCATTATGCAAACTAACAGATATTGCCACCTGGTTACTAAGCATAAACTCTATACGCTGAGAACCAAAATTATCTAATTTAATTAACGACTGAAGATGTTTTTCGGAACTTGAATGCTTTGCTGCTGAGCCCGTAAAATTATTCAAATCACTAAATCCAGCTTTATTCCAAACAGATTTTTCATTCGTGAACAAAAGACACGGCCAGCAAAATAACTTATTTAATTTACAGCTTCCCGTTAACCAAATGTACTTTTCATATGTTTCGATATGGAATTTTCGCGTAATATTTTTTAATTTAAACTCTAAACTAAGATCTGGCTTCGGTCTATCCCGTTCTATAATTTCTCTTTTCTTGGCAAAGGAAAGAGTTGAAAATCCCGCTTTTAGTACGAAATCCGTCGCGCAGCAATACTCCGACATAATGCGAAAAGAAAACTTACCACTATTATCACAAATCAAATCAATTAAATCACTTCAAACGGTCAAAAAAACTTCAAATCACAATTTAAACAAAATCACCCGATTGCACTGATTTCCTCTTTTAAATTGCAACGGAAAATCCATTGCATAACAAAAACAAAAGCTCTACTGGAAAAATCAAATTCCCATAAACATTCTCTGCATTGGCAACATTTCATTAACAAGCATCATTGGGCTTTATCCCACACACAAAAGCAGTCGCGCCAGTGCTTGACTTGTCTCATATAAATTTGCGAACAAAACAAAAAAAAAATCGTTGCCCAATGTACTACCGAAATCCAAGATTCCCATTTTCTGGAATCAACATGTCTCTAGTATTTGGATGCACACATGGTACATGCATCTAAAGATCTAGGCACATTTTCCTATTCTAAGTTTGGTGTCTATGGTGTGCAAAATGTGGGAGGTTTGAATATTATCTAAAGTAATTGAACGAATGTTTTTTAACCAAAAGAAGGCGCGGATCAGAATTTGAATGTGTAAAGGAATATTTGAATGATAATATGTATTCTTCAGCTTAAAGAAAAACATTGACTGAAATGATGATATGTGTATTGGTGTAAGCAAAGTTTATTATTGAATTGCTTATTTCGGTAAGTCAAGCAGTTTGGAATTGCTTACTACGAGTGCACGTCACTGTAAAAACAAGTCAAAAATTGTTGAACAGTCCGAAAATTTTCATTGTCCAATGTGGGGTTAGTGTGACTTTATTTACTTAATGAATCTGAAATTGGTAATGGGAATAGCCTCACGATCCCGTTCGTAGCAAGTCAAAACAAGCTAGCCTTTGTGACTTTTGGTGCATTTGCCACTTTGAAATTAGTAATAAAACTTGTTCCAATTTCACTGTTCCTATGAGAGGTATATTAAATAGTAAGCCGATTTCAACCAAATTTAGGAACGTGGGTTGGCAGTTAATATAATTGAATAATATGAATTTTAGTAAAGATATCTTCAGAAATAAAAAAAGTTTTTCTAACAAAAACTTGCTTTTGGAACGGTCGTTCCTATGACAGTTATATGATAGACTAGTCCAATTTTTACCAATTTCGGGAATGTGATTTAGCTAAAGATATTATTGATTAATGTGAAATTGAAAAAGATATCTTTAGAAATAAAAAAGTTGTTCTCACAAAAACCATTTTTTGAACCTGTCGTTCCTATGGCAGCTATATGACGTAGTGGTCCGATTTCATTGGTTCCGACATATTTACAGCGTGTAATAAAAAGAAGGCTTTGTGCATTTCAGCTCGATAGCTTTAAAATTGAGGGACTAGTTTACTTAGAACCGGACAGACAGACGGACAAAGCTTAATCGACTCGTCTCGTCATACCGACCAAGAATATACATATATAGTTTATATGGTCGGAGATGCTTCCTTCTGTGCGTTGCAAACTTCATGACAAAGTTGATATAAAAATCTAAATGTTTCGGGAGGAGTCCGGACCCCCTGCACTCCTCCCCTGCCTACGTCACTGACTTAGATCCGCACAACATGCTGCCATTAATCCGTCATCGTACTGTGTCCCTTTCGGTCAGCCATAGATCACACATGCCCACGCACATATTATACGAATTTGCTGGAGGATTCTACTGATGATACCAATGACAGAATTCAGGTGCACCGGCATCAGGTTTAATAAGCGTGCGACTCATGTGGCAGGATCGTCTCGTGTAGTTGAATTGCAGCCTGCGGATGAAGTGTTCCGTTGGAACTTTGCTCAAAGTAATGCCGCGGCTGGACAAGTCGCGTTTTTTTAAGCTGGCAACAGCCGCTACCTGTTACCTACCCGTAAACCCTTTAGTACCCTCATTCCCATATTAATCATACCGGCGCTGCCCCTGTCTACTCCCATATTTTTCATAGATTTGCCAATGTTGCCTATAATTGTGACGTGAGCCCTCAATTTATCATTTAACAAGGTTTTGACGCAGCCCTTTAATTCGGGTGTCATATCAGCTTTTTTTTTCAAAATATTTCGGAAGCCTCTAAAGTTCAATGTTAATTGATTTTTTTTTTTCGATACTATAAATTTTCCATTTGCCAAGTCCCAATCTTGAAAACATATTCAACAATCAAGGTCAGGACAATGCTAGACACACATCGCGACATTTAACAATTTACAGAGATATGCAGTAACAGACAAATATAATTCAAATCAATCGATTGATCGATTGTTTAGTTTGATCGCAGAATCAAATGGGGAAAACGGATGAGAAATAGGCAGACAGTATAGCAAATAGCGTGATTGCGTTTCGCAAATAGCAATCACAGGGGTACATTTTCTCTGTTTACAATAACAAATTTGCTCTGCCCTGCTTTTTCACTCCTTGAGAATTTTATCTATTTGCGATATGCCAGCCAGCTTCGGCGCATGGTATTTTCAGCCGTTTGGGAAGCGGGCAAAACAATTACCGATAAAAATTAAAGATGATGATGACCGCTATTGCCACAAGATTTTGCCGACTTTATTGAAATGCGACGTTTTATTCGTTGTCTTCTGGCCCTGCGCGCTTTTAGCGCTCAACGAGGCTTGGCGTGCTTTGATAACAATATATACACCCCGTGACCGAAAGTACACTTGCGTAATTGATGTTAATGACATCCAATTTAAATGTTGTTAAGGGATTTGACGCCGCCATTGGTTTGATTGAATGGCGTTCAGAAAACGTAAAGTATTTCAATTGCTAATAAAAATATATGACTTTGATAAATATCCAAGAAAAGATCGGCGCAGTGTGATCTGAACACGAATAAAAAATTAAAAACATATTTCCGGCTCCGAAATGAGGAGGAATTGGGCACGAAGGCATGTTTTGTGCATCTACACTCTCAAAAGTCAATTCATAAATCAGTCATAATTTCTTGATTAGATGGATATGACCATAAGGCTGTCCGTATATTGGATTGCATTCGCGTGTTTTGGTTTCGACTCTTCAACCACTATAGCTTAAACCAGGTGTCGGCCCGCGAGTTAATATTGTTTTTGACGTGACTAAATTATATAAATATTAAAAACGAAAACGATTAGTACGTTATTTTCCTGAACGCTCAGGTAAGCCTATTTAATGTGAAAGAGTGATAGCGAGGAGGCTACATGGACATCCAGCAAACTTGCGTTTTTGGCGAGCGGATTAGGAGCAGACTTCTCCTCTATATGCTTTCTTCTTCGGCTAAATATGTACGGAAAACTGTTCATATTTGGATCTGAAAATGTTCCCCTCTGGATCTGAAAAGTATTCTGATCCGGAGGGGAACACTTTCAGATGGAAATCCTGATAGTTATCCTTACATATTTTACAGGAGAGAAAAGCATATGGAGGAGAAGTCTGTTCCTGATCCACTCGCCAAAACGCAGCCATTGAGCCTTCCTCAGTTTGCCACCAAGAAGCCAGATTCGGTTTCGTACACTGACAGATCACTTGTCAGGTGTTGAAGCCCTTCTTTGCGGCGTTGTGTAACGGACGGTTTGGTGGGCATCCGAAGATGCCCGTGGGGACGGAGCCTAAGGTAGCATATTACCGTGAAGGTCGGGCTGTGCCATCTGGCGTAGAAATAGGCCCCTCAACGAGCTAAGCAACGGCCTATGCTTGCTGTAGCCCACGCGGTCGCACCTGGGTCCGGGTGTAATGGGACCCTCGGCCTCTGGTTTCGTACCACCAACAGATCATTACTCATCAGGTGCTGCTTCGATCTGCCGGTGGGAGCAGCACTACCAGACCATAATATGGTTCGTTAGAGGTGGTTCATTACAGTTGGGAGTCCTGATAGATAGATACTGAATAGGACGCCTCCTTGCGGGACGCCCTGTTTATTTCTCCTATTTGGATTTCTTGTCCCGGAACTCCATGAATAATTGTCGACCAGGCAGATAGTTTGCTATCCATTTTTTATCGAAACACACGTCAAACCGAATGATTGTTGTTGTAGTAGTAACGCCTTCTGGCGTTGAAGTGATTTGGCAGCTCTTGGCCGTTGCTGTGAATGGGTCGTTCCGGTGCGTAGAACCGCCTGCTCTAGGAGCGAACCAAAGTGGTGGAAATTAAGAGATTTACTTCCGTTCTATTGGACGTGGTTGCGTCATAGTGGCGAATCGTTTGGTTCGATCGTATTTTGCGACCATAGACGATAATTAGATAATTCTTGTATTTTGTTAATTGCCTGGACTCCTCCAGAGCATGGGCGCGTCAACGTCTCTTGCATTACTATGCCTTGCCATATATTTTTCGGATAGTGCAGTTGCCAGCATGCACCTCTTATTCGCGCCGTCTTTATACTGACAAGCTCGGAGTGCTGTGGGAGCTTTAGTAGTTCCCACCGACCGACCGATTACTTTTGCGCCACCCTGTATTAATAGCGATTCTGCGTTTAATTGTTAATATAAGTGAGCGCGTGCTATAATATATCCTAGCTTCATTTAAATCTGAAGCCGGTCTATCTAACAGCTGGTAAAAGCTCCATTTAAACACACCCTCTCATAAAAAACGAACCCATTAAAGACGTAAAAAATTTATTACCTCTAATCAAGTTAGTTTTTATTTATTTAATTTTTTCTTGGTAGTTTTTCTTTCCTTTCACTTTGTCGCTACATTCTTATGCAAATTTTATTGGATGATTAAATTTTAAAACTGATAACAACAAGAACAGTTCTTAGCATTGTTGGCAAAATAACTCATTCTCTTTTTCGCCTATTGTAGGATTTGATTAGATAATAAATAATACATAAAATATATACGTATGTTTAACTAAGGGCTGTAGAACTTGTTTCAAACTGGAAGTCATGAATGAAAGATAAGATTTATTGATTGACCTTTTTGAACGTTTTCTTCTAAATCGAAAGCAGCGGTTCCTTTCGTTTTTTTTCTCTTGCTCAGCATTTCGGAACATTCCTACTTGATCGGGCGATGTATAGTGGTTCGCGTCTTTTACCAATAGTGGGTTTTAAATTGAGATGATTTTGCACTTCCCTTGTGAGGGCTCCGCTGCTTAAGGTGTTTCAACCCTCAGTATACCGCCCTAGAACGCTCGCTTCGCTCGCTCTATACGCTACACCGGTCTTCTTCCTCCTTGCTATTTCATCCCACTGTGGCTTCGCGTTGCTCTGTCTGAGGTGTTAGCCCTTCTCCCATTCTTGCGGTATAATCTCAGCTTCCATCTGTAGGCAGCTCGGTCTTGAATATACCAACATTTCTAACGAATCTTCATTACAGCCATGCAACTTATGTGACTCAGCATGCCGCTGCCCTTAACGGTTTCATGCGATCAACCTCTTGAGAAGATGAAATTCCCCCGAAGGGGACCCACAAATTATCACCGGTTTCGAATAATAATGCCGCACACGGCTCATCAGACGCCTCATATTTTCCCCTCTTCCTCTGTTCCCTTTTCTTTCTATTTAAAAAAAAATGGAGGATATGGGATGTCCTCGGCGTTACCTGTCATATGATACCCCACATGCTTGACGATTTTTTTTTACTTCATTTCCCCATCTAACCCATTTTAAAATTGGCCTATTACAACACATCGCTATCCGTAACGAATTATAACATTTCTACACATTCCCACCAAATTTCATGTGTGTCGATGAGATATTCTATGGACAGACAGACAAACAGACATTTCACCGATTTTATAAGGGTTTTGTTTTCACTACAAAACTATTTTTTCTTTTTTTCTTTTTTTTTTAAATTTACTGTAATGCTAGACATTCACGGACGGTCCAAATCCAAATTTTCCCCGATCAATGCCAAAATTTCCCTGTCAAATCCATAGTGCGGCGGGAAAATTTTGGCTTTTGGACGTCCGTGAATGTCCAGCTACAGGTCGCCATCCACGGCAACGATTTTGGTCGCGAGCATGCATCGAACCACGTCAAACTCAATTGAAAAAAAATAATCTCTTCATTTCCACCGTTCTATGATATTTGATGGTTCGATGGAAGTTCGGTCGCGGCTCTGCGCGTTCATGTATGGCAACTTTAAGTGAACCTGTGTTCTAAGAGAGGTATTCTAAAAGAGGCCCACCCAGAATTAAATAAATGGCAATGGGTGCCTCATAGTAGGTGTTTTTAAAAGAAATACGAGTAGAAGGCCGAGGATCTGTTAGATCGACAAAGTCTAGAAAGCATAAGTGTCACCATACACTGTCGAAATCGAACTCGAACACGATCCTAGTACAAGTGGACCGGTTTTCTTCACACCTATATGAAGTGTGTGTATGTGTGTGTCAGACGACATTTGTACCAGGTTCGTGTTCGAGTTCGACAGTGTATGGTGATACTTAGCCGCCCAAAGACCAATATATCCGGTTGCTTGCCTCTGATTCTCTTGAATTTATCTACGAAACCCCGCCCACATTACCTGCCGCAGGTCGGCTTGTTGGCGAGACACTTTTGACGTCGCTGCACTTTCATTAATTTCAGCAACCATGGCCCCCCTTATCTTAATAACGTAACACTTGCCTTTGGGTGCCTTTAACACCATGCATTACACATTTTTCAACTGAAAATCTCATCAACAACGTTGTCCTTTTTTTCTGTTTTCCAGGATAGTGGCAATGAAGACCCCGATCTTGTTCTATTGGACAATGAAATGGACAAAGTCTTTGGCGGTCAGGGTTCAACCGTGGAGAAATTTGATGTATCATCACTATCGGACCTAGGTGGGCAAAGTTCCAGCGCAAATCGTAATTATCTGAAAAAGCCACATCGCACCGTTCATAATGGATCAACCCGAAGTGGACGTAAGTATAAACAGAAGACCAAAATAAGACAACGCTCGTCGCATACAGCATAACGCAAACACGTGTATGCGACTAGCGTTCTTACAATGACCATTATCAAATTTAGCAATTTTTATGAGCAATTCATTTAGAACAGCAGAAAAATATTGGTCGTGAAGAAATTCATGATGAACGTGACGAAGATGAGCCGGAGGATAGTCCTCTTGTATCACAACGAGCCGAATATGGTGAACATTCGGTGAGTAACTTTGGCGCCGGGAACTATACCCCCAGATGATCTTTCTCCGCATACAATGATGACAATTTCATCTGGACTTATTTCTCAATTTAAAATGAAAAAAAAAGTTGATATGATAATTCTAATGTGAATGTATATGCGGTAGGATTGTACTACTTAAAGCTGAAATCTAGTTGGGCATGGTCCCGGAGTGGAATTCCGCTTTAGGCAGCATAAACCCCCCATGCATATGCACTCGTATATGTTACACCATAAAGCGTCACACCGAAAAACGTGGGATCATACTACCGAAAGAGGAAACCACTTGAGTTGAGCCCAAAGTGTATTTCTGTTTAAAGCTGAGATGACACGCTCCGAGTACACTTGGATCAAACGTACTCCGAAATTACTTGGACGCTACTTGGATAGTGTCAACAGTCGATTGCATGTATTGCCACGATCCAAGTAGCATCTAAATAATTTTCGAGAAGGTTTGATCCAAATGTGCTTGGATCGCGTCAGCCGGGCTTTAGGCAGTACGCTATCATGTAAAACGAAAATACCCCACATTTATGCTGATTATTTATCAGCCAAAAATGTCTTTCGGAGCCATTATTTATTTGAACTAGTCCAAAATCGAATTTATGAGGTACTTTTGCGAATTATGACCCCAGTTTTTAAGCAATTGTCAAAATTGTGAAATTGTTATTTCATTTCCTTTTAGGGTCAAATTGATTAGGGAGAATAGTTCCCGGAGACACTAATTTCTAGCGTATTTGAATTGTTTAATTTTAATGTATTTTGACAATATTTAGGATTCTTCGGACGAAAGAAAGAGGGTTCAGTTTAGTAAACATGACTCGCCCACATCACCGAAAGAAGAGGTTGACGAACAAAGTGATCGATTCGATGAACGAAAGCGACGTCGAAGGTAACCTCGTTTACTCACGTTATAGAAAACTGTAGGACCAAAATAATATTTTTTGTTTTCCTTTTATCTTAGTCGCCACCAGTACTTCAAACATCGCAAATACTCCCACCAGGATAGCGTTGAAGGTCGCAAGGCTAGCGAAGCTGCAATTGATGTTCCGAAAATTTCAATTCAACCGGAAGACTCAGAGTTGGAGGTATGTTTTGAGATACTCTCAATTAATTTGTATAACAATTACACTAAAATTCGTGTTGTAAAGTCAAATCTCTCTGTTTCTCTCTTAAACACCTTTCGCACAAAAGGCTAAGAAACAGCAGGTTACTAATATTTATTTTAATTATATTTTCCATGCTGAACTCACTAAGCTATAGTCTGCCTCTAATTTTAGGAAGCCGATCTTAATGAGTTAACATCACATCGTTCGGAAGATCCGCGAGGAATGCGACGACACAAAGTTCATCATTCGTCCGCTAAGCATAAGGACTTTACAATTAGCGTTCCACCCAATTTGCATGCCAAGAAACGATTCGATCATAGTCCACACGAGGTATATGTCGCAAAACTTATGCATTTCCATCCAACAGACTTTTTTAAAAATATGTCCTGGAATCTCTTTGTAGGTGTTCGTTCAACTGGACGAACTGATTGGTACCGGCGACGATCGTGAATGGAAAGAAACCGCCCGTTGGATCAAATATGAAGAACACATCGAAGAAGGTTCCGATCGGTGGGGCAAACCACATGTTGCCTCCCTATCATTTCACTCGTTGTTGAATTTGAGACGTTGCCTTGAAACAGGTGTTGTGCTATTAGATTTAGAAGAAAAAGATCAGCCGGCCGTTGCCTATAGAATTGTTGAACAGGTATAACTGACGATATTTTTTTTATTGCTGGATGGAACACAAAATAACCACATCACTCTCTCCTTTTGTCTTTTCCCGCTTTCGTAGATGGTTGTTGAAGAATTAATCACGGCTGACGATAAACCAACTGTAATGAGAGCTTTATTGTTACGACATCGTCACGTAAACGATTCGCACGGTGCATTCTCATTCACGAAAAGGAAATACAGTAGTTATGCAAGTTTACAGGTAAGGCTTTTGCTATGTTCTGGACTCGGGTAAGTCCGGAGCTTGAATTTGGTGGGATTTCAAGTGTGTCCAATCGATGCTTTCATCGTCTCGTATTCAGTCAATATTGCATTGTATATTGCGAATAATTGTTGTATTGCGTATTCTAGTTTACGGTTTTTATTTTTCGCCGTATAATGTTAGGATTTTATTCGTGGGGCCGATTGAGAGAAGGGGCCTTTAATGGCAATCACTTATTTATTACCTTCTCCAACAGCGGCGGGCTGTGTATAACAACAAATGCTAAACTTGTCGCCATTGTACCCAGAGAAAACTAAGCGAGCGTTCATGTTTTTGCGATACTGAGGGTTGTGATCCCTTAAGCGCGGAGTGAGACTGTTGATTTACAATAGTCTCTCGTGCTTGAAAGATTTACTATTAAATTATAATCAGAAATATGTAGTTTCTTTTATGAATAATTATGGTGCGGATAGTCTCTTTTAAGGAATCACAACCCTCAAAATCGCGCAAATATAAACGTCCGATTCGTTCGCTCTGAGTGCAACAATGGTAGCCCAGTTGACACCCCCGATGATGGGGCAAAACATAGAGAGATGTTCCTATTATTTTCGAAATGGGAATGTTCCTATACGTGGAACAAAAACATTCATTAGCTTTAGACAGACAAGACAGAATTTTAGTAATGACCGGCTAGCGTAGCTGCTTGAATATTATCCTTGTAATCACTAGGGCACCCCGTCCAAAACATGTTGATCATAATCGCAATTTCTCAACAAAAGGGTTTTGAACCCGAAATTAAATAATAATAATAGTAACTGTTTTAGTATGTCGCTATACGAACATACGGGCATTTAGCCACTAGAAACCCGTATCGATTTCGTATTAGATGCGGTTTTCGAAATACGCCTTCCGGATCACCGCAGCGTTTTTTCAGACAACAGTTTACCTGATAAAAGAGGCTGTGGCATGGCTGGGACTTAACTTCACAATTACAAAAGAGATCACAATTTTCACAGATAACCAGGTTGCGATTAAATCTCTCAAATCAGGCTTCATCACGTTCAAAACCATAACTGAGTGCTGGGGAGATGTGTTACTTCTTCAACATTGTGCTGTGTTGGATTCCTGGCCGTAGTGGCTTTTCCGGAAATCATAGGACTGACGAGCTTGCTAGAGGGGAGCAACCGATGTGACGCAGCAGGTAACAGCAGCAACATCCCCATTGACATGGATATGTCTTATCGCAGGGGGTCATGCATGACCGGGGCGTCCCCTAGCCGTTGACATTAAAAAAAACAGTGTAATCAAGAGACACTAGGGCTCTAGCGAGATCGCGAGAGACCCAGGGCTCCGGTACCAGAAAAGTGTCTTCCTCTGCGCGAAGACGAATAGCAGTAGAGGCTGCCTTTGAATAGTGGAGGTTTATTTGTAAAAACTTAAGCATTACACCCCCTCTCCACCACCGTAGCGTCCGCCTCCCTATCCTTGTCGGAGTCGGACGCAAGAAATGGCTACGACGTGTCGTCTAAAGCTTGCTACACATGATCGCGCAGAACCACGACCGAACTTCCATCGAACCATCAAATATAATAGAACGGTGGAAACGAAGAGATTTTTTTTTTCTATTGAGTTTGACGTGGTTCGATGCATGCTCGCGACCAAAATGCTTGCCGTGTGTGTCGACCTTAAGGCCACCACCTCAGCCCAGGGACACACATTCCTCATCCGTGCCCCCGTCGACGAACTCAGAGACTACGAAGTGAGGATTATCTGTCGCCGGAACCGCATTCTTCTCCATTGAGGTGGATGCCGGCTTATCCTCATAACATCACTCTCGTAAATGCGCAGCTGTATTTTAGTTAATCCGAGTCTAATGACTCTCTTCCACTTAGCAAGGAGCGCCAATGACTCCTTGTTTAACCGTTTTTGTGGGAGCCGGTTCTACGCGCCGGAGTGACCCGTTGCATCAGCAACGGCCAAGAGCTACCAAGCCCCTTCGCTGCCAGACGCATTGCTACTACAACAACAATTCCTTGTTTAACACATAGACTGCGCATCTGAAGTCATTAACGGGTGCTTCCAACTTCACGATCCTTCAATCCTGAGTTGGGAGGTCCTCATTGCAATGCCGAATGTGTTTTAAACTTCGTCCATGTCCAAAACTAATCTGGCCGTTGCTTTGTTCAGTACTCCTCTGAAGTTGGATTCGGCAACTCGCCCTTCCGATAGTGTGTGATTGTGTCAGTCGGCTTAGGTGCTTGGTTTTGACCTTACTAAACTCAAGTGAAGACCCTTCCTGATGATTCAAATTTTGTGAGGGACTTTCCAAGGGGCTTTTCACTTGGGTTTGGTAAGGTCGTGTAATATATTTTAGAATCATTACTTACTGTTATCCTTTCGCCATTGTGGTGTCATGGTCTTGTGTGAATGAGCGTGTTTCAAGTTTTCTCTAGGCAACCTGAAAAAAAAACATATCCTAGGCGCTACCTTATTGTAACGAAGAAACCCCAAAATGCGGTAACTACTGAACATCCTCCATTACCACTTTGCTTTCAGAAAAGGCTTAGATCAAACAAGTTGTTTTTGCCCATGCAGAGAGTAATATTGTAATTTTCTTCAAAAAGCCTCTTGTGAAGGTACATTGAAAAAAATGACATTCGCGCTTATAACATGACTGCAAATAATATTCCCTACAAACACATCCAAGGCTCATTTTTATTCTCTCTCTCTCTCTCTCTTTTCACTATTGACCCTTCGCACGAACCAAATAAAATGACAAAAAATAGTATTTGTGGACAGGAGATGATACACAACGTGTTGACGGAGCTAAAAGATCATCTGTTTGTTCTACGCAAAGTTCAACAATCGGAGTGCCTCCAATCATGTTTGGTGCATATCGAAGACATTCCACCATGTCATATATAAGCGTAATTGAATCTACTGAAACCAGAAATTAAAAAATTAGTTTTTGTTTACGATAACCGCATTCCGTTTCGAATAGATTTTTATTCTCTTGGTTTGAATTTTGTATAATTAAAAAACAAAAAAGAGTAAAACAGTCAAAAAGAAACCATCTAAAATCATTTAATTGTGTAACACTGTTTAGCAAGTTGAGCGTCTTTGCTAGTTGTTGATTTTTAGTAAATTGTTTCCTCCCCCCTATAAAAAAGAATCTTTTATAAATTTTCAAATTATGCATTTGTGTAGTTGCTAGTTGATTGGAACGCAATTCACCTTTTTATACGTTAACTTTGTGATTCGACATTCCGTGAAGCATCTTAGAACGGCATTTTCATAACACCCAAATCTGGAAAATTTTATTGGATGAAAGAATGTTTCTTGGTTTTTTTCTGTTAATTTTTTTTTGACAATTGTCGGGTTTACAAAACGAAAAAGTTTGAACACTTTTGCGTGAATGACAGAGATGTTGTGCACTCGTGAGAGAGACTGTTTCGTTTTGTGATCCCGTCAAATATTATCTTAGTGTGTAAGATTTACTCCTTCGTTAAGTTTATTTGTAGTTCTTAAAACATAATTCTAAACTTTTTCTTTATACTTTTCTTTACATTTGAGCCTTAGTCCGATTACTAATCGCACATCTTTTTCCATGCGTCTAGAATCTATCGGAAGACAAGAAACCTCGAATTATTCCTACCACTGAATTAAACGGCGGTAGCCGTAAAACGTCGGACTTTAAAATCGAAATGCGAGATGATCCATACACATCGTCCCAGGAGGATCTTAAAAAACTCCAACACGACACAATTTTGCGAAGGATTCCCCACGGAGCAGAAGCCACCACAGTACTGGTAGGTTCTCGATATTTGATCCGCATTGAAATCTGCTTCTGACAAGCTCCGTTTCTGCTTCACAGGTTGGTTCAGTGGATTTCCTTCAACAGCCCACAATAGCCTTTGTGCGTCTAGCGGAAGGTGTACCGATGCCAAGCATAACTGAAGTGCCCATTCCAGTTCGTTTCCTCTTCGTTCTGTTGGGTCCGAAATTTGTCGATCTGGACTATCATGAAGTGGGTCGTGCAATTGCCACACTTATGGCTAACGAACATTTCCACGAAGTTGCCTATAAAGCGGACGATAAAAAAGAATTGCTATCGGCCATTAACGAATTTTTGGACGATTCTATTGTGTTGCCACCTGGCAATTGGGACCGACACGAGTTGTTGCCATTCGCGGAATTGAAGGCCAAAAAGGATTGGATTCGTTCGCGTAAGACGAAAGCTTTAGAGGTAAGTGGATCAAGCGATCTTCGAAAATTAGATGAATTCTACAACTTGCCTGTAATTTCAGGAGAAGAAAAAAGAGAAAATTGTCGAGGAGAAGCCACTGCTTGATACGTTCGACGAAAAAGAAAAGAAACTGCCAAAGAGTCCGTTGGAGAGGACACACAAGTGGTGGGGTGGCCTTCGCAATGATCTGAAGCGACGATTGCCCATGTATAAGAGCGATATTATGGACGGTATCAATTCAGAAACACTGGCCGCTGCAATTTTCATGTACTTTGCCGCTCTATCAACGGCCATCACATTTGGCGGTTTGGCCTCGGACAAAACTCACAATCTTATGGGCATATCGGAAACCTTGTTGGCCAGTTCCATCGTCGGATTGGTTTTTGTTCTGGTGTCCGGTCAACCATTGTGTATTATTGGTACCACCGGTCCGCTACTGCTATTCGATGAAGCCTTATTCAAATTTTGCAATGACAATGATTTCAGCTTCCTATCGGTACGAGCCTATGTTGGCGTGTGGCTGATAATAATCAGTCTAACCGTTTCGGCATTCGAAGGAAGCGTCTTAGTACGATTGTTTACACGTTTCACACAAGAAATTTTCTCCGCATTGATTACATTAATCTATATAATGGAAACTGTCTCTAAGCTGATTACAGTTTATAAAAGACAACCACTTCTGCCGGAATATATCTATAAGATTGATACGGACACGACAATAGCATTTAACGAAACCCTCGGCAATGGTACGGACGTAGAGTCGAGCGTGAACGAGTACAGCAACACGACATTTTTGCCGTCCAGGGATGAGTATGGTATGCTGAATCAGCCTAACACGGCACTCTTCTGTACAATTCTAACACTGGGTACCTTCACTGTGGCCTACTATTTGAAAATTTTCCGTAACTCGACATTTTTGGGACGAAGTGCCCGTCGTGCTTTGGGAGACTTTGGTGTACCAATTGCCATTGCGATTTTTGTGATGATTGATTATTTGATTCCGGAAGTGTACACGGAAAAGTTGACTGTTCCGGAGGGTATATCGCCCAGTGAACCGACTAAACGTGGTTGGCTGGTGGAGTTGACAGGCGTGCCAACCTGGCTTCCATTCGTAGCCGGCATACCCGCCATGTTGGTGTACATTTTAATCTTTATGGAAACACACATCACTGAATTGATTGTCGACAAGCCAGAGCGTGGTCTTAAGAAGGGATCAGGCTTGCATTTAGACATTGTACTTTTGTGCATTTTGAATGCAGGCTGTGGTTTCTTTGGTGCTCCGTGGCATTGTGCCGCCACTGTTCGTTCCATAGCTCACGTGTCGGCCGTTACGATCATGTCAAGGTAAGCATGAGGATTGTTGAACTGTTCCGTCCTGAACAATATTAATACGTATTCTTTCGTTTAGAACTCATGCTCCTGGTGAATCGCCACGAATTATTGGAGTTAAAGAGCAACGACTCTCTGCATTTTTTGTATCTGTAATGGTTGGACTTTCAGTCACAATGGCTCCGCTTCTACGTCTAATCCCAATGGCTGTGCTGTTTGGTGTCTTCTTGTACATGGGCATCGCTTCTATGAGCGGCGTACAATTCTTCGATAGGTATATGTGTTGCTTGTTTGGAAGGCCGTTCAATATCAATAATCGTCCTTATACTACTTTCAGAATGGGTCTCTTCTTAATGCCAGTGAAACATCATCCGCCCACTGCTTATGTTAAACGTGTGCCAACCTGGAAAATGCATATATTCACCGGTGTCCAAGTGTTCATGCTGGCCGTCTTGTGGATTGTAAAATCATCGAAAATCTCATTAGCGTTCCCCTTCTTCCTAATTATGATGGTGCCGATTCGCTTGAGAATGGCCAAATTCTTCACGGAAACTGAATTGGATGCGGTAAGTAGTTTCATCATCATCATTGTTCGTTGGACAGATCGACCGGCGGCCTTAGCCGTCTGAATCGTTGTTCTCCAATAGTCTCGGTCAAGTGAATGCGTCCTTCAAATACAGAAGTTCAACAGTTGTTCAGCGTCCGCATCTACTGAGTTTTCCCAACGAACTCTCGGGTTTCTTCTTCGCCTCACTCCACTAATGAGTCCTTTCATTATTCACTTAAGAATGAGATTATAGTCGATTCGTTGAATATGTACATATGGTACCCATTAACCTGGCCACACACTGTCGAGCACGAAAATGGTCACTGTGCGTAAAGCAGCGTTTTGGTAGGACTGTATATGCCTGCAGTGTGTATGACTCAGGTTCTGAGACCAGGTAGGTGCTGCGTAATTGGCCACCGATCTTCCAATGGCTTTATACGTTACCAGCAGGGTCTCTTTACCCATTCCCCACGAGCTCCCAGCGAACGCTTTGAGTACTTTATTTCGAGCTCTTATCTTATTGCAGGAGGTGCATGCCGGCAACTGCATTCTCCAAAACTAGTTTATGCCAACGAATCGTCAACTGGGCCACCTTGGCGCCGTGAATATTCGGTTTTACCGTCGACGTTGAGGCATATCCGGGCATTCTCCATGACTTTCTGCGCTTGGGATTATCGTTACGGATCCATTTTTCGTTGGCGGTTATGATACTACTTTGCCTTAACCCCTAGCGGGGCATAGCGCGTCAACTACTCCTGCGCTCCATCGTACTCTGTTCTGGGCAATGGGGCGCAACTCCCCAAAAGATTTACCCAGTACCTGACACTCCTTTGCCACAGATCGACGCCATGTGATTCGAGGACCCCCTCTTGGTCGGCCTTGGTTGGAAATGGGGTTCCATTTCATGGCATGCAAAGCAATGCAGTTATCACTCTTCCGCAATGTGTGACCTATCCACTGCCATTTTCGCCTGCGTATCAATTCGTCGATTGGCATCTGACCCGTACGCCGACTTAGCTCTTCATTTGATATTGTTTCGGGCCAGAAAATTCTTAGAATTCGACGAAGACATGAGTTGACGAAAACTTGCAGCTTTCTGGTAACTCCTACGGAAACTTTCCATGTACTGTTCCCATACAAAAGCACTGATAGTACCAGGGAGCGAAACAGGCCCAGCTTGGTCTTGATGCTGAGATAACTGCCCTGCCAGATTTTGGACAGCATGCCGTATGCGCGTTTAGCCTGGTTGATACGACGAGCGATGTCCTGCTCCGTACCACCATTTTCGGCAACAATGCTACCCAGGTAGACGAAGTTGTCCACCTTCTCCACAAGCTGCCCATTAATATTGATGGCAATAGGTGTCGGATTTCTTTTTCGCAACGGCGGGCTAAGAACCTTGGTCTTGTTGGTATTAATCTTTAGCCCAACCTTGCTTGCCTCCCTCTCGAGATCTAACGCCATTGCGGACAGATCCATGATTTTGTGGGAGAGTAGGCATATGTCGTCAGCGTAGTCAAGATGTTGTAGATAAGATGTCAAAGTCCATTGAATTCCTCTGTCGAGTCCGGATAGGGCTGCATGCAACACATCGCCGATCACAATGGGGAATAGGATCGGTGAGAGGATGCACCCCTGCCGAACTCCACTGCGAATCTCAAAGTCCCCCGACACCTTACCTTTATGCAGAACACGACATTTCGCGCCGTCATAGGTTGCCTTAATAATAGCCACAAGCTTCTCAGGGATGCCTCTCCTGCGCAAGGCCGCCCATATAGAATCCCGGTTCACACTATCAAAAGCCTTTTCGAAATCGATGAAAAGCAAGTGAAGCGGAGAATCGTATTCAGCGCATTGCTCGATGATGATTCGCAAGGTGTTAATGTGATCGACACAGGAGAATCCGGATCGAAAGCCAGCCTGCTCTTCATCAATTGTGCTTTCTAAGTGGGCCTTTAGTCTTTCCAGGACGATTTTAGCTATTATCTTGGCAACGGCAGGAAGCACACAAATGCCTCTCCAATTATTACAGTCTGTGAGGCTACCCTTCTTTGGAAGTTTGATGATCAAACCTTCCTTCCACTCAGTGGGAAAGGTCTCTGCATTCCACGCTTTATCAACAAGTGGGTGCAGCAAATCGGCAGTTACGCTTGGCGCTGCTTGATAAAGTTCGGCAGGGATGCCGTCAAGTCCGGCGGCCTTTCCTCGTTTTAGTGCAATAATTGCAGTGACTATTTCCTCTTTAGTCGGGGCAGTGGACCGTATACGCACATTTTGATGGTTAGCTAAATTATCTATATGAGGGGGAACTTCACCAGAGGTTACACGGTTCAAGACCGCGGCGAAGTGTTCTTTCCATCGCCTCATTTGATCTTCTTCCAAGATAAGTAGCTTTCCATCACTATCTTTCACCGGATGTTGGCAGGAGTTACGACCACCTGTAAACTCCTTGATGACACCGTATACGGCGTTTAAGTTGTTACTTCTAGCGGCTTCTTCTGCTGACGCTAAAAGAGAATTGGCATAAACTCTTTTATCGCGTCGCACACTACGCTGAACTTCTCGAGCTTTCTGACGGTAAAGGAGTTCGATGCTGCTTCGATTGTCGTCTGATGCTGCAGCCAAACGAACTTTCAGCTCCTTTCTTTCAACAATCCGCTGCCATGAAGCGTCGGACATCCAGGGCTTATTCCGGCAATCCGGGTTTGGGCCAAGGATGGTATTTGCGCTACCAATGTACGCATTTTTTATGGCATCCCAGTTTTCGTTTATGTCACTATCTGGGTGACTAGTTATCTCAGCCGCTTTTTGCGCAAGATGGTCATTATATTGTTGTAAGACAGCTGGATTTTTTAGTCGAGCGGTGTTGAATTTGCGGGGCCTGGATCTTTCGTCGCTGGGGCGGCGCACGGCTGCAACACGCAATCGAACATTAGCGATCATAAGATAATGGTCTCTTCCCATCCCAATATCGGCACCCTTCTTGTTTCGCACGTCCAGGAGGCAACTCTTGAATCTTTTACTAATGGCAAAATGGTCGATCTGATTTTGTGTTCTGCGCCGATCAACAGAGGACCAACTGATTTTGTGGTGGTCCTTATGCTCAAACATAGTACCACCGATGAAGAGACTGTGAAAGTTGCAGAACTCTACAAATCTTTCACCGTTGTCATTACGATCACCAAGACCGTGTCTCCCCATCACATGTCTGAGCCCATAGTTATCAGCGCCAACTTTCGCATTCGAATCACCCATAACCATTACAATGTCACCTTTAGGTGTGTGTGTTCTGCTCTGAACGGCGTTTAGTTCTTCGTAGAAGGAGTCTTTTGCCAAGACATTGTCGGGTTCAGTAGGGGCATAACATTGTATTATTGAGATGTTCCTCATTTTGGTCCGGAACCTGGCGGCCAAGACCCTGTCAGAGACCGGTTCCCAGGATAAGAGACAGTTTCGCGCGGCTCTGGTTAAAAGGAGCCCCACACCTGACTCACGGCGACTACCGGTAGCTTTACCGGAGTACAACATTACAGTGCTGCCCGTTGGAGAGATGAATTCTCCGCTGTTCCACCATCTTATCTCACTAACTCCTAAGATATTTAATTTGTACCTCAGAAATTCACTCTCTGATTGAAGAAATCGTGCGTTCTGGGGACCTTCTGATCCATTGTCCAGGAGAGTACGCACATTCCAGAATCCAATCTTTGTCATTGTACGATAGCTAAAAGTCGTAACCGTTGAGTCAGTCCTTATCCGAGGCATAGTTGACGTTTCGTTAGCATATAAAGATTTCGGATAGTGCAAGTTGCTGGCATACACATCCTGTCCTTTGATTGTCGGTTTTAACGACAGGCCTTCAAAGGGAAAGGCCGTGGTATTTTTTTTTTCACACCCCACACCACAGGGGTACCTCAACCAAATCATCGCACCGCCATCACTGGCGGCTTGACGTTGGTTGGCAATGGTCAGTGGCCACTGCCGTTCCAGGGGGCGCCCACGCGGAGGACTATGGAAGAGGAGTTTTTGCCCCCCTAATGCATGCATGCAAATAATCGCCGTTCAATATCTCTCGGTTTTAGCTCGTACGGAACCCAATTTCCTTGTTTTTGAATCATGCCCATGGCCTTGAGGCGTTTCGAGATGGCAACCTCACCGTAAGTATCTGAGAGCATTCGATGAGCCTCAGCTGCAGTTTTTTTTTTCAAATGGAAACAGAAGATCAAAACTTCCCCCAAATGACGAGAATTTGGCTCGAAAACAGACATTTTGAATCGCGACTCTTATTAAAAATACGAACAACTTTTACTAATGCGGAAATGTCGATACGTTCACAGGCGTCCAAACTCACTTTGTGACACTTTTGAACTACGTATTTTGACCAGCCCACACCGACGCAGCCGTCTGTCGGAAATCGGCGGAAGCAAAGTTGTACGCCTAATATATCGAAGAAATATGTATACCGTTGGAAATCCAATACACTTTAGCGCAACTGGAACTTACTGAAGTAACAGTGAATTTCGCAACCGGGGAAAAGTCGTTTTATATGAAGTTTTATGTAGTTTCAGAAAGTGAGGTTAAATCTCGGATTAAATAATTAGGAGAATGGCTTTTGTTCGGCAAATCAAGCTTTTTCACACAATTTTCAAAAAAAATGTCATAACTCTGTAACAACTAAAGGCATAGTATCAATTTTGGGGTAAATTTTCCACAAATTAACGGTACTATCTACCGTTAAAGTCTTTACCATCTGAAGCGGGACACCCTGTATATTTCCCGCTTATCCTTTCTAAAATGGCTAGATAAGGTCACTAACGTTTTTATTTCAACTATATTTGCAGCTCGATGGCAAACAAGCACCGCCAGAGGCTGAAGACGAGCCCGATTTCTACGAGCAAGCGCCAATTCCTGCATAAAAATGCGTTCCACGTGCAGAATACACACACACAGCATAGTTATTAATTAATACATACATGTCATTTTGTTGATTGTTTTGTTTGAATGAATGTACGTTTGTAGGTCCCCACTGTCAATGCAAAAAGCAATATTAAGTATTTTTAGAAAAACATTGAAAGAAATCACAAATGCTTTATACGCGTAAAGCCTTAGGTAACGTTGTAAAGTTGTATATAATTAATATATATTGTGTGTATCTTTTCATTTATGAGTATACTTTATTCTGAATATTGCCAACTACTGTAAACAAAATTCATTCTGAAATAACTGTTACTTTCTAACAAACATCGAATGGAAACATCAATCAAATCACTCTATACAACTGTTACAAAAAAAAAGTTATACAAACTTGAACTTAAATTCAGTACTTAGTCACAAATGGTAATACTTAAACAATTAAAAAAATCCAAGATATATATAGAACTTGCAGAATAAATATTATCAAATCATCTTACTTGTTACTACAACTGCTAGTACTGCAACAGTATTCAATACTTTTGTGTCTTATAAACAAACAAACAAGAAGAAAATACTTAAAAATGAAACTCACAGTATAGAGACTACAGTATTATGTGCACGGAAACTACTTAAATGTTAAAATCACAAACATAGAACTACAAAATAAAAAATATATACATATGAAAACTTAATGAAAAAAAAAATCGTAGAGAAAAAAAACTCTAATGAAACAAGATTGATTATAGTACATACATACAATCTTATGTAGGTTTGAAACACTTTTTCGTCAATTCAATAAATTAAATAAGGAGAAAAGACAATGCAACACCCTTCAGAAGAAAATATGAAAAGCAAACAAGCTTTCGCTGCAAAGGAAAAGAAAACTAACAAACACAAAAAATGCACTTTATTTTCTACGAAATCGTTGTTATTTGTTATCACTTTATTTTACATATTTTTGTTTTTATTTTCATTAAAAAAAGAAACTGTTTGTTATCATCCTCGGCTTTTGTTGAGCATCTAAATTTATTAGACCACAACAAAACGTATTTATATATATGTAAATATATATATGCGAACTTAACTGTGATTGAAGTCGGTACCAATAATAATTATATATATATAACTCTATATATGTATAGTATATGTAAAGACAAGAATTAAAAAGGAAAAAAAAATATTAAGTGGAAAAGATACCCCCCACTCGAAAGCAGGCGAAATTATGAGGAATTGTATGTAATGTGTGCATAATTGATTGAGAACAAAACATAAAAAAAAATTAAAATTATGCACACATTCATACACCAATAATTACATACACTATTTCACATACACACACACAAACGTTGAGAGAAAATATATACATGCATATTTATTTTCGATATGAAAAGCGCGCTAGCTACTTAAGCATTATAGTTAAATTTTATCGTCATCGTTGTTGTTCTATTGAAAGAAACGATGATCAGTTTATTTCTATTAGTGTTAACTAGGATGAAAGAGGGATGAAGAAGAAGAGAGAAAAGTTAAGGAGAAAATCAAATTACAAAATACTATACTGTATTATTTTTTCGATAAATATATATTTCAAATAAAATCTTTATCAATTATTGAGAATGAGATTGTTTTATTTTCAAATGCAGTCAGCCATTTGCGAAGAAAAAAGGAATACTACTCGTCCGTATCAATGGACATCGTGTGGAGAAGGTGGACCAATTCCTCTACCTAGGTAGCATTGTTGCCGAAAATGGTGGTACGCGGCAGGACATCGCTCGTCGTATCAATACTCAATTGCCCTAACCCCTTGTGGGGCATAGCGTGTCAACTGTTCCATGTGGCCCAGTTTACGTTTCATTGGCATAAACTGGTTTCGCAGAATGCAGTTGTAAGCATGCACCTCCTGCACATCCATGGCCACGAACGACGTCGAGGACGGGATTCGAACCCGAAATGCCGGTAGTCAAACATGAGACTGATGCCTCAACACAGCACTGCCGGTCGCCCCGTCGTCGTCGTATCAAGCAGGCGCTAAATGCTGGGCTCTATCATATGTAATTGGAAAATGATAGAAATCGTCAACATGCTATTCGAAAACGATTTTCTCCACTTTATTATGGAGTATTCTCAAGTGAGTGTTCTCAATCTTTCTGCTGTCGCGACCCTCTTAGAAAGAAGTCGCACGCGACTCCCCGAACCGAACTTAGATTCAAAATATCAAAAGTGGTCATAACATTTTTAATGCATTTCTTTGTGGTCCCTTTTCCTTTTTCTCGGATTTTTTCGCCGAGTAAGACGTTTTCACAAAAATTTATGAAAAGAAAATCGTTGCTTCCGATACTTTTAATACCGCTTGCAACGGCAGCGTCGTGTCTAGAATCCAATCAAAATAGTTTTATTCTTATATTAAATATTTTAATGTTTTCTCTTTTTATGTGGAGTTCAGGGAACATTAAGTAGAGTCCTAACCCTTAAGTCCTAAGAAAATACGAAGTTAACTTCAAGCAGTATCTTTAAAAAAAAGATTTTTTTTGGTATTTTGAACTTCCTAATATTTAATATGAAAATCATCTCCGTATCTGCTGCTGGGTTTTCAGAGAAATTATTATGAACCATATTCTGGTATGGTTGTGCTGCTTCCACCGGCAGATCGAAGGCAGCACCTGATGAGTAGTGATCTGTCGGTGGTAGGAAACCAGAACAGAAACCCATTACACCTGGACCCCGATGCGAGGGTGAGGGCATCTACATCCGCCAACCATTTCATCCTTATCGCCCCATTTTTAGGGTTTTGTAGTAAAACAAAACCCTTATGAAATCGGTCAAATGTCTGTCTGTCCGTCTGTCCGTCTGTCCATGGAATATCTCAGGAACGGCTGAAGCTACATACATGAAATTTTGTAGGAATGTGTAGAATTACTATAATTCGCCGGAAAAAGCGAATCGTCGTAATAGGTCAACTTTAAGGGGAGGTCCCCATAGAGGGGAAATGAAGGTCAAATTTTTTTTTTCGTTTGGTACAGGCAAGTGGGGTATCATAAGAAAGGTACCGTCGAGTACATTCCATTTTTGAAATTTTTTTCAAATTTGAAGAAACGGGAAAAGAGGGAGAGGGGAAAATATGTCATCCGAGTTTGTCCCCCCCCCCTTCCATTTCGAGACCGTTATACTTAGAAATATGAAAATTTACAGAAAAGCGCCATTTTACTAGTGTAGAAAACCTAGATTTCTAGAATTTTGAAATTTCATCAGAAAAGGTTAATAATAGTACATTTCTATAGTTTCAGTTAGCACAACCCTGCACCCCTTACGCGTAGCCGAGGTCAAAAATATTGATGGCCAATGATAACCAACATCATAGGCAATAATATCTCTAAGTTTCATTATAATCACATAATATTTAATAATAGTACATTCATTTAAAGTTCGGCATTTTGACACTATCCACACAAAAAATACACCTACCGGCCTCATAGGTGTGAGTACTACTTTCATGTTGTTTTTCGTAGTGCGAATTGCAGTTATTTAATTAATCATTTTTTAAAGGGTAAAGATTGGTTGGGGGCGCTGTGTCTTAATTGGCCAACTTTACCGGGTAGAAGGAAGGGGTGTCCACATAGAGGCGAAATTAAGGTCAAATTTTTTTATCGACTGATATAAGCAAATGAGGTGTCGTGAGAAAGGTAATGATGAGTATATTCCATTTTTTTGCATTTTCTCGAAATTTACAGAAAGGGGAACAGTGGGGGAGGAGAAAATATTAGTTCGTAATTTGACCCCCCCCCTTGCCTGCATTTTGAGACCGTTATACTTAGAATTATGAAAACTTACAGGAAGTGGGTTTCGAAAAACATATAAAATGGAAAATAGTGGAATTTGTATATCTTCTCAGAATAGGTCAATAATAGTTTATTTGTATAGTTACAGATAGCACACCCTTGCACGCCTTAAACACGTTCGAGGTCAAAAGTACTGATGGCCAACGATAACCAACACCTTAAGCAATAATATGTTCTAAGTTTCGTTACAATCACGTAATATGAATTAGCATGTAAAATGTGAGTGGGTAAGACATTTTAATTACGTTTTTTCTATCCATCTGAGTGATATCAAGAAGAGCAAGGAGCCGATATTTATATACCAAAATAAGCGCTTGCTACAAAACCCTCGGATTGCGGGCGTAGCCCTCTATATTCCGGTTTCATTTTTATTATTCCCCATTTTATCTTAGGCTCCATCCCGACGAATATCTCCGGATGTCCACCAACCTGTTCATTATATATTAGGCTCCCGATTCTGATAAAGACCAGGACTAAAAAGGACCTTATTGGGTTCTCTCTCATAAGCCAGTGGCATCTTCATTCCGGCTTGTCTCTCCTCTCAATAGCCAGAGACATCTTCATACCGGTCAGATTTCCTCCTTGACCATTGACTATCTCTTAAATGCTTGCTACAGAGTGTGGCCCATCGCGATAGTGACTTAGACCTTAAGCTTCCTGGCCAAATTTTCCCTAGTCGAAGCCAAAATGGAGCTGCTACTGGTGTTTTTCACTAATAAGACGACTTGTAAAGTCAAGGGTCAAGTCAATTTGTTCGATTTTCTGACCACGTTTTTCTTCCTTTAATATCTAATATTCGAAAATTTTCAAATCTATGTAAGTCGTAGATATTTCTATGTTACAATATTTGAAAGGTAAGAAATTGGGTCATCTTTTGGAGATTTTGTAGAACTCTTAGTGCAAAGCCCCGTTATAAAATGTGGGTTCAATTTTCCCATCAAAAGCTGATAACGATTTTTTTCTAAACTTTAAATGTTCGTATCTCAGGCGGTGGAATGAATTTCGAAACTGTTGAGGTATCTGAAGAAACAAAAATGATGGTGTAATAGTGTACGTAAAAAAAACTCTTCAGTTCTCTTGTACAGAACTTACACCTAATGAGATTACCGGATTAAATATAGAACTAAAACTTCCTCACAATAAATTAGCAAATATTTATGCTATATACAAATCTCCTTCAGTGGATTGTAATGAATTTATTGACAAACTCCATGAAATTGTTTCTCTCTCTAGAGGATCCCAATTCGATTTGATAATAGGCGATATTAATATAGACATACTTGATAACTCACGTATAAGTAATGACTATATTACTACCCTTAATAGCTTGGGATTTATTTCCTACATCAATAATTTTACTAGAGTAGATAAAGAAAATCGATCTTGCATTGATCATATATTCATAAGACAACAACAAACACCTATTAGTACTAATAATATTATCCCAATTATATTACAGAACTCAATAACTGACCAATACACAATCTTAGTAAAAATTAATATCGAGCTTAAAAATAACTACAAAAAGGAAATAAAAACTATAACAAAAACAAATTATGAAGAACTAAGAAAACAAATTAGAGATACTGATTGGAACGAAACTATCAATGAAAGTGACAGTCCCAATATATCTACGGATAAATTTATAATAAATGATTGATAACTGTACATCAAAAAGGCAAATTCAAAATAAACTCACGGCTCTGAAACCATGGCTAACAGAGGGAATTGTAAAATCAATCAGGACTCGCGATAAAATGAAAAGTAAACTAAATAGGGAACCTTTCAATACATATCTTATGCGCTACAAGCAATACAGAAATAAAATAAATGAATTAAAAAAGATAGCTAAAAAAAATATTTTCAAAATAAATTAAAAAATAATATCAACAATAAAAAACTATGGAAAATGGTAAACGAATTATCAAATAATAATAACGAAAATTCAAATATTCAAATGGAACTGCAAAGTAATGGGAACTTAAGCTCTTTGAGACCAGAGGTATTATTAGCTAACTACTTTAATGAGTCATTTGTCAATATAGGAGCAAGCATATTTAATGATTATAGCTCTGACCAGGAACTACCTCCAGAAAACTGTTCGTCTGATATTAAGGCGAATCTACATTTTGTAAAAATTACAGAAGAAGAAGTAGTGCAGATCATTAATTCGCTTAAAAGTAATACGTCTCCTGGCTGGGACAATATAACTTCACTGAACTTAAAAAATATTCAAAATGAGATTAAGAAGCCACTTGCAAAATTATTGAGCAAATGTATGCAAGGAGGAACTTTTCCAGCTGCACTTAAGAAAGCAATAGTTGTTCCAATATTCAAAAATGGAAATAAACAGGAAGTCAATAACTACCGTCCCATATCTGTTCTGTCAACTTTAGCTAAAATTTTTGGAAAATGTCTGAAAAAAAGACTAGTTAAATTTCTCACGGAAAATAATATAGTATCTACCCAACAATATGGTTTTCGGGAAGGACTTGGTACAGAAGATGCTGTAATGAATGTCACGAACTTCTTATACGAAGAATTAGGTAGAGATCACAAACCTCTTGCAATATGTATGGACTTATCAAAAGCATTTGATACCATCATATGCGATCTTCTAATAAACAAATTAAGACCCAAGTAGCACAATCCAACCTTGGTTAGAAATCTAACTCATTTTACGGTAGTATTTCAGTCCAGAAATAACGAATGTGGTTAACTTACTGAACTAAAACAATTTTGTTCGGTATCCAACTTAATATTTTATCTAAGTTTGTCATTAATATTACTAAATTGATTTATTTTGGACCAAATTGTCGAAAGAATACCCATTTTATAACGTTCAGAACAATATTGTATTTCATGAACTATATTGTTGTACCTATTACAAATTCATTGTCGTTAAAACTGTTTCTGTATATCCCAAATCATATTGTTTTGAACACAATCATTTCATTTTTGAATACACCCCATTTGTCAACATACAGATCAGTCGTTCCAGCATCCTCGTCGCGTCGGTACACAAAACACGTATTCGGGTCTTCGGGTAATTTTTTTTAAACGATAACGAGTATTTTCCAAACAGGCAGAGTTGCGTTGCGCTCAACGCGGCAGCTGGTTCTTCGTACCGGAACGACTCGTTTTTTGGCGGCCAAAAGCTGCCACACCCCCTCGATGTAAGAAGAACCGCAGTATTCAAAGCACCGCTACCACGACAACAACAAGGCAGCCCTTTTGCAGAAAACATGGATATGCGAAACTGGTCGTCTTAAGGTGGACACACACATGCGTTCAAAATCCAATTTGTCCCGCGTCCAATCCAAAATTTTCCCGATTGATGTATGGATTTGACTGGGAAATTTTGGATTCGAGGAAAACTTGGATTTTGGACGCAAGTGTGTGTCGGCTTTTACACGGTTTTATTTCGTCGTCTCCACGGTTATATTTTGGTTATAAATCTGAAATATTCTTGTCTTATATAGGCGAAAAATCTAACAATGATGTTATATTCAAAGCATAATTAGGTAAGGAATCGAACAATATGGTTATATTTAAGACATGTTTAAAACTACAACGTTACAATTATGTTATATACTGGTCATTGGACAGTTACATAAAAGACAATACTGTTAATATTTAGCAATATAACAGTTGTAAACTTAACGATTTTGCAGGAAACGGGTCACAGACATGACTGTCTATAACAATGTCGTCAATTAAAGACCTGAAATATAGCCATGTAGTTTCACTGAAATTCATGGTCATAAACCAGGCAAAAACGGTAAAATTACCATTTGACAAACGTTTAAAAAACGTTATTTTGTCCATTTATACGACAATGTCGTTTTATGACCCTGGTTATATTTCAATCATAACAACCGTTTAATGACTGATTTGTGCTGCTTGGGGAGGTATAGGAATAGAAAACAAACCCCTACAATTATTTAAATCATACTTAGGCAATAGACAACAAAGAGTTTTGATCCAAGGTCACTTTAGTGAATGGAAATATAATAAAGATGTAGGACTTCCGCAAGGAACTGTTCTGTCGCCTATTCTATATACAATCTATGTTAATGAATTGTGCAATTATAAACATGAATGCTGTACTATAGTTGCTTTCGCAGATGACACAGTGTTATTAAGTTCAACTCCTACTTGGAGTCTTACTTTGACCACAATACAATCTGCAATGAGAAAGATCCAAAAATGGCTATTTAAACATCGCCTCAAATTGAATCTTCAAAAAACAAAAGCTATTGCTTTCTCCAGTAATTCATTATCACAGCCTTCATTTGATGACATTCATTTGCATAATTATCATATAAGTCCTCTTAGATGTAATGCAAATCGTGAGGTTATTAAACTAGTTTCTTCTACAACTTACCTAGGGGTAACAATGGACAAACACCTTAAATGGAATTTGCACACCGACCACATTAATAAAAAAATTAGGCAAAGCTTCTTTATATTGAATATGCTAAATAAATTCTTAACGACTGCTCAACTTAAAACTATCTATTTTGCCTTAGTTCAATCCATCCTACAGTATTGTATAGCGGCTTGGGGAGGGACCTTTAACATCCACCTTGAAAACCTTAGAGTAACTCAGCGTTTAATCTTGAAAAAGATTTTTTCACTACCGAGGCTATATCCCACTTCCAACTTATTCGAATTAGCAAAAGTTCTAAGCCTGAAACAACTCTACATCAAATCAACACTATACTATACATTCAAAAGACACGTTATTACTCCTATACACTATCGAACCACACGTTTTAATAATAGAAGGCTTTATGTTCCCCTTCATCATAAAACACACACTCAAAGGTATGTGTCATTCATTGGACCAAGAAGTTTCAATGTTTTGCCTGTTGAGATACGAAATATCAACTATTTTCATTTATTTAAATATCAGGTAAAAAAATGGCTCCTTAGTTTAATGCATGAAGAATTCTTTTCTATCTTTTATTTCCTTTAAATTGTGTAAATTTTTGTTAAAACTATCTTTAATAATATGTTATAGAATTTAAAATGTGATATTATTATAATATTAAAAATTATTTTAAATTTGTGTTTAAAGTTTTATGTAAATTCATGGTATGTAGTCGATTAGTTTAAGTCAATTATTCTCCCTTCACAAGCACGCTTTTAGGGAGATTAACACACAAAAATTATGTTTGTAATTACCCTGTTCTATCTTATTATATTGTGAATAAACTGAATTTGAATTGAAAAAAAAAAATTGAATTGAAATCATTGGAGGTTGTCCTTTACTTGTTTTGCTGTGTGTATTTAATTTTGACCTCTAAATTGTAAACAACGTACTTCTTCACTATAAACTTTTACGGATTTAGCAATTTGCACAAACATGAGACCGTAAAATGTTCTATTTTTCTACTGTCCAGATTTCTTTGTCCGCCACGGTATATTCACTTTCTTTCGTCAGATAGTCATTTTATTGCTCCCTGACTGTAAAACACATCTCTGGCTTTGACATGCGATTTTCTCATCATGAAGCAACTGAATCCATCGCAATACGTCGCATTACTGCAACCGGCCATACAACAACAAAAGTGTCTGCCTTCAGTCCACTTCGACGTACAGTGGAATTCCTGCGTTTTGTTTACTTGACGTTTGACACTTGGCCGAGCCGGAGCAGTCTGCTTGCTTTTATTCCCGTCGTCGGAGTTCAGTGTGTTTCTGTTTCGCTTAAATCGTAAACGTGTTTGTCGTCGCCACGAGGAGCAGCTGGCGGTAACCGAACGTGACGACAGGAATTCCGGGGAGACCGACAAATGTGAGACTGCAAGAACCATGTAAGTAACAGGTTCTAGGAAGAGGTTACACAATAGATTAATATGGAGGCGCAGTGCCCTTCAATCGGCGTTATCGGCGCACCTCTTCTAATCTGCGAGCATAAGCTGATTGTGCTGTTGCCATCGATACACACTCACCTCCATTGGAGTCATACGCGGGTGGCGGGATGTCGTAAATCACCCGATTCGGCGGTTATTGGCCAACGAACGACAAGCTGTCGATCACAGAATGAGAAGTGTACTTTGACCCATTTGTGCCAAACGACCGCACTCCCCATCGCGCAAATCAGTCACCACCGCCTGGTTGGATTGGGGCTGCTACTCTGCTCCTCTCTTATCTGCATTTTGCGCGACCGAAGCTCAAGTCTCCTCAAGTGTATGCAGCAATTGCAATGTTGCACTCGTCGTGGGGCTTGGAATGTTTTGGTTGTTCGATTTTTGCTCCAAACTTGTGTGTTTCTTTTGATCATTTTGAACTTTCTCTTAATAGCAATTGGGGCTAGTAAAAGTGTAATGACTTCAACTACTAGAGTCTATTATTAACGACGACTCTCGCAATCTTCGCAGCTGATGCCAACGACTGAGCTGAGTTTTTTCAGGCGGAAGTAAAAAAAAAACTGCGCCAAGTTAGTCACGCAAAACCATTACCATCGCTGGTAATGGTTTTGCGTGATGTAAAGCGTTTTTTTTAAACAGATGTTTACATTACAAGTAGATAAGAACTTGCACTTTCCAGCGCCAGTTTAACTTGTCCTCTGACACACACATACACTTCACATAGGTGTGAAGAAAACCGGTCCACTTGTACTAGGTTCGTGTTCGAGTTCGACAGTGTATGGTGACACTAATACTTCCGCCGATGAGCGGAACACCTTCACTTTGGCGCTCCTAATGCCGAAGCGAAGCTTATTACCCGCCTTCTGTAGCGGTTTCAAGCTCTCCTCGTTGATAACGAGGATGAAGGTCAGGCTATTGACATGGAGTTCCTCAACCTTCAGAATCTCCCAGTTCTTCATAGGTATAGCTGGATTATGTAACCGGAGACGCTGCAAGAGCCTTCTGTTATCTCCGCCTACCTTAGGCAACCATATCCGAGCTCTAGGTCTCTTCGGTATTTCCGAAGCTGGAATAAGCTTGAGCTTCATGCCATCCTAAGCATCTCCAATCGTGGCGACACCATTTCTTAGAAATTCAAGCGAGGACGATTCCTCACACCTGATAACCCGGAATTTGCGAATTATTATACTACAGTCCAAGCATGGCAAGGGTCCTCACTCGTCCGTCAGCACCAGCTTCGATTCAACTTTGGCTCAGGCACCTGCCTCAAGTTTAGCCTCCTTGGTAAGCTCGCCAAGAAGTGTGACAGATAAATGATCTTTCGCGACTTCGCTGAAGGGCTTAGTAGTCGTCGCTTGTTGGTTCATGTTGTTGTGGTAGCGATGCTTCGAATACTACAGTTCTTCTTACATCGAGGGGGTCTGGCAGCTCTTGGCCGTTGGAAAACGGGTCGTTCCGGTACGAAGAACCGGCTGCCACAGCAATGCTTGTTGGTTCATGAAAGTCTTCGCTGTCTTGTTCGTTACCTTATTCCGCTGGGCAGCAAGCTGCTTAGTCTGGTCCTGAGACCGATTCCATTTCGATGCCCCAAGCAATTGCTGTTTTGGCTGCTGACCCGACTTCGCTTCAAGGTGGCGACCGTGCTTTTCCACCACTGCCTGGTATTTAATTTTGTCAGCCGCTCATAGGAGGGTACCTGACTCTGCATTCTTAGCGATCTTGTTAAGAATAAACAGAGCCATCTGGAACCAACTCTTTCTTTGGGCGTTCTCGGACTTGTGTCTGTTAGTGGGCCGTTGTTGGACCCATTGTATGGTGTCAGCCGATCGTTTCAACGTGAATGGTTTCGGCGAAGCGACACTATGGCTGATGTCCTCCTACCCTTTGGATGTCGATGGTATGGGTGTGCTGTAACTCAGCTTCATCGTACTCTTACGCCCAGTTGTTTCATTTCGTGTGTTTGGAGGTGGATTGCCAGACTTAGCTCCTCCGCCTCCGTTTTTGTGCAACTCCGTCTGGGGGCTAGGAGTTACTACTCCCACCCCGGTTCCTCTCGGACCTGCGTTCGTTGGCCCTAGCTACTCCAGGCGCCACAGACTAGGACAGTAATCCAATGACGTATGCGCCACGAAACGAAAATTGTCAACAGTTCAACTCGAGGAGATTTCACGCTTTTGATGAGCGGGTGGCTATTGTAACAGAACAGCCAGTTGGCACTGCCCGACCTTCACGGTCACTATGCAATCTTAGGTTCCGTTCGCACCCCACGGGCATCTCCGAATGTCCATCAAACCGTCCATTACAACATCGTGGTTCACATTTGGACTAATAGTGACTTTACGGCTGGAGCGAGTGAGCAGACGCAAGGGGAGTGTGAAATCATCTGAATTTAAAAACCCCTGTCGTGCTCGGTGGCCGTGATCGTTCGGTCACCACTCTACGATAGTAATCTAGAGTTAGGAGATCAAATCTCGGCGCGATCAAAAAAAACTGCCTGTGAGTACCAATAGAACTCTCACAGTGCTCCGAGCTTGTATAAAGTATAAAGACGGCGCGGATAGGAGGTGCATGCTAGCAACTGCACTTCCGAAAAGTAGATATGCTATTGAAGCGTCAACAAGGCATAGAAATGCTAGAGATGTTGATGCGCCCGTGCCCCTGGAGGGGTCAAGACAATTAGAGAGAGAGAGAGAAAGACGCGAACCACTATGAGGGGCCCGGTCAATTAGGAATCTTCCCAAGTTGCACCAGCGAAAGGATGCATTTTTTTCTACAGTAAACGCCACTGCCTGGTATGAGTCAGTCCGGAGCAGCTACGTGGGTGGCACCACTCGTCGCAGCAGTTGCATCTTACTGAGTCCGAATGCAGGGTCTTGTTACATATGCAGCAGATCCATGGACCAGGGTTGGTCTCAATGCCGGCACGGACGAGGAGAATTGAGAGCAGTTGCGCGGATGGATGTGGCTCCCAATTCCAATCGATGTTGGCATGACTATGCATACACTCACACATAGTTTCCTTCTGGCGTTGAAGCGGGTTTGGCAGCTCTTGTTCGTTGATACACAACGAGTCGCTCCGGTACGTCGAGCCAGTTGCCGCAGGAACGCCACGTCAGTTGCAAGAATTTTTACTGTGCAATAGTGATGTGTAACACAGTAACGAGTCGCTCTTTTTGAACGACTCAACAGGATGAGCGAAAGATTCGGCACAACGACATAGCCTTCGAGTCGTTCAATTTATGAATGACTCACTGTCAAATTAATTCCCAAACTAGCCCATCGCATAAATATTATCCAACGCATAACCAATCCACGCTCATTTCTCAATACATATAATGTACTACAATACATTCATTCACTCAAATCCCATCCCATTATCTATCTAAAAGCAAAACCACCATCGTTTATCTACCAAAGCAATCCCATCTAAATCCATTCATATTCATCTCTATGCAGTATGCAATGCACGCATTGTGTATACTTCTAAATATATACGCAACAACCCATGCTGACTGCAAATGCAAACATATCAAAAATAATTTACTTACGTCGCGTCCCACCGCACAGCCAAGTTTCTCCAAATACAGAAAACAATCCCAACATTCTAAAACAAAAGTATTCGTCTTACGTATCATCATCTCAAGCTTAACTTTAGATGAAAACAAACAAAAACCCATAGCTTCCACTTCCACTACAGCTACAGTGTAAAGCAGCGTTCTGACGGGACCAATACGTGACATCGTGGCACGCTTTCGATCTCATGCTTGTATCGAGCGTGGACTGGAAAGTGAACTGCTTTTGCCTTGGGTTGAGGACCGTTCACACGACCACTATTTAGTTTATCCCATAAATCATTCTGTTTCAAGCAATTACACCACTACTATACCCTAGTTTTAAATAAACTGTTTTGTGGCCATAACTTCTAAAATATAAGGAATTTCGCATTTTTGACACCATTTTGACCCCCCCTTTAGGTCCCCCATCCGGGCTGAGGAGCATCCATCCCCACTATTTGGATGCTCCTCAGCCCTCTCCCTGCCTATCCCCTTCTCCCTTCTCTATGTAAAATTCGTTCAAAAAGAGCGATACAAAATCGTACCGCACAATAAGATTCGTTCAAAAAGAGCGACACGTTCAAAAAGAGCGACACGTTCAAAAAAAGCGACACGTTCAAAAAAAGCGACACGTTCAAAAAGAGCGACACGTTCAAAAAGAGCGACACGTTCAAAAAAAGCGACACGTTCAAAAAGAGCGACACATTCAAAAAGAGCGACACGTTCAAAAAAAGCGACACGTTCAAAAAGAGTCAAAAGAGTCAATTGTGCGGTTCGATTTTGTATTTCTCTTTTTGAACGAATTTTTTTGTGCGGTTCGATTTTGTATCGCTCTTTTTGAACGAATCTTTTTGTGCGAGTTGATTTTGTATGCCCGCCCCAGATTGGCTGCCCCGTTTTCATGGGGAATAGTGGTCCGATCGGGCTGGCTCGAACTAAAGGGTATTGGGGGGTCGCTTAGTCCGAATCTGGGGTCGAAAAAGTGAAAAAAAATTGGGGTCGCCCATCCTAGGCTGGCAGCCCCCTTTTCATGGGAAATAGTGGTCCGATCGAGCTGGCTCGAACTAAAGGGTATTGGGGGGTCGCTAAGTCCGAATCTGGGTCAAAAAAGAGAAAAAAATTTAGGTCGCCCATTATAGGCTGGCAGCCCCCTTTTCATGGGAAATAGTGGTCCGATCGAGCTGGCTTCAACTAAAGGGTATTGGGGGGTCGCTAAGTCCGAATCTGGGGTCGAAAAAGTGAAAAAAAAATTGGGGTCGCCCATCCTAGGCTGGCAGCCCCTTTTCATGGGAAATAGTGGTCCGATCGGGCTGGCTCGAACTTAAGGGTATTGGGGGGTCGCTAAGTCCGAATCTGGGGTCAAAAAAGAGAAAAAAAAATTGGGGTCGCCCATCCTAGGCTGGCAGCCCCCTTTTCATGGGAAATAGTGGTCCGATCGGGCCGGCTCGAACTAAAGGGCATTTGGGGGGGGGAGGGGTCGCCAACTCCGAATCTGGGGTCAAAAAGGAGAAAAAAAGTTGGGGTCGCACATCTACGACTTTTATTGAATATTTTATTACCCAAGTTTCACACTCTTTGCATGACTCTTTTTGAACGACTCATTGTAAAGAGTCAGAGCTTATGTGCTGGCACAGTGAAAAGAGTCATTATGCCCATCACTAGTGACCACCATCGTATGTATCACGTGAATTTCATAGAACACACGGAAAAAAAATCTCCTTATTTCCACCTTTCTATGAATTTGTTGTGGTTTGATGGTGGTCGTTTTTTCGATTACGCTCCAAGTGTTATATTTGTAGATATAGCTTCCCTGGGTTATCGTTGCTTTTATGAACTTAGATAAATTGGCTACTTCATACATATTAGCCGTGTTCGAGACAACCGGACAGAGATGATCTCTGAATCGAACGGCCTGGATCAGTGACTCAAATGGCCACCATACAGATAATTCGCTGCGTGGAGGTGAATTACGGACTCAGCATAGAAAGGTATAGGTGGCGTTTTACTGAGAAAGAAGTTGAGGTTCAATCAACTCACTTTCAACTCTGATCCAGATGTGATCCAATATAAATCCTAAATCATTGACCGATCAGTCGTTTTGTATGCGAATGAGCTTTTGTTCGGCTGAAAAGAACGCCGCTCTTATACTCATGAATCTTCTTAATCGAACCCTTCTGCAATCTCAAATACATACAGCTCTCACGCGCACTTTTAGTTTCATATTTCTGCGCAAATATTTAGCAAGCATCTTCGTGGCGATCAAAGTATTACAATTGTGTTGACATCATTCATTGGCACCTCTCTAGGTTGCCACGATAACGACACTGCTTGCTCTTTGAAACTGAATGTTTACGTAATGGTTCCTAATCAAAGATTACTTTTACTGATAGCAAAAAGTACTTTAGACATCCCCGAAAGCAAAATGTAAATTGTTAAATCGTTCTTTTCATTTTCAATTGCAGATCGAAAACGTAACACATAGCGCGCGCACACACATATATTGCACAATGGATCTCTTAGGGCTTTTTAAAAAATCAAAATTAATTATTCTTTGCGTGGCAATTACATTCTTTACGTCGGGCCTTATTATAAACTTTGTTCAGTTATTGTTGCATCTATTCCTCAAGCCGTGCAATAAGCGACTCTATCGTCGATTAATGTACTATTTGTGTTATTCCTTCTATTCCGGTAAGTACCGAATTTGTGTAATTTTTGTTTTCCGTTGAATGGTAAAAGAATCCCGTTTGCATGCAGAGTTGGTATTCCTTACGGACTGGTGGACGGATAGTAAACTCTACGTGTGGGTGGACGACGAAATGAGCGAGAAATATGCTGGCAAAGAGCATGTCCTGTTGCTCATGAATCATACGTACGAAATTGATTGGCTTATGGGATGGGTGTACTGCGAAAAGATCGGTGTCCTGGGAAATTGCAAGGCATACGCCAAGAAGGTGATACAATACATCCCGATTATTGGCTGGTCGTGGAAATTCGCCGAATTCGTTTTTCTCGAGCGTTCATTTGATAAGGACAAGGAAATTATTGGACGACAACTTAAGGAAGTCTTCGAATATCCGGATCCTGTATGGGTAATACAAAACAAAAAAGTATTTTGCAAAACCGTACAGATTTATTCTCTCCGTAATTTCATCGATAGATCCTATTGAATGCTGAAGGCACTCGCTTTACAAAGTCAAAACACGAGGCGTCCGTCAAGTTTGCCACAGATCGTGGAATGGTGCCGTTGAAACATCATTTGATACCGCGTACGAAAGGCTTCACAACCAGTTTGCCAACTCTAAAACAGGGTTGTCATGCGGCCTATGATATCACGTTAGTGTTCAAAAAGGACGACCCAGTAAGGCTAAATCAATTTGCACAGCGTCAACGATTAACCATTATCATCCGTTCTTTGCAGATTAAACCGAACTTTACCAATTTGCTAAACGGCACCGCCGTAACAGCCTACATGCTAGTTCGACGAATCGACATGAGGGATATTCCAATCGAGGAAGATGCAGCGGCCGAATGGCTTCAAAATCTATTCCGAGAGAAGGATCAGTTTGTCGAAAGTTTCTATCAACACGGTGATTTCTTCACGGGCAGTGGAATGAAACCGCTTCCCTGTCATCTACAAAAGCGACGTATCTATCCTCTGGTGAACACATTAGGATGGATGGCCTTCACTCTCATACCAATTTTATACTACCTAATGAAATTATTGTTCAGTGGATCTATAGTGTATTTTTCAATGGCCATGGGCATTTTGGGATTGTGTAAGTATGAGACATTTACCTTTTCCACGATCACGCCAGCTTAACCAACTTTTCATCTGTATTTTGTATTGTATTTTATTAATTTTTCAGTTTTCTTTCTGTTGAAAAAAGCGGTTGGTGCGTCAGAGATTAGCAAGTCATCGGATTACGGTGCAAAATCGGCTGCCAAGTAATAGGATAGCTCCCAGCACAAAGCAATTTTGCACAAGCAGCTAAATGCATATTTTTTACAATTATTAAACCAACTTCTTGATTTTTACACAATGATAACTGTCGTCGATCAAAATAACAATTTAAAATGCATACAATTCGTGCGCTGTAAAGATTATGTGAAAATACGGAATTGTCTAGCGTCACAAATTTCATGTAAATAATTTTTACTTAAGCTAAAATAAGAGCGTATCGGTTACGGAAGAGCAGCATGGCTGAAGACTAACAAAGCGCTGCTCCAGAACATAGGAATTATTCGGAAATATGTTTAAGTTGTCGGTTTGGATTTATTGTTCTCTGTTTTGTTTGGTTTTAAATCGAGACTTATCTTTGGTAAATTTTAACATATATGGTATAATCAATTTATGAAAATAGGTGTTTTTTTTACCAGTTTTATATACAAAGATCCGTTTATTGCACAATGCCACCGATTTGAAATCGGTGCACCGATCATTAGAGGAGTTAGTTTTTTTTATATATTTTTGTAAATAATTCTCTTTCTGTGTATTCTTCAAGAGTGATTTGTAGATGAAATTGATAATTTCGTAAGTGTTGATTGCTTCCAATAATAATGTTAACTATTCCGTAAAAGAACTGTTATGAGGTAATGATTACATTTAGAATAAATAAAGTGAAATAAAAATATAATTTTATGAATAAACAAAACATGTGTTTAACTGTATATGCAATGCCCACTTTTTTTTCAACAAAATTAGTGAGACCCCAACACCCGTGTTCTCTCTGGATCCTGTTAATCGCTTGTGGGACATAGGGCATTAATGCTGTGTTATGCTAGACAGCGGCTGGGCGATTTGCGTCTGCGGCTCGAGAGCAATTGATTCATCATTCAATGTCGGGGTTTTGTATGAAAATAGTATTACTAGTATGTTGGGCAGGTTGTCTATGCAATCAAGGATTTTTATTTGTACGTGAGGAGAATGGATGGAAAGAGAAGGATGTACTGTAGATGTAGAGTCCTTCGGTGGCAGCAAGGACATTCGAGAAAGGATATTTTTGGCAGTGAAGCGATATATGGGGAATATGGGTGTCATATGAACCGAGATGAAGAAGCGAGTGTCCCGGAATAGTGTAGATGGCATTTCGGATCTTTCGGTGGCGACAAGGACACCCGAAAAAGGATATTTTTGGCAGTGAAGCGAAATACGGTCAATATGGGTGTCATATGAACCGGGGTGAAGAGGCGAATGCCTAGGAGTACTATGGATGGCATTCCGGATCCTTCAGTGGCGACAAGGATATTCGAAAAAGGATACTTTTGGCAGTGAAGCGAAATACGGTCAAAATGGGTGTCACATGAATCGAGGTGAACACCCGAATATCCAGAAGTAGTGCAGATGGCATTTCGAGTCCTTTGGAGCGAAAAGGACATTCACGAAAGTCGAATGAAAAATGGGCAATATGGGTGTCATATGAACCGGGGTGAAGAGGCGAATGTCCGGGAACACTATAAATGGCACTTAGAGTCCTTCGGTGGTGACAAGGACATTCGAAAAAGGATATTTTTGCTGGTAAGGCGAAATATGGGCAATATGGGTGTCGTATGAATCGGGGTGAAAAGACGAATGTCCAGGAGTAGTGTAGATGACATTTCAACTCCTTCGGTGGCGAAAAGGACATTCACGAAAGTCAAGTGAAAAATGGGCAATATGGGTGTCATATGAACCGGGGTGAAGAGGCGTAGATGTAGATAGCATTTCGAGTCCTTCGTCTACTTGCGCAGCATTTACTCGAAAATGGTGGTGCGGACCAGAACAACGCTCGTTCTATCAACCAGGCTAAATGCGCATACGGCATGCTGTCGAAAATCTGGCAGCGTAGTTGTATCAGCATCAGCATCAAGCTGATAATTTTTCGCTCTCGGGTACTGTCTGTAGTTTTGTATGGGTGCAGTACATGGAAAATTTCCGTAGGAGAAAGCTGCACTCCTGCGCGCCATCGTACTCTGTTCTGGGGAATAGGGTGAAGTTTACAACAGACTTACCCAGCGCGCTACACTCCGTTGCCACAGTTCGTCGCCATGTGATTCTAGGACCCCCTCTTGGTCGGCCTTGGTTGGAAACGGGGTTCTATTTCATGACATACAAAGCAGTGCATTTATCACTCTTCCGCATTGTGTGATCTACCCACTGCTATTTTCGCCTGCATATCAATTCGTCGATTGGCATCTGCCCCGTACGCCAACTTAGCTCTTCATTTGATATTGTTTCAGGCCAGAAAATTCTTATAATTCGACAAAGACATGAGTTGACGAATACTTGCAGCTTTCTGGTAACTCTTACTGGAACTTTCCATGTACCGCTACCATACACAAGCGCAGAAATTACCAGGGAGCGAAACAGGCCCCGCTTGGTCTTGGTGCTGAGATAACTCCTTTGCTAGATTTTGGAGAGCATGCCGTATGCGCATCTAGCCTAGTTGATAGAACGAGCGTTGTTCTGGTCCGCACCACCATTTTCGAGTAAATGCTGCGCAAGTAGACGAAGGACTCGAAATGCTATCTGCATCTACGCCTCTCCACCCCGGTTCATATGACACCCATATTGCCCATTTTTCACTTGACTTTCGTGAATGTCCTTTTCGCCACCGAAGGAGTTGAAATGTCATTTACACTACTCCTGGACATTCGTCTTTTCACCCCGATTCATACGACACCCATATTGCCCATATTTCGCCTTACCAGCAAAAATATCCTTTTTCGAATGTCCTTGTCACCACCGAAGGACTCTAAGTGCCATTTATAGTGTTCCCGGACATTCGCCTCTTCACCCCGGTTCATATGACACCCACATTGCCCATTTTTCATTCGACTTTCGTGAATGTCCTTTTCGCTCCAAAGGACTCGAAATGCCATCTGCACTACTTCTGGATATTCGGGTGTTCACCCCGATTCATATGACACCCATATTGACCGTATTTCGCTTCACTGCCAAAAGTATCCTTTTTCGAATATCCTTGTCGCCACTGAAGGATCCGGAATGCCATCCATAGTACTCCTAGGCATTCGCCTCTTTACCCCGGTTCATATGACACCCATATTGCGCATATTTCAATTGACTTTCTTGAATGTCCTTTTCGCCAGCGAAGGACTCGGAATGCCTTCCGCACTACTCCTGGATATTCGGGTGTCCACCCCGATTCATATGACACCCATATTCCCCATATATCGCTTCACTGCCAAAAATATCCTTTAACGAATGTCCTTGCTGCCACCGAAGGACTCTACATCTACAGTACATTCGTCTCTTTCCATCCATTCTCCTCACGTACATACATATAAAAATCCTTGATTGCATAGACAACCTGCCCAACATACTAGTAATACTATTTTCATACAAAACCCCGACATTGAATGATGAATCAATTGCTCTCGAGCCGCAGACGCAAATCGCCCAGCCGCTGTCTAGCAAAACACAGCATAACCACGCCGACTTTCCACCTGTTCGCCGCCATCGCCATCAACTGGCTCCACGATTTGCCTATTGATTTACCCTCGACCCCAACTGATGTTGTTGTGGTAGCGATGCTTCAAATACTGCAGTTGTTCGTGCATGGAGGGGGTTTGGCAGCTCTTGGCCGTTGAAAAATGGGTCGTTCCGGTATGAGGAACCGACTGCCGCAGGAACGACCTCAACTGATTTGCTCCAGGTGTTTCTAGGTCGTCCAATCCGGCGAATTGCATCGGTTCCCTGTGGGTTCCTATCGAGGACCTGTTTAGCAATATTTTCGGGTCCTTTTCGAAGTGTGTGACCTAGCCAATGCCACTTTCGACTTTTTATGGAGGTGTCTATCCTGTCCAGGCCAGTAATGGACAGGAGGTCGTCGTTAGAAATGACCTCCGGCCAGCGTATGTGCAGGATGCGCCGTAGACACTGGTTCGCGAAAGTTTGCAATTTAGTTGTGTCACCTTCCAAGTTGAACAGCCATAAAGTAGCACAGATTTTACATTGGTTTCGAAGATCCTGAGTTTGGTACGTCTGCAGATGTTGTTGTTTTGCCAGAAAGGAGTCAAACTAAAAAAAGATGCCCGAGCCTTATTGATGCGAGACTGTACATCAGCATCCGCTCCACCATCTGCTGTAACTGTAACTTTTTTCCACCGTCTGCCCCGAAACACAAAATTGGCTCTGTCTTCCTGGGTCCAAGCTCAAGTACTACTTAAGCCCCGCATTGCCACTTTCGCGGTGGAGGGCATCCGTCATTTGAACTAGGTGATTCGATTCATTTGAAAGAAGACAAATATCGTCAGCGTAATACAGGTGTGAAGGTAATCAAACAGCTTCCATCTGATACCTTTGCTCTGGTGCTGCAGAGTAAGTCATTAATAGCATTCAAAAACAATATATGTAGGTGACAAAATGCAACCTTGTCTCACTCCGCTATGCACCTCGAAAGGATCTGATAGCTTATCCTTGTGTAAGACGTGACATTGGGCTCCGCTATAGGACTCTTTGATGATGGATATGATTTTATCTGGTATACCTCTCCTACGTAAAGCCTTCCAGATGTATTCCCGGTCAACGCTGTCAAACGCCTTCTCGAAATCGATGAACATGCGATGTAATGGGGATCTCCACTCTGCGGATTGTTCAATAATAACTCGGAGGGTGTTGATGTGATCGCTACATGAGAAGCCCTCGCAAAAACCAGCCTGTTCATTGTTCAGTGTGTGGTCAACTGTATGCTTGATCCGGTTTAAGACTATTTTTGGCATCAGTTTGGAGACTGCGGGGAGGAGGCAAATTCCACGCCAATTATTACAATCCTTCAGGTTACCTTTCTTCGGGAACTTAATAATGACGCCCTTCTTCCATTCTTTAGGGAGAGTCTCGGTTTCCCAACACTCTTGGATAAGGGGGAGAAGAATATCCGTAGTAGCGTTGATATCCGCCTTAAAGAGTTCCACCGGAATTCCATCTATCCCCGGGGCTTTACCCGCTTCCATCGATTTAATAGCCCCAGTTACTTCCAGTTTAGATGGTGGGCTGGTGTCAACTCTGGCTATTTGCGGAATATTTCAAATGTCCAAAGGTGTTGTTGAGGACCTCAGTGAAGTGCTCTTCCCACCGTCGCAGTTGGTCTTCATCAGTGTAGTAGGGAGACTGGTGTATCTTTCACGGAATGTTCAGTTGCAAGATTTGCCAGTTAATAGCTTGATAAGTTTGTAAAGGGTTCCACTGTCACCACGGTAAGACGCTTCCTCTGCCTTCTCCGCTAATACATTGATGTTGTTGTATTTGTCCCGTCTTACGCTTCTTTGCACGCCTTTCTGAAGAGAACGGTATTCAGCTCTAAGTTGATCTTTGACTGCGTCGTCGGTAATTAATTTGCTTACGTGCCGAGATTAGAGACCATGTAGAGTTACTAATGAATGGCCTTCTTCGGCGCTCCAATCTGCCCGCAAAAGTTTCACCGCACGAAATAAATGAGTCCTTAGCGACGTTCCATCTACCATCAATTGTAGGAGTCTCATAAGGTGGTGGTGCAGAAGCTCTTTCGTGCAAGGCGGTGGAATAAGCACGTCTTATAGATGGATCTTTAAGCTTTTGCACATTAAAACGTGGCAAGATTCTTGCATTTTGAGGGCGATGGATCGCTGCCGTTCGTGAGCGCACTTTTGCGACAACACGTTGGTGATCGCTGCCAATATCAGCATCCCGCTTCGACCTGACATCTAAGAGACAGTTCCTCCATGTCTTGGCCAATATCAGCATCCCGCTTCGACCTGACATCTAAGAGACAGTTCCTCCATGTCTTGGAAATGGCTATATGGTCAACCTGGTTCTCTGCTCTGCCATCCGGAGAAAACCAGGTTGTTAAATGCCATCGTTTGTGCTTAAACAAGGTACCGCCGATGATGAGTTGACGAGAGTTGCAAAACTCCACGAATATCTCTCATTTTCGTTCCTGTTGTCTAGGCCATAATTGGCCATCAGGTGTGCCAAGTCAAGCCCGAAGACAATTCGTGGCTAGTATAAAAGATGATACACCATTTACATTCAATAAAACAACCTATTGAATAAGGTTTCAAGTTTTTAAGTTTATTGCACACCATACATAATTTATGTTCAAGAAAACAGTTCAATGGCCTTCTGACTGCAGCACACCGACGCCACACAACGATAAATAAGAAAAACATTAATTAATAAGCCTCCTTCGTCACCATCAACATCACACCACAAAAAAGGAATGAAATTTATCCAGTATCCTCCGATGTACAGTCGGACGAATCATTCGCATTGGTGGCATTGTCAACTGAACAGATTCGCTTGATCAGCTCGTTCTCGATCGGTTTTCCATTCTCCGTACTCTCGTCCATTTGAACATATTCCACTGTAATACCGTCCTCGCCGTCTTTTGGTTCTTTCGCCTTTTTCTCGTGGGCGTCTCTGTGCGATGACGCCGATGATTTACCTGCTCCGCTTGCCGATGCTTTTGCAACGGGATTTTCCACAACACTATCGACATCATCGTCTTCCGCCTCTTCGGCAAAACTGTTTCGCTGTGGCAATGCATCGGCATATGCACTCGGATACTGTTGACTAATTTTCGTTTTAATCGTACGTATTTTACGAAAAACATAGTCCAAATCTTTTTTCATTTCATTTAGCAATTTGATATGTTTCTTGAAATCTTCGCCGGCCGTTTTAAGGCGACTCGCACTCAGAGCGTTGCAATTGACTAGCATTTCGTTGGTCTTTTCGAAACGCTGAAGCCTGAAAAGGATTGATGCAAAAGGTTTTAGTAAAAAACAAACGAGTTATTTGAAAAAAATAAAAAATAAAAAAAGGGGATGGATCAACTTATCTTGAATTTTTTGACGACATTTACGTCATATCATAAATCAAACAATGTCAGGGTCAGTTATTCTTACCTGTCGATAAGATAATGCATAAGTTGTACTCAAGGTGACTCGTATGCACAACAATGAGGGAGCAAAGGTGAAGGAAATGACAGTGGGAAGGCGTATTCGCATCATCTGGCTTATCAGATCCACTTTTTTAATTCTCACTCTCATCTTGTAAGAGATGTATTTTTTAAGATACCATGGTCTAGAGCATTGTTTCTCAACCTTTTTAGTGTCGCGACCCCCCCCCCCCCCCCCTAAACAACAAAATCAATCAAATGAAACCGTCGCGACCCCCCTCCCCCATTTAATATATTAACTACTATCAAACTCTTGCATTACTAATTACTAACATTGCAAAGACTGTATTTTTGTGCAAGTTCTGATATACTTGCACAAAAATACAGTTCCGCATATTTAACGTATATATTCAAACAAAATTTTTACACGAGACTGAACTCGAATTATGAAATCGCCTCTAGTATTTCATTTCCAGGAAGAGACGGGATATGTTTTTTCTGTAGTAAGTCCGAAGTTGTAGCGAATTGGCACAATCGAGCACATTCGATTTGAAAAAAGTGTGTTTAGGAAAAGAAAGCGTTTTTGTGCAAGTTCTTTTGCCCTTTATTTTATAAAAACAGACCGAGAAGAAGTGTTTCATGAATAATAACGTGAATAAATTAGTGAAAATAGTGGTAAATAAATCAATAAACAGTGTTTATGGGTAGTGACATACACTCCCCGACAACAGGATAGTCGCACTTAAAAATGCAACACAATTTTTCGTATGTTGGGTGTATTTTGATAAAATTTGATACTTAATAATATTTTGTGATGCTGCATGTTAGCTAGCAACAATGAACCGAAAATGTGGCAAATAAAAACGGTAAATTCAAGTTTAGCATATTGCAACTGTTAAATGTGCGACAAAAGGATAGACAAAATTATGTCGGATTTTTAAGTGCGATATCCTATTGTCGGGGAGTGTATATGTGGCAAAATTAAAAAAATAATAACATGAAAATTTAGAGAAAGTCGAATTGCAGGCAAATGCAAGGCAGCTGCGTACATTGTAGCAATGTGGTTGTCGTTAGAAAATTGTTATGGTGTCACTTCCGCTACCTTGCGTCTGTTTTGCCTACATATGCTTCGATTGATTTTCGTCGCATGATGCCCAATACATTTTGTCTTTTACTTTAAATTACGAAAACAAACGGAACGTTTTTTTTTTCAATTAATCAGTAGCGATATACAAAACTATTAAAAAAAAAGGCAACAGAATGGATAAATTCGTAACAAAACGAGATAGACCGTCTACATCCGGTGAATCTATGAAGAAGAAGACCAGGTTATACAACGATACTTACTTAAAATATGGATTTATAGCATTCGATAACAAGCCGCAATGTGTTGTGTGTTATCAAGTACTATCCGCAGAAAGCATGAAACCATCCAAATTAGCCCGCCATCTTGAAACCAAACATCCGTCCTTACAAAGAAAGCCGTTAGAATACTTCGAGCGTCAAGCACAGGTTTTAAAAAATCAGCAAATTGACATTAATAAATCAGGTCATAGGGAGAAAGCAGCACTTCATGCCTCTTACTTGGTATCATTAAGAGTGGCCAGGGAGTCTAAGCCTCACACGATTGCGGAAAATCTAATTTTACCAGCTGCCATTGATATGGTAAATTTGATGATAGGCCCCGAAGAAGCAAACAAATTAAAAATGGTTCCTCTGTCAAATGATACAATATCCAGACGCATAAATGAGATGGCCATTGATGTCTACCGTCAAATAATTGATAAGGTCAAATCAAGTGAATTTTTTGCCATTCAGTTTGACGAATCAACAGATGTATCGAACTTGGCTCAATTTTTATGTTTCGTCCGATACGAATGCAAGGGAACAATTGAAGAAAATATGCTATTTTGCAAACCGATCCCTGGTCAGGCCACCGGCGAAGGACTTTTTAAAGTTTTTATGGATGCAATACAACAAGAAAACCTGGACTGGACTAAATGCATTGCGGCATGTACTGACGGTGCCAAAGCGATAACTGGCAAAAACAGTGGTTTGATAGTTAAGTTAAAAGGCATTATGCTGCAAATGGAATGGACGCATTGCTTCCTTCACAGACATTCGCTCGCTACCAAAAAAATACCAGATAGTTTCAAAAATGTCCTATCTGAAGCTGTGAAAATGGTTAATTTTATAAAAAGCCGGCCGTTGCAAACTAGGTTGCTTTCTACATTGTGCGAAGAAATGGGTTCCAAAAACGATTCTCTCCTTTTCCATACAGAAGTTAGATGGTTGTCGCGAGGAAAAGTTCTATCGAGGCTTTTCGAATTGCACGAGGAGTTGAAAATCTTTTTTACAGACAAAAATAGCTCTTTTTCAGAGTTTTTGCAAAATAAAGAAATTTTATTGCAATTGGCTTATTTAAGTGATATATTCTCCCACTTGAATATTTTGAATACTACTTTACAAGGTCGCAACAAAAATATCTTACTAATGACGGATAAAGTCAATGCTTTCATCAAAAAGCTCGATATTTGGATAGCTCGCCTGGAAAAACGTAATTTTGACGCATTCCTTGCAACGTCTGAATTTATTGACAAAAATAAGGATTTGGAAAATGCAATTATTGATCGCGTATTATATAACATGAAAACGCATTTACACGAACTGAAAATTCAATTAAGGGAATATTTTCCAAATGACGGGAATGATTTTTCAAAACGATGGGTCCTCAAACCCATTTGACGAAAATGTTGTTGTAGCTGCCCAATTACCTGTTGAGATCCACAATCAACTTATTGAATTATCAGCTGACAAAACTCTACAACTATAATTTGTATCTCAAGATTTGCACAAGTTTTGGCTGTCACAACGCGGTGAATATGGAAGCCTAGTAACAGAAGCTTTAAAAACATTAATTCCTTTTGCCACATCTTACTTATGCGAAAAAGGCTTTGCATCTATGGTGGCTTTGAAAACTAAATACAGAAATCGGCTATTATCGCTTGAAAATAATTTACGCTTGTCTGTTTGCAATGACGAACCACGGATCGATATACTTCTAAATGAAAAGCAAAACCAACCGTCGCATTAATCTTTTATTTTATTATTATAACTTGAAATGTATTTATTTTTGTAACCCAATACTTGAATTTGTGATTTAATTTGTGCTTTAATAAAAGGAATTGTTTATTATTATTTTACTTTAGTTATTTTTAGACAGAGCGCGGCCCCCCTTACACCTAGCCCCCAGGTTGAGAAACAATGGTCTAGAGAAAACGAATCAAATATTTTTTTCCGGTCAATTTCCCACCCAAAAACCACATGAGTCGAAACTAGATGCAGCGACTCTCTTTCGCTCACTAACGGATGGTCGACTATTCACATCTCCGTAACACTAAATTCAAGTCAGTTCACTCGTAGGAACGCGGCCCATGGGAGCGATCGCAACTGTGATGAACGGTTTTCACATGAAATAAATTCTAAAGCAATTGTTTTCGCAGAATGGATAGAGCATTTGCAGCACACCGCTGAGAGTATCAGGAAACTTACCCGTGACTGCAATCGCGATATCATCCGCATACGCAATGACTTTACACCCAATCTTCTCCAGATCCAACAGCAGTCCATTGACCGCTAGATTCCAGAGAAAGGGAGACAGTACACCCCTGGGGGGGGGGGGGGGGGTGGTTCCTGCAGACTGGTCTGCACATAGAAGATGTGCCTAGGGTAGTATGGATCAACCTTGATCTTAGTAGTGTGTTAATGAGCATACAGAGCGACTCATCAACCTGCAGGCTCAGAAGTGCTCTAATGATCTCGCTAGGTTTAATGTTATTGAAAGCGCCCTCGATATCCAGGAAAACAACCATGGCGTAATCCTTTTGATCAAGGGATTTCTCAATAAAACAACCAGATGAGTGCAGAGCCGCATCTACCGATCTACCCTTCCAATACGCATGCTGTGATGCAGATAAAGAGCGTAACGGAATGGTGCTCCGCAGATAGACATCAGTCTTTCCAGAAGTTTCAGCAGTGTCGAAGAAAGACTGAGGTTATTCGGGCACGCATGCGAACTTCTACCCGCTTACGGGATAAAAACAACCCGAACTTCCTTCCAGATTCGAGGGACATAGACCAACTCGAGGCAGGTCTTTAGGATACCCTCTATCCAAGGATATAAAATATCCGAAAATTGCTGCAAGTCCGCCGGAATGATGCCGTCAGGTCCAGCAGATTTAAAAGATTCGAAGCTAGAGATCGCCCACATAATCTTCTCTCGAGAAAGGATAGATGCACTATCACATGGCGCTGAGCAACAGATGAAGGATTTCTCAGATGAGGCATCAATCGAGCTGCCAGGAAAATGTGTGTCAAGCAGACACTCGATAGTTTCCTTACTCGAAGACGTCCAGGATCCATCTGGCTTTTGTAAGAAGCTAGACGTAGACGGATTTGACGCCAGCATTTTGCGAAATCGCGGGGTCTCGCAGGATCCTTCTATCCTTTCGGAAAAGCTCCACCATGAGATACGTTTAGCTCCCCTTAACTGTTTCTTGAAACAACTCAGATGCTTTTTATAGGAGTTCCAATCTGACTCTAGCCTGGAGGCCTTAGCCTTATTGAAACTCTTCCTACACGCAACTCTCAGTTCGGAGATTGTAGTGCTCCACCAGGCTGGTTTTTTCTTACCTGCAAATGCGGTAGTAGGACATGATGCAGATACCGCTGCGTTCATGGCACCTATCAAAGTGTTTGCCATGTCATCTAACTCCTGTCTGCTGCGGGGCTGACTTGGCAGTAAAGGTAGCCCCTCAAGTGTCATAAGCCAGAGATGGCTACGACGTGTCGTCTAAGGCGGCTATATCAGAGCCCAGTGAAATACATTCCTCATCCGCCTCCCCGGCGTTGGGCTCAGCGACTACGAAAGGAGGACTCTCCGTTACCGTCCAAAGATTTTATAAAGGTCGGTCTTAAAGAAACCAGCCGCCTGGGTAGAGCGGACCTGCGATTAATCGTGGGTTACTTCACGGGGCACCACTGGATGAGATATCACCTCAACGAAGTGGGTCTATCCACTGATACGGAGTCCACTAAACATCTTCTCTGCGAATATCCGGCGGTAGCCCGTTCTTGTTTTCTGGAGCCCCCATTCTAGGCTCAGCGGTCGTAAGGAGCACCCCTACAAAGAATCTACTAGCCTTAATTGGGTTGGTTGAGGGTCTTTTGGATTAGTTAACGCTATGGCACAATAGATCTCATGGTCGCAGTGCCCACCCTTGGGTATCTTATGTTATTATTATTATTACCCAGTTTCTGCATGAGACTTTGCACGAAAAATCGACCTTAGTACTATGCTTAAGACCGCACTCAGCTATAAAACGAACACGCATTTGAGTACTCCTTTACGTACACCGACCTAGTAAATTAAATGATGCTAGCTAATCTCGATGCCTTGGTTTTAGTTGGACTTTTCGACAGTTATTTTTTTTTTTTTTTAACAGGGAATAAGGGATCAGTTTGGCTTTGGCACTATCATTCACAGAATCAGGTGTTTCAAAAGCGTCTATCATCATTTCCCAGGGGAGGGAACAGGGGATGGGGAGGGTATGGACAAGTATACTCGATTTAGGGCAGATCAACAAAATACAACAAGTGGAACTGATAGGTTTTGCGGACTACATTTACCCACCCCACATAGTTAATAAGAGTAGAAATTAATAGGTGCCAAAGACAATTACAGAAAACATTGAAACATAATTTGAGTTTAAAACTTGTTTTGCCTCCCAGACAGTGAAAAACTGGTATAAGGGAATGCAAAAAAAGTATATTAATCTTAAAAGGAAATATTGTTTTTAATTAAAGCGAAAACGCGCTAATTAAACCATGGTTGGTGAGTATAATTGTCTTGGATTATATTGATACTTTAGTTAAATTTAAATTTGGTTAAGCTGTAAGTAATGTTTGAGTCTTCGTTTTAGAGTATCATATGATGTAAGGGTTCGAATTTCTTGCGGTAAGGCATTGAAAATCAGTAGAGATTATCTAATTGGATCTAGCAAGATTCTGTTGGTGTTGGCTAAAGGTGTTCTGAAATTTCCAGCAATTCGAGTGCCATAGCTGTGAACTTCTCTATTCATTGACACGGAAATGGACGTTTTAATTTTCTTGTTAACTATCTTCCAAATAATCTTAATTTTTTCAGAGGTTATAATTTTTTCTATTGGTAGCTTACCAGTCAATTCGTAGACTTCTGAAGTAGGTGTTCTTGGATGTAGATTATGAATCGCTTTGACAGCTTTATTAAGCATTCTTCCGATTGCTGAAATATTTCTCGCCGATGTTTGACACCAGTTAAAAATTCCATATGTAACAGTAGGCATGACGTGGGCATGGAAGATTAAGTTTTTAAGATGGGTATTTATGTACTTTCTACGTCTCAGTAAAGCAACTAATGGGCATAGTTTAGATCTAATTTGAGCGATATGATCATTCCACGAAAGCTTCTCATCAACAATAAGGCCTAGGTATTTGATTTTTTCGACTCTCTCAATAGTCTGGTTTCCAAATTTGATACAAAGTTCGATATCGGCCTTGTTTTTCTGCTTAAAAAGCATGTAACGAGTTTTTCTGGTGTTAAGTTCTAATTTGTTACCTTGAAGCCACTGTTTATAGATTTTCATATCACGATTGATAATTTGTTCGACATCATTTTTCCCAAAATGAGAATACAGCAGAAGAGTATCATCTGCATAAGTTACATACTTGGCGGTAAGGCCTGCATGACTTAGATTATTCACGTAAAGCAGATATAATGTAGGGCCTAAAATAGAACCCTGAGGAACCCCTGTATTCATTATTACTTCGCCGCTTATCTCATTATGGAACTCAGTGATAATTGGTCTATCTTTCAGGTAACTTTTTATCAGGTTGTTAGCAACTCCTCTTATACCAAGTTCATACAGGGCTTCAGACAGGACTTTATGATTTACAGTATCAAAGGCTTTGCTCAAGTCTATAAAAATGGCCGTCACATATTTTGAACTATCAAGTTCAGAGTTTATAAAATGAAGTGCATCTGTAAGCGCAGCAGTTGTGTTACTTTCGGCTAAAAAGCCATATTGTTGTTTATCAAATCCAATAGTCTCATTTATGAAGCGAACAATTCTGGTATTCACCACCTTTTCAAATAACTTGCTAAATACGCTGCACAACGCAATAGGTCTATAATTTGATGGATCATTAGGATCTCCATTTTTGAAAATTGGTTTGATTTTCGAAATTTTCAGCACATCAGGAAATGTGCCTTCACTAAGATGTTTATTAATGGTTTGGCTCAGTAGTGGAGAAATTTCCTCACAAACCATTTGAAGATCACTGATTTCGATACCATCAAACCCAGCCGATCCATTGCGTAGGTTCTTTATGATACCAGTTACTTCCTCTATGCTAGTGGGTTCAAGAAATATTGTTCGTTCATTTGTAATGTTTGGATATCTTTCTTCAATCGGGGATGAATTGCCTTGCTGAGTTTTTTCTGCAACTGATGCGAAAAACTGATTAATGTCACTTGCGGAAAGTGAACTATCGGTTTCTCTCCTGTGACCAGGGTTGGCAGTTAGTTCGCTGTTAATTATTTGCCAAAGTTTTCTGCTGTTACCGAATGCATTCACATATTGATCATTAAGAGAATTTGCCTTGGCTTGGTGGACAAGTTTCGAAGCTTTGTTTTTAAGATATATATAAGCTGCTTTTTTGCTTTCACTGGTTGGATCGAGTTTATATTTTTTATAAGCTATATTCTTCCTTTTAATTGACTCAATTATTTCAGAATTTATCCATGATTGATGTCTTGTACGAACTTTCTTCAGAGTCGTTGATTCAGTTTTCGCAGATGCAACAATATCAATCAGGTGTTTGAAATCAACTAAGTTATCTCAAAGACCGAAGAACGTACATATACGACAATTTCACAGTCCCAACTTACATCTGTTTTTGCGCTCGTATCATAATTTCTATGTCGCCTTGATTCACCACGCCAGCCAATCCTTGCACGAAAACCTCAGCCGCCGTGTAATTTTGGAAGCATTCGATGCTGAAATCACTCTCTGGCGTTCCGTGCAGCACCCCAATACGGCGGGAATGCATTGAACTGCTCATTTCAGAAGCCATATTGACTACACGGTAACTGTCCACGCCCCAACGATAGCTGAGCTATGTGACCCAAGATATAACGATTGGGAAACGAGGAAATTTCACGTTCGACAATGGTCCACACTCCAGAATTGTTGGCGAAAACCGAACCCGAGAAAATTGTTTATCACTTTTGACAATTTTGAGGATCATCTGTGAACCACACTCAGTTCAGTGTCCCACACAATCCGTCAAGAAAGTGTACGCTTGGAATTGTCATTGCCATATTGCAATGTGGAGAGTTTTTGTTTCGTGCAGTTTGAATTTGGTCGGTTCTAAATATCGAGAAATTTGAGGACCTCATTTGGGAAAAATAATATTAAAAGTAGGCGAAGTGCTGTCAGAAAATAAATCGCAAACTTTGTGCTAGGCAATCCACTATCCGTATTTCCAAGCCCGACATTCTGCATTAAAAGAAACTGTGAACAGTCATTTTGTCGTGCATCAGACAACACTCGTCCTTCCCAAAATTTTCCCGCTGGAAAGACGATTTGTAATTTTAACGTCTGAAACTGTCAACGAGACGCCTAGCAAAGCATATCAAGGAGGGAAAGTTCGGTCGACTAATCGCATTTCACATTCGAATCAGTCGAGTTTTTTAATTAAAAAGAAACCCCATCACAACCGGACCGAACCGTTTCGCATCATTGTGCAGAGCGTGAATTTCAGTAATTTCCAAAATGGCACAGAACATCAACCCCGAACATCAGCAATCGTCGAATCCCACGAAGCAGAGTGAGGAGGCTGTCACGCTAAAAGACAATCATGCAGTGAGCAAAAGGTGAGTACACGTAACTTTCCGAGTCGACAAAAAGTGCTACAAGCGGCCTAGCGGGTGCGAAATGTCGCCTGGTAGCGGTGATAACTGTTTTACCACAGTGAAATTACCGCCACCATGATACCCCTACGGGCGTAGTTAATTTTATCGATTTGTTGACACCAATTGACTTTTTTTGTTTGTTCCCGTTCGTTTCGTAGGCTACAGAAGGAACTAATGGTGCTGATGATGACCACCGAGAAGGGCATCTCCGCCTTTCCGGACGGCGAGAACATCTTCAAGTGGATCGGCACGATAAGCGGTCCGGCGAGTACAGTTTACACGGGACACACGTACCGCTTGCAATTGGAATTTCCCAACTCGTATCCGTACTCGGCGCCCATAGTGAAATTCTTGACGCCGTGCTTTCATCCGAACGTCGATTTGAATGGCGCAATCTGTCTCGACATACTCAAGGACAAATGGTCGGCCCTGTACGACGTTCGCACAATCCTGCTGTCCATACAATCGCTTCTGGCCGAGCCAAACAATGAGAGTCCTTTGAACGCCCAGGCGTCTGTGATGTGGCCCAACCAGGCGGAATACAAAAAATATTTGGACGCATTTTATGAGAAGAACAAGGATCTTTGAGAGGAAAATCACTCGGGCAGTTTCACCACCGACTGTTTCAACCATTCTATTCGAATCGATTAGTTATTACTATTTTTTTCTGGCAATTTATTTTAAGTAGTCAATCGTTGTTCTCTGTTTGACCCGCTGCGAAGATGGCTTGGACTGACACACACACACACACTGCAAGTCGTTTGCTTCATTCGAATCACTCTAAAGGACGAACTATCTTTGCGGGTGGACCGCAAGCCTTCAACGACACGGGTAAATACAAGGTACGCCCAGCCGCATACTGTCGATGACGCCTACATTGCATCAAGCACGTGTGTTTCAGCCGATAACTAAATTTAAGGTTTCCTTTTTGTCGCCTACAGTAGATCTTTAGTTGAGCTTCCTTCACGCCGTAGAACGTTTGCAAATTTATTTGGAACTTTGCATCGACTTGGCGTTTTCCCCTCATCCCATATATGTATTTTCATTTTGTTTATTTTTTTCTGTTTTGTGCTGTATTTGTGTTTTATGGAATCCTTTTTGAATTATTTAATAATTTCCTATATTTTTTTAAACTCTACTTTTTTTTTAATGTTAATGAAAGATAAAGAAAACGCACCATTTTACAATTAAATTATTGTGTATGTATGAATAAGAATTCTCGAAATAATATATAAATTTAATAGTACAACGCACTTTTTACTTTTCTGTTAATTTCGTTGGTAGGAAAATGTTTGAGGCCCGCGTCGAAGGTTGAATCGTAAAATGAATCTATGCTTTGATCTCAAGAGTATCAGATGACTTGCCGATATGTAAAAAACAAAGCATGAAGTTAGTAGTAAGCTGGTTTCGGAGAATGCAGCTGCCAGCATGCACCTCCTGCACACCCATGGCCACGAACTTCGTCGTGGACGGGATTCGAACCCGAAACGCCGGTAGTCAAACTTGCGACTGATGCCTCAACGCACTGCGCTACCGGTCGCCCCCGCCCACACAATAAGTGGATGTTCACACTGTGTGCGATGCCGAGCCGAGCCGGGTCGAGCGATGCAATGCGATTACAAGCTTTTAAAGCAAGAAAATGGAAAGTCTTCAATTTTAAATGGAATCACGCTTTGAGTGTACACACTGCGCGCGATGCAATGACGAGCCGAGCGATGGCCCGATGTTTTCACAAACTTCTTTGCTTTTTCGTGCGAGTACCGGCTGCTGATTTTTTGCGATGGAATTTAATGGGCTTTGCGATGGAGTTTATGGGCTTTGCGATGTGAAGCTCCATGGAGCCAGTATGGTGCAAGTACGAGCTGTAAAGTAATATTTGATGTAAGATCACACTGAAAAAAATGCATGTATGTCTGCTTTTATACCCTAGACTTTTAGGCGCGGCGGTGTGGCAGTGTATACATGGAAATTATGAGGGTCATCTCCTGATTCGATTTAGCCATATCTGTCTGTCTGTCTGTCCGTTTGCACGATAACTTTCGATAGAATGAAGTTAAAAACTTGAAATTTTGGTCAAATGTTTGTAGCATGATCTAGTTAGTTGGTCTTGAAAATGGGCAAGATCCGACAGAAGGAACCCCTACAGATGAAATTTCAAATGAGCGATAACTTTCGATAGAATGAAGCTAGCGACTTGAAATTTGGTTCAAATATTTGGATTTAGATTTAGTTGGTTGGTATTGGAAATGGCCAAGCTCCGTCCCAAGCAACCCCTACGTCCCCTACAAATGAAACTTCAAATGAGCGATAACTTTCGATACAATGATGCTAGCGACTTGCAAAATGCGACAAATATTTATAGTGTGGGTTGGTTAGTTGATTTTGAGAATGGGCATGACCCTATTGAATGAACGGCAACCTTCGCTATAAACGTTAGTTCAAATGTAAATATCCAAAATTCGAATGGATGAACGATGAAACTTTTCATTGGATCCACGCCCACAGCTCAAACTGACCATATCGAAAATTCACTTTTAATGCAATGGCCGCTGCCAGTTGGAAGTTTTGGTATCACAACTAGGTCTGTACAAGTCTAGGGTTTATACGCTTTGGACTCCGGTTTTGATTCAGTATGGCTCAAATGAAAGGTTATTACCACCGTAATAAGGTCGCGTTTAGAAGGCGTGGTTTCACAAGCGGTTTGAGCAGCGGACACCGCTGCGTATAAAGGCATAGAGCGGCGGTTTTCATATTTAGTGCCGGTGCACATGGACGTCCAAATGACGCCTGACGCTGCGTCACTTTCAATCGGTTAGGAGAAATACATTACGGGCAATGAAGCGATGCACATGGCCGCAGATAGCTATCTGGGATGACGCTGGTTTCTGCTCCTATCTGCGTCATTTCACGCGTCCGCATATCAATTTTTAATAAGCCGGCCCACATACATTCGAACCCGAAATACGGACACGGTCACAATGTCTGATTTGTTTGATGTTTCTTAAACCATTCGCTTGAGGATCACTTTTAAGTGCAAATTAATTAATTGTTAATCGCGACTACTACAATTGACAGTTAATTTTGAAAAAAAAATAGTGGGGATGGATGCTCCTCGGCCCGGATGGAGGTTTGTAAGGGGGGTGAAAACGGTGTTAAAAATGCGATATTCCTTATATTTTAGAAGTTATGGCCAAAAAACAGTTTATTTAAAACTAAACTAACATAAATTGTAAATTCAGGTTCGCTATTATGTGGCCCGGCTTATATAACACAGAGTGACGCTGTGTCCTATCGCATCATGTAAATTAAAATGCAGATCAGGTATCAAAGAGGGAGGAGCTTAAGTGACGAGGCGTCCGGCATCATTTGGACGTCCATGTGTACCGGCTCTTACATTGAATCCAAATGCAATCTCGCCGCTCCACAAACCGCGGCGGTGGTCGAGCGGTTTATACATTTATCGTCCTAAAGCCGCCGCGGCTGCCGATTTTTGCGTTTATACACAGCGGTGCGCCGCTGCTCAATCCGCTTGTGAAACCTCTCGTCTGAGGTCGAGGAAGAGATGATGAAATTCACCAACACTGGGCCTTTCTTCATTAATGGGATGCACCCAATGGCGACGCCCTTCCATTTTTAGAGCACTGTTTTGAAACAGAAATAAATTTACTGGGTCAAGCACAAACGACATGATGTCGAAAAGATTCTATTCGTTGAACTAAATTGGTCTCTACTCTCCATCATTGCGTGCAGTGAACATCTCGGATCATCTTTGCATCGCAAGCCATCGTTCGGCTCGGCATCGCACGGCGTGCAATGTGAACACCCACCACATCGCATCGCTCGACCCGGCTCGGCTCGGCTCGGCATCGCACGCAGTGTGAACAGCCACTAAGTGTCTGGTCCAGCGTTTTTAAGTCGAGATCTATGCCACATTGATAGCACAGATAAGTCATGAACTCGCAGTCCTGATTGTGTTTTAGTTTAGTAAAGAAAATGATTAAAGCCCAAGTCTGAAAGCACACAGTCCCATAGGGCGTATCACAAGTGGCGGAAGCAATAAACAAAACAGAAATCCAAACATCGATACCCTGTTTTTTTTTGTTGTTGCTGTAGCAATGATCATAATTCGGTGTGTTGGTATGTACATGCCTACGGTTCGTTGTTGTTGTAGGTGTAGCAATGGTCAGAAGTTTGTTGTGTGAGTGTGTTACATGTTCTTATTGTTCCTCGTCTTCCTTGGTGTTAAGCGACAGGAAGATAGCTGCCTCTACAGGGTTCTCCCACAGCGACCTGGATGTCAGGTGCGTGGGTGCAGCTGGGCAGTTGAAAATGTGGTCCACACCATGAGGTGTACCATTGCAGACGGGGCATGTGTTCGTGACATCCCGGTCAATGCGAGATAGATAGGAGTTAAGACGCGAACACCAGCCCAACCGAAGTTGGGCAAGTGTCGTTCTCGCTGCTCTCGAAAGTCTTCTCTCATCGGGAGAAATGGCTGATGGTTGTGTCGAGAAAACTCTATTTGGACCTACTCCTGCGATTGATGTTTGTACCTTCTCATGATGTATTGCTGCGATGGCTGCTCTGTATGCGTTGTTGTCAAAGGGAACCCTTTTGTACCTCTGGACGTCTCTTTCGAGGTCCCTCAAATCACGCCTACGGTTCGTCGTCATCCCCGGTGTCGAGGGATAGAAAATTAGCTGCCTCTATTGGGTTCTCCCACAGCGATCTGGGAGTCAGGTACGTGGGTGCAGCTGGACAGTGTAAGATGTGGTCCACGTCATGAGGAGCTCCATTACAAGCAGGAGAGATGTTTGAGACGTCCTGGCCGATGCGGGATAGGTAGGAGTTGAATCGTGAACACCAGCCTGACCGAAGTTGGGCGAGCATCGATCTCGTTGCTCTCGAAAGTCTTTCCTCTTCCGGAGATATCGTTGGTGGTACGGCCGAGAGAACTGGATTTGGCGCTAAACCCGCCATTGATTGAAGAACCTCCTCCTGATGCATCGCTGCGATGGCTGACCTGTGTGCGCTGTTGTTAAAGGGCACTATTTTGTACCTCTGGAAATCCCTTTCTAGGTCACTCAAGTCGTGCCTAACATGTGTAATGAACCACCTGCAATGGACCATATGGTAGTGCTGCTTCCACCGGCAGATCTATGGCAGCACCTGATGAGTAAAGATCTGTCGGTGGTACGAAACCAGAGGCCGAGGGTCCCATTGCACCTGGACCCCAATACGAGCGCGAGGTCAAGCGAGCCATCTGCCAACCATTCCATTCTTATCGCCTCATTTTTTTATTCCCCATTTTTTACCTCCCTTGTTTGTGTTGTCTTCCCTAGTGCTATGAATTTTTGTTAATACGTAAAGGACAGAGGCAACGAGCGGCGAAAACCCCGCCCACGTCTCCCGAACTGAGCTACAGCAAGCATAGGCCGCTGCTTAGCTCGTTGAGGAGCCTTTTTCTTCGCCAGATGGCACAGCCCGACCATCACGGTCCAATAAGCTACCTTAGGCTCCGTCCGTTATACATGTCTGGACGGCGGCGTCTTGTGCATGAGGTTGGAGTTTGGGTGATCACTTCGGTAGCAACCCACCAGGCAATAAGCTGGTTGTGGTCCCTTAAAGGCATCATCCTGGTTTCCTGATGTAGATGGTCCTGGGGTGACATCAGGAGACAGTCTGTAACAGTACGGAAAGCGGCATTTTGGCACGCTTGAATCTTTTTCCACTGTGTATGACAGAGATTCTGTGACCACGCAGGAGCCGCATAGTTGGCCACTGATCTTCCAATATATAATATATAATATTATACGTGACCAGTAGGGTTTCTTTGTCCTTGCCCCAGGTTCTACCGGTCAAGGCTTTGAGGATCTTATTCCTACTGCGCATCCTGTCGCACACGGTTGGGGTGATGATGTGGCCATGCTGTCCAGCGTGACTCCTAGGGTCTTAGGATGGTTTATAGTAGGAATTGGATGATTTTCAATCGAGATTCCAAGCTGCATCTGGACTTCCTTCGTCCAGTTGGTAAATAAGGTTGCCGAGGATTTAGACGCCGAGACGGTTAGGTTATTGATTTTGAAGAACGAGTTAAGTTCTTCAAGATAACCGTTGAAATGTTCGCACATTTGCGCTATGTTGTTCCCTGTTGTCAGAATGGGGCAGTCATCAATGATACTTGCGTCGGAAGCAATGAACAGTCAGTTGATGTCGGACAGAAGTGCTGAATCGCTAACAGTGTCGAAGACTTTTGACAGGTCAAGCACCACCAGAATAATTCTTTGACATGGACGAGCCTGGTTGAGACCATTGTGGATGCGGGATGTTATAGTATCCAAGGCCGTGGTCGTACTGTGCATGCTTCGGAAGCCGTGCTGGTTATCCACTAGCTAGATGTGGGCCGCAAGAACAGGGTGGATTAGTGCTTCAAGCGTTTTGGCAACTGGTGGCAAGAGAGTTACTGGACGATAGGATTCGCCGAGTGTCGTTTTCTTCCCAGGTTTTAGTATTGGGATGACTCTCCCTTTTTTTCAGATTTCAGGAACGATCAGCGAGGAGATGGATAGATTGAAAGTAGCCATGAAATAGTTGACGACTGGCAGATCGAGGTGTTTGGGCATAGTCATTGAAATGCCATCAGGTCTCAACGGTTTCGAGTTGTTCGCCTTCCTTATAGCTGCAACTACTTCGTCCGTGGTGAAAACAGGTATGCTGTCTGTAATTCGGTTGTGGATCTTCCTACGGATTATGCGCTTAAGTCTGTCAGGTGTGGGGTGTTCAATAAATTCTTTATTGAAACGACTTGCGCAGTGGGTAGGGCCACTTATAGAATTTTCACCGAACTGAATGGCGACGTTCTCTTTCTGTTTAGGTGGATTAGAAAGGGCACAGACAGTCGACTATAACTTGCTCAGCATTGTAGTAAGGTTGCAGTTATTCGGAGGGGTGCTCCATTTTGACTTTCTGTGTTCGGATACTTGTCTGTAGATCTCGCAGTTCATCTCGTGGATTCTGGGGTCGCCCGGATTTACGCTCCTGATGCTATCTCTCTCGTTTGCCAATCTGGAGGCAGTGGTTGGAAAGTTGGGCCGAATTTTCGGAATCCGTCCAGCAGGAACGAACTTCGCAGCCGCTTTGTTCAGGAATTTCCTTATGTTGGATTTGGTCATACGTACGTCGATTGGCGTCGTTTTATGGCATTTTCGGTAACTTTTCGAATTGTTTCGGGCTGAAAAGCGCCCATTTCCTGTCGACTTCCAGGGTCCAGGAAGTGCGAAATCATTTCAACTTGAAACCCACTATTAGCCAAATCATTATGCCTCACCCGGTCAACTAGCAATGTTTTATTCTGTTTATTCACAGTCCCATTGTAAGGAAAATGAATCTCATCGCTCATGTTAATTTTTTTTGCCAAAAATCATCATCGGTTTGAGTCACGTTTACGACGAAATTCGCATAATCCCACCGACTACGTGGCTTGTCGATCGGTAAAAGCCGATGCGTTAATTGGATTTTGTATGTTAACTATTTTATTTTAGAATAAAACTACAATGAATAAAAAATAATACGTCCTTTTTTTAAAAATATTAAAGAAAAAAAAAAAAACATGGTGCGACCATACGAATCGTAATTCCAACTTAGTACTATGCATCATACAAATAATATTCATTTCTGAATCACTACGTTACTTAGTTGGAGCAGAAAGACTTCATTTTCAGCATGAAACGTCCCGTATTTTGTTGAGATGAGAATATTCTCAGCATAGCCACCATGCAATGTTCTACACTGTGGAACCCAATAAAAAGAAAGAAGTAAAAATGTCCAGAATTTTATTTACATTGTCAGTTCCATAATAAACTGTCTAAACTAAAACTAACGTTATCACTTAAGACCCCTGCCCACAAATTTCGACAAACTTGGAACAAAAATTTTAATTTTTGAGAAGGGGACCACGAGACCACGTGCTTCACGTATACAAGCTTATTAAATGCGCATGCCAATGCATTTACTGACGTTAGTTAGAGGAGGATAACTATTAGTCACATAAAGTATTGAAACCAATGCAAATTATATTAGTGAAGGAAATTTATTGTGACCAACAGTTAATTTAAACAATAACATCCTGGCGCCAAGCACAGAATACACATTTACTTTGTTTCTATTGGTTTAAAAAATAGAAAGGCAACGTGTATTGCTTGTAGGGCAAGACCCCAGAAAACGACAGCGAAATGCAAAGGAGGCTGACAATTTTATTGCTTCCAGGCTGTTATTCCGATGGTTTTGTTGTAGGGAACCAAATATACAAATAAAGTGCCATAATCAAAATGTTCAAAATTCCAAAAGTTTGTCGGCTGGCACTTTACGTTTACAATACCCAGATTACTTCATCTGCGGCTTAATCTGGGTGTGTATGTATTTGACAGTTGCAGATTAAGTCAGCCGACGCAGATGAAGTAATTTGGATATAGTGTAAACGTTAAACGTGCCATACACACACCGATCGATCGGCCGATCCGTCGCCCGAAATCGATATCGGCCGATGGATCGGCCTGTGTATGTGGAAATCGCACCGATCAATTTTGATCTGCGGATATTTTTGTGCGATTTTCGTGCGATCGATCGGTGACGATCGATTGGATAGTGTATGTGATTATCGCAAGTGAATGTCAAATTACCAAATTATTAAATGATGAAATTTGAAGGATGCTAATGATTTAAATGGCATTGCAATTGAAATACCAAATATGTGGAATACGAAAATACCACACAAATCCAAATAGTTAAAAAAAAATGAATCTAGGTTGAATTGGGAGTGAATCATAACCTATTTTTTTGACTTGTCATTCGTTATCGCATCGCACGAAAATCGTCCAGTGTGTGTGCAGTGCAGATCGGCAGATATTCTGTGGCGATCCATCGGCCGATCGATCGGGCGACGGATCGGATAATGTATGGCGGCTATTATATTACCCGTAATCTAAGGACAACGCAGTGCTTAAAACTAAACGTCCGTGGCGTTCATTTAATCCTCGACTTCGTCTATTATTTTCTTGATTGCTTGCTTCCTCTCCTCGGAACGATCGGACTCCAATAGCAGGTTCTTTAAAAATTTAACATTCTCCTTCAAACTCTTAATTTTTTCCTCCAGTTGAAGATTATCTGTTTTCAATTTGTCAACGCGAACTTTGGTCTCATTGGCTTTTTTCGTCGACTTTTCACGGCATAGTTTCACGGCCTACAACATGAATAAACAAAGACGGGCTAAGTTTAATGTTCACTTCGGTTAGCATGGAGATTGGTCTCATTTGCTTGGTAATAATTGGAAGTATGTGCGTAATGTATAGGAATTGATTGGGGAATTACCTTATTGTTTCGTTCTCTCTTCTTTTTGTAATCGTCACTGTCAAAGTCTTGATCATCGGAACTGCCCGCAGCCTTCCGTCTGGGCGACATGTTTATCCCGGAAAATGTCACAGAAACTGCGGGTTCTCCGCGAAATTACGAAATTCACGACTTGACTTTTCCATTTGGCTCCTCCCCCAGCCCCCTCCCACTTATAACTCGAACTGGGATGCGTTCGGTCACTGCCATCTTATGTTATCCAGGCCTCCGCTCAGCTGACGAGACTTCTATTTTGACGCCGATTTGACGTCATTTCCGCCTTACCACTGCCTTGGTAAGGCAAAAATGACGTCAAAAAAGAAGTTTCCATCAGCTGAGCGGAGGCCTGGGTAATATAGATGGCGGTGCAATGGTTCGATACTTAGGCTGCGCGCACGTTGGGACACGTTCGCGTGTCGCGTTCACGTGTTTTATGTCAAACGGTTTGACAATAGCCGAGCATTTGTCATATTGACAGATTCACGTCTTTGGTTGGAAACCATAGACTCAAACCGTTTGACATAAAACACGTGAACGCGACACGCGAACGTGTCCCAACGTGCGCGCAGCCTTAAGGTCGCCACCCATTGACGAGCACAACCACGACCATGTTGCGCGCATGTTGGCTCACGTTCGCGTGTCGCGTTCAGGTGTTTTATGTCAAACGGTTTGCAGAAATAGGAGCGCTCTGGTAGCACAGTACAGGACCTTAAAGATACGAATATAATACAGCTCAATTGTTATATTGCTAAGATCGTCAGATCGATCTGACTATGGATCGCCACAAAATATCTGACGATCGAAATTATATGGAACTGTCAAAAAAATCGTCACCGATAGTCACATACACTGTGCGATCGATCTGACGATCACAATGTGTGCGTTCAGAAGGAACTGAGCAACTTCCGCTCAGCGAACATGTTCAGAACGAGCGGGTTCAGAAGTGACTGAGCAAGTTCCGCTCGGGTGATCATGATCAAATTTCACCGAGCAAGAAATATTTCTGCTCACTGATCAGTGCTCAGTGCTCAAGTTCTTCTTCTTCTTTTTCAACCTCACGCTCATGTTGCGAGTTTCCGAGTTTTGACAGTTATCAAATTGGTTGTTGTGTTGTGTTTTCGCCGTTTGTGTTTTGTTTTCTGCTTTTCTTTTAATTTTCATCATGGACAGTGTCCAAAAATTCGCCCGCGAATGTGGATGGGGTGGTTTGCCGGGAGATTGTCGTCCGCAAAGTGGTGAGTTAGTTTTTTTTATGTTGTTAGGCGTCTTGACTATGAGGTTGGTGTTGGACTGTAACAACCCACCAGATAATTGTTTGGGAAGAAGTTTGTTGTGGTCTCTTAAGGTCGCAACTCATGAACGAGCACAACCACGACCGAACTTCAATCGAACTATCAATTTCATAGAACGTGTGGAAAATTTTTTTCCTATTTCCACCGTTCTATGATATTTTATGGTTCTATGGAAGTTTAGTCGTGGTTGTGCTCGTTCATGTGTGGCAACCTCGACAGGTCAAGTGCGACCAGAATTGTTCTGTGACATGGATGATTCAGGCCATGGATGCGAGTTGTAATGGCATCCAGGGCCGTCGTCGTACTGTGCATCCTTCCGAAGCTGTGCTGGTAGTTCGCAAGCTAGACGTGGGCCGCAAGAATAGGGTGGATTAGTGCTTCGAGCGTTTTGGCAACTGGTGATAGAAGTGTGATGGGACGATAGGACTCGCAGAATGTTGCTTTTTTCGCAGGTTTCAAGATTGGGATTACTCTTCCTTTCTTGCAGTGTTCCGGAACGATCAGTGATATGATGTATAGGTTGAATGTAGCCGTGAGATATTCGATAGCGTGTGAGACGAGGTTTTTAAGCATTGCCAATGAGATTCCATCAGGTCGTAAGGCTTTGTTGTTATTGTGATAGCGATGCTTTGAATACTGCAGTTCTTCTTGCATCGCAAGGCCTTCCAGCTATTCGCCGTCTTGATAGCTGCAGCCACTTCGTCCGCGGTATGTTGTCTGCGGTTAGGTTATGGATCCTCCTGCGGATTATTTTCTCTTGTTTACTTGGTGGAGGATGTTCAATAAATTGCTTATTGAAGAGAATTGCGCTGTGGGTAGGATCGCTGATTGAATTGTCTCCGAACTGGATGGCGACATTTCCTTTCTGTTTCGGCAGATTACAAAGGGCACAGACTGTCGACCATAGTTTGCTTATACCTGTGGTTAAGTTGCAGTCGTTCAGATGAGTACTCCATTTTAACCTCCTGTGTTCGGCTACTAGTCTTGGAATTTCACACCTCATTTCGTGAATTCTGGGATTGTCTGGGTTTGTGCACCTGATGCTATGTCTCTCGTCTGCCAGTCTAGCGGCTGGAGTGGGAAAGTTAGGCCAAATTCTCGGAATGTGTCCTGCAGGAATAAATTGAAGAATCGGCTGCCATACGAACGGTTACGAATTGTTCAGTCGTGATTATGCTCGAACGTGTTTATCGAGCTTAAGCTGTGATATGTTCCCGCACTTCAGTTGGACGCGTTTGATTACCGTTATCCGCGTTAGTTTCCCATAAATCCGCTTTCACATTATGCGGCTTTGATCGGATTAACTAAAACCAAAACTTCGGAACTTTCTTCAATATGTGAAGAAGGCCATAATGTTCTTCATACTGCACGGCCGCATGAAGAAACCAAAATCTATAGAAATTCCGCTCAGCGAACATGTTCAGAACGAGCGGGTTCAGAAGTGACTGAGCAACTTCTGCTCGGGTGATCATGATCAAATTTCACCGAGCAAGAAATATTTCTGCTCACTGATCAGTGCTCAGTGCTCAGGTTCTTCTTCTTCTTTTTCAACCTCACGCTCATGTTGCGAGTTTCCGAGTTTTGACAGTTATCGGATTGGTTGTTGTGTTTTCGCCGTTTTCGGCTTCTAGTTCTTTGGTTTTCGGGTGCTTTTGAATTTGTTATCTTGTTGTTCGTGATTTTTGTAATGGACAGCGTGGGATTCATGTATTTTCCACTTTTCGGCACTTGACGTCTAAAATTATCATCGTCAGCTTTCAGCTGGTCGATTGGTCAGCTGGTGAAGTAGCGTTCAGCAGGTGCAGACTCCAAACCGAACAGCTCCGGAGTAGCTCGCGAGCAGTTGCGGAGCTGCTCGCGAGCGGTTTCTGCTCTTTTGCCACCTTCTGAACGCACTCAATATCGTCAGATCGATAAATCGGTAAAATTTGTACGAATAATTCACTACGTTTAGACCGCGGGACTATGTTCGAGATCTAACTAAATCGATCTAACTCTCGACGATATAAACGTACCGATTTAGTTAGTTTTGGACTTGGCTTATCTCTACTTGCGATGCGGAACTGGACTAAAAAAATTGGGACTATGTCGCTGTCATCGCTAATGTTGACTCGGTGGTTGACGTTTCCTTTGTTGTCATGTTTTTTTGTTCGGCGTTTGCTTTGTTTGCAATTTCAGGAAAGCAGTGCGTCATCACGGACAGGAAAGTCTTTTTCTGTCGTAAAATCAATATCTGTAAAATTTATCTGTGCTGTCAACGGAGAAAGAAGAAGAAGAAGTACCTCTCCGTATGGTCGGTATAAACACTCCACCAACAAGTACTAACACTAAAATGATTTAGTTAGATCGCCTTTTAGTTCCACGGTCTAAACGTGGCCACTGTCATGAAAATATTCCCCTCCGGATCTGAGAAGTATTCTGATCGACGACGGATCGCACCGTGTATGTGGGGTATTACATGGCTCTTTATCCGACCTTTATCCGAACAGCTGATTTAGAAGAAACCCGAACACAGCCACAATCTTGTCAAATGTCTTCCTTCACCATAACCTCAACTGATTGTTTTGGTTTCGCACGGTCCACGTGAAGTTCCTTGAGGTTTCGATCGTTGAAATGAGGGCTGAAACAAAAGTGAGCACGCAAAAAAGCAAAAAGATTGTATTCGACGATGACGGAAATCCGAGTAAAACGAAAAGAAAGGACACGAAACAGGCACCGGGTCGTTACTTCGATCAAAAAAAGCCGTTCAACAAGATCCCAAAGGATAAACAAAAGGACGAAAATCCGGACGCCAGCGGTCCTAAGAAAGCAAAGAAAATTGTCTTCGGTGATGATGGCGAGGCTGTCGAGAAACCGATCGAGACAAGTGATGCTGGCGAGACGAAAACATTGAAAAGGCCGCGAGATGATGGAACCAGCTCGTACAAGCAAAAACGTAAACCAAAAGCAATGGAGGGCGACGAGGAGAACCAGCCCTGGTATATGATTGTAAGTTGAAATGTCTGTTCCGAAAAGTATGAATATTTTATCGGAAATCGCCCTTTTCTTTCAGTATGCTCAGTACAACAAACACTCGGATCTCGTGGAGTTAAAAGAAACGGAAATCAACGCCTTGAGTAGTACGTGTAAATCCAGCTTTGAAACCGAGCTTCCACATTTGTTGAAAAGTAAGTTTTACAATAATGTCGTCACGTGTGTTGCTTATAATCATTTGATTCGTTGCAGAGAATCCTTCGGATGCGAAATGGTTGCAAACGGCACTACACAAAGGTACGGCAAAGGATCGTGTCAATTCCGGAGCGCTACTTGTACATAGCAACCCACTGGCCAATTTGGAAGCACTCGGAACGTTGATTGGTCTTTGTAAAGTATCGGCTCGGGTCGGCCCTGAAGTGTTGACGGTTCTCAGTGAATTGTTTATGGAGGCGTTGATTCCGTCAGATCGAAAATTGTTATCGCTCCCCTTGCGAGGAGCCGACTGGAAGGCACTGCGGAGTCGCGAGGATATCTCAAAAGAGACGAAAAGCAAAATCTATGCCTGGTGGCATTTCGAAGCCGAGCTAAAGGAACTTTATTTTGGTATGTACATACTTACATTAATCTCTCGTACTGACTTCATCGTGGCGCTACAACCCAACGTCATCGGTCTTTGGCCGGCTGAGTGTAGCATTGGCATCTGGAAAAATGGCACTTTTTTTTTCCCCCGAGGTTTGAATGTTTTCCGACCATTGGATGTTCGGTACTGAGATTTCAGTACCGGTACTTGATATTTTCAAGTACGGATACCACAAGCGGTATCCCGGTACTCACAGGTATTCGTTCAGTACCGGTACTAGTACACCATTTTTTCCAGTACCGGTATTTTAAACCATGAGCCGGTTTTTTTTGAGTACCGGGATCCTGGGATTTGAGTACCGGTACTCAGTACCGGGATTTGAATATCTGTTCTTTTCAGTACCTGATATTCAAATACCCGGGGTTCCATAAAAAAGACTCGTTCATTGCCGAAGTGAAGGTTTTTCACCGAGTCGGAACTAACGCGTTACGCGGCATTGGACACTGAACGCCATCCGCCCGTCCAGTGGCAATGGCACCGAATGACCATGGCTGGGCCATTGTCTGTAGCAGGCATGAAGCCATCACCATTGTGTGGACGGGCGGATGGCGTTCAGTGTCCAATGCCGCGTCAGCGTCATTTCTGTTAACAATGATGCGCCATGGCTTCGAGAACCATTTTCCTCCTTCATGGGGAAATACTCGTCCGATCGGGCTGGTTCGAACTACGAGGTAATTTTGGGTCGCTGATTCCGAATCTGAAGTCGAAAAAGAAAAAAAATATTTTGTGGTTGCCCACCCCAGAATGGCCACTCTGTTCTCGTGGGGAAATACTCATCATACAATGCACGACTCCAGACATTTCGTGTCCCACCACAAAAATTGCACTTATACGAGGGTTGCCTTTTATATTTCGGGATTAGAGAACAAAAACAAATATTAATCATTGAAAATCGCTTTATTGTTTTTCAAAATATTCCCCATGAAGATCTATACACTTTTGCATGCGTTTGAATCAATTGTCAAAGCACTTTTGCCACTCTGATTGAGGTGTCTCCAAAACATGCATTCTGAACGCAGCAACCGCTTCTTCAGGTGTTGAAAAACGTTGACCTCTCAGTTTGTTTTTTACGTACGGGAATAAAAAGAAGTCATTCGGTGCCAAGTCAGGACTATACGGCGGATGACCCATCAAATCTATGTTTTGAGTGCTCAAAAATGCAGTTGTTTGAGCTGATGTGTGAGAGCTCGCATTGTCGTGGTGAAGAGTGATCCGTCTTCGGCGGTTGGTTTTCCTGATTTCTTGGAAGACAACTGGCAAACAAATGGTTGTGTACCACTCAGAATTGACTGTTCTGCGTTGTTCTAGTGGTACGGTTGCGACATGTCCAGTTTTTCCGAAAAAGCAGGCGACCATTTGCTTGGAAGTGCTTCGTGCGCGAACAACTTTTGTTGGGTTTGGCTCATCTTGAAACGCCCATACAGTCGACTGCTGTTTACTTTTGGGCTCATACGCGTAAATCCACGATTCATCACCTGTCACGATGTCATAGACGTGTTTCGAAGCACTGCGATCGTATTTTTTGAGCATTTCTTTCGACCAATCGACACGAGCCTTTTTTTGAGCGATTGAGAAATTGTGTGGGATCCAACGCGAACAAATTTTTTTGACAGTCAAATGTTCATGCAATATTGAATGTATGCTGGTCCCACTAATGCCTAAGGTTGTCTCAATCTCACGATAGGTCACATGACGATCTTGCAATATCAGTTCGCGCACAGCATCAATGGTTTCCGGACGACCTTCACCTTTTGGACGACCTTCACGAAATTCGTCTTGGAGTGAACTACGACCTCGATTGAATTCACCATACCATCGATAAACACTGTTCCTCGATGGAGCTTCATCGCCAAAAATTGAATTCAGTTCATCCATGCACTGTTGCTGAGTTAATCCACGTCGAAAGTTGTAAAAAATAATCGCACGAAAATGTTCACGATTGAATTCCATTATTTGGCCGAGATTAATCTGTTAAGTTACTGTAAAAAACACAAATAGCGCTCGTATGTCAAAACGTTCTGAGTACGTATAACCTCAAAAATGTCAAACTTTACGATAGAGCTGTCAGTTGCCAGATTGCAACACTAGGGTTGTCCAATCCCGAAATATAAAAGGCAACCTACGTAGCAACGTACGTTAAACGACAATGAGCACATCCGATAACTCGATGACGACATCCTGTAATACATACTCGTACGTTGACGTCATTTCCGTCCCACCAATGTTCATAATATTCAATATATCTTGGTTTCATAACGATATTGTCCATGCATGGCTTATTTCGTTTATTCTCGATTCAAAACATAAGTATCTATATGGATTATTTCGGATGGCTATTTTCGGTGCCCCCTCTGTGGTCGACAAAACAGATAATTTTGTCATAAAAACCGCGCTAGAGTAGACAACACGGGCCATTTTGTCATAAGAAATATAACTCCTCGGTAATATGGGCGACCGGTAGCTCAGTGCGTATAGACATCAGTCTCCTGTTTGACTACCGGTGTTTCGGGTTCGAATCCTGTACACGCGGATTTTGTTGTTGTAGCGACATTTGGGGTTCATCACAGGGCGTCACTTAAAAACGTCTCCCCGTCATATCCCTCTATGTCGGCCAAAGAAGAATGCAACCTCAATGGGGTTTTCCCACAAAGATATAGGTGTTAAGTTTGGGGGGGCCTCTGGGTATTCAAACAGATGTCTGACGTCGACAGGTATGAGTTTAGTCTCGAACACCGTTCAGATCGGAGCTGCGCTAGGGTGGTCCTAGTACGCCTAGGCAGCCTAACTTCGTTGGAAGATCTGTTTGGTGGACGGGACTGGAGTACCGGGTTGGGGCGAAGGATCGATCGTCGTGCCTCCTCAGTGTGTATCGATGCAGTGGCAGTCTTGTAAGTTTCGTTGTCAAACGGCTCGCTCTTAAACCTTTGGACCTCCCTCTCAAGGTCCCTTAGATTACCTCTGATGTTTCTGGGGGGGGGGGGGGGGGGGAGTTTTATCCATGAGATGTTGGTTACGATGTTCGCTGCGATAGCACCCGACAAGATATTGCGTGGACATTGCTTGGTTGTGTTGTTTGACTGGTAGCATGTTGGTTTCCTGGTGAAGGTGATCCTGGGAGGACATCAGATGACAACCCGTGACGGTGCGAAGGGCAGCAGTTTGACAGGTGTGAATCTTCCTCCAATCAGTGTCTTTTAGGTTCTCCGTCCATACAGGTGCAGCATAATTTGCCACAGATCGTCCTAAGGCTTTGTAAGTAGTGAGCATGGTCTCTTTGTCCATTCCCCAGGAGCTGCCGGCGTGAGCTTTCAGGAACTTATTACGGGCTCTCATTCGATTGCATATCGAAAAGGCGTGGGCCGATGATGTGGCCATATTGTCGAGGGTAACCCCTACAATCTTCGGATGTTCGTGGCCATGGGTGTTTGTGTTGCCTTCCCCCTGTGGTGCGGGCGAGTTCTCGATATCTCGGCGCGCCATCAAAAACTGCTTGTGAGTACTAACAGAACTCCCACAGTGCGACAGCGAAGATAGGAGGTGTATGCTAACAACTGCACTTCCGAAAAGTAGATATGCTATCGAAACGTCAACAAGGCATAGAAATGCTAGAGATATTGACGCGCATATGTCCCTAGAGGGGTCAAGGCAATTAACATATCCCGCAGGTAGGCGGCTAAATGGAGAAGTAGGAGGTGCATGCTGGCAACCGCATTCTCCGAAACTAGTTTATGCCAACAAAACGTCAACTGGGCCACATGGAACAGTTGACAGGCTATGCCCCATAAGCGGTTAGGGCAATTGAGTAATACGTGCCATCTTACCATAAAAAAATTATCAACTACGTCACTTTTATAGGAATGTGCAGGGTAGTAGGTAATTCAGGTCATTCTTCCATAGAAAAAAAACTTTTTAGTTTGTAGTACAGGCCTTTTTGCAAAAAAAACACCTTGGAATCGACAACCTAGTTCATTTTGCTAAAAGGTGCACATTACACTTTGTCAAAAGCACCCATAGTCTCTACTACAGACCATTTTGGAACACTACGGGATCTCTTAATTGCCTTGACCCCTCCAGGGGCATGGGCGCGTCAACATCTCTAGCATTTCTATGCCTTGTTGACGTTTCATAGCATATCTACTTTTCGGAAGTGCAGTTGCTAGCATGCACCTCCTATCCGCGCCGTGTTTATACTGACAAGCTCGGAGCACTGTGAAAGTTCTATTAATACTCACAGGAAGTTTTTGGTCGCGCCGAGATTTGATCTACGAGAGAAATGCGAAATGATGTCAATTTAAACCGCACTATCCCGGAATATTTTGGAACATTACGGGATAGTGCGGTGTAAATTGACATCATTTCTTGTGTGAGCTCCGTGGCTTAAGTGATTGCTACCCTCAGTATACCGCCCTATACAGTAATAAAGTCACTATTAGCCAAGATGCGAACCGCAATGCGTCGCCCGGGGAATAGGAATATACCCCATTTTGTCATAAAAGCGCAATTTTTAGCCTACACAGGACATTCTGCCCTAGAAAACACCCAACAGCTGGTAATAGAGGCCTTTTTGCCATAAAAACTCCTTAGATTAGGCATAAGGCTCCTATTTTATTCGTTATCTTTTTTTACTAAATTATTTTTTTCCCCTCAACTCTCTTCAGAATTTCTCAAAAATCTCCAACTATGCCTTCAAACCGGTCAGGATCCCGTCAAAAGCTCAGCCGTGGTATGTGCATCGAGATTACTCTGTCACGGTCCGGAAAAGGAGCAATTGCTTCTCTCAATGCTGGTGAACAAGCTCGGCGATCCGTCGAATAAGATTGCAGCCAAAGCGTTGCATCATCTCTCCGAGGTGACATTCAAGCACCCCAACATGTGCGGCGTTATAACAAACGAAACGGAAAAACTTCTATTCCGTAACAACATATCGGAACAGGCACAACATTTCGCACTGTGCTTCCTTGCGCAAATTGCACCGCGCGGTCATTCAGAGGTATGCACGAAACTGGTCAACATTTGTTTCGCCTTCTTCAAAGTGCTGGTGAAAAAAGGAGCCGTAAACAACAAGACCATGCAAGCGATCTTACGGTGCCTGAAGAAAGCCATTGGTGATGCAAAGCCGGTGGCTGGCTCCACGGAAATCATGACCAAGGAAATGCAGGACACAATCTACCGGCTGGTTCATTTGGCCGAAATACAGATTTCCATTCAAACGCTAAGCTTACTTTTGCAACTGATCACGGTGCGTGGTGAAAAGTCGGATCGATTCTACAACGCGCTGTACCGTAAAATGGTGGATTTGAGTATAACAACGGTTGGTACAAAAGTTGCCGCCCAATTCTTTCACATCGTTCATCGGGCCGTGCATGAAGATCGGGACGTGTCGCGAGCCATGGCCTTTATAAAACGAATCTTGCAGATGGCAATGTATATGCCAGCGCATATGGCGTGCGGTTGTCTCATTATTGTGAACAAGATCATGAAAAGTAGGCCGGAGTTGCGAAAAGTCGAGCCGATTGTCGATGTTGCCGAATTGCAACCGGTTTCAGTGGGTGATGTCGATCTATCGCGATTCGATGACGACGATAACGAGAAATACGAGGATGTCGTCTCCGAAAGTGAGCCGGAAAAGAAGAAAAACGACGCGGAGCAAGCTAAAGTTGAGGGTTCGTGGCATCACGTGAAAGTCGGCACAAAGTCGGAAGATGATTCCGAGGAGAAAAATGTCGTTCAATTTAAGGATCACAATCCGACTGGCTACGACCCGTATCATCGCGTAGCTGCATATGCGGGAGCTCAGTTTGTGGATCGAACTGAACTCAGTCTGCTACAAAAGCACTATCATCCAACGTGCAAAGTGTTTACGGAGAATATTGTTGACGGTAAGTATTAGAATCGACTTTTCAGCAAACAATCGAATTAACTTATTTTCCCCATCCACATAGGACAAGCCATCAGTTACTACGGCGACCCTTTACGCGACTTCAGCCTTCCGCATTTCTTAGAACGGTTCGCATTCAAGAACCCGAAAAAGGTTGGAGACGATAAAGAGGCTTCGTCAACAGTCAAATCGGCCTACGAAAAGAAATACACACCTCAAGGTGGTCGAGCACATCCTGTACAGTCTCTCACTAAGGAAAACTGCACCGAAGAGGAGCAATTTATTTTCAACTACTTGGTGAAGAAGCGAGAACGTCAAGTTGTGAAAAAGAAGGGTGAGGACGAGGAAAAAGTCGAAGATGTTGATGACGACGAGTTTGAAGCGTATTTGGATAGTCTGTGTAAGCCAGAAGACATGCCATCGGATGTAGAGGATGATATCGACTTTATGAAGGAGATGGGTGGCGATTTGAAAACGGCAGACGTTGAAGGCGGCGATAAAAAGAAAAAATCCATCAAGCCACGAAAGCAGGACGAAGATAGTGATCAAGGGGTGGATGATTGGAGTGACGAAGATATGTCCGATGAAGATGAAATGGAAACTGGAGGCGATGGGAACGAGGAGGATGATGATGATGACGATGACGAGGGATCGATTTCTCTTGATGAGGACGGATCTTTACCATCTGTTGACGAAGATGATGATGATGATTTGAGCTTTGAGGACGAATCTGCTAGCGAAAACGACACCGGATTCAATGACGATGAAGACGATGAACCAAAATCGAAGAAATTGAAGAAGCCGGTCAAGTCCGGCAAACAATTCACGAAAACTCTAAAACGATCGAGCGGTAAGTGTACTAAAATGAACGAAAAATTGAATAATTCTTATCGGGTTTTTGTTTATTATATTTTGTAGACATGAGCTCACTTTTTGCCGCTGCCGATGATTTTGCTGAACTTTTAGAGGAGACGAGCAAAGATAAGAAACATGGAACATCAGCTGCCGTTTTTAATCAGGACAAATCATCGCTGAAACAATTGAAGTGGGAGGCGAAACGACGACAGGCTGTCGGCGGTCGACGTTTTAATAAGAAATCAGGCAATTTCGGAAAGAAACATGGCAAGCGAAAATAAATTGTTGTGTTTTAAGGAAATGTTTAATACTTTTGATTATTTAGCGCTCACATTTTTATATCCTTCCTGTTGGATAATAAAAAACCTACATTCACGTTATCAAACAAAGCTTCGTATATTTCTAATATTCCACAAGAATTTCACTCAATTTCTTCCTTTTCAAATCGGGCACAGTGCAATGCTCTGCTGCGTATCCCACCGGTAGCAAAACGTGCAATTTCTCATTGGCCGGTCGATTGAGTAGTGACTTTAGAGCCGGTCCACAATTCAATGGTGTGGTGACAAGTGAACTTAGCCCTGCAGCTTGAAAGGCGCTGATCAAGATTCCAACAGCAATTGACGTGGAAATTTCATTGTAATAGTGCTGTTTGCGTAAACCATCCGACCGCACACCATACACTTGCTTAAAGACCAAAACAATGTACGGTGCCGTAGTCAAGTACTCTTTGATATGATTGGTTTTCAACGGTCTTAGGTCGCAAGTCCATTGCTTCGCCATACGTTGCGCGTAGTTAACATACTCTTCGTTTTCGATTATATCACGAATCTGTTGTTTGATTAGACCATCGCTCACAACACAAAATGTCCATGGTTCGGTATGTGCTCCGCTTGGAGCTGTCCCGGCCGCCCGTATACAGTTCTCGATTGTTTCAAAGGGCACCGGCTTTGAGCTGAAATTTCGCACACTGCGCCGGTCGTTTACGATTTCAAAGAACTGCCGCGCAGCACCCGGCAATGTAACAGACGCTCCATTGTATGGAACATGTTCTTTTTCTTCGAGAGATGGAGTGATTTGAGGGTCATTATCACTGAAATCTATTTGCAGAAAAAATATATTTTAAAGATTATTTTAAATAAATATACGATTGTATGTCTTACTTTCACTATCAGCAAAGTCACCGCCATCGAATACTGCGCGCATCTCAGAACCATATTGTTCAACTGACCTCTTTTTTGACTTTCGATTCTCGAAGTAGACAAAGCCAAGGGCTACAACGAACACGGGGAATAGAATTAACCAATTATCCGATGAGAGGAGATATTGGACAAGGATTCCCATTGTTACTTTTAATATTGGTAATAAAGATAGGAAAGTATTGCGCTGTGAAACGCAACTGATTCGCTTTGTGTTTCTCTACTGATTGACTGGATCCAAACTGAATCAGTTAAGCATTCTCGCCCTAAGAGTTGTTAAGAGTAATATTCTATAGTACTCGTTTCACAATTAATTGCGTGTACATAGTACGGGCGTGTTTCATTTCAAGCTGATAAAAAAAAGATTTAATGTTTTTTATTTATGTTTTGTATTTATTTGACCGATTTGAACCCGTTTATGCAATATTTGTGAAGGACTTTTTACATTTTTTTGCATCGTTGTTTATGAAACTTATAAATAAACGGGAAAGCGACCAACAAAAATACAAATGTGTTAGCATGTTCGGCTTCTGTGTATTGGGCCCTTGGTTCGGATACTACCTACAGTAGTCTTTTGGACACAAGAAATTTGGAGTTGCATTCATACTCCTTGTGTCCAGATGGTTTACCGCTTTTGAAAATTGTGCGTGATTTCGGAACATTCCTACTTGACCTGGTCAACGAACATGGATTCACATAGAAGAGGCACTCAGTACATTAATTTTTGTGAAGCGGGATGCAAATAGTCAGCCCCACACATGTTTACTCATTTTTGACAGGAACCTAAACGGGAAAATGCATTGGTAGATAAGGACAGCATCACTTCATAATTAGCTGTTCAAACGACAAGCTTCCCACGTTTTTAAATGTATTGGTAGCCTGAGAGAAAACAGCCCTCGTTTATATTTGGATTGGTATCACTTTTACCCGCAATTGCAGTGGTGTGTTTACTATTTTTCATGCATTTCGGGTTCGACTTCCTTTTCAAACTCACGGGATCATATGAAGAGGTGTATATCTGTCTATTTTCCGCAATCCTCTCGCAAAGCGATTGTGTACGGATAATGAAATTTAACACATTGACAAATTACGGGAATAGAAAACAACCTTTGGGCATCTTGTACTGAGTGCCCCTTCTAGTCTCGATGTTCGTTGACCTGGTGAAGCATAGTGGTTCGCGTCTTTGACCAATAGTGGGTTTTAATTTGAGTGGATTTCTCACTCCCCTTGCGTGGGAGGCTTCAGGGGTTGCAACTCTCAGTATACTGCCCTAGAACGCTCGCTGCGATCGCTCTATATCCCACAGCGATAAACCCACTATTAGCCAAGGCACGAACCAAGATGCATCGCCCGATGAAATAGGAATATACCGCGATTTATTGTCGTCAATCAACATCTGGACACAAGGAGCTTGGAGTTGCATTCATCGTGAACAAACACATCGCTATATTTCTATTTTACCGGGCTACGAATTGTGGTTCGCGTCTTGGCTAACAGTGACTTTACCGCTGCAGCGCATACAGCGAGCGTTCTAAGGTGGTATACTGAGGGTAGCAATCCGCGAAGCTCGCAAGGGGAGTGCGAAATCATCTCAATTGGAAACCCACTATTTGATAAAAACCACTCTGCGTCGCCCGGTTGGCCCGGTCAACTAGGAATGTTCCTGAAGTAAACTCGTTGATATATGAAAGTCCAGGTTGTACCTATGAACAGAATATTTATTTTATGACAAACGCTTGTTTTATATTCTCGCAACGCCTGCTGGCGTTAAGGGGGTTTTTGGCAGCCCTACGCCGTTCGGTCACCGCTCTACGATACCAATCTAGAGCTCGGAGTTCAAATCTCGGCGCGATAAAAAAAACTGCCTGTGGGCACTAAAAGAACTCTCCTAGTGCTCCGAGCTTGTCAGTATAAAGACGACGCGGATGGGAGGTGCATGCTAGCAACTGCACTTCCGAAAAGTAGATATGCTATCGAAACGTCAACAAGGCATAGAAATGCTAGAGATGTTGACGCGCTCATACCCTTGGAGGGGTCAAGGCAATTAACACACACGCCTGCTAGCGTATACCGTATGACAGTGAACTCATTTGGTGGAGAGCTGTCCACAGTTCCAAAAGGGGGGCAAAAGACCTTTTCCATAGTCCTCCGCGTGGGCGCCCCCTGGTAACGGCAGTGTATCAATTTGCTGACGGCCAATGTCTAGCGATAAGAGTTTGGAAAAAGGCAGATAGCTGTAGCCCGAATGGCTGACCAACACCTAAGCGTCTTAGGTTTAGTAGGATGGAATGACTTGCGTAGTTGGACCTGCAACATAGTTGTGTGATCTCCAGCACGTGTATTAAACCATCTGAAACAGCTATCTTCCAAGGCCATCCCCTGAATGGGGTTAAGCGACGTGCTGACAACTCGTCCACTCGTCCTTGCAAACACTACTCCATGTCAAAAAACCTGGAACAAAAGCCTCGGATTGGACAGATCAACAACGACGACCACGCAAACGACTAAAGGATTATTGTTTCGGATCCTGGAAGTTTGGTCGTGGTTGTGCTCGTTCATGTGTGGCGATCTTTAGAAAGATACTGCACCAAAGGTTAGACATTAAAAGCGGTATCTTTCTAATGTCTAATCTCTGATTATATGGTCAGCGCGGGTGTTCCGGAGAAGTGGGACAAAATGAAATTAAACTGTCACAAAGAGAAATATGAAGGGAATGTGAGTTTGACAGGTTGTATGCTGACTATAAGGCCGGCCGCATCTTGGACGTAGGCAGGGCAGAGCAGCGCGCACATGGCATTGTTGTTGTAACAATTGTCAAAATCTGATTTTACAACAAAAATGCCATGTGCGCGCTACGCTGCACTGTCCTGCCTACGTCCAAGATGCGGCCGGCCTAAGGACTGCGGGGTGGTGGTTGTTCCGGGGAAGAGGGCGTATGTCTCTCTGTTCACTTTTTACTTGATCGTATAGTGACGAATTCTCGGAGACTTTAGTGTACATTCATTGGCGGCGTTTCTGTATTGGACCGTGTCGACACGGTTTCATACCATAATCTTTGAGAAGAGGAAAAGTATCACGAATTTTTTCCGATCCGATTACCCCTTCAACGATTCCTGGAGTTCCGACAGTTCGCGCTCTTGACAAGTTGTGTCACATGTCACTCCATTTGTAAACAACTGTTTGTTGGCCTCAAAGTGCGTATAGTGATCGGAAAGTTTGTCCTCGCTCATCACTTTGTTTGTAAATTATGTTTAAAAGTGCAAATATCCCTTATTAATTGGCGTATGTTTGTCTCAAATATATTCATGGCGGCACGGGAATTGTGTCGGTCACCGCAGTATCGGAATCACGATACCTCTATGAACGCACCCAATAGTTCGATATTCAAATTTTTACCACCACTCTGAACCTATTTCCTATCTGTTCCATGTAGATCTATGGCTCCGTTCCAATGCCCACAAATTTCTAGCTGACGTCTGGCAACGTCGTCGTGCCCATTTCGCAGCACGCGTTCCAATGGACGTTCCATTTTCACCGTTCGCACCTGTTCCTGTTGTTGTTCGAATGTTATTCCCAATTTTCGAAACACACAGAAACGCATCAGACGACAACGGGTCGTTCCACTGACGAGACGACAGCAATTTGATTCGTGAATCGCGGAGTTTACGCAATTAACGGGTCTTTCGTGGTGCGATTTTTTAATTTCCTTTTGTTTTCTTCCCTCCCAAACGGTGCAACAAACCCCGGACAAGGACTCTTGCGTGAATTAACGAACGCGCTGCTTGGGTGCAAAGTACAAGAGGATCGTTTCCGCGGTTGTGCGTAGTTCGTCCAGTGTAGCAGCAGCAGCTGTCAGATTGAGTTTCGAACGAATCCTAACCTCGAAATCAGTTTTGTTGTCATTTCTCAAGTGATTCCCCCGAGTGTAGTCTGAACGAAGACGAGTGGGTCTCGACACCGTGAGTTTTGTTTTTCCCGCAGGCGAATTTGTGCTGTGAAAGTTCATAAAAGTATCGCAATAAATTGCAAAGCGTGAACTCCCAAGTGCCAGCTTAAGAATTATTTGCCGCGGGTGTAGTTGAGACCCGAAATTTGGGACTTTTCGTCGTGTGTTTTTAACGATCCAGTGCAATGGTGACGTTTTGACTTTTCCCGTGGAAGTGGTGCCCGTGAATTGGGTAAGTAACTGGTTCGCTCGTAACACTTGTGATAGCTGTAATTAGATAAAGATCCTGAGGCGAGGTGTAATATGAGCCTGATTTCGTCTGCGACGTTGACGACGTCGGTTCCCAAGTTGGCACTTTTTGCATGAAATCGGATAGGTCCCGAGAACATGACACACACAAATTGACAGCTGCTGGTCGACGGGGTTCGCTTGTCTTCAGGGGCTTATTTGTTTCTTATTTGTGCTGTGGCGGCGGTTGGTATTTGGAGCGCCCGACTCGACCACAGGAGGAAGTCGACCGGACTACCGAGACCCCCAGCCAACTGTTATCTTTTGCTTTTACGCTGGTGATTTTTTGGCTGGCTCCAAAGTTTAATGACTCTGGGCGATGTTCTCGTTTGCGTCGTCGATCCGTGGAGGCGAACGCGATTTGCGGAGGTCAATGAGATCCGAAATGATGTTGAATATTCGAAAATGGTAGCGAATTTGCTGTATGCATAGTCTCGTTCGGGGGGAAATATACTTATGAAAAAATATTTGAGGTTAGGTGTTGCGAGTTATTTTTATAATTTTCTTGACGCGGGGATTACCTTGGCTATTGCTCGCTTGACTTCAGATAGAAGTGGCGAGGGAGGCATGCAACACTGTGATACTGTGTCGATGCATAGCATGTTTCAAATGGATGCATGCGACTTCAAAGTCACTAGCAGAATTGCGTGCTGAGAGAACAGTTACGACTATGCTGAGAACGGATTCTGTAGTCAAATTCGCTGGCGTATGTAAGAGTGCGATGTAGACATCTAGGGTTACCGCCTAACGAGGGGACTTAGATAGATAAGTAGAATTTTCCATACAAAAAGTATAGTATCTACTTGCCTTTCTTAAACTTTCCTGAATGTTCAACTTCCAGTACAGTCACTTAACCAGGATGATACCAAGGAGCTTGGCTTCACTCAATTGCCCTAACCCCTTGTGGGGCATAGCTCCAATGTGGCCCAGTTGACGTTTCATTGGCATAAACTGGTTTCGGAGAATGTAGTTGCCAGCATGCTCCTCCTGTGCATCCATGGCCACGAACATCGTCGTGTACGGGATTTGAACTCGAAACACCGGTAGTCAAACATGAGACTGATGCCTCAGCACAATGCTCTACCGGTTGCCCTGGCTTTAGCAGTAAACATAAACCTTATCTCGGCAAGTACGACCTCTAGTGGCAAGATGGAGACCGTTTTGGACAGGTGGTACCATTATCTATCATGCAGAAAAACCCGATCAAGATTTCGTAGAAATTGTGGTCACAGGAGCCCGAAAAGCGGGGCAACATTGATTGTAGGGCTGTTTTCCATGGGAAATGCCGCCATTGTGCCCTCCAACAATGGCGGAGCAAATGAAGGTAGTCTTGTTAAATTTGTTCTCTTCACTGAGTGATATCTAGTGAAGAGAAAAAGTTCCATTTTATGTGGATTTATTTTGACCTCAAACTCTCCAGTTATTAACAGGATAAAGAGAGCATTCTACGTTAAACCGCTTATGACACAGTGGAATTTACTCGGGATAGCAATAGCAATGTAGTCCACATAAATAGTAACTTTGTGTCCCAATCCTCTCGGGTTTAAAAGCCGTATATTGTAGTGATTGGCATCATGACTCTTTTCACTGTGCCAGCACATAAGCTCTGACTCTTTCCAATGAGTCGTTCTAAAGGAGTCGTTCAAAAAGAGTCGTTCAAAAAGATTCATGCAAAGAGTCTGAAACTTGGTTAATAACATATTTAATAAAAGTCATAGTTCTTAAAAATTCAGTTTTTTTCTTTATTTTCTTACCCCCGATGCGAAGTGATGCCATTTGGTTCGAGTCACCATGTTTCATCCATCGTCCCAAAACGTCGAAAAAAGTTCGCTCGATTACGCTGCAAGAGTGCCATTTTAAATTCACTAAACCACCGATAAACTGTTGTTCTCGAAGGAGCAGATGTGAGATAACATTTCTGCAACCATTGCAATGATTGTTCAGAAGTGTTTCCCATCAAAACACAATGTTTGCTCAAGATGCGATATTCCTGTTTTTCCATTTTTTTTACGAAGGCGAAAGTAGCGTCACTCAAACGACTGTAGCTTGTAAACGAATGGACGAAATGTCATAAAACTTCATACATAAACTAGTGATAGGTGAGCCTCTCGAAATGGGTCATGTTCATTTTCTAGTGGTGCCACCTATTGAAAAATCCCGGGACTTTTGAGTCCATGTAGTACTTCTTGTGTACCCGTTACATAGTGGGTACTAGGATAGTTGATCACCCTAATAATGACTATGTAGCTCTTAAAAGTTATTGAGGTAAACTTTCTGAACTCCAATCTGTCCCTTTACCCTAACCCGCACGTGTTCTTTGGTATTTCAGTGTGGAGATACTGCACAGGTTACTTTAATATAGTACAACCAAAGTAATTGGCAGTAAAAAATAAAAGTATGTATATCAGTTGGGTTACTTCAAAAGTTGACTAGTATAAACTAAAAAATAATCGAACTTTTTTTGTACGTTTAAATTGAACATGTTTATTACACACGTTATTTAAAGTTCAGCGACTTTGTGTAATTTTACAGATTGATAACAAATACTTCGCCTTTAAAGTACAACGCGTGTATTTTTCATAAAGGTCGCAACGCAATGTACATTTAATGCGTAAAGTCGTTGGTTTATTTTATGTGTCCTATGTATCCAACGGGTGTGAATATCACAACGTACAATGTTATCTTTTCTCTGATAAAAGTGCTCAAACCTCAGCATTATTGTTTTCAAAATATATATTTTTTTTTGTGGTTTAATGTATACATATATGTGTGTTCACTGTTTAGTATGTAGTATGTATGCATAATGAATACAGGTCAATCGGGAATAGATAGTGTCAGGATATGAAACTATATTTACTTCTTATCATGATTGGATAGACAAATTGAACAAGAAATTGGATCAAAGTCATAAGGTGTGTTTTGTTAGGCACTACTCTGTGTTGATCGCAGGCGACGATCCGTGCTCTATGGCTTGATCGCTAATCGCGAACAATATGGAACGATCGTGTTGTGTCTGGCAAAACGCACCTGATAAAAAGAAATGAATTTAAGCCTACGTTACAATGCGCTCGAATCACCAATATTTACGTGTCAAAATTAGGCTAAAGGTGTACCAATTCATATCGATAACGATGATATTATGCGTTTTATAAAACGATTATATGCTATTAGGCCAGTAAAATTAAATTTTATTAATAATAATTAGGGAAAGATCTGGAAATAATTTTAATCCCTTCTATAGATACTGAATACATGGAAACTGAGTTTGCACAGTCGTAGAAGGTGAGCTTAACTTTTGGAGGGCGAAAATCCGCGAAGTTTGAGCCCTTTTTTAGGGTTTTGTATTAAAAACAAAACCCTTATGAAATCGGTCATATGTCTGTCCGTCTGTCCATGAAATATCTCACGAACGGCTGAAGCTACATACATGAAATTTTGTGGGAGTATGTAGAATTATTATAATTCGCCGGAGAAAGCGATTCGTTGTAATAGGCTGACTTTAAGGGGATGTCCCCATAGAGGGGAAATGAAGGTAAAAAAAATTTTTTCATCTGGTATAGGCAAGTGGGGTATCATGAGAAAGGTAACACCGAGTACATTTCATTTCCGGTATTTTCATCAAATTCGAAAAAAGGGGAAAAGAGATAGAGGGGAAAATATGTGATCCGAGTTTGTCCCCCCCCCCCCCTTGCATTTCGATACCGTTATACTTAGAAATATGAAAATTTGCAGAAAAGCGGCATTTCACCAGTATAGAAAACCGAAAATCGTAGAATTTTGATATCTGATCAAAAAAGGTTAATAATAGTACATTTCTATAGTTGCAGTTAGCATACCCCTGCACGCCTTAAGCACACCCGAGGTCAAAAATATTGATGGCAAATGATAACCACTATCATTGGCAATATAATCTTTAAGTTTCATTACAATCACATAATATCTAATAATAGTACATTCATTTAAAGTTAGGCATTTTGACACTATCCCCACAAAAATTACACCTACCGGCCTCATAGGTGTGAGTACTACTTTCATGTTGTTTTTCGTAGTGCGAATTGCAGTTATTTAATTAATAATTTTTGAAAGGGTAAAGATTAGTTGGGGGCGCTGCGTCCTAATTGGCAAACTTTAAGGGGTGGAAGAGGGGAGGGGTCCACATAGAGGCGAAATTAAGGTCAAATTATTTTTTTATCGACTGGTATAGACAAGTGAGGTGTCGTGAGAAAGGTAATGTTGAGTACATTCTATTTTTTCGCATTTTTTTTGAAATTCGTAGAAAGGGGAATAGTGGGGGAGGAGAAAATATTAGTTCGTAATTTGCCCCCCCCCCCCCCCCCCCGTGGCTGGCATTTCGAGACTGTTAGAATTATGAAAACTTACAGGAAGGTGGGTTCCGAATAGCATATAAAATGGAAAATAATAGAATCTGTATATCTTCTCAGAATAGGTAAATAATAGTTTATTTCTGTAGTTACAGTTAGCACACCCCTACACGCCTTAAACACTTTCGAGGTCAAAAGTACTGATGGCCAACGATAACCAACACCTTAGGCAATAATATATTCTAAGTTTCGTTACAATCACGTAATATGAATTGGCATGTAAAATGTAAGTGGGTAAGACATTTTAATTATGTTTTTTTTTTGTCCATCTGAGTGGTATCAAGAAGAGCAAGGAGCCGATATTTATATACCAAAATAAGCGCTTGTAGTCCGGATGGCGCAACGGTTAGCACGTTCGCCTTCTACGCACTGGGCCCCGGTTCGATTCCTACTAAATGCGGTCGTTTTCGATAAAAAAGGAATTTACGTGCCGGACTATGAGCCCACTCAGCTGTTAAATGAGTACCCATTTATGGGGTAAATAACTCGGTTGAGCGTGTTGCTGATCACACACCTTTGCACAAGACCGTCACGATCTAGAAAAAATGAGGTGATGCTAACTCATCTCGAGGCCATGGTTCAAATTGGACTGTTGCGCCAGTTATTTATTTTATTTTTATTTAAAATAAGCGCTTGCTACAAAACCCTCGGATTGCGGGCGTAGCCCTCTATATTCCGGTTTCATTTAATATTATCATTATAACTCCTAAACGGTGACTTGCATCGAATAAACTTGCATGAGTAAACTAAAGACCGTTAAATTCTGCATTCAATGCACTCCTCAAAGTTGAAATTCGGTTCAGTAACGTAGTCAAAATCGATAGTCAAAAAAAGACAATTTTCTAGGCTTCGGAGAAAAATCACACTTTATCACTTTACAAGCTCACAGACCTTTGCAACGGAAGTTGGGGATAATTTGATTGTTAGCCTAATGTGGTCAGAATTTTTCAATTCGGGCCATTTTTAGAGTAGTTATGAGCAAAAATTGTAAAATGCCTGCTCATTGATGTATGCCTTAAAGGCTCTATCTCGGTAAATATAACAGCTAGAAGTTTTATTTAGTCTCAAATTGTAGATAAATTACTCTAGTTTAATAAAGTTTTGCAAGATTTTTTCTAGGACCAATTTAGGAGATACTAAAAAGAAACAGGACAAGCCAAACAATTAGGCACATTTTCAACATAGTGGCGGGGTCTGTGGTGTTGGGGGAGAAATGAGATATTAATCTTTTTCGTGTTTTAATTTTCGAGATAAGAAAACAAATATGTACACTTTTTTGATTTTTTTAAAATATTTCGAAAACGGTTAACCATAACGAAAAAGTTAAAACTGTATTTCTGTTGGGTATTATATTGTTCATCAGCTTGGCCGTCATCTTGCATTTAAACTTGATCGTGACATCCATGACTGGCAGTAGACAATCGTCAAAATACAGTGGCTCAATAAAGAAGTCGGACACATACCTACTTACATTTCAAAAGAGAATAAACAGCCCAAGAATGCACTTCAGACAAAAACTAAATATGTATATATGTTTAACTGCATATCATTTATTTATGAAAAATAAAAACATTGAAAACATAACTCAATTTCAAGATTTTATAAAAATTAAAAAGTAAAAATGTGTATAAAGTTCATGCCAAAAAAGAACTCGGACACTTAATTCTTTATAAAGTTTAAAATATTATTAAAGGTTTCTAATATTTGTTTGGCAATCCATTATTTTTCCTTATGGCTGTTAGTCTTGCTGGCATGGACTCTACAAGTTTTTTGCAAAGGGAAGGATCAATTTTGGCCCATTCGGTTTGAAGTGCTGACTTCAATTGTTGCTTGTTCCTAATAGTATGATTTTTTAACTGGTTTTCCAAATAAGCCCATAAATGCTCGATAACATTTATATCGGGGGATTGCGGAGGTGTTTCCAACACATGCGGACAATTGTACAGCAGCCATAATCGAACATTGAGCGCTTTGGATCGTTATCCTGGTAATATTGGAAGTTCTCTTTTATTCCCAATTTGTTAGCACTCTCCACCAAATTTTCTAAATGAAATGAATGTTCAAATACTTTGTTTGGTTCATAATTCCGTTGATTATACAAAGATTTCCTGGGCCAGCTGCGGACATGCAGCCCCAAACCATCACTGAGCCACCTCCATGTTTCACAGTAGACTGTAGATTTCGCTCTTGGAGCTCTTGGTTAGGTTTTCGCCACACATAACATTGTCCATCAGACCGAAATATATTAAATTTACTTTCATCTGCGAATAACACAGTAGACCAAAACGAAAAATTTTTGTTTTTGTAGTTGTTCGCGAATTTGAGTCTATTTTTTCTATTGCACTTGCTCACAAACGGTTTTTTACGGGCTACTCTCCCGTGTAAATTTCTTCTTCTCAAAACTAGCCTTATAGTTTCGGGGTTTACATTTTTCTTAAGATATTCCGATACCTGTTTGGCTAGCTTAGGAGCACTTAATTTCGGGTTTTTATAAATTTGTTGTACAATCCATCGTTCATCTGACTTTGAAAGTACTCTAGGTCTACCACTTTTTTGTTTATTTTCCACTGATTTTGATGATTTAAAACGTTTAATAATGTCATGAACTGTAGAGTGTGCTCTATTTACGATTTTCGCAATATCACGGACCGATTTCCCTTCTTTATAATATTTTATAACAAGTTGTCTTACTTCTAAAGAACTTTGGCCACGTTGCCTTCCCATTTTCAATTTTAAGCTCACAATTTCACACAAATAAAAAATTCAGGCCTTTAATTTGATTCAGTTGAATGCGCGCAAAGCTGTCAAGTACATAAAATCCGGGAACTCCCCTTTTAAACCCAAAAGGAAAAAAAGTACTGCCACCTGTCCGAGTTCTTTTTTGGCATGAATTTTATGCACATTTTTGGTTTTTAATTTTTATAAAATCATGAAATTGAGTTAAGTTTTCAATGTTTTTATTTTTCATAAATAAATGATACGCAGTTAAAAAAATATATGTAGTTTTTGTCTGAAGTGCATTCTTGGGAAGTTTATTCCCTTTTGAAATATAAGTAGGTATTTGTCCGACTTCTTTATTGAGCCACTGTATTTAATCGCCTCTCGGGGATCACGTCGGGCCAGAAAGTGGCTTTGCCACCCAAAAAAAAACTCCTTCTCGGCCGCCGTACAAAACTCAACTCTTAAAAACGCGCGTCACCCTCTCTCCTGTCAAGATGACATTGCATCCACAATCCACTTGCTGTCACTGTCATAGTGGACAGGGGATTGCGGATACCACAACTTAAGGTGCGTGCGACCGATTTCACTGTTCCTATGACAGGTGTATGAAATGTTCCTATGGCAGCTATACGAGGCAGTGGTCCGATTCCCTTGATTCCGAAATATGTATAGCGTGCAATGTACATAATTTCAGCTGGATAGCTTTAAAACTGAGAGACTAGCTTGCATAGAAACAGACGGACAGAGCTTAATCGACTCATTTTGTCATACCAACCAAGAAAATATAAGTTTATATAGTCGGAGATGCTTCCTTCCTTCCAAATTTCATGGCAAAGTTAATATAACCTAGCACATGCGTGAAGGGTATAATACAGTGAAAGAAGTCGAATCGAGGGAAATCTCCTTTCTCGTTCTTATATTGCATTTGTTTAGAAATCATGGTCTGGAGAAACGAATCAAAACTTTTTTTCCGGTCAATTTCCACTCGACATGTCGGGGTCAAATATCAAATTTTTACTGACGAATGTCCCAACTATTTACATCTCGGTTAAACTTAATCCGAATCAGTTATGGACCGCGTTTGTACGAGTGAGGAACGCGGTCAATATACTCAATTGCCCTAGCCCCTTGTGGGACATAGCACGTCAATTGTTCCATGTGGCCTAGTTGACGTTTCGTAGGCATAAACTAGTCGAGGTGAATGCAGTTTGTCAGCATCCACCTCCTGCTCCCCCATTTAGTCGCCTGCATGCGACGAGTCAGGAGATGCTGTGGCTTATTATTACGCCCCGCAACACAGGGGAAAGACAACACAAACATCCATGGCCACGAACGTCGTCGTGGACGGGATTCGAACCCGAAACGCCGGTTGTCACACATGAGACTGATGACTCTATGCACTAAGCCACCGGTCGCCCCCTTTTAGATATACCTTCATTGCTACTGCCATTGCAAAAGAACCGCACCTTTCTCTTAATTGTTGTAAATGTACATTGGGACAATAAACAAAAGTCGTTTCCCAATCAGTTCACTAATTATGAAGTCTAACCACTTCCAAAAGTCCCACAATTTGATATTTATGATAAATCAACTACTCAATTTTCCCGCAAAAACAACAGGGAATCAAACGTGAGAACGGGAGCCAATTATACGCACCTCATGCCCTCGACCGCGACAACATACTATATCAGCTGAACATGCGCTAGTGTTGTAAATTTTCAAAACCCAGACCCTGTACATTACAAAAGTATCTTTTCATAAACAGCCTATGATGGTCGAACTGGGCCGGTTACTACTGGTAATCATTCGCTTATCACGTTGACAATAGACAAACTAAATGCTTGCCTTAATGACTTCGAGCATTACATGCGCGTCTATTGCCACTTGTACGTATGATCGTCACTTTATTCCGTACCATATATGCGTCAAGTGTCATAATAGTCTTGGAAGTTTCGTTATCGACTTTAGTTATTTTTTTTGGAATTTTTGTTTTCAAAAAAGGTAATTAGGTCCCGCCTTGTTGTTTTATTATTTCTGCTGCTATTGCTAGCCCGTGACTAAATCTAGTTTGTGAAAATGACGTCATGCATGTGCTACCAAACAATGTTCTATTGAAAACAGATCTTGGTTTACACTTTTACCATCAAATGTGTCGCCATTTCCGAATAAATAGATATTGATATTGTTGGCCTAATTCGTAAAACGGTATATTTCTATTTCGGGCAATGGATCGTGGTTCGCGCCTTGGGTAATAGAGATTTTACCGCTGTAGCGTACAGAGCGAGCGAAGTGAGCGTTTTAGGGCGTTATACTGAGGGTTGCAACCCCTTAAGCCGCGGAATTCGCGTAGCGAGCGAAGCCATTGCAATGTCAATGAATCTGAAATCAAAAAAGGGGATTGCAAACGCGGCGAATCATTGGGCGATCCAGGTGCCGCACGTTTGCAGATGGTAGAACGTGTGTGTGTATTGTCGGCTATTAATAACGCTAAACAGATATTGAGCATATCAAATTGTGCTAAATGGCGGTTTAGTCTTAAGATAAATTTTAATCCGACATTGAGCAACCGGCCCTTAGTTACCTTTTCATTTCATGATCAAGAGATCAGGAGCTATCTTTGGAAAGACTTAGGCGAGTAACTCTCGTTTGAACACAACAAAATATACCGTTAATCCAGTCGATAATAGAAATTGCTGTCCCCGATTTGTGCTCAGGGTTACACAAGGAGCCTACATATAAAATTTGGTTACGTTTAGAACACGGGAGGTTCCCGGTCTAACGAACATACAGCATGCATCGGACCTATAGTATTATGTACGATCCGGCTTCGCCGGGTACTTCGTCTATGCACACACACACATAGCGTAATTTTACAATACGGCGTTGCCGGCTACGCAGGGTCAGATGCTTAACTTGTAGCAATATCAAAAATATTTTTATAATATGCATGTGTATCAGGTTTGTCGGAATCACTCCAAAGTTAGGCTGCTAACAGAAAATACACGCGAATGGGATTCATTATGGCGATACATACAGCCTTGGCCAAAAGTATTAGGCACCCTGTAAATAACTGAATATTTTTTTGTTTAAATGAAAAAACAAAGTTTTTTTTTCCAAATTATTATGTATCGATGAAATTAAACTAAATACATTAATATCTTGTGGGTCCACCCTTTGCTTTTATTACAGCAGCAATCCTCTTGGCATACTCCTAACGAGCTTTGTACAGTCAACGGTACTTATGGAGTTCCACTCGTGTACCAAAGCTGTTTTTAACGCCACTTTTGATGTGATGGTGTATTTCTGTATGTTACGCTTCAGAATACCCCAAAGGTGTTCGATAGGGTTCAGGTCTGGGGACTGCGCTGGCCAATTTAATAATTCAATATTGTTGTCTCTAAACCAGCGCATCTTAATCGCCGATTTGTGACAAGGAGCATTATCTTGTTGGAATTTGACTCCACGTAGATTCGTGTCACCAAAAATGCGCGTTAACGAAGTCATTAGTACAGTTTCCAGCACATTTATGTACTTTTCACTGTTCAAACGGTCTTCACAAACGAACATCTCGCCGACTCCACCAGCAGCCATGCTACCCCAAACCATGATACTGCCTCCTCCATGTTTAACTGTAGGCACCACGCAATCTGGATGATATTCCTCACCAACGCGCCGCCTAACAAAAGTCACACCAGGTGTTCCAAATACCTGTTAGAAAATACAAAAAACCTGTTTCAATTTTTTGGAAAAATTTTCTGAAATCGAGGCCTCCGTAAAAAATTACGGTTATTGTTGTTTGAAAAAGGTTATAATTAAGCTTACCTGGAAACTAGATTCATCGGACCACAGAACATTTGCCCAATCCTCTGCTGTGAAATGCTGGTACCGAAGAGCCCATTCCAACCGATTTTTTTTTGTTGGCTTGCTGAAAGCCACGGCTTCTTTCTAGCTTTACAACCTTTCAAGCCTGCTTCTGCGAGACGCCTTCTTATCGTTCGAGCACTTATTACTTTCCCCAAGTTTTCCGACAGGTTAGCAGCAAGCGCAGAAGATGTTTTTTTACGCTCCTTCAAAGAGTCGCGGACAAGTTTTCTGTCCTGGCGTTTTGAAGTTACGCGTTTTCTGCCTGTTCTTGGCTTATTTTCATCAGAACTGGTCTCCGCAAACCGCATGATAGCAGATTGCACTGCGCACCGAGAACATTTCACTAGCTTGGCAATCTCAACTTGAGATTTGCCCTGTTCATGTAATAACTGAATTCTACAGCGTTTTTCAATACCAAGCTCACTCGTTTTAGGCATATTGTATTGCACAGAGTGTCTAGTTTGCAAATAAATTACAAAAACAAGCAACCACACCCTATAAGTAACAAATGGAGACTGACAAAATGTTATCAACAATTTCTCAAATACCCCATTTCCTGAAATTTGCACGCCAAATGTTTCATGGCTCTTCAAAGAAGATCATTTATTGCTGTTATTATTGTTTGGACAAACCAGTATCGTAAATATTAAAAGAAATTATCAAGTTTAACACACGTTTCAAATTACATGTGTTTTGAAGGGGTGCCTAATACTTTTGGCCATGGCTGTACATTAATTCATGTTTAAGGCCAACTATCTACCGACGAAAGCGTAGGGATTGGCATTTACTCGGAGGCACTGGAGATTGATCTTTCACTCCGTTCTTCACTTCTCGACTATTGCAGTGTCCTGCAGGCGGAGATTTCGGCTATCTCGGAAGCCCTGTCTTGGCTGGGCAGTCAGGCCATTATTGTGAGAGACATCATAATTTACACTGACAGTCAAGCAACGATTTACACACTCGAATCCATCTTGACTACATCTAAAACCATTGAGAATTGCCGCTTAGCCCTCGCAGAGATGAGTGGTTTCTTTAATATCACCGTCTGTTGGATCCCGACCCACAGTGGCTTTGTTGCCCAAAGAGGACATATGTATCGTTATAGGACGATTAAAAAACCGTTAGGGTTTTTTGTAACGTTGAGTATTAACTTGAAAGAAACGTTGTATTTACGTTTTCCTAACCGGATTTGGTCAGTTAGGATTTAACGATTAGGTTACATTGTAATGTTTTGACAACGTTACTGCAACGATAGTAGCTAACAATTATGTTATAAATTTGAGTTGATCAAACGTTCAGTAATCATTATCTTTATAACCATTGACTATTTAGTTAGAACCGAATGTTTATTTTGAGAAAGTTTTAACCTTGGTACTTATACCGTAACCGAATGGGCTGCCAGTTCCCCATCTATAAACAGCTCTAGCGGTCAAAATTTCAGCAGCCCGTATCACCTGTCCGGAATTATCGTCCGCCCAATATGGGACGAACCAAAAATGAACCTCAGTCCGAAATGGGGGCCCACTGCCACACGTCAGACGCAACATGATTTAAATATTTCAAGGGATACCCAATTCAAGTTTTTCTTGAAGAATCAGAGGAAATCAGAATCAGTCAAAACCTATCTAAAGTTCGTGGACCACTGGTTGGGGATTCCATACTAACAACTCTAAACTTGGCCTCTGTCGAATGACAGGCCGAATTGATAACTCGTGTTACATCGAAGCTTTTGACACACTTTCCGATGTCCGAAAAGATCGCGCACCTATGCGTGCGGATATGGTATCGGCACTTGATCATGTAATTCTGTTGAAATTAAAGCTCGTTGTATCTTTCTATCTTTCGGTAGACTTTAAATCGCTGGAGACATACGGCCGGGCACTGGAAGGAGCCACTAATTTAAAACCTTCATTGTCTCTGTCTCCAATAATTTCTTATGGCGCTTTTGCTGCTTCGTGGCTTAACATTTCCATGCAATACACTCAAAGTGGTCTCGCAGTAGTAGTATATTAAAATACACTAAACTGCTTATTGCAGCAGCCACTTGAAAAGAAATTTCGAAATGAAAACGAAAGAAATGGAATAAGGCACATAAGAAAACAAAAACAACATCACGACGATGAGAAATGTGCGAGCTTTGTCGTGCTGGAGTCTCGAGCGCACATTCGAGCGTCGAGCTCCAACTTCCCAATACGAATGCGCGATGTTGTTATTGTTGTTGCGCTATTGTGTATAGCGGGGAGAGAATTTTTGTTAACTGTACAGTCACGCCGTTGCCCGATCTATTGACGAGTACTATCGTCGCTGCGGATCGCAGCTTTGCCCTCGGTCCGCGACTCGCCGTCGTATTGCGAGATTGCCGTGTGTCCTAAATAAAAATATTCGCTCTGCGTGCTGCTACTACTGCTTTTTTTTATACGGCTCCACATAGTAGCTCCCGTGTCGGGTCTTTTTTTTTCTTTACGTTCACCGATAAAAAAAGTTACTTAATTTAATCGTGGTGAAATTTTTGTTCTGCTTCGTCGACTCAGTCAGGTTGAATTTGGTCGATTTTTCGGCAGTGCTACGCGACGACGGTGAGGAAAGTAACAGTAAAAGTACGGCCTGAAGATATTAGATTCCACTGTAGTGTGTAAGAAAAAGATATTCAACAAGTGTTTTTGTGAATAGACCAGAAATGAAGAAAATACTAATAGCATATTTGTTTCGTGTTCCATTCTAGATGGTGGTGACCTGTTGAGAAACAGCTGACGAAACATTTTAGTTGCAAAGCAGAAGACGCGGCTACGAAGTCGCAGACGACGGATCAGATCGTTCGAATGTCCACCAAGCCACTGTTGCAGTCCACTTTCTCCGGCGAAATCGAAATACTCAGCCCTCGTAGAGTTGGTGTGGTAACATCATCGTCATCACGTCCGCGACGACAACTCATCTGATTTTCTTCGATACAATACCGAGGTTACATATTTCAACTGTGTTTACATTGACGAAAATGTAAAAGGTCAGGACGAGAGGAAAATAATCCGAAATCGTGAATCTCGTGAAAATCGTCGTCGATCCCGAGTGAACGCGATCTCCTCTACTCGCCGAAGTGGACGCTGGTACGTTACCCGGACACAAGTGAAAGGAATTTCTCCAGAGAAGTAGTAGAAAAGAAAGCAAGGTTCACCTTTGCTGAAGAGCCGTGCACATTATCTGCTCTGTAAAAATATTGTAACCGTTTTGCCTTCATCATAACCGTTGCCTCTTTATATTATTATTTTTTCCTTGATATCTTTTTGTGAGATATATCCAAAGTTGTTTGATTCCAATCGCCAATCGCGTTATATTCGCAGTGCTGTGATGTAAGTCTACAATACAATCGCTTTATTGTTTAACGAAATTTTTACATTGTTGAAAGGTGTTTTTTGGTATTTTTTTCTCTCTAAAGAAAAGTGTAATCGATCGGAATATGATCGATTTGTTGTTCGTTCACAAGTGTGCCTAGAGAAATGTCCCCTTCTGCGTCCCTCCGTCAGTCTTAGTGAAGAAATCCTCGAGCAAAAATGAAAATGAGTCACCAAATGTGTAGTACGCAAATTTTGCCCACAAAAAGTTTTCACACTACCACCGCGAACAGTACATCCGCAACTAGTACCAATAACAACTCCAAAATGGTGGGTGTGTCCTATAAAGAATCCAAGCATGAGAGCGGCTACTACGAGGACACTTCATTTGTAGACTATCGCGTCAGTAATTCCGGCTACAATTCTCGTCCGGCCAACTATCAGTATGAAACGCAACAACAGTCGACCAATCGTCGACGATGTGATCCTCCGACAAGAGACGTGGACTCTCATCCGAGTGCAAAACGTCCTCGATTGCACTCGAAGGACAATGTCGCCAACTTGGATCCTAAAACGCATCGGAATGCTCGTGAAAATCGTTCAAATAAGCGAAAACAACATCATCCGGCTTTTTCGAGTGGGTCCGGTACAGCGCACGACGACAACATGACCACCTCGTCCTCGAAGAAGAGAGCTCCGAACAATACGAGTGGTAGCGGTGGCAAACATCAATCGCAAAAGGATTACGGTGTCGATAATAGCAAAGTTTCTTCCCATTCTAGTGGTGGTTCAAAATATTACACGTCAAATAGTGTAACGAAACCAAAAGCCAGTGGCAGTTGTAGCAATGCGGCTGAAAGTGATAGTGCGAATTCGTGCGGTGACATTGTGACCAATAATAACCTTCCAGCGGGTATGGTTGATACGACCACGACTGCCGGCGATAAACGACCGCTTTCCGATGGTCCTACGGTTACGAAACGTGAAAGTAGTGGCGAAACATCCGAGGCGGCACGAATGCAACCGGAAAGAAGTGATTCGGTGGTGTGTACCGGCGTTTATAATCCTCTCGAGGTGGAAATGGAGGAAGTCTCAAAAATAAGGACTAATGGTAAGTGGATTTTTGGTCTTTATATTCTTCCACTTTAAAATGTACTCTTTATGTCCATATAGAGCTCAGAAAGCTCGCGTCACGAAAATGTTCAGCTTAATGCCTAGTATTTACCTTTTCTTTTCGTGCGAAATTTCATACAAATACTGTCAACATAGGACGACAGTATTTGTATGAAGTTTCGCACGAAAAGAAAATGTTAGTATTACACCACGTCCAGCGTAAATACGGGCATGCGGTGCGTGCGTTAACCACGGGCAAATTTCAAAATCAAACCAATGTTGTCAAATGTGCATGTCTAACGTAAGCACGAAATGCGTGCGATGCGACGTCCTCGCATCGCACGCATTGTTTGAAAATCAAACTCGTTTGATTTTGCCCGCATTAACGTGCGGAAAAACGATGGAGACTCTGATTTCGGAAGTTCAAAAGCGGAGTGTGCTTTGGAATAAGAGCCACAATGGTTATAAAAATAGAATGGCGACGGATATTTAGGAAAAATCGTGTAGTTTTGAAATTTGGCACAACCAATGTGAAGAATCCTCTTATATATGCTCCAAAGTCCCCGTTGATAGAGGATCCGGAAGTGTAGGATAAATGTAAATTTTTCCCCAGTTTTCCCTGAAAATGTGGTTTTTTAAAGTAGACATCGCTATAAAAACGTGAAAAATTGTGTAGTTTTGAAATTTTCAACCGATTGAACTAATTTTAACAGAATAGTATAAAAAAGTCCTAAGCAGTCGCATATATTCACGAAATTTACTTTCATCCGCTCGCAATTGCCGGTATAGATGATGAAACTCGCCGTAAAATGTCTGTTTCTGTATTTAACACTTGTTTTAAATCGATCACTGTTGTTTTTTCTATTCGTCAATGTTTTAATTTTCTTCTGAGACTGGAGCCATTTTACACCGAATGACAATTGTCAACGCAACCCGCATTAACGCTTATCGTGTTGTCGTTGGACACTCTCCGCATTATCCGCAAATAAATGCGTTACGTGCGGGCCCCGCAACGCACGCACCGCACGCACCGTATTTAAGCAGGACGTGGCGTTAGGCAAGCCCCGGTGGGCGGTGCCCATGCGCGTCCAAATGACACTGGACGCCGCATCATTTAAGCTCCTCCCTCTTTGAAACCTATCTGCGTTTCGATTCACATGATGTGATTGGCTGCATCACTCTGTATTATACAGGGTGGGCCAAATACAAGTTTCTTTTTAAAAATGCAATTAATTTTTTTTCCATGTATTATGGCTTGATTAGTGTAAGAGCAAACATTCCCATTAATGATGAAACACAACTTCGCTCAAGGGCTGCCTCAGCTGGCTTCGCAGTAGCGCATTCTATCATTCCAATTTTCCAAGGCCATGTCGATGGTTTCGGGCTGTAGCTCACGGATTGCTTGGATGATATTGGCCTTAAGTGCTTGAATCGTTTCTGGATTGTTGGCATAATATCGGTCCTTCACGGTTTCCCAGAAAGGTGTCGCATGATCGCGGCGGCCAATTGATGAACGCTCGCCGTGAGATGTCCCAGTCGCCAAAATTCCCCTTCACGACTTCGAGCGTTGCGTCGCTTGTAAGGCATTTAGAGCCGTCTTGTTAGAACCACAGCCCGGATATATCGATGTTGTGGAGGGAGCTCTGGCCACAGAAAGCCGGTTAACATCGTTCTATACCCAGGACCATTGACGATAACGAGGTCTCCTTCCTCATTTCGAAAGAAATAAGGTCCGATGATGCCTCCGGGCCATAAACCGCACCAAACAGTTAATCTTTGTGGATGCAATGATGCTTGGCGGAACACTTGTGGATTGTGATCGCTGCAATAATGGCAATTTCTCTTGTTGACATAGCCGCTGAACCAAAAATGGGCCTCGTCCGAGAAGATGGTTTTTTGGCTAACAACCGGATGTTCGGCGCACATTTGCAGCGCCCAATTAGCGAACTCTTGCGTCAGCATGATCTTATATAGACCCAAATCCAACCGTAAAATAAGCCGGGTTGACCCTCTAGCAATGCCGAATTCAGCTGATCGGCGCCGAATCGACATTTCTGGGTCTTCGTCGACACTGGCCACTACGGCAGCTATGTTTTCTTCACTTCGCACCAGTCTCTGTCGGGTCGCTGGCTTAAGGTCCAAAATAGTGTACTCACACTCAAACTTCTCCACGGTGCGACGAATTGTCTGCTCATTGAAGTCATGATGATGACCCAACTCACGACGAAATTCATGTTGCGTATTGATGACGGAGCCGAAATTTCGATAATATTTTTTTAATAATTTCCAAACGTTCGGGAAGCGTGAAAGGATGCAAGACGAAATGGTAAACCTGACTGAATATTTTGACAGCTGAATGTCATTGGTAACTTTAACAGCTGCTGAAACATAACAATTGGAAAAACTATCATTAGTATCTGGTCACCCATTTGCAATTTGTTTAACTCGGGAGAAGGACAGCATGGAAGGGAGGAGGGGTTGATCCCCTTAATCCCCCCCTCTAGCTACGCCGCTGGCCAATACATTTATGTTGTAGCTTTTTTTGCTGCAGCACTGTGACAGCGCCTTTTATTAAGAGATCGTCCATTCCAGGATCCCAGAGAGTAATCCGTATTCCGTTTGCTTATTCGTTGCCGTTGGTCCAATCTCATTCGAGCCTTCACTTCAGCTTTGTGAACAATTGTTTTACAGGGACGGATGGTCGGCCCATCGCCCGAGTTTTGCTCTATCCAAATCATCTTCCCATAAGTAATATGTTCAGACTTGGTTGTCAGTGGTAAAATCATGGTAATTCCGCTATCGTTCCTGGGGCGCTCACGTGGAGGACTAGTAGTATTTTGCCCTGCAAAGGCCCGATTTACCCTAAAAAGAATCGAATTTTCATTTTTTACAACCGACTGGCGTGCAGACCTAACGCCTGTGCACTGTGCAGGTATACCGGAACATCTTTCGGCGTGGCTATTGTTTTTTTTCCTGGTTCTTCAATTAAAAATGCTGGGTCGATGCCCACTTTCATGAACTTCGTACAGAATGACACTTCAACGCTCTGAGCTACCAGCCCAACCCAGAGGTAGCGCAGTCTCTAAAATTTTCAAGAAAAATTAAATTAAAAGAGAAACAAAAAAACATAATTAAAATAAAATTCTCTGCATCACGAGAGTGAGAACAAAAAAAAAACGATTTCATGCAATCCGCATTACAATTCCGCTGATTTTTTTTTTCGAGTCTCGTGTCTATTTTCGATACAAAGCGTCTGGGGCTGTGATATGCATGCGCTGTTATTTTTAAAATGTAAGTAAAAATATGCAGCAAGCACACACTTTTTTTTATTTAAATATCCGAATTTTGTTGCCATTGAAAAAAAATCAAATAAATAATAGCTACGCCAAAACGGCTTCGTTTGTGCTCAAACTTTTAGCGTCGTCGCCACCAACGAGTACACAACAGAGCCGTACAAATATCGGCGTTTGCCTAATTTTTTGCTATCCTAACAATTCCTTTTAGAGCTCATTTGAAAGATATCAATTAATAGGGAATATCAAGTGTAGAGACTTTTTCCTTGCCATTTTTCCCCCTTTCAGTATCGAACGAATTTTCTATTTCGGTATGCAATAGAATTCATTAAAGTTGCGGGAACAAGTCAACCTAAAAATAACAAAATGTGTTATCTTTGGTCGTCAACGTTCTCCTCTCCTCGCTCCGTATCGCGTGAAATCAACGGAACAAAAAAGGGGCGTAGGGTGATGGAAGAGAGGAATAAACACACTAGGGAAATTCAATAGTATGCGGCCACATGTAGTGTGGCCCATTGGTATATGTAAATTATTTGGGTAACAACACGTGATTGAGACTTTAGTACAAATGCCGGAATAATGGACGATTAGAAATGCATGTCGTATAGGGAATGTTTGCTGTTCCGTTTGTCTGGATCAGGAGAGGGATTTCAGGATCTCCCTATGATCAGCACATTTGGAGGAATTAATGCATGTCTGTTGGGTTACTAGGTTCGTCGACCTCCTAGTCCTTATCGTCCGGAGGGACACATCTTAATCTCCAGATGTTGACATTTGGTCGAACATTTGGAAGCAATGACACGATCAATGTTTCTGTTGTATGTAAGGACCAGGTTTTGTCTAGTGCTTTCCAGCGTTGATACATTGGTCGCGGTTTAAAAAACGCCAAAATTGAGAACGATGTCCAGTTTCGATCCAGGTCAAGATCAAGTGATGTCTCAGAAACGGCCATGATCTATGCAGACCTATCAGCTATCAGACTTTCGATTTAAATTTGTTTTCTCGACTTCCACAATTTCACAAAACAAGTTGCCTATCTAACAATTTACGCAGACAGCAAATGAAAACTGGCGATCGCGTAGCTGAAGAAGACAACAACAACTGCAGGTATCAGCTGTGAACTGTCAGAATAGTTTGGGTAACATGAACCGCTAATGGAACGGAAAAAATTATGATCGATAAATGACGTTTCCTGAACCATATTCCACTGGATCGGAATCGCATCGCAAACAGTAAATCAGAAAAAAGATCCAAGAATCAGAAAACCGATCCGTCGTAGAAACTCGCCAGTTGATTCTTTGGGTTTTTAAGTTGAGCTATTGGTTTTTGCAACCTTTCTCCATTAAATCATAACCAAAACTTCCGAAAGGAAGAGAACTGATAGGTCTGGAGTGTGTTCCATAACACAGCTACATAGTTAACTATAGTCAGCTACCAGTGACTATTGCCGTTCCGAAAGTCCAATAGTCAGCTATTTTAGTCGACTTTCAAAGTTCCAAAATTCACAATAGCTCTTTAGTCAGCAATTTTAACTCGTGCTCATGAGCATAGCTAACAATAGCTATCACGCGTCACGCACACACAAAGTCAAAGTGACAGTTTTAAACGGTCGATGTTGTGCAATTGCTTTTGTTTAGAATTGTATGGAATTGTATGCAGTTAAGGTTCGGTTTCTCAATGTCTGCCTAAACTGATAGTTAGCTATCTGCGACACTAAATTAAACTTAAGCGTATATAGCGCTCAAAATATGATAATGCCGTAGAAAAATCAGCTGATTTTCATGGCAGAATTCTGTCGCCTGTTCTATTCTACGTCTGTAGTTAAAGTTTATCCTATCCATAAACGCTAAACACCATCCATCCTCCAGTTAAATATTTATCGGACGATAGTTCCAAACAGCTGATACGGGCTGCTAAGATTTTGACTGCTAGAACTCTTAACGTTTGCACATTCAAATAAAACAATTAAAATGATCATAAAGAACAGCGTTCTGGAAATTCATTCAATCGAAGAGGATTTGAAACCAACTCAGCCGCAAATTAACGCTGAGAGACGGTACAGACGTAGATTAGAACTGACGGCAGAATTGCGCCTAGAAAATCAGCTGATATTTCTCTGGTATTATCATATTTTGACCTTTGCATACGCTTAGTGGTTAGGCCTTCAATAGACAGGGTTGCAGATACCTAACCGGAAGTTTAACCAGACATCGAGAAAACGGCCCTATGGCACAGTAGACAGAGTTGACCACAGCTTCGACTATAGCTATGTTTTGGGACGTGCTATCAGCTGGAGCGTGCTCATGAGCAACTCACAGCTCTACTGACAGCTGTACTAACAGCTCTACTGGCATCTCTACTAACAAGCTCTACAGACATCTCTACTGTCAGCTCTACTGACATCTCAACTCTTAGTGCAACGATTCAGAGCTTATGTTGCGGCAAACCTGAAAATAGTCATTATGGCCATCATTACTTTGTGTAAACAGGAGTGCCAGCACCATCTTGTGATGGGCTAAGGTTTCCCTATGTCGCACTCACTTCAGCATATCATCATCATCGTGGCGCTACAATCCGACGTCGAGGCCGCAAATATGAGTAGTTTTTTTTTCAAATGCTCATTATCCCTTTATTGCTCAAAACGTTGAAACTACTACATGACAATACGACTACGTACTCGTATATTCAACGCCAATCATTTAATGTGACCATAATGTTCTTTTCCCGTTTTCATTTAGTGCGCTTCAGTTACTCGTACATACATGTTGCACATGTTTTCCTCAAAACATGCTCTATGTGGGTGACACCATTCCAATTGATGATAGCGCAGAGTGCAGCCTCTGATGTGTGTGCCCCAAACCACTCCAAATTCCAGCATTTCACTTGCTAGAGAAGAACGGGTCTGTTGACCAGACTTGACTAGACAGAGCTTTTTATTTTACTTTACAAGACTCGTAGTCTGGAAGAACATGCTTCCAACCACTTTATTGTGGTTGGGTTTGTTATTCCACCTTTCCATTCTGGTTGTGTACACTTGCTCCCCCTATTTTTAGGGAACATGGGCGAACGAATTCCATTTTTCACCTGTTACATTATCGTCACATGTTGATAACGGAATACTGTGACGAGTTGATCTGACGACTGTTTGATGGGCATCTTCACCGTTTTCCCTGCTAACTGCAATTAGCAGCATTTCCACACACGAGTGCATACATTGATTGGAAACCTGTGTGGGATTTTGATTTTTCTTTTTCTTTTCGCTTGTTTTCAATGCAATTGGTTGGACGTACGTTTCTAGCTACATATTTGGACCGGTGCATAGGCACATCGTTTTCTTTTTATAGCACGTTACATAATAATTGATTGCCTGAACAGTTAAAAATCGAAATGATGACGTATGTGAACTCAGAGTTCATATGACATAACTATGGCTTTTTTGTGTAGGACAATCATCCCAAAAATAATTCTAAATCATACGGGTCAATCAGTTTGACTTCCTTCATGCTTACGTCTATGCAGAAAATTTTTAATGCCCACATCAGATCCAAACTCCTCAAAATTCTCGATACAGTGTAAGCATTTTGCATACAAATCGAAAGAAGCTGCTCTCCATTGTCTAGTACGAGAAATTGAGATTACCCTGGCAGCAAAGTAAGCAGTTTTATGTATTTTTCTATACATTGAAGGTGCGTTTGATAATGCATCTTTCTCTTCCATCGACTCTGCACTCAGAGTCACTGCACTATGGGTGAAAAGGATGCTACGAGTATCATTCAGAGATAAGAGGCTGCACTTTAACAGCAAATATCACTCGATATTTAGATAGACCTACAAATAGAATTCAGTGCCGCATGCAGCGCGGCCAGACTGAGGGAGTCTGGGGGCTGGACTTCCAAACCACATGGTCTTATTAGTATACTGGATCTGATTGTCATCGAAGTGGATTTTGAAAAACTTTTTCCAACCGGGCTCCCTACGGGAACGGAATGGAACGAAGGGGGAGTAACCGGGAAATATGACTGCAGAATATTCACCGATGGCTCAAACATGGGTTGTGGAGTTGGTGAGGGGATCTTCTCTGAAGATTTCGGAGTATCTATGTCCTTTTGTCTTCCAGATTATGCAAGTGTATTTTAGGCTGCGGTACGGCCAATAAGGGAAGCGTGGGGAACGCTGAAGTGCATCACAACAATCACTAAGAGCGTTGCTACATTACAGCTACATAGCTAAGCCGTGATTAAGGCCTTAGAATCAGTAACAACCTCATCGAGAATAGTTAATGCCACGAGGCTAGCTGGACTGGCCGAACTTTTCAGAATTTCCCTCCTATCGGTTCCAGAACATAGGAATATAGCGAGGAACGAAAAGGCCGATCAACTGGCGAGGCAGGGCTGCGCACTTCACGGGTCGTACGCTGTCATTGTTCACACGCTCCTTTGGTGTTGTAAAAGGAGGAATTCATGGGTATTATATGCCACAAGCCAGCGATAGATAGAGTGCACTGACATCATATGCCACATCCAAGAGGCTTATGCCTTTCTGAATAGAACCCGCTTGGATGTTGCTAGAGTTACAGCGATTATTACGGGACATTGGCCGGTGGACGAGTACGCGGCCAGATTGGGCATTTCATACAATCATCACTGCCGGAGCTGCATGAATACGTTGGAGAAGGAAACTACAATATAATCCACTTCCTTGGAGAAGGCCCAGCTCTAGCAAGCGCCAGGTATCAAGAATTGGGTGGCGCCTTTTTTACTGACATATCCGATGTCTCCTCGTAGGGTATCGCGGAGATAATACGCTTTCTCAATTCCACGGGATGGTTTTGATAGCGCACTCTCAACACTAACTACGGTTATCCTCATACGAGACTTTGTGGCATCAAAACAGCGCATTACTAGCGCTACTTGAGTGTTTCCTTCCTGTGGAGGAGGAAATAGCCACGCCAACCAACCAACCAACCAATTTCACCGTCTCGTCGAAATTATTGCTTAGTGGTCGTGAAGTCTTGCAAAGATTAGGCTCTGCAAAAAGAAAAGTTACATACCATAATTCCATTATCCCAGGTAACGAGAAAACCAACTAGTTGGACAGGAGGGCTTTTGTAGCCCCGTTGTCGGCCCAGAGGAATCGCTTTCTGTAGTGTAAGATGTCACATCAGGGAATGGGAGTACTCCACTGTAATGCAAACTCACCCACACAAATCAATCACAAATTAAGAAAAACAAATTAAACAAGACAAGATTTTGAACAAACCTTGTATTTTACTCCTCCTTTTTAATATTTTGATTTTTTTTTGTCATTCAAATGACATTAACTTGTCGTATTTCCAATACGATTAGCTTTGAATCTATTACATTCGTTGAAAAATTACGTTGCGTTAGCAATCGTATATGATAATCCCAATGTAATCGTTCGTACGATCAGTCACGTATTTTTTTTTCATACGATTGCATTTCCGTTCACGGAACTTATAATTGGAGCTCAGTGAGAATTATCTACGGGCTCCTTGCCGGTCATTTTACTGTGAGGAGATCCCTTAAGGTAAAATTTAAAACTCTACATAGAATGGGGATTGTCTCTGAACCAAGCTGTCTCTTCTGTGAAAGTGATGATCAAACATATCAGCACATCCTCTGTGACTGACGCAGTTCATCTTCGCGCTTGAGTTGCTACGGTGACGTATTCCCTAGAGCTCAATAAAACTCGTCAAGCTGATTAGATTCATTGGATTGATTGGTCTCGACAATTAGCACTAATCTGCATAGGCACCAGGGTGTAGCACAACCGACCTTCCGGTCACAGCGCTATGATGCCCTTCGGGCGAACTGCCCGCCAACTAATCTAAGATAAATTAATCCACTTCGCCTCGGAGTCCTTGTTGTCATGATAATGATGATAAATGATGTAACCTCCCAACCAGATGACCATGCAACCGTACAACACATTTCCAGCTGATATCGCACCTGCATTTGAAATTGCACAAATGGCTCATACAAGTACGTCTGGTTGACGCTTGTTTTGCAACTAACAAGGTCAATGCAAAATTTTCCTCACACATTTTCTATAACAACAAGAAAGCGTGATGCAATAATTTGCTGACAGCTCGTAAACATGCAGTAGTGGAAAACAAAACAGCGCAACAGTCTGATCCACTACAAACATACTATCTTTTGCGTAATACACATTGTCCATTTGGACAGGGTCGTGGGTCGTGGAACATACAATGCTGCACAATTTGTGGTCGGATTTGGATTGCATGCGATTGAATGATGGATGTTGGATGGAGAAAATTCAGCAAACTTCACTGATGAAGAAGGTCTCGGAAGAACTTGTCGGGGGGTCGGCGCCATAATTCTTTGGGGGAGTTTCGAGAAAAAAAACAATTGTCTTGGTAAACAAAAGCATGCAACATAAATTTTCGCACAAATTCGCGACTCTACGCTAAAATTGCACGAAAGAGGCATAGCAAAACCCGCTTGGCGCGTGTGCTTGGTTGACCTAGATTGCTTGATTCGAAAATTGGCCACTTCTTCTCCGATCGCGAAAGCGTCTCTCATTTATTCACACCTCGAGATCCGTACAAATGTGTGTGACATATCTAACATACGCCAGCGCAGCGATATCTGTATATTTGAAAGATACTCGTTGTCGTACCTGCTGCTTTTCTCTCCAACATGTGGAGCATGACCACACATGTATGTACATTACATGCCAGATATCGTACAGAATGTACTATCTTCGGAGGCGCCTACGATTTACGCAAGCAACAGAGTCGCGATGGATTCAGTGAAGTTACTCGGTGATGTCTGTTTCTGTTGATGAAAAACTGTTTGTCGTCCACCAGGTATGTGTGAAGTAGGTCATGCGTATTCTGAGTTCTCTTTTGTTGTGCCCCCCTGGTTCATTTTGATGGGATTTTACCGTGTCTTGACTTTCACAACGGTCGGAACGCAACTTCTGTCCGAATAGAGCCGCTTAATTTGAGCTTGAGGTTCTTAAAAGGGGGAAAAGTTATTTGGAGTTCCCCTTATTGAGTTTGTGACTGCCCATTTTCTAACCAACTTGTCCAAATGGTGATCGCTACTTTCATTGAAATGACCACAATTGACTAACATTGTGTAACTTCGTATCATTGGGAGGCTTGCACATAGTTAGCTAACGAATGCATGTAAAGTTAGACACACAATGCTCGCAATTACCGGGTTTCAGTAAGTGTGCGAGCAAAATAGAAATTAATGGAAATTTTACAACCACTCAGAATGGCTGACTTACATAAAGCAATTCGTCTACAGTCAGTTTCCCTTACGATTACGACAATCATCAGATTTCAAAACGCCATTTCACTTTGTCTTTGGTTGTTGGAATCGTTATGTAGACTTACTTGTCGATAATTTGTGGGTGTCTTCGTTTTTCCCACAAATACTTGCTTGTCTGGTCTGGAAATTGTGAAAAATCAATGGCTGCGTTCCCAAAACAATAGCGCTGATAAGCGCTTAGTGCTACGTGGTAATTTGTTCTAGAAACGCTTGTGCTGAGCTAAGCGCTTTCGCTTTTAGTCAGCAAACATTTTTTTTGTGCTTCTCTGGGTCAGTGCATATTTTGACAAGTCCGAGCATTTGTCAGATTGCAACATGACAGCCGCTGCAAGCGGATGTTGGATAGTAGAAACGGGTGTTTTGCAGATTTTCACCGCTTGCCGGAGAGACCGAATTGATGTTTCGCCCTATGGATCGTTTATTGCAAGCCCGGGCGACCAGTCAAAAGCGCCCTAAATTTTACTATAAATTTCAATCGGTTTGAAGGACTTCCAACAATTTTCTCCATCTTAGCTGATTCGCTTCCCACTGAAGACTTATACGCCGAGCTTCTTCTACACAGTGTGCTAGTCTCTTCAATAAACAATTTATTAAACATCCGCCACTACAAAATTCGTAGAACAATCCGCAACCTTTTCAGTAATGATACGCTTCAATTCTCACCGATCGATGTACATAGCTACTGCAATAAATCGGACCCGACCATGTCACAGAACCATCCTGATGGCGCTTGACTTATCGAAGGCATTCGATACTGTCAACCACTCCCAATTTCTGTCTGACATCAGCAATACATCGCTCGTTGTACAAGCAGTGAAATGGACTGCGAATTATCTTGCTGGTCGGCCGTCTTACACTGAATTTAGAGACGGTTAATTTAAACTTAGAAGAATTAAACTGGGGTGTCCCTCAAGGAGGAGTTCTATTGCCAACCCTATTTAATCTCTACCTCTCAGGACTCCCCATTCCATCGGAAGGAGTCCAGATCATCAGCTAAGCTGATGACTGTTCTATCCTAGAGACAGGGAATAACATCACCCAAATGTGCGAACGGATAAGCAGCTATCTCCATGATCTCAACACCTTCTTCGACAGCAAGAACCTGAAATTATCAGCTCGGAAGTTTACCGCAACTCGGTTCACCTCATCCAAGGAAGTAAAAATGCAGTTAGACGTTACAATAGACGGTCTACTTATACCCCCACTAATCACCCAAAAACCCTCGGCGTTACTCTTGGCAGCATGGCCACCTCCTCAGCCCATGCTTCAACAGTATGCAACAAAATGAGAGGCAGGAGCAAAGTTCTCAAAGGCTTAGCAGGATGTTCCTGGGGTAAAGATAAGGAAACCCTATTTGTAACCTACACAGCAATCGGTAGATCCGTGGCTAATTATGCGGCCCCTGTATGAACACAGAACATTCAGTCATGTCCGAATGTGGCCTTTCGCTCCGTTACAGGCTGTCTACTGATGTCACACCAAGACCATCTCCACCAGGCCACCAAGACCCTACCCTTAAGAAGCCACAATAGCGAGCAGATCGCAAAGCAATATCTAATTGGTTGTTATAAAGGTGACCACCCCAAATTTTAATCTAATGGACAATTCCGCCCCTAAAACACATCAGGCGAAACCGGAGGGACCTCGAGAGGGAAGTCCAAAAATTCAAAAGAGTTCCCTTCGATAATACCAACTATAGATATGCCATTGCTACGCTGCATAGAGAGGAACTTCTTACGCCGGCAACGGACCTTAAAACCAATCCAGTACTCTCGGCTCAACCACCAGACATTTCTCCGGACGGACGCAGATTACCTAGAGCGACGAGGATCAATTCGTACTGGTCCCGAATCGACCACAGCATCCAGAACACCCGCCCTGCATGCAACAATACTCCTCACGTCGTTGAACACATCTTCAACTGCCCAGCAGCACCGACACACCTCACAACTATACTTGCTACAGCAACAACACGCCGACCTGCATTCTTTCATGGGACCTCAAATTTCAAATATGGCATTAAAAAAATCGTCGAAAGCTTAGATATAAACCATTGGGAAAATAATTATACTAAACCTGACGAACCGGACGCTGCAGTTCCGAAGTATAAAAAGATATCATCAACAAACTGACTTTCCGCTTTTCGGTCATCGTTCATATCCATCCGCAACGGCCCAACACGCCCGCTGCTCCATTTGTTGTCTCCAATTTAATAGCTGACCTGTACGACGAAATGAAGGACATGAATACGATGAAATAGTGGTGAAAGCTCTTAACGACTACTGGATCGTAAAGCGGGCATCCAATAGGCCACAATTCTACATGATCATAAACAGCAAACTCACCCTGTTGGATATCCCAAACGAAGCTAACAAGCTATTTGAGAAACAAATTGCAAATGTATTTTTTTTCGACAAGTGATTAAAGATACAAGTTCATAACTTTTTCGCTTAATAATATTAATTCAATTAACAAAGCTTGTAGGCGAATAGTTCATAGTTGGGGTCGACTGCACGTCGCTTCCTAGATCAGCAAATTTCCATTATAGGTGTCGAGGTTCAGGGAGACTAGACGTGGGGTGTTTCCTTTTGACGACGTAAATTTTCTTGTTTGACATGCAAACTGTGTAGCTGCGGTAATCGTAGATCAATGAGATTCATTCACATCCGCCTTTCGGCATAGTTGTCATCAACGCTGTGGAGGGTTACTTCTACTACTAATTGCCCTAAACCCTAGTGGGGCATAGCGCGTCAACTGCTCTCATGTGGCTTAGTTGTACCTCCTGTCCGTTTAGCTGCATACCTGCGACACGTCGGGAACGTTTGTGGCTTATTGTTACACCCTATACCAAAGGGGAAGACAACACAAAAATTCATGGCCACGTCGCGACGCACATTGGCTTATGAACGGAAAAAACCTAAAAAAAAAAATGTTGTAAACTTCTTTTCTTATTAGTAAATCGTCATAATTAGTTAACAAGTACGTTTATATATAGTATATATTCCTTATATGTAGTATAAAAAGTTAATTTTTTCCTCTCCTCCTTCATAATTAAAAATTAAGGATTCTGATGGTCCCCCAAAAAAAAGCAACTTGTAAGACTTTGCTAAAGCACAACTTTTGACCTCGAGCGAGCTACGGTTTGCGATTGATTTTAAAGTGTCTATTGGGGCCTCAACTTACGACTAAAACCATTTCCGGCTGCCAATATCTGCCATACGCATTGGCTGCGCAACAGCGATGAGAAGCGATAAGTGCCACATGGTAATCTGTCCTAGAGATGCTTGTGCTGAGCTAAACCCTATCACTTTCAGTCAGCATAACATTGTGTGCGTTCAGAAGGAACTGAGCAACTTCCGCTCAGCGAACATGTTCAGAACGAGCGGGTTCAGAAGTGACCGAGCAACTTCCGCTCGGGTGATCATGATCAAATTTCACCGAGCAAGAAATATTTCTGCTCACTGATCAGTGCTCAGTGCTCAGGTTCTTCTTCTTCTTTTTCAACCTCACGCTCAAGTTGCGACTTTCGAATTTTGACAGTTATCAAGTTGGTTGTTGTGTTTTCGCCGCTTTCGGCTTCTAGTTCTTTGGTTTTCGGGTGCTTTTGATTTTGTTTTCTCGTTGTTCGTGATTTTTGTAAAGGACAGCGTGGGATTCATGTATGTTCCACTTTTCGGCACTTGACGTCTGAAATTGTCATCGTCAGCTCTCAGCTGGTCGATTTTTCAGCTGGTGAAGTAGCGTTCAGCAGGTGCAGACTCCAAACCGAGCAGCTGCGGAGCTGCTCGCAAGCGGTTTCCGCTCTTTTGCCACCTTCTGAACGCACTCATTTTCTCGCTTTTGGGTTAAGCGCAATATTTGACATTTGCGACAATTGTCAGGTTGCAAAATGACAAATGCCTGTTCCGTCAAACTTCGATTCTAACCTCGGTTGTGTTGTGTATGATCGATGGTTGTGTTTCTAACATGATTACTAGACTTTATTGTGGGAAGGAAAATTGTTACGATATGTTGTCCGTCACCTCGGATTCATCAAAGCAAGAAATTCCGAGTTTAATCTTTCAAGTATTGTATCATAAATGTAAAGTAAAATTTCTTGATTTTGCGTGATTTCTAATAATTTTTTTTAAGAATAAAATAAAAGTCGAGTGTACGATTGCTAAACAGTCAACAGGACCATTTGGGAATGATCACCACCCAAAAATGATCAGCATAAAGTTTCGGCTCGGGACTCGAACCCATAACTGACCGAAAGCATGAGTCATCAGACTGACGCCTCAACACACTGTGCTACCCATGTCCCTGCGGAGGGTTGCAAGAGAAAAAATAGAAACAGTACACTGAATAGTGCGAAATGAATGAAAAAAACTTCTCCGACATCAATAATCCAACTTGAACTCATTTGTTAAATGTCAAAAGTGAACATGACACTTGACAAATGAGACAGCATGAGTGCGTTCCATAACGTAACTATAGTTGACTATAGTCAACTATCACTGACTATTGCCGTTCCGTAACTCCGATAGTCAGCTATTGTAGTTGACTATCGTCGTTCCATAACACACAATAGTCAGCTCTGTAGTCAACTATTCTAGCTCGTGCTCATGAGGGGAAGCTATCGATAGCTATCGTAGCTATCACACACACACGTACACACGAAGTCAAACTGACAGTAAACAGTCAATGTTGTGCAAAATTACTTGCTTACTGCTTTAATTTTGAATTGTTTTATGCAGTTTAGAGCACGTTAAATTTAATTTGAGAAAAATTGGTGCGAAAGAGTGTTTGTGTGTTAAAAATTAGTGCATGGAGAGTGAAATACCGAAGCAAATGTGAGTGTAGTGAAAAAGATGGCGGTGTTTTTGTGCTACTCTACGACTATTGTCGTTCCATAACACCCATAGCTATAGCTGACTATGACAGTAGTCAGAGTTGACTACAGCTCTGACCATAGTTACGTTATGGAACGCACTCCTGGCCGTCTCTAAAGCACGAAAATAATCACAATGTACTGCTCAGCTGTTGTTAAGTTCTGACTAAGGCGTTTTTGAAGCCAATATTTGCTTCTATCTCAGTTGCTACTGAGGATAGATATAGCTTCTGTCAGTTGTCACCTCCATTTATGTCAGTGTCGACCGTTTTCGAGGCTTGGCATCTGTTTCATTTTGCATGTGATTCGTTAGTTTCATCGCTCTGGTTTTCACTAGTATTCACTTCAAGGTAAGAGTTGGAAAACACCAAATTTCCCCGCTTGTGCTATTTCATTTGACGGTATCGTAGTTGGAACGCTAATCGACAAAATTTGACGCAACCTTGCAAAATATATGGAAATTCCGGTTGGTACGAATGTTGTTGGGCCCCATATATTCACTTTAAGAAATGGAGCCATTTTGGAACATTACGGATTTACAGTTTTGAAGAGAATTCTCTCTATTGCATTTGAATCTATCACACTAAAGGAATTTCCGCTTTGGGAAGTACAAATCATCCAAGTGGATTCTAGCTTCTTACCATCTAAAGCGGAAATGCATTTCGAAGCCGCACTCGAGGAATTTTGGAAATTGTCTCTAAATGCAATAGAGAGAATTCTCTTAAAAGTCGTAAATCCGTAATGTTCCGCCGCGGCTGTACAGGCGAAAATCCGAGACATTTGCGCCCGTTTTTAATACTTTCCTTATAACTTCTGAACGGTGCCTTGGATAGAAAAAATGTTATCGGACGTAAATTAAAGAAAATCGAATTCCGCATCCAATGCAGCACTGCTCAGAGTCCAAGTTCGATTCAGGAGTACACTTAAAATCGATAGTCGAAAAAACGTCAATTTTTCAGGCTTTGTAGACAAATTACACACTTTTCAAGCTCACATATTTCTTTGAAACGGATGCTCCAAATGAAAAAAACTCATAAAATAAAAATTTAAGATACATATATAATTTGATTTTACGTGGCCAATATTTTTCAATTCGGGCCTATTTTTAGTGTGATTGTGAGCAAAAATGCCAATTTAGCGATTTCTATCTTACTAGTGTAATCAATCAAGAACGGAAGGTCGGCTTAATTGCACGATGGTAAACAAAATGCTAATCGGTTAAGAAAAATTCTAGGAAAGAATGTGCCTAAAAAAAATCGAAGAAAAATTGGCGTAGCGGTGAAAAAATAAAAAAAAAATCTTAAATCGATATTTTGCGTCGATCTCATTGTGTGTGTGCAGAAAATATCCCTAAATGATACGCCACACCATTCTACATATATGTAAAATAATTATAAGCAGAAAATGTGAAGGAACGATTTTTTAATCCTTTGAATGCTATATGCATTTTAATGGGGCTCAAATTTCCTGATTTTTTGCCTGCACTGCCGCTCTGCCGCGAAGTTGTCGAAATGCCTCCATCTCTTAAAGTGAATGGGATCCATATATTCACTTTAATAACATTCATACCAAACGGCATTTCTCTATCATATTTGCAAGGTTCAATCGCTTAGCGTTCCAACTATTTATATGATTTATCACCACATAAAATGCTTTGTACATGTGGGTTCTGAGGCCCTTATGCCTCCTGTTAAAAGTGTTGATAAAGAATATCGGCCGATTTGCCATGGAAAGTGATGTGCCATGAACAAAAATCCATGTTATCATGTCGCAGACTTAGGTGGGACATCTTCGCCCTTTTTATACCCTAGACTTTTAGTATAGGGTATATTGTTTTTGTCACGACGGAAATATGTAACACCTTAAAGGAGGCTCCGGAGGTATAGCAATGTATATATATAAATGATCAGGGTCACCTCCTGATTCGATTTAGCCATGTCTGTCTGTCTGTCCGTTCGCACGATAACTTTCGAAAGAATGAAGCTAGAGCCTTGAAATTTTGGTCAGATGTTGGAAGTATGATCTAGTTGGTTGGTATTGAAAATGGGCATGATCAGGCCAAGAGAACGCCTACCTCCCCTACATATGTAAAATACTTAAATGTATCCATAACTCCCGATTAAATAAACATGAAAAGCTCTAGCTTTGGTAGATTGCTCGTGAGGGTAATCTTATACTCTTCTGGAAAAATAAAATCGATCAGTTGAAAACTAACGGCAATTTTCTTACAAAGAGCCCCGTACTACCCTACTTTTCAGGGTTTTTGTTCATAACTCTTGAACAAATTGACGTAGACATTTGATTTTTGGTATGTAACCCTGAGGGAAAAAGCTGCTCAAGGTTCTGTAAGTTGGGCGAAATCAGATCAAAGGAACACCTACCTCCCCTACAAATTTAAAAAAATTAAATGTTCCTTTAATTACGATAACTTTCGATAAAATGATACTACCGACTTAAAAATTTGGTGGAATGTTGCTAGTAAGACCTACTTAGTTGGTATTGAATATGGGCAAGATACGACCCAAGGAACCCCTACCTCCCCTACAAATGAAACTTAAAATAAGCGATAACTTGTGACAAAATAAAGCTAGCGACTTGAAATTTTGGTCAAATGTTTGTAGTAGGATCCAGTTGGCAAATATTGAAAATACGTAAAATACGACCAACGAAACCCCTACTTCCCCTACAAATGAAACTTCAAATAAGCGATAACTTTCGATAGAGCGAAGCTAGAGACTTGAAATTTTGTTTAAATGTTTGTAGGGTGATCTAATTGGTTGGTGGCAATGATGGGCAAGATCCGACCCAAGGAACCCCTACCTCCCCTACAAGTGAAACTTCAAATAAGCAATAACTTTCCATAGAATGAAGCTAGCGACTTGAAAAATTCGACAAATATTTGTAGAATGGGTTAGTTAATTGATTTTTAGAATGGCAAAGATCCTCATGAATGTATGCCAACCTCCCCTATAAACTGGCCATATAGGAAACTCACTTTTAATGCATATGGTCGTTGCCAATTGGTACTTTTGGTATCACCACTAGGTCTGTACGAGTCTAGGGTATGTTCCTTACCTAACTTGTGACTGAGAGTTGGATTTGAAAATTCGCCATCCTTCCATGGGTTGACGCTAAGATCTTCCCTTAGTACGTCAGTCACCGCTCAGTGAACATGACGTAACGATTTACGTTCTTAAAACTGGTTTGTCGTCGTCGCAAGCGTAATACGTTTAATGACATTTACTAAAATAGATTAGTGGGGGATAATTAAGTCCAAGATGTTCTCCAATAAGATTCATGTTTAAGTTTATTTATATCCTTTTGCCTTATTTTCCTGTCTTGCTTCTCCTTCACCCCCTTTTCCTCTCTCATTTTTAGGGTTTTGTAGTAAAACAAAACCCTTATGAAATTGGTCATGCGTCCGTCTGTCCGTCTGTCTGTCCGTCTGTCCATGAAATATCTCATGAACCGCTGAAGCTACATATATGAAATTTTGTGGGAATATGTAGAATTATTATAATTCGCCGGAGAAAGCGATTCGTTGTAATAGGCTGACTTTAAGGGGAGGTCCCCATAGAGGGGAAATGAAGGTCAAAATTTTTTTTTCATCTGGTATAGGCAAGTGGGGTATCATAAGAAAGGTAGCACCGAGTACATTCCATTTTTGGTATTTTCATCAAATTTGAAAAAAGGGGAAAAGAGGTAGAGGGGAAAATATGTGATCCGAGTTTGTCCCCCCCCCCCCTTGCATTTCGTGACCGTTACACTTAGAAATATGAAAATTTGCAGAAATGCGGCATTTTACTAGCATAGAAAACCAAAAATCGTAGAATTTTTATATCTCATCAAAAAAGGTTAATAGTAGTACATTTCTATAGTTGCAGTTAGCACGCCCCTGCACCCTTTAAACGCATCACAGGTCAAAAGTATTGATGGCCAATGATAACCAACACTATAGGCAATAACGTCTCGAAGTTTCATTACAATCACATAATTATTTAATAATAGTACATTCATTTAAAGTTAGGCATTTTGACACTATCCACACAAAAAATACACCTACCGGCCTCATAGGTGTGAGTACTACTTTCATGTTGTTTTTCGTAGTGCGAATTGCAGTTATTTAACTAATCATTTTTGAAAGGGTAGAGATTGGTTGGGGCGCTGACTAATACAACTTAAGCGGGTGGAGGGGGGGGGGGGGGTGTCCACATAGAGGCGAAATTAAGTTTAATTTTTTTTTTATCGACTGGTATAGGCAAGTGAGGTTTCGTGAGAAAGTTAATATATTGAGTACATTCCATTTTTTCGCATTTTCTTGAAATTTGTAGAAAGGGGAACATTGGGGGAGGAGAAAATATTAGTTCGTAACTTGTTCCCTTTCCCTTACAGTTCGAGACCGTTATACTTATTGCAGAATTATGAAAACTTACAGGAAGGTGGGTTCCGAAAAAAAATGGAAAATAATGGCATCTGTATATCTTCTCAGAATAGGTCAATAATAGTTTATTTCTATAGTTACAGCTAGCACACCCCAGCATGCCTTAAACACGTTCGAGGTCAAAAGTACTGATGGCCAACGATAACTAACACCTTAGGCAATAATATGTTCTAAGTTTCGTTACAATCACGTAATATGAATTGGCATGTAAAATGTAAGCGAGTAAGATATTTTAATTATGTTTTTTTTATGCATCTGAATGGTATCAGGAAGAGCAAGGAGCCGATATTTATACTCGTATACCCAAATAAGCGCTTGCTACAAACCCTCGGATTGCGGGCGTAGCCCTCTATTCTTCTCCCCTTCATTGCCTTCTTTTTTCCTTCTCGTTTGCCTTCTTCTTGGCTATTTTTTCCTATTCTTTCTTTCCTTCACGTTATCCTTCCTCGTCCTTTCTTCATCTCTTTTCCCTCTTTTTCATATCTTCTTACCTCTATTTACTTTTCATATATAGTATTTAGGTAATACCTATTTACCCCCCACCTTTTCCCATCTATCTATTTCCCCTCCTTTTCTCCCACTTTATTCTGAAACCAGGCATAGGTGTCTGGTTGTCGAGACCTCGATCTAGACTATGACTACCTTCAACAACGTCGAAGAGAAGAGAATCCGGTTGTAAAATTCACCCCACACCGCTTATGAGAAAGCCTGGACTTTTTTCCATCCGCTATATTTTAATATTTTGCATTTTGCCAACGGATATGTTTGGTAGAAGGTCTCCGAAAACTTTCAAAGGGATCAGTCTGAACCTTTTAGTTGATGAAAGTGTAGATGATGAATATAGGGTTTCAGCTAAAACTTTTCGTAATCTGCTGTAGAAAAGCAAAAAAATCCTACGTACGCGTTTGATCAATCGCATAAAGAAATTCATGAAACACAGTTATACATACGAGTATTTAAGCTTAAGGCCAACATTAAATGGGTATCTCATGATGCCAAGAAGATCGTTTGGAACATTTCGCTCTCTTAAATAAAAATCTTCTCCTTATCAAATCCCGCAAAGTGTATCGATTCCCAATTCATAACCGGTCTACCTCCGTTTCCGTTCAAATCAAAAGTCATGCCCACTAAACTGAACTCCTTCACAACTATTCCATGTACTTGCACATTCATACGTATTTGATAAATGACAATTGAAATATCGAACACACAAATCACAAAATTCACGTCTGTCCCACAAACGATCGACTGCTCCACATTGTACATTGCCCATGACATAGTGACCCCCTTCGTGAGGCACGAGTCCTACGATAAGGCTGCATACGTCTCCGTACAATCAATTTTCGTACGAATTCTGTTCCATATTTACTCTCACGCGAATCCGTCTCTCGCCACTGTTAGACTTCTGCTGGGTCTGGGTACAAGTGCTGATCGGGTTTGGGGGAGTTATTCAGCCTGATAAGTATAAATTCCATGGACTCACACTTGGACCAACCATAGCGCAAGGTGTTCGCTTTTAAATACCTCACTGCGAATAAGATGGATGAAGTAGATAAAGCCCACACTATCCTATCTATCAGCTTAACGATATACTGTGTTGGTGCTCCAAACATCTTTTACACGAGAGAGACTCCAAGTGCAGACGGAACGGGCCCAACTCCCTGTATGAATTGCACAGACGACGAGGACCGGGTAATTAGACGAAGGTGCACGTGCAAATGTCCAATAAGTGTGGCCACACTGTATGTGGTGGTAGTGCCAAGCCGATGGAGCAAAATTCGTTATTAGCAATGACCTTCAGCTGAATTCCATACTTACACCTATGCACATCACTAGCGCTAGATCTGAGTTCGGGGGCCTGTCGGGTTGCGTCTCTCAGTGCTCGTCGCGGACACGTAGAGCATGGGAGTAGGTCGGTTCGGTGTCGCCAACGCTATCATCTGGCGCTGGGCCTCTATACGAGTATGTAATACATGTTCACTTGCAGAATGTACACCGCGCGCATATTCCCAGTCTCGTGGCACCCCCTTATAATCCCACCGAACCGATAGCGGGCAACGGTGCCAAGCTTTTAATCGGAGCCCGTATCTATGAGTATCACAAATTACCAGCTTCAAGTTAACATTGTAGGTACATACTCGTACATGGACTAATAGATTGTTGACGATTGTATAGAGAGTCTCTGATGGAGCATGAGGAATAGTGCAGCCATGCCGCGTGATACGGGTGGAACTACTCGTACTATTAGTGGGCAAACAATCATTGAAATGCATATTGCTGCCTCGTTTCCACCTGTTGCTCTTCCAATGGAACAAATCATTTGGTAGTTGATTTTAATTCAAATTGGATATCAGACAGCACTTACCGGGGCCGGCATCATAGCTATGATAGCCGATAGTTATGACTTATGAGCTTTGAGCCAGTAGTGCGCCTGGGTCTCAGATTAGCTGCCATCTAGATCTCGTATTTCAGCACAGCAATTGCACTAATCTACGAATAGTTTTTAGGGCGGGAAACTGCTCTTCAACGACTGAATCCACCTTATTACACTTGCCAGCGTCTAACCACTAATGCAAGGGTCTCATTGTGAACAGGAATGTTATGCGGCCTGCTCCGAGGCATGCTATGCTGTAAGGCCTGCCCCGAGACATGCTATGAGGCCTGCCCCAGGCATACTATGAGGCCTGTCCCGAGGCATGCTATGAGGCCTGCCCCGAGGCTCCGCAAGGTGGTGTGCTCTCTCCCCTGCTATGGAACAGTGGTCAACAGATTGCTATTAGTCCTGGAGGAGATAGGCTGCAAAATGACTGTTTACGAGGATGATATCTCTATCGCCATCTCAGGTGAATTCCCCAGCACCCCGAGGTAACACTAAATGCTATCCTGTCTTAGTTAACTGGGCTAACGACTGCGGTATTGACGTTAATCCGAGCAAAACCGAGCTCGTTATATTTACGAGGAAACATCAAATTCCCCCAGTGGACTCTCCTGTTCTGGGAGGAATAACATTGGCCTTCACCGACAAAGCGAACTTCTTAGGTCTTGTACTGGGTAGGAAGCTTAATTAGAAGCTGAACACCCAGGAACGTGTCAATAAGACAACCATTGCGCTATATTGGTGCAGGAAGACTGTAGGTAAAAAATGGGGTCTGCAACGGAATGTACCCCATTGGTTGTATATATCGGTTACCCGATACTACTGCATGGGGCGATCGTTTGGTCCAATGCCCTACGTACAGCGTCGAATCTTACTGTATTGACAAAGGTACAAAATGCTGCTTGTTTGGCTATTAGTGGGGCTCTTCGCTCAACGCCGTCCGCAGTACTAGAGATTATGCTCAATTTTCTTCGCTTGGACATTATAGGTGAACAAGTTGCTGCAAACTCGGCGATCCACATACGGGAGACAGGTCGCTGGGCAGACTCATAGACCGATCACGCATCAATCCCTCCCGTAGTCATTGGGAGACGATGGACCCGACATGCGCTGAATCCTTGTGCATTTATACGGATGGCTCCAAGACCGATAAAGGGGGTGGGGGCTGGAGTCTTCTCCAATGGGCTTATTCTACTAGACTACTGTAGTGTACTCCAGGCGGTTAAAGAGGTAGTGATGTGGCTTGGCCGAAAGGCTATAGCAGCAACAGATGTCACAATTTTTACTGACTGCCAAGCTGCAGTAAAATCCATTGAATCTTAATCTAGTCTCGTCAAACACCGTTGCGGACTGTCGCTCTTGCCTTACGGAGATGGGAAGTATCTTTAACATTACGCTATGCTAGATACCAGGTCGCAGTGCTTTCGCAGGTAATTGCAGGGCTGACGATCTCGCTCGGAACGGTGTAAACGATACAACTCTTCAGATGGGTCGTTGTTTCGTCATGTCCATCTCCAGTTGAAAACAGAAACTAATTATGACAGCGGTAGACAGGGCTAACTCGAGATGGTTAAGTGGTAGTACCTGCCAAAATACGAATAAAAACCGTACTTCTAAACTGCTGTCGATGAGACACATCAGTCTAGTAGTGCGAATTATTACCGAAACACAATGATCGGTGAATACGTCAGGAGTCTCCGACTTCCACACCATACTCAATTGCCCTAACCCCTTGTGGGACATAGCGCGTCAACTGTTCCATGTGGCCCAGTTGACGTTTCGTTGGCATAAACTGGTTTCGAAGAATTGTAATGAACCACCTGTAATGAACCATATTATGGTCTGGTAGTGCTGCTCCCACCAGCAGATCGAGGCAGCACCTGATGAGTAGTGATCTGTTGGTGGTACGAAACCATCGGCCGAGGGTCCCATTACACCCGGACCCAGGTGCGACCGTGTGGCGTCTGATCCGTCCGTCAACCATTCCATTCGTATCGACTATTTTTTTTTTTATTCCCCATTTTTACCTCCCCTGTTTGTGTTGTCTTCCCCAGGCCTATGAATTTTTGTTAATACGTAAAGGACAGGGGCAACGAGCGGCGAAAACCCCGCCCACATCTCCCGAACTGAGCTACAGCAAGCATAGGCCGCTGCTTAGCTCGTTGAGGGGCCTTTTTCTTCGCCAGATGGCACGGCCCGACCTTCACGGTCAATTATGCTATCTTAGGCTCCGTCCCCACGGGCATCTTCGGATGCCCACCAAACCGTCCGTTACAGAATGCAGTTGCCAGTATGCACCTCCTGCCCATCCATGGCCACGAACGTCGTCGTGGACGGAATTCGAACCCGAAACGCCGGTAGTCAAACTTGAGACTGATGCCTCAACACACTGCGCTACCGGTCGCCTCAAAGGCGAATATGCCTATTGGGATCTAGGCGACTTAGCTAATGCGGATGTGGGCCGTGTAATGGACGGTTTGGTGGGCATCTGAAGATGTCCGTGCGGACGGAGCCTAAGGTAGCATAATGACCGTGAAGGTCGGGCCGTGCCATATGGCGAAGAAAAGGCCCTCAACGAGCTAAGCAGCGGCCTATGCTTGCTGTAGCTCAGTCCGGGAGAGGTGAGCGGGGTTTTTGCCGCTCGTTCCCTCTGTCCTTTACGTATTAACAAAAATTCTTTAGGCCTGGGGAAGACAACACAAACATGGGAGGCAAAAATGGGGAATAATAAAAAAAAAACGATAAGGATGGAATGTTTGGCGGACGGCTTAGTTGCCCTCGCTCTCGCATCGGGGTCTAGGTGTAGAAATCATCTGACCTGATACGGGGATCACAAGATTTGGTACAGTGAGCATCGTGTCTGATACAGTAATCATCTAATCTGATACAGTTATTTGGCGTAGGGATCTTTTAAATTCGATTAGAAGGGTAAATGTGTTTCGTGTAATTTTTATGCCAGGACACATCGAGGTGTTACGGGGAATGAAACTTTCGGTGAATTAGCAAATTCCAGAAATTAAGTTTTCCTATCTCAGAACCGCTGTTCGGGACCCAATATTTTACGATTTTCTGTTACCCTCTCATAATTACGATTTTGTCTCCCTTCCACTCTTTCTACATAAAAATAAATTGTTTTGACTGCCTTATTTTTTGCAACCGGTAGATTCGTGGATTTGTTTCAAAATAACATATACCAAAATAACTTAATCCAATTCTTTTTTTTTAATTACAGTTCGTCTCGACAAAGAGGACAAAGTTGACATGACCCACTTCGATCAGCTCAAAATACTTGGAACAGGCGGTAAGTATCTATAACATGCACATCATCTAACAATATTGCTGTCCAAATAGTCTTCTTGTTACCATTTGAAAAAATACCGTCTAACACACGAGACCAGACCTTTTCACGACAAGCATTCCACGAAATGGAAATTTTTTATTTCCCACTCACTTAATTTAGTACTTATGTATGTTGTTTGCGTCTAAATGTAGTACCAGACTTGACCGTATCACACTAAAACAAAAATAAAACATTACAATTTCAGCTTACGGTAAAGTGTATCTGGTACGCAAGAAAGGTGGACACGATCATGGAAAGCTTTACGCAATGAAAGTGTTAAAGAAAGCAACGGTTGTGCAAAAGAAAAAGACGGCAGAACATACACGCACAGAAAGACAGGTAAGTTGCAGAGTTGTTACCATACGGGCACTCATATGGGCATTTTATATAAATTCCCTTCCAATTCCTTAATACATACTCCTACATATAAGCAAAATCTTCTAACTACATACTTGTTATTTTCTTACGATTCATCATTTGCAATAAAAAGTCCGCATCTGGAGTAGTAGCCGGAAAGGTGCTGCTTGCCCATCACCGGCAAATCTCCTCCATATAGGCGAAAAGAAAACCAAAGAGGGAACGTCAAGAATCTCAACGTGTTTTGTACATAAATACCGTTTTCTCTATATACATATATAAAACATGCCGCGCATTCCTATATCTGACGTCAACGCGTTGTATTCAATCCAGATTCAAGATACACCACCAATGCCGAAAACGAAAGGTTCTTCATGTATTCAGAGCCCCGTTAGTTTGGTTCGGTCGTGGGATTCGGTATGCTGGTGTGCGAGTAAGCACTAGCTGCCTATCGGTGGTTATAAGAAGAAGTAACAGTGGAAGGTTTAGATAAGTCAATGCTAAAGTCTTCATGAAAGAAAAAATAGCGTAGAAGAATTTTGAGAATGTGACCACACTGGATTGGGCTGGAATTTGGCATTCTCTAATAATGGTCGCTATAGACAGTGGGCCGTGACTGGCAATTGGAAGCCTTTGCCATACAGTATATTTGCGCTTATAGCGGTTAGTGGCGATGGCGTTTGGTAGATAGCCATTATGAGCCAATGGCTGGCAGCCATCATCGCCACAAACCGCTATTTGCCCAGATTCACGATTGCAACTGACAGGCATAAGGCCCGGGGCATATTGCTCCCAACTGTTCACAAGCCACATGGTATTGTTGTTGTAATAAGTGTCAAAATCACATTTTACAAGAACAATGTCGTGTGACTTGTGCGTTGGTTGGGAGAAATATGCGTTCCGGCTAATAGCTCCTACACGCAATGCTCCATCACTGGCAATTGCAAGCCATTCCCGTCGCGTAGCTAGGTAGATGGCGTGTAGTGACGATGATGGCTGTCAGAAATGGCTTTGAGAACAACAGCAAGCTGGATGGCAATGACTCACAACTGCCATCGTCTGGTGGACGGCACTCAGCATCGTGTCGTACAGAACTCTGTTGGAGAAGGTCCAAGACTGGCATGTGTTGCCATCACAGGGGCTCTAAGGACAACATCGACTGCTGCTTTAGGAGTGTTATTAAATTGACTTCCCTTGGACAGTTTCGTTGGGCAGATGGCGGCGAATACGGCTGTTCGCCTCCGGGAAACCGACCGAGCTGCCTGCAGAAGGAAGCTGAGATTATACCGCCAGAATGGGCGAAGTGCCAACACCACAGGCAGAGCAACGCGGAGCCGCAGAGTGGTATGAAAGGGCAAGGAGGAAGAAAACTACCGCCAGTGTTTACCGGTCCGTTGTGTAGTTTTCAATTAAATTTGGTATTGCTTAGCAAGTGATCGATCCTCAACAAGATGATAGAAGACGTCTCAACGAATTTGAAATGAGTAGGGTTGTGACGTTAATAGAGGCCACGGATTCCATCGGCTTGGAGTGAGTCATTTGTCATCAAAAGAGTCTCGGAAAGGTTCCAGGAGACAGGATAACTCACAAGAAGACGGGGATAGGTCCGACCAAAAGCAACATCTTACAGCGAGGACAGATTTATACGTTTAAGCACACTCAGAAATCGTCGAAAGACGACACCTTCCATACAAAATGACCTCAGACACGCCACGGGAACCGCTATTTCGACACAGACCGTGCGTAATCGTTTGAGGGAAAGTGGCCTCCTTTCCCGATATCCAGTAAAAGTGCCGCGATTAGCAAGAGAGCACAAAATCGCCCGACATCGGTTTACCAGGAGCCACCGCAATTGGAGTATGCGATATTGGGGGAGACCTTTCTTCTCAGATGAATCAAGATTATGTCTCTGGTTACCCTCTGCCCTTCAACCGACAACACCTTGCGGACCAATTATGGTGTGGGCGCTATTTCCTTAAACGGCAAAAGTGATTTAGCTGTCATCGCTAACGGCAGTTTGACAGCTCAGCGATATACCGACGAAGTGCTAAGACTTAAGACTTCATGTTACTGGTAGAGCACGTGCTGGTAGACAGGATTTTATTTTTATGCAAAATATAGCCCCCCCCCCCCCCCCATACTGCAAACGTAGTGCGTGAGTTTCTCACGGCCAATAATATCGACCATCTGGACGTCAGCGTGCAGCACAGACTTAAATCCCATTGAACATTTATGGGACAAGCTGGGGCAACGCGTCAGGACCCGTACAAACCCTCCTCAGACCATAGCAGAGCTGGAACAAGCCCTAAAGGACCAACGGGCGAAAAGTGCCCAGGATGATATCAGTCGTCTCATAATAAGCATGCCTAGTCGAATTGAAGCTGCAATTTGAGCTCGTGGCAACAATACGCGCTACTAAGCACTGTTTTTGCGCGGTATCACAGCAGAAGATGGCTTAGCAGGGTTCCGTATCAAAATTTATACGACTAAATCTGTTCTCCGACTAAGGGGTGCTAACATTTTGGACACCACGATTATTATGTCTAGGCTTAAAAGTAAGTTTACCCGACGCTAGTTTGAAGTTATTCGAGTCCTCGATAGAAGCCACATGGGTTCGAGGACTACAATCTACTCGTGGAGGTGCAGGTTGAGTGAAAGGAGGAGGAATACTCCAGGTATCTAGAATATCGTGTTCAACTTGAATATCGCAGTTTTCTTCCAGATCAGTGATGTTCATGTTAGATGACCCCGTTGAGGGCTACTGATCGCCCTGTTATTATAGAACATAGTTGCAATTTTTTGTTCAGCAGGGAGCATTCTCGAGCGACGTCCGGAGTCCGATGTTGAAGAAAGGCGGAGCGAGGATTGCCCAGCAGAATGCCAATTCCTTTCTCTCATATCCACGGGAAGTTATGAACCCTACGTTGGTTCTGAGGTTACACAGATTAGAATGACGGTTCAATTCGGCAAGGTGCAGTTTTCAGGAGAAAGCTGAATTATTTTGCTTCACGCAGCTTCCGGCGAGTTCGAGATTTCTTATAATATTAATGAGGGTCTTGTCTGACCCGTCCTGTCCTGGCGCAGAATATAGTATTAAAGGTGACTGGAGAATGAACTAGGAGCAGTTTCCTAAAGAAAACAGCGTAGTTATTCCACCAAGCTTAGAGTTGATCCAATCGTGATACAATTAACGCCAGGCTTGATGTTCAAGCCTGCTAGGCTGAGGTCGAGGCTGGTGGGGTTTGCGGGAGGTTTTCAGCTGTAGTAGGTGAGAAAGAGAGCCTTATCTGACTCGTCTGATCCTATGTGAAAAGACACTTCGCTACGCACGCTTATATGCGGCTCCTGGATAACACATGCGAAGCAGAAAAATATATCTGAACGCGGTTTGATAAAGCTTGATGTTCCAGTTCGGTAAGATGAGACGAAGCCGAATGCAACTTCAACGACGAAGAGGTCGGGGTTGGTATATTTTCCGAAGACCTGGGAATCACTCTGTCAGCTCGTCTCCCTGATTTCTGCAGTATCCTACAGGCCGAAGTCTCGGCGATCTCGTTGGCCTTGTCCCGTCTAAGCAGTTCTGTCATCACTGCAAGGGACATTGTTATTTATACGGATAGTCAGGCGGCTATTCGCTCACTCGAGTCCGTCTCGATAACTTCTAAAACCATTAAGAATTGCCGTGCAGCTCTGGAAGAGGTGGGTGGCTTCTTTAACATCACCCTGTGTTGGATATCGAGCCATAGTGGTTTCGTGGGAAACTGCGTGGCGGATGATCTGGCTCGGGAGGGCAGAACTGGGGGGTTTGACGTAAGATTGGAGGATATAGCAATGCCTTTTGCTATGTGTAAATCGGCGATTAAGGCCACTGCTGTCAACAGGGCCAATACAAGATGGCTCAACGGGGCAACATGCAATACGACAAGGTCGATTTGGCCGATATTAGATTCCGGCCGCTCTGCCGGCCTGGTTTCGATGAATAGGAGGCACATTGGCAGAGTTGTTGGAGTTATTACCGGACACTGCGCAATCGGGGAGCATGCCAGGAGGCTCAATATCCCCCATCATGATTTCTGCAGGAGTTGTAGAGATGAGGAGGACGAGGAGACCATCCTCCACTTTCTCTGTCATTGTCCGGCCTTGGCTGGTAGGAGGGGCTACTTTCTGGGCTCGCGGATCTTTCATGATTTGGATGACCTTAAGAATATATGCGCCTTCCGGTTAAATCGCAATATCAGTAGCACGGGCTGGTTTGATACGCAGCCCTCTTAAGGAGACGGTTTTTCTTTTCCGGGTGGTGTCACAACGGGCCTTCGGAGGCCTAAGTGTGCTGTGTGTAGCACGGCAGCCCCTTAACCTAACTTCAACTGTAAGGCAAAAACTTTGGAGGTTAAAGAATATAATGTTGAACCTTAAGAAAACATTGCACCAAGCGTATGAAAGTCTGAGCACATGGTCGCGGCCCCAATCGCTCAGCGACAAAGGACGAGACTCGAAAATAAAATCAACCGGTATACACTCTTAGGAGGTAAAATATGGAGACACAAACGATTCTAAAATTGAATGTGAGACCGTTGAACGGCTCTGATAGGCTCGATGGCCGTTAACAAAAAAGATTTTGGAAGATATCCAACCACGCGGAAGAAAACACGTCTGCTACGTCGATTGCACACCCTCTCAACTCTCCCGTAGTCGGTAACCTGCAATACTCATAACTTAGCCGCCATTACCATTCACCAGTCTGTCGTTTTGTAGTCATGGGCTTTTTCATTGCAGATTGGTCGCCAATATGCACAAGATTGTCAGTTTACATATGTACGCGTGTATTCGGTTTCTTTTTTTATTATTTTATTATTTCACTTTCTTTCTCAATGCCACATAGCTGTTGAGTGAAATTCTATTAGTGACCATGGCAATTACAGGGCATATGATTGCTGAACAAAATCTAGATCAATCGTCGGAAAGAGGCGTAACCAAATAGTTAACTGTACTTCGTTATTTGGAATGCAGTTTGGAAAATTAATTGACATTAATTATTAGGGTCTGTGATTGTTTCTTAAATGACAAGGAATTTGTATTGAATATCAGTTTGCATTTTGTGGATTGCATTGCTTTGTAATCTTTCAAGATAAATTATTATAGATAGGCAACCGTATTATGGTGCTCAGTTGAGCTTTTGTATTTGTGTATGACTGATTGGATACAATTCCGAACTCCCAGGAATTTGGCACTCACATTTAAGAAAAGTTGAAATGTTTCATGAGCTCCCTGCTTATAAGTGATAGTTATTATAATTCTCGAAAGGTTTTGCCGCTTTTAATGTTTTTTGTACCCTAGCCAGGGCTTCCTAAACTTTTTTCATGCATGGCCCCTTTTATCATCGAGTTTTTTTTAGCGACTCCAGATATTAAATACATATAAATTGGCTCTCAGTTGGAAAATAACGGCAGTTTTCTTACAAAGAGCCCCTCATTACTCTACTTTTCACGTTTTTTGTCTATAACTCTTGAACCAATTGACGTATAGAGCTGATTTTTGGCATGTAAACTTCAGACGAGAAGTCGCTTCAGTTTTAGTAAGATGTAATGTACGCGCACTTTCGAGAGCACGTCGTATTTGTTGTAATTGCATTTTCCTGAACGTTCTCAAATATGTTCAGATGACTACGAAGCATAACGTTTAGTTTTAACGATCGGTTGTGGGGAAGGTGTGGGTGGGGTCTTGTGGGGGAAGGTAGAAAAGTCGAGTTGGAGAAGAGGAGCGTTCGTCAAAGAAGCTAAGGGCATAAAGGTCATAACGGACACAAGTGGCAATGCCAACGCAATCGCTACTTATAGTGAACAGAAAGGCAAAGGCAACTCAACTGCTTTAGCTTGGTAAAGCGGCAAAATGAAGTGAATACCACCAGAATTGCAACGAATCTCTCAAAATCAATTTCGGTGAACGCTGAAGATGCAGCCGTAGGGTGTACGAATCATGCAACGAACTAGATATCCCCAAATCCCCCTAAACTTAAAAAAGACAATATTTTTCATTTTTTTTTGTATCTTAATCCATCGACTAATGTTTGTATTATATATTTTTATATTTACAGGTATTAGAGGCTATTCGCCAAAGCCCCTTCCTTGTGGGGATGCACTATGCCTTCCAGACCGACACAAGACTCTACTTAGTATTGGGTACGTGTGGAACACACATTCACCGGATAAATGCATCTTTTCTAATTTACGTCCGTCTCCTTCTTTACAGATTACGTGAGTGGCGGTGAACTGTTCACGCACTTGTACAAAAACGAACATTTCGCCGAGGATGAAGTTCGGATCTATATCGCTGAAGTTGTACTGGCCTTAGAACAATTACATAAATTAGGGATTATCTACAGGGATATTAAGCTAGAAAATATATTATTGGATGCCAGCGGGCATATAATTCTGACTGATTTTGGTTTGTCCAAAGAATTAAATGGGTCCAATGAACGAGCCTACAGTTTTTGTGGTACACTTGAATACATGGCGCCAGGTAATTAATTTTTGTTTGATTCGAATGTGTCAGTTGACCAGGCGGCGGCTAACAAACGGAATTTTATTGCAGAGGTTGTACGCGGTACGACGGGTCATGATACAGCCGTTGATTGGTGGTCAGTTGGTGTGCTAACGTACGAGCTATTAACAGGTGCCTCTCCGTTTACCGTGGTCGATGAGAAGAATACTCAGCAAGACATATCCAGACGAATATTGAAAACCGATCCGCCTATACCCAGTGATCTTGGGTCAGACGTTAGAGATTTTATTACCAAGTTACTTGTTAAGGATCCGAAAAAGAGATTAGGTGCGACGAAGAACAATAGAAGGAATCGGACGTCACTATAATTATTCTGACATTTCTAGGTGGCAGCAAAGCTGATGCGTCGGAAATCAAATCACATCCATTTTTTCGGAAACTGGACTGGCTGAAATTGTCGAAAAAGCTTATACCCGCCCCCTTTAAACCAAAAATCGAGTTCGAATTGGACACGAATAATTTTAGTGATGAATTCACTAGACTTCCACTCGCCGACTCGCCAGCGGCCGTTCCTCCCAATTCTGATCGTTTGTTTCGAGGTAATTGGATTTGGAACGTACATTTACTACTCAATTGCCCTAACCCCTTGTGAGGCATAGCGCGTCAACTGTTCCATGTGGTCCAGTTGACGTTTCGTTGGCATAAATTGGTTTCAGAGAATGCGGTTGCCAGCATGCACCTCCAACGTACATTTAGAATAGTTGGAAAATCGTTAATTCGCCACTTTGTTTCTCTTGTCAGGTTATTCATTTGTAGCAGCTAATCACCTCAAACAAAAATTGGAATTCAAGTTCTCGGGTAGTGATGATAGCGATCAGTCTTCTAACCAAATAATTATTGAATACAGTAAGGTGAGTAAATGTTGGATAAGTGCTTTGATTCCAAAAAAAATGTACATGCTCTACGACCTTTCTCTGCACTCTTTCAGGACTCGCCCTTCTTCGCAAAATATGACCTCAAGACGAAAACGATCGGTGAAGGTGCATTCTCCGTTTGCATGCAATGCGTTAACAGAGCCACTCATCAAAGCTATGCTGTGAAAGTTATGAAAAATGCAAAAGACATTGACTACGAGATTGAAGCACTGAAAATCTGCCAGGGCGACTCCAACATTGTCAAGCTGATTGAAGTCATGAAAGACTCGATTAATACGTACATTGTAATGGAACTTTTGTCTGGCGGTGAATTGCTCGAACGCATACGTGAGTCGAGTCGATTCACAGAAGACGAGGCCGGTCACTATTTCTATCAAATTGCGCGAGCTGTAAGTGCAATGCATGCTCAAAATGTCATTCATCGTGACCTGAAGCCGGAAAATATTCTATTCACCGCCTCCGGTTCGCGGACATTGAAAATTGTTGATTTCGGCTTTGCGCGACTGAGTAGGTCCAAACAAATCACGTCGAGGCCGTGCTTCACTCTGGACTATGCCGCTCCTGAGATTTTGACACCATCACACGAGGGTGCTTGTTATAACGATGCCTGTGATATTTGGTCGTTGGGTGTGATTTTGTATACAATGCTGTGTGGCCATGCACCGTTCCGAAAGCGGGAATCCGCGTCGTCCGTTTACTCGTCACATTCGATCGCCAATTCGAAAGAAGAAATTGTCAAGCGGATTCGAAGGGGTTCGTTTGATACCGAATCGGATGGCTGGCAATTGGTGAGTCAAGAAGCCAAGGATCTAGTCAGAGGGCTACTGACCGTCGATGCAAGGCATCGCTTGAAGATTGACCAAGTATTATCACACGGGTGGTTCAAAAAAGTTCCTAATACCGAACTGTATTGTCCGAATCGAGGAAGTTGCTTCGATCATGTTGTGGATGAAGTGCGCGATACATTCGATGCATTCAGTGAGGCGCGGGAACAGGGCTTCCGACTGCAAGACGTGGATAGTGCGAACCTGGCACAACGACGTCGGGAGAAGAAGTCGTCAGGCGGTTCGGTGTCGGTCGTTAGTTGTGGCGGCGATAGTGTCACGAGCGCTCTTAGTCGCAGTAAAAGTTCCAGTGGTATTGTCGCTTCGGAAACCAATAATCGTTCTATCAGTATAACAGCTACCTCAAATTCTTCATCGATAGAAACGATGATGATGGACGAACAGGATAATAATAATGGCAATAGAAAGCATGAGAGTGTGAAAGGTGATGGCCAAACAACCACATATTCAATTGAACACTGCGACGATAGTAAAGACAGTTGTGGTCCAATTTCCACTGGAAAGACGGAATCATCGTCTTCATCGTCGCCTGTCTCCGTCGGACCCCATAGCGGTATTGAAATCATCCAACGACCAAATTCCGACCGTAGCCAATTCACATTCAGCGACGAACATGTTCAGGTCTATCGGTCGAGCCCGTCATTACCCGACAAATTGTATGTTCCCGAAAATAGTCAATGGGATTTCCTCGGCTTTAGTGCAAGCGAAATCAAATCTGGTAAAACGTCCCTTAGTCAGTTGGATCTGAAATTACGATCGCTTGCTAGGCGTCTTGTGAAGCGCAGTGTTAACAAAAACCCGATTGTCAATAAAACGATGCCAAAAAAACGATTACAGTCAACGACGAGACGTGACGCAGTGCGAAAAACGACAAATATTTCTCAACGACGTAAGACATTTGTGCGAGTCACACGTAGTCGTCGCCCGAGTACGTTTGCTCAAGATGTTGCGACAATTATTGTCGTCACACAACCCGACACAACGGCAATACTTTCGAAAAAAATAAAGGTGTCTGAACGACGAAAAACATTTGTGCGAGTCACGCGAAGTCGTACATCTATGTCTGCAGCAAAACATCATGCTACGCCAATCGTCGACAGACAACCACCGTCATCGGCTGACACAACGACGGCGACGGTGCCTTCGAATCAAACAATTATTGTACCTGATCGACCAATAATTACGAATGGAATGATGCGAGCCGCGGGACGTCGCGAGGCGATTTCCGATCGGGTCGAGTTGTTCTCCGATTCTTTGGCGGCGGTGAAGCGTGGTCGTGGTCGCCCACGTAAACAACAACTACAACCACAATGATTAATAGTAATTGTTAAGCTAAGATCGTGCAGAGAAACACGAATGCAATTCCTTGTTTGTAGGTGGCGGTTGTCGGAAGCTACGTCCGCTACTGAAAATGTTATTGGAACATTGGAAAAATATGATTTGTTTTGCATATTTATCAGATTGAATTATCTTTTCATCTTCCTCTAATATCTAATATAGCTATTGAATGTTATGTAATTATTATTATGAAGTATCTATTTTATTTGTAGTCTTAGATATACAATAATATTATTAATAATTATTAAAATTTGCTTTCCAAGCCAAACGCTGTTTGCATATGTTGACATTGAGTTTTAGTTGCCGTCTTCAAGACCTAATAGCTTCTTTTGGTGGTGGTAGCGGGGAGAGTAAGGATTCCACACTATTGATCATCAAAGTTACTGTTGGTTCCTGTTTTCCGTTGAACAAGTCATCACCAAAACTTCTTTTAAGGTCTGCTGATTATTCAGATGATCAATTTCAGATATCGGTCGACATTTGGATAAAATTGTAGCAGTTAGAGGTCCTTCAATGCAAGATGATATGCAAAATTAAACAATTTGTTTAAGAAAATAATAATAATAAAAAAAATCACATAAGGGAATAGAAGAACTCTATAAGCAAAATTTAGATAATAGTTAAATTATGTAAGTTAAGCAAATTTTACTACATACATATTAGCAAATGGCAAAAAGATTTATAGAATAAAATCCAATAGAGAAAAAATCAATAAAAATTGGGAGGGAAAAAAGCCAAAAATATTTTTATAGTCACTGAATAAAGGAAAATGAAGAGAATATATATTTACGAATACGCATAATACCTTATAAATTAAAGAAAATATTTAATTGCTTGGGACAGTTGAATTAAGTTGTAAAATAGATTTGTGTATTATTTTTATTGTATGTGTAACAAAAAAAGTCGTTTTTCCAATTCATTATTGTTTCCGGTCAGGTTAATTGTTTAGTATCAAAATTGCTCATTATTGTATTTATATAATGTTTTGTTGTTTGCTTTCTTTCTCGTCGAACGTTGGAAATCATTTTAAGCAATGGGATGATTATGTGTTAACTTATTTAAAGAGCCGATGTATTAGTGACGTAAATATCAAAGAAGGAAGAAATTCACAGATACGTTTTCAGTTGTATCGTGAAATCTTAAAAACATGTTGATTTCTCGTCTTCATAATATGAAAAAAAAAATATTTTCAATATTTTTAAAATTTTTGTTGTTGCTATTTTACTGTAGGATATATACAAAAAAAAAATTACCAATCTAAAAATGAATTAATATAGAGGGGAAACAAAAACAAAGCAACTTTTAATAGGAAAAGTTGTATTTGCATTAAAAAAAGAGAAGTGTAACATGATATAGAGAAATGGTTTCACACATATGAAATACATGCCTTCATTAGTGTAGTAGTTCTTTGAGATATTTATTATTATTAATTAATAACTTTATTCTAAGAAAAAAAAACATGAGAACAAAAAAGGAGTAAATAAATTGTTTCAAGAAAACCAGAATCGTACATTTGAATTGTTTGCGTACTGCTTTTTCTTTGTTTGACGTGATAACGTCTTAAGATCGGCACACACGATCAGAGCCGCAGCATTATATGCAAAATTTAGGAGGCCGCCTAAAACGCAACGGCTAGTGGGGTGCAGATTTGGCCGCTCAGCGGATGGATGCTCAGCACACGCACGCCAATATAGGTTAGACCAAGTCTCATGTTTGACTACCGGCGTTTCGGGTTCGAATCCCGTCCACGACAACGTTCGTGGCCACGGATGTGCAGGAGTTGTATGCTGGCAACTGCATTCTCTGAAACCAATTTATGCCAACGAAACGTCAACTGGGCCACATGGAACAGTTGACGCGCTATGCCCCACAAAGGGTTAGGGCAATTGAGTAAGAAAAAGCTAATATACAATAGAAGCCACGGTCCATGCACACAGAGAACAGTGCATACTGTAGGTACTCCGGGACAAAAACTCCGTTTCTATTGTATATTGCACCATAGTCTCTTCATGCAATTTATCGCTGAACAAATAGTAATATGCACATAATTAAGGCCGGCCGCATCTTCGACGTAGGCAGGGCAGCGCAGCGCAGCGCAGCGCAGCGCGCACATGGCATTGTTGTAACAATTGTCAAAATCTGGTTTTACAACAACAATGCCATGTGCGCGCTGCGCTGCCCTGCCTACGTCCAACCTTTTAAGTGGAAAGTCGCGTTGAAGCCAGTCTGATTAGTTAGTGATTAGTGGTTGAGCTTTTCAAGCGCCATTTTGGCTGTGATTTTTTCAGTTCAAAGTACAGCGGTGCTACGTTTTTGATTTGAGATCTGTTTTTCGCGTCTCGTGTTCAAAAAAAAAACGGTTATCTTAGGTAGCAGCAGTAGATACGCGGTATACCGCCCGTTTTTGTCTTTTTTTCATTTACCGGCAGTAGTGCGCACAAGCTGGTGCCTTTGTTTCAGAATATATCTTAGCAATTTTCGATTCTTAACGGTATCTCTGCTTTCCGGTAGTACGGTTGTTTTGTGTAGCAGCATTCGCTCGGGACACGGTTAGCTTGTTTTACCGTTTGCGACGCGTGAAAGCTGTTACACAATTTTGCCCTTTGTTTCGGCTAGTCCCTTCTGGACCTTTCGATTATGACTTTAAGCCGTCCGGCACAGCGCGTTTTTGGATAGCAAAGTGAGTGAGGAAAATTCAAATCGAAATGCGCTTGATGGGCCCTCCTCAGGCTCATCATCATCATCATCGTGGCGCGACAGCCCGACGTCGGGCCTTGGCCGCCTGGATCATTGTCCTCCAATTATCTCGGTCACGTGACCGCGTCCTCCAATTTTGGGAGCCCAGCAGCTGCGCGGCGTCCACACCTACTGAGCTCTCCCAACGAGATCTCGGTCGTCCTCGCAGTCTCGCTCCGTCGACTCGTTCTGCATTCATTACTCTCTTAGGCATGCGATCATCGTCCATTCTTTGTACATGCCCTGCCCATTGAAGTCGTTGTAGTTTGACGATTTTCGAGACTTGCAGCTCATCATACATTTCATACAACTCATGGTTGTACCGGATGCGCCATCCATCTCGATCGCAAACAGCCCCGAAAATTCGCCGTAGAACCTTACGTTCGAAAGTGTCTAGCATATTTTCGGAGGCTTGAGTTAGGGTCCATGCTTCGCAGCCATAGCATAGCACTGGTCGTATAATGGTTTTGTACACGCGGAGCTTCGTGTTTCTGTGCACATGTTTCGATTTCATTATGGGGAGAACCGAGAAAAAAGTCTTATTAGCTAACTGTATCCGTCGCTTGATTTCGTCAGTTTCGTTGGCGTCCCTTGACAGGTTGCAACCCAGGTAGATGAAGTTGTTCACGAACTCGATGTTGAGGTCCCCCACGTTGATGCTCGGTTGTGCAGGTGTCCTTGTCACCGATTGCATCATTATTTTAGTTTTACCCTCGTTAATACGTAATCCAACTTCCTTTGCAGCGGTATCGAGCGTATGCAGAAGTTCTTCTGCGTCAGCCAATCTTCGGGACATGATGTTGATGTCGTCGGCGTACGCTGCTAATTGTGTCGACTTGATGAGCAGCGTCTTGCTGTTGTCCATATTCATGGCCCGAATAACGTATTCCAGTGCTGGGTTGAAGAGCGTCGGTGCCAGTCCATCGCCCTGTTTCAAACCAGTGCGTGTTTCAAATAGATCAGTAAGTCTATTCTGGATCCTGACTTGTGAGACGGAGTTGGTCATCGTCATCTTTGTCAGTCGCACTAATTTTGCTGGTATACCAAATTGCAGCATGATGTTGTACAGTACTCCACGATCGATACTGTCGTATGCCTGCTTGAAGTCGACAAAGATTTGGTATACGTTTACGTTGTATTCCCAGCACCTCTGGAGTATCAGTTTGACTGAGAAGAGTTGATCGGTTGTGGAGCGACCAGGTCTGAAACCGCTTTGATATTCGCCAATGACTCGTTCTGCGTACGGTTTTATTCTATTTTCCAGAATTTTCGTCAAAATTTTATAGGACGTACAAACTAGTGAGATGCCCCTGTAATTCTCACACCGCAGTTTATCTCCCTTTTTATGAATTGGACAGATGATGCTTCTGCGCCATTCGTCTGGGATCTCCTCGTTCTCCCATACTCGCAGGAGTAATTGATGTATCGCATCAACTAGACTCGTTCCACCGAATCTTAGCAATTCAGCTGGGATCTCGTCAGCGCCCGGCGCTTTATTTTGTTTTAGTGACCGCAACGCGAGATCAACTTCCTCTACTGTCGGGGGTTGAATGGGTGGGCCTAGATCAACAATATCGTCGAGAGCTTCCTGTGTGGGGATGTTAGATGGTCGGTTTAGAAGCTCTTCAAAATAAGAGGCCCATCGTTTGTTAATACCATCGGTGTCGCTGATGATGTTTCCATCCTTGTCCTTACAAAGGCTAGTCCTGGGTTGGTAGCCGTTCTTAATTGTATTTACTAGTTTGTACGCTTGTCTGGTGTTCCTATTAGCTAAGTTTTCGTTTATGTTCAGCAACTGCTCGTCAAAGTATTTACGTTTCTTACGTCTAATTATTCTATTCGATATTCGCCGTAGCTCGTCATATTTTTCTCTTCTGGCTCTGGTTCCTCGTTGAATCCATTGTCTGTAGGCCTCGTTTTTCGCGTCAAGTGAATTTTTGCATTCTTCGTCGAACCAGTCATTTCGCGCTCGCCGGGCTTTATATCCCACGACCTTCTCTGCGACATCCTTGATGGTACCCTTGAGTTCTTCCCAGAACCCATGGACGCCTGTGTTGCTGATGTCGTGTAGCATAGGTGATAGTTTTTCCTCAAGGGCGGTAGTATAGCCACCGCTGTAGCATCACTCAAGAGCTTATCAACCGCAAAGATTTTGGGAGGGCTGATTCTTGACTGGTGCACTGAGGAAATTCTACATCTGTAGGTCGTCTTCACCAAGTGATGATCTGAGTCGCAGTTTGCTCCTCGATAGGAGCGGACATCCATGACACTAGACGCCCATCTCCTGCAAATGAGGACGTGGTCAATTTGGTTGACGGTATGTGCGTCTGGAGACTTCCAGGTCTGCTTGTGAATGCGTCGATGCGGGAAACACGTAGAGCTTACGACTAGATTCCTGCTGCAGGCAAAGTCGATAAGTCGCTGGCCGTTATCGTTACATTCTTCATGGAGGCTGTGGCCTCCAGAGGTCCCCCGATGCCAACTTTCATTCCCGACTTTCGCGTTAAAGTCTCCCAGCAGCAATTTGACGTCGTTTGTTGGAAGTGAGTCGAAGAGAGTTTCAAGGCGGGCGTAGAACTCGTCTTTTACTGCGTCTTCTTTAACTTCAGTGGGGGCATGCACATTGATGAGCCAGAGATTGAAGAATCGAGTCTTGATGCGAATCGCACACAGCCGTTCATTTATGGGTTTGAAGTCAGTAATATGCGGTTTGAGGTGATTGTCCACTATAAATGCTACTCCAAACTCCTTGCGGCCCGATGGTTTGCCACTTGTAAAAATTGTGTGCGATTTCTTGTCATTAATCTCGCTGCCAAGCCAATTTGTTTCCTGGACTGCAGTAATGCTCAGTTTGTACTTTTCGACCTGTTGAAGGAGGGCCTTCTCGGCCCCCGGTTTGTTCAGGGAGCGTACATTCCAGGATCCGAAAGAATAATCCTTTATTCGTTTGCGTGGTCGTCGTTGTTGATCCGTCCAATCCGAGGCTTTTGTTCCAGGTTTCTTGACATGGAGTGGTTTTTACAAGGACGAGTTGTCAGCACGTCGCTTAACCCCATTCAGGGGATGGCCTCGGAGATAGCTGCTTCAGATGGTTTAATAAACGTGCTGGAGCCCACACAACTATGTAGCAGTTCCAACTACGCAAGTCATTCCATCCTACTAGACCTGAGACGCTTAGGTGTTTGTCAGCCATTCAGGCTACAGCTATCTGCCTTTTCCAAACTGTCTTATCGCTAAGACATTGGCCGTCAGCGAATTGATACACTGCCGTTACCAGGGGGCTCATCAAGTAGCACAATTTCTGTCGATCTTAAGGAGCAAAAAAACCTTTAAAAGGCCCACAATGGATGTTCTGCAAAAGACACCAAAAAAGGTTAGTAAATCCGATTCCATTTCTGTGCTTCAAGCTTTCGATTATACCGGCATGAGTAAACCAGTAGACAAAATGGCGGCTGGATCCTCCGAATCCCAAGTGCCCCCAGCAAAAACTACAGGTTTCAACAGGGAAACCAGGCTAAATCTATATGACTTGAATCACCAACAAAATAGTTTCCTGGTCATGGTAGACAAAATTCTGCCAGACGGAGCTTCGCAAAGAACCGTGGATAAGCTGAAATTCTTCATGGAAATCAGGCATTTGAAACTAGAAGGGATCACCAACATAAAGAAAGTTGGTTTCAAAAGATTCAAAGTCTCCCTAGACACAGCTCGAAATGCAAATAATCTTGTTCTGAACGAAGAAGTCAGGAAGGCAGGCTTCAAAGCGTTTATCCCTTCCAACTTCATTTACCGTTACGGAATAGTCAGGGACATTTGCACTGAGCTCTCCGAGGAAGAAATTTTAAAGGAATCGGCCTCTTCAATTGAAATAGCACATGTACAACGACTGAATAGAAGAGACCCAAAGAATCCAGGAAATTTCCTACCCTCAAACACCGTCAAGTACACAGTAAAGGTTCCAAAATGCCAGAAGAAATTGAAATCTTCCACATGTTTTTCAAGGTAGAGTACTATGTCCCCAGACCTAGGCAGTGCAGCAAGTGTGGGAGGTTAGGTCACTCCACAGCCTTCTGTAAGTCTAGCGGCAAGAGATGCTTGAAATGCGGAAATGAAAACTGTCAAGGAGAGTGTACGGTTCTCAAATGCATTTTATGCAACGGATCCGACCACTCAGCCAATGATAGAAACTGTCCGGAGTGGATCAAATATATGAAAAAGAATCAAATGAGTGCTGTTATAAATATCCCCATAAATGAGGTAGATCAGAACTACAGTAATAACTACTATGAGGTCATTAATAACTCTGATGAATACGAGATAACGTATCCTCACCTCCCCAACAGGGATCAATCCAAAGTCAAAGACCCTATCCGTGATGTCAACACCCTTCTAACCTCAAAGGCTAAGCATAGTACAGTGGCAAAAAAAAGCCTCAGAACATACAAATGAATCAATTTCCGCAAGTTGAACAGTACCAATGCCAACATGATAAGTTAGCCTTTCCCGAAAAACCCCTAGTTAGTGAGTATCAGAAGATACTGCACAAACGTATAACACTATGCACAAATTTCCTTACGAGTTCCAACGACCCAACAATGCCTGCGTTCACATTTTTGAGCGTTATTCAGCAATTGAAATGCATGTAAACGGAAAAAATCACTGATTTTTCTGTTAACATGCATTCGAATTGCTGAATAACCGAAACGCTCAAAAATGTGAACGCAGGCAATGAGAAATGAATTTATGAAACTAAGAGATGCAGTTGACTCTCTTGAGAGCGGCTGTAGCGACTCCAATATAACAAGAAATGGTCAAAATAATCCAATTTAATATACAGAGTTTACCTAAATTTAAGATAATGAACTACAATTTTCACTTACATAAAGGAGGACAGCACAGGAATGGAGGAACAGCGATTTATTTCAAAAACACAATCAAAGCCAAAAGACTTCCCTTTGATACCGACTTAGACATTGTCATGATAGAAACGACAAATTTAAACCCAAACATTACAATAGCCTCAGTTTATTTCAAACCAGACACTGCCACCAATGTCTTCGTAGCAGAAATGAACAATGTTTTGTCCTATCTGCAAAACAAATCCAATGTCATACTGGCAGGCGACTTCAATGCTAGGCATAGGAAATGGGGTGACAAACTTTCAAGCCCCAAGGGAAAAAAGCTCCTTGAGTTAATAGAGCAGTCAGATTTCTTTAATTTAAATAATGGAGAGCCAACCTTCTATCAATCTCTAGACAATTTATTGTCCAACCACTCCATTCCTGATCTAACCTTTGTGAACGATAATAGTCTAAATTTTAGCTGGAAAATTCTGGGAAATCGTATAGGCAAAAGCCATCATGCCTTAATCCAATATGAAACCTTGCAAGTCCAGACCAGAAGCGGAAGATTTGTAGCTAGACACCTACTGCAACAAGCTCTTTCCAACCTGGCAGTGAATGCGTCCGTTGATGACATCTCTGTCAAAATCAAATGCGAAATTAAAAAAGCCACCTTTCAGCTAAATAGCAGCAACTCAAGAACACCCAAAGGCTGGTGGGACAACTCACTGAAACAATTCTTTGTTAACAAATCCAACGCATACAGGGACTTCCTGGCAAATCCCAACATGACGAACTTTGACAAATTTCAAACAGCAAACCAAACGTGGCGGGAAAAAATCAAACAGGCAAAAAAAAGACAGTGGGATACTAAAATAAATGAACTTTCCAACTCAAACAACTCGAAGGGGTTCTGGTGCTTTATTAACAAAATAAAGCATTCAAGCTCTGTTAGCCGCTCCACCTCTTCTTGGAACAACGATAACAACGCCAGATATTTAGATTTACTAAAATCTCAATACCGTACCAGACCAACCCCTGTACCAATGGTACCCACTCACTCGGAGCCTCCCTCTCTCTCTTACCAGGAATTTCTAAAGATACTCGTCGAGCTCCTCAGCGGCCGGTCCTGATGGCATTTCATATGGGCATTTAAAAAACTTAAACGATGAAGCTCTACTAAAAGTTTTCGAGGCTCTCTGCAACATATGGAACAATCAAAGTCTTCCCGAGGAATGGAGGAAGATCAAAATAGTCCCCATCCCCAAAAAAGACAAACAGTTATCAGATATCAGTAACTACAGACCAATCTCCCTGATAAATGTTTTTGCTAAAATCCTGAATGGATTAGTAAAAAATATTCTACAGGACATCTTGGAAGACAATGCAATAATTCCCCAACACAGTTTTGCTTATAGGAAAAACACATCGACGAACAGGTGCGTAAATGAGCTTCTGCTAGAGATTCAAATTGCACTAAACAACAATTTAAAGGTGACTGCTATATCACTAGACATTTCCAATGCATATGAAAGGGTCGACCTCCTACAGCTGCAGCAAACCTGTTTAGAATCTAGCATTCCATCCCACCTGATACGCTGGATTATAAACTTCCTTAGTAAAAGGGTCTTAACAATGGGAGCTGAAAACGTAGAAATTACAAACGGACTTCCACAAGGCAGCTGCCTAAGCCCCACGCTCTTCAACTTGTACACAGCCAGCTTACACCAAATTTCTGACAATATGACTCACATTTTCCAGTTTGCGGACGATTTTGTTATCATCTCCCTTGGGGAAAAGATAGGGGACTCAATCGAAAACCTCCAAAACAAAACAAATCTGTTTGTTGAACGGTGCAATTCCTTAGGCCTGGTCATAAACAGCAGCAAAAGTCAAACAATCAGGTTTTCTAAGAATAGAGGAAGAGATCTAAACATCACCATTGGTGGTGAACTGGTTCAACAGACCACCAACATGAAATTTCTTGGTTTCCTAATCTTATCCTCTCTATCTGTGAAACAGCACTATGACGAAGCCATCAAAAAAATGAGCTCCGGAACAAATGCATTGAAATATGTATCAGGATTCAAAGGAGGCTTATCCCCTTCGAAGAGCCTCACCTTGTATAAAAGCCTCGTTCGCTCCAAACTCGAATACGGAATCACAACAGCTAACAATAAACCCAAGTATGTTAATGACAAGATAACATCCTTCCTAAATAACAACATTAGGAGATGCCTAGGACTGGCCAAAACAACACCTGTTCAAATCATCTATGCCCTATTTGGTGAACTTCCATTTCAATATAGGAGCCAACTCTGTACTGCCAAGGAAGTCATCAAAATCAAAAACAGCTACGACGATGTCTATGGAAAAATTCAAAACAACTCCTCTCTGAACAACAGCTTAACATCATGTTACCGAGAATTCAGCGAAATCTTTGAGCGCATCCAGAAAGACACGCCGGGAAATCCCGCTCCAAACTGCATAATAAATCTCGATTTTAGGGAAGTATTGGCAAGAGAGAGGCTGGCTCCGTGTGACATCCCCATATTCCAAAAACTATGCAACCTAGAATCAGTCCTAAGAGCAAATGGCTTCACAATAGATGCCACAGACGCATCCTTTGACGGAAATGCTTTAGGCTTTGCGTGTTTGTTTAAAAATACAAGAGAAACACACATCTTCAAGGTCACCGACTCTACATCCGTCATCTCAGCGGAACTGAGAGCGATCAAGGAGTGCGTTAAGTTATCGATACAAAGACGTTTTCTCAAACTTGCCATCTTCACAGACAGTCTTTTCTCATGCAATATGTTGCTCAACAACAAACAACAGCATTATCTCATAAATGAAATCCACAGCCTGATCAGATCCCTCAGCGAAGTGCATATTATCTGGACCCCTGCCCATGTAGGTTTTGATCTTCATGAGATGGCAGACCTATCTGCGAAAATAGCTAGATCCTTTGGAGTACCCACACCTCTCCCGCTCTCAAGCCAAGATGGCTTAAAACTCATTATGACAACAATAAAGAATAACTGGAACTTGGAGTACAAAATCATGTCTCAATCCAAAGGAAAATTCTTTGCAAAAATCTTTCCGGATATTCCACAAACAAATTGGTTTAACAAGTCAACTTACAGACCCAAAATTGTCAAAATGATCAACAGAATTTTAGCAAATCATGGATATAATCGAAAGTTTCTAGCCAGAATAAATGTTGTTGAGTCGGATTTATGTAACATCTGCTTAACCACGGAACATAACAACCACATAATCTTTGAGTGCGGCAAATACCACAGTGCAAGACTCAATAACCACATTTTTCATGACTTCCTCAACTTAGAAGACCTACTTACTGGCATGAAAATGGAAAACATTGACGGTCTCGCAAACTTTTTGATGGAGGCCAACATCAACATTTAAAGTAGCTCGTATACTAAATATTAGACACCAGCTTTGTTTTTTTTTTCTTCATTCACCTGCTTGTTCTTTGAATTACTTTGCTCTCTTTCTCTAATGAACTCGCTTAGTTCCTTTTTGGTTTCAACTCAACTAATCCACACTTCCGCCCCCACCCCTTCCCTCTTCATCATCATCGCGACAGCCCGACGTCGGGCCTTGGCCGCCTGGATCATTGTCCTCCAATTATCTCGGTCACGTGACCGCGTCCTCCAATTTTGGGAGCCCAGCAGCTGCGCGGCGTCCACACCTACTGAGCTCTCCCAACGAGATCTCGGTCGTCCTCGCAGTCTCGCTCCGTCGATTCGTTCTGCATTCATTACTCTCTTGGGCATGCGATCGTCGTCCATTCTTTGTACATGCCCTGCCCATTGAAGTCGTTGTAGTTTGACGATTTTCGAGACTTGCAGCTCATCGTACATTTCATACAACTCATGGTTGTACCGGATGCGCCATCCATCTCGATCGCAAACAGCCCAGAAAATTCGCCGTAGAACCTTACGTTCGAAAGTATCTAGCATGTTTTCGGAGGCTTGAGTTAGGGTCCATGCTTCGCAGCCATAGCATAGCACTGGTCGTATAATGGTTTTGTACACGCGGAGCTTCGTGTTTCTGTGCACATGTTTCGATTTCATTATGGGGAAAACCGAGAAAAAAGTCTTATTAGCTAACTGTATCCGTCGCTTGATTTCGTCAGTTTCGTTGGCGTCCCTTGACAGGTTGCAACCCAGGTAAATGAAGTTGTTCACGAACTCGATGTTGAGGTCCCCCACGTTGATGCTCGGTTGTGCAGGTGTCCTTGTCACCGATTGCATCATTATTTTAGTTTTAACCTCGTTAATACGTAATCCAACTTCCTTTGCAGCGGTATCGAGCGTATGCAGAAGTTCTTCTGCGTCAGCCAATCTTCGGGACATGATGTTGATGTCGTTGGCGTACGCTGCTAATTGTGTCGACTTGATGAGTAGCGTCTTGCTGTTGTCCATATTCATGGCCCGAATAACGTATTCCAGTGCTAGGTTGAAGAGCGTCGGTGCCAGTCCATCGCCCTGTTTCAAACCAGTGCGTGTTTCAAATAGATCAGTAAGTCTATTCTGGATCCTGACTTGTGAGACGGAGTTGGTCATCGTCATCTTTGTCAGTCGCACTAATTTTGCTGGTATACCAAATTGCAGCATGATGTTGTACAGTACTCCACGATCGATACTGTCATATGCCTGCTTGAAGTCGACAAAGATTTGGTATACGTTTACGTTGTATTCCCAGCACCTCTGGAGTATCAGTTTGACTGAGAAGAGCTGATCGGTTGTGGAGCGACCAGGTCTGAAGCCGCTTTGATATTCGCCAATGACTCGTTCTGCGTACGGTTTTATTCTATTTTCCAGAATTTTCGTCAAAATTTTATAAGACGTACAAACTAGTGAGATGCCCCTGTAATTCTCACACCGCAGTTTATCTCCCTTTTTATGAATTGGACAGATGATGCTTCTGCGCCAATCCCTCTTCCTCTTTAAAAAAAAAAAAAAAAAAATTGATTTATTTACATATAGACAAAAGAAAAAACAAATTTAATAAAAAAAAAAAATAAATAAATAAATAAATTATATATGGAAACAGGGAAAACGTACATGGACCCTTAATCAAGTCAAAAAGCACTTAATTTCATTGTTAAAAAAAAAAATTTAGTTACGAGCTATATTAATTCAATCATGTTTATTGACAACCGCTGGTGATATAGGCCTATCCTGGCCTAGCCAACCGTCTCGTCTTAAGTGTGGCACCAATTCAAGGTGGCTCATACAACGCGGGACAAAACAAAACTCAATCAATCAATCAATCTGCCTACGTCCAAGATGCGACCGGCCTAAGAGGGGCACTATTTAAGCTAAAAATATATCTATGGGGCCATTTGAAAACACCGTCGCCATTTAAAAGGCATTCTCGAGTTGTTGTTGTAGCAATGGTTGGAATTCGGTGTGTTTGTTGGTTACATGCCTACGGATTCGTCTTCATCCCCGATGTTGAGAGATAGAAAGTTAGCTGCCTCTATTGGGTTCTCCCACAGCGATCTAGGAGTCAGGTGCGTGGGTGCAGCTGGGCAGTGAAAGATGTGGTTTACGTCGTTAGGGGCTCCATTACATGCAGGACAGATGTTTGAGACGTGCTGGTCGATGCGGGATAGGTAGGCATATTGCCTGACTGAGTGGCTGTCGCGCTCCGTGGCCGTGGTCGTTCGGTCATCGCTTTACGATACTAATCTAGAACTCGGAGCTCAAATCTTGGCGCGATCAAAAACTGCCTGTGGATACTAATAGAACTCTCACAGTGCTCCGAGCTTGTCAGTATAAAGACGGCGCGGATAGGAGGTACATGCTAGCAACTGCACTTCCAAAAGTAGATATGCTATCAAAACGTCAACAAGGCATAGAAATGCTAGAGATGTTGACGCGCCCATGCCCCCTGGGTCAAGGCAATTAACACAGTGAGTGGCTAGATTAATTATGCCCCCCCCCCCCCAGACCAGGTTTAGCCATTGTCCGTTTAGCAGGTTTACCGCCAAACGACCCGATTAATTATGCCCCCCCCCCCCCCCCCCCCCGACCAGGTTTAGCCATTGTCCGTTTAGCAGGTTTACCGCCAAACGACCCAGTACATTGATTACCAGTAGGGTCAGGTTCTACCAGTAAGGCTAGGTTTGCCGCCAATATGGATCCGATCCAAATGATCCAGTATCCAGAACAAAATTCGGCGGTTTTTGTTGTAGTTGTAGCAACGCATCTGGCGTTAAAGGAGTTTGACAGCTGTTGTTGTGGTAGCGATGCTTCAAATACTGCAGTTCTCCTTGCATCGAGGCGGTTTGGCAGCTCTTGGCCGTTGAAAAACGGGTCGTTCCGTTGCGAAGAATCGGCTGCCGCAGGGACGAGTTTCATAGCTTACGCAACGGGTCGCCCCGGTGCGTGGAACTGGTTGCCGTGGGAGTGAAGAAAATCGGTGGTCACTCACGAAGGTGCTTAACTTTCGCGAGCCAGGCCAATGTTCTGTCACTTTAAAAGTCAAGTTCCATGACGAAGTCAGTTGAGTATACTTCGGACATTCGGCAGCCAAATTGAAATATGTAAGTGAAAGAACTGTTGAGGGAAGAACCTTAAAACTGAGAAGCCTACAATGCAATATTTTTTTTTTGTTCTATTTGTGTAAATTTTTCTTTAAAAAAAAAACAGCAAATATAAACCCACATACAATATTAGAATAATATTTGATATTTATACTGCTTTGGAACTTTCGAGACAATGACCCGTCCATCGTAGCTCAGCGATGCAAATATCCACGGATCAACACTGCTCCACTCCACGCAATAGACCGAGTCTTCATGTTGGTCAAATGTTTGAAGTAGTCCGTCCGGAATCCTAGAACACATTACAATATTTATGTTATTGTCCCTGTTGGGAGTGTAAAATAACAGGGGTCCGAAATCCAACTTAACCTTTTCTTCTGATCGACATCCTCCTCCTCCACCGTCTCCGAACTAACACTTCCCGCACAAGTGAGCAGCACCTTACAATCGCTACTGCTCGACAGAATCAATTGATCGTGGAATGTGTTGAAACGAACGCTCCACACCCAATGCGAATGATCACTTCGACAGAAAACAGGTTGCTTGGTGGAGCGGCAATCCCAAACCTTTATGCATCCATCGTCACCGCCCGTCACAATGTGACACTGTTTATTCGGATTACAGTCCAAATCTCGCACCATTTGACCGTGTGCATCTTCAATCACCCACGCACAATGATTCGAATCGCGCACATCAAACGAGCGCACATTGCAATCCTGCAGAGCGATAAAATTGTTGCCCTGATAGTGCTGTGACCATTTGCCTGTGGAAAATTTCGGTGAATTTTTTGCATTAATTTCGGCCGCTATGCGAGTCTCTGACTCGGTGCGATTCGATAGAATGATTTTTCCATCGACAACAGTGGCAAGGAGTCGATTATCGGTCGGATGGAATTCAGTGGTTCGTACTTCTGTGCCGTACTCCTAAACGTGGTGGAGAGTAAAGGGAAATGATTAATAATTCCGTAGAAAAGAGGAGCGTGTGGTACCTCTGTAGGAAGTATTTCAATGTTGTCGAATTGCAAAAATTCCGAAGAATGACCGTGTTCATCGAGAGATTCGGGAATGTTGAGGATGGCCGTTTGGGTTATCAGCTGGCTGCCCTTTAATGTACTATAACATGAGAGAAGTGTTCGTGGGTCATGGGGGCTACTGTTTAGCTTCCATACTTCGCCCAATTGATGAGAAAAAATCTGCAAAAAGGTACGTTATTATAATCAAAATAAAGGATATAGATATACAGATTGGGCAGGTCAAGAGTAATAATTGGGAGACCGGTAGCTCATTGCGTTGGTCATCATACCGGTTATGGTGGGTTAGAATCCCACCATGGCCATGAATGTTTATGTTGTTTTGTCCCTATAGTGTGGGGTGTAGGAATAAGCCACAGCCATTCACAATCTATCGCAGGATGCGGCTAAATGGGAGAGGTGTTTGTCAGCAACATGAGTCGTCCGAAACCAGTTATATGCTAAGGAAACCCCTACTTAGCCGGTTAGGTGTAGATAACGCATTTATGCCCCAATAGGGGTTAGTGCAAATAGCAACTATTAGGGCATCTCATTAATAATTCTACTGTATACTACTATTTTGCCTTAACCCGTTGTTGTAGCAATTTTAGGATTCGTTTGGGTATGTGTTACATGAGTCAGATTTTGTTATCGATGCTTTCAATATTGTAATAATTCATATTCTGATCTGGTTTTGCTGCTTCCACCGGCAGATCGAGGGCAGCGCCTGGTGAGTACTGATCATTCGGTGGTACGAAACCAGAGGCCGAAGGTCCCATTACACCCGGACCCCGATGCGAGCGCAAGGGCATCTGAGCCGTACGGGGGTCTGTCTGTTGTATGATGGTTGGACGATCAAATCTGATGATAATAGGAAGATTATCAGACGAAGGAATCATAACCGACTCCCAGTGGGCTGCGTTGATGAGACCAGCACAATGCCTTAACCCGTTGTTGGACATACTATGTCAACTACTCCCTACCAGGTATAGTATACGTTTCGTTACCATATAAAGAATTCGTATGAATTCGCATACACATCCATTTAGAAGCTGGGAAAGGCCATCGTTCTTATTCCTACACAAAGTGCATTTACAGCCTGTAACTCATTCAATGAGGGTTTTTTAAGAACTTACCTTAGCACTGAGAGCCGATGTTTCCTCGTTGAAGTCGACCAAATGCACTTGGTTGTTGGGCTTCAACGATTGCGTGGCAATGAAGAATCGAATTTCAGTGCTCTCCGCCTGTTGTGTAGTGAGCGCTCGGGCCTTGAATAGAATGAGAAAGAAATTAGATGAATCAATTATTTCACTTTTAATGTTGACATCTACTTGAAATTCCAAGCCATAAATTGCCGAATTTAAGTCGTCCATCCTCCAGCAGTCAGCCAGATTGTTTATATGCACAGCTGACTGTCAAATGTATAACAGACAGAAATATTTTCATACGATGCCATCCGTTGGTGTACGTTGGATTTTTTATTTTCAACCTACATCTGATGTAAGGCTTACCGCACATTGAGCAATTTTTTATTACTACCATCAGCATCATCTAGATATACAGGCCTGCGCTCAGCTGATTTTGACGGCTAAATTTTGCAATTATTTCCTTTGATGACGCCATCGTATCCACAATCCAGTGGTCGGCGACTGATGGCAGCGAGTTTCCGATATTTGTGCGTTCCGTGTTTAGTTTTCGTTTTCCGCGTTCAGTGTTTATTTGTTAGTAAAATTTCATCTAGTGATCCGAGAAAACAAACACGTGCGTGATGAAAATGTGTGGTGCGGTCAAAAGATGTATTTTTTTTTTTCAAGTGTGAACTCTTCCACGATACTCTGCGACTGATCCCCGGGGCTGCGGCTTCGACTAAATTGCTGCAAGCGGCCAGAAAGTGTGTTTTTAGCAGTGACGTGCAGTGGAAATTTTTCATAGTCAAGCAGTTGGGCGCCCTAAAGCCAATTTAGCATAAACAAAAATGGACTGTATAATAGAATATGGACAGTCACAAAAACATTTATACCAAGCGGCTTTAAGCCTTAAAGAAGAAATCAGGAAAGATATAAATAAAATATTGGCACATATATTCGGAATACAAAAAAAAAATAAATAAATAAAATATTACTAATAAAAAAAATGATAAATAAATATTATGTTAATTAAGACTAAGAAAAATTCAGGGGTATTTGAAATAAATAAATATTCTTTTGCCATTGCCATTTATTTGTATTCCAAACCTATGCGCCGTTCTTTAAGTAAAAACTCTTTAATCACATTATCAAAAAAATCGTTTTCTCTTCGCATTTGTATAAGAAGATCCTTTTCAACCGCAATTAAAGCAAGATCCGAAAGTCGTTCTTGGGATTGGCGATTTCTCAAAAATGTGTGAACGCGCTTTAGTGTTGAAAATGACCTTTCCGCAGTTGCCACTGTGACTGGAATTGACGTTAATAATTTTGCTAAAATATGAACTTGCTTAAAACCGTTTGCGACATAAGGCCGTTTTTGAAAATAATCGAGAATTTTACTAGGATTCGCGTTTTTAAACTCATCTGAAGAATAAATAACTTTTAGCTCATTTTTCAACTTTATTCTGTCGAACAATTGACCGTGATATTCAATAAGTGAGTCAAAATTTTTATCGGGAAAATTTGACTTGAATTTAGAAAAATAATTCGGTTCAAGCAACTCTAAAAATGAAAGATCTTTAAACGAATGGAATCGATCTCGAATTTGCCCGAGAATAACATCTATAATCTCCCGAAATATCCGCCGTAAATTTTGTAAAGGATCTATCGCATTTCTACATTTCTTACGTGGTGGCTGATATTCTGCTGTAACTGTCGAATAGAAATTATCAAACTTTTTAGAAAAGTCATTTTCAAGCCAATTTTCAAATTCAATAATTTTTTGGCTTGCATATGAAATGTTTACCACTTTGCTCTGAATAATATTAAATAATATATCAGTTTTCGAAAAAATTTCAGAAAAAATTAACAGATATAATTGAAAATCTGACTCTGCGAATTTTTGTAAGTATATATCGGAAAAAGTCAAGGAATCGCCATCCCAGTGTTGAGAACCATTCGAAATTGTCTCAAAAACTGTACAAATTTCATGCTTATGTTCAAATATAACGTTAATAATACGCGAATGATAATGCCAACGCGTTTTGGAAACCGATGGTAAACGACGATTTACTATATTTGCAAAAAGGTCCGACCTTTTAGTGGATGTATTAAAAAATGATGCGATTTTATTGATGTGCGCGAAAAATAATTTAATTTCCGGAATAAACTCAACTGCTTTAGACAATACTAGATTTAGTGAATGAGCGTAACATGGAACGAAAATTGCCGATTTATGTTTTTCCCGAATTAAAGTCTGAACTCCACGAATTTGAGAACTCATTACTGCTGCGCCATCGTAACATTGTGCAATTAATTTCTTATCGATATTAAAATTTTGCAATTGTTTTAAAATGTGAGAGCTTATTGCTGTAGCTGTACGATTAGCGCTTACATCCAAAAATCCGATAAATCTTTCTTCAATCTCATTTGATATTGTATATCTAAAAATAATCGTTAATTGTTCCCGACCGCTAACATCTGGCGTTTCGTCGACCATTACAGCTACAAATGGAGCCTCCTTTATTTCCAAATTGATTTTATTTCGAACCACATTAGCTATAGCGGAAACAAGATCGTTTTGGATTCTATTAGACAAACCCGAAAACGCTGCATTTGCTTTTATAGAATCTATGTGGGACTCAATTATCGGATCGTACAAACTCAAGAAATTTACGGTTTCGATAAAATTACCACGATTATTTGAAGAAGAGTCTTCATTATTTCCGCGAAAAGGAAGCTCCTGTTTTGCCAAGAAAATTACAGTATCGATTAAACGTTTCAAAATATTACGATTACGCTCAACTTTTTCATTATGCAAACTAACAGATATTGCCACCTGGTTACTAAGCATAAACTCTATACGCTGAGAACCACAATTATCTAATTTAATTAACGACTGAAGATGTTTTTCGGAACTTGAATGCTTTGCTGCTGAGCCCGTAAAATTATTCAAATCACTAAATCGAGCTTTATTCCAAACAGATTTTTCATTCGTGAACAAAAGACACGGCCAGCAAAATAACTTATTTAATTTACAGCTTCCCGTTAACCAAATGTACTTTTCATACGTTTCGATATGGAATTTTCGCGTAATATTTTTTAATTTAAACTCTAAACTAAGATCTGGCTTCGGTCTATCCGATTCTATTTTATAATTTCTCTTTTCTTGGCAAAGGAAAGAGTTGAAAATCCTGCTTTTAGTACGAAATCCGTCGCGCAGCAATACTCCGACATAATGCGAAAAGAAAACTTACCACTTTTATCACAAATCAAATCAATTAAATCACTACAAACGGTCAAAAAAACTTCAAATCACAATTTAATCAAAATCACCCGATTGCACTGATTTCCTCTTTTAAATTGCAACGGAAAATCCATTACATAACAAAAACAAAAGCTCTACTGGAAAAATCAAATTCCCATAAACATTCCCTGCATTGGCAACATTTCATTAACAAGCATCATTGGGCTTTATCCCACACACAAAAGCAGTCGCGCCAGTGCTTGACTTGTCTCATATAAATTTGTGAACAAAACAAACAAAAATCGTTGCCCAATGTACTACCGAAATCCAAGATTCCCATTTTCTGGAATCAACATGTCTCTAGTATTTGGATGCACACATGGTACATGCATCTAAAGATCTAGGCACATTTTCCTATTCTAAGTTTGGTGTCTATGGTGTGCAAAATGTGGGAGGTTTGAATATTATCTAAAGTAATTGAACGAATGTTTTTTAACCAAAAGAAGGCGCGGATCAGAATTTGAATGTGTAAAGGAATATTTGAATGATAATATGTATTCTTCAGCTTAAAGAAAAACATTGACTGAAATGATGATATGTGTATTGGTGTAAGCAAAGTTTATTATTGAATTGCTTATTTCGGTAAGTCAAGCAGTTTGGAATTGCTTACTACGAGTGCACGTCACTGGTTTTTAGAGGACAAAAATACCGTCCGACGCAATTCCTGGACATTCACAGACGTCCAAAAGTCAAATTTCACCGGATCGAAACCAAAATTTCCCCTATCGATGTATGATTTCACTGTCCGTGAATGTCCAGCATAATGCCTTGTTGAGGGTTCGCGCAGTTGCTAGCATACACCTCAGCCGGGAATGTTTCTTTAATTTAATGTGGTAAGGAAACCACCATGACATGCTGTCGAGGTACGAGACCGGCGTTAATCTAAATACAACAAATATTTAAACTAGGAAATTAACAAAAATAAGTCGCAGCACTGATTTGGATTCGGAGAATTATATTATCTTGTTTTTCCCCTGATTAAGTCGACTGTTGCTATCTGACGGCAGTGATCGTGTCAAACGAGTATAGAGTCTAGAGGAAGAGCTACTGAAGAACGTCAATTAAATCACAAATTAAATATAGTAGTTTAGTAGTGAAGATATGAGTGACATGCCGCCTAGACGAGGAGCCGCGAATAGTTCCACTGCTGGGGCCAAGCGCAAAAGAGAAAATGAAGTATGCAGTTGACAAGAGATCCATTTTGATCCATCCAATATTTTTTCCTTTTTTGTTTTGTTTAATTTTGTTGCAGGCCGTGATTCGTTGTCGTCAAAAGAAACGACAAGAGGATAAAAAGACCCAAGAAAACATTCAGAGATTTCAGAAGGAAAATATCCAGCTAACGGAAAGAGTCAATTGCTTGCAGAATCAGGTTGAGACTCTAAAACAATTACTATTGGGAGTAGATGATTCGGAAGAGATGAGGCAACAGATACAAAACGTTATGGATGCCGCGGGGTTAGATGATTAGTTGAATTGTCACAAAGATAAAATGCGGACAGCTAGGCGAGGTTCAACTGATTTTATGTAACGAAGAAAAATATATTAATAAAAAATTCTTCAGGGTCATTAGAAATTTACGAGTTTCTATTTATAAAGAGCCGCCAATGGAAGATCCCTAGCACATAAGTAGGATACTTGTTTGGTCAATACTCTCGTTTGTTACCAAGTATGTAGTTGGTCGGTAAGCGATTTGACCTTGCAAAATATGATAAAGAGAGTTGGTAGACCCCGCCCCATACATTCATTTTAAGAAATGGAGCCACGTTGGAGCCCGCGGCAGAGCGGCTGTGCGGGCGAAAAACCGAAAAATTTGAGTCCTTTTTTAAACATTCTTCTTATAATTTGTAAACGGTGCCTCGAATCGAAAAACTTAATAGGATTTAAATTAAAGAGAGTAAGAGTGAGAGAGTTCTATTAGTACTCACAGGCAGTTTTTTGATCGCGCCGAGATTTGATCTCCGAGCTCTAGATTAGTATCGTAGAGCGGTGATCGAACGATCACGGCCACCGAGCGCGACAACAATTTATTTAAATGCAGAACTGTCATTAATCTGGATTACAGATATTTCTCAGTGATCTTCGGGAGATTAGAAATTAGTAAGTTGTGTCTATAATTATTCACACGATTCGCGCTCCCATTTTTGTGTATCTGAATAACTGGGGGGCAAAGACCTTTTCCATAGTCCTCCGCGTGGGCGCCCCCTGGTAACGGCAGTGTATCAATTCGCTGACGGCCAATGTCTTCGCGATAAGACAGTTTGGAAAAGGCAGATAGCTGTAGCCTGAATGGCTGACAAACACCTAAGCGTCTCAGGTCTAGTAGGATGGAATGACTTGCGTAGTTGGACCTGCTACATAGTTGTGTGGGCTCCAGCACGTTTATTAAACCATATGAAGCAGCTATCTCCGAGGCCATCCCCCGAATGGGGTTAAGCGACGTGCTGACAACTCGTCCTTGTAAAAACCACTCCATGTCAAGAAACCTGGAACAAAAGCCTCGGATTGGACGGATCAACAACGACGACCACGCAAACGAATAAAGGATTATTCTTTCGGATCCTGGAATGTACGCTCCCTGAACAAACCGGGGGCCGAGAAGGCCCTCCTTCAACAGGTCGAAAAGTACAAACTGAGCATTACTGCAGTCCAGGAAACAAATTGGCTTGGCAGCGAGATTAATGACAAGAAATCGCACACAATTTTTACAAGTGGCAAACCATCGGGCCGCAAGGAGTTTGGAGTAGCATTTATAGTGAACAATCGCCTCAAACCGCATATTACTGACTTCAAACCCATAAATGAACGGCTGTGTGCGATTCGCATCAAGACTCGATTCTTCAATCTCTGGCTCATCAATGTGCACGCCCCCACTGAAGTTAAAGAAGACGCAGTAAAAGACGAGTTCTACGCCCGCCTTGAAACTCTCTTCGACTCACTTCCAACAAACGACGTCAAATTGCTGCTGGGAGACTTTAACGCGAAAGTCGGGAATGAAAGTTGGCATCGGGGCACCTCTGGAGGCCACAGCCTCCATGAAGAATGTAACGATAACGGCCAGCGCCTTATCGACTTCGCCTGCAGCAGGAATCTAGTCGTAAGCTCTACGTGTTTCCCGCATCGACGCATTCACAAGCAGACCTGGAAGTCCCCAGACGCACATACCGTCAACCAAATTGACCACGTCCTCATTTGCAGGAGATGGGCGTCTAGTGTCATGGATGTCCGCTCCTATCGAGGAGCAAACTGCGACTCAGATCATCACTTGGTGAAGACGACCTACAGATGTAGAATCTCCTCAGTGCACCAGTCAAGAATCAGCCCTCCCAAAATCTTTGCGGTTGATAAGCTCTTGAGTGATGCTACAGCGGTGGCGTATACTACCGCCCTTGAGGAAAAACTATCACCTATGCTACACAACATCAGCAACACAGGCGTCCATGGGTTCTGGGAAGAACTCAAGGGTACCATCAAGGATGTCGCAGAGAAGGTCGTGGGATATAAAGCCCGGCGAGCGCGAAATGACTGGTTCGACGAAGAATGCAAAAATTCACTTGACGCGAAAAACGAGGCCTACAGACAATGGATTCAACGAGGAACCAGAGCCAGAAGAGAAAAATATGACGAGCTACGGCGAATATCGAATAGAATAATTAGACGTAAGAAACGTAAATACTTTGACGAGCAGTTGCTGAACATAAACGAGAACTTAGCTAATAGGAACACCAGACAAGCGTACAAACTGGTAAATACAATTAAGAACGGCTACCAACCCAGGACTAGCCTTTGTAAGGACAAGGATGGAAACATCATCAGCGACACCGATGGTATTAACAAACGATGGGCCTCTTATTTTGAAGAGCTTCTAAACCGACCATCTAACATCCCCACACAGGAAGCTCTCGACGATATTGTTGATCTAGGCCCACCCATTCAACCCCCGACAGTAGAGGAAGTTGATCTCGCGTTGCGGTCACTAAAACGAAATAAAGCGCCGGGCGCTGACGAGATCCCAGCTGAACTGCTAAGATTCGGTGGAACGAGTCTAGTTGATGCCATACATCAATTGCTCCTGCGAGTATGGGAGAACGAGGAGATCCCAGACGATTGGCGCAGAAGCATCATCTGTCCAATCCATAAAAAGGGAGATAAATTGCGGTGTGAGAATTACAGGGGCATCTCACTAGTTTGTACGTCCTATAAAATTTTGACGAAAATTCTGGAAAATAGAATAAAACCGTACGCAGAACGAGTCATTGGCGAATATCAAAGCGGTTTCAGACCTGGGCGCTCCACAACCGATCAGCTCTTCTCAGTCAAACTGATATTCCAGAGGTGCTGGGAATACAACGTAAACGTATACCAAATCTTTGTCGACTTCAAGCAGGCATACGACAGTATCGATCGTGGAGTACTGTACAACATCATGCTGCAATTTGGTATACCAGCAAAAATAGTGCGACTGACAAAGATGACGATGACCAACTCCGTCTCACAAGTCAGGATCCAGAATAGACTTACTGATCTATGTGAAACACGCACTGATTTGAAACAGGGCGATGGACTGGCACCGACGCTCTTCAACCTAGCACTGGAATACGTTATTCGGGCCATGAATATGGACAACAGCAAGACGCTGCTCATCAAGTCGACACAATTAGCAGCGTACGCCGACGACATCAACATCATGTCCCGAAGATTGGCTGACGCAGAACAACTTCTGCATACGCTCGATACCGCTGCAAAGGAAGTTGGATTACGTATTAACGAGGGTAAAACTAAAATAATGATGCAATCGGTGACAAGGACACCTGCACAACCGAGCATCAACGTGGGGGACCTCAACATCGAGTTCGTGAACAACTTCATCTACCTGTGTTGCAACCTGTCAAGGGACGCCAACGAAACTGACGAAATCAAGCGACGGATACAGTTAGCTAATAAGACTTTTTTCTCGGTTCTCCCCATAATGAAATCGAAACATGTGCACAGAAACACGAAGCTCCGCGTGTACAAAACCAGTGCTATGCTATGGCTGCGAAGCATGGACCCTAACTCAAGCCTCCGAAAACATGCTAGACACTTTCGAACGTAAGGTTCTACGGCGAATTTTCGGGGCTGTTTGCGATCGAGATGGATGGCGCATCCGGTACAACCATGAGTTGTATGAAATGTACGATGAGCTGCAAGTCTCGAAAATCGTCAAACTACAACGACTTCAATGGGCAGGGCATGTACAAAGAATGGACGACGATCGCATGCCTAAGAGAGTAATGAATGCAGAACGAGTCGACGGAGCGAGACTGCGAGGACGACCGAGATCTCGTTGGGAGAGCTCAGTAGGTGTGGACGCCGCGCAGCTGCTGGGCTCCCAAAATTGGAGGACGCGGTCACGTGACCGAGATAACTGGAGGACAATGATCCAGGCGGCCAAGGCCCGACGTCGGGCTGTCGCGCCACGATGATGATGAATAACTATCGCGTTTTTTTAATTTATTAGGAAATTCATTAATTTATTCATTGAGCGACAGTGTCAATGTAGGGCGCCAATGCGTTCTAGCCAGTCACATATGGTATAAGGTGCGCGACGACAAGTTTTCCAAAAATTCACTAATGTAGAGAAAATCATAGAAAAATGTACGATTTTACATGTTTTATTAAATGTACGCAGGGTTAAGGCACTATACATTATACATTACAAGCTTTTCTCATAAATGGATCCTTAACGTATAAAAACATATATATGTATATACACGATTGTGCATCGTATCACAATTAAAAATCTACAAAATACATCGACTACAAATTAAAGCTGAAAATTGCACAACGAGGAGGGGGAAAATGAGCTAGACTTATCAATTTGGCCTGAGCGTGGTCAATCCTTCTCCCTATGGCATGACAATCGACTTGCGGTCAAATAAACTTATCCAAACCAATGTGCTCCCATACAGTCTCGAGTCCAACCCGTTTGACAAACCCAGCACCACTCAAATCCACAACCAGCTCGAGTGCAAACCATGTGCATGCAACCACCTTGAAAAGAATTCAAAATAAATGGAAATTTATATAAAGCGATACAAATACATTAGAATTGATCCCCACCGTCACGTTCCGTTGGTGTTCTGCACTTAGGACAGGGTTTTGTTAAGACTTTAATCGTTACACTTGATGCTTCGTCCCATCGTGCTTCGGCGGCTCGCTGGAAATCAAAAATATTTGTTCATTCGTCCTACACAATCAAAAATTACGATGTACCGTTGGATCCACTGAATATTCACATGATCCCGCCGCGTTGGCAGCTTCTGACTCGGACAGACAATCGCCTAAATGATAGCCTTGTCGACAATTGCGACAAAACACGTACTATGGAATAAAAGTCGAAAAAGTTGAATTAATCCCGACTACCAAAAATTCAGGCACAAAGTCACTTACACCGCATCCATTTTGACATTGAATCCTTCGACAATCGGGATCGACCAAAAGTCCCATTCCGCAACCAGGCTGTGGACACAAAACACCGCCTGCTTGCAGTACATATTCCTCCGTAGCGAATCGTTGATATCGTTCATACTGCTCTTTGGTCAGCACCTTGAAATGATGAATTTCTTCGATAAATGAATTCTCACAGCCTGCAGGACATGTCAGTGTGTAACCAATGTCGGGATGTGGTATAAATTGTCGTTCCATTAGACGTGACGAACAGTAGTGTCGAAAGCAATCGATGCATGTCACGTGCTTTGAGTCGCATGGAAACAAGAGGACAGTGTCACTGGAAATTGTTTCGCATTATTTCATATTTCTAAACACTCTTCACAGCACTTGGTTCCTTACCTGACATCCGTGCATGCCAAGCAAGGAACATTCTTTATGTTCGTTTTAATAAGATTCAACGGAACGGCATAGTCTTTTTCGCCTCCGGATGGATGTTCGGCACATTTAAAGTAGAATTCCGTGTACGGCGGGTCGCCAGCTTCGTTGTCCTAGGGCGCATCGAATGAATATGATATCAAGGGATATATTAAAAATACTTACAACACAGGGAGTCTCCGTACTTTCGCAATGTCCAGTAATTCTACGTGGTTTGAGAACATCGTCCCAGCATTCAGGATCTCGATGAACTGTAAATGCACCGCCCTTACATAACGAGCACCGCACCCGTAATTTGCCCTTACAAAGTCGTGCACATTGGGGACAATGTACGAAAAAGTGAGCCTTGGAACGTTCGCGTTCTAAAAAAACACGAGTTGGATTAGACTTGAAGCAATGTATTCAATGAAAACGTCGTCGTGGACGGGATTCGAGCCCGAAACGCCGGTAGTCAAACATGAGACTGATGCCTCAACACACTGCGCTACCGGTCGCCCCCATCTACGTGATAGTATTTCATCTCGACTGCTGTCCACCTCGCACCACGCTTACTGGAAGGGCAGATCAGTGGACATCGCCCTGCATTCTTTGGTTAGCTACATTGAAAAAGCCTTCAGCCACAAGGAATACACCATGGTGATTTTTTCTGGACATTGAGGGTGCCTTTAACATCTTACTTGGGGCCATCACAGAGGCACTCTCGGGCCTGCTCGTGGATGTTTCATTGTGCGAACTAATTAACCTGCTTTTAACTTTCAGGGTTATCCAGTCCAGCTTGGGAGAATTTTCTGTGCGTAGGTTCGTCTGTAGGGGCGCACCTCAAGGTGGTGTGCTCTCACCGCTGTTACGGAATCTAGCAATCAATAGACTGCTTTTGTATCTTGAGAGTCTGGGATGCAGGGTTGTTTCCTAGGCGGAATATGTTGCTATCGCAGTTACAGGTAAGTTTCCGAGCGTTCTTAGTGAGGTGCTGCAGGAAGCTATATCGACTCTGGTCAGTTGACTTAGTCGGAGTGGTGTCAGGGTCAAATCCTGACAAAACGGAACTTGTACTCTTTACAGGGCGACACAATCTGCCCTCGAGTATCGAACCTTCGGTACTGGAGCAGATTACTTCATCTGGCGTAGCTATTCATCTGCAGCAGATTACGCACACAGATTATCTCGATTTAAACTCACCACCCATGTGGTGAAAATAAATAACAGATTCGGATGAAAATATCAGTTTGGATTTATCGGATCGATTATTTATTGCGACGGCAGACGTTTATAAACTCAGGGCTTACTGCCCCTTAACAAACATCATTCAAACAAATGAGTTCTTTATCAGTGACAGTGACAAGTGTAGCTCTTGAATATTATCCAAATGGGTCCCGGGTTCAATTCTCAGCATAATTTTCATTTTTTTTATATTGATATTTTTAGTAATCCTATTGAAAATGTACTATTTATAACAGTTTATACCACCATTCGGAACGGACGCATTTTAAAATCGCTCCGCTTATTCTTTTTCAATTTTGTAAGTGTCCCAGTTTCGATTTGCATTACCCCATTCGATCGCGTGAATCAATTTGTGCGAGTTTTCTTTTTGTGCAGTGCTGTGCTGTGCATTTCATGTACATTTTCAATAACATTCTTGCTTACACTCCCAATAGTGACCTTTTGTGTAACAATCAATTTACTTCTTAAAACATTATTTGTGTACGCAATATTGTACGATTGGCAATATAGTACAAGTGCTCCCAATATTGCTTGTTTTGTAATTGCTATTGTTTACTTGTGGCTTTGCTTAACGGGACTTTGATCATCATGAGTCACAAATGTAGCCTTGATAACTGCATAGCGTTTGACCACACATTTAAGTCGGTCACATGCAAAGCGTTTTGCCAACGCAAGCTGCACGGTGCATGGAGGCCCCAAGAGATTGGTACAATCCATATTTGGGAGAGCACTTCATATGCTCTGATTGCCAAAATATCGAAGGGCTTTTAAAAGGCATGTACGACAACATCGTTGGTCATATTGAAAGATTAAACGAAGATAAAGACTTGCTCTTATCGAAACATCACGCACGGGTCCGAGCCGAGCCAATGATGAGAATTTTGATGAAATGGCAAGGTGCTTCGACGGTTTAGCGGCTTCGCTCACAAACAACAACAAACAAAATATGCACATAACACTAGCAGCACTTGATAAAAAGCTAACGACGCTTACAGAAAACCAGAGCAATATTCTCCGTGAGATCGACTCATTGAGGTCTAATACGGCTGAGAAGGATGCTCTTCATAAGGCAGTGATCGATCTCGAAGGTTTTCTTAGGAAGCAGCGTTCACTGTCCTGTCCTGCGCCAGACACTGAGATAGTTCAAAGGCCAACAATTGTTTCTGTTCCCAAGCCAAGTAGCACTTGCTCTCGTAGAATGTTGGACAAATCTACCTCTCCTCTGCGAATGAATCCATTAACCCCGGTCGCAGACGGAAAAGCACGTGAACACCCCATTCAAAAGGACGACGAAGCAATCTTCCGTTATGGTACAATTTGGTCACCGGAGGAATGGAACAATCGGATCAGCAAAATCAAACCTCTAAGTACTGATAGTCACAACAATACATCTTTCGCAGCCACCTCGACAAGTATGCATAAAAAGATCTGCACTTTCTTCGTTAAAGGAGCTCCGCATTTTGCTAATGAAGCTTGGCTGTGCAACATTTTGCTGAATAAGTTATGTATAAAAGTCTACACTTGCGAGTGCTTACCAACCCGCTTCCATAATAGGAAATCACACTACAAATGCTTCAAACTATCGCTTCCGGCCCAGTATGCATGGCTGCTTCGCAACGTTGACGATGGCGACGGAACTTACGTCTGGAATGATATGGAATTTAGTCAGTGGAATCTTAACTCTAAGAATTATGTCAAAAATAATGTTAGACTAAGCAACTGCTCCTCCCAACAGACTTTATTAAGATCCTCTTGTCCCAAATCCAAGATCACTCCTATCACTGTTTCAGCTCCAACACCCACCCCTCTTCAGCAACATCGTAACAAGCTAAACGCCGATAACATAGTCAGACATACTGTTTCAAGCAAAAAGAAATCGAATCCAGTTGGCTTTGACTGGACAGGTATAACCAATGGAACTAAGACGGGCGGAAATTGGATTCTCAAGCCAAGTATCTCCACCCTTCAAGATCAGCGGGAATCTCCAAATCAAAATGAGGGCATCCACATAGCTGACAGGCGGCAAAGCGTCGATATGAGTAATAATTCTAATCTACACTCAACTATTTTCCCCGAACCACTGCAAACTGAAACCCATAAAAATTCGGACCACCAACTGACGACTGTACCGGCAAGCAATACATCGCAACAAATTTCAGCCGATGGAGCTACAAAACCATCCCAGTACCATAATTTTGTTCGTGGGGAGACCCTAGTTCCATTTTCTACTGGCTTTATTCAATTACCATCTCAATCTGGAACTGTTTCCGTTAAGGGACCCAGTTTTCTGGATCCACTTGTGCCACCTACGGTAAAACTCACTTTAAATTCTAGTGCGGACCTTGAGAGCAGATATTTACTATCTCGGCTCAGGGATAGTAAATTATTCGACTGCATTCGACTCTACCTTGCATTTATGCACAAGGCACCACATTCCACTTGCGTAGACGGCAAGACAAAAACCAATCTTATGGTAATGATCCATCAGGAAGGTTTACCCACTGACTATGACTCACTGAATCGTATATTCGTCAATTATCATGAACAACTCGGAGTGTCGCCGGATCAAGTAAAAAATGACCTTACAACCTACGGCTCGCATATAAGATCTAAGCATATTTCTTCGCTTCAAAAAGCTCGAGAGGAGTACAAAAAATATCGTTCCTAACAAGCAGCCCTCAATAAAACCTCTGAAACTCTTTTACCATAATTGCGGTGGTATGAGGCAAAATTAACAAGCTTTTTCTAGACGCAAAATCTTGCCATTTTAATGTACTAGCTATCACTGAAACCTGGCTTAACGACTCATATAAAAAAGAAGAGATCCTGGATGAAAACTGGACCATTTACAGAAATGATAGAGACTATCTCTTCACTGGCCAGTGCAGAGGTGGTGGTGTGTTAATTGCAATTAGCAACTCTCTGTCCAGTGAGAACGTTGAAACTATCTCCTACAAGACGTTTGAACACAAAGTAGCCCGCGTGAAATTAGACAAATGTTTTCTGTACATTGCGGTAGTGTACGTTCCACCCAATTCCAGCGAAGCTACTTACGATGATACATATATGCGAGATGATAACTTCCGTCTTAGCATCCCTAACCGAGGAAGATAAGATAATATTATTAGGGGATTTTAACCGCCCGAATTTGTCTTTTACCGCCGATGAAAATGATGGCTACCTTCTTCCCGTTAACATTCAAAACCCTATTGACCTAAACTTGCTAAGTACATTTTATGGTAACGATTTGCAGCAAATATCCCAACCGAAACGGTAACTGGTTAGACCTAATTTTCACGAATTCATACGACGAAGTTATGGTTAGTCCAACTAATGACGCAGAGCATCTTTTCTCTAACAACATCCATCATTCTGCATTTACGGTTGAACTAGCCTTAACTGAAACGAGTTTTTCCCAATCGTACAATGACTCCATTGTATATGACTTCCTAAATGCTGATTATGATAGCATTAAGAGCCACCTTGAGAATGTTGACTGGAACAATCTTTCCACGCTAGATCTTGATGATTCGGTATCAACTTTCCATCGTATAATTTTCGACGCCGTTGAAAGATATGTTTCCTAAAATAAAAAAGAAAATTAAACTCTCAGAACCCTGGCTGGACGCTAACCTTAGGTATCTGCGCAACCAGAGAAACAAACTTTACAAAATTATCAAAAATAAAGTGAACGTAAGTGCTGACATTAGCAACAAATATTATGAACTGGCTAGCGAATTCACAAGTAAATCTCGCGAAGCTTATGAAATGTATGTTAGTTCAATAGGTGAAAACATAATACATGACCCTAAAAAATTTTTTGACTTCATTAATATCAAACGAAAGACAACAGGATATCGATCCTCAATGTTCAGAAACAATTCTAGTTCTTCCTGTTCTCAAGTGATCTGTAATTATTTTGCTGATCACTTCCAGGAGGTTTATCGTCCTTCCACACATCCACTTAACCTTCAACAATCCCATACAGCCCCAATACCATTTGTGGAAGAATTGACCTTGACAGCCGAAGAGATTGCTAATGCCATCAAGCAACTTGATCCAAACAAGGGTCCAGGCCCGGACTCACTTCCTCCTAGGTTTTTGCTTCAGTGTATGAGTCAACTTATATCACCCCTTTACATTATCTTCAATAAATCGCTATCACTAGGTAGTTTTCCTCGTTTCTGGAAATCCTCTCATTTAATTCCAATTTTCAAAAGTGGCGATAAGCGCCTTATTGAAAACTATAGGGGTATTGCAATACTTTCCGTTATTCCCAAACTTTTCGAAAAAATCATTCACAATAAATTAACCGCCCTTGTAGAACCTCGTCTTAATGAACAGCAACACGGATTCCGCAAAGGCCGTTCAACAACTACTAACCTTATGATTTTAACCTCGGATATTATCTGTGCCATGGAGAAAGGTTGCCAAGTCGACGCAGTCTACACTGACTTTAGTAAAGCCTTTGACCGCGTGGATCATGATATTTTAATCTCAAAATTACTGCATTTTGGTATTTCGGGGCACCTTCTCAAATGGCTTACGTCATATCTCCGAGATCGCACTCAAATAGTTAAATTTCAAGGACTTTTTTCTAAAGAAATATCCGTTTCTTCCGGTGTACCACAAGGCAGCCACCTCGGTCCACTTTTGTTCAATATTTTCTTATCGGACCTATCTAAAGTTTTACATGATATACCCCATCTTTTCTATGCCGACGATCTTAAAATATATCACACAATAAAGTCACAATCGGATGCAATTTTCGTCCAATCTAAACTTAAAGCACTTGAGCACTGGTGCAATCAAAATAAACTCTACCTTAACGTAACAAAATGTCATGTTATAAGCTTTTATCGTAAAAGTACGGATATCAATTACGCCTACTATCTGAATAGTTCCCTACTCAAAAAAGTGGATCATGTTGTTGACCTCGGTGTTGTCTTGGATAGAAAATTACGCTTCAATTTACATTATGACAAAGTCATTGCTAGAGCATACAAGCAGCTAGGGTTTATTAAGAGGCGTGCTAAAGAATTTAAGAACTTGTGGGTCACTAAATCCCTATTCACTGCATTCGTACGTCCTCTCCTCGAGTACGCTTGCATTATCTGGAGCCCATCTTTCGATACTCACGGCGATAGGCTTGAATCAGTTCAAAAACAATTTTTACTTTTCGCATTGAGACATCTTTTTAACCCAAGTGATTTCGCTAACCTGCCTTCTTACGAATACCGACTAAGCCTTCTTAATTTATCTACTCTATCGGCTAGAAGAATTATCTTAAGCTCTTGTTTTGTTTTTGACGTTATCCGAAAGGCAGTCAATGTCGAATCAATTTCTAGCAGAATGACGATTAACGAAACTTCTAGACGCACCAGACACACACGCTATTTAAATGAATACCAACATCACACAATCTACGTTGACAATGAGCCCATTAATAGATGCTGCAAAATATTTAACAGTTTTAGTAAACTCTACTCCCCATCCATTTCCAAATCCACTTTTAAGCTGAATTTAACCATTTCCCTCACTAATAATGTAAGTTTTATATACTCGTAAGTGCAATGTATATTATATTTATGTATGTTTTTTTTTTAATTGTATGCCTTGCTTGGTAAGAAATAAATAAATAAATAATAATAGGCATGTGCATGCGCCCATCAGAGCAAGAGAAATAGCAATGTTTTAATGTTCAAAAAATATTTTAATCTGCACGCAGATGAAGCAGCCTGGGTATCACATCATCACAGTGGCGCGACAGCCCGACGTCGGGCCTTGGCCGCCTGGTATAGTGTAAACGTAATATTACGAACGCAAAGTCAACAAGCGGTGACGCCAATGTACGACAGCCGTCAGTTAGCAGTGGAGCCTTTCATGACGGCTGTAAAGTGGCCATTGCTCGACGGCCGTCAGAGCGTTGCCGTCATTTTCAGAACGACTGCCATAACGTTGACAACACGGTGAACTATGTGTATGTTTCAATCAAAAACGTATGAAACTTCTATTAGGTCCACTGAAATGGACGCTTTTTACGCCACCGCTACATGTCGGCACAGTTTCTCTTGGAAACCCCGTTCGCAGTGCATGTAAGATTCATAATGAAAACTGCGACAGCATAGTGATAGCTAATTAGTCGAAGCCAACACTGCGTAGTGACACTGAGAGGTGGTTCACTGATTGCCTTTACCCCTCCAGTTCTGGTTTGGTGCCCAACCAGATTTCATTTCTACCAAGGGGTGCGTTTCAAAGCATAACTGTGTCGACACTGTTGCACGTGTGACAGAGATGTAAAATGTTGTGCACCCGTGAGTGAGTGAGAGAGTCGCGCAACAGTGTCGACACTGTTTTGTTTTGAAAACGCACCCAATGTCTTCTTCTCGGAGGGTGCAGTTGCTAGAATACATCTCCTATCCACATAGTCATCTCTTACTAGCAAGCTTGGAACGCTTTGAGAGTTTTAATAGTACCCACAGGTAGTTTTCTTTGTATTATCGTGCCGAAATGAACCGCTGAACTCTAGATTCAAACATCGTATTGTGGCGGCCGTATGTAGTCTGGATGGCGCAACGGTTAGCACGTTCGCCTTCAACGCACTGGGCCCCGGTTCGAGTCCGGGGATTTACGTGTCGGACTATGAGCCCACTCAGCTGTTAAATGAGTACCCATTATGGGGTAAATAACTCGGTTGAGCGTGTTGCTGATCACATACCTCTGCACAAAAACCGTCGCGATCTAGAAAATGAGATGATGGTAACTCATTTCGAGGCCGTGGTTCAAATTAAACTGTTGCGCCAGTTATTTATTTATTGTGGCGACCGAGACCTCACGACTTACCAAGCGCGGTTTAATCGATAAAAACTTGACAACCCATACTCGAGTAGAATAAAAGCCACCATCGGTATCCTTCGAAGATTCCTAATCACCTAAAGAAAGCAATTGATTGTGGTCAGCGATAGAGGGTGCAGTACAGTACCTTCTTCGGAAATATTCTCTCGTTCCTCGTTTTGCAGTTCCAAATCCACCAATGTCTCGCATAGAGGTTTCGACGCCTCCTCAGTCTGTTCTTCGGCCAGATCCGACTCCAGTGGCCGTTTCACCACACCTTTAGGACTGGGTCGAGCTTTCACGGCATGCAGAATGCTGCGTTGTCCCAAATCGCATTCCTACAAACCGCGAAAGAGAAATTCATCAGTAAACTTCTCCCCCATATCAGACGCCCACCACACTCACCTCAATCGTTGTTGCATCGGACAATTCCTTTCCCGCAAATATGATCTTCATCTCGTCCGGTTGCAATCCCAATTGTGGAGCGACGAATTCCTTGACATTTTTAATGTCCCACTTTGGATTCAGGTCAACGGATAGCGACTTCCCGGTGTTGGTTTTGATGTAAACACTGAGCGAATTGGATATTGTCTTGCGACCAAATGAGAGTATTTGCAACATGTTGTGGATGAAGGTTCTTATTATGTCCAACAGGAAACTCATGACTCCTGCGGAGGTGTCGTATTTACGTGCTTTTATCCCCCCGTCGTTGCCACTTATCAAAATAAAGATATCGGATCCGGGAATGACTACGTGCAGATTTTGACAGTGTGTTTGACATATTTTGATTTAACATATGATTTGATAAGGGAAGAGTTTAGATGCGGCGGTTCATTGGGGAATATTTTTTCCTGGAAGTGGCTGTTTTCCACCAATTTCCACCCAAGGGCTGGAAAATCTGAAGTAGGGACAAAATACTGCATTTCATACAAATTAACGCAGTGCCGATAGTTGCATTTGTGTTCTTTGGTAGGGATGCAGCGATGCACTAAATTTGATTAATTCAAATTCAGCCATTTCTGCCGAGCGAAATTGTCGCTTCCCCGACGAACAGTTTGGGAATATTTAAGAGGGGAGTTGTTTCAGTCCGAGTGCATGTGCATGATGTGCATCCGCTAGGCTAGATCCACTCAATCCGAATCCGACAGTTCGTTCGAGTGGTTCGAGAGATTTCGAGTATATTGGCGGGGCCCGTGTTTTTGTATTGAGTTGCAGGCGGTTTTTTCGATTCCGAGGAAGTCTACGGAGTATATAATTTCTCGCAACTCGCAGCGAAAAGATTAAGAAAATGGCAATGGGATTAGATCTGGACAAATGCTACGAAGTGATTGCAAAACTGGCAGATGAAGCCGGCAAGGTAATATCTCGTTTGTTTTTTTTTCGATTTTTAATTAAATTAGCAATTTGGTCAACACTTTGCAGATAATTGCCGCCCGCAATTCGGAGCGTAAAAGCTATGAACAGAAATCCGGCGATATTGATTTGTTGACTGTCACGGATCGGGAGGTGGAAAAGTTGGTAGTGGACGGGATTAAAGCAGAGTTCCCGAGTCACAAGTGAGTTTGGTTGTCTTCACAGGGAAATTAATTCTACAGACTCGGGATGGTAGTCTAATCTTTGATGGTAGTATCAGATTTTGTGTGAAAGATGTAGGTTGGCTAGAGGCTTGTTTCTGTTATCAAGCAGCGCCAAGCATAAGTGGCGAGTTGCTGCACCCACTTGTTGATAAAACGTGAGACACAGAGACCTTTTCCATTGAGTAGAAGGAGGGCTTGATCATCAAACTTCTGAGAAAAAGGGTAGCATTACATACTTAACCCAATGCTTGCTGCGATATTCTTGGACAGACAAAAGCACCAAGTCGCTACGCACGACTACTATTTTGGTCGCGAGCGTGCATCGAACCACGTCAAACTCAATAAAAAAAATCTCACTTCCACCATTCTATATTTGATGGAAGTTCGGTCGTGGTTCTGCGCGATCAAGTGTTGCGACCTTTAGAAGGCACAATTGATAAGGAGCAGGGCTGCTCTCGATCCTGATTCTCTTGCTTTGATCACATTCTAAGTGAGAAAGCGTCCCAAAGGAAACGAAATTCGGGCAGACGAGATGTCTATGGAAAAATCTCTATTGAGATATCGTGGTTCAAATAGAAGCAGCCACCCAATACGAGGAACACGAGGCTAAAGGAGCCACACGAAGGAGTGTAGAGGGCATTCTCAACACACATAACTCTGAGCTAAATAGTGTGCCTATTTTGAGTCACGAATTATCAAGGAACTATGGGGAAAAGTGGTGGAAAAAGTCTTTACGAAATGTCAGAGCATCATATAATACCCATGCGAGTCGTCATTCAGTTACCGCTTTTACCGGGACAACCGAACAAGCAGGAGTTGGATAATATGGTTCCTACTTTTGACAGAAGCCTTTAACGGAGCTACGATCAAATTGTGTCCCATTCGGAGAGGACGAGGCAGTGAAAAATCTGAGTGGTGGATTGCAGTGATCCACCAATATAGAGTTAATTGGAGAAAGAATTTCAATAGGGCAAAATTATCCGGGAATCTAGCGGATTGGTACACTCTTGTAGTTGTGCCAATCCGCTAGATTCCCGGATCTTCTTAGTAGGTTTAAAATGAAAGTGAGGAAGGCGGATCGGTGTTCTTGGAAACTTCTCAGCGTCTGGTCTTTGTAAAATGCTAGCGCGAACCGATCTGCAACCGAAAGTACTGTACTGGCTCTATGTGGCGGTTATTGGTCCTATACTTTTGCACGGCATGGTTTGGTGGAATACACTTATTACAGGGGCTGACCACAATTTGGTTGGGGAAGTGTAAGGATCCGCTAGTGTGGCAATCAGCGGGGCCTTCAGAACGACCCCGTCCGATGCCTTAGATATTATACTCAGTCTGCTTCCCTTAGACATTCTCGCTAAACAGATGGCTACGCGTTTGGTTGTCCGCCTTCGCGAGACAGGTCACTGGAAAACATTTAACTCTGGATATACCTGCAACAACGGATTATACTACGCCAAAATATTTGTTTGATATGAACTTACAAACCTGATACCACCACGAGCATAATGGGGCGATAACCTACTTTTAACCATGGACTCGATGTACTTCTTTACTCATTTCATAGCCATGAGAAACATTATTATTACGTATAGCGAAACCACGGTTACCTCTTCCAGAGTGGTGCTGGATTGTCGCGCATCTCTTTTGGGAATGGCCACTTTCTTCAACATTGTCCTGGGTTGGATTACGGGCCATAGTGGCTTCGTCGGAAATTATCACTGGACATTGTCCAATCGGGGAGCACGCCAAAAGGCTTCGACTTGTGGGATTGTGGGAACGAGGAGGCAGAGATCACATTCCATCTTTGCTGTCGATTTCCGGACTTGACAAGTATAAGGAGGTCAATTCTTGAAGCATACTTCTTCCCCACAGTGAATCATCCGAAAATCCTTGGTGTCCCCTTGGATAATATGCCAACATCATCTGCTCATGCCACAACGATCTGCAATACCATGAGAACTCGTAACAAGGTTCTCAAGGCGCTTGCTGGCAGTACTTGTGGAAAGGACAGGAAACCCTACGGGTTACTAACAAAGCCATTGGAAGATCTGTGGCTAATTATGCGGCGCCCACGTGAACCCTGAACCTGAGCGACACACACTGGAGAAGTATCCAGCCTTGTCAAAATGCTGCTCTCCGCACCGTGACTGGCTGTCATCTGATGTCCTCTCAGGATCATGTCCACCAAGAGACCAACATGATGCCCAGGGCCGTCGAGAGGGCGGGGGGCGGAAGGGGCGAAACGCCCCGGGCCCGTGTTTTTTCGGGGACCCGAAAATTTGAAAAATTAAAAAAAAAAAACGTATCTACGCAATGACCTTTTTTTTTTGCTCCTTGCCCTTGCATACCACTCTGACGCGCGTTCCGCCATGTATAGGGCCCTACAAAACAAGAAAAACATACGCTTTGACCTTTTTTTTTTGTTCATTGAGGTACCGGTCGCCGTATACATATGGGCCCCTACAAAAGTTGGGTACCGGGCCCGGATTTTCTCTCGACGGCCCTGATGATGCCCATTAAACACCGCAACTATCTCCCCGCGAAGCAGTATCTTGTGGGTTGCTACCGCCATGATCACCCCAGCAGTAAACTTATGGAGAAGACACTGCCACCCCGTAACATCAGACATGGGCCGAGAGACCTCGAACGAGAATTTAAAAGATACAAAAGGAACTATTTGACGACGCGACCTAATAAATTCGTACCTGCTCCCACACCACTAACACCTAAAGCTTTATGGGAGGCCCCAATCGAAGTGCAATTTTCCTTGCCCTCGATATGGAAGGAGAAGAGGCCGCTGCTGACGCATAAACACACACACTTAAATTAGACGCATTGCTATAACAACAACAATTGCAGTGCTGCCAATCGCCCCAACGATCCATCCACATGCAATCCAAGGACCGTTATTTTTTGATCAGAACCCGTGTATCATTGCCATATTGGTTGATCTAAAATTCTTACATTTGTTTCATTTAACTTGTTTTCGTTTTTTTTTTACAGGTTCATTGGCGAAGAAGGAACCAGTTCGGGTGAAAAATGTGCCCTAACCGATGATCCGACTTGGATCTGCGATCCTGTTGATGGTACCATGAATTTCGTTCATAGTTTTCCACACTCCTGTCTATCAGTGGCTCTCTTTGTAAAAAAGGTAAGAATTCCTTGTCATTTTACCTCCTAGTCGTTAATTCATTTTGTTCTCATAACCTTGATTTGCATTTCAAGATTCCTGAGATTGGTATTATTTACAATCCAATGCTAAACCAAAAATTCACTGCTCGCCGTGGAAAAGGAGCATTTTACAATGGTAATAAAATACAAGTGTCGGGTGAAAAGGAACTCGGTAAAGCGCTAGTCACAAGCGAATTTGGGACATCACGAGATCCGGAAAAGATGCAAGTTGTTAATGAGAATTTCCAGAATTTAACGAAACTGGTGCATGGGTAGGTTTTGTTTTTCTACCCACAAAATTTAATATAATTCTCATTTCTTCGCACACATTTGATCATTCATTCATTAATTGCACTTCCTGGGACGCTTTAATTTTTTTTCATATTTGTTTTTTAAGTTTCCAGTATTCTGGTAATTTATGTTGCAATTGCTTCATTTGATCATTCATTGATCCACCACCTTTAGTTCTCACTTCCCTTAGCATTAATATTATCCACGACGAGTGTTTTCATGAAATTTTTCCTACTCTAGTTTTCGTATACTGGGAGCGTGTGCATTGGATATGGCCATGGTAGCATTGGGAGCGGCCGATGCGTGCTATGAAATGGGCATTCATATTTGGGACATAGCTGCGGCCGTACTTTTGGTCCGTGAAGCCGGTGGTGTGGCAATTGATCCTAGCGGCGGTGAACTGGACGTTATGTCGAGAAGATGTCTGGTTGCTTCATCGCAAGAGTTGGCCACTGCTATTGCGCAGAATTTGAAGCAATATTATCCGAAACCGCGTGACGATGAAGTGCCATGTTAAACGGCCAGGTGGCAGCAAACAAAGGTTTTATTGGCTTCCGAGACTGTATTGAATTTTTTTTAATAAAAATTGGCTGATGCCAGTGGCAGACCAAAGTGAAGAATGCATTTATTGTAAATGGATTTTCTGTATAAAATATAAAAATATGTTCCAAAGTATGTTAAATAAATAACATAGTATAAAATATTGTGTATTTATCGGAGATGTCCGGATTAATTATAAATGTGCAATTTGATATATTGTAGTTGTGTTTTATTTACACATATAAGAGTTTTTCCTTCCATTTCCAGATACCAGATTTCGCTTAAGCTTTCGAACATCTATTGTAAACAAGCAGTTTTTTGTTGACGTCCATCAAAATTGACCGTGATGGTGAGGTAATCGCTGTAACTGAATCACTGGGAAATGAGCACAAATTTTGCCACAAACCGGGGATGTGTTAGTTTTTCGTGCCCTGAGAGTGGTGCATTTGAGGTTGCACAATGGTAAGTCGGTTATTTATTTTCTTAAGGAATGAGGGTTTCGCCGGCACCTGGGCAACTAGGCGGCACCGGATCTGAAAATCAGCGGCCGCACTAAATATCAGTCAGGTGCGTGGGTGCAGCTGAGCAGTGAAAGATGTGGTCGACGTCGTGAGGGGCTCCATTACAGGCAAGTCAGATGTTTGAGACGTCCTGGTCGATGCGGGATATGTAGGATTTCAGTCGTGAACACCAGCCTGACCGAAATTGGGCGAGTGTCGTTCTCGTTGCTCTCGGAAGTCTTTCCTCTTCCGGAGATATCATTGGTGGTATGGACGAGAGAACTGGATTCGGACCTAAATCTGCAATTGACTGATGAACCTCCTCCTGGTGTATCGCTGCGATGGCCGACCTGTGTGCGCCACTGTCAAAGGGTACCCTTTTGTACCTCTGGACATCCCTTTCTAGGTCTCTCAAGTCGCGCCTAACATGTCTGGGCGGGTGCGTCTTGTCCATGAGGTTGGAGTTTGGGTGATTACCTCGCTAGCAACCCACCAGGTATTGGCACGAAAGCAGGTTGTGGTCCCTTAAAGGCATCATCCTGGTTTCCTGATGTAGATGGTCCTGAGGTGACATCAGGAGACAGCCAGTAACAGTACGCAGAGCGGTATTTTGGCACGCCTGATTTTTTTTCCACTGTGTGTCACAGAGATTCTGTGACCACACAGGAGCCGCATAGTTGGCCACTGATCTTCCGACTGCTTTATACCAGTCGTGTTTATTTATCCTTATCACATTTTGAGCGTTGCATACACTAAGGTTTAATTTAGCGTCTTGGATAGCTAACTGGCAGTTTAATCAGGCATTGAGAAAACGGGCCTTCATCATCATCGTGGCGCGCATAGAGAATAACTATGGAGGAGCAATCCGCATATACTCAACACTAAACTATTTGAAGCAATTCCAGTCGTAAAAAGTAAACAGAGAGACACACGCCCTCCACTGCGCAACACCCGCGCAGTCTATATAAAAGCACAGGAAGCACGTAAGATGTCATCCCCTCTCCTACTTTTCCTATTGGAACAATAACATTCCAGTCTGTCTCTCTGTCGCGGAACACTCGCCCGGTCCATGTAGAAGCAAAAGAGATGTCAAATTTCCATCCCCCTTCCTACTTCCTCACTTGTGCCGAATTGCTTCGTTTCTCTCGCTCTTTTTCATTTCCTCTGATTCTCTCTCTTCAAACGTGGCGCGACACCCCGACGTCGCGCCTTGGCCGCCTGGATCGTTGTCCTCCAATTGTCTCGGTCACGTGAACGCGTCCTCCAATCTTGGGAGCCCAGTAGTTGTGCGGCGTCCGCATTTACTGAGTTCTCCCAACGAGCTCTCGGTCGTCTTCGCAGTCTCGCTCCGTCGACTCGTCGTGCGTTCATTACTTTCTTTGGCATGCGATCATCGTCCATTCGTTGTACATGCCCTGCCCATTGAAGTCGTTGTAGGTTGACGATTTTCGAAACTTCCAGCTCATCGTACAGTTCATACAACTCATGGTTGTACCGGATGCACCATCCATCTTGATCGGAAACAGCCCCGAAAATTCGCCGCTGAACATTGCCATCGAATGTGTCTAGCATTTTTTGGGAGGCTTGAGTTAGGGTCCATGTTTCGCAGCCATAGCATAGCACTGGTCGTATGATGGTTTTGTATACGCGGAAAACGTGCCTTAGACATATAAATATAATTTAACGCCGCATGAACACCGCCATCTACACAGATAGCCAGGTCGCGATTAAGGCTTTGGAATCAATGACAATCTCGTCAAAATTAGTTAAATAATGCCGCGCTGGCTGGATTGGCTGAACTCTTCAGTGTTTTTCTTCTATGGGTTCCAGGCGATAGGAATATAGAGGGGAACGAGAGGGCCGATCAGTTGGCGGGACAGGGCTCCTCAATATACGAGTCCTACGCGGTGAGAGTCCACCCGCCGTTAAGTGCTGTAAAGAGACAGATTCATAATGGGCTAGTGAAAGATTGGGCGCACTGACAATGTATGCCACGTCTAAGAATTCATGGTCCATCATACGACGTACGTAAAACAAATGCCCTTCTGCAGAGAATCCGGTCGGATGTAGCTAGAGTTACAGCGGTTACGACTGGGCATTGGCTAGCGGGAGTGCACGCGACTAGATTGGGTATACCCTTCAACACATTCTGCCGGAGCTGCAGGAATGAGGAGGAGAAGAAAACTTTGATCCATTTTTCTTGAGCAAATGCTCGGCTCTTGCAAGAATCAGGTATCAAAATTTTGGCAGTGCTTTCTTCCGATATATATCCGACATCTCCTTGAAGTGTATCGGGGAAATAGTTCGTTTTTTTGAACTCAGCTGGATGGATCTGAAAACGAATACCTCTGAACACCTTCGATATAACAACGGTTTATTCCTCAAAACGGCGCACACTTAGCGCTGCTTGTGTTTTTCTACTGGGTAGTAAACAGCCAGTCTAACCAACCAACAGTCGGTGAAAACAATCCGAATTCAAATTATATGTAGGATTTCAGTCGTGAACACCAGCCTGACCGAAATTGGGCGAGTGTCGTTCTCGTTGCTCTCGGAAGTCTTTCCTCTTCCGGAGATATCATTGGTGGTATGGACGAGAGAACTGGATTCGGACCTAAACCTGCAATTGACTGATGAACCTCCTCCTGATGTATTGCTGCGATGGCCGAACTGTGTGCGCCACTAACCCGTGCCAGAGCCCCAAGGTACGTACCGATATTCTTCCAAGTCTGCTAAATAAAAAGCATGTAAACACTTTCAAGACGGAAAACCAGTACCATTGGTTGAATTCAATTTTTAAAAGTGTATAATTTCCGTTAGTAAAAAAAAATACTGTCTAAAATGTTATAACAAAAAAAAAAAAAAATTGCAAAAAGATTGAGGTCTAGTCTAGACTTATTGGCCGGGCTGACGAAGGCAGCACACTCCGGCGCGCTATCCCACTACTGCTCACCACGGGAACTCTTGGCTGCTGGCTTTCGCCCCTGGCCCGGTTCGCTCCTCCTTAGCCAACCTGAACGCCTGAGACTCCTCCCTGGCGCCCATATTGATGGCGAGCTTAGTGCGGACGCACCGTCAACGTGTCCTAGTCCCCCGCACAGGACCCCCGGCCTCAGACCATTCCACAACCTGACCTCCGAGTAGCCGGATTACAGAAGACGCCACGCTTCCAGTCGAAAGTACGTGCTCGCTATCGTCATGCGTTGTTTCAGTCCATGGTCGCGCGACCTACATTTTGTATACGAGTACGTAGTGGAATATTGTATGAAGAGAATAATTTCTACGTATTTTCACATCGTGTTTGTGGCGAGTACATGTGGTTTTCGTATTTGTTGAATGATAAAAAGATATTCGTGATCTATGTGATAACGAAAAAAGTAAAAAGATAAAACTATCTTGAACTATTGCTGTGGCGGGTATCGAACCCGTAATCGAGAGTGGCTTTATGCTACGATGAAAGAAATCGTTGGCTTTATGTCAATGCTTTGTCAAATGATGAGTTTGACGTTTACCGCAATGTCGATTGGGTGCTGAATAGGGAGATAGTCGCTACCGATATGCTTTAATTGATGGCAAAGTAAAATTATAGATATGGACCAGTGTTTTAGTTTAATTCGTAAGCCCGGTAGAAATGTGAACGGTTCATAGCGATGGATGATGGTCAATACGTAGTGCATGTGTAAATGCGAAGAACTTGGTTGGTATTGCCTGCGTTCACATCATCTTGAGCGTTGCGGTTATTCAGCAATCTGATTTTTTTCCGTTAACATGCATTTGAATCGCTGAATAACGGCAACAGGCATTATATCTCTTTAGTTTTCCAATGAAGATGGCATGCGGTGATGGTTTAGACTTGTAGCATATACTTATCTACAATACATATGTGTGTAATTTTATTTTTATGCATATATTTTTCAAATTTAAGAAAACTAATGGACACAACTTGTGTCTTTTGTTTTGTAGCTCAAGTGAAGTGAGGAAAATGCGAAAGAGTTTTGCAACGAAACATGAGATGGGAACGACTCAAATGCTCATGAATTCGTATTGGCCATGTAAAGAGCTCTTTACACTTCACCGTGAACATGAAAATAAAAATTTTCCACGATCAAAAGCTCCGTGAAAAGATTTGACAGTTATCGCATGGTGAGAATTATTTTTCCTGTTCACAGTCGTATTTACAGTTCACCGGGAAATTTATTTGAAATATGCAAAACGTCGTTTATTTAACAAGAAAATAAAAATGTCGGTTGTAGAAAGTAATTAATGAAGGATATTGATTAGAGTTTAGAAGCTGCGGGAGCACTCGCGGTTTAAAATTTACATTGAATTGAAATGGAACAAATCGCCCACACAGGGATTGTTGATTCACGACCCTTAGTATCGCACAAAGTGTGCATGGACAATTTCGGTTTGGAACTAGCTGCGCTAGCTCCACCCCCAGGAAATTGCGACGCTCGGTATATAGCCCTAGGTCGCTCGTTTCACTCCTTCTATATGCAGCAGCATCCATTTCGTCCTAGCATATCTGCATCAAACATTTTTTTTTTGTCTATGTTCAATTTCGGTTTCAAATTGAAATAAGGTATGCAAAGCAAAGCGAAAATAACTAACTCACTCACTTTGGTTTTTAAACGAAAGTGAACATTGAATGCGAATCGAAAGCCGAAATTGTCCATTAATGGCTATTTTCATGGTGCTTTTCGCTACCCCGACGTGAGCATGAGCAGACTGATAGCTCATGGTCGGACTCACGGCGGCCAGATATCACGAAAATCGTAATTTGGCCCCTCACAACGATCTTAAGTCCATCGTAGGATCAGGCTGTTGATGTGTGGTCAATTGAGATTTACAAACGTGACTATATCTTGATATAACCACACAAGTGATTGGGACGCTTTAGTTTTACATCTTGATCCGATAAAATTACATTTATCATTCCATCCTACTTTCTTAAATCGGAAGTTACAACGACTCCTTTTTGTCCCTTAATTGTTTTTCTTGACCTCATAACTCTTTTCCGTGTTCGATTATACCATTACGTTGTATACGTGCAGTAAATGAGCATGTTTTTATAAGTAGTACCATTCAACATGTTTAATAACAGTCTTCTGATTTTCACTCCTCCTCCTTCGTGTAAATACCAACTTCCGGCCTCCTTTTCATTCCTTCAGTTCAAATGTCCCTTTAGAGCTATTCTCCCACCCCGTCAAACTTTAGGATTTATAATACATATATTTATAATGAAAACACAATCATATTCGTATCAAATGATTTATTCGATTATATTATTTCATAAATAAACAAAAAAAAAAGTTTTTTTTTCACGATAAACAACTTTTCAGAATGCAATTGCAATTCGAACGTGAACAGCATCGTGGAAAAATATCGTGGTGAATTTCACGTCTCGGTCGTTCACTTTCACGTTCGCGCGTCTACACTTCTCTATGAAACGTGGTGAAATTGATTCCACGATGAATTTTTCTGTTCACGATTAAATATACGGGGAATTTAAAAAAAGTATATGAAATATCAATATTAAATTGTGCAAATATATTCAAAATGTAGTTTATGGAATCCTTCATTTATTTCAATATAATCCCCGGACGTAAAATGTCATTTTCATAGATATTTTTCAAGAAAACATTTTTCCATTTTCACGTTCACGGTGAAGTGTACAACGCCCTTAAGAACAGAAAGGTATGTTTTTCTTGTTGGTGCTTTTCAATGTTGTGTTTTGCTCAATGTTCACATGTAAACGAAGCATTAGGATACATCTAACCTCTGATGTACTATATATGCGGTAGTGATATTGGTCACATGAGTATTTTGAAACAAATTCTTGTCATGCAGATCTGCCTAAGATCAGATTACTATATATGGAGTTATGCTTCGGCAATTTATTCATAGCCCTCATCCCAGATCGTTCGGAATGGGAGAATGGCAATCTCGGCCCAGACCCCAGGTGTATCGTGTGGAATACTGATGGGTCTAAAACTGAACAGGGAGTTGGTGCTTTCAATTGCTATGGGTACATTGCCTAGCCAGGGTAATTCTGGACAACACACTTCACGGCGCACAAATTGCTGTCTGTAAAGATAGCCAAGGCCATCCTTAATCCTTATTACACTGGACAACCAATCGGTGATCAGACGCATGCAATAGACGCACATAAACTTCAAATTGGTACTAGAGTGTGTCCGAAAGCTCAATACGTGTGCCTCAATAAATGAGGTTACACTGATGTGGGTAAAAGGACACATAGGTACAGCAGGAAATGAGGCGGCGGATGCCCTAGCAAAACAGGGTTCTGCGGCGACTACAATTGGAATAGAACCCAGACTTGCTCTGGGGGAATACAGCTCTTCTAAATTGAATTTTTATTTTTAAAAGTAAAGGCCGGTACTCAGATCGCGTGGAATGGAAAGTGCCGTGAAATCCCATACAATATCGCAAAATTTGTCCTCGATGAAAACAGACGTGAAATTGTGTGAAACCTAAATTTCATTCCACGCGATCTGAGTACTACCTTTAAAGAAAAAAGTAAAAAAATATTCATCCCATAAGGAAAGTCATTAGAAATAAGTTGATAGTAAATTTTAATGCCTTTATTTAAATCAAATAAGTGCGAATTCCATAGTCCCTGAAGGTGCATGCTAGCAACTGTATTCTCCGCAATTAGTTTATGCCAAAGAAACGTCAACTGGGCCACGTGCAACAGTTGACACGCTATGCCCCGCAAGGGGTTAGGGCAATTGAGTATAGGCCCATTGCCAAATTGTCTTAGAAGAAACTGACTGAATGCACAATATCTTCGTACTAAGCGTTCTGCAGAAAAGAAAATAGATTCTTAAAGTACATTAAATTTAATAGCTTTTGATTTAAAAATCAGCTTCGAACGATCAAAACATTGCAAGAAATAGAGCTTTAAAGACTTGATTTTTTTTTCTACAAAAAATTAAAGTAACTATCATTGGTTATGCCTTATGCATCTTGTCAAAAATCGAAAAAAGTACCCATCCGCCGAATTCGCAACTTAGCTATTTTAATTATTAGGTGTACAACTTTGCTTCCGCCGTTTTCCGATAGACGGCTGCATCGGTGAGGGCTCGTCAAAATACGAGTACGTATGTAGTTCAAAAGTGTCACAAAGTGAGTTTGGACGTCTGTGAACGTATCGACATCCCCGCATTAGTAAAAGTTGTTCGCATTTTTAATAAGATTCGCGATTCAAAATGTCTGTTTTTGAGCTAAGTTCTCGTCATTTGCGTTTGGATCTTCTGCTTCCATTTGAAGAAAAACTGCAGTTGAGGTTCATCGAATGCTCTCAGATACTTACGGTGAGGTTGCTCTGAGTGACAGAATATGTCGTGAGTGGTTTCAAATTAAAAAAAATGGCAATTTCAATGTCGAGGACAAGCATGGTGGTGAGAGAGACAAAATTTTCAAAGACGACGAATTGGAAGCACTGCTCGATGAATATTCGTGCCAAACGCAAGAAAAATTAGCTGAATCACTGGGAGTGACTCAGCAAGCCATCTCAAAACGCTTCAAGGCCATGGGTAATTCAGAAACAAGGAAATTGGGTTCCGTACGAGTTAAAACCGAGAGATGTTGAACGGCGATTATTTGCATGCGAACAACTGCTTCAAACGCAGAATCGGAATGGATTTCTTCATCGGATCGTAACCGGCGACGAAAAATGGGTCCGTTACAATAATCCCAAGCGTAGAAAGTCAAGTGCAATGCCCGGACATGCCTCAACGTCGCACAGTGGAGTATTTGTATCAAAAAGCTGGCCAAAATTATTTAGTACCATTTTTCATGTGCAAATGCATTGAAATACGATTTAGATATTTTTTTTTATTTATTATAAAAAAGTATAAAATTAAATATCAAAACTAAATAAAAAAAATAAAAAAAATTAAATTAAATTAAAAAAAAATTAAAATTAAATTGAAAACAAGCTAGCCTTCGGCTAGCTTGCCGAAAGTATGACACCCTTCACGGTATATTTACCACTTTGAAATTAGTAATAAAACTTGTTCCGATTTCACTGTTCCTATGGGAGGTATATGAAATAGTGGGCCGATTTCAACCAAATTTTGGGATATGGTTTGACGATAAATATGATTGAATAATATGAAATTTGGTAAAGATACGTTTATAAAAAAAAAGTTTTTCTAACAAAAACTTGTTTTTGGAACGGTCGTTCCTATGACAGCTATACGATAAAGTAGTCCAATTTTGACGAAATTCGAGAATGTGATTTGGTTGTATATACCATTGAATGATATCAAATTTGAAAAAGATAGCGGTCGTTCCTATGGCAGCTATATGACGTAGTGGTCCGATTCCATTGGTTCCGACATATATACAGCCTGCAACAGAAAGAAGGCTTTGTGCAAAATTTCGGCTCGATAGCTTCAAAACTGAGAGACTAGTTTGCATAGAAACCTGGAAGTTAAAACACGAGGTAAAAGGGAAGGGGAGAAAAAAGTGGAATACATTTTTTTATGGCAATATTAAGGAGGCATTAAACTAAATTACCATGAAGGTCTGATTACCGGAGACCACAGGGAACCCAAACAAAAACACTATTGATTATTTTTTTCACGAAAAATATCACATTTTGCCCTTACTATTTAGTTATATGAAAAAAAGAAGTGATGATGAAATATTTTTTTGGGTAAAGTACAAACCCCAATGCTTGATTATATAAAACAATTTTTTTGCTGATTGAATCGGAAACCAATTGAAAAAAACATGAAATTCAAGCAAAAATATGACTTTGCAAGAAAAAATATAAAACAAATTGCACTTTTTTTGAGTTCTAACCCTTCGCAAAAGGGGTAGAGAGGGAAGCGGCGCACGAGTGCTTAGGATATCATTCAGCCATTAGTATTGTACTAGAAAAATACAATTTTAACGGGATTTGCTAAACTTAAGATTTTTGACTTTTGGCCAGCTTTTTGGTATAAATACTCCACTGTGCGTCGACGCCAAAACCGAATATTCACGGCGCCATGGTTATGCTTTGCATTTGGTGGGACCAGCTCGATGTAATGTACTACGAGCTACTGAAACCGAATGAAACTATGGAGATCGGTACCGAACGCAATTGATGCGAAGGAAAAATGATCACAGTACCAGGAGAGACACGGCAAAGTCATCCTCCAGCATAACAATGCTCGGCCACACGTCGCAAAAGTGGTCAAGACATACTTGGAAACCCTGAAATGGGAAATCTTGCCCCACCCGGCGTACTCCCCAGACATAGCTCCTTCCGACTACCATCTGTTTCGTTCCATGGCGCACGGCCTGGCTGATCAGAATTTTCGTTCGTACGAGGAAGTCGAAAAATAGATCCAATCATGGATCGCGTCGATCGAAAGACGCCTCATTTTTCCGAGATGGAATCCTAAAATTGCCGGAGAGATGGGCGAAAGTTGTCGCTGGCAATGGACAGTACTTTGAATAATACGTCTGTAAGTACTTTTTGACAATTAAGCTTTTAAAAAACGGCGGAAGCAAAGTTGTACACCCAATACGTTCATTATTGCATGCTTTCCTCCAATAAGGAACGCGCTTACGCATTCAACACATACATGTCTCTGGAGGAGCGAAAGCTAAATAAGTGTGGATATACCCTTGCCTGTCCAGATAAGAAACACAGTCGGGCCCCCTCCAAACTCAATTTCTGGATCCGCCACTGACATTAGGGAAACTTGTTTTTCTGAAGTTTTCCAGCGTTTCTTTCAAGTTTCTCCTTTACGTATTAACGAAAATTCATAGGCCTGGGGAAAACAACACAAACAGAGGAGGTAAAAATGGGGAATTATAAAAAATGAGGCGATAACGATGGAATGGTTGGCGGTGTAGATTTCCTCGCGTTCGCATCAGAGTGCAGGCGTAATGGGACCCTCGGCATCTGGTTTCGTACTACCGACAGATTCTTACTCACCAGGTGCTGCCATAGATCAGCCGGTGGAAGCAGCACTACCAGACCAGAATATGGTTCATTACACATTTCTCGAATTCTCCTCCATATGCTTTCCCCTCCGGTAAAATTTGTACGGACAACTGTCATGAAAATGTTCCACTCCGGAACTGAGAAGTATTCTGATCCGGAGGGGAATATTTTCATGACAGTTGTCCGTATAAATTTTACCGGAGGGGAAAGCATATGGAGGAGAATTCGAGAAATGTCAAAACCTTCGGCTGCATTTTGGGCAACTTAATAGGATCAGACAATTTGATAGTGAGTAGCAGAGATGTGAAGTATTGTATATTCGTAAGTTGTAGAAAGAATTTCGCTTATCTGACAGGTTCTTTAGAGGGGAAATCAGTGACGTGCACTCGTAGTAAGCAATTCCAAACTGCTTGACTTACCGAAATAAGCAATTCAATAATAAACTTTGCTTACACCAATACACATATCATCATTTCAGTCAATTTTTTTCTTTAAGCTGAAGAATACATATTATCATTCAAATATTCCTTTACACATTCAAATTCTGATCCGCGCCTTCTTTTGGTTAAAAAACATTCGTTCAATTACTTTAGATAATATTCAAACCTCCCACATTTTGCACACCATAGACACCAAACTTAGAATAGGAAAATGTGCCTAGATCTTTAGATGCATGTACCATGTGTGCATCCAAATACTAGAGACATGTTGATTCCAGAAAATGGGAATCTTGGATTTCGGTAGTACATTGGGCAACGATTTTTTTTGTTTTGTTCGCAAATTTATATGAGACAAGTCAAGCACTGGCGCGACTGCTTTTGTGTGTGGGATAAAGCCCAATGATGCTTGTTAATGAAATGTTGCCAATGCAGGGAATGTTTATGGGAATTTGATTTTTCCAGTAGAGCTTTTGTTTTTGTTATGTAATGGATTTTCCGTTGCAATTTAAAAGAGGAAATCAGTGCAATCGGGTGATTTTGATTAAATTGTGATTTGAAGTTTTTTTGACCGTTTGTAGTGATTTAATTGATTTGATTTGTGATAAAAGTGGTAAGTTTTCTTTTCGCATTATGTCGGAGTATTGCTGCGCGACGGATTTCGTACTAAAAGCGGGATTTTCAACTCTTTCCTTTGCCAAGAAAAGAGAAATTATAGAATCGGATAGACCGAAGCCAGATCTTAGTTTAGAGTTCAAATTAAAAAATATTACGCGAAAATTCCATATCGAAACGTATGAAAAGTACATTTGGTTAATCATTCGCGTATTATTAACGTTATATTTGAACATAAGCATGAAATTTGTACAGTTTTTGAGACAATTTCGAATGGTTCTCAACACTGGGATGGCGATTCCTTGACTTTTTCCGATATATACTTACAAAAATTCGCAGAGTCAGATTTTCAATTATATCTGTTAATTTTTTCTGAAATTTTTCGAAAACTGATATATTATTTAATATTATTCAGAGCAAAGTGGTAAACATTTCATATGCAAGCCAAAAAATTATTGAATTTGAAAATTGGCTTGAAAATGACTTTTCTAAAAAGTTTGATAATTTCTATTCGACAGTTACAGCAGAATATCAGCCACCACGTAAGAAATGTAGAAATGCGAGAGATCCTTTACAAAATTTACGGCGGATATTTCGGGAGATTATAGATGTTATTCTCGGGCAAATTCGAGATCGATTCCATTCGTTTAAAGATCTTTCATTTTTAGAGTTGCTTGAACCGAATTATTTTTCTAAATTCAAGTCAAATTTTCCCGATAAAAATTTTGACTCACTTATTGAATATCACGGTCAATTTTTCGACAGAATAAAGTTGAAAAATGAGCTAAAAGTTATTTATTCTTCAGATGAGTTTAAAAACGCGAATCCTAGTAAAATTCTCGATTATTTTCAAAAACCGCCTTATGTCGCAAACGGTTTTAAGCAAGTTCATATTTTAGCAAAATTATTAACGTCAATTCCAGTCACAGTGGCAACTGCGGAAAGGTCATTTTCAACACTAAAGCGCGTTCACACATTTTTGAGAAATCGCCAATCCCAAGAACGACTTTCGGATCTTGCTTTAATTGCGGTTGAAAAGGATCTTCTTATACAAATGCGAAGAGAAAACGATTTTTTTGATAATGTGATTAAAGAGTTTTTACTTAAAGAACGGCGCATAGATTTGGAATACAAATAAATGGCAATGGCGAAAGAATATTTATTTATTTCAAATACCCCTGAATTTTTCTTAGTCTTAATTATTAATTTCTTAATATTTATTTATCATTTTTTTTATTAGTAATATTTTATTTATTTTTTTTTTTTTGTATTCCGAATATATGTGCCAATATTTTATTTATATCTTTCCTGATTTCTTCTTTAAGGCTTAAAGTCGCTTGGTATAAATGTTTTTGTGACTGTCCATATTCTATTATACAGTCCATTTTTGTTTATGCTAAATTGGCTTTAGGGCGCCCAACTGCTTGACTATGAATAATTTCCAGTGCACGTCACTGGGAAATAGTCAGGAAAAATTTGTTGGTTCGTTTCCCCAGCCCATGATTTCTAAACAAATACATCTACCGGCCTCTCTGTCTCTTTCACTCTAGTGCTATTACTAAGAAACACGCGTAACGAAAATTGGTTGCTTGTCATTCTGCTCTCGGGATTCGTATGTATGTAAATGCTTTGGCATGAGTCGTGTGCGTCGAATGTGTAAATGTATCATTTAAACGCGTCTCGCTTACACCTACGGATACACAATGCTTTGCCACCTCTATTGCTCACTGTCATTTCCTTAACCGGCCAGGCTTTCAGAACCCCGACCATTTTGCGGTCAAATAATATGTCAGTTGAAGCATGTTTCCTTGATCGTCTTACACGCTCGGCAGTTTTTGTTCCACCTTGCTTGTACGCCATCAGGGTAGCCATCAAAGGCAACTACTGCCTGTTGAGATTTTGCCTGGACACTTAACGTGTTAGTCACAGAAGGAAGGAAACATATTCTTTGCGAGAGAAACGTTTTTCCCGGGAACATTTTTGATGGAAAACCTCAGATTTGTGTTCAGCGACCCCAAAAAACATAATGCTACCAAAAATCAAAACTTTCCTTTATTTGCCATTTTGGAGCACATTGTGCATAGACTATAAATATAGTACAAAACTCGTTTTTAGTTTTTGTAAAATTAATTTATTTAGTATTCCAGCCATTTTTATAAATTTCAACCTGATATAAAAAAGAAATCAATTTAAAGCCTGAAACAGTTTGTCATTAAAAGTACATACTGAGAAAATTAGATGTAATTGTAATCTTATAATACGGAATAAAGGTTGTGTTCAAGTATTATTATTTTTTTTTAAGTTTCATATTATAAATCTTTTTTTATTCTACAGAATTTTAAACAATCACATCACAATCGAGTAATAAAAAAGTGTGTGTATGTATCACCAAAGAGAGCATATAACTTACGAATACACATTATCTATCTTTGAAAATATTGTATGTACTATTTTTTTTCTTGTTTTGCGCACAACTACTATTACGGAATGATTGTTTAAAATTTCATCAATAGTTTCACAGATATTAATTCTTGTGTTTTGTTATAATAATTTACAATACATGATTTCTAATAGATATATATTTTTTTGTATTTTCTAATGTTCTGGTTTCTAAAAAAGATCACTATTAAACATCCATTCTTAAATATATATGTCTATATTTTAATTTATGCACTTTTAAAGATGAATTGCAATTTTTCAGATAGTTTAATAATATTATTATTATATTGGGAAAAAGTTTGACACATTTGCACAATAGTTAATAGTTTTTGCCATACAATACATTTATGTATGCATGACTAAATAATGTATGTATATAAGTACATATTGTATATTTATTAAACTTTATACTCAGACCATTTCATGTTTATAATATTCTTTTGTGGTTAAGAGAATGATAGTATCTTATCAGTGTGATTTCCGTAAAAATGTTTCTTAAAGCATTTGGTTTTGGTTCATCCTCTTCTCGCGCTCCCTCTATACATATATACTCATATGTAAATTTTAATCGACTACAACATACAAATATGCTGAATATGTTTGTGGTTTTGTAATTTTCCACTGGATATCGTCTGGCATAGATAAGATTTGTGTAAATTTTTACTTGGTTTTAATCGTAACTATGTCACTTTATCTAGGTTTTCACATGATAAGATAATATTTTATTATAGTCTCTAATTTATTTAATATTCATATTTTGTATTTCTTTTTGTCCTAACGCAAAACATATATAAATTTATTAGCACCTTTATTACATTATTGAGAATTTTAAGATTAAGTTGTTCTTACTATAATTATGTGGAAAGCCTGAAATAAATTTCAATTGTTTTGCTCGTAATAATCTTGGCGGAAATTTAAAAGGGATTCATGAAGAATTACAAAATAATGTATCCGACGAAATGTATATGCTAACGAAACGTCAAAGAGATGTTGATGCGCCCATGACGCACTGCAGGGGTTCAAGCAATGGTAGTAATTGTATTAGGAGTCCTCGCTGGCAGTAGATTTATGACAAAAGCTAAATATCCTAGCTAAATATGATTGAAATGAGACAATTTAGAAGCATCTGAGCGATGCTATGGCGGTGGCGTATACTACCGCCCTTGAGGAAAGAGTATCGCCTATGCTACATAACATCAGCAACACTGGCGTCCATGGGTTCTGGGAAGATCCCTACCATCTAACATCTCCAAACAAAACAACAACAAAAACTCCTCTTCCATAGTCCTCCGCGTGGGCGCCCCCTGGAACGGCAGTGGTCACTGACCATTGCCAACCAACGTCAAGCCGCCAGTGATGGCGGTACGATGATTTGGTTGAGGTACCCCTGTGGTGTGGGGTGTGAAAAAAATACCACGGCCTTTCCCTTTGAGGGCCTGTCGTTAAAACCGACAATCAAAGGACAGGATGTGTATGCCAGCAACTTGCACTATCCGAAATCTTTATATGCTAACGAAACGTCAACTATGCCTCGGATAAGGACTGACTCAACGGTTACGACTTTTAGCTATCGTACAATGACAAAGATTGGATTCTGGAATGTGCGTACTCTCCTGGACAATGGATCAGAAGGTCCCCAGAACGCACGATTTCTTCAATTAGAGAGTGAATTTCTGAGGTACAAATTAAATATCTTAGGAGTTAGTGAGATAAGATGGTGGAACAGCGGAGAATTCATCTCTCCAACGGGCAGCACTGTAATGTTGTACTCCGGTAAAGCTACCGGTAGTCGTCGTGAGTCAGGTGTGGGGCTCCTTTTAACCAGAACCGCGCGAAACTGTCTCTTATCCTGGGAACCGGTCTCTGACAGGGTCTTGACCGCCAGGTTCCGGACCAAAATGAGGAACATCTCAATAATACAATGTTATGCCCCTACTGAACCCGACAATGTCTTGGCAAAAGACTCCTTCTACGAAGAACTAAACGCCGTTCAGAGCAGAACACCTAAAGGTGACATTATAATGGTTATGGGTGATTTGAATGCGAAAGTTGGCGCTGATAACTATGGGCTCAGACATGTGATGGGGAGACACGGTCTTGGTGATCGTAATGACAACGGTGAAAGATTTGTAGAGTTCTGCAACTTTCACAGTCTCTTCATCGGTGGTACTATGTTTGAGCATAAGGACCACCACAAAATCAGTTGGTCCTCTGTTGATCGGCGCAGAACACAAAATCAGATCGACCATTTTGCCATTAGTAAGAGATTCAAGAGTTGCCTCCTGGACGTTCGAAACAAGAAGGGTGCCGATATTGGGATGGGAAGAGACCATTATCTTATGATCGCTAATGTTCGATTGCGTATTGCAGCCGTGCGCCGCCCCAGCGACGAAAGATCCAGGCCCCGCAAATTCAACACCGCTCGACTAAAAAATCCAGCTGTCTTACAACAATATAATGACCATCTTGCGCAAAAAGCGGCTGAGATAACTAGTCACCCAGATAGTGACATAAACGAAAACTGGGATGCCATAAAAAATGCGTACATTGATAGCGCAAATACCATCCTTGGCCCAAAACCGGGTTGCCGGAATAAGCCCTGGATGTCCGACGCTTCATGGCAGCGGATTGTTGAAAGAAAGGAGCTGAAAGTTCGTTTGGCTGCAGCATCAGACGACAATCGAAGCAGCATCGAACTCCTTTATCGTCAGAAAGCTCGAGAAGTTCAGCGTAGTGTGCGGCGCGATAAAAGAGTTTATGCCAATTCTCTTTTAGCGTCAGCAGAAGAAGCCGCTAGAAGTAACAACTTAAACGCCGTATACGGTGTCATCAACGAGTTTACAGGTGGTCGTAACTCCTGCCAACATCCGGTGAAAGATAGTGATGGAAAGCTACTTATCTTGGAGGAAGATCAAATGAGGCGGTGGAAAGAACACTTCGCCGCGGTCTTGAACCGTGTAACCTCTGGTGAAGTTCCCCCTCATATAGATAATTTAGCTAACCATCAAAATGTGCGTATACGGTCCACTGCCCCGACTAAAGAGGAAATAGTCACTGCAATTATTGCACTAAAACGAGGAAAGGCCGCCGGACTTGACGGCATCCCTGCCGAACTTTATCAAGCAGCGCCAAGCGTAACTGCCGATTTGCTGCACCCACTTGTTGATAAAGCGTGGAATACAGAGACCTTTCCCACTGAGTGGAAGGAAGGTTTGATCATCAAACTTCCAAAGAAGGGTAGCCTCACAGACTGTAATAATTGGAGAGGCATTTGTGTGCTTCCTGCCGTTGCCAAGATAATAGCTAAAATCGTCCTGGAAAGACTAAAGGCCCACTTAGAAAGCACAATTGATGAAGAGCAGGCTGGTTTTCGATCCGGATTCTCCTGTGTCGATCACATTAACACCTTGCGAATCATCATCGAGCAATGCGCTGAATACGATTCTCCGCTTCACTTGCTTTTCATCGATTTCGAAAAGGCTTTCGATAGTGTGAACCGGGATTCCATATGGGCGGCCTTGCGCAGGAGAGGCATCCCTGAGAAGCTTGTGGCTATTATTAAGGCAACCTATGACGGCGCGAAATGTCGCGTTCTGCATAAAGGTAAGGTGTCGGGGGACTTTGAGATTCGCAGTGGAGTTCGGCAGGGGTGCATCCTCTCACCGATCCTATTCCTCATTGTGATCGGCGATGTGTTGCATGCAGCCCTATCCGGACTCGACAGAGGAATTCAATGGACTTTGACATCTTATCTACAACATCTTGACTACGCTGACGACATATGCCTACTCTCCCACAAAATCATGGATCTGTCCGAAATGGCGTTAGATCTCGAGAGGGAGGCAAGCAAGGTTGGGCTAAAGATTAATACCAACAAGACCAAGGTTCTTAGCCCGCCGTTGCGAAAAAGAAATCCGACACCTATTGCCATCAATATTAATGGGCAGCCTGTGGAGAAGGTGGACAACTTCGTCTACCTGGGTAGCATCGTTGCCGAAAATGGTGGTACGGAGCAGGACATCGCTCGTCGTATCAACCAGGCTAAACGCGCATACGGCATGCTGTCCAAAATCTGGCAGGGCAGTTATCTCAGCATCAAGACCAAGCTGGGCCTGTTTCGCTCCCTGGTACTATCAGTGCTTTTGTATGGGAGCAGCACACGGAAAGTTTCCGTAGGAGTTATCAGAAAGCTGCAAGTTTTCGTCAACTCATGTCTTCGTCGAATTTTAAGAATTTTCTGGCCCGAAACAATATCAAATGAAGAGCTTAGTCGGCGTACGGGTCAGATGCCAATCGACGAATTGATACGCAGGCGAAAATGGCAGTGGATAGGTCACACATTGCGGAAGAGTGATAACTGCATTGCTATGCATGCCATGAAATGGAACCCCATTTCCAACCAAGGCCGACCAAGAGGGGGTCCTCGAATCACATGGCGTCGATCTGTGGCAAAGGAGTGTCAGGTACTGGGTAAGTCTTTTGGGGAGTTGCGCCCCATTGCCCAGAATAGAGTACGATGGCGCGCAGGAGTAGTTGACGCGCTATGCCCCGCTAAGGGTTAAGGCAAAGTAGTAAACAAGAAGCTCTCGACGATATTGTTGATCTAGGTCCACCCATACAACCCCCGACAGTAGAGGAAGTTGATCTCGCGTTGTGGTCACTAAAACGAAATAAAGCGCCGGGCGCTGACGAGAGTCCAGCTGAACTGCTAAAATTCGGTGCAACGGGTCTAGCTAATGCCATACATCAATTACTCCTGCGAGTATGGGAGGACGAGGAGATCCCAGACGATTGGCGCAGAAGCATCATCTGTGCAATCCACAAAAAGGGAGATAAACTGCGGTGTGAGAACTACAGGGGCATATCACTAGTTTGTACGGCCTATAAAATTTTGACGAACGAATCATTGGTGAATATTAAAGCGGTTTCAGACCTGATCGCTCCATAATCGATCAGCTCTTTACGGTCAAACTGATACGAGTACTCCAGAAGTGCTGGGAATACAACGTAAACGTATACCAAATCTTTGTTGACTTCAAGCAGGCATACGACAGTCTCGATCGTGGAGTACTGTACAACATCATGCTGCAATTTGGTATACCGGCCAAATTAGTGCGACTGACAAAGATGACGATGACCAACTCCGTCTCACAAGTCAGGATCCAGAATAGACTTACTGATCTATTTGAAACACGCACTGGTCTGAAACAGGGCGATTGACTGGCACCGACGCTTTTCAACCTAGCACTGGAATACGCTATTCGGGCTATGGACAACAGGCAGACGCTACTCATCAAGTCGACACAATTAGCAGTGTACGCCGACGACATTAACATCATGAAAGTCGTTATTTTTGGTATGTTCCAACCAGTGATACAACATACAACATATCCTTGTTCAAGCATACATTACTTGGCTTCTATCTTTTAAAATAAAAGCACAAATTTCTCAATCAAAATATTTACCATTAAATAAATATTTTCTCTCCTTTTTTCTTATCAAAGCGATTGAAAGGATTTCTTTTCTTTATAAAACGATACTTAATCTACGATTGCTTGTTCTATATATCAATATTCATTATTCTAACGACTACGTTCAAGACAAACAAAAAATTACATTGCTTTGAAATGCTAAAAGCTCTACATCAATATTACATATATGTACGAAAAAGATACATGTATGATATATGGTGTTAAAAAATGCAATTTAGAATGGATCGATAGTGACATTGCAAAAGAATACTAATGTTGATCTTAACGAGAAATGAATTTAACAAAAAAAAAAAGAAAAATTGATGTATGTATTGTATATGTATTTTGTCGAAAAATTTAAGGCGTGTAGATTTTTTTTTATGTTTTTTCATATGAGTCCGATACACATATTGCAGATTTGGCGCTAATGCTGACATCAGTGTATCCTTGCGTCGCATCCTTCAATTGTTGAATTTTATAATGTACTCGTACATATTTGATGGCCAGCATAGACTGAAGGATTCCTATTCAGCCATACTCCTGCCATCGACGTAATTATGTCAAAAAATAAACTTATTTCACTTAAATGTTAAAAGATGGAAACTTTTTTACCATTAGTTTAATACTTAAGATAGTGGAACAACTTATGCTATCAGCCAATTTGACAGGACCCTGCGTCAGCAGAAGCAGAAAAGTCAGCGGGGTCCCGTTATTGAGGTGGCAGGAGTTCATTTTGTTGATAGGTTATGGTATTACGGAAATGAAATGATAAACCAAGCTTTAAGAAATATGACAAGGAAATGTCGCTAGCTCCCGGGCTATTTGTAGGGAAAATAGGCGCCATTTTCGAGTGAGCTCTTTTCACCACAACTTCTTAGGGGAGACGGGATCTTGCCCATTAACTGAAAAGTCGTTCAAATCACTAACTCCATTCTATGGAAAATTACCATATTAGAGATAACATTTGCTGGCGAGGTTTGGTTTGATGATGCCCATTCTCAATACCCACCAACTGGATTCTTCTCCAAACATTTCACCAAAATTTCAGCTCGCTAGCTTCATTCTATCGAAAGTTATGTATATCGCATATTTCAAATATCATTTGTAGAGGAGGTAGGGGTTCCACTGATCGGATCTTGCTCATTTTCAATACCAACTAGCTGGATCTTACTACCAATATCTGACAAAATTTTTAACTCGCTAGCTAGCTAGAAATTATCGAAATTAAAGGAATATTTCATTTTTCGACTTTGTAGAGGAGGTAGGCGTTTCTTTGAACTGATTAAGTTCATCTCACTAAAACTGAAGCAGCTTCTCATTTGAAGTTAACGTGCCAAAAAGCAGCTCTCTACTTCAATTGGTTGAAGAGTTATAGACAAGAAACGTGAAAAGCAGGGTAACGTGAGGCTCTTTGTAAGAAAAGTACCGTTAGTTTTCAACTGGTCGACCTCATTTTTACAAAAGAGTATAAAAAGACCCTCTCGAGTCATCTACCAAAGGTAGGGCTTTTCCCGTTTATTCAATCGGGAGTTATAGATACTATTAATTATTTTTCATATAGGCGTCCTTTTCGGCGGATCATGGCCACTTTCGTTTTCAATCTGTCGAAAGTTATGCTTCGAATGGACAGACAACCGGACAGACAGACAGACATGGCTATATCGAATCAGGAGATGATACTGATCATTGATATATATTGCCATACCTACGCAGCCTCCCAAGTTATGGGTTATGGCTCGTGAATATTGGATGAGTCGAATATCCAACTTGGATCGCGGAGCCATCAAGTTGAACTCCACACATTACGGGTTTTGGCTTGGACCGGGATCATTTTGGCTCCGAGTGTGTGTCCACCTTAAGAAGTTCGTATGTTACGAATGTATTGACATTGGCTGCGTACATGACACGCAACGGCTAGCCTACTGTTGGCAATATATTTTATGAATTCTCTCCACTGGGCTTCTGACACAACATGCTGTGCCAAATGCCATTTTCTCTATCACAAAAATATCTCCGTTGGCTGGGACAAGTATATGCTGACAGTTCAGAAATGACAGCCGCGCTGTCGCATTCATACGATTTTATGAAATTGGACAATTGACGGATGACTAGATGCAACTGTTGATCATAATACACAAACCGCTGCTGCTTCTATACTGCTGGCATAGCATGTTGTGATTCCGCTTTGTTTTATGAACTTAGCCATTGGGTGGTATGCATAATAATGAGGATATACTCAAGAGTGAAGTCTATTGAGGACATTCCTGAGTCTGCTATGTTCGGTGAATCGAGTGAAAAAGTTGTATGCCTAAAACTACTCTCCGCTCCATAGTGAAAATTGAGTGGAATTCTGTCAACTCAGCTTTACTCCACTCGACTCACTTTATGCATACCACCCAATATCTAGGGAGGTTTATCTGCGTAGAATATGCTCTCTGGGAATCATCGCGGTGGCGTCTCTCCCAAACTTAAAGAAATTAAATGCGTAAATACTTCTGCATTAAATCATGAACTGAACGTTTTGCCCCAAACCACATGTGTCCAACGTTTAGGACAGCTTTCTTCAAACCGAAACTAAAGGCAGACAATCAACTTTAAATTAAAAAAAAAACTAATTTTCAATGTTTTTGCTTTTTATAGTTCGTATTTATGTCAAAACAATAGAAATTGAAGAAAGAATACAAAAATAGCATGTTAAATCGAACAAAAATATTCCAAAAAGAAAATTTTTCATCGGCATATTCTTCAAATTTTTAGATAATACATAATAAAACCTAAAAAAACACCTTAAACATTTATTAATTCATTTAAAATGAAGTGTTTTATCACTTACTCGTCTGTATAAATTACAAAATAAAAATCAAATAATAAAATAATATAAAAATGCTCATTTCAGCAATAATAATAATAAATTTACATTAAAATATTCAAAAACATAAACAACAAGAGCTTTTTTGAATGATATGTAAATGAATTTCGAGTATATAATATATGTACGTATGATCGCCTAGTATATGTGAAATTTGCCCTTTCTCTGGCTTAATGTAATATATTTATATGTATGTGTATGTTTTCCGTTTGTTTTCACGCGAAACAATGAACACGAGATTATTTTTTGTTTAAGTTGATAAAAATCATACGCAACTAATTTCACTTCAATTTTTCAGATTTCATCATTCAGACTTAGTTTTAGAGATCGACAGTTTGTCTCTTCTCGAAAAAAAATTATATAAGCATGATTTGATCGTCGCTTATACAATTTCTTACATTCTAAAAGCCAAGAAAAAAAAATGAAAAATTATTAAAATCATTATTTGATAAAATAAGCTTATTGATGTAAATATGATTGTTTAAGGGCGTTTTAGAATCCAAAGAATATCTTGATTTTACCATCGTCTCACTTTTTTTTTCAAGTATGAGTTTTAATATTTTTAACTATTTATTCTAGTTATAGCTTTTTTTTAAATATAGCGATTTCCTAATTTCCTAATAGAATAAAAAAAAAAACAGTTTTGGCAAACTTCCAATTTGAGTTGATTTAATTTTTTAATTTTTATGTTTCTAAATACTATGCACATAAATTAAGATTAAAAGTAAAAGAATATCTAATTGTCTATTATATAATATATAAATGTATGTATGTATACAATAGCAAATACAACATAGTTCTATAGCGCTTATTTGTCTAGTTACACATTTAGTAAGTTTAACACAAATCAATTGAAATTAAGTTGAAGGCAGTACAACTGCAACTACATTATTTTAAAAGACTTTCTCGTTTTTATTAAATAATAAATTTCCTAATTTTATCTAGAACACGTTGATGACAGTAGTAGGTTTTTGTAGTGATATTCTTGTCCTTTAAGAAATAGAAGCTTGACTACCGATATAGAGAAGTTCAATAATTATTTTTTTTTCGGCCTCGTGTTTCCTTTTGGCCTCTTATCTTGAATCACATTTTGAAGAAGTCGGTGTGTGTATAGTTGAAAAATAATTCCATCTGTTGTCTCTCCATTCTTTAGATCATTATTGATCCATGCCATGATCACTATTCGTCACCACCACCATCATCGTCCTTGTCATTTCAAATATCATCATCGGTTTTCGGAATGTCGAAAATCTCAGCAAATAACGGTGGCAGCCTTAATTTAGTCCAATTATTTCTAAGCCAGTCTAAATGTGAACAATGTTTGGCACCGAGTGCACGCAATTCCAATATTTTTGCCTCAAGTGCTGGCATCAATTGTAACGAATTGGTGGATCCAGGACGTGAACGGACGATTTGAACACGCAATGCTTCGGCAATACGCTCTCGGGTTCTTGATATGATTTTATGTTCTGTAATGCCAGAACGATCGGATGCGAGTAGAACCATGGCGGAGAATAGACCGATTTCCGTGTCACTTAAGTTATAGCTGTTTATTGCATTTGAGAAGTTTAAAAGTGATACGACAAAATCATTCTGTAAGAAAGAAAAAAAATAAGATTAGTACAATTTATTGTGTATAGATAAGTAAAATATGATATTTAAAGCTGTATTATTGCCTGCGTTTGAACGGCGTTGTTGTTATTCAGCAATTTAAATGCATGTAAGAGCTCGTGCGAACGGCAAACTTTTTAGTTCGCAGAAAAACTAAATAGTTTAGTCAAAAAATGATACAAAGTATCTACACTGCATGCAGATACATCGGAACATGGATATGTCTTTGGCTACCGACTGCGTGGAACCTGTTGTGTTGAAGATATCGACGTAAGTTTTATAAAGATCCCAGTATAGTTATACTGGATGAAATCATTCGACAAAACACGTCCCACGCTTTCGGTAGGCATAAGACATATCCATGTACCGATGTATCTGCATGCAGTGTAGATACTTTGTATCATTTTCAAGACATGCCGTCCCGCATAGTGTACAGGAGAATACAAATTAACCCAACCGTTGCCCCGTGTGTGGATCAAGCGATCATACACTCTACATATTTTATATGCGCCTGTGCTTCGTTAGTACGTAAATTTGCGATCGATCGCGTCAAGCCGCGGTCTAGCTAAACACACTTACTATTAGATACTTAGATAGTACTCGTCTAAGTCTAAAGACGGTAAGCGCGACAACACAATTTTATTGCATTAACGTTTACGTTATCCGCGCTGCACAAACTGCATCATTTGCACTATTCTCCTCACTAAATCAGAATTCTGGACTGTTAGTTGATATATCATCGATCGTTCCTTACATCTCACGGGAAAAACACGTTGGTGACCTTGGTGACACTGATTTCAGTCGGCTGGATGGGATTGGCCATCACAAGAAAGGGGTGGATCCGCCGCGGAAGTGTAGTTCAAGGTGCGTGGAGCAAGCATCTCATCTCTTTCCATTGAACTTCTTCGACTCAACCGTCTCTCCATTGCGTGCATACGAGTGTGTGTGTATGTGTGTGTGTGTATGTGTGTGTGTGTATGTGTGTGTGTGTGTGTATGTGTGTGTGTGTGTGTGTATGTGTGTGTGTGTGTGAAGTTGAAGCTACAATATTTCCCGACCTACCCCAACGATTTTCTTACTAAGTCAGGTTAGTGACTAATTGATGAAAACAAAAATATTGGTGTGAAGGAGGAGCCATAGCGCTGTGCACGAGTGAGGGAGACAGGTTGTCTGGATGCGGCTGGTGTTGTGAGCAGATTTGAATCACGAGGGGATGGCAGTTGAATGATGTTGACTTGTGTTATGGGTGCCTGGTTGTTTAGTCAGTTCATGACGCGATGTTTTTCGATTTTCGTGAGTTCCCTTTGATGACTGACTCGGATTGACTGAGGATCGGTCACTACATTCATATAACTCGGAACAATTTTCAATGGGCTTGTTTCCTCTTCTGACCCCCGAGTAGAAAAACAGAGATTTCGTGTGACGGACAGATTTTTAGGATGACCCCCAGCTATAAGACATATCCATGTCAAAAAGTGGAACACACGGTGGTTTATGAGACCGCGCACACAGCAAACTAAGCTATTTAGTACTTGCTGTGTTCGCGGTCTCATAAAACACCGCGTGTTCTACAATATTTTTCTGACTAAACTATTTAGTTTTTCTGCAAACTAAAAAGTTAGCTGTGGGGACGGAGCTCTTAACGGAACAATCGGTGATTTTTTCCGTATACCTGCATTTGAATTGCTGAACAACTGCAACGCTCAAGAATGTGAACGCAGGCATTATTACTTCTAGAAACTTAGAACTACGGTGCATAACTGTTCCCTCGGGTTATGTTTGAATTTCAGCAATACCATGAAGGCTCACTGTGTCGAGGATTAGTGGATGTTCACACTGCGTGCGATGCCGAGCCGAGCCGAGCCGGGTCGAGCGATGCGATGAGGTGGGTGTTCACATTGCACGCCGTGCGATGCCGAGCCGAACGATGGCTTGCGATGCAAAGATGATCCGAGCGATGGCTTGCGATGCAAAGATGATCCGGGATGTTCACAGCACGCAATGATGGAGAGTAGAGACCAATTTAGTTCAAGGAATAGAATCTGTTCGACATCATGTCGTTTGTATGCTTGACCCAGTAAATTTATTTCAAAACAGTGCTCTAAAAATGGAACGGCGTCGCCATTGGGTGCATCCCATTAATGAAGAAAGGCCCAGTGTTGGTGAATTTCATCATCTCTTCCGCGACCTCAGACGAGAGGTTTCACAAGCGGATTGAGCAGCGGCGCACCGCTGTGTATAAACGCAAAAATCGGCAGCCGCGGCGGCTTTAGGACGATGAATGTATAAACCGCTCGACTCGCCGTTGCGGCCACCGCCGCGGTTTGTGGAGCGGCGAGATTGCATTTGAATTCAAACCGTTTGTGAAACCACGCCTTCTAAACGCGACCTTATTACGGTGATAATAACCTTTCATTTGAGCCATACTGAATCAAAACCGGAATCCAAAGCGTATATACCCTAGACTTGTACAGACCTAGTTGTGATACCAAAACTTCCAACTGGCAACGGCCATATGCATTAAAAGTGAATTTTCCATATGGTCAGTTTGAGCTGTGGGCATGGATCCAATGAAAAGTTTCATCGTTCATCCATTCGAATTTTGGATATTTACATTTGAACTAACGTTTACAGTAAAGGTTGCCGTTCATTCAATAGGATCTTGCCCATTCCCAAAATCAACTAACCAACCCACACTATAAATATTTGTCGCATTTTGCAAGTCGCTAGCATCATTGTATCGAAAGTTATCGCTCATTTTGAAATTTCATCTGTAGGGGTTCCTTCGGTTGGATCTTACCCATTTTCAATACCAACCAACAAGACCATTCTACAAACATTTGACCAAAATTTCAAGTTTCTAACTTCATTCTATCGAAAGTTATCGTGCAAACGGACAGACAGACAGACAGATATGGCTGAATCGAATCAGAAGATGACCCTCATAATTTCCATGTATACACTGCCACACCGCCGCGCCTAAAAGTCTAGGGTATAAAAGCAGACATACATGCATTTTTTCAGTGTGATCTTACATCAAATACTACTTTACAGCTCGTACTTGCACCATACTGGCTTCAAAAAGCTTCACATCGCAAAGCATCGCAAAGCCCATAAACTCCATCGCAAAGCCCATTAAATTCCATCGCCAAAAATCAGCAGCCGGTACTCGCACGAAAAAGCAAAGAAGTTTGTGAAAACATCGGGCCATCGCTCGGCTCATCATTGCATCGCGCGCAGTGTGTACACTCAAAGCGTGATTCCATTTAAAATTGAAGACTTTTCATTTTCTTGCTTTAAAAGCTTGCAATCGCATTGCATCGCTCGACCCGGCTCGGCTCGGCATCGCACGCAGTGTGAACATCCACTTAGGCTTCATTTTCGAGAGCCCCAGAGCTAACTTCATGCATTTTTAGCTCTGGGGCTATATTCTAAACTATAGCCACTCATAACTGCCACACACACACAAAGAGCAGCAATAGTATGTGCTGGTTTCTGTGGGAGATCCTTCCACAACAAATGTGTCGGTTTGTCTTTAACGGTCAGTGACGTGATACGGAAAGCTCTTGGTTTTGAAATAAGTGCCGTTCAACATCGAGGTTTCATTGGCATAAACCAGTTTCGGAGAATGCAGTTGCCAGCATGCACCTCCTGCTCTTGCCACCTACCTGCGACAAGTCGGGAGATACTGTGGCGTATTATTACGCCCCGCATCACAGGGGGAAGACAACACAAACATCCATGGCCACGAACGCCGTGGACGGGATTGGAACCATAACGACCCTAGTCAGACATGAGACTGATGCCTCTACGCACTGAGCCACCGGCACCGGAAAGCCAACAGTGACAGTGAATTTTCCATTTAGTTACGCCTAGTACGCACTGCGATTCTTTTAATAGATTATTTTGCGTTTCGCCAGAATCTGGCCTACCTCGTCTCATTGTCACCGTGAATTTTGTATGTATTTTCACCATCTTGCAATGAGCCAAGGCAGGCGAGATCATGGCGAGACGCAAAAGAATTTATTCAAGAGTCGCAGTGTGTATTAGGCGTTATAAATATTTCGCGATTTATCGGGTCGAAAGTGATTCTCAAAGTTCAATTTAAGCGCATCAAAAATTCAATTTCGAATCGCCAAAATTTCCTTGCCTGTACTACTACTACTTTGCATTAACCCCTAGCGGGACATACCGCGTCAACTACTCCTGCGCGCCATCATATTCTGTTCTGGACAAAGGGTCGCAACTATCCAAAAGACTTACCCAGCACCTGACACTCCTTTGCCACAGAGCGACGCCATGTGATTCTAGGGTCTCCTCTTGGTCGGCCTTGGTTGGAAATGGATTTCCATTTCATGGCATGCAAAGCAATGCATTTACCACTCTTCCGCAATGTGTGATCTATCCACTGCCATTTTTGCCTGTGTATCAATTGGAATGGAATGGAAATGGACGATGATCGCATGCCTAAGAGAGTAATGAATGCAGAACGAGTCGACGGAGCGAGACTGCGAGGACGACCGAGATCTCGTTGGGAGAGCTCAGTAGGTGTGGACGCCGCGCAGCTGCTGGGCTCCCAAAATTGGAGGACGCGGTCACGTGACCGAGATAATTGGAGGACAATGATCCAGGCGGCCAAGGCCCGACGTCGGGCTGTCGCGCCATGATGATGATGATGATCAATTGGAATTGGCATCTGTCCCGTACGCCGAGAGAAAATTCTTAAAACTCGACGAAGACATGAGTTGACGAAATTTTGGAGCTTTCTGGTAACACTAACGGAAACTTTCCATGTACTGCTCCCATACAAAAGCACAAGACAGTACCATGGAGCGAAACAGGCCCAGCTTGGTCTTGATGCTGAGATAACTGCTATGCCAGATTTTGAACAGAATGCCGTAGGAGCATTTAACTTGATTGATACGACGAGCGATGTCCTGCTCCGTACCACCATTTTCGGCAACAATGCTACCCAGGTAGGCGCTATCCACGGGATACCGTCGAGTCTGGCGACCTTTTCTCGTTTTAGTGCAACAATTGCAGTGACTATTTCCTCTTTAGTCGGGGCAGTGGTTCGTATACGCACATTTTAATGGTTAGCTAAATTATCTATATGAGGGGGAACTTCACCAGAGGTTACACGGTGCAAGACCGCGTCGGTTGACTAGTTATCTCAGCTGCTTTTTGCGCAAGATAGTCGTTATATTGTTGTAAGACAGCTGGATTTTTTAGTCGAACGGTGTTGAATTTGCGGCGCCTGGGTCTTTCGTCAGTAGGACGCCGCATGGCTGCAATACGCAATCGAACATTAGCGTTCATAAGATAATGGTCTCTTCCCATCCCAATATCGACACCCTTTCGCACGTCTAGGAGGTAACTCTTGAATCTTTTACTAATGGCAAAATGATCGATCTGATTTTGTGTTCTGCGCCGATTAGCTACTATTTCTGCTCCTACTTGACCAGGCGAAGCAAAGTGGTTCGCGTCTTTGACCAAGTAGGTTTTAATTTAACAATAAGCGGATTTCTCATTTCCCATGAGTGGGCTCCAGTGGAATCAGTAGTGTTGTACGCCAGCCTAGAAACAAACAACTGTTTAAGGCTGGTACTAACCTATTCGTGCGAAAATGTTGCACTTATCTCTCCCACGGAAAAGTGACACTGTAGCCTTGCGCAGAGCACATTATCGCAGCTTTCTAAACGACACGTGAACTTCCCTTCTACTCAGAAGACCGGTTTTCAAGCGAAATAAAGTGCAAAGTGGTCCTGCCACTGCCGGAAGCAGCGCTTGAAAGCATCTTTTAATACGGTGCGCAGGTTGTCCGTCGCAATCTTCATTATATCTTCCCTGGTCTGAAACCTGATCGCGTTCAAGGGCATTTTAGCTTGGGGAAAAGCCAAAAGTCACAGAGAGCGAGGTCGGGGGAGTAGGGAGGTTGGTGTGATAGAGGTGTGTTGTACAGTAGTCCCTCGACTTACGTCGGAGTTAGGTTCCGAGAATTTGCGACGTAAGTCGAAAACGACGCAACTCGAGGGTAGAAACAACTTCAGGCGATAAATGTATAAGCTTTCATTTTTTGAATATGAATGTATTTATTATACCCTAGACTTTTAGTATAGGCATAGGGCATATTGTTTTGTCACGACGGAAATATGTAACACCTTAAAGGAGGCTCCGGAGGTATAGCAATGTATATTTATAAATGATCAGGATCACTTCCTGATTCGATTTAGCCATGTCTGTCTGTCTGTCTGTCCGTTCGCACGATAACTTTCGATAGAATGAAGCTAGAGCCTTGAAATTTTGGTCAAATATTGGAAGTATGATCTGATGATTGGTTGGTATTGAAAATGGGCATGATCAGGCCAAGAGAACGCCTACCTCCTCTACATATGTAAAATAAATAAATGTATTTATAACTCCCGATTAAATAAACATGAAAAGTTCTAGCTTTGGTAGATTGCTCGTGAGGGTAATCCTATACTCCCCTGGAAAAATAAAATCGATCAGTTAAAAACTAACGGTAATTTTCTTACAGTAAGTTGGGCATAATCAGATCAAAGGAATGCCTACCTCCCCTACAAAATTAAAAAAATTAAATATTACTTTAATTACGATAGCTTTCGATAGAAATAACACTAGTGAGTTGAAAATTTGGCAGAACGTTGGTAGTAAAATTAAGTTTGTTGGCATTGAAAATGGGCAAGATCCGACCCAAGGAACCCCTACCCCCCCTACAAATGAAAATTCAAATAAGCGATAACTGTTGATAGAATGAAGCCAGCGACTTGAAATTTTGGTCAAATGTTTGGAGTGAGATTAAGTTAGTTGGCATTAAAGATGGGTTCCATCCGACCTAATATTACGTTTACACTATCCGCAGATTACTTCATCTGCGCCGGCTGATTTAATCTGGAACTGTCAAATACATACAATTTTAAACTCGCCACACCCAGATTAAGCAGCAGATGAAGTAATCTGGGGATAGTGTAAACGTAATATAAGGCACCCCTTCCTCCCCTAGAAATAAAATTTTAAATAAGCGATAACTTCGACAAAATAAAGCTAGCGACTTGAAATTTTGGTCAAATATTTGTACTGGAATCTAGTTGGTTGTTATTAAAAATGCGCAAGGTTCACCAAACGAAACCTTTACCTCCCCTTTAAGTGAGACTTCAAATATCCAATAACTTTCGATAGAATGAAGCTAGCGACTTGAAAAATTCGACAAGTATTTGTAGAATGGGTTAGCTAATTGATTTTTGGAATGGCCAACATCCTCCTGAATGTGTGCCAACCTCCCCTATAAACTGGCCATATAGGAAACTCACTTTTAATGCATATGGTCGTTGCCAATTGATACTTTTGGTATCACCACTAGGTCTGTACAAGTCTAGGGTATATACGCTTCGGACTCCGGGCCGAAACGAAGCTTCGGCCTGGTTTTTTAATTGACATTTCACTGTTGTCCCCCAACTCAATAACTTCAATTAATTGGTGAAATGTACGCCGCAAATAATAGGCCTTAAAGGATGCATTAACACCTTGATCCATTGGTTGAAGAATCGCGGTCGTATTAGGAGGCAAAAAAATCACCTTAATGGCATCATTGTTGAGATTTATGGGATGACTTGGAGCGTTATCTATGATTAGTAACGCTTTATGAGAAAGATTATTGGCTTCCAAATATTTCTTTATTTATATTCTTTATTGTCGGACAGAAATATTGATCAAACCAATCACAAAATATATTAGAAGTAACCCAGGCCTTTTTGTTGGACCTCCAAATAACCGGTAGATTTTTCTTGTACACATTTTTGAAAGCTCTTGAATTTTCTGATTGATAAACAGCAAGAGGTTTCAGTTTCAAATCACCTAATGCATTCCCTCCGAGAAGCAAAGTAATCCTGGATTTTTCTGCCTTAAAGCCAGGAGCTCTTTTTTCTTCAATCGAAATAAATGTTCTTGAGGACATGCGTTTCTAATACAGGCCTGTCTCGTCAACATTAAATACCTCCTGTGCGCAATATCCTCCATTTATTAATAATATCATGTAAAGTGTTTGGAAAGATCCTCGCTGAAAACGGCGACGTAAGTCAAGGGACGGACGACGTAATTTCAAGGGTTTGGTCTCAAAGTAATGAACGACGTAAGTCGAAAAAACGTATAACAAGGGAGACGTAAGTCAAGGGATTACTGTATTGTATTTGGCTAAAAAAAAACTTTTGGGTGCGCTATTATGATGGAGCTCCCAACTGTCATCTGCCCACAGATTTGGTTGTTTACGTCTCACTGCATAATACCCGACATACACGGAGCGATTTATCGGCCTATCGATCGGCTGATGGATCGCCACAAAATATCAGCTGATCAAAATTATATCGAATTGTCAAAAAAGGAAACTATAGAAGGGGGAAAATCGATGAGTTTACTCGTGCCAGTGCGGAAGAATGTAAAAACACCATGTAAATTGTCCAATGCGTACATTCACAATATCATAGAAATAATTCCCAGGAACATTACTACTAATTTCTTATCATACATTTTGTCAAGCAAAATGTAAAATAAGAAAGATAACACAGCAAAAAAAAAAGGTTTAGCGTTGCCGAAACCCGGGATTGAACCGGGGACCTTTAGATCTTCAGTCTAACGCTCTCCCAACTGAGCTATTTCGGCATGTGGTGTGGTGAGGCGCTTTGCACATGGCGGGAAATGTTCAATCAATGGCTGCTATTATCGTGTTCAATAATTTCGTACAAACTAAAGGCCAGTTGACACGTTAAAGTATACTCTGACAAAGGGCGCCATGAAATAAAACATGGAGAAATTGTGCATGCATATACATTTTCGGTTTGAAATCGAATGTGTGCGTGTATGCTGATTTTGGTTCGAGTTGCCGCCGTTGTACCCAGAGCCAACGAGTAGAACTTTTGCGTTTGTGCAATACTGAAGGCTGTTACAAAAACATGAACGTTCGCTTCGCTCGCTCTGGGTGCCACAGTCCCTTGCGTCCAAGAACGGCAACCCACAAAACTGTCAATATGCACACTTTCGACTTCAGTGGAAGCATGCATATGATTTAATTCGAATGCACACTTTCTCCATGCTTTCGGTGGCCCTCTGACAAAGCACGCTGGCAATTACTCTGCCGCTATTTTGAATGTGCCAATCCCTTTTCAAAGTGATTTGAATTGAAGTCCTGTTATCTATCTCATCATCAAAAATTTGATGGAAGCGAAAAAATCGAAAGTCAGAGACAAAATGGTTGGAGAGTGATGTTGATGGTTTTTATTCAGTCTGTGGCAGGGGCGTGCTGAAGGCTTTTGACGCCTCAGCAAAGTTTCATTTGGAGGCCCCCCACCTCTGAATTTTAATTGCTACTCGCTACGTGGCGATGAAAATTATGTATTTTAATATATTACAGTTCACTCTCAATTAATCGAATTCTTTGAGGGTCAGGTCTCTCTACGAACTCTCAGGCCTTAACATTTAAACTAAATTCTTAACTACGTATTTTATTATTTAAATAATATACTTACATCATAAATAATTTCCAAATGTTCTCGCATTAAATACGCGCCATCATCAAAAGTCAATGATGTGCCAGTTATCATACGGGCAACATGCGTTAACCAAACTTCGAAGAAACCTAACTTAATTAATATCAATTGATCATCTTGGGTAAAATCACAGAAACCAGGTACACGTTTGGCAAATTCAACAACATGCTGTACACCTGGTGTAATACGTGCGGCATATTGTTGCCACAACCAGATTTTTTGCTCTTCAATCGTTTCCGATAATGAAGCGATCTAAAACGAAAGGAAAAAACAAGTAGTGAGTAGTGTATGTTAATTGACGAATAAAGTAAAATGTGGGAAAAATTAGCCAAGACGCGATTCATGATGCGTCATCCGGTGAAATAGAAATACATATATGTATATGTACCCAACTTCCGACATTAGCTTCTTAATGCTGGACATTCACGGAGAGGCCACATACCTAAATTAAAAGGCTGCTGCAAACGAATATTAATCAAAACATTCATCAACAAATGTCGAAGCACGAAACGACGACAGTTGATCGTCAGATTATTGCCTTGGCTCGATGGATTCTGCTCTTTGGTGAATGACCCTCAATTTTGGTCTTGAAGCCAATGGACGAGGATCAAATAGCCGCAATCTAAATGGCCGTGAATGTCCACCTTTATTACAAGTCTACCACCATCGTCAAATACTCGTACAATATCGATTACTAACGGAAATCTTACCTCGCATTCATCCTTAACACTACTTTGCGGCAGGATTATTGGTCGCCGTACTAATTCCCGGGTTTGCTCCTCGGTATAGGTACAGTGACTTCTATGTGCCTGTGACACACATAGTATGACATCGTAGACCGAAAGTTCGGCAGAACCAGGAATTTCGGCATCGTTTGCTATAGTTGCCGTGCAACCTAATTCGGGCGGTGAGGCGACTGAACACATTTGTGGAGTTGTTGGCGTATTCGGCGTTCCTGGCGTACTAACACGAATACTTGTATCGTCTGAACCATTCAGTTCACGTGAACGTTTTGGAACTCGACCATAGCGAACAGCTAAAAAGAGAATAAAAGAATACAATTATTAGTTATTTGGTAAATAGGTATCTTGGGAAATTGAATTATTAATTGCCTTGACCCTTTCAGGGGGCATGGGCGCGTCAACATGTCTTGCATTTTTATGCCTTGTTGACGTTTCGATAGCATATCTAATTTTCGGACGTGCAGTTGCTAGCATCCACATTCTATCCGCGCTGTCTTTATACTGACAAGCTCGGAGCGCAGTGGGAGTTCTATTAGTACTACTACGATAAAAGGCAATTTTTGTTTGCGCCGAGGATCGAACCTTCATTCTTTAGATCGTAGAGCGGTGACCGAATGAACACGGCCACAGAATGCGTCTTGAGGGGAACAGAAAAGCAGAAGGGTTTGCGATTTGTATAAGGATAAGCCTCCGAAGAATTTTTGGAGCGACACGTGAAGTAGACTAATGGTGAAGGAAGTACAGCTATGAGTTTTACGAACTATTCGGACATCCGTAGCTGTGAAAATACACGTTCATCGAATGGACAAATATCGAATACCTAAAAAAAAGTCCGTATCAGCTGTTTGGAATAATCGTCCGATAAATTTTTAACTGGAGGATGGTTGCCGTTTAGCGTTTATCTATAGGATAAATTTTAACCAGACATTGTGAAAACAGGGGGGGCAAAGACCTTTTCCATAGTCCTCCGCGTGGGCGCCCCCTGGTAACGGCAGTGTATCAATTCGCTGACGGCCAATGTCTTAGCTATAAGACAGTTTGGAGAAGGCAGATAGCTGTAGCCTGAATGGCTGACGAACACCTAAGCGTCTCAGGTTTAGTAGGATGAAATGACTCGCGTAGTTGGACCTGCTACATAGTTGTGTGGGCTCCAGCACGTTTATTAAACCATCTGAAGCAGCTATCTCCGAGGCCATCCCCTGAATGGGGTTAAGCGACGTCCTTGTAAAAACCACTCCATGTCAAGAAACCTGGAACAAAAGCCTCGGATTGGACGGATCAACAACGACGACCACGCAAACGAATAAAGGATTATTCTTTCGGATCCTGGAATGTACGCTCCCTGAACAAACCGGGGGCCGAGAAGGCCCTCCTTCAACAGGTCGAAAAGTACAAACTGAGCATTACTGCAGTCCAGGAAACAAATTGGCTTGGCAGCGAGATTAATGACAAGAAATCGCACACAATTTTTACAAGTGGCAAACCATCGGGCCGCAAGGAGTTTGGAGTAGCATTTATAGTGAACAATCGCCTCAAACCGCATATTACTGACTTCAAACCCATAAATGAACGGCTGTGTGCGATTCGCATCAAGACTCGATTCTTCAATCTCTGGCTCATCAATGTGCACGCCCCCACTGAAGTTGAAGAAGACGCAGTAAAAGACGAGTTCTACGCCCGCCTTGAAACTCTCTTCGACTCACTTCCAACAAACGACGTCAAATTGCTGCTGGGAGACTTTAACGCGAAAGTCGGAAATGAAAGTTGGCACCGGGGGACCACTGGAGGCCACAGCCTCCATGAAAAATGTAACGATAACGGCCAGCGACTTATCGACTTTGCCTGCAGCAGGAATCTAGTCGTAAGCTCTACGTGCTTCCCGCATCGACGCATTCACAAGCAGACCTGGAAGTCTCTAGACGCACATACCGTCAACCAAATTGACCACGCCCTCATTTGCAGGAGATGGGCGTCTAGTGTCATGGATGTCCGCTCCTATCGAGGAGCAAACTGCGACTCAGATCATCACTTGGTGAAGACGACCTACAGATGTAGAATTTCCTCAGTGCACCAATCAAGAATCAGCCCTCCCAAAATCTTTGCGGTTGATAAGCTTTTGAGTGATGCTACAGCGGTGGCGTATACTACCGCCCTTGAGGAAAAACTATCACCTATGCTACACAACATCAGCAACACAGGCGTCCATGGGTTCTGGGAAGAACTCAAGGGTACCATCAAGGATGTCGCAGAGAAGGTCGTGGGATATAAAGCCCGGCGAGCGCGAAATGACTGGTTCGACGAAGAATGCAAAAATTCACTTGACGCGAAAAACGAGGCCTACAGACAATGGATTCAACGAGGAACCAGAGCCAGAAGAGAAAAATATGACGAGCTACGGCGAATATCGAATAGAATAATTAGACGTAAGGAACGTAAATACTTTGACGAGCAGTTGCTGAACATAAACGAAAACTTAGCTAATAGGAACACCAGACAAGCGTACAAACTAGTAAATATAATTAAGAACGGCTACCAACCCAGGACTAGCCTTTGTAAGGACAAGGATGGAAACATCATCAGCGACACCGATGGTATTGGCAAGCGATGGGCCTCATATTTTGAAGAGCTTCTAAACCGACCATCTAACATCCCCACACAGGAAGCTCCCGACGATATTGTTGATCTAGGCCCACCCATTCAGCCCCCGACGGTAGAGGAAGTTGATCTCGCCTTGCGGTCACTAAAACGAAATAAAGCGCCGGGCGCTGACGAGATTCCAGCTGAACTGCTAAAATTCGGTGGAACGAGTCTAGTTGATGCCATACATCAATTACTCCTGCGAGTATGGGAGATCGAGGAGATCCCAGACGATTGGCGCAGAAGCATCATCTGTCCAATTCATAAAAAGGGAGATAAACTGCGGTGTGAGAACTACAGGGGCATCTCACTAGTTTGTACGTCCTATAAAATTTTGACGAAAATTCTGGAAAATAGAATAAAACCGTACGCAGAACGAGTCATTGGCGAATATCAAAGCGGTTTCAGACCTGGGCGCTCCACAACCGATCAGCTCTTCTCAGTCAAACTGATACTCCAGAGGTGCTGGGAATACAACGTAAACGTATACCAAATCTTTGTCGACTTCAAGCAGGCATACGACAGTATCGATCGTGGAGTACTGTACAACATCATGCTGCAATTTGGTATACCGGCCAAATTAGTGCGACTGACAAAGATGACGATGACCAACTCCGTCTCACAAGTCAGGATCCAGAATAGATTTACTGATCTATTTGAAACACGCACTGGTTTGAAACAGGGCGATGGACTGGCACCGACGCTCTTCAACCTAGCACTGGAATACGTTATTCGGGCCATGAATATGGACAACAGCAAGACGCTACTCATCAAGTCGACACAATTAGCAGCGTACGCCGACGACATCAACATCATGTCCCGAAGATTGGCTGACGCAGAAGAACTTCTGCATACGCTCGATACCGCTGCAAAGGAAGTTGGATTACGTATTAACGAGGGTAAAACTAAAATAATGATGCAATCGGTGACAAGGACACCTGCACAACCGTGCATCAATGTGGGGGACCTCAACATCGAGTTCGTGAACAACTTCATTTACCTGGGTTGCAACCTGTCAAGGGACGTCAACGAAACTGACGAAATCAAGCGACGGATACAGTTAGCTAATAAGACTTTTTTCTCGGTTCTCCCCATAATGAAATCGAAACATGTGCACAGAAACACGAAGCTCCGCGTGTACAAAACCATTATACGACCAGTGCTATGCTATGGCTGCGAAGCATCGACCCTAACTCAAGCCTCCGAAAACATGCTAGACACTTTCGAACGTAAGGTTCTACGGCGAATTTTCGGGGCTGTTTGCGATCGAGATGGATGGCGCATCCGGTACAACCATGAGTTGTATGAAATGTACGATGAGCTGCAAGTCTCGAAAATCGTCAAACTACAACGACTTCAATGGGCAGGGCATGTACAAAGAATGGACGACAATCGCATGCCTAAGAGAGTAATGAATGCAGAACGAGTCGACGGAGCGAGACTGCGAGGACGACCGAGATCTCGTTGGGAGAGCTCAGTAGGTGTGGACGCCGCGCAGCTGCTGGGCTCCCAAAATTGGAGGACGCGGTCACGTGACCGAGATAATTGGAGGACAATGATCCAGGCGGCCAAGGCCCGACGTCGGGCTGTCGCGCCACGATGATGATGATTGTGAAAACAGCCCTAGGAGTGCTTGACGAGCTATGTCCCACAAGGGGTCAAGGAAAAATAGTACTACCTATTGTACAGTTTTGCAGTACTACGAAGTAATCTCTGAATTTCGTAAATGTCGTAATTGGACTAACTGCGAAACTAAACCAACTAAACGGCTGAGTTATCCGTATTATAAAAATGTCAGGGTATCTGAACCTCCACTGATTTAAGCAAAGACTTTTTTTTACCCAAGTTACTCGTGTCGGATCTTTGGCATAGTTTCATGTGAAGATTGTTGAACTATGTTACTACTATGGTTATTTCGTTATACCTGTTATAATACTCGTAGTTGGTAAACAGTAGTCGCGGTTCGTCGTCATTATCGCGTTCTTTGCACTCGTTAGTTTTATTGCGCTAAAAGCAACAACAAATAAGTGGGCAAAAAGAAAATCACACCGCAATTGGCAATGCGTGGAACACATGGCTTAGCAGAAAGGTGGCGTATACGAGTAGTAAACAAAAGAGCCCGATTACATAAAGCGCCACATTTGCCGTAATTATTCCGTTACGTTTTATAAAGTCAATGAAATTACCGTGGAATTTCTTGGCTTGGTTTTTTTTTTACCGGTCGGTGTCAATTACAGTTGGTAAGAGGCACACAGGTAAGGTGATTGATTGCTTACTAGTGTTGTGAGGAAGTACGTGTTGAAAGAACCAGACCAAGTACTAATCTGTTGTATATTCGATGGGTCTTTAAAATACATTTCATTTTACATACAGGTGTGAGAAACTGTTACAGATTTCGCGAAGTGTCGATTTATAGGAAGCGTCATCTTTTTCATCTGAGCGCTCCAATTCGGCAGTCATTTCTAGGTTAGGTTGGTAACTAATAGGTTAGGTTGGGCGGGTTGCCGTGTTACCACAGCAGACTTAGACCAGGGATAGGTCAGTTGTGTTACCCACAGTATCCAGTCACCAGTCTATATTATATCGAACCATCCGGAGCTAATCGCAAACAGTAGAAGCTGACCGACATGCACATCTCTTAGTTCCACCAGATGGTCGTTAAAAGTTTAATGAGCCACCCAATATCAAATGAAATCGTTCGTTCAAGTTTGTGATTCAATACACCAACGTTAGCAAAAGCGAACGGTAATAATTTTGAACATTTGCGGTAAGATCAAAAGCTATTCATTTTATGAACATATTTTTCAATTTAAATATGAATTTTTTGCAAATAAAAACTGACGTTATGAAGATTCAAACCGTGTAAGTATGTTTTTTTGGGACACTCGGTATTTATAAATAAGTACGATAATTTATAAAAAAATATTTTACAATGCGGGCATTGTACTAGTCGTGCCTATTTGTTATTTCATTGTCTCACTAGTCTATTTCCGCATTTATTATCGCAATATGTCCCCGCAATTGACGTGATTCCAGGTACATAATACAAAAACCCCCTCAAAAACAAGAAAGTCGTTTCTACACTAATTACTCGTATTTTTATCCGATTCACTGCAATTTATGGTGCAAAAAAACTCGCATTTATAAATAGGAACTTGAACGATTTTCGGAATTTCGCCACGGATAAGTAGCAGTGCTGTCGAAGTTGCTACTTTAGTAGCATTTTGATACTATTTCGTCAGCTCTGCTACTATGCTACTCTTACTTAAGTTTTGATACTCTCATAAGCAATGAGATTGCTTGGTACAATTTTTTGCGATTTTAAAGTAATTTCATAAGTGGTGATCACTGATCTTCTTCTATTCTGAATACTACATAACAAATAGCAGTCCTCTTGCGGAAAACTCAACACTAAACTGGGATTCCCAGAAAAAAATTAATTGACATGCGGAAGCGGATGACACATTTTTGCTGTGAATGACAATTTGGATGGAGCTGGGCAATTTCGCTGAAAGATGTTAACCATCAAAAATTTACTTACTTGTCACTAAATGAACTAAATCGAAACACTTGTTTTATGCACTAGAAAGAATTTGTTTTACCGAGATGTTAATGTTTGGGGAACAGCTTATTCCCTTTCTTTATGAGTAATGTTGTCTAAACCTCGACACACACTTGCGTCCAAAATTCAAATTTTCCCCGGTCGAATCCAAAATTTCTCTGTAAAATATTGGATTTGACCGGGGAATTGGATTTTGGACGCAAGGGTATTGTCGAACTGAGCGCTTCTCATTTAGGAAGGGAATAAATTGTTCGGGAAATGTTAGTATCTGAGAAATAAAAAAAATTTCTAGTAAACAAGTGTTATTTGATAATATTGTGTTTATCTGATCAATATTGTACTATATATCCGTACCTTAAAACAAAACCGTATGAAGTCACAAAACGTAAATATCGGATTAAGCAAATTAATTATTGTACTTAATAGAGACAAATAATAACTTGGAAGATATTATACGTCGTATGTCAAATCACTAGGAATTTTTTTGATTTAGTTCTTTTTTGTTCTGAGGTGCGTATATAGCATTTGAAATATGAATACTGTTAAACAAAGATGAATACTGTTACTTTTTCTGTGATTTTTATACCCTATACTTATAGTATAGTATATATAAATGATCAGGGTCACCTCCTTGATTTAGCCATGTCTGTCTGTCCGTTCGGAAGATAAGTTTCGATAGCATGAAGCTAGAGACTTGATTTTGGTCAAATGTTTGTAGTAGGATCTAGTTGGCTGGTATTGAAAATGGGCAAGATTTAACCCAAGGAACCCCTACCTCCCCTACAAATGAAACTTCAAATAAACGATAGCTTTTGACGGTAAGAAGCCAGCGTCTTGAAATTTTGGTCAAATGTTTGTAGTAGGATTGAGTTAGTTGACATTAAAGTTGGGCCACATCCGATTCAAAGAACCCCTACCTCCCCTACAAATGAAACTTAAAATAAGCGATAACTTTCAATAAAATGAAGCTAGCGACTCGAAATTTTGGTAAAATGTTTGTACTGGTATCTAGATGGTTGTTACTAAAAATGCGCAAGATTCGCCAAAAGAAACCTCTACCACCCCTACAAGTGAGACTTCAAATAAAAATTTGACAAATATTTGTAGAATGGGTTAGTTAATTGTTTTTGAGAATGGTCAAAATCCTCATGAGTGCCAACCTCCCCTATAAACTAGCCATATAGGAAACTCACTTTTAATGCATATGGTCATTGCCAATAGTTACTTTTGGTATTACCACTGGGTCTGTACAAGTCTGGGGTATATACGCTTCACACTCCAGGTCTGTTTTTTTACTATTTATTTATTATGATAATGATAACACTTCAAAGGCTGAATTATAGTCTGCGCAAAGAACTAAGGGCTATCATTTGTTTTGTTCTGAGTTACTGTTAAGCTCTTGGAAGTGTATGTTTCTATTCTTAATTTAAAAAGGTGTTGCAAGTATGTTAGTAAGTTGTTTGAAGATGTTTTCCAAAGTTCAGATATGTCAAACGAACGTGACCAAGAGATTTAACTATAACAGGCTGAACATCTGATTTTCGTTAATTGCGACTTGTGAACGTATTTCGCGCACAATATAATTAAGGGGTAAGTTTGTTTCGTTGCAATTTATGTTTTATGTTGTTTGAAAACAAGAAATGATCGCTTCATTTTATAATCTTTGCGTTAAATAAATTTTGTTTCATATTGCTACCCATCATGTGAAAATGCTACCCGAAATTCTCCCAATTTGCTACCCTAGGAAATTTCAAAACGACAGCACTGATAAGTAGTGAATTGAGCTCAGAGAGTCACCAATGATCGCATACCAAGATGCTTGCCAAGATTGTTATCAATACAATGTAGGCAGCGTTTATCGGGACAAAGTCAGTACCACAAATGCGGACGTTGGATTCCAAGAAACCACCAGAAGAAGAAGAAACCGCCATCGCCAATGCCATCGATTTACTTGCTCCCAGGAGGGCATGAAAAATGGGGCTCCGACAGATGGACCGCCAGCCGCATCCCGGTCCCACGACACAGCCATTTGTTCGCAGATACATACTCGTATTGTCACTTTTGCATCTGTTTCAAATCCCATCTTGCGCTTGCTTACAGATACGTAACCATGCTCACACTCACTATGAATGAACCTTAACATATCTCGACTTACTCGAGAGAAATCACCGAAAATGAAGTGCTGAACAAAGCCGATAAAAAAAGCGATCAAAACGAAATGCTGAGGAGGTCTTCTACACAAAAACTTTCTCTGGGCATAGTGCAACCAATCGCTTCGTAGCAAAAGCATGGAAGCAATGCGATGATGACCTCTAATGGGGCCATCGCGCCAAATGTAAAGTGGAAGTCACAAAAAAATGCTCCCCAAACCGCGATAGTCAATAGGTGCGTTCGTTTCGTTTCGATCTGGATCTGACAGATTTCAACACGGATATACATTATACATTATACATATACAGACATTGCCGGTCCAATGATTCCTTCAAGACGTTTCAGATGTTGTCAGACTATGAAACAGTACCACTTCCTGGCGAAACGGTTGCATCTGCCGCGACAACTTTTTACGCTAGCTGCGCTTCCGTTTTGGCGCCCTGAGCACTGGAAGTACGGATCAAGGAACTCAATTTTAGTCCGCCTTCTTCAGAGCCCTGCTGACAAATCTGACTATTTGCTAGGCTAGTTGCAAGGTAACAGCATACGCGGATGATACCTCTATTGCCATCTTAGGCAAATTCCCTAGTACTCTTAGTGAGATAACACAGTATACTGCGGTCTCAGTGTTAATCCAAACAAAACCGAGCTTGTTCGATTCACTAGGAAACATCACCTGCCTCACGATGAACCTCCTGTACTGGAATGGGTGCTGCTATTCCTCATGCACAAGGCGAGTTTCCTAGGTCTTCTACTTAATAGAAAGCTAAACTGAAGGCTGAATATTCTGGAATGTGTCCACAAAGCAACCATAGCACTCTATTGCTGCATGAAGGCCATAGGCGAAAAATGGGGTCTGCAACCAAAAATGCTCCACTGGTTTTTTTTTGTATCGGTCCTGCGTTCCATATTGGTATGGAGTGGTTTGGTCGAATACCCTACACACAGAGACAAACCGCAATGTTCATAATGTTCCATAAGTGGCCTCTCCGCTCAACCCCATCAGCAGCTTTAGAGGTGATGCTGAACCTTCTTCCTGTGGTAATTGTAAGTGAACAAGTCGCCAATACGGCGATCCGTATAAGGGAGACAGGTCAACAGACGGACTCGAACACTGGACACTTCTGAACAATATTGACGTTCCCTCTTCTACGGACTACTATATCCCAAAATACTATTTGGAAAAAAATGCGTAATTAGATTGAGAGAGGAGCTGCGGCCGCCAAAAAGCCCACTAGCACCGAGACCAAACGGTGTATTGTGCTATAACCTCAGGTCTGGCAACAGTACTAGGATTGTCGATGAAGTTTGATCGCGCTAATGGATTTGCTTAAAAGGGTGAGCGGGATCGAAGCAATACCATCTGCTTCAGGGAAGGCGATGCCAAGGTGTACTTGGCGACATTTGGTCAATGCCTCACATTCGCAAAGAATGTGCAGTGATGTTTCATCTTCGCCTTCGCAGAAGCGACAGCTAGCATCCGATACTATACCCATGATCTTTAAGTGGTCTCTTAAGCAAGAATGTCCAGTTGGAAGGCACCAAATGCTTCTTTCCTGTTCGGTCTCATTTTTAAAAGTTCATATGACAACTTGGGTTGCTTCAGCCCTGGAAAATAGTCCAATTGGACGGTGGCCCTAGTATGCACCCAGTCTCTGATGCATTTACTGATGAAACTTGGCGGAATCCCGCATCATTTTTATATCCTAGACTTTTAGTATAGGGTATATTGTTTTTGTCACGACGAAAATATGTAACACCTTAAAGGAGGCTCCGGAGGTATAGCAATGTATCACACATTAGCTTAGCTGTGGGAGTCATTATGGGCCACTGTGCCATCGGTGAACATGCCAGAAGGCTCCGACTTCCATACCACGACTTTTGAAGAAACTGTGAGGATAAGGAGGAGAGCACCTTTCATCTGCTCTGTACTAGTCTGGCATTGGTACATCGTACAAGATCTACTTTGGGGTCCTATTTCTATGATCATCTGAGGAAAATAGCTAGTGCGGATGTGGATCAACTCCTTCGTCTAGCTATTAGCCCTGGTTTCTTCAGTCACCAGATGATGGCTGGAGGTGTGTATTACCAGGGTGTCACAAGGTCTAAGTGTGCTGTACATTTCTATACGGTAGCCCTCTACGACTAGTATACATTTAGCAAAGACTCCAACCTATATTTATCCGACGAGATCCTACATATATCACCTCTGGATCTGTTGGGATAAAATGCCGGTCCGTCTTATTGTATGGAAATTGATCCATATCCAAACGAAACGAACGCACCTAATATGAGGATGGGATGCCAACCGTTTACGCGGCGGGCCATTGGCCTTAGAAAAGCCAAAACAGAAGAAAAACAATAACACGGAATGAAGAAGGAGAAGAAGACGACGAGGAGGAACGACGAAAAATCAAAACAAAGTGGAAAGACCTCACGATGAAGTCAAGAGGGAGGAGGCTAGCGGCCAACGACCGGCAGCGACCATAAATAATCGCATAATCAATGACAATCCAAGTTTCACTCTCGCAGACCTTTATTAGCGTGGCGTGCCACTTGGCTGCGTACCAATATAACGTAGGGGTCAGATTGGGTTCCACCGGTAGTGACACTGATCATTTGGATTCGCTGGAAAGGGCCAGAACAGATCGGCCGAATGAGCTGGAACGTCCGATGGGATCGATTCCCCTTGGCAAGTCGATTGTCACTGACTCAGCCAAATTCAATGGTATGTATACTGACGTATTGACGCTTTAGGGGGCTACCTTACAAGAAATCGGTGCCAGTGATAGACGAAAGACTGTCTAGAAATTGTCCATCCATTCACTGCTGGTGGTTAGCTTCATGGCGACCTCTGCATACACATACTCGTATACACGGTGCACGCTAGGTGCAGCCAAAGAATTCTTCTCGGTTCGCTTTCACTTTTACCGAGTAGACAAGTGTTGTCCACACAAAAACCAGTGCAGAGGAAATTGGCTTTTGTCTTGAATGGCTTGAAAACATATTAAAGGTAATTTACGACTTTATTTTGAAATTTAGTGATAGCCATGGTGGCATTCACTTTCACGGTAAAAATATTTGATTTCTATAGCATCCAGTGAAATCTTTCGATCATTGACCCGAACGGAGAATGTGCCCAGGTAGAGCCTTGTGGATCAAGAATTCCTGATTTTTTCATTCCAAAGCCTGCAGTTATGTATCTCGCAAGAGACAGAGTGCCCACTACCAGGCGATATGGTGGGAAACTCGAGGTTGCTGAACAAATGCAGCAAACAAGTAGTCCGAGAATTTGCGTGCTATAAGCCAACATTCACCATGCCAAAGCAGTGTAGGATGTAATGGTCGCAATATTCACTAGAGAATCCCCTGGCATTGTCCTGATTTAGGAGGCGCAGTAATATAAAGGAAAAATCAAAGATTCACGGTAAGCAATGCATCCATACTCTATGTAACTTGCGCGAGAAAACTTCGGGCATCTACCGGCCGCGGGTAGATCGGTGCGTTGAGGCGTCAGTCTGATGTTTCAGCATACCGGTTAGTCACAGGTTCAAGTTCCATAAACGTCGTGGCCACGGATATCTGCGTTGTCTTCCCCCTTTGGTGTGGGACGTAACAATAAGCCCGAACTTTTCCCGACTTGTCGCAGGTATACGGTTAAATGGGCATCGTCCGAAACCAGTTTGTGCTAACGAAACGTCAAATAAGCCACATGGGAATAGTTTACGCGTTATGCCCCCTAGGGGTTCAGGGCAAATATTGCAGTAGTATGTATTGTCTTCAGGAAAGGCATTACATTTGTCTTTCAGAATCCACTACCAATGATTTTGTAGCAATAGTAATCGGCCCGGCTGGTAGTGTTACCGGAAAGAAGATGATGGTGACTTCGGCATATTTCCCTCGCTTCGCTCGCTCTGGATGCAACAGTCTCTTGTGTGAGCTACGCTCGCTTCGCGCTTAAGAGATCACAACCCTCAGTATCGCATAAACATGAAAGCTTGCTTCGCTCGCTTTAACTGCAATAGTCTCTTGTGTGGGATCTGTTCGCTACGCTCGCTCTGCGTTTAAAGGATCACAACTGTCAGTATCGCACCTTGAAAGGTCTAGGGTATAAAAGTCAGGCATGTATATGCAGCAAACCTTACTTAAGAGGAATCCATTATATGATAGACCATTCGGTTACCATTCTGGGAGATCAACTGAGATCACTCTTCACAATGAATATGGTGAATGTAATTGTATTGACTCGTCTTCGATCATGATCATACCATGGTGTTCGCCAGTGCAGTGCGATGATTTTGGGAGTCTTGATTTGGCTGAAACCTAAATCGTAGAAAGTATATTTCTAAGTTAACGGTCATTGTAACCCATCGATCAGATACCGCCAACAAGTCCATCATCATGCGTGACACAGTGTTTTTATTACATCTCCTTTTAAGGACAAGACCCCGATTGCCGTTCAATTTTCAGTTCTAAGACAACCGTCTGTTAATACCATCGATGTTAGGCATGGTCATTAAACCCCAGCAAAAGTCGTACTTCTTCCGTACAGTGGGATATTGGCGCGATATTTTAAATCAGCCGTTAGTCTGCCCCGCCTGTATATTCGTCATTTTCACAATTACTACAAATCACAATGCATCTGTTCTGTGGGTTGTAATAAAAAGTCACAGAACTGTAATTACAATAAATGTAACGTACGAGTAATTAGGGCAAGTAGGTCTGTTCCATGGGTTCCATGGTTCCCGGGTGCTCGCGGTCGCACTATAATTGAATTCATGTGTATGCCATGCCATAGCTTAGCAAGGCCATCTAATTGGTTGCTCTATACAACATTTTGTGAGGCCAACATTTTTACAGATGAACATTGAACAAACGTTTTCTGTGCGAAGAAAAAATGTTGCCTTGTTAGAGTATGGCTGGCAAAACCAGATGATTTCGAGCCAGCCGTTATAATCAGCAAACTAGCAACCTACTATAGGCAGTTGCATGCTATGCTAGTTGTGGTCAATCTGCAAGAATTCGATTTCGCGCTAGAAAACCCATCTAGTCCAAGGAGCTTGGAACGAAGCGTCAGGCAGTTGAATGACACAACAAAGAATACAACGCCTGCACAAAATGTATGTCGGCCTTAGAAAATTTAGAGCTGGACAATGCGACCAACCAACAGCATCCATTCAAAGTGGATAGTGGAGGAGCTAGCGTATAGCTTAGCTAAGCTACAACCAAACCTATTATTTGTTGAGTTGTAGGTAGCAATGTGTGCAGATCAGCAGCCATCGCACTGTACATCATCGTATTGTGCGATTTTCGTCATCAAGTGATGATCGCTGCTATCGTCTTTTCGGTCGACACACTACACATATACGTCGACTTCTAAAGGAGGTTTAAAGCCCCATCAATAAGAAAAAGTAGACCAGAAGACCATCTGTACGCTGACTAGAATTTTCATTGGAATATTTTGTTGTGCTCATTTTTCACATTCTATTCTATTCTCTATCGTTCGGTTCTGGTTATAGTTCTCTTTTTTTTCTGAACGAGATCGCAGCCGAGATCATTGATCGAAATGATGGCTAAATTAGCGCGATCATGCCCGCTACATGCTGTGGCAAACGAGCAGCAGGCAAACAATACGGTACGGCTATCTCTGGTGCAGTGTGTACAGCAAAGTCTCTGCAAATTACGCACGAGATGTATCCAAAATGTACCGTAAAGTGATAGTAATCATTGACCCCAGTTCAGTGAGCAATAAAAAAATACGTACGAGTGTGTACGTATATCTATATAGTATAATTAACCGAATGGTAGCCGAGATCTTCTGCCTCGTTAAAGATACGTAACATGCGTTGGCGCGACTGGATGCTGTGGGAACTAATCCAGCTGGTATGGGAGGTCCCTGAAGTAGTTTTAGACACAAGACTAATCACCCACGAAACTTGTTGCGAGACTATCCAAGAGACCTCTGTGGGACCAGCCATGCGACTTGCTGCGGAACGGTATCTATTATCAGACTAGATGTTTACCTGACGATAGGTCATCAACATCATATCACAACATATCACATGTTTGATCTTGCAGCAGGGCTCGTGACTGATCTTACAGGAGATCTCTCAGCAGGTCTCGTCGCTAGTCTCGCAGCAGTTTCGTCGCTGGTCTCGCAGTAGGTCTCGTGGCTGGCTGATTTTGTGTCTAAGAACCACTTTGACTGACTGCTGTAAAAGCTCTCTACAAGCTCTTACTGATGCTTAAATCAGCACTTGACTGCTACGAGGTATTGCAGAAACTCTGTTCCTTTAATAAAGTTACCATATGGTTGGTTGGTTTAGGTGGCTGAAACCCTATAAGCACCAGGTGTGCACCGTTTTGACGCCACAAATTGTCGCAAGAGAAAGGCCATTGAAATTGACGTGTGTCCAAGGGGTTAACCCAGTTGATTCCTTATATATCCAATCTGTGAAGTTGAGCGGCCAAAGTAACTCCCCTATCCATTACAGGCGATCTCTGATATATCTATGAAATACGCACTGCCTAAAACTCGGTGCAGCGTCCTGACTAGAACAAGGCATTTGGTGTTTTATGCATTGTAGGATCGCCACGTGTTCCTAGATGTGGGGCACGTCGTCAACGCGCTCCATCTGCCGTTTGCCAATTTCATATAGTAGCTGTGTATTTTCCTCTTAATAGCCCCAAATGGCGCGTGGACTACCACCGCGTTAGATACATAGAGGGCGGAGCCTAGCCTCGCAAGTTGGTCGGACCGCTTATTCCCTACTTTTGTGACCCGGAACCCAAAGGAGGGTGATTCTGGGGACTGGGGATACTGGCCATGCCGCTCAGTTCTCGACGGCATTGTTCACTATTTTAGACGACGCCGATTCAGGAACCTTTACAGCGACTCGGCTGTCCGTGAAAATGGTGATGTCCGTTGTGGCTAATGTGCTGCGCCTCAGCATCCGACAATTTATTGCCAGTACTTTAGCCTGAAATACACTTGCGTAATTTGGGAGGCAGAATTACTTAGAAACACCAACCTCCCAGGGTGCCATTGTCGAGCCATATACTGGATCCCTGATCATGTTGGTATCATGCGCAACTATATTCCTAGTTGGCTAGGAAAGCATCTGCATCCTCGTTCATTCACTCAGAGCCCTTTTGCAGGATTAGGAACCATAATAGAGAACAGGAACGACTTGACACCGGCGCATACTGGGATAATGTCCCTGGTCTGAGACCAGTTCATATCAGGCCACCCACGCAAGCGAACACTAGAACAGAACTGCTGAGTCTGAGTAGGAACAGGGTTAGAATCATTTACGGCCATCTCAAGGGGCATTCGACTCTGAGCCAACACCTGTACAATATGCGCATTGTCTCTAACGCTAGCTGTCGCTTCTGCGAGGCTGATGATGAGACCTTACAGCACATCCTCTGGGAGTGGGAGTTTCCAGTCCCCCGACAAGTCCCACCATCCTATTTATTCCCGCCCACGAATACTAATCAAACATAAAGAACCCGCTATTTGTCATACTTGCCCACTTTCATAGTAATCCATCATGCGAATTTGAGTCTACCCCTTTTCTAACGGAGAAAAACTGCTCCAATTTCTTCATACAAATTAAATAAAACTTAGACCGAAATAAAACAAAAAAGAATTACAAGGCAATCAACACTTTTACGACAAACAATCACTGACCTCTTAAATAAAAATCGATGTGTGCTTCGGACTAATCCATAAAGTAAACCGCATAGAGTGAAGTAAAACACACACCACTATTAGCTAAACAGCATCAATACCGTATACATACACTTTAAGCGCAGCCGTCACAACTGCCAAATTCAGTCAATTTGTTTTTGTTATAGAAATAATTCGCCGAAAAAAAATAGAACGAGCACAATCTCCTCCATCGTCTAGTTTTGCATAAATTTGGCATTTGCATAGACAATTTTTGCGAATGTCCACCGCCGTAGAAATTCCATCAAAATTTAATATCATCAAAATAGAAATTTCGGTTTCGATAAACGTACACATTCCGTAAAGATGGATTGATGGATTATGCTGCATGACAATAAAAGCAGATTTTATAGCTGCTCTCACCCGGAACTGTAGATTTGATTGTAGAAATAAACTTTCGCCAGAAAGAATGTTTTTCGTGACAAAAAAAAAACAACTTGAAAATAAACAGTTCAAAACGAAAGGTGTCCTTGCCGACTTTAGACCTGTCAGATTTTAATTAATATATTGTTAAATTTATTCTTTAATTTATTTTCTGTTTGTTTATTTACTTTATTAATGTAGGATTTATAATTACGTATTGTAAAGTGAGGTTAAGTCTCGTGTAAATACGTGAATTGTTGACTGAGTCTCGATGTGGTTCTGTCGTCGTGTGTTCCAGAAAGTGGTCGCAGCCGCGCCGTCGGGAATTGCGCCTATTTAAGCGCCAAGTCAGATAAGTATTCGTTTAATTTTGTACTTTGTGATACTTTGTGATGTCTTCTATTTTGCAGATTGGTACACGGACCGACGACGAGTTGCGACAACTGGACATTTCATGGTCGCCAACTCTAAACACGTGTAATCAGTTGTTTGGTTTCTAAGTTTATTATGTTGTTTATGTTATTTATTATGTCCAATTCAAGTTTATTTTTAAATTAGACCTATCAGCCTATCATTTAATCCAGGGGTCGGCGAACTCCATAACACCGCCGGGTGTTCTATTTTTCTGACTAAACTATTCAGTTTTTCTGCGACCTATAAAGTTTGCCGTGTGCGCGAGCTCTAAATCCCCCCGTCTCGTCCAGTCGAACTTTTTTTACACACTTTTTTTTAATCACAATATCTACCTGGATATGCATCAAATTGATAATGTTGCTTCTACCTATTTTAAGTTAAATAAATATTCTAATGTTAAGTACAAAATCATTTACGCCTTGTAACGGACAGTTTGGTGGGCATCCGAAGATGACCGCGGGGATAGAGCCTAAGGTAGCATAATGACCGTGAAGGTCGGGCTGTGCCATCTGTCAAAGAAAGAGGCTCCTCAATGAGCTAAGCAGTGGCCTGTGCTTCCTGTAGCTCAGTTCGGAAGACGTGGGCGGGGTTTTCGCGGCTCGTTGCTCCTGTCCTTTACGTATTATTGTAATAAAAATTCATAGGCCTGGGAAGACAACACAAACATGGGAGGCAAAAATGGGGAAGAATAAAAAAATGGGGAATAATAAAAAAAGGGGTGATAAGGATGGAATGGTTGGTGGATAGCGCAGACGCCCTCGCGCTCGCATCGGAGTTCGGGTGTAATGGGCCCCTTAACCTCCGGTTTCGTACCACCGACAGATCACTAGTCAGGTGCTGCCTTCGATCTGCCGGTGAAAGCAGCACAGCCAGACCAGAATACGGTTCATTGCAGGCTAGAACGATCCGAGTAACCACTCTTCAAAAATTGGATTTATTTTTGGGAAACTTTTGTCCTAAAAAAAAAATCAAGAAAAATTTCACGCACAGGTATACGTCAAGGTATACCTGCACAGGCATACCTCAAAGTATAACTGGACGTACATATGTTTCATTTGGCAGGAGATTTTGCGCCCCTGCATAATGACACCCTGCCCAAATGCTCAGTCTGCACATATGGTAGGGCAGGGCCTGGTTTGTGAGATTCAGTAACCAAATGAGTATGAGATGGTGTAATAAGAATTGTTGCTATTTCTTGATATCGCTGGTTCGCATCCAGAAAGTTCCAAACTTCCCCCCACATTAAACCAGTGAGTGTCAACCTTTGGATCAGGGTGCGGTTAAAAATTTTGAAAGTCACTACCGGTTCAGTTTTGGTTATTTTATTCTTTAAAAAATGGGAAGGATGTCTGACAAAATGTTTGTGTTCCTTTAAACGGACACTTCCCATAACCAACAATTGTTGGTCCTGATGGTGTCCGGTTATGAGAGCGTACGATGTATACCAACAATTTTTTTGTTTATTTTTTATTTTTTTTTAAATATGAAAATTTACGTGTTGGCGGAAGACGATACGACATTTCGTGCTGCCATAGTCGCGGCTTTTAACGTGTTTAATGTGGCTTTTAACGTGTTTAATGTGGCTCGGAAGACAAACTATCCTGATACCGCTGCTGGCTACTCTGCCGGTGCGAATGCTTCTGTCAAAAATGTAATCATCGTCAAGAGTGTATGCGTGGTGGTTTACTGCATGCTCTTACATGTGGCGTGGGAGTAGGGCTAATCGCGATCGCCCACGAAATGCTCTACAAAAAAAAGGAAAAATCTACATGTTGACCAAAAATCTCCCATGGTGGAACCTTATTTTAATTTTTACACCCTTCACGAATGTGATAGGGTATATTAACTTTGTAATGAAGTTTGCAACTTACAGAAGGAAGAATCTCTGACCATATAAACTATATTCTTGGTCAATATGGCGAGATGAGTGGATTAAGCTTTGTCCGTCTGTCTGTCTGGTTCTATGCAAAGTGGTCTCTCATTTTTAAAGCGATCGAGCAGAAGTTTTCTACAAAGCCTTCTTTCTATTTCACGCTGTATATATGTTGAAGCCAACGGAATCGGACCACTACGTCATATAGCTGACATATGAACGACTGGTCCAAAAATATGTTTTTGTTAGAAAAAACTTTATTAATTTCTAAATGTATCTTTACCGATTTTCAAAGATATCAAACATATCAGTTGCGAGACCATATACCCCCATTTCATTGAAATCGGCTTACTATTTCATACACATCCCATAGGAACAGTGGAATCGAAACAAGCTTTACTGCTAACTCAATGCAGAATAGATCAAAATTATCGCACACGTTTTTTTTATATGAGAATTTGGCGGTTGGCGCGAAGCGTGAATGGTATCATACTTTCGACAAGCTTGTTTTTCCTACGTTAGTGAGAGATAATCGAAAAAGAAAATTAAAATATTCCGCGCCCAACGTGAGATCAGTTCAATTTTATTTAGGCAATGAGACGTAAATGGGCAATCGTAAGGATCAAAAACCGAGACATTCTTATAAGTATGTTACCGTAAGGTTATCTTAAGCAATATTAAGGCTATCTTCAGGGTTCTTTTTTATGATATGTCAATGAAAATAGTCGACAAATGGTCGAAAAACTATACTTACATTTTTCATTCAATGAAATGCTATCGCAGAGTAGACTATTTGGCAGATCGCACTGCATTTTTGAGATAAGATCCGCATAATAATTCGATAAAAGCCAAAGAAAGGGGCACTTCCAATCACACGTACATATATCCACTGTTCTTACGTATTTATTTTTATTTATTCTTTATTTTTAATCGACCGAAACATGAGACTTTAAAACTTTTGATTTCTCGATATTTTTACAAGTATTGTGTACAATATATGCAAATGCAACATTTTTTTTCCTTTTCTCTACGAAGAATAAGGAGACATTATGATAAACACACAAGAATAACGATCACACCCACACTGGATCAGAACTGGCTAAAGGGGGAGAGACACTTCACACACTGCGCGCAGCTTCTCAACACGAACTTGAACCCTGCTGATCGGCGGTGGTTCACACTAGCACACTTGAAACATCTGATTGCCGATCAGCAACAACAACAGCAACAACGACAAAGCAAGGAGTCGTCAAGTGACTTTGTGCTTTCGCTTTTTTTTGTGTGTTGCTTCCTTCGCGCTTTCTTTCGCGAGATCTCGCGGATTCTTAGGCTGAACGTTATTGTCTACGATTAGACGTTTAGGACGCACAAACCGATCGCCAAGTATAGATACTAATCCGGTTGGGGTGGTGGCGGTTATCGAGATCTTCTGTCTAGGATACTTAGTAGTCAAAACGATCCGATCAGCTCGCGATTATCGCGCTACACGTTCCGATCGCAACACTGTTGCCAATGATCTCGTGTCTGTCTGGTAAGCATGAAGCGCCCAACAAGATGCACCTCGCGCCGTCTCCTGTTACTTTTCTTCGAGCTTGTGTCACTGTGACCGAGCAGAGTTCAGATAGTCTAGATACATAGACTCGCGCTGCAAGGTACTTGCGGTGTAGTACACGATCGTGGCGCACGGTGCCGTTGACCGTTAAATGAATCTCCGTACGGATTACAGCGTGGAAAAATTCCAAACAAAAAAAGAAATGAACTTAAAACGCGGCGAATAATAAAATCCAACTTGAAGTCAGCGCGAACGAGCCGACGAAGAAGAACCACAGAAGAATCTACTGGAACTGGTGGTTCTGTAGTGCTTTTGTTATATGGTAGATAACTCGCATTGGGGCACGATCGTCATCAGCACAGCGCGTCGAGGCGGCCTTTACTACACGATCATTTCGCTACATACAAAAGTTGGAAAGCGCTCTACTCTATACAACACACGATGTCCGCACATTGGATCGGATTGCGGATTACGGAACGCGAGCTATGCACAATAATAAAGCCGCGAGATGATCGCGTGAATAAAAAAACTTATACACCGTCTCGCGAGTTCGGTATCTGGCGTAGCTACCTACCAACTATGTATGAAATGAAAGATGCCGGTGCGGTCACTGGTCGCCAGTGTGTGCCGTAGCTGTAGCCCCCGTGATCGTACCGTTGGCTGCAAGAATCTGAAGATAACTGCGAAATGTCGAGCGGGAATTTCGAGGTGGATCGTCGAACGGACGGTGTGTCTGCCACCTTCTACTCTACAATCATCAACCACCACCAGCAGCGGAGCAACCCATAGTCAGCCTCTGGCACAGCACAGCACCATTCATTGATTCAATATATCGCGCGTTCCCAAAAGTCACTAAAGAGGCCACAAAAGCCTTCTGCAATCCACAATCCAGCAACAAAACAATGATCGCTCAAGTATCTTTTCTTCGACGATCTTCGCTTACGCGCAGCCTCAACATCATTTCAGATAAAAGTCGAACCAAAACAGTTGAGAGTTGACTAAAAGAAGAGACGACCGCTTAGCACGAATTCGTCTGCAATCAGTGCTGCAGGATTTGAATAGATACATAGATTTATCTGCAGCTACAACGAGCTGGTTCCTCGTTCGGGAAATTCATTTTAATGTGCTGGTGACTAATGAATATCGAATCTCATCGAATTAACCGTGTCCGCCATAATCGAGTTCTGTTCAAAAGTCAAAGAGCCATTGAACATTTTTGATGTTACACGATCCCAATATCACGCGATTCGACTGATTCATCCGGCGTGATCTCATAAAACATTGTTGCAGATGAACTGTGATGACACGATTCATGGCGTCTATTGTTAATTGATCTCAAAATTAAGTTTTGTAAAATATATTATACATACTCGAGGCCACTTATGGACGTTATGTAGTTAGCCAGAAAATCGTTAATTAGATCATGAATACGGAGAATGCACAGCAAGAATTTGGGTGCCACATGTGCTAGATACACGCATTGAATTGAGTTAGTCATTCAGATTAAACAGAACTGGTACACGCTTTCCTTTTTAGTTTAGTAAAGAGCGTCGATCACTACACGAGAGCTCGCAGGTTCGATTCCTGCCACCAGCATAATTCAATCAGTTGCTTTTGCGGCGGCCTCCAGTCGACTCAGCTGTGAATGCATACATATTCGCTGCGTTCCCAAAACGCACTGCCACTGGCGACTGCCGTGGCGGGCATCCAGCGCAGAGTTACCAGATTGCTAGAAGAGTTTGCTCCACGCAGGCTGCCTAGGGCTGTCGTCCACCGCTAGCGTATTTGAGCGGCAACGCGACAATAAGCGGCAATGCGCGGACCTTCGTCCATTGCAAGCGTGTTTGATCGAAGCAGCTAGAAGAGTCTACTTACGCCAGGCGAATCGAACGTCAGATCCAAGCCGCGCGTTGCTTCGAGGAATGTATTTGAAAGAAACGTTTTGTCGATTGAAAACCTCAAAAAAGTTACTATGAATTATGTCGATTGAAAACATTTTGATTTTATATGTAATAAAGGATATATTAAATAAGTATTTTAGATAAGCTGATAAGAGCGGTGCATTCGTATACCCTATCTGTGGAATATGATAGAAAAGAGGTACCATCGCCGAGACATACTGTAACGAAAATAGCAAAGTTTCGCTTCGCAAACGAGAACGAAATCCAAAAAAACGACGAAAACATTCAAAAAACTCGACGGACCATTCAAAACAGCAAACAGAATATAGTATAACTTTATAATACTTATTATTCTTCAATTCAAACAAGTTCTACAAAATTCAAATTATTTTAAATTAAATGCACGGTCTAAACGAGTAAAAGGTTCGAATACGAGTGACTATCAAACAAAGGGACACGAATAATCCCCCGAGGGAGAATACAGGAATTTTCCCGTATTGAAAATTCCGGTATTCTTCCCAGGGTATTATTCGCGCCTTACGAATATAGTATAACAATTTAACAAATATTAATGCTGATTGATACAAGACAGCAATCAGCTGTTACTCTATTACATTACATTTTACATTGTGACAATCTATTACAATCTTTAAAATATAGGTCAAGTTGAAATGTCACATAGAGTACATAAGTAAATGTAAACAAAGTGTGTGATGTGTTGTGGTTTCCAGTGTTCGAAGCGATCGAGGCGATGGATTCGATGAAGTCAGATAAGTATTCGCATAGACTATCTATTGTTGAACTTGTTACTTTGTGTTGTCTTGTATTTTTCTTTGCAGATGATGACGACACCGATGACGAATTGCGACAAATGCTGAATCGATGGTCGCCAACTTTAAACATTCTCCCCCCGCTGGACGATGGAGACGAGTCCAGGATTTCTTGATTGGTGTAATCGACATGATGATTGATGGATGCGTATGCAGCTGCTAGACGTTTGATGATCTGGTTGTATACTCTCGCTGATCCTCGGTAATTGTTTTGATTGTATAGTACTATCCTTATGATGAAATAATGGTCGAAAATCTGTAGCAGAATGTTCGATACGAAAGATAAATTCCCTCAGCTAGTTGTAGTTATAGTGAGTTAAATTCTATCTGTAAATATAGCCATTAGTGCATGTTTGGAATTAATGAATTTGAAAGAGATTATCAGGATGAGTCGATAATGTGTAACTATATGTCGTTATACAGTAATCATCAGTGTCCTACGAGCTCGATCGAATGTGGAGAACATCATGTTGAAGTGCAGACATCGAGGGAAAGGTGACGACGAGTGGTAATCCAGGTAAACAGTCCAGCAAATCGAAACGAAAGTTCATCAAGTATTGCGTCGACGGTATTTCTACCATGTCGACACTACACAGGATGCAGGAACGTGAGACGTTATAGCGCGCCTCGCTCGCTAATTCAAGGATAAAGGGATGAGTATTGGGATTGGTGGTATGTGAAATTCAATTTATTGGCAATAAAATAACCTTGGTTATTGATCTCTTGTAGATGCTTCCATTTGATTTGACGGTTACAACTCGGACAATCGAATCGCTTCCAGGATGAACTTCGAGTATTCTAGCGAGTGGCCAACGATATGGAGGATTGCGCTCATCCTTTAGCAAGCAGATATCGCCGACTTTTAGAGATGTCGATGAAGACAACCACTTGGGACGCTGTTGGAGTATATTAAGGTATTCCTCTTTCCACTTTCTCCAAAAGTTTTGTGACAGTCTCTGTGTTAATTGCCATCGTGTTAATGTGTTAATCCTTTCTTCTGTTATATCGACTTCTGGTAACGCCATCAAACTATCGCCAATTAAAAAATGTCCAGGAGTTAATACACTTGTACTGGTTGGATCGTCATTAGCGGGACATAACGGCCTAGAATTAAGGCATCGTTCAATTTGAATGAGGGTCGTCAATAGTTCTTCGTAAGTCAATGGCGTAATTCCGACTATTCTCCGCAAATGGTACTTGATCGATCGAACACCAGCCTCCCATAAGCCGCCGAAGTGTGGAGCAGCCGGAGGATTGAATTTCCAGTTAATCCCCATGTCAACTAATTTGTTTTGAACTTTGGTAGTCTCCATTATCTTCTTGAGTTCGATGTTCGCGCCAATGAAATTCGATCCACAATCGCTGTACAGGTATTTACATAAGCCTCTACGTCCAATGAATCGTGTTAAAGCCGCCAAAAATGCTTGTGTTGTCAAATCATTGACAAGTTCAATGTGAATTGCCTTAACAGCGAAGCATACAAATATCGCCACGTATCCCTTGTGTGTTCGACTTCCTCGTCCGATCCGGTCCTTTATTATAAAGGGTCCGCAATAATCAACCCCAGTGTGCATGAAGGGTCGTGTAATTGTAACTCGGGGTTTCGGCAAACTGCCCATCAATTGCGACGAATCGTGTGTCTTGTTTCGAAAGCATTTGACGCACTTGTGTACATAATTCTTTACAAGTCTTCTTGCATCAATCACCCAGTATTTACGTCGAAGTACTGTAAGCATTAGTTGTACGTTGCCGTGTAGTGTGATTTCATGCGTATGTTTTGTCAATAAATCCGTAAAGATACCTCTTTTGGGAATGATGATGGGATTTTTTTCGTCATTTGACAAATCTGCATTTGTCAAACGTCCACTCAAACGTAGAACTCCATTGCCGTCGATGAAAGGATACAGTCTGAGCAGCTTACTCCTGCTGTCTATCTTTTCTCTGTTCTCCAGTTTTCGAATTTCATCCGCATATTCATTGTATTGTACATATTTAACCCAAAATAGTCTCGCGCCGTCTAATTCGTTGGTTGATAATAATCCTTTCTCATGATCACGTTTCTTGATTGCAGCGATGAATCGAAGGCAATATGCGGTGACTCGCAATAATAACGTCAACGATGAGAATTTACCCAATAAATTTTCCAATGTGTCGTTCGATTTCACAAGATGGCTAACCAATTGATCCTCCTTGAAGATTATATCATCCGCTTCTGAATTCGGCCACAATGTCGAAGGCTCCTTCAACCATGGTGGACCATACCACCATAACTTGATATTTGCAAATCCTTTTGCATCTGTTCCACGGGATGCGATGTCCGCTGGATTGTCCTTTGACCGGACGTGATTCCATGATTCACTGCCAACATTTTCAATGATCTTAATTGTTCGGTTCGCTTCAAAAATAGGTAGCTTCTGCGGTGGTTTCTTAATGTATGCCAACACGATTGAAGAATCACACCACAAATATACGTGACAATATAATTGTAATGTATCGATGACAGATTTCATGAGTTCTGATAATAGAACAGCACCGCACAGTTCTAGCCGAGGAGTTGTCTGCTCCTTAACTGGAGATACTTTGGTTTTCGATATTAAAAGATGTACTTTACTTTCGATGTCGTTACGAGAAACCATATAGATAGCTGCAGCATACGCGACTTTCGATGCATCACAGAAGCCATGTAACTCTGTGATCGATTTCGTCCCATATCCAATGTACCTGGGAATTCGAATGTGCTCTAATTGCAGTAGATTCCGTCTAAAATTTAACCACTGTGTTTCGATTTCATGCGGTATTGCTTCATCCCAATCTACACCATGTAACCATAGGGTCTTCAGAAATATCTTCCCCGTAATAATTATGGGAGATACCCAGCCCATCGGATCATAAAGTCGAGCGATGTCCGAGAGCATAGAACGTTTCGTAGTAGCAGTTCTTTCTTCGAGGGTTATTCGATAAGTGAAGTTATCAGAATCCGGTAGCCATACTATTCCTAGGGATTTTACTCCTTCCATGTCTAGGTTCAAGGCCGAGTGTTGTTCGATATCTTCATTCGGGACTCCTTCCAGAATTCGTTTATCATTTGACACCCACTTTCGCAGCTTAAAACCTCCTGATGACAACGCCATATCAATTTCCCTTCTTAATTCGATAGCTTCCTCAAGGGAATCTCCACCAGTTAGTACATCGTCCACATAAAAATTCTCAAAAATGGCACGATGTGCATTTGGAAATTGGATCTTTTCATCTTCCGCCAACTGTCTTAGAGTTCTGATTGCAAGAAATGGGGCGCAAGTGGTTCCGAATGTCACTGTATTCAAATGATAGTTCTTTATTAATTCATTCGAATCTTTTCTCCATAAAATCCTCTGAAAACTCCTATCATCAGGGTGAATGTCAATTTGTAAGAACATTCTCGCGATGTCAGCTACAAATGCAAATTTATTCTTTCGCCATCTTAACAATACGGAGATCATGTTTGAGCTCAATGATGGGCCTGATAGAAGAATATCATTTAACGAAACTCCTGTGGATGTTCTTCTTGAGGCATCGAAGACGACTCGTAGTTTACTAGTACTGCTCTCCTTCCAGATACCATGATGAGGCAAATAATAGCTGTGTTGCGGCATCTCTCCGCTACATTCCGACATGTATCCCGAATCCAAATATTCCTGTAGACACTTGGAATATTCCTGCTTCAACTGTGGGTCGTTCATGAATTTTCTTTCCAAATTTGATAAACAAGCGCGCGCCGAACCTCTTGAATCGCCTAACGTCTGTTGAATATTGGGCGATCTAAACGGCAATCGTAACATATAACGGCCGTCGTCCTTCCGAATAACATTTGTCGAAAAATGTTCCTCCGCTTGTTGTTCCTCCAAAGTTAAAGGATATCCGGGTTGAACTTCTTCGAGTTTCCAGAACAGCTGTAGTTGATCGCGCAAGACGATATCGGAATTGTCGATGCGAATGTTGAAATTTCGATACTTAATTGGTGCTTTTCTGGTCTCTCCAGAAATAATCCATCCCAATCTGGTTTCCTGAGCGATTGGACCAATATCGAGCTTCAATATGTTCCCAAGGATGATACTGGCATATACATCAGCGCCAAGTAGCAAATCTACTTTCCCAGGCTGGTCGAAATGAGGATCAGCAAGTTGTAGACCCTTCAACTGTTTGCAAGACGTTAGCGACAATGATCGAGAGGGGACTAAGCTACCGATATCCTTCATTACTAGTGCATTTATGTTTAATTTAGACTCGTCCCTCAATACCATGTTCGTTTCGATGCTGTTATTTACTGTACAGAGTTTAGACTGACCAACACCGAAGATATTTGCATTGACCCTTTGTCTTTTCAGACCTAACTGCTGCACGACTGATTCAGTGATGATGCTGACTTGCGAGCCTTGGTCAAGTAAGGCTCTGACAAAGAGACGACCATTCGACGATTCCAAAGTTACCACCGCTGTGGCCAATAATACTTCGCGATTGTCACCAATGTGATATGAAGTAGATTCGAAATTAGAAGTCGACGGATTAGCACTTTGTTCTCCTGAAGCTGGCGATAATGAAGTATTTCTATGTAACAAAGAATGATGTGCTTTGCTACAGTGTTTGCAACGAGATGTGGAAGGACAGTTCGAGAGGAGATGGCCCTTTCGTAGACAATTCAAACAAAGGCCACTCCGTTTAACCAATGTAAAACGAGATTTGGAATCGCCATCAATAAACTGACTGCATTTAAAAATTGCGTGATTTTCTTTGCAGACCGGACATTGTTGATTAGTTTCAGTGGTATAATTATTTACACGCTTGTTGACGACTGTTGTTTGAGCATTATGGCGATTGGTTCCAGAAGCCTCCAGTGCTCGAAATCGCGTTGTTATAAATTGTTTCAATTCAAGGAACGAAGACAAGTTTGAGCTTGATGCCTGTTGCTGTTCCCACAGTTGTCGACTACTATTGGGCAACCTTTCAGTAGTGAAATGTATAAGTATAGCATCCCATAAGTTCTCAATTTTCAACTCTTCAATGGCTTGGATACATTCCACTGTACTATCAAGTAAATTCTTTAATGAAAGAGCCGATTCCGAGGCTACTTTTAAATTAAATAATTTACTAAGTTGGAGTTTCAACAATACATTTCTATTGTCGTACCGCTCATGTAACACCCGCCACGCAGCATCGAAATTTGTTTCCGTTAGGGAAAAATGGCTAATTAATTTGGCGGCCTCTCCAGTGAGACTACCTTTTAGATACTGTAATTTCTCAATCGCCGACAAATTTTCTTTATTCCCGATTAGTGATGAGAATAAGTTTCTAAATGAAATCCAGGACTCATAATTCCCATTGAAACTCGGGAGATTTATACGAGGCAACTTCAACTCCGAAGAATGACCGGTTGAATTAAAACTCTCGTTCCGAATAATACTGTTATTTGGATTTAATTGGGAAATCTTTTCCCCAATTTCAATGATATAACTGGCACACTCATCCTCTATTTCTCCGTATATGTCCTTTGCGAAATAAACGTGTTCAAGTTCGCCTTTCGCGCCAGTCAGCAAAGCAATAGCCTTTTCGTGAACCACGCTCGCTTCCTGTTGTAAAATACGGAACCGTTCTTTGGTATTTTCCAAATACTCTACGGAACCTTTCAATTTCGAATTCGCCTTTTTGTAATTTGTGACGAGGCGATTCAATTTTGCCTGATTTAACACTTGAACATTATGGATTCCATCCATCTTCTATTTTAAATTTTATCACCACCAAGGAAAAATGTATGGGAATATGAGTAAAGGAAGCTTACGGAATTTTAGCACCGGAATCACCAAAACGTCTTCGTAACGATGTCTCTTTCACAATGCACAATATCGATCAAAGTTCACCGATCCGGCTCGACGGACCAAAAATAATGTAACGAAAATAGCAAAGTTTCGCTTCGCAAACGAGAACGAAATCCAAAAAAACGACGAAAACATTCAAAAAACTCGACGGACCATTCAAAACAGCAAACAGAATATAGTATAACTTTATAATACTTATTATTCTTCAATTCAAACAAGTTCTACAAAATTCAAATTATTTTAAATTAAATGCACGGTCTAAACGAGTAAAAGGTTCGAATACGAGTGACTATCAAACAAAGGGACACGAATAATCCCCCGAGGGAGAATACAGGAATTTTCCCGTATTGAAAATTCCGGTATTCTTCCCAGGGTATTATTCGCGCCTTACGAATATAGTATAACAATTTAACAAATATTAATGCTGATTGATACAAGACAGCAATCAGCTGTTACTCTATTACATTACATTTTACATTGTGACAATCTATTACAATCTTTAAAATATAGGTCAAGTTGAAATGTCACATAGAGTACATAAGTAAATGTAAACAAAGTGTGTGATGTGTTGTGGTTTCCAGTGTTCGAAGCGATCGAGGCGATGGATTCGATGAAGTCAGATAAGTATTCGCATAGACTATCTATTGTTGAACTTGTTACTTTGTGTTGTCTTGTATTTTTCTTTGCAGATGATGACGACACCGATGACGAATTGCGACAAATGCTGAATCGATGGTCGCCAACTTTAAACACATACAAAGAAAAGGATGGCCGAACGTTACCGTAGAATTGGTATCGGATGGTTAGTAATAAAATGATCTATGTATTGTTCTTGTATTTTTCAGTATGTTAGGCCTACCATACAGTGGAAGCGTATTCGAGCGGCTACGTGTTCCCGCAACACAAGCGTTCACAAGCAGCGCGGAAACAAGCATCTACGAGCGGGCGTAATCGTGCGGCAGTTTGAAATTCGCAGAGATGTGTGAGAGTGTAATTGGGTTGTGGAGCTTTTAGACAACAGACTAGTGACTAGTCGCCTAGCGCCGGTAAACGCTCGTAGTCGCTTCGATCGACTAACCTCCTGATAAGATTTTTCAGATTTCTCTTGTCGGCCATGGGACCTCCTGAATGGGAGAGTTAAGAGGCCGAGGGTCCTTTAAGATCTGGACCCAGCTGCGTGCGCTAGGGTACCTGAGCCGCCCGAAAATCATTCCTTCTTTATCGCCTCATTTTTTGTATTCCCCATTTATTTGTGTTGTCTACCCCAGGCCTGTGAATATACGAGTATTTATTTCTGTAAGGACAGGGGCAACGAGCGGCGACCCCCCCTCTCCCTCTCCCACGTCACCCGATCTGAGCTACAGCAAGCACAGCCTATTTCTTCGCCAGATGGCACAGCTCGACCTTCACGGTCATTAGGTATGATTAGGCTCCGTTCCCAGGGGCATTTTCGGATGTTCACCAAACAGTCCATTATAGGTTCCTTCATCGGTCAACTTCTGTCCAAACTTACAATCTAGGAAACAAAACACTCGTACTTATAATGCATATGGCTGTTGCCTATTTGAAGTTTTGGTGTCACCACTAGGTCTGCACATGCACATGTCTAGTGTATGCACGCTTCGGATTCCTTTTGTATGGATGGTTCAGAAAAAAAATAAAGGAGTTAAAATGGGCCAATGGCCCATCGACTGCTGCAATACAGATGATGAAGGGCATCTGTTTATTTCTTATGTTCAAATATTGCGAAAGAAGGTATTGCGAATGCTAATTGGTATGTTTTTGTCGCGATGCAACAAACCGATTACATTCACCATAACCGACAGTGTGATCATTAGAGTCAAAGTGCGAAAAGAGCTTCGATTCGGTTAATTATCGAGATAGCCAGTGAATTGATTGTGAAACCTGCAATTACATCCATAGATGACATTTTCTGTAGTCTCAGACTATGCTGCTTTGTAGATCTTTGACATTTTCCGCTTGGCTGCAATTTCATCGGTTTCAGGAAAACAAACTCCCTATTAATTGTCACATCTTTCACTTCTGGAGCCTTCCATCTATCAGATGAGAGATGAATAGTATCGTTAATGCCAGCTAGCGTCCCGTTGATGCTGTCTGCAAACGATCGTTTTTCACCATGGCAGCGCAAGCACACAGCAAACATCTAGGCTAGGCGATTGATTCCATGGTTGCTGCAACAGAGAAACTCGGTAAACGTAACGAGGCAAATAGCAAAAACGAACAAGAAAGAACGTTGTTAACTTTCTCTGCGCAAGATTGGTGGTGCAACTCAACTCTTTTTCCGGGTACATTGACTCAAGTTTGGGTCTACGTGCTTCTCGCGGAGTAGACCTGCACCACGACAGAAAGTTTAATCTTCATCATGGGTCCTAAAATTGAAGCACCAGCAAGCATTTCCATTTGCATTATTGTTTGTTGTGATACTACGTATAGGGTCTACCCAAATACAAACACATCTTGTATCTTTGGACCTCAAATCTTAGATGGCCCGGCTCATTTGTTGCCAATTAGCCAACTCTGATGATGTTGATTCACTCGAGCGCATACCTGGTCGACGAAAGGCCCGATTAACAAAGGTGGACCTTTAGTGGGTCAAGTCAAATGCCATAAAACAAATATTGAACGGTGGTCCATGAATTTATTTATAAAGAGGTGTGCTTGGCTGCATAGGATGGATTTAGATTTCAGTGGATAGCGTTGAAGTTTGACATGGAGATCAAACACACTGATGGCCTGTCTAAATGTTCGATGCAGCCTTTTGATGAATGGGAAGAAACAAGTGAAGGCCTCGTTGGCTTCGTGGTGTGCATTGTATTTGAGAAAATGAGGTCAAATCTTTGTTTGTTGTACCAAAGAGCAATAAGAGGTACGAGAAAGATATTGGAAACGATATTAAATTTGTATTTCGTATAGTGTGCCACTTTGTCGGATCGGATCCAAGAGTATTATTCTTCTACAAAATAATGTCTTAGATTGGATGGATGAATTTGTGTTTGAATAAACAGATTGCCATGGAGCCATTATAAATGTTGTGTTGGGCTGTGGGTGCAGCAAATATATTCATTCTAGGGGTTACTTCAAATATGTAGTTCCTGGAATGAATTCCATATCTTTATTTCTTTGTTAACTAAGTCGCCCAGGTGTGTAGATACACCATTTTTCGCCCGAAGCAAAATTCCAGCAAGTCACCCCCCACTGCCCAGTGGTGCCAAAGAAAAAACTCGTTCCATAAAATCGTAAAAATCGTATTTTCCCCTATTTTGTGACTTATATCGAAGGGAGCTGGCTTCGGTCACAATTCTTTGGGCATATTAGAAATTTTTACCACTACCCCTCTTCCCCCCACTGGGTGGTCTTTGGGTTTACCACGTAACTATTGTTTTTACACTAATATTGGTAATTTTGGACAATTTTTTCAATCTCAATTCCTCGCCTACTCACCCCCATCTGGGAAAGAGATCTGGAGACTGCGCCCAAATCGAAAAATTAAAACGCTAGAACCTATTCTGGACCCTAACGGATAGAGATAGAGAAAATTTCATGGAAATCGGGCAGTGCCGTGTGATTCCTCATACAATTTCTGGAGTCCGAAGCGTATATACAATTATGCAACAGCCATATTGCATTGAAATAGTATTTCCTATATGATCGGTTTGGACAGAAGTTTGCCGATGAAGCTACGATGAACGAACATTTGTAGGGAAAGTGGGCGGCAATTGAGCCGAGTGAGTCCTTTTTACCACACCTTTATGGGGTGATAGGATCTTGTGCATTCCCAAAATCAACTAACTAACCCGCACCACAAATGTTTGACCAAAATTTCAAGTCGCTAGCTCCATTCTATGAGAAGCTACCATTTATTTGAGATATCATTTGTAGGGGACGCAGGTGTCCTTTTGGCCCGATCATGACCACTTTCAAAATGTGTCAACTAGATTCTTTTACAAACATTTGGCCAAAATTTCAACTTGCTAGATTTATTCTGTCGAAAGTTATCGCCTATTCGAAGTACCATTTGTAGGGGAGGTAGGAGCCGCTTTTGTCGGACCTTGCCTGTTTTCAATACCAACTGACTAGATCTTACTACCAACAACCTACCAAATTTTCAACTCGCTAGTGTCATTCTATCGAAAGTTATCGTGGTTCAAGGAATATTTCATTTTTTTAAATTTGTATGGGAGGTAGGCGTTCCCTTGGTCTGATTATACTCATCTTACCAAAATTCTCAGCATTTCATCTGAAGGCTATATGCCAAAAATCAGTTGTCTACGTCAATTGGTTCAAGAGTTATAGACAAAAAAACAGTAAAGTAGGGTAGCACGGGGCTCTTTGTAAGAAAAAGTACCGTTAGTTTCTAACTAATCGATTTTATTTTTCCAGGAGAGTATAAACTGACCTTCTCGAGCCATCTACCAAGGCTAGAGCTTTTCACATTTATTTAATCGCGAGCTGCAGATACATTTAATTATTCTTCATAAATAGGAGAGGTAAGTGTTCTCTTAGCCGGATCATGTCCATTTTCAATATCAGCCAACCAGATCATACTCCCAATATTTTGCCGAAATATCAAGGCTCTAGCTTCATTCTATCGAAAATTATTGTGCGAACGGACAGACAGTTAAGACAATCAGGAGGTGACCCTAATCATTTATATATATACATTGATATATGTACCTCCGTAGCCTCCTTTAAGGTGTTACATATTGTCGTCGTGACAAAAACAATATACCCTATACTTAGAAAGTCTAGGGTATAAAAATAAGGTATATTTTGCAAAAATTTTAACCCTTTGGCTGTTACAGGCATTAACATTTACGGACCTGCAACTTACCCAGCACTGGCCTTCTGTTCTCTCAAATCTGTCGACCTCAGACTTGCAGACCTAGATATTTTTCAAATCGTACTCATCGGACAGTTCGCGATGGTTTTCGATGTATTCAGGACTGATCGAATTGCAGCTTGACTGTCCGTATAGTAACGTCGCTCGTGGTCACAATATGATTTCCCAGCCAGATCAAAGCATCCAGGATTGCCGAAACCTCCGCCTGGAGGAAACTACACAAGTCAGTAAGGCGGAGTGACAAGTTAATTCCCAGTCCTTCCGAATAGATACCAGCCCCAACTCCGCCGTCGGTCTTAGAGCCATCCGTGTGGATGACCATGGAGTCGGTGGTCATGAGCGTGTTGACACCCCGAAGATCCCTCAACGGAATCAAACTGGTGTGGTTCCGGCCAAAAACGTATTTTGCACAAGTATAATCAGTTTCCACAGGGAGATCCAAGTTGCCCAATATAGTCGAGTGTCCACAACTCAACGTGCGCCACTGGCCACATCCCGGACCCAGTAGTTCGGGGTGTGTGACCTGAGTTCAAAAGAGGAGGTCGACAGAGTAAGTGTTGCCTTAGTAACACGCTCCTGAAAATTTTCCTTCCAGGGTAGCTTCCTATCGAATGTAAGTCCCAGACATCCGGCTTTTCGCTAAAGCGAGACACTACAATATATAAAGCAGGACAATAACTACATGTTATTTTAATTACATTGATCCATCTAGGCAGGGGCATGGGCGCGTCAACATCTCTTTCTATGCCTTGATGACGTTTCGATAGCATATCTACTTTTTCGGAAGTGCAGTTGCTAGCATGCACAACTGACAATCTCGTAGCACTGTGAGAGTTCTGTTAGTACTCACAGGCAGTTTTTTTTATCGCGCCGAGACTTGAACTCCGAGCTCTAGATTAATATCGTAGACCGAACGACCACGGTCACCGATCGCGAGTGGTGGTCCAAAAGAAAAAATTTTGGCAGATGGAGTTCTACGAGTATAACCTGATGTTCCCAATACAAATTCTTTGGGGTGTAAATGTAATGAGTAACATTTTCCTACGTTGCTGGTGAAAATATTAGATCCTAATTCTATAATAATATATTAGCCGCTCGAAGGCTAGTTCGAATACAATTTTTGATATTCAGGTGTTCATTTAGCTCGGGGCCAGGTGAATTTATTGAGTGAAGAGAATTTGTTCGTTTCGTGCGGGCACGACTTGACTATTATCCGTATATTGTATAAATTATTAACCCCCGACCCACGCATTGTGTCATAGAATCAATGCATGTATCATTAATGTGATCTTAAATATGCTCGTGATTTACAATAATCTTGAACACCTACGCGACAAAGCTTGAAAGCCTCCCACAATCGTTCAAGGAAACATCAAACTGACATGACATTATGTTCTCTGATCATATTTTTGCTTCCGCCTTCCCTGCAAACCTTTGATCAGCTATATCGTCATCGTGAGCTCAGAGCTCACCTCCACTCCTCCTTTCTAATACTATCTACATATTTTCATGGATTGAAACACCCAACAACCGCACGTTTACAACTTGAAATAATTTTCCAAATGCAATGCAACCAATTTATTAGTTTTTCATCGTCATATCGTTACAGTCGGAGTCAGACGTTTGCATGATTTTCAATGCAACACGGAAGAGAAACGATCCTCGCGATCACCACCATCATGTTTCCCATTCCTCTTGCCTTCAGGTTAGAGATCGGATAATTTAGCACAAGCAGCCGCAATCATATTCTCCAGCTTCGTGTCTTTCTTTGCTATGGGAGTCCCAGGCATTTCGCGATCTATTACTAAATGCAACAGCAAGATGAAAGACAGAAAAAATACAACAAATGCATCTATGCCGCAATGTTGCAGCCTTGCATTCAAGCAGAGCACAACATGCAATTTTCCGTAGGCAACAAATCGTTTTTCCAGCAATAAATTCCGTGAAAATGCATTTGGACTGCAACTTAGACTGTTGCACTGATTGCAACTTGCGTTCAAGTTGCATAAATAGTGAAAAATATCTTTTAAGGTGGACACACATATGCGTCCATTTGGAGGCGGATCAGAATGGATCGGATCCAAATATTGAGGTCACACATTGCGGAGTCAAGCCACCGCGATCCAATTAGCCATTTTAGAAGTCAAATTCGGTCAAATTCGATGATGAACTCAATATTTAATTTCAAGCACCGACAATTGGATTACAAAAGTTTTGCATAAACAACTTGGCGCCAACATACAAAAACTATTTCTTCGTTGCTATTTAACCGTAACTCTTAAACACAAAACATGAACAAAATTTAACTCTGTTCAGTTCGGATTTCGCGCACAAGCGTTATGTATTTTATTTTAGGCGACTCGACTTTAATCGCGCTGCATCACGCAGCCATCAAGTTGAACCCCACACACTACGGGTTTTGGCTCGGACGGGGATCATTTTGGCTTTTGGATTCGTGTGTGTGTCCACCTTTAGATTTTCGTTCGTTAGGTGCAGGATTGAAGTCATGGGACATAGGACTTGAGTAATGATTGCTTTATGGGAAATGAGGAGTTGTAATGAGCCAGATAAAGTTCTAATTTATCGCTCATAGACTAGAAAGAATTAGGCTAACATATACTGGGAAAACGGTTCATTTGGCTGATGAATGCAGAACCCTAGATAATCACGTCTTGAAATACAACGAAACTTACTATAAATTTTTCAATAAAAATTTTGCAGGTCGAAGTCCTATCCGATACTCGAAAGTGATAATCCAGCCGAAGAACTGCGAAATTTTGGCAACGGTCTTCAAAGAGCTGAGCAACGAAACGTGCCACTTGAAGCTTAGTTCGAAAGATATACAACATAGGCCATGACTGAACTACACAAGATTACGCCTTCCAGGATTTCATTTTTGAATTATTCTGTGCATGTCGTCATACATGTGGTTTCACCTTCTTAAATCGGTAAGCATGAGCGCGATTGCATATGCAGATGGTGTATGAATACCTATATTTGGAAAGGTCACAAACGTACAACCGGACCTCACAAGAATGGCTCTAGGTAAGCTACTGAAATGAGCAGGCAAGGCAGGGCTAAGTGTAAGCCCACAAAAGACTGAATTGGTTCTCTTTACCAGGAGAACTCAAATACAAGATTTCAGCCTCCCAAGGGTGGGTGTCACCGAGATAATGTGACGACTCATGCAAAGTACTTAGGGTTGATCCTTGACAGTGAGTTAGCTGGAGTCGCAACATCGAAAAACGAACAAAGAAAGCAACCATCGCTCTTTATACCTGCAAAAGTTAGCTCGAAAAGAAGTGGGCACTGAAACCCAGTGTGATGCACTGGGTGTACACAGCCGTTGCTAGGCCGATTCTCATGTCCAGAATCCTGGTCTAGTGGCAGCACTTGGTATCAACACCAATAAACAAAAAGTGGAAAGGATTCATAGACTGGGATGCAATGAGAACCACGTCCACGAACTCCCTAAACACTCTCTTATACAGGGGTGGCGTGGGGAGTCAGAGGCACGCCCTGGCGAAGGTCCAGAGGGGCCCCGTTTTTCGGCTAACCTTACCCCACCCCTAACAAAATAACGAAAAAGGGGTATGAACGTTAAAAAAAAAACTCATCGCATACCATAGCAGGTGGTATGAACGCCGCGCCATCTTGTGAAAGACAATTGTCAACTAAATCTGGTTGGTAGAAGAAGGAGACGGATGATGTGCATGGGTTTCGGTTTTGCAAATTTATCTAGATCTGCTGTACTGCTATACTGTAATATACAAAAAAGTGGTTTGAACGTTTTTTTATGTATTGTATATTTTTGAGATCTTTAATTTTTCGTATTAATTAATAGTTACGGTTTACGGAGATTAAACCAAAAAAAACTCAGGAAAGTCTTCATACAAGAAAACAATGGCTGCTTTCCTAAAACACAAACGCTTAGCACGGTGCAGCAAATTGTGCTTTTTTTTCGGGCAGCGAAAGGACAAAATAGAAGTCTCACCTATACCTTAGGTAATATGAACCGTATTCTGGTCATGCTGCTTCCACCGACAGATCGAAAGCAGCACCTGATGAGTTGTGATCTGTCGGTGGTACGCAACTAAAGGCGGAGGGTCCAATTACACCCGGACCCCGATGCGAGCGCGCCAACCATTCTATCCTTTTCGCCTCATTTTTGCCTCCCCTGTCTGTGTTGTCTACCCCAGGCCTGTGAATTCCTTTTAATATGTACGTATGGACAGGGGCAACGAACGGCAACAGTCCCGCCCACGTATCCCGAACTGAGCTACAGCAAGCACTGGCTGCTGCTTAGCTCGTTGAGGGGCCTATTTCTTCGGCAGATGGCACTGCCGGACCTTCACGGTTATTATGGCAACTCTAGACTCCGTCTGCACGGACATCTTCAGATGCCCACCGATCCGTCCATTACACTTGCCACCTCGGCTACGGAAAGCTTGTGCCTTAGATTCTTTCCTCTGTCATTTCGAAATTCAAATGGTATGGGTATGGCATGATATTTTTCCCTCATAATTACGAAAATAAACAGCTCAATTATCACCAAAGGCCGTTTACTCGTTTACCTTCTACAATAGTACACTACACATAAACAGCAACTTTAAATCTCAATAAATTACAAGCAAAACAAAATGTTCAGATCCATTCCTAAAGGTGAATTATTTACTTCCCGCTCATTCGCACAGTACGACTGCGGAGACGGACTGACTGTGCAAAGGATTGCACAATTTCTCCGGCATACCAGCCAAATAGTCTTCCTACAAGGAAATCGTGAGTTGGCTTTAATTTATGGGTACTTTCAACCCGCTTGCAAATGCAATTATCACGAATCACGCATACGCCGATGAATGCGAGACTAATCGCAATGAATACGCGCGCAATCTAAATAGTACATAGATCGCGCAGATTACCGCGGGACTCAAATGTTTCCCATTTTTCATTGTGACAGTGGTGGTGTAGAGAGAGTCTTTTCGCCCTCGGTATGAGCACAGTATCTAACAATAATCCAGGTGAATGGTGTAAATATGATACGATACAGCAGTAACAAGCAAACTGCATAATCTGGACTAACTAAGGTCTGTATGGAGTCGTCGGGCATACGACTCGATCCAAAAGGCCAGTTCAATTCGTCACTGATTGTGTGGGCTTGAATCCTTTGGTAATGCTCGCAGTTATGCATGGAGCTGGTACACATGGCATGGTATCTGAGTTGTCGGTCGTAGAAAGGAAGACTGAGCCGACATTATGTGAATGCCACCACGAGATTGTACCATTATTAGTACCACCTCCTCGGGATTTATCGTAGCGGCTCTTGTCTTTGCTGACCTTCTTGCTTCTTGTACATTGAACCTTTTACTTAGTGTTGCTTAGTCGCCGCTTAATTTTATTACAAGTCGTGGTGAATTTGTTCACTGTAATTGCATAAGAAATATTGCTTACTCGTAGACAAGACATTTACTTTCGCAACATTGTTGCACTGCCGCAGAGGTTCTTCGCGGATCAAAGACGACAAATTGGTACGAGTATGAAACAAAACAGCGGAGTAATAGTCCGAAGGCTAAGTGACTCCACCTTGCATTTTATGATCCCGCAATGACACTTGATGATAATGATGCAATCGACGACAAGGGAACCTGCACAATCGAGCATCAATGTTGGGGACCTCAACACCGAGTTCGTCAACGACTTTATATACCTGGGTTGCAACTTGTCAAGGGACGTCAACGAAACTGACGAAATCAAGCGACGGATCCAGTTAGCTAATAAGACTTTTTTCTCGGTTCTCCCCAGAGTTTGTAAGTCCCTGTGTTCGTGCAGGACGACAGTGAGGAGGAAACCTCAAAAGTTATCAAACTCCGGCAGTGGGGCCGATGATATGACCTCAACGTGGAAGGAGGTCATAAGGGTAATCGAAATCAACCCTAACGGTAAATTATTGGGCCCCACGTAGGGCGCCATTTGTAGCAGGGCTTATGTTGGAGTTGAATTACCGATTGCTGCCAGATTTGAGCTTGAATGGAAATCCTCTTCTTATTTTCCATCAAAGCATCTTCCTTGGGAGGGATGTACTCGTTTGAACGACCCAATTTTATGAAGCATTGCATGCAAAACCTATCGTTGCATATGCCAGATCATATGTAAAATCCACCAATTTTTTTCCGGGACTCTGCGGCCTTCCTACAACGTTGCAATGTCGTTCTCACCTCTTCACGGCACTCAAGGATAACAGGTCCGATATGGTTTCCACTATTCGGTCATGCAGAAGCCGATACCGTGAGCTTGGGAGTTGCTTTCCGCGCATTTCGACCTCGACTTGTTTATATAGTTAATACGGCATAATATTGTAATATTCTGTCCGTCCTCTGAGGCCATTACTTCCTGCCAAAAGTAAAATTTTGCCATTCAGAAGGCGAGTAGCGTAATCTAACACCTGCCTTTCCCTTTCCGCAGAAGTCAGGGTAATCAGTGGGCACACACGCGAAGCGATTTGATCTCAGAAAATGTGTTTGTCTTCCAGGTTAGAGGGCAGCACGGACCGAGCTCTGATGGCTGGGGAAGGGTATTTCCTCACCTTTTGGCACTTGCACGCTTTAGCTGTCATTAAACTTCAGGTTGCAGCTCTAATGGCACACAACTCAATTCTTCTTAGAACTAGTCTCTAAATCAAAGTCTCCTCGCAGGAGAAGGCTACCCAACTTTTCAAACTGCACTAAATTCTTTGCAAGTAAAACGTAAGCAGCATCTTCGTTTTCCTGATTGCACTTTAAAGGAGCACGCAGGGGTTCTGAAGACACACCCTGGCATATCCCGCGCATTTCTGTAATTGAAATGTTTTCTTGCGTTTTTATAAAGTGTCTAGGGTTTTCTATAGATCAAATAATTTAAAAGAGGAGTTCATGATACATTACATTACAGCAGTCAGTCCGTTTGTGGATTCAGAGGGGGACCATGTGGGCCACAGTGGCTTCGCTGGTAACAGTAGGGCAGACAAGCTCACCTTGCAGGGTACAAAGAAGCGATGCTGCACAAATTCGTCGGAACATCTATACACCTGTCGCTACTTCCAAACTGGCGATTAGCAAGTTCCAACTCTGGATGGATAAATGATAAAACATGCCATTCAACTAAACCGCTGAGGCCCAGATTTTATTGTAGCCACACTATTTTCGCTGCAAAGGCAACAGATCAGAGTTGCAGTGGAAGTCATAACGAGGGAAAGGAGCAAACTCCATCGTTTGGTTGGAAGTTCTGTCTGGTTTAATGATGCTAATTGCCTTGACCCCTCCAGGGGCATGGGCGCGTCAACATCTTTAGCAATTCTATGCCTTGTTGACGTTTCGATAGCATATCTACTTTTCGGAAGTGCAGTTGCTAGCATGCACCTCCTATTCGCGCCGTCTTTATACTGACAAGCTCACAGAATTGTAAAAGTTCTATTAGTACCCAAAAGCAGTTTTTTTTATCGCTTCCAGATTTCAACTTCGAGCTCTAGATTAGTATCGTAGAGCGGTGACCGAAGGACCACGGCCACCGAGCGCGACAATTGGTTTAATCATTAGGGTTGATGAGTGTGTGGTGGTAACGGAACGGACTTTATTATTCATGTGTTCTGTAGTAAGCACAGTAGCCCTTATATCTGCCTCTTGAGGTATTACAGTTGAATAAGTGTGAATATACCCTTAGCTTTCCAGGTAACAAACAAAGTCTGACCCCCTCTGAACTCGATTTTTAGGTCCGCTACTGAGCAACATGTATCATTGAAAACTTTGTATGGATATGTATTTTAACGAAGTGTCAATGGCTACGTGAGAGTCCAACATTATACAAGAATACCGAACCGAACTAAAGCGAAGTGGACTGAACCGAATCATTTCCCTTTCAAAGGAACTTGCGGAAGATCGGGTTTTTTTTTCGCACGTTCCTATGACGACTAGAAAGGGTTGTCGTGAATATCGGCGTTAGGGCAAAAGAATATCAAGAATCCATACGACTCTATTATAAATGATTGCATGTTGGCACTTCAAAGATTTAACAAAATTCCCTCAAAATTGCTCTAATCGTGATTAAAGCCTCAACTGGCCATGGACTGATTTAAAAATTTAATTCTAAAGATTGACAATATAAAAATAACTCCCTTGAATTTAATTTCATTGTTTCTTCTGTTAGCAAAAAGCAAACATACTCGACGAGTAGTTTGTCTAAAAAATTCTGGGTCAGTGTCTACCCAATTTGTAACATTTAAAATGTACTGCGACTGTGCTCTTTGAAATTGGATGCTCACGACTTCACCTGAAAATTGCCTCCAAAAGCAATGAAAAGCTCGGGAAAATTTTGCAATTTTGTTTTCCCAGCGAGCAAACGATGTCATGATGAGGCTCAGTTTAACTCTTTGATGAACAACTTCATAGGTACTCAACAGTCAGTATGCAGCACACATATACATATTAGTACGTACCTTGTATGGGCGAGTATCTTTTAGTTCGATGAGAAAAAATTAGTCAGTTACTAATTGGCTAAGTATCGTTTGGTAATGTTGTGTTAGCATCTTCTCGACTGATATTTTAATGGTCTTTTAGTTGTGGCATTTGTTCAAGGATGAATTGTTTATAGCTTTTAAGTATTTACCCATTTAGAACTGGACTCGTGGAAGAGTTCATGAGTTCGGCTGTCTAATCTCTAACCTAAAATTCTGTCAAGGTAATTCGAAAAAATAAATAAAGATTCGAGTTGGTTTGTGAGTCCGCAGGTATCGCAATGTATTTATGTATATAAATGGTCAGGCTGACCTCTTGATTCAATTTAGTCATGTCCGTCTGTCTGTCCGTTCGCACCATAACTTTCGATAGAATGAAGCTAGTGGCTTGACATTTTTGTGAAATGTTTGTAGTATGATCTACTTTGTTGGTATTGAAAATGGGACCGAAGGAGCGCCTACCTGCAAATCTCAAATATATTGGAAGTTCCCATAAAATGTAGCTAGCGACTTAAAATTTGGGAGAAATGTTTTAAGTGTGGGTTAGTTAGTTGATATTGTGAATTGGAATTAAGGTTGTGGTAAAAAGAGCTCACTCGACTCTAAATGGCGCCTACCTTCCCTACAAAGGTTCCTTCTTCGTAGTTTCATCGGCTAACTTCTGTTCAAAATGACCATATTAGACCAAGAGGCGACTGTCGTAAAAGTGTGGTGTCCGAACTGTCGGGATTTGGTATTATAAAAAGAAGCACATAATAATGTTGAATAAGAAATCGTTGGTCGGCCGAAGCAAAACTTGACCATTAATACACAATTAACCTAATTATCTAGGAAATTAAGGGGCCAAAATGCGGTGTCCGAACTGTCGGATCAAACCTTTTCTATTCGAAAGACAAAGTTGCTCTCATGTCAAAAACCCCGGTCGGCCGAGCCGCATCCTGTCGAAAGTGCTCGGCCGACCACTTTGAAAGTACCGATTTTTGTGGTCTAGCACCGGTGTCCGAACTGTCGGATCGAACCTTTTCTATTCGAAAGACAAACTTGCTCTCGTGTCAAAAATGCCGGTCGGCCGAGCCGCATCCTGTCGGAAGTGCTCGGCCGACCACTTTGAAAGTACTAATTTTTGTGGTCTAGCACCGGTGTCCGAACTGTCGGATCGAACCTTTTCTATTTTAAAGACAAACTTGCTCTCATGTCAAAAACGCCGGTCGGCCGAGCCGCATCCTGTCGGAAGTGCTCGGCCGACCACTTTGAAAGTACCGATTTTTGAGGTCTAGCACCGGTGTCCGAACTGTCGGATCGAACCTTTTCTATTCGAAAGACAAACTTGCTCTCATGTCAAAAACGCCGGTCGGCCGAGCCGCATCCTGTCGGAAGTGCTCGGCCGACCACTTTGAAAGTACCGATTTTTGTGGTCTAGCACCGGTGTCCGAACTGTCGGATCGAACCTTTTCTATTCGAAAGACAAACTTGCTCTCATGTCAAAAACCCCGGTCGGCCGAGCCGCGTCCTGTCGGAAGTGCTCGGCCGACCACTTTGAAAGTACCGATTTTGGTGGTCTAGGACCGGTGTCCGAACTGTCGGATCGAACCTTTTCTATTCGAAAGACAAACTTGCTCTCATGTCAAAAACCCCGGTCGGCCGAGCCGCATCCTGTCGGAAGTGCTCGGCCGACCACTTTGAAAGTACCGATTTTTGAGGTCTAGCACCGGTGTCCGAACTGTCGGATCGAACCTTTTTTATTCGAAAGACAAACTTGCTCTCATGTCAAAAACCCCGGTCGGCCGAGCCGCATCCTGTCGGAAGTGCTCGGCCGACCACTTTGAAAGTACCGATTTTTGTGGTCTAACACCGGTGTCCGAACTGTCGGATCAAACCTTTTCTATTCGAAAGACAAAGTTGCTCTCATGTCAAAAACGCCGGTCGGCCGAGCCGCATCCTGTCGGAAGTGCTCGGCCGACCACTTTGAAAGTACCGATTTTTGTGGTCTAGCACCGGTGTCCGAACTGTCGGATCGAACCTTTTCTATTCGAAAGACAAACTTGTTCTCATGTCAAAAACCCCGGTCGGCCGAGCCGCATCCTGTCGGAAGTGCTCGGCCGACCAATTGGAAAGTACCGACTTTTGAGGGCTAGCACCGATGTCCGGCTTATTTACGGAGATATTTTGCACTAAGTCAGTTTCGTACGATAATTCCCCCAGAAACGTTTTCTTACTTTTTTTTAACTAATCGGACTATAGGATTTGTACTTGCATATGTATATGGCCACGTTTATATCGTGGAATTAAAAGGCGATTTAACTAAATCGTGTGTTTATACCAACCATACTGAGAGGTGCTAAATATGAAAAATGTCGGTTATTGGTTTGTGGCTTTGGTTTGGTCAAATCAAATGTCAAGATGCAGTGTCTTCCCAATAAGCACGTTTATACCGCTACCATCAAAGGATGAAACTAATGCAGAGTTTCAGGAAAGTATGAGATATTTATATGTATAACATATAAAATAGAATTATCACCAACAACAACATTAACGAAGACAGCAACACCATCTAGTAACGATTTTTCAGTCTAGTTCTGCATCATAAGTGGAGCTAAAAGCTAATACCAGAACTAACTAACTCGATTTCTTTACTTCGTCGTGATTTAGATCGATTTAGTTAGATCTCGAAGATAGTCTCGCGATATAAACGCATTGACTATTATTCCAACATAATTTAATAAACCAGTGATCTACAATCAACTTATCAGTAGTGTATAAAGTCAAAGATAATAAAATTTACTATCAACTCATTTCTGATTACTTTCTTCAAGGAATGAATATTTTTTCCACATTAGCAAAAACCATCACTAAAACGAACATTTTACATGTCAGTTCATGATATTGGCCAAAAGGGTTCCTTTGCCGAAATTTTCGTTGGCAAAGCTCATTATCTTAACAGTGAAACTAGTTACCTTAAGTGTCACCATACACTGTCGAATTCAAACACGAACCTAGTACAAGTGGACCGGTTTTCTTCACACCTACGTAAAGTGGATGTGTGTGTCAGAAGACATTTGTACCAGGTTCGTGTTCGAGTTCGACATGTGTATGGTGAGACTAAAATAACCGCCTAAAGTTAGCAAAAAAAGTTAATAGTTATAAGTTTCCCAAACCGAGCGGTTTGTCAAAAAAAATTCGGTAAAAATTCAGCACCTCAAAATAAATGTAAGTGCACAAAAAACAGAAGAACTGCAAAGATTTCACGTTGGCCGCTTATATGAACCAGCAATCTTGGCCTATTTTCATTTTCCTATTTTATATTGATCGCAGCTAACCATAGCCCATCGACAATACATTAAAAGGTGTGTTTTGCTAGGCACACGATCGTCGCATATTGTATGCGAATAGCAATCAACCCATAGAACACAGAGCAATATTTGTGTGTATATTTTACATCGTCCGGTGCCTAGCAAAACTCACATTTACAATATTATATTTGCACAGTTTTCGGGTTGTTGATTTCATGCCAGCCTCGAACACGACTTTTTTTTCAGCGCGTTCATCTTGATGGCCGAAACGGAAAAAGGTATCCCTATCTTCCACAACAATGTCAACTGCGAAAAGTCGGATGACCCCAACCCAACTCAAAGCAATGCTATAGGAACAGAAAGCACGGGAATAATGTATTTATCAGTATTTCCCGCGCTTTCTTTGCTTTTGCTCTCGAATCACATACGAGTATTTGAGTTGAGGGCTATGCGACTTTTCGACATTGCTGTGAAAACCAATTTGGTGTTTTGTAGAAATAAAATCAATCAGGGAGCCGAAACAATAGACGCGTTCTTTTGCGTATCTATCCGGTCCAGTCCAGGGTAGAGTAATCAACTCGTATTACTCTACACTAGACCTGAAAAATACGCAAAAGAAGGCGCCTAATGTATCTATGAGAAGATACCTTTTTGCGTTTCGGCCAAATGAGCATTTTGAGGATAATATTGGCCAAAAAGGGATCTGACGACGGATTGCATCGTATATGGGGGCTATTACCTTTTCCTCGTGGGGTTAGTATTCTACTCGGTTTTTGATGAAATACATCACAAAAGCGGTGATTTTACCACCTCGTGGGAACAAACGAGCAATTCACAAAAGATGTTTTCAAATGAGATTGTCTTGAAAACTCAAGAGAAAAAATGGTTGGATCGTTATACCCTTCACGGATGTGATAGGGTATATTAACTGTCATGAAGTGTGCAACGCACAGAAGGAAGCATCTCCGACCATATAAACTACATACATACATTCTTGGTCAGTATGATGAGACGAGTCGATTAAGCTCTGTCCGTCTGTCCATCTGTCGGTCTGTCTGTCTGTCCGTCTGTCCGTCTGGTTCTATGCAAACTAGTCCCTCAGTTTTAAAGGTATCGAACTGAAATTTTGTACAAAGCCTTCTTTCTATTGCACGCTGTAAATATGCCGGAACCAATGGAATGGGACCACTACGTCATAAAGCTGCCATAGGAACAACCGGTCCAAAAATTAATCTTTGTGAGAAAAACTTTTTTATTTCTGAAAATTTTTTTCAAATTTCACACTAATCAATAGTAGTTTTAGTCAAATCATATTCCCGAATTTGGTTGAAATCGGAATACTCTATCATATATGTAGCTGTCATAGGAACGACAGTTCAAAAAGCAAGTTTTCATTAGAAAAACTTTTTTATTTCTGAAGATATCTTTATCGAATTTCATATTATTCAATCATATCGACTGTCAAACCACGTTCCTAAATTTGGTTGGAATCGGCCCACTATTTCATATACCTCTCATAGGAACAGTGAAATCGGAACAAGTTTTATTACTAATTTCAAAGTGGCAAATGCACCCTCGCGTGAATGGTATCATACCTTTTTTATGTATTTTATTTTTCTGTGATCTTCAACTTTGCTCTAGAAAGTTTTTTGCGAGGGTTAACAGTTATGGAGATAAAATTAAAAGGCTAGAAAGTAGTTTTTTAGGGCGAAAGGGGCGGGGGCGTTCACCTGGGGGGGGGGGGAGGAACTTTTCTGTTTCTTACTATTACTACACATATATGAACGTTTCTCCAAAGTTTCAAAACTTTATAAATTATTTCCCCCATTTGCTATTTTCATGCCTATTTTTCCTCGGGTAGATCCAGAAAATGCAATTGTGAAAAATTAAAAGCAGTGGCCGCAAGTATCATTCTCAACATGCTCATTTGGCCGAAACGCATAGATACATTAGGCGCCTTCTTTTGCGTATTTTTCAGGTCTAGTGTAGAGTAGCAAACACGCATTACACAAGCAACAAGCGACTTGTTGCTTATGTAATACGAGTTGATTACTCTACCCTGGACTGGACCGGATAGATACGCAAAAGAACGCGTCTATTGTTTCGGTTCCCTGATTGATTTTATTTCTACAAAACACCAAATTGGTTTTCACAGCAATGTCGAAAAGTCGCATAGCCCTCAACTCAAATACTCGTATGTGATTCGAGAGCAAAAGCAAAAAAAGCGCGGGAAATACGGATAAATACATTATTCCCGTGCTTTTTGTTCCTATAGCATTGCTTTGAGTTGGGTTGGGGTCATCCGACTTTTCGCAGTTGACATTGTTGTGGAAGATAGGGATACTTTTTTCCGTTTCGGCCATCAAGATGAACGCGCTGAAAAAAAAGTCGTGTTCGAGGCTGGCATGAAATCAACAACCCGAAAACTGTGCAAATATAATATTGTAAATGTGAGTTTTGCTAGGCACCGGACGATGTAAAATATACACACAAATATTGCTCTGTGCTCTATGGGTTGATTGCTATTCGCATACAATATGCGACGATCGTGTGCCTAGCAAAACACACCTTTTAATGTATTGTCGATGGGCTATGGTTAGCTGCGATCAATATAGGAAAATGAAAATAGGCCAAGATTGCTGGTTCATATAAGCGGCCAACGTGAAATCTTTGCAGTTCTTCTGTTTTTTGTGCACTTACATTTATTTTGAGGTGCTGAATTTTTACCGAATTTTTTTTGACAAACCGCTCGGTTTGGGAAACTTATAACTATTAACTTTTTTTGCTAACTTTAGGCGGTTATTTTAGTCTCACCATACACATGTCGAACTCGAACACGAACCTGGTACAAATGTCTTCTGACACACACATCCACTTTACGTAGGTGTGAAGAAAACCGGTCCACTTGTACTAGGTTCGTGTTTGAATTCGACAGTGTATGGTGACACTTAAGGTAACTAGTTTCACTGTTAAGATAATGAGCTTTGCCAACGAAAATTTCGGCAAAGGAACCCTTTTGGCCAATATCATGAACTGACATGTAAAATGTTCGTTTTAGTGATGGTTTTTGCTAATGTGGAAAAAATATTCATTCCTTGAAGAAAGTAATCAGAAATGAGTTGATAGTAAATTTTATTATCTTTGACTTTATACACTACTGATAAGTTGATTGTAGATCACTGGTTTATTAAATTATGTTGGAATAATAGTCACTGCGTTTATATCGCGAGACTATCTTCGAGATCTAACTAAATCGATCTAAATCACGACGAAGTAAAGAAATCGAGTTAGTTAGTTCTGGTATTAGCTTTTAGCTCCACTTATGATGCAGAACTAGACTGAAAAATCGTTACTAGATGGTGTTGCTGTCTTCGTTAATGTTGTTGTTGGTGATAATTCTATTTTATATGTTATACATATAAATATCTCATACTTTCCTGAAACTCTGCATTAGTTTCATCCTTTGATGGTAGCGGTATAAACGTGCTTATTGGGAGGACACTGCATCTTGACATTTGATTTGACCAAACCAAAGCCACAAACCAATAACCGACATTTTTCATATTTAGCACCTCTCCGTATGGTTGGTATAAACACACGATTTAGTTAAATCGCCTTTTAATTCCACGATATAAACGTGGCCATATACATATGCAAGTACAAATCCTATAGTCCGATTAGTTAAAAAAAAGTAAGAAAACGTTTCTGGGGGAATTATCGTACGAAACTGACTTAGTGCAAAATATCTCCGTAAATAAGCCGGACATCGGTGCTAGCCCTCAAAAGTCGGTACTTTCCAATTGGTCGGCAGAGCACTTGTGCCAGGGTGGGGCTCGGCCGACCGGGGTTTTTGACATGAGAACAAGTTTATCTTTCGAATAGAAAAGGTTCGATCCGACAGTGGGGACACCGGTGCTAGACCACAAAAATTGGTACTTTCAAAGTGGTCGGCCGAGCACTTCCGACAGGATGCGGCTCGGCCGACCGGGGTTTTTGACATGAGAATAAGTTTGTCTTTCGAATAAAAAAGGTTTGATCCGACAGTTCGGACACCGGTGCTAGACCTCAAAAATCGGTACTTTCAAAGTGGTCGGCCGAGCACTTCCGACAGGATGCGGCTCGGCCGACCGGCGTTTTTGACATGAGAGCAAGTTTGTCTTTCGAATAGAAAAGGTTCGATCCGACAGTTCAGACACCGGTGCTAGACCTCAAAAATCGGTACTTTCAAAGTGGTCGGCCGAGCACTTCCGACAGGATGCGGCTCGGCCGACCGGGGTTTTTGACATGAGAGCAAGTTTGTCTTTAGAATAGAAAAGGTTCGATCCGACAGTTCGGACACCGGTGCTAGACCACAAAAATCGGTACTTTCAAAGTGGTCGGCCGAGCACTTCCGACAGGACGCGGCTCGGCCGACCGGGGTTTTTGACATGAGAGCAAGTTTGTCTTTCGAATAGAAAAGGTTCGATCCGACAGTTCGGACACCGGTGCTAGACCACAAAAATCGGTACTTTCAAAGTGGTCGGCCGAGCACTTCCGACAGGATGCGGCTCGGCCGACCGGGGTTTTTGACATGAGAACAAGTTTGTCTTTCGAATAGAAAAGGTTTGATCCGACAGTTTGGACACCGGTGTTAGACCACAAAAATCGGTACTTTTAAAGTGGTCGGCCGAGCACTTCCGACAGGATGCGGCTCGGCCGACCGGGGTTTTTGACATGAGAGCAAGTTTGTCTTTCGAATAGAAAAGGTTCGATCCGACAGTTCGGACACCGGTGCTAGACCACAAAAATTAGTACTTTCAAAGTGGTCGGCCGAGCACTTCCGACAGGATGCGGCTCGGCCGACCGGCATTTTTGACATGAGAGCAAGTTTGTCTTTCGAATAGAAAAGGTTCGATCCGACAGTTCGGACACCGGTGCTAGACCACAAAAATCGGTACTTTCAAAGTGGTCGGCCGAGTACTTCCGACAGGATGCGGCTCGGCCGACCGGGGTTTTTGACATGAGAGCAACTTTGTCTTTCGAATAGAAAAGGTTTGATCCGACAGTTCGGACACCGCATTTTGGCCCCTTAATTTCCTAGATAATTAGGTTAATTGTGTATTAATGGTCAAGTTTTGCTTCGGCCGACCAACGATTTCTTATTCAACATTATTATGTGCTTCTTTTTATAATACCAAATCCCGACAGTTCGGACACCACACTTTTACGACAGTCGCCTCTTGGTCTATATAGGAAACACACAGTTTTACATATGGCTGTTGCCTATTTGAAGTTTTGGTGTCACCACTAGGTCTGCACAGATCTGGGGTACGCTTTGTTTTTTCTTGGTCTTTGGTTAGTGGGAACTATGTGTACTGAAAAACCCCTTTCTGTAAAACTACGCTATACCACCTAATAATGTATTAGAAAAAAGTTACTTACAATCTCGACTCATTCCTGCTGACAGGCATTTCTTGAAACGACAATATTGACATCGATTCCTATTCAGCCGAATTACCAGACACTTTCCGTCACGCAAACATCGATATTCGATCTGTTTCTGTATGCTGCGTCGAAAGAAACCCTATTTTAAATAAAATATTTTAATACGAGCGTCTTAGACACAATTATATGAATCTCCTTATAAATTATAAAAAGGAGTAATTAAAGTGTCAGTTGAAAATTGAACCTACTTACCTTACAGCCTTCGCAGGATGTTACTCCATAATGATAGCCCGATGCTTTGTCACCGCAAACTTTACATGGTACAAAAGTCTTTACGACGCTACCGTTTGAATTTGAATCAGCAGCAGCAAATTGTGAATCTGTAAAAAAGAAAAAGAAAATTTATAGATTAAGAAAAGGTGCATGCTGGCAACTGCATTCTCCAAAACCAGTTTATGTCGTCGAAACGTCAACTGGGCGACATGGAACAGTTGACGCGCTATGCCCCACAAGGGGTTAGGGCCCACGTTTTCCCAGGAAATATTTTCGTTTGCCCACCCTTATAAAAAAGTTATTGAAAAAGCAAATTTTTACAAATTAAAAAAAAAATCTTTTTTTTTTTTCAAAATTGGAAATTTTTATGCTTTTTCGTTTGCTCAACGCTAGCCCAGGATTGCCCATCCAAAATTATCGTTTGCCAACCCCTCCAATTTTGTTTATTCAAATAATAAAAATTTGGATCCCACACTGGGCGCCCTCACAATGATATTTTTTAACTTAAGTTGCGTAGTTTGCCCACATTTGCAAAAAAAAATGTGATCAGCAAAATAAATTGTTTTGTTTCTTAGTAGTCCAGATGGCGCAACGGTTAGCACGTTCGTCTTCTATGCACTGAACCCGGTTCGATTCCTACTGAATGCAGTAGTCTGCGATAAAAAAAGGTGCCTTACGTGTCCCACTCAGCTGTTAAATGAGTACCCACTTTGGGGTAAATAATTCGGTTGAGTGTGTTGCTGATCACACGTCACGATCTAGTAAATAAGATGATGCTAACTCATCTCGTGGCCTTGGTCCTTGGGCCATGGAGGCCCGGGCCCCCGATAAGGTTGGATTTCTTTGCGCCTCGCATTCCCCTTAGATTTTATTCTCTTCAGAAATATAGGATACTTCCAGTCGAGCCTGTTGACCTGCACGGGACGTGTTTAGTTTTTGCTTATAAGGCTAAAATTTAATATAGCTGTTTCACTCATGTTTGGAGTAGCTTTTTGGTAGACAGCTACAGAGCCTAAGCGTAGCTTGCTGGGAAAGGCGCAAAGATTGATCTGCCTTGCTTTTTGTGGTGTTCATGCTGTTCAAGCTGCTACTTTTTGACATTTTTGGTGAATGAATGTCCGCAAATAGGATTATTCGACATGACACTCAGTGGCTTAGTTAAAACTCTGGATCCGCTCGGCTATTCTGAGCTACCCAAATATTCCAGCAACGACTGGCTACACCTCTTCTTTAAATATGAATACGCTTAATAAGCATTTTGCCATTCTAATAAAATTTAATACGCAGTCAGTGGGAAGAACAAAGTGCTACTCCTGCCAAGTTCACGAGGAATTAGGGGTTGGAGTTTTTGTGATGGATTTAACTTAATCTTCTCTTGAATGCTGCATTGTTTTCAGGCCAAGGATACGGTATACGAGTATCACGTGATTTGAGCTAGAGCCATTGTAATTTTTTCCGAGGGCCACCGGTAGTTTAGTGCGAGGCCTCAGTCCCATGTTTGATTACGGTCGTTACGGGTTCAAGTCCCGTCCATGTCGCTCAATGCTTACAGAGATGCCGCTGGTTCCAAACTAGCTTAAACATTTAAAGCAATTGGTAGGACCAACTTTAGATGGGGTAATTATAAACCATACGTTTCAACAAAACCCTACCCCTGATTGGATTCTAGTCGCATTGCGAAACTATTGTCGCTAGAAAAGCTACATATTAGAGCTGGGCAGTACATAGGTGGGTGAGTTTACAGCTATTAAATTCGCGCGCTTGTAGCTAGTAAACTCGCTCAATGTAATCGACGCTTAAGAACATGGAAGCAACACATCATCATCATCATCGTGGCGCGACAGCCCGACGTCGGGCCTTGGCCGCCTGGATCATTGTCCTCCAATTATCTCGGTCACGTGACCGCGTCCTCCAATTTTGGGAGCTCAGCAGCTGCGCGGCGTCCACACCTACTGAGCTCTCCCAACGAGATCTCGGTCGTCCTCGCAGTCTCGCTCCGTCGACTCGTTCTGCATTCATTACTCTCTTAGGCATGCGATCATCGTCCATTCTTTGTACATGCCCTGCCCATTGAAGTCGTTGTAGTTTGACGATTTTCGAGACTTGCAGCTCATCGTACATTTCATACAACTCATGGTTGTACCGGATGCGCCATCCATCTCGATCGCAAACAGCCCCGAAAATTCGCCGTAGAACCTTACGTTCGAAAGTGTCTAGCATGTTTTCGGAGGCTTGAGTTAGGGTCCATGCTTCGCAGCCATAGCATAGCACTGGTCGTATAATGGTTTTGTACACGCGGAGCTTCGTGTTTCTGTGCACATGTTTCGATTTCATTATGGGGAGAACCGAGAAAAAAGTCTTATTAGCTAACTGTATCCGTCGCTTGATTTCGTCAGTTTCGTTGGCGTCTCTTGACAGGTTGCAACCCAGGTAGATGAAGTTGTTCACGAACTCGATGTTGAGGTCCTCCACGTTGATGCTCGGTTGTGCAGGTGTCCTTGTCACCGATTGCATCATTATTTTAGTTTTACCCTCGTTAATACGTAATCCAACTTCCTTTGCAGCGGTATCGAGCGTATGCAGAAGTTCTTCTGCGTCAGCCAATCTTCGGGACATGATGTTGATGTCGTCGGCGTACGCTGCTAATTGTGTCGACTTGATGAGCAGCGTCTTGCTGTTGTCCATATTCATGGCCCGAATAACGTATTCCAGTGCTAGGTTGAAGAGCGTCGGTGCCAGTCCATCGCCCTGTTTCAAACCAGTGCGTGTTTCAAATAGATCAGTAAGTCTATTCTGGATCCTGACTTGTGAGACGGAGTTGGTCATCGTCATCTTTGTCAGTCGCACTAATTTTGCTGGTATACCAAATTGCAGCATGATGTTGTACAGTACTCCACGATCGATACTGTCGTATGCCTGCTTGAAGTCGACAAAGATTTGGTATACGTTTACGTTGTATTCCCAGCACCTCTGGAGTATCAGTTTGACTGAGAAGAGCTGATCGGTTGTGGAGCGACCAGGTCTGAAACCGCTTTGATATTCGCCAATGACTCGTTCTGCGTACGGTTTTATTCTATTTTCCAGAATTTTCGTCAAAATTTTATAGGACGTACAAACTAGTGAGATGCCCCTGTAATTCTCACATCGCAATTTATCTCCCTTTTTATGAATTGGACAGATGATGCTTCTGCGCCAATCGTCTGGGATCTCCTCGTTCTCCCATACTCGCAGGAGTAATTGATGTATGGCATCAACTAGGCTCGTTCCACCGAATCTTAGCAGTTCAGCTGGGATCTCGTCAGCGCCCGGCGCTTTATTTCGTTTTAGTGACCGCAACGCGAGATCAACTTCCTCTACTGTCGGGGGTTGAATGGGTGGGCCTAGATCAACAATATCATCGAGAGCTTCCTGTGTGGGGATGTTAGATGGTCGGTTTAGAAGCTCTTCAAAATAAGAGGCCCATCGTTTGTTAATACCATCGGTGTCGCTGATGATGTTTCCATCCTTGTCCTTACAAAGGCTAGTCCTGGGTTGGTAGCCGTTCTTAATTGTATTTACTAGTTTGTACGCTTGTCTGGTGTTCCTATTAGCTAAGTTTTCGTTTATGTTCAGCAACTGCTCGTCAAAGTATTTACGTTTCTTACGTCTAATTATTCTATTCGATATTCGCCGTAGCTCGTCATATTTTTCTCTTCTGGCTCTGGTTCCTCGTTGAATCCATTGTCTGTAGGCCTCGTTTTTCGCGTCAAGTGAATTTTTGCATTCTTCGTCGAACCAGTCATTTCGCGCTCGCCGGGCTTTATATCCCACGACCTTCTCTGCGACATCCTTGATGGTACCCTTAAGTTCTTCCCAGAACCCATGGACGCCTGTGTTGCTGATGTTGTGTAGCATAGGTGATAGTTTTTCCTCAAGGGCGGTAGTATACGCCACCGCTGTAGCATCACTCAAGAGCTTATCAACCGCAAAGATTTTGGGAGGGCTGATTCTTGACTGGTGCACTGAGGAAATTCTACATCTGTAGGTCGTCTTCACCAAGTGATGATCTGAGTCGCAGTTTGCTCCTCGATAGGAGCGGACATCCATGACACTAGACGCCCATCTCCTGCAAATGAGGACGTGGTCAATTTGGTTGACGGTATGTGCGTCTGGAGACTTCCAGGTCTGCTTGTGAATGCGTCGATGCGGGAAACACGTAGAGCTTACGACTAGATTCCTGCTGCAGGCGAAGTCGATAAGTCGCTGGCCGTTATCGTTACATTCTTCATGGAGGCTGTGGCCTCCAGAGGTCCCCCGATGCCAACTTTCATTCCCGACTTTCGCGTTAAAGTCTCCCAGCAGCAATTTGACGTCGTTTGTTGGAAGTGAGTCGAAGAGAGTTTCAAGGCGGGCGTAGAACTCGTCTTTTACTGCGTCTTCTTTAACTTCAGTGGGGGCATGCACATTGATGAGCCAGAGATTGAAGAATCGAGTCTTGATGCGAATCGCACACAGCCGTTCATTTAAGCAACACATGGTGGGTTTGTATTCTCTAACGCTGAAATTCATTGAGGGGGGCAAAAACTCCTCTTCCATAGTCCTCCGCGTGGGCGCCCCCTGGAACGGCAGTGGTCACTGACCATTGCCAACCAACGTCAAGCCGCCAGTGATGGCGGTGCGATGATTTGGTTGAGGTACCCCTGTGGTGTGGGGTGTGAAAAAAAAAATACCACGGCCTTTCCCTTTGAGGGCCTGTCGTTAAAACCGACAATCAAAGGACAGGATGTGTATGCCAGCAACTTGCACTATCCGAAATCTTTATATGCTAACGAAACGTCAACTATGCCTCGGATAAGGACTGACTCAACGGTTACGACTTTTAGCTATCGTACAATGACAAAGATTGGATTCTGGAATGTGCGTACTCTCCTGGACAATGGATCAGAAGGTCCCCAGAACGCACGATTTCTTCAATTAGAGAGTGAATTTCTGAGGTACAAATTAAGTATCTTAGGAGTTAGTGAGATAAGATGGTGGAACAGCGGAGAATTCATCTCTCCAACGGGCAGCACTGTAATGTTGTACTCCGGTAAAGCTACCGGTAGTCGTCGTGAGTCAGGTGTGGGGCTCCTTTTAACCAGAGCCGCGCGAAACTGTCTGTTATCCTGGGAACCGGTCTCTGACAGGGTCTTGACCGCCAGGTTCCGGACCAAAATGAGGAACATCTCAATAATACAATGTTATGCCCCTACTGAACCCGACAATGTCTTGGCAAAAGACTCCTTCTACGAAGAACTAAACGCCGTTCAGAGCAGAACACCTAAAGGTGACATTATAATGGTTATGGGTGATTTGAATGCGAAAGTTGGCGCTGATAACTATGGGCTCAGACATGTGATGGGGAGACACGGTCTTGGTGATCGTAATGACAACGGTGAAAGATTTGTGGAGTTCTGCAACTTTCACAGTCTCTTCATCGGTGGTACTATGTTTGAGCATAAGGACCACCACAAAATCAGTTGGTCCTCTGTTGATCGGCGCAGAACACAAAATCAGATCGACCATTTTGCCATTAGTAAAAGATTCAAGAGTTGCCTCCTGGACGTGCGAAACAAGAAGGGTGTCGATATTGGGATGGGAAGAGACCATTATCTTATGATCGCTAATGTTCGATTGCGTATTGCAGCCGTGCGCCGCCCCAGCGACGAAAGATCCAGGCCCCGCAAATTCAACACCGCTCGACTAAAAAATCCAGCTGTCTTACAACAATATAATGACCATCTTGCGCAAAAAGCGGCTGAGATAACTAGTCACCCAGATAGTGACATAAACGAAAACTGGGATGCCATAAAAAAATGCGTACATTGATAGCGCAAATACCATCCTTGGCCCAAACCCGGATTGCCGGAATAAGCCCTGGATGTCCGACGCTTCATGGCAGCGGATTGTTGAAAGAAAGGAGCTGAAAGTTCGTTTGGCTGCAGCCTCAGACGACAATCGAAGCAGCATCGAACTCATTTGCCGTCAGAAAGCTCGAGAAGTTCAGCGTAGTGTGCGACGCGATAAAAGAGTTTATGCCAATTCTCTTTTAGCGTCAGCAGAAGAAGCCGCTAGAAGTAACAACTTAAACGCCGTATACGGTGTCATCAAGGAGTTTACAGGTGGTCGTAACTCCTGCCAACATCCGGTGAAAGATAGTGATGGAAAGCTACTTATCTTGGAAGAAGATCAAATGAGGCGGTGGAAAGAACACTTCGCCGCGGTCTTGAACCGTGTAACCTCTGGTGAAGTTCCCCCTCATATAGATAATTTAGCTAACTATCAAAATGTGCGTATACGGTCCACTGCCCCGACTAAAGAGGAAATAGTCACTGCAATTATTGCACTAAAACGAGGAAAGGCCGCCGGACTTGACGGCATCCCTGCCGAACTTTATCAAGCAGCCCCAAGCGTAACTGCCGATTTGCTGCACCCACTTATTGATAAAGCGTGGAATACAGAGACCTTTCCCACTGAGTGGAAGGAAGGATTGATCATCAAACTTCCAAAGAAGGGTAGCCTCACAGACTGTAATAATTGGAGAGGCATTTGTGTGCTTCCTGCCGTTGCCAAGATAATAGCTAAAATCGTCCTGGAAAGACTAAAGGCCCACTTAGAAAGCACAATTGATGAAGAGCAGGCTGGCTTTCGATCCGGATTCTCCTGTGTCGATCACATTAACACCTTGCGAATCATCATCGAGCAATGCGCTGAATACGATTCTCCGCTTTACTTGCTTTTCATCGATTTCGAAAAGGCTTTCGATAGTGTGAACCGGGATTCTATATGGGCGGCCTTGCGCAGGAGAGGCATCCCTGAGAAGCTTGTGGCTATTATTAAGGCAACCTATGACGGCGCGAAATGTCGCGTTCTGCATAAAGGTAAGGTGTCGGGGGACTTTGAGATTCGCAGTGGAGTTCGGCAGGGGTGCATCCTCTCACCGATCCTATTCCTCATTGTGATCGGCGATGTGTTGCATGCAGCCCTATCCGGACTCGACAGAGGAATTCAATGGACTTTGACATCTTATCTACAACATCTTGACTACGCTGACGACATATGCCTACTCTCCCACAAAATCATGGATCTGTCCGCAATGGCGTTAGATCTCGAGAGGGAGGCAAGCAAGGTTGGGCTAAAGATTAATACCAACAAGACCAAGGTTCTTAGCCCGCCGTTGCGAAAAAGAAATCCGACACCTATTGCCATCAATATTAATGGGCAGCCTGTGGAGAAGGTGGACAACTTCGTCTACCTGGGTAGCATTGTTGCCGAAAATGGTGGTACGGAGCAGGACATCGCTCGTCGTATCAACCAGGCTAAACGCGCATACGGCATGCTGTCCAAAATCTGGCAGGGCAGTTATCTCAGCATTAAAACCAAGCTGGGCCTGTTTCGCTCCCTGGTACTATAAGTACTTTTGTATGGGAGCAGTACATGGAAAGTTTCCGTAGGAGTTACCAGAAAGCTGCAAGTTTTCGTCAACTCATGTCTTCGTCGAATTTTAAGAATTTTCTGGCCCGAAACAATATCAAATGAAGAGCTAAATCGGCGTACGGGTCAGATGCCAATCGACGAATTGATACGCAGGCGAAAATGGCAGTGGATAGGTCACACATTGCGGAAGAGTGATAACTGCATTGCTTTGCATGCCTTGAAATGGAACCCCATTTCCAACCAAGGCCGACCAAGAGGGGGTCCTCGAATCACATGGCGTCGATCTGTGGCAAAGGAGTGTCAGGTACTGGGTAAGTCTTTTGGGGAGTTGCGCCCCATTGCCCAGAACAGAGTACGATGGCGCGCAGGAGTAGTTGACGCGCTATGCCCCGCTAGGGGTTAAGGCAAAGTAGTAGTAGTAGTAGTATGCTGGGAACTGCATTCTCCGAAACCTGTTTATGCCAACGAAACGTCAACTGGGCCAAATAGTTGACGCGCAATGCCCCACGAGGGGTTAGGGCAATTGAGTAGTATTCCCTAACACGGAAATTCGTAGAGTGCGGGTTCAGAGTCCATTTCCGCTTTTGGTGGCAAGAACCTACTTTATTTTGTGTGAATGGGTTTACTTTACAATATTAGTTGATATTACTCGTAATATTAATTATTTTAGAAGATATACTCACCAGCCTCCGCGGGCTCCGCCGCGATTTGTTGAGCGGCGAGACTGCATTTAAATACAATGTAAATTTGGAAACCGCACCGGCTGCCGCTTGTTAGCCTTTATAGACCGCTGCTCAAACCGCTTGTTAAACCGCAGCTTCTAAACGGCGCCTTATCGACTGGGACTGCTAATATAGTTCAAATAATGACGATAAAACGTGTGTCCATACAAGCTGTGTATACTTTCGTTCTGATGTTGCCCCCCGTAAATCTCCGGGCTTGGATGTTTCACGGGATAATAGCTACATAATAGCGTTAGCCGACTATGGTTAGCGACAGTGATTGTCGATGCAAGTAAACATCTAGCGCGCTAAATGGTAACCAAGCTACGAGAAATGGCAATGTTTGCAACTATTTCCCAGTTTGGTGCGAAGATGACTATACTCGGTCGTTCACCCTAAGGCGGCAATCTTTTGATACATTGTTGGTTAAAGAGAAGACATCATAGATAAGCATTAGTGTCAAGCATTCTCCTCTCAGTACGTGTACTAAGATAGTACTCATAACCAAGTAACAGCTGTCCTCGTCCATAAGATATGAATTTTGAATATACTCGTAGATAGTGTGTGTACACTTCGAGCCACTTGAATAGGGACAACCGCAACGAGTCATCCCGAACAATAGTAGTAAGGCCCGTTCGGACCATCGAAGTTAACTTCTTCTCATCCGAAGCAACTACAATTTCCGAGATCAGCGAAATTTAGGTTCTTAACGAGTCCTCACAGTAGAGAGAGTTACGCAAGGACGCCGGAGCGGCGGCAGTTGCCCTCTAATACTTTTGTAGGAGGGGCAATGCCGAAGGTATGATACTCTTCATGCTTAGTATCATTCCTTCAATATTTACAATAACACTAACTTTTCATATAAAAAAAACAAGCTTTCCGAAACCTAAACCATATACAACACCCAAAACAAAAAATAAGGGCAGAAAATCCCCATATTTTGTCGTATTTTAGGTGTTGTCATATGATAGGTTTAGGCTTTTGGTATATAAGTCGCTGTTAGCTAACATGCACTTTAACAGGACATTGAGAATACGATCCTAACGCTTACTTTTCTCCTAGAATGTTGTCTATAATAGTGCCTATATGAAATAATTCTATTTCATGCGTAAAGGCTCTACCGAAAAAGTCTTTAGATCTTTTAAGTACATCAGTAATAACGCAACATCCCCAAAATGGCAAATTCATCCGTTATTTCACAAGATATTGCGCTAACCAGGATTCGAGGATACTCTGTACAAGTAAACACCCAACATCAACCATCAATTACCCAGATAAGTGCAAACAATTGCTGCAAGGCTCTCTTCGACAGAATCAGTGGGATAGATGGCGGCATATGTTACGCAATCATCTGCAACATCCTCAGTTCACACCTTCGTATACCTGAAATTGAACACAACGCCAATTGCACGTAAATTGCTGCAAATTGTCTTGCACATTATTTTGTTTTTGTGCTTTTGTTTCATTATTGTAGTTGATACCGTGCAAGTATGGATGAGGTACTCTGAAATGTGCATGAGTGAGTACCATGAGTTATTTTATTGTAAAATTTGAAATTAGTACACATAAATGTGTGTAATACTCATATTTCAAGCAGATGGTAGAACATATACTTGAGGAATGATTGGTTATTATGGTGGATGTATTTTCATAATTTTATCAACATTTTTTTGCAGCATACTCATGGGCACTAGAATCATTATTAGAATGAAGAGCCTAAGTGGATGTTCACACTGCGTGCGATGCCGAGCCGAGCCGAGCCGGGTCGGGCGATGCGATGAGGTGGGTGTTCACATTGCACGCCGTGCGATGCCGAGCCGAACGATGGCTTGCGATGCAAAGATGATCCGAGCGATGGCTTGCGATGCAAAGATGATCCGGGATGTTCACTGCACGCAGTTATGGAGAGTAGAGACCAATTTAGTTCAAGGAATAGAATCTGTTCGACATCATGTCGTTTGTGCTTGACCCAGTAAATTTATTTCTGTTTGAAAACAGTGCTCTAAAAATGGAAGGGCGTCGCCATTGGGTGCATCCCATTAATGAAGAAAGGCCCAGTGTTGGTGAATTTCATCATCTCTTCCGCGACCTCAGACGAGAGGTTTCACAAGCGGATTGAGCAGCGGCGCACCGCTGTGTATAAACGCAAAAAGCGGCAGCCGCGGCGGCTTTAGGATGATGAATGTATAAACCGCTCGACTCGCCGTTGCGACCATCGCCGCGGTTTGTGGAGTGGCGAGATTGCATTTGAATTCAGTGTAAGAACCGGTGCACATGGACGTCCAAATGACGCCGGACGCCTCGTCACTTAAGCTCCTCCCTCTTTGATACCTAACCGCATTTCAATTCACATGATGCGATAGGACGCAGCGTCACTCTGTATTATATAAGTCGGGCCACATAATAGCGAACCTGAATTTACAATTTATGTTATTTTTAGTTTTAAATAAACTGTTTTTTGGCCATAACTTTTAAAATATAAGGAATATCGCATTTTTAACACCATTTTCACCCCCTTTACAAACCCCCGTCCGAGCTGAGAGCTCCCTCCCCACCATTTTTTTTTTCAAAATTAATTGTCAATTGTAGTAGTCACGATCAACGATTAACAATTAATTAATTGGCACTTAAAAGTGATCCTCAAGCGAATGGTTTAAGAAACATCATACAAATCAAACATTGTGACCGTGTCCGTGTTCCGGGTTCGAATTTATGTGGGCCGGCTTATTAAAAATTGATATGCGGACGCGTGAAATGACGCAGATAGGAGCAGAAACCAGCGTCATCCCAGATAGCTATCGCGGCGGCAAAATGCCGCCGATGCGCCGATAGTTATCAGATAGCTATCTGCGGCCATGTGCATCGCTTCATTGCCCGTAATGTATTTCTTCCTATCCGATTGAAAGTGACGCAGCGTCAGACGGCATTTCGACGTCCATGTGCACCGGCACTAAATATGTAAACCGCCGCTTCTGCTCTATGCCTTTATACGCAGCGGTGTCCGCTGCTCAAACCGCTTGTGAAACCACGCGACCTTATTCCGGTGGTAATAACCTTTCATTTGAGCCATACTGAATCAAAACCGGAGTCCAAAGCGTATATACCCTAGACTTGTACAGACCTAGTTGTGATACCAAAACTTCCAACTGACAACGGCCATTGCATTAAAAGTGAATTTCCCATATGGTCAGTTTGAGCTGTGGGCGTGGATCAACTAACAACCTACACTATAAATATTTGTCGTATTTTGCAAGTCGCTAGCATCATTGTATCGAAAGTTATCGCTCATTTGAAGTTTCGTTTGTAGGGGACGTAGAGGTTGCTTGGGACGGAGCTTGGCCATTTCCAATACCAACCAACTAAATCTAAATCCAAATATTTGAACCAAATTTCAAGTCGCTTCAGCTTCATTCTATCGAAAGTTATCGCTCATTTGAAATTTCATCTGTAGGGGTTCCTTCGGTCGGATCTTGCCCATTTTCAATACCAACCAACTACATAGATCATGCTACAAACATTTGACCAAAATTCCAAGTTTCTAACTTCATTCTATCGAAAGTTATCGTGCAAACGGACAGACAGACAGACAGATATGGCTAAATCGAATCAGGAGATGACCCTCATAATTTCCATGTATACACTGCCACACCGCCGCGCCTAAAAGTCTAGGGTATAAAAGCAGACATACATGCATTTTTTTCAGTGTGATCTTACATCAAATATTACTTTACAGCTCGTACTTGCACCATACTGGCTCCAAAAAGCTTCACATCGCAAAGCATCGCAAAGCCCATTAAATTCCATCGCAAAAAATCAGCATTTAAAATTGAAGACTTTCCATTTTCTTGCTTTAAAAGCTTGTAATCGCATTGCATCACTCGACCCGGCTCGGCTCGGCATCGCACGCAGTGTGAACATCCACTAAAGATGCAACATTTGATCATGCCAAAGAACCTGTTCAACCGTTTTTGCTTATAGGCCAGATGTGGGGGCATAACAGGGGCGGTTCCTAATTGGAAGCAAAGGAACCAGTGCTTTTCTGGTTATTTTTACCAAATAATTCATTCAGATTCAAGTAGCCAAACCGACATTAAACGATGTTGTATATAATCAATATCATTATAATCACGCATAGCGCTTTTTTATGTTTTATAAATTGTTAAGAATGAATGAGGTGTATCACTACCAACCCAATACAACAAGATTAAGTTGGCAATGCACTCCACACCAAAAATAGTCAGCATAAAAGCCAATCGCACTTGCCGACTGGTTTCGTCCACCGATAGACTATACTCGTCAGGAGCTACCTTTAGTCTATCGGGGAGGTAGCTCGACCACTCCAACTTTTGTGCTGTATTCCGACTTTCGTCAGACAGAATACCTCAGTTGGTAAAACGCTCACTTTATATGTAGTGGGCATTTTACGACACGGGTGAATCGAACGAGGCTATTGTTTGAATGATTTGTTTTAGGACGCTATAATCAAATCCATTTAACATTTCTCAGAAGCCAAATCTCGCATGTCGCAACAATTGTATAGATTTGAAGTTTCATCGCTAAGCTGTCGTTATAAATTTATTTTATTAATTACAATATTCAGTAGCAACAAGTTTTCTGCTAAGATGATCATCAAATCAGATAATTCGCTCTGTCTTGATAGAAAACAAACGAAAGTATAAAAGACAGTATCTATCTCCATCGCGTCAAACTGGCCAACAAGAACTTAAGATTGTACAGAGCAAAAAATGGCTAGTGAACGCGTTTGAGCCCATTGGCCTTAACGGATCGATCAATCAAAGGTTCTGCTCTTTGGCGAGTGTAATGATCGCTAAATTGCCTTTTTGGTATTCACAGCGTATAAATCCACGATGATCGTTTTGGGAAACGTAAAATTTAATTTAAAATATAAGACCATAACAAACACAAGAGAACAGATACACATCCAATAAATCCGTCCTCGGCGGCAGGGGATGGATGGAGTGCATGTATCTAGTGAATAAAAATGTAACGAAACGATCGCGACAAAAGAGAATGTTTGTGAATTTTCATGATTACCGATTGCTGAACGTCCCGTACAATAAAACTTACATGTGTATCTTGCTGAACGAAACGCGTAGTCCCGCCGCACACGGGTCGTCCGATATTCGGTTCGTCTGCGATTCGAATTTTGCTCGTCTGCATTAGTATACGACGAGGAACGCCATACACCGCACACGGGTCGATTGCAATTCGACGCGTCTGCGACGCGATCCGGTATTAGGCATGGGTGTTGTTATGGATTCTTATTAGCACGAATATACAATAATTTTGAAGTTGGGGGAATGCGGGCAGTCGTCTGAGTAGAGGTGAAAGGAGCAGTGCACAGGAGTGTCCGTGAAAGCATTTTAACCCTTTGTCGAGGCGAAATTGAAGTTCGGCAGGGATACCATTGAGTCCGGCGACTTTTCTTCGTTTTAGTGCAATAATTGCCGCAACTAATTTATCTCGCTGTCCGTTAGCAGAGGTTTCACTGTATTTACTTTGGTACTGTGCGGCTCGCCTAAATATGTTTCTTTTGAAAGTGGCTCATTGTCCGAAAATGGTTGCCGACCCCTGACATACACCATACAATCGATCATTAATCCAACAGATCTCACAAAAATTGCACTAAAATATCGGCAGATAAAAATTGATCGGCCGCTGAGCAAAATTAGTGCCGATCCATCGGCCGATATCGAAATCGGGCGACGAATCGGCTGTTCGATCGTTGCATCTATGGTGGGTCTTAAGGTTCGTCTTGCTAGGCATACGATCGTCTTATATTATTCGCGATCAAGCCACTACAGAGCACTATTTGTGTGTATTTTTTCGATCGACGCAGAGTCGTGCCTAGCAAGACGTAGCTTTACATTCAAAATGCGGACCAACTGACAGTTGCGTCGATATTAGATAATGATGTTTGGGTGACGATTTCTGGGTGATGATGGCTTGGTGTTGATGGATGGGTCATGATGGTTTGGTGATGTTTGGGTTATGATAGCTGGGTGACAATTTCAGGGTAATGATAGCTGAGTGTGGATAGCTGGGTAATGATGGCTACGTGATGAGGGATGAGTGATGATTGTTGAGTAATCATGGCTGGGTGATGATATTTTTGACTGATTGATTTATGAGTGGTCGTTTCTGTGACTATATATACCTATATAATATTTTCAAGGAGTAGTTTTCTTCTATTATCGGAGTATTCTGTGGTACTGCCATTTAATCTTAAGCCAAAACGGGATGCAGTCTAGCAGCTTTAATGGTATTGCGATGTGTGAAATTGTGTTAAGAATTGTTTCTGATTGGTTTATGATAATCGAGTCTTTATCTATGAGGCAAGTGATTAATATCGCGAGCAGTTACGTGGGAGACTTCAAAATGTAGTGAGTGGCTGCCGGAAATAATAAAAAGTCAAAATTCAACTGAATCACAATTATGTACTAAATAAATGCCAAGATACGGAAGAAAAAATATGAAAAAATAAATTTTTAAATAAATCTGAAGTCCATTGAACCATAACAGCGCGATAGATACAAACGCCAGATGATTGTGTTGTTCTTTATGGCGCGATCCAGATTCTTTCTTCTTCTTCTGTTTGCATTCTCTGTGCAAATCGTGCCAAGTATGTGATGTGTGTGATTTAGAAGTGAAATTGTAAAAATTGTTGGCGATAGCTTATTAGTTGGCCGGACAGTGGCACAATCGCCTCGCGAGTTCAACGCTCTGCCATCTGGGATAAGGCTAAAGACCAGCTATCTCGATGTCTCTGCGAGGCGATAGATAAAGCATCATCACAGCTTCATAATAGCTTAAGCTATCTGTGGCTGTGTTTGCATTTGTACTGTGCGTAGACCGCAATCTACCGCTGCTTTGTCGCGACTATTTGTGTTCCGAAACTCAGTTTTTTTCTTATTTTCTTAAATTGTATTTTATAAATGCGGTAGCGATTGCGAACGTGGACCGTTTATCACTGAACGCTGAAGTCGCTGAGGGCATTAAGGCGTTAAAGAGTACATAATCATAATAGTCAAGGTTAGCCACTCATTATTTTTAGGTACCTATATGTAGCAGGCATTTGCTTAATTTGATGGGCACTTGGGAGCGATGATCGCAAGTTGAAGATTTTCCAAAGCGGGAGACTGTCGGGGAAATTGTGAATAGATTGCGGCAACGACACCAGAAACCGCAGAGTGCATTGCCCAGTAGTCTCAGTCGTCGGTGTTTGGAATTTTGCGACGCGATGCGTCATCAACATGTTGCCCGCCTCATCAGTCATCAACATCATCAAGCGGGAGTAGCGCACTGATACTGAGGAGCTGCTTGCGGTTATGACTGAGATATTGTTTATGCAAACAGTGTGGGGAGCAAACAACTTAATTAGCACTTCGGTCGACAATCAGTGTAAACGGCCTTTGAAAATATAATGTTTTTTATGAGTAGCCCGGGTTGGTCCAAGGGGTGGTCAGTCAGGCTCAGGTCCACGACACACGACGCCCAAAAACGTAATTTTCCCCAAAAAGTTCCGTCTGCCCGCTGTTTTTTTTGTCTCCGCGCCCATTCGACTGGCGCACATGTACTTCGTCACCTTGACATTGAAAGGTAAAATTAAATTAACATGTAGGTGGTATGTATGTAAAAATTTAAGACGCGTTTTTTTTCTCTGGAGTTCAGGGAATATGGAGAGGAATCTCAAAGCTAAGTTCTTTTAGCACTTATTCATGGAGTCATTGATTGTTTTCGGGACATGTTAGCGCCGGGCGTACTGAAGCGTGGTGAGTGCTTTCAGGGTTTCTTTATCTTTATGTGATGTTTTCACTGAAACTTGCTGGTACTCGTATACCTACATATGTATATCTATATCGGCATCCGCAGCTGTATTTTGGCCAATAACTCGTTTCGGTAATTGGATTTGCACGTCGCTGTCGTAAGAAGAAATTCATAAATTATCGGGCAATTTCCAGGGATTTTTTTTTGGATGCTAACCTTGAACCTGAAATGTCCAACATGATGGTTAAATTTGGTGTCGTAAATGGATGAAGATTTCGAGTGTCTTTATGGACGTATAGGGTGTGCCACTAAGTGCCTCTAAGCTCATAAAAAAAATTAACAAAAAATTACTGCGGATTTGATTAAAGTTCATTCAATATTTCGTGTTTTAAAAAATGACATCATTTAAATAACCTCCTCAGCTTATTATGGTAAGTAACAAGATTCGATCTATCAATTCAATAATATATTTTCCTGAAATTTTAGAATGTCCTGTCTCCTGATGATGTTAATCAAGAATACATAGGGTGTGCCGTTCCGGATTGTAAATCCTTAAATGGTAGATAGAAGTGTTCATTTGCGGAAAATTATATAACATGGACACTTTCTCTTTAACTGTTACAGAGTTATAGCATTTTTTGTAAATTATGCTAAAAAGCTGGACTTGCTAAACAAAATCCAAATTTGCCACTCTCCCAATAATTTAAGCCGAGATTTAACCTCACTTTCTGAAAATACAAAAAATTTCATATAAAACTTTTTTCCGGCTGCAAAAATTACCGTTACATCAAAGATACAACTGTTCAAACTTTAAAGACATTTTAAAATCGATTTTTCATCGGAAATTTAAATTATTATTATACAACGGTACTTTGAAGTGACAAAACTGCAAAGTTGGCAAAAGTTGCCCCATTGTGTTAGCTTTCGAACGGTATATACATTTTAAGGACTTAGATTTGAAAAATTACGAATGTTACGTAGGTTAGGTTAGGTAAAGGGGCTGCCATGCTAACGCACAGCACACATAGACCACCGCTGGGTCCGTTGTGATACCACTAAATCCACCTTAATAAAACCTAGGCATTAAAACCAGCCTGTGCTGGCAATATAGCGATTGAGCTGTATTACACTAGCTTCCTTAAGGTCCTCCAGTTCCCAGAAAAATCGGGAACCCAGAAACCTCCTCCGCCTCTCAGCCAGGGCCGGACAGTGACATAGGAAATGAAGAACGCTCTCCTCCTCATCCACGTCATCACAGCTCCTACAGTAGTCATTGTGAGGAATGCGAAGCCTCCAGGCGAGCTCTCCAATAGGACAGTGCCCCGTAATAACCCCCACAACTCTGCCGATGTGTTTCCTGTTCAATGAAAGCAGTGTGGCGGAGCGGCTAGGTTCAAGTTTCGGCCAAATCGACCTCGTTGTTTGGCACGTAACGCCGTTTAACCATCTCATGTTCGCCCTGTCAACCGCAGTGGCTTTGATAGCAAGTTTGCACGATAAGGCTGGCATTTTGATGTTAGCGCGGTCCCCGTCAATAACTCCGGTTGTCCCCACCCGAGCCAGCTCATCCGCCACGCAGTTACCTGCGAGGCCACAATGGCTCGGTATCCAACAGAGCGTTATGTTGAAATAACCACCCATCACTCTGAGGGTTAAACGACAGTTCGCGATGGTCTTCGATGTAGTCAGGACGGATTCAAGTGATCGAATTGCAGCCTGACTGTCCGTGTAAATAGTGACGTCCCTCGTGGTCACAACATGATTTCCCAGCCAGTTCAGAGCTTCCAGGATTGCAGAAACCTCCGCCTGTAGGACACTGCAGAAGTCAGGAAGACGGAAGGACAAGTAAATTCCCAATCCTTCCGAATAGATGCCAGCCCCGACTCCGCCGTCGGTCCTAGAGCCATCCGTGTAGATGACAATGGAGTCGGTGGTCATAAGCGTGTTAGCACACCATAGATCCCTTGACGGAATCAAGCTGGTGTGGTTCCGACCGAAAATGTATTTCGCGCAGGTATAGTCCGGTTCCACAGGGAGATCAAAGTTGCCCAGTACAGTCGAGTGCCCGCCACTCAACGTGCGCCACTGGCCAGTTTCGCGAAGGCGTAGAGCCACGTTAGCCGCCAACTGTTCGCCACAAATGTCCAGGGGGAGCAAGCCGAGCACCATGTCTAGTCCGGCTGACGGAGTTGTTCTGAAAGCCCCTGTTATAGCCAGCGCCGCTAGCCTTTGTACCTTACTTAGTAGGTTGCAATGGGCCGTTACTCGAAGTGCCGTCCACCATATACTTATTCCGTACAGTAGTATAGGACGTACTACAGCTGTGTATAACCAATATACAGCTTTAGGCTGCAGGCCCCAGTTCTTACCTATGGCCTTCCTGCACGAGTAGAGGGCAACAGTAGCTTTCTTGACCCGTTCTTCAATGTTGGGTTTCCACCCAAGTTTCCTGTCAAAGATGAGACCGAGGAACTTAGCTTTGTCGGTGAAAACCAGTTGAATGCCCTCCAGTGAGGGAGGTTCAATAGGGGGAATCACGCGTCTTCTGGTAAAGAGCACAAGCTCCGTCTTAAGCGGGTTAATTCCGACGCCGCAGAGGTTTGCCCACTCAGTTAGAAAAGAAAGGGCGTTTTGCAATAGCCCGCAGAGGACATCAGGAAACTTACCTGTGACTGCGATGGCAACGTCATCCGCATACGCAATAACTTTGCACCCGACCTCTTCCAGTTTTAGAAGCAGTCTGTTGATCGCTACATTCCAAAGAAGGGGAGACAGCACTCCCCCTTGCGGGGTTCCTCTACAGACATCCCTACATACCGACGATGTACCAAGGGTAGTGTGTATGCGCCGAGATGTTAGTAGTATGTTAACGAGTTTACAAAGCGACTCGTCGACCTGGAGGCCCAGGAGTGCCTCAATTATCGCACTAGGTCTAATATTATTGAAAGCACCCTCGATGTCCAGGAATACAACCATCGTGTATTCCTTTTGATCAAGGGATTTCTCAATCTGACTGACCAAAGAGTGCAGAGCCGTGTCCACCGACTTACCTTTCCAATAGGCATGTTGCGACGTGGATAAAAGCCGTGACGGGATAGTGTCCCGCAAATAGATGTCAACCAGTCTCTCTAATAGTTTCAGTAAAGTAGAAGAGAGGCTTATTAGTCGGAGTTCGTTTGGGCGCGCATGTGAACTTCTACCCGTTTTCGGGATAAAAATCACCCGCACTTCCCTCCAACTGCGAGGAACGTACACCAGCTCCAGGCAGGCCATTAGGATACACTCTATCCAAGGATATATAATATCTACACAATGCTGCAAGTCCGCAGGAATGATGCCATCGGGTCCAGCCGATTTATAAGGTTCAAAGCTGGAAATTGCCCACAGAATCTTCTCACGAGATAAGATGGATGCACTTTCACATGGCGCTATGCGACGCATGGAGGGGTCTCTCAGCGGGACTGCCGCCGAACTACCAGGGAAGTGTGTGTCAAGTAGACACATAATGGTTTCCCTGCTCGAGGACGTCCAGGACCCGTCTTCCTTTTATAGGAAACTTGGCATAGATGGACTTGACGCCAGGACTTTCCGAAATCTAGAGGTCTCACAAGATCTTTCGATACGTTCGCAAAAGCTCCTCCAAGCATTGCGCTTCGCTCCTCTTAATTCTTTCTTGAAAGAGTTCAGATGTTTTTTTATATAAGTGCCAATCCGACTCCAGCCTTGAAGCCTTAGCCTTATTGAAACTTCTCCTGCACTCAGCCCTAAGTTCGGAGATCCTAGTACTCCACCAGGCTGGTTTTTTCTTTCCTGCACGTGAGATAGCCGGACATGATGAAGACACCGCTGCCTTCATAACATCCGTGAGAGTGTTCACCATGTTGTCCAGCTCCAGTTCGTTGCAGGGCTGTCTTGGTAGAGGAGGTAGCCCTCCACAGAAAGCATCGCGATACTTAGGCCAGTTGGTCTTTCTGCGATTTATAATGGGTTGAACTGCTTCAGGACGCACGGTGAGGCTGAACTGAAGGTATCGATGATCAGAGAAGGAGTGCTCCGGCGACACTCTCCAGTCTCTGATAAGGTGGATGATGTCATCCGACGCCAGAGAGATGTCAAGGACCTCCTGTCTGGCTTTTGTTATAAAAGTAGGCTCGCGACCCACATTACAAATTAAGAGATTAGTACTCATAATGTACTCGAGGAGAGATTCTCCGCGCTCATTGGTGTCCGAGCTGCCCCAGACATCGTGATGCGCATTAGAGTCACAGCCAAGAATCATACTAATTTTCGATGTCCTTGCTGCTGCAATGGCAGCTCTAAGATTGGGTGAAGGGAACGTGCCCACACTGTCATACGGCATGTAAGCCGATGCGTAATAATGCCTGCTATTGTGTCGCGCGGAACGAAAACTACACTAATCGAAGTCCATTTCGCTCAATCGAAATAAATTCTGCTGTTCGGTACCAGTCGTCACTGTAATAGGCCGGATTGTGGCGATGCGGTCAGGAAAGTGGAATACTACTCCCCGCAACGGGATGCAGTTGCACTGGAGGCGAGAGAGATCGGAGATCGGTATGTGGAGAGCTGTCATTCCAACTTATGCTAGGAGACATTTTCTTTAAACCTTCACAAAACCAAATAATAAATCTTTAATTATCGAAGTCGTCCGTGTTTCAAAAAATCCGTATCGCACAGATTATATCTGCAGTACTATATTGGTCTTGGATAAGAGGTCCCCATAGTGGAGACCGCGACGCGGATAGAAAATTTTGTCGCGAACACATCGGGTATTCAGCCAACCAACGCATAACACTAACAACCTGCTCTGCATAGGTAGAACAATTTTGTTAGTGTAACACGTGCAATTTTTGTTCTGCTCTGATTTGAACTGTTGAAAAAAACACGCCTAATAAGAGAGAGAGAGAGAGAATGAGACAAATTTATTTATAAGTATTAAAAACTACGTATCAGGCCATCCTGAGCAATACTATCCCGTAGCCAATAAGTATACGTTGTACCAAGCGAATTCCAAGTAAAGTAAAGATACCAAAAATGTATTTTTACTGCTAGATCGCGAAAATTTGTTTTCCGACTTTCCATGGACCCTCCCCTCCTCCGTTTTCGACGCGTTTAGTTTTCCTCATCGCTCCCAGAAGGGGGTTGAGCAATATGGCGCAACTCCACCCAAGGTTCTGGAAGGGAGCGCGGAGCCTCATCGCCATCGGGAGGCTCCCGTGCTAGTTAGAGGGACTGCTTGGGGGTTCCTTGGCCAGTTTTCTGTTGTATTATCGATCCTGCTAGGGACTTACGGTTGTTTCGGCACTCGGGCCGACCGCCGACGCACGAACAATTATTTTTGTAACCAAGGAAGAGACAGCCGGTGATGCTCTCCAAAGGGCGATGAATATAAATTAGGATTCGGGTATGCTGAAAAACATAGATTTTAGACAAGATTTGGCTCAAATGTATGAAAAATTTTGGATTTTGCGTTAGATTTAGAGGAATTTCGAGATCTGACCAAATCTCGTTCTGCTGTGAATATGGTTTTAAAATTATATTAGGATGAATCTCGAGCATTTGAATCGGTACAAAAATAAATTATATTTTTGTTTTCGATCAACAATTTGGGGGTTTGGGACTTTCAACTTTTTAACGTTGACTGGCTGAGCTTGTCTCTGTCGCAGGCATCGAATGGTTAATGATCTTTTGATTGTCTAAAAAAATCGCTTGTTCATCCGCTCCCCGAGGCAATTAAGATATTACAAATTGCAAAAGTCACTTTTAAGTTTGTAGACGATTCTTTACATCGCTAATTATTATTCAGATGACTAATGACGGACAGTTGATCCAAGTTTCAGACACTCGAGACTAGACTAAATAGCTGCCAAGAAATTTTACTATGGACGAGTAGACGACACACCTTCATATTCATATAAACCGATAATTTTTAAAATCAGTAGCTGAATGTAAAATTTTTTATTATAAATATTCATGAGATTATCATGATAAATTGACATTGAATAGAAGTGGAAAGTGAGAGAAGACGCCATGCTTATAAATTGCAGGATTAAAAGTTTATGAAATGGAGACGTTCGTAGAAAGGTGGCATACATGAGCCACTTGATTTCAGTATGATGTACATACGTATGCATATATACAGTAGATCTAGATGCACATTAATTTTAGTGTGATTACTACAAAACCGTGTAAGGATGGACTTTCTTTTTTTTTTCTTTAATATAAATTTGTCAGGAGATATACATACATACTTACATGGATAGCCGACACATCCCCGCACAGCCGCTATTGAGTGTCTCTGGGAAGATGCTAAAATATTTAGTCAGCTTGTTGCTTTCTACATATTAATTGCCTTGACCCCTCCAGGGGCATGGCCGCGTCAACACCTCTAGTATTTCTATGCCGATTCATTGGTCATCAAAAGATGCCCGTGAGGACAGAGCCTAAGATTGCATGGTGACCGCTAAGGTCGGTCAGTGAAATCTGGCAAAGGGGCGCCTCAAAGAGCTAAGCAACGGCCTATGGTTGCTGTAGCTCAGTTCGGGAGACGTGGGCGGGGTTTTTGTCTGCTCGTTGCCCCTGTCCTTGACGTTTTAATAAAAATTCATAGGCCCGAGGAAGACAACACAAACATGGGAGGCAAAAATGGGGCGATACGACTGCACAAATGCCCTGGTGCTTACATCGGGGTCCGGTTGTGATGGGACCCTCATCAGGTGCTGCCTTCGACCTGCCGGTGGAATCATGACTACCAGAATATTGTGTATTATAGGTGGTTTATTACAGGAGAGCTTCTACTTCGATGCCTGCCAAGAAGAAAAAGAAGCTGAAGACAGATTATGCCGCTAAAAAAAAAAGAAAAAAAAAAAACAATCAAACGGGAACTGTGCACCGGAGGCAACCATTGTTCAGAGCTAGCTACACCTTCAGCTACATACCGCGTTTATGGAGAGCGATCAACGTGGTGTTCATTCCAAAAAACGGAAACAAGCCGGAAGAGCTACCTAAATCTTACAGACCGATAAGCCTTTCATCGTTTCTTTTAAAAACTATGGAGAGGTTATTGGATCTGCATATTCGACAGAAAATGGAATGCACGTCACCCCTGCATCGTACCCAGTTCGCCTACGTAAAAGGTAAGTCGACAGTGGTTGCCTTACACAATCTCGTAGGAACGATTGAAAAAACCCTCAATGACAAGGAAATTGCCTTGTGCGCCTTCATTGACATCGAGGGAGCTTTCGACAATACTGGCTACAGCTGCAAATCTAGAGCACTTGAGCTCAGAGATATACCCGCAGCCATTATTATGTGGATCGATGCCATGCTTCGCGGGCGCGAGATCTACTCAACGTTGAGTGGCGCCTTCTCCTGTGTTAATGCTGTTAAAGGTTGTCCTCAGGGAGGAGTTCTTTCCCCACTTCTCTGGTCACTAGTCGTAGACGAGTTACTAGCTAGGCTATGTGATTATGGTTATCATGCTATTGGATATGCCGATGATATAACTATTATAATCAGAGGAAAGTTTGAAACGACCGTCACTGAGGTGATGGGTGCTGCACTTGACTTAGTCCTTCGTTGGTGCACTGAAGTTGGCCTGAGTGTTAACCCTCAAAAGACCGTCTTGGTCCCATTCACACGGAGGAAAATTCTTAACTTAAGCTCGGTCAGTCTAGGCAGGACGGTACTTCAGTTCTCCACTGAAGTCAAGTGTCTGGGCATTACGTTGGACTGGAGGCTCAACTGGAGCAATTACGTCGAGACTGTCATTAATAAGGCCACTCGAATCATGTGGGCTTGCAGATCGCTCTTTGGTGAAACCTGGGGCCTCACCCCTAAAATGACTAAGTGGCTATATTTGATGCTGGTACGACCAGTCGTGACATATGCTGCGCTAGTATGGTGGCCCAAAACGCAGCAGCGTTGCACCATACAGTTGTGTACCAAACTACAACGTCTTGCATGCCTTGGTATGGCAGGATCCATCCGTACATGTCCGACATCGGCCATTGAGGCGATTGTTGGTCTTACTCCGCTGCATATTTTTATACAGGAATCTGCGGCTCTTAGCGCTCTTCGAGTGCGTTTAACTTATGATGCTCATGTGTACAATCAGGGCCACATGAGCATCCTGGAGCGGATTCCGGGTTTGCAGATCTGTTCGAGATCAGATTACATGACTACGGAATTTTGCTTCGATAGAAAATTCTCGGTCTCAATTCCATGCCGCTCGGAATGGGATAGTGCCAACCTCTGTCCTGACCCTAGCTGTACCATGTGGTTTACGGATGGGTCAAAGACTGATCAGGGAGTTGGTGCTGGGGTCTTTGGACCGAGCACCAGGATTTCAATCGCCATGGGCGTCTGGCCCAGCATATTTCAAGCAGAGATCCATGCCATTGAGACCTGCGCCAGAGAAATTCTGCACAAGAAACTTAATGGCGCAAACATTGCTATCTGCACGGACAGCCAGGCAGCTATTAAGGCTCTTTCTTCATACAAATTTTCTTCAAAATTAGTGAAAGAGTGTTTTGATACCCTTCAGTGTCTCACAAACACCAATCGGGTAACTCTATGTTGGGTACCAGGCCATCGGGGCATTCAAGGTAACGAGGCTGCGGATGAACTCGCTAGGCAGAGCTCATCTGTGAAATTTATCGGGCCTGATCCGTACTGTGGTCTGAGCTGGGCTACAACCAGACAGCTGGTTAAGCAATGGTCCGCAAATGAAAGATTGCGTCACTGGAATGATCTCGCTGGTCTTCGTCAGTCGAAAGATCTTATAAACCCATACGGTATCAAAGAAACTAGCCGCCTGGGCAGAGCGGACCTGAGGTTAATCGTTGGTTACCTCACGGGACACCACTGGGTAAGATATCACCTCAACAAAATGGGTCTGGCTACTGAAACGGAATGCAGACTTTGCCTGGAGGACACTGAGTCAACCAAACACCTTCTCTGCGAATGCCCGGCGGTTGCTCGTTCGAGGTTCTTGTTTCTTGGAGATTCCATCGTGAGCTCCGCGGTCGTTAAGAGCGCTCCTACAAAGGACCTACTGGCCTTCATCAGGCTGATTGAGAGTCTTTTGGATTAGTTTAAGGCTATAAGGCACAATAGATCTCATGGTCGCAGTGCCCACCTTTGGGTACCTTAGCCTGTCCTTATTTATTATTATTATGCCGCTAAAAAAAAAGAAAAAAAAAAAACAATCAAACGGGATCTGTGCACCGGAGGCAACCATTGTAGAGCGGAAAAATTAGCAAAGAGAAAAATAGTACCAGAATATGGTTCAATATATCCCTTTGAAAAGTCCTGCGAATGAAATTTTCGCATCTTCAGTAGGATGTAGCTTATAACGTCGAAGGACTTGGACTAGCGACATTGGAAGCCTTTATGACACAAGTTGAGCGTTGACTTTTATTCGAATATTCTGTATTAAAAGGAAAACAAGTCTCGGTTTTGAAGAAACAACTATTTACACTATCCTATGTGTATAGCGCGTCACTACTTGGCATCGATTTTTTTCCATCGTTCATCTTTTTATCTTTGCCTGTCTGTCTGTCTTTCTCTCTCTCTCTCTCTGTCATGTTTTCTTCAACGACACACACTCATTGTCCACTGATTGGGACTATGCGATCTTAGTCCTACCACGTTCATGACTACTCGCCAAATTTGCTGTATTACAAGAAGTTTGGGGCCAATTTCACCTAACCGATTACTCTTCGGTAGGCCATATTCGTTCGCATATATCTTGGAGTAAACCTTAAGCTATACCTGTGCAGGTATACCTTGAGGAAGGTCGTTTTTGCTAACGAAACTTCAGCGAAGACTGAAGCGCTATGCCTCACTGAGTTTAAGGACAAATATGTATATGTCGTTTGTCTGATTGCGAATTCCAGTTACATTTTTCACACCTCTTGGCAAAGCTTGTACTCTGACTGCAACTCAACCTTGAAAAAATATGAATTAATATATTCTAAATCGGAATTATTTGTCCCCTAAATATGTCTGTGTTCTAACGACACTTCACATTTACTTATGATATTTGTATATTCCTTACAAAGTGCACCTGAAACGATAGTCGCAAATACTTTTATATCATATTCTTTGTACGACGATTGTATCCATATTTATATTTCGTCAACAAATGACGCCATTGTCATTCAAACAATTGTTAGATAATAGATACACTGAAAAGCTTCAATTCTTATCTTTATTGGATCTACCGACGACGATGCCAATGTCTATTGAAGCCACCATACTAAACAGCGGTCATATTTTTCAATTGGAGGATATTATGAAAAGCAAATATAACTGACTTTCCATTCAGTTTGAAGAAGTTAGTTGGATTAGTTTTTATCTGTTAGTTCAGGGGCTCTCAATCTTTTTGCCATCATGACCCCCTTAAAGAGCGACAATCGCACGTGACTCCTTCCCTGATCAAAGATCATCATCATCATCGTGGCGCGACAGCCCGACGTCGGGCCTTGGCCGCCTGATCAAAGATAGGTAATAAATCCCTTTTTAGGGTTTTGTAGTAAAAACCTTATGAAATCGGTCAAATGTCTGTCTGTCCGTCGGTCCATAAAATATCTCACGAACGGCTGAAGGGCCAACAATTCTCGATCATAGCTTTTGTAATCGCCGTAACTTTGGCCTCGAAAAGATTGCAGGATTCAGGAAAACTGAAATGGAGATTTCGGTTATGCCTATCAGATAAAATTCTGACCCTTAATTCTGCATCCATCTTGGAGCGATCTGCATAAATTTCTATTGAATTAGGCAACAGAATCGAACAGACAAAAATTTCGCCTTAGAAGCAAAAACTAGGCTCGTCTCATGCAACGCTCGGAGCTCGATTGGAAGTATGATATCTTATTCATACTTCTGATGAGAAGCTTGTTCGGATTAGCCTTTACTATATCGTCATCAGCCCAAATGGTTTGTTTTGAGAGGGCATTCATACCTCACTAAGAGCACCAGAAATGTTTTCGCTGTCATTTTTATAAATCATTTTTTAGTAGTTCTCTACATATCAAACATTTTTCGGATATATTTTTCGGTCAATTAGCGTTGTTCCTCCAAAGAATCTGACAACTCACGGCTGACACCTGCGGACGTGTTTTCAGTTTTGAGTTTTGCGGTCTTAAATTTTTGGTTGCAGTCGTGTCGAAATTCTGTGGTAGCCACTTTTTTTTGGGAATTTGTTTAAGTCGCAGCATTCGCACAGAACAAATCCAATTTGAATCTCATCAGCTGTTTGCCGCTGCGTTTGACAGAAACTTCAAAACTGACAGATGGCAGATCATAGCCATTTCTAAGACAAAAATGATCCACCAACCTGGATCTGTATCAGAAGTTTAACATGTTTCTGATTTTATTGTACTGTGACCCGAACCAATTAGATTCACCCCACAACGTTATCGTGCATTCACTCTCAAAATAATATTCAAATCATAGTCCACTACACGTATTGAAATTTTCAAGACCAAACAACAAGAGGCGCACGTTTCTTTTGAAATTCAAATACTATTCTGTTTTACCGTCTTTCGCACTATTCAAGATCAAGTCCATCTGATGTCTGAGGAAGGGCAGCTACGTGTGAAAAAAGACAAAAAGGAATGAGGAGGACGTTTATAGAAACGGGAATACATTCATGTGTGTTAAGTCATGATATATATATATTTATTCTTTCTCACCCGATAGAGCGAGTTGAACAGTTAAAAATTAATCGTCCACGTATAAACTCTGATTCAGTTACGATTATTCAGATTCAGAAGAGTGTGGTGCTATCTATCTCACGTACCTGCAGCATCCACAAGCCTCCCAACACGATCTTCTGGATATCGATCAGGAGAATTTATAATTCGATTTCCGTGAGTGTGGGCCCTCTGGACTGGACTGGCAGACTCACATCGTTCATTGATCCGACATTAATTTACAATCGCTCGTTTACTTCCTGACTTTCGTCATCTGACCAAACCGCTTCTTTCTTTCTGGAGACTCTCGATTCTAGTTACTAGCGGATACTGTTTTTTTTAGAGATACTCAGATCAGATGTGTACATGTAATTGATACCAATTGCTAGTCAGTAATGGTAAAATATGGTAAGCACGGGGATCATTGTGGTAACCTCACCTGGGTATTACATGATGTGAAATTAAAAGGAATAGTTTATGAGGTGGTTGTAAACTTGTTATCACGCTTATTGCCGGTATTCGCAATTAGAAGCATTTAACGGTGTTTAAACTTATAAGTTAGCAGGATTTTCAATATAGCGTCTAATGTTTTTAGGTACCTAAGTGACAAAGCTTAACGGATTTACGTGTGCGATTCCATTTATTCAATGCTCATCATCATCATCGTGGCGCTATAGCCCTACGTCGGGTCTTGGCCGCCTGGATCGTTGTCCGCCAATTATCTCGGTCACGTGACCGCGTCCTCCAATTTTGGAAGCCCAGTAGTTGCCAGTCTCGCTCCATCGACTCGTTCTCGTTCATTACTCTCTTTGGGATGCGATCATCGTTCATTCGTAATACATGCCCTGCACATTGAAGTCGTTGTAGGTTGAACGATTTCCGAAACTTCTAGCTCATGGTTGTACCGGATACGTCATCCATCTCGACCGCAAACAGCCCCGAAAATTCGATGCAGAACCTTACGTTCAAATATGTCTAGCATGTTTCCGGACGCTTGACTTAGGGTCCACGCTTCGCAGCTATAGCACATCACTGGTCGTATAATGGTTTTTTTACACGCGAAGCTTCGATTTTCTGTGCACACGCTTCGATTTCATTATGGAGAGAACCGAGAAAAACGTCTTATTAGATAACTGTATCCGTCGCTTGATTTCGTCAGTTTCGTTGGCGTCCCTTGTCGCTTAATCCCATTCAGGAGATGGCCTCGGAGATAGCTACTTTAGATGGTTTAACAAACGTGCTGGAGTTTACACAATTATGTTGCAGGCCCAACTACACAAATCATTCCATCCCACTAAACCTGAGACGCTTATGTATTGGTCAGCCATTCAGGTTACAGCTATCTGCCTTTTTCCAAACTGCCTTATCGCTAAGACTTGGCCGTCAGCGGTTTAACACACTGTCGTTACCAGGGGGTGCCCACGTGGAGGACTATGGAAAAGGTCTTTTGCGCATTTCGTATAACCTGATATAAAAAAAAACCTATTAACTCGATACCTAGTAGCCCTAATGAATTCATCCAGCACATAGCAAAGAAGTAGATTAAAATCTTTAAACATGAAATTACTATAGTCAATGACGTCCCATTACTAAAGCCATTTCGCGCAATTTCTTGAAAAATGACATATGTAGTGCGACCGGTAGCGCAGTGTGTTGAGGCATTAGTCTCATGTTTGACTACCGGCGTTTCGGGTTCGAATCCCGTCCACGACGAAGTTCGTGGCCATGGATGTGCAGGAGGTGTATGCTGGCAACTGCATTCTCCGAAACCAGATTATGCCAACGAAACGTCAACTGGGCCACATGGAACAGTTGACGCGGTATGCCCCACAAGGGGTTAGGGCAATTGAGTAGTATAAAGGAAGAGGGACCTAGGCGTGGTGCGATATCGGCCAATATCCTTTATTATATGAGTAAGTAATTAACGGAAACGAAGTGTGCTAAAGTGCATCCATGTATCGATTTTTGCAGTTTATGACTATATGCCGTGACGGAATGTACCACAGCGGCTTTCCATTCATTATCTCCTCCATGGAAACTATTAATTTAATGTCATAAATAGCACATTGAAATAATGGCATCCACTGACACTTTTCATTACTAGATAAATGCAATTTGTATGAAATGTGTAGACTCAAAGGATTCCGATAAATGTTTTCCGAAGATAGCATTAACTTATTTATGAGCATGTGGAGATGAGAAAGTTTTGCAGCGGTCGCACTCAATTCTGTCTCAATTTCTAAGAGACATTTTGAGCGTTTTAGAATCCATTCTCGTTGCATTACATGTCGATGGATCGTCGTAGTGACGCAATATTGGTAGCGCTGCAATTGTTATAACCAGGACTGGTCAAATCCTTACTTAAGGAACAGGCAAGGACATTTTAGCTACTTGAACGTGTCAACCCCTTGTCAAACTGGTTTGAAGTCTTGTGCTCCTGTCAAACCGTAGTTGGACGTCGCTCAACTTTTCAACAAATGCTGGTTTGTCAAAGTGTAGTTTGATCATGTCAACGCGCTTTAATTATGGTCGACAATGGCTGCATTTTAAAAATTCAACTTGTTTCATTCAGCAATTCAGATATATATGAACCTAAAAGAGGAGAAATGTACCCGAAAAAATTTGTGGTACTTTTCTCATCTGTCAAATTTACATGCAATCTGCACATGAAACTGAATTGAAGTTGAAAGCAACAAAACATGTTTCGTATATGGCTGAACACTTAATGAGTGCGTTCTGGGAAAACCTTAAACGTTGCAAGTTGCTTTCAACTCAATTCACATTGAGAAGCAGGAACAAAGTCTTCAAAGCTCAAGCCGGCAGTTCCTGGGGAAAAGACAAGGAGACCCTACTAACGGCATACAAATCTATCAGCAGATTTGTGACCAATTATGCGACTCCTATCTGGTCAGAAAACTTATGCGACACTCAGTCGAAAAATATACAGACCTGCCAAAATGCAGCTCTTAGGACTGTCACAGGCTGCCTCCTGATGTCGTCGCAGGATCGTCTTTACAACGAAATAAGAATGATACCCTTAAGAAGCCACAACACTTTTTTCACCAAGCAGTATCTGATTGGCTGTTATCGAAGTCACCATCCCAATTCCAAACTTATGGACAGAACCCCACCGCCGCGTCATGTAAGATGCGACTTCAGGAACCGCGGGAGGGAAATCCAAAGTTTCAAAAGAGTTCCCTTTGATACCGCCAGCTATACAAGTCGCCCATCACAACACTACATAGTGAGGAAGTGCTTTTTTCGATTGCGGACCTGAAACCAAACATGATACTGAATGCACAACCACCTGCTATATCCTCAAATGAATCCCGACTTCTTAAAGCAACCAGGACTACTTTGGCTCAACTTCTTTCTTGTTGAATTCTGAATTCGTACCTGTCCCGCATCGACAGTAACATCCAGAACTCCTGTTCAGCCTGTGGCCTCACTCCGCATGATGTTGAGGACATCTTTAATTGTCGAGGCAGGTGCTTCCTCTATCTGACGGAAACAACACGGACATCCAGATTATGTGACACATACACTTGTCGGATACCGAACGCGTCGCTACTATAACAACAACTGCAACATTAGAATGATTACACCTTTTCGAGAGTCCTTGATTTTTTGAACTGCAGACCGAGTTATTAATTAATTTTAAATTTGAATTCATCCCTTCATTCAAAGCAGAAATTTAACTCACAACAATAAATGATATCCACGATTACCTGTCTTATTGCCAGATCCTGAATGTGCTATAGAACTTGGTAATCGATCCGACTGCAAAAAATCACTATCGTCCTGCAACAATAGTCTATTGATGGCGACAGGTGGTGGCGATCCAACGGACACCGATTCAACAGATCCCGGATCACTGAATGCGCCCTGAATCGACGAGTCCTCGGTAGTGTCGAAAAAATCCAAGTTAAAATCAGAGTTCACATCGAAACTAACTTCAGGCAATTGATCGAGATCGTCTTCCTGTTGACCACTTGCAGCACAATTACCACCATTCACGGCTACAATGTCAATATTCGTACAACTACTGTTCACTAGACTTGATCGAAGTGTCGCTGATTGTTCGAGATTATTGTAAATGTCCATGTTCACTTGCAACTAGTCGAACAGATCGAGAACAGAAAGACGAGCTTCGTGCGACCGATGGTTGGGAGGAGCTCTGATATAGGTTTCCATGATCACTTTCACTATAAAACTTAACCGAAAATGTCGATGTGGATTGGTTGGACCGATATAGCTCTCACTACTCACACGCGCCGATGTTTTTTCACCATCATCACCATCGTGGTCAATGCCTCTACAAGGGAGATCCTGATCGAGCCACCTCTTCAGAGGTCATTGTACTCGCTCATCCTCACTGTATCGGGGTACACATTAACCCAGCCTCGATCACGTACATCGCACTAGAACCCTTCCAAACCGAACTCTAAGATCATTGTGACCGCAATTGGTGACAATGATGATGATGATGGATGATCGAGCCCGATAATGAAGCGGAAGATATTCAGTGATCAATGGTCGATATTGATCGCCCAACAAAACGAGATCATCGAGACAGTTGGAATATTGAGACGATCGTTCCCGGCAGGAATCAGAGGTGCAAAAATCGAAGCACAACGGTGAAGTCGTTGTCGCGTCGGTTAGAACCGATCATACTGGACTTTCAATAACGTAACATGGGCCAACGTAACGTATAACGAGCTCTTCATGTTTTCAATTTGAATTTATCAAATAAAAGAACTAAAAAAACAACAGCAAGAAGAGCACAGAACAGTCGAAGAAGTGGCCAAAGTGGAAGCACACGAACCCCGAAACAGGGCTCACAAGACGGAAGACGAGACGACGAAAAAGACTATACATACACGATTGCCAAGACAAAGTCTTAAGAAGAGTCGAGCGAGCCAGAGGGAATCACTTTCTTGTGAGAAGCACATGAAAGCATGAAAGTACGCGAAAGTACGAAAGAAGTTCTTTGATTGTACGCCCAACAGTGGCCCAACCTCATCATACATAAAGCGACGACTTAACGACTAGATTGAAATGTGTTACCATGCAGATGAGGAGGTAAGATAAGATGTAGTAATAATATGGTATGCGGTTCTGTTGGTGAGCCTGGTCAATTCGAAAGGACTATGTGGTCAGGAGACCCGATACAACCAGCTGTCAAGTTTAAGCCGCCACGGCTACCATCATTTCGAAGGTGGTGGGTTTTTAGATGAAAACAACAGGTCTGCTGTCAAACCTGTCGGCAAACCTCTTGCCGTGAAGCCTGTAAGCAGGCCGCAGGTATCAATCCTACCGTCAGGCCTACTATCAGACCAGCTATTTATTTTCTGTTGGTAGGAGGCCCGAAGGCAGGTTTGATAGCGAGCCTGACGGCGGTATTGATAGCAAGTTTGCTAGCAGACCTGATGACAGGTTTGACCATACAGGATTGATAGCAGGCCTAATGGCAGGTTTGCTAACAGACCAAATGGCAGGCGTGACAGCAAGTTTGATAGCGGGACGGATCGCTGGTTTAATAGAAGGGCTGATAGCAAGTTTGCTAGCAATTGCTCGTAGTTTTGACATTTGGACAGGCATTACATCAACAAGACTTCCGATACCATGCTAGTTGTTCACTGCTAGCCATCGTTGCATCAAATTCATGGTACAGGCAATTGTCATGGTAACTCTTCTCTAACCCAAGAATAAACCTCACATAGAATTTTCTTCTAAAAGCTACAAGCGCGCTAAGTCGAAGAAAGGCAATAAGAGGAATAAAACTAGCGTCTTGAACTAAATGGTAAGAACTGTATAACAGCAACAAATAGAATATTCTCCTAGCAATAGATACAACACGACGACGCCAAGGTTCAATTGGAGACAATCCCGACTAAGTATGTGGCGTGTGCGCAGAAAGACTAGCAATTGCCAGAGAAAGAGTCACAATAGAAGACGCGATAGAAGAAAGCATCATCCAAATCAGAATTTAATGGGAAAATGATATCAAAAGGAAACTATTGAAGATGAAAAGGGAAAGAGTTGAGGGCTATGTTTTATTTATAAGAAGAAGAGGAGGCCAGGAAAGGAAGGCAAAATTTTGGATTGAAATGAGAAAGCGGACTTGCGATTTGTATCACCGCTTGTTGTTCGTAGGGTGTATGTATTACACACTAAAGACTAAAAGGAATGTCATGACTTCGGTGACCTCATGCAGCAAAGTTCACTATTGTTCCTGTTCGCTGTGAAGCCTCACATTATTCAGAACTGCTTTTTGGAAGACACTTTCGCGACTCTAATAGCAGCACATATCCATGAATAAAGGTGTGTAGTGGACGATTTGGTGGGCATCAGTAGATGCCCGTAGAGACGCAGCCTAAGGCAGCTTAATGACCGTGAAGGTTGGCGTGTGCCATCTGACGAAGAAAAAGGCCCTTCGACGAGCTAAGCAGCGGTCTATGCTTGCTGTAGCTCAGTTCGGGGGACGTAGGCGGGGTTTTCGCCGCTCGTTGGCCCTGTCCTTTACGTATTAATATTTTAAATTCATAGGCCTGGGGAAGACAACACAAACATGGGAGACAAAAATGGAAATGGGGCGATCGATAGCGCAGTGTGTTGAGGCATCAGTCTCATGTTTGACTACCGGCATTTCGGGTTCGGGTTAGACAGGAGACTGGTGCCTCTAAGCACTGAGGTACCGGTCGCCACCCTTACCTTAAGGTAGGTTACCTTATGTTTTTTTCTGATTCCATATCGATGAAAATTTACAGTGGAAAATAGTCGGAAAATGGTAGAAAATGTCCGAAGATATTCAGCGTCCAATGTGGGATCGATATGGGATTTTATCCAGTCAATGAAAGGGAAGGAATTGTCATCTTAAGGCTGTCTTAGGGTATTTTTAAGCTTTTCCAAGGCTGTCTTAAACTACTTTATGGGTTTTTTTTTTCTGTTCTACGTCATTGAAAACAAAAGAAATTAGTCGAGAAAGTGTCGAGAAACCCCAAAAAATTTTGCCAATCGATGTGGGTTGTGGTTGTGTTTTTTCTTATCCTATAGAAAGAAAAATTAGGTCGAATATAGTCCATGGAAATGGAAAGTCTGAGGATAATCGGCGCCCAATGTGGGGTCAGCAGGATCTTAACCATTCATTAAAACCGAAATGGCAATCAAATAAGCGCGTGGTGCAGTTAGTTATAAGGCACACACCGAAACCTTTTTAAATCTAACCTTAAGGCTACCGTATGATTTTCAAAATATGACAGTTTGTTTCATTAGACAGGAGATATCGCACCTTACATAATGCCACCCTGTTCAAATCAGTCTGCATATATATGGTAGGGCAGGATATTCAATAACCAAATGAGATGGCGTAATAAGAAAGTGTCGCAGTTTCTTGATATCGCTGGTTTGCATCAAAAAAGTGTGAAACTTTCCAACGTCGCCATTATGTTTTTGCACCCAAATACAATCAGTGAGTGTACACCCTTGGCCCTGATCCAAAGGGTGTTGTACACTGTGATTTGAAATTTTAAATGTCACTACCGGTTCAGTTTTGGTTATTTTATTAAAAAAAAAAAATGGAAGGCTAAAAAGAAAAATATATTGGCGTTCTTTTAAGCGGACACTCCCCACAACCGGATAAAACTGTTGATTCCGATGGTGTCCTGTTATAAGAGCGTACACTGTACACATATGGATATACTCGTAGAAAGATATCGTCTGTTATTGGAAGCTTCTGTAATAGCAACCAAGTAGGAAACATCTAACATTCAATCGCTCTAAATAATCCATTAACTAGAAGAAAGACCGTCTTTATCTCGTACATAACCAGAAAAGGGTAAACTTTTGTAAATCATTAAAGACTTCCCGCTTACGTCTTCGAACGGTACTCGTACATGTCCCACCATCTGTTCTAAACCCTTCCTGTGTCGAATCGTGGATCGAAATGCAAAACAGCCATTCAACATGACTACGCGGAAAACTATTTCCAAGAGCAACATGACCATCCTCCTTGCGACATGCTTCCGCAATAATTACTTAGCCTGTGTACATACATCCCCATACGCTGGTAATCTTTTCTAATGATCTCGTTCAGAATTTCACTAAAGGCATTTCAAAATAAGGCAATTGCCAGGGCCATGAACCAGGCAGAGATAGCAGCAACCAATGTTAATACCGCGATCGTTCCATTCCAGTGCAACTTTTCCTTCTTTTCTCATTCCCATCTTGAGACTGTTCCCAAGTTGGCCCATGGTGGTGGGCCACCGCTCCATAGCTCAAGTACAATATATATTGCATCGATTTACTAGATCTGGATGGAACTCTGCGGAGTTCGTCGTCTCCTGCTTCACCAGGCGCAGGCAGCCAGCCAGCAAGTATCTAAGTATCTCAGTCCCGGTCATCCATGTTTGAGTAGCAGTTGCATCTGCTTGTGGCGAACAGGAAGACTTTGTGGCTGCTGCTGTTCGTTGTGTGGACGAGCTGTATAGTATGCACGGTGGGACAAGCGAAGCGAGGAATTGCAACAAAACTGCAGAAAAAAAAAAAAATGAAAAACAGAAATTGCAAAAGTAATGCAGCGTTACGACAGCGACGATGAGGAAGAAATGCTTTCGTCCAACACACGAGTACACAGTCTCTCGAGAGTTCGTTGACCAACTTCAGAATTTCTTTTCCAACATTTCTCTTGCATTTGGTGCACACGGTAGTGTCTTGTATTTTTCTTTTCTTGGGCCATTCAACTGCGTCTTGAGGAGTAGTCATCGCTGTTATCTGTTTGTTGCCGCCGCATCCATCTGCACTGTTGCTGCCTTTTCTGCTTTACCATTGCGTTTCCTAGTTTTGCATTTCTTCGGGGCGGTCATGTCAACTGGTTGGTCCACATGGTGGCATGATCGAACCATTTTACATCTTAAAATGTAACCAGGAACCCCGTGAATATTGCATTAATTATGCCCGAGATCTGGTAAAAAAAAGTAAAAGAAAAAATAACGATCGATTGCGATCTTGTAAGCAAGCGCCGGTTACATGGGGGGTTACATCATTTTTCCAACTACTGCCATAGTTGAAACAAGGAAGTGGTTTATGGCGAGTAAGAAAATCATGTAAGCTGTAGCATATACCTACATCCAATTTGGCTCCATCTTTGCGCCAAGTCGGGAATGGCTGTGGCTTATTGTTACGCCCCTCACCACAGGGAAACAACAATAGGCAAATATCCGTGGCCACGGTGGGATTGGAACCCGCGAAAAACCCAGTATAATGAGACATCAGACTTTCTAATGTTCGGTTAAACATTCCGATTACCTGGTTTACTGACGAGTTAATTGTTTGACCTCCTGTTTCACTCCTCCCAACAACAATAACAACCACCAACCTTGCCGAAGCCTGTGTTGTCTTACATCAAAATGCCATTTACCTTGTGCAAATTGGCGATTAAGACAGCTGCTGTGGACAGGGCTAATATAAGTGGATGTTCACACTGCGTGCGATGCCGAGCCGAGCCGGGTTGATGCGATATGGTGGGTGTTCACATTACACGCCGTGCGATGCCGAGCCGAACGATGGCTTGCGATGCAAAGATGATCCGAGCGATGGCTTGCGATGCAAAGATGATCCGGGATGTTCACTGCACGCAATGATGGAGAGTAGAGACCAATTTAGTTCAAGGAATAGAATCTGTTCGACATCATGTCGTTTGTGCTTGACCCAGTAAATTTATTTCTGTTTGAAAACAGTGCTCTAAAAATGGAAGGGCGTCGCCATTGGGTGCATCCCATTAATGAAGAAAGGCCCAGTGTTGGTGAATTTCATCATCTCTTCCGCGACCTCAGACGAGAGGTTTCACAAGCGGATTGAGCAGCGGCGCACCGCTGTGTATAAACGCAAAAAGCGGCAGCCGCGGCGGCTTTAGGATGATGAATGTATAAACCGCTCGACTCGCCGTTGCGACCATCGCCGCGGTTTGTGGAGCGGCGAGATTGCATTTGAATTCAGTGTAAGAACCGGTGCACATGGACGTCCAAATGACGCCGGACGCCTCGTCACTTAAGCTCCTCCCTCTTTGATACCTACCTATCTGCATTTCAATTCACATGATGCGATAGTACACAGCGTCACTCTGTATTATATAAGCCGGGCTACATAATAGCGAACCTGAATTTACAATTTATGTTATTTTTAGTTTTAAATAAACTGTCTTTTGGCCATAACTTCTAAACTATAAGGAATTTCGCATCTTTAACACCATTTTCACCCGCCTTACAAACCCGCGTCCGAGCTGAGAGCTCCCTCCCCACAATTTTTTTTCTCAAAATTAATTGTCAGTTGTAATATAGTAGTCACGATCAACGATTAACAATTAATTAACTGGCACTTAAAAGTGATCCTCAAGCGAATGGTTTAAGAAACATCATACAAATCAAACATTGTGACCGTGTCCGTGTTCCGGGTTCGAATGTATGTGGGCCGGCTTATTAAAAATTGATATGCGGACGCGTGAAATGACGCAGATAGGAGCAGAAACCAGCGTCATCCCAGATAGCTATCGCGGCGGCAAAATGCCGCCGATGCGCCGATAGTTATCGGATAGCTATCTGCGGCCATGTGCATCGCTTCATTGCCCGTAATGTATTTCTTCCTATCCGATTGAAAGTGACGCAGCGTCAGACGGCATTTCGACGTCCATGTGCACCGGCACTAAATATGTAAACCGCCGCTTCTGCTCTATGCCTTTATACGCAGCGGTGTCCGCTACTCAAACCGCTTGTGAAACCACGCGACCTTATTACGGTGGTAATAACCTTTCATTTGTGCCATACTGAATGAAAACCGGAGTCCAAAGCGTATATACCCTAGACTTGTACAGACTTAGTTGTGATACCAAAACTTCCAACTGGCAACGGCTATTGCATTAAAAGTGAATTTCCCATATGGTCAGTTTGAGCTGTAGGCGTGAATCCAATGAAAAGTTTCATCGTTCACCCATTCGAATTATGGATATTTACATTTGAAATAACGTTTATAGGGAAGGTTGCCGTTCATTCAATAGGATCTTGCCCATTCTCAAAATCAACTAACAACCTACACTATAAATATTTGTCGCATTTTGCAAGTCGCTAGCATCATTGTATCGAAAGTTATCGCTCATTTGAAGTTTCGTTTGTAGGGGACGTAGAGGTTGCTTGGGACGGAGCTTGGCCATTTCCAATACCAACCAACTAAATCTAAATCCAAATATTTGAACCAAATTTCAAGTCGCTAGCTTCATTCTATCGAAAGTTATCGCTCATTTGAAATTTCATCTGTAGGGGTTCCTTCGGTCGGATCTTGCCCATTTTCAATACCAACCAACTAGATCATGCTACAAACATTTGACCAAAATTTCAAGTTTCTAACTTCATTCTATCGAAAGTTATCGTGCAAACGAACAGACAGACAGATATGGCTAAATCGAATCAGGAGATGACCCTCATAATTTCCATGTATACACTGCCACACCGCCGCGCCTAAAAGTCTAGGGTATAAAAGCAGACATACATGCATTTTTTTCAATGTGATCTTACATCAAATATTACTTTACAGCTCGTACTTGCACCATACTGGCTCCAAAAAGCTTCACATCGCAAAACATCGCAAAGCCCATAAACTCCATCGCAAAGCCCATTAAATTCCATCGCAAAAAATCAGCAGCCGGTACTCGCACGAAAAAGCAAAGAAGTTTGTGAAAACATCGGGCCATCGTTCGGCTCATCATTGCATCGCGCGCAGTGTGTACACTCAAAGCGTGATTCCATTTAAAATTGAAGACTTTCCATTTTCTTGCTTTAAAAGCTTGTAATCGCATTGCATCGCTCGACCCGGCTCGGCTCGGCATCCACTAAGATGGCTCAGCAGCAATACCTGCCAAACAACAAGAATGATTTGGTCGATTTTCGATCCCAGCCGCTCTGCCACGGTGTTGTCGCTGCACAGAAAGCACATTGACAGGGTAGTAGGAGCTATCACGGGGCATTGCCCAATCGGGGAGCTCGCCTGGAGGCTCCGGATTCCTCATCACGACTTTGCAGGAGTTGTAGAGAAGTGGATGAGGAGGTGAGCTTTCTTGACTTTCACCGTCATTGTCCGGCCTTGGCTGGCAGGAAAAATATATATTTCTGGGCTCTTGGGTCTTCTGCGATCTGGATTACCTTAAGGATATGACCGCCACACGGCTCAACCGTTACATCGCCATCACATGCTGGTTTGATACGTAGGTTCAAGTGAAGGTGATAGCGGTGGTACCACAATGTTGGTTGAAGTGTGCTGTGACACATCACGGCAGCCTCTGTACCTTACCTAACGCCGTTTTCTAAATAGATTCATTAACCCTAAATGGTTTGGAGAATCCTTTCCACGATGAAGCAACATTTTTTGGCGAAGCATTTGTATTGTACTTTGACGAGCAGTTGCTGAACATAAACGAAAACTTAGCTAATAGGAGCACCAGACAAGCGTACAAACTAGTAAATACAATCAAGAACGGCTACCAACCCAGGACTAGCCTTTGTAAGGACAAGGATGGCAACATCATCAGCGACACCGATGGTATTAACAAACGATGGGCCTCTTATTTTGAAGAGCTTCTAAACCGACCATCTAACATCCCCACACAGGAAGCTCTCGATGATATTGTTGATCTAGGCCCACCCATTCAACCCCCGACAGTAGAGGAAGTTGGTCTCGCGTTGCGGTCACTAAAACGAAATAAAGCGCCGGGCGCTGACGAGATCCCAGCTGAACTGCTAAGATTCGGTGGAACGAGTCTAGTTGATGCCATACATCAATTACTCCTGCGAGTATGGAAGAACGAGGAGATCCCAGACGATTGGCGCAGAAGCATCATCTGTCCAATCCATAAAAAGGGAGATAAATTGCGGTGTGAGAATTACAGGGGCATCTCACTAGTTTGTACGTCCTATAAAATTTTGACAAAAATTCTGGAAAATAGAATAAAACCGTACGCAGAACGAGTCATTGGCGAATATCAAAGTGGTTTCAGACCTGGTCGCTCCACAACCGATCAGCTCTTCTCAGTCGAACTGATACTCCAGAGGTGCGGGGAATACAACGTAAACGTATACCAAATCTTTGTCGACTTCAAGCAGGCATACGACAGTATCGATCGTGGAGTACTGTACAACATCATGCTGCAATTTGGTATACCGGCCAAATTAGTGCGACTGACAAAGATGACGATGACCAACTCCGTCTCACAAGTCAGGATACAGAATAGACTTACTGATCTATTTGAAACACGCACTGGTTTGAAACAGGGCGATGGACTGGCACCGACGCTCTTCAACCTAGCACTGGAATACGTTATTCGGGCCATGAATATGGACAACAGCAAGACGCTACTCATCAAGTCGACACAATTAGCAGCGTACGCCGACGACATCAACATCATGTCCCGAAGATTGGCTGACGCAGAAGAACTTCTGCATACGCTCGATACCGCTGCAAAGGAAGTTGGATTACGTATTAACGAGGGTAAAACTAAAATAATGATGCAATCGGTGACAAGGACACCTGCACAACCGAGCATCAACGTGGGGGACCTCAACATCGAGTTCGTGAACAACTTCATCTACCTGGGTTGCCACCTGTCAAGGGACGCCAACGAAACTGACGAAATCAAGCGACGGATACAGTTAGCTAATAAGACTTTTTTCTCGGTTCTCCCCATAATGAAATCGAAACATGTGCACAGAAACACGAAGCTCCGCGTGTACAAAACCATTATACGACCAGTGCTATGCTATGGCTGCGAAGCATGGACCCTAACTCAAGCCTCCGAAAACATGCTAGACACTTTCGAACGTAAGGTTCTACGGCGAATTTTCGGGGCTGTTTGCGATCGAGATGGATGGCGCATCCGGTACAACCATGAGTTGTATGAAATGTACGATGAGCTGCAAGTCTCGAAAATCGTCAAACTACAACGACTTCAATGGGCAGGGCATGTACAAAGAATGGACGATGATCGCATGCCTAAGAGAGTAATGAATGCAGAACGAGTCGACGGAGCGAGACTGCGAGGACGACCGAGATCTCGTTGGGAGAGCTCAGTAGGTGTGGACGCCGCGCAGCTGCTGGGCTCCCAAAATTGGAGGACGCGGTCACGTGACCGAGATAATTGGAGGACAATGATCCAGGCGGCCAAGGCCCGACGTCGGGCTGTCGCGCCACGATGATGATTGTATTGGTGGTGGCTTAATAAACTAGACTTCTAGCCCAACTTGCTGTATTTGTATTCTATTCATTCTACGGCTCGCATGGAGTTCATAAGCCTTTTCCTTTTTTACTGTGATTCCTTAAACGACATTAAAATTCTACATAGCTCTCAAATAACACGTCACGTTGTCACGTTTCCTATAGAAGCCATTCACGTATGCCCCAATAAGAAATCGATGACTTTATCATGTCAATGACATCTGCAAATGCTACTTTTTTTGCCATATCGAAAATGTTTTCCCATACCCATGTAGCCTCATTTATAGTCCCCACATTATCGAACCCACTGAGGCGAAGGAACCTAAAAATAAGCATCCAATTTGGCCGATATATAAAAATGAGGGATGTGTGTATGTACCTTCACCATCTTGCAAATATACGAGTATGTATATTCTTGTACAATATACGTCACAAAATTTCGACATCGACAAACTCCTCTCCTCATCCATCTGCAAAGGTGTGTGATTATTTTTTTTTTCGTGTTAAATTTAACATTCTTTTCATTGAGAACACTTTTGATGGCGTCTTGATAGAATTGAATCGATCTAAATGCCTTTTTTTTAGTCATTATACATATATGAGGACAACGATAATGCAAATTAGCCCTGGTCACTGTCTTCCGTGGATGAAAGCGAAAAAGATGATGGTGGCGCGTTGGCGAATATAATCACAGCTAGATTTATTGATACCGATTTAGAAATAAGTTTGTTGAATGGAGTTTTAAATAGAATTTCATAATTTATAATAGTCAAACTAGGATTGCTGTTTTTATGATACTGCCTGTTGTGGCGAATGGAAAAATCGCCTAAAAAATATGGTAATAAGGGTGTACTCTGTTTGAACACCGCGCTTCATTTTGTACGAATCAAATCCACACGCAGAACATTTATCATCCTGACGCACTCAATTTCTGAGCAAATCAACTTTACTAGCAATTTCAGCCGTATCGACAATCAGTCAAAATAAAATTAAATTTTAATTTATTATGCCATCTGATAGAAGATATATGTCAAGACTATCCTAGCTGACGAGCCAGCGACGGATTCTGTCACGGTATAAGTACCAGGGCTAGAACTTTCACCATCGGTTCTTTGCAATGCAGGAATAAGAGAGAAGTCTGACAAACCTCCGAGGGTGGGTTTGGCGTTATTAAATTACGTTATTTTACCAAGGCTTGTAATATGAAAGATAGGCGCGTAGCCAAGGGGGTGTTTTGAGTGTTCAAACACCCCACCATAACTGCAAAAGTGAAAATATAAGAATAAAAAGAAAAAAATGCCCACTTCGGATTCATTAACTAGCACACTAACCCCACATTGGGTGCTAAATATTTTCGAACTTTTTCGATAATTTTTCCACTATTTTCAACTGTAATTTATCAGTGACTCCAAAAAAGGCGTTAAGGTAGCGTATATGGTTTGTCTTAACCCTTTGTGGGCAAGAGCGCAGCAACAACTCCATCAACCTTCTGTACTGGTTATTTGTGGTGCGGCCGTTCGCTGGAAGTGTATTTGAGCGGCAGCGCGCTCCCGCGACACAAGGGTCAACAAACGGCAACACGTGTCAGATCCAAAGTTGAAAATTTTCGCGATTATGCGTCCACTACAAACGTGTTTAAGGCGGCTAGTACACTATAAAAGTTCTTTTACAAATATATTTGACGAACGATATTTCAAAATAACTTTTATGAATGATATTAGCCGCTAAAGGGGGAAGGTGTGCAAGCATATTAGAAAAGTAGTTGAAACAAGCAACGTCCATGTCGCAAATCTTTTCTTATGCGGCTATTACACTATAAAAGTTCTTTGAACATAGCTTTCATAAAAGATATTTGTAAAAGAACTTTTATAGTGTTATAGCCGCGTAAGCGAATTTGGATTTGCCGCTCGTAGCCGCGTGTTGCTTCGAGAAATGAATTCGAAAGAAACATTTCGCCGATTTATTTTGTGTGCAAGGGAAGAGTTAGTTGAGCAAACTGAGGCGCGAAGACGCCTGCAATGGACGATCCCTGTTGCTCGTAGCTCCTTATTTCATGCGCCGCTTGTTGACGCTAGTTTCGCGGGAGCGCATTGTCGCTCAAATACATTTCCAGTGGAGGACCGCGCTCAGATTTATTCAGTTATTTTGGTGGAGTTTTAAAAAATGAAGTGAACTGTGAGCTAAGGGTCGACCTTAAGAACTACAGACATTTCGAAGCGGACTATTGTTAAACATTACGAGCGATGTCTTGAAAAAAAGGAAAGCCCGAAGTGTGCTGTTTAAATGGATAGGTTCAACGGCTATTTGTAGGTCTAGAAGGAGTAGGTGCGATAAAACGTTTAGTGTGGCTGCTGGGTATGAACGCATAGCACCTGTGACTGCGATACCTGCAGTTCTTTCCACCTTATTCAACAAGGTGAGGTTGCATTTTTTAACGAAGTGCTAGCCACCAAACCAGTGCTCCGTATGCGAGAATTGGTAGCACTACAGCCGCGTACAGCTATAAAACCGTCTTTAGCTGAAGACCATATCTCTTGCCGCAGGTTTTCCTGCAGGCAAAGTGGGCTATGTAGGCCTTTTTTGTATGGTACTCAATGCGCATCTTCCTACTAAGTTTGAAGACGAGAATAACTTCGAGACACTTGACGTTGGATGATCATCATCATCGCAGCGCGACAGCCAGACGTCGGGCTTTGGCCGCCTGGATCGTTGTCCTACAATTATCTCGGTCACGTGACCCCGTCCTCCAATTTTGGAAGCTCGCTCCGTCGACTCGTTCTTTACTCTCTTTGGCATGCGATCATCGTCCATGTGCTGTACATGCCCTGCCAATTGAAGTGGTTGTAGTTTGACGATTCTTGAAACTTCCAGCTCATCGTACAGTTCATACAACTCATGGTTGTACCGGATGGGCCATCCATCTCGATCGCAGACAGCCCCGAAAATTCGCCGCAGAATCTTACGTTCAAATGTGTCTAGCATGTTTCCGGAGGCTTGAGTCAGGGTCCAGGCTTCGCAGCTATAGCATAGCAAAGTTGCGGTACTGGACTTTTGTATCGCAGCTGGCACTATTGATCGCGATGTACCGCAGCCGGCACTATCGATGGTACCGTGCTCGTAACGCGGTGGGTTGAATGGGCACGCGGTTTGCTGCTTCCGCTGAGTACCGCGCTGGTTTGGGGAAACCTTTAAAAAGGAGATGAGGCTGATGGGCTTGAAGTCCTTTGCGGAATCATGACCGCATCTGTCCGCTTTCGGAATGAACGTGACTCGTTCACGTCTCCAAGGGGAAACGATTCATAAATGTTTTCTCGTCGATATGATTGGCGATCAGATACCGGATACCGCCACCCTCCCTCTCTCTCATCCTCTGTCTCACTCACGGATTTTACATCTCTGTCGCACTGATTCGGAATCAGTATTTTCACAGCAACTCGGCCAATGCGGAGGATTTCTGAAAGTACTCGTTTGTTTGGTAGTTTCAAGTGAGATTTCATGTCATACTTTTGTCGATTAACTTTCATAACGAGCAACTCAACTAGCACCAGGACGCGTTTCCGTCATCTACCTACGTACTTACATGATTGCAGTTTTCATTGGATGAAATATTTCATTGTCTATTTTATGTGAATGATGGCATATAACCTTTTCTCCTTTCTGACTTTGTGCCTTCTTGCAAAATGAAAAATGTGCATAATTACGAATGCAATAACTTATTTTACAAACGTTCCATCGTTCACTATACATTCGAGTATTTATGGTTCACCGAGCTTTGCATTGCAATAATGAGTTCAAGCAGATATAGTACATCTACTACGTGCACATATCCGCACATAGTTAATGATAATAGATACATATTAGCCGCGTGTTTCTTTGCAATCAGAACAAAACAAAGTAGCAAGAAATGATAAAAAATGACGCACAAAGAGCGATAGTGTTCATCGGCACTGTAGCAGGGGGGTGACACTTCATACGGTTTAAGCAAAAGCGTAGTGTCAATTGATACGCAAATAATCAAATAAAAGTTGCCTTTAGAGGGATAGGGATGGCAACATTTTAAAAAGCTCTTCAAATGCCAACTGCCTAGTACGTTTCATCGTATGAGTAACATACTTGCTATTCCGCATTACCCCTTCGTGTACTGATGGAATCCAACACATATGCAACTACTAGGCAGGCACTCTTAAATCGTATGGAGTCCCATTTCTTGTTAGCAATAATCTCTATTCTTTGGCACTGTAGGCTCGTCCCATGCAACATTCCAGGCGGCCAAAGCCCGACGTCGGGCTGTCGCGGCACGATGATGATGATGATGAGCTTTCAAGTTGCCTATGATTTGCATTGAAAAGTGTTGTTCCTAAGGAACTAATTCTTCTAATTCTCTCTTCGAGGTGCTTGCTAGCAACGTGCATCGTCCGAGATTGGTTTAAGAAGCCAACGAAACGTCAGCTAAGCCACATGGAATAGTTGATGCGCTATGCCCTACTGGGGCTAGGGCAAATGAGTAGTATCCTTGAGTAACTTTGAATTGTCTTCAAGGACATTATATCTTTCGGTCCATTATGTCCTTTATACTCTCCATATGCCTTACATCCAGAGGATTGATATATCGTTACTATTCCGTTCTAAAATACGGATGTTCACAATGTTTGGTTTCCGTTTCTGACCAGAGAAGTCAAAATACCATTAACAGTAGTGTAATGTGCATGCCGCCCACCAGAGGGTATTGTTGGAGAAGGAGCCGGAAGTTTGCCAAAGTGACCGTGAAGGTCTGGCGGCGGCGCTAAAAGCGAATACTGCACAATGACCTGGCGACAGCGTATGCTTGTTCCAGCTCAGCTTCGGAGGATGTGGGCGGGTTTTTTCCTCGCTCGTTGCTCCTACAACACCGTCTCATGAACACTTTGTACATTACATAGATTGGCGCCCAACTGCAAGCCCCCACGCTGGGCGCCAATCTGTGTAAAATACAACATGTTTACCAAATGGTGTTCTCGGGGAGGAAGCCGGAAATTGGTCATAGTGAATTGAAGGTCCGGCGACGCCGCTAGAAGCGAATGCTTCACAACGAGCTGAGCGGCGTCACATGCTTGTTCCAGCTCAGTTTCGGGGCTTTTGCCCGCTTGTTGCCCCAGCCATCACATAGAGAGTATATATTGTGTACTTTGGGGGTGGACAAAACAACGAAGGATAAAGCTGAGTCCTGACCCAGGAAAAAAAATTAGTCAAAAAGATTGGCAACCGCCGCCGACCGGCTCATGCATACACGCCAAGGCCCTTGGCCTCTTTATCTAAATACATAAACCCAGCCAGTGAGATTCTGCGAAAAACGCTCAACGAATCTTTGGTGCAATAAGGCAAAATAAGAAGTTGTTGTCCCTCGCGAAATGGTTATTTCGAAGTAGGCACGGATAATCAAAAGGTTCGTTTCCTTAGTCCATTTCGTCCGTTGCCTACGCAAACCCGCAACCGTGGTCGCCTGAATATCAGGCGAAACATCACAGGCGAGCCTAAGCCTCTAGTCGACGCTAAGCTTAAACGCTTCTCTGCCCCACATCTAGGTGGATCGACGCCGTGCTGTGACTTAGTAGAGGTGGACCCTCATTTATTATTATTATTTTTATCATCGGTGAAACTACAATCTAAATAAAAGTCTAGGGTATAAAAATATAATTTGGGCAGTCGAACCAATTTGCTTCGTTTTTTTCCACGTAATTATAACGTTCAGTCTTTAAGAGGCATCCGTGTATTAAATGCGCGGATGCATTCCTTTTTGGGGAAAGCATGCAACGAAGAACTTATACGGTTAGGTTGGGTATAAGGGCTGATGTACTTACACAGCACACATGTACTAAAATGGGGTCCGTTCTGTTACCATCAAGGATTCATCATCTGAAAATCCTAGTCATTGAACCACACATAAATTCCAACGGAGTTTGCCACTGTGAACATTAGCTTAGTCATATCCAGTTCAATGAAAAGTGGGATCCAAGAAATATCTTCCTCCTTCTTGCCAAAATAGGACAAGTGCAGAGAAGGTAAGCAATAGACTCCTCCTTGTCCTCGTCCGCACAGTTTATACAGCCATAGTCAATTATAGCTTGCGAAGCCTAATGGTATGCTCCCCAGCTATGCAGACACCCCAGCCAGGTCATAGCTTTTGTGATCGCAACTTCTAACGTATCTTTGGCCTGGAAAAGATTGCATTATCCAGGAAGACTGAAAAAGAGATTTAGGTTAGGTCCATCAGAGAAAATTCTGACCCCTAATACTTCATCGATCTTGGAGCAATCTGCATATATTTCTATTGAGTTAGGCGAAAGAAGCGAACATATGAAAATTTCTTATACCCTAGACTTTTAGTATAGGGTATATTGTTTTTGTCACGACGGAAATATGTAACACCTTAAAGGAGGCTCCGGAGGTATAGCAATGTATATATATAAATGATCAGGGTCACCTCCTGATTCGACTAAGCCATGTCTGTCTGTCTGTCTGTCTGCCCGTTCGCACGATAACTTTCGATAGAATGAAGCTAGAGCCTTGCAATTTTGGTCAAATGTTGGTAGTGTAATCTAGTTGGATGGTATTGAAAATGGGCATGATCAAGCCAAGAGAACGCCTACCTCCCCTACATATGTAAAATACTTAAATGTATCTGTAACTCCCGACTAAATAAATATGAAAAGCTCTAGCTTTGGTAGATTACTCGTGAGGGTAATCTTATAAACTCCTGGGAAAATAAAATCGATCAGTTGAAAACTAACGGTAATTTTCTTGCAAAGAGCCCCGTACTACCCTACTTTTCGGGTTTTTTGTCTATAACTCTTGAACCAATTGACGTAGACGCCTGATTTTTGGCATGTAAACCTGGGGTAAGATGATGCTTGAGTTCTAGTAAGTTGGGCATAATCGGATCAAAGGAACGCCTACCTCCCCTACAAATTTAAAAAAATTCAATATTCCTTTAATTACGATAACTTTCGATAGAATGATACTAGCGAGTTGAAAATTTGATAAAATGTTGTTAGTAGGATCTACTTGGTTGGTATTGAAAATGGGTAAGATCCGACTCAAGCAACCCCTACCTCCCCTACAAATGAAACTTCAAATAAGCGATAACTTTTGATAGAATGATACTACCGAGTTAAAAATTTGGTGGAATGTTGCTAGTAAGACCTACGTAATTGGTGTTGAATATGGGCAAGATCCAACCCAAGGAACCTCCACCTCCCCTACATATGAAACTTCAAATAAGCCATAACTTTTGATGGAATGAAGCCAGTGACTTGAAATTTTGGTCAAATGTTCGAAGTGAGATTGAGTTAGTTGGCATTAAAGCTGGGTAACATCCGACCAACGAAACCCCTACTTCCCCTACAAACGAAACTTTAAATAAGCGATAACTTTCGATAGAGTGAAGTTAGAGACTTGAAATTTTGTTTAAATGGTTGTAGGGTGATCTAATTGGTTGGTGGCAATGATGACCAAGATCCGACCTAAGGAACCCTTACCTCCTCTACAAGTGAGACTTCAAATAAGCAATACCTTCCGATAGAATGAAGCTATCGACTTGAAAAATTCGACATTGTAGAATGGGTTAGTTAGTTAATTGATTTTGAGAATGGTCAAGATCCTAATGAATGACCAACCTCTCCTATGAACTGGCCATATAGGAGACCCATTCTTAATGCATATGGTCGTTGCCAATTGGTACTTTTGGTATCTCCACTAGGCCTGGTTTTATAAATCATTTTTGAGTATTTCAAGACCAAGCTTCACACATACGTATGTATATTTCAAAGATTCTGGAGGAGGCCCTGGCCCCATTGGCCCCCCTCTAGACCCACCACTGACTGTATGATCGGCGTAAACTGCATTACCTGCAGCTAATTTCGAATATTTCAACCTGAAAAGTAGCTTACAGAGCTGATTTCCTGTACCAGCTGTCTATCCATTTTATTAACGGGAACCATGTTGTTATGCTAGTGTAAGAAGAGCTCATTGTTCTGTTCTGGTTACAAAGAAACACGGCTATCGTATTACAGCATAATTGCAGTCAGCCTTTAACTATGAAATCTAAGTATTGTAATACAGCATGCTCCGTACAGTAAGAGGCAGTAAGAGCGGTATTTTGTAGGATGTAGTTGCGAACTGCTTCATAGATTTCATTCAGTATTTTGCTCCACATTGGACCCACCGTGTTTGTAATTTCCTACAATGGAACTATATCTGTATCTGAGGCCCATGGTGGTTTTGTCGATGAAGAAAAGATGCTTCGAATGGACCACGAAGAAATAACAACCGGGCCATAGCCTCATAGTGATAGTCGCGCGCTAGTTGCCATTAATCCTCGTAATATTGACGCTACTCGTACTCTAGTACAGTTCATCGACCTGCCGACAATGAGGAAGCATTGTTGCAAATCGCTTCTAATTGTTGCGAGATCTATAGACAAGTAGTTGTATCCGTGATTCTATTGTGATCTAACGGTTAGTCAATCTCTCTCTTTCATAAGTTACAACGAAAATATTTTATGGTAATTACTGAACAAAGGCCAAATTGCGAGTAGTTCTTTATTTAATTAAAGCTGAAGCTACGAATTAGTAAGCTAACCGTTTGATGAGTATTCAATACGTTTTGAATGACCTTATCGTGTGGTTCATCGGTGGCACGGGTGGCCCACATTAGGTCGGACTTTAGTAGGTTCTGGTATTTGGTAATTGATTGATGGTAGCAGATACGAAGCAGGTGAACACTCATAATGTTGGCCTTAGAGAGATCGTAAGACTTAGTTTGTATGACGTGTATCGATTGGTCAATAGATACTGTATCTGTTGCTTAGTAAATTAATCGTGGTGATAAGGACAACATTTTTCAATGAAAATCATAGACGGCATAAAAGCTAATGAGTCAAAATTAAAATGTACTCGTATTTGCATGGGACGGGTCTAAAGTGTCGATCAACATCATCGCCCCTTTTTGTGTCATTAATATTCGGATGCTTCATGGTTGACATTTGAAATTCATGGCGTTCGATTCACTCATGCTCTAGATCCGAGTGAATCGAACGTACCTATTAGCTTCCAACCAATGGACTCCTCTCTCTACTATATCGTCATGTCGGCAATAATTTTCATCTGTTCCCTGTCAACGATGTCAACTATGTAAGTGTGAAGATTATATTTCGAAGCGTTAATACGAGTATACTATTGTGCAATCTTTAAGTATGATCTTACGCTGCCCTGCCAAAAAAAAAAAAGAATTCAGTGTGCGAACATTCGCTCCCGAACAGTATCAATTTACCAAAATTATGCAAAGTTCAATGAACGTATTGAATTTCTGTTGTCATATCATTCGAGACGATGGGTCCTGTAGCTTATAATCATCACGACCGGAACGCTGAAAGGAGCCAGACGTAGTGTAGTTGAGCCCCGAAAGGAAGACGATACTTTCAAATGCACCAGAGTTCCTGCAAGAAAAAGTCTTTCTTATTTCGAATTTGAATTGAATTGAGCACTTTGAGCTCTCTCTATTCCCACTAGTTGCCATTTCTATGGAATTCCAGTATACTCGTACAAATCAAACATTTACATATGCATTTTACGAGTAGTACGTGTAGTACACCTTTTTGCCGCTCTGATTATACCATAAATCCATAGATACATACATATATGTCTACGTATAATGCGACAGGATGAAAGATACACAAAAGGTGCGGTCAAATACATTCATGACTTGGCTGCTTAGCATTTTTCACTCTTCTCAAGATACACACTTTTTAGTAAGGCTATCCGCAACACATAGTGTTAACATTTCCTTCTACAAGAATTCGATTTTCAAAATTATGTACATACATATATACATACTTTCATGAATTATTCATGGGGAAAGTGCGGAGTGTTGAAAAAAAAGTTTATAGATGGATCCTTTGGGGCAACTGAAATGCATTTCGATTTGAAAATTATGGTTAATGCGATTTGGTCGAGATATGTATGAATTACGAAGGCGGAGTTCATGAATTTCATAACCAGAAAGAAAGGAAAAGTGTCGGAACATCTGGTTAGAGTTTTTTGGTCTACATTATTTCAGCCAGTAGTCTAAATTATGATTGTCAGTAAAGGCTGACAATGGCTGCGTTACTGCGAGCGGATCAGGGTTTGACAATTCTCAAATTGTCCTCCGTTTGCTTTCCCCTCCGGTAAATTTAGTACAGACAACTGTCGCTTTTGGATCTGACAATTTCCCCTCTGGATCTGAATATTTTTCCGGTCAATTTCTAAAATCGGCAATTTTGACAGTTCTCAGATGTCACCGGCGCCTCTGTCACCAAAGCAACATAGCCAGTCATCCGTTAGCCAGCGTGCAGGACGTGTTGGGAAGTGTTTAGTGGTAGTTTGCTGCGCCTTTAGCCTACAAACCCGCTCCTTGAATAGGAAGTCGCCGTATCGGGGAACTGTTGGTTCGAAATAGTTTGCATTTCTGGGTCGGTTTTCGCGCTCAATCCCGTCCAACAAACTCCAATCGTTTGTCATGTTGTTATCCATGACAACGCGCACTATATTTAGTATGCTTTGCACACTATTTACAATTTGGATATCACCGAAATCATCCAATAATTCCGCAATAATTAAATTTTCCATTTTGAAACTAAAAACTTGACAGATCTCTTTTGACAAGACGGCCGTGTATGCCGTCTGTGGGAATATTTCTCTGATCCAAAAATTGACAGTTGTGTGTACTAAATTTACTGGAGGGGGAAGCACATAGAGGAGAAAACAGAAAAGTCAGATCCATATCAGAAGGCTTTCAGGACCGCGCCCAATGGGTGTGTTCCAGCGAGCGGATCAGGACTTGACGTTGCTCGAGTTCCCCTCCATATGCTTTCCCCTCCGGTAAAATTTGTACAGGCAACTGCCAGTTTTCAGGTCTGAAAATGTTCGCCTTCGGATCTGAAAAGTAGTCTGATTCGGACTTCGACTATGAGATGAGCTGATAGTCCCCACACTCTCTTCCACGTGCTGACTATGAGTAACCGTCGAAAAGCTATTGGGGAAATGAGTATCTAAAAGAATTGTCAAGGTCTCTTCACTAGAGGCCGTGCAGGATCCGTCCTGCTTTAGTAAGCAATTTAGTAATCGATTTGAATATAGGCAAGGACTCGCAAATCCTAACAAAGACAATAAAGTGAAAGAAAAAGTTTCACAAGACCCACACCCACCCACCCACTGTGAACACAATTATGTCCTACTCATACTCTTCCAGCTTATGATTTGAACCAGAATCCTTAGAAGATTTTGAATGGGGGAGTCCTACGTCGCTGCATATGTCACTCGTACAAACTTGGCCCGAGATACAAGCGTTCAACGAACTCAGATTATTAAATTTAACATCTACACCAAACATCAATTCCAGTTGACTTAAAAGCCTTTTCTTAATCCACTAAGTAAACAGCAACCAGTAGAAGTTGGCTTGTTTTCTTTCCGTTCCTCTGAGGAACATTTTGTCAGACATTGACACGCATAACCATTTCATGCTAATGCCGGGAAAAGTTTTATGATGGAAAATTCACTCAGCTTCCCAGTTGAGAGGACTTTATGTTTGTCGTAAATTAAGTAAAAGGAGTTAGTTGGGTACTTGTGTTTGCTGAATCACGTGACCTATAGAATTCGGCGGCAATCTTCCACATGGAAGGCTCTTTGTTGTTCTACTTTTCTAGTTTCAAGTTACGTACTCGGATTTTGTTAATTCCCAAAGTTGCTTTCGTTTGGCTTTCGTTTATTCATTTATAATTTATTCAGGCACATACATTACTCGTACATGGCAGGCCTAAACAAATTGATAGAAGGATGTTTTCGTCTCCTTGAAAATGTGTGCTAAAATATTGTAGTATGGCGGGTACGCTTTCAGCCGAACTGTGCTAGTCATGGTTTATTGTAATTTGACAAATTTACATATTTCTTTTATCTCCTACTGCCCTATAACTGGAGTTTATTGTACATTTTTGTAGAAAGAGAAACGAGGTTTAGATTGTTTAAACTGAATTCAGTACACTGGCATAAAAATGTAAGCATTGAATCTAACGCACATATCTTACCTGCTAGTGTATTACTAGGTGATCCTGTCGAACTAACTGAGGTTTGCTCTTCGGGACTATGCGATTCGCGAGGACTTATTGATGCAGGTGATGTTGGTGTTGGTGAAATCGATGTGGACGTTGAAATTCGTTCGTCGGATTGTTTCAATTGAAATGTTATTTGTATGGTGTTCACTGAAATACTGGAATGATACAAAATGTAAGATTCCTTATGAATTTAGATCAATTACCATTGTGGAACTAGTTTACTATCACGGAGATAACTTTGGAGACCAAAATGTAAGATGTGTATTATTTACTTAGTGGCACTAATCGTAATATGAACCAACCTTGATTATACATAAACCTTCTTATACCCACACCTGTAAAGAACAATATTCTGGTCTGATTGAGCTGCTTCCACTGGCAGATCGAAGGCAGCACTTGATGAGTACTGATCTGTCGGTGGTACGAAACCAGAGGCCGATGGTCCCATTACACCCGGACCCCCATTTGAGCGCGAGGGCATCTAAGCCGTCCCTCAACCATTCCATCCTTATCGCCTATTTTTTTTTATTATTCCCATTTTTGCTCCTCCCCCCCCTGTTTGTGTTGGCATATGAATTTTTGTTAATACGTAAAGGACAGGGGCAACGAGCGGTGAAAACCCTACCCACATCTCCCGAAGTCAGCTACAGCAAGTGTAGCCTGCTGCTTAGCTTGTTGAGGGGCCTTTTTTCTTCGTCAGATGACACGGCCCGAACCACACGGTCATTATGGTGTCTTAGGCTGCGTCCCCACGGGCATCTTCAGATGCCCACCAACCCGTCAATGGCATTTTTGGCGCCCAGCGTGAGGCCCATTTCTGGTAAAGAACAGGACTAAAAAGGACGTCATCGGGTCCTTTTTAGTCCTTCCACCGATTGGCATCCGCTCGAGTACATTAAGGCTACTTGCTCTAAGTCTTAGGACTTAGCCACTTTGCTTGACGTATTTTCCTTTCAAGTAGCTGTAGCACCCCTATCCTTCCTATAGAGTAGATTATCCTTTTTGAATCAGTTGAACAAGGCAATTCTGGTGTTGTGTTTGTCTTTTGTGGTTTAGCCACGTACTTAAGACTCTTGAATTGCCGGCATTTTCGGTGTCCGGGTCAAGCGCAGAGGAGCCCAGGATACGTTTCTGTTGCCATAGTATTATCTTTTCACTTAAATTAACATTTTTGTGAACATTATTGCATTTGTTTCTATTATTGAGATGCTCAACAGTTATCAAAAATCATGAGTGAATTATTCCAATGAATGCAGTGTTGCGCCTGTGCTATCCTCGTGATACGCCGAAGTCTGTTGATCATCTGAATAATGGGGAAATGTAGTATTTTTTTTCTCTTTGCTGTTTTTCTCCTCTACAATGATTGCTGCTTGCTCAGGAGCCCTGTTCATCTTTTCCTTTTTGCAGCACACTCTGTCGTCAGCTTCTACTTCTATGCAGGCCTCGAAGTATAAGGTGCCCTGTAATGATCCATATTTTGGTCTGGTTGTGCTGCTTTCACTGGCAGATTGAAGGTAGCACAATAGACTTATGGTCGCAGTGCTTGTGGCTCTTTTATTTACCACGACCCATCTATAATCTAATCTCATAAGTACTGATCTGTCGGTGGTACGAAAGCAGAGACCGAAGGTGCCATTACACACGGACCCCGATTTGAGCGCCCCATTCCCCAGGGGGTCCAAAAGCAGTTTGGACCTGGAGGATACGTGGATTATCTTTAGGCCAACGATGAGTTACCGATTATATAAAACGAACTAGATTACAGAATAGAAAAATGAGAGTACAAGTTAGACTTACTGCTACGTCCGACGACGGCGAGAATTGGCGCGGGAGTGAGATTGGTGACAAGCACGGCATAGCCAAGTTCGCTTCGGGTTGATAATGCAGGCCGTAACTCGCCGCGATTGCCCTCGCTCCAACAACAATAAAAATAAATAAATTTATAACGTTCTAAACAACGGGCTTTCCTTAATGGAAATCCGCCAACAACACCTTTTCATGTCATCGTTGATCGTATGAGGTAGATACCTCATTTGTTTGGCCATGAGGCCTTAAAGGTTGGGAAGGTGGAGGGGCCAGGGTCCGCTCTAGCTTTCCTTTTTGTTCTCTCTTTTTGCTATTTTTTTTAGGTCATGGGACCTTAATACCCTTGTGTCTGCTGTTGTACCTCAAGGCACGAGAATTTTTAGAATTGTAATGGTATGGGCAGCGAGATGGCAAGAACCCCGCCCACACCTCCCGTCACTAAGCTGCAGCAAACTCGTGCCGCCGTCTATCAAGCTGAGGAGTCTTCACCAGATGGCGCTGCCGGACCTTCACGGTCACTTCGGCAAACCTTCACTCCATCCCCATGGACACTTTTGTCTCCCCCAACACCTGTCCATTACAAAATACTTCAATGGAAGAGTCCGGAAAAAGGCGAAAAGTGTTAGGAGGCTGTAATTTCGGCCGCGGTAACCCGGTGCGTTAAGGCGTCATGACCAAGATGTGCTAACGAAACGTGAGTAATTAATCGAGTAACAGTCGCAAATTGTACTTAGCCATTTCCTTTTCCGATGAACCCCAAGGAATAGATAATACAACACACCAGATAATTCATCATAAGTTTCACTCATCTGAATGAATTCCATGGCATTACCTTAAGTCATAAACTTACCGATATTATAGTCTTATTATCTTTTCTAAGCGCGTCGTGCCGGCTAATACCCTAAAGGTCACTCTCTATACGAGGTACATATAAAATGCCAAGAAATGTATTTTCCTATAAAATCCTTCCCACGCGTAAAGATCTTTACCCGCAGTAAATATTATACGTAGAGGACTTGAATTTCGGATAGCGTGGCATACATTTTTTCCAAGGATAATGGGAATAACAGCCTTGGAAAAAGCTCTTCTCCGAACCGGAAGATTCCGGCGAAGTCAATGCCATCGATGACTCTGAAATTTTAATGAAACAATTTCTTAGCAGCATTAATGCATTATCATTCTCGACAATAGCAAGAAAGTTGGGATGTTTTCCGGCAAGGGGGAATTAGAATGTCTTATTAATAAGAAGCGATTCTATCGTAACATATAATTTTAACGATATTTGGCTCAAATCAAATTCGAAGCCGAAATCATTTTCAATTAATCGTATTGTTTTTACGTGTATCAAAAACTCACCTGTTCGTGGCATTCGCATTCAAACTAGTTGAAGTAGGAAACTCCATGGGTCGCCGGCCCTCGACGGGGCTGGCCTAAATCGATAGCACTAAAACACATTTAAGCCAATACAAATACGCGAATTTTATTTAAAAATCAGAGAAGACCAGAATAGGGATGATAACAGATAGGGGGCGACAGGCACGACGAGCTCGTAGCAAATCCTAGTGGCACAATTTTATTCGACAAGTTCTCAATTCGACACAAATAAATGCAACACGGCACTAAGGCACTCGTACGAAACACAACGCCTTAAATTCAGATTTCGCCGCAAATATGTAATATTATCTTGAAATTCACGAAGCAGAATTCACTGTAATATATGATGCCCCGAAAAAAAGCACACACTCACTCACTGCATTTGAAAACCTCACAGCACTTTAAGGACTCTTTTTTTTGCGAGTTGAATCGAAGTGTCTAAGGAGGTAACTGGGCCAAATGGAAAGCTGTCGTGGCTCCCAGGCTTTTTGCCAGTTGAATGGGACAAATTCAGGACTTCGTGCACATGTCTGATATATTTGTGGAAACGTGTGCCGACACAGGGAAAACTAAGCCATCACTTTAACACACCGAACCGGATAGACGGCAATATGAAAAAGTTTGCTTGCTTATAAGGCAACGTGCCGCTATTAGTCAATTTGCGGACCTGCTAGCCCGGAAACGTTGCTGTTTGTGCTGACAGGCAAAATAGGCGCTCACTGAATGCGAGAGCCCAGCTAAAGCCTCAACCGAGCCGAAGTAGTAGTAGCAGCAGCAGGTTCTGGGCTGAAGTCGGAGAATTCTCCTGTAGTCAGGAGTTAAACCGGTGGGCTGAACGCCCAACCCCATCCCAAGGCAGTTAAGTTCAGGACTACCCCACAATCGAAACATTCCGCCTAACACCACATCGCTCTCACGGATCCAGTTCACATCGTTTACACGTATGGCCTAAGCCAAATCGCAAGGATATAATTTTTGCTCCTCTGCCTGAACACCGGCTAGCATGCAGGATATCGGGAATGAGGATGGGGTGTGGGCTATGAGCTTTTCGTTGTCGATGACCATGTTGTCGTCGCACAGGCACGAGATACGAAAAGTCGGCGAAACGGTTTCCTTGCTGAGAGAATGTACACGAGGACAGAATCAGCTGCTCGTGGATTGGTAAACTTTTAAGCAAAAAGCTTGAACCTTTTGCATTGAGAAAACAGGTCACGGCCGTTGTTCTCTTGTGCTGAACAGAATCACACACTCATCACTCATTGTCTCTCCTCTCATCCCCGTTCCAGATAAATGGCAATGCACCACAACGCGGTGAAGCAGCCCGGCAAGAGAGCAAATTCTCCGGACAGAACCAGATGGAAAAGGACAGCCTGAAGGTTTCTGTTGTGGGGTTAATCGTCTTTTGGTAATTGCTTGCAACCTTCCTTTAATATTGCAGTTGGATGGCCGTGGCTCGTTGGAGAGACAATATTTATTGGGAATATGGCAATAAAGTGCTTTATCGAGGTGGAAGAAAAGGAAGAAGTGCATAGGGACGGGTATGAGAGCCAACATGAAATGATGACTTTTGCAGAAGTAGAAAACTAAATAAAGTATTCTTGTTGGTCTTGGGAGGTGAATAGAATGCAACAGAAATATTTGTTGGATTCGATCCTTGACTGCTCCTTGAACTGTCGCCAATCGACGTCGACATGTCAATGTAAATAACTTACGAATGAAAAGATGCCAATTGGAATATTCTGTTGGAAGTGGGTAACCTGATTTTAAGACATTGGGTACATATAAAGTTGTATGCTGATTTTTTTCTTGCAGACGGCTTCATAAATCTGAGTTCTTAGATAATCAAAATGAATATCAAAGTTTGCAAATTTATTATCTACAGTATGGGTCCGGCTTCGGAACTGACGGTAGCTGCTGTTTGTATTTTTTTTATTTAAACAAATTTCCTCATTACATTTTCTTTTTTTGTAACGTTGCAAATGTTCATACAATACAAAACCATAATTACAAAATAAATTTTAAATGGCGATTGCCAGATTTTACGAATCCCGCTATGATGTCGTTAACATCCAAATCAAAGTCGGAATGGACGTGCATAAGGGCAAGCCAGGTCAGCCTGTTTTCGGACGTAGTGGCGAGGGTGAGCGCTAAGCAGACGAATTACTGACCGGGAGGGTCGTACGGACACTAAGCAATGTGTGTATTATTATTATGACATACACATCATGAGCACAGGTTCTCCAAGCCTCCAATGAGGATTCAGGAAAGTCCACTATGTTTTGAGAACGCCACTTCTCCTTCCACATAGTAAGTTCCCCATGAAGTAATTTTTTGGCTAACTCAAGCTCATTTGGTGATCTTGGGTGAATCTGCGGTCACCCATCACCGGTTGCTCTTGACAGAATTTATTTTGAAAGGAGGAACAAGACCGCAAGCAATCCCCAAACCAGTCGAGACAATCAAGTGGCATAATCTCAACAACGAACGCCTTGAATCTATTGTAACTCCACTCATTGTTAAAATGAAGGAGTGGCTTCAATACAACACCAACTGCGACGAGCAAAGTCCCACACAAATGTGGAATGCTTTGGATGCAATGTTAGTAAGTGAGGCTGAAAAGACACTGGGAGTTTCGAAAGGCCCACTCCACACGAACAAGGAGATGTGGTGGTGGAATAACGAAACTAAAGAAGCAGTGCAAGCCAAATCGATCGCATTTAAGGCTTGGACAACATGCAAGACAGGCAGTGAAGCCGCGAACTCAACTCAACTTCGGGAGAAATATGATAAATGCCTGAGGGAAGTAAAGCGAAAAGTGGCTCGGGCAAAGGCGATTGCAGCCGAAAAGTTCTATCAGGAACTAGAAGATCTGACGGCGGATAAGGGATCGTCATTGCAAGAGAGCCTGTCCCAAATTTCCACTAACCGTAAGAGCCAAGTCATCGGCGTATCTTACAGTGAGTATGCCCATCGAGTCCAGCTTCCAGATAAGACTGTCTACGGTGATTATCCACAGTAGAGGCGAAAGAACACCTCCTTGTGGGTATCCTCGGACTACCCTACCCCGGATTCTGGGATATTCACTATTAAGATTTATCGCTCTCTGCTTAAGCATAGAGTCGACTCAATTATAATATAATCAATCCCCCGCTCAGTCAGGGCTTTCCTTATTCTGGTAAAGGAGATTTTATCAAAACCACCCTCTATGTCCATAAAAGTAGACATAGCGATCCCGCCATTATTGATCTCTCTCTCTCTGCAACTTTAACAAGTTCGTGTTGAGCGGTTTCCCTAGATTTGCCTGCTCTATAAGCATGTTGGCACCTACTCAGAGGACTATACATTAACGTGGTGTTCTCCAGGTAGTCCACCAACACCCTTTCCATTGTTTTCAACAGGAATGATGTAAGGCAAACCGCCCTGAAGGACTTTGCTTCTGTATAGTCCTTTTTCCCGGTTTAGGCACCACCACCTTCGTGATGTAGCCTGTTGAAAGACAGGCGACGAATATGTTCCTAATTCTATCTAGTAGAGCGCTCATGCCCCACTATAATAGTGCCAGGAAGATTCCGTCCATTCCAGCCGTCTCAAATGGTGCAAAAGAGTTTATAGCACTATTGACACCATTTGAAGCTATTATCCTCTCAGCTTCTTGTCGACTCCCCCCACGAGCGCTTTTGTTAGTTTGGGCCCATGGTTGGTTTGACTTGAAACTTCCACGAAAATGTACCTCCATCAGCGACTACAACGTTTCTGTCATGGTACCATCAACTTTTGCGTATCAGCCCCATTTCCGAAGCAGTGTCTTTCGATATCATCTTTTGTAATCTGCATACTTCCGATGTATCTTTCATGGTAGAGCAGAATTTCTTCCATATATTTTGTATATTTTCATAGACTCCAGCTCTCTACTCCACCATGGTGTTGAGTCCTTTTCGTTCACTACTGTGGAGGGACAAGCGTGTTCGAAAGCGCGATTGATAGCGGAGTTCAGTTGTTGCACTGTTCGCTCTATCTCGACCGTATTCCGAGGTATTCTGTCTTGAATATCCTCGACTTGTTCCAACAAATATGTCTCGTACTTAGTACGATCGGTATTTTTGGCACTCTTATAACTCCCATATACGATGCAATCCGTCGTCAGATCGATCTGATGATATTGTGATCGTCAGATCGATCACACAGTGTATGTGACTATCTTTGACGATTTTTGTGACAGTTCCATATAATTTTGATTGTCAGATATTTTGTGGCGATCCATCGTCAGATCGATCTGACGATGGATCGCACCGTCTATGGCGGGTCTTATACGTTTGCGTTCGCAACTCCGTTTTCTGCGATACAGGATTTCAAACTGGATAGCCCTGTGATCAGACATGGTTAGCCTCTCCACTACTCTCCAATTCTGAACTCGATCTAGCATATTAACAGAGCTTAGGGTACTGTCGATTTCGAATCCACTCTCTCTGACACTGACAACTGCCAGAATCCAATTTCCCTCGTTCTAGCCTGGAACGTGAAAAATGGGATTCCAATGGCGTTCCGTTTCTGAAGCCTCAACATGGATTCTCATCAGATGTCGCTATGGTATGTTTACGTAGGAGTTATTGTCGACGAGGTGTGAATATTGCAAATAGTTGCAAGTACGCCGGACGAATATTTTCGACCGAGGCATCCGTAACTGAATGCAACACTCCACTCAGCCGGCAATATCTCCTAGGGCACTCGTTACAGACCTTTAATTGTTGATTCGACGCCCTTTTTTTTACCTATCCATGAAAGTGGATATGATCCTCTCGAACGGTTCCCGAAGAAGGTTGGGGTTCGGGATATCCTTGTCGTTTCTCAGGATACCAAGCTCGGAATGAATCGCCGAAACGTCCTTCATTCGATCCCTTGTATCCGAAAACTTATATCCCTTATTCAATAGTTCAGTACCAGCCGAAGAGAAATCGATGTCTGAAAAGTTAAAGTTAAAAGTTTGCGTGGTCGTCGTTGACGATCCGTCCAATCCGAGGCTTCTGTTCCACATTTCTTGAAATGGAGTATTTTTTTTACAAGGATGAGTTGGTGGACCATCGCTAAACCCTATCCAAGGGTGGCCTCGGTGATAGTTCCTTCAGGTGGTTCCGGTAGCGTTTTAAATCACTTTTTTAAACCATTCAGATAAAAATCCTTGATTTATTGTTACATTTATGGATGTATGAATTCTAAATTTGTTATTTAACAAGGTTTTCACAGCAAACAACTTAATATTTTATATCTTAACAGTTCCAGTTTTAATATCTGTTGAAATCTAAATTATTTTTCTCAATGTTCATTTGTTCATTTTTTCTCAAGCAAAGCATAGCTGATTATTTTTATGTTTTACGAAATGATCGAATTGCTTCATTGAAATTTTCTCAAAGTATTCTAAACCACAAGTATTTAATTTAAAAATTGAATTTTAAATAAACGTGACAGCAAACATTTTCCTTCGCAACACCACACATTACAATTCGCTCGACCTCAAAAACGGCTCCCCTTTCCCCATAAAAACTGAACACCAGCTTCACGTTACACCCGTCAAGGCCGTCCAAAGTACAAGAAGTATGTATTTTATATGAACCTCCCCACCACTCAGTCTTTAGATTGCAATTTTACACCTGTACCAACTGGCACACATTAGATAACAACATTTCACGTTGTTCTTCGTGGAAATCTTTTCCTTCGTCCTGTTACATTCTAGGAATACGCTACATACAGTCATTCCGTCGTTCTTAATTTCTACATCCACCCCACGGTACCGTGTCCCACATTTGTCTTCTGATATTCACGTTCGTCTTAAAAAGGAGGAGGTTGATCCGAACAATATTTAGGTGCTTGGAGGCGAAATTGAAGAGGTAACGACAACACACAGCACCACAGCACCGCATCACATTATATTCAGGCATCAAGAGGCTGTGGCGGTTATTGCTATTGCCTGTCCCTCTCACCTATGCACGAACTTTACACGAATACATGCTCGGGCTGATGTACTACTCGTATGGCGGTTGCTTTACCGAGCCATATCACAGGCAACCTGAAAAGTAGGACATCATCCTGTTGGCTTGTGCTCTAAATGAATTTTAATAAATGCAATTTTAATGACATTCCAATTACGAATAGCAAAAAGGATGTGACGTGGTGAATTGGGATCGAAAAAAAAGAAAAGAAGGCAGGAAAAAAATCTGGCACAAGAGGGATAAAAATAGAAGACGGACGTCGAAACAGAGTGTTGATGATATGCAGGACTGTGTGACTAACGCGGTACATTCCGGGATTGTACAGTGCATTGATTGTCAGCAATCGTTTTCTTTTTGACCTAATTTCCGTGCGAGGTATTGTTCAAGTTCTCCCCACTTGGCATTTACGGATTTTTTTTCTCTGCAGTCATTCTCATGGCTATTCTATTTGCACTTTTTATCTTTGAATAGTTAATTGCGCCAGAGCCTTGACATTGAAGAATAGATGTGCTCCTGGGTGAATAGAGGGCTGAGTTTTATTAGCAAACATTCGTGACCGTTTCATTAGGCTATATTGAGTACAGAAGTTTTTTTTTCTCATCATCAACAGTGAGGCTTTAAGGTATTCTAAAAAAAGTGAATACTACCTTGCCTTAACCCCTACTTGGGCGTAGTGCGTCAACCACTCCTGCGCACCATCGTACTCTGTTCTGGGCATTGGGACGCAGCTCTCCAAACGATTTACCCAGCGCCTTACACTCTTTCATCACAGATCGACGCCATATGATTTTAGGACCCCCTCTTGGTCGGCCTTGGTTGGAAATGGAGTTCCATTTCATGGCATGTAAAGCAATGCAGTTATCATCCTTCCGCAATGTGTAACCTATCCACTGTCATTTTTGCCTGCGTATCAATTCGTCAATTGACATCTGACCCGTACGCCGACTTAGCTCTTCATTTGATATTGTTTCGGGCCAGAAAATTCTTAAATTCGAAGAATACATGAGTTGACGAAAACTTGCAGCTTTCTGGTAACTCTTACGAAAACTTTCCATGTACTGCTCCCATACAAAAGCGCAGACAGTACCAGGTAGCGAAACAGGCCCAGCTTGGTCTTAATGCTGAGATAATTGCTCCGACATCGAATTAAGATGTGTCGATACATCTTGATCCACTGTACCTGTGTAAGGTGGATCAAGATGCTTACATCGACATTCTTAAAAAGGAAAATGTTCAGTATTGGACTGACTTTATTTAACATACTATACTTTGACAACTTCACTTAAGTCTAGTACTACATGCACATAGTGCATGTTTGTACAATTGTACTTAACATCTTCCCTTTCCAAAGGAACTTAAATTAGTTTAATATCAAGTGTAAAATAATATACAAAATAATATCTACATATTTATAATTCTTTTACATTTCAACATTGTCATCTATGATTATTCTACTTCGATAGTTTTACAATTCTTTATATGTTTATTAAAATTCATTTGTGTTATTATGATTCAACCTGAATACAATGATTCGATGCTTTATTATATTTATTTAGTTCATGTATTCTAGTATATATTCGTAATTATATTGTTGATTCACAAATGTATAACAACTCTTTTTATTTAATTTAAATATTTGAAAACTGTAATAATTTTTCGGAATATATAATTCATTTACTATCTCTCTTTTCAAAAGGAAAAAATACATTAAAAAAATAAAATAAAATAAAAGGCCTAGCAAGCTTGAAAGAAGAACTGTGCTTTTGTATTAGTTTTTATCACTTCTAAAATATTCTGGTGGCTTTACTTTACGACCATATCTAGTCACGTAATTTTCACTACGATTTCTCATTGAATTATTTACATTTTCATTATTATTGTTCTGACTACTTTCAATTGAAGTCTGTCGCAAAATATTGTCATCTGATTGAATATTGATATTAGCTTTATTATATGATGGCCTTAAATGTGTTGTATTTCGTCGGAGGATATTATTAAATTCATTTCTAATTAAATAAGATCTAGGATTGCTATGCTCGCCTACTATCTGTGCTGGTTCCCATTTATTATTATGTCTGTATACTACATTTTGACCTATTTTTAAATTTAATTCCTTTCTTTTGGCTCTTTGATCATATAAATTTTTTATTTGATTTTGCCTATCCCTCAGCTTGTTTTCAACATCTTCACAACATTTCGGTAAAAGTAAATCAGTATTGATTGGAAGGTATGTCCTAATATTTCTACTCATTGCGAGTTGTGCTGGTGAATAACCGAGTCCAATAATTGGTGTTGCTCGATATTCCATAAGCATAAGTTCAATACTACGATTTTCTTCTCTAGCTTTTTTCATTAATGTTTTAACTATATGAACAGCTGTTTCTGCCAATCCATTTGCTTGAGGATATCTAGGACTTGTGTATACAAATGTGAAATTCCACTCTTTTGCAAAGTTTTTACATTCAAAGGAGTTGAATGGTTGATTATCTGAAACTACCATTTCTGGTATTCCATGGACACTAAAAATGTTTTTTAGCGCTTTTATGACATTATGTGCTGTTTTACCTGGTATTAGTTCCAATTCAATCCATTTCGAATAGTAGTCTTGAAGCACTAAGTATGATTTTCCACCAAACTCAGCAATATCGCAAGCGACTCTTTGAAAGGGATATTTCGGTATTGGATACTTAACCATTGTATGATGGCGATTTGCCGCCATGAATTTCTCACAAGTTCCACACTTACTTATAATGAGCTCAATGTCATTGTTCATTTTAGGCCAATAAAAGAGTATTTTAGCCCTCGCTTTGGTTTTTGTAATACCCAAATGAACTCTATGTAATAATTTAAGCGTCATATACCTTAAACTTTTAGGAACACAGAGTCTGTTGTCACAAAACAACAATCCATCTTCAAAGAAAAGTTTATCTCGAATGAACCAATATGATTTGACTGGATCCGATATTTTATTTTTAGAATTCGGCCAACCATTTTGAATATATCTACGTATCTCTTGGTAATCGACATCATTTTTTGTAGCATCTTGAAGTTTTTGCTTTTTCTCTGCATTCATGCTAATCTCATGAATCACATCTGTACCAAGTGATTCTGTACTCACTGTATTATCAACAGTAGCATTTCTAGATAGAAGGTCAGCTATATGCAGATCTTTACCTGGTATATATTTAATTTCAAGTTTGTACTTAAGTAGTTTTATTTTCATTCGTTGTAACCTATTTGAATGAACTTGTGATATCTCCTTTTCGATTAAAGAAACCAGGGGCTTGTGATCCGTATGGATAGTCACAACTTGACCGTAAATATAGTTATGAAATTTGTTGCATGCATATACAATACCAAGCAACTCCTTCTCTATTTGAGAGTAATTAGTTTCACTACTCGTGAGGCTTTTCGATGCATAACAGATAGGTTTATTTTCTTGTAATAGACAACATCCTAGCCCATCGTTAGAGGCATCGGTCTGAACTACGATTTCTTTCTCTGGATCGAAAGTGTGTAGTACAGTATAATCTTTTATTTTATGCTTTATATTATTTAAAATTTCAGTATGTGATGGAGTCCATACAAATTCTACATTTTTTCTTAATAGTGCCCGTAAGGGTGCATTTAAGCTTGATAAATTAGGTATGAAAGCTCTTAAATAGTTTATTGTCCTTAAAATCTTCTCAAGATCTTTTCTATCTTTTGGATTTTTAATACCCTCTATATCCTTAACTCGATCCGGATCTGGCTCTATTCCTGATTTAGTGACAATATGTCCTAAGTATCTAACTTTTTTCACGCAATATTGGAGTTTGTCTGGACTGAATTTAACGTTGATCTCTCTTGCCCGATTGATAATATTACTCAAATTCTTATTATGCTCTTCCAAAGTGCTGCCTCCTACAATAATGTCGTCAATATAGACAAATGTACCCGGCAAGTTACCGAAATACTTTGAATTGAGCTTTTGAAATCGCTCAGGTGCAATGTTTATGCCAAACGGTAAAACATTAAATCGATATGTTCCCCAAGGTGTGCTAAAAGTCGTTAAATCCTTGCTCTCCTCACTTAATTTCATTTGCCAAAATCCCTCCTTTAAATCGAGAACTGTAAAGTACTCAAATCCATTCATTGCAAGCATGAAATCATCTATTTTAGGAATTTGGTAATGTTCATATTGGATATATCGATTCAGATCTCTTGGATCCAAACAAATACGTAAAGTTTTGTTTGGCTTCTCTATGACTACCATATTATGAGTCCACGAGGTAGGAGTTGTTTGCTTTGAAATAATGCTTCTTTTTTCCATATCATCTAGCGTTTTCTTTACAGTATCCCTCAAAGCTAATGGGATACGTCGTGGGGGTTTGTGAGATGGCACTGCATTCTCAACTAATTTGAGAGTACACTTTTCGGGAAAACTCCCCTTACCAGTAAACACGTCTTTGTATATTTTCACGAACTCTTCCTTGTCGGATATGCTAATTTCTTCCACTCTAGCTAAAATATTAGTCCTAGGCTAACACAACTCCTAAGGCCCAAGATAGGCTTAGAACCTTCTTCAACTACCACGAACTCAATATTTTTCTCAATACCTTTATAATCAATGTTAATTTTCACGACACCCAAGCTTCTTACTGGGTATCCCCCATAGGCCTCCAGCCTAATAGGAACTTTTTTAATTTCTGTACACACGTTAATTTTTTGGCAAATATCTACGGGCAATGTGTTTATTTCTGTATTTCCTGTATCTAATTTAAATCTAACCCATTCGTTTTTTATTTTTATTTCTTCGAACCACAAGTCTACGTTTTTTCCACTTTTAATGCCATCTATATAAAACTGGTTTAAACTACTTGTAATATCACTATCAGATTTGGATGCAATATTACTCACGTTTTTAGTATTTTGCGATTGACTTCTACATTGTGCAGCAAAGTGATTGGATTTCCCGCATTTATTGCACTTTTTTCCAAATGCAGGACAGCTCTTCTTCCCGTGCTTGTTGCCACATTTTTTACAGCTGAATTTCGAATTATTGTTTGACCTGGAATTTTGACTACTAAATATATTGTTCTTTTGTGATTTGTTATTGATACTTAAAATGTTTTGTTGTTGTCCCTGCATCTCTTTCGTTTGAGTCGACGTAATTTCTGCTATGCGGCACATTTCCACTGCTTTGGCTTGATCTAGACTGTCCATTTTTACCAGCTGTGATTGTAGATTTTGATCCGAAATCCCCAGTACGATGCGATCTCTAATCATGTCATCTTCTGTACTTCCGAACTCGCAATTTTTCGCCAATTTAACGATGTCGGCCATAAAGTGGTCAAAGGGTTCATTTTCGCTTTGTTTGCGAGTGTAAAACTTGAACCTCTCAAAAATTATATTTTTACGAGGATTGCAATACTCTTCAAATTTCTGGAGTACTATTTTGATTTTGTTTTGCTCCTCGGTTTTTATTTTCAGGTTATTGTATAAATGCACGGCTTCTTCGCCTGCACAGCTGAGAAATCTCGCTACCTGAACTCGATCATCTTCTTTATCTGTTTTCGTGGCAATGGCATATATTTCATATAATTGCCTAAAATTTTTCCACGCTTCACTTATGTTGCCCGATAGTATTAGAGGCGGTGGTCTTTTAAATTCCATCTCGTATTGATTTTTTTAGCACCTCAACCTCAAAATGTATATGTACGTTTTGTGAACTATCACGTGGCAAGATTTTAATCGTAGAACATCGCCCGAATCTTTTTTCACTATAGCTTTTTATACTTTTAATTTTGCTTTTAATTAATTCATAACTGCGATTATATTTTTATATATTTATATTAATTCACACGTACGTTTTAATACTTTTTAGTTTTTGGGTTCAGATTTTACTACCGACTGCGCCATGTTCAGTATTGGACTGACTTTATTTATTTTAACATACTATACTTTGACAACTTCACTTAAGTCTAGTACTACATGCACATAGTGCATGTTTGTACAATTGTACTTAACAGAAAATGTTGTCCTTCCTTCCTTAAACAAGAAATGCCGCTAAGAGTTTCCAAATTTTGCGATGGCAGTGTACGCCCCAATACCGCGCGACGAATAGAATTTCTGAAAACAAAATCAAAACAGTGTGCTTGACAGTGTGACATGGACTTTTTCTGTAGGACCCATACTTTCGGAGCAATGGAAACCGAAAAAGAACAAAAACCGTTGTTTGGCTCACAAAAAAAGGTTTCCCCCCTTCCGTATCTAAAATATCCTGGTCAAACTACCTCACCACCTGTATGTTCCACTAAAATTCCCACACCGTTCCGAGCTTGTCTGTAAAAAGACGGCTCGAATAGGAGGTGCATGCTAGCAACTGCTGAAAATATGCTATCGAAACGTCAACAAGGCATAAATGCATGAGCTGCTGACGTGCCCATACCTCTGTAGGGGTCAAGACAAGCGCAACAATTTCTTTTGCAATTTAGAAAAAATGTAATGATTACATTTGGAACTATATATGTACTTCAAAAAAAAAAAAAAAATGAGTTGATTTTTTTTATTACTTCCGAAAATATTATTATTGAAAAATGGGAACATTCCTGTTTCGCGAATATTACTACTACTACTACTACTTTGCCTTAACCCCTAGCGGGGCATAGCGCGTCAACTACTCCTGCGCGCCATCGTACTCTGTTCTGGGCAATGGGGCGCAACTCCCCAAAAGACTTACCCAGTACCTGACACTCCTTTGCCACAGATCGACGCCATGTGATTCGAGGACCCCCTCTAGGAGAATTCTCTTTATTTGATTAGAGAGAACTTTCACAAAACTCGAGAAATTTCCGCTTTAGGACCTGCAAATCCCCTCGCATGGGTTCTAGGTTCTTACCACCTCAAGTGGAAATGGACTACCTAAAGCAGAAATGCCACAATTAAGGAATTTTAAAAATTCTCTCAATAGAGGGAATTCCCCTAATATTCGCGAAACAGGAATGTTCCGAAAAATGTTTTGTATTATATAACAAAACTTGTACAGTCGAACCCGGATAATTTCACCTCGCATAATATCACAGTTCGCTTTATATCACACAAAATTCAAAACCAATTGCCAGTTAAAATAAAAACAAGACGTTTTGTGATTGATAATATCACCTCGCTTAATAAGCAGCACTCGTTTTATATCACGAAGATTCGAGGCTTTATACAGTTTTCAGCTCGCTTTTTAGCATGCTTTCAAAAAACTCCTCTTCCATAGTCCTCCGCGTGGGCGCCCCCTGGAACGGCAGTGGTCACTGACCATTGCCAACCAACGTCAAGCCGCTTGTGATGGCGGTGCGATGATTTGGTTGAAGTACCCCCGTGGTGTGGGGTGTGAAAAAAAATACCACGGCCTTTCCCTTTGAGGGCCTGTCGTTAAAACCGACAATCAAAGGACAGGATGTGTATGCCAGCAACTTGCACTATCCGAAATCTTTATATGCTAACGAAACGTCAACTATGCCTCGGATAAGGACTGACTCAACGGTTACGACTTTTAGCTATCGTACAATGACAAAGATTGGATTCTGGAATGTGCGTACTCTCCTGGACAATGGATCAGAAGGTCCCCAGAACGCACGATTTCTTCAATTAGAGAGTGAATTTCTGAGGTACAAATTAAATATCTTAGGAGTTAGTGAGATAAGATGGTGGAACAGCGGAGAATTTATCTCTCCAACGGGCAGCACTGTAATGTTGTACTCCGGTAAAGCTACCGGTAGTCGTCGTGAGTCAGGTGTGGGGCTCCTTTTAACCAGAGCCGCGCGAAACTGTCTCTTATCCTGGGAACCGGTCTCTGACAGGGTCTTGACCGCCAGGTTCCGGACCAAAATGAGGAACATCTCAATAATACAATGTTATGCCCCTACTGAACCCGACAATGTCTTGGCAAAAGACTCCTTCTACGAAGAACTAAACGCCGTTCAGAGCAGAACACCTAAAGGTGACATTATAATGGTTATGGGTGATTTGAATGCGAAAGTTGGCGCTGATAACTATGGGCTCAGACATGTGATGGGGAGACACGGTCTTGGTGATCGTAATGACAACGGTGAAAGATTGGTAGAGTTCTGCAACTTTCACAGTCTCTTCATCGGTGGTACTATGTTTGAGCATAAGGACCACCACAAAATCAGTTGGTCCTCTGTTGATCGGCGCAGAACACAAAATCAGATCGACCATTTTGCCATTAGTAAAAGATTCAAGAGTTGCCTCCTGGACGTGCGAAACAAGAAGGGTGCCGATATTGGGATGGGAAGAGACCATTATCTTATGATCGCTAATGTTCGATTGCGTATTGCAGCCGTGCGCCGCCCCAGCGACGAAAGATCCAGGCCCCGCAAATTCAACACGGCTCGACTAAAAAATCCAGCTGTCTTACAACAATATAATGACCATCTTGCGCAAAAAGCGGCTGAGATAACTAGTCACCCAGATAGTGACAAACGAAAACTGGGATGCCATAAAAAATGCGTACATTGATGGCGCAAATACCATCCTTGGCCCAAACCCGGATTGCCGGAATAAGCCCTGGATGTCCGACGCTTCATGGCAGCGGATTGTTGAAAGAAAGGAGCTGAAAGTTCGTTTGGCTGCAGCATCAGATGACAATCGAAGCAGCATCGAACTCCTTTACCGTCAGAAAGCTCGAGAAGTTCAGCGTAGTGTGCGACGCGATAAAAGAGTTTATGCCAATTCTCTTTTAGCGTCAGCAGAAGAAGCCGCTAGAAGTAACAACTTAAACGCCGTATACGGTGTCATCAAGGAGTTTACAGGTGGTCGTAACTCCTGCCAACATCCGGTGAAAGATAGTGATGGAAAGCTACTTATCTTGGAAGAAGATCAAATGAGGCGGTGGAAAGAACACTTCGCCGCGGTCTTGAGCCGTGTAACCTCTGGTGAAGTTCCCCCTCATATAGATAATTTAGCTAACCATCAAAATGTGCGTATACGGTCCACTGCCCCGACTAAAGAGGAAATAAAGAGGAAAACCTCCAAAGAAGGGTAGCCTCACAGACTGTAATAATTGGAGAGGCATTTGTGTGCTTCCTGCCGTTGCCAAGATAATAGCTAAAATCGTCCTGGAAAGACTAAAGGCCCACTTAGAAAGCACAATTGATGAAGAGCAGGCTGGCTTTCGATCCGGATTCTCCTGTGTCGATCACATTAACACCTTGCGAATCATCATCGAGAAATGCGCTGAATACGATTCTCCGCTTCACTTGCTTTTCATCGATTTCGAAAAGGCTTTCGATAGTGTGAACCGGCACTCTATATGGGCGGCCTTGCGCAGGAGAGGCATCCCTGAGAAGCTTGTGGCTATTATTAAGGCAACCTATGACGGCGCGAAATGTCGCGTTCTGCATAAAGGTAAGGTGTCGGGGGACTTTGAGATTCGCAGTGGAGTTCGGCAGGGGTGCATCCTCTCACCGATCCTATTCCTCATTGTGATCGGCGATGTGTTGCATGCAGCCCTATCCGGACTCGACAGAGGAATTCAATGGACTTTGACATCTTATCTACAACATCTTGACTACGCTGACGACATATGCCTACTCCCACTCCCACAAAATCATGGATCTGTCCGCAATGGCGTTAGATCTCGAGAGGGAGGCAAGCAAGGTTGGGCTAAAGATTAATACCAACAAGACCAAGGTTCTTAGCCCGCCGTTGCGAAAAAGAAATCCGACACCTATTGCCATCAATATTAATGGGCAGCCTGTGGAGAAGGTAGACAACTTCGTCTACCTGGGTAGCATTGTTGCCGAAAATGGTGGTACGGAGCAGGACATCGCTCGTCGTATCAACCAGGCTAAACGCGCATACGGCATGCTGTCCAAAATCTGGCAGAGCAGTTATCTCAGCATCAAGACCAAGCTGGGCCTGTTTCGCTCCCTGGTACTATCAGTGCTTTTGTATGGGAGCAGTACATGGAAAGTTTCCGTAGGAGTTACCAGAAAGCTGCAAGTTTTCGTCAACTCGTGTCTTCGTCGAATTTTAAGAATTTTCTGGCCCGAAACAATATCAAATGAAGAGCTAAGTCGGCGTACGGGTCAGATGCCAATCGACGAATTGATACGCAGGCGAAAATGGCAGTGGATAGGTCACACATTGCGGAAGAGTGATAACTGCATTGCTATGCATGCCATGAAATGGAACCCCATTTCCAACCAAGGCCGACCAAGAGGGGGTCCTCGAATCACATGGCGTCGATCTGTGGCAAAGGAGTGTCAGGTACTGGGTAAGTCTTTTGGGGAGTTGCGCCCCATTGCCCAGAACAGAGTACGATGGCGCGCAGGAGTAGTTGACGCGCTATGCCCCGCTAGGGGTTAAGGCAAAGTAGTAGTAGTAGTAGTAGTAGTAATAATACATAGATAAGACAATATGTTTAAAACAGCTGTAAACATTAGTTTGTGTACATCGTACAGTGCAATCGTTTGATTTGTGTAGGAAGTGTATTGTACGAAATCCTTATACAGAACTCCTGTCCAGCCTGTGGCCTCACTCTACACGATGTTGAGCACATATTTAGCTGTCCTGCAGCTCCCACGCACCTAACACCTAGTGCGCTATGGGATAATCCTATTGAGGCAGCTGCATTTCTACACCTGGACTTTGAAGAAAACATGGACAACCAAGCTTTATGACACACACATTCATCGGATATCAGCGCGTCGCTACTACACAACAAAAGCAGTTTATGCCAATGCAACGTCAACTGGGCCACATGGAACAGTTGACGCGCTATGCCCCACAAGGGGTGGGCAATTGAGTAAATTATACACCCCCAAAGGAAATAGATAAAAATAACATACTTAATTTCCTTTGGGGGTTCATGGTCAGGTTTTTACTATACGATGGGGTCTATGGGCATAATAAGTTTGGGCACCACAGGATTAAGGTATTGGAACGTCTCAAAGAAAAAATGTTTTTTTTTTATTAAAATAATTATCTTATTAGCGATCATATTAAAAATGTACAATTAAAAGTTCGATTGGATAAGTCTACTATCAAAGTTTGAACGTTTTTTTTCGTTATAACAATACAAAAGCACCAGGTTCTTCTATTCATTTCTTCTATACAATCGTTTCCGTTTAATTAAATACATTCGAATACATTATCGCGTCTTATGCGGGCAGTTAAAACTCGTAAACACGTCGAAAAATTCGGATAAATCCTGAAGACTTTTTTTTTAATTTCAAGCGGATTCTTGTTCACATTTTTCTAAATCAGGAATTCTAAACGTCGGTTATTTGATTTGTATAAAATCTTACACTTTAAACAGGTTATTTTTCAACAAATACAATTTTAAACTTAGCTCGATTAAATCCTACAACATAAGAGCAATTAGCTCACGTCAAACAAGGCAGTTATAAAGAATATGTTTTGTAAAATGTTAATAAAAAACTGACTTAGCAAAAAAAACACAAAATCTTAAACATTTTATACTGTTATTCGTAAGAAGTTGTGTGAAACATTGTTCTAGGCACATTTTCATATTTAATTTTGAATTTTTAGGCACTATTTAGTATTTATTACGGTTTTGTAAGGCATTGTCTCTTTCTTTGTATATGCAACATAAAGGATAAACGTGTAAATTGTTGGCAGGTTTAAAATATAGCGAATTTAAAAAATATAAAAATCCTGTTGCATATTTGGCATCAAATTTTACGTTATGCAATAGGCGGATTTTTTTGCGTATCTATCGATTGTATTTTAGGGCAATCGCACATTACGTTTGATCGTTGCCTTACACTACACTCGATAGATACGCAAACGAAACACGACTAATGCTACTTAAACGCATTCATTCACCCTTTATCTTAGCGCTTCATTTTATCGAGAATGGGTACAATCATATCGAATTTCGGTCGTTTACCCGGATCCTCATTCATACAGATTTTAATCAGTTTATTGAGATACGGCGATGTGCCCGGTGAGATATCAACGCGCAAGCCTTCGCATGCAATTTTCATGCCACACTCCATTGGAGAGTATTTCGCAAACGGAATTTCACGCGTTGCCAATTCCCAAATGCAAATGGCAAAACTCCACATGTCGCATGCCTCCCAATTACGATCGGCTGGCTTTTTCAAGAGCGCCTCGGGTGACATCCAGGCCGGATGATAGAAGCGACCGCGCTCTTGGAACGAGAATTTTGCATCGGCCATGTTGATGCGAGCCGTGAGGTCCTCGTCAATCTAGTAATTTGATACGAGAGACAATTTTTTGTAATGTTTTACTATTTAATTGAATGTTGTAAATAAATTACCATGACATGATAGCTGTTCAAGTAGTATCGAGGCACAATTCGCTCGAGAGAATGCAAGAAGGCCATTCCACGGGCAATGTCAAGAGCAAATCGTACTGCTTGTGCGGTGTCGACAACAACGCCTGTAGCTCCATGGAGCAAATCGTACAGTGAGCCGCGTGGCATGTACTGAAAAGATAAATAATATTAAATCGCTGAATGGGGTTAAAAGTAATATATCTCCGAAAAAAATTGAATCCTGGATACCCCTACTGTAGCAGATATACTTTTCGAGATGCATTTCAATAATAAATAAAAATCAATAAATAATAATTAATAACTTGTCAATAAATAAATAAATTTGTGTCGACTAAATCCCTTGTAGGATATATTAGGTGAAAGGTAATGTTACGTCGTTTTTTTTCTTAAGAAAACAACATTTATTTTGAGTCATTTGCTCATCCGTCAATTACATGGGAGGACGCAAGAGATGCTTATGCGTAGCGAGGCATCGCCCCTTAACAAACTAGCAGAGCAAGCGGATCGGTTAGCAGACACGACGATCGATCCAAACCTTAGCTCCAACCCGGTTCTCCAGTCCCGTCCACCAAACATATCTTTCAACGAAGTTACGCTGCCAAGGCGTACTACGGCATACGAACGGAATACTTGAGCGGTGGCACAGGACACTCAAGGCAGCACTCACTTGTCCAGGGAAGAACCAGTGGACAGAAATTCTCGACTCTGTGCTTTTCGGTCTACGAACGGCCATCAGAGAAGATAGAGGATGTGCGCCGGCCGAGTTTATTTGCGGAATACCATTGCGATATATATTTACTGATCTTGGCGCGCCCGATCCTCGATATTACCATTGAACGTTTCGTGAGCAGATGAGGCAACTGCAGCCGTCACCAACAGCTCACTACAGAAAAGACAAGGTGTTTATGCACAAAGACCTACAATCATGCTCTCATGTATTTCTGCGCGTCGACGCGACACGACGACCATTGAAAGCACCATACCGGGGACCATACCGAGTGTTAAATCGTATAAACGACAGGCTTTTTACAATCCAACTCGAGAATCGGATTGCCAACGTCTCAATCGAACGCATAAAATCGGCATTCACCAGCAACGACGACGAAATAAATACTCGTTCCTGCGGCAGCCGGTTCTTCGTACCGGAACGACCCGTTTTTCGACGGCCAAGAGCTGCCGAGCCCCCTCGATATAAGAATAACTGTAGTATTCGATGCATCGCTATCGCAACAACAACGAAATAAATACTGACATACGTCGCTTAGTTGACGTTTCGTTAGCATAAGCTGGTTTTGGACGATGTATGTTGCTAGCATGTACCTCCTGCCCATTTAGCTGCGACAAGACGGGAAAGTTTGTGGCTTATTGTTACGCCCCACACCACAGGGGAAGACAACATAAACATCCATGCCCATGACGCGGACGTGGTTCGAACCTGTAATTATCCGGTTGCATAAGACACCAGAGACGCCTCAGCGCACTGAGCTACTGGCTGCCCAAATGTGAAAAATTAAGATCAGCATTAACCGTTTCATTTTCTTTCATCAAATCATACACTTCTTCTGACACATACCTGCTTTTGCTGTAGACGGCGGAATTTCCCCAACGTAATAAACATATGATCTCAGTCTGACTTCTTACCAATAACCGATATCGCATAGGAATGTACGTACTCAAAAACGACATAACATTCTCTTACACCAAATAGTTTCCACAGAACGCTCACCGGTTAGCAATTAACCATTTGTCTCAAAACTATTCAATGACTTCTACTCACCTGACTTATGACAACCAAATTTGGCGGCGAATTACAAGCTCCAATCACTGGCAGTATATTTGGATGTGAAAAAATTCTCAATTTGGGAAATTCTTCGTTGAAATCTCGGGAAATTCGAGGGGTAAATTGTCTAATGTCTAAGAACTGCAAGAAATTTCAAAATATTTAAAAATAAGTAAAAAAAAACGAATGCGGGGTCACACCTTTGCGACAATATCATTTTTTTGCCAGCGTCCACGCCACGTTTGTCCGGTGGACGTGACTGCCAACTGACTACGTAGATCCAAGTCATTGATGTTTATACCCTTGTATCGAGACAGAGTTGCATCACGAGAGCGAGTTTTAAGTCCCAACCAACTTTGATCCTTGAAACTGATCTTTTTCATTTCTTGTCCGTTGCGTTCGGCCAAGTCCTGCAATCTGATTTTTTGTTTTTTAAGTAAGTTTTGGATACGATGAAATTTCATATATGATCATTACCTCTTAGCGATGCCCTGCTTCGCCTTATCCAACGGCGTGTCGCCATCCTTGTTCGCCAACGATACAAGTGCTCCATGATTAATTAGATCTTCGCAAATATTTTCATAGCCCCAAAAGCATGCGTAATGCAGAGGGGAATTTCCATGTTCGTTTGTCGCATTTACATCAGAACGTTCTCGCAAGAGCTGTTGACGAAATTGATATTCGTTAAATGTAAATAGGATTAAGAGTGGCGGCAATGCATCAACTTACCAACAGAACAATGTCACGGTGACCGTGTGCTGACGCCAAATGAAGTGGAATATCGTCGCCCATATTTGTGGCATTGACACGCGCTCCACGTTGCACTAACATTTCAACCAGCTTATAATGCCCTTCCTTGGCGCACCAATGCAACGGACTGAAGCCATGATCATCACTGTAAATAGAAGTAGATGAATAAATATTAGAAACTGTACCCGAGAGGCAAACAGTCGTATCTCCAATTTTTTACCCGAAATGCAGTTTGTATCATTTTAATATGACTAATAGTTTGTTGGTCGAGGTTTTTCGTTAATGATCGTTAATAATCGTATCTTCAAACAATGAATCCGTATCTTTTTAAAGTACAACAACAACATACAATCGAAAACTTGGTATCTGAACAGGGTTGAGAGATGGGTCGACAAACCGTCATGTCAGAAAATTGCAATAAAAGTCTCGGATTGAACGGATCAACAACAACGACCACGCAAACGTTTAAAGGATAAAACCGAGGGCCGAGGAGGCAGGTCGAGAAATACAAACTGAGCATCACCGCAGTCCAGGATACAAATTGAATGGCAGCGAGATCCATGACAATAAATCGCACGATTGCCAGTGCTAGCCTCATAAACGAATCACACTGGGAGCCGGTCCTAACACTATCTTCAGTCCACATACCAATCGTGATCAGACTTGACAAACCGACAAACATCATATCTGCCGAACACCGCATGTTTGTCAACCAACCACAATAAGGTAAGTCTGATTGGAACGGTTTCACGCTAAATTCCTCGATCTGCCAACGCCAACCGACGTTCGTACAGCCGAATCCAACATAAGGAAAGTCTTGAACAAAGCGGCTACGAAGTTCATTCCTGCAGGACGGATTCCGAAAATTGGGCCCAACTTTCCAACCACTGCCGCCAGATTGGCAGACGAGAGAGACAACATCAGGAGCACTAACCCAGACGATCCCAGAATTGACGAAATGAACTGTGAAATTCAAAGACTAGTGGCTGATCATAAGAGGTCAAAATAGAGAGTACGCATCTGAATGAATGTAACCTAACCACAGGTATTAGCAAACTTTGGTCGACAGTCCGTGCCCTCTCTAATCCACGGAAACAGAAGGGAAATGTCGCCATACAGTTCGGAGAAAATTCAATCTCCAACCCTGCCCACTGCGCAAGTCGCTTTAATAGGCAGTTTATTGAACATCCTCCACCAGACAGACAAAAGCGCATAATCCGAAGGAGGATTCATAACCGAACTGCGAACAACATACCTGTCTTCACCACGGACGAAGTGGCTGCAGCAATCAGGAAAGCGAACAACTCGAAAGCCTTGGGACCTGATGGAATCTCAATGACAATGCTTAAACATCTCGACACACCAGCTATCGAATACCTCACGGCCACATTCAATCTATCCATCACATCACTGATCGTTCCGTAATTTTGGAAGAAAGGGAGAATAATCCCAATCTTGAAACCTGGGAAAAAAGCGACACTCGGCGAGTCCTATCGTCCCATCACACTTCTATCACCAGTTGCCAAAACGCTCGAAGCATTGATTCACCCTGTTCTTGCGGCCCGCATCAGGCTTGAAAACCACCAGCACGGCTTCAGAAGGATGCATAGTACGACGACGGCCCTGGATGCCATTACAACTCGGATCCACAATGGCCTCAACCAACCTCGTCCATGTCACAGAACAATTCTGGTGGCACTTGACCTGTCGAAAGCCTTTGACACAGTCAGCCACTCAGCACTTTTGTTCGACCTTTACAATGCATCTCTTCCAACGCACACTACAAAATGGATTGCCAACTACCTCGTGGGCACCTCCTACACCGAATTCAGGAGCAAGAAGTAGAAGCTAAGGAAGATCAAACAAGGTGTACCACAAGGAGGAGTTTTGTCTCCCTCCTTGTTCAACCTTTACCTATCTGGAATTGCAACTCCACCTGAAGGAATTGAAATTATCTCCTATACCGACGACTGCTCCATTCTGGCAACAGGGAACAACATCACGGAAATGTGCGAACAATTAAATGATTACCTGGAAGAGCTTAACTCCTTCTTCACGGACAAGAATTTAATCGTATCAGCGCCTAAATCCTTGGCAACCTTATTCACCACCAGGACGAAGGAAGTCAAGATGCAACTTGGGATCTCAATTGGCAATCAACTTATTCCGACCGTGAACCATCCTAAAATTCTAGGAGTAACCCTGGACAGCATGGCCACGTCATCCCCCAATGCTTCAACCGCGTGTAACACGATGCGCGGAATGAATAAAATCCTTAAAGCCTTGGCCGGTAGCACCTGGGGCAAGAATAAAGAGACCCTACTGGTCACATACAAAGCAGTCGGAAGGTCAGTAGCTAACTATGCGGCTCCAGTGTGGCCACAGAATCTCTGTAACACACAATGGAATAACATTCAGGCTTACCAAAACGCCGCTTTCCGTACTATGACTGGCTGTCTCCTGATGTCATCCCAGGACCATTTACATCAGGAGCCAAGGATGATGCCTCTAAGGGACCACAACAAGCTTCTTGCGAAATAATACTTGGTGGGTTGTTACCGAAGGGAGCACCTCAACTCCGACCTCAAGGACAAGACGCCGCCAACAAGACATGTCAGGCGTGATTTGAGGGATCTCGAAAGAGCCGTCCAGAGGTACAAAAGGGTTTCCTTTGACAACAACGCATACAGATCAGCCATCGCAGCAATACGCCACGAGGAGGTACACGCATCAAACGCGGAACTAGATCCAAATAAAGTTCTCTCGACACAACCACCAGCCATTTCTCCCGATGAGAGAATACTTCCGAGAGCAGCGAGGACGACACTTGCCCAACTTCGATCGGCCTGGTGTTCGCGTCTTAACTCCTATATCGCATTGACCGGGATGTCACAAACACATGCCCCGCCTGCAATGGTACACCTCACGATGTGGACCACATTTTCGATTGCCCAGCTGCACCCACACACCTGGCCCCCAGGTCACTGTGGGAGAACCCCGTAGAGGCAGCTATCTTCCTGTCACTTAACACTGAGGAAGACGAAGAACAACACAACATATGTAACACACTCACACAACGAACTTATGACCATTGCTACAACAACAAGTGATCGCCTCAGGGTTGACGTTATTGAAGGCCCCCTTAATATCCAGAAAGGTGACCATAGTATACTCCTTGTGGTACAGGAATTTCTCAATGTGAGTGTAAAACCGTATCCACCGAATGAGGAAACTATTAAGCTTTTGCTAGACTCGAATTTCTGTGATAGTTCGACTGATACCACGTTTGCGAATGCCCCGATTTGTTCAGCAACTCCCGGGGTCTCCGTATACATTCTTACAAAGGAAAAGATTTTCTTGGCGGTTTACAGCTTTGAATATAACAGCACAGATAGTACCAGGGAGCGAAACAGGCTTAGTCTTAACACTGATATAATTGCGTTGTCGCATTTTAGACAGCATTTAGCCTGGTTGATACGACGACCATTGTCATACCCCGTACCTCCATTTTCCTACGAATTTGATCACCTTCTCCACAAGCTGTCCATTGATACTGATGGTAGTAGGACGAGTTGGATTTCTTCTTCTTCTTCGCAACGACGGGCTAAGAACCTTGGTCTTGTTGGTGTTAATCTTTAGTCCAACCGTGCTCGCATCCCTGCCGAACTATACTCCGACTCTCAAGGCCCCCAGACACCTTACATTTAAACACGAAAACGAGACATTTCGCGCCATCGTAGGTTGCCTTAATAAAAACCACAAGCTAGCAATTACTAACTTAATTTAAACAAACTTTTCAAGATAAAAGACGTTTGAGTCGTTTTCTTTGGAATATCGCAGTTTTGTGGAAATTTCCGCTACAGTATGTCTGACGTCATATTGTTTCAGATAAAGTCAGTCTGTACGATTACGATATTTCTCAGGGTCTTCCCCATTCATTGCAAAAATTCATTCACGATTATTTGTCGACAATTGCATTCCTAGTAATTCCACCAATATCAACAATATACAGTGTCCCAATTAATCTTCGTACAGTAGGTAATTTTAACATTATTGTTTCAAAAAACTAATATGTACGGAGAAAACTATAATGCACATTTGTCTGTTCATCATTAATTCACTTTATCCAGCAAAGACATGCCCCGTTTTCGTGTTCGCTACCCTAATTTGCTTACGATCGTTTTTTTCCAGTTAACCCGTTCTACTCTGCTCTGTACAAGAAAACGCAGCTAATATGAAACGCCCAATTTTTCAACACTTGGCCTTTTTTTTAAATATCAATACAAGCGTGATGATCTATTATGCCAGCGATTATCTCCAAGTTTCCAAAGCCACTGGCCGCCATACGTTTATATCGAGGGACTATTGTGGAGGTTTAACTAAATCGATCTAACTCACCACGATGTAAACGTATCGATTTAGTGTTTCGGTACTAACTAGCTCCACTTGCGATGCAGAACTGGCCTAAAAAAATGGGACTAGGTGGTGTTACTGTTTTCGCTAATGATGCTGTTGGTGATAATTCCATTTTATATGTCCCTTTCTGAGATTCTGCATTCACTTCATCCTTGGCATTTTTCAAACCAACAACTGACATCTTTCGTAATTAGAACCTCTCGGTATGGTCGGTATAAACACACCACGAATAAGTACTAACATTAAAGCGATTTAGTTAAATCGCCTTTTAGTTCCATGATATAAACGTAGCCATTAACATTCCATTTTGTCTCTCTACCACGGAACACCAGCCGGTTCATATAGCCGATACATGAGATGTCAAACTGCCATCCCCTTTCCTACTTCCACACTTGTGCCGAATTACTTCATTTCTCTCGCTCTTTTTCATTTCCTTCTAACTCTCTCTTCTGTGTGTTCGTTTCTCTAATTTTCTGCCGCTTATCCTGCTCTATTCTGCTCTGTACGTAAGAAAACGCATCTAATAAAGTTAAAATTAGCTGTAGTACGATGACTTTTTTGGGACAATGTATAGCACGTGCATGCCGAATTTGTCACCGTTATTGCAAATTCTAAACGGAAATGGTTTGTTTACAAACCCGACGCCGTAATGTAAACAAACAATTCGACATACACATATCCATCACTTTCGCCATCTGTCACTCTCGCAAGGCCGAATCAGCGATCGTGTGTAGGTCGACGCGCACCAACCCACTCAACCGACAGCATCGCGTAATCTCAAGTGTGGCAGATGGGTGTTGTCGAGAATTGCATCCAAAAAAGGAAGTTCTTCGAATTTTGCCAATTTATTGCGAATTCAGTGGCCGCTGCACTTGTATCCGGTAGTGCTCGTATCGTTTTCACTCACCCTTGATTCATATCATGTTCCGTATCGTCTAGCCACAAGCGAACTTGAATTGCGTTGCCCTCGCGACACCAGTGAAAAATATCCTCCATTTCGCTCGCGATTCAGCCTTTTTCGACCCGAACTGGTGAGTAAGATACAACTGAATGTCGTCCGATATCTTCCGGATGTTTGCGTGGAAATTGATGAAGATTTTCACACGAAATACGGTACAGTTGCGCGAGACGTACGCGAAATGAAAATGTCAAGAAAAAACTGTGTCAGAGTGTGGGTGAATGAGTCAATTGCTGATTTGACAGAGCAATTCGGATTGGTGCGGACGGTCATTGGGTTGTGTGGACTTGAGTGATATTTTTTGCTTAGTTTGAGCGGTTTCCAATTGGAGTGGAAATTAAAATTGTTTATTAACGACCGTTTTATAGATTTTGGTTAACATTTTGTTCACACTTTACGGCTAAATTACTTAATGTAATGGATAACATAATAAGAAATGTCAAGTCTGTGCGTACAGTTTCAGATTAAGCAATTTGTCATATAGTCGAGAACCGATAAATGCAAAACGCTTTAATGCAAAAACCGCATTAGTCCAAAATATGTAAACGACGTCAACTATTTTTCATTCCACGCGATCTGAGTACCGGCCTTAAACAAGCAAATTCCAACGGATGAGTCGCGCTTAGTGGCCGTGGTCGTTCGGTCACCGCTCTACGACACTAATCTAGAGCTCGAAGGACAAATCTCGCCGCGATCAGAATCTGCCTGTGGGTACTAGGGGGATTCATGCTCACGTCGTAAACGTCGTATTTATCGTAAAGTTGTATTCTTCTGTAATTTTTCTATGGGGGTGACGGAAATTTACGACGAATACAACGTTTACGAGATTTACGACAGGGACCGTGAATCCCGCTACTATGTAATAGGACTCCCACCGTCTAATAGGACTCCCATCCTTAGAACAGATACGATCTGACAAATTTTCTTTAGGCAGCAGAATCATTTTGTACGTTTACTATTCCATATAATTACACCAAACGAACATTTAATTGACAGGAAATGAATTTTACGAGTATGTGCTCCCCAAACTGTAAACTGCACGAAAACTTCGAAACATGCGCCGCCTGTACTTCAAAACGTGAAAATACTAGCGGAGCAGCATTCTTGTACTAACCTTTTATCCAGAGCAGCTCAGATCAAATTGTTAGTGTAATTGTGTGGTGCTATCTCTACTCTGCTCGGCTTAAAATAAACGCGCCTACAGTATGACATTGGTCTGCCCTGCATGGCTGTTAAAAAAACGCGCTTTCTGATATGTTCTACATCTTTTTTTGGCTCCTCTTCTGCTCTATTCTGCTCTGTACAAATAATAGCCCCCATATACTATGCAATCCGTCGTCAGATCGATCTGACGATATTGTGGTCGTCAGATCGATCGCACCGTGTATGTGACTATCGTTGGCGATTTTTTTTACAGTTCCATATAATTTCGATCGTCAGATATTTTGTGGCGATCCATCGTCGGATCGATCTGACGATGGATCGCACCGTCTATGGCAGGTCTAAAACGCAGCTTCAATAATTTTAATTCAAAGTTTAAATCGAATGGGTATCTCAAGATAATCTGGATGTTGTTGTCTGATTGATGGACATTCTATTTTACATCAGTTCCACTCCTACAACTTTTAATTGTTTTAAATTATTTTGTTTACATTTCGTCTCTGTGTAAAGGGGAACGCATCCTCGGATGCGAATCTCACCACTAGACTTATTTCGCACTTTTTGTTGTTGAAAGGATGCACTGCGACGGGGAAGCAGTCATCATTCGATATACAACTTTCAGTGATGTCGGAGTGTCACGGTGACTATCAAAAACTTCCTCCCGGTTGGGACTGCAAAGTGGACAAAGCGACCGGAAAATGGTAAGAAACTGTTCGTCACCTAACCCTTTCCACTTATCGCATAATTTAGAATTGATTTCGAACTCCTAATACCAAGTATTTCGCACAAAAACATAATCTTCCTCGCCCCAAAAATAGAGAGAAAATATTAAATGGCGCCGAGTCGTTGCTTCTGCGCAATGCCAACATCCGCGATTGTATCCTACGGATACGAGACCAAGTGAAGGAATGTGCTTTTCCTGACTTACAACAGTATGCACACATCCACCCCCACTGAAGTAGGTTAAAAATATGACAGCGAACGCCGAGTGCAAGGTACCTCGCGAGCACGAATCGCGTAGCGAAAAGGACATGCAAAAATAAGAGGATGCTATCGACACAATTGCAATGATGCTTGACTGCACGGATGGTTGCCGCAGAAAGGGATAATGAGGAGGTGCGGTTGTTCTTGATGTCAAATGTTAATTGTATTCTCGATAGCCTCGTGGGGACGGAAAGAGCGAGCGAGTTCAGTGGCACGTGAGTTGATATCGCGTTCACCCTTCTGTCTGAGTGCTCTATTTGTTTTGTGGGTTAATAATGAGATGCTATCGATTTATGATCCAGCACTGTTGCAATTCTTAAGAGTTGCTATGAAGCAGAGGTCGGATGTCGTGTGCAAGCAAAGGACGTCAAAGGAATCATTGCGCGTCATGGAGATGGTGGGCTTTGAATATGAATTAAGCATTGTTGCTTTTCCTTTTTCATGAATGTTTCCTTTCAGGAGACATGGTAGTAGGTCTGCTTGCCTGTCTTTTATTGAATTCTTTCATAGATGTGTTTACATTTTGTCAATGGTTTTCGCCTTTTTATTTTTCAATATTGGGATAAAATTGTTATACAAAATGATGACATTACCTTAAATGGCCTTTATGCTGGACATTCACGGACGGTCCAAATCCAAATTTTCCCTGTTTGAAGCCAAAATTTCCCCGTCAAATCAAATCAAATCCATACTATTTTATAAACGATGAAATTAAGACATAATTTAAAAGCGTTCGGAAAGATATCGTTTTTGGAGACAATAATTGGATATCTTCATTGCGATAGAATCGCGATATGAAACAACATTCTCTAAAAATTATCGTTTTGAAGATAGAAATAAGATAACTTTGCATAGGACTACCCGGTCAAATTAAATTGACAATTATTTTATTCATGAGTATAGTGTGGATAGTGTTTGTATGGTCGCCTGCTAAACACGAGACCGTGGTTCGAAAGCTACTGATGTCGGCCGTCATTTATATAAATAAATAACTGGCGCAACAGTCCAATTTGAACCACGGCCTCGAGATGAGTTAGCATCATCTCATTTTCTAGATCGTGACGGTCTTGTGCAGAGGTGTGTGATCAGCAACACGCTCAACCGAGTTATTTACCCCATAAATTGGTACTCATTTAACAGCTGAGTGGGCTCATAGTCCGACACGTAAATCCCCTTTTTTATCGAAAACTGCCGCAATCAGTAGGAATTGAACCGGGGCCCAGTGCGTAGAAGGCGAACGTGCTAACCGTTGCGCCACCGTTACTACCCGTTATTTATACATATAATAAAAAAGAAAGAGGATATGCAATTCCGACTAAGAGAAGGAAAGGTCGAAACAAATACCCAAATGAAAATTGGAATAAATCTTTCATTTAGTTAATTATTTGACCTTAACATTATATCGTTGAAAAAATATCTTTTGGATGTCTCTTCAAAGAATACATTAGGATAATTTCCCCTTATCTTATTTTTATCGCAAGTAATATATCATTCTACTTGGACATTTAAATACATAATTCTTATCTTTTGCGATCATAATAAGATATCATTTCCGATATGTGATATCTAGGGACAGATACCTTTAAAATATTATTCGGAACCTCACTGTTTACTGGGTGAGATTTAAATTTTTTTGTTCGTATTCAATCGAAATTGCTGTTCAAGGCCGAGAATCCTGAGTTACAGATACTTTTAATTATTTCACATGAGTTGTTAAACACAAACCGGTGGAGTTTTGCGCTAAAGCTAATGAGGTGAAAGGTTAGTTTTACAAAGGCCGTTCCCTACCGGGAACTGTAGACTTTCAACAGTGTATGAATGGCTTTGATAATATTGATATTTCGAAAACCTTAAAATTCCCGGATCGGTAGAACCGATTTCAGCAAAATAAAAACTAACTGTTGCTGCAAATTAAGTACTATTTGTTTACGGTGGCCGCACCGTGAATGTATCGTAAGAATATTTCCACTCTGAAAAACGTAGGTTCGTACTACCTAAAACGAAAATTTGAGCGGTAAGAATGCAACGGTTTCTAAGATATACATTTGAAATAAACGACTCAAATATCATTCAAATCATTAAAAACAAAATGAAGTTCAATATCCCCCAAACTATGAGTTTGAGGCATAATTCATCAAAAAGATTTATGGGGTAACATTTTTGGATATCTAAAAATGACGTATCCCAAAAAAAAAAAAAAAATACTTTCCTCTTTAGGAAGTACAAATTTACCTTATTTGTATCACAACAAATTAATTCGTATTTCCTGCTTTCAACTTCATGTCAAAATTGGATTTCTGCTTCAGACAGACAGTACAAAAGTACCATATACATATATATGATAACAATGTTATCTAAGTGTCACCACACACTGTCGAATTCGATCTCGAACAATGGTACAAGTAAATCGGATTTCTTCACGTTTATGTGAAGTGTGTGTGTGTGTTTTGAGTTATTCAGAAGACATTTGTACCAGGTTCGAGATCGAGTTCTCTCTCTCTCTCTCTTAATTGCCCTAACCCCTTGTGGGGCATAGCGCGTCATGTGGCCCACTTGACGTTTCGACGGCATAAACTGGTTTCGGAGAATGCAGTTGCCAGCATGCACATCCATGGCCACGAACTTCGTCGTGGACGGGATTCGAACCCGAAACGCCGGTAGTCAAACATGAGACTGATGCCTCAACACACTGCGCTACCGGTCGCCCCAAGAGCTCGACAGTGTATGGTGACACTTACCCTAAAAAGCGTCAGTTCGTACTGCCTGAAGCCGAAATTCATTTGAAGGTTGTCCAACAGCGGAGTAAATTTTCGCTTTAGGCAGTTCAAACGTACTTTGTTTGTATCACAACAATAGCTTCACACCGAATCGCTTTAGGCAGTACAAATATATCCCGTTTCAATCATAATAACAGCTTCGCATTGAGATTAGCCAGATTCACTCCTGAACGAGCATGCAGTTTTGCAAAAGAAGAACGACCACTTCCCCCTCTTCTCCCTACACCCTTCTCAATTTGGAGTCATTAGGGATCATTTCCAAAACAATTTTTTTTCCTCCGTGGCAAACTCTTAACGTCGCCACACATAGCGCAGAACCACGACAGAACTTCCATCGAACCATCAAATATCATAGAACGGTGGAGATTTTTTCCCATTGAGTTTGACGTGGTTCGATGCATGGTTGTCGTTTGTGGCGATTTTTAGTTTAGATGAAACTGAGCTGTGGTGCAAAACTGCGACAATCAGCCTATTATGCAATTAGAACGGGAAGCTAAGCGACCAAATTTAATGCAACCTTGCAAAATATGATAGAAAAATACCGTCTAGGATGAATAAGGTTGCCACACTCCACAACCATTTTGGTCGCGAGAATGCATCGAACTAAGTACGTTAAACTCAATAAAAAAAAATCTCCTCATTCACCGTTCTATGATATTTGATGTTTCGATGGAAGCTTGGTCGTGGTTTTGTGCGACCATGTGTGGCGACCTTAAAAGATGGATTCATTTTGTACCCCGCAGCAAAGCGGCTGTACAGGCGAAAAATCGGGGAATTTGAGTCCTTTTTTGTATTTTCCCTATAACGGTACCTTCGATCGCCCAATTTTGTAGGTTGTGTAAATCGCTAAATTGGCATTTTTTCTCAGAACTACACTAAAAACAGGTCGAATCGAAAAGTATTGGTCACGTTAGACTTGAAATCAAATTATCTTCAAATTTTATTTTATGAGTTTATTTCATTTGGAACATCCGTTTCAAAGATGTGTGAGCTTAGAAAGTGGTAAAGTGCGATTTTTCTCCAAAGCCTCATAAATTGATGTTTTTTTTTCGACTATCGGTTTCAACTATACTACTGAACCGAACTTCGACTTTGAGCAGTGCATGGGACGCAGAATGCAACGCTATTTAATTTACATTTGATAAAAATTTTCGATCTGAGGCACCTTTTAGAAGGAGTAAAAAGAAAACTAGGCTTTTCCTTATACTGTAACCGTTTTTATTTTGTAAGCATACAATTGTTTCGGAAGCAACGTACTTCCTTCATCAGTGCTATTGGTAGCAGTGGATTAGGTAGCACTGATGAAGGAAGTACGTTGCTTCCGAAACAATTGTATGCTTACAAAATAAAAACGCTTACAGTATAATGAAAAACCTAGTTTTCTTTTTACTCCTAGAATCAACTGTAAGAACAATGGACACAAATTTCAACCTTTTAGAAGTTATAAAGTAAATACTAAAAAAAGTTAGTTTTTTGCCTGCACTGCCGCTTTGTTGCGAGGTCCAAAATGCCTCCATCTCTTAAAGTGAATATATGGGGCCCACTAAAATTCGTTCCAAACGGCATTTCTCTATCGTATTTTGCAAGGTTTTATCGTCGACCCTGTCTCTACTCAAGCTAAGTAGATCTCGGGTACGACTACGGGATTAGCCGGCGATGAACAATTTAGATTGCCTCAGACAAGGGAGAGTTTCCCATAGCGAGACAGCTCTCTCTCGCTCCCAATTCCTGATTTATTTCTTAACATGGCAGATTGGTAGACCATAGAAAGGATTTGAACAAATGTAGGTGACAGCAATCTGGCAAGTTAGCCTGCTTGTTCGTTGGCTTTAATGTCAGAATCTCCAGGGACCCAGTAGAGTAGTGATGTGTAACACAGTAACGAGTCGCTCTTTTTGAACGACTCAACAGGATGAGCGAAAGATTCGGCACAACGACATAGCCTTCGAGTCGTTCAATTTATGAATGACTCACTGTAAAATTAATTCCCAAACTAGCCCATCGCATAAATATTATCCAACGCATAACCAATCCACGCTCATTTCTCAATACATATAATGTACTACAATACATTCATTCACTCATATCCCATCCCAGTATCTATCTAAAAGCAAAACCACCATCATTAACTACCAAAGCAATCCCATCTAAATCCATTCATATTCATCTCTATGCAGTATGCAATGCACGCATTGTGTATACTTCTAAATATATATACGCAACAACCCATGCTGACTGCAAATGCAAACATATCAAAAATAATTTACTTACGTCGCGTCCCACCGCACAGCCAAGTTTCTCCAAATACAGAAAACAATCCCAACATTCTAAAACAAAAGTATTCGTCTTACGTATCATCATCTCAAGCTCAACTTTAGATGAAACCAAACAAAAACCCATAGCGCCCACTTCCACTACAGCTACAGTGTAAAGCAGCGTTCTGACGGGGCCAATACGTGACATCGTGGCACGCTTTCGATCTCATGCTTGTATCGAGCGTGGACTGGAAAGTGAACTGCTTTTGCCTTGGGTTGTGGACCGTTCACACGACCACTATTTAGTTTATCCCATAAATCATTCTGTTTCAAGCAATTACACCACTACTATACCCTAGTTTTAAATAAACTGTTTTGTGGCCATAACTTCTAAAATATAAGGAATTTCGCATTTTTGATACCATTTTGACCCCCCTTTAGATCTCCCATCCGGGCTGAGGAGCATCCATCCCCACTATTTGGATGCTCCTCAGCCCTCTCCCTGCCTATCACCTTCTCCCTTCTCTATGTAAAATTCGTTCAAAAAGAGCGATACAAAATCGTACCGCACAATAAGATTCGTTCAAAAAGAGCGACACGTTCAAAAAAAGCGACACGTTCAAAAAAAGCGACACGTTCAAAAAGAGCGACACGTTCAAAAAGAGCGACACGTTCAAAAAAAGCGACACGTTCAGAAAGAGCGACACGTTCAAAAAGAGCGACACGTTCAAAAAAAGCGACACGTTCAAAAAGAGCGACACGTTCAAAAAGAGTCAAAAGAGTCAATTGTGCGGTTCGATTTTGTATTGCTCTTTTTGAACGAATTTTTTTGTGCGGTTCGATTTTGTATCGCTCTTTTTGAACGAATCTTTTTGTGCGAGTTTATTTTGTATGCCCGCCCCAGATTGGCTGCCCCGTTTTCATGGGGAATAGTGGTCCGATCGGGCTGGCTCGAACTAAAGGGTATTGGGGGGTCGCTTAGTCCGAATCTGGGGTCGAAAAAGTGAAAAAAATTGGGGTCGCCCATCCTAAGCTGGCAGCCCCTTTTCATGGGAAATAGTGGTCCGATCGGCCTGGCTCGAACTAAAGGGTATTGGGGGGTCGCTAAGTCCGAATCTGGGGTCAAACAAGAGAAAAAAATTGGGGTCGCCCATCCTAGGCTGGCAGCCCCTTTTCATGGGAAATAGTGGCCCGATCGGGCTGGCTCGAACTAAAGGGTATTGGGGGGTCGCTAAGTCCGAATCTGGGGTCAAACAAGAGAAAAAAATTGGGGTCGCCCATCCTAGGCTGGCAGCCCCTTTTCATGGGAAATAGTGGCCCGATCGGGCTGGCTCGAACTAAAGGGTATTGGGGGGTCGCTAAGTCCGAATCTGGGGTCAAAAAAGAGAAAAAAAAATTGGGGTCGCCCATCCTAGGCTGGCAGCCCCTTTTCATGGGAAATAGTGGTCCGATCGGGCTGGCTCCAACTAAAGGGTATTGGGGGGTCGCTAAGTCCGAATCTGGGGTCAAAAAAGAGAAAAAAAATTGGGGTCGCCCATCCTAGGCTGGCAGCCCCTTTTCATGGGAAATAGTGGTCCGATCGGCCTGGCTCGAACTAAAGGGTATTGGGGGGTCGCCCATGCTAGGTTGGCAGCCCCTTTTCATGGGAAATAGTGGCCCATTCGGGCTGGCTCGAACTAAAGGGTATTGGGGGGTCGCTAAGTCCGAATCTGGGGTCGAAAAAGTGAAAAAAAATTGGGGTCGCCTATCTACGACTTTTATTGAATATGTTATTACTAGAGACCGGATTATATGCAAATGCATAACTTCATATGCATTTGCATATATTGGCTGTTTTTAGAGGTTTTAGCATATTTCATTAAAAATCCATTAATTTTGCATATTTTTAGGGAAATTGTTACGAGTCTTCTCATGATTTATCCAAATCTCATGTGGTGTGCAAGGGACATTTTGTGTTTATAAGCAAACACTGTGAAAACAGAGTGAAAGCTATGCTATGATGCTTGTGCTGGTGCTGATACTTTGATCGTAAACCCTCAGCGAAGAGAAACGTTCACGTGAAACGTGCTCATGGAGCTTCCCCTACCCATGAGCTTAAGTGTCACCATACACTGTCGAACACGAACCTAGTACAAGTGGACCGGTTTTCTTCAAACCTATGTGAAGTGTATGTGTGTGTCAGAGGACATTTGTACCAGGTTCGTGCTCGAGTTCGACAGTGTATGGTGACACTAAGATCGCATTCGTAATTGTCCGGTGATTTTCTATATAAAACCCATTCATAAAATACGGAAAAATGAAGCCAATACAGCATTTGAAAATTCTTCTACATCATCAGAACATCGCTGCCATAAGTACTCATTTTTCCCCACATACCCGAGTGTATCAAAAAAATTGAAACTCGAGGCTTGCAGTTGAATGGATCTATTCTTGCAGTTGAATGGATCTATTCTGCTGATTGAAAAAGTTGGTAAAATACACTCTGTATTGCCAAGACAAACTTAAAAAAAAAAAGTTTGAAAACATTCTAAACAACAACCCAGGCTTCGAGTCTCTGTGCCAGATTAATAGTTTTATTAATGGTACAAGTAGAACTTTGCCTGGGACAATATCTGCCAATACAGCAGCCATGTTTAAGTATTGCCCTGTGACATCGGTGGACGTAGAACGATCTTTCTCAAATTACAAAACTATTTTAAATGATAAAAGACATAATCTTACAACTGAACACAGAACAATATACTATATAGGTAGTAAACTTCTATAAAAACAAGAGACTGCTAAAACCATTAAATTTGTGACTTTTCGTCCCTTTGTTTCTTCATAAAAACATAATTATCCAATTTTTTCCTTTTATTTTATGTTGCATATTTTCACATTTTACTTGCATATTTTAAGCATTTTACATGCATATTTGCATGCATATTTCAGCCTTTTTATGTTGCATATAATCCGGTCTCTAGTTATTACCCAAGTTTCAGACTCTTTGCATGACTCTTTTTGAACGACTCTTTTTGAACGACTCATTGGAAAGAGTCAGAGCTTATGTGCTGGCACAGTGAAAAGAGTCATTATGCCCATCACTACAGTAGAGTGTTTCTCTCGTGAACTGGGATAAGTACTCATATGTTTTAGAGCCATCCGTGAACTATTTTAATATTTTACGAGCACGTGCAGACGAAAGACTTTTTAGTTCGCAGAAAAAGTAAATAGTTTAGTCAGAAAAATAGAATACACAATGTTTAATGAGACCGCGCACACAGCGATTGCTAAATATGTAGTTTAGTTTGCTGTGTGTGCGGTCTCATAAGCCGTTGTGTCTTCTATTTTTCTGACTAAACTCTTTAGGTGCTCTGCGAGCTAAAAAGTCTGCCGTCTGTGCGTGCTCTAAGATGAAGAGAGTTGTAGAACTCCGTCCACTGTTCTCAATCACACTCAACTTATCAGAAGAAGTGATCAAAATGCAGCTCCCTAAAAAATTAACTTTTAAACAAATAAAAATAAATAACTGGCACAATAGTCAATTTTTGGACCAAGGTCTCGAGATGAGTTAGTATTATCTCATTTACTAGATTTTGACTGAGTGTTTTGTGCAGTGGTGAGTGATCTGCAACACCCTCAACCGAGTTACTTACACCAAATGGGTACTCATTTAGCAGCTGAGTTAGCTTATTGTCCGACACGTTAAAATTTTTTTTATTAGAGACTACTGCATTCACTCGGTATCAAACCAGGGCCCAAGTGCTAGAAGGCGAACGTGCTAATCGCTTCTACTTCTACTAGCTTTTGAACAAAACCAAAGACAAAAACTCGAAATAAACACGGTATTTGATTTGGTCTTTATAAAACGCTGCATTTTATGAATTAATGACGTTGTTTTTTTTTTTGTTAAACATACCGAGTATTTAGTCTAAAACAATTTTCTAATAATGGTTTTTTTTTTTATGAAAATGGCAAACTAGTAAACATTGTGATTTAAACTTCTGCAAATATTCTTTTCAGCTATTACGTTAACTACTTTACAAAAGCCATGCAACTGGAGGATCCTCGAAAGCGCTACAACAAGCTTCAAAATGAGCAGTGTTCCACAGAGTCCATTCCAATGCAGGTAAATTCGACATCCGCTTCGTGTTTAGTTGGTTGCGTTTTATAAGGAGTTGATGTTATGTAATCTGTTCAATGTTGTCTCATTTTGTACACGTTGTTTATGTTTTTGTTTTCTCTCTCTCTCTCCATTTACCCATTTATATATAGCCAGTGCATGGATCTCCCTATCATGTGTACCCCACAAGTAATTATCCTGCTGTAAAAGCGTTTCAGGGCCCCCATCCAAGTTTACATAATGTTTCGGCAAGCCCTCTACTGTCTGCCAAATCGCAAGCCCAAATGGTAAGTGAAGCGAATTGATTGATTTTTTATGTATATATAAGATTCTTTGCCAAGATACGACAAGACGAATTCAATTTTATCTATTTCTGACGATAAGAGTCATATCGTTAATGGACGCGTTTCGTTCTAGGAAATGTCGTCCATTATACGACCGGCCAGTCCGCAAACACCGCGAATGGGAAATTTCGCAAGACGGCAAACCATTCAGGAGACATCCTTTTCGAATAACATCGACACGGATGCCGTTGTGACGAAAATCAACAATATGTTTCCTACGGCCAGCGAAACTCATATTCGTCTTCTCCTAAAGAAGTAAGTATGAATCGATGTAGTAAGAATTTAACTCCCCCTATATGGTTGCGTTGATAATGGAAATCACTTGAACTCTTGTATTACGCTTTAACGCTTTCTCCCCTCCACAACACGAAATTCAATCAAACTAACTTTCGCATTGTTAAACCTTTACTTCTTGCTGTACATAACACACGAAACGCCGAATGAATGAATTTGGACTTGGGTGCAATTGGGGGCTTGACATTCGTATTCGTATGCAGATATTACAATCGGGAGGCTGTAGTTATAAGTGCGTTGCAAGTTGAAAAACATCCGGTCACGATGCCCGGTCCATTTGCAACACCGCCCGCTCAGCGTCATTTGTTCCATAGCAATTCGTCCATGTATCAAATGACTCCGCCGGCCCGTCGACTAGATCCAATGTTTTCGCGCAATGCTAGTCCGGCACCGGGACGTCCTGGAAGTGTAGCTAGCGGAATGTATGGATCACCGCGGTTTTCACCCAAGCCACACTCATCGCCTAAAATGAAGCTGAGGTTAAAGGACTAGAATTTGTGTGATTACTCGTTGGAATTTTCGTTTATTTCTGTTTGTTATGCATTGATCGATTAGTTATGGGCTTTGCTTTTTTCTTTCTTCTTTTATTCACTCCAGTAATGGAAACACTTGTTAAGTTTTTAATTGCTGATCTCATTACTTAGTTGTACTAGCAGTATTGTTTATTTGAATATGTGTAATTGACTTATTGAAATTGGTCCATGCTCAAATGGATTTTTCCTGTCTCTTTACCACCATAGATATTTGAAAAACGTCTTTCCGAAAGCCGACGAAACTCTGCTGCTAGACATTCTCGCGAATTCTGATAACAATGTACAAAAAGCGTCGGAACAGCTTATTCAAATGGGCTATACGAAGCGCGATATGTTAGCGGCTCCCAAGCTATCGAGTCGTATGCAAGATGCCAAGCGTTCGGATCAGGTTGATTCAAGTGACGAAAAAATCATTCCGTTGCACCCGAAAGTGCTTACTGCCGAAGAGAAGGAGTCAAGTAAGCATGACTATTGACCATATTGATCAAGGCTATTTACAATGACACATAACTCTAATTTCCGCAGTTAAAAAGACACTGGAAACTCGCTACAAAACAATTGCGGAGCGTATCATTCTTATGGCCCTGGAGAGTGTTAATTATTCCGAGGATCGTGCCACGCAAATTCTGGAAATTGTTTTGCAAGAGGACAAAACAAGAGAGAAGAAATTAAAAGCCTCGGCGGCGGTGTCGTCCGGAGTCGACGGAGTGACCTTCGCAGACCCTGAGGCAATTAGTGAGAGGTAAGTTTCGCTTATAACATCCATAGACATTTAAACATTTGTGTCGCACTCTACCCATTTGAAAATCTCATCATATCAAAATTGAATTCATGCACTCAACTTACAGCAAACAGTTTTTTATCCGATTTCGATACTACTACTTGTCTAATTGCATGTTACACATTTCTCTGTTACCCATGTAATTAATTTTTCTATATTCCGATTTAAACATTCCCACAACCCACTCTATCTCTTAATTGAATTATGACGGAACACACACACAGCGTGAACGAATTGCATATAGCAGTAGTCACAGATGAGACCCCTGCTATTGTCGCATCATCAACACCACCGCCACCTTCGTCATCTTTAGGCTTGGCACACCGAGAACATCCCGAACCAACAACGGCAGCTACAGCATCTACTGACGACAGTGGTGTTGTAACTGATCACATGCTTTTATCTTCACCGTCCGCTGTCCGAAGTGATAAAGTCCAAATTGTAGAATATAGTTATGAAAGTGTTTTTATTCCTGTTTTTGATTATCCGTGCACCGTTACAACATCACATCATGAGACAGAGACACCAGTACAATTGTCCCAGTGCCAGAAATTTTCATCATTCATTTCGCCGTCGTCGTTGTTATCGTCGTCGACATCACATTCGCCATCGTCCTTGTCTTCTAACACTAAATATCGCTCTAAAGTCAAATCCGATCGGACAAAGTATGCTAAAAAATTCATTTTCAATAGTTTGCTCGATCTCTTCCCAACCATTCTTTGTGTGTTTCTTCTTATGAGTTCTTATGATGATGCTGTGGTAGATTTGAAATGAATGAATGGGTTTTTCAGTTTTTGAATGTGTGTTGTTTAGATAGAATAGGAGACTTGAAAGTTATGAGGGGTCGTGAAGAGTGTTGCAGTTATCACAAGGATAACGCGTTCTGTTCCGCATCAAATAAAATTTGGTTTCTTCCTTCATTCCTTCGATGCTTCCCGGAGATGTTTATCGCTTATCTCTATGCTGGAACCTAGGGAACTATCTCCCGATGAGTAGTTGTACTTGAAATATGATACATTGAAATATGATACATTGAAATATGACGGAAGTGAAGAGGGACCAATGGCTTTTAGAACACGCTTAACCCATTTCTGGCCGGTATTTACAATAAAATACAAAATTTGTTGAGACCCTTTTAAACGTGTCCTATAGAGAGGTTGAATAAGGTTTTACATTTGGAAAAAAAGCAAAGTTTTTGCGTGACCTGCTCCAATTGGTCAGTGACAGTGAAAAAAGCAGAACAGCATTTTTATCGAAACTTTTGAAATTCTGCTAATGCCCCAGTTGTTGTCTATAGACCCAGAGTTTACAGGGATTGAGTATGAAAAATTTGCGGTTAAAAGGATAACAGTAGTTTGAGCTGGACACGTTCCGGAAATCAATCGTAGCTGGACTACCGTTAATCGCAGAAAGATCTACTTGGTCCCAAATTCTTTAGAACTTAGTTTTCTATGATTTTGTTTCTTAGACATTGGAATTGTTTGTGACACTTGGTTTCATTCTGCACTTAGTATGCGTCTGTAGCTTAGCTCGGTAACGCACCGGGCATTTTTTGCTACTCGAAATACGGTCTCTGCGGTTCGCGCCCGCAACGGGACCAACTATTTTTTATTCTCAAATTCCCTCTGAATTAATTTCTCCGAGCTTAGTGGTTTCGTATGGATAGTAGCACTCATCAGGTCTTGCATCTTTGCAGCTATCCATGTGCAAGACGACCACGAAAGTGTGAGAATTCTGTGTGTATAAGCCGTGAAGGCGTGATTTTATTTGAAAACTCGACCGTGGAGGTCTAGATGGTGTGAAGCACTCATATCAACTCACTAGAGGGGTGGAGAGAAGGTGAGAAGTGGAGATATTTGTTCCCTGGCAATTTTACTTTATGTATTAATGTTCTTGTAAATGTACAAGTGCGAATCATTTCAGTGAAAATTGGAATTGTTTGTGACACTTGGTTTCATTCTGCACACCAACTTAGTATGCGTCTGTAGCTTAGACATATTTACAAAAAAAGTGATGGTTTTCACGGAAAATTCCACTAAATTTGAAAAATATTTCCTAACACACTAAAATAGCCTGACAAACTCATAGGCAAAGATGTATATATGTAAAGTTGAGTATGCGAAATCCGCGAACCGCGGTTTTTCTGCTGGAACATTCCTAGTTTACCGGGCGACGCGACGCCCCGTGATCGTTTGGTCACCGCTCTACGACACTAATCTAGATCTCGGAGATCAAATCTCGGCGCGACCAAAAACTGCCTATGAGTACTAATAGAACTCTCACAGTGCTCCGAGCTTGCCAGTGTAAAGACGGCGCGGATAGGAGGTGCATGCTCCGAGCTTGTCAGTATAAAGACGGCGCGGATAGGAGGTGCATGCTAGCAACTGCACTTCCGAAAAAGTAGATATGCTATTGAAACGTCAACAAAGCATAGAAATGCGTTATATGGAAATGGCGTTTGTTGTTTGTTTTTAAGAATGAAGCCAATTTTTCAAGCATTTGTGAATGCAACCATAGTACTTTTTCTCGTGCCCCGGGCCCGGGAGATTGACTGCTGTCAAGCATTGTTAAAGGTCCGTTACTGTTAGGTACACGATCGTCGCACATTATTCCCGATTAGCGATCAAACCATAGAGCACGCTACGCTATTTGTATGTATCTTTTTGATGGTTGCCTGCGATCGAACCAGAATGGTGCCTAGCAAAACCACCTTAAAGCACAGGATTCAATGGTACAATCCTCATAGGCGATATATACATATGTATGTCTGGAGCGACCGGTAGCGCAGTGTGTTGAGGCATCAGTCTCATGTTTGACTACCGGCGTTTCGGGTTCGAATCCCGTCCATGACGACGTTCGTGGCCATGGATGTGCAGGAGGTGCATGCTGGCAACTGCATTCTCCGAAACCAGTTTATGCCGACGAAACGTAAACTGGGCCACATGAAACTGTTGACGCGCTATGTCCTACAAGGGGTTAGGGCAATTGAGAGAAAAGCTCCTTCCTTCTCTATTTGTCATAGTCCCCCCCCCCATAGTCGGCGCCTATGTTTGTGGTTCCAATGCGACCCACCTTCTTTATCTATGGCCCCATTTATACCGTGGAACTAAAAGGAGTATTAACTAGATCAAATTAGATTTAGTTCTAGTTCGTGGTGTGTTTATACCGACCGGTACTAAATATGGAAAACGTCAAATGTTGGCTTGTCACTTGGGTTTGAGGTGAATTTTAGAAATATAAAGAGCCCAGCAGCTTCTTGTAGAAAGCGCTTTTATACCACCGACTCCAACAAAATCTACTACTTTGCCTTAACCCCTAGCGGGGCATAGCGCGTCAATTACTCCTGCGCGCCATCGTACTCTGTTCTGGGCAATGGGGCGCAACTCCCCAAAAGACTTACCCAGTACCTGGCACTCCTTTGCCACAGATCGACGCCATGTGATTCGAGGACCCCCTCTTGGTCGGCCTTGGTTGGAAATGGGGTTCCATTTCATGGCATGCAAAGCAATGCAGTTATCACTCTTCCGCAATGTGTGACCTATCCACTGCCATTTTCGCCTGCGTATCAATTCGTCGATTGGCATCTGACCCGTACGCCGACTTAGCTCTTCATTTGATATTGTTTCGGGCCAGAAAATTCGTAAAATTCGACGAAGACATGAGTTGACGAAAACTTGCAGCTTTCTGGTAACTCCTACGGAAACTTTCCATGTACTGCTCCCATACAAAAGCACTGATAGTACCAGGGAGCGAAACAGGCCCAGCTTGGTCTTGATGCTGAGATAACTGCCCTGACAGATTTTGGACAGCATGCCGTATGCGCGTTTAGCCTGGTTGATACGACGAGCAATGTCCTGCTCCGTACCACCATTTTCGGCAACAATGCTACCCAGGTAGACGAAGTTGTCCACCTTCTTCACAGGCTGCCCATTAATATTGTTGGCAGGAGTTACGACCACCTGTAAACTCCTTGATGACACCGTATACGGCGTTTAAGTTGTTACTTCTAGCGGCTTCTTCTGCTGACGCTAAAAGAGAATTGGCATAAACTCTTTTATCGCGTCGCACACTACGCTGAACTTCTCGAGCTTTCTGACGGTAAAGGAGTTCGATGCTGCTTCGATTGTTGTCTGATGCTGCAGCCAAACGAACTTTCAGCTCCTTTCTTTCAATAATCCGCTGCCATGAAGCGTCGGACATCCAGGGCTTATTCCGGCAATCCGGGTTTGGGCCAAGGATGGTATTTGCGCTATCAATGTACGCATTTTTTATGGCATCCCAGTTTTCGTTTATGTCACTATCTGGGTGACTAGTTATCTCAGCCGCTTTTTGCGCAAGATGGTCATTATATTGTTGTAAGACAGCTGGATTTTTTAGTCGAGCGGTGTTGAATTTGCGGGGCCTGGATCTTTCGTCGCTAGGGCGGCGCACGGCTGCAATACGCAATCGAACATTAGCGATCATAAGATAATGGTCTCTTCCCATCCCAATATCGGCACCCTTCTTGTTTCGCATGTCCAGGAGGCAACTCTTGAATCTTTTACTAATGGCAAAATGGTCGATCTGATTTTGTGTTCTGCGCCGATCAACAGAGGACCAACTGATTTTGTGGTGGTCCTTATGCTCAAACATAGTACCACCGATGAAGAGACTGTGAAAGTTGCAGAACTCTACAAATCTTTCACCGTTGTCATTACGATCACCAAGACCGTGTCTCCCCATCACATGTCTGAGCCCATAGTTATCAGCGCCAACTTTCGCATTCAAATCACCCATAACCATTATAATGTCACCTTTAGGTGTTCTGCTCTGAACGGCGTTTAGTTCTTCGTAGAAGGAGTCTTTTGCCAAGACATTGTCGGGTTCAGTGGGGGCATAACATTGTATTATTGAGATGTTCCTCATTTTGGTCCGGAACCTGGCGGTCAAGACCCTGTCAGAGACCGGTTCCCAGGATAAGAGACAGTTTCGCGCGGCTCTGGTTAAAAGGAGCCCCACACCTGACTCACGACGGCTACCGGTAGCTTTACCGGAGTACAACATTACAGTGCTGCCCGTTGGAGAGATGAATTCTCCGCTGTTCCACCATCTTATCTCACTAACTCCTAAGATATTTAATTTGTACCTCAGAAATTCACTCTCTAATTGAAGAAATCGTGCGTTCTGGGGACCTTCTGATCCATTGTCCAGGAGAGTACGCACATTCCAGAATCCAATCTTTGTCATTGTACGATAGCTAAAAGTCGTAACCGTTGAGTCAGTCCTTATCCGAGGCATAGTTGACGTTTCGTTAGCATATAAAGATTTCGGATAGTGCAAGTTGCTGGCATACACATCCTGTCCTTTGATTGTCGGTTTTAACGACAGGCCCTCAAAGGGAAAGGCCGTGGTATTTTTTTCACACCCCACACCACAGGGGTACCTCAACCAAATCATCGCACCGCCATCACTGGCGGCTTGACGTTAGTTGGCAATGGTCAGTGACCACTGCCGTTCCAGGGGGCGCCCACGCGGAGGACTATGGAAGAGGAGTTTTTGCCCCCCAAATTTGTTAGTTCAGTACCGTATCGCAAGTGGAGCTAAGAGCTAGTCTAATTAACTAATCCGACATGTTTACATCGTGGCGAGTTCGCTGGGATTAGTTAATATTGAAACATAGTTCCACGGCATAAACGTAACCTATCTATCTCCCGAATATATGCTCCAAAGTCTCCGTTGTAAGGGGGTCCAGAATTATAGAGGTCAAAGGTCTTTTTTTTCTTTGGTTTTAGAGTATAATATACCATTTTATGGTCTGATGTTTAATCTATCATTTTATATAAATTTTTATGTGTTTTAATTCGCCTTTGAATTTTTTTGTAGAACTCATAGTTTTTTAAATATTCACGGAAAACTGGAAATAAGGACTTTAGACTATCTCTCCCCTACATTTCCACTTAGGCGGGCCATTTACGTTCAGGTTTACCTTGAGGTGTACCCTGTACCTACCACGTAAAACTATACAGGCCTCAACGTATACCTGTACAGGTACATATATCTGAACCTGTATATGGCCGGCCTTACACTTCAACAACACTTCAGTTTTTTGACACAAAAAAAATGCTTTAACTCTGTAACGGTTAAAAACAGAGTGTCCATTTTGGTGCTAATTTTCTACAAATTAACGGTACTATCTACCATTAAAGTATTTACCGTCTGAAGCGGGACACCTTGTACATAATAATGTACGCGTGCTGACCGAGCCGTTTTGGCCACATAGTGCAGCATAACTGACATTTGGAATGCTATTGCGATATTGATCTCAATTCCTTTGCAATTTATAGAATCACTAAAATAGGATTGCTCAAAAACTGGAAAACCCTTGAAACAATAACTCCTTCTTACTTTTAGATCGTAGTTCAAAGTATGGGTAAGATAGAACCCGTACATTCTTAGCACTTTGTAGTAAATGTCTGCACCATTGATTATAATTTCATATCCTTCTTTTTATTTTCTCTCACATTTCCGGTGTGTGTATATATATCCATTAAATCGATTGGTATCCATTTGGTATTCACTTAGTCAATGTAAACTTGCATGCCACGCATTTCTCAATCGTTTGTTATAAACACGTTTTTTTCCGAATTGTGCTTTCCGAGTAGAAGTACTCCGAAAACAACATCAGACGAAGAGACACCAACAAAAGTTGAATTTGAATCAATTCTGAAGCGTATTGCAACAAAAGGACCCAACCCCGACCTGTGTAAGGGACCTAATGAGGAGATTCTACTGTGAGTGTCACAATATTAAATAAAAACAAAACATCGGACGAAAGAAACTATGTATTTATATTCTTTAATTTATATTTCCAGTGCTGACTATGTGGCCTGGAGCGGTGCCAATCCGGATATATCAATTGGCCATAAGGGACTAGTGCAGGGTCCAAATGCGACACTGTTGAGTGATCGAACCGGCAATTTGGCGCATGGACACAATTCAGACTTGTGCAAGGGTCCACAAATGGGACTCGCCAAGGGAAGCATTTATTCGCAAATCAATCGTGCCATAAGCACAAATGTGAAATGCAACTAAATCGACAGTATTACAATTTATTATATAATTGTGTTTGTTGTTATGGTGGCGGTAATTGTGCCAAAATTTATCAACACACAATTTTGGCTATTTTTTTCCTTACTGTTTTGTGTAAGCGTATTTTAAGTGTTTCGTTTTTTTTTCTCCTTTTTGTTGTTACTTTTATTGTTGGTGTGTGAAAAGCTGTAGATGTGTTTAGTCTGTAGTGAAACAAAAACCAATCTGATCGAATACCCCCTGAATACTTTGAATTGTGGAGAGAGAGTCGTTTGATGTAATTCATCGCGGAACATTATGGATTTGGCATTAATTGGAGAATTCTTTCTATTTCATTAGAGAGAATTTTTACCAAACTCAAGAAATTTCCGCTTTAGGACCTACACATTTCCCTGCGTGGGTTCTAGGTTCTTACCACTATAAAATCGTATGTAAATCAAACACGTTTGTACGCCATCATAGAAATACAAAGAATGTCGTTTATTCAAACGTCAAATCATCAGCAGTGCTCCCACTACAACAATATTACAAGTCTCTATTAGTGTTGCCACTTCTAGCGATACTACATTACTTTCCCTTTTTAATATCAAGAAAAACAGATATCAAATATCCGCTGCTTTTCAATTATATTTCGAAATCTTTGAGATATGCCGGCCGGCGCGCTGTTCGACCCCTTCTTGATTCTATCAACGTTCCGCTACGTTTCCGTCGCAATTGTTGTTCGTCCCCACTTGATACTTGCGTTGGATCATATATACTAGGTGCGCTATTATTCGTCGATGTCGAGACTGGTTCGGGATCAATAATTTTCTGCAAATGGGAGACGTTACGCCGATACTCTTTTCCTGAATCATGGGATACTACAACCGCTTCACCTCCGTTCCGATCGACCACCGTGTATATCCCTGGTACGAAGTTTGATGACAACTTATTAGTTTTCACCATTCTCTTTAATAGTACTTTGTCTCCTTTACCAATGTTAATTTCTTTAGCATTTCGGCGCTCGTTCGCGTACTGCTTGCCTTTTTCTTTCATCTCCTTGTCTCTGTCAACTATTTCTTCGTCCACCTCTTTTTGTTGTTGAATGGATGGTAGTTTATCACGGATATTCCAGCCGAAAAGCATTTCAGCCGGTGTTTTGTGTGTCGTGGAATGCGCAGTTGAGCGGTACATGAGTAAGTATTTGTTGAGGTCAGCTCGCCAATCAGATTCCATCGATTGGCTGATGGTTAGCCGTTTTGAAATAGAACGGTTTTGCCTCTCCACTTCGCCATTCATCTGCGGCCAATAGGGTGTGGTATTATTTAATTCGATTGCTCTCGATTTACAATAATTTCGAAACTCTTCACACGCAAATTGAGGCCCATTGTCCGCCGTGATCGATATCGGGTTACCGAACCTGGTGAAAATCACTTCTAATCTCTTAATGGTCTCTAGTGCATCGGTCTTCATCATCACCTCTATCTCCACAAAGCGGCTATAGTAATCAACTACCACAAACAAAGTGTGTCCTGATGGTAGTGGCCCCAAAAAATCAATCGCCAAATGACGCCACGGACCTGATGGTAATCTTCTCCTATTCATTGGTTCCGGTGCGGCCGGTGCCGCCACCAAAATACAGCCTCGGCAACTTTTTACATATGCCTCTACCTGGGCATCCAGTTTTGGCCACCATACTTTCGCTCGTAGACGTTGTTTCATTATGGTCATACCTGGATGGCCTTCATGAGCCAAATCCAACGTCTGCTTCCTCAAATCCTCCGGTATTACGATACGTGTTCCTCGTAGTAAAATTTCTCCCGCAAAACACAATTCGGTTGCGAACGGTTTAAAAGGAATCGTAATAGTCGACCATTCGCCATCGATGAGCCCCTTTTTAACAGCTTGTATTTCCTCGCTCGCTTCTGATGATCTTTCGATTTGGGTTATTTTGATTGCAACTGGCGCAGCATTTACTACTATCCAATGTATATACTCTTCAGTGGCTTTTTCCAATGATTTCGAATCAATTCTCTCACTGACAGCTAACCGTGACAGGGGATCCGCGATATTCGTTTTCCCGGGACGATAAATCACATTAACTTTGTATGCCTGCAACTGAAGTACCCATCGTTCCATACGCAAACATGGCTTTGCCTTTGGTTTGAATAACGTTTCGAGTGGTTGATGATCGGTTATTAATTCAAATGATCTACCATATAGATAGAAGTGAAATCGCTCAATGGCCCATACTAATGCCAAGGCTTCTTTTTCTGTCTGTGCATATCGCTTTTCTACATCTGTTAAGCTCCGGCTGGCATATGATATGATCCTTGGCCCACTCTCATTAAATTGGATAAGTACTGCCCCCAAACCAACTGGACTTGCATCGGCTATAACTTGTGTCCGGTCATTCACATCAAAATAGCCCAATGTTGCTGTGCTCATCATATGCTGTTTTATTTTGTGAAATGCATTGCTCTGTTCCGAATTCCATATAAATTTCTGTTTTTGTTTTGTTAAGAGTCGAAGTGGTTCGGTAGTCGTAGCTAAGTCAGGAATAAACTTGCCAACATAATTTACCAGACCTAAAAAACTGCGGACTTCTTCGGAAGATTTTGGCTCACGAAAATGTCGGATGGCTTGTAGTTTGTCATCATCAGCTTCGATACCTCTGCTTGATAAATTGTGTCCCAAAAATTTGACCTCACGGACTCCATACTCGCACTTCTCTTCATTAAGTGTTACACCATTCGATTTAAGTACTTCGCGCACCTTTGTCAATCTTTGATTGTGCTCTTCGATGCTCTCGCCAAATATGATTATATCGTCTATAAAGTTGAAACACCCATCGCATTCAATTAAAATTTGCTCCATCAGTTTTTGGAACAATCTCGACTTGATGGAACGCATTTTTCACATCTAATTTCGAAAATACGCTTTTGTTAAATGCGGTAAAAAGTCCTCAATTGTTGGAAGAGGATGATTCTCTCTTTCAACAGCTTGATTGGCGCGGCGCATATCGACACAAATACGAACCCCGTCGCCTTTTGGTACCACCACGATAGGCGATACCCATTTAGATGGTCCATCCACTTTTTCGATTATGCCCTGCTGTAGTAATTCGTTTATCTTATCATCGACTGTCCTCTCAAGTGTAACCGGAATTCTACGATATGGTTGGATTACCGACCGAGCATCAGCTTTAATTGGTATGTCGATGACCACATTTTTAATTTTTCCAATCGGTTCAGGGGTAGGTTTTGCGCTCACGTTACTAATTGTTGAGACGATTTTCAAAATTCCCAATGCGCTCGCTGTTTCTCTACCAATCAAGGTCTTACCTTCGCCCCGAATAACATAAAAATCGGTGAAACATCGCTGCTCATTAGCTTTCAGCACTGCACTGAATGCGCCGAGTTGCACGAGCCCACCATATGCTCTGAAGACCTTGTCCGTTATTTTCCGTTGGTTGAATACTACAACACCCATTTCCTTTAGTCGGGTCCAAGTTACTTCACTCATCAAATTATATTTGGAGCCAGAGTCAATTACAGCCCACACCTTTACCCCACCAATCAGACATTCCATTTGACTGCTATCAGTGCCGTCCGTCACGTTAAACACATATTCGTCGTTTTCGTTCACCCTGATGTTCTTGACAGTGCTGATGGTAGGCTGTCCCTTTCTGTCTTTTTTTTTCTCTTATCTCGTTCTTCTCACCATCCTTTTCGGGGAATGCCCGTCGGGCTTGACGTTTCCTACATCTTCTCAGTAAATACGCTTATTTCTACTGGTATTATTTTATTCGTTTTATACTAACTGAAACAGTCTCTTTGTAAAAGTTTGCATCGGAGCAAATTATGAAATTAGCCATTAAATTCGCATTTAAGCGACTGAATTTGGGTCACATAAATTGTATTTATTGCTTAGCTTCATTATTCGGAAATCTCAACCTGCATTAAAGCAACTGCTGGAATCAGACTTAAAAATTCGCATTGAAGCGACTGAATTCCAGTCAGACCAATATTTTTTTCCTCGACATAGTCTCCTATCTCAATCTGCATTGAAGCAACCGCTGGAATCAGACTCAAACATTCGCATTGAAGCGACTGAATTCCAGTCAGACCACTCATTTTTTTTTCCGACATAGTCTCCTCATTCAAATATCTCAATCTGCATTGAAGCAACAGCTGGAATCAGACTCAAACATTCGCATTGAAGCGACTGAATCCCAGTCAGGCAATTCAATTCTTAAAACTTGCATTCAACCGTCTTCCCGGATGCAAAATTCACCCGTGCAAGACAATGCGGAACGTGTTTGAACACGTCAAAACTCGGCATGGAAAGAAAATGTCCCAGCCGACGCCATGACACAAAAAGAAACACATACACCGGGACCGGTTTTTCACTTTTTCACATATTCATTCCACTATCCAAAACCGCTCATTCTTACCCATTGAACCCTCCATTTCGCCTCTTGTCTTTCCTTTTTCCCTTTTCTTCTTTATAAATTTTTACCTCGTCGCCAATATAAAATCGTATGTAAATCAAACACGTTTGTACGCCATCATAGAAATACAAAGAATGTCGTTTATTCAAACGTCAAATCATCAGCAGTGCTCCCACTACAACAATATTACAAGTCTCTATTAGTGTTGCCACTTCTAGCGATACTACAACCACCTAAAGCGGAAATGGACTTCCTAAAGCGGAAATTCCGCAATTAAGGATTCTCTCTAAATGCAATAGAGAGAACTCTCCCATTAAGACCAAATCCATAATGTTCCTTAATCGCAAGATAGAATGAATTATAACAAAGCGATATTTTTGCAATAGCATTAAGCGGCAACCATTTTTTGGCAGTCGAATGTCGGACTACCCTCAAATGCAAAGTAAATTCGACGTGCTACCTTTAAAAAACAACAGTTGCTCGGAAAATTGAAGTCAAGCCGAGGATGCGATCGGAATTACTTTAGGACCGAGACAAATGGATGTGACAACGATTTAAACAAGTCACATGTTGTCGACAACAAGTAGGTTTATTTTAACGCGGAAGAAGTGTGTCGTTTTTATGTTGTTTCCCCTCGTTGTTTAATACTTTAACTCTATTGCACGTAGTACAAATTCACACAGTATCAACTTTAACCAAAAACAAAAATAATTTTAATATTCTTAAACGAAATGAATCCAGACATCCCGTAAGTTTTATTTTTATTTTATATCTTTATAAGCAAATTCTTCAAACACTGAAATTCCCAAAAAGCTTAAAAGAAACTCATTCGTCCTTAAAGTGGGGAATATTATCTAAATTACAAAAATTTCGTGCCAGCAAGAGGAAAATACAGGTAGAACATTGTTTCTAATCGCAGTTCTCCCCTACTTTTACAAATAATGAGACTAAATCATTCCTTGCCATTGAAAAGTATATTTTTATATATTTAATTCGGGTTTTTGTGTTAATATATCGTAAAAAACATAAATATATGTCGTGAAATATCGACGAGTTTATTATCACTATTTTTTTTTGTTTAAATTTTGTTATAATTGTATGGACATTAAATATAAATACAATATCAAGTAATCTTGTGTAAAAACTGAATGTTGTGCATTTTTTCCGGATCTGAAGTCAGCAACTTTGGCGAATTACAGGCGATCATTTTAAAAGTGTAGGCGAAGGCGAAACAAATCGAAAATTTACAAGTCGCAACGTAACACAATACACGATTGGTAATGGAATCATTTTTCATAAACTCCGACTCATTTCTGAATTTAGGAATGACTCAGTTCTAATTCATTGAGCGGTCGGAAATGGTCGTCGTAAATGAATCATGTTTCCGTGCCGACTATGAATCGTATTCCCGAAGCGGCTATGAACCAGATTTGATTCATTTTCTTCGTATGAAAATGATACGAAATAAACCCGAAGGTGAATGAGGCTGCAAAAAAATGGGATGAATGGTGGCGCTTCCAAAGTCCCCTCCTCCGGGGTGAATGACCATAGAAGAATGTCCAAAATGAAATTATTGTCAATGTTGTGAGCGAAGCGAATCCCAGATGATGATGAAAGCCATCGGCCGATCGATCGGGCTATGGATCGCTCCGTCTATATGGGGTGTAAGTCGTAATGACTTAGTCTGGTTTCGTCTACACGGTAGATTGTACTCTTCAGGAGCTGCCTTAATCACATCGGGGGAAGCAGCTCGACTGGGCCAGGTGGTTGGAATTCCGGGCTAAATCGGAATACGCCCCTGGATACAATGGCTACACTATATATAGTGTGTATTGTACGACACGGGCGTGAATTACTTTCCAATGCAGTGAATGTTGACTTAACGCTTATCATTTTTGTGGTAGAGGATAGCAAAACTAGGTCATTACAACTTAGATCCCACTCCATTCTTAAAGAAGGTATTTATGCGCTTATGCGTTATTGATCAGAAAGATTTCCATCGAATCGAATAGTCCATGACTTTCGAAATGGAGAATTTTCCAGCCACCAAATAAATTTGTTTTGTCCCTTATAAATATTTTTATTTTATAATCACAATAATTACATTTCACACTTCATCCTCATTCAGCAGCATATTTGGTATACCCTGTGTTATTGGGAACACCCGCCCGGTCTCAGGACACTCCAATTGACCTTCAATAATATCAATCTCCAGGAGAACATGATGTAGCCTTTGCAACAGATCTTGATCGGTGGCGTAATTGTCTCCCAGCTCTTGTGGAATTCCCTCGGCGCAATCCACCTGGAGACGAAATAATAAAATAATAACTTTAGCCAACATTAGCCACAGAAAAGAAATGTTTTGTTCGGTTACCAATTGTGCTGCCAAATGAACTGTTGGATAATCCAATCGGGGGAGTAGTCTCGTGATGAATTCAGGATTGAATTCCGACTGAGTAACCTCCTTTTGTGTGATCTGTAAACAGGGTTGTTTAGTGCATAAATATTTTGCCTAATGGGTGATGATCGTCATGAACACTACCTTAAGTTTTAGCGGGTATCCGATTTTAACACCACGAATGCATTTCGACGTAAGAAAATTATAGGTGATTAGCTTCATTATGAATCAATTTTCTCTTACTAAACTCGAAAAAACTCCAATTTCAGGAAAAATAATCACCACAAGGGCGAAACGCCACGATATCTGCGCTGCGTCCACGTTTGTTTTGACAGTTATGCCAATTTCCAATAGTGACTATCCACTACTACTGGGTGTAGACTGTAGACATTTAACGTGTTCACAATGGTATTTTCTTTTTCAAACGCCTGTTATGTGTCGTTATTCGGAACGGAAACGGAAATTGAGTTTTTAAATAGCCGTGTTGGTTTTCTCGGATCAGTAGATGGAATTTTACTAACAAATAAAGAGCTCTTTACACTTCACCGTGAACGTGAACATGAAAATAAAAATTTTCCACGATCAAAAGCTCCGTGAAAAGATTTGACAGTTATCGCATGGTGAGAATTATTTTTCCTGTTCACAGTCCTATTTACAGTTCACCGGGAAATTTATTTGAAATATGCAAAACGTCGTTTATTTAAGAAGAAAATAAAAATATCGGTTGTAGAAAGGAATTAATGAAGGATATTGGTTAGAGTTTAGAAGCTGCGGGAGCACTCGCGGTTTAAAATTTTAATTTAATGGAACAAATTGCCCACACAGGGACTGTTGATTCACAACTCTTAGTATCGCACAAAGTGTGCATGGACAATTTCGGTTTGGAACGAGCTGCGCTAGCTCCACCCCCAGGAAATTGCGACGCTCGATATATAGCCATAGGTCGCTTGTTTCACTCCTTCTATATGCACCAGCATCCATTTCGTTCTAGCATATCTGCATCAAACATTTTTTTGTCTATGTACAATTTCGGTCTCAAATTGAAATAAGGTATGCAAAGCAAAGCGAAAATAACTGGGTACATACTCACTTTCGTTTTTAAACGAAAGTGAACATTGAATGCGAATCGAAAGTGGGCATACATGGCCACTTTCGGACTCAGCCGAAATTGTCCATTAATGGCTATTCATGGTGCCTTTCGGTACCCTGACGTGAGCATGAGCAGACTGATAGCTCATGGCCGGACTCACGGCGGCCAGATATCACGAAAATCGTAATTTGGCCACTCACAACGAACTTAAGTCCATCGTAGGATCAGGCTGTTGATGTGTGGTCAATTGAGATTTACAAACGTGACTATATCTTGATATAACCACACAAGTGATTGGGACGCTTTAGTCTTACATCTTGATCCGATAAAATTACATTTATCATTCCATCCTACTTTCTTAAATCGGAAGTTACAACGGCTGCTTTTTGTTCTTACAAATAATTGTTTTTCTTGACCTCATAACTCTTTTCCGTGTTCGATTATAGTACCATTACGTTGTATACGTGCAATAAATGAGCATATTTTTATAAGTAGGACCATTCAACATGTTTTATAACAGTCTTCTGATTTTCACTCCTCCTCCTTCGTGTAAATATCAACTTCCGGTCTCCTTTTCATTCTTTCAGTTCAAATGTCCCTTTAAAGCGATTCTCCCACCCCGTTAAACTTTAGGATTTATAATACATATATTTATAATTAAAACACAATCATATTTGTATCAAATGATTCATTTGATTATATTATTTCATAAATAAACAAAAAAAAAAATAGTTTTTTTTCACGATAAACAACTTTTCAGAATGCAAATGCAATTCGAACGTGAACAGCATCGTAGAAAAATATCGTGGTGAATTTCACGTCTCGGTCGTTCACTTTCACGTTCGCGCGTCTACACTTCTCTGTGAAACGTGGTGAAATTGATTCCACGATGAATTTTTCTGTTCACGATGAAATATATGGGGAATTTAAAAAAAGTGTATGAAATATCAATATTAAATTGTGCAAATATATTCAAAATGTAGTTTATGGAATTCTTCATTTATTTCAATAAAATCCCCGGACGTGAAATGTCATTTTCATAGATATTTTTCAAGAAAACATTTTTCCACTTTCACGTTCACGGTGAAGTGTACAACGCCCTTAAATACTGACCGCGGAAAACGAAAACTAAACACGGAACGCACAAATACCGGGGACTCGCCAGCACCAGTCGCCGACCACTGAATTGTGGATACGATGGCGTCATTAAAGGAAATAATTGCGTAATTTAGCCGTCAAAACCAGCTGAGCGGAGGCCTGTATATCTAGATGGCGCTGATTATACACGTGCCTACATGCAAACGATGTGCCCAGATTTGTGCGGATCACCGTCGATTTCAGCAGCATGTTGCATATTGAGTCGTGTACACCCAGATTTGAAAGGGCATCGGTGACAGCCACCGGTTTAAGATTGTCAAAAGCGCCTTCGATATATTTAAAGACAACCAATTCAGGAGCTTGGAGTAGAAAGGGCGAACTCAAAAAATCGATTTTTTTTTATTCTCTCCTTGGTTTCAGATACATATAAACAATGCGTATATACCTCGCTTTGCCCCGGCAAGCCCTCAGTTTTCTCATAGTTTCAATCTAAAGTGAGTAATATCATTTTCTGTCAAAGTCTCACTATTCGAATCACTTAGTGGAGCAAGGGCGAACCCCGGATCTGAAACCCCATCCAAGCACAATGAAAAGCCATAAATCATTTGTATTCGCCCTTGCTCTTCTGTGAAAAGTGTTTGTTTCGCTAGGTATGTTAGTCATTCATTCGCCCTTGATATTTTGAAGTACTTTGAAAGCTTTGAGCTTGATTTCCCAACACCTCAATTTTGGGATACGCCCTTTCTACTCCAAGCTCCTGAATTGTACTCAGGTTATTTTTCGATGTTGTTGTTGTTGCTGAGTGTAGTGCCGTATCACTGATCTTCCCTTCTTGTAGGCATATTGGGAATTAGCCAACATATGTGTAACAGTGGTCTCATTATCCAGTGGGTTTTAATATGGGCTTAGGCTTTTAGATAATCACCGACTCACAAGCTCATCTTCTGACAATCTCGAAACATTCGGCATCAACATCTTCCTTTGTACAATATTAAAAAAAAAATATGTCCACACAGGAGAGAGGCCGCATATTTTAAAATTTGCGTCGGACGCCAGGAGAATTTGATACGGCACTGTATACTTTTCAAAGTTTAGTGTGCGTAAGCACTTTGAGCGATGATAATAAACTTCTTATAGAAATACGACCTGCAATCGCAAATAATATCATATGATACTGTGATTAAACGACTATTGCCCCAGCGGTAATCTTATCTGCAGTCATGTAACTTGCATTTCGTTTTATTTGCTCCAAATCCCTTATTATCTCTTACTTTACTTACATTCATAATTCATAAAATAAACTCATTTGTCCAAATATATAAATATGTATGTATTCGTATTTCATTGACCAACAGTGAGCAATTGTACAAATTGCAATTAAATTTAAATAACAGATAAAAACTTAACAATAGTTTTTGAGCGATCGGACATCGCACGTTTGTATGTACAAAAAGAAATGCAACAAATTCAACAGGTATGAAACCGCTTCGTTAGATGAATCGTAGCGGTTGAATTTTCAATCGTTCCGCCAATAATTCACATGTTTTCAACTGATTCTCTAGATACTGAATTCCGCCGGCCTTGTTCACAGCATCCATAGTAAGACGTTCCTTTTCGCCAGGAATCAGAACTGGTTTGTCGGGATTAGTCTGAGTAAACAAAAAACACAAATTAATAAAAAAGTTATAAACAAATGGGTAAAAAAAGGATAATTACCGGTGCAAGTCCATGTAATCTTTCGTGCATATCCTCTAAACGATCTTCAAAACCGGGCGCAAAACAGTTCGGATCTACTGCAATGAAAACTTGCCCCAGGTCGGCTTTAGTATCCGCACCGGCATGAGTCCATTTTCTCACTTTAGTCGAGTAGTTAGCTCCCGCCATGACACCGCAAAAAATATCAACAACAGCACCGAGGCCGTAGCCTTTGTATCCCGATGTAATTTCTCCTCCGCCCAGAGGATATAGACAACCCGTTTTGAAACCCAATTCCGCATCTGTTGTCTCGTTACCGTCTGGATCTTGAGCCCAGCCCGAGGGAAGTGGAGCACCCTTTCTTCGTTGAATTTCAATCTTTCCCACAGCCACAGCCGTTGTGGCCATATCAAGAAGGAAGTCATCAGTTTTGGCTGGTGCACCAACAGCTATTGGATTCGTGCCCAGTGCTGCTTCTTTGCTACGAGTCGGGGCCATTAGAGGTGATGTGTTGGTCATTGAAATGCCAATGAGACCTTCTTTCATGGCGTGCATTGCATACCAACCAGCGATACCGTAGTGGTTCGAACCTTTGGCACACACCCAACCGACACCGACTTGTTTCGCTTTTTTTATGGCCAGATCCATGCAAAAGTTGCCCACGACAGCGCCCAATCCATTCAGACCATCGACCCAGGCGGTGGATGGAGTTTCTTTGAGAATCTTAGGTACTACATGGCCGTTGGTTGAATTCTTCAACAGATCGTTGATATACATCTCGAGACGATTCATGCCGTGACTAAAATGACCTCTGTGATCGGCTGCGATAAGCAAATCGGCCATGGCTTTCGCATGTTCCAAGGGCGCCTTGGCGGCTGTAAAACAATCCACCATGAATCGTCGCGATTCCTCCACTGCTACTAATTTCGGTGTTGCGTTAGTAACTAGAAAAAAAACAGGATATGTTAATATGTTTGCGTTTTTCCCAAGAAGATATGACTATACGGATTTTACATACCTTGTGCCATTTTTGTGGAGCTCCTGGAAAAATGTCTGCGTGCAACGGCTATTTAATGAGAATGAAAGAGATATGGCTTAGTGAAATCTTTACAGCCAGCAACTGATAATAAATAATTATATAATAATAATCTTGTACATATTTGAGAATTAGCAATTCTCTTCACACATACTCACATTTACATGCATCATTTGAGATGATATGTTTGAAACTGATATGGGAACTTGGTTAATTTGCCTGGTGACTCTGAACTTGACCAAAAATACGTATGTTATCAATATAAAATGAAGAGTATTTTAGGAGTATAAAGCCCTGCCCTTTAAGCAAGCTGTGAGTAATGTCTGAAATTCTTGAATGAGCCGGAGATTATCATTTCCAAAACTGCCCGCATATTACATCGCGGTCACGTATTTCCAGCCATCGGGTTGCGCTTAGCCTATGTTTCTTTTTTTTCTGAAGGACGAATTTGTTTCGGAAAACTTGAACTCTGTCAGCTTGACAAATATTCGCCTGTTTTCCTATCACCAATTGTGTTAATTGTTGGGCGCTTAAACAAGCATTTAAATATCCAACTAGCATTTTTAGTAGCAAATACCAATGTTTTTGGTTTCGTCACTACTCAACGTTTTTGGTACGAAAATTCTAAATTAATTTTTACTCTATACTACTTATCTTGGAGGAAGATCAAATGAGGTGGTGAAAAGAACACTTCGCTGCGGTCTTGAACATGTAACCTCTGGTGAAGTTCCCCTTCATATAGATAATTCAACTAACCATCAAAATTTGCGTATACGGTCCAAAACTCCTCTTCCATAGTCCTCCGCGTGGGCGCCCCCTGGAACGGCAGTGGTCACAGACCATTGCCAACCAACGTCAAGCCGCCAGTGATGGCGGTGCGATGATTTGGTTGAGGTACCCCTGTGGTGTGGGGTGTGGAAAAAATACCACGGCCTTTCCCTTTGAGGGCCTGTCGTTAAAACCGACAATCAAAGGACAGGATGTGTATGCCAGCAACTTGCACTATCCGAAATCTTTATATGCTAACGAAACGTCAACTATGCCTCGGATAAGGACTGCCTCAACAGTTACGACTTTTAGCTATCGTACAATGACAAAGATTGGATTCTGGAATGTGCGTACTCTCCTGGACAATGGATCAGAAGGTCCCCAGAACGCACGATTTCTTCAATTAGAGAGTGAATTTCTGAGGTACAAATTAAATATCTTAGGAGTTAGTGAGATAAGATGGTGGAACAGCGGAGAATTCATCTCTCCAACGGGCAGCACTGTAATGTTGTATTCCGGTAAAGCTACCGGTAGTCGTCGTGAGTCAGGTGTGGGGCTCCTTTTAACCAGAGCCGCGCGAAACTGTCTCTTATCCTGGGAACCGGTCTCTGACAGGGTCTTGACCGCCAGGTTCCGGACCAAAATGAGGATCATCTCAATAATACAATGTTATGCCCCTACTGAACCCGACAATGTCTTGGCAAAAGACTCCTTCTACGAAGAACTAAACGCCGTTCAGAGCAGAACACCTAAAGGTGACATTATAATGGTTATGGGTGATTTGAATGCGAAAGTTTGCGCTGATAACTATGGGCTCAGACATGTGATGGGGAGACACGGTCTTGGTGATCGTAATGACAACGGTGAAAGATTTGTAGAGTTCTGCAACTTTCACAGTCTCTTCATCGGTGGTACTATGTTTGAGCATAAGGACCACCACAAAATCAGTTGGTCCTCTGTTGATCGGCGCAGAACACAAAATCAGATCGACCATTTTGCCATTAGTAAAAGATTCAAGAGTTGCCTCCTGGACGTGCGAAACAAGAAGGGTGCCGATATTGGGATGGGAAGAGACCATTATCTTATGATCGCTAATGTTCGATTGCGTATTGCAGCCGTGCGCCGCCCCAGCGACGAAAGATCCAGGCCCCGCAAATTCAACACCGCTCGACTAAAAAATCCAGCTGTCTTACAACAATATAATGACCATCTTGCGCAAAAAGCGGCTGAGATAACTAGTCACCCAGATAGTGACATAAACGAAAACTGGGATGCCATAAAAAATGCGTACATTGATAGCGCAAATACCATCCTTGGCCCAAACCCGGATTGCCGGAATAAGCCCTGGATGTCCGACGCTTCATGGCAGCGGATTATTGAAAGAAAGGAGCTGAAAGTTCGTTTGGCAGCAGCATCAGACGACAATCGAAGCAGCATCGAACTCCTTTACCGTCAGAAAGCTCGAGAAGTTCAGCGTAGTGTGCGACGCGATAAAAGAGTTTATGCCAATTCTCTTTTAGCGTCAGCAGAAGAAGCCGCTAGAAGTAACAACTTAAACGCCGTATACGGTGTCATCAAGGAGTTTACAGGTGGTCGTAACTCCTGCCAACATCCGGTGAAAGATAGTGATGGAAAGCTACTTATCTTGGAAGAAGATCAAATGAGGCGGTGGAAAGAACACTTCGCCGCGGTCTTGAACCGTGTAACCTCTGGTGAAGTTCCCCCTCATATAGATAATTTAGCTAACCATCAAAATGTGCGTATACGGTCCACTGCCCCGACTAAAGAGGAAATAGTCACTGCAATTATTGCACTAAAACGAGGAAAGGCCGCCGGACTTGACGGCATCCCTGCTGAACTTTATCAAGCAGCGCCAAGCGTAACTGCCGATTTGCTGCACCCACTTGTTGATAAAGTGTGGAATACAGAGACCTTTCCCACTGAGTGGAAGGAAGGTTTGATCATCAAACTTCCAAAGAAGGGTAGCCTCACAGACTGTAAGAATTAGAGAGGCATTTGTGTGCTTCCTGCCGTTGCCAAGATAATAGCTAAAATCGTCCTGGAAAGACTAAAGGCCCACTTAGAAAGCACAATTGATGAAGAGCAGGCTGGCTTTCGATCCGGATTCTCCTGTGTCGATCACATTAACACCTTGCGAATCATCATCGAGCAATGCGCTGAATACGATTCTCCGCTTCACTTGCTTTTCATCGATTTCGAAAAGACTTTCGATAGTGTGAACCGGGATTCTATATGGGCGGCCTTGCGCAGGAGAGGCATCCCTGAGAAGCTTGTGGCTATTATTAAGGCAATCTATGACGGCGCGAAATGTCGCGTTCTGCATAAAGGTAAGGTGTCGGGGGACTTTGAGATTCGCAGTGGAGTTCGGCAGGGGTGCATCCTCTCACCGATCCTATTCCTCATTGTGATCGGCGATGTGTTGCATGCAGCCCTATCCGGACTCGACAGAGGAATTCAATGGACTTTGACATCTTATCTACAACATCTTGACTACGCGGACGACATATGCCTACTCTCCCACAAAATCATGGATCTGTCCGCAATGGCGTTAGATCTCGAGAGGGAGGCAAGCAAGGTTGGGCTAAAGATTAATACCAACAAGACCAAGGTTCTTAGCCCGCCGTTGCGAAAAAGAAATCCGACACCTATTGCCATCAATATTAATGGGCAGCCTGTGGAGAAGGTGGACAACTTCGTCTACCTGGGTAGCATTGTTGCCGAAAATGGTGGTACGGAGCAGGACATTGCTCGTCGTATCAACCAGGCTAAACGCGCATACGGCATGCTGTCCAAAATCTGGCAGGGCAGTTATCTCAGCATCAAGACCAAGCTGGGCCTGTTTCGCTCCCTGGTACTATCAGTGCTTTTGTATGGGAGCAGTACATGGAAAGTTTCCGTAGGAGTTACCAGAAAGCTGCAAGTTTTCGTCAACTCATGTCTTCGTCGAATTTTAAGAATTTTCTGGCCCGAAACAATATCAAATGAAGAGCTAAGTCGGCGTACGGGTCAGATGCCAATCGACGAATTGATACGCAGGCGAAAATGGCAGTGGATAGGTCACACATTGCGGAAGAGTGATAATAACTGCATTGCTATGCATGCCATGAAATGGAACCCCATTTCCAACCAAGGCCGACCAAGAGGGGGTCCTCGAATCACATGGCGTCGATCTGTGGCAAGGGAGTGTCAGGTACTGGGTAAGTCTTTTGGGGAGTTGCGCCCCATTGCCCAGAACAGAGTACGATGGCGCGCAGGAGTAGTTGACGCGCTATGCCCCGCTAGGGGTTAAGGCAAAGTAGTATATACGGTCCACTACCCCGATTAAAGAGGAATTAGTCACTGCAATTATTACACTAAAACGAGGAAAGGCCACCTGTGTCCCTGTCGAACTTAATCAAGCAGCGCCAAGCGTAACAGTCGAGTTGCTGCATCCACTTGTTGATAAAACGTGGAATGCAAAGACCTGGAAAGCGTAGCTAGGCGTTCCTACGACAGCCGGTTCTACGCACCGGAACGACCCGTTCTGCAATGGCCAAGAGTTGCCATACCCCCTCGATGCAAGAAGAAAAATATGTGTATGTGTGTATCCAGTTTTTTATACGTTTTGGGAGCAACACATATCGGTGCATCTGCTCTCACTACTCCTCGTTCGCGCCGATTTGCGGTGTTTGCAATAAACCAATACATCATAATTCCACCTCAGTCAAATGTAATTGCTGCAACGATTGGTGCCACCTGAGAAACTGCTCTGGACTATCTCGTCGTAGGAAATGGAGCCCTTCCTTCACTGATAATAGGCGTTGAAACAGGGCCCGACCATCTTCTTTCTCTCGCTCGGTACCCCCAGCTTGTCGTTATCAACGACCACTCAATCGGGCTTGCAGATATCTCCAGTAACTACAATGAATACCAACACCAATCAATGGGAATATTGAGATTGACATCTTCAACATCTATATTTCGCCTGTCTTCTCCTGCCGTAACCTTTCTCATGATACCTCACTTGCCTATACCAGATGCATTTTTTTTTAACTTCACTTCCCCTCTATGGGGACCTCCCCTTAGTGGATGTTCACACTGCGTGCGATGCCGAGCCGAGCCGGGTCGAGCGATGCAATGCGATTGCAAGCTTTTAAAGCAAGAAAATGGAAAGTCTTCAATTTTAAATGGAATCACGCTTTGAGTGTACACACTGCGCGCGATGCAATGATGAGCCGAGCGATGGCTCGATGTTTTCACAAACTTCTTTGCTTTTTCGTGCGAGTACCGGCTGCTGAGTTTTTGCGATGGAATTTAATGGGCCTTGCGATGGAGTTTATGGGCTTTGCGATGCTTTGCGATGTGAAGCTTTTTGGAGCCAGTATGGTGCAAGTACGAGCTGTAAAGTAATATTTGATGTAAGATCACACTGAAAAAAATGCATGTATGTCTGCTTTTATACCCTAGACTTTTAGGCGCGGCGGTGTGGCAGTGTATACATGGAAATTATGAGGGTCATCTCCTGATTCGATTTAGCCATATCTGTCTGTTCGTTTGCACGATAACTTTCGATAGAATGAAGTTAAAACCTTGAAATTTTGGTCAAATGTTTGTAGCATGATCTAGTTGGTTGGTATAGAAAATGGGTAAGATCCAACCGAAGAACCCCTACTTCCCCTACAGATGAAATTTCAAATGAGCGATAACTTTCGATAGAATGAAGCTAGCGACTTGAAATTTGGTTCAAATATTTGGATTTAGATTTAGTTGGTTGGTATTGGAAATGGCCAAGCTCCGTCCCAAGCAACCCCTACGTCCCCTACAAATGAAACTTCAAATGAGCGATAACTTTCGATACAATGAGTCTAGCGACTTGCAAAATACGACAAATATTTATAGTGTGGGTTGTTAGTTGATTTTGAGAATGGGCAAGATCCTATTGAATGAACGGCAACCTTCCCTATAAACGTTAGTTCAAATGTAAATATCCAAAATTCGAATGGATGAACGATGAAACTTTTCATTGGATCCACGCCCACAGCTCAAACTGACCATATGGGAAATTCACTTTTAATGCATATGGCCGTTGCCAGTTGGAAGTTTTGGTATCACAACTATAGGTCTGTACAAGTCTAGGGTATATACGCTTTGGACTCCGGTTTTGATTCAGTATGGCTCAAATGCAAGGTTATTATCACCGTAATAAGGTCGCGTTTAGAAGGCGTGGTTTCACAAGCGGTTTGAATTCAAATGCAATCTCGCCGCTCCACAAACCGCGGCGGTGGCCACAACGGCGAGTCGAGCGGCTTATACATTCATCGTCCTAAAGCCGCCGCGGCTGCCGATATTTGCGTTTACACAGCGGTGCGCCGCTGCTCAATCCGCTTGTGAAACCTCTCGTCTGAGGTCGCGGAAGAGATGATGAAATTCACCAACACTGGGCCTTTCTTCATTAATGGGATGCACCCAATGGCGACGCCCTTCCATTTTGAGAGCACTGTTTTGAAACAGAAATAAATTTACTGGGTCAAGCACAAACGACATGATGTCAAACAGATTCTATTCCTTGAACTAAATTGGTCTCTACTCTCCATCATTGCGTGCAGTGAACATCCCGGATCATCTTTGCATCGCAAGCCATCGCTCGGATCATCTTTGCATCGCAAGCCATCGTTCGGCTCGGCATCGCACGGCGTGCAATGTGAACACCCACCACATCGCATCGCTCGACCCGGCTCGGCTCGGCTCGGCATCGCACGCAGTGTGAACATCCACTTAAAGTTAGCCTGTTACGACGCATCGCTTTCTCCGGCGAATTGTAATAATTCTACATATTCCCACAAAATTTCATATACCTATATGTAGCTTCAGCCGTTAGTGAGATATTCTATGGACAGACAGACAGTCAGACATTTGACCGATTTCATAAGGGTTTTGTTTTTACTACAAAACCCTAAAAGTGTGTCATAAAAATATTTTCCATAGTTTTCGCTCTCTCTCAATTACCCTAAACCCTTGTCGTTAGCGCATCAATTGTTCCATGTGGTCCAGTTGACGTTTCGTCGGCATAAACTGGTTTCGCAGAATGCAGTTGCCAGCATGCATCTCCTGCCCATCCATGGCCACGAACGTCGACGTGGACGGGATTCGAACCCGAAACGCCGGTAGTCAAACATGCCTCAACACACTGCACTACCGGTCGCCCCAAGAATACCGGCATATTATTGATTGCGTCAATATTCAGATTGATTTATTTATTTTTATTTTCATTCACATAAACGGTGATAATGTCGACTTGTAACTGTGTTTAGGAGTAAGGAGAGCCTTTTTTATATGTCCCTCTTTCAGCACATCGTCGTCGTGAGTTGTGACCACGTTTTCTTTCAGTAATATAATATTTTATATTGGGTCACCGTCACGATAAAAGTCACAGCTTACTAAATGCATTATTTTCCTTTAATCTTAGAGGACAAGATTTTTTAAATAAAGCCCCATTTTCCAAGCTGCAGAATTCCGATGCGTCTTGTGGAATAGATTACTTTCAGCCTTGTTTTCCAGGCTGCAGGATACTTCTGCGTCTTGCGGAATTGACTGCCTCGAAAGCAGTCTGTTCCGCAACACGCGGCGGAATTCCGCAGCTTGGAAAAAGAAGCTTAAGCTAATAGTAATTACGAATCCATTGAATGCTTGTTTAAATAAAAGAAAATTATTTCTCATTTAAACTTGAACGTGTTTTTTTACTATACAAAATTTTCCGAATTTCATTTCGCTCTCTTGTAAAATATGATATTTTTGAGTTGTGCAACTATTCTTCTCGGCAGGCGATATCATAATTGAGGCCTCATGAGGGTGAACCTATTCTAATTTCCACCACTGTACTTCTTGACTTCAATTCATTCAGATACTGAAAGGAAAACACAAGTACGAGTATGTTTGTAGTTTACATTCAAAACTTACAGCATGAGCAGCCCGCGGCAGATGTTGCCAGAGACATTCCGGGGGATGCAATAGGGTCGGCCTTGGGGCTGTTCGTCAACGTGGAGCGAGTAGTGGTGATGTATGAGGCCCGTTGTACTGAGTTGTTGTGTTGGGTGGCATAGCTACTACACACTGGCAGTGATGTAACTGTCCCACGTTTTATTGATTGTAAAATTACACTGCACTGGAAGGCCATGGCGTAACGTAATTAATTAATGTAATCACTTGAATCACTGGAAAACTATGACGCGGACGTTGAGAAGCAGTTACTAACTGATAATCTTGCGTTCCAACTGAAACATGTGCACTATTTCACAATCCATAGATAGATACAATTTAGTGTCCCTCGACGATTTGAAGCGAAGTCGTAATCGTGGGAAAATTCAGCGATTACAAAGGGGCGTGTTTAGTACCGACGACGCGACCTGAGTACTTTTCCAGCGACGGCTCGAATTGTTACTATCTTTAGCTACTTGCAGTCACCGGCAAGAATGCTTGAAAGTCGCAAGAACGTAGCCGCTTTCTCCCACCGAGTGATTCACACAAAGTTTGCTTCGGAAGATTCCTTCTGTATGGGATCAAACGGGTGATTTAAACCGAGACGTGAAGAAATATTCTTGGCGTGCAAACAATAATCGACAATGAAAGCATTTGGTAGGCGATTTAATCGATTTTATTTATAGAGTAGTGGGGCTCTTATTATGTAGATTAAGCGTTCATGAAAAATCGAGCGAGTCTGCCTCTACTAGTACTAGTACATACATCAACAAAGCTTTCAGCTCTGCTCTCCTGTTGATAAGTTTTATTAATTTTCATCACATTGTAAAGTTTTAATTCTTGGCGACATGAATAATTTGTTGGAAAGGAAGTACACACGAGTACAGTGTACGGCCTCTGTACGGACACCTCCCATAACCGGACACTTCTTATAAGCGGACAAATTTTTAAGGCGGCTATTACACTATAAAAGTTCTTTTACAAATATCTTTTATGAAAGCTATTTTCAAAGCACTTTTATAGTGTAATAGCCGCCTAAGAAAAGATTTGCGACATGGACGTTGCTTGTTTCAACTACTTTTCTAATATGCTTGCACACCTTCCCCCTTTAGCGACTAATATCATTCATAAAAGTTGTTTTGAAATATCGTTCGTCAAATATATTTGTAAAAGAACTTTTATAGTGTAATAGCCGCCTAAGTCCTGAATAGCCGGACACACATTTTTCTGTTATTTTTCAGACTAAACCTCTAATAACCGGACAACCCGATGGTTTCGTAATTGCTTTTGAACGATTGGTTAGTGACAGTCCCGGCTATAACTATTTAAGCGCGCTGTTCAATTAACAGAAAATGGCATAGCATTCAACATGCATGTTACACATAATACAGGAAGCTCCGAAATGTCTGCACTTCATAAATTTGACGCTAAGCTCACTAATTCTAAAGCACCACCAAAACGAAAAAAATCAACATAATAACCGGTATAACTTGTATTCGGCGCGCAATGTGGAATAATTGTGATTTTAAATATACCTTAAGACCATCTTAAGACATCCTTAAGTTTTCCTAACGCTATCTTAATTTTCGTTAAGGTTACCTTAATGCCTGCTACAGACAATAGCCCAATCACCATTGAGTGGACGGGCGGATGGCATTCAGTGGCCAATGGCGCGTAGCTGTCATTACTGTCAACAGCGATGAGCCACGGGATGACCACAAATGGCTTCGAGAGCTATTTTCCTCCATGCGATGGCCTATCGCATACGCAACTTTGAACAGCTACTATGCAATTATCGCAATGCTACTATCACCGACCTTCTGTCGTACGCGATCCGTTTGATTATAACTGCCGTAACGCACAGAGCGACAGCTTTCAATTTCAATGGCCCACTATGCACAATTTCCTGATGACCCATCGAAGACCATTGTGTGGACGGACATTATTTGAATAGACATTTGGTGTGTGATGGCGTCCATCAAAGTCACCATCGCGATGGGCCATTGTCTGTAGCAGCCATCAGATTTTTTCGTGTCCTACATCAGTGAAAATAGTAGCAATTAGTCAAAAAATTGTCGAAAAATCCGAAAACATTCGGCGCTCAATGTGGGGTCAGTGTGATTTTATTCGGTCGATATAACTTAAATGGCAAATCGAATACCGTTAGTCACAAGACGCATAAGCCCCAATCTTTTAGACCTTATCTTAAGGTTACTTTATGGCTTTTGTGACCCCATATCGATAACAATTTACAGTGGAAACTAGTTGAAAAATGGTACAAAATGTCCGAAGATATTCAGCGACCAATGTAGGATTGGTGGTAGGCAATGGAATTGCCACCTTAAAGGTTCTACTACACGAGACGCTTTTACGCGTTAGCGTAATTTTTTTCCCGTTGAGGGTAAACGCGACTAGTGTTTACACGAGAGTCGAGTTTACGCGTTCGAAGCGAGTCGAAGCGTAAATGGCTGACGCGGAAATAATGAATGCTTCGCCGTGTATACACGAGTCGCATTTACGGGTTGGCAGCGAATGTACTGCCAGAAATATTACGTGTTCGGTATCGTTCAGTTGTTGGTGATAATTTTTTCTTTAATTGAAATGGTAAGTCTGTGGGCCTCGTCTCCATTAAAAAAAAACGTAGATTGTTGTTAGGTGCAATTAGCATACATTTGCTAATTGAAGAAGAGGAGGCAAAGAAAAGAAAAAGTACAATTCGGGCGAGAGAAATATATCTTCAATGCGATAGGGAAAATATCTTCGAAAAGTTCTAAATACAATCTTACTAGTGCAAATGCAAAATTGCCTCTAAAGAAGTATGTACTCGTATATGTTTTTTTACAAGGGATTAGGGATCAGTTTGGCTTTGGCACTATCATTCTTAGTCATGCAATTCAAAAGCTCTTATCATCATTTCCCTGGGGGGGGGGGGGGGGGGGGGATTGGGGGTAGGGATTGGGGAGGTAGAGACAAATACACTCAATTCAGGTCAGGTCCACAGAAATACGACATGAGGAGCTGAAATTGGTGTTTAGGATAACGCATACCCGCCCAACATAGTTAAAGGGAAAAAAAATTAGTGTGTGCCAAAGACAATTTACATTTGGAGAAACATTAAAACATAGATTATAAATTTAAAACTTGTTTTGCCTCCCAGACAGTGAAGAGACACTGGTATGGAGGGAAGGCAAAAAAAAGTATTTTTAACGAAATGAGAAACAAAATTTAATCAAAATGAGAACGTGATTGTTTGGAATTAATCAAGTATTTAGTTAAATCTCGTTAAGCTGTAAGTAATGTTTAAGTCTCCATTTAAGAGTTTCATAAGATGTGAGAGTACGAATTTCTTGAGGTAAGGCATTAAAAATCATTATTGACGGGTCTAACAAGATTCTGTTCGTATTGGCTAAAGGTGTTCTGAAGTTACCTGCATTTCGAGTGCCATAGCTATGAACTTCTCTATTCAGTGTTAGGGAAATGGACGTTTAATGTTGGACTCTCTCTCAGGATCAAATAAGTGCTTTAATGTAAAAATCCACTTTAGTGAGTTTTTGTCATGACAAAAAATAATATACGCTAAGGCCAGTTGAACACGGAACGCACGATACACGCGTTTTCACTAAAAAAAACGCCAGTGACGAGGGAGCTTTTTATTTGCGACGAATGAATTAAAATTGCACATTTGTATAGAAAGCTTTCTGCCACTGGTTCTGTTTGCTAGAATCTCGTATACTGTACGTGCCATGTGAAACCAACCTAAACCTTCGCCAAAAATAACTCGACATCCGGGAATAGCGCATAAGACCCCTCCTGGCTGCTTACAACCACCTACCACAATGTACAAGCCGGCCTGTATACGATTCCAACGGTAGTCCGGATGGCGCAACGGTTAGCACATTCGCCTTCTACGCACTGGACCCCGATTCGATTCCTACCGAATGCGGTAATTTTCGATAAAAAAAAAGAGGATTTACTCATCGGACTATGAGCCTACTCAGCTGTTAAATGGCTAATAGCTCGGTTGAGCGTGTTGCTGATCACACACTTCTATACAAAAAATACCGTCACGATCTAGTAAACGAGATGATGCTATAACTAATTTTGAGGCCTTGGTCCAAAATTGGACTGCTGCACCAGTTATTTATTGATTTATTTACGACTCCAACGGGACGACAAGCGTATTCACAACCAAGGCTTGGGACAGGCTTCGGCGGAATTAGCCATGGCGAAGTTGCCATCCGAAATAATCTATATATATATATTTATGGACAATGAGCCGTGCGTGGACAATATCGGTTTCAAATCGAAATAAGGTATGCGAATAAAAGCGAAAATAGCCATGTGCATACTCAATTTCGTTTTTAAACGAAATTCGTTTTTAAACGAAATTGAACATTGAAAGCGAATTGAAATTCAGATTTAGATAATGGCTAATTTCCAAATGGCTAATTTCATGATGCCCTAAATTTGACCCATTTTCTGAAACTACAATACCAATATACCAAAAATTCATACGACACTTTCCTGGTTGAGAAATTGACCGTTCCAAGATACAACCGTTTTAAATGCAAATAACTTTAAAATTTAATTTTTCATAGAAAAATTTAATTGCGTATTTTATAATAGTATTCAACCAGAGTCAGCAACCTCTGAACCTTTGCTCCATTTATTTAAAATAAATGATGAAATATAAAATAATTTTTGGCTATTTTTCGACAATCAACCTTAGACCCGCCATTGACGGTGCAATCTATCGTCAGATCGATCTGACGATGGATCGCCACAAAATATCTGACGATCGAAATTATATGGAACTGTAAAAAAATCGTCAACGATAGTCACATACACGGTGCGATCGATCTGACGATCATAATATCGTCAGATCGATCTGACGACGGATTGCATCGTATATGGGGGCTATTAAACGTGCCATACACACACCGATCGATCGGCCGATCCGTCGCCCGATATCGATATCGGCCGACGGATTGGCCTGTGTATGTAGAAATCGCACCGATCGGCCGATAAATTTTGATCTGCCGATATTTTAGTGCGATTTTCGTGCGATCCATCGGTGACGATCGATTGGATAGTGTATGTGATTATCGCAAGTGAATGTCAAATTACCAAATTGTTAAATTATGAAATTTGAAGGATTCTAATGATTTAAATGGAACTGCAATTCAAATATCAAATATGTGGTATACGAAAATACCACACACATCCAAATAGTTAACAAACATGAATCTAGGTTGCATTGGGAATGAATCATAACCTATTTTTTGAATCGTCAATCGTTATCGCATCGCACGAAAATCGTACAGTGTGTGTGCATTGGAGATCGGCAGATATTTTGTGGCGATCCATCGGCCGATCGATCGGACGATGGATCGGATAATGTATGGCGGCTATTAGAACATACATACAAAGCAATCAACCCAGATTCTAATATAGACATCTTAGATAAAAATAGCACGGTATGCAATGAATATCTAGAAATGCTATCGATGAGCCATATGACCATTATTAACGATAAAGAACCGACAAGGGTTACGGACTCTACTGCCACATTGATTGACCATGTTGTCTCCTCAATAAACACTTTAACGAATAATTTCAAATACAAATTACTGAATGTAGCAGGCCTTGATCACAAAGTCTCAATATTGACTATAAGAGAAGCTAGCTTGGACAAAAAACCAATGGAAGTCATATATATAAAAGCTCTTGACAAAAGTTTATACAAAGCAAAAGTAATAACAAAATTAGGTAGTTTGAATGAAAGTTCAATAGGATTCAAAGAACTGATAAATATCGTCAAATCAGCAAAAGAGGAATCGACGACGCTGAAGAAAATCCGTACTAGGCATCAATCTTGGATTTCCTTTGAAATAATTCAAATATTAAAAAAGAATAATATTGCCTACGAAAAACACAAACTTGATCCTAGTAATGAAACCAAAGCTGCTTCTTATAAATATCTCAAAAGCAAAGCTGCAAAACTCATACATCAATCTAAATTAAACTCTCTAAATAGACAATACGCCAATGCATCTGGAAATAGCAGAAAATTATGGCAAATAATTAATAACGAATTGACAGCCAATGCAGGACGCAGGGACGAAACCGGAAGCAGCCTTTCAGCTAATGATGTTAATCTATTCTTCGCTACAACTGAAGAAAGATTGCAACAAAGTAGCCCATCAACGAATATAAGATGCCCTAACATCACAAATACCAATACTATATTCTTAGAACCTACTAGCTCTGAGGAAGTATCCGGTATCATAAAAAACCTGCGGAATGTATCAGCTGGTTACGATCAAATAAAAATCAGTGACCTACAACTGGTCAACGATGAAATCTCACCGCTTATAAGCCAAATTATCAATAGACACCTCTGTGAAGGAACATTTCCAGATGTTTTGAAAACTGCAAAAATAAAACCAGTATTTAAATGAAACCGGAAAATAGAGGGCTACGCCCGCAATCCGAGGGTTTTGTAGTGTCCCATGCCAATAGGAGATGAACTGTCCTACTTTTGGAGATGCTTAACCATTCATGTTAAGACAATATTGCAAATTGTAAGTTTGCATAAAAAATATTGAAAATAAATTGTTTGAATACTTATAGAGAATAGAGTCAGCGACGAGCATACCCCCCCCCCCCCTCCCTCCTTCCCTCCTTCCCCCCTTCCCCTCCTCCCACCTCTCCTACCAATCATTTCCCTTTTGAAAATGGTTAACTCCAATTCGCTCTACGGAAAACAATATGCAAGTATGTTGTACTCGTAGTACTAGTATGTACAATAATACAAGAGACCTGTTATGTGCATTTTTTGTATGGATGATATCAAAATGACCAAATCTAAATGAATGTACTACTATTAAATATTACGTGATTATTACGAAATTTGGAGATATTATTGCACATGGTGTTGATTATCGTCGGCCATCAATACTTTCGACCTCGGATGAGTTTGAGAAATGCAGGGGTGTGCTAACTGTAACTATAGAAATATACTATTATTAACCTATTTTGAGAAGATATCAAAATTCCATAGTTTTTTTTTTGTTTTCTGTGCTAGTTGAAAGCCATCTTCCTGTATGTTTTCATATTTCTAAGTGTAACGGTCTCGAAATGATAAGGGGGGTGGGACAAATTACAATATGATCTCATATTTTCCCCTCTGCCTCTTTTCCCCTTTCTTCGAATTTGATGAAGTCGCCAAAAATGGAATGTACTCTGTAGTACCTTTCTCATGATACCCCACTTGCCTATATCAGATGAAAAAAAAATGTTGACCTTAATTTCCCCTCTATGGGAACCTCCCTTAAAGCAGCAACCCACCTACCTCCCCCCTTAAACTTCTCTCCCCTACCACTTCTATACCACCAATCTCCACACTTTCAGAAATGGTTAACTCCGATTCACTTTACGAAAAACAATAAACAATATTCAAGTATGCAGTACTAGTATGTAACCGGTTATGTGCATTTTTTGTATGAATTGCATCAACATCTCAAAATTTAAATGAATGTACTATTATTAAATATTATGTGATTGTGATGAAACCTGGAGGTATTATTGCCTATGATGTTGGTGATCATTACCTATCAATATTTTTGACCTCGGGTGCGCGTAAGGGGTGCAGGGGTGTGCTAACTGCAACTATAGAAATGTACTATTATTAACCTTTTCTGATAAAATTTCAAAATTCTAGAAATCTAGGTTTTCTACGCTAGTAAAATGGCACTTTTCTGCAAATTTTCATATTTGTAAGTATAACGGTCTCGAAATGCAAGGGGGGGGGGGGGGGGGGGACAAACTCGGATGACATATTTTCCCCTCTCCCTCTTTTCCCGTTTCTTCAAATTTGAAAAAAATTCCAAAAATGGAATGTACTCGACGGTACCTTTCTTATGATACCCCACTTGCCTGTACCAAACGAAAAAAAAAATTTCGACCTTCATTTCCCCTCTATGGGGACCTCCCCTTAAAGTTGACCTATTACGACGATTCGCTTTCTCCGGCGAATTATAGTAATTCTACACATTCCTACAAAATTTCATGTATGTAGCTTAAGCCGTTCGTGAGATATTCCATGGACAGACGGACAGACAGACATTCGACCGATTTCATAAGGGTTTTGTATTTACTACAAAACCCTAAAAAGGAGATTCTAACGATCCATCAAATTACAGGCCTATTGCATTGATCAGTGTATTCAGCAAAATATTTGAAAAAGTTGTTAATACCAGAATTGTACGTTTTATCAATGCCTGCGTTCACATTTTTGAGCGTTTCGGTTATTCAGCAATTGAAATGCATGTAAACGGAAAAAATCACTGATTTTTCTGTTTACATGCATTCGAATTGCTGAATAACCGAAACGCTCAAAAACGTGAACGCAGGCAATGAGACTATTGGTTTCGACAAACAACAGTACGGATTCCAAGCAGAAAGCAACACAACTGCGGCACTAATTGATGCATTACATTTAATAAACTCCGAGTTGGATAAATCAAAATACGTTACGGCAATTTTCATAGACTTGAGTAAAGCTTTCGACACAGTTAATCATGTAATGCTTTCGGAGATATTGAATGAACTTGGTATAAGAGGTGTTGCTAACACCCTGATTCAAAACTACCTAAAAGATAGACCTATAATAACAGAATTTAACAGCGATACAAGCGATACAAAGGTGTTAAATTCAGGAGTACCTCAAGGTTCTATCCTAGGCCCTACATTATACCTACTGTACGTAAATAACTTATGTAACGCCGGCCTTCGAGCTAAATATGTTACATATGCAGATGATACACTCTTGCTTTACTCACATCTTGAAAAAAACGATGCAGAAGAAATGATAAATAATGATCTGAAACTCTACCAACAATGGCTCCTAGGAAATAAACTTATAATAAACATCGAAAAAACACAGTTTATGCTCTTCAAGCAAATAAATAAAATAGACATCGAATTAAACATCAAAATCGGCAACCAACCTATTAGTAGAGCTGAAAAACTGAAATACTTAGGTCTTGCCTTCGATGATAAACTTACTTGGAATGATCATATTAATCAAATGAAAGCAAAATTCTGCCCAATAGTTGCATTGCTGAGACGAAAAAGATACTTGAATTTCCAACTTAAAAACATGATTTTTTATGCTCATTTGATGCCTATTCTAACGTACGGTATCTTGATCTGGAGCCAAACCTCTGCGAGAAATATTTCAGCAATTGGAAGAATGCTCAACAAAGCTGTTAAAGCGGTTCATAATCTCGATTATAGAACCCCCACTGTAGAAGTCTATCGATTAGCTGGCAAATTACCACTAGAAAAAATTATTGTTTAGGAGAAAGTGAAGACAATTTGGAAAATTGTGAACAAGAAAAACAAGACATCCATTTCTTTGACACTAAATAGAGAGGTTCATAGCTACAGTACGAGAAACGCTGGAAATTACAGAACACCATCTGCGTATACGAACAGAATATTGAGAGATCCGATTAGATCGTCAATAACGATCTTTAATGCTTTGCCCCTGGAAATTCGTTCTGTAACATCTTACGAATCACTAAAACGAAAATTAAAAAAACACTTACAAATCAATGACAACCCTTTAACGTAATTTAAAAACACCACGAAAATTGCATTTACCAACAAGTTTTAGTTACCGCGTTGACGCGTTAATTAATAAATTAATTATATTTTTTATGAATTTAAATATCTTTTTTTGCATCCCTTAATACCAGTGCAAAGATTAACCTTATGGTTAATCCTTAACCTTATGGTTAATTAACCTTATGGTTAATCTTTGACCAGTGTATCTACACTGCCTGGGATGCAAAACGAGTTTTAATTTATAATTTCATTAATTTTTAGTGTTTCAATGTTTTTGTGTCAGTTACTTTGGCGTCTATACTAACTTCTATCCTAAATAACATATGTGTCTCTCCCCCTTCCCTTCCCTGGGAAATGATGATGGAAGCTTTCTAATTAAGACTGAATTATATGAAAGATAGCGCCAAAGAAAATTCTGATCCCTCATCCCCTGTAAAAAAAAAAAAAAAAAAAAAAAACCGATATTCAATGGGTGGTATGCATAAAGTGAGTCGAGTGGAGTAAAGCTGAGTTGACAGAATTCCACTCAATTTTCACTATGGAGCGGAGAGTAGTTTTATGCATACAACTTTTTCACTCGATTCACCGAACATAGCAGACTCAGGAATGTCCTCAATAGACTTCACTCTTGAGTATATCCTCATTATTATGCATACCACCCAATGGCTGCGTAGATTTGTATTTAAAATTTTGTAACCCACCGTTGCTCTCTTCACCATTGTGAATTGACTCACAATACTCTTTCCTCGTGTTGACAGTAGTTTGTTTATGTAATTTTCGTTCACTGTTAGTAGAGTGTTTATATTTGACCGGCAAATGCGGCATCTTTCTATTTGGAGAACTTTTTCGAATCTTGTCGTATTTACAAGAATGGCCAGTACCGATGCGAAGTTTGTTTTGAACGAAATCGAAGGTGACCTTTTCTCGGCACCGAAAACGACGTCATTAGCGCATTGTGTCGGCGGTGATTTTGCGATGGCGGGCGGCATCGCCGTGAAATTCAAACAGTTGTTTGGAAGAGTCGACGAATTGCTAGCTCAAAATGCAGGCACGGGCGGAGTGGCTGTATTGAAGGATGACGAACGTTTCATTTACTATTTGGTGACAAAGGACTCTAGCTATGAGAAACCGACATATGATTCGCTTCGTGCATCGCTTGACTCAATGAAGAAGCACATGGTAAACGTAATCAAAATACTCATCCATATTTATTGTAATGTGCATGTTGTCTTTCGCCTAATTGCAGGTTGAGAACAAAGTCAGTCAATTGGCCATGCCAAGAATCGGATGCGGAATCGACGGGTTGGAATGGGACAAAGTGGAGAGCGAACTCCGAACCGTGTTTGGATCTGAAGAAATCAACATCACTGTCTATAACTTTGTTCCGAAATGAATTCGTAACTCAGCTTAATCATCTACTTGTGTCAAGTCTCCTCTCCCGGTTGTGTATGGATCCAAAGGTAAAAGTTCCAATGTAAAGTTTATTATAATATAAACACTCAAAAATAAAAAAAAAACAAAAATAGAGTAATAAAGGAAAGCAAGCCAACTGGTTTCATTTTGTGGCCACATAATTATAGATGACAATATCAACATCATCCTCCTTAAAAACCTCCACGATGAGTTCTTTGACTTTAGCCCAGATAAGTCTGTCCAGTCCGCAGCCGATTCTGGGCATTGCCAGCTTCCTAATGCCGTTCTTGTCCTGTAAAGTATAGTCCAAGAAAAAGTATAGCGTAGATACTAGCAGATGAAAGAAAGATGCAAATCTGCTGCTCTTACCATATGATCCTTCATTGCTTCCAACGACATGGTCAGTGATTGATAAGTTGGCTTCATATAGACGGTCTGTTTTGTGACTAAATAATATATAAATCTGCCCTTATCTTTCAGCACAACGACACCTCCCACTTTTGGATTTTGGGCCTTTAATTTGGCTACTTGGCCAAATTTATCTCTGAAAGATAATAACGCGTTTCGTATTGTGTCCTGGCAAACAATCTCGTGTTACAGACTCACCTGAATTGTTTTGCTATTCCTTTGCCCATACGCAAATCAACAGAAACACAATGTGCCAGAGAGTATTCGCTCGAAGCCGAAAACAAATCCCCGGAAATTTCATTTATTTTGCACATTCTCGAAAAGTTTTTCGATTGTGGACAGGATGCAGGGAATCGAAACAGACGTCCCAACTGTTGTAATAATTGAAGTGACATTGCGCGCATTTGAAAGAAAGCAATTGTGAACATACATTTGCGACTGAATTTGTAGAGTTTTGGGCACGGTTTGAGTATTTACTGGCCATCATGGTTCGTTGAAATGAAGCCGTTTTCAACAGGGGAGATTAGATTACCCATAAGCACTGCGACCCGAAGGTCTATTGTGCTACACCCTGGTGTCTATTCAAATTAGGGATTAATTGTCGAGACCAATTCCCACAAATCTGCTAAGCTGATCGAGTTTTAGTGAGGTAATAGTTTCCGCTTCAGGAAATGCGTCGCCGAAGCATTTCAAGCGACGGATTTGAAGTGCATCACAATCACAAAGAATGTGCTGAGATGTCTCATCCTCACCCTCACCCTCACAGATGCGACAGCTTGGGTCACACGATCCCCATCCTATATATAGATGATCCTTCAAGGTAAAATGACCCGTAAGGAGCCCGCAGATAATTCTCACCCGGTCTCTACGTAATCTTAAGAGCTCAATGGTACGATGGCGCGAGTGACCTATAAACAGTTTGGCCTGTCTGAGCCCCAGTGCGCAATTGTTACTAAGTGCTCCTATTCCCTGATGTGCCGTCTTGTACTACAAAGAGGGGTCCATAGTATGGCTCAGGGCCGACGAGTCGGACTGCGGAAGCCTTCCTCGCCAACTTATCGGCTGTCTCGTTGCCTGGGATACCGACGTGCCCCGGGGCCCAAAAAATGGCAACCTTGTTAACAGAGCCTAGTCTTTGTAGGGCTTCACGACAACTAAGAACTAATTTCGACGAAATTGTGAAATTGCTTAGCGTTTTGATGGCCGCCTGGCTGTCTGTGAAGACTCCGATATCCTTACCTCGGTATCCGGCTGCTAAGCAAATGTTCGCGCAGGTCTCGATTGCGTGTACTCCCGCCCGGTATTTAAGGCGGGAGTACACGCAATCAATATTTTTCCATAGGAATGAATATCTTGTGAGACGGGCCTGCAACGGCCGCCCCTGTTCAGTTTTAGATCCATCTGTAAACCACTTAACCATGTTATGGGGGGGGGGGGGGGGGTGAAATTTGAATTCCAATCCTCTCTACTGCAAATTGCAGTTTAGAATGGAAGTTTAAAGCATATCTCCCTACCTAAGTGGTCCGATGGCATACCAGATACATAGTCCTCATATACCCAGTTGCTTTGCTCTGGGTTTAGTTTGAGGGAATTCTCTCATATTTTCAGTCTGGCTACAGCTACTTCTGCTTCCATATCTCGGCTTCTGGTTTCGTACCACCGACAGATCTTTACTCATCAGGTGCTGCCATCGATCTGCCGGAATTGCCTTGTTGAACTGACTGTAAAAGGATAAAAAGAAGGATGGGGTGCTACACAGAAAAGCACAGCTACTTGAAGGTAAAATATGTGAAGTGAAGTCGCTAAGTCCTAAGACTTAGAGTAAGTAGCCTTAATCTGCTTGTGGGAATGCAAATCGGTGGAAGGACTAAAAAGAACCCGATGAGGTCTCTTTTAGTCCTGTTTTTTACTTGAAATGGGTCCCACGTGGGGCGCCAAATATGTAATGGATGGTTTGGTGGCATCTAAAAATGCCCGTGGGGACGGGCCTAAGGCAGCATAATGACCGTGGAGGTTGGGCCGTGCCATCTGGCGATGAAAATTTCCCCTCAACGAGCTAAGCAGCGACCTATGCTTGCTGTAGCTCAGTTCGGGAGACATGGGCGCCGCTCGTTGCCCCTGGTCTTTACGTATTAATAAAAATTCGTAGGCCTGAGGAAGGCAACACAAACAGGAGGTAAAAATGGGGATTAAAAAAAGTGAGGCGATAAGGATGGATTATTTGGCGGACGGCTCGAATGCCCTTGCGCTCGCATCGGGATCCGGATGTAATGGGAGCCTCGACTTCCGGTTTTGTACCACCAACAGATCACTGCTCATCAGGTGCCGCCTTCGATCTGCCGGTGGAAGCAACACTACCAGGACCTAGTTCATTACACCATCTGCGACAAGTTGGGAGATGTTGTGGCTTATTATTACGCCCCGCACCACAGGGAGATGACTACACAAACATCCATGGCCACGAACGTCGCGCCGTGGACGGGACTTGAACCCGTAACGATCGTAGTCAGACACGAGACTGACGCATCTACGCACTGAGTTACCGGTTGCCCCAAATTTCGTCATTTCATATTTAATGTCCGAAGCATTGCAAACCATGTACATAACTTTATAGCCGCTACAGGCCAAAAATCTAAAATAGAGAAAAAAAAATAATAAAGCGGCCGAACAAAAGCTGAATAACGGTAATTTCCTTTTTCTTCCAGTTGGGGCAAATCGGGTACCTATGATTATCATTGAAATGAACGGAAGGGATCCCGAAAGAAAGTGAATCAGAGTTAAATCAAATACAAACAAACAAACAAACGCGAAAAGGAACTACTGTAAATAATATAGACCATCACTTCGGTAACACTCAGATTTACCATCACACACAACAAAATCCTGAAGAAGAAGAAAGGTACGAGTAAAACCCTTAATTGTTTAAAATTTTAAAATATTTTATATTTGTATTTTGGTTATAGTTTTTACATAATAGCACTGTGTGCCAAAATTTAACTATTGGATTTAATGAATTTGATTTTAATTTGTTGTTTTTGTTTCTCTTTTTTCGTTCGATTGATCTCACATGAAACCTCAATGTTGTTTGATTTTTTTTTCCTTTGTTATATATTTTACAGTTTTTAGCTTACAATGTAAAATATTTGTCAATCGTTACTCACAAATATCTATGGATTAGTATTGGGTTATTTGGATTGATTTTTATTTATTTATTTATTGAATTTTTCTGTTTACATTAATTGTTTTATAGTGCTTACTTCTTTTGCAATTATGAAATCACCAGTGTTCATAATTCTATAATACATTTTGTCGAAATTGCTCTTAATAGATCAGCTGATATACGAGTACATACGAGTACTGCATTTACGACAATTTTGGCACTCTTTCGCACGAAATGTGACCACGATAAATACGAAATTGTTAGTTTCTGAATTCTATCATAACCATAAGATTTCATTGCACATTGTATTATATCATAATGATCAATATAAAGTTCATACTTGCGGACAAAACAGGTCCATCAAGATGGAAGTACCAATTATGGCAATCAGTATGAAATATAAACCCAAATTTTGGGCTATTTTTAAGCAATTTTTAGGCATCAACAAATTTAGGCTTTCTAAAAAATCTAAATTTTTGAAGGCACTTCCAACTTGACGTCAAGTTAGCGGAGAACTATCATGTGGAATTTTTTGGGCTATTTTTGGGCTTTACAAAAATCCTATAATAATTCCTTCATGAACTTCGAGCCTAACACCTAGCCTACATTAGCAAATTTTTCCGCATGTTGCGAAGCCGAGAGTAGTTGTCCTGGGATATGGTGTTACGCAGGTAGAACTCAATTAATCTCTCAAACATGCAGAGCTGAGGACGATGGAACGTCGCCAAATCTGGGAGGACTGCCATCGAGGATCTGGCAGTGTATGCTGTGGCCCCATTTTGCTGAAACAACACGTTCTCAAGAGCAATTCGGGATTCGGTTTTCCAACTCAGGGATGAAAAACGAATTAATCATTTCAATGTAACGGTCAGATGTTACGGTAACAGCAACTCCATTATGTTCATAAAAATATGGGCCAATGACGCCCAAAGGTTGCGACTGCGCACCACACTGTTACCTTTTGTTTATGCAGCGGTCACTGGTGAAGTTCACGTGGGTTCGCTGCAGCCCAATAACAGGGCTTCGTCGCTCATTAAGACCACCACATTGTCATATTCTTGAAAAAGAGCAAGCATTCGCTGAGCAAAATTCATTCTCTGTTGAAAATCATGCTCCAACAGTGCATTGATGAAAACGAACACCATCTCTCGGATGTAATTTTTCACAGATGAGTTTTCTTAAATGCTTACTTGTACCGAGTGTTTTTAGCGATAAATTTTTTATAACCTGAATTTTCGAATTTTTATGATTTTTTGAAAAACGTCCGGTTTCCATGTGCCACCCTGTATATTCCAACTAAGGGACAACGAGATCCGACGTGTATTGTATGTCTGCCGGGATAATACCATCGGGTCCAGTAGACTTAAAGGGTTGGAAGCTAGATATTGCCCACAGAACTTTCTCCCTAGAAATAATGCGATTCGAGTCAGCCGAAGTCAGTTCGGTTTCTTGTGCGTAAGTGATTAACAATCCTGAATTGCCTTGGTAACGTCTTTCATGACCCGAATAAGATATGTAGCTTCGACTCCGCTGAAGAATTTGAGCCGCTTCGTAAGTGCAATCAATCAAGAGAGGTCGGTTTCATTGCTTGTGGACTTTTGCTCAGAGCCCCTATCTCTCCTACTTCCTCATCATCATCATTGTGGCGCGACAGCCCGACGTCGGGCCTTGGCCGCCTACTTGCTACTTCCTATTTGTTCAATTTGTCCGCATCTTCGAACGGAAAAGTATATTATTTAAAAATTTAAAACGTTTTTACAGAAAGTGGAACATTTTGACTATTTATTTGGAGGTTCATTAGAAAATTGATTTCTTTTCCGCACATTAAGGGGGAAATTGCCCTCCTCCCCCAGCCCTCCTTTTATATCCGCACCTGGTTAGGCCCGAACAAAGAAACACTAACTGTGTGTCAGCTGAATATTCATCATAGTAAAGCGGCAGCAGCGATGATGACGAGATGCTTTGATGAAGAGAAACTGGACATAGCTTTAATACAGGAACCCTGGATTTTACAAAACAAAATTAGGGGTTTGTCACAACAAACCGCAAATCTGTACCATGCACAGGTGGACGGTAAAATAAGGACATGCATCCTGGTGCGTCATGGAATACGTGCAGTACAAATGATGCATCTCTGCTCGCCTGATCTTACGGTAGTAATGATCGGCAGTGGTGCAGGATCATTCCTAATTGCATCAGCATATCTCCCTTATGATGCACCAGAACCACCTCCATCAGAGGAAGTAGAAAATCTGGTAAGGTATTGTAAAGAAAGAGATATGGCCCTGATCATAGGCTGTGATGCCAATGCGCACAACACTGTGTGGGGCAGCACAGATGACAATCCCAGAGGACAGCAGCTGCTAGAATTTGTGGAAAAGTACAATCTGCTGGTAGCAAACAAGGGGGTCGCTCCCACCTTCGTGGATGCACGAAGGGCTGAGGTTATCGACATTACCCTAAGCTCTGTTAATATGCTTGACAGAGTTCAGAATTGGAGAGTGGTGGACAGGCTAACCATGTCTGATCACAGGGCTATCCAGTTTGAAATTCTGTATGGCAGAAAACGGAGTAGCGAACGCAAACGTATAAGAGTGCCAAAAAATACTGATCGTGTTAAGTACGAGACATATTTATTGGAACAAGTCGAGGATATTCAAGACGGAATACCTCGGAATACGGTCGAGATAGAGCGAACAGTGGAGCAACTGAACTCCGCTATTAATCGCGCCTTCGAACACGCTTGTCCCTCCACAGTAGTGGACGAAAAGGACCCAACACCATGGTGGAGTAGGGAACTGGAGTCTATGAAAAAAGAGACAAGGAAAGCCTTTAACCGTTACATGAGGGAGAGAGACTCTCACTCTTGGGAACTATACAAGGATAAAAAGAGGGAGCTGAAAAGAACCTTACGTCTTCGGAAACGAAATACGTGGAGAGAATTCTGCTCTAGCATGAAGGATACGTCGGAAGTATGCAGATTACAGAAGATGATATCGAAAGACACTGCTTCGAAAATGGGGCTGATACGCAAAGTTGATGGTTCCATGACAGAAACAGTGGAAGAAACGTTGCAGGCCCTGATGGAGGTACATTTTCCTGGAAGTTTCAAGTCAGACCAACCATGGCCTCAAACTAACATGGGAGCTGGTGGGGTAAGTCAACAAGAAGCTGAGAGGATAATAACTCCAAATGGAGTCAAAAGTGCTATAAACTCTTTTGCTCCATTTAAAACGGCTGGAATGGACGGAATATTCCCGGCACTATTACAGTGGGGCATGAGCGCTCTACTAGATAGGATCCGGAATATATTCGTCGCCTGTCTTTCAGCAGGCTACATCCCGAAGGCATGGAGGGAGGCTAAAGTGGTCTTCCTGCCTAAATCGGTAAAGAAAGACTATACAGAGGGAAAGTCCTTCAGGCCTGCTAGCCTTACATCATTCCTGTTGAAAACAATGGAAAAGGTGTTGGTGGACTACCTGGAGAACACCACGCTAATGTATTTATAGTCCTCTGAGTAGGTGCCAACATGCTTATAGAGCAGGCAGATCTACGGAAACCGGTCTACATGAACTTGTTAGAGTTGCAGAGAGAGAGATCAACAATGGCGGGATCGCTATGTCTACTTTTATGGATATAGAGGGTGCTTTTGATAAAATCTCCTTTACCAAACTAAGGAACGCCCTGATTGAGCGGGGGGTTGATTACATTATAATTAAGTGGATCGACTCTATGCTTAAGCAGAGGGCGGTAAATCTTAGCAGTGGATGTGACAGAATACGGGGTAAGGTAGTCCGAGGATGCCCACAAGGAGGTGTTCTTTCGCCTCTACTGTGGAACATCACCGTGGACAGTCTTCTCTGGAAGCTGGACTCGATGGGCGTACACACTGTAGGATACGCCGATGACTTGGCACTCACGGTCAGTGGAAAGTTCATGGACACAAGTCTAGGTTGCATTGGACAAGTTCTCAAAGTAACCGAAGAATGGTGTAATGAGCAAGAGCTAACCATAAACGCTAGTAAATCAAACACTATGATTTTTACTCGTAAGAGGAAAGACATAGAGATAACTCCCTTACGGCTTTTTGGTTCGGAAATCAAGGTGTCCAAGGAAGTGAAGCATCTAGGAGTTACCTTAGATGCGAAACTAACTTGGAATGTTCACGTTGATGAAAAGATCCAAAAAGCGAAAAGGATTTTGCATCAATGTAAGAGAGTGTGTGCTCGTAGATGGGGAATTTCATCTAAAGCGACACACTGGATTTACACAATGATGGTAAGACCTATTCTAGCCTACGCATCAGTGGTATGGTGGCCAAAAGCCATGCAGAATACCACAAAGCAGAAGCTAGATGGGGTACAAAGGATAGCTTGCGTAAGCATATGTGGTGCAATGCGCACCACACCAACGCGAGCAATGGAGGCATTGCTGGGACTGCCGCCGTTGGACTTATTTATAAAGAAAACGGCGGCGCTTTCGGCAATACGCATGGAAAGGGATGCCATGTGGCATCGCTTTGGAACTAGCAGCGGTCATAAGAGCATCCTAGACATTATTCATGATGAGGTCAGGGAGACTCTAATGCCGGTAGAAGGCATGAGTAGACGTAGGGTAGTTGAAAGACTACACAAGACTCACATTGCAGATGGAAACATACATAATGAGTGTATGTACAATGACATCAGCATTTTTACTGATGGCTCTTTAATGGATGGTAAAGCGGGGGCGGGGGTTTACTCTGAAGAGCTAAACCTAGCATGTGCGCTTAGTCTAGGAGAGTATGTGTCCGTATACCAGGCAGAGATGCTTGGCTTGTTGCATGCGTTGGACCACTTGCTTGAAGGTCAGGTGCGTGGGAAGAAAATCCTTATTGCACTGGACAACCAATCGGTGATCAGACGCATGCAGCAGACGAACATAAACTCTAAACTGGTACTAGAGTGTGTCCGGAAGCTCAACACGTGTGCCTCAGAAAATGAGGTTACGCTGATGTGGGTAAAAGGACACATAGGTACAACAGGGAATGAGGCGGCGGATGCCCTAGCAAAACAGGGATCTGCGGCAACTTTCATTGGCCCAGAACCCAGAGTTGCTCTGGGGAACGGCATGATTGGAGCGAAGGTTGGGAAGTGGATGGACTCCATGCATCAACAAAGATGGCAGGAGCTAGTCACTTGCAAACAAGCTCGGAATGCAATGACCAGCCCTTTAGGCAGGGAAGCGAGAAAGGTACTTAGTTATAAACGGAGTACCCTAAACTGGATAACTGCCTTGGTCACAGGGCATGGTAATTTTAAGGCTCATCTGGCCAAGATGAAAATCGGGGAAGATGACGTTTGCAGGCTATGCCTGGAGGAGGCCGAGACGGCAGCACACATTGTGTGCGAATGTCCAGCACTGGCTAGCACGAGGTTGAGGATCACAGGCAGGCACACGATAAGTGTAGAAGCCATGAGTGAACTCAGCTTCAAACAAATGCTAGCAATAACACGGGACTCAGTGATGAAGAAAGAGGTCGACAATTATCAGTCGACATCTGGAAGTCACTGATGACCGGGAGGTGGCGAAAAGGGATCCAAACGTTAGTGGTCTGCTTCGGCTATCCCCCAGAGTATATAATAATAGGGTAGGATGTCACATACTATTTTTATTCATGTTCATATTTTTAAATAATTTATCCCTAAGCCACTAAATGCAATAATACATAGCAAAACCGCGAAAAATGGCGTCATTACAAAACTGAAAATAGTATCCGAAATAGCTAATTGTTTCCAACGGCCAAGCGTGTTAAGAAATTGATTTTATTGTAAAAAACAAACAAACAAATATGTATTAATAAGTAAATAGAGAAACTCTTTTAAGAGTTCAGAAAAAGCCTTAAAACCCCATGTCGTCAAATTTTTTTAAACGATGAAAAGGAAGGGAAGTGCTTGTTAACTTGACGTTATGCTAGAAGTGCCATTAATTTAAAATGTTTATGAACGAAAAAAGTACCTGAAGGAATTTTATGATTGTAGGCATTCTGTGAAGGTTAAAAATATAGTAGTTAAAAATTGTTAAAAAAGTATTTTCACATGATTGTTTACCGCTAACTTGACGTCAATGACGTCAGAAAATCAAAAGAGCCGGAAATTTTTTTTTGGAAACCCAAAAATGGCCTGGAAGTAGCCCAAAACTTGGTATATATTCCATCGACTGCAAAAATTGGCACTTCCATCTTGACACACCTGGACAAAACACTTGATCTGGTCAGATTATTTCATTTGAATAACTCACATTTGTATATGTATTGTATATCTGACAGTTTCAGATCAAGTATTTTAGCTGCTAGGGTGAACCTTATACAAAATGATTCTCGTATTCATCATTAATAGCATCTTTCTTAAACGCGAGTATGCACCAGACAAAAATAACATTTTCTTAAAAGTAATTTTTAAACGTTTATTTAATATCGTTTTTATGGTATTTAATACGAAACAATTCTTAAAAAAAACGTTTTGATACACTGTAAAGGAAATAATTTTTGTGTATAGTATGTACACCAAATGCATTAATGTTATTTTTGAATTTAATAAGGCACTTAAAAAGTACATTTTTGAAACATTTGATTATATAATACATACAAAAAGACTTCATTAATCATATTTAGTTCCTACTGAATATACAATACATGAAATATATAGATGTATGAAAGATTTTGGTAGCACAAAGTATGCATAGAAACAATACATACTTATACGATTATATATGCACTTATAAAACGATTAACGATTTGTACGAAATACTTGTTGCATATCATTTGAGAATTTCTTTTGTTTTTTTTTTTTTTTATTTTTTTAAATTGATTTAATACCATTTATATGGTCGCTCATTTTTTTATGACTATGGTTTGTTGTCTGTTTTCTAGAAAAATTCATGATAAAATGTTGGACATCAGTATGGCACAATTTTATGTTGTTGTTATTAATTTTCAAAATTCTTGGTACAAAATTTAATATACATATCATAATTTAAAAAAAATCTTAAAAATATGAACTGAAATAAACATTCATATTCAGATACACCCATATAGGTAAAAGAGAAAATGAATGAATCTATAGTTGATGTAATATGTACATGTTTCCTAAATACATATGTATAAATTTTTCTATCTATTTAATAATATTGTGTATATTATTTTATTTTACGCTTAGTTACGGTGCACGACCTTTGACCTTTTATTAGTATTTTTTTTATTAATTAATTGATTTATAATATTGGTTAAATTGTGTATAACGTTTTTTTTTTTGTATTAGTATTTGATATTTATGCTGATTATGACTTGACTTAACCTTTGACTATTGTTTATATGTTATTCTCAATTTGTACAGGGTTGCCACACTGACCTCGGAATTATACTATGCGCGAATTACGTGCACAAGTCGCAGTCAACGAAAATCAGCTGTTCAGCCAGTTATAGTCGAATCTCTTGTTCGCGTTCTTTTGACACATTTGAGCTGTGAAAAACTGGCTTCCTAACAAACTTGAAACACTTTTTTGAATTAAGAATGGAAATATGCACTTCCAAGCGCATAACAGTAACTTACAACAAAACAAATGATCACCCACAGTTTTAAACCACATGCCTATTGTGAATTGATATTTCACGGCTCGTTGATTGCGACAAAGTTGAACTCGTCTCAACTTTTGCGACGTGAGCGACGTGTTGTTCGCGCACAGTATACTTATCGCCATCTGAAATACATTGGTCCAACTTTATTTGGCAGCAGAAGCCGCGTTGTTCGCGCATACTATAATTCAGCCATGAAAGACTGAAGAGTTTAGGTTAGGTTAGGTTGGAGGGGCTGCTCTGATATAAAGAGCACATTTAGATCACCATAGGTTTCTTCCTTTTTCTTGTCGAACTCCCCGTCATCACCGCAACGTTCGATTCCTCACATGGGTGTTTCGCAATTCCCGACTTGACGGCTGGCAACGCGCGTACGCGCATCACCCATCACTAATCCAACATGAAGTTGATGCAAAGTGATGGGTGCGCGCGAAGATTTAAAAATGTTCGTTACACTTTCTATCCAATAGCAGCAACCCTGAAAACGGTTAGGGTTCAGTGTAGGTCACATTTGCCCGGTTACAGGGCATAAGCTGTCAATACTCCATCTGGTGTTTGCTCTGTCAGTCGCAGCAGCCTTTAGCGCCAATTATAAGCTACCAGAGGCATCCATATGTCACGGAAGCTTTCGCTGATCATAATTGCAGTGCCTTCGCTTCGCCCATCCGCCCTGCTGTTTCCGACAAAGCCGCTATGTCCGGGAATCCATCAGAGGGTGATATTGAAAAAAAAAAATACACATCTCAAGGATTGAGTTATGACAGTCCAGTACTGACTACAGTCTCCAGACGCACATACCGTCAACCAAATTGACCACGTCCTCATTTGCAGGAGATGGGCGTCTAGTGTCATGGATGTCCGCTCCTATCGAGGAGCAAACTGCGACTCAGATCATCACTTGGTGAAGACGACCTACAGATGTAGAGTTTCCTCAGTGCACCAATCAAGAATCAGCCCTCCCAAAATCTTTGCGGTTGATAAGCTTTTGAGTGATGCTACAGCGGTAGCGTATACTACCGCCCTTGAGGAAAAACTATCACCTATGCTACACAACATCAGCAACACAGGCGTCCGTGGGTTCTGGGAAGAACTCAAGGGTACCATCAAGGATGTCGCAGAGAGGGTCGTGGGATATAAAGCCCGGCGAGCGCGAAATGACTGGTTCGACGAAGAATGCAAAGACTCACTTGACGCGAAAAACGAGGCCTACAGACAATGGATTCAACGAGGAACCAGAGCCAGGAGAGAAAAATATGACGAGCTACGGCGAATATCGAATAGAATAATTAGACGTAAGAAACGTAAATACTTTGACGAGCAGTTGCTGAACATAAACGAAAACTTAGCTAATAGGAACACCAGACAAGCGTACAAACTGGTAAATACAATTAAGAACGGCTACCAACCCAGGACTAGCCTTTGTAAGGACAAGGATGGAAACATCATCAGCGACACCGATGGTATTTTATTAACAAGCGATGGGCCTCTTATTTTGAAGAGCTTCTAAACCGACCATCTAACATCCCCACACAGGAAGCTCTCGACGATATTGTTGATCTAGGCCCACCCATTCAACCCCCGACAGTAGAGGAAGTTGATCTCGCCTTGCGGTCACTAAAACGAAATAAAGCGCCGGGCGCTGACGAGATTCCAGCTGAACTGCTAAAATTCGGTGGAACGAGTCTAGTTGATGCCATACATCAATTACTCCTGCGAGTATGGGAGTACGAGGAGATTCCAGACGATTGGCGCAGAAGCATCATCTGTCCAATTCATAAAAAGGGAGATAAACTGCGGTGTGAGAACTACAGGGGCATCTCACTAGTTTGTACGTCCTATAAAATTTTGACGAAAATTCTGGAAAATAGAATAAAACCGTACGCAGAACGAGTCATTGGCGAATATCAAAGCGGTTTCAGACCTGGGCGCTCCACAACCGATCAGCTCTGCTCAGTCAAACTGATACTCCAGAGGTGCTGGGAATACAACGTAAACGTATACCAAATCTTTGTCGACTTCAAGCAGGCATACGACAGTATCGATCGTGGAGTACTGTACAACATCATGCTGCAATTTGGTATACCGGCAAAATTAGTGCGACTGACAAAGATGACGATGACCAACTCCGTCTCACAAGTCAGGATCCAGAATAGACTTACTGATCTATTTGAAACACGCACTGGTTTGAAACAGGGCGATGGACTGGCACCGACGCTCTTCAACCTTGCACTGGAATACGTTATTCGGGCCATGAATATGGACAACAGCAAGACGCTACTCATCAAGTCGACACAATTAGCAGCGTACGCCGACGACATCAACATCATGTCCCGAAGATTGGCTGACGCAGAAGAACTTCTGCATACGCTCGATACCGCTGCAAAGGAAGTTGGATTACGTATTAACGAGGGTAAAACTAAAATAATGATGCAATCGGTGACAAGGACACCTGCACAACCGAGCATCAACGTGGGGGACCTCAACATCGAGTTCGTGAACAACTTCATTTACCTGGGTTGCAACCTGTCAAGGGACGCCAACGAAACTGACGAAATCAAGCGACGGATACAGTTAGCTAATAAGACTTTTTTCTCGGTTCTCCCCATAATGAAATCGAAACATGTGCACAGAAACACGAAGCTCCGCGTGTACAAAACCATTATACGACCAGTGCTATGCTATGGCTGCGAAGCATGGACCCTAACTCAAGCCTCCGAAAACATGCTAGACACTTTTGAACGTAAGGTTATACGGCGAATTTTCGGGGCTGTTTGCGATCGAGATGGATGGCGCATCCGGTACAACCATGAGTTGTATGAAATGTACGATGAGCTGCAAGTCTCGAAAATCGTCAAACTACAACGACTTCAATGGGCAGGGCATGTACAAAGAATGGACGACGATCGCATGCCTAAGAGAGTAATGAATGCAGAACGAGTCGACGGAGCGAGACTGCGAGGACGACCGAGATCTCGTTGGGAGAGCTCAGTAGGTGTGGACGCCGCGCAGCTGCTGGGCTCCCAAAATTGGAAGACGCGGTCACGTGACCGAGATAATTGGAGGACAATGATCCAGGCGGCCATGGCCCGACGTCGGGCTGTCGCGCCACGATGATGATGATGATGAGTACTGACTACAAATTAGCCGCTATAGAGTCAAGCCGATTATCTATTTGTATAAATTACAACATCCCTAGCAGTCACGACAGTACGCCCCATCCACAATAGGGCTTAAAAATCGCCGTGACCCCCACCTGAAATACACTACAGTAATCTGGGATTCGGAAAGACAGGTTAATAACCACCATCTCCAAGTAAACAACAGCCCCAAGACTTTCATTCGTCTTAGCGCGGTTCATAAGCGGCAATGCGCGGCAGATCCAAAGTTAAGAATTTCCATGAATCTTCTTTCACTACAAGCGTGCGTGAGCAAAGCTGCTACAAGCGTTTATTTGCGCTACGCGATTCGTGCGCCAGATCCAAAATTTTTTGGATTGCTGCGCCTTGCTTTGAGGAATGTATTCGAAAGAAACATTTTACTGTGTGCAATGGAAGAGATAGTTAACCAAACTGAGGTGCGAAAACGCTTGCAATGGATGATACCTGTCGTTCGTAGTTGCTTATGCATGCAGTTTTTATTCACGCGCCGAGGAATGAACCTCCGTGTCTCTACATGTAGCATCGTAGAGCGGTGACCGTGACGTCATGACCTATAGTAGGTTTTAAATTGAAATGATTTAGCATTCCGCTTACGTCGCTTGAGGTGTTGCTACCCTCAGTACACCGCCCTAGAACGCTCGCTTCGATCGCTCTATACGCTACAGCAATAAAACTACTTTTATGCAAGACGTGAACCACAATGCGTCGCCCAGTGAAATAGGAATATACCTTAATAGTATTTGCTCACAGACAGTGTCACGTAAATAGCTACAGTCGTGTAGACGACGTCATTTTCAAGAACTATAGGGGGCCATTATTAATCGAGGGATAGGATAACATGTCATGATAGGATGCAGAGAAGAGCAGCGCTAGTGCTCCAGTGCGTTTCGCAAAACGCGTTTAAAATAATAAAAATCGTGTTGAAGACAAATATAATTGTGTTTCATGTGAAAAAAAAATATTTTGCGGGAAGCCGCCCGTTTTTCAGTGTTGGCTCCACAATATTCTGAAAATTCTTCTTTGCTGAAACGTTAGATATGTGACGTTTCAGATTATGTTATTTGGCCAATAGTGGGAATGTCAAATAAAGGGAAGCGTTGCTAAATGGCTTTACTACAAAAAATGTAGGTATACGTAAATTAGAAAATTATGGGGCACCCTCCAGGATGACACATTGTTCGCTTTATCATATAGTTTTTTTGATTGTTTATCAGAGTATTTATATGTATTGTATTATTGACTTTGAACATAATTATAATTTATTTTTTACTTTGTTGCTTAATATGTATAGGTACATAAAAAAATCAATTTGGCATACTGACTAATCATTTTTAATTATAACCATTTTTGATTTTTAATCGGATTTGTTCAGTTAATGATTGGTTAAATATTGATGTAATTTATTTTAAAAAATTTACATCATTATCTAATAAAATAACTACTTATTTATAAAATTTAATCATTCTAAATTTATCTAGCTTGTACTTTGATTTAGAATATTATATTATATTCACACTGAAGGAAAACATGTACATCACGTTTTCGTCACGTAATTTCGCATATATTCATCTACCGATTGAATCAACGTTAAAATATGTCGACTCAGTGTGAACTGTTATTGCAATACGATCTCGTGTTATCATATCAGTGTGAACGTTATATAAGATTTTAATTTATATAAAATTTTTACAATTTTCGTGCATACGAGCGTGACGCATATTTTCGGAAGAGTCTTTTGTGCAGGAGAAAAATATAAAATGCATTGAACGGCTCAAATCCCGCTCGGGTGTGTTGGACAACTCTAATTTATTTCCTCAAGCCTTATAGATTGTAATAATTGGGGAAGTATTTGAGCCCTTCTTGCGGTTGCCAATATATAGTTGAAATTGATCTGATTTGAGCCTTTCCTGCGGTTGCCAATATAATAGTTGATATAGATATAATAGTTTAAACTGATCTGGAAAGACTAAAGGTTACGCTTAGGCCTATCATCGACTATGCTAAAGGTGCTGGAGCATTCGATCAACTTACACATTACACAACACAACTCATCTTTTATCTGCCTCCCAGCACGATCATTTGAAGGACCGATCTGTGGACTCTGCTTTACTTTCTCTCATAGGACACATTGAAAAGTCACTCGGCTGCAAGAAGTATACCTTGGTTGCCTTTCCGGAAATCGATGGTGTTTTCAACAACTTTAAACCGGAGGCTATCACTAATGCCCTATTCACCCTGTGCGGAGATGAATCGCACTGTAAGTTTGTGCACCTGATGAATACTTCTACACGAGTCTGGACACATCATCTGTTCGCAGGTATGTAAGCAGGGGCACTCCCCAAGGCGGAGTTCTTTCTCCCCTTTAGCGGTCAACAGTTTGCTCTGAAGCCTGGAAGGGCTGCGATACCAAGTTACCGCTTATGCGGACGACATTGCTATTGCAATCTAGGGTAAATTTCCCTGTGCTCAAAGCAGCTTAATGCAGAATTCCCTCTGTTTTCTCACGGAATAGGCAAGTGATGTTAGGGTTAGAGCTAATCCGCGAAATACGGAACTCGTTCTCTTGACTAGGAGATGTTAATTTGTATTGACCCCTCCAGGGGCATGGGCGCGTCAACATCTTTTACATTTCCGTGACTTGTCGATGTTTCGTAGCATATCTATTTTTTTTTTGCGGACGTGCAGTTGCTAGCATGCACATTCTATCCGCGCAGTTTTTATATTGACAAGCTCGGAACGCAGTGGAGTTCTTCCATAGACAGCTTTTGTTCGCGCCGAGGACCGAACCTCCATTCTCTAGATCGTAGAGCGGTGCCCGAACGTATACCCTCATTTGAAGCACCATTGATGGAGGGTTCAAGGCCTGTCCTCACTGATAAAGCCAAATTTCTTGGACTAATTCTGGATAAAAAAATATTTTGGATGGCTAACGTTCAAAAGCGTGTGACTGAGGAAACGGTTGCATTGCACTTTTGCAAGAAGATTATTGGTGAGAAGTGGGGACTCCATCCGAGGGTGGTTTATTGGCTCTACTCATCGATATTGCGTCCCATAATGATGCACGGGGTTGTTGTCTGGTGGACGACACTTAGGATTGCGTCATACAGAACTCTGTTGGAGAAAGTCGAAAGATCAGCATGTATTGGCATGACAGGACAAAAGACACCCTATCGCTGCGAAACGGTTGCGCCTGCTGAACACACCCAAAATCTCATTTAATTGTCTACACATACGAGTACACAAGGTCACGCTCTGTAAATTTTGATCTTGAATATTATAATCTACAGTACCTAAATCGTTTAATAATTTATTTTACTATTTTATTTTGTTTGCATTATTACTGAGTGAATGCGTATGAGTGGAATGAAGAGTATCCTTAATTAAACTTCCTAGGACGATGGAGAAATAATGGAAGCAATTTCGCTATATTCTGTATGTTTGGTCCCTAAGAAAAATATTTTTTTCATTTTTTTATTTAGTCGTATGGATATGTAAGGTAAAAAAAGTAGCTAAATAAACGTGATAGAAAACGTTGTCATATTGTAAAATTTCTAAAAAAATTAGCGAATACAGGTTTTTGTTTTAGAAATTTCGAACCTAGTTTTTCGATACAAAATTCTGGTTTGTGTTTCACTTACATTTTAAACTTTCTTACGATTATTATGATTTCACCGAATCTAATTAATTCTAATTTGATTTTGTGTTTTGTTTTCTCGGATGTTGGCTTGCATTTTATGTCAAAAAGGCACAAATAACTAATAACTTTTTTCCATATATTATCATCGGTTTTGTGAATGTCGATTCGGATCGAGAGTCGATATCGCTTCGAATCGAAAGTAATAATACTGGTGAATATCAATTGGGATATTACTCCAATTCAGAATGGTCATGCTTAATTCCTGGAACGGAAATATCTCCGTATGCTGGAGAGCTATGATTTCGACCCTAAGATGAATCATATACAGTAAAACCTGTTCAAGCCGGAACCTGGATAAGGCGAAAACCTGGCTACCCGGAAAAAAATCGTTGGTCCCGTGTATTTTTTCATCATTTTCATATAAATTGAACCTGTATAAGGCGGAACATGTCTAACGCGAACCCGCACTTCAAAAATGGCGATATTTTGGTCATGTAGAACCTGTATAACGCGGAATTTACCATCGTCTAAATAATTTTCATGAAACCAATCTAAAAAATTTTCATGAAAAACAAAACACAACCACAATGAGACGGCCAATAATTCAATAGCCTTTATCAACAGTCCCTCTTTTGCATGTTCTGGGAAAACGGTAAATTAGTATATGCATATTCGAAAAGTTGTTCAAATCGGTTCGAATCGTGTATTGTTTTAGGTTTCAGTACGTGCGATTTGTGAAATCTAGCTGTGTTTTGCTAAAATTTTTGGGGTTTTGAATATACAGTACGGTACATAAGTAGCATTTTTTTTTACTGTTTTCGTAATTTTAATTGTTTGAAATTCATGCAGGTCATGAAGACGTTAACGCTGATAGAGAAGATGACGCTCATTGAAGACCACGATAAGGGTGTTTCGACAAAGAATTTGCAAGTAAAGTACCAGTGCGGGAAGACGCGGATCTACCAAGTCCTTAAAAATAAGGCCAAATTTAAGGCTGAATGGTTGGCGGGTGCTAGTACGCACATTAAACGGCGACTAAAAGAGACGGAGTATGAGGACGTAAATGCACGAGTTTACAGATGGTTAGTTGGAGCCAGGTCGAAAAATTTGCCTATTTCCGGTCCGATTCTTCAACAGAAAGCAAAAGACATTGCAAATTCGTTAAATCTACCTACGTTCAAAGCATCGAACGGTTGGCTTGAGAGTTTCCGGAAGCGACATTCGATAACTTTCACTAAGATTTGCGGAGAGTCGAAAGACGTATCACAAGTCGATGCAGATAACTGGAAATCAAGAATCAGCGAGACGGTTAAGGGCTACGAAATTAAAGACATTGCAAATGCAGATGAAACTTCGTTATTTTTCCGCGCATTACCGGACAAAGCACTTCACTTCAAAGGCGACAAATGTTTCGGCGGAAAACATTCCAAGGAAAGCCTTACCCTGCTTTTGTGTGCCTTCGCTGATGGCTTTTTTGAAAAGCCTGTGATTATTGGCAAAGCCCAAAAACCTCGTGCTTTTCGCCATATAGATGTGAGAAATTTGCCAATAACATGGAAGCATAATAAGAATGAGTGGATGACGACTTCGATAATGGAGGAATGACTACTCGAACTGAACGATAAAATGAAAAAACAAGGACGCAAAATCTGTCTTTTTCTTGACAATGCCACTTCCCATCCAAGGATGGAGCTGTCAAACATAAAGCTGATATTCTTTCCACCAAATATGACCAGCGTTTGTCAACCATTGGATGCAGGAGTAATTCAAAATTTTAAGATTTTATACCGGAAGCGATTTCTTAGGCATCTAATTTCGAAAATGGACTCCTGCAACAGTGTTCACAATTTGGCAAAATCCATAAACTGCCTGGATGCGATATACTGGAGCCAAGCAGCTGTTGCTAACATTTCAGCAGAATGTGTTCAAAAATGCTTCAAAAAGTGCGGATTCAATACCGACGTCGCTGGCGATGAATTTAATGTTAACGTTACTGAGATTCTGCCTCTACTTATAAGTGCTGATGTTCAAGATGTGTCACCGATTGAATATGTTAATATCGATTCTAATGCATTAACTGAATCAGAGGTAATCGAAGACTTTGATGATTTGGAATTAAATGCGGATGATTCTTCGGAGGATGAAAGCCAACCTGCCAGAACGGAAACTTCAGCCGCTCAAGCATTAGAAGCACTGTGGACTGTTGAGGATTATGCTGCGGAAGCTGGGAATGCTGCAATCCTAACCAACATTTATGCTGTTAGAAGCCAATTCGAATGCGATCTTTTGCAAACGAAGAAAAAACAGACCACCATCCCGAACTTTTTCCATCAATAATTTGATTATGTTATACATAATGTGTTTTGATATACATGTCATATTTGTGTTTAAAACTTTGAATAAGATTTCTTTCTGTTTAATTTTTTTTTTTTAAACCATAATCAGCGTATGGAATTACTCATACTAAATACATTTAAGATGAATTAAACAAAATCGTTTTTTTATTATACAACCCTCTATAAGCCCGAAACCTGCCAAGGCGGAAAAATTTTCGGGGTCCCATGGGATTCCGGCTTGGACAGGTTTTACTGTAGTACTCTTTCGAAGACAGTGTTTGAATTTGATATATCCCACTGTGAATCTGTCATGTTTACTTTATAGAGGATCATCATCTAGCTTGACATTGTTTTGGCATTTTCAAAATGAACGGCTCAATCAAGTAATTAGTCGACACAAAATTCCGCACTAATTTTTGCAAAGAATGAAAGCCTTTATAGAATCGCTGAGATGAATATCTATCCCGAGATTGTCTCTTAGCTAAATGCCTCACATGAAAGTTGGATGTGCATTCCATTTTGGTATTTTTGTAATTTCGATAAAATAGCAATTTATAGTATTACATATACTCAGATAACAAATGGGAGCATGAAGATTTTATTGATTGCACCGTTTTGGTTTCAAATTGAATAAATTATTGGAAAAACGTTGTGAATTCAGTTACGTCATTTCTACCGGAAAAAAGTCTATTAGTGCCTTAAAAATTTTGAAAGATAGTTCTATATTACAATGCCTATCTTTGTTAAAAAAAAGTCTAGAATTGAAAACTTGAAACAATGATTACTTGGAATTTTCAATGGGACTTAGTAGTTTTGTTATTTACATGTGTACTTACGATATTTTAGTGTCCTCATTGATTAAGTTTGTCATATTAATAGCCACTACATTGTATTTCGCTAAAGTAATTTGTTTCTATGGGCGAATCTGTTGAACTATGATTTTCCGAATAGGGATCATTTGGTTGAACAACAGTCGCTCCTATGTGTAAATTGTAATGTGGTCCTTCCAGCGAGTCACCGGCCTCCCATGGCTGTGGACTCAACGTGTCCGGTTCCGATTCGTAGAAGCATTCAAGCCGTTCGGGAGTATTGAGAAAAGTTTCTGAAAATCGTCCAATTTCGGTCGATCCAAAGGCTTGTTGGAAACCAGGCAGAGGTGTAATGTCCTGAAATGAGAATATAATTGTCATCGTTTAAATCAACCTTTTTTGCCATTCATGTGGATATTCTGAATACGAGTAAAGATACAATTTTCAACAGAGAGAGAGAAAAAAAGAATTATTCCCAGCAAACACAAACTCTTTTAATTCGTTCTTATATCAATATTGATAAAAGAAAATCGCAGGAAACTTGAAAAAAAAAAAAATTTGCCATAGCACTGCAGATTACCATACGTGTAAGTAAAAAAAAAGTATTGGCATGGCACAGTAAACTGTTATATATGTATGCACTACTACTTCTACTATATATACAACTGCATAAAGTCAGTCAGTCAATGTCCGTCACTCAGTGAGTCAGCAGTTGACCTCTTGTACATATATATAAAAATACACTAGTTGAGATGTAAAACCACATGGTGTTTTCATTCTTTTAAATTGTTACCCAAAATATAACATGGCGCAGCCGAAATATTAGTTAATATTACTTAAAAAGTGTGCGGAAACAGCCTAATTAACTACACAACTAATTAAATTCATGAAAAAGTGAAAGATCAACAAAATAATAATGGAATCGTTTCGTGCTCCTGGCCCCATGAGTTTCGAGGGCAACATCAGTGCCGAGTGGAAAAAGTTTAAGCGGCTTTTTGAAATTTTTATTACAGCCAGCAAAAGTTCAGAGGAACTGAAAAATGATATTGTAAAAATAGCAATGCTATTAAATTTAATGGGTGAAAAGGGCATGGAGATTTTTGACACCTTCAAATTATCCAATGCAGACTCTAAAATTTACGAAAAAGTGATCAAATCGTTTGATAGCTATTGTGACCCGAAGAAATACATAATATATGAACGAATTATTTTTAACTCGAGAAAGCAGCAGTCGGGTGAACCGTTCAATAATTTTTATGCTGATCTTAAGCAACAGTGCATGAAGTGTGATTTTACGAATTCTTCAGAGCCCATCGAAGACCAAATGGTCCGGGACAGAATTGTTTTAGGGATAAACAATACCGAAGTCCAAGAAAAACTTCTACGGGCTGAACAACAACAACAGCGACCCAAAACAACGGGCTTAAATAAAAATACGAGTACAACAATAACCATAAATAACTGCGGAAAGTGCTCATATACACACGAATTAAATAAGTGTCCAGCATTTGGGAAAACATGCAAGCAATGTGGACGGCCAAATCATTTTGCAACAGTATGCAACAATCGACGATTTGTCAATACTGTGGAGATGTCAGCGGGAACCAGCCAAAAAAGTGACAAACCGGGAAATGCCTATTCATCTGATGAAATGGAAGAATTTGATCTTAGCAAGTTAGTTATAGATTCAGTTAATTCTGAATTTGTGGGTAGGAATAGATTTTGGTTCATTAAATTGAAATTTCAAAATGATTTAATTGTTCAATTTAAGGTTGACACTGGATCGGAGGTGAACATCTTGCCAAAATGCGAATTCGATAGAATAATAATGAATAATTTTGAAAACGTGAGGATGAAGAAAATGAATAAAAAATTAGAAGCCTATGGAGGTCATATACTGGAGGTTATCGGAAAAACTGATTTGGAAGTAAGTTACAATCACAAGAAATTTACATTTAATTTTGTAATCATGGAAACAAAGTCTTGTCCAATTATCGGATTAAATTCGATTTTAAAATTAAATTTAATTAAAGAAATATCCGCGATTCAGCTGGTAAATTCGGAAGAAAAGAATTCTTTCATCAGTCAAAATAAAAAGACTTTCTCGGGGTTAGGATGTTTCCCAGAATCACATAAGATTACTGTTAGAAAAGGCGCAAATCCTATTATAAAACCACCGCGTAGAATACCTTTAACTTTAATAGAGAAGGTCAAACTAAAATTGAGCGAAATGGAGCAAGCCGGTGTAATTCAAAAAGTTAATAAGGCAGTAGAGTGGGTTCATAATCTGGTAGTAGTTGAAAAACCAGATAAAAGTTTAAGACTATGTTTAGATCCAAGAGATTTAAACAGCAACATAATTCGTGAAACGTTTCCGATTCCGAGATTGTCGGACATAACCGCTAAATTAGAGGGAATGCAATATTATTCGGTAATTGATCTGAAAGACGGGTTTTATCAAGTAGATTTGGATGACGAAAGTAGAGATTTATGTTCCTTCAATACGCCATTAGGTTGTTACCAATTTAAGAGACTACCATTTGGACTCAATTGTGCTCCGGAGATTTTCCAGAAACTAAATACGAAGTACTTTGGGAATTTACCGGGTGTTTTCATATATTTTGATGATATATTAGTTTTCGGGAAAAGTAAAAAAGAACATGATGAAAATTTAGCGCGCGTAATAGAGAGGGCCAATGAAATCAATGTTAAGTTCAACCCTAATAAGCTGCAACTTTGCCAAGAGGAAGTACGATATTTAGGTTATATTTTTTCCAAAGATGAAATTAAAATTGACCCAACTAGAATCAAGGCCATTGAGGATATGAAAGATCCAGAGAATAAAAAAGACTTACAAAGATTTTTGGGTTGTATTAATTATTTGAGGGATCATATTTCAAATCTATCGGCTTTAACTGCGCCTTTTCGAGAATTATTAAAGAAGAATGCTGCTTTCTTGTGGTCACTATCACACTCCGATTTGTTCAAAAAACTTAAGCACATAATAGCAGAAGCCCCAGTTTTACAAGCTTTTAAAGAGAATGTGCCCCTTGTAATTCAAACAGATGCATCACAGAATGGTATAGAGTCCTGCTTATTGCAAAATGATAAACCCGTGTGTTATGCTTCAAAAGCACTTTCTGAAGCTGAGCAGCGATACGCTCAGATAGAGCGCGAAATGCTTGCAATAGTTTTCGCGTGTCAAAAATTTCACCATTATATATATGGACGCAAAGTAAGAGTCCACACGGATCACAAACCTTTAGTGGCTATCGCAAAAAAACATGTCAGCGAAATACATTCAAACCGATTACAACGAATGAAGTTGAAACTATTACGATATGATTTGGATATTCAGTATATTCCAGGGAAGGATATGCACATAGCCGATACTTTGTCGAGGAATTTTAATGAAAATAACGTAGATGAAATCGATAATACTCTAAATTACATTATTCATTCAGTCCATGTAGAAGATACCTTATTGCAAAAGATCCGTGTAAATACTCTTCACGACATTGAGTCTCAGCTTTTAATAGAAAATTGTAGTAAAGGATGGCCTAACGAACTCAGGAAAGTCAATGATTTAATCAAGCGTTACTGGGCTATTCGAAATGAGCTATATTTTGAGGAAGGAGTTGTATTTTTTAATGATCGAATTATCGTTCCTTCGAAACTACGCCCCGAAATACTTGATAAACTTCATGAAGGTCATTTAGGCATGTCAAAAACAAAATCATTAGCACGAACAATGGTGTATTGGCCGCGACTCAATGAGGATGTGGAGCAGTACATAAAAAATTGCAAGATCTGTGAGAAATATCAACGTTCTAATACACAACTTCCTTTAATACCACTTGAAGTTCCACGTCTGCCCTTCGAGAAAGTAGGTGTTGATATTCTTGATTTTGCTAGTAAGGATTATTTCTCTAAATAGATTGAATTGAAACCCCTTAAAAATAAAACAGCCAAAGAAGTTGTTTGCAAATTAAAAGAAATATTTGCTTGTCACGGTGTCCCTCAAGTTATAATTTCTGATAATAATCCCTTTAATTCGTTTGAATTTAAATCGTTTTTGACAGACTGGAACATAAGGTTAAATACCACAAGCCCATATTACCCACGTAGCAATGGTCTTGCTGAAAAAGGAGTAGGTATAGCAAAGTCACTTCTAAGGAAATGCTTTGAGGAGAACAAAGATATACATTCTGGCCTTTTTGCTTATAGAATTACTCCTCTGACTGGATTACACTACAGTCCTGCGCAACTTCTTATGAGCAGGCAACTTAGATCAAAACTACCGATAAAGAATTCTCTTCTTAAACCGGAAGTTCCAAAAGACAGCTGTGAGTTGATTACAAAAAATCAGAATAAATATAAATTTTACCATGATCGAAAGCTTAGAAAACGCGAAGATGAAAAGTACCATTGCGGAGACAACATTGTATACCAGAAGGATCGAATTTGGAAGCCTGCTAGAGTAGTTGAACCATTAAACTCGCCCAGGTCATATTTGCTACAAAGTGAAGACGATCAGTTTATCCGAAGAAACTCTGTTCATATGCGGAAATCAATGCATCCTCCAATAATTCGAACTCGAGATATGGATGACAATGATGTTCACATCGAGCCTTGTGTAAACCTTCACAGTGAGAGTCATCAATCAAACATTAGAGAAAACGAAATCACAGGAAATAAAAGCAATAGTCATAATAGCCAATCATCTGAATTCTATCAAACTAAAGCTGGAAGGGTTATAAGACCACCAGAACGATTAATGTATTAAATATATTAGTTAACTGTAGCAATGAAATACCAATATTAATTTGAATTATTGAAAATATACATTAAAGTATCATTTAATAAGAATAATAATAATCATTTTTATATTTAAAAACTTAAAAAGGGAGATGTTATATATGTATGCACTACTACTTCTACTATATATACAACAAGTCAGTCAGTCAATGTCCGTCACTCAGTGAGTCAGCAGTTGACCTCTTGTACATATATATAAAAATACACCAGTTGAGATGTAAAACCACATGGTGTTTTCATTCTTTTAAATTGTTACCCAAAATATAACATAAACTTTTTTCGTTTTTTTTATCATTTTTTTCGAATTAACATAAAAACTTTTGGAACATTCCTGTTTCGCAAAAATCAGGAGAATTCTCTCTATTTGATTAGAGAGAATTTTCACAAAACTCAAGAAATTTTCGCTTTAGGACCTACAAATCCCCCCGCGTGGATTCTAGGTTCTTACCACCTAAAGCGGAAATGGACTACCCAAAGCGGAAGTGCCGCAATTAAGGAATTTTAAAAATTCTCTCTAACTGCAATAGAGAGAATTCTCCGAATATTCACGAAACAGGAATGTTCCAAACTTTTTAAACCCCTAAACTGGTAGATTGTTTTTGTAACGTAGACTGGTAGTGTGCGTCCACTGGACCCCATATGATATTTCAAGTAAAAACTACAGTATAATCGCTTTAATTATTTGCATTTTATTTTTTTTTTGTTATTATTTGGTATTTAACAACTAAGTATCCGCTCCATAAAAGTAAGGATTAAGTACAGATTACAACAAGATTCACTTAAGCGCTCGTGCTTACGGCAAACTTTTTAGTTTGCCAGAAATTAAAACTTATTATAATTCTCCAAAAGGCGGTATAGGTTTATTGGACCAAGTGGCTCCAACATACTCCACCAGAAGAAAAATCAATTGCTGGCCAGTGACATACTTCTTCAATATATTAGATGAAATTTTTATGGCTTCATATATTAGTGGAAGAAACAAAGATCATCCTCAATTTCTGGAATCAGTGAAGTAAACTATGATTTTTCTGGCTAATAACAATGCTATACCTATCATATTTATGCATATTTCAATTTCGTGAAGGTTTTTTTTCACTTTATTGTTTTCGAGCTGGCGCTCACAGCAAACTTTTTAATTCGCAGAAAAACTAAATAGTTTAGTCAGAAAAATAGAACACACGATGTTTTATGCGACCGCACACACAGCGATTACTAAATAGTTTAGTTTGCTGTGCGTATACCCGTATTTTTCCAGCGAAACGGAAAACTAATTTTCATCTTTTTTTTCACTTGGAAAACCTTATTCGACCTCCTCATAGCACAAAGGGGTTCTAGAAAAGAAATTATTTCAAATAATCGAATCTAAGCTTTATAGTATAAAGCCATTGTTTATGATTATATACTCCATATTTTCATATTGCCTTAAGGGGAAATCCACTATATGGTATCCCATGTTCTTGTCCGATTTACTGGGATCTGATGTATCTGTTAAACATTGAAATGATCCATCTAATTTTGTATAAAACGGTTCTTACCTTAATCTCTTCTCTCATCTCAGGCGAATATTCGATGTCCTCGGCTTTGATGCGTTTACGTGATTTTTTACTAGGTATGAAATCACATTCTAGTACTCGATTTTTATTGACAAATGTTGGTGGTGGTGTAGATGTTTCAAAGGGACGTCTCCTGACCGATTTCGGACTGTATTGTTCACTCCAACTGTATGGCGAATAATTGGAATATGGCGATAAACGAGACGTGGTACTCTCATTTGTCGGGAAGTAGTTGTTATTTTGACTATGAGGTGTTCCAGCGTGACTTGAGGGAAATGGTGTTTCTGCTCGATCGGATAATCGTGCCGGAGAGTCCTGTTTAAAAAATAAGAATTATATTGTTTTATTTTTGTATTTTTTTTTCAATTTTATTATTTTCTTAAAAAAACATGCATTTTTGTTCGAAGCCGATGTTCTGGTATTGGTGTTACCTTCGTCCCGAAGCCGGTGTTCAATCATAAATCCGTTTTTGGATTATCACCAGCTTCAGCCTGATTTTCCATCCTTCACTCGATAAATTTGTTTCAAATTAATGTACTATACATACTGATGTAATGCACAGCAGGGTCGACTCGAGGCAAGCAACTGTTAAATGGGCTACCATTCGCATTCTCGCAGTCTACCCGAGGAAGGGTGAGGTACGGGAACGGGAATGTAAGCACATTGCCCGCCCTTTGCTCATTGTCCCTAGACGAGTGACCGCGATGCACAAGCACAATACAGCCCGAGCGCTTCATGTTAATACTCTCGTTTTGTCACGATGTTGCGGTCACATACGCGCAGTGGGAAATAATGCATAGTTTCTCGTCGCCTGTAGAGTTAGGTTCTTGAAAGACCAGTGAAGTGCACAACTCTTTTGCTTTAAAGTGCATTCAGATATTTTCCTGAACCGAAACCCCTTTTTTCAAAAACATGGCCTATCTTGCTAGAAAAAGCTGGTATCTTTCAATTTGACAAATGCTCGGCTGTTTTCGTATCAATAAATTGGGTTCATTATTGTGCTTTAAAACAGATAATTAGGTAAGAATTGAGTGACAAAACAAACGACTGGAGAGTAGTGGGATGCATATGAGCACACATTTCATACCAAATTATTAGCATTTACACACAATAATGAACCCGATTTGTTGATACGACAACAGCCGAGCATTTGTCAAATTGACAGATTCGCGTCTTTGGTTGCAAACCATAGACTCAAACCGTTTGACATCAAACACGTGAACGCGACACGCGAACGTGAGCCAACGTGCGCTCAGCCTTAGGTTTGTTTTTGAACTTGAATGAGCTAAGCATTTCTTAACGTAACGGCTTCATGAAGAGAACTATCGAAAAAAAAAACATTTGTGCCAGTGGCATATATTTGACGTGTGATTTTTTTTTGTCGTATTAACAAACAAAAATTTGACTGACAAAGTCGCTTGCCATACATATGTATAATCTGGTCAATATGCTAATGTAATAGCACCCTTAGTTGTGATGTAGCTTAACGGACGTAAATTTCAAAGACATTTAGCCGTTTGATATAAAATGTAGTGAACGAAAGTTCAAAGAAAAATTTCCAGAAAAAAAAGCCACATTTCATATTTTTATCTTTATGGAGTGAATCCGTATACTTCATCTTTCGGTGTTTTGTTTCTTAAAAATTATTTTATTCGAGCTAATGCCCGAGCCAGAATGAACGCAGAACACAGTAGCAGCGGCAGCCAAATGTCAAGAAAGCATGCATTTTCCTAAGCGACCTAGATTGAACGCAGCGACATCGGCGAAAGCAATCTGACTGTTGTTGTTCTTATTGCTGCCGCTTCTTGCGTACAATCTAGTCCGGGCATAAGACATGAGTTTGAACCTCGATTCAAACTCAGTAATATCAGTGTACGAGTATCTCTATCGACCCCATTGAAATTAATCCATACTGCAGACTGCTTCTAGGATTGTCCTAGCCTCTGTGCATGTGACATTGATCCTGCTTAACTAGGATAGGATGCATTATCGCGAGTTTGAAAACAAACATATTGAAATATTGGCCACAGAGGAACATTATTCTTCGTTTCCCCAATCCCTGATGAATGGCAAGAAATGCGATAAGTATCCACTCGCAAGAAAGCTTATGACACGGAAGCTTTTCCAATGTTAATGGCCCTTTAGTATCGAATAAATATTACGCATGTGCTCTAGTAAATAGGACATAAGCCGGTAGGTATCGACCATTCCGGCCCCGTGTCATCTCTCGCTGCAAGGTATGCAGATATGTATGTATGTATAAAAAGCACATACACAAGTATACAATACATAATAAGGACCACGTTGTGAGGAGCTTTCGCAACGAAAACAAAACTCAGTTGTTTGGCTATACTGCTTGGCGCTCGGTACATAGTAGTTCGCAGTATCTTTTCCGATAATGTACGTATACATACCTCGTAAAAGACCGAGATGCTTAGATTGCTTGCAGGAAATATGAGAAATGTTCAGCTCAGGCGTCTAGAGTGGTGGATCCTGAGCTCTGAAACAGTTCCAAGCAATTTTACAAGAAAGGAGAGATTTCTTCTAGACCGATGAAAAGGCCAACTCGAATCATTTTCTATATGTATAGGTAGGCCCGTTTGCTCAATGTCTGGTTAACACTAACTGGGAGTTTGATTTATCGAATCGATAAACTAAGACGGTTATACAAAATAGTCAACTAGAGTTTTTTACGTTTATAAATTCAAATGGGTTAATTAATCAATTATTAACTCATTTCAATGTACAAAACTTAAAAATTCTACATAACGAATTCGCATCAGCCGTTGTAAATTATCGATTCGATAAATTAAACACCCGGTTAGCGTTAACCAGACATTGAGAAAACGGGCCGTAGTCTGGTAAATTGTATCATTCGAAGTTGCGCTCGGTGGCCGTGGTCGTTCGGTCACCGCTCTACGATACTGATCTAGAGCTCGTAGCTCAAATCCCGGCGCCATCAAAAACTGCCTGTGGGTACTGACAGAAGTATAGTGCTCCGAGCTTGTCAGTATAAAGACGGCGCGGATAGGAGGTGCATGCTAGCAACTGCGCTTCCGAAGAGTAGATATGCTATCGAAACGTCAAAAGGCCATAGAAATACTAGAGATGTTAACGCGCCCATGCCCCTAGAGGGGTCAAGGCAATTAACATGTATCATTTGAGTTTGACTAGGATGTACTGTAAAAAATTGACTAGTAGGTGTACTCGTTGTGCATGCTGGCAATTTGCATCGTCCAAAACTGGGGCGCTATCATGTAATTCAATTCGATTCGAATTGTTTTCGAAAGGATAAAAATTATATCATGTAACTCGAAAATGACTTTCCCCAATTCAATGATCATGGAGTATTCGATAAGAAATGTTTAATTCGAAGCGAACACTCGATGATTTTTGGAATTGGTTTCATTTCGTTTCCGAGATACATGTTACCCTTTTCATTCTTTCGAAAGCAATTCGATTTGAATCGAATTACATGATAGGGCCCTTGGTTTATGCCAACGAAACGTCCACTAAGCCAATTGTCGACGCGCTATACCCTACTAGGGGTTAGGGCAAATCAGTAGTACAAAACACAACTTAGGGCTGTTGATGAATTACACACATTATCAAATCATAAAATTGGTTTAGGGGCCAGTTTATAAAGGGCAGTATCAGCAGCGGGCATCCGCTATGTATAAGACCCCACATAGACGGAGCGATCCGTCGCCCGATGGATTGGCCGATATTGTGATCGCCCGACGGATCGAACAGTCTATCCGCCTATCATCACTGCCTTCTCAATATACAGACCAAAGTGTAGAAAACAGCTCGCCTGCACACATAGGAATTCTGCCCTCATTGAGTATATGTGTATAAAGTTAGGTAGTGGTAGTGCAGTGATACTACACAATATACTGTCCCCGTCTCGATAATAACAATTGGAATTGTGTCAGACGTCAGGCAGTGGTGTTCACCGGGTTCGTGTTTTGTTTCGGGTTTTCATTTCCCTAAATTGCATCTAGTGATCAGAAACACCAATATATCCGCGAAGAAAATGTGGTGTGTGGTGTTAGACGGCCAAAATACTCTTTAGGGACACTTGCAGCCATTTGGTCGAAGCCGCAGCCCTGGGGTTTAGTCGCAAACTTTTTCCAGCAAAAACTATTTTACGATTCGTTCAAAAATGGGGTTTTTACCACTGCCATCTTTACTCTCAGGCCGGAGTGTCAGCTGATTGTCAAAGCACTAACGACATGACAAGCAGTCAACGAAGTGTGAACGCGTGCGGTCGCCCGGTGAAATATCGCGATAATTGTGTGTAAAAGTGAGTTTAGTGCCGGAATTTTAAGTGTAACTAAAAGAAGTGGCTATCAGTGCCGTGTGAAAGTAAAAAAAAACGTGAAGTGCCGGGAAATATCGAGTGAAATGGTGTATTGAAAAGTGCGAGGTTAGGAAAGTGCGACACGGGAAATTTCGCATTTTTCGTTTATTTTCCGGCAATTCGGGAAGTGTGAATGGTACAGCACTACTCTGGGACGAATCCTCGGGCCGGTGAGTTTAGCGGAAACTCCCGGAAGTGCCCCAAAAAGTGAATTTCAAGTGGTTGTCAAATGACAACATTACAGGTGATTTCCGGCCTTTTCATCGGAATTCATAGGGTAAGTATGCGTTTTTTGTTGTGGTAGAATTTAAGTGGATTGATGCGCCCCAAAGTGTGGATTTTGACCACGATGTTGACGAACCGGACGAAAGTTTCACTGCTAGGCATCTAGTCCTGTCAGCTGCAGTGAAACTTTCGTCTGGCTCGTCAACAACGCGTTTAAAACCCGTATTTTGGGGCGCATCAATTCACTAAAAATTTTGCACAACAAAAAACGTATAATTACCCTATGAATTCCGATGAAAAGGCCGGAAATCACCTGTAATGTTGTCATTTGACAACCACTTTGAATTCACTTTTTGGGGCACTTACGGGAGTTTCCGCTGAACTCACCGGCCCAAGGATTCGTCCCAGAGTAGTGCAGTACCATTCACACTAGCCAAATTACCGGGAAATTAATGAAAAATGCGAAATTTTTCGTGTCGCACTTTCATAACCACACTCATGTCTCGCGCACTTTCGTGCAGTTCATTTTGTTCGGAAGTTCGCGGCACCTTGCGTTTTTTTTCACTTCTAAATATCAGTGACAAGCACTACTTTCAATTGCACTTCAAATCGCGACACTAAAATCACTTTTACGCACGAAAATCATCAGATTTCAAGAGGTCGACTGCACGCGTTTTTCACTTTGTTTACATATGGTTCACTGCTTGTCATGACGTCATTACTTTGACACTCCGGCCTGAGGATAAAGATGGCGGTGTTTTTACCAAGCACTTTGGTATTTTTTTTGCACTTTTGAAAAGATATGTCCTTTGGCCGCACACTGCACAACACCTCATCGCACACATGTTTGTTTTTCCAGATCACTAGATGCAATTTAACTAATGAATGAACAGTGAAAGCGGAAAACGAAAACTAAGCACGAAACGCACAAAAATCGGACTCACCGCCATCAGTTGCCAGCCACTGGATTCTTTTTCACGGATTCTATGACGAAACGGACGAAGGCAGTAATGACATCATTCATCACTCAAAATTAGCTGATAGCCTGCCTGGTATTCTAGATGGCAGTACTATCATTGGTGACTTTTTTTTTACAATTCCATATAATTTTGATCGGCAGATATTTTGTGGCGATGCATCGATTAGGCGACGGATCAGTCCGTCTATGTAAAGGCCTAAAGCGGCGGCCGTATAAGTTTAAATGGTACTACTTATAGTTCTAATCTTATTCTATGTTTTTTTTAAGGGTGCCGCATTCAAATTTGAACTTTTTCTGTTAAAAAAGTACGGCATCCTAGAGAAAATTTGAAAAAAAAATTTAAATTTCACCCATTTTGACAATTTTTACTTATAACCTGATGATGACAACAAAATTAAAGAATTTTTTGTGACACTTGGTTTCATTCTACACACCAACTTAGTATGCGTTTGTAGCTTAGCTCGGTAACGCACCGCTACTCGAAACACGGTCGTCTGCGGTTCAAGCCCCGGAACGGGACCAAACATTTTTTGTTCTCAAATTCCCCCTGTTTAATTTCTCTAAGCCTAGTGGTTTCGTATGGATAGAAGCACTCATCAGATCTTGCATTTTGCAGCTATTCATGTGCAAGACGACCACGAAAGTGTGAGAATTCTGTTAGTATAAGCCGTGAAGGCATGATTTTACTTGAAAACTCGACCGTGGAGGTCTAGATGGTGTGAAGCACTTATATTAACTCACTAGAGGGGGTAAGAAGTGGAGTGTTCTATTTTTCAGATTAATGGGTTACAATAAATTTATTTAAACGGAAATGTAACTGAAATATTGTATTGAAGGTGGATTTGATAGTAAAATCCATTTAGTTTTTCTGCGAACTAAAAAGTTTGCCGTCTGCGAGTGCTCTTAACTATTCCTATAGGGTCCCTGAATCTAGTTATTTTTGATCAGGATTGTTTGCCAGTAGTTTGAGGCATTCGACCTAGGTTTTACAAGGCTGATGTAGAGTAGCAGCCACTCTCAGCATATAGAAGCAGCATATTTTCAGCCATAGCGTTGAACTTCTGCATCTCCGTGCTTGTTTTTGGTAACACGACAGGCCGCATATCGAAGTATAAGTCGTATTTACGATTCTATTGTATACATTTTTACTCACCAATGGCGTTGAACATACTGAAGCTCTCTGGTCCGATGTCTTTTTCATATATCTATCTCGATCTTTGAATTTTCTAAGCTTTTCTTCTTTAATATCATACGATGAGAGAAACTCTGCGAAAGGGATAAACGAACATATTTCCACGTTTAATCTTAATCTTGGAAATCGGAAAACAAACTAGAACTAATGTCTTAATTGTACAAGTCACTCACCTGTTGCATGCTGCTGGATGAGGCTGTCGTGAGGTGTTCCGGGTCGAACATGATACTGTCCTCCTCTAGAACAAGACGAGTTTCGTAGATGCGGTTTTCCCACATTATTGTCCAAGTCATCCTTTCGATTCGCAATGTTCGTAGTATGCGACACGGGGGTTGATGTTGATTCATTCTCCGATAATGTTAGTGGAGCTTTTCCGTATTGACTTTCGTACGTGGCACCATCTTCGCTCCCATTCTCTGTACCAATGTCGGATAGAGCGGGCGATGCATATGGACCAGCTTCAGTTGAAATGCTGTTTACCTGATGCTGTTGTTGATGGAGGAAGCCCCGAGTATGGGAGTGGTGTGGATTGTGCATATAGTTATATTGCTGAGTATCATAGGCTCCATTTCGCCCATGGTGATAATAAGGATATCGTCCTGGACCTATGCCAGTACTGGGACCAGGACCCGATCTTAAATCGGTATGGATCGAATGCCCGTAGGAACCACTGAAACCCATACTATGTGGACCACAATCTGGAGGTGCACTTCGATATGCAAAGTTGGCTGCGAATCGGTTATAAGTCTCGTAAGATCTTCCGTAGTAGGAATTCATATCTAATCGATGATTCAAATTTGCATAGTTGAAATTTCCCCGAGCCATATCACCCTCTCGATTGTGCCCGTAGCCGTACGATGGGAAATGTCCATAATTTCCATATCGTTCGTACGCGGGTGATTGCAACGACGGCGATACGGATAAATTTGAGGACATGGACGACGGCGCCAAAGATGAGGATGATGGAATTGGCGGAGGTGGCCCAATTACATTATATCCAGCACCGCTACCGGGGGTCGTTAATCGATACATGGAATGCGGATATCTCATCGATGGCGAATGAAGATGATGATTGTAGAAGGCGCCGCCTGGAATCGGAACACCATTATTCCCTCGCGTCATGGAATGGGATAGACGTCCTGACGCATACATAGGCGAATGTAGTGGATAATCTGACGTGGGACACTTGCTACAGCAATCCATTTTCGATTTAATTGTAGTTGCTTGATGGCTTAATGGTTCGTTTAAAGCGAATCTATTTAATTCGATTAAATGTTGATTTGTTTTACATGCATAGCATGGTCAGTTCGAGTGGAATTTTGGTATTCAATAAATAGTTGATGTCTTGGGGTATCTGAAATGACAAATACGAAGAATATAAAGGTTCATCAATACAAGAGAGAAGAGTCAATCGATTTACGAAAAAATACAAAGATGAAAATGGTTATACGTAGGTTGCCTTTTATATTTCGGGATTGGACAACCCTAGTGTTGCAATTTGGCAACTGACAGCTCTATCGTAAAGTTTGACATTTTTGAGGTTATACGTACTCAGAACGTTTTGACATACGAGCGCTTGTGTTTTTTTAAAGATTAATCTCGGCCAAATAATGGAATTCAATCGTGAACATTTTCGTGCGATTATTTTTTACAACTTTCGACGTGGATTAACTCAGCAACAGTGCATGGATGAACTGAATTCAATTTTTGGCGATGAAGCTCCATCGAGGAACAGTGTTTATCGATGGTATGGTGAATTCAATCGAGGTCGTAGTTCACTCCAAGACGAATTTCGTGAAGGTCGTCCAAAAGGTGAAGGTCGTCCGGAAACCATTGATGCTGTGCGCGAACTGATATTGCAAGATCGTCATGTGACCTATCGTGAGATTGATACAACCTTAGGCATTAGTGGGACCAGCATACATTCAATATTGCATGAACATTTGACTGTCAAAAAAATTTGTTCGCGTTGGATCCCACACAATTTCTCAATCGCTCAAAAAAAGGCTCGTGTCGATTGGTCGAAAGAAATGCTCAAAAAATACGATCGCGGTGCTTCGAAACACGTCTATGACATCGTGACAGGTGATGAATCGTGGATTTACGCGTATGAGCCCAAAAGTAAACAGCAGTCGACTGTATGGGCGTTTCAAGATGAGCCAAACCCAACAAAAGTTGTTCGCGCACGAAGCACTTCCAAGCAAATGGTCGCCTGCTTTTTCGGAAAAACTGGACATGTCGCAACCGTACCACTAGAACAACGCAGAATAGTCAATTCTGAGTGGTACACAACCATTTGTTTGCCAGTTGTCTTCCAAGAAATCAGGAAAACCAACCGCCGAAGACGGATCACTCTTCACCACGACAATGCGAGCTCTCACACATCAGCTCAAACAACTGCATTTTTGAGCACTCAAAACATAGATTTGATGGGTCATCCGCCGTATAGTCCTGACTTGGCACCGAATGACTTCTTTTTATTCCCGTACGTAAAAAACAAACTGAGAGGTCAACGTTTTTCAACACCTGAAGAAGCGGTTGCTGCGTTCAGAATGCATGTTTTGGAGACACCTCAATCAGAGTGGCAAAAGTACTTTGACAATTGGTTCAAACGCATGCAAAAGTGTATAGATCTTCATGGGGAATATTTTGAAAAACAATAAAGCGATTTTCAATGATTAATATTTGTTTTTGTTCTCTAATCCCGAAATATAAAAGGCAACCCTCGTACAGTAAGACTATCAAGAATATTTAAACTTACAAGTCCAGGAACTTAGCCTGAAAAAAGAGCCTAGGTGGAAAGCTGTGAAGGAGAGATGTTTTTTTTTGTACCTTTTACATCCGGGCTTTTTGCTGGGACCCTATTCAAATGCACGGTTTGTGCATATGTTAGAGCAGGCTTTGCTCCACCATATGCCAATACTGTTAAGAAGTATTTCACGAAGACAATTTCTCGAGGAAATATTAAGGTCACTACACACGATAACCATTGTGGTCGCGAGCATGCATCCAACCACGCTAAACTTAATAGAAAAAATCTCATATTTTAATTTCCACTGTTCTATGATATTTGATGGAAGTTCGTTCGTGGCTCTGCGCGATCATGTGTGGCAACCTTTGGGCATGGATTTGATAAAGAGTCCGGGTCAAGTTGTTTAACAGATGGAGACATGTGAGGAGTCATATAAAAGGGGACGATGAGAACATTTCCTTTCTGGACTTGTTTTTCTAAATGTAGTTATGTTAAGTAGGGGTCGGAAAATTGGGACATCTTTGTTGTTATGCTGTAATTAATCTTAGGCTTCATTTACACCTGAACATTGAGCAAAATACGGAACATCGAAAAATTGCGTTGAAAAGCACCAACAACAAAAATCTACCTCTCTGTTCTTACATGGCCAACATGAGTTCACGAGCATTTGCAATTTTCCAATGTTCCGTGATTTACTCAATGTTCACGTGTAAACGAAGCATTAAATTTTAAATTTATTATGTCTGCAAACTTCCTTTTTATCTTTGCTTTCTTACATTAAAGCTTTTTTTTTGTATTTTATCCTATTTTCTATTAAATAAAGAAATAAATTGCACGTCCGCAACAACAGAGATTCATTCCTAATAAAATACAAGATGTCACGATGAATGATTACAACCGCTGTCTGGACGCAGAATACAGTCTTCGCAAGCCTCAGACATAACAACTCTCTTCGCAATAAACTCTGAGTCTGATTTAAATTTCAAAGTCCTTGCTAGCAAATCGGGCGTGATACTTGTTGCTTCAGTTGTCAAGCTTTTCCCTCATACCAATTTCCGACGTGCACGTGGTCGAGGCTGCAAAAAGTTTAGTCAAAACAATGTTTTCTGTCACGATGACGTGCTAAACTCGGATAACATCGTGTCCCTTATCAGTACAGCCCTCACCCAACCCACACGACAAACCATATTTAGCCATGTATGGGTAGCATCCCCTTTAAAAACGTCTGTGTTAGTGGAAGCCATCCCCTCGGCTTGTCAATCACGTGTGCAGAGAGGATTTCACCATCCCGCCTGTTTGTTGCTCCTATGCACTAGTGCAGAGTCTAGTGACTCTAATTCTAACAGTTAGATCATTGGTACCAGCTTACTGGCCCTCTACGAAACAGGCGAAGATTGATTTTCTGGCCCCTCGACGGCGAGGTGGTCTGCTATCGATTACGCAGCTGGAGCTGAAATTACAGCATGGAATCCATACAAATGCCTCCCACAATCTAATCCTTCACTAGACTCCTACTGTTGACTTTCCGGTCATTACTTGGATGGAGCGCTGAAAGCTTGCATGTCCCTCGTAGGGCCGGCAATATGTAGGCTGCCAAAAAGTTGAAAAGTCGCGCTGTGAATCAATAAAAGACCGCGGCGACAACGATGGCGAGGACGACGAAGTGTAGCGAATCCAGTAGCGAGGATTTCAAGTGGGAGCACGCCATCCTTTAGATTTCCATCATTCATGGAATTGTCCAACGAGAAGCAGCAGCTTCGCTTTGTTGTGGCCCGACTCGGAATTTGGCGCGCATTGAAATCGATTTCTTCTTCGGGCTGTGTATATGACGCAATGGAGGCTTTTTCCTTTCACTTTTGGCCGTTATATTTCGTATATGGACTGTGCTTTCCACCCCTGCGTGGTGGATTGCATTTTCTCGACGGTATGCGAGCGATGTCTTGAAATGTGAATTTCGCGAAAATGCAATGGGGTGGAAAATCGAACGTCGTACTCAATGCTTGTCTAATTTTAGAAAATGTCGTGGGATGAGATGGGATATTGTTTGTACTCGTACTGAACTATCGCCACCCTCTATATTTGAGACACGGGTGTGCTTTAGCTTCTTTTAGTAGTGGCTATGCGGTGTTCGGCAATTGTCAATAGGATCGATTCTAAGTTTCTCGAAAAGGACTTAGTTAGATGTGCACCGTCTGCTCTACGAGTGGGTATCAATGACACCAATCCGAAATTCATAGGTGAAATTTTGAAGCGAGAGGACACATTGAGATTGGTTTTCCATTCCGGCAAATTGCCTTACTGTAATGTAATGTTTGCTTAGTCTTCTTGTCGTGGGATCCGTCTAATTGGATGATATGACCAAACGTAAATTTACTCCCATTTTTGGTTTAGGATAAATTGCACTTCCCATCCAATTAATTAATTTGATGGTCTAATATTGAAAGTAGAATGATTTATTCCTACTGCAATTGTTTAATTAATTGTGCTTTCATACGGTGAGTTGATAGGTCGATGAGCCTGTGAGTCCACAATGCATTTAGCATGAGCCCGAGCTCATCAAAAATACAGAGCTAAATCACTGCTCCGCCGATGAGTATGTGAGTCACTCATCATGGATTCATTAACGCGCCGATTGCTTTCACATGAGATCTATTGGAGGTTTAAACACGGTGAGTTGGTTAGTCTAGGAAACCGGCTCACGAGCTGCTGAAATGCATCAGTCGATTAGCCGGTGAGCCGATGAGTTGTTGTTGGTATAGCAACGCCTTCAAGTAAAAATATGAGTGTAAGTTATATGTCAGCATCAGCTTCCTCTGTAGTCCGGACCGGATGGCACAACGGTTAGCATGTTCACCTTCTACGCGCTGGGCCCCGGTTCGATTCCTACTAAATGCGGTAGTTTTCGATAAAAAAAAAGGGATTTACGTGTCGTACTATGAGCCCACTCAGCTGTTAAATGAGTACCCATTTATGGGGTAAATAACTCGGTTGAGCGTGTTGCTGATCACACACCTCTGCACAAGACCGTCACGACCTAGAAAATGAGACGATGCTAACTCATCTCGAGGTAATGGTTCAAATTGGACTGTTGCGCCAGTTTTTTGGCAGCTTCCTCTCCTACAGTGTTGAGCCCAAGAAAGATAGTGGACTCAATAGGAGCCTTCCACACAGCTCTGGGTTTTTAGCAAGGTGGGGGAGCAGAGCATTGAAAGGTGTGATCGACATCATGAGGTGTGACATTACAAACTGGACATACGTTTGGAATGTCGTTATCAATGCGAGACGAGTACGAGTTAAGTTGGGAGCACCACTCAGATCAAAGTTGCGCAAGCGTGGTTCTAGTTGATCTAGGTAATAGGAGAAATTGTGTCATAGCAATTGATTAGCATTAAAATTTGCGAGCTGGCCAGTGAGTAGTGAACTAATGTCGACCTTGCAGCCTGAAGGACCGTTGGACACCGGTGGAATGTAGGTGTCGAGGATTTCAATTTCTACATTACCAGATTTCACGGCTATTGCCTGCAGCTCAAGGACATTGTCATCGTCCACAGAAGAGCTGGTTTACGGTATTGTACTGACTGGTGAATTATGAGTGCGAGTCCACCGCCACTGTTGGGCACACAGTCCCTACGAACAATATTACAGTTACCATTAGAACTAAGAGACGAGTTGGAGTTCAATTTGGTCTCTTGAATGGCACCTATCATAATCCTATAAATGCTGTCACTTCAGCAATTCTCTGTTGTAGTCCACTGCAATTAAGTTGGACTAGCGAGAAGATACAATAATTTGCAACTACTGGAGCCGGAGTAAGATTGTGCTGCATCGATGCTGCGTGATGAGTGATGTTGTTCATCGGAGTTGTTGGGGACAACTGCGCGACAAAGGTCTTAATCGTAGGTGTAGCTGGGATTGCAGAATGGGGCAGGTTTGAAGAGTGTTGTCCATTATTTCTACACCGGGCAGCTGTAAACGAGGAATTTCACTGCCTGTGATGGGTCAGTCCCGAGAAGCTATGCAGGTGGAACCATTCGTTGAAGCAATTACATTGCAGCAGATCCATATATCCTTTGAATCGGGATTGTTCTCAATGCCGGCGCGAACGAGGAGTATTGAAAGCAGCTGTTGCTCCTATCGACATAAAAAACCGATGCTGGCATGTATAAAAACATATATGATTTCCTTTTGGTGCTGAAGAGGGTATGACAGCTCTTGGCCATTGGTAGAGTAGCAACGGGTCGCTCCGACACGGAGAACCGACTGCCGCAAGAACGTTGAGTTGATATTCCGAAGTCCATCGCAGTTGATGATCACTATCTGGTTGATACCTCATCTTTGCATGAAGTTTGAAAAAGTGAGTGAAGTTCCTTTAGCACTGGTTATTTATGCATCGTTCAGTGGGAATGTTTACACTTCAACATTCGGTCGTCAAGAGGAATGCGTGAGCTATTAATTTCCAAAAATATTGTAATGCATTTCTTGTATGGTAAAGTAGCTTTTCTCTCAACCATTCGCCAGCGTGTCGCAAAGATACATGAAATAAAGCGATAAAGTAATGCTTCTCTATGCCACTCCATCTTATTAGGCGGAAAGGATTGATTCACCTTTCCACTTCAGCTCTTAAGTCATCCACATAATATACTGAGCTCAGAGTAACTCAGCATACGATGGCAATTATATCTGAAACTCAATTTTTCATCCTAACTCTTACTCTTGCCACACTCTCTAGTACCGTGACAAGAAGTAGACATTTGTAGACAACGTTTGCTTGATCCTTTTCTCAGGTCCTTGGCGCCATCATTCGTGAACAGCTCGTCGACTACAAAGGACAAAATGTTTGTACGTAAAGCCCGGGTAGTACAATATCAAGTGTACGGCAATCGCCAATGTACTCTACTACAATATCTTGTTGTTTTTTTCATGGTGCTGAATTTTCTATGCTGCTCCACAAAAAGGATACGATGGATATATAGATCATAGAGTCAGAGCCTATTTTATGCTCCATATGTCATCTTGTACGTGATTTTTCCCGAGTTTTGTCTCGCAATAGAAAGCGACACGAGTGCTTTCGTCTTCCTTTTTTTTCTGTCCTTTATCTTGACACAGTATTTTCTAATAAACATCCTTTGAGTGTAAAATTTTTGCAAAGTCTAGCGGATTTTGAATTTGATCCGCAAAAGGAAGGTATTCGCGAGCACTAGCTTTTTAACGCGTGTCGGCTAACGCTAAACCATAATTACCTGCTCCCGGATGCATTTCAAAGGAACACGGATATCAGGAAAATTATGAAAAGGAATGGAAGTGAAATCAGAAGGAGTGCTTATGGGTCTTCAGAATGAAGAGCTTCAAGCATTTCGAATTTAGCGGAGGACTTGTTTAAAATATAATTAGAACTTCTTGGGTTTTCTGTCGCCTGGCATTATCGATTACATATTATCATTGGTGGGTTTTATAATAAGCTTGTGAGACCTAAAAGTATTGTAAGGCTATTATCGTATTTTTTGACCGTGACGCTTTCTAGAACAGTAAGATAAAAAAATGAAAGGGAATGATTCGGTATATTCCTATTTCATCGGGCGACGCATCACGGTTGGTCAAAGATGCCAACCCTAAGCGTCCCGCCCGGTCAACTAGGATGAATTAAAAAAAAATCATGTACACTTCTCAATGGTTCCGCGATTCATTTCGGTTTCATCGAGTATATAAAATTACACTGAACCACCGTTGGGCGCCAAATATTTTCAAGTTTTTCGACTATTTTCTTCTGTCAATTTTCTCTGACGTATAGTACAAATTCTTAGCCCTCATCCCAGACCGCACAGTATGGGATAATGGCAATCCCTTCGCAGACTCTGGATTTATTATGTGATACACTGATGGGTCTAAGACTGTACAGGGAGTTGGTGCTGGCGTCTGTGGGCCCAATACCAGGACTTCAATCGCTATGGGTGCGTGGCCCAGCGTTTTTCAAGCCGAGATCCATGCCATGGAGGTCTGCGCCAGGATTATTCTGGAAAAAAACTAAGAGGCGCTCACATTGCTATCTGCACAGATAGTCAGGCAGCCATAAAGGCTCTTTCTTCACACAAGCTCTATTCAAGGTTGGTGAAAGATTGTCGTGAACTTTTTCAATGTCTGGCGACTGACAACCAAGTCTTTTTATATTGGGTGCCAGGTCATCAAGGCATTGAAGGCAATGAATTGGCGGGTGAACTTGCCAGGCAAGGCTCAACGTCTAATTTTATCGGACCGGAACCTTATTGTGGCCTTGGCCTGGCTTCGGCCAGGACTATGATAAAGGAATGGTCTGACAGGCTACGACAGCGCTACTGCAGGGCTGCGGCAATCAACGACGTTAATGAGACCCTACGACTATGGGGATACTACCCACATGAGTAGAGCTGATCTGAGGTTAATTGTTGGCTACCTATCAGGCCATCACTGGGTTAGATCTCATTTAAATAAGATGGGCTTATCCAGAGAAACGGAGTGTCGTCTTTGTTTGGAGGACATTGAGACCACATATCACCTTTTATGTGAATGCCCAGCGATTGCGCGGGCTAGGTTAGCGTTACTAGGGCGAATCGCCACAAACTCGGCTGATATCCGGAAATATCCTGCAAAAGATTTACTAGCCTTCGTAAGAGTGGTGGAAGATCTCTTGCGATAATATTAAAGGCTATTGCACAATAGACCTCCTATGGTCGCAGTGCCCACCATGAGGGTCATTAGCCGCACCTCTTTTTCTATTCTATTCAATTCTAACGCGATACGTCCCACAAGGGATTAAGTCAAACTAGTCTAAAGTTTTTTAAGACGACGTTAAGGTTGTTTTTTGTTGACACTTTGTTGGATAAAATTGTTGAAAAAAAGCTACCGAAAAATCCCCAAAATATCCGGCGCCCAACGTGGGATCAGTGTGATTTTATCTAGTTAATACAGTGAAAGCGGATAGTCGACTAGGCGTTCAGTACGCAATAACCGAAAGCGTTTAAGAACTTAACGGTCTGGTTTTATCTCACGAAGCAGTGAAAGTTACCATTAAATAGTCCAATATAGCGTCGGTATGATATTTTTTAGTCATTGAATCTGGAATGGGCAATCAGACAGGTACGCGTTGCTGTTAGTCACAAAAAAAACAAACTTTTTTTAGATCTAGCTTGAGGACACCTTTAAAAAAAACGTTTAACGTTTTATCAATTAGATTGGAGATATCGGGCCGCTAAATAATGACAATCTGTACATGCACAGGCTGCTCATATATTTTAGTAGAGCCGGGCTTGTCGGTAAGTCACTGTCTCACTGCATAAAGAAGAAGCCCCAAGATTCGAAATTGAATCGTTTACGAGTGTTAATTAGAATTGTGAGAATCACATTCAAGCGGATGAATAGCAACATACGAGTATTTAACTACTCGTATATGCAATTATACTCAGCTCTAAATGGACAAAATTCACCCCGAAACCCGTCTTTCCTCTTGGCGCCGTTTTGGAGTCGGCACCCTAGGTGACCACCCATAGCCTTTGACCGGTCCTGATCACGACTCCCGCAATGACTGACTGACAACCAGCGGAAGATCAGCTAGTTGCTTTAGAACTATTTCCTGCCCCATTTTGGAAACAACAAGGCACGCACGCCAGTAAGTAGCAAGTAAAGTAGCTGGGCTTTCAACTTTTTCCGTACATGCTGCATCGGGGAACCACTGGAGGACATAGCCTCCATGAGGAATGCAATGCAGTAGGAATCTTATCGTAAGTTCCATAAATGTTTTCCGCATCGACGCATTCAAAAACAGACTTGGACATCTCCAGACGCACGTACCGTCAGCCTAATTGGCCACGTCCTTTTTTTTGCAAAAGGGCCCACCTTTTGCAAATAAGGACGTGGGCGTGTTGTCGTGACTTTTAGGACTTGTCGTATTTAAAACTCAACTAAATTAAAAGACTCAGGCGGCCAAGGCCCGACGTCGGGCTGTCGCGCCACGATGATGATGATGAAATTAAAAGACTACATTCAGAATAAAGCCGTACAGTATTTGCCTTGACCCCTCCAGAGGCATAGGCGCGCCAATATCTATTGCAATTCTATGTCTTGTTGGCGTTTCGGTAGTATATCTGTATGCATATCCTATCCGCGCCGTCTTTATAGCTCGGAGCTAAGTGGGAGTTGTATTAGTACCCACAGGCAGTTTTTGTTCGCGCCGAGAATCGAGCCTCCATTCTCTAGATAGTAGAACAGTGACCGAACGAACACGGCCACCGAGCGCATCGGCCCAAAGCAATATACTACTTTGCCTTAACCCCTAGCGGGGCATAGCGCGTCAACTACTCCTGCGCGCCATCGTACTCTGTTCTGGGCAATGGGGCGCAACTCCCCAAAAGACTTACCCAGTACCTGACACTCCTTTGCCACAGATCGACGCCATGTGATTCGAGGACCCCCTCTTGGTCGGCCTTGGTTGGAAATGGGGTTCCATTTCATGGCATGCATAGCAATGCAGTTATCACTCTTCCGCAATGTGTGACCTATCCACTGCCATTTTCGCCTGCGTATCAATTCGTCGATTGGCATCTGACCCGTACGCCGACTTAGCTCTTCATTTGATATTGTTTCGGGCCAGAAAATTCTTAAAATTCGACGAAGACATGAGTTGACGAAAACTTGCAGCTTTCTGGTAACTCCTACGGAAACTTTCCATGTACTGCTCCCATACAAAAGCACTGATAGTACCAGGGAGCGAAACAGGCCCAGCTTGGTCTTAATGCTGAGATAACTGCCCTGCCAGATTTTGGACAGCATGCCGTATGCGCGTTTAGCCTGGTTGATACGACGAACGATGTCCTGCTCCGTACCACCATTTTCGGCAACAATGCTACCCAGGTAGACGAAGTTGTCCACCTTCTCCACAGGCTGCCCATTAATATTGATGGCAATAGGTGTCGGATTTCTTTTTCGCAACGGCGGGCTAAGAACCTTGGTCTTGTTGGTATTAATCTTTAGCCCAACCTTGCTTGCCTCCCTCTCGAGATCTAACGCCATTGCGGACAGATCCATGATTTTGTGGGAGAGTAGGCATATGTCGTCAGCGTAGTCAAGATGTTGTAGATAAGATGTCAAAGTCCATTGAATTCCTCTGTCGAGTCCGGATAGGGCTGCATGCAACACATCGCCGATCACAATGAGGAATAGGATCGGTGAGAGGATGCACCCCTGCCGAACTCCACTGCGAATCTCAAAGTCCCCCGACACCTTACCTTTATGCAGAACGCGACATTTCGCGCCGTCATAGGTTGCCTTAATAATAGCCACAAGCTTCTCAGGGATGCCTCTCCTGCGCAAGGCCGCCCATATAGAATCCCGGTTCACACTATCGAAAGCCTTTTCGAAATCGATGAAAAGCAAGTGAAGCGGAGAATCGTATTCAGCGCATTGCTCGATGATGATTCGCAAGGTGTTAATGTGATCGACACAGGAGAATCCGGATCGAAAGCCAGCCTGCTCTTCATCAATTGCGCTTTCTAAGTGGGCCTTTAGTCTTTCCAGGACGATTTTAGCTATTATCTTGGCAACGGCAGGAAGCACACAAATGCCTCTCCAATTATTACAGTCTGTGAGGCTACCCTTCTTTGGAAGTTTGATGATCAAACCTTCCTTCCACTCAGTGGGAAAGGTCTCTGTATTCCACACTTTATCAACAAGTGGGTGCAGCAAATCGGCAGTTACGCTTGGCGCTGCTTGATAAAGTTCGGCAGGGATGCCGTCAAGTCCGGCGGCCTTTCCTCGTTTTAGTGCAATAATTGCAGTGACTATTTCCTCTTTAGTCGGGGCAGTGGACCGTATACGCACATTTTGATGGTTAGCTAAATTATCTATATGAGGGGGAACTTCACCAGAGGTTACACGGTTCAAGACCGCGGCGAAGTGTTCTTTCCATCGCCTCATTTGATCTTCTTTCAAGATAAGTAGCTTTCCATCACTATCTTTCACCGGATGTTGGCAGGAGTTACGACCACCTGTAAACTCCTTGATGACACCGTATACGGCGTTTAAGTTGTTACTTCTAGCGGCTTCTTCTGCTGACGCTAAAAGAGAATTGGCATAAACTCTTTTATCGCGTCGCACACTACGCTGAACTTCTCGAGCTTTCTGACGGTAAAGGAGTTCGATGCTGCTTCGATTGTCGTCTGCTGCTGCAGCCAAACGAACTTTCAGCTCCTTTCTTTCAACAATCCGCTGCCATGAAGCGTCGGACATCCAGGGCTTATTCCGGCAATCCGGGTTTGGGCCAAGGATGGTATTTGCGCTATCAATGTACGCATTTTTTATGGCATCCCAGTTTTCGTTTATGTCACTATCTGGGTGACTAGTTATCTCAGCCGCTTTTTGCGCAAGATGGTCATTATATTGTTGTAAGACAGCTGGATTTTTTAGTCGAGCGGTGTTGAATTTGCGGGGCCTAGATCTTTCGTCGCTGGGGCGGCGCACGGCTGCAATACGCAATCGAACATTAGCGATCATAAGATAATGGTCTCTTCCCATCCCAATATCGGCACCCTTCTTGTTTCGCACGTCCAGGAGGCAACTCTTGAATCTTTTACTAATGGCAAAATGGTCGATTTGATTTTGTGTTCTGCGCCGATCAACAGAGGACCAACTGATTTTGTGAAAAACTTTCATTTTCATTTCTTTATTTTCAATAATTTTATTTAATAATTTTCTAGGACTATGCTCAAACATAGTACCACCGATGAAGAGACTGTGAAAGTTGCAGAACTCTACAAATCTTTCACCGTTGTCATTACGATCACCAAGACCGTGTCTCCCCATCACATGTCTGAGCCCATAGTTATCAGCGCCAACTTTCGCATTCAAATCACCCATAACCATTATAATGTCACCTTTAGGTGTTCTGCTCTGAACGGCGTTTAGTTCTTCGTAGAAGGAGTCTTTTGCCAAGACATTGTCGGGTTCAGTAGGGGCATAACATTGTATTATTGAGATGTTCCTCATTTTGGTCCGGAACCTGGCGGTCAAGACCCTGTCAGAGACCGGTTCCCAGGATAAGAGACAGTTTCGCGCGGCTCTGGTTAAAAGGAGCCCCACACCTGACTCACGACGACTACCGGTAGCTTTACCGGAGTACAACATTACAGTGCTGCCCGTTGGAGAGATGAATTCTCCGCTGTTCCACCATCTTATCTCACTAACTCCTAAGATATTTAATTTGTACCTCAGAAATTCACTCTCTAATTGAAGAAATCGTGCGTTCTGGGGACCTTCTGATCCATTGTCCAGGAGAGTACGCACATTCCAGAATCCAATCTTTGTCATTGTACGATAGCTAAAAGTCGTAACCGTTGAGTCAGTCCTTATCCGAGGCATAGTTGACGTTTCGTTAGCATATAAAGATTTCGGATAGTGCAAGTTGCTGGCATACACATCCTGTCCTTTGATTGTCGGTTTTAACGACAGGCCCTCAAAGGGAAAGGCCGTGGTATTTTTTTTTCACACCCCACACCACAGGGGTACCTCAACCAAATCATCGCACCGCCATCACTGGCGGCTTGACGTTGGTTGGCAATGGTCTGTGACCACTGCCGTTCCAGGGGGCGCCCACGCGGAGGACTATGGAAGAGGAGTTTTTGCCCCCCAAAGCAATATGCAACCAATATGATTTGAGAAATAATTTTTTAATTTAATCATTTACCCACCTCTTGTCAAAGGTATCCATAGAGTGATATAAATCAATCCATTTTTGTTCTCTTAATTTAATTTTTCATATAAATCTCCAAAAAAGTTTTCATCATTAGCGCATAGGCAAACACATAGGAGTATTCACTGCAAAAAAACTGCTTTCTCAATTTGGCGGCATGTTGACATTGGTGGTCGTTGTCTCATTATTGTCAACTACATACACAAAACTTATGTAATTCTTGTAACATTTTAACATGCGTCGCCCTCTTCGTCACAACGGTTAGATTTTCATGAGAGCACAGTATATAAAGCTCGGTCATGCTCCTGCCATCGGCATTTTCACCACGAACCCACTACCACTTCTTTTTAACCGAGACTCATACCCGTAGTATACGCGAATTACGACGAATACACTACACTCGTACACTTTTGCAGAAAGTTCACATACGGAATCAATAAAAAAAACTTTTTTGAGTTGCAACGGAATCGTCGTTGCTGTCAGGACGAATAACTCGGTAGAGTTCTAGTGAAAGTATACAGGGCCCGAGACCCGCCGTGTCTTATCGCGGCGGGGGATTTCCCCCGTGGTCAGTATGATCTATTGAGGTGACTAAAGGACATCATCATAGTACACTATAAGGACAACACTAACTTGATAACGATCACTGGATGGTATAACCGTTTAAAGTTTAAATTGTTTAAACAGGTGATCATATTTTGTATTTCCGTTATTGCTCATAAACTGGCATTGGCCGAAGTCGAATATGTTTTTAAAGTTCATAGTTCATGGAAACACGTGCAATGGTTCGAAATTAGTAGGTAAAGTCCTGGGACTCACATGAAAACCCCGACACATATTGCACTTAAAATTATAACGAATAATCATCAAGGAGTGGCGATTCCACTTAACTAATGTCCATATTGGAAATACGTTTAGAACACTCACTATCACTTATGACAATTCACGAATTGAGAGGCAAAAAATAAAAATAAACAAATTACTAGGAAGCGCCCGTTTCGACTTTATCGACGTGATAAACTCTACAGAAGTCGTTTTGCGAAGACTGACAACGGAACTGCAAAAATAACGAGGCTCCCCTAACTGAATAAGGCTCCCTCCACTATAGCCCCCCAGTTCAGACGAACGCACACACACTCACATATACTGGAGGTAAATAGAGGGCCGCGGTGATGGTGGTGGTGGACAGATTTCGCATCCCCCTATGCCGCAGGAAAGCTTGCTGAGAAACAGAGTACCGGAACTTGAGGAACTCTTCAGAAGACCAAGTTGGCTGCTACCACTATAGCACAGTAGCGCCACGCTGCTCCACAGCAAGCGAAAGACAGAAGCATCCCTGAGGAGCAACCAGCAGGATGGTGGTGGCGCGACGTGACGGCTGTTACGTATCTCATGCGAAATTTTCGAAAGACCACCTCAGGGAAAAATGAAAAATGCGGGAAGAACCACGACAATGAGCATGTACGGATGAAGTAAGAGAGAAACCCGTTCGATAGTGGGAGCTTTTTTGTTTTTCCGTTGCAGGAATACGAAAAAAATGCGAGAGTGAGTGAAGCGAAGCAAAGACTGAAGAAGGTTTTATATATGGGTGGCGCGCACATTCCTCACAATCCCATATACTAGGCCAGGCACTTGTCGCCGATCGAAATTCCTTTTCATCCTTGAACACGCTTCCACTTCTTATCGCCCACGGTCTATACATTATCATCCGAGCGATGATGTGTTGAGAAAGATATACTGGACAATCGGAAGTGTTTGAGGCGGTGATATTGATTGAAGCCATAGCAAGAACTAAATTGACGAATACAAGTGCGAGTATGTAGTTGGACGGACTACGGATGCATTGATTCAGCATCATAATTAGGTATATTAATTGACGTGATAATAAAATGAGTAGAAAATGCACTACTGGAGAATCCAATTATAAAGAACTCGTCCACCCATGGTATTTTTAACTAATTTTCAGTAGGAACTGAAAGTGTGACGATACCAAAATTACAAATCGAATATTCACTAGCGCGCAAAAAAGGCTACCATGGCACTCTACTGCTATTGGAAGGCTGTTAGTAAGACATGGGGCCTGCAGCCTAAGGTTGTACATTGGCTATAGGTGTCGCTCTTACGTCCGATAGTTGTATGGTGGCTTGCCCTGCGTACTGAGGCTAATCGTAATCATCTGTCGAAGGCGCAAAGAATGTGTGGCTCTTCGGACATCTCCACGATGGATTTAATGCTTGGTCGGCTTCCGGTGGGCATTTATGTATGACCGAGCTTGGTCAAAATACGTCTTATTCAGATATGTACAATACTTAAATTAGCTTTAAGTTCACAGCTATGAAAGTACTGAACCCTCGATAATCGTTTGCGCTAATTTTGATCAGGCAAACATTGTCAAGCACCTCATATTAAAAACCATGGGACGGTGAAATCAAATTATTTAAGCATTCAATACAATTTCTAGAAACTCAACAAAGAGGCACCACAAATTGAAGTGTATGAGAGCCACTCGTGAAATATGTGAATTCGATTTCTTCGCGCCAATTCAAGCCGCCAAACATTATTTCAATCTAATAATGAGCTGAGTCTCACATTCAGGGACCTCCGTGAATTCAGCTCAATTCGACATTCGCGTGATTTTGTTTCGAAATTTAGCCGTGTTTTCTATGCTGCTCTACTCCTCCTGGGTATGGGTCCTCGGAAGTACCACCATTCAACTCAGCAACCTTGAAAGCTATTATTTTGATATTCATCTCAATTGTAGGTTTGCGACCCTCGCGACCTCATGGAGGGGGTGGCGTTCCACGGGAGTACCACTATTCAACTCAGCGACCCCGAAAAACATCACTTTGATATCCATCTCAATTTTTTTTTTTTTGTGACCCTCGCGATTCCATGGAGGGGGTGAGGCTCCACGGCAGTACCACCATTCAACTCAGCGACCCGAAAACCTAAGTCAACCTACCTAACTTAGTATTTCCAATACCCGCTACTTTTCACGATTCGCTACTTAACTATTCACCACTTTTTACTACTCGCTACTTTTTCCTACCTTCTACTTTTCACTACTTATCACTACCACTACTTTTCACTACTCACTTCATCTCAGTACCCAGTACCCTACCCACTACTTTTCACTACTCGTTACTTTTCACTACCCACTACTTTTACTACTTTCGTTACTTTTAAGTGTTACTTTTGTGAAGAAGTAAGGGTGAAAAAGTATTATAAGAAGTAAGGGTGAAAAAGTAACCCTTACTTATATTTTGCATATGACTGCCATTAGGATTCGGGAGACCGGTCGATGGAGTTCTTTCAGTACCGGCCAAACAACAAAGTCGCCAATCGTTATACTTTCCCCAAAAGAGTCCTGTAGGTCGCCATTCTATTATAAGTACCGTCCACCAAACAAGGATGCCCATGACTTGTCAAAGGCTAAGGCGAAGCAGGCGGTCGCCTAGAGCGCCGAGCTCGAAAGGGCGCGGAAAGCCGGGCTTAAGAGTGAATTTGATCAATTAAGAGGTAAACATAATTCCATTTACATAGTTATAAATATTTTGTGATTGATCCGCTTAAATGTCATTCTCACAGTTCCAATTGACACGCGTAAACGATTCAATTTTGAATCTTGGGGCTTCATTCTCCAGTGAGACAGTGACATACTGACAGGCCCGGCCCTACCACATGAGCAGACTGTGCATTTGAACAGGTAGGGGCGCGATATCTCCAATCTAATTAATTAAACGTTAAACGTTTTAAAAATCAAAAGCTACCCTTAAGGTAGATCTCTAAACGTTTTTTCATTTTTTTTTCATTTCAGATTAAATAACTAGATAAAATCACACTGACCCTACATTGGGCGCCAAATATTTTCGAGCTTCTGCGATCATTTTTCGGCTAATTGCAATGGTAAATTGTCACTACTTCTTGGGATAATGTAAGGTTATTATATTATTAGATCTAGATCCAGAAACTACAAGAATCAGAAACGATGACTATTAGCTTTAAGTTCTTACACGTCTTCGGTTTTAGCGCCTTTTGACTAACGGTACTGTGCGCCTAGCCGACTACCCGTTTTGACTATATTTACTAGATAAAATTACACTGATCCCACATTGGGCGCCGGATATTTTTGGGACTTTTCGGGCCTTTTACGACATTTTTTTGCTATAAAGTGTCACTGATGTAAAAAAAAAAAACCTTAAGGTCGTTTTAAGGAACATTTTGGCTTAACCCGTTTTGGGGGCGTATCGCGTCACCAATTCTGTCAGTCATGTACCGCTTATATGTAGATGGATTCGCATATTTTGGTGCTATTGATGCAATACAATACAAATACAAGCCTTAGTGAGGTTTGAGGCTAAATACATGGTCGTGCGCACCGTCCAGGACACCAAAAGCTCCTTAGTAAGTAGCGAAGCGCGATGAGTAGCTCGCTTGGCTGCCCAATCCATTTCAACCATTCCTCGCCCTACGACTGATACAGGTGCCTCTGCCTGATGGCTTTTGGGGAAACGCGCACTTTCAACCCTGCTAGTGTTAGTGGCGCATTTTGCCTAATGAAGCACAAATGCGAATCTCAAAGGTGATTAAATTTCAACAGCGCCGTCTAACATACAAGCTCAAGGTGAAATGACACTAGGGTAAGTCCTATTCTACGAGGAAAGTGCACATGGATGAGATAACGGTTAAAAGATTAAAAAATAAACGGGGTCAGTAAGGCCCCTAGTGCGGATTTATAAGGGTCAAGGCTATCGATCGCCAATAGAATCGTCTCTTCTGAAATAATTGACCCTGAGTCACATGATGCCCTAAAACTTTCAGACGAAACCCTGGGCGTGGTAAGTGTCGAAGTGCCGGGGAAATGTGCATCGAGCAGAAACTCAATAGTCTCACTACTTGATAACGTGCAAGAGCCGTCCTTCCTCTGAAGAAAGCTGGGCATAGAGGGATTTGTCGAGAGGATTGCGAAGTCTTGAAGTCTCGTTAGACTCCTGAATATGCGCAAAGATATTCCTCCATGAGCACCGTTTTGCACTAAGCTAAGCTCATTTTTAAACAGGCTTAAGTGCTTCTTACAGGATTTCAAGCCAGCCTTCACACGCGTGGCTTTAACTTTGCTAAAGCTTTGTTAAGGCTTCTTCTGCGCACATGTCGGTGTTAAGACATCAATGCGATCAACTTTACTCGGCAGGCTTAATACTGGTATCAGGCGGTAGATTTGGAACGGTGCGTGACCTAGGTCACCAGCGGAAATCATTACGAAACTATGCGTTCGACCAATCCGTCCAATTTTTTGGCGGTTTTTCGATAATTGTACACCTTGCGATCAGAGTTGAACTTAAACAAATTGATATGTAAATTTCAAAACAATAACCAATCGATAGTGGTATGATTCGCATCGACAACAAGCGAATTTCTCAATAAAATGCTTAAATGGTTACACAATATTGATCCTTGAAATGTAATAATTATCGTCTGGTTAAACATAAATCCCTATCCCTTGACTGACACTACTTTTCCTCAGCAATTATTTTAGTCGAATTAGTTCTCTTTCTAATTGTACCATCAGCAACCAAAAAAAAGGACGGTCAACATTGTCTCATTTACTCCTCTTGACATCATCAACGAGAATTCAATCCTTTCTGTAAATGTTTACTTTTTTTCGTCATTCGCACAGGCTCAACTTTTCTATTCGTCGACTATCCACTTCACATATTGATTTGCGAAAATACGCCGCGCCGGCCAGGGAGAGGCAAGCAGGCATCACCAGACGACACTAAAGAGCTCACTCGCTACTTCGCTATATGTGTGGCCTGTGTGGGCTGTGTGTACAATTTTACACTTAAGTAAGCTCGCGTATTCCACTTGGCCTGCAAGTGCACAGGAACTCCCTTTATTCGGAGCTATTTAAGCTTTCGCCAAACCAACTCTCTATTCGACCCTACATCCACCCACGCTCGACCAAAGGATATACAGTCAAACCACTAGCCGAATGAATACCTTCGTTGGCTATGTACTCAAGGATGTGGTCTGGTCGTATGGAAATCAAATTAAGACAAAAGCGCGCCGAGTGCAAGTTTAAATATCCGTTAACTAACAAACCGGAAGTAAATTTTCCACCACGCATGACATTGTAAGTTCTCCTTCACTGCTCATGTTATCTTCTCTATTTATTGGTTGGTCCTGTTTATTTTCTCCACGGAAAGCTCGAAATGCCACGTGGTTAGCAGGAGACTTGAGTATAGCTGTTGTCCGTACATCTACATACGACGTAAGGAAAGGAAATCTGCAAAGTTACTTCCAAGGCTTTTCCTGGAAGTTTTTAATGTTTTCGGTTCACGGTGAAAGACCGTTACTTTCTTCAAGATTGCTCGGTTAAATATATGTAACCGTCATAAAAAGACACATATGGGACGGTGGGTATCATATTTGGAAACATTCCTGTCTCGCGAATAATAGGAAAATTCTCTCTATCGCATTTAAAGAGAATTTTGGAAACACTCAAGGAATTTCCGCTTTAGATACTACGAATCCCCCGTGTATGGGTTCTAGGTTGTCTCACCACCTAATGCGAAAATGGACCCCCAAAAAAGGAAACGCACTTTGAAGCCGCACTCAAAAAAGGATATCTTAACGGAGTGTATAACAAGATATCCTCATGGCGATAAAAATGAGAGAAAATTCTCACAAAATTAATTTTTTAGGGTTTTGTAATATAGTAAAAACAAAACCCTTATGAAATCGGTCAAATGTCCGTCTGCCTGCCTGTTTGTCCGTCTATCCGTCTGTCCATGAAATATCTCACAAACCGCTGAAGCTACATACATGAAATTTGGTGGAAATATGTAGAAGTATTATAATTCTCTGGAGAAAGCGATGCGTCGTAATAGACCAACTTTAAGGGGGGTCCCTATCAGTGACGTGCACTCGTAGTAAGCAATTCCAAACTGCTTGACTTACCGAAATAAGCAATTCAATAATAAACTTTGCTTACACCAATACACATATCATCATTTCAGTCAATGTTTTTCTTTAAGCTGAAGAATATTATCATTCAAATATTCCTTTACACATTCAAATTCTGATCCGCGCCTTCTTTTGGTTAAAAAACATTCGTTCAATTACTTTAGATAATATTCAAACCTCCCACATTTTGCACACCATAGACACCAAACTTAGAATAGGAAAATGTGCCTAGATCTTTAGATGCATGTACCATGTGTGCATCCAATCCAAATACTAGAGACATGTTGATTCCAGAAAATGGGAATCTTGGATTTCGGTAGTACATTGGGCAACGATTTTTTTTGTTTTGTTCGCAAATTTATATGAGACAAGTCAAGCACTGGCGCGACTGCTTTTGTGTGTGGGATAAAGCCCAATGATGCTTGTTAATGAAATGTTGCCAATGCAGGGAATGTTTATGGGAATTTGATTTTTCCAGTAGAGCTTTAGTTTTTGTTATGTAATGGATTTTCCGTTGCAATTTAAAAGAGGAAATCAGTGCAATCGGGTGATTTTGATTAAATTGTGATTTGAAGTTTTTTTGACCGTTTGTAGTGATTTAATTGATTTGATTTGTGATAAAAGTGGTAAGTTTTCTTTTCGCATTATGTCGGAGTATTGCTGCGCGACGGATTTCGTACTAAAAGCGGGATTTTCAACTCTTTCCTTTGCCAAGAAAAGAGAAATTATAGAATCGGATAGACCGAAGCCAGATCTTAGTTTAGAGTTTAAATTAAAAAATATTACGCGAAAATTCCATATCGAAACGTATGAAAAGTACATTTGGTTAACGGGAAGCTGTAAATTAAATAAGTTATTTTGCTGGCCGTGTCTTTTGTTCACGAATGAAAAATCTGTTTGGAATAAAGCTGGATTTAGTGATTTGAATAATTTTACGGGCTCAGCAGCAAAGCATTCAAGTTCCGAAAAACATCTTCAGTCGTTAATTAAATTAGATAATTTTGGTTCTCAGCGTATAGAGTTTATGCTTAGTAACCAGGTGGCAATATCTGTTAGTTTGCATAATGAAAAAGTTGAGCGTAATCGTAATATTTTGAAACGTTTAATCGATACTGTAATTTTTTTGGCAAAACAGGAGCTTCCTTTTCGCGGAAATAATGAAGACTCTTCTTCGAATAATCGTGGTAATTTTATCGAAACCGTAAATTTCTTGAGTTTGTACGATCCGATAATTGAGTCCCACCCGTTTTCGGGTTTGTCTAATAGAATCCAAAACGATCTTGTTTCCGCTATAGCTAATGTGGTTCGAAATAAAATCAATTTGGAAATAAAGGAGGCTCCATTTGTAGCTGTAATGGTCGACGAAACGCCAGATGTTAGCGGTCGGGAACAATTAACGATGATTTTTAGATATACAATATCAAATGAGATTGAAGAAAGATTTATCGGATTTTTGGATGTAAGCGCTAATCGTACAGCTACAGCAATAAGCTCTCACATTTTAAAACAATTGCAAAATTTTAATATCGATAAGAAATTAATTGCACAATGTTACGATGGCGCAGCAGTAATGAGTTCTCAAATTCGTGGAGTTCAGACTTTAATTCGGGAAAAACATAAATCGGCAATTTTCGTTCCATGTTACGCTCATTCACTAAATCTAGTATTGTCTAAAGCAGTTGAGTTTATTCCGGAAATTAAATTATTTTTCGCGCACATCAATAAAATCGCATCATTTTTTAATACATCCACTAAAAGGTCGGACCTTTTTGCAAATATAGTAAATCGTCGTTTACCATCGGTTTCCAAAACGCGTTGGCATTATCATTCGCGTATTATTAACGTTATATTTGAACATAAGCATGAAATTTGTACAGTTTTTGAGACAATTTCGAATGGTTCTCAACACTGGGATGGCGATTCCTTGAGTTTTTCCGATATATACTTACAAAAATTCGCAGAGTCAGATTTTCAATTATATCTGTTAATTTTTTCTGAAATTTTTTCGAAAACTGATATATTATTTAATATTATTCAGAGCAAAGTGGTAAACATTTCATATGCAAGCCAAAAAATTATTGAATTTGAAAATTGGCTTGAAAATGACTTTTCTAAAAAGTTTGATAATTTCTATTCGACAGTTACAGCAGAATATCAGCCACCACGTAAGAAATGTAGAAATGCGATAGATCCTTTACAAAATTTACGGCGGATATTTCGGGAGATTATAGATGTTATTCTCGGGCAAATTCGAGATCGATTCCATTCGTTTAAAGATCTTTCATTTTTAGAGTTGCTTGAACCGAATTATTTTTCTAAATTCAAGTCAAATTTTCCCGATAAAAATTTTGACTCACTTATTGAATATCACGGTCAATTGTTCGACAGAATAAAGTTGAAAAATGAGCTAAAAGTTATTTATTCTTCAGATGAGTTTAAAAACGCGAATCCTAGTAAAATTCTCGATTATTTTCAAAAACGGCCTTATGTCGCAAACGGTTTTAAGCAAGTTCATATTTTAGCAAAATTATTAACGTCAATTCCAGTCACAGTGGCAACTGCGGAAAGGTCATTTTCAACACTAAAGCGCGTTCACACATTTTTGAGAAATCGCCAATCCCAAGAACGACTTTCGGATCTTGCTTTAATTGCGGTTGAAAAGGATCTTCTTATACAAATGCGAAGAGAAAACGATTTTTTTGATAATGTGATTAAAGAGTTTTTACTTAAAGAACGGCGCATAGATTTGGAATACAAATAAATGGCAATGGCGAAAGAATATTTATTTATTTCAAATACCCCTGAATTTTTCTTAGTCTTAATTAACATAATATTTATTTATCATTTTTTTTATTAGTAATATTTTATTTATTTATTTTTTTTTTTGTATTCCGAATATATGTGCCAATATTTTATTTATATCTTTCCTGATTTCTTCTTTAAGGCTTAAAGCCGCTTGGTATAAATGTTTTTGTGACTGTCCATATTCTATTATACAGTCCATTTTTGTTTATGCTAAATTGGCTTTAGGGCGCCCAACTGCTTGACTATGAAAAATTTCCACTGCACGTCACTGGTCCCTATAGAGGGGAAAATGAAAATGAAATAAGGGCCAACATTTTTTTTTCGTTTGGTTTAGACAATACATGCATATATGTACATACAAATACTTTTTTGGATTCCCCGTACATTCCACGATGAATTTTTTTTCACGAAATCTCAATGTGAAATTGCGAAAATATATTCAAATTGTAGTTTGTCGAATTCTCCATTTATTCCAATATAATCCCCGTACATAAAAAGTCATATTCATAGATATTTTCCAAGAAAACTTTTTTTTTTTCATTTTCACGTTCACGGTGAAGTTTACAGAGCCCTTGACTATGTTGGTTTTTCGATAAAATTGTATTAGATAGGCATATCCTTTAATGTCAAGCAAAAGTCATTTAAAAGTACCGGTATCATAATCAAACTGAACGTATGGGCCTAAACTTAATGGAACCGAAAGAAATTGACTTCTATGCAATACTCAATATCCCCCGTGACGCAACATTCGCACAAATCGCCGTTGCATATAGAAAATTGGCGATCAAGTATCATCCACATCGTGATAAAGATTCGGAAATCGTGCACATGGGAGTAGACCATGGAAATCATTTACCAGCCTTGCAACCATCTATCCAATGGTGTTACATAAACCGAGCATATGATGTATTATGTAACTATGCTACTTTACTATATTTTTTTTTTTTACTGTTTCCACTAATTTTATAAAGAAGATAAATCTCGGCAGCTAATCCACTCCGTCGAGAAATTTACGATCGTTATGGTGAGACAGGTTTGCAAAAAGGAGTACCACTGCCCCATGGTTATTTCCAACCATATCATTACCACGGAGACTACCTGAAAACTTACCACGAAGTCTTTGGATCATACTCTCCCTATGCTGACCTAATAGAAGCAGCTGTTAACCCTCCACCCCTTTATACTTCGGAGAAAGGAGTATTTGTAAAGAAAAAGGATCCGCCTGTGGAAAAATTGCTTTACTTGGACCTGAAAGATGTTTATTTCGGCGGTGTCAAGCGCATGAAAATAATTCGTCATGAATTGTTCGACCGAGATAATGGATGCAGCAGCTTACGGTACGTTTGAGTTAGGAGTCCCTTTTAAAATGTATTTATACATATTTTAATGTAAAACAAAATAGAGAAAAGATTCTGGTAATACCAGTGACACCTGGAATTTTACCGGGTACCAGAATAACCTTCCCAGAAGAGGGCGATCGAACGCCAGGACGAATTCCGGCCGATATAATTTTCATTGTAACCGACAGACCGCATAACATCTTTCTCAGACGTAAGTCAGATTTATTTATGGAACACGCTATTGATTTGAAGGATGCATTGTGCGGTGTTAATATTCTAATACACACCATCGATGACAGAAAGTTGTTCATACAAATAGCGGATGTAATACATCCACAATATGTCCACGAAGTGAAGGGAGAAGGATTGCCTATACCAAATTCTAATGGAGAAAAGGGAAACTTGTACGTTCGATTTGATAGTAAGTTTTTTAGATTGCTTCGCTATACTTCTAAAACTTAGGCCGAGTCTATTCAAACTGCGTCAACCGCCGCAATTGGTTGAGCGGCGACATTGCATTTAAATTCAATGTAAATTTGTAAACTATAGGTGCTCCCGTAGCCCGCATATTTTATCACATTCGCGTTTTTTCTACCAAACGGGTAGAACTTTTGGTTTTTTTCTTTCAACAAAGATGCGACTCTTCAATTTGACAAACACTCTACTATTACCCTTAGACCATTTGGGGAATTAGTCGACAGGTGTTTGACAGTCAGCGTATTCAGTTGGCGTTTCATTTTGAAATATTTCGCATAAACAAACGTCAATTTTTGTCAATATTTAGACTTCATAGTTATCAAATGGTCTGTCTACTGAGTCAGCTGACTGTCGACCACCTGTCGACTTAGCTCAGATATTGGAGCCGCTGGTTTCCATGGAAACATACAGGACAAACGCATTCCGTGTATTGCATGTTCTAATAGCCGCCATACATTATCCGATCCGTCGTCCGATCGATCGGCCGATGGATCGCCACAAAATATCTGCCGATCTCCACTGCACACACACTGAGCGATTTTCGTGCGATGCGATAACGAATGACAATTCAAAAAATAGGTTATGATTCACTCCCAATCCACCCTAGATTCATTTTTGTTAACTATTTGGATGTGTGTGGTATTTTCGTATACCACATATTTGATATTTCAATTCCAGTGCCATTTAAATCATTAGAATCCTTGAAATTTCATCATTTAATAATTTGGTAATTTGACATTCACTTGCGATAATCACATACACTACCCAATCGATCGTCACCGATCGATCGCACGAAAATCGCACTAAAATATCGGCAGATCAAAATTGATCGCCCGATCGGTGCGATTTCCACATACACACGCCAATCCGTCGGCCGATATTGATTTCGGGCGACGGATCGGCCGATCGATCGGTGTGTGTATGGCACGTTTAAGCTGTTACCGTATCAGCAAATTGGATTAATTGTTGTGCTTTACTACTATTCCCATGTGGCTTAAACTTCCCATACACACACCGATCGATCGGCCGACGGATCGGTCTGTGTATGCGCTTATCGTTGACGACTTTTTTGACAGTTCCATATAATTTTGATCAGCTGATATTTTGTGGCGATCCATAGGCCGATCGATCGGGCGACGGATCGCATAATGTATGGCGGCTATTAGTTGACATTTGGTTAGCATACCACCACATCGATGTGCTTCACAACAGATAATTAGGTAAGACCTGAACGGTAAAAGAAAGCAGACACTTAGATTAGATTAGATTATGTGGAGGACGGTTGCCTCGAAGGGCCACTACACTCTAGTGTCTAGTTACATTAGGGATTAATTGTCAAGACCAATCATTCCCACGAATCTGCGCAGCTGCTCGAGTTTTAGTGAGGAAACCGTTTCCGCTCAGGAAATGCGTCGCCGAAGCATTTCAAGTGGCGGAATTGAAGTGCGTCACAGTCACAAAGAATGTTCTGAGATGTCTCATCCTCACCGTCACAGAAGCGACAGCTTTCGTCAGAGACAATCCTCATTCTATATTGATGATCCCTCAAGCTAAAATGGTCCGTAAGGAGCCTGCAGACCCGGCTTCTACGTAATCTTAACAGCTCAAGGGTATCGCTCTTGCACTACAAAGGGGGAGTCTACAGAATCCTCGCCAAATCGTTGACTGTCTCGTTTCCTGGAATACCGGCGCGACGTGCCCGGGAACCAAAAAAATGGTAAAAGTCACACAGAGGTCTTTTAGCGAAATCCGCCCGAAGTACTGGAGCGTTATAAATAGTAGGACATTTCAATTTTCTGGAATTTCTTTTCTTCGAAAAGGGAACAATAACTCCCTTAGCTGGATTAACGCGTATGTTAACACCTAGTGTATTTAACGCCGATTGGAGAATTTTCGTTAGAACTTCTTCAAACTTTCTCCTTACAATTACAACCAGATCATCGGCATATCCTAGATTTGGATATCCTATTGTGGTAAGTTTCCACAGTAAGCTATCTACTACGATGTACCACAAGAGGGGAGATACTTCCCCTCCTTGAGGAGTGCGCATCAAGGATTTTCACCATAGCTTTAAGCATGAAGGAGGTTAAACTGATTGGCCTATGAGATTTAGAATCATCTTTATTACGATTGCCCATTTTTGGGATGAAAACTATTTTACTTGTTTAATACAACAATTAAAACAATATGTGATACGGAAACAGTCGAGTGTCAAACTAATTTTTGTCGACCCAATCAATCATGGATCTGTCCGCAATGGCGTTAGATCTCGAGAGGGAGGCAAGCAAGGTTGGGCTAAAGATTAATACCAACAAGACCAAGGTTCTTAGCCCGCCGTTGCGAAAAAGAAATCCGACACCTATTGCCATCAATATTAATGGGCAGCCTGTGGAGAAGGTGGACAACTTCGTCTACCTGGGTAGCATTGTTGCCGAAAATGGTGGTACGGAGCAGGACATCGCTCGTCGTATCAACCAGGCTAAACGCGCATACGGCATGCTGTCCAAAATCTGGCAGAGCAGTTATCTCAGCATCAAGACCAAGCTGGGCCTGTTTCGCTCCCTGGTACTATCAGTGCTTTTGTATGGGAGCAGTACATGGAAAGTTTCCGTAGGAGTTACCAGAAAGCTGCAAGTTTTCGTCAACTCATGTCTTCGTCGAATTTTAAGCATTTTCTGGTCCGAAACAATATCAAATGAAGAGCTAAGTCGGCGTACGGGTCAGGGTCAAAGTAGTAGTAGTATTTACAAAAAAAAACAATGACGCAACCTGTTGACAAAAAACACTCGAGCGCGCAATCCAATATGCGGGCAGCCTTAACTTGTGAATAAAGTGGCCATTATACAGTCAAACATTTGACTACTTGTTTTAAATGTTTAACTAATAGTGTAATGCAATAACTTTTTGATCAAAAGCTTGATAATAAAAATTGGCAAGTTCATAACACACAACAGTTGGCCTACTGTTGCGATTTTTTTTTATAAATTCTCTCCACTGAGTTTGTGATGGACACAACATGCTGTGCCATATCATGTCATTTTCTCCATCACAAAAATTTCTCCGCTGACTGAGACCAGCATATGCTGACAGTTGAGAAATTACACCTGCGCTGCCATATTCATACGATTTTTGGTCAGTATGATCACTGCCATCTTTACTCTCAGGCCGGAGTGTCAGCTGATTGTCAAAGCACTAACGACATGACAAGCAGTCAACGAAGTGTGAACGCGTGCGGTCGCCCGGTGAAATATCGCGATAATTGTGTGTAAAAGTGAGTTTAGTGCCGGAATTTTAAGTGTAACTAAAAGAAGTGGCTATCAATGCCGTGTGAAAGTGAAAAAAACGCGAAGTGCCGGGAAATATCGAGTAAAATAGTGTATTGAAAAGTGCGAGGTTAGGAAAGTGCGACACGGGAAATTTCGCATTTTTCGTTTATTTTCCGGCAATTCGGCAAGTGTGAATGGTACAGCACTACCCTGGGACGAATCCTCGGGCCGGTGAGTTTAGCGGAAACTCCCGGAAGTGCCCCAAAAAGTGAATTCAAAGTGATTGTCAAATGACAACATTACAGGTGATTTCCGGCCTTTTCATCGGAATTCATAGGGTAACTATGCGTTTTTTGTTGTGGTAGAATTTAAGTGGATTGATGCGCCCCAAAGTGTGGATTTTGACCACGATGTTGACGAACCGGACGAAAGTTTCACTGCTAGGCATCTAGTCCTGTCAGCTGCAGTGAAACTTTCGTCTGGCTCGTCAACAACGCGTTTAAGACCCGTATTTTGGGGCGCATCAATTCACTAAAATTTTTACACAACAAAAAATTTATAATTACCCTGTGAATTCCGATGAAAAGGCCGGAAATCACCTGTAATGTTGTCATTTGACAACCACTTTGAATTCACTTTTTGGGGCACTTCCTGGAGTTTCCGCTGAGCTCACCGGCCGAAGGATTCGTCCCAGGGTAGTGCTGCACCATTCACACTAGCCAAATTACCGGAAAATTAACGAAAAATGCGAAATTTTTCGTGTCGCACTTTCATAACCACACTCATGTCTCGCGCACTTTCGAGCGGTTCATTTTGGACGGAAGTTCGCGGCACCTTGCGTTTTTTTTTCACTTCCAAATATCAGTGACAAGCACTACTTTCAACTGCACTTAAAATCGTGACACTAAAATCACTTTTACGCACGAAAATCGTCAGATTTCAAGATGTCGACTGCACGCATTCTTCACTTTGTTTACATATGGTTCACTGCTTGTCATGACGTCATTGCTTTGACACTCCGGCCTGAGAGTTAAGATGGCGGTGGTATGATGCGCTATGAATCCGCTGTGTATTGGTTGATTGCATCATATAATAGCAACGACTTTGATGTAGAAAATTGTATGTCAAACGCGTCAAATTGTTTGACAGTATAATGGGCGCTTAAGTGTAAATTAGGTAGAGTTTTAAGATTCACTGTACTGGCGCTGTATTAAAAACAAAACTAGTTGGAGTCTAATACCTCACAATGATTTTTTTATAGTGAAATTCCCAAGTGTGATTCCGAAAGCAATCAAGCCGAAAATCGTCAAACTATTCAATGAAATTGAAACTGATGGTGGTTTGCCAAGATTAACACAAGCTACAAAATTATCACGAATATAACACAAACTCAGAACAATTATTATTCACTAATATATTTTACATAATGATATATATATTTTTTTTTCTATTTAAATTCTACTGAATAAAAATTTGGATATTTATATACAAAATTAAAACAAAAAGCTACTTTATTTATATTAGTATATGATCAATTTTTTGGAATGGAGAATGAGTACATATTTCTGCCACAATGCGACGCAAGTTGCCACGCAACGATGTTTTAAGCATCAACTACAATGGTCTTAAGGAATACAACCCCCGTGGTAACCCCTTTTCAAAGGTTTGAAGTCTTGTCGTTCCATCAAATCGAACTAGGACGGTGCTCAAATTTTCATCAAAAATTTGATGGAATTCGCTTTCGTGTCATCACTAAGAAAATCGGAAAATTCACAGATAAAAGTAGTTGGAGCGAAAAGCAATAAGATGTTGGTGGTTTTTATTCAATTTGTGGTGGTCTGTACAATGCACTTTCATGTGAACTCAATGGAAATGCTAAACCCGGCATTTTGACATGTGGCAAAGTGACAAAAGATGTGAAGTGTCAACTGCCTATCAAAAATTCACGTTGATAGATATTCTTATCACGTCAAACTTGGACATAGGGCACTTTGAAGTGAACGGGTCAACCGGGCTTGAACGAAAAAAAGACGTGCAGTTGCAGTGTTCGAAAAAAAATAGAAATCCGGACAAATTTTGATATAGAGGAAAGCATAAATATCCAGCGCAGTTTTTACATATTGTAGTTAGCACAAAACATCAATCATGATTCGACAGCATCTTGTGCAAACGTAACTCGAATTCGGACGGGGAGTCTTAAGGAAAAATTATCGAAAATTATAGTTCAACAAGATGGAGTCCATTAGAAAAATGTCGTGTTAAAAGAAGAAATTCTACAGTTATTCATCCACGAGACACGGGTTCAATTCCGCGTATACAAATTATTTTTTTTTCCAGGGAAAGTATGAAATATTTGTTTTTTTTTTTTTTGTAATCGTCGTTTGACTCTCTCTCAATTGCCCTAACCCCTTGTGGGGCATAGCGCGTCAACTGTTCCATGTGGCTCAGTTGACGTTTCTCGGCATAAACTGGTTTCGGAGAATGCAGTTGCCAGCATGCATCTCCTGCACATCCATGGCCACGAACGTCGTCGTGGACAGGATTCGAACCCGAAACGTCGTTTGGCTAGTTTATTATTATCTATAAATGTCGGATGAAAATACCAATATTAAAAAAAACCAATCTTACTTATTTCAGCTGTTTTTAAGAAAAACTAATTTCTACATGCTAAGATATACTGATATTGGCACCCACCAACCAGTTGTTCTGTTACTGTATGCGTAAGCTTTACCACTTCTGATTACCTTATCAGCTTTACGATTATTTAAATTAATTTCTCGAGTTCGTAAAAAAGCTTACCATATCAAGCACCGAACTACTCGTATATGCCGGTTTGCTAATTTCAGCTTCACATAAATAAAATAGCCTATGATTAGGTGCAGTAGGTGTACTCGTATCTCAGATGACTGTATTTAGATAAGAAACTTTTGTATCAAGCGGTTTCGAACCAGAACAACAACTTTCGACTGGAAGCGTGGCGTCTTCTGTAATCCGGCTACTCGGAGGTCAGGTTGTTGAATGGTCTGCGGCCGGGAGTCCTGTGCGATGAATCCGGAAACGTTGACGGAGCGTCCGCACTAAGCTTGCCATCAATATGGGTGCCAGGGAGGAGTCTCAGGCATTCAGGTTGGCTAAGGAGGAGTGAACCGGGCCAGGGGCGAAAGCCAGCAGCCAAGAGCTCCCGTGGTAAGCAGTAGTGGGATAGCGCACCTGAGTAGACGGCCATTGTCAGCCCGACTAATATGTCTAGACATCAACCTTTTTTATACCCTAGTTTTACTTTTTTTTTTATTCTTTTTTGACATGGATATGTCTTATAGCTGGGGGTCATCCTAAAAATCTGTCCGTCACACGAAATGTCTGTTTTTCTACTCGGGGGTCAGAAGAGGAAACAAGCCCATTGAAAATTTTTCCGAGCTCTATGAATGTAGTGGCCGATCCTCAGTCAATCCGAGTCAGTCATCAAAGGGAACTCACGAAAATCGAAAAACTTCGCGTCATGAACTGACTAAACAGCCAGGCACCCATAACACAAGTCAACATCATTCAACTGCCATCCCCTCGTGATTCAAATCTGCTCACAACACCAGCCACATCCAGACAACCTGTCTCCCTCACTCGTGCACAGCGCTATGGCTCCTCCTTCACAGCAAACTTTTTGTTTTCATCAATTAGTCACTAACCTGACTCAGTAAGAAAATCGTTGGGGTAGGTCGGGAAATAGCTTCAACTTCACACACACACACACATACACACACTCTCATATGCACGCAATGGAGAGACGGTTGAGTCGAAGAAGTTCAATGGATGGGCGTTGCTTTGTCATCGGCGACAGTGCGAAAGAGATGTTTGCTCCACGGACCTTGGACTACACTTCCGCGGCGGATCCACCCCTTTCTGGTGATGGCCAATCCCATCCAGCCGACTGAAATCAGTGTCACCAAGGTCACCAACGTGTTTTTCCCGTAAGATGTAAGGAACTTACGACCGTACTTGTATCGCGCATACCGCGTACTATCACGATCGATGATATATCAACTAACAGTGCACAATTCTGATTTAGTGAGGAGAATAGTGCAGATGATACAGTTTGTGCAGCGCGGATAACGTAAACGTTAATGCAATAAAATTGTGTTGTCGCGCTTACCGTCTTTAGACTTAGACGAGTACTATCTAAGTATCTAATAGTAAGTGTGTTTAGCTAGACCGCGGCTTGACGCGATCGATCGCGGATTGACGTACTAACGAAGCACAGGCGCATATAAATATGTAGAGTGTATGATCGCTTGATCCACACACGGGGCAACGGTTGGGTTAATTTGTATTCTCCTGTACACTATGCGGGACGGTATGTCTTGAAAATGATACAAAGTATCTACACTGCATGCAGATACATCGGTACATCTTATGCCTACCGAAAGCGTGGGACGTGTTTTGTCGAATGAATTCATCCAGTATAACTATACTGGGATCTTTATAAAACTTACGTTGATATCTTCAACACAACAGGTTCCACGCAGTCGGTAGCCAAAGACATATCCATGTTCCGATGTATCTGCATGCAGTGTAGATACTTTGTATCATTTTGTTGTGTGTTTTTCTGCTGTATCCATTCTTATCTTTGTGATGACCCGAATCGAACGAAGAAACAGACACTGGATGATCACTGCAACACTAGTTGTGTACCAGCAAAAGCTTGTTTTATTTACTCCTGGTTAAAAACCATTGCTTGCCTTTTAATAAATGTAACGTAATATTTCCAAATCTAGATATAAACTGAATTTTAGCAACGTTCCAAGATACAAGGGATCAAACTTATATTTTCAATACATAGACTGGAGCAGATCTGCGCAGCTGTTCGCTGAAAAGAGAACAATTTCGTTGTTGGCGTCGTCAATGGACACTATTCAATTGCGCAGAACACGCCAAAATGGTTCGGCTTCCATATACAACGACTTCTATAGAAGCTGCAATGATAATAAAGAAGAAGATGTCTATTCAGATAAGGCAAGCAGGACATGGATATGTCTTATCGCTGGGGGTCATCCTGAAAATTTGTCCGTCACGTAATATGTCACGGTTTTGTTAAGAGATTAATCGTCACTGATCTGGTCGTGTCTCTCCCATAGTGCAAGGCGTGAGGTGTGAAGGCGCTTGATAAGTGCATACCTTGCACCATGGTACGAAATCAGACTCAAAACGACTTTTGGGCATTTTTATTCTTCAGGCCGACACACACTTGCGTCCAAAATCCAACTTTTCCCATGGCGAATCCAAAATTTCCCTATCAAATCCATACATCGACCGGGGAAATTTTGGATTGGACGCGGTAAAAATTAGATTGTGGACGCATGTGTGTGTCCACCTTTAAGGAAAAATTATCGAGAATTTTAGGTTACCAAAATGGAGTCCGTTAAGTAAATGTAGTGTTAATTGAATTAGTTAATTAAAATTAAATTAAAATTATACAATAGTTTACCAAGATCGAGTCAGTCGAAAAAATGTGTTAACAGAAGACATTCTATAGTTATCCATCCAGGAACCGTGAGTTCAATTCCGCGTAGAAAAATTGTTGCTTTTTTAGAGAAAGTATGAAATTGTATTTTTTTTTCTTTTATTTTATGTCGTTTGGATAGTTGAATATTATCTATGAATATGGGATGAAAATACCAATATTAATAAAATCCAATCTTACTATACGGCTTTTAAGAATAATTCATTTCTTATATACTATTATTGGCACCAATTGTTACTGCTTGCTTGGAAGCTTTACCACTTCTGGTTATCTTATCAGCTTTACGTTTATTTAAATTAATTTCTCGACTTCGTTAAAAAAAAGCTTACTTTTTCACAAAGCACCGAAATATTCGTATGCCGGTTTGCTCATTTCAGCTTCACATAGCCTATGAATAGGTGCAGTAGGTGTACTCGTATCTCAGATGACTGGTAGATAAGAAACTTTTGTAGCAAGTGGTTTCGAACCAGAAACATAACTTTCGACTGGAAGCGTGGCGTCTTCTGTAATCCGGCTACTCGGAGGTCAGGTTGTTGAATGGTCTGCGGCCGGGAGTCCTGTGCGATGAATCCGGAAACGTTGACGGAGCGTCCGCACTAAGCTTGCCATCAATATGGGTGCCAGGGAGGAGTCTCGGGCATTCAGGTTGGCTAAGGAGGAGTGAACCGGGCCAGGGGCGAAAGCCAGCAGCCAAGAGCTCCCGTGGTAAGCAGTAGTGGGATAGCGCACCTGAGTAGACGGCCATTGTCAGCCCGACTAATATGTCTAGACATCAACCTTTTTTTTGTGTTTTTTTTTTGCTTTATGCCATTCTTATCCTTGTGATGACCCGAATCGAACGAAGAAACAGACACTGGATGATCACTGCAACACTAGTGGTGTACCAGCAAAAGCTTGTTTTATTTACTTCTGGTTAAAAACCACTGCTTGCCTTTTAATAAATGTAACGTAATATTTCCAAATTTAGATATAAACTGAATTTTAGCAACGTTCCAAGATACAAGGGATCTAACTTATATTTTCAATACGTAGACTGGATATCAGCAGATCTGTTCAACTGTTCGCTGAAAAGAGAACTAGAAAGAGACACTATTCAATTGCGTCCACCTTTAAGGAAAAATTATCGAAAATTTTAGTTCACCAAAATGGAGTTGGGGGGCAAAGACCTTTTCCATAGTCCTCCGCGTGGGCGCCCCCTGGTAACGGCAGTGTATCAATTCGCTGACGGCCAATGTCTTAGCGATAAGACAGTTTGGAAAAGGCAGATAGCTGTAGCCTGAATGGCTGACGAACATCTAAGCGTCTCAGGTTTAGTAGGATGGAATGACTTGCGTAGTTGGAACTGCTACATAGTTGTGTGGGCTCCAGCACGTTTATTAAACCATCTGAAGCAGCTATCTCCGAGGCCATCCCCTGAATGGGGTTAAGCGACGTGCTGACAACTCGTCCTTGTAAAAACCACTCCATGTCAAGAAACCTGGAACAAAAGCCTCGGATTGGACGGACCAACAACGACGACCACGCAAACGAATAAAGGATTATTCTTTCGGATCCTGGAATGTACGCTCCCTGAACAAACCGGGGGCCGAGAAGGCCCTCCTTCAACAGGTCGAAAGGTACAAACTGAGCATTACTGCAGTCCAGGAAACAAATTGGCTTGGCAGCGAGATTAATGACAAGAAATCGCACACAATTTTTACAAGTGGCAAACCATCGGGCCGCAAGGAGTTTGGAGTAGCATTTATAGTGAACAATCACCTCAAACCGCATATTACTGACTTCAAACCCATAAATGAACGGCTGTGTGCGATTCGCATCAAGACTCGATTCTTCAATCTCTGGCTCATCAATGTGCATGCACCCACTGAAGTTAAAGAAGACGCAGTAAAAGACGAGTTCTACGCCCGCCTTGAAACTCTCTTCGACTCACTTCCAACAAACGACGTCAAATTGCTGCTGGGAGACTTTAACGCGAAAGTCGGAAATGAAAGTTGGCACCGGGGACCACTGGAGGCCACAGCCTCCATGAAGAATGTAACGATAACGGCCAGCGACTTATCGACTTTACCTGCAGCAGGAATCTAATCGTAAGCTCTACGTGCTTCCCGCATCGACGCATTCACAAGCAGACCTGTAAATCTCCAGACGCACATACCGTCAACCAAATTGACCACGTCCTCATTTGCAGGAGATGGGCATCTAGTGTCATGGATGTCCGCTCCTATCGAGGAGCAAACTGCGACTCAGATCATCACTTGGTGAAGACGACCTACAGATGTAGAATTTCCTCAGTGCACCAATCAAGAATCAGCCCTCCCAAAATCTTTGCGGTTGATAAGCTTTTGAGTGATGCTACAGCGGTGGCGTATACTACCGTCCTTGAGGAAAAACTATCACCTATGCTACACAACATCAGGGTTCTGGGAAGAACTCAAGGGTACCATCAAGGATGTCGCAGAGAAGGTCGTGGGATATAAAGCCCGGCGAGCGCGAAATGACTGGTTCGACGAAGAATGCAAAAATTCACTTGACGCGAAAAACGAGGCCTACAGACAATGGATTCAACGAGGAACAAGAGCCAGAAGAGAAAAATATGACGAGCTACGGCGAATATCGAATAGAATAATTAGACGTAAGAAACGTAAATACTTTGACGAGCAGTTGCTGAACATAAACGAAAACTTAGCTAATAGGAACACCCGACAAGCGTACAAACTAGTAAATACAATCAAGAACGGCTACCAACCCAGGACTAGCCTTTGTAAGGACAAGGATGGAAACATCATCAGCGACACCGATGGTATTAACAAGCGATGGGCCTCTTATTTTGAAGAGCTTCTAAACCGACCATCTAACATCCCCACACAGGAAGCTCTCGACGATATTGTTGATCTAGGCCCACCCATTCAACCCCCGACAGTAGAGGAAGTTGATCTCGCATTGCGGTCACTAAAACGAAATAAAGCGCCAGGCGCTGACGAGATTCCAGCTGAACTGCTAAAATTCGGTGGAACGAGTCTAGTTGATGCCATACATCAATTTATTACTCTTGCGAGTATGGGAGAACGAGGAGATTCCTGACGATTGGCGCAGAAGCATCATCTGTCCAATTCATAAAAAGGGAGATAAACTGCGGTGTGAGAACTACAGGGGCATCTCACTAGTTTGTACGTCCTATAAAATTTTGACGAAAATTCTGGAAAATAGAATAAAACCGTACGCAGAACGAGTCATTGGCGAATATCAAAGCGGTTTCAGACCTGGGCGCTCCACAACCGATCAGCTCTTCTCAGTCAAACTGATACTCCAGAAGTGCTGGGAATACAACGTAAACGTATACCAAATCTTTGTCGACTTCAAGCAGGCATACGACAGTATCGATCGTGGAGTACTGTACAACATCATGCTGCAATTTGGTATACCGGCAAAATTAGTGCGACTGACAAAGATGACGATGACCAACTCCGTCTCACAAGTCAGGATCCAGAATAGACTTACTGATCTATCTGAAACACGCACTGGTTTGAAACAGGGCGATGGACTGGCACCGACGCTCTTCAACCTAGCACTGGAATACGTTATTCGGGCCATGAATATGGACAACAGCAAGACGCTACTCATCAAGTCGACACAATTAGCAGCGTACGCCGACGACATCAACATCATGTCCCGAAGATTGGCTGACGCAGAAGAACTTCTGCATACGCTCGATTCCGCTGCAAAGGAAGTTGGATTACGTATTAACGAGGGTAAAACTAAAATAATGATGCAATCGGTGACAAGGACACCTGCACAACCGAGCATCAATGTGGGGGACCTCAACATCGAGTTCGTGAACAACTTCATTTACCTGGGTTGCAACTTGTCAAGGGACGCCAACGAAACTGACGAAATCAAGCGACGGATACAGTTAGCTAATAAGACTTTTTTCTCGGTTCTCCCCATAATGAAATCGAAGCATGTGCACAGAAACACGAAGCTCCGCGTGTACAAAACCATTATACGACCAGTGCTATGCTATGGCTGCGAAGCATGGACCCTAACTCAAGCCTCCGAAAACATGCTAGACACTTTTGGACGTAAGGTTCTACGGCGAATTTTCGGGGCTGTTTGCGATCGAGATGGATGGCGCATCCGGTACAACCATGAGTTGTATGAAATGTACGATGAGCTGCAAGTCTCGAAAATCGTCAAACTACAACGACTTCAATGGGCAGGGCATGTACAAAGAATGGACGATGATCGCATGCCTAAGAGAGTAATGAATGCAGAACGAGTCGACGGAGCGAGACTGCGAGGACGACCGAGATCTCGTTGGGAGAGCTCAGTAGGTGGGGACGCCGCGCAGCTGCTGGGCTCCCAAAATTGGAGGACGCGGTCACGTGACCGAGATAACTGGAGGACAATGATCCAGGCGGCCAAGGCCCGACGTCGGGCTGTCGCGCCACGATGATGATGATGATGAAAATGGAGTCCGTTAAGTAAATGTAGTGTTAATTGAATTAGTTAATTAAAATTAAATTAAAATTATACAATAGTTCACCAAGATCGAGTCAGTCGAAAAAATGTGTTAACAGAAGAAATTCCATCCAGGAGCCGCGAGTTCAATTCCGCGTGGAAAAATTGTTACTTTTTTAGAGAAAGTATGAAATTGTATTTTTTTTTCTTTTATTTTATGTCGTTTGGATAGTTGAATATTATCTATGAATATGGGATTAAAATACCAATATTAATAAAATCCAATCTTACTATACGGCTTTTAAGAATAATTCATTTCTTATATACTATTATTGGCACCAAACAACCAGTTGCTTTGTTACTGCTTGCTTGGAAGCTTTACCACTTCTGGTTAACTTATCAGCTTTACGTTTATTTAAATTAACTTCTCGAGTTCGTTAAAAAAAGCTTACTTTTTCACAAAGCACCGAAATATTCGTATGCCGGTTTGCTCATTTCAGCTTCACATAGCCTATGAATAGGTGTAGTAGGTGTACTCGTATCTCAGATGACTGGTAGATAAGAAACTTTTGTAGCAAGTGGCTTCGAACCAGAAACATAACTTTCGACTGGAAGCGTGGCGTCTTCTGTAATCCGGCTACTCGGAGGTCAGGTTGTTGAATGGTCTGCGGCCGGGAGTCCTGTGCGATGAATCCGGAAACGTTGACGGAGCGTCCGCACTAAGCTTGCCATCAATATGGGTGCCAGGGAGGAGTCTCGGGCATTCAGGTTGGCTAAGGAGGAGTGAACCGGGCCAGGGGCGAAAGCCAGCAGCCAAGAGCTCCCGTGGTAAGCAGTAGTGGGATAGCGCACCTGAGTAGACGGCCATTGTCAGCCCGACTAATATGTCTAGACATCAACCTTTTTGTTAAATTTTTTTTTGTGTGTTTTTTTGCTGTATGCCATTCTTATTTTTTTTGATGACCCGAACTAAATGAAGATACAGACACTCGATGATCATTGCAACTCTAGTGGTTAACCAGCAAAAGCTTGTTTTATTTAAAACCTGGTTAGTAACGTTCCAAGATACTTGAGATCTAATTTATATTTTCAATACGTAGACCGGATATGAACAGAGCTGCTCAGATGTTCGCTGAAAAGAGAACAATTTCGTTGTTGGTGTCGTCAATGGACACTGTTCAATTGCGCAGAACACGCCAGGAGGCTTTGGCTTCTACATAACGACTTCTGCAGAAGCTGCAATGATAATGAATGTCATCTTCATTGCAAATGTCTATCCAGATAAGGCAAGTAGGAAGAATATTTTTAATATGGATGTCTTATCGCTGGGGGTGTTAATGAAAATTTATCCTTAACGTAATATGCTAGGATTTGGTTAAGGGAAGTGTAACACAGTTAATTTTCATCCCACGAAAATCGTTCACCACTCGTTAGAAAGCTCTCAATTTATCTCAACAGCTCGTGCTGCCAAAATCCACCCTCTTCGACCTCGACTATTGCCATCTTAATATACAGGCCTTCGCTCAGCTGAGCGAAACTTCTATTTTGACGTCAATTTGACGTCATTTTCGCCTTAATACTGCCTTAGCAAGGCGGCAATGACGTCAAATTGGTTGAAAGTTTACAACCTTAATTTTTTGGAAAGTCCGGATTATGGGGGCGACAGACTTTTCCAACATCTCTTCGAGGTTCTAGTGGTCGTGGCTGCGATGGGGAGGTACACATTCTCACACTTGCCCTCACAGTTGGCACAAAACGGGGAGCAACACAATGGCGAAATATTACGTGGCGGACAAAGTTTCAGTATGACCCCGAGCGATAAGACATATGATACATACAGTCGAGTACGGATAAGTGTAAACTTAAGTGCAAAACACAAAGCAAATCGCAACAGATGAGTGCAGTGTTTTTTGGTAGTTCAGTAAAATTATCAATTCTTGGGTCTCGGAGGAAATACAAGGCCCAAGAATTGACTTAATTTTATTGACCTACCAAAAACCATTGCACTCATCCGTTGCAATGTGCTTGATGATGGGCCTGCCATACATTTCCATTTCACTCAAGTATTTTGCACTTATCCGTACTCGACTGTATTTATGTCAAAACCCCAATGCGTTTTAGCTATTTTATTCAAACTAGGGAAAAATTTACACGGACGGTCCACAACCAGATTTTCCCTTGTCGCAGCCAAAATTTGTCTGTCAAATCCATAGTGCGTTCGGGGAAATTTTGGCTTTGAACCATCCGTGAATGTCCAGCTTTACAGTTTCGTTAAGCAGAACTTTACTAGGCTTGGAGATGGTGTGATGTGTTTTTTATAGTCGAATTTGTGAAATTATTATCGGAAGAAGTGCTGCAATAAAAGCTGAAAAGGAAGTTAGACCAAGTAAGTATCCAGCCGAGACGCAATTCACATTGATTTATTGCCATCGAGTATACATTGCTAATAAAATCTAAGCACAGTTTATTTTTGCTACTACAATTTATAACACTGATAGTTAATTACCAACGATATTTCGTTTTAGCTCGCCTTTTCTTACTTACAATCCATATTCTCTGAATATTTCATCAACATTTACACGAAAATATTCGTGATTGCATAGGTACGCTATATGCATTCGCATGTGTATATTTTTTATTTTATTGTATGTATGTATAATAAATAATTACAATATATATCAACAATTTCTCTTTATTATATAGGTGTATATCGAAATTTACATTTCCAACACAGAATGTATTTTTAATTTCACATTTATTTGAGTAGGATAAATACCATTATAAATATCTGCATATATTTAATATTTGAGTATAATCTTAGCATAAATGATATGTATTTTTTAACTTTTGGAAGGTATTCACACCCTCTGATATGTTTGTTTTTATACTCTTTCTAATATACCCTCAATTTTCTGGTATATACATATATCCTTATGTTTCCGTTTCTCACTATATCTATCTATCAAATCAATATATTGGATCTGGTAATTAGTTGAAAATCCATGCTGACTTAACTAAGTAGTTGCCTTACCTTATGCCAGAAGAAAGCTGTAAAATCGTCGCACTTAAAATGTCTGCATATTTCCTTTTTGATATGTTATTTTTCGCAATAAGTACATTGCAATGGCAATGGCACTCTGAAGTGCAGATTAACAACACTGAATATAAAAGCACTGTAAGACTGTGTGGATCGATTAACACGAACGGCATAATACTTCAACGTTTGACAAGCAGAGGGCGACAGCATCAAAAAATGGCTGATTTGCCTACAAAATTAGTTTTGTATTCCTCGTACATCCGCCCATTAAAAATACACAAGATTCAATGAAAAATACCAAGCTGAATTGCATGTTTTTGTGTCCACAAAAATAAAATATAAATTTTTTAATTTTATTTTAGAAAAATAAATTAGCACTAAATACATTTGAATCGTGTACATAGGTTTATATATTGTAAGAAGGTACGTGTTGCTTAAAAGTTATGGTTAAATGCAAAATAAATATGTATTGATATTTATGTGTGTATCGAACCATCGGAATCATTTTAAATAAATACATATTTGTGTAGTAATATTCGCGGAATATTGTTGAAACCGCATATTAAAGCTCCCTTGTATAGCATGTATAACAGTAATTAAGAAAAAAATCAAATAAAAATAATATTGAGTCTGAGTATAATGTTATTTGTGCTTTTTAGAGTGAAATCTATTTTTGGGGAGAGTGGTGTATTGCAGTTCCACACTATCGGTCAAACAACTTGATCTGGCAGATTTCTAAACTAATAGCGTCACAGCATTTATATGAATGTGATAGTTCGAGATCAAGTGATCTGACCAAGTGGTTTGACCGCTAGTGTAACCCTAGTGTTACCCATATTAATCATAAAAAAAACAATGCACATATAGTATACTGTAGTTGCTATTTACCAACAAACTGTTCACATTATCCAAACATTTTAAATTAATTAGTTAATATCCCGCATTTATAATAGATATTTGTGTGATTATCCTAATTGAAATTTTATTAATTAATTTAAGGCAAATATTAAGTATAGGGAAATTACTAAAAATAACTGGCGCAACAGTCCAATCTGGACCATGGCCTCGAGATAAGTTAGCATTATGTCATTTTCTAAATCGTGACGGTGTGTTTTGTGCAGAGGTGTGTGATTATGAACACGCTCAACCGAGTTATTTACCCCATAAACAAAGAGACACCTTGCAGCATTGGATCTGGATCTATCGACTCCGGGGCAAATCAGTGAACAGGTAGACCAACTAACAAAAATTCTTGTAGCGAATTTTAAAGACGTTTACCCGGAAAAGCCCGTAAGGAAAAACGCTGCTCTATGGTGGAATGGTGAACTTACGGACTCCAGACGCAAGGCACGGAGTGCAGTCAACAACGCAAGGCGGTCCGATAAGGTGGAGAACTGGAACCGATACAAAATGGAGTTATCTTTTTTTTTGTTCCAAAAAGAAGATAAGATGATCCAAACTCATGGAGAGAATTGTACAGAGGCTGCCAGACCTTACAGTCACTCCATGTTTGCTCTCCTTCCTACGCATGGAAAATGGAGACTGGGCAGAGGATCCAAACGAGTGCCTGAACATGCTACTGGAAGCCCACTTTCCGGAATCAGCTAACCAAGCACGCTTAGGTGAACAACCGATCATGGCCCCTTGTAATGAACTATATTCTGGTTTGGTAGTGTTGCTTTCACCGGCAGATCGATGGCAGCACCTGATGAGTAATGATCTGTCGGTGGTACGAAACCAGAGGCCGAAGTTCCGATTATACCTGGACACCGATGCAAGCGCAAGCGCCTCGGAGCCCTCTACCAACCATTCCATCCTTATCGCCCATTTTTTTATCATTCTCCACTTTTTCTTCCCCTGTTTGTGTTGCTTCCCACAGACCTATGAATTTTTATTAATACGTAAAGGACAGGGGCTACGAGCGGCGAAAACCCCGTCCACGTCTCCCAAACTGAGCTACATCAAGTATAGGCCGCTGCTTAGCTCGTTGAGGAGCCTATTTTGTTTGTCAGATGGCACAGCCCAACCTTCACCTGTCACCATACGACCTTAGGCTCCGTCCTCATGGGCAACTTCGGATGCCCACCAAACCGCCCACTACATCATCTGACAATGGAAGTAACAAACGAGGTAAAAATTGAATGAATACGCACATACAAGCCCTTCAAAGCAGAGATCGATGAAATTTAGCCAGTTATTTTTTTTTTTTTATGTTTATACCAAAGCTTAGGGGGTAACCCTTTGATGCGAGAGCACAGCATTGGCGGTAAGGGATTAAGGTAGTGGGGAGATGGGTTGAGTTTGAATAAGGTGACGGTGTACATTCCGTTTAAATTTTTGTAGGTCATAGTTGCGGGGGAAAACAAAAGATGGTAGATCGTTCCACATTCGTGTTGTCCTAGGTACAAACGAGTCATGGAATTTGGCGGTGCGACTATTGCTGAGTTCTAGAAGATGAGGATGGACACGACTGGCTAGTCGGGTGTTACGTAAAGGAAAAGTACGCTCAGGAATGAGGTTGGCTATTTCATCAGAGCAACGGCGGTTGTAGTAGCGATAGAAGAGTGAGAGACAGCCGACACTTCGCCGGTGTTCAAGCGGTTCGATTTTAGATGTTATGGGTTCCTCGCCAATAAGCTTGAAGGCTTTCCGTTGAACTTTGTCTAACGCGGATAATGCGGGATATGTGGGAATTAAATTCAAGTCTCGGTCTTATATGAGCCTTGTAAATTTGAGCCAGATCAGATGGTGAAAAGTATCTTTTACAGCGATTCAGAAAGCCCAGACACTTCATTGCGTTTTTTGCAACGCAAAAAATGTGGTCGGACCAATTTAGTTTACTGGAGATGTTAATACCTAGTATGTTCAGTATGGGCGAATCAGGAATGCTGACCCCATCGACAAGAATGGGTTGGGCGGTAGGTGGAGCACATCGCTTATTGGAAAGTAGACAACATTGAGTTTTTGAGACGTTAAACTCTACTCGATTCGCTTTCCCCCATGCAATAATTTTTGAAATGTCTTCATTTAGTGAGTCAAACATGCGATCTCTGTTGATAGATGTTGAATTTCGGCGAGAGTCAGCTACAGAGTTGAAAGAGTAAGTGTAGTCAAGGGTGCTATCGTCTGCAAAGCTATGGATTGAGTTGGAAGTCACGCTGAGAAGATCGTTGATGAAGAGAAGGAAGAGTGTTGGTGAAAGGACAGTACCTTGGGGGACCCCTGCGTTGGTGGTATGGCAATTTGATTTAACTCCATCAAGGATGACCTGAAGCGAACGGTCGTGAAGGAAACTTTCGATCCATTTAACTAATTTTGGGTCCAAACCAAAAGCCTGGAGCTTAGCTAGAAGAGCCGGATGCCAGACTCTATCAAAAGCTTTCGAAATGTCGAGGGCAATGATTTTAGCTTCGCCAAATTGGTGGATACAGCTATAGCGCTATAGCAAGCTATAGCGCTTGCTTACCATTTGGGACAATACCCGAACAATTGACTAAAGCACGAGTGGTCTTCATTCCGAAACCAGGCAGGTTGAATCGCCATAATGTGAAGGACTTCAGACTAATAAGCTTAACGTCTTTTCTGCTAAAAACGGAAGTGTCACCATACACTGCCGAACTCGAACTGAACCTGGTACAAATGTCCTCTGACACACACACACACACTTCACATAAATGTGAAGAAAACCGGTCCACTTGTACTAGGTTCGAGTTTGACAGTGTATGGTGATACTTAGAAAGGCTGGTGGTTTCTCACATTCAAAACTCGATAGATGTCGGAGGAATCTGTTTTAACCATCATACGCATCTTTCGAGCAGTTCAGATAAGACAGTTAGTCCAGGTACACTGCAACGAGGGATATTATCCCCTCTCTTCTGGATCCTGACGGTCAACAGTAGACAGGTTAAAAGCCAGCAGGTTTTGCAATGATGGCATATGCCGATGACATTACAGTACTTGCGAGAGGTAAGTTCCCTCAAACCTTGTCGGACCTTATGCAATCGAGTAAGGATAAACCGTCAAAAATTAAATTAATGCTTTTTACAAGGAAACATAACGTGCCGGATTTTACCACACCCACCCTCAACGAAGTTACACTACACCTTGTTGTCTATGTTAAACATTTGAGTCTAATACTAGACAAGAAACTGCTGTGGGGAGATAACGGGAAGTACAGAATTGGTAAGGCCCGCGCAAACTTCTTGGCGTGTCGGTCTGCTTCCTCCAGTACATGGTGCCTCAGACCTTATACGGGCTATTATACGAGTATACTATATTTACATGTGTGGTGAGACCTACATAAGCCCACCGAGAACAAAACCAATGTCAGCGAACTAACGAGATTACAGCGACTGGTTGGCATAAGTATTACGGGTGCTCTGAGAACCACCCCAACGGCTGGGCTGGAAATGATCCTGGGGCTTATGCCGTTGGACCAGTTCATCTACAGAAGCGCATGCTTAGCAGTAATATGCGCTAAAAGTTGTGACAGGTCGCAGGATTCAATAGAAGGCCACTCTTGTATTCTGATAACATATCAGAGACAATACGACCGCGATCTTGAGGATATGGATCACATGACCAAACAAATATACCCCGGAAGGAACTTTGAAATGAAGTTCCCTACAAGGAGAGACTGCGAGAGCAGAGAAGCCTTCAAGAACGGTGGCGCCCTGATCTATACGGACGCTTCAAAGACGGACACTGGAGTAAGTTCAGGCGTCTTCGGCGGATATGGGCTTGAGCCAGTGGTATAGACTGCCGAACCACGCGGTCGTATTCCAGTCAGAATTACATGCTCTACGCAAGGCGGCAGAGTCCATACAAGGGACTTTAACGAGGATGACGACGATTTGCGTCAACAGTAGAGCGGTCATTCCGGCTCAATACAGATGCTCTTCGAGAACTGTAAACGTATACAAAGAGGTAGGCAACATAGAGGCTAAACATACTCCTATAAGATTTATGTGGGTGCCCGGCCATAGTGGTGTCGGGGGCAACGAAAAAGCCGATGAACAGACGAAGAAAGGTTCGGAAGCCGTGAACAACCCACCGGCACCTATGCCACGGCCAATTGCGGACATCACAAACGAAATGTGATGGAGCTATTTGAACTAAACTACCATCTGACTAGACAAACAGAACGGATTGTAGGGTAGCCAGGTCCTTGTAACCATCACTTAATCTGAGCCAGAGCAGGATGTTGCTTAAACTCAAAAGAAATAGGCTGAGAGCGACGGTAGGTGTACTCACAGGACAATGCCTTACCGCATCTCACGCAAGAAGATTGGGACTGACATTCACCAATTTATGCAGAAGATGCGAGATGGAAGAGGACACTATCGAACAAACTTTGTGCCAGTGTCCAGCTCTAAATTGGAAACGCGTGCTTACAACTTTCAACTTTCAGAAAAGTATTCAGATCCGGAGGGGAATACTTTCAGATACAAAACTTAACAGTTGTCGATACATATTTTACCGGAGGGGAATGGATATGGGGAAGAAATCGAGAGAAGTCAGATCTATGATATTTTATCAGAGTCCGCCAAAACGCACCCAATGTCAAGGCAATTAAATCCAAGTCACCTGCTGGCCTGTTCACACTGAGTGGATTCAAATCGGCAATCATAATATGTGTTATCTTTGGCGCTAGCAATTGTTAGACTTATGAGTACGTTAAGTATGGTGTAATGTGCCGTAGCAATAAATAAACCTCGTTTTTGTAAGCATTGTCTAGAACTAGATTATTAGAAACTTGTGTGTTCAGATTATGTTGGTTTTAATTTATTTTATAAATTGATAGGTTGATATTCGTATTTAGCACACTTAAAATTCATTCGATTCCGTTTTCGTCGTTGCGAGTGAAATTTACTCACGAGAGGAGCCTACTTCTTTACTGAAAATGTTGGCCAACTCCAACACTTTGTTGTATGGTCAGCAGGCCCTTTCGCACGTATGTCCTTTTCTTGTCTAATTATCTGTTGTAGTGTTGTGCTCTACTCAATTTGTTGACACGATAATAGTAGAGTATTTGCCAAATTGACAGAGATGCATCCTTGCTTAAAAAGCAAAATTCAACCCGTTTGACAGAACGCGATGCAATATGCGGGCGACCTTAAATCATCATGCATTTCACTTAAATACCCCTCATCTATCTTATTTAAATAATAATATTCTTATACTTGTACTAACCACATTTTTACAAATAAAATATAATTAATTAATTACACTACACCAACTATGAGGCGCCAATTAAATTACAACTGGACATTAACCATAAACTCTTAAAGCAGATTATTTAGCCTCATTAGGTCGATTTGCAAACAATTCCTCAACGACAGCTTCGTCCGCCAATGTTGATATGTCGCCAACATCACGATCATTTATCGCCACCTTACGCAGAACACGTCTCATAATTTTACCGGATCGCGTTTTTGGCAAGCCCGGTGCATTTTGAATAACATCGGGCTGAGCAAAAGGACCAATTCGTTCTCGAACTAAATGTTTTAGTTCGTCCACTAGTTTTTTATCGTACACTTCATTTTGATTTGGTGTTATGAAGCAATAGAGACATTGTCCTTTGATGGGATGCGGTCTAGCAACGACGGCAGCCTCGGAAACTCGTTCGTGCTCGGTGAGTACGGATTCAACTTCCGCCGTAGACATAAGATGTCCCGAAACATTTAACATATCGTCCACACGGCCGGTAATCCACATGTAGCCATCGGCATCACGACGAGCACCTGAAAGAAGAATGGTACAGTGGTCAATACGCTGAAGCAAAAGCAGTTTAATGTTTGGTATTTTCTATTGTCGCGCTCGGTGGCCGTGATCGCTCGGTCACCGCTCTACGATACTAATCTAGTGCTCGGAGATCAAATCAGGTCGCGATATAAATATAAAAAAAAACTGCCGGTGAGTACTAATAGAACTCTCACAGTGCTCCCGGCTTGTCAGTATAAAGACGGCGCGGATAGGAGGTGCATGCTAGCACTCGACGAACCTAAAAGTTAATACTATTGAAAGCTCAACGTGAGCGTCTGTGCTACAAATCTTTCTCTACTAGAACCACTAGGCGAACTTACCATCTCCTGTACAATAATATCCCGGGAACTTGGAAAAGTATGTATTTTCAAATCTCGGATGATTATTGTACAATGTTCTCATCATTCCAGGCCATGGTTGCGAAAAGGCTAGATATCCCTCGCCCTCGCCTTTTATTTCGGTCCCGTTTTCATCGAGCAAAGCTGGTTTTACGCCAAAGAAGGGAATTGACTGAAAAATGGAGTCGGTTACCATAAAACGAGAAGGCTTTGAAAATTATAGCCTCCCTTACCGCTGATCCGGGCTTCATAGGGGTTGCACCCGGCAAAGGAGTGATTACATGACCGCCAGTTTCAGTTTGCCAAAATGTATCGACTATTGAGGCACGTTCCTGCCCAATGTGCCGATAGTACCATAACCAGGCTTCCGGATTGATGGGCTCTCCAACGCTGCCCAGAACTCTAAAATGGACAATTAGATATTTAGCCACTAACCAGCAACTAGCTGTCTGTTGAACTTACTTGAGACTAGATAGGTTGCATTTTCGTACCGGCTCCTCGCCAAATTTCATCAAAGCGCGAATGGCCGTTGGAGCTGTGTAGAACTGAGTCACCTTATACTTTTCCACTACTTCCCAATACCGACTATTGTCAGGATAGAAGGGAGTTCCTTCGAACTGTGAACAAATATGGTTTAATGCAGGAAAATTTAAAAAACCGCCCGTCTCTTACCATCACTGACGTCGCACCATTTGCTAACGGACCATACACAACGTATGTGTGTCCAGTGATCCAACCGATGTCGGCCGTGCACCAATAAATATCACCCGGCTTATAATCAAATACAATTTTGAATGTCGTACTGGCGTAAAGTAAATATCCACCAGTGGTGTGTAAAACACCCTTAGGCTTGCCAGTCGAACCGCTTGTGTAGAGCATAAAGAGCGGATCTTCAGCCGACATCCATTCGGGGTAGCATGCTGCTTCTTTGTCTTCCATTTCGTCGTGCCACCAAAAGTCACGATCATCCGTCCACGGAATGTCCAGGTCGGGAGCATTCTCCTTGCAGGGCGTCACTCGTCGTAAGTGTGCAACAACAATGCAGGTTTCCACGCGGTGACCCAACTGCTCACATTTTTCCAACGATTCGTCACATGTTACCTTCAAATTGAGCGGTTTCTCACCTCGCCAGGCTCCGTCAGCCGTTATTAGAACTTTGGCCTTACAATCATGCATCCTTTCGGCCAGCGAGTCGGATGAGAAACCGGCGAATACGATGGAGTGAATGGCACCAATTCGGGCACAAGCCAACATTGCAATAGGCAATTCTAATATCATAGGCATGTAGAGGGACACACAGTCGCCCTTTTTCACCCCATGATCTTTCAGGACGTTGGCGAAACGGCATACTTCCTCCAGCAACTTTCTGTATGTGAGACCCTTGGAGTAGTCTTCGGGGTGATTTCCTTCCCTGGAGACAAAAAAGGAAAACACAAAAAATTTTAATGTCATGACTTATCTTGGGTCAACGTGTGCTGTAAATAGAAATGGTTGCACTGATCTTGAAAGTGGAACATCTTAAACAAATCTAATGCTATGATGTTTTTGCGTCGTACAATGTAATGTGTTAGTGTCTGGTCTTTCCATGCCGCACCTTATCAGTAAATAAATGAAATGTAAACAATTTATTCAAAATTTTTAGATTTGTCGTTTTTGTCCTCTACCACAAAGTCAAGGTTGAAACTGGCTTGAATGTGGGCTATCTAGTCAGGGTCAGTGGCGTAGATAGCTTCCTGCGGGGCGAGGGAATAAGTTGAAGGCACCGAATTTTTTTTTTATATATTTACTCGGGGCAGAATTTGAATTTGGTTAGCACTTTGCACTACGCTCGGCTCTAATATATACGCAGCATTTAATGAGGGTGTTATTATCAAGGGACACGAAATCTCCTTCCAACCTTAGGCTCCGTCCCCACGGGCATCTCCGGATGCCCACCAAACCGTCCATTACAATTTCTTGTCGTTGATCGCGCTGTCAAGCCAATTCGTCAATTCGTTTCCTGGACTGCAGTGATCATCATCATCATCGTGGCGCGACAGCCCGACGTCGGGCCTTGGCTGCCTGGATCATTGTCCTCCAATTATCTCGGTCACGTGACCGCGTCCTCCAATTTTGGGAGCCCAGCTGCGCGGCGTCCACACCTACTGAGCTCTCCCAACGAGATCTCGGTCGTCCTCGCAGTCTCGCTCCGTCGACTCGTTCTGCATTCATTACTCTCTTAGGCATGCGATCATCGTCCATTCTTTGTACATGCCCTGCCCATTGAAGTCGTTGTAGTTTGACGATTTTCGAGACTTGCAGCTCATCGTATTTTACATTTCATACAACTCATGGTTGTACCGGATGCGCCATCCATCTCGATCGCAAACAGCCCCGAAAATTCGCCGTAGAACCTTACGTTCGAAAGTATCTAGCATGTTTTCGGAGGCTTGAGTTAGGGTCCATGCTTCGCAGCCATAGCATAGCACTGGTCGTATAATGGTTTTGTACACGCGGAGCTTCGTGTTTCTGTGCACATGTTTCGATTTCATTATGGGGAGAACCGAGAAAAAAGTCTTATTAGCTAACTGTATCCGTCGTTTGATTTCGTCAGTTTCGTTGGCGTCCCTTGACAGGTTGCAACCCAGGTAAATGAAGTTGTTCACGAACTCGATGTTGAGGTCCCCCACATTGATGCTCGGTTGTGCAGGTGTCCTTGTCACCGATTGCATCATTATTTTAGTTTTACCCTCGTTAATACGTAATCCAACTTCCTTTACAGCGGTATCGAGCGTATGCAGAAGTTCTTCTGCGTCAGCCAATCTTCGGGACATGATGTTGATGTCGTCGGCGTACGCTGCTAATTGTGTCGACTTGATGAGTAGCGTCTTGCTGTTGTCCATATTCATGGCCCGAATAACGTATTCCAGTGCTAGGTTGAAGAGCGTCGGTGCCAGTCCATCGCCCTGTTTCAAACCAGTGCGTGTTTCAAATAGATCAGTAAGTCTATTCTGGATCCTGACTTGTGAGACGGAGTTGGTCATCGTCATCTTTGTCAGTCGCACTAATTTTGCCGGTATACCAAATTGCAGCATGATGTTGTACAGTACTCCACGATCGATACTGTCGTATGCCTGCTTGAAGTCGACAAAGATTTGGTATACGTTTACGTTGTATTCCCAGCACCTCTGGAGTATCAGTTTGACTGAGAAGAGCTGATCGGTTGTGGAGCGACCAGGTCTGAAACCGCTTTGATATTCGCCAATGACTCGTTCTGCGTACGGTTTTATTCTATTTTCCAGAATTTTCGTCAAAATTTTATAGGACGTACAAACTAGTGAGATGCCCCTGTAGTTCTCACACCGCAGTTTATCTCCCTTTTTATGAATTGGACAGATGATGCTTCTGCGCCAATCGTCTGGGATCTCCTCGTTCTCCCATACTCGCAGGAGTAATTGATGTATGGCATCAACTAGACTCGTTCCACCGAATCTTAGCAGTTCAGCTGGAATCTCGTCAGCGCCCGGCGCTTTATTTCGTTTTAGTGACCGCAACGCGAGATCAACTTCCTCTACTGTCGGGGGTTGAATGGGTGGGCCTAGATCAACAATATCATCGAGAGCTTCCTGTGTGGGGATGTTAGATGGTCGGTTTAGAAGCTCTTCAAAATAAGAGGCCCATCGTTTGTTAATACCATCGGTGTCGCTGATGATGTTTCCATCCTTGTCCTTACAAAGGCTAGTCCTGGGTTGGTAGCCGTTCTTAATTGTATTTACTAGTTTGTACGCTTGTCGGGTGTTCCTATTAGCTAAGTTTTCGTTTATGTTCAGCAACTGCTCGTCAAAGTATTTACGTTTCTTACGTCTAATTATTCTATTCGATATTCGCCGTAGCTCGTCATATTTTTCTCTTCTGGCTCTGGTTCCTCGTTGAATCCATTGTCTGTAGGCCTCGTTTTTCGCGTCAAGTGAATTTTTGCATTCTTCGTCGAACCAGTCATTTCGCGCTCGCTGGGCTTTATATCCCACGACCTTCTCTGCGACATCCTTGATGGTACCCTTGAGTTCTTCCCAGAACCCATGGACGCCTGTGTTGCTGATGTTGTGTAGCATAGGTGATAGTTTTTCCTCAAGGGCGGTAGTATACGCCATCGCTGTAGCATCACTCAAGAGCTTATCAACTGCAAAGATTTTGGGAGGGCTGATTCTTGACTGGTGCACTGAGGAAATTCTACATCTGTAGGTCGTCTTCACCAAGTGATGATCTGAGTCGCAGTTTGCTCCTCGATAGGAGCGGACATCCATGACACTAGATGCCCATCTCCTGCAAATGAGGACGTGGTCAATTTGGTTGACGGTATGTGCGTCTGGAGACTTCCAGGTCTGCTTGTGAATGCGTCGATGCGGGAAACACGTAGAGCTTACGACTAGATTCCTGCTGCAGGCGAAGTCGATAAGTCGCTGGCCGTTATCGTTACATTCTTCATGGAGGCTGTGGCCTCCAGAGGTCCCCCGATGCCAACTTTCATTCCCGACTTTCGCGTTAAAGTCTCCCAGCAGCAATTTGACGTCGTTTGTTGGAAGTGAGTCGAAGAGAGTTTCAAGGCGGGCGTAGAACTTGTCTTTTACTGCGTCTTCTTTAACTTCAGTGGGGGCATGCACATTGATGAGCCAGAGATTGAAGAATCGAGTCTTGATGCGAATCGCACACAGCCGTTCATTTATGGGTTTGAAGTCAGTAATATGCGGTTTGAGGTTATTGTTCACTATAAATGCTACTCCAAACTTCTTGCGGCCCGATGGTTTGCCACTTGTAAAAATTGTGTGCGATTTCTTGTCATTAATCTCGCTGCCGAGCCAATTTGTTTCCTGGACTGCAGTAATGCTCAGTTTGTACTTTTCGACCTGTTGAAGGAGGGCCTTCTCGGCCCCCGGTTTGTTCAGGGAGCGTACATTCCAGGATCCGAAAGAATAATCCTTTATTCGTTTGCGTGGTCGTCGTTGTTGATCCGTCCAATCCGAGGCTTTTGTTCCAGGTTTCTTGACATGGACTGCAGTGATGCTCAGTTTGTATTTCTCATATAACCCCCCCCCCCCCCAGTATAAGTATAAGGGAAACTCTGTTTTTTCAATTAATATTGACTGACTGTAGAAAACAAAAGAACTAATACGAAAATATATAGTCCTTGATCTTAACATTGACTGTATATGAGTGTTATGTGATTTCGTCGGAAATTATTATTTTGCACATTGCACATTGTAAAGTTTGCTTGTTACGAAAATTTAATGCTGCTAATAAAAATAAGGAAACAAAGCCTTACGTAAATGTAAAATACAATGCGGCTTGCACAAAGTTGTATTTTATCTAAAGAAAACTTGTTCCCAGTGAACGTCCGGGTGCATCAAACTCAGAATTTATCTGGTAGTAATAAGGTGTACGCATACGAATATTTTTGTCTGTACAATGGATAAATAATCTTTACATAGGGGCTTTTAGACGATCATATCAGTTTTATATCAGTTGTTGTTCTCTCTCAATTTTTCATAAGTTGTCTATCAGTTTTGTATTTTCCCTATTAGTTTTCTATCCATTTTCCATCCGTTTTTTTTTATCAGTTCTCCATCAGTTTTGTTAACTGTTCTACATCACGATTGGGTAGGATTTCCTTAATTTTTCTATATGGCTGGTTTACAATTTCGATTCGACTATATGAATTACTGCTTGTGTATTGTTGTGTTTTAAAACTAAGATCCTATGGAAAACTGATGGAGGACGGATGGAGACCTGAAACTGATATGATCACTTAAAAACCCCTTAAAATTTAAACTTAGATTAAGTCTTTAATACAACGACACAGCAATCATAATTTTAATTAATTAACTGCAATAAGGAAATTACACCAAAATGTAATAACGAAGAAATAAATTTGGATGTACGTATAGTACAAACATATTTACAATATATGTAATACGTTATATATGTAAATTTACTTCCATTTCTACCTTGACTGGGAATTTAAGTTCAATTTAATGGCAATTAGAATAAATTTGTTTATCGCCTACTAACATAACATGCACATATTTTTTTTGTTTTTTTTTTTTTCAAAAGTATTCAATTCACGAGTATGTTATAAACATAGATATATTTTCCAGCCGTACAGTATAGCAAATATTTTGTTAGTTTGTGCTATTTCGCTTTAGCAGATTCGGTAGTACAGCTGGGGCGAATATATTCGTAATGTCCAATGCAAGTCATACAAAATTGACGGAATTTGTTATATCAGTACACACATTGCGTAGCACATTTCAGGAAAATTAGAAATTTAAAATATATTTTACATAACAACCATACGAGCACATGCTTTTCCTAGTCGCCAGACAGGCATTTCATATGTGAAAGCTTATTATGAGGGTTCAATCAGAAGGTGTTCTAGTTTTATATACGCGGGAAATAGCTGTAAATATTCGATACAATAGTAGTCGTGTTCGAGACAATCGTACACAGCTACTTAATGAATCGAACGGCCTGAATCAATGACGGCCACAAACACAAACAGCCACCATACAGATAATTCGGGGGGGGGGGGGGGGGGGGGGGCAAAAACTCCTCTTCCATAGTCCTCCGCGTGGGCGCCCCCTGGAACGGCAGTGGTCACAGACCATTGCCAACCAACGTCAAGCCGCCAGTGATGGCGGTGCGATGATTTGGTTGAGGTACCCCTGTGGTGTGGGGTGTGAAAAAAAAAATACCACGGCCTTTCCCTTTGAGGGCCTGTCGTTAAAACCGACAATCAAAGGACAGGATGTGTATGCCAGCAACTTGCACTATCCGAAATCTTTATATGCTAACGAAACGTCAACTATGCCTCGGATAAGGACTGACTCAACGGTTACGACTTTTAGCTATCGTACAATGACAAAGATTGGATTCTGGAATGTGCGTACTCTCCTGGACAATGGATCAGAAGGTCCCCAGAACGCACGATTTCTTCAATTAGAGAGTGAATTTCTGAGGTACAAATTAAATATCTTAGGAGTTAGTGAGATAAGATGGTGGAACATCGGAGAATTCATCTCTCCAACGGGCAGCACTGTAATGTTGTACTCCGGTAAAGCTACCGGTAGTCGTCGTGAGTCAGGTGTGGGGCTCCTTTTAACCAGAGCCGCGCGAAAATGTCTCTTATCCTGGGAACCGGTCTCTGACAGGGTCTTGACCGCCAGGTTCCGGACCAAAATGAGGAACATCTCAATAATACAATGTTATGCCCCTACTGAACCCGACAATGTCTTGGCAAAAGACTCCTTCTACGAAGAACTAAACGCCGTTCAGAGCAGAACACCTAAAGGTGACATTGTAATGGTTATGGGTGATTTGAATGCGAAAGTTGGCGCTGATAACTATGGGCTCAGACATGTGATGGGGAGACACGGTCTTGGTGATCGTAATGACAACGGTGAAAGATTTGTAGAGTTCTGCAACTTTCACAGTCTCTTCATCGGTGGTACTATGTTTGATCATAAGGACCACCACAAAATCAGTTGGTCCTCTGTTGATCGGCGCAGAACACAAAATCAGATCGACCATTTTGCCATTAGTAAAAGATTCAAGAGTTGCCTCCTGGACGTGCGAAACAAGAAGGGTGCCGATATTGGGATGGGAAGAGACCATTATCTTATCGCTAATGTTCGATTGCGTATTGCAGCCGTGCGCCGCCCCAGCGACGAAAGATCCAGGCCCCGCAAATTCAACATCGATCGACTAAAAAATCCAGCTGTCTTACAACAATATAATGACCATCTTGCGCAAAAAGCGGCTGAGATAACTAGTCACCCAGATAGTGACATAAACGAAAACTGGGATGCCATAAAAAATGCGTACATTGATAGCGCAAATACCATCCTTGGCCCAAACCCGGATTGCCGGAATAAGCCCTGGATGTCCGACGCTTCATGGCAGCGGATTGTTGAAAGAAAGGAGCTGAAAGTTCGTTTGGCTGCAGCAGCAGACGACAATCGAAGCAGCATCGAACTCCTTTACCGTCAGAAAGCTCGAGAAGTTCAGCGTAGTGTGCGACGCGATAAAAGAGTTTATGCCAATTCTCTTTTAGCGTCAGCAGAAGAAGCCGCTAGAAGTAACAACTTAAACGCCGTATACGGTGTCATCAAGGAGTTTACAGGTGGTCGTAACTCCTGCCAACATCCGGTGAAAGATAGTGATGGAAAGCTACTTATCTTGGAAGAAGATCAAATGAGGCGGTGGAAAGAACACTTCGCCGCGGTCTTGAACCGTGTAACCTCTGGTGAAGTTCCCCCTCATATAGATAATTTAGCTAACCATCAAAATGTGCGTATACGGTCCACTGCCCCGACTAAAGAGGAAATAGTCACTGCAATTATTGCACTAAAACGAGGAAAGGCCGCCAGACTTGACGGCATCCCTGCCGAACTTTATCAAGCAGCGCCAAGCGTAACTGCCGATTTGCTGCACCCACTTGTTGATAAAGCGTGGAATGCAGAGACCTTTCCCACTGAGTGGAAGGAAGGTTTGATCATCAAACTTCCAAAGAAGGGTAGCCTCACAGACTGTAATAATTGGAGAGGCATTTGTGTGCTTCCTGCCGTTGCCAAGATAATAGCTAAAATCGTCCTGGAAAGACTAAAGGCCCACTTAGAAAGCACAATTGATGAAGAGCAGGCTGGCTTTCGATCCGGATTCTCCTGTGTCGATCACATTAACACCTTACGAATCATCATCGAGCAATGCGCTGAATACGATTCTCCGCTTCACTTGCTTTTCATCGATTTCGAAAAGGCTTTCGATAGTGTGAACCGGGATTCTATATGGGCGGCCTTGCGCAGGAGAGGCATCCCTGAGAAGCTTGTGGCTATTATTAAGGCAACCTATGACGGCGCGAAATGTCGCATTCTGCATAAAGGTAAGGTGTCGGGGGACTTTGAGATTCGCAGTGGAGTTCGGCAGGGGTGCATCCTCTCACCGATCCTATTCCTCATTGTGATCGGCGATGTGTTGCATGCAGCCCTATCCGGACTCGACAGAGGAATTCAATGGACTTTGACATCTTATCTACAACATCTTGACTACGCTGACGACATATGCCTACTCTCCCACAAAATCATGGATCTGTCCGCAATGGCGTTAGATCTCGAGAGGGAGGCAAGCAAGGTTGGGCTAAAGATTAATACCAACAAGACCAAGGTTCTTAGCCCGCCGTTGCGAAAAAGAAATCCGACACCTATTGCCATCAATATTAATGGGCAGCCTGTGGAGAAGGTGGACAACTTCGTCTACCTGGGTAGCATCGTTGCCGAAAATGGTGGTACGGAGCAGGACATCGCTCGTCGTATCAACCAGGCTAAACGCGCATACGGCATGCTGTCCAAAATCTGGCAGGGCAGTTATCTCAGCATCAAGACCAAGCTGGGCCTGTTTCGCTCCCTGGTACTATCAGTGCTTTTGTATGGGAGCAGTACATGGAAAGTTTCCGTAGGAGTTACCAGAAAGCTGCAAGTTTTCGTCAACTCATGTCTTCGTCGAATTTTAAGAATTTTCTGGCCCGAAACAATATCAAATGAGGAGCTAAGTCGGCGTACGGGTCAGATGCCAATCGACGAATTGATACGCAGGCGAAAATGGCAGTGGATAGGTCACACATTGCGGAAGAGTGATAACTGCATTGCTATGCATGCCATGAAATGGAACCCCATTTCCAACCAAGGCCGACCAAGAGGGGGTCCTCGAATCACATGGCGTCGATCTGTGGCAAAGGAGTGTCAGGTACTGGGTAAGTCTTTTGGGGAGTTGCGCCCCATTGCCCAGAACAGAGTACGATGGCGCGCAGGAGTAGTTGACGCGCTATGCCCCGCTAGGGGTTGAGGCAAAGTAGTATATAGAAATGTATAGGGGGCGAATTGTCCAAAAAGAATTTGACGTTCACCCGATTCACTTTCAACTCAGATCCAGAAGTGATCTCCAATAGGCCTGTTCCTAATACCGGGATCGCGGTTTGGTACCGGCTTTTTGTGATTTATTACTGCGGTACTTCTGTTTTGACCTATTTTCTCAATTTCCTTTTTCATGTGATTTTTTAAGATGAAAAATTCAATCTTGACAGTTCAGACGGATTTAACAACGATTGGAGGGATCTGGTGAAGGAACCTCGATATTTCTCTAAGAGAAATTTCGGAGTAGGTTCTTTAATGGTGTGGGGAGCATTTTGCTATGATGGAATAGTTGATTTAGCGTCTCCCAGTACACGAATGACTTCGCAAGATTATGTTGACGTCCTGAAAGATAAATTGATTCCTTTTTTGGATAGGAGAGACGACACAGAACTGATTTTCCATAAGGACAACGCGCCTGTTCATATTAGTCGTCTTACTATTTTAAAAGTTTGTTACAATGAAATGGTATCAATTTTATGGAAATGCCCACTTGTTCCCCTGATCAAAACCCTATAGAAAACCTTTTGGGAACATAAGTGCGTCAAGTTTACTGGGAAAATCGACAATATCAAAATGTGTTTCATCTGAAGGAAGCGGTTATCTATGCGGGGAGGTCGGTAGCCGAAGAATTGAGAATTAATTTTGGTGGACGGTATGCCAGATACGCTCTTTGAGCTTATTCAAAACGGGGGAGGTTCTACCCATTATTGATTTTCTTCATTTTCCTTATTTGTGTCGATTTTTCCATATTTTTCTCAAGTGCGGTTATAGTTATGCAGCTTAGGGAAGAATTTTTTGCTCTATAAAAAATAACGGTTTGAAATAAATGAATTACATTTGTTAAGTTACTTGTTTTCTTGACTTTTCTAAAGTATGGCATATTAGTAATAGCTTTAGGTTTTCTTAAACTTCACATATCAGCTGTTTCATAGTGCGGTTATAGTTATGACAAGCAGTGTATATGGCCACGTCTATGCCGTGGAACTAAAAGGCGATTTAACTAAATCGTTTTAGTGCTAGTACTTGTTCGTGGTGTGTTTATACCGACCATACGAAGAGGTACTAAACATGAAAGATGTCAGCTGTTGGTTTGTGACTGCGGTGACATAGGTTAAGAAAATGTCAAGGGGCAGTAGCCTCCTAATCAAAACGCGTTTCTACCGCTACAATCAAAGGATGAAACGAATGCAGAGTTTCAGGAAAGGATGAGGTATTTTTATGACGAATAAAATATAATTTTCAACAACAACACCATTAGCGAAGACAGCAACACCACCTAGTCCCAATTTTTCAGTTCAGTTCTGCATAGCAAGTGGAGCTGAAATTGGTACCAAAACTAGCTAGTGCGACATGTTTATGTCGTCGTGAGTCAGCTCGAATTAGTTAATCCTCGAAGATAGTTCCGCGGCATAAACAAGGCCTATGTAAACAGTTATACAGCGTTTGAAGACTGTTGGCAATGTCTAAAAGCACCGTTATTTTTATCGGGGATGTAGCTCAGATGGTAGAGCGCTCGCTTAGCATGTGAGAGGTACCGGGATCGATGCCCGGCATCTCCAATGAGGTTTCTTCTTTTTTTTTCAAATTTTTCTTTTAATTTTGAATATGCAAATTATAAGATTAACTATTTTTTCAGATAACCTAATTTATATGATATTCGAACCCACATTACTTTCTGCATAACACTATAAAATGACTTCACCACATTAAATTCGTCGAACAATAATTTCCTATTGCTATTTCTTGGACAGACAGTTGATGTTTAAAACAACTGACTCACGTTTAAAGTGTATAGCGTCCGAGGATGCATTCGACGAATGACATTTATTTCTTCGTTAAAATGTCACGTGTCATTTTGTTCTTGAAAAAAGCTTTAATTATACATAATTTACATCTTCCAATTCAAGGCAAATGTGTGGTAAGTACAATTGGTAGAAACAGAATGAATGATGATAGTGTGAATTGTGAGCATATGTTTTTGGAAAATACAGAACTTGGTCACAAGACTTTTAGTAGCCACGCTACTCATATGCACATATTGGAAATACTCGTACAGTAGCTTTTTGTTAGAACGCTAATAAAATATCATGTTTCATTTATCATGTCTTATACATGTGGTCATTAGTAAGTATTATGGCTCTATCATCGAACAATGTAATATGATGAGTTCAATGGAAGCCGTAATATCTCTTTTTTTGTGTAGTTCACTATAGCTGTGTGTTTCTCTGTTTCTATCAACATTAAAACAGTTTTAATAAATTCGTTCATACCAGGTTCCTGTTTTCCGCGCAAAAATGTTTTTGTGATATTTTCTATTAATATTTTCAGTCAATTGCGATTCCGAGTAAGCATAGTACCAAGGTCGATTTTTCGTGCGAAATCTCATACAAAAACTGTCAAAAGTTTCGTTCGCAGAAAAATTTTCGCTCACTCAGTATATTTCATTCGAAGAAAAAATAGTCCATATAATTATATGATCAATTTTCACGCGAAAACAATAGACGTGTTTTTTTTTAGAATTTATCAGTTATAAGTAGTCCGGATGGCGCAACGGTTAGCACGTTCACCTTCTACGCACTGGGCCCCAGTTCGAATCCTACTGAATGCGGTAGTTTTCGATAAAGAAGGGGATTTACGTGTCGGACTATGAGCCCACTCAGCTGTTAAATGAGTATCCATTTAAGGGGTAAATAACTCAGTTGAGCGTGTTGCTGATCACACACCTCTGCACAAGACCGTCACGATCTAGAAAATGAGATGATGCTAACTCATCTCGAGGCCATGGTTCAAATTGGACTGTTGCGCCAGTTATTTATTTTATTATCGGTTATAAGGTAAAATAATACACACGTTACACCAACAACATTAGCCTGGATAGCTTAGTAGGGTGGCTACCCTACACTTGATAGCCCTTAGTATCGTGTGGAATCTAAAGCTTCGTATACGTATGAGCATCCGTGCGCGAATGAACGCTGTGCGCGCACAAATACTGTGCGCGCACGAATGATCATATATGTACGAGATATTTCCCCGCACGAACGCTGTGCGAAGCTTTAAAGCTTCGTATACAAATGAAGCATATGAGAATCTCATCCAGACCAAATAGCACGCACTAATATTTCGTCTTGCTCTGATAGGCCAATGCCTATTATTAAATAATATATTTTCAATAGGATTACTAAAAGTATCAATAGAAAAAAATAAAAAGGAAAAAAAAATAATTTGCAGAGGATCGAGCCCGCGACCCATTTGGATAGAGCTACACTTGTGACTGTCGCTGATAAAGAACAAGTTTGAATAATGTTTGTTAAGTCAGAACGGTACGCCGAGTTTATAAACGTCCGCCGTCGCATTAAATAAACGATCCGATAGATAGATAGATATACAAATACGAGCTACTTTCCCAGCAGGAAGGCACTGCGACCATAAAGATCTATTGTGCCGTAGCTCATTAATCCAAAAGACCGTCCACCCTTCTAATAAAGGGCAGTAAGTCTTTAGCAGGAATCAACCTGAATTCTGCAGTGCTGATAGTAGCCTGCCCGAGGAGTGACATCCTAAAACGCGCGATGGCGGGACATTCGCACAAGATGTGCTTGGTCGTTTCCACGTCTTCCAGACAAAGACGGCATTCAGTCTCGCTTGACAGACCCATCTTGTTCAGGTGATATCTGACCAGGTGATGGCCAGATAAGTACCCCACTAGGAGTCTTAGGTGGGTTCTACTCATTTGAGTAGTACCCTTGTGACTCAAGGGCATTATCAGCTCCTTTGATTGACGAAGCCCTGGAAGGTTATTCCAGTACTGTTGACGCAATCGTGCAAACCAATCTTTGATCCGCAGTTTGGCCGAGGCCAGTCCAAAGCCACAGTAAGGCTCAGGTCCATGAAAACGACTGGATGATCCTTATCTAGCAAGTTCATCCGCAGCCTCGTTCCCCTCAATGCCCTGGTGGCCTGGCACCCAACACAAGAAGACTCGGTTTTTGGTTGCCAACAGTTGAAGGAGATTGTAACACTCCTTCACCAGTTTTGAAGAGACCTTAAATGAGGAGAGCGCTTTTATAGCTGCTTGGCTGTCTGAGTAGATAGCAATGTGAGCGCCGCGAAGTCCAGTTTCCAAGATTACCCTGGCGCAGACCTCAATGGCGTGGATCTCAGCTTGAAAAACGCTGGGCGAGACTCCCATTGCGATCGAAATCCTGGTGTTGGGTCCAAAGACACCTGCACCAACACCCTGTTCCGTTTTAGACCCATCGGTAAACCACTTGACACATCTAGGGTCTGGACAGGGTGTGCCATTTACCCATTCAGAGCGGTTAGGGATGAGGGCTGAATATTTTCTGCCGAAGCAAACCTCCGTGATCATGTAATCTGATCTCAAGCAGATCTGCACATCAGGAATTTGATTCAGAATGCTCATGTGACCGCTTTCTTCACTACACACGTCGGAAGTTAAACGAAGTCTGAGAGCATTTAGAGCTGCTGATTCTTGAATGAATATATGCAACGGAGTAAGTCCAATAATCGCCTCCAGGGCTGGCGTAGGACAAGTGCGCATAGCTCCAGTGATGCCAAGGCAGGCAAGACGTTGAAGCTTATTGCACTTCAGTAAGACAGAAGATTGCTGAGTTTTCGGCCACCACACAAGCGCTGCGTAGGTCACCATAGGCCGCACCAGTATGGTGTATAACTCAATTATCTTTGGAGTGAGCCCCCATGTCCGTCCAAAGAAACTTCTGCAAGCCCACATTGTGCGTGTGGCTTTGCCAAGTACATTATCTATGTGAGTATTCCACGTGAGTTTCGAGTCTAGAGTTACTCCGAGACATTTAACTTCAGTGGAATAATCTAAGGTCGTGCCGCCTAACGAAATTGGATCCAATGTTATGTTTCGTTTTCGTGTGAACGGCACAACGACAGTTTTCTGTGGGTTTACATGTAAGCCCACAGCCACACACCAGTGTAGAACTATGTCAAGGGCCGACCTCATCACCTCAGTGATGGTGGATTCGAATTTGCCCCTGACTATGATAATTAAATCATCCGCGTATCCAATAGTAAGATAACCGCGCTCATTAAGCATGGAAATCAGCTCGTCCACGACAAGGGACCACAAAAGGGGTGACAGAACGCCACCTTGTGGACAACCCTTTACGGCATTCACGCAAATGGATGTACTGCCTAGAGTTGAGTGAATATCCCGTCCCCGGAGCATGGCATCTATCCATGCAATGGTAGCGGGCGGGATGTCCCTGAGTTCCAGTGCTCTGGAAATGCACTCGTAGCCGGTATTATCGAAAGCCCCCTCAATGTCAAGAAACGCGCACAGCGCGATTTCCTTTTCACTGAGGGACTTTTCGATTGTACTGACAAGGCTATGCAAGGCGGTTACTGTTGACTTACCCTTCGTGTACGCGAATTGCATACGATGTAGGGGGCTCGACAGTTCCATCTTGTGCCTGATATGCAAATCAAGCAACTTTTCCATGGTTTTAAGGAAGAAGGAAGTAAGGCTAATCGGTCTATAGGATTTGGGCATATGTTCCGGCTTATTGCCCGCTTTGGGTATGAAGACCACGATCGGATAATCAAACTGATATTTCATCCGAATTTGTAATTTATTTTCACCACATATGAGGTGCACCACTTGACATCTGGGTAGAAAACTTGACGATTTGGGACTTAACCTGGAGCTAGCCTAGAGCGTTTTTTTTGCGCAACCAAGGCAGGGACCCTACACGGTTACACAAAAAAACACACCTAATATTACTTTGCACTTTATTTCACTTGAAACCCGATCTTTTGGGTAAGAATGGAAGTTTAAGTGTCGCATAGAGCGCCGTGCATTTGTGCTGTGGGCAAGTTTAAACTGTTACTTTTTCGTAGGAGAGATAAGTGCAGCATTTTCGCATGAAAAGGTTAATACTAACCTTAAAATACAATTTATAAAACTAAATAAAAAAAACACAAACGAGCTAGTCTTTCTGTACTTGAGGTCTATGTGAAAACATCTCATCGCGTTATGAATCGACGCCAAATTGAAAATACTGTGCGTAAACATTACTATTTTGACTTAACTACCATTGGGCGTGAACTATGTAACACTGTGTGAAACGCATTACCCATTTGTCACGCATAAGCACATTTTTTTTTTTTTTTTTTTTTGAGATTAAAAGTGGAGCGTACCATTGCTAAGCAGTCAACAAGACCACTTCACTTAGCAATGATCCCCACCCAAAAATTGTTCAGCCTAAGCCAATTACACTTAGTGCTTGAGCTGGTTTCGTCACCCCATAGACCTTACTCTTCAGGAGCTACCTTGAGTATGTTTTCCCAGAACGCACTCTTTATCAACGATAATTCATCATCATCATCATCATCGAGGCGCGACAGACCGACGTCGGGTCTTGGCCGAGTGGATCGTTGTCCTCCAATTTTGGAAGCCCAGTAGCTGCTCGTCATCCGCATATACTGAGCTCTCGGTCGTCTTCGCAGTCTCGCTCCGTGTCGACTCGTTATACGTTCAGTACTCTCTTTGGCATGCGATCATCGTCCATTTGTTGTACATGCCCTGCCCATTGAAGTCGTTGTAGTTTGACTTTTCTCCCTACGGCATCAATAATGAAGCGAAACCGCTTGTCCGAAAGTGCGTTTAAAAAAAATGCAAAAAGAAATACTTGCAAACAGGCACGTAGCCAGGGGAGGGGTCCATGGGGTCCGGACCCCCCCCCCCCCCCGAAATTTTTTCAGCATGCAAACCGGAGAAAAAGGACGGAAAGTTCAGGGCATTACTAAGGTTTAGGGCTAGCTCTGGTGATCAAAATTTAAAAAAACACATTTTGAACTGCCGCAAAAACGCTTCCCGGAAATACAAAATGAGGTGATAGAAATAATTTCGACACTTATTCTAGGAAATTATTGGGAAAAAAATAAAAAAAGCTGAATATTTTTCAATCTTGGATGACGAGACTATGGATATATCCTCAGTCGAGCAATTATCAATATGTATAAGGTATGTTGACATTGCATCTAAAAAGCCAATTTTGCGAGAAGACTTCCTAGGATTTGTTCCTATTACCGATACTACGGGGAAAATATAGCAAAATCTCTTCTGGCTAAAATAGGAAGTCTAGGGCTTGATATGGCAAAATGTGTAGGTCAAGGGTATGATGGTGCTTCAAACATGTGCGGTAAGGATAAAGGTGTTCAATCCAGGATTAAAATGCAGTATCCCAACGCAAACTACGTGCATTGTGCTAGCCATAGGCTTAATCTGGCATTGTCTGATACAATGTCTGCTCCAGTCGTTAGAAATTGTTTGGATCTGTTAAGGGAGATAATAAACATGTTCAGGAAGAATGCCCATGCCAGCCAAACGCTGGCTGAAAATATTCGATTTGAATTTGTAAAACCTTAAGGGTTCCGTCAGACCAAATGCGAATCCGCAGCGATTTATTCGTCGCGATCATGTATTCAGTCGCGAATTCGCGTTGCCTCGGCTTGAATGAACATGAACAAATTATCGAATCGGCCACGTACATACATATACATAGCGTTGGCATCAATGAAGCCTAATATAGGTACATATATTAAATGTATAGTATATATACATAAAATATGATTATTATAACATCCAAAAAGATTTTTTTGACATGGATATGTCTTATAGCTGGGGGTCATCCTAAAAATCTGTCCGTCACACGAAATGTCTGCTTTTCTACTCGGGGGTCAGAAGAGGAAACAAGCCCATTGAAAATTTTTCTTTTCTGGTTGTGCATGTCGTTTGAGTGAAGTGGTCATTGCGCATGGCTGTTGCTTGTAGATCCGCGCGGGCGGCGCGCTTGCGGGGATCCTGTGTGTACATGTTGGGATGTTGATTTGATAGCGATAAAGGTTGACGTTGTGGACGGCAAGAAATAACACAGTGTACGGGTGAACAGGCGCTCTCTATCCCACGCTCTCAGTCAACGCGACGCCATAATCAAAACTCCTGCATACACACCATACCATACATTCAAAATCCTCAAAAATATATAGTACGCTCCGTACTACCTAACTTGACTAGGCCTCCAGAACACGTCGCAAGAAGTCGTCTGCTCTCCTCGCTCGACATGCTCACACGCAATTTATGGTCTCTGAATGTATGCGAAATTTGGCTCAGGGCAGCGGACCTCCTGCTCTCATTCATTCATATCATTCTCATTCTCACCATTTCATTAAACAAATTTTGCAATCCCGACATGCACATGCATAGCCCAATCTGAGGTCACAATGAATGAAATTCCATTTTTACTCATTATTTAGGTCAAGGACGTCCAAGGACTTTCAATGACCTTCAATTTCCGCCAATTCCCATTCGTCATTTAATAAAATAGCCCGTGTTGTACTATCTGAATCACTAGGGTCCAAGAAAAAGTAGCAAGTAGTCAGTTCGACTAACATTTGGACATGCGCAGACGCAATTTGAGAGAGTGTACATTACATAGTTCCCGCCCCCCGAAGATAGAGAGCGAGAGCCATCGCGGATGAAGTTCATTCTATCCAAATCGGGTGATCCAGCAACTGTGGTTGTGCATTTGCAATGGCGGCGATTTGAGGTCTGACTGGCCCACAATGTGGGCCCCCACCACACGTGCAATAAACATATCATAAAACGAAATGGCGGATTCGTACTGCGCGAGTTAAAATCTCCCAAGCCCCGAAATAGAGAAATATTCGTCTCAGGATGTTATAGTTCCGGGCAGCTCATCGTGACATGATGTACATTCAGAGGTCTGCAGAAGATCAAATGCCCCCCCTTCTGCAAAAATTCCAAAATTTTTCGTGTGCATTCTCTTTGTGCGTGTGTTCGAATGTTTTGTTTACTTTTGTTAGTTTCCCTTTCTGTTTGCTGGACACAATCGCATAGAGTCGCACGCGTTACTTGAGAAACGGATTGTGTGTGCCGGACCCGGACTGTTGATTAAAGGGGCGGGTTGAGGCGGATAGTGTGGGAGCGATTTTGGAATAGATACACAAACACAATACATGTCCGATTGGGAAAAGATGGTGGGAAGCGTGATTGCGATTAGCAGAAACTTACTCAGAGAAATGTCGATAGGCTGCAGTCTGCAAACTGTACCGAACGGGTAGATGGAACAGGGTGCACGAGAGGAGGTGAATATTGCACACACGCGATGCAAACGAAAACGAAACGATCCCGCGAGAGAAAGGAGCCCGAGCGGACAGGACAAAGCAAAGCAGAATTTATGACGAGTATCTACACTGCCACCAGATACATCGGTACATGGATATGTCTTATGCCTACCGAAAGCGTGGGACGTGTTTTGTCGAATGATTTCATCCAGTATAACTATACTGGGATCTTTATAAAACTTACGTCGATATCTTCAACACAACAGGTTCCACGCAGTCGGTAGTCATAGACATATCCATGTTCCGATGTATCTGCATGCAGTGTAGATACTTTGTATCTTTTTTCATTAGAAATTTATTTGATTTAATATTATGAATCTAGGCAATTTTAATAGGCGTATTTCAGCTGATTTTTTTAGCTTTTTTATTAGAAAAATATTTTCGGTATCCAATGAGTGGACCCCCCCCCCCCCCCCCCCCCCCCCCCCCGACACAAAATCCTGGCTACGTCACTGCTTGCAAACAATATTTGAAGGGTTCTTTCTAGTTTATATGGCAAACAGTTTTGAAAAAATGTGAAGAAGAGATGGGGGGGGGGCCAAAATATCCTTGCCTGTGCCTCAAGTTAGACTTTGACCGGTCCTGCGTAAGGCCTTCATCACCATGCAACAAATAAATCTTTCAATCTATCAGATCAGTATAATTTCAACAAAACAATTTCAAATTATAATAGGCAATAATGATGGTCAATCCGATAGCTTCAAATTAAACAATTAAAGAAAAAAAGGAAGGATACAAGTACATAACTTATCTGTTTTAATATCAAGCTCAAGTATGAATCAATCAATAAATTAATCCAAATGATGTACATTATGTTCCCACGGCCTAGACGTATTTATACGTAAGTATTACCAATTTCTCTGATAACATTGTTCAGAGTTCAGTGAGCAATCTAGACAAATGGATTGCCAAGATGTCTACCTGCATTTAAGAAAAAAGGTGCAAAGTACACATCAGTTACAAATCAGGTGAGATTTCATATTTATTATTAAAATAAAGACATAATCGTGTCATGTGCATGACCACATTTAAGTACTGGATTTGTTTTTAGCTTGGCTAACAAAGCATCAATGAAATGATTACAAGAAATTTGATAAGAACACACCCTCTCTGCCCAAATGTGGCAATTGATACGCCTGCACAGTGTCACTGTGCAGAATAATGAAAATTGAAATTCTGCATTTATTTTTATCATTATCAAGAAATTATGGAATGGGTTTAATTTATTGTACTTGGCCGAAATATAGATTGCGTCAAAGTTAAATAAAGGCAATCTTAAAAGTCCGTGAAAGTAAATAAATATGTAACACCTTTCAAAGTAACTAACCTGTCGGGAAAATCGACTGAAACTGCTCTCCACGGGACACCGAAACTATCTATAGCGGAAATGGCTATCGGAATTAATCCATAGAGATAATTACGTTTTGAACCGAAAGTGTCCATCGGAAAATAAACGAAATAAGCCATGCACGGACAATATGGGTTTCAAATCGAAATAAGGCATGCGAAATAAAAATTAAAAAAAAAAAAACCAAAGCGGATTGTGATCCCTTAAGCGCGAAGCGAGCAGAGTCTACACAAAGGATTGTTGATTCATAACCCTCAGTATCGAGCTGCACTCGCTCCGTACTTAAAGGGTTGAGGCCCCCAGTATATAGCACTAGACCGCTCCCTTAACTCGCTCTATATAAACAGCATCCTTTTCGTCCTAGCTTATCTGCATGCACCACTTTTTTTTTGTGTGTTTTGGTCTATGCACAATTTTGCTATAGAGCGATAGTGTTCATATGCCCAATCGGACAAACATTAATGGTGCAACGGCGGTAAACCGAACCAATCTCTATCCATGAATGGACAATATCGGTTTTAAATCGAAATACGAGTAACAGATGCGAAGGAAAGCAAAAATACTCGTAGCCATATACGAGTACATACACACTTTTGTTTTGAAATGAACTGAGTATGAAATGAAAGTGTCCATACATGGCGACTTTTGGATTCAGCCGAAATTGTCGATGAATAGCTGATTTCCAGATAACTAATTATATGGTGCCGCTCTTCACTCTTTTGTAGTAAAAATTGCGTCAGCACCAACAGCTAAGGAGGCCGCCGTATATACATACCTTTGTTGATATATCGAAGGAGCTTTTCAAAACACATCCTTCTCCTACATCGATTCGGCGCTTAGAGCAAAAGAAGCTGATGGAGGAGGAGCACCACCGCAATCTGGGTCAAAAGCATGTTATCATCCAGACGGGTCATCACTGAGATTGGATACTGTACAAGGAGGCGAACTATCGCCTATCCTGTGCTGTATTTTACTTCCCCGTCCCGTCCACGACGACGTTCGTGGCCATGGATGTGCAGGAGGTGTATGCTGGCAACTGCATTCTCCGAAACCAGATTATGCCAACGAAACGTCAACTGGGCCTCATGGAACAGTTGACGCGCTATGCCCCACAAGGGGTTAGGGCAATTGAGTATGTTACTTGACAACTTGGTGTGAAACATACAGCTATGGGGTATGCTGATGATCTGGTGATACCTGTTAAGGGGAAATTTGAAAACGTCCTAACGGAGATCCTTCAATCAGCCTTGAATATAGTAAAAATATGGTGTAATGGATGCGGCCTATGAGTTAATCGTTTCCACAATATGAGCGGAAAGTACCGCTAAATGTTGCGCTAAACCATTCTACATACAATTAGAAGCCGAAAATGCGGGGAAACATTTTACGATTTCTTAACCCTTTAACTACTACAGATATTTTAATGTTTAAATCGCACGCACGCGCTATAAATAGAAAACTGCGTAAGATAGTCTCCCTGGCCTGAGGCAGTCTAAGCTAATCATACTAGGTTACTCCCGGAAGCGTACCCTAGAACTGCTGAATATCTGTAGAAACAGCGTTAGAATCATTAACGGCCTTTTCACAGGGCATTCGACCCTGAAGTACCACCTGTACAGTATGAGACCTCCCAGAGCATCCTATGCGATTGTGTCGTAAAAGCCTCAATTCCATTGAGCAAGCTTACTAGCTACAAGCCGGAAAATTAACTAGCTGATAGTAAACTCGCGCAATGTAATCATGTTCACTAACTAACTAGCAGGTAGCTCAGCTTGTGCCAAAAAAGTTGAAAGCCGGGCTACTTCACTCGCTACTTGTTGGCGTGTGTGTTATTTTTTTCAAAATGGTGACGGGAACAGCTCTAATTGCACCAGTTGATGCAGCCTTCTGCTGGTTGTCAGTCATTCAGTGTGGTAGTCGTGGTATTAGCGAATATAATAAAATGTTCCTCGGTGATCCCTATATTCCCTAATGTCGACGAACTCAGCCAGTTGAGCAGATTTGTAAGCCGAATCAAAGTTGATCGTCAACCTTAAAGCCTCTGGCACACAGAACGCGATATGTCGCGGCGGCCAGGGATTGCACGATATTTTCTGCGGTCGGCGATATGGCTACGTCACATACGTAGCGATATCTGTGTGAGCGATCCAGTATCAATATTTCCGTTTCTTCTCCTATCTGTAAAAAACCTTTCAACAAGCTAATAAGTAGCACCTGTATCGCGGTTCAAACAAGACGGCGCTACGTGGTTCGAACAAGACAACGCATGGAACACTGTACCTTCTGCAAGACAATTTCGACGACAAGTAAGACAAGACAAGAGATCGTGTGATTTAACGCCATTCGACTTTTTCCTATGGGGTTACGTTAAATCACAGGTATGTGCGTAAGTGCCACCATACACTGTCGAACTCGAACACGAACCTAGTACAAGTGGACCGATTTTCTTCACACCTATGTGAAGTGTATGTGTGTGTCAGAGGACATTTGTACCAGGTTCGAGCTCGAGTTCGACAGTGTATGGTGACACTAAGCCGAAGACAACTGATGCCTTGAAAGTCAGCATAACCAATGCCATCAATGATTTCGAGCCCGATTTATGCAGTCGATCCATCAAAAGTGTACCTTTCGAATACGCACCACCCAGTAAAGCGGCCATTTGGCCGATATTATTATACCCTTCACATAGTACTCGTAGGGTATATTAAATGTACTAAATGAAAAACGTTGATTTTTCCTAAGACGGGATTCTTTTTTATTTATTTGTAAATGCGCATTTCGGACACCAGTTGTGTCCTTCTTCAGTACAATTCAACAGTTGAATTGTACTGAAGAAGGACACAACTGGTGTCCGAAATGCGCATTTACAAATAAATAAAAAAGAATCCCGTCTTAGGAAAAATCAACGTTTTTCATTTAGTATTGCTATAGGCGTGGAAAACATCGACGAAAATCTTTTGTGTATATTAAATGTGTCAAGAAGTTTGCAACGCACAGAAGGCAGCATCTTCGACCATATAAACTATATATATGCTTGGTCAGTTCTTGATGAGTCGATTAACCCATGTCCGCCTGTCTGTCTGGTTCTATGCAAACTAGTCTCTCAGTTTTAAAGCTATCGAGCTGAAATTTTGCACAAAGCCTTCGACGAAGTTGATGTGAAAAAGGATAAGGGAGCGATAGGTTGAGCCATCTGATCATCTGGTAGCAAAGATTGGTGTTGAAGCGATTGTTGTGTTTGCGGAGGGCTTGGCAATAGAAGTTGATGTTGTAGCTCACTAGGCAATTGAAGTAGCTTTTGCGGCATATTTGGTGAAAGCGGGTTCTGCAGCGACAAATTAGGTGAAGGCGGTTGTTGTTGTGTTTTGGGGTAGACGGTGTAAACAAAATCTTTAAACACATGATTCAGCGTGCGGGCAGCTAAAAACATTTTCTGAAAGTTACACTTCTGACGTGCTGTAGTCTTAGCACGCATTTAATTTTTCTTTTAAACATACAACATCAATGATATTTACTGTCCACCTATTATGTAATTCAGCTGTTAGAAACCTATGAATCACAACACGTCCCTTATCTTAAAGTCAAAGCCCTCATCTACTTGACTGACTTCGACTTTTTTTAAATTAACCTAGCAAATACTTACTCGTATTGAAGCGGTCACTTTGAAATAGGTATGTATTCATTTGCCACTATGTACGAGTGTTATATACTATTGTGATACCTTACTGCTATCTGTTTACGTCGTGGTGTCAGTATTAACTCAACAATAATATTGGAAAATCTGAATGACGGTAGTCAATCATCGGAAATCAGTGAAGGCATCGTAAGATGCAAATTCTCTAGAATTTTATTTTTATTCCCTAACGATGTGCAGAACATCTAAATAAAACCACAGTACCACTTGTACTCGAAAACTCAACATAACTTCACCATCGATTTCCTTCCCTTTCCGTTATGTAAGCACGTACTGCCCTACTTCTTCAAATGCTTTATTCCTTGACAGCACTTTTCGGACGTACGTCAGTACTTCAACCAATTTGTATGCCAGATTGAACTTAGAAGGAAATAAATGTCGTCCTGAATAGCAGGGCAACTGACAAAATCTCGTTGAATTCGTCCTCCGCTTCCCAAAATGATTCTGAACGCGTCATATCACTTGATGGGGATGACATCAACCCCTTTGAGCTGTCTACACACTTCGTGAGGACCTGAAAGACATGTACTCGTACATGTAAGCAAAAGAGGGAGCCAAGGAGGCGGTGACCTTGCAGCACAAGTGCACTGTACAATGGAGAACAGATTACAGCACCGCGGACAAAATGTGATTTCGTATGCCAGGAAAAATCGATACTATCAACGCCTAATACGTTTTCATCAATAGTGCATAGTTTGCGTCCTTCCAGGCACGCCAAACGCGTAAATACCCACGTCTACTCACCAGTAAAACGCAATATTATCAGCTAATCCATTCTTAACGTTTCTATCTAGCAAATTGTAGCAAATGTTTGTGGAAGCACCCTCCATCCATTTAATGTGAACAGGTCCTTTGGCCGGATCGAAGTTGTATTGCATGAACTTCTTCGGGTCGGCTGGTGTCTCCCAGTGAAATTGCTTGGCGATGCGACCCCAAAACTCGGACGGACTATCCAGCGATTCGCGATAGAATTTCTGATATTCCTCCATACTCGAAATGTACGCATTGCGACTGAGTGTCGCATTCGGCAAATAAATCGACTTTTCAGACGGCATTTTCACTTCCGGAACTATCAGAACACGAAACGAAACGACTTCAACGCGTTTTTTTTAATTCACAGCCCGAACTTTTCAATTTTACAGGAAAATACAATGGAACATGAACCACGAATATTTATTTCCTATAGGCGTTCTTTGTTGTTGCAATTTTAAGGTCACTGTACACGTCGTGGCAGTTGTTCAGTAACGAATTGCGGAAACACGAAACACTCAAATGTTCAGCAGACGACGATTTTAATTATCCGCACTCGATTCAAATGCGAAACAACTGTCACTACGACGGAGCATTAGTGACCGAACTGTACTTAAACGGTTGAATGTGTCCAGACGACTGAAGACAGTCGAGTAGAGTGCGGATGCATATATTGAGCTTGTAACAACTTTTCGCCAAAATCCAAGCTCTAGCATATGATCAGGAGAGAATTCCATTTGTGAATCATATGCTCAGAATCATATGCGTTCATGGAACAGAACGCACATCGGGTGGTCGTACGACGACTTCCCGCTATCGCAATCGCATGATTGTTGTGGCCATACAGCGAAGCTTTTGCATATAGTGTATAGATAGTGCGTCCCAAACAAAAACAAAGAAGCAAGTGGCAATGATAAGAAAGCGCATGTCTTTTATTCAGTCTCACCGCTGTTGAGTACGGTGATTAAGAAGCAGTGGTTCGTGACTTTGTTTCACCGGAGCAGGAAAATGTAAAAGTGAAGTTAAAAACTGGCCAGAGGATACGAGAACGAGTTCCGGCTGAAATGAAAGGCTGGTTCGACGGTGAATGCCTAGAAACGATGGGGGAAGAAAAAGCGTATAAACAGTTTAAGGCTAGTATTACTCTTTTTATACCCTTCACGGATGTGATAGGGTTTAACTTTGTCATGAAGTTTGCAACGCACAGAAGGAAGCATCTCCGACCATATAAACTTATATATTCTTGGTCAGTATGATGAGACGAGTCGATTAAGCTTTGTCCGTCTGTCTGTCTGTTTCTATGCAAACTATGGGTGGGTTCAGGTCCCGCAACGTTTTAAACGCAATTGCAAACAGTTCGACTGATTTTGCTCGTGGACGGTCCGTTTCAGTTTGCGTTTAATCAACCACACATCGGGGAAATTAACTAGAAATTTTTCCCGGTTAATTTCCGGTAAACTGGGGGGTACGGGGTATTAGCGCATTTGACAGTTGTTAGTTGACGTATCGCATGTGACTGCCAGATGGTGTGGATTTTCGTTTTCGGTTTCTTGATTTTTACATGGCGTCTTGTGTGCTTATTTAAGGCCGGTTGACACGTTCAAAGTACACTTTGGCAAAGTACGTTGACAACCTACTTTGAGGTTACTTTGAACGTGTCAACCCCCTTTCAAAGTACTTTGAAGTCTCTGCGTCCCATCAAAGCAAAGTAGGATGGTGCTCAACTTTCCATCAAAGAATTGATTGTAAATCGACAAGTTCACAGAAAAAAGTTGTTGGGGAGGGAAATAGTGAGTTGTTGGTGGTTTTTATTCAATTTATGGTGGTCTGAACAATGTGTTTTGGTACATGTTCCCTAGAAATGCTAAATCCAGCGTTTTTTGCAAGTGGCGAAGTGGTAATTCACAATGGTGAATATTCTGGCCAAGTCATACTTTGACAAAGTGTACTTTGAGCATGTCAACTGGCCTTTACACCGGAGCAACACAAATTTGTGGCGATTTTGCAGTGTTGTTCATTTTTCTTGAAACCGTCGCGAATTTAATTGAAGTTTTGTGTGAAATTCAATATTGAATCGGCTATCAGCTGTTTAATACATGACAACTGCAAAACAAGTCGTTCAGGTGAAGAGTTTATGATTGGGTGGAGGGAAAATCCTTACCGCAATTACAACGTTGCGGGACGTGAACGCAGGCAATGTGTTGTCTCTTACCCCGCTTCGCTAACTCGGCTTCCTTAATAGCCACCATATACGATGCAATCCGTCGTCAGATCGATCTGACGATATTGTGATCGTCAGATCGATCGCACAGTGTATGTGACTATCGTTCACGATTTTTTTGACAGTTCCATATAATTTCGATCGTCAGATATTTCGTGGATCGCACCCTCTATGGCGGGTCTAAGGTGTTCTTTTACTGGGGTGCCAACCAACCGCTTCGTTTGACCAATGTATGTGCAGGGGCAATCTTCGCATTTCATACTGTATATTCCGCTCTTTTCACTCTGCTTCTTCGGATCTTTTTCTGTACCCAATAGAACTTTCACTGTGTGGTCTCTACTCGATCCGACAACATCGATGTCTAGTTTGGCCAAAATACGGCGTATAGGACTGAATATTTCTGGCGAATATACTACGCTAACTTGTTTTATGTTCTTGTTGATCCTGTCCTGTTCGAATAACGTTGTTTGATTGTTCTGTTCTACTATTTTCCGTTTTTTCCTTATAAGCTGGTGGGTATCCATTTTTCTTTGCTGTATCAATGATGTATGCTTGTTCCTTTATGTACCTTTATTCGGTAAGAGGTACGGTTAATAATCGGTGGATCATGGAGTTATGTATTTTATATGGCTGCGTTCCTATTTTGGACCGTGTCGGAAGCGCGTCGACACGGTTTCATAGATACTTTGCGAAAACGGTACGATTTCAGACACCGATACCAGAATCTTCGTGAAGGGCAAAAGTATCACGAATTTTTTCCGATCCGATTACCCCTTCAACGATTCCTAGAGTTTTGACAGTTCGCTCTTGACAAGTTTTGTCACTCCATTTGTAAATAACTGTTTGTTGGCCTCAAAGTGCGTATAGTGACCGGAAAGTCTGTCCTCGCTCGTAATTTTATTTGAAAATTGTGTTTGAAACTGGAAATATCCCTTATTAAGTGACGTATGTTTGTGTGAAATATATTCATGGCGGCAAGGGAATCGTGTCGTTTCCCGGAAAAATCACGAATCGGAGAAGGGACAATGGATAAGTAGCGGATTTACGATACTTTTAGGAACGCACCCTATGCAGCTGTTTTGTGATGATAAGTATGGTCTGACGTACTAATGATGGTCCGTTGGGTACTCGTTGGCTTTCGCTAGAAGTCGTACTCGATATTTCTATATATATTCGATATAAACGTGAAGAAAACCGGTCCACTTGTACCATGTTCGAGTTCGGCAGTGTATGGTGACACTCATATAGCAGTCATCGTTCAGATAAAGGGACCACCACTGGCAGCATCAACATTCGAGGAACTCAAGGTAGTCATCAATGCGCAAAAGAACTTTTAAAAGGCCGACATTGGGTAGCTACCACTGCCAGCACACGATACACGATGATTCGAGGCATCTGGCCTATGGCTCGTATTGTGATAATGATAACATTAATCATAGGAAACTATGCAGGAAACAAAATTTAAAATCTAAACATATACGAGTAGATGCCATCGGGTGATTTTCTCAATCATGTTGCCAATCACATAAATAGCACGAGCATCGTACGAGCGTTATCCCATCCCATTCTCAACACCAAGTTGCATAATACTCGTATAATGGGTTCACAACAGTCTGAAAAGTCGCATAGTTCGGCACCCTGCTTGTTCGCAATGAGCCGTCTTGACCCTGTTAGTCAAAATTAATCTACCACAATTTTTTCTTAGATTAAAAAAAAATACTATCGGACATTTTGTGGATTGCGGTTAGTACTCATTACTAGCCCAGTCGACAAAGTCAAATCGAGTGAACAAACAAAAATGAGAAAGTTATTAAACTTGGTATGGTTGTTCGTTGGTATCAGAAGTACATCATACTAGAAATCCTCGCTGGTGGGTGGGTGGGGGGAGGGGCAAGTTAACAAGTGAGGACTGTTTAAAAGTTTCTCACTCGTTTTTTTATACTTTTAAAACAATTAATCCTACATCACAAAAAATCCATGGAAAAAAACATTCTCAAAAAGTTTCATGATGCATTTTTCTAAATATCGGAAAAATAGAAGCAACGAGGATGATAGAGAGTAAGTTTGTTTATAGGTAAATAAACTTTAATTTGAGATATGTTGCATATTTATTAAAATAATCGTGACTCGTGAAAAAAAAACAATTTCCTAAAATATGAATTTCTTGACGAACAACTTCTAAACGTTGAAAACATTAGGCGCAATTTTTTCAACATTCCAGATCAAGAGCAGAACAACAACCGCACGCATTATACAAACAACCTGCTCTGTATAGAACAATTTTATTAGTGTAAAGCGTGCAAATTTTGTTGAACTGTTGAAAAAAACACGCCTATATAAACGAAAACACTTCATTTTGGTGATACATATTGGGGGAATAGATTATTCCTACTAGCATCCCATATATCTCAAATTAAAGCTTATTTAATTATCAGCGAATCCGTTCCTTAACATTTTTGCCGCGGAATCAGAAAATACCTAGCAAAATTGCAAATTTTACTTAGTGGGATCAAAAGAAAGAAAAAAGACGCATGATAAACTATCTTTTTCAAGTGAGATTATCTCGAAAACTGTTCAAGATACGGAAAAAAGGACAGGAATTTTAATTATGATATACTCCTGGTACCAACCAGCAACCGTACCAACTTTCAAAGCTTCTTGATTTATTTTCCGTCCATCACAATAATGACTTCGTTAACTGGGGTACGCTGTACGAGTATAGTAAAATTATTAAATTGATTCATACCAATATAACATTTGGGTCAGACAATTTTCGGTTACCAGCCGACTAATCGCATTTGCATGAGATACGATTTTGCTAGGTAACTACATAATTTCATTGACCAAAATTCTTGATTAGGCATGTAGAGAACGAATTTCTTGACTCTGGTTTATTGTCCAAGAGAACCGCACATGCTATTTATCAATACGGTAAGGATGGAATGGTTGGCTGACGATTCACTTGCCCTCGCGCTCGCATCGGGGTCCAGGTGTAATGGAACCCTCGGCCTCTGATTTCGTACCACCGACAGATCATTACTAATCAGGTGCTGCCATCGATCTGCCGGTGGAAACAACACTACCAGACCAGAATATGGTTCATTACAGGGCGGCCGGCAGCGTAGTGTGTTGAGGCATCAGTCTCATGTTTGACTACCGGCGTTTCGGGTTCGAATCCCGTCCACGACGACGTTCGTTGCCATGGATGTGCAGGAGGTGCATGCTGGCAACTGCATTCATGCAACATGGAACAGTTGCCGCGCTATGCCTCACAAGGGGTTAGGGCAATTGAGAGACATATGATAGAGCCAGCGTGAAATGGAGTAGTGGTACTAAAATACATGTCATGCAACTAGGCAAATATGACCGAAGCTGGATCCCAGCCAATCCTTGGGACTACTGCTGAGCAGAAGACATTTGAAAAATGTGGTGGAGCTGCTTACCGGACACTGCATAATCGGAAGCGTGCTAGGAGACTTCGACTCCCATACAATGATTACTGCAGGAGCTGCGTGAACAAGGAGGAAAGCTGCTATCACCTTCTGTGTACATGCCCTGCTTTGGCGGAACCTAGGAGTAACATCCTTGAGTCCTACTTTTTTGACGATCTGGACGGTCTAAAGAAAGTTAATGTCCGTCGTTTCCATCGTTTCATTGCCAGATGAGATTGAGATAGGTTTTGGTATGATAAATGGGCCCAGTGGTGGGCTTTGTGCCTTGCTCTTCTCCTTCAAGGCAGCCCGTCTAACCTAACCTAACCTTCTCACGAATTGAATTAACAAAGCAAATGAACAGCTATCGGAACTTTAACTGCCGCAGTAGCAATTACTACTTAATTCTACGAGTAGTTTACCAAATGTATGGCGTGCGGCTTAATGAGTTACGCCACCTGCATTTACCTACTATTATACGCGGCCGGCTTCAGTTTCACGACATATTAAGGTCGATCACTTTTACATCGAGAACTTTTACTTGTTTTGTTAGTCGATTACGAGACCATTTACCTTTCATTCAATTCAAACATTTTACATAAAGTACATTGTAGATATGTATTGTACTATACGTCTTGTCTATTGCGTCTATCAGGATATCTGGCTGAGCGATTCTAAACTTGAAACGTGAAACGTGGCTAGTGCAAGCTTCCGGCAAAGGCAAGCTGGAAACATGTACCACAAACATACTCGAATAGTTAATGATAAATGATCAAACAAATTTTGTTTGTGGATTATTATCATCGGGTTACTGAAGGTCAAGATCGAGAAAAATATTAAGTCGCAATATGCGCGTATTCTGATGTAGAAAAAATTAATTTTCAACATGTGATCATTGCAAACTTTACGCTGAGTGAACTGAAAATGATAATGCTAATATTGAATAATTAAAAAAAATATGATAAACAGTACAACGAGGCTTCGAATGTCATGATTGCTTATATGTATAATATCAAATGTTATAGTTAAGTTTTAAATTAGGGGGATTCATGCTCACGTCGTAAACGTTGTATTTGTCGTCAAGTTGAAAACTCCTGTCGTTTTACTGTGGAGATGACAGACCCCCCTCCCCCCAGTATATTGGTTCACACATTTGGCCTATAAATAGGCAGGGTATTTCGAATTTAATTCACCACCGACCCTACCGCTCCTTATGCAATTTTCTAAAAATTCTTAAATTTTGTATGAAAACGAATCTGTCAAGTCAAATTTCCACAGTACTCGTATCATCGTCATACTATATGAGTGATCGTGTAAGTAATAATGAGGATGTATTTTATTGTATTCGAAATGGCGACTTTAGCCACTGTAAATAGGGCCGCTACTTGGTTAGTGACATTGAGGGTAACTACTGGTATGAAATACTTGCAACCTTCCTGCTCCTTTTTTGAATGACCCTCACCTTCTTTAATTCTCTTTCTTCATTCAATTCCGTACTTTCCATGCGGGGATATGATTTCTAATTTTCGCTTACCCTTGTACCCACCCAATGTAAGCAACCATATTTCCTGCTGAATAGCCCCGGTGAGCACGGGGAATACTTGGTTAGTAATATACTTGCCATCTTACTGGTCTTTTTACTACTTTGCCTTAACCCCTAGCGGGGCATAGCGCGTCAACTACTCCTGCGCGCCATCGTACTCTGTTCTGGGCAATGGGGCGCAACTCCCCAAAAGACTTACCCAGTACCTGACACTCCTTTGCCACAGATCGACGCCATGTGATTCGAGGACCCCCTCTTGGTCGGCCTTGGTTGGAAATGGGGTTCCATTTCATGGCATGCATAGCAATGCAGTTATCACTCTTCCGCAATGTGTGACCTATCCACTGCCATTTTCGCCTGCGTATCAATTCGTCGATTGGCATCTGACCCGTACGCCGACTTAGCTCTTCATTTGATATTGTTTCGGGTCAGAAAATTCTTAAAATTCGACGAAGACATGAGTTGACGAAAACTTGCAGCTTTCTGGTAACTCCTACGGAAACTTTCCATGTACTGCTCCCATACAAAAGCACTGATAGTACCAGGGAGCGAAACAGGCCCAGCTTGGTCTTGATGCTGAGATAACTGCCCTGCCAGATTTTGGACAGCATGCCGTATGCGCGTTTAGCCTGGTTGATACGACGAGCGATGTCCTGCTCCGTACCACCATTTTCGGCAACAATGCTACCCAGGTAGACGAAGTTGTCCACCTTCTCCACAGGCTGCCCATTAATATTGATGGCAATAGGTGTCGGATTTCTTTTTCGCAACGGCGGGCTAAGAACCTTGGTCTTGTTGGTATTAATCTTTAGCCCAACCTTGCTTGCCTCCCTCTCGAGATCTAACGCCATTGCGGACAGATCCATGATTTTGTGGGAGAGTAGGCATATGTCGTCAGCGTAGTCAAGATGTTGTAGATAAGATGTCAACGTCCATTGAATTCCTCTGTCGAGTCCGGATAGGGCTGCATGCAACACATCGCCGATCACAATGAGGAATAGGATCGGTGAGAGGATGCACCCCTGCCGAACTCCACTGCGAATCTCAAAGTCCCCCGCCACCTTACCTTTATGCAGAACGCGACATTTCGCGCCGTCATAGGTTGCCTTAATAATAGCCACAAGCTTCTCAGGGATGCCTCTCCTGCGCAAGGCCGCCCATATAGAATCCCGGTTCACACTATCGAAAGCCTTTTCGAAATCGATGAAAAGCAAGTGAAGCGGAGAATCGTATTCAGCGCATTGCTCGATGATGATTCGCAAGGTGTTAATGTGATCGACACAGGAGAATCCGGATCGAAAGCCAGCCTGCTCTTCATCAATTGTGCTTTCTAAGTGGGCTTTTAGTCTTTCCAGGACGATTTTAGCTATTATCTTGGCAACGGCAGGAAGCACACAAATGCCTCTCCAATTATTACAGTCTGTGAGGCTACCCTTCTTTGGAAGTTTGATGATTAAACCCTCCTTCCACTCAGTGGGAAAGGTCTCTGTATTCCACGCTTTATCAACAAGTGGGTGCAGCAAATCGGCAGTTACGCTTGGCGCTGCTTGATAAAGTTCGGCAGGGATGCCGTCAAGTCCGGCGGCCTTTCCTCGTTTTAGTGCAATAATTGCAGTGACTATTTCCTCTTTAGTCGGGGCAGTGGACCGTATACGCACATTTTGATGGTTAGCTAAATTATCTATATGAGGGGGAACTTCACCAGAGGTTACACGGTTCAAGACCGCGGCGAAGTGTTCTTTCCACCGCCTCATTTGATCTTCTTCCAAGATAAGCAGCTTTCCATCACTATCTTTCACCGGATGTTGGCAGGAGTTACGACCACCTGTAAACTCCTTGATGACACCGTATACGGCGTTTAAGTTGTTACTTCTAGCGGCTTCTTCTGCTGACGCTAAAAGAGAATTGGCATAAACTCTTTTATCGCGTCGCACACTACGCTGAACTTCTCGAGCTTTCTGACGGTAAAGGAGTTCGATGCTGCTTCGATTGTCGTCTGATGCTGTAGCCAAACGAACTTTCAGCTCCTTTCTTTCAACAATCCGCTGCCATGAAGCGTCGGACATCCAGGGCTTATTCCGGCAATCCGGGTTTGGGCCAAGGATGGTATTTGCGCTATCAATGTACGCATTTTTTATGGCATCCCAGTTTTCGTTTATGTCACTATTTGGGTGACTAGTTATCTCAGCCGCTTTTTGCGCAAGATGGTCATTATATTGTTGTAAGACAGCTGGATTTTTTAGTCGAGCGGTGTTGAATTTGCGGGGCCTGGATCTTTCGTCGCTGGGGCGGCGCACGGCTGCAATACGCAATCGAACATTAGCGATCATAAGATAATGGTCTCTTCCCATCCCAATATCGGCACCCTTCTTGTTTCGCACGTCCAGGAGGCAACTCTTGAATCTTTTACTAATGGCAAAATGGTCGATCTGATTTTGTGTTCTGCGCCGATCAACAGAGGACCAACTGATTTTGTGGTGGTCCTTATGCTCAAACATAGTACCACCGATGAAGAGACTGTGAAAGTTGCAGAACTCTACAAATCTTTCACCATTGTCATTACGATCACCAAGACCGTGTCTCCCCATCACATGTCTGAGCCCATAGTTATCAGCGCCAACTTTCGCATTCAAATCACCCATAACCATTATAATTTCACATTTAGGTGTTCTGTTCTGAACGGCGTTTAGTTCTTCGTAGAAGGAGTCTTTTGCCAAGACATTGTCGGGTTCAGTAGGGGCATAACATTGTATTATTGAGATGTTCCTCATTTTGGTCCGGAACCTGGCGGTCAAGACCCTGTCAGAGACCGGTTCCCAGGATAAGAGACAGTTTCGCGCGGCTCTGGTTAAAAGAAGCCCCACACCTGACTCACGGCGACTACCGGTAGCTTTACCGGAGTACAACATTACAGTGCTGCCCGTTGGAGAGATGAATTCTCCGCTGTTCCACCATCTTATCTCACTAACTCCTAAGATATTTAATTTGTACCTCAGAAATTCACTCTCTAATTGAAGAAATCGTGCGTTCTGGGGACCTTCTGATCCATTGTCCAGGAGAGTACGCACATTCCAGAATCCAATCTTTATCATTGTACGATAGCTAAAAGTCGTAACCGTTGAGTCAGTCCTTATCCGAGGCATAGTTGACGTTTCGTTAGCATATAAAGATTTCGGATAGTGCAAGTTGCTGGCATACACATCCTGTCCTTTGATTGTCGGTTTTAACGACAGGCCCTCAAAGGGAAAGGCCGTGGTATTTTTTTTCACACCCCACACCACAGGGGTACCTCAACCAAATCATCGCACCGCCATCACTGGCGGCTTGACGTTGGTTGGCAATGGTCAGTGACCACTGCCGTTCCAGAGGGCGCCCACGCGGAGGACTATGGAAGAGGAGTTTTTGCCCCCCTAAATACAAAAATTTCATTTAAATGTTGCAATCAAATTAAAAATTATTAGGAGACCAACTTAGCAGAGGTAAACACGAGTGGGTACTAGAACTCTCGCAGTGCTCCGAGCTTGTCAGTATAAAGACGGCGCGGATAGGAGATGCATGCTAGCAACTGCATTTTCGAAAAGTAGATATGCTATCGGGACGTCAACAAGGCATAAAAACGCTAGAGATGTTGGTAGTCGAACCGAACAAATTTGGTTGGTCCCTCACAAAAAAAATTTCGTTCCGGCATCACGGCGTCACTGGCTGGACCTTGGCCGTCTGGCTCATTGTCCTCCAATTATATCCGTCACGTGACCGCGCCTTCCGATATCAGAAACCCAGCATTTGTTCATCGTCAGCATTCACTGAGTCTTTCCAACAGGCTATAGGTCTTCCTCGCAGCCTCGGTCCGCTAATGTGTCCTTTCAATTTTCGGTTAGGCATGCAGTTATCATCCATTCATTGTACATGACAGAGGAAACATAAATTCTTAGTACAGATACAATCGGACAAAATTCCTTTAGGCAGCAGAATCATTTTATGTTTTTATTATACCATATAATTATACAAAACCAACATTTTATTGACAGGAAATGAGTTTTTAGTGGTTCATAAACTGTAAACTGTCCGAAAACTTCGACACCTGCACCGCCTGCATTTCAAAACGTGAAAATAGTAACGGAGCAGCATTTTTGCATTAACCTTCTTTCTATCCGGAGCAGCTCAAATCAAATTGTTAGTGTAATCAAAGAGGATTGATATTCTACAAGAGCTATCACTCCATAGAACTTTCCCCTCTGCCAGAAGATTTGTATGTATTGACAAATTGTATAGACTACACAGTATAGATGCACAAGAGAATCAATACAAACACAAGGAAGCTGACTCCCCCTCCGTCAGTAGATTTGTATGTATTGATTCTCTTGTGTATCTACACTGTGTAGTTTATACTGTTTCTCAATACATTCAAATCTTCTGGCAGAGGGGAAAGTTCTACGGAGTGGTAGCTCTTGTAGAATATCAATCCTCTTTGGTGTATGTGTGACCTTAATCTGCTCTGCTCTATATGGCTCTTGAAAAAAAAAACGCGTCTATTAGCTGCATTCTTTTCGTACAGAGCAGAGTAGAGCAGGTTCAGTGGCAAAAAACAAACGATCGATAGCAAATTGGGGTAGCAAACACGAAAACGGGGCATGTCTTTGTTGGGAGTGAGTCTTGGTTTAGTTAGAATTCAAATGTCAACTCAAATTTTAAGAGAAAACTTAAATTCTTAGTTCATATATAATCGGAAAAATTTCCTTTAGGCAGCGAACTTATTTTATGTGTTTACTACTCCAAATAGTTACAAAAACGAATCTTTTATTGAAAGGTAATGATTTATGTGCTTCCCAAACTGTAAACTGTTCTAAAATTTCGACGCCTGCGCCGCCTGCATTTCAAATGTGGAACTATTTAACAGTGTAGAAATCCTTCACTAACGTTTTATTCTATCGAGAGCAACTCAGATCGAATTGTTAGTGTAATTGTGTGGTCTTAACCTGCTCTGCTCTATATGGATCTTGAAAAAACGCACCTAATGTTGTAGTAGCAATACGTCTGGCGTTGAAGGGGTTTGGCAGCTCTTCGCCGTTACTGATGCAACGGGTCGCTCCGGTGCGTAGAACCGGCTGCCACAGGAACGTCGCAATATCTGATCTTCTTGCTTATTGGGTCCAGGCGATAGAGTCGTTAAGGGGGGAAACTACATTAGGAGGCTCAAAAAATCAATTCTTTTTATTGCATAAATTGTTAGCTTAACAATTCAAGAATACGCTGCCAAAATTTCAAAGCGAAGTTCACATTCGTTTAGATTTTATGAGCATAGAATCGAGCGCTCATCGGGTATACTCTACAGACTCGAGCGCACAGCATGTAGGGCGGAGCACTACCTCAGGTAGTCGCTTTATGTACTTATGTAGCCTTGTAGTGGAACCCCACTTTTGCATCATTGTTTTCAAATAACGGTATAGAAGGCACTAGAAGCCTCAACACAAGGGATTATTTCGGTTTTATTCTGTTTTTCAAACGCGTTTTTCTCAAAATGACTTTTTTCACATTTGCGGGAAGTCTGACTCAAAAAGTAATGAACCGATCATTATGAAAATTTCAAGTATGATTCTTTATAAAATTACGTAAAACATGAACCATTTGAACATTTGGGATGATATCACATTTTTAAGGGTGTTTTTTCGCGTATGTAATTAATAAAAATGGTGAAAATTTAAATAATTTTTTCCAACACCTACAAAATTTTTAATTTCCATTATTTTCACCTGCGTTGAGTTTCATATGCTTAGAAAATAAGTTCATAATTTAAAATTAAAACCTTTGGATATCGGATAGATAAAAATTGGAGTCGCTACACGTCCCGCAATTGAAGAACTCTAGTTACGGCCTTCACGGGACATCAGTGCGTAACTTTGTTATTTTTGGCTTAACTTATTCAAAAAAATTCACGAAAGTTGTTCAAAATATGATATTGAGGGTCGATAAACGTCGTACTAAAAAGTGGGGGTAGCACCCGCACATAAAAGCGTCAATTTTGGCAAATCAACAGGAGCAATAAATTTCGAACTAAAGCAACTAATTGGCAGCTAATCAAGCAATGTTTGATATCGATACTTTGTGGTGAGGGTGCCAGCTTAACGGCCGAAAGAAACAGGGCTACTGTCGACATCAACTCACCCGGTTGCAACACTCGTTAAGTTCTGTCCTTTTTCTTTTGGCTCGCGTGCTCGTGCTACTTTCGAACATAGCGATTATGCATGCTTAGTTTCGAACTTTGTTCATATCAATCTACAATCTCATACTTCTCATCTGAACGAGGAGATCGGTGCTGCCTTGCTGAAGAAAAGTCCGCGTCGCGCATATCACCAATATTCACAAAATTATTATTCAAAACAATAAAACAACCATCGTTTTTAAAAACAACAATTCATTTAAAGAGTGTTCACTATCAATAGTTCACATATCACTAGAAAACATCTTTTCGGTTAACTCTAAATATTTAAGATTTAACGATTACATTTGAGGTCACTTGATCTTTCGACTAGTGCGAGTCGGACTTCAAGAACTCTTCGTACTTTTTCTCGTCCATCAGCTTATCAACTTCCGAAGGTTCGGCGAGTTTCACTCTGAATAGCCATCCTGCGAATTAATTGAATACATTGAGTAACTCATGGTGTACATTGGCTCATCGATTGCCACTACCTTTTTCATAGCAAGAGCTATTGATGAGACCGGGTGTATCCTCCACGGATGTGTTTTTCTCGGTCACGGTTCCCGAGACAGGTGAGTACAGTTCACTGGCAGCCTTTACACTTTCCAACGCACCGCATTCCTCGTTTTGCTTAATCTTAGTTCCGACATCAGGAAGCTGGGCGAACACCACATCGCCTAGAGATTCTTGTGCATAGTGTGAAATACCAACGGTACCGATTCCATCTGCCACCGTCACCCATTCATGTTTCGCTGTGTATCTTCGGTCTGCCAGGAAGAAAATTATCAAGTACAGTGCGATAATACGAATTTCGTGAAAGATACTTACCACTTTGATTCACAACTGAAATACTGAAAAATCGACTGCAGGTTGTCGGTCTATTGGCTTTCAAGTTAGTGGCGGCGACCCGCAACCGACCGGAGCATTTCAAAAGCTGCAGGCTGCTGTTTGCCAATTTCTGACACAAAACCATTTTGTGGAGACTTGCTTTAGGAGAAACGAATCACAGATTAAAATGCGAATCACTTGTACGCGAGACGGACTCCAATTGATGCTCTAAATCCGCCACAATACGATCGCCGGTCTGATAACTTTTTCTGTCGGTTGCCCCCTATTTGACATAACACACGGCCGACGACTGTACTCGGGCTCGCGAGTGATATGTCAAACGATGAGCGTGTGAACGAAAGAGAGAAGTGAACTCGATGAACACGTGCTTGGCGGCGGCATTGCCAGATACACTGGCAGTCTTCATTCGTATGTCGGATGAACATTGCAATTTGCAATTTACAGTTGGAACGGAGTCGAGAACAGCAAAAAGTAATTGTTTCAGCTCACAAATTTCTTGTCTTATGGCTCGTTTACATTTGCCAGTGCACCGGTATGCCTGTAGACTTGTCGACAAGTGCCTTGCGTGTAGCTGCTTGCATGACGTGTGCCAGCAGGTGTTTACACACACAATTCGAGTTGCAAGTTGGCTGGGGTTTTTTCTTGAGTGTCAATTTAATTATCACGTATTTACCATTGCGACATTCAGTTGCAGGCGACATTGATCTTTGATCGTTTTTTGGCGTACCAATGACAGCAAACATATGTTCGCAAGTCTACTGGAATGCCAGTAGAGCGTGCAAGTACGTACATTTTACAGGCGTTGCAAGTGCCTTGCAAGTAACTTGCAAGCTGTCACTTGCGTATGTGTAAACACCCGTGCCTGTGAACTGCCAGGCCAGTAAGCCCGCACGGCGCCTTGCAAGTAGCTGGCCTCCCCGGCCAATTGATTTCCTACAGGCTTTCCAGTAGACTTGCGAACATATGTTTGCTGTCATTGGTACGCCAAAAAACGATCAAAGATCAACGTCGCCTGCAACTGAATGTCGCAATGGTAAATACGTGATAATCAAATTGACAGCCAACTTGCAAGTCGAATTGTGTGTGTAAACACCTACTGGCACACGTCATGCAAGCAGCTACACGCAAGGCACTTGTCGACAAGTCTACAGGCATGCCGGTGCACTGGCAAATGTAAACGAGCCATTATAGCTTTTTTCTTCGGTATATTTAACCAATATAAGTAAAGTCTTCAATAATCGATATAAGCACATATTTATCTATAAAAATTCGGTTTCGGTTGACAAAAACAGCTCTCCTGCTGAAGGATGTGGAATTTACACCTTTCGGTATACGTAGTGAAAAATAAAGCCGCAGCGGTTCGTAAATAAAAACGGTTAAATGAAAGGCTTCCTACACATTAGCAACGCCTGTCGCGGGAATCGGCCGAGCCGTGTGCAAGACGACATCAACAAGAAAGTAAAGAAACACGAGGGGCTACACAGGGTGTCCCGCTCCGAATGGTAAATACTGTAATGAAAACCTTTTTTTTTTTAAATCTTCGCGCGCACTCATCACTTGGCGTCAACTTCATGTTGGCTCAGGGATGAGTGACGCGCGTTGACAGCCGTCAAAATGGGAGTTGCTCGTGACCCGCCAACGACATCGGCCAGGGTTTGTGCGTGTCGACGCCAAAATAGGAGTTGTTCGTCACCTGCCAACGCCATCGGCTAGGTTTTGTACTTTGCGACGAGGAAAATTGCGAAAACGATTGGCCGCCACCAGCTGGTAATGATTTTTCGAAGCGGTGGGGCGCAGAGATCTGAAAATAAGAGCAAGACAAATCGCTTGACACGTGTGATGAAGTTCATTTCGACTCGCAAACAACTTATTTGGTCGGAAAGTGAAATGTTATTTGACTAGCTTGTAATATTTTACTGGACGCTTCGTAACCTTGTGCCGATTGGAAGGCTAAGCACCCGCCGCAGTCAGTGATTGCTTTCGGTTTTTCGCGCCGTGCAAAGAATTGCGGGTGGGCCGTGTATGCCATGCGTGCGGAGCTAAACACATTTTATATCGACAACTTACGAGCGTTGCGTTGCTTAACCCATTGTATCACGGATCAGGCTTGCTAGCTGCGGTTTTGCGGAATTCAATGCGGTCTTCTCTGACAGGACTGTGATTGCCGAGCGGAGTGCCGGAGCTGCTAAAGATAACGTTGAAAGTGAAAGTGACAACCAATTGACGAAAGAAAGCCATAAAGCAACCATTTGAGTGCAGTTCATATTGGTAGACTTTCCGTAGGTGTTACCATCTACTGTGTTGCCGAGATAATTTAGTTTTTTTTTTGCATTATATCTTTCATTTTTTTTTTTTTGAGAAATTTATCTGCCTCTAAGTTTGGTTTAATTTTTTTTAGTTTTGCTCTTGCTTACGTTTTTTTTCTTGCTTTATTTAAGTTAAAATTTAAAAGAGTTTCAGCTACTCCGGCATCAACGGTGGCCATCGTCGGTTCTGGAGGTAAGTGCGTCTTTAGTAAATTTAATTTTTTTTCTTTTGCCATGTTAGTTTCCCGTAATTTACATTTTCCTTGTTTTTCAATTGCTAATAGCTATAACTAATGCTACACATTAGTTTTTTTCGCATTATGTCTCTCTTACTGGGACTTGGTTTTCTGTATCCTTATGTAATGGATTTTCTTTAATGAATTAATAATGTGCTTCTGACTTTTTGAACCTGGCGTTTTCCTCTAAGGAAACCTCCCATATCCCCTTTCAGGTTGGTGATGAGATGAGGTGAAGGCCTCATCTCTTGTTCCGCTATGGGAGGTTCCAACATTTGCTGGCCACGGAACCTCATTGGTTGGGTTCATTTTTTTGTCATGGGTTAAGAGGCCAAGGGTACAAACCATCAGGGCCCGGAGCGTGTAGCATGAGCCGGTCGATGGCCATTGCCTGCACTTTTTTTTAGTTTTTCTGGGTCAGTGGGACCCAGTTTTATCCTTTGTTGTTCGTCTACCCCCAAGGCACATGATACATGTTATCAATGTAATGGCTGGGGCAACGAGCGGGCAAAAACCCCGCCCACATCTCCCGAACTGAGCTGGAACAAGCATGTGCCGCCGCTCAGCTCGTTGAGGAGTATTCGCTTTTAGCGTCGCCGGACCTTCACGGTCTTCTCGGCAAACTTCCGGCTCCGTCCCCAAGAACACCATCTGGTGACCACCTTGCTCATTACATAGATTGGCGCCCAACGTGGGGCCCACTTCTGGTCAGGTCAAGGACTAAAAAAGGACCTTAACACTTGTACTTTTTAGTTCTTATACCGAGTGGTACCCCATGATGCACATTAAGACTGCCTGTTCTAAGGCAGAGTCCTTAGCCCATTTATACTTCACGTACCCATTTTCAGGCAGTTGTGCATGTCATACAGCTTTCCGTCTTTCCCGTAGAGTAGCTTACACCCTTATACATAACGTAGTTTCTAGCTTCCGGTTTCAACAGGTCGATCCTTTTTTCTTGTTTTTTGTCCCGGTGGTTTTTGCCACGTACTTAAGGCCTTCAAGCAAACTCTTGAATTACTAGCTCTCGGAGCTTCTCTAGACTAGGCAGAGTTTCATTGAAGTGTCCTTAGTACCTTCCTGTGGAAAAGGATCGACCTTCACATCAATAACTTCACTTCCGACATTGCAGAATTTCATCTTTGAGATGCACAGCCATTAACAGGCGAACATATTCGGAAACCGGCAAGGTTTGCTAGTATCGCACCTTCGCTGACCGAATGTGTGCACTTGTTTCCAGCTGATCATCTCACTGATGGAAACTGCAATACTTTTGCTTTTGTTTTTATTTGCATTTCTCTTTTTCTCCCCCCTACAAGGCTGCCGGCTAGCTCATGCAAATTTTAAAGTGCATTTCTATCACGCACAATACACGCTCCATTTATTTTGCGAACATCAACCTGATCGGGACGGGAAGTTCCGAAAAGGAAAATGCCTATCACTCTATCGTTTATCGCTATATCGTTTTGCCGTACATATCGTTTCTTTAATTTCGTATCGTTGTTGTTTTTTTTTGCCATTTAGCATAGGACCGAGAGGGTCGCTACTGGCATTTACCTATAGTGCATATTTTCTTTTACTTATATTTATTGTCTGTTACATAAACTGCTAACTTTGTCACCATACCGTATTACCTATAAATTTTTATTTTTCATCCGATTTTATTTGATTTTTGTATCGCGCATTTGCATTTGAAGTACCAGGCACGCAGTATTGCATGGTGGTATTTCAAATCGTTCAGGCAAGAAACATTTTCATTCATGTCTTATACATATTACGAGTGTATCGCGCTCTTACTCGTATACGCATCAATTGCTTAACTCCCAAAAATCGCTTTCATCTTGTCGCCTCTGTTGCACTTGCACTTTCATTCTACGTATACTAGTTGCAACTGCAAATCTCACCTATAAGGGCATAACCGGTTACCTGGCGCATCATACTATTGCTTGTGTTGTTGTTGCAATTATCATTCTACTGCTCGAGTACTTGGCAATTGAAACAAATACATTGCTTTGCATTAGAAAGAAATTTCGCACGCCCTCAATACAATTTGTGCAGTTCGCTCTCGCATTTGAGATTAATCTTGTTACACTGCTTGCTACCTTCCACTCCACAACACTGTATTGAATTTGTATGCTGCGTCGCTAGCATTGCATGCAATCACCTCCTAGCATTGTTCTAGGTGGATGCTTAATTGCATAATAGGTAATATTTGGGCAATACATAATATAATATGGCCTGTATATGTATATAGGTATATTGAATAGTACCCGCCTGTATTTGTTTTGATTTGGGAGTTTTATGTACTCGTAATATTGTATACATAGTCCCAATTATTTATTTGTTTTATTGGGTGGACACAAAAATCTAATTTTTAATTGGGCGTGTTAAGTACACCAATCATACCTGCCTTTTTCATTTATTTTCATTTGTTTGTTGGTAGGTTTCTCAAGATTTGCTATTCGTATGCCTATTTCCCTTTGTGGAATACATAAATAGCACTCATATCTTTGGGACTTTGTATTTTAATTTTTATTTGTTTTCACCATTGCGTCTTATAGGAAGCAGTATGGTCAGTCTCATGTCGATTATGAGGATCGGACTCGCTGCTCCATATGTAACCAACATATTAGTGAGCGGAATGACGCATCGGTGACTCCTTGTGGACACATTTTCCACACATCATGCGTCCTGCGGTGGCTCTCGCGGCAAAATTGTTGTATTATATGCCAGCAGCCGATTCATCCGCATGAAATTATTAAATATTTTCCTCAACCTCACGTTGATCACACGTATGGAGCAGTGAGCCCGATTCGAAGTGATCAACATGGAGACCAACCATTCCTTAGACATGAGCCTGAGGCTCTTCAGACAGACGCAGAAGCGGAACGTGGATCGTATCCTAGTCAGGCGTGGGTTCGAGATCCTGTTTCGACTGCGCTACCATCACAACTTCGTCATGAAGAGCCACAAACTTCTACATTCCAGCGGGGGGTGGAAGGCTTAAACTCACTTCTTGGGAATTCAGCCTCTCCACTTCTTCCGGATATTTATCGGGGTTTTGCTGATTCGATGAAGGCATACGTGGACCAACTTCTCCACGAGCGATTATCATCTGCTTCAGAGCCTCCTTCAAGTGAGAATCCACGTATGTCGATTCCTCCAACTGCTAATGCTGAGCAGCGGAGCCAAGTTGTTGTTGCTCCAGTCGGAAAAGTTTTTAGAATCATCTCCGGCTGGGGTTTATGTTTCGATGGAGAGGGAGTGTATGAGTTCATCCGTCAGGTTGAGCTCTTCACTGACCGCACTCTAGGAGGAGACTACGACAGCTTGTGCCTTGGTGCACACCTCCTCTTTGAAAAAGGAGCAGTGACTTGGTTCCGCCGTTTTGCAACTAGCTGCAGGAGTCGGTATACGTGGGACTCACTGAAGGAAGCACTGATAGAGCGGTTTGGCGATCGTTATGACGATGAGGATCTCATTCATGAAATGAGGTGCCGTCGTCAAAGCCATGGCGAGTCGTTTGATGCCTTCGAGGAGAGCATCCACGTACTCAACGACCGCTTGTCTTCAAAGCTTCCTGACGAGGAGCTGACTCGCATTCTTCGAAGGAACTTGTGTCCCTCTATCGCAATTCATTTATTATCATCTGACATTCGGTCTCTCGGTGATCTGCGTAACAATGTAAGAATGGTCGAAAAATTGCAAGAGCGCATGGAGAGACACTGTTCCTCGAGCAATGTTGGTCACGTTCCTTGTCAGAGAGTGAGTCAGCTGAAGCCCGGTGAAATTTCGGAGGATGGGGAGAGACTCAATTCAGCGGTGGAGGGGTTTAAGTCTTCTTCCACTTGTTGGAATTGTAGAAGTACCGGACATACCTATGTCGACTGTGTGGATGAACCTAGGTTGTTCTGCTTCGGTTGCGGGGCTCCCGGAGTTTCCAAACCGCACTGTTCCCGGTGTGGCGAAGCACGCAAATCGCGGGAGACGACGCATGCACCGGAGGTATCGAAAAAGAATGCTGTACCACCTGCATTTGATCATTGCCCAGCAATTATCCCTGCGGTTGGTGACTCTGTTAACTCTCAGAAGCAGAGCATCCTATCTTCTTCCAAACAGTCTGACACACATTTACCTGACTTGTCATTTAAAACTGACGTTGCGACACAAACCCCTGACTTGCAGATACTACCACCACTCAAGTCTGGGACGTTCAATTCGACCGGTTCATTGGTCACTAAGTCGAACGCAGTTTCTATTGTGAATCCTTCCTCATCCACGAATGAGGTACCATCCAGTTTTGGAACACCACCACCCCTTATCCACTATAGTCACAAGCCGCTGCATGAGCGTGTGAAAGAGTACGAGGCAGCCCGTCGTCGAATTTTCCGTGCCGGCGAAATCCAACTCAGTCGCCCAAAACGTTCGACTTTGCGCCGACGCAAGTTTTGGCGGAACGTTAAGGCTAATCGACGACTGGTCTGCTCTGGTATTTTTTCAGACCGCCCTCGTGATGATATTAGACCATATGCTGAGGTCCATATGCTTGGTACCTCAGTAAGTGGCCTAATTGATACGGGAGCGTCATTCAGCGTAATTGCTTCGGATTTTGCTAAGCAGTTTCTGGTGAATTCCAAGCATCCTTGGGAGAGATTCCGTTTGGGGTTGACAACTGCCGATGGCACACGTCACTCTACTGTTGGAAAGATTTCCACGCCCGTCACATTCAGAGGACGTACAGAGACCATCGACTTTGTCATTATTCCAACCCTCACTCAGAATGTCTACCTTGGAGTCGATTTTGTGCGCAAATTTGAACTTGCTCCAGCACTTTTCGATGACTCTCAATATTTATCAGCACTGTCTGCAACCCCTGACAATATCCCAGTCAATCAACATCCCTTGACTGTGGCTCAATAAGCGAGACTCAATGCAGTCATTGCACGTTTTCCGTCCTTTTCGGCGGAAGGCTTAGGGCGTACAACACTTGTATCTCACGCCATCGACGTCGGAGGCAGTAAGCCAATTAAGCAGAGACACTATGCGATCTCTCCCGCCGTCGAAAAGCTTCTCCATGCGGAAATAGATCGGATGCTTGCAATGGGTGTCATTGAGGAATCTCAGAGTGCTTGGTCATCACCAGTCACCCTGGTAGTCAAACCTAATAAGGTTCGGTTGTGCTTGGATGCACGCAAGGTCAACGAGGTGACGTTGAAGGACGCTTATCCTTTGCCACTCATTGAGGGTATTCTGAGCCGCCTCCCAAAGTCCGAATTCATATCGAGTGTGGACTTGAAGGATGCGTTTTGGCAGATTCCTCTCGATGAGGCGTCAAAGGATAAGACTGCCTTCACCGTTCCCGGCAGGCCGCTGTATCAATTCGTTACAATGCCTTTCGGGCTTTGCAACGCTCCCCAGACGATGCAGCGCCTAATGGACCGCGTCATTCCTGCGCACCTGCGAACCAAAGTGTTTGTCTATTTGGATGACTTGTTGGTGATTTCGTCAACATTTGAGGAGCACTTGCTACTACTGCACGAAGTAGCGCTGTGCATCAGGAAGGCAGGCCTGACCATAAATATTGAGAAGAGTAAGTTCTTCATGAAGGAAGTTCCTTATCTTGGGCACATTATCGGTCACGGAACCATCAGTACTGACCCTAGTAAAATCCAGGCAATTACTGACTTTCCGCAACCTACGACGGTTCGACAACTCCGTCGGTTTCTAGGTATGTGTGGATGGTACCAGCGCTTTGTCCACAACTACGCGGCAGTTACTGCCCCGCTGACCGACATGTTCCGTAAAGGCCGTGGTTTTGTCTGGACAGAAGAAGGTCTATCGGCATTTAATAGGCTAAAGGAATGTTTAACCACGGCACCTGTGTTACACAGTCCGGATTTCTCGCGTCCGTTCGCCATTCATTGCGACGCGAGTCAAGCAGGCGTTGGGGCTGTGTTAACGCAAACCACCGATGACGGTGCGGAGGTGCCAATCGCTTATATGTCGAGAAAACTGAATTCTGCCCAGCGAAACTATTCGGTTACGGAACAGGAATGTTTAGCGGCAGTCCTCGCTGTCAAAAAGTTTCGCGCATATGTGGAAGGGCAAGAGTTTACAATAGTCACTGACCACGCATCACTCAAGTGGCTAATGAATCAGTCGGACCTGAGCGGCAAACTGGCTCGGTGGGCCTTGAAGCTGCAAGGTTTCAAGTTCTCCATCCTCCACCGTAAAGGTAGCCAGAATGTAGTCCCTGACACTCTGTCTCGAGTCCACTGTGCAGAGTCTCTAACTGCGAGTAGTCCTTTTGATGACTCTGTAGAAGTGGATTTGGATTCTCCATATTTCAAGTCCCCTAAATATTTGGACCTTATGGACCACATTACCCTGAACCAGAACAAATTACCGGATCTAAAGGTCTCTGACGGATACGTGTACAAACGAACAGAGTATGCGACCGGAGATGAATTGCAGGACCAACTGTCGTGGAAGCTCTGGGTTCCAGAAGAGCTTAGAGTGGACTTGCTGAAGAGAGCGCATGACCATCCTTTGAGTGCTCACGGAGGCATTAATAAGACGCTAAAACGCCTCCGTACGTTATTCTTTTGGCCTAAAATGGCTAACCAGGTCAAAGAATACGTGTCTTCGTGCGATATATGCAAGTCCACCAAAGCTCCCAACCAGTGTCTTCGATCACCAATGGTAGGGCAATTCACCTCTGATCGCGTGTTCCAGCGGTTGTACATGGATCTGTTAGGTCCATTTCCGAGATCCAAGTCGGGTAATGTGGGAAATATAGTTCTTTTGGACCATTTATCCAAATTCACTTTTGTGGAGCCCATCAAAAAGTTTACTGCTGAGATTCTGACCAGTTGGCTCGAGACTCGGATATTTCATGTCTTTGGAGTGCCAGAGACTATAGTGACGGATAATGGCGTGCAGTTTAAGTCTCACGCTTTCAACTCGCTGTTGGATCGATATGGTGTGAAGCATCTCTACACCGCTCTTTACTCGCCGCAAGCAAATGCTTCTGAGCGAGTCAATCGATCCGTTGTGGCAGCAATTCGGGCGTACATACACCCAAATCAGCGAGATTGGGACGTGAGACTTTCCGCTATCAACTGTGCGTTGCGATCAGCACACCATGCCGCCATTAATACGTCACCGTATTGTGTCGCATTTGGCCAGCCTATGGTCACACATGGCCACACTTACGCGCTTTTGCGACGCCTGAAGTTGCTGGGGGATGCTACTGATGTTGTTGATGCCAAAGACAGGGTTCAGCTGCTCCGGCAACAGGTCCAAGAAAATCTTAGAGCTGCACACGCCAAGAACGCGGCCCACTACAACCTTCGCTCTCGACAGGTTGAATTCCAGCCTGGTGATGAAGTGCTCCGCCGGAACTTTACTCAAAGTAAAGCGGCAGATCACTACAACGCCAAGCTGGACTTCAAGTTCGTCAAGGCTCGCGTGGTTAAAAAAGTGGGTCACGGCCGCTACCTGTTGTCGGATCTGCAGGGCAAAGAAGTTGGCATCTTCAGCACCAGTGACATCCGACGTTAAGTTCCTCAGCTTCTTTTACTTGGCAGGCCGCGCAAAATAACCTGCCCTGTAATGAAAACCTTTTTTTTTTTAAATCTTCGCGCGCACTCATCACTTGGCGTCAACTTCATGTTGGCTCAGGGATGAGTGACGCGCGTTGACAGCCGTCAAAATGGGAGTTGCTCGTGACCCGCCAACGACATCGGCCAGGGTTTGTGCGTGTCGACGCCAAAATAGGAGTTGTTCGTCACCTGCCAACGCCATCGGTTAGGTTTTGTACTTTGCGACGAGGAAAATTGCGAAAACGATTGGCCGCCACCAGCTGGTAATGATTTTTCGAAGCGGTGGGGCGCAGAGATCTGAAAATAAGAGCAAGACAAATCGCTTGACACGTGTGATGAAGTTCATTTCGACTCGCAAACAACTTATTTGGTCGGAAAGTGAAATGTTATTTGACTAGCTTGTAATATTTTACTGGACGCTTCGTAACCTTGTGCCGATTGGAAGGCTAAGCACCCGCCGCAGTCAGTGATTGCTTTCGGTTTTTCGCGCCGTGCAAAGAATTGCGGGTGGGCCGTGTATGCCATGCGTGCGGAGCTAAACACATTTTATATCGACAACTTACGAGCGTTGCGTTGCTTAACCCATTGTATCACGGATCAGGCTTGCTAGCTGCGGTTTTGCGGAATTCAATGCGGTCTTCTCTGACAGGACTGTGATTGCCGAGCGGAGTGCCGGAGCTGCTAAAGATAACGTTGAAAGTGAAAGTGACAACCAATTGACGAAAGAAAGCCATAAAGCAACCATTTGAGTGCAGTTCATATTGGTAGACTTTCCGTAGGTGTTACCATCTACTGTGTTGCCGAGATAATTTAGTTTTTTTTTTGCATTATATCTTTCATTTTTTTTTTTTTTGAGAAATTTATCTGCCTCTAAGTTTGGTTTAATTTTTTTTAGTTTTGCTCTTGCTTACGTTTTTTTTCTTGCTTTATTTAAGTTAAAATTTAAAAGAGTTTCAGCTACTCCGGCATCAACGGTGGCCATCGTCGGTTCTGGAGGTAAGTGCGTCTTTAGTAAATTTAATTTTTTTTCTTTTGCCATGTTAGTTTCCCGTAATTTACATTTTCCTTGTTTTTCAATTGCTAATAGCTATAACTAATGCTACACATTAGTTTTTTTCGCATTATGTCTCTCTTACTGGGACTTGGTTTTCTGTATCCTTATGTAATGGATTTTCTTTAATGAATTAATAATGTGCTTCTGACTTTTTGAACCTGGCGTTTTCCTCTAAGGAAACCTCCCATATCCCCTTTCAGGTTGGTGATGAGATGAGGTGAAGGCCTCATCTCTTGTTCCGCTATGGGAGGTTCCAACATTTGCTGGCCACGGAACCTCATTGGTTGGGTTCATTTTTTTGTCATGGGTTAAGAGGCCAAGGGTACAAACCATCAGGGCCCGGAGCGTGTAGCATGAGCCGGTCGATGGCCATTGCCTGCACTTTTTTTTAGTTTTTCTGGGTCAGTGGGACCCAGTTTTATCCTTTGTTGTTCGTCTACCCCCAAGGCACATGATACATGTTATCAATGTAATGGCTGGGGCAACGAGCGGGCAAAAACCCCGCCCACATCTCCCGAACTGAGCTGGAACAAGCATGTGCCGCCGCTCAGCTCGTTGAGGAGTATTCGCTTTTAGCGTCGCCGGACCTTCACGGTCTTCTCGGCAAACTTCCGGCTCCGTCCCCAAGAACACCATCTGGTGACCACCTTGCTCATTACAATACTTTAATGGTAGATATTACCGTTTATTTATGGAAAATTGATACACGTCGCGAAAGTTGAAACGAGTTCAATGTTGTGTGAATCAACGCGCCGTGAAGTATCAATTGTCATATGCTTGTGTTTTAGTACTGTGGGCGATTATTTGGTTTGTTCTAAGTTACTTTTATGCTCTTGTGAGCGCATGTTTCTATCTTTAATTTAAATGAAACCGGAATATAGAGGGCTACGCCCGCAATCTGAGGGTTTTGTAGCAAGCACTTATTTTGGTATGTAAGTATCGGTTCCTTGCTCTTCTTGGTACCACTTAAATGGATAAAAAAAATGATAATAAAAATGTCTGACCCATCCTGTAGTATCTTACATAAATGCCCATTCATATTACGTGATTGTAATGAAACTTAGAACATTATTGTCTATGGTGTTGGTTATCCTTGGACACCAGTACTTTTGATATCGGTCGTGTTTAAGAGATACAGGGGTGCGCTAACTGTAACTATGGAAATAAGCTATTATTAACCTATTTTGAGGAGATATACAAATTCCATTATTTCCCGTTTTATATGCTATTCGGAACCCACCTTCCTGAAAGTTTTCATTTTTCAAAGTGTAACGGTCTCGAAATGCAAGGGGGGACAAATTACGATCTTATATTTTCTCCTCCCTCATTTTTTCCGCTTTCTTCAAATTTAAAGTAAATGCCAAAAATAAAATGTACTCAACATTACCTCTCTCACAACACCCGACTTGCCTATACCAGTCGATTAACAAAATTTGACCTTAATTTCGTCCCACCCCCCTCCCCTGCCCGTTATAGTTGGCCAACTACAACACATCGCCCCCTACCAATCTTTACCCTTTCATGAATGTAATTAACCATAATATGTAACAATAACTGCAATTCGCACTACGAAAAACAACATGCAAGTAGTACTCGCACCTTCGAAGCCGGTAGGTGTATTTTTTGTATGAATAGTGTAAAAATGCCTAACTTTAAGTGAATGTACTATTATTAAATATTACACGATTGTAATGAAACTTAGAGACGTTATTGCCTATGGTGTTGGTTATCATTAGCCATCACTATTTTTGGTCTCGGGTGTGCCTAAAGGGTGCAGGGGTGTGCTAACTGAAACAATAGAAATGTACTATTATTAACCTTTTTTGATGAGATTTCAAAATTCTAATATTTTCAGTTTTCTATGTTAGTGAAATGCCGCTTTTCTGTAAATTTTCATATTTCTAAGTGTAACGGTTTCGAAATGCAAGGGGGGGGGGGGACAAACTCGGATGACATATTTTCCCCTCTCCCTCTTTTCCCGTTTCTTCAAATTTGAAAAAAATTCCAGAAATGGAATGTACTCAACGGTACCTTTCTTACGATACCCCACTTGCCTATACCAGACGAAAAAAAAATTTCGACCTTCAGTTCCCCTCTATGGGGACCCCCCTTAAAGTTGACCTATTACGACGTATCACTTTCTCCAGAGAATTATAGTACTTCTACATATTTTCACTAAATTTCATGCGTGTAGCTTCAGCGGTTCGTGAGATATTTCATGGACAGACAGACAGACAGACGGACGCATGACCGATTTCATAAGGGTTTTGTTTTACTACAAAACCCTAAAAAGTGGTGCAAGTTTGTTAGGAAATATGTTTCCACGGTTCAAATGTGTCAAACGAACGCGAACAACTTAACAGGTAGTCCACGCTACGAATAAAGAATAGGAAAATATCGTAGTTTTGAAATTTGGCATCGTTGATGTGGGGAGTTCTCCAAATATATCCAAAGTCCCCGTTGATAGAGGGCCTGGTTATGTACTATAAGGCGGTTAAAAATAATTTTGTCCGGTTATTTTCTTGAATATTTCGTTTTTTTAGTGTAGACATTGTTATAACGGGAACAAAAATCGTGTAGTTTTGCAAAATTAATAACAGTCTTCTGAATATATTCTCCAGAGTCTCCGTTGATAGGAGGTCCAGAAGGGTAGGGGAGAGGGGTCAAATGTCCTTTTTTTCAGTATAACTCTGTAATGTTGAAAGACGGAGTGTTCATCTTTGAGTCAATATTCCACAAATGAACGGTACTCTTCTCTAATTGCCTTGACATCTCCAGGGACATGGGTGCGTCAACATCTCTAGCATTTTTATGCCTGGTTGACGTTTCAATAGCATATCTACTTTTCGGAGGTGCAGTTGCTAGCATGCACCTCCTAAAATTAAATTATTTGCCATCTAAAGCGGGATACCATGTATAATGGAAAAGAGGCTGCATAAATTACTTGATACCTAATTCTAGTTGAACTCTCCCTGCAAGGACCACAACATAAGATAGCTAAACTAACTGCGGAACATTCCTGTTTCGCAAAAATTATGAGAATTCTCTCTATTCGATTAGGGAGAACTTTCACAAAACTTGAGAAATTCCCAAATACAAATACTGGCTTATTCACCACTCCGTGAAATATCTCGACATATCTCCTACCGTCATTGACAATGTCCTTCAGGTGCAAATCCCCCCAGATATAAAACAAAAATCAGCCCCTTCTTAACCGGCCAATACCGCCTCATACTAGGTGATTTTAATGCTCACCATGAGTTGTGGCATTCAAACTTCGAAAACGACTCCCGAAGAATTGCTATGGCGGAGCAACAGGATATGTCGGTTCTCTTTTCTTTAAAACTCCGTTTAAAGAGGCTTAAAGGATAGAAAACCGACATGCCACGTTGCTTCACTTTAGCAAAATTATAGATGTGGATGACTCGCTCTGCAAACTCGTTAAACTGATGCTTTGTTAACATCAGGATTAGGACTATTTGTTCAGAGTTGGGTGCTTCATCCGTACGTAGATGGGTGGATAGGGGCACTTCGCAGGGGGGTGTCTTCTCACCCCTCCTATGTAACATCGCAGTCAAAAGACTGCTTCTGGACTTAGTAGCACTTGGATGCAGGGTTGTTGCCTATGCGGATCACATCGCTATTGTAATCTCAGATAAATTTCCTACATATACTCTTAGTGAGGTACTACAGAACGCCCTCTCTTTGTTAACAAACTGGGTAACTAATTGTGGCGTTGTGGCGAATCCAAACAAAACGAAGAATGTCCTCTTCACAAGAAAATATAGGATCCCACCTGTAGAGCATCCAAAGATGGAGGAGAAGACATTCTCACTAAACAGATGGCTGCATGTACGGCTGTCCGCCTTCGCGAGATAGGTCAGTGGAAGACATTAAACACTGAGAATTCGGTGGTCCTAAACAATCGAGATATTTCTTTAACGACGGATTCCACTACGCCTAAATGTTTGTCTGATAAGAACTTTACAAGCTTGATACCATCACGAGCGCAAAAGGAAGGATGATCTTCCTTCATCTCCGGGCTCGATTCACATTTACACGGAGGCCAGCGGGCCTCTTTTAAACCTTTATCGGTGCAGACTGTAGTGTTCTCCAGGCAGAACTCGTAGCGATTCGGAAAGTTTTGATCTGGTTGGGACGCCATAGCCACGAGAGACATTATTATTTTTACGAATAGTCAAGCTGTGGTTACATCCCTTGAATCCGTACTTAGCACGTGATGGATTATCGCACCTCTCTTTTGGAAATGATCAAATTCTTCAACATTACTAACGCTGAAATGGCAAATTATTGGTGCTGTCGTGGGAGTCGTCACGGGACATTGTCCAATCGGGGAGCACGCCAGAAGGTTTCGGCTCCGTAAAATGATTTCTGAAGATGTTCTGGGAACGAGGAGGAGGAGGAGAATACATTTCATCTTCTCTGTGGATGTCCAAGCTTGGCGGGTATGATGAGGACGTCAATTCTTGGAGCATACTTCTTTGCTGAGCTGGGAGACTTGAAAAACGCTGATATTGGTCAGCTACAACGTTTTATCGTATGTTCAAGCTGGTTCAGGGCATAGGATGGCTGGGATAATTTATCTCGTGAGGTATCACAAAGGTCCCATACGTGGTTTATGTGTGTCGTGATAATCATGGCGGCCACCTAACCTAACCTGGTGACCTAAACTATTCGATCTTTTACGCCCAGCGATAGAGGAACAATCTCAGATGTGGCTCCAGCACAATGGAGCTAATGCACTTTCTACAAGAATCGTATTTGGGGAAATGTTAATTGTAAAATATTTCAAGAGTGTAGAATATTTGGCTTACTTTTTTGAGGCTCATTGGGTTCTGGTAACGCCATCATAACAACAAACACATCAAATTGTATCAATTTGTGATTTTCCAATCATTATCCATGAGCACGAATGAATATTTCTTATCGCATTCTTCAGCGTAAAATAAATTCAGAAATAACATCAAAACTTCAACATTTTCCGAGACTGTTGGCTGTTCGCGAGATAAGAATTGACCCTAGATTGTGGCAAACATGCCCTTTAGCCATGAAAATTCTTTGCAGGGGTCCATATGTGTTTAATTGTATATTTATCAGTGCGTAATTGTTTCTGATTATTTGCTAATGACGAAAGTTGTACTAAGTATGCACAAACAAAGTCATTGGAACTAAAAATCTCAGCTCTTCCTAATGCCTAGTACTAACCTTTCCTTTTCGTGCGAAATTTCATACAAATACTGTCAAAATTTCGTCCTTTTGGCAGTATTTGTATGAAATTTCGCACGAAAAGAAAAGGTCTTTACTAGGCATAATGGTAAAACATTCTTCTAAGAATAAACAAAACAATAAAAATATATAACAATTATATTACAAAGCTTACAAAATGTACAGTATTCCAACATTTACGCGTTAAATCTAAAGTCTATGACAAAGTGGGGGGAAATAATAATTTACATTGGTGATCGTCCTTCAACCACCGGTCCTGATTGAGTCCAATTCGGGATGTTGGTCGCCATTACTGAAATCTAGAATTCCGAAGAGCCGATTTTAAAGGTAGATTCGATTGATTGGGAACAGCTGTACTCGAACGTACCATTTGTGGACTATAGTCTGGATCTGGAACATGTGGGTAGGGTTTAAAAGTGTTAGTATCAGCTAATACGGCATAGCCATTCTTTTTAGGAAGACTATTATTGTCATCTATCGTTTCATTACCAGGCGGATAGCGTTGATAATGTCGTTGCAATAGTGAATCCACCGACATTGCGGTGGCCCGCTTCAAGGGGTCAACATTCAGTTGTACTAAAACACTGTTGCGATTATCGTTGGCATTGCTAGAATGAACAAAAAAGTTCAAATTAAAATATGTCTAAAGAAAAAAGGGAAAAGAAATAAATTTTTACATACCCCATATTGGAATAGGCATCAATCGGCTGTCTTAAAATATCCAACTGACTGACTGTTTCTGACACAAATCCTTCATTATCCTGTCCCGACTGAAAAGACTGAAAAAACAAAATCAACTCATCATCATTACAGCTGACCGGCAATTCCGCCAGAGGATTTAACTAACCAAATTGTTCGTTGTCTTACTACTTATAATGAAAGTTTGTGCAAAAAAGTAGCACAGTAGACCAACATTTAACAGCCACAGGATGAAGCCTCGCAATGCCATAATCATCATCGATATCGCCGACGTCATTCCAGCCAAGAGTATAGAGGCTACTTCTGGTGAATCCTCGTAATAGACGGCATTCTGTGCGACAGCTAGTATTTCACCGTAATCCATACCGAACAGGATTCCCAAAGCCAGATCCAAGGCACTTATGGCCAGTGTGATAATCACCCATATAAGGAGTATTGTATTCAGAAGAATAAGACGCGATGGATTGATTCCTGAAATACAAAATTGTTTGAAAGCAATGTTAGACAATGCCGTATTGACCGGAACAGAAATGCTAAAAATCTTAGATGCATACTTAGCAATAGACTGACGGAGCTAAAGAACCATACAATGTGGATACCAAAGTAGACCCATACCCAGATGTTAACCTGATAGGCACTAAGTCTGAGTGCAATGTTGTCAATGGATGTAAAGTCAATTGGCGGGACGGGCTTGCAGTCTCCAAAATACATATGATAGAATGTTTGTTGTGTAACGCCGGCAACCGAATTGTCTGTTGAGCTGATCTTATCAAATACACAATAGTGGGCTGTTATTCCAATAATTGCCAAACCAACCCATACCAGCGATTGTAACTGAAAATGAAAATTTGAGTCTTTCTTAAAAATATTTTAAATTTTAGTAAAATGATTTTTAAAAAAATAAGATAGGGCGAGTTCTTAAGCTAACAAATCACATGGGAACCCTATTCCAGCTAACGCTAAAACTCTAACTCTAAATGCTAAAATTCTCCAAATGCGTTTCGACTTTTTTACTTCGAGCGGAGGTGAATGTAGCCGGGCGGGAGTGCTTCATTCCACGTTAAGTTGTGATCCATATATTCATATAATGGTCAAGGCGATATAGACCGATGCATGCTGTGTTTCGTTCGATTGTCCGTTTGTCCGTTTGTTGGTCTGGGTACTTCTCGTGGTTCGTTATCAACCAAATCTGGTATGTTACTTCTATGGGTGATGCTAAGCACAACCCGTCGACGGGACTTCGCAATCAGACTTTTTGGAGCTGCACGACCAACAGAACCTTTATAGGTATGAAGCGAAATAGAGTCCAAACTTCAAAAATATATGCACTATCGCAATCGAGGTGATAGCAGTGTTCTGGATATACTACTTTTTTGCCTTGACCACTAGTGGGGCATAAGACGTCAACTACTCCTGCGCGACATCGTACTCTGTTCTGGGCAATGAGGCGCAATTCCCCAAACGACTTATCCAGCGCCTTACACTCCTTTGCCACAGATCGACGCCATTTGATTTTAGGGCCCCCTCTTGGTCGGCCTTAGCTGAAAATGGGGCTCCATTTCATGGTATGTAAAGCAATGCAGTTATCATCCTTCCACAATGTGTGACCTATCCCCTGCCCTTTGTAGCCTGCGTAGCTGCGTATTAATACGTCGATTGGCATCTAACCCGTACGCCGACTTTGCTCTTCATTTGATATTATTTCGGGCCAGAAAATTTTTAGAACACGATGAAGACATGAGTTGACGAAAACTTGCAGCTTTCTGGTAATTCTCACGGAAACTTTGCATGTACTGTTCCCATACAAAAGCACAGACAGTACCAGGAAGGGAAACAAGCCCAGCTGGTCTTGATGCTGAGATACATAACTGCTCTGCTAGATTTTGGACAGCATGCCGTATGCAAATTTGGTCTAGTTGCTACGACGAGCGATGTCCTGCTCCGTACCACCATTTTTGGCAACAATGCAACTCAGGTAGTGAAGTTGTCCACCTTATCTACAGGCTGTCCGTTAATACTGATGGCACTAGGTGTAGGATTTCTTTTTCGCAATGGCGGGCTAAGAACCTTGGTGTTCTTGACATTAATCTTTAGCCCAACCTTGCTTGCCTCCCTCTCAAGATCTGAAGTCATTGGGGACAGATCCATGATTTTGTGGGAGAGTAGACATATGTTGCGTGAAAGATGTCAGACCTATCAGCCTTACCTCCTGCGCTATGAAGTTACGGTAACGGCTCTTCACGAGGTAGTTAGCATTTGAGCGCGACTTGCACTACAAACAGTGCACCCTGGCGACATTCATAGACATTGAAGGCGCCTTCTATAATGTCAAAACCGGTACCATACTGGAAGCCCTCAACGAGTTGGGTGCGGAAACATATTTCAGTAGTTGGGTAATAGTCATGCTGGAAACAAGAATAATTCAATCTGACCTCGACGAGAGCCGGATAACCAAGCATGTACGCAGAGCGAAGTCGCAGGGTGGGGTTGTGGATTTTATCAATGGATGGCCTCCTTAGAAAATTGGGGAAGTACTACTTTGCCTTAACCCCTAGCGGGGCATAGCGCGTCAACTACTCCTGCGCGCCATCGTACTCTGTTCTGGGCAATGGGGCGCAACTCCCCAAAAGACTTACCCAGTACCTGACACTCCTTTGCCACAGATCGACGCCATGTGATTCGAGGACCCCCTCTTGGTCGGCCTTGGTTGGAAATGGGGTTCCATTTCATGGCATGCAAAGCAATGCAGTTATCACTCTTCCGCAATGTGTGACCTATCCACTGCCATTTTCGCCTGCGTATCAATTCGTCGATTGGCATCTGACCCGTACGCCGACTTAGCTCTTCATTTGATATTGTTTCGGGCCAGAAAATTCTTAAAATTCGACGAAGACATGAGTTGACGAAAACTTGCAGCTTTCTGGTAACTCCTACGGAAACTTTCCATGTACTGCTCCCATACAAAAGCACTGATAGTACCAGGGAGCGAAACAGGCCCAGCTTGGTCTTGATGCTGAGATAACTGCTCTGCCAGATTTTGGACAGCATGCCGTATGCGCGTTTAGCCTGGTTGATACGACGAGCGATGTCCTGCTCCGTACCACCATTTTCGGCAACAATGCTACCCAGGTAGACGAAGTTGTCTACCTTCTCCACAGGCTGCCCATTAATATTGATGGCAATAGGTGTCGGATTTCTTTTTCGCAACGGCGGGCTAAGCACCTTGGTCTTGTTGGTATTAATCTTTAGCCCAACCTTGCTTGCCTCCCTCTCGAGATCTAACGCCATTGCGGACAGATCCATGATTTTGTGGGAGAGTAGGCATATGTCGTCAGCGTAGTCAAGATGTTGTAGATAAGATGTCAAAGTCCATTGAATTCCTCTGTCGAGTCCGGATAGGGCTGCATGTAACACATCGCCGATCACAATGAGGAATAGGGTCGGTGAGAGGATGCACCCCTGCCGAACTCCACTGCGAATCTCAAAGTCCCCCGACACCTTACCTTTATGCAGAACGCGACATTTCGCGCCGTCATAGGTTGCCTTAATAATAGCCACAAGCTTCTCAGGGATGCCTCTCCTGCGCAAGGCCGCCCATATAGAATCCCGGTTCACACTATCGAAAGCCTTTTCGAAATCGATGAAAAGCAAGTGAAGCGGAGAATCGTATTCAGCGCATTGCTCGATGATGATTCGCAAGGTGTTAATGTGATCGACACAGGAGAATCCGGATCGAAAGCCAGCCTACTCTTCATCAATTGTGCTTTCTAAGTGGGCCTTTAGTCTTTCCAGGACGATTTTAGCTATTATCTTGGCAACGGCAGGAAGCACACAAATGCCTCTCCAATTATTACAGTCTGTGAGGCTACCCTTCTTTGGAAGTTTGATGATCAAACCTTCCTTCCACTCAGTGGGAAAGGTCTCTGTATTCCACGCTTTGTCAACAAGTGGGTGCAGCAAATCGGCAGTTACGCTTGGGGCTGCTTGATAAAGTTCGGCAGGGATGCCGTCAAGTCCGGCGGTCTTTCCTCGTTATAGTGCAATAATTGCAGTGACTATTTCCTCTTTAGTCGGGGCAGTGGACCGTATACGCACATTTTGATGGTTAGCTAAATTATCTATATGAGGGGGAACTTCACCAGAGGTTACACGGTTCAAGACCGCGGCGAAGTGTTCTTTCCACCGCCTCATTTGATCTTCTTCCAAGATAAGTAGCTTTCCATCACTATCTTTCACCGGATGTTGGCAGGAGTTACGACCACCTGTAAACTCCTTGATGACACCGTATACGGCGTTTAAGTTGTTACTTCTAGCGGCTTCTTCTGCTGACGCTAAAAGAGAATTGGCATAAACTCTTTTATCGCGTCGCACACTACGCTGAACTTCTCGAGCTTTCTGACGGTAAAGGAGTTCGATGCTGCTTCGATTGTCGTCTGATGCTGCAGCCAAACGAACTTTCAGCTCCTTTCTTTCAACAATCCGCTGCCATGAAGCGTCGGACATCCAGGGCTTATTCCGGCAATCCGGGTTTGGGCCAAGGATGGTATCTGCGCTATCAATGTACGCATTTTTTATGGCATCCCAGTTTTCGTTTATGTCACTATCTGGGTGACTAGTTATCTCAGCCGCTTTTTGCGCAAGATGGTCATTATATTGTTGTAAGACAGCTGGAAGCTAAGATTGTCGCGTACGTAGATAGATGTCATTGTAATCCTGATTTCAGGAAAGTTTCTACCCGTGGTAGAAGTGAGTGGCGTCCTGAAGATGGTCAGCACTTGGGCAGTAGAGTGCGGCCGAGCTGGTTCTTTTTACCACAAAAACAAAAATTGAGATGTTTGTGGTCCCGGTAGTAAATGGACACATACTGACTCTATCGACTAGTGGGAAGTGTCTTGGAGTCATTCTCGACTCGAAGCTCTCATGGAAACTGAACGTCGAACACCGCATCAAGAAAGCCTATATAGCTCTCTATGCTTGTAGGAGCACCTGCGGTAGGAATTGGGGACTTCAACCGAGAATGTTCTTGTGGCTATACACAGCTTTTGTGCGGACGATTCTCATATACGGACCGCTGGTCTGGTTAGATGCAAAGGACTGCATGCATCTGAGTAACGGGTGCTATTCGATCATGTCTTACAGACGCACTTAATGCTATGTTATACATCCTCCCCTTGACCTACAAATTAGCTTCAACGCAGCTTGTGGTGCGGTTAGACTCTGTATCGGACGGTTTGGTGGGCATCCGAAGATGCCCGTGGGGACGGTAGGTAGCATAATCACTGGCCCCTCAACGGGTGGCTGTAGCTCAATTCGGGAGACGTGGGCGGGGTTTTCGCCGCTCGTTGCCCCTGTCCTTTACGTATTAATAAAAATTCATAGGCCTGGGGAAGACAACACGAACATGAAAGGCAAAAATGGAGAATGAAAAAAAAAATCCGCGATAGCGATAGAATGGTTGGCGGATGGCGTAGATGCCCTCGCGCTCGCACCGGGGTCCGGGTGAAATGGGACCCTCGACCTCTGGTTTCGTACCACCAACAGATCAATACTCATCAGGTGCTGCCTTCGTTCTGCCGGTGGAAGCTGCACTACCAGACCAGAATATGGTTCATTTGCAAGGAGGGGCGTCAAAATTGTCTTTGTCTGTTCCATAAGTTAGACTTTGACCAGGCCTGGGCCTCCAGACCTGTACAGTTGCAGCTGTGCAGGTATACCTCAAGGTAAACCTGAACGTATATGGCCGAACTAATTCTAGCAGTAACCACTTACTCAAGAAACCATTTATAAATCGAATCTATGATAGATCACTATCGAGAAGCAATTATCGCTCTACAACAATAACGTAATGAAACTACGACCTTCGATCCACCCACTGAAATCGACTATCGCCCAATGATAATATAGCTATCGATATTTTTTACAGCCCATGGTAAAAATTATCGAATAATAACTCCAAAAATTGGTTTAATTACCAGCAGTATCTACAGAAACATCCGCTTGACCTGTAAAAGCATAAAATTTTTATTAGAATTCAAGAGAGAAATTCGCTGACACTGACTGTATCATATTCAAAGTTCCCCGTAAGGCCGGTTGAAACTTTCAAAGTACACTATGACAATTTTGATAGCCCACTCTGACGTTCCTTTTGTCAAAACTTTGCGTTGTTAGATATTCCTTGCCAAATCAAAATTTGCCGGAGTGAATATTACACGCTTTCTTGAAAAACATATAAGAATCATAAAAAAAGTTAAATTTCTACATGTACAAAAAGATCCAGAACTGGCATTGTTTGGAATAATTATAGTGATGCCAATCAAATGATCGCTTCCAAAGGCATTCAACACTAACACAATTAGTCTAATCATTCGAAAATAATTGATTTAATGAAGTATGTACTCGTATTATCAAATGAATTATCGAATTTGATATCATTTATTAAATTTACCATCTTATGTCATGCTTCAATTTATGTTCAGAAAGAATACACGTTCCGTTTGATTACTGTGACTTTTGGAAATTTTGGTTCTCCACGTACATACTCGTAAATTGCCCCTGTGGTGTAGTGCGTAAGCCCGGCCACAAACTGTCGAACACGAAATCCTACTCCAATAAGTTCGTGTTCGAGTTGGAGTTCGACAGTCTGTGGGCCCGCTACAGCATTTTCCTGCTCAGCCAGCCTTGTTGTGGTTGATAAACGTGCGGTGTTCGGTGGGTTTGTTTGTCAATCCTGATAACGATTGTCAGATGATATAGTTAAAAACGGCTCCCAGCCTCAAGTTGTTCTGCTATTGATATGCCCCTGGCATCGTTGTCAAGGTTGGAATACCAAAGTTCATGGTGAGCATTAAAGTCACCAAGCATAAGACGATGTTGACCAGTGAGGAAATGGTTTATATTGGTGTTATATCCCGGCGTTGAATTGGAGGAGGTGTGATGTTAGCCGATTACTATGGAGCTTGCCCCGGGCACAGAATAATGTAGGTACGCCCTTGATGTGTACGTATGTACTAAATGGGCAGGATCTGTATGCCTCACAAGGTGTTAAAGCAAAATATTATACATAGTAGTGTAGTATATGTTGGCAAAATTGAATAATTTCATATGTATGTAAATGAATTGAACGCACTTTGTTTTGTTTTAAGTCACTTTTGACATTTGTTCCTTTCCTTCTTCTGTTTCTTAACTTCGCCCTGTAAACATTGCCATCTTTGTGCTTGTGTAGAAATATCGTTGATTATTAAAGTAATCTGGAGTACGCTGTGAATAATTCTTTTTATTTAACAAAGGTTATGGGCCCAGTATCCGGATTCAAATAATATTTCTGTTTTCTTTGGCATTATTTGGTGGATTTTTTGATATTCACTTTGCGCTAACCTCAAAATTGTTCGATGGCTGATAACATTGCGAAATATCAGATTCCGCGTCTGAACGGGTACAATTATTTCAATTGGAAATTTCGCGTCGAGATGTTATTGAAGCGTGAAAGTGTTTGGTACGCAATTGCAGAGGCTAGGACTGCAGCAAATGCGAGTGAATGGGACAGAGCGGACGAGAAGGCGCTTTCTACTATTTCGTTGCTTGTAGAGGATGACCAGATTCACCACATCAGGAACACAACAAAAGCCAAGGAGGCATGGGATGCCCTCAAGGACTTTCACGAACGTGATTCGCCCGGGACGAAGGTGCGTGTTCTACGCGAGATCATGCAACAGCGTGCAACAGAAGCCACAGATATGGAAGTGCATGTAAGTCGCATGAACGAGTTGTTCCAGAAATTGCTAGCGCTAGGTGAAGAATTGAAGCCAGATTTCTTCAGAAGTGCTACTTTGTTGGGTTCTTAACCGAGTAGCTACGACGGGTTAATAACGGCGCTTGAAGCTCGAGAGGAGGGTAAATTGACTCCATCTCTTGTTTGCTCAAAGATTATTGAGGAATATCGTAGGCGAAGGTATCGTGATGGACCAAACTCGGAAGAAACAACTGCTTTAAAGGTCTGCAATAATAAAGATAGCAAAGTTACTTGCTTCTTTTGTAAAAAGAAAGGACACATCCGTAATAATTGCAAAAAGTATATTGCGTGGAAGGCCAAGAAAAATGAGTCGAGTGGAAGTCCGACAGCCAACATTGTAGAGCAACGCGATTCGGATGAATTTTTATTCATGGTCGGTACGAGTGCGAACGGTTGGATATTGGATTCCGGTGCTACTTGTCACATTTGCGGTTATCGGGAAAGTTTTATCGAATTCGATGGATCACATTCTGAGAATGTATCTGTTGCGAACGGTCAGCAGGTAAAAGCGTCTGGCAAAGGTACTGTGATTGTTAATTTTCTGACCCGAGACGGCCGCGTAAATAAAATAACAATTCAAAATGTGTTATATGTTCCGCAAATCGGTGGAAATCTAATATCGGTGAAATGCTTGACAGAAAAAGGTTTCCGTGTAAATTTTAATGATATGTTCTGTGAAATTCGGTCTTCGGACAATAAACGTGAAATCGCGGTTGGTGACATTAATGACAGATTGTACCAAATGCGTGTGGCGAATCAAGCCAATTTGATAAAAAACAGCCAGAATTTGTGTGTGCATGATTGGCACCGTGTGTTGGGACATCGTGACATAAACGTTGTGCGCGGTATTCCGATGAACAATTTAGTTCATGGAATGAACTTAGTAAATTGCAAGTGCAGTTCCCAATGTGACATTTGTATAAAAGGGAAACTTAGTCGGGCACCCTTTCCAAAGAAGTCTGTGTATAAATCTAAAAGTGTCTTGGATTTAATCCACTCCGATATATGTGGACCGATGCAGACTGTTTCACCCTAGGGAAAAAGGTATATTTTAACACTTATTGAAGATTTTTCTCGATATTGCACCATATACTTGCTGAAAGAGAAATCTGAAGCGTTTAATTGCTTCAGACAATTTCACCAACTTGTCAAAAACAAATTTGGAGCAAACATCAAATGTCTTCGTTCTGACCGTGGCGGAGAATATTGTTGATTATTTAAAATCGAACGGCATTAAAATTCAGCGTACTGCTCCGAATTGTCCTCAGCAAAATGGAGTTGCGGAACGTAAAAATCGCACTCTAATCGAAATGGCGCGATGTATGCTGCTGGACTCTGGACTCGAATATCGATATTGGGGTGAAACTGTTAGTATGGCGAACATGTTACAAAATTTATTGCCATGGAAAGCGGTAATTGGAACACCATTTGAGCACTGGCATGGAAGAAAACCGAACTATTTGAATCTACGTCGCTTTGGAGCGAATTGCTATGTACGAGTTAATGATAATAATCGTCGAAAGCTTGACGTGAAAGCCGAAGCAGCCGTATTCATGGGCTTTGACTCAGAGTCGAAAGCATATAGATGTTTTGTTCCGAAGAAAGAAAAATAGTAATTTCCAGAGACGTTAAGTTTTTGGATGACAATCGAAATTCGAAGTCGGCGTTTAACAATCCTACTAGGGAAAGCCAGGATATTGAGTCCTATATTGATTTTGACTTTGATAGCTGCGAATATGAGGCACCAAGCAGACATAACGATCAAACAGCTGATACATTGGAGTACAATTCAGGAGGAGACGTACCCTTGAATAACGAGTCGGAAGAAGAAGTAATCGTTAGATGATCTCAGCGATCTACTAAAGCCATTCCACCGAAGTACTTAATCGAAGAGATCAGCGTTGTTATTAATGGTGAGCCGTCTACGTACAATGAAGCTGTTTCTTGTCATAAAAAGGACAAATGGATCGCCGCGATGCAGGAGGAGTATGCTTCTTTAAAAGACAACAGGACCTGGGACTTGGTCGATTTACCGCCCGATAAGAACTTAGTCGGATGTAAGTGGGTATTTAAATTAAAAACAGATTCGGAAGGAAAAACTAAGAAGTATAAAGCAAGGCTCGTAGCTCAAGGCTTTAGTCAAAAGTTTGGGGTAGATTATGATCAAGTATTTGCTCCTGTTTCACGACATTCAACGCTTCGTATTCTTTTATCAGTTGCTGCAAGTCAAAACATGAATGTTCATCACTTTGACGCCAAGTGTGCTTTTCTCAACGGAGATTTATGTGAAGAGATTTACATGCGCCAGCCGCCTGGATTTGTTGTAGACGAAGCTGAAACTAAGGTATGCAAATTAAATAAATGCATTTATGGATTGAAACAATCTGCGCGCATTTGGAATTTAAAACTGCATAACATATTGGTCAACAATGGTTTGAAACAAAGTAAAGCAGATAATTGTTTGTATACATATCATGGACCTAAAGGTATTTCGTATGTTCTTATATATGTCGACGACAAGATTGTGTTGCACTTTCATCGACGGAAGCAGAATTCATCGCTTTATCTGAGGCCTGTAAGGAGTCTGTGTGGCTGCTACAATTATTGAGCGATCTTAACTGGACAGGTAATCCGAAATCAACTATCTTTGAAGACAATCAAAGCGTATTAAAAATGATTATTGATGAAAAATTGAGTAATCGTTCGAAACATATTGATACTAAAATTTATTTTGTAAAAGACTACGTAGAGAAAAACATTGTTGAAATTAAATATTGCCCAACAGATAAAATGCTTGCAGATATGTTTACTAAAGGATTAAGTAAAGTAAAATTTGAGAATTTTCGTAAGAAATGTAATTTAGTAACTATTGGCTGAATATTGTTTGTATTTTTCGTTATTCAATTAAAGTAAAGAATATTGCAATGAATTATCGAATTGAATTATGTATGATGGATGTATTATATTTACACATATTCATTAAGGAGGAGTGTTGGCAAAATTGAATAATTTCATATGTATGTAAATGAATTGAACGCACTTTGTTTTGTTTTAAGTCACTTTTGACATTTGTTCCTTTCATTCTTCTGTTTCTTAACTTCGCCCTGTCAACATTGCCATCTTTGTGCTTGTGTAGAAATATCGTTGATTATTAAAGAAATCTGGAGTACGCTGTGAATAATTCTTTTTATTTAACAGTATAGACAAATATGCAATATAACTCCACCTTCTAATAAACCACTGATAGCTTTCGTAAGCAGCGCACATCGATACCGCAATTCAATCTTTATTACCAATAAAAAAGAGCAATAACTATTAATGAAACATCAGGAAAGAATCTTTGTGTGACGCATGAGATTAAACTTTTCTTGGCATTTAATTGCAAAGATTGGCGAAGTGTACAAAGACTGAAGCATTAATGGATACGGAGAAAAAATTTACGTAAATAATCGTTTTACCCGGTCTCAGATCCAGAGTGAATCAAACGTCATGGATCTACGACGAGCAGATTCAGATGGCTCGCAAACAGATAGCCGGTAAAAATGGGACGAATTGCCGAGAAACAATGAATTATTCACTTTCGGGTGCATGTTACCAGCATGGACCTCCTGCCCATTTTGCCCCATATTAGTCGTTTGCCCTAACCCCTATTGAAGCATAGTGCGTCAACTACTCCATGTGGCTTAGCTGACGTTTCGTTGGCATAAACCAGTTTCGGCCGATGCACGTTGCACCTCCTGCTTCAATTTAGCCGCTTACCTGCGACAAGTTGGGTAATTTTGTGCCTTTTTTTATAGGGGGAAGACAACACGAACATTCATGGCCACGAACGCCGTGGACGGGACTTGAACCCGTAACAGCTGTAGTCAGACATGAGACTGACGCCTCTACGCACTGAACTACCGGTTTACCCAATTCGCCCCATACTGCGACAAGTCGGCTCACACCACAGAGGAAAGATAACATTAACAACAAATGGCGGGATTCGAACCCGCAAAGTCGGTGAGACATCAGGCTGTCATCTCAACGTACTTTGCTACCGCCCCTCCCCCATTATGAAATCAATACTATTTAAAATATAAATTCTCCCCATATCTGGAAAACGGATCACTTTCAGTCCGAATATCCAACCCATTTCTTTAAATGTATGTACAATAGTTCAACTGGTTTGCGTCATTCGTTCAATTTCGAGAACCAGTTGATTGATTAGGAGGTTCAAAGTAGGGGGCTTTGGTGGGAATCGATACCACAGGCGCATTTATCCGAAAGGTGCTTGTTCCTCGTTAGGTCGGTAAGGCTTGACCTGAGGCATCAAATCCAATTTATCGTCATAGTGGCGCTACAGCGTTTAATTTAAGTATGAATTTAGAATTTGGGAATTATCCAATGATGGGCAGTTTAAGTTTCTATTTAGGGTAGGCTAGGCTATGAGTCATAGAAGATATTTTAGTTGCAGTGCATGCAGTGTGTACGTACATTCATAATTGAATCATTTTCTACATTCATGAGGAGTACGTAGAAACTCACACAATCCTTGGTTATTTGAAAATTTATCCCAATCACTCATTCACTTCCGATATCTGAACACTCATCTTCTTCATATCTGATTCACATCACAAAAGATAACGACATTTTTCTTGCAACGTAAACAATGGCATACTTAAGTTCTCCACTGACTAATAATTAAACTTAATATTTTTTTTATAAATTTTTAATTAATTCAACGAACCACTCCTAGAATTCCAGCGAACCGTGCCATACATCGTAACTGTGAAAATCCCTTATTGGGATCAGGAAGTAGGACCTGCATCGTGACTGGATTGCGCCAATTCGTCTCCTTGGAAAAAAGACTTCTTTTAGATCCTAGTCGAAAAGAACTATTCCCGCGGAACGCAAAAAAAGCTGCAGCTATGCAGATTGTCTGCTTGCTGGGGCCAACAGACGCTCCGCTAGTTTCACTCACAAATATTCTACTGAAGATAGAAGTAGTATTCACTTTTTTTCTGCTGTTTTGATTCGCGAAAATTTCGGAAGCTCCTTAACAATATGAAGATTGGTTACTTATTGATATCGTGCGACAGGTGTATGTGTTTCTCATGGCGAGTACAAAGGTTCTTATCAGTAGGTATGTCCCGCATATCGTGCGCTTATCAGTTATCAATTAACTTTTCTTTTCAGTTCATATGTGTAATTTTTGGCATTGCAAATGTATGGGTTTGCGATATGCGTACGATATATAAAACCTCTGGACGAATTCGTATATAGTCCAATGCGACTAGAGAGCTTTTTTTTCTTGATTTTTGATTGAGTTCACGCATTTTTGTAAGCTCGAACGTATCAGGGGATTTGTATACATATCTTTCGTCTTGCGTAGAAGCTATTATTGGCTAATCCTCGTAATTTATTTACTTGGTTGATGAAAATAAGTCGAAGAATTTACGAAGAGATACTCGTAGTTTAACCATTAGGTTTCTAGGATTGGTATTGTCAATGCTGTATTAGGGCGCTGTTAAGGAATAGATTAACATATATTGTACATACATACAAACCATCTTTACTGATATGAGTAACCCTCCACTTGGAAGAATCCTTCACGCATCCATTTTGCCTTTGCCGTCTCTTCATGATATCCTTGCTCTCGGTACAGCCATGAGCAAGGATGATCATCCTTACCTCGTCACGCAACGCTTGCAGGGTATCCACCCTCAGTTTGGCGCCTTCCATAAATTGGTCAGTGTTTGCTGAGTGTTGATAAGCCAGCTTTTGGTCGACTGGTTCTTACACGTGATGAATCCGTCGACTGGTTTGGCATTGCCAACAAAACCTATATCTCCAGCATCTTCACTGAGGCTATTCAGAGCACACATGAGAGACGCCTTGGAAACGTTCAAGTGTGTCGTTCCTAAGGTCCCCTCCAACGACAAGTCGGTGATACACAGAGTAAGGTCTCTTCTTGCCACTTGTGCAGAAGATAGCTTTTCCTGGTTAGGTTCCCCTTTCTTGCTTACCTACGGCCTCGCAGTAGCGTTTCCACTATCGCCCGGTCGGTGGCTCGCATCCTCCACTGTTTCACCTTGGTTAACCTCCCTTGCGGGTGGTCCACCAAGTGAAACAGTCTTTCCACGAAGACTCTTCTCCCCCTGTGGTTGGTTCGGTTTTGAGTTTCCAGGGTTGCCGCCTTGAACCTCTTCACCGGTCTTTCCACTTCCAGCGTCGACTTCTCATGCCCTAGCTCATCGAGTTGATTCGAGATCTTTCCGAAAGCCTGCCTTTCCTTTCGACGCCTCTTCTTCATCCTTTGCTTCTTACTTTTTGTGATCCGCCTCGATTCGCAGTCGGCACTTTGGTCATTGTTCGGAGTACACGTTATCTGAACTAATCTCTCCGCGCCTTCTGGCGCATCTTTTTCCGTTTCAACAACGCCTCCTTTCTAGTCTGGAGCTCCTTCTTCAGAGATTAACCTCTTCAGACTCCTTCGCGACCTCCCGAAAGTTCCTTAGGCATTCATGCCACTCTGTACCTGCTACCCTTAATGCAAATCAAGGTTTCTCCCCTAGCCTAACAGATCGCTACCCTGTAGACCGCGGTTCACCAGGTGCACGAAAGGAGCAAAGTGAAGTGTTGGATCCGGAACCCCGCAGGTGAACTTTCACATCAATCACCAGCTCCAACCCCACACCTAGTCGCCGTGTCACCTACATATGTAGAGAGAGAGTTTCATAGGCGCCCCTCTGCCAACGTACGGTCGGGGAGACAGTTTACACTGCCCATACAACTGGTTATTATATAGGTGTGTGGCAGTAACTTGCTCCGTTAGTGATGACTATTTGCGTCCCTGATCACCTTCCCCCGATGGGCACGGTCGCATAACACCTCGGGGATTTAGGACATCTGACAGTCAAAACTATAGAACACAAGAGTGGCACAAAGCCAGGTAGGGAGTGTGTCGATTGCTTACATATCGCAGAACGGCGGTACTCGCGTAATGTAATAGTACACGTAACCGGCCCCATAGCTCAGCCTTCGCTGTTTGCGAAGTTACCAGCGGCCACCACGTGGAGGTGTTATATGGACTTGCCTGCGAGTTCCCCCACAGACCTTACCGCCAAAAAAAATGCAATGTTAATATTTCTCTAATGAATTCGAATCAAAACTATATATGAAATATAATTCACTGATTTTGATTTTGGATTATAAATTTAATATTATGTAGATGTTTCTCTAATGAATTAAAAAAGAAAAAATAATATAAAATCGAAGTATAGTTTACCATTACTTAATTTTGATTGACAATAAATTTCAAATACTTAATATTCACTGTAACTACTAATTAATTCTAAAAAAAATATACAAAATTGAATTGTGTAGCAACTTATTTTATATATTCAACCTTATCCTCATCCGCATCCACATCCTCAAGTCTTCCTCCATCAAAATTCTCATCCGCATCCTCAATCTCAAACTATTTTTCATCCTTATCCGCTAAACAAAATCCGTTACATCCCTAGCTTTAAGCCAATTAGCTATCGCTTGGTTTCGTCCACACCACGCACCCTTCAGGAGCTGCCTTAATCCATGGGGGAAGCAGCTCGACCAAGACATATTCTTGACAACGCTTATGCGTGAATGAACACGGTGGAAATTTCATTGGATGATACGAGTAATTAGCACTCGTGTCATGTAATGCACACTATATACAGTGAGTGTAAGCATTGCACTCCGGACCATATTCCGATTTAGGTCAAAATTCAAACCTGGCTTGGTCAAGCTGCTTCCCCCATGGATTAAGGCAGCTCCTGAAGATTAAAATCGGTGGTGTGGACGAAACCAAGCTACAGGGCTAATCAGCTTAAGGCTGACTATTTTTCTGTGGTAGTGAATAGCGAGGTTGAGTAATTTTGATTTAGACTCGCAACGACTCACTCCACTTTATTCTTAGTTTTTCTTTTTCATTTCAATACAAAAATTGTCACAAATACACATACTAATAAATTTTATGTTCGTTCGATCATTCAATCACAGAAGGGTTAAAACTTAATAAAATACTATTATCAATCATTTTCCTAATTGGAAGTTTGTACATTTTTTCGTCGTTATCTTTGGCGGACTTGACAAAAAAAACTGTTTGTACTGATGTAATTCAAGAAGCATTCGATAAAAAAAATTCACACAAAAAAAAATACATTTTTCGTCTATATTGGTTATCGGGGCATAGTGTAACTATATTTGTTAGCTTAATTGAAAATTTTCGTGGATTTGATCCCGAATGTCATAGTTTTGAAGAAAAGCTCCTATTCCGTATTGTACTGTTGCTGCGGCTATCTTGGAAGTTCTACATTGCCCGGTTCACATTATTCCAGTCCAGTAATCCAGTCCAGCAATCCAGTCCAGTGCTGGACTGGATCATATCGTCTACATGATTCCAGTCCAGTAGTCCGGCGAGTGTGTTGTTGATTCGGTAGCTATAGTGACAATGATTTCTAGGCGAGCTGGAATGAAAAAGTAGACCGACAATCCAGTCACTGGACTGGATTACTGGATTGGATAGCTGTCCAGTGCCGGTTCACATTATTCCAGTAGAAATCCCGCGCTGGACTGGATTACTGGACTGGATTGGTTACTGGAATAATGTGAACCGGGCATACTCAAATTATGATACGAGTAAACACGACATAAACATTGCTTGTTTCAAGCACCTTCCTTACAAGCTCCCGCACCTTCGCCCTTAGGCGGCTAATATCATTTATAAAAGTTATTTTAAAATATCGTTCATAAAAGATATTTGTAAAAGAACTTTTATAGTAAATTTGAAATCAAAAACGGATACTTTGTCTAATCACTTTTTTATTATTGTTCCCTGACGCGTTTCGCTCTTTCGAGCATCTTCAGAGGGATTAATTTATTTGTTACAATTGCCTGTGTTTTTATACTATCTTAACATAGCGTGTACATAACATTATTCAATACATCCTACTTAAGAGATAATTAAAAGGTCATTTACTCTAATTGCTGAAAAACCAGGATATAGAAGGTAATGTTACGTTAAGGTAAATGTTGTGACGCAATGTGATTCAGATTAAGCAAACGAGAATGGTTAAGGTCCTGATGGTCATTAAGTAGTGTTTTCCCCGGAGTCCTGTTCGCTCTGTTTATTTCAAGGGCTTCAAGAAGGTTGAGTTTTTTCCCTTTTGAGCAGGTATGTAGGATCTGGGGTTTAAAGTTGTTTCCAACCTTATGACCTGTTTCCTTTAGGTGTTCGGAGAAATTGGAGAAATTAGAACCACCCATGTGTTCCTTGAACCTTGTCCCTATTGACCGGCCTGTTTGTCCCACATATGTTGCGAGGCGCTCGGGACATTCTAGTTTGTATACTCCCGGTTTCTTCTTTTTATCTGTGCGGGGTTTCGCATTAAAAAGTCTGTTTCCAAGTGTGTGACCACTTTGGAATGTTGGAACTAGTTTTTCTTTTTTGAAGAAGTTCCCCACTTTCTCTGAGAGGCACGGGATGTATGGTAGTGAGATATAGTTTTGGAGCCGTTCGTCTGACCCTCTGGGGTAGACCATGCTGTTCGCCATTTCGTTCCTCTTCTTTTTTATTAGGTTATTAACCATGTGGTGGTCAAAACCATTATTGGTAGAGATTTTTCTTATAAGATTCAACTCCAATTCTCTATTTGATTCCGACATTGGGATGACGAAGGCGCGGTGAATCATGGATCTGTAAGCCGCTATTTTGTGCGACCATGCGCAAGTTGAGTCCTCCGGGATGGTTACATCCGAAAATGTCGGTTTCCTGAATATTTTGAAGTCGAACTTATTGTTTGAGTAGGAAATGGTAAGGTCTAAGAAGTTAATGGTGTTATTAACGCTTTTTTCCAGGGTAAATTTGATGTGAGTGTTTACCGTGTTAATGAAACCGAGAAATTTTTCGAGCTGCCTATTTGTGCCTTTGAAACCTACTATAATATCATCCACGTATCTGTACCAAAAAGCAATATGCGTTCTAGCCAGGGAAGATGATAGAATATTGGTCTCGAAGAAGTGCATATAGATATCCGCTAGGAGCGGGCTGAGTGGTGAACCCATAGGCAACCCTTCCCGTTGTATGAAGGTGTTATCTTTGAATTTGAAATAATTTTGCTGGAGACAGGTTTCAAGGAGGTTCAGAATGTCCTTTTTCTCTAGAGGGCAAATATTTTCCCCGCTCAGGATCGTTCCAACCAATTTCGGGCATTCTTTTGAAGGTATGTTCGAAAACATGTTGGTAACATCAAAAGAAACAAGTTTGAAATGTTCACCTGCGAGGGGAAGGGAATTTAATTTCAATGTAAGCTCAATAGAATTTTTAACTCCGTGCGTAGGATGAAATTGGGATAAGTCCCGAATTTTATCATTCAGTTTCTTGGCTAAGTGGTAAGCTGGCGCTGTGGTATACGGAACCACTGGCCGACAGGGGTTCCCTTCCTTGTGAACTTTGACGAGGCCGTAGATTTTTGGGGCTTCTGTGTTCATAGGGATAACCCTTCTCTTTTCCCAATCATTTGAAAAGAGTGCGGTAGCTTCGGAAATTGAAAGTTTAATGTCTTTTAGAAATTGCGGCGTAGGGTCTTTCTTAAGTAATTCAACGTTAAGTTGAGAAATGGCCGTTTGCATTTTTGTCGTATAATCAGCCTCGCGCAATGTTACAATTGAATTACCTTTATCCGCTTTTGTTAATATAAGGGAGTTTTCTTCTATTTTGCATTGAAGTCCTTTCAACACTGTTTCGGCATTGGTTCTCTTGGGGACAATCTTGAGCGATGAAATTATTTTTGCTAATTGTTCTCGCATAAGGTTGGAGTCCGGGATGTCTTTTTCGTTTCTGAGGATACCCAATTCCGAGTGAACTGCCAGAATATTTCTGATATTGTCTCCAGTCTCCGCTACGGGAGAGAACTTATGTCCTTTTCCCAATAGTTCAGTTTCAGAAGAAGTGAACTCAACGCCTGAGATGTTAATAAACCTGGAGAAAAATTCTTTGTTTTCAATGTTATTGTGTAAAGATCTTGCCTCTGTCTTGTTGTTCTTCTTCTTGAGTAATGCTTCCAATTTACGTTGGTGCGTTGTGTGTTTCTCTTGTGATACCTCTGCTAATTTTTCTCTAATCCAATCGTCTAGACAATCGAACTCGACACGATGAAGTTTGGATGTTAATTCGGCGTGTGCGACCTTGAGGTACTGTCGGGTGATGTCTCGGCGAGCCTCCCAAAATATAATATAGTGTAATAGCCACCTAAGACAATTGAATTGAGAAAACATCGAGTCTTCAGATTGGTGTCAAGTTTCTGTTGACATGAGGAGCTGTAATTGCAAAAATATTTATCTGGTCTTTAAAATATATATTTTATTTCTGAGTAACCTCTGCTGATAGTCAATATTTTGTATTCAATGGGGCTTGTTTGGACCCTTGTTTTTTTCTTCATTGGGGGCCGAAATATTTAAATCACAACTAAATCTTCATATTTACGATACTAACACTTTAAAACATTGTCCAAGGTAAGATTGGAATACTTGCATTGCATTGCAAGTACATATTCCAATCTTCAATCTTATTATTAGACTGCGCGCAAGTTGGCACACGCTCGCGTGTCGCGTTCACGTGTTTTATGTCAAACGGTTTGAGTCTATGGTTTGCAACCAAAGATGGACAAATGCTCGGCTGTTGTCGTATCACCAAATTAAGTTCATTATTGTGTGTTACAGCCAATAATTTAGCATGAAATGTGTGTTTATGCACATCCTACTACTCCCAAGTCGTTTGTTTTCCCACTCAATTCCTACCTAATTATCCATTTTAAAGCACAATAATGAACTCAATTTTCTGATACGACAATAGCCGAGCATTTGTCATATTGACAGATTCGCGTCTTTGGTTGGAAACCATAGACCCAAACCGTTTGACATAAAACACATGAATGCGACACGCGAACGTGTGCCAACATGCGCCCAGCCTTAATGTGCAGTTTATTTATTTTTATTTCCTTTCAAGTTCATTGCGATCATACTTTCCAGCACTTCAAAATTTTATGCCTGGCACGCAGTGTGGGTGGAATTCACTTGTGAAGAATTTTTCTCGTAAAAAATGCACGCGATTTTTTTTTCACCAGTGAACATATTTGAATTTTTTTTTTTATAAATTTGACAGCACTTTTCACTCCACCGAGAAATGTATATATGTACCAGGCTTGAAACGCAAAAATCAATGCACGCCACTTTTGTAATGAGCCGTTATGTTTATTGGGGATGTAGCTCAGATGGTAGAGCATGTGAGAGGTACCGGGATCAATGCCCGGCATCTCCAGGTAGAAACTTTTTTTTTTTATCGCTTCGCACACAGTATATATGTATGTACGTATAATAAAGCGTTACAGTGTGTATTTCAGAATTAAATTTGTTGTCCCTGGTAAATATTGTGGACTTTATAATAAGCTCTTCGTACACAGACTGATTTGATAATGGATGACTATGCGCGTGTACTCATCATTTAGTAAATTATAGACCATGATGCGTCGCGTAGAATAAAGAAATACCAAGAGGGGGATTAACAAAAGTTCGGTCAGTTGGGCCAAAAAAAAAACACGATAAAATAAAATTTGCATATTCTTAATCTTCGTAAATTTTTTTTTTTTTTTACATAAAGTTCATTAATTTCTATACACCTTTTCAGCCTGTAAATTCATTTTTCTAAGCAGTCCTCAAAACCCACTTTTTGCAGTTTTCATTGTTCAAAATTTGATGTCATGATTGCTATATTAAAAAATCGTCCCCTCAAATTTGTCTTAATTTTTGGAAAAAAGCAGAAACTACTCGGCGCTAGATCTGGGGAATATGGTTCTCGGATTATTTTTTCAGTGACAGAAATTGCAATAAAGTTACTTGCCACTTGAACAGCTGAAGAATAATCGTGTAGGAAGTATCGCTGCAGATCCCCTTTTTCCGTTTTTTTTTAGTAAAACCTGAGGTAAGCAATGGGAACTTACAGCAGAAAATAGTCTAAAAATTGTTGAAAAAGGCCGCTAATGTTAGGCGCCCAATGTGGGGTCAGCTTCTCCTAATACTACCTTAATTTTCCTTAAGACTACCTCAAGGTTGGCTCTTTTATCCAACATTAATGAAAATTTAGAGTAGGAGATTAGATTAGATTGTAGGTTGGGCGTTGAACCCTAAGGGTTCAGAGCATAGAGGCCGAGTGGCCCATTGTGCTAAAGCCCTGGGTCTGGCAACAGACCTAGACCGGTTGATCAAGTTTGATCGAGCTTATTAATTTGCTCAGGAGGAATAATGAAGCCGAGGCGATATCATCAGCCGGGTAGACATTAGTAGTAAGGCTATCCAAGCTTTGTCAGTTCGTAACCGTCCGATCGATTACTGCTGGCCTCTCATGAAGCGATGTCGCGTAGTTTGTCCAGTTCGTTAATTGTGGGATACGTCTTGTCCTTGCTACTGATAAAGAAACGTCCAGGTCAAATCTAATGTGCATGTGGTCGCATAACGATTGTTCGTCCGAGACATGCCAGTTCTGAATTCAATTGACAGTTAGATGGCTACCAATCGTTATGTCAAGCACTTCCTGTCTAGACCTCGTTACAAAAGTGGGCCGGTGATCAAATATAGAAGGTACTCCTGTACCCCTGTTGTTTAGAGTAGAAAATATGTAGTGAAAAAATTGTCGAAAAGTCCGAAAATATTCGGCGCCCAATGTGGAGCCAGGCTAATTTTATCTAATTAATGAATCTGCAATTGACAATTCAATAAGCGCCCACAAGCCAACAAAAAACTAAACCTTTTCCATCGAAAGGGTTCCAGCCAGAGTCCCCGTGCACAGGAGGCGAACGTTGCACTTTGCACCATCGGGACTGCTAAATAATAAAAGAAAAGAGTAATGTATGGTCACAGACAAACATTTATTTATTTACTTGTCTGTGGTATAGATTAATGTACTCGTTTTAGGGGCAGGAAATTTAGCGCCCCTTCATAATTAACAGCCTTCAGAAATGCAGACGCATACATCTATTTTTACCCCTCCACTGACTACGTCACTGACTTAAGGTCACCCATGAAAGCTAAATATGTACCAAATTTGCTTAATATCGGATCACGGGAAGTGTTCGAACAAATGGACACATCCACAAGCGGATAAACGAACATACGACATGCATCGGACTATATGCTCGTCCATTATACGAATAAATGCGACGGGTCAAAAAGCAAAACAATAAAAATATCTTGAAACATTCGTAATATTAAATTCCATTTATTTATAATTATCTTATCTTGTCAATATGGAATATGACTTTATAAACGATGACTTTTAATTTCTTTTCATAATTATGACGTATATCCTCATGCATGTATCTAATTACTCATTTCGTGAGTTATGAACTCATGGCAACATATCGCCGGTTTGGTAATTTCTTCTTTTTTTATAATTTTAAACGAATTCGTAAACATTGTATTTTCCTTACTTGGAAACGTTTTTCTTTTAGCTGATACGTACTATGATTAATGATAATTATTAAAACTAATAACAGAAACACTGCCAATATGACTATAATTTATTTTTCTGTAACTATATTATTGCACTAGTAGTGGTGTCTTCTTTATTTATATCAGATTGTATCACCTGAATGATCCTGGATAAACCATTTTTCAGTTAAATTCCTACATTCTCGTTTCAAATTAATTATTTTTTTTTTTCAATGGAATTCATTTTCTTTTACAAGTAAATGTATAATTATTCAACTCAAATTGATAATTTTTAACAATTTTTTTTTACATTTACAGGATATTAATTAATTTTACTACTACTACTACTACTACTTTGCCTTAACCCCTAGCGGGGCATAGCGCGTCAACTACTCCTGCGCGCCATCGTACTCTGTTCTGGGCAATGGGGCGCAACTCCCCAAAAGACTTACCCAGTAGGGGAAAGTATGATAAAAAAATTATCGATTTTAAATATGTACAAAAAAATGGTGAATTTGACAAGAATAAGTTATGAAATTGATGCTAACGAATTTAACTGGAAAATGGTAATATTAAATTTGGAAGAGACGTATTTTTATGGATCTGTAGCATAGCATTTCCAGATCAAGTGCATACTCGTGATTTTTCGAGGAAATCAAATAAATGTTGGGGGCAAATAAGTAAAGTTCCAAATAACAAAACGGTTTTGATAAATAAAAATAAATAACTGGCGCAACAGTCTAATTTGAACCACGGCCTTGAGATGAGTTAGCATCATCTCATTTTCTAGATCGTGGCGGTTTTTGTGGGAGGAGGTGCATGCTGGCAACTGCATTCTCCGAAACCAATTTATGCCGACGAAACGTCAACTGGGCCATATGGAACAGTTGACGCGCTATGCCCCACAAGGGGTTAGGGCAATTGAGTATGTGATCAGCAACACGCTCAACCGAGTTATTTACCCCATAATGGGTACTCATTTAACAGCTGAGTGGGCTCATAGTCCGACACGTAAATCCCCGGTATCGAACCGGGGCCCAGTGCGTTGAAGGCGAACATGCTAACCGTTGCGCCATCCGGGACTACCTACGGTTTTGATAAGAAACGATAAAATTTATCACACCGCAAAAATGATCGGAAATGTTCGAATGAAACAAATAATTTTATAGATCAAATAAATTAAAGTCCATAATTATTACACATGGAGGTTTCATATTAAAATGACTAAATTCCATACCAATAAAATAAATTGACGAAACAAACTAAAGAATTGTCAGGTCTGAACGTTTGGTTTCGATAGAAAACCTAGAAGCTACGAGTTCATACAGAAATTTATTTATTTTATCCGGAAATTTATTTATTTGTCTCGGAAAATTATGTACCTTACCTGGAAATGCTATATACTCCCTCTATTTAGTCACAAAAGTGACATTTTTATCTTAACTACATGCTAGGTAAGTTCTATGTACATTATGGCAACTCACGTTTATTCTGGCATGAAAAAACGGATCGATATACATACAATTCTAGTTCAAGTCACAATAGATATGTAAAATTAAGTGCTAATCTCGATTCTGATGTGGTGCAAGATCATACGTATGTCTAAAGATACTCAATGCTTCAAGCATTGATATACTAACACTATCAACAATATTGTACTCTGTCCCGATAAACATGCATTTTTAATCGACGTTAGCGAATTGGCTATTGATCCACTATCAAATGATCAAGCATTGACTATACGACTCTACCACCGCATGCCAGTATTTTGACTTGTCGACACAGGAGCAGCGGCAGCCTGAAGCTGAGCAACTCGTTCTTGAATTGTATACCGATCCTTCTTTGGGAAATGTAATGTATAGTCGGGCACAGGGACAGGTGGTAACACTTCATGCTCCTCAGCATGTGCAAGAGCCTTTCTCGGGGCCGTCATATCTTCGCGCGCATTGAAGTACGACCAAGGCAATTGACTGCGCAATTCGCCTGTTACATAGCTCGTGGGCCTGTCAACCGGAGCGGAACTTCGGTCAGCACCAGCACTTCTTTCATGCTCCGGATATCGATCGGATTGCGATCTACCAACATCAATTGGAAGGCGGCGAGCATTTGCCGAATGCCGTTTCTCCGGAACCTGTGGCTGATGTGCATGCTGACCCGAATCATTTCGTCGATGAACTACAACGTCCGGTTGATTTGATCCCATCATTTGCGATGCATTGCTGGGCATTTTTACACGTTTCTGCTTCCGGTCGGCGGGCAGAGCGTATAAATCTTGGACCACGATTTCCATTGGATTATCGGCCGGTTTCAACTGTTCGAAACTTCTGCGATAGAGATCCGATGGCTGTGCTAGGTGATCAGCTGGAATCCTAGTTGGAACGTAGTAATATTGATTGTGATCAATTGGCTGAGGTCTGCCATGACCGCCTTTCGGAGGCTGAAATGTTGAAAAAAAAAATCGTTAGAATAATGTGTGGAACAGGTCAATTTCAAACACCTACCGAATGTCTGTCATTCGAATCCAAACTATCAGTACGATTCAGTATCAACTGTGCCGCCTGTCGAACGGCCCAGATCATTCCAATTAGGTTGAACAAAAAGAAAACGACAAGTCGGGAGGAAACACATATAAAGATCACCGATGGATAATAAAAGTGGCTGTAGTTCTTTTCAGCGGATGGTAGGACCTCCCAAATGTTAAGGACATTTAAATAATCAAATGTACTCAACGGCGTCTATGGATAATAAAGAAAGAACGTTTAGTTAGCAGAATAGCATGATCCAAAAAGCCGAGATAAAAGTTACCGTGGTGTGGACACTATCGTAGATATGAAATATAGTGGCGATCACATCAAGAAGACAGCCAGCTATAATGACAATGGCCCATGGCGTGAAGCAACAGTGGAATGCTGTTTTGTTTAAATTACTTCGTGTCGCGCCAACTGAAAATAAAATAGAATCGAATGAACGTTATAAAATAATTATACCGAATACCATTTCGATCGCGGTTCTCATCATTTTAACATACACACTCCGCGACAAATGTTCACCGATCCCAGAAATGGTCGAGTATGCATTGCTAATAACATTTTTCGGAAATACAAATCATCAGAAATTAAACCGACCGTTTGAATCCGCTGAGAAAATTTTATTGAAATTATAGGAATTTATTGTCTTGGTTCAAACAGTCGCACCAACATGGTGCGACAGTTGCTTAAGTTCAGGCGCTGTTTTACAATTTTATGTGATATTTTTAATTGATTGTGCCTGGAATAGGCACGCATCAAATAGAAAAAAAAATGATTAATAAAAACAAAAATTTATTTTTATTTAATTGCGTGTATTTCCGTCGTTTTTATTAATAGTATCAAATATTCTGCTTGCGGTATTTTCAATGAAATCTTTCTGCATTTTTCATGCATAAGCGCATTACCAACTTTTTTTTAAAGAATAAAGTGGAGCAGGGATTCGGAGCGGAGCGCCGGCGCGGAGTGGAGCGGGCATGAAAAGCCGGAGCGAAGGAGCGAGCGTGGAGCGGTTTTAACAAAGAGGAGCGGAGCGGAGTGGAGCGATTTTTTTTGGTGAAATCGCTCCGCTCCGATTTTTTTTTTCATTTTCGTTAGTATGGCAGAGCCCTAGAATTTAAGCACTCTAAATTTTGTTTGTACGACATTATATAAAGAAATTTAATGTGCATTACATTAGAAGAAATTGAAAACTGATGAGTAGTACAGGACCGTTTTCATATAGCGCGGTTTTCATCACACTTCGTTCGTTCATCTTATCAAGTAACGTATAGTAAATCGGAGATTAAATTGAAGATTGGGTGCAAAATTTTATACGAGGGGACTAAATCTCCGAAAATTGATTCGATGTAATCCAGAATGTAAATTAACTTCCACTGTAGCTGCTACAGTGGAAGTTAATGCGTCTCTCGCATAATGCATTTGTTTGTTTGTCAACGCACGACACGCGAGTTTCAACGAGAAATTAATGACCACTTGGTTTATGGGGGAAATCATTAGAGAGATCTTCGATTCTTGACTATAGTTCTAGCTCTAGGGTGTTTATTTGGGATAAACACATGCAATTGATAGGCGCGTTTTTTCAAGATCTATATAGAGCAGAGTAGGTTAAGACCACACAATTACACTAACAATTTGATCTGAGCTGCTCTCGATAGAAAGTTAGTCTAGGACTTCCACTCTGTTAAATAGTTCCACATTTGAAATGTAGACGGCGCAGGAGGCGAAAGTTTTCGACGAGTTAGTTTGGGAAGCACTTATAGTTCATTTTAAGTCAATAAAATGTTCGTTTCCACACCTCTTCAAATTATTTATACACGAAATATGTATATACTTATGGACATTAGTCATCGTTATTCTGATTTAATAGATAGAGAAAACCATACCCCTATAGTGGTGATCTCATCGTTCGAAACATCGTTTGAGCATCATTTTACCGAGGAAGCTTCGCACAATTTTTCCGAGAAGCGGCTAACGGTAAATCAACTTCGGCGCGAGCCACTTGCAATTGTCACAATTCCTGGATGGAAGGATTTGAAGCAAGGAAGGAGACTAGGAATTGGATTTGAAGCTAGGACTTTGCGAAACCTCGATGTCTCACCAATACCCTCTATATTTTCACAGAAAAGCCTACATAACCTACGCTAAGATTTCAATGTCTTTTTGTATATACTTAGGAGCTGTTTATACGAAGCCCAGTCAGACTCACTCCTAAATGCTTCAGCTCTGTTGAATATCTTTCTGCACGCCACCCTACTCTGATTAACATCATCATCCCACCACGTCGATTTCCTACTTGCCCTGGGCCTGTTCACTGTACACAATATCGTGGTGGCCTCCGTTAGTGCATCCGTTAAAATATGCACAATGCCGTCCAGCTCTTGTCTATTTTGAGGTTGATTTGTTACCGGTCATGATGGTCGCGCGATCACGTGACCGAGATAACGATCCAGGCGGCCAAGGCCCGACGTCAGGCTGTAGCGCCACGATGATGATGATGTTGCCGGTGGCAGTAAAACTGAAAGAGTTTCCCAAAATTTGATCCGGCCCGTCCTTCTTCGATTACGGAGGACTGTTCTAGCCTCTGGTGGTATGTCGAGGGTAAACTCAAGGCGAACACACACCATCCGGAACTCCGGACAGGCCGTTTATTTCAGTAGACGAATGTATTAGGTGTACAACTTTGCTTGTAATTATTTGGAATAGTAAACATATAAAATAATTTTGCTGTCTAAAGGAAATTTGTCCGGTTGTATCTGCACCAAGGATTTAAGTTTCCTCTTGAAATTTGAGTTAACATTTGAATTTTAACTAAACCAAGACACGCTCCCAAGCAGACATGCCTCGTTTTTGTCTCCGCTACCCAAACTTGCTCTCGATCGTTTTTTTCACCGCTTAACCTGCTCTACTCTGCTCTGTACGAAAAAAACGCAGCTGATATGTCTAGAAGGCAACCACTTTCGCGGAACATTCGTTTCTGGCCAACATTCGTTTTTTGGTTTGCTGGGATAATACTGATTTTCTTTTATATGAATGGAACGCACCCTACTCTAGTTCTAAAACTATAGATACCTTATTGTATGGTATATGCGAACAAGTGCTACACTCGAAATTTTCATTTGTTCGGAGCGGAGCGGAGCGAAACTATTTACCCGGAGCGGAGCGGTTCCCTGTATTGTGGAGCGGGAGCGGAGCGGAGCGGAAAAATCGCATCGCTCCGAATCCCTGAAGTGGAGTGGGTCACTGCTAATCCAAGTCAATGACTTAGCTATCCACTACCAAAAAATAATCAGCATTTAAGCCAATTCTTCCACTGTCCCTGGTTATGCCCACACGATGGATTGTTCTCATCAGGAGCTGCTTTAATCCTTTAATCACGTCTTATGCGCAATAAATATCGAAAGATTTCATCGGAAAGTAATTCATATCCACAAAAACTTTTCGTAAGTTTTTGATTAAGTGTCGGATTGACTTGTTGTGTGAACACTTTGTGAATTGAGGCGGTCGGTAGCTCAGTGCGTTGAGGCGTCAGTCTGATATATACGGGTTCGAGTTCCGTGTTCCACCTGTGGTATGGGGCGTAGCAATAACCCACGATTAAATGGGCAGAAGGTGCATGCTAGCAACATGCATTGCCCGAAACCAGTTTATGCTAACAAAACGTCAACTAAGTTACATGGGAATTGTTGAAACACAATGACCCACTAGGGGTTAAGACAAATAGTAGTATACTCACAATAAACCGATCCATTCTTGGAGGAAATAACAATTACCGTATCTCTTGCACTTAAAAAATACTCGTATGTATTTACTTATGATGTGTCTACGAACAGAATGGCCCAATAGCCCTAGCTAAGAAAGTCCACGTCTTAAGATGGACACACACTTGCGTCCAAAAGCCAAATTGATCCCGGTTCAAACCAAAATCCGTAGTGGGTCCAAGTTTATGGCTCTGTGTTTCACCACGATCCAATTTGAATATTCGGCTCGCCCAAAATCCACGAACCACCACCGGAATGCCACGGCACTTGTGCGTGAATCCGAACTGAACGGAGTCAAATTTGGTTTATGTTTTATGTTGCCACTGTTAAATAGCAACATTGAAATCGTTTTTACATATTGGTGGCCGCCAAGGTATTTATGCAAAACTTTTTCAATCCAGCTGACCCCGAAATTTGGATCGGGATCATTCGGAGCGGACCCATTTTGATCCGCGTCGAAATGGATGCAAGTGTGTGTCCACACAGTCTCACATAGTCAATCAAAATGGTCTCACAATTGAGGCAAACCAATTTGGAACCCATTCATTCGTCAAGTCAGGAGTTGTACAGTCCCGATCATCCAAACCATCAACGTTGTATGGAGATGACGTTTGTTTTTTGTTTTAAAAAATTAACTATTAAAATCCAGGTCAATTCTTCAAGCATTTGTAGATGGAACCATACTGCTTTTTTGTATGATATGATAAAACAAAACTAATGGTCTAAATGTTAATTAAACCCAAATTCAAATATTTTAACCATTCACGTGGAGATCATTATAGTTAGCATTAACGATCCATTAAGTTTTAACAGAATCTTGCGGAATCATAACTAAATTGAACGACGAGTTTTAACACATCATATGACCATTATGGTCCAGGCTAATATCACACGGGTTCTCGTAAACCGGCGGATTGACGGCTGTCAAGCCTTGTTAAAGCACAAGGTTCAATGGTACAATCCTCATGGGCTATATATGTCAATATAGCGGGGGCTACCGGTAGCGCAGAGTGTGGAGGCATCAGTCTCATGTTTAACTACCGGCGTTTCGGGTTCGAATCCCATCCACGACGACGTTCGTGGCCATGGATGTGCAAGAGGTGCATGCTGGCAACTGCATTCTCCGAAACCAATTTATGCCGACGAAACGTCAACTGGCCCACATGGAACAGTTGACGCGCTATGCCCCACAAGGGGTTAGGGCAATTGAGAGAGAGATATATATGTCAATAGGAGCTCCTCCCCTATGTGTCATAGCTGAACAAGGGTTTGATTAAACGAAGAAATTGAGTGGGGATTGCTTTTCGTTATTTGTGCCGGAAATATTGAAGGAGCGGCACCTATGCATATAGCTCCGTGGGGTTTCCGGGGAAGATGGTTACTCCACTACGAGCGACATACAATGTCGTAGCCGTAACCTAAACTACACTGGATAAGGCACAAAAAAACGAACCTAAAATAATATGTAGGATTCCAACACGTATGTGTGGACCCCCTCTGAAACAAAATTCTAGCTATGTCACTGGTGAGGTGTATCAAACCTTCTGCAAATTTATTTTTTAATTTAAAACGTCTGTAGCTGCAAAGTGGTTAAGAATTCAGAAAAAAAAATCCGAAATTTTTTTTTTCTTTTATGAGGAATCGCATGGTAAAAGTCGCGTCTGACGAAACAAACACTCCTGATAAATATTTTGTCTGGCGAAAAATTGAAAGTCCCAATAAAACCCCATTCACATATAAACTAAGCTGACAGAACTTAACATATCATCACTTAACCAGGAAAATACACGTACACTTCTGCTTATATGTTATGTATGTACGTATGTATATTGTACGTATATACTTGGCGCGTATTGATTAAAATTAAAGTACCCACCTATCACAAATAACGAAGTCAATATCCATAAAAAGCTTAGGGCAATATAGAAGATAACTAATCCTTCGGTTCTTTCCTCGACAAAAGTCACTTTTGGCAATTCTGCTACTTCCGATTTCGTCCTCGACCACATAACTTCGGCACACTCACTATCTAGAATTAAATTAATTATCAGAATATGCGTTTAAAACAATTGCGTTTTAGTCACTTCTTTTTTTTTAACTCTGAAGCAACATATCATTCAGTGCATTGCAGAGATACACGCACAGCAAAGATATGTCAAGACGAATTTATTGATATGAGTGATGGGAAAGAAGAGAAACATGTCTTACTTCGAAAATAGATAAAATACATGATGGTGCCCAAGTTGGTTGACATCATATCGAACTGGCACTCGATAACCAGTAGCGCCCATATCGATAACGCGAGATACAGTGCTCCTTGTAGCTGCAAGAGAAAGGGTGTTGTTTGTTTTTTTAAATCCTCCAAGTTTTGAACATAAGTAAAAGTACTTACCATCGTTATCGCCCCGATTGCAGCGATCCTCGAAAATTTCCTGTTACTAGGAGTGTCCATTGTCCTGTGGAATTTCGGCATGGTTTACATTCTTCAATTGTCAAACTTCAGTACGACTAGATCCTCTGCCCGTGCAGTGCAGGTCGATTGTTTCACTGAATCATCAATTTATTCGTTCAATGCACTCATGCAATCCAGACCGATTCCCTTAGCAGCTCCTATCCCTGCGAATATCAAAACTGTATGAGTAATTCTCTTTATTTTTTGCAGACTATGTTCGGTTGATAAGAATTAATTCACACGGAGTTTGCGTAATTTTGACAAACATTAATTTAGGCCGGTCACCAGAAATAATCACCAATTGGTGGTCGTAATCCGCGTAACCCCCTACTAATGGAAGTTACGCTAAACCGACCGCACCTGCCTCGAAGCTTCCCACCATGCACTAATAAGAACGTTCCACATGCGTTCAAAAATTGTTTTGGTTTACACTTGTACTGGAGCTCGCATCACGATAATATGTAGATGTACTTAGATTTTGGAGAGAATCATAATAATAGATAAGATAACCAACCAACACCGTAGGTGGAATCAAATGACACCTGATATTGATGGGGTGGTAATTCATGTACTGGTGGAGGCCGACCTTTGCTTTTCAGTCATTCGAATTGCGAAGCAGCTTTTTTCAATGTCAGCGTACACCCATTGTGTGCCCCATAGTCGCGGAAATACCACCAAGTCGATAGACTGATAAAGCAGGATTGATGCATAACTGGGTGAATTTTGCGCAAAAATTTAAATACTCGTATGTATTTATATCTATTTCGTGCAATCATCACCGGTTGACAAACAAAAACACCTTGATAAGGCATGAATAAGGAAGATATGGTTCATGACTACTCGTATCTTTTATTCTTTCATTGCAGGTAATACCACTATGGGTTACGATTACGAATAAATAGTATGCAGTATGTTTATCTTAATCTAAATTGATAATGCAAGTGAAAAATTTAAAGATTAGGCTACTATTACTACTTTGCCTTAACCCCTAGTGGGGCATAGCGCGTCAACTACTCCTGCACGCCATTGTACCCAGCTCTGGGCAATGGGCGCAGATTGCCAAACGACTTACCCAACGCCCTACACTCCTTTGCCACAGATCGATGCCATGACCTTTTGGTCGGCCTTGGTTGAAATGGGGTTCTTTGCATGCAAAGCAATGCAGTTATCATTCTTCTGCAATGGGTGACCTATCCACTGCCATTTTAGCCTTCGTATCAATTCGGCGATTGGCATCTGACCCGTACGCCGACTTAAGCTCTTCATTTGATATTGTTTCGGACCAAAAAATTCTTAGAATTCGATAAAGACATGAGTTGAGGAAAACTTACAGTTTTGTGGTAACTCTTACGGAAACTTCCCACTGCTCCCATACAAAAGCACAGACAGTACCAGGGAGCAAAACAGGGCCAACTTGGTCTTGATGCTAATCTAGTCTTAATGAGAGCGTTACGTAGTCGTGCCATAAGTTCTGTCCCTAAGTTCTGTGAATACGCAAGTGTTATAGGACTGACGCTCGCGAGCAAGTTTGTTTACAAAACATAGAGTGGACCCTGTGTTGCAAAATATTTCCCAGTTTGGGTCGTTTCGTCGCGGAGTTAACACGAAGTGGAGCGTGAAAGGAAATCGTATCGCTTTGATCGCGCTGCACAAGTGCAACAAACCGCCAGAATTTCAATCTGCTAAAACCTTAAATAAAATTTATCAAAAGCTTGTTTGCCGGTGCATCAAACGTTTCGACGAGACCTACTCCATCGACGACAGAGCTAGAAGTGGCCGCCCGCGCAACTCGAAGACGCCAGCCACTGTGAAAGCTGAAGCCGCGTGAATTCGTCGAAACCCTCTTCGAAAACAGAAAATCATGGCCCGGGAGATGAATATCTCAAAAGGGACGATGTCCCGCATTACCACAGGATAGCTGCTGACACCAGCTCTGAAAAAGATACGAACCACAAGAGCGAAGACGTTACTTCAGCGGTACGCGAACGCGGGACACAGTCAAATCCTCTTCAGTGATAAGAAAATTTTCACGGTAGAAATAAAATTCAACCGGTAAAATGACAGAGTTTACACCCACAGTTTTCGGGAAGTGCCGAAAAAAATCAAAGGTCCAAAGAGGCCACCATCCTGCTTCAATTATGGTTTGGTGGGGCGTTGTGTATGACGGTGTAACCCAGTTGCATTTTTGTGAACAAGGGGTGAAAATCAAAGCAGCGAACTATCAAACCGATAATTTGATAAAGGTAGTAAAATCATAGAACGACACTGTATTTAACGGACTGACTGGTCATTTCAGCAAGACGCAGCCCCAGCGCACAAAGCTGAAACCAACCAGAGGTGTGTGCTGACAATCTTCTCGAATTTATAGCCGCTGAGGATTGGCCTTCTGGAATCTCCAATCTAAATCTGCTGGACTACCATAAGTACTTAGAGGAGAGGGCCTGCTGCAAACTTCATAGAAATATCGAGTCGCTTAAGGCCAATTTTATTTAATTTTGTAGTCCGGATGGCGCAACGGTTAGCACGTTCGCCTTCAACGCACTGGGCCCCGGTTCGATTCCGGGGGTTTACGTGTCGGACTATGAGCCCACTCAGCTGTTAAATGAGTACCCATTATGGGGTAAATAACTCGGTTGAGCGTGTTGCTGATCACATACCTCTGTACAAAAACCGTCACGATCTAGAAAATGAGATGATGCTAACTCATCTCGAGGCCGTGGTTCAAATTGGACTGTTGCGCCAGTTATTTATTTTATTTATTTAAGGCCAATTTTATAAAAACAGCAGTTTCTATTCCCCAAGAAGCGATTGACAAGTGGCCTGAACGGTTGAAGGAGTGTGTAAAAGCCAAGAGTGGTCATTTTGAGTAACATGTGTTTTTTTTTGTTCCATTGTGAATGGATAAAAATTTCCAATAAAATATTTTGTTTACTTCAACGTTTTAGTTTAATTGAACACATTTGAACAAAGGACAGAACTTACGGTACCACGAGTTTTGTAGGACTTGCATGTCGTAATCCACCTATTTCATACAAAACTTCAAAATTGTCTGCCACGATGTTAGCAACCGAATTTTTGTTTGCCTTTTTGCATTTAGACGTGTGGGTGGGTCCCTAACGAAATAGTACTAAAATCAAGTATTTGCAAATGACTTTACTTGGCTCAAATTTTCACCACCTTTGACGTTGCCTGCCAACACTTTAGCAACAGGAATGTTCACCTCAACCAAATCATCGCACCGCCATTACTGGTGCCTTGACTTGGTAAGCAATGGTCATCGACCACTGCCGTTCGTTTTGAACTTTCGAAATAACTTTTTTGTTTCTTGCACATCAAAGTGTGAACGCGTACATTCATGACGATTATCCTCCACGAGTTTTGTCGAATTGATAGATGATGCACAAAAAAACCGACGAGCACATCAACGGGTGTGAAAAATTGTATTATTAAAAAAATTTATCTGTTCTTTTCGGCAAAATATTTTAAATACAAATTTTACTTGATTTCAACCCTTTGAAGTTGAGGCATGAAATCGATGTACCCCCAAGCCCGAATTTCTTCCTCACGGCTCTAACCTTGATCCAGCTTCCCGCTTGGCTTCAAGCTTTCACTTTGTGATCGTGGGGTTAAGGGGTCTAGTTGATATCGCTATTATTCCCAGTTTTGTGTTATTCATCCCGGGTACTAAAATTTTCCAAATTGTTACAAAAATATCGCATAAACAATAATTAGTAATAATTAATTTTTGTCGGCAGAATATCATCACAAGTATTACATGACATGACATATGAAAATTGTACAAATATTAACACGTAAATCTGAAGGTTGTCGTGTTTTTTTCATCTATTTTAGCTACGAGTATGTAGCACGCCATGAAGCACAATGGCAGTTGAGTATAAAAACGCAGTTGTGTGCCAGGTAAGAGCGTACACACTGATAAAAAAAATTATAAAAATTGAGTTTAAGGTGATTCAAAGACAATTATCTGAAAAGCAAAAAAAAACCATACGAACGAACACAATATGTAGATGCATTCGTTTCACCTGGATGTGGATCACGAAGGTTAAGTCTGAAGGGTATCAAACAATTCTGCCGTTCTGAGTTATAGCCCAATCAGCCCATACGTAAATACGCACTTGAGTAACTCCAGTTACACTGCAATAAGTAGGAGTTTACTACTTTGCCTTTGCCTTAACCCCTAGCGGGGCATAGCGCGTCAACTACTCCTGCGCGCCATCGTACTCTGTTCTGGGCAATGGGGCGCAACTCCCCAAAAGACTTACCCAGTACCTGACACTCCTTTGCCACAGATCGACGCCATGTGATTCGAGGACCCCCTCTTGGTCGGCCTTGGTTGGAAATGGGGTTCCATTTCATGGCATGCAATTCAATGCAGTTATCACTCTTCCGCAATGTGTGACCTATCCACTGCCATTTTCGCCTGCGTATCAATTCGTCGATTGGCATCTGACCCGTACGCCGACTTAGCTCTTCATTTGATATTGTTTCGGGCCAGAAAATTCTTAAAATTCGACGAAGACATGAGTTGACGAAAACTTGCAGCTTTCTGGTAACTCCTACGTAAACTTTCCATGTACTGCTCCCATACAAAAGCACTGATAGTACCAGGGAGCGAAACAGGCCCAGCTTGGTCTTGATGCAGAGATAACTGCCCTGCCAGATTTTGGACAGCATGCCGTATGCGCGTTTAGCCTGGTTGATACGACGAGCGATGTCCTGCTCCGTACCTCCATTTTCGGCAACAATGCTACCCAGGTAGACGAAGTTGTCCACCTTCTCCACAGGCTGCCCATTAATACTGATGGCAATAGGTGTCGGATTTCTTTTTCGCAACGGCGGGCTAAGAACCTTGGTCTTGTTGGTATTAATCTTTAGCCCAACCTTGCTTGCCTCCCTCTCGAGATCTAACGCCATTGCGGACAGATCCATGATTTTGTGGGAGAGTAGGCATATGTCGTCAGCGTAGTCAAGATGTTGTAGATAAGATGTCAAAGTCCATTGAATTCCTCTGTCGAGTCCGGATAGGGCTGCATGCAACACATCGCCGATCACAATGAGGAATAGGATCGGTGAGAGGATGCACCCCTGCCGAACTCCACTGCGAATCTCAAAGTCCCCCGACACCTTACCTTTATGCAGGACGCGACATTTCGCGCCGTCATAGGTTGCCTTAATTATAGCCACAAGCTTCTCAGGGATGCCTCTCCTGCGCAAGGCCGCCCATATAGAATCCCGGTTCACACTATCGAAAGCCTTTTCGAAATCGATGAAAAGCAAGTGAAGCGGAGAATCGTATTCAGCGCATTGCTCGATGATGATTCGCAAGGTGTTAATGTGATCGACACAGGAGAATCCGGATCGAAAGCCAGCCTGCTCTTCATCAATTGTGCTTTCTAAGTGGGCCTTTAGTCTTTCCAGGACGATTTTAGCTATTATCTTGGCAACGGCAGGAAGCACACAAATGCCTCTCCAATTATTACAGTCTGTGAGGCTACCCTTCTTTGGAAGTTTGATGATCAAACCTTCCTTCCACTCAGTGGGAAAGGTCTCTGTATTCCACGCTTTATCAACAAGTGGGTGCAGTAAATCGGCAGTTACGCTTGGCGCTGCTTGATAAAGTTCGGCAGGGATGCCGTCAAGTCCGGCGGCCTTTCCTCGTTTTAGTGCAATAATTGCAGTGACTATTTCCTCTTTAGTCGGGGCAGTGGACCGTATACGCACATTTTGATGGTTAGCTAAATTATCTATATGAGGGGGAACTTCACCAGAGGTTACACGGTTCAAGACCGCGGCGAAGTGTTCTTTCCACCGCCTCATTTGATCTTCTTCCAAGATAAGTAGCTTTCCATCACTATCTTTTACCGGATGTTGGCAGGAGTTACGACCACCTGTAAACTCCTTGATGACACCGTATACGGCGTTTAAGTTGTTACTTCTAGCGGCTTCTTCTGCTGACGCTAAAAGAGAATTGGCATAAACTCTTTTATCGCGTCGCACACTACGCTGAACTTCTCGAGCTTTCTGACGGTAAAGGAGTTCGATGCTGCTTCGATTGTCGTCTGATGCTGCAGCCAAACGAACTTTCAGCTCCTTTCTTTCAACAATCCGCTGCCATGAAGCGTCGGACATCCAGGGCTTATTCCGGCAATCCGGGTTTGGGCCAAGGATGGTATTTGCGCTATCAATGTACGCATTTTTTATGGCATCCCAGTTTGCGTTTATGTCACTATCTGGGTGACTAGTTATCTCAGCCGCTTTTTGCGCAAGATGGTCATTATATTGTTGTAAGACAGCTGGATTTTTTAGTCGAGCGGTGTTGAATTTGCGGGGCCTGGATTTTTCGTCGCTGGGGCGGCGCACGGCTGCAATACGCAATCGAACATTAGCGGTCATAAGATAATGGTCTCTTCCCATTCCAATATCGGCACCCTTCTTGTTTCGCACGTCCAGGAGGCAACTCTTGAATCTTTTACTAATGGCAAAATGGTCGATCTGATTTTGTGTTCTGCGCCGATCAACAGAGGACCAACTGATTTTGTGGTGGTCCTTATGCTCAAACATAGTACCACCGATGAAGAGACTGTGAAAGTTGCAGAACTCTACAAATCTTTCACCGTTGTCATTACGATCACCAAGACCGTGTCTCCCCATCACATGTCTGAGCCCATAGTTATCAGCGCCAACTTTCGCATTCAAATCACCCATAACCATTATAATGTCACCTTTAGGTGTTCTGCTCTGAACGGCGTTTAGTTCTTCGTAGAAGGAGTCTTTTGCCAAGACATTGTCGGGTTCAGTAGGGGCATAACATTGTATTATTGAGATGTTCCTCATTTTGGTCCGGAACCTGGCGGTCAAGACCCTGTCAGAGACCGGTTCCCAGGATAAGAGACAGTTTCGCGCGGCTCTGGTTAAAAGGAGCCCCACACCTGACTCACGACGACTACCGGTAGCTTTACCGGAGTACAACATTACAGTGCTGCCCGTTGGAGAGATGAATTCTCCGCTGTTCCACCATCTTATCTCACTAACTCCTAAGATATTTAATTTGTACCTCAGAAATTCACTCTCTAATTGAAGAAATCGTGCGTTCTGGGGACCTTCTGATCCATTGTCCAGGAGAGTACGCACATTCAAGAATCCAATCTTTGTCATTGTACGATAGCTAAAAGTCGTAACCGTTGAGTCAGTCCTTATCCGAGGCATAGTTGACGTTTCGTTAGCATATAAAGATTTCGGATAGTGTAAGTTGCTGGCATACACATCCTGTCCTTTGATTGTCGGTTTTAACGACAGGCCCTCAAAGGGAAAGGCCGTGGTATTTTTTTTCACACCCCACACCACAGGGGTACCTCAACCAAATCATCGCACCGCCATCACTGGCGGCTTGACGTTGGTTGGCAATGGTCAGTGACCACTGCCGTTCCAGGGGGCGCCCACGCGGAGGACTATGGAAGAGGAGTTTTTGCCCCCCCCCCCCCCCTACTATTGTATAGTAGTTCCTTGAGCTAGTGCGCAAGGAACTAGTAAAGTTCCGCATTAGGAAAAAGAAACAAGAAAACGTTCAACTTTACGTAAATCTTATATCAACAAGATAGATATCAAGATGAGATTATAAAGTGAAAATAATCGGCCGGGCAATCCAAACTTTATACACGGATCGCCATCAATTCGAAATGATAATGAAATAAATCAACTTCTCTATCTTTCATAACACATATCGCATATGTAACGTATGCACAATCCGCATTGTTCTCATATATTTATTTAAACTCATACCTATAGCTACAATCTGATATCAAACAGGAACTTAATTTATTCAAATGAAATGTTAAATTGACCGGGCCAAAGCGTTTTACTCATATCACTTCCATTCTAACATTTTTTTTTATCTGCACTTTAAATCAAAACCAGCAAAGTGTCACAGACACAGCGTTGTGCTTGAAAAAAAAAACAAATTAGGTCAATCTGACTTTTTACTTTTTTTTACAGATACTCGGAGAGAATTCCTAATGTTTTACTTTATCTATGATCATAGGTAAAATTGTGTTTTTTCTTCTCAGGCCAATGTTCTTTATCAAGAAATATGCAGGTGCCAGAATTTGCATTTTGCATAGAAAATATCTTTGATATTGTGTAAATTTATATATCTTTGTATATATTTAACTAATGTATTGACATTTTTTTCTTTTTTTTTAAGAAATTTGAAAATTTATTCGGAAATATCTGGGATACGGTTGATCAGTTTTGTTGATTTTGAGAAATATTTATGTTAAGTGGAAGACCGCTACGTTGTCTAGCACACTGAAATTTGTTTTTAGATATAATATTTACTGCTATATGCACGTCCATTCTCTTGTAGCTCCAGGAACATTTGTTTTCAAAGTGTGTGTCGCGACCCCCTAGGGTATTTCTGGGGGTCGCAAAGACGGTTCCAAAAATTCAAAATTCATTTTCTAACTCGAAGCAACTTCTGAATTTGATATTAATGATAGACCTCGCTGAAGGAAGATGGTCAAAATACGCTCCAATATCAATTAAACAATTGTTTTTTTTTATTCAATTTTTGGGGAATCTCAAGATTTTCAATGACATTTAGGCAGTCTCTCAAAACAAAAAGATGATTTTTTTTTGGTTTTTGGAAAATGCATATTTTGAAATAATACTAGTCAAAAAACTTGGTTCGGTAAAATTAAAGATCATTAAATAAAAGATTCGCAACACTTTTTCTGCCTTCTTTAACAGTTTTCGAGATAATCTCACATTAAAATAAATATTTTTCTTCATTTTTTTTACACAAGACAAATTTTTAAATTTTTGATTTGAAAAGAAGCTTTGAATTTTCAGAGAGCTTTTTCCTGGAAACGTTTGAATGTACCGACCCGATAAGCAAATTTAATATTCTTGAAAAAAGTGAAGGCGATTTTTCAGTAGACGTACTTATTTTAGCAGAAGCTGGAGTAATATTACCATTGATTTTACACAAACTCAATCAGTTTTGTCATTTTCTAGGTAACTACAGACGTTCATTGTATCTCAAATTAAAGCTAATTAAATTACCGGCAAACTCATTTCTACCAGGTAGAACCACCAAACCCAAGACTCTTCATTTGTCAAACAAAATTACCCAAATTTTTAAGACGGTTTCTCTGAAAAACCGGATGTCCGCTCTTATCGAGGAGCAAACTGCGACTCAGATCATCACTTGGTGAAGACGACCTACATATGTAGAATTTCCTCAGTGCACCTATCGAGAATCATCCCTCCCAAAATCTTTGCGGTTGATAAACTTCTGAGCGATGCTACGACGGTGGCGTATACTACCGCCCTTGAGGAAAGACTATTACTTATGCTACACAACATCAGCAACACAGGTGTCCATGGGTTCTGGGAAGAGCTCAAGGATGCCATCAAAGAAGTCGCAGAGAAGGTCGTGGGATATAAAGCTCGGCGAGCGCGAAATTACTGGTTCGACGAAGAATGCAAAAATTCACTTGATGCGAAAAACGAGGCCTACAGAGACAGACAGTGGATTCAACGAGGAACCAGCGCCAAAAGAGAAAATATGACGAGCTACGGCAAATATCGAATAGAATAATTAGACGTAAGAAACGTAAATACTTTGACGAGCATTTGCTGAATATTAACGAAAACTTTGCTAATAGGAGCACCAGACAAGCGTACAAACTAGTAAATACAATTAAGAACGGCTATCAATCCAGGACTAGCCTCTGTAAGGACAAGGATGGAAACATCATCAGCGACACTGATGGCATCAACAAACGATGGGCCTCTTACTTTGAAGAGCTTTTGAACCTACCATCTAACATCCCCACACAGGAAGCTCTCGACGATATTGTTTCCATTGCTACTTTCGCTTTTTAATGGAAGTGTCTATCCTATCCTGACAAGTAATAGTAAGAACGTCGTCGTTAGAAATGACCTCCGGCCACCGTATGCGTAGGATGCGCCGTAGACACTGGCTTACAAAACTAGTTAATACCATACATCAATTACTCCCGCGAATATGGAAGGACGAGGTGATCGATCCCAGACGATTGACGCAGAAGCATCATCTGTCCAATTCACAAAAAGGAAGATAAACTGCGATAGGAGAGTTACAGACAGGGGCATATCACTAGGCAGCGACCAGAGTCCAACCAGGGCCACAACAGCTTTGCGAAATGTTTTACCATTTATCCATCTAGAGTTGGTGCTGCGTTAAACTAGTTTTTAATCAGTGGTTGGTGTATAAATATTCCGTCAAATTTGTGCAGCATCGCGTGCTGGTCTTGCACCCTGTCTGATGAACTCGTTTGCTCTAGTTACCTGAGAAACTAATATGTATGTTCCATTTGGCCTGGAAAACATTGCAAGGAGAGACAGAAAAGGGGTTACAAGTTAAGTCCATCACAGAAAACTCCGACCTGTTATCGATCATTTTTCTTGGAGCTATCTGCACAGGTTTCCATTTAATTATCGACTTAAAAAGCGCCTTCTCTTCCCACCGATAGTGTGATTTTATTAGAATCATAAAATGCTTGTCAAGCGAATATTTGGTGGAGATGTAGTCAGTCGTTGCCCGAATATCTGGGTTGTTCAGAATAGCAGCGTGCCCAGATACTTGAGTAAGCCACTCACCAGTGTCATGGAAGCGAATGATCGTATTTGTGCCAGTCTATTCACCAAAAATGTCAAGAAGTAGCAAATTAAGCAACATGTTCAATAAAGGAATAATTGTCCTCAGAGTGCCACAAAACGCAAGGCACCATTCCCAGCAAGCTATGATTTCCCTCTGTAGCAGTCCATCAGAAAATTACGCCAAGCATCAGTGAAGCGGATTCATAGACATTTCGACTTATCAGCAAAAACTGAGCTGGTCTCATGCAGAACAAGATGTTCGACGGGAAGGATGCTATACTTGTGAAAAAATCGCGCTTTTATTTTGTCCGGATTAACCTTTAGCTTAAAATATATAGGTAGTTATCAGTCCAAATGGTTGATTGCGAGAGGGCATTCTGCAAGACTAGTTATGGTAATATCAAGGTGTTCCGCAGGGTGGCCCGAGACTTCCAGGTTTTAAGGCAATCTATTTAAAAAGTTTCAGAGTAAGGGAGAGAGCACTCCATCTTGCGGGGTATCCCTGTTTACAAGCCTTCGTTCAGACGATATTTCCGGACAAGTGTGCAGCATGAACTCCATTGAGCAAAATCGAGGGGTAATTCGTAGCGCAAAGAAATCCACCCTTGTCGGGTATTTTTTGTATCCCCTGTAATTTTTATAAATCATTGTCGAGTATTTCCTCAAATATGCGCATACCAAGGGTTATATACCAAATATTTTGGAGGGGGCCCGGGCCCCCATGGCCCCTCCTGTGGATCCGCCATTGGCCAAGGTTGATGCTTAGACCGCATCTATTAGTCGTTACCTCGCAAAAAACATCCAGGAACTTTCCAGAGATGGCGATACAAATTTCATTAAGCTCGACTAGAACTGTGTCGATAGTTCGTTGTATATTTTAGGATTTGAAACCGGACTTTTGAACTCGTTCGCCATAACCCAATGTTCGGTATAGCCGGTGTTCGCTATAGCCGGGTTTCACGGTACTTTCACGCTCAATGATCAACTTCTGCATTTGCTACATGTACATTTTGCGGTCAAAGTGATTTATTGACGGAGCAAATAAAATGTGACTTTCTGGTTGTGTAATTTAATTATGTGTATCGACGTTAGGTTCTATAGTGGGCTTTTTCTATCATCCGCATTAAAAGCTGAAATTCATACTTACATACAATACATTGAAACTGTATACCTCGTATTTCATCCGATATTTGTCATATTGAAATGATCACTAAATATCTATTAATCGATTTGCATAGTTCATCAGATACGCTAAACTAATTCTTCAAGATGTACTCATATAGTACACACTCGCTTTTTCACACTTTGATGCTAACTGAATTCCTGAACCATGACATGACTAGGTAAGATATGGATGAACACGGGCGAAATATAACAATATCCGATATTATGTAATTGCGTAATCGACCTATTGTTGCGCTTAAAATTTCAGTTTCTTATAAAAGCAGTCGAAGACATTATTTAGGGGGATTTGCATGCACATTTAGCACCTTATCACTAATCGCACAAATCACGTAATCCTGTCAGTTAATTGGAATCTATCGATATGCACTTTTCACTTTATCTTCAACAACCAAACTTCTGGAACGGGTAAAGTATTTCGACGCGGACACTGGGAACTCGAATAGATACTCGAATATTCACCACTTTTCCGAATAATTCGAATTACTGGAGTCTTTTTCCGCAGTTTAATTTCAGTAGGAATTGTAATTATCTGTAATTATTCCAATCTTATTATTCCGTCTTTTCACTGTGGTGATTCGCGTTTGTTGATTATGTGATGGGGGGTGTTTGGATACCATCCGCCCGGCCCGCTAGACGCCAAACTCTTTTTTTCGTGCGGTTACCTTTTTTCAGGTACGTACTATACACACGCGGATCGCGTAAACAATGATTTCATCCGTATGCTAATTGAGTTTACAGTCTCGCATTGCCCTCAACGTCATTCAGGGGGATGCAAAGCTTGTGCAATTAGCATCGCACACTTCGGATGCGATAGATACGCTTGGGCAATCTCGCACGACCTTCAGAACACACCAGCTCGACGACGGTTAGATCTGACTGTTGACTAGTATCTACTATCGTCGATTTCAATGTTGGATAGTATCCGAGCATCTACTATCATCAAGCCAGCTATCTAGCGGTCGTCAAAAGTGATCGTGTCAACTGTAGTAGCTATGGATTTGATAGCGTATCTGTTGCGCAAAGCACTGAATTTCCGCTCTTTGTGGTTTTTCATTTTTCATTAACGAGGCATTCGACGAAAAATTCGAATTAAGTAAAAGGTGTGCTTTCGGTGATCCATTCACTCATTATATTAAATGCGGATCATTCAAATGAGACGCGATGTTTTTATTTTGTCCCGTCCCCGTTTTGTGGCGAACGCTCTATAGATACTCGTATAACATCATTTTTGATAAAACAAGAAAATTATGATATTGGGCACGTTTATACCGTGAATCTGAAAGGAGTATTAACTGGATCATATTAGATTTAGTTCTAATTCGTGGAATTTTTGTACCGACAGGGTACTAAATGTGGCAAATGTCAGATGTTGGCTTATCACTTGGGTTTAAATAGATTTTTAGAAATTTAAAGAGCCAGTAGCTTCTTGCTTTTATACCGCCGACTCCAACAAAACATAAACACCGACAAAAACAACAGTCGACAACAGAAACGCAGACCTAATCCAGCACCGCATCGCGAATCGAGCTAAAAGCTAGTCCAATCAACTAATCCGATACGTTTACATCGTCGTGAGTTAACTGAGATTAGCTAATACTGAAACATATTCCCACGGTATACGTCTATTGAAGGCGCGGACGCATTTCTTATTGGGGAGAAGCATGCAATGATGAGCGTTCAGAACCATGGTTAGGTTAGGTGTAGGGGCTGTTATATTCGCCACAGCATGCATACACTGCAATAGGTTTCGTTTTACTACCAGCAGAGATGCATTAGTCGACAATCTTTATAACTGAACCAGACAGAACTTCCAATAAAACGATGAAGTTTGCCTTCATCAGCATTAGCTACGACGTCCAGTGCAGTGAAAAAGTGGGATCCAAGGAATGCCTTCCTTCTTGCCATGAAAGGACATAGGCGCAGAGAAGATTAAAAATGCACTACTTCTAGCTCTGTCAAGTAAACTTTTCTATGTAGTCATTACAGTAGATGACAAGTCTTATGGCGTGCTCCCCAACTATGCAAGTAATGACTCCCACAGCAGTTTCGACAAATCGCTTGTTACACCCTGCCTGACGAGCTCCACTGCACTACCGTTACCAGGGAAACTACTGTGACCCTAAATTCAATAAAAATCCTTAATCCTTAATTATTGACTGGCAATCCGCTACAGTCGTAGTCCGAGCCAGTTTGAGATATTTAATTATAGCGGTTTGTGATCTTTCACAATATGTCCCTAGCTCATATCACGTGCCACCCCAGCCAGGTCAGAGCTTCCGTAATCGTCGTAAGCTTCGTCTAAAAAAACATTGCAGTATTCAGGGAGACTGACTTCAAACCCATAAATGAACGGCTGTGTGCGATTCGCATCAAGACTCGATTCTTCAATCTTTGGCTCATCAATGTGCATGCCCCCACTGAAGTTAAAGAAGACGCAGTAAAAGACGAGTTCTACGCCCGCCTTGAAACTCTCTTCGACTCACTTCCAACAAACGACGTCAAATTGCTGCTGGGAGACTTTAACGCGAAAGTCGGGAATGAAAGTTGGCATCGGGGGACCTCTGGAGGCCACAGCCTCCATGAAGAATGTAACGATAACGGCCAGCGACTTATCGACTTCGCCTGCAGCATTGTAGTCGTAAGCTCTACGTGTTTCCCGCATCGACGCATTCTCAAGCAGACCTGGAAGTCTCCAGACGCACATACCGTCAACCAAATTGACCACGTCCTCATTTGCAGGAGATGGGCGTCTAGTGTCATGGATGTCCGCTCCTATCGAGGAGCAAACTGCGACTCAGATCATCACTTGGTGAAGACGACCTACAGATGTAGAATCTCCTCAGTGCACCAGTCAAGAATCAGCCCTCCCAAAATCTTTGCGGTTGATAAGCTCTTGAGTGATGCTACAGCGGTGGCGTATACTACCGCCCTTGAGGAAAAACTATCACCTATGCTACACAACATCAGCAACACAGGCGTCCATGGGTTCTGGGAAGAACTCAAGGGTACCATCAAGGATGATTCGACGAAGAATGCAAAAATTCACTTGACGCGAAAAACGAGGCCTACAGACAATGGATTCAACGAGGAACCAGAGCCAGAAGAGAAAAATATGACGAGCTACGGCGAATATCGAATAGAATAATTAGACGTAAGAAACGTAAATACTTTGACGAGCAGTTGCTGAACATAAACGAAAACTTAGCTAATAGGAACACCAGACAAGCGTACAAACTAGTAAATACAATTAAGAACGGCTACCAACCCAGGACTAGCCTTTGTAAGGACAAGGATGGAAACATCATCAGCGACACCGATGGTATTAACAAACGATGGGCCTCTTATTTTGAAGAGCTTCTAAAACGACCATCTAACATCCCCACACAGGAAGCTCTCGATGATATTGTGGATCTAGGTCCACCCATTCAACCCCCGACAGTAGAGGAAGTTGATCTCGCGTTGCGGTCACTAAAACGAAATAAAGCGCCGGGCACAACTCCAGAGGTGCTGGGAATACAACGTAAACGTATACCAAATCTTTGTCGACTTCAAGCAGGCATACGACAGTATCGATCGTGGAGTACTGTACAACATCATGCTGCAATTTGGTATACCAGCAAAATTAGTGCGACTGACAAAGATGGCGATGACCAACTCCGTCTCACAAGTCAGGATCCAGAATAGACTTACTGATCTATTTGAAACACGCACTGGTTTGAAACAGGGCGATGGACTGGCACCGACGCTCTTCAACCTAGCACTGGAATACGTTATTCGGGCCATGAATATGGACAACAGCAAGACGCTGCTCATCAAGTCGACACAATTAGCAGCGTACGCCGACGACATCAACATCATGTCCCGAAGATTGGCTGACGCAGAAGAACTTCTGCATACGCTCGATACTGCTGCAAAGGCAGTTGGATTACGTATTAACGAGGGTAAAACTAAAATAATGATGCAATCGGTGACAAGGACACCTGCACAACCGAGCATCAACGTGGGGGACCTCAACATCGAGTTCGTGAACAACTTCATCTACCTGGGTTGCAAGCTGTCAAGGGACGCCAACGAAACTGACGAAATCAAGCGACGGATACAGTTAGCTAATAAGACTTTTTTCTCGGTTCTCCCCATAATGAAATCGAAACATGTGCACAGAAACACGAAGCTCCGCGTGTACAAAACCATTAAACGACCAGTGCTATGCTATGGCTGCGAAGCATGGACCCTAACTCAAGCCTCCGAAAACATGCTAGACACTTTCGAACGTAAGGTTCTACGGCGAATTTTCGGGGCTGTTTGCGATCGAGATGGATGGCGCATCCGGTACAACCATGAGTTGTATGAAATGTACGATGAGCTGCAAGTCTCGAAAATCGTCAAACTACAACGACTTCAATGGGCAGGGCATGTACAAAGAATGGACGATGATCGCATGCCTAAGAGAGTAATGAATGCAGAACGAGTCGACGGAGCGAGACTGCGAGGACGACCGAGATCTCGTTGGGAGTGCTCAGTAGGTGTGGACGCCGCGCAGCTGCTGGGCTCCCAAAATTGGAGGACGCGGTCACGTGACCGAGATAATTGGAGGACAATGATCCAGGCGGCCAAGGCCCGACGTCGGGCTGTCGCGCCACGATGATGATGATTCAGGGAGACTGAAAGATATAAATATTTAGATTAATCAAAGAAAGCTCTCAGCCCTAATCCTCTATCCGTCTGCGGCCTGAAGTAAGCCACTGACGAGTGTCAAGTAGTCTAATGACTTGCAGGCATCTATTCACTAAAAATGTCAAGAAGTAGCAGGCAAACAACATGTCCAAAGTAGTAGCATGAGGAGTGGTCCTAAGAGCAAAAAAAAAAACCCAGGTCACTTTTTGCAGTCATTCTAGTAAGCTACTGTAAGCCTCTGCGCTCGGTGCAGTCCACCAGACACCACAGGCCCAGAATATGAGTACAGCTAGCTACAATTTCTCGCCCCATGCAGCGCAGGGGGTTTGACTGCAAATATCCTAAACTTATAAAGAGAACAATCAGGTTAACCTTTCAATGCAATTAAATAATTTCATGTTTTTCAGATTGTCCAACTTATTTGTTTTTATTTTAAACAAGCTGCCCGCCAAACAGTGTTAGAAGAATTTAACGAATTTAATCAAGGTTCAATAAACATACACAGTTAAAAATCTCGGTATTTTTTTTAAACCTGGTCTTGGACTACCACCATTTTTAATAATTTTAATTCTATAATCTAAACCCTTTCAAAGTTTACTTCTATTTTAAACCAATTTGTAATAAATTCTAATACAATTCAAACCTTTTTGTGTTCTTTTTGTTCTCGCATTAGTTTCTAATCTAAGTTTAATTAAAAGGTAAACCCCACAAAGTATATTTTTTGAGTCTCAAGTTTCACTATAACTACTCGCAGTCAGCTCAAAATATTATGCTGCGTGGCCGAGTGGTCTAGGTCGCAACTCTACAACACGGAGTTCACAGGTTCGATGCTGCGCCATGGCGAAAAAAGTTAAAGATTAGCTGGCTAACCTGCGATGGGCTTAATAAAGGATTTGGAAGTTTAGAAAATTGAAAAAAAAAATAATGGAGAAAAAACTTAGAAGAGTTAAAAAAACGCAGTAAAATTAATATTTTTTCATAGATTATAATATCTGTAGATTAAATTTTAAACCAACAATTTGATTAAAAAAATAATGCCAGAAAAGTTTAAAATTTAAACCAGTGAAGTTTACGGAAGCAATTGTAATACTTTCATTTTATTAAAATCTAATACAATTTTGGTGTCGTCATATATGTAACCCCAATTAGCATTGATAATAGACCAGGATTTTTAACTGTGTAGCCTAGAGCGAGGCGCAAGGCTATGTATACTTTGGCGGAATTATGCTCATATCAATCCTCTTTGCAACTGATGAGTTTTTCTTTGGCGGGAAACTTTTTCCAACAGAGCAGTTTTTTGGACATATCACATCTTTTTGCATTTTACTAAGGAATAGAATGACACCCGAAACAACTTGGTGCAATTAATAGCAAATTTTAACTCAACAGATTCTGAACCAGAACCCGAATCCTAAAACTAAAGTTTTTTACTTGTAGATTTTTTTCTATCCATCTCATTACCAATTGTTTGGTTTAGAATTGTCCGAAAAATGGTTCTACATTACCACGCCGAACTTCAGTTTAATTAAACTTTAAATTAAGTCTCAAAATAAAATCTTCCAGACTGGTGATTATGGTATAGCCTTCCGCATTGAATGACTTCAGCACAGACATGACGTTTGTTGCCTATCCCTTTTTTACCGATACTTAAACTGCCGCTGCTCTAATAAAATAAGCAATCTAATTGCCGAAGTTTTCCCTTACGCAATACCCGGCAGCCTAGTCGTGTCCACCATCTTACTATTGAGGCTAGTATCAGTCCAACTATAAAATGTCATGATTCCTTCGTATGCAGGACAACCCGAATATGGAAGGGCTTACCATCGTCCCTTTCCCCTGTAATTACGGCCTGCAGAAATGATTTCACTTCTTTTCCAAGAATGTCCTTTTTTGCTCGCCAAAGGACTCCAAGTGCCATCAGTCTTGACCGAAAGTTTCAAAATGCCTTTAACAGAACTCCAATGCATTGGTCTTATTACCACGAGTCAGAATATACCCATACCTACCTGCTTTGGTTTCTGTTACATTTCATGATTAATAGAGTCCTTTTGTCCTGACGCACATCTCCAGCAGCACTAAAATATAACCGTGTGGTACTTCTAATATCCAAAGGAAGCTATGTACCAAATTTAGTTGAACCATGGACAATGAAAAATGCCTGTAAAATTTTTTTCTTCTGAAATCATTGAAAAGAGTTAAGCGAGAAACACTATAAAATTTCACATTTTTGCATGTATCTTTTTATCTACTGCACGGATCAGAGCAAATGATAGCCAGTATCCACAATTGTACCAGAGAAATCCATTCTCCTCGAAATGAAGAACACAAGTAATTACAATACAATATGCAACAAATTCATTAATGCACACACCACATCCTCCATTACCTCATAATCATGAGTTTCTTTTTGTAATTGTTTTATTATTTCACGAAACTACTATTTATCTTAATGATTTCATTTTAATTAGGAATGATGTCAACACCCATATCAACTATGCACACAATTTGAAAAGCTACAGCTATTTCAACAATGAGCCAAACGATCATCGCTTACCGCCAGATAGCAGATAGCAGATACTAGTACTGTTCATATTTAAAAACAAAAAATAAATGAATTTAAAATTTCCAAATACGACACATCAACATCGCATACATTTGTCAGGGAACTCGGCAACCAAGTCACCTTTATTGGAAATTTTGCCGACATTTTAGAACATAGTTAGACCCCAAATAAGTCGAAAAATAAAAAGAAAGCTATAAATCTTGGACTTTATAGTTTATTTTATAACACATACGAGAGTATGTGATCACTTTCTCTTATTTGCAACTGTGTTCTAGTCGGGCTGACGGCTGGGGCCTTGGGTTCACTGACTGACTATGCTATTGAAGACAAGTGGGCTGTACCTTAACAATTTCCGGGTAAATATTTTGATGACTATTTTTGGCACGTGGTTTTTTGTTAGAAACAATCTTTGAATTCTTCAGTAACCTGGATATAAAAAAAAGTTTACGAATTTCTCTTTTAGTTTTGTCATTAGCATTCAGAGAAATGGGTAGTTTATTAGCGAAAAGCAAGCCAATGTAAAAGAACAGTGTTCGGATTAATTACTTTTAGGAACACAGGCCTTAGTGTTTATGAGCTTAGTGACCGTGGCGCAGGGCTTGCTCATCTCCATAAAGACAGACAAAAACAATTGTCTATAGATATATACGCATAAAGTTAAAGATAATCTGAATTCAAAAATTTGTATTTCGAAATTGGAATTGCAGTACGTAAAATCGACTCTAAGTATTAACGCTCCTGGAACTATCGCCACACAACATTTTATATGGATGAGAAAAAAAAAACGAAATTGCCCTAAAATCGTGGCAAAATGGATGGATAGGATTGGACTCCTAAATTGTGGGGCAGTTATTCGTCTGTTTTTGAAGTAACCATTTCATTCCCAAAATTGGGACGATTGTTTTGTTTGTTTTCGTTTTGGGGTGATTGTTCCTTGGACAAATCATGGAGCCGATAAAATTTATAGGTATCCTTAAATTCGGGAATGAAAGTTGGCATCGGGGGACCTCTGGAGGCCACAGCCTCCATGAAGAATGTAACGATAACGGCCAGCGACTTATCGACTTCGCCTGCAGCAGGAATCTAGTCGTAAGCTCTACGTGTTTCCCGCATCGACGCATTCACAAGCAGACCTGGAAGTCTCCAGACGCACATACCGTCAACCAAATTGACCACGTCCTCATTTGCAGGAGATGGGCGTCTAGTGTCATGGATGTCCGCTCCTATCGAGGAGCAAACTGCGACTCAGATCATCACTTGGTGAAGACGACCTACAGATGTAGAATCTCCTCAGTGCACCAGTCAAGAATCAGCCCTCCCAAAATCTTTGCGGTTGATAAGCTCTTAAGTGATGCTACAGCGGTGGCGTATACTACCGCCCTTGAGGAAAAACTATCACCTATGCTACACAACATCAGCAACACAGGCGTCCATGGGTTCTGGGAAGAACTCAAGGGTACCATCAAGGATGATTCGACGAAGAATGCAAAAATTCACTTGACGCGAAAAACGAGGCCTACAGACAATGGATTCAACGAGGAACCAGAGCCAGAAGAGAAAAATATGACGAGCTACGGCGAATATCGAATAGAATAATTAGACGTAAGAAACGTAAATACTTTGACGAGCAGTTGCTGAACATAAACGAAAACTTAGCTAATAGGAACACCAGACAAGCGTACAAGCTAGTAAATACAATTAAGAACGGCTACCAACCCAGGACTAGCCTTTGTAAGGACAAGGATGGAAACATCATCAGCGACACCGATGGTATTAACAAACGATGGGCCTCTTATTTTGAAGAGCTTCTAAACCGACCATCTAACATCCCCACACAGGAAGCTCTCGATGATATTGTTGATCTAGGCCCACCCATTCAACCCCCGACAGTAGAGGAAGTTGATCTCGCGTTGCGGTCACTAAAACGAAATAAAGCGCCGGGCGCTGACGAGATCCCAGCTGAACTGCTAAGATTCGGTGAAACGAGTCTAGTTGATGCCATACATCAATTACTCCTGCGAGTATGGGAGAACGAGGAGATCCCAGACGATTGGCGCAGAAGCATCATCTGTCCAATCCATAAAAAGGGAGATAAATTGCGGTGTGAGAATTACAGGGGCATCTCATTAGTTTGTACGTCCTATAAAATTTTGACGAAAATTCTGGAAAATAGAATAAAACCGTACGCAGAACGAGTCATTGGCGAATATCAAAGCGGTTTCAGACCTGGTCGCTCCACAACCGATCAGCTCTTCTCAGTCAAACTGATACTCCTGAGGTGCTGGGAATACAACGTAAACGTATACCAAATCTTTGTCGACTTCAAGCAGGCATACGACAGTATCGATCGTGGAGTACTGTACAACATCATGCTGCAATTTGGTATACCAGCAAAATTAGTGCGACTGACAAAGATGACGATGACCAACTCCGTCTCACAAGTCAGGATCCAGAATAGACTTACTGATCTATTTGAAACACGCACTGGTTTGAAACAGGGCGATGGACTGGCACCGACGCTCTTCAACCTAGCACTGGAATACGTTATTCGGGCCATGAATATGGACAACAGCAAGACGCTGCTCATCAAGTCGACACAATTAGCAGCGTACGCCGACGACATCAACATCATGTCCCGAAGATTGGCTGACGCAGAAGAACTTCTGCATACGCTCGATACCGCTGCAAAGGAAGTTGGATTACGTATTAACGAGGGTAAAACTAAAATAATGATGCAATCGGTGACAAGGACACCTGCACAACCGAGCATCAACGTGGGGGACCTCAACATCGAGTTCGTGAACAACTTCATCTACCTGGGTTGCAACCTGTCAAGGGACGCCAACGAAACTGACGAAATCAAGCGACGGATACAGTTAGCTAATAAGACTTTTTTCTCGGTTCTCCCCATAATGAAATCGAAACATGTGCACAGAAACACGAAGCTCCGCGTGTACAAAACCATTATACGACCAGTGCTATGCTATGGCTGCGAAGCATGAACCCTAACTCAAGCCTCCGAAAACATGCTAGACACTTTCGAACGTAAGGTTCTACGGCGAATTTTCGGGGCTGTTTGCGATCGAGATGGATGGCGCATCCGGTACAACCATGAGTTGTATGAAATGTACGATGAGCTGCAAGTCTCGAAAATCGTCAAACTACAACGACAACAATGGGCAGGGCATGTACAAAGAATGGACGATGATCGCATGCCTAAGAGAGTAATGAATGCAGAACGAGTCGACGGAGCGAGACTGCGAGGACGACCGAGATCTCGTTGGGAGAGCTCAGTAGGTGTGGACGCCGCGCAGCTGCTGGGCTCCCAAAATTGGAGGACGCGGTCACGTGACCGAGATAATTGGAGGACAATGATCCAGGCGGCCAAGGCCCGACGTCAGGCTGTCGCGCCACGATGATGATGATGATCCTTAAATTCATTATAGATATTCAAATATTAGTATGTAATGAACCACCTGTAATGAACCATATTATGGTCTGGTAGTGCTGCTCCCACCGGCAGATCGAAGCAGCACCTGATGAGTAGTGATCTGTTGGTGGTACGTAACCAGAGGCCGAGGGTCCCATTACACCCGGACCCAGATGCGACCGCGTGGGCGTCTGATCCGTCCGCCAACCATTCCATCCTTATCGACTATTTTTTTTTTCATTCCCCATTTTTACCTCCCCTGTTTGTGTTGTCTTCTCCAGGCCTATGAATTTTTGTTAATACGTAAAGGACAGGGGCAAAGAGTGGCGAAAACCCCGCCCATATCTCCCTAACTGAGCTACAGCAAGCATAGGCCGCTGCTTAGCTCGTTGAGGGGCCTTTTTCTTCGCCAGATGGCATGGCCCGACCTTCACGGTCAATTAAGCTACCTTAGGCTCCGTCCGTCTCCACGGGCTTCTCAGGATGCCCACCAAACCGTCCGTTACAAGTATCTTCCTCAATTATTTATCACCGATGCTATTGTGACCGTTACCTAATCATCGCAGTTTTCGGCGAATTCCAATTATTTTGATGATTTCTTGCTGATGAAAACAAAGACCATAAGGCTATATAGTCCAAACGCAACGATAACTGGACTCGTAAAAAACGCGAAAAGTCTGAATCTCAAAGTTTTAGTTTGTAGCGCAAGCTCGATCGTTATACTGAAGTTATGCCCCGGGCGCTAAATACCTTAGCTACGCCACTGAAATTCTCAAATATCAAACTCGTTTTCGGCGCCCCGTGCTAATGGCGCCCAGAGCGGCCGCCCCCTTCGCCCCTCCCTACGCACGGCCCTGCTTTTATGGCACCCGCGGTCTATGCAGGATAAGGGCCGGAATTCTCAAGTTCTGTATCAAAATTCGCAATAAGTTTCGTACACATCATCTGGGATTATTGTGTCTTAGGGCTCCAACTGCTCCATATTGAAAAATCTAAAATGTTTATATAATAAAATGTATCTAAAATGTGTATATGATAATATGTACGGAAATTTAGAAAAATTTCCTTAAGAGTTTTCCCTTAAATCATTTGAAAGCACTGTGGCCCCATATATCTTGTAGGCCCCATATATTTTCGGGCCTAATTTATCTTTGGGCCTCATACTATATATCACGAGACCCCAGCAACTGAATATTTGAAACTCGAGAATATACACATCCATACACATATGTATACCATTTTTAAAAAAAATTTCTAAGAGACCTGTAGGGTCCTTCGTGCATTTCGGTAAGTGTCGTTCCCCGTTTTGGAAAATATTTGTCAAGGGCCCACCGGGCATTTGTGTGGATGCCCGTAGGCAGTGTCGCCAACCTGAATAGATCGTTTTGAAATATCGAATATTTTTATTTAAAAAAAAGACACTAATTCTAAATGATTGCAAATTACTTTAATCCTGTATCGAAAAGAAAATGACGACACAACAAGGTTTAATAAAAAAAAGTATAATTTTTATTGATCCGAACTATTTGACTATAGCTTCCAAAAAGATGAAACATTATTGTGATGTATAAAACCTGTTTGCTACGTATGCAAAATATAAGCTATAATTCAATTAGCACAAATACTGTAATTACTCGACATTTACGCTTCAAAATTCTATGTCGATTGTGCCACATTATGTACTAGTTGAGACGCGTTCAGTGCAGATTAGCAGATTTGAAACCTTAACATTACAGTACTAATTAACAGTCTTAGTCAAGTCGTGATTAAATAATCAAATAAAAAACAAAATTCCAATAAAAATGGAATGCTCTTAACACCATCCAAATTTACATCCTTTGTCCGGCTATTTTTTAATGAGATTATCACTGGCCACTTTCTGTTTTGACTGATCGGGTATAGAATCGTCAACGTTCAGCTGACTGGTCAAATCTGCAAAAGATCGTGTGATCTCGGGAATCTGTTTCAGATCGCTAACGCTGAGTATATGCGGTCTCTCGTATTCCGAGAGATTGCTCGTTTTCAGTTCAAAGTATCCTGTGTCGCTATGCGTTATATTGACTATTGTCCCTGTAATAGGCAGCATTTCAAAGAGTTGCTCGGGACTGGAGAAGGCACCAATGTCCACTGGAGCGATACCGGTTAGTACTTGGCCACTGATGTTAGTCTGGATTGGCAGCGGGATTTTTCCGAGATCAATGTGACTGCCATTTCGTCGTCCGTTGAAAAACGTCAAATCAACTCGCTCTTGGCTGTGTAAAGAAACCGATGTTGGTCAACATATCACTTAATAAATAAGCATTGTACGATTATACCTTTCGAATTCCGTTGAATTATCTTCCTCTGAGGTGTCCGTCAAAATTCCAATTTCGTATACCACCGCTTTCACAACATATCTGTATTGGATTTAACGAAAATGTGTCAGACATCTATTTTTATGAATATTCTTGAATTTCCTTACAAATCCTTGGTCCTATTTCGACGGGAAACACTCTCGTTGCTTTCACTGCTTTTGCTGCTACTGCTGCTATCGGCGTTACTTTGATCCAAAATCGGAAGGCTTTTAGTGGTGCAGATGACACTCATTGCAACAATTAAAAAGAAAATCATTTGATCGAACCGCGTAACCGCCATTTTTTACTGTTTTTTTCTTTTTTATTTAGGAATGCAATGACACAACACTAACGAACTAATTCAACGAAACTCAAAGACAATAGAAAAGAGTTAAAATTTGAATTAGACCTTCAAAGTGGAAACCCTTTGAAGAGTCTCTCGAAATGAACGCGACCAACTAGCTCACGAATCGTACCGATTCCCACGTAGCACAATTATCAATTGATCTCCTTGAACGTTTTCGACTACTTTTATACCGCCCACGGTGAAGAAAAAATTGCGTATTACCAAGATGTATATTGGGATCCAAACCAATTAGTACATTTGCTGGACGTCAAAAAAAGAAGATGCTGATGACGCCATCATTAGGTCAGTCGAGACAAACTATCAATTTCAAATCGAATCTTTTAATTAGACAAGTTGTTCTCTATCGGCGAATAATAAATCTAATTTGTAGAATAGTTCAAGTGTGAATTCCGGTGCAGATGGCGCTAATTGGTAAGTAAAACAAAGTAAAGACAAAAGTAACATTTCCAGACATATCTAGGGTAGGCTAGCTTAGTCTGGGTGGGACTAACATTAGAAACGCTGGCCAGAGTTTTTTTTTTGGGTTGGATGTCTCATTTATTTTGATTTATATTTTCACACTTAAAGACTGCGTAAATATTTTGGAAGATTCTTCCGATTGCTGATAGGTTTTTTTATTTGGCTGTATTTCTGAGGGATTTTGTTTACACAGTTACATATGCCTGACTAAATAATGTTTGTTTATGCATGTAGAGAAAGTAACATGACGTCCGAAAATCCACTGTTGTAAAAATGCATGGCATCAACGCAATCTGCCATCGGGCTGATAGCCGAGTCATCACGTGCTTATAGGAACTGGCCCAAAGCAAATCGTGGTTTAGTTTTGATTTTGTGTGTGTGTGTGTTTTTTTTTTGTGCTGATTACGAATCTAAGGTTTTCTACCAAAATGTTTCTGTGAAATTTGAGTTATAGCCAAAAAACAGCAACTAACACAAATTTTTCGGAAAATTTTTTGAAAACCGCCAACAAAAGAATAGTGTTCATTTTTCCGTATCTTTAAAAGTTTTCGAGATATTTTCACTTGAAAAATACATAAGATAACGGAAATTTTCTCTTTTAGCCTTTTTGAAGTGCGAATATCTCGAGAACTATTGAAGATACGGAAAAAGTTGCATTAACCTTTTTTTTATTTATCTGTTAAAAATCTTTTATTTTGTCTCAGAAAGTTTTTAGCTAAATTTAAAAATATTTTCAAAAACAAAAGTGTTCGTTTTTTTTTTTGTTTTTTTTTTTTTGCTATAAGTCCAATTCCACAAAAAAATAGGTAGCCAACCTCAGATTCATAATCAGCATCCCAATAAACATAAGCGGAAAACAAATCAAAACTACACAACAATTTGTTTTAGTCAAAACTGGACACTAAAACGAAGATTTTTACTTATTTATTTTTTTTTTAAAGATTCCAATGTTTAAAGAGCTGTTTTTTGAGGAAACTTAGACGTGCGAAGCTGACTTTTCATTAAATTTTAGGTAACTTATTGTACTTTCAAGAAGATACTTATTTGTCTTTGGGACACAAACTTTACAATTTATTAAATGATGTTTAAATTTTTTTCTCCGCAGTGGATTTGGTTTTTGCAAATAACTATTCAACTATTTTTCCCATGAGCATCCCACTTATTTCAAATAAAAGGTGAGCAAGCTATCGACAAATTCATCACTAATCATTTTCCTCGTAGGATATGTAGTTTTTCCTATATTGGGAAAAATACATCAGAAAACCACGTATTTTTCCCTTTGTCGGAATAAAAGATAAAGAAGAGAGAAGAAGCATGACAAATTTCAAGTGAAAATATCTAGAAAACTATTGAAGATACAAAAAATGTAGTGCTAATATTTTTTCTTAAACTGTTCCATATCTTTTATTTTGTCTCAGAAAGTTTTTTTTGCTGGAGTCAACCGTTTTCGAAATATTTTCAAAAAACACCCCCAAAAAAAACGTAAAACAGACAACGGTTATTTTCTGTATGGCAAGAATAGCTTATTGAGAATCGAGTTGAGTTGACGAAGAGGCCACTATATGACCTATTAACATAATGGGCCGAATCATCCTTACTCATTGCTCGGTAAAAGCATCACTCGGAAAATATCATCACTTTATCAAAAGAATGATGATAAAGAAGAGGTTATATTGGGGGGGGGGGGGGCAAAAACTCCTCTTCCATAGTCCTCCGCGTGGGCGCCCCCTGGAACGGCAGTGGTCACAGACCATTGCCAACCAACGTCAAGCCGCCAGTGATGGCGGTGCGATGATTTGGTTGAGGTACCCCTGTGGTGTGGGGTGTGAAAAAAAAATACCACGGCCTTTCCCTTTGAGGGCCTGTCGTTAAAACCGACAATCAAAGGACAGGGTGTGTATGCCAGCAACTTGCACTATCCGAAATCTTTATATGCTAACGAAACGTCAACTATGCCTCGGATAAGGACTGACTCAACGGTTACGACTTTTAGCTATCGTACAATGACAAAGATTGGATTCTTGAATGTGCGTACTCTCCTGGACAATGGATCAGAAGGTCCCCAGAACGCACGATTTCTTCAATTAGAGAGTGAATTTCTGAGGTACAAATTAAACATCTTAGGAGTTAGTGAGATAAGATGGTGGAACAGCGGAGAATTCATCTCTCCAACGGGCAGCACTGTAATGTTGTACTCCGGTAAAGCTACCGGTAGTCGTCGTGAGTCAGGTGTGGGGCTCCTTTTAACCAGAGCCGCGCGAAACTGTCTCTTATCCTGGGAACCGGCCTCTGACAGGGTCTTGACCGCCAGGTTCCGGACCAAAATGAGGAACATGTCAATAATACAATGTTATGCCCCTACTGAACCCGACAATGTCTTGGCAAAAGACTCCTTCTACGAAGAACTAAACGCCGTTCAGAGCAGAACACCTAAAGGTGACATTATAATGGTTATGGGTGATTTGAATGCGAAAGTTGGCGCTGATAACTATGGGCTCAGACATGTGATGGGGAGACACGGTCTTGGTGATCGTAATGACAACGTTGAAAGATTTGTAGAGTTCTGCAACTTTCACAGTCTCTTCATCGGTGGTACTATGTTTGAGCATAAGGACCACCACAAAATCAGTTGGTCCTCTGTTGATCGGCGCAGAACACAAAATCAGATCGACCATTTTGCCATTAGTAAAAGATTCAAGAGTTGCCTCCTGGACGTGCGAAACAAGAAGGGTGCCGATATTGGGATGGGAAGAGACCATTATCTTATGATCGCTAATGTTCGATTGCGTATTGCAGCCGTGCGCCGCCCCAGCGACGAAAGATCCAGGCCCCGCAAATTCAACACCGCTCGACTAAAAAATCCAGCTGTCTTACAACAATATAATGACCATCTTGCGCAAAAAGCGGCTGAGATAACTAGTCACCCAGATAGTGACATAAACGAAAACTGGGATGCCATAAAAAATGCGTACATTGATAGCGCAAATACCATCCTTGGCCCAAACCCGGATTGCCGGAATAAGCCCTGGATGTCCGACGCTTCATGGCAGCGGATTGTTGAAAGAAAGGAGCTGAAAGTTCGTTTGGCTGCAGCATCAGACGACAATCGAAGCAGCATCGAACTCCTTTACCGTCAGAAAGCTCGAGAAGTTCAGCGTAGTGTGCGACGCGATAAAAGAGTTTATGCCAATTCTCTTTTAGCGTCAGCAGAAGAAGCCGCTAGAAGTAACAACTTAAACGCCGTATACGGTGTCATCAAGGAGTTTACAGGTGGTCGTAACTCCTGCCAACATCCGGTGAAAGATAGTGATGGAAAGCTACTTATCTTGGAAGAAGATCAAATGAGGCGATGGAAAGAACACTTCGCCGCGGTCTTGAACCGTGTAACCTCTGGTGAAGTTCCCCCTCATATAGATAATTTAGCTAACCATCAAAATGTGCGTATACGGTCCACTGCCCCGACTAAAGAGGAAATAGTCACTGCAATTATTGCACTAAAACAAGGAAAGGCCGCCGGACTTGACGGCATCCCTGCTGAACTTTATCAAGCAGCGCCAAGCGTAACTGCCGATTTGCTGCACCCACTTGTTGATAAAGCGTGGAATACAGAGACCTTTCCCACTGAGTGGAAGGAAGGTTTGATCATTAATTGTATTAATTGGAGAGGCATTTGTGTGCTTCCTGCCGTTGCCAAGATAATAGCTAAAATCGTCCTGGAAAGACTAAAGGCCCACTTAGCAAGCACAATTGATGAAGAGCAGGCTGGCTTTCGATCCGGATTCTCCTGTGTCGATCACATTAACACCTTGCGAATCATCATCGAGCAATGCGCTGAATACGATTCTCCGCTTCACTTGCTTTTCATCGATTTCGAAAAGGCTTTCGAACCGGGATTCTATATGGGCGGCCTTGCGCAGGAGAGGCATCCCTGAGAAGCTTGTGGCTATTATTAAGGCAACCTATGACGGCGCGAAATGTCGCGTTCTGCATAAAGGTAAGGTGTCGGGGGACTTTGAGATTCGCAGTGGAGTTCGGCAGGGGTGCATCCTCTCACCGATCCTATTCCTCATTGTGATCGGCGATGTGTTGCATGCAGCCCTATCCGGACTCGACAGAGGAATTCAATGGACTTTGACATCTTATCTACAACATCTTGACTACGCTGACGACATATGCCTACTCTCCCACAAAATCATGGATCTGTCCGCAATGGCGTTAGATCTCGAGAGCGAGGCAAGCAAGGTTGGGCTAAAGATTAATACCAACAAGACCAAGGTTCTTAGCCCGCCGTTGCGAAAAAGAAATCCGACACCTATTGCCATCAATATTAATGGGCAGCCTGTGGAGAAGGTGGACAACTTCGTCTACCTGGGTAGCATTGTTGCCGAAAATGGTGGTACGGAGCAGGACATCGCTCGTCGTATCAACCAGGCTAAACGCGCATACGGCATGCTGTCCAAAATCTGGCAGGGCAGTTATCTCAGCATCAAGACCAAGCTGGGCCTGTTTCGCTCCCTGGTACTATCAGTGCTTTTGTATGGGAACAGTACATGGAAAGTTTCCGTAGGAGTTACCAGAAAGCTGCAAGTTTTCGTCAACTCATGTCTTCGTCGAATTTTAAGAATTTTCTGGCCCGAAACAATATCAAATGAAGAGCTAAGTCGGCGTACGGGTCAGATGCCAATCGACGAATTGATACGCAGGCGAAAATGGCAGTGGATAGGTCACACATTGCGGAAGAGTGATAACTGCATTGCTTTGCATGCCATGAAATGGAACCCCATTTCCAACCAAGGCCGACCAAGAGGGGGTCCTCGAATCACATGGCGTCGATCTGTGGCAAAGGAGTGTCAGGTACTGGGTAAGTCTTTTGGGGAGTTGCGCCCCATTACCCAGAGCAGAGTACGATGGTGCGCAGGAGTAGTTGACGCGCTATGCCCCGCTAGGGGTTAAGGCAAAGTAGTAGTACCACAGTGTTTGCTTCATGATTTGTCCTTTGGCTTTGCTTCTTAACTAATCGGAGCAAACCGATAACCTTATCATGCTTATTACTGAAGTCATGCACTGTTTTAATAGTTGTTAAAACAAGGAAATTATTTAGTTATTAAAACAACAATCCGAGAATTATTTTTAATTAACCTACATTACGAACAACCTAATTATTCATAGTTCCATTCGCCGTAATTTTATTTTTCACTCGTAATAGAGAGAGACTGACCTGTGATATAAATAATATACATATTCACATACAACCATTATACACATTTAGATAATACCTTTGACACACGATGCACACGAATTATCATTCCCACTCGAATGATAATTCGATTTCATGTGTCCCTGCGAATAGTCGTTCGAACATTGTCCGAATGATAAAAATTCGCGAATTACAATTGGCAGAGCAAACGTAATTTCTTCTTTGTGTATGCAGCGCCACCTATCCACCAAATTGTCATTGAGTAGCAACACAGAGAATACCTATGGAGAGCAATCCGCATATACTCAACACTAAACTACTTGAAGCAATTCCAGTCGTAAAAAGTAGAGAGAGAGATACACGCCCTCCACTGCGCAACACCCGCGCAGTCTATATAAAAGCACAGGAAGCACGCAAGATGTCATCCCCTCTCCTACTTTTCCAATCGGAACAATAACAGTCCAGTCTGTCTCTCTGCCGCGGAACACCCGCCCGGTCTATATAGAGCAAAAGAGATGTCAAATTTTCACCCCCTTCCTACTTCCTCACTTGTGCCGAATTGCGTCGTTTCTCTCGCTCTTTTTCACTTCCTCATATACCCTCTCTTCAAAGAGTAGCAATAACATTCACTCGTTGCTAAGCGATATGTTCGTTGCTAAACAATGTAAACAATGATTGAGTTCATATCACACAACGGTTGGCATACTGTTGCCAATTTGTTTTATGAATTCTCTGCACTGAGTTTTTGATGCTGTGAAAAATTTAATTTTCTCCATCGCAAAAATTTCTCCGCTGGCTAGGACCAACATATGATGACAATCTTGAAATGACACTCGCGCTGTAGTATTCATACGATTTTTCGTCAGTAGTCAGTTTTGAATTGGAAATTTGAAAATTGATGAATGACTAGATGTGAGTGCAGTTCAGAACACAACAACCTGTTGCAAAGCTGCTTCGATATTGTTGCCATAGCATGTTGCAATTCCGCTGTGTGCTATGAACTTAGCCATTATTTATTCGAAAAAATCAGTGCTAAGTAGATTTCGCAACGACTGTTGGGCCGACGCTCACATAAAGTATGTATGTATGTCTAATTCGTCATTGCCAGGAATTTATCATTCACCGAGTGATCATTCGGTTGCCATGTCTGTCCAAGCTATTAGACCCGCGATAGACGGTGCGATCCATCGTCAGATAGATCTGACGATCGAAATTATATGGAACTGTCAAAAAAATCGTCATCGATAGTCACATACACTGTCAGATCGATCTGACGATATTGTGATCGTCAGATCGATCTGACGACGGATTGCATCGTATATGGGGGCTATTATAGGTGTGTTTTACGTATTAAATAATTCGAAGGAAAAAAAACCGTTTCTCTCTTAGATAGGGTGCCCAACTCTCCAGTTGTAATAGAAATAATAGAATAATAATAATAGAAAATGTTTGGGTTGGCTCGTTCGGGAAGTTTATAGCTGTTGTAACGAATACTGGATAAGTTTGCAGCTTTTACCCAAACACTCAACCCGGCTACCGACAATAATGCGACAGTAGCATCATCATCTTTAAATCTTTTATCTGACGGCATTATCACTCGTTCGAGAGCAAGGGCTAAGTCTCAATCAGATATGAATATTGAACTGGTCCCGATGGTTCCATCCTTGGAAGTGACTTGTCCTGGCGATATTTCTACACAACCATCATCACTACCTACAATTGTCGTTGATAATTCAGTCAGCGCTACTTCTTCAAGAAGCTTAAGGGTCTGCTCTCCCCCTAGACAACAACCTCAACAACAACCACAACATCAGCCACAACACCAAACACAACAACCTCATCAACAACATCTTCATTCAATGCAATCCAATTCACATTCTGCCACTCGTCCTTCTTTACGGGTATGTGCACCTCCCAAGCAGATTTTTGTTTCGCGTCTTACATATGACACAACGGAAGATGAACTTTCCTCTTATGTAATCGAACGACTTGGATTTCGTCCTGCATTGTTTAGCTGCAAAAAGTTAACTAAGGACAACCTCCCGGATCAGCTTATATCATCCTTCAAGATCACTATACCTAACGAAGTTATCATACCACTCGATTCATCATTCTGGCCACCTGAATTAATTGTGAAGGATTTTACCAAGCGAACGGCATCTCGTCGTCGTCATCCAAAGAGAGTAGACTAAACGTATCCTTGTATTATCAAAACACCCGTGGCCTTAGGACCAAATTGGAGGAATTCTATATTTCCTCACTTGCGTCTTCTCATGACATTATATGTATTTCTGAAACTTGGCTTGAACCATCCGTAGGCGATTCCGAAATTCTTCCATCTCATCATATCTTCCGCTGCGATCGTAATCGCTCTCTCACAGGCAAAGCAGATGCTGGCGGGGTTTTCATCGCGGTGATTAAAAAATATCAATGCTCTCTCCTGTATGCCTCAACCGACAATGCATTCGACTGTGTGGTTGTACGTGTATGTCTTTCCCCTTCATCCGTGCTCCTGGTCTCTTGTGTATACATCCCTTGTAATTCTAGCCTTTCCCTATATGATTCCTGGTACTCCGATATATCTCGCTTTATTAATAGTGATTCCTTTTCATCTGTTGTCATCTGTGGCGACTTTAATCTCCCTCACGTTGAGTGGCCTCCCATTTCAGGTTTTCCAGTTTCATCTGCCTCGGTTTCGCACCTTCTTCGCCTAACATCTTTTATGCATCTTTGTTCTGTTACCCAGGTTAACTCTATTCGAAACGCCTCTAACCGCCTGTTAGATCTTATATTTACCAACATTCCTTTGCCCTCTCTATTCCTATCTGAACCCTCTCCCTATGTACGAGTTGATTGTCACCACCCTCCGCTTCTCCTTGAGCTGTCTCTCAAAACTTCGTATTCCAGACCGTCCCGCAAACCAGGTAAATTTAACTTCCATAAGGCTGACTACGATGCTCTTAATTCTAAGCTGGCTGAAATTGATTGGGTAAATGTACTGGAGCACCTTGATTGTGACTCTGCCGTTATCACTTTTTACAATATTCTATTTGATCTTATACCCTCTTTTGTTCCCTTTTCTACCCAGAAATCCCGCAGCAGCCCTGTTTGGTTTACGGCGGAGATTTCCAAGATTCTACATAAAAAGAATCGTTGCCGCCTACAGTACAAACGATTCAGACAACCTGCTGACCTTATACTTTTTCGAAGGTTTCGCTCCAAAGCCAAACAGCTTATTGCAGACGCCCGGAAATCCTACATCGTCAACGTAGAAGATTCCATTAAGCGCAACGAAAGCAAGCTGTTTTGGTCTTACGTGCGAAATCTTCGTACTACCACCTCTTCCTCCTCTATAATTTCCCTCAACGGTAATATTGCAAATGACTCTCAATCTATCAGCGAGTTATTTGCGACCTACTTTTCCTCTGTTTACTCACCCTCCACTCCTGTGCCCTTCTTATTCCCTATTGATTCGTCTGATTTCTCGTTTCCTCACATTTCTCCCGATTATGTTGGATTACTTCTCAGCAAATTGAAGCCTGAAGGTGGTGCAGGGGCTGATGGCCTACCAAATATTTTCCTTAAAAACATGAACCAGTCATTATCCCTCCCACTCTCTATTCTGTACAACAAGAGCCTCCTGTTAGGTATTTTTCCATCTCTGTGGAAGAAATCCCTAATCCTACCTGTTCCTAAAGGCAGTGGCGATCTTTCTTCCGCCACTAATTACAGACCCATTTCCCTTCTTCCCTCTTCCGCTAAAGTTTTGGAAAAAATTGTGAACGGTTTTTTGATTGAAAACTTTGGCCACTTAATATCTCCGTGTCAACATGGCTTCCAAAAACACCGCTCAACCACAACGAACTTACTGGAGATCCCGCAGTTCATTACTGAAATGTTTGAACTCCACCAGGACGTTCACGTCATCTATACGGATTTTTGTAAGGCATTTGACTCTGTCAGCTTTTACAAGCTTCTCGCCAAACTTATTGCCTTTGGTATTCCTATTCCATTGGTTAAGTGGCTTGATTCTTATCTCTGTGACCGTCTTTGTGAGGTCATTTATAATAACTCGAAGTCCTCTCCTTTCACTCCCTCAAGGGTCTATTCTTGGACCGCTGCTTTTTGCAATTTTTATCAATGACCTCCCCGCTTTACTTGAATGTGTCAGTTTGCTCTTCGCTGATGACCTTAAGTGTTACCTCTCTGTGTCTTCCACCGTTGACTGTCTTAAATTACAGACAGTACTCAATTCGCTTTCGTCTTGGTGCTCAGACAACGGTCTACAGCTCAATCTTTCCAAATGTTTTTATATGATCTTTTCCCTTAAACCTATCCCTTTGTCTTTCTCTTACACTATTAACGGTGTTCCCCTTGAAAGGGTGTTCTCTTTTAAGGACTTAGGTGTTGTGTTCGACTGTAAATTGAAATTTACAGATCACTACTCCTCTATCATAAACCGTGCCTCTAAACTCTCTGGTTTTATCCTACGTTGTACTTCCCAGTTTCGTTTTATCCAGTCCGCTGTGCGCCTCTTTTGCTCCCTGGTTCGGAGTCTTCTTGAGTATGCTTGTGTAGTTTGATCCCCTAGTCAAATAACTTTCTCAAACGAAATTGAGGCTGTACAAAGAAAGTTTACCCGTATACTCTTTTTTAAATTCGGACTGCCGTATGCCGATTACCCTGGTCGCCTGCTTTTCCTAAACCTGCATTCATTAAAAAATCGGAGGATTGTCTTAAATGAATGCTTTCTTTTCAAACTTTACCACGGGCTTATCAACTCTACCCTAGCGGAAGGTATTCGATTTAGGATGCCGCTTCGACCCTCGCGTAATGTGAATATTTTCGATCCGCCAACGGCCAGACTCGCCATTTATTACAACTCTCCTCTGCTCAGACTAATGAGGGTACATGATGAACTCCAACTTGGTCCTTTTGCAATGAATTTCAATGCATTCCGTAGACTCGTATTCCTAAGACTTAGTACATATCCTAACGCTGATCACCTTTAGGGTTTTCACACGTACCTTTGTTATTATTCTACAATCTTTGTCTTCTAATTTCATGCTTGTATACATTTATATTTTTTCTTGTTTTTACTTTTGTTTTTAGTAATAATTTTTATTCTAATTTTCTTTTTACGTATATACGGTTTTTAGAATTTCGTTCTGTGTATATACATGAATTAAATAAATAAATAAATAAATAAATAAATACAACTCGATAGAGGAATTAATTCATGCAATCAAGGCGGCTTGGTCGAAAATACCGCAAGCGTAATTCATTCTTTACACGATACTTTGCCTCGCAGAATATTTGAACTTATAAATAAACATAGAGGAAATACACACTATTAAATAAAAATATTGCTGGTTTTATTTATTTTTTGTTTTCCTTGATACTTGCACGGACTATTTTTCAACAGAAATATCACACTAAATTGTAAAAGCGTCCTCGTTCCTGTGCCATTGAGCGGACCCATCGACTCACCGACTTATCGATTCTGTGTGAAAGGTTGTTGTTGTTTGTTGCCTTGACCCCTCCAAGGGCATGGACGCGCAAGCATCTTTTGCATTACTATACCTTGTTGGCACTTCGATAGCATATATTTTTTTCGAATGGTGCAGTTGTTAATTGCCTTGACCCCTCCAGGGGCATGAGCGCGTCAACATCTCTAGGTGTCTTAGAGCAATCTGGTTAGTTGTTCCGTTGTGCTGACAAAGAAATACTTTTGTTTTTACCTACGCAAATAAACAAAATCATTAAATCGGCAATTTAAAATTTTACACCAGATGCCAAAGTATGTTATCATTCAATGAAATAATTTATGATTCATCAATACTAATTGAGATATAAAATAATTACTGTGTCGCCTCAATTATTACGCATTTGCCCTAACTCCTAGTGGGGCATAGTGCGCCAACTATTCCATATAGCTTAGCTGACGTTTCGTTGGCATAAACCAGTTTCGGACAATTCACGTTGACATGCACCACCTGCTTCCACTTAGCTAGTGGCCTAGCTGCGAAAAGTCAGGAGATATAATGGCTGATTATTACACCCCGCACCATAGGGGGAGGGAACACAAACACCCAAAGCCACGAACGCCGTGGACGGGACTTGAACCCGTAACGTAACCTTATTTCCTACTGGATTTATATCGTTGTTTATACTTCGTATATTCAGACTAATTAAGACTGAAAATTTAATTGAGAATTTAAACATATAAAAAATTAAAATTAGAAACCTTTTGTTTCCGATAAAAATGTAAATTTAAATTAATTTTTAACAAATATTTAGTAAACACATATTTGTCGCTGTTTACAACTGAGGCTTTCATGAACACTTAAATGATTTTTCCTTTGATTTCCACTTTATTAAATTACCATCAATTAGCATCTCTCATATCGTTCAGTAATGGATATACTACGGATGTTAAAATATTGACCGTGTCTATTTCTTGGTAAGGTGTACTTTTGAAAGATTTCTGGAAAAAGCTACAACAATACTGCGCCACACGATGCGAAAAAAAAGTTAGAAATAACCTGCGACGATGGCGACGAGCTAAACGATGGTCCATCTAAATAGGCTGTTTCCCGAACACAGTACAACATTCGCCGTATTCACCTGAAGGTGTTAACACTTGAACGTTAGTGGTTCGTGAATATTACAATAGTCGGACAATAATTATTGTATTACACCGTGTGACCAATATCGTGAAGGTGACATTTTCAGAAGATGCTTTATTTTGTAAGATTTAATTATCTGATTAAAAGTCAACTCTTGAATTCGCTAATAAGCATTTTTTTCTCCAGGTTCTGTTAGCGCTTCTATTAGGAGCATCATGTGATGCCGTGAATAATGACTACGAGTACGCATCTGGTGAGCCATTAGAGGGAACATCGTTGGACTCATATCGATACTATTTGCAAGAATCTTCAGATGGTGAAAACAGTTCGTATCAAGAGGACGACGAACTACAGAAGCGAGAGATACCTCCGACTACGGCGGCGACTCCTGATGACATCAATCCATCAAAAGCTATTCCGACACACAGACACACAATTCCGTTGGCAAATCTTATTGGCCAGGTAGAAGGAACCATTTTCAAATCGGCTCTTAGTGTCGTGGCTATTGCAAAAGCACAGAATAGCAGTGAAAGTGGAAAACCAAGCGAATCTGCAGGCAATCAGTTACGATCTCCCGCCTCCATCGACGATCTAACGTCAGAACAAGATGCAATTTTCAAGTACGTAACTGCCAGAAGTATTCCGGCAAAGGACAATCAACCGCCACATTACATAGTAGATGAGATTGCCATTTCAAAAGCCAATGCCGGACTAGGACCTCTGATTTCGTCGTTAGATTTTCATATCGAACCGACTGTAAGTTCGCCAGTGGGAACTCCGAAGCATGGAATTCCATCTTCTGATTTGACGATTGGTCAAGCCACCGGCAGTGACCTCGACGTAACAGTGTTTGTCACCCCGACGCATACTCCACAGGTTTCACCCACAATTTTATCAGTTGATGATAAAACCACCGAAAATATCGTGAAAATAGCACCAAAGACTGTTTCCAGCTCATCAACGGTCGCACCTACGAGTACATCAACTTCTACAACTTCAGCTCCTTCCACAACTACAAAAACTCCAATTGAAAAACTCAAGGAAGCCGAAGACAATCTCAAGGAGAAAGTTGCTGAAATTGAGGCAGAACCCGTGATTTTGTCCGCCCGTGTTTAATTCAATGTTATTAAACTTTTCCAATGGAATATTTCCACTATTTTAATGTACTCTTATGAATACGTATTTATATAATATTTTTTGCTTGTAAATAAAGTAAGTGAAGTTAAACATTGCATTTTTCAATCTTGTGACCGACCCCATCTGAGGACGTTCCCCGCACATTCTACGAATCATTTTCAAGTCATCAATTAGCATGGCTACCTGCTTCGTCTACAGTTGAGTATGAGTGGTTTTTCATGTCTCCGTGATGTTTATTTAAAGAATTATAGCAAATTTATATTACATACTTCGAAAATGTCTTATGTGTGCACTGCTATTTTTCGAAGGTAAACAATGGATGTATCATCTAAATATTGGGAATCCACATCCCTAATAAAATATGACAATATCCTTTTTAGGAACATTGAACTTAATATCCAACTAAAAGTTAACATTTCTCCTCTGATAATTGTACACTTTAAGGGGGGAAACCACATTAGGAGGTTCAAAAAATATATTTTTTTTTTAATATTGCACAAATTGTTAGCTTAAAAATCCAAAAATACGTTGCCAAAATTTCAAAGCGAAATTCGCATTCGTGTAGATTTTATGAGCATAGAACCGAGCGTTCATCGGGTATAATTTACAGGCTCGAGCACACAGCAGGTAGAGCGGAGCAATTCCTCAGGTAGTCGCTTTATGTACTTACGTAGCCTTGTAGCGGAGCCCCACTTTTGCATATTTGTTTTCAAATAACGGTATAGAAGGTACTAGAAGCATCAACACAAGGGGTTATTTCGGTTTTATTCTGTTTTTCAAACGCTATTTTCTTAAAACGACTTTTTTCACATTTGCGGGCAGTCTAACTCAAAAAGTAATGAACCGATCATTATGAAAATTGAAAGTACGATTCTTTATAAAATTACAAAAAATATGAACCAACATTTGGGATGATATCATATTTTTAAGGGCGTTTTTTTTGCATAATTTGTGAACAAAAATGATGAAAATTTAAATATTTTTTTCCAACACCTTCAACATTTTTAATTTCCATTATTTTCACCTGCATTGTGATTCATGTTCTTAGAAAATAAGTTAATAATGTAAAATTGAAACGTTTTTGATTTCGGCGTAACTTTGTTATTTTTGGCTTAAATTATTCAAAAAAAATCACAAAAGGTTTTCAAAATATGAATAAAATGATGTCAAAATTTGATTGAATTCTAATTAATTCATCCCATCCAAAAAAACCTAAAAAATCAGTGAAAATGAGACTCCCCTCTTAAATTTAATTCCACCGATCGATTTTTGACAGATTTACTTACTTTTTTCATATATTGTATACTTTCTGCGTTATCTTCATTTGCATTAATAATTAGCAGGTATGTGTTCCATTTTAAAATATCTTTTCTTGATTTTACATTTTACGTATAGTATTGTATGAATGTGCATAATAATGATTATTCGGATGCGCTAATATATTAATGCAGGTTAATTTCACATATTCATGTTAATTAATTCTTCTTGATGGGTTTTGATTTGTATACCGAAAGTTAGCATTGATTCTGCTTAGTATAGATAGGAGGTAATTTTTCAATGAAGAGAAAAGAATTAATTAAATTAAACGTTCCTATAGCTATTATCTTGGGCGCTTGCCAAACCTTAGTGGCTTAGTCGCCAATCTCCCCCACTAAAGTGCCCTATCCTTAGTTGCATCTCTTTTCCCTCAGCAGGAGATTACAGAAAACAATAGAAAAGCTGGACACGGTCGACGATGAGGTTAAACCCGACATAAATGAAGACGAGCTTTTAAAGATCGTCGTCCGCAGCCAGAATTGGTGAAAATAAAGCAACCGATTTAGATGGCATTCACTGAAAATATAACAGTTCGCACAGTACCCGAGAAGTTCGTTGGAATATTCCGAGCATGTTTAAATGAATGAGTCTGTGGCGTCGTCTCTTGAAACACTTTACAAAAATACTTTGTAATATTAAAATTTAAAAAAACAATTCTACCATCGATTTAAAATGTCAAAAAAATAAAATAAAATTTTGTTTAATTATAATTCAATTGTCGTTGATACATATTACTATTTAATCTAATAGAGATATTTAAATAAAATAATTATGTTAAATAACTATAACAAATAATATAGTTTTCATAATTTACTTTAAAAAATGATTAACATTTCTAACAAATGGTGACCCCGATAGAAGAATAGGCCCGATAGAAGAATAGGCCCGATAGAAGAATAGGCCCGATAGAAGAATAGGCCCGATAGAAGAATAGGCCCGACAGAAGAATTGGCCCGACAAAAGAATAGGCCTGACAAAGGAAATAGGCCCGAAAAAGAAATAAGCAACTGGTTTTCATCTTTGCCAATCTATTCTTGTCATTTCTCTCAACATCGTTTATCGCTTTATATCCGGGACTGGCGCATCATGGTTTCTTTGGAACGATTATGGTTGGAGCATTGATTGCAACAAAAATCCCAGCATTTAGTGCTCGACAAACCCGACGGCCCCCGACGACCCATAACTCAGTAATACAGTTTTAGCATCTCAAGGAGAAAGAAGACATTCGTCATCATCAAATGAAAATTGAGTAACGTAGTTCTGTAATTCAGATAAGTATTAAGTAATTTGGAATTATTGTAAAGGTGGTCGAATTGTAGCTTTAGAGGTATTTCATCTAGTTCTGACAAACATTTTTTTTAACAAATAGTTTTTGTGTTTGTTTCATTATGTCAACTCAGGAGGATACCGCTTGCTCCTCAACCCCTCTAACTATAGGTTCGGTGTCGATTAAACTTCCAGCTTTTTGGAAAGATTTGCCGGAGCTGTGGTTTAAACGAGCGGAAGCTCAATTTGATGTTGCACGGATAGTTTCGGAGACAACAAGATTTAATTATTTATTATCTATACTCGATTCCGAGGCAATTAAAGTTGATGGTGACTTAGTGTGCAAGCCTTGATTAGAACAGCCCTACACAGTATTCAGGGATGCATTGATTTCTCGTCTTTCTTTGAGTGAGGCAACAAAATTAAAGCAACTTCTCACAAATATTTCTTTAGGTGATAAATCGCCTTCACAATTATTTAGAGAGATGCGGCAATTGGCTGGAGAACAAGTCAGCGAAGACCTTCTGAAGACTCTATGGCTTCAACGTCTTCCTGACAATATTCAAGCTCTTCTTGCTTGTAATTCTTCCGGTTCAATTAAAGACTTATTAGCCAGTGCGGACAAAGTTAGTGAAATTTTTGTACGACCTTCTATTTTCAGTGTTGATAATGAAAATTATTTAATGAAAAAAGAACTAAATGAGCTTAAATCTCAAATTGCAGTTCTTACTCGTACAATTCAAGACACGAAATTGCATCAACAAAACAAATCTCGTTCCCGCAGTAATTCCCGGAACCGTAAAACGAAAAAAGAATATTGCTGGTACCATTTCAAATTTGGTGTCAAAGCCCACAAATGTGTTGAACCTTGTTCTTTTAAGTCTTTCGATTCTTCTAACACCAAAATTGATGCCTCGTCAAAAAACTAGATTGCGTGAAGTCTTCGGCGACTGACTTTGCTAGATCTGGTTCATGTCGCCTTACAATTTTTGATAATTCTACCAAATGTAGATTTCTAATTGACACGGGTGCCGATATCTCGGTGATTCCTGCTTCAGCTGTCTGCAGACGTTTTCCCGACTCTCTCAAACTTGCAGCTGCTAATACATCTACCATTAACACATATGGTAGAAGACGTCTCACTCTTGATCTTAATCTGCGAAGAATTTTTACATGGGAATTTGTCATTGCTGATATCGACAAGCCCATCATTGGAGCTGATTTTTTATGTCACTTTGGCTTATTGGTTGATGTTTCTAGGAAAATGATCATATATCCAACTACTAATCTTCATTCTGTTGGGTTAATCTCGAAAGGTCCCTTATCTACTCTTTCTGTCCAAGTAGACGAGACCTTGGATCCTCGTGTAAGAGAACTCCTCTCTACACATCGAGCAGTTACTTTCCCTAGTAATTTCATCCAACCTGTTAAGCACAATGTCACACATACCATATCCACGTTTGGTTCTCCTGTGGCTCCCAAAGTTCGTCGTTTAGCCCCTGACAGACTTGCTGCAGCTAAGAAAGAGTTTGACTTTCTCCTTCAGCAAGGAATTTGTCGACCTTCAAACAGTCCTTGGTCCTCCCCGCTGCATATGGTTAAGAAAAATAATGGCGAATGGCGTCCGTGTGGCGATTATCGTCGTCTAAATTCTCAAACAACACCTGATCGGTATCCTATACCAAATATCCAAGATATTACCCACAATTTAACTGGTTGTTCATTTTTTTCAACTTTGGATTTGGTAAAGGCCTATCATCAAGTTCCAATAGATCCTGCAGATATTCCTAAAACTGCCATCTGTACACCTTTTGGACTATTTGAATTTACGAGGATGACCTTCGGACTTTGCAACGCTGCTCAGACCTTTCAACGTTTTATTCATGAAGTACTTAGAGACTTAAACTTCTGTTTTTCATACCTCGATGATATTCTCATCGCCTCAAAATCGGAAACAGAGCACATTAAGCATTTGTCTATAGTTTTCGACAGATTGGTTAAATTCGGCATTATAATTAACGTTGACAAGTGTTCGTTTTACAAGCAGCAAATTAAGTTTCTTGGTCATTTGATCTCTTCTGATGGCATTAAGCCTTCAACGGACAAATGCCAAGTGATTAAGGAAATGAAATTGCCTAACACTATTCAGGAACTCAGACGATTTCTCGGCATAATAAATTTTTATCGTCGTTTCTTACCTCGAGCAGCACATCACCAAGCACTACTGAACGAGCATCTTATTGGCTCGCGCAAATCTGACAAACGTAAAGTTGTATGGACTCCTCAAGCAATTAAAGCATTTGAATTCACTAAACAACAGTTGTTCGAAGCTTCATTTCTCGCCTTCCCTATTTCTGAGGCTCCTTTAGCTGTTTTTGTTGATGCCTCTAACATAGCTGCCGGCGCAGCTTTGCAACAATTTGTCGACGGTGCTTGGCAACCATTGGGTTTCTTTTCAAAGAAATTCAATACCACTCAACGAAATTATAGTACTTATGACAGAGAACTTCTTGCTATGTATTTATCTATAAAACTCTTTAGGTTTTTTGTCGAAGGAAGATTATTTACCATTTTTACAGATCATAAACCGCTAACTTTCGCTTTAAAGCAAAATCCGGATAAGGCTAATCCTCGACAACTTAGACACCTTTCCTATATAAGCGAATTTACTTCGGATATTCGTCATATTGCTGGTCGTGATAATGTTACTGCTGATACCTTATCTCGTCTTGAGGAAATTACGGTTCCCAGTAACAAAGAAACACTAACTGTGTGCCAGCTGAATATTCATCACAGCAAAGCGGCATCAGCGATGATGACGAGATGCTTTGATGAAGAGAAACTGGACATAACTTTGATACAGGAACCCTGGATTTTACAAGACAAAATTAGGGGTTTGTCACAACAAACCGCAAATCTGTACCATGCACAGGTGGACGGTAAAATAAGGACATGCATCCTGGTGCGTCATGGAATACGTGCAGTACAAATGATGCATCTCTGCTCGCCTGATCTTACGGTAGTAATGATCGGCAGTGGTGCAGGATCATTCCTAATTGCATCAGCATATCTCCCTTATGATGCACCAGAACCACCTCCATCAGAGGAAGTAGAAAATCTGGTAAGGTATTGTAAAGAAAGAGATATGGCCCTGATCATAGGCTGTGATGCCAATGCGCACAACACTGTGTGGGGCAGCACAGATGACAATCCCAGAGGACAGCAGCTGCTAGAATTTGTGGAAAAGTACAATCTGCTGGTAGCAAACAAGGGGGTCGCTCCCACCTTCGTGGATGCACGAAGGGCTGAAGTGATCGACATTACCCTAAGCTCTGTTAATATGCTTGACAGAGTTCAGAATTGGAGAGTGGTGGACAGGCTAACCATGTCTGATCACAGGGCTATCCAGTTTGAAATTCTGTATGGCAGAAAACGGAGTAGCGAACGCAAACGTATAAGAGTGCCAAAAAATACTGATCGTGTTAAGTACGAGACATATTTATTGGAACAAGTCGAGGATATTCAAGACGGAATACCTCGGAATACGGTCGAGATAGAGCGAACAGTGGAACAACTGAACTCCGCTATTAATCGCGCCTTCGAACACGCTTGTCCCTCCACAGTAGTGGACGAAAAGGACCCAACACCATGGTGGAGTAGGGAACTGGAGTCTATGAAAAAAGAGACAAGGAAAGCCTTTAACCGTTACATGAGGGAGAGAGACTCTCACTCTTGGGAACTATACAAGGATAAAAAGAGGGAGCTGAAAAGAACCTTACGTCTTCGGAAACGAAATACGTGGAGGGAATTCTGCTCTAGCATGAAGGATACGTCGGAAGTATGCAGATTACAGAAGATGATATCGAAAGACACTGCTTCGAAAATGGGGCTGATACGCAAAGTTGATGGTTCCATGACAGAAACAGTGGAAGAAACGTTGCAGGCCCTGATGGAGGTACATTTTCCTGGAAGTTTCAAGTCAGACCAACCATGGCCTCAAAGTAACATGGGAGCTGGTGGGGTAAGTCAACAAGAAGCTGAGAGGATAATAACTCCAAATGGAGTCAAAAGTGCTATAAACTCTTTTGCACCATTCAAAACGGCTGGAATGGACGGAATATTCCCGGCACTATTACAGTGGGGCATGAGCGCTCTACTAGATAGGATCCGGAATATATTCGTCGCCTGTCTTTCAGCAGGCTACATCCCGAAGGCATGGAGGGAGGCTAAAGTGGTCTTCCTGCCTAAACCGGGAAAGAAAGACTATACAGAGGCAAAGTCCTTCAGGCCGGTTAGCCTTACATCATTCCTGTTGAAAACAATGGAAAAGGTGTTGGTGGACTACCTGGAGAACACCACGCTAATGTATAGTCCTCTGAGTAGGTGCCAACATGCTTATAGAGCAGGCAGATCTACGGAAACCGCTCTACATGAACTTGTTAGAGTTGCAGAGAGAGAGATTAACAATGGCGGGATCGCTATGTCTACTTTTATGGATATAGAGGGTGCTTTTGATAAAATCTCCTTTACCAAACTAAGGAACGCCCTGTTTGAGCGGGGGGTTGATTACATTATAATTAAGTGGATCGACTCTATGCTTAAGCAGAGGGCGGTAAATCTTAGCAGTGGATGTGACAGAATACGGGATAAGGTAGTCCGAGGATGCCCACAAGGAGGTGTTCTTTCGCCTCTACTGTGGAACATCACCGTGGACAGTCTTCTCTGGAAACTAGACTCGATGGGCGTACACACTGTAGGATACGCCGATGACTTGGCACTCACGGTCAGTGGAAAGTTCATGGACACAATTCTAGGTTGCATGGGACAAGCTCTCAAAGTAACCGAAGAATGGTGTAATGAGCAAGAGCTAACCATAAACGCTAGTAAATCAAACACTATGATTTTTACTCGTAAGAGGAAAGACATAGAGATAACTCCCTTACGGCTTTTTGGTTCGGAAATCAAGGTGTCCAAGGAAGTGAAGCATCTAGGAGTTACCTTAGATGCGAAACTAACTTGGAATGTTCACGTTGATGAAAAGATCCAAAAAGCGAAAAGGATTTTGCATCAATGTAAGAGAGTGTGTGCTCGTAGGTGGGGAATTTCACCTAAAGCGACACACTTTATTTACACAATGATGGTAAGACCTATTCTAGCCTATGCATCAGTGGTATGGTGGCCAAAAGCCATGCAGAATACCACAAAGCAGAAGCTAGATGGGGTACAAAGGATAGCTTGCGTAAGCATATGTGGTGCAATGCGCACCACACCAACGCGAGCAATGGAGGCATTGCTGGGACTGCCGCCGTTGGACTTATTTATAAAGAAAACGGCGGCGCTTTCGGCAATACGCATGGAAAGGGATGCCATGTGGCATCGCTTTGGAACTAGCAGCGGTCATAAGAGCATCCTAGACATTATTCATGATGAGGTCAGGGAGACTCTAATGCCGGTAGGAGGCATGAGTAGACGTAGGGTAGTTGAAAGACTACACAAGACTCACATTGCAGATGGAAACATACATAATGAGTGTATGTACAATGACATCAGCATTTTTACTGATGGCTCTTTAATGGACGGTAAAGCGGGGGCGGGGGTTTACTCTGAAGAGCTAAACCTAGCATGTGCGCTTAGTCTAGGAGAGTATGTGTCCGTATACCAGGCAGAGATGCTTGGCTTGTTGCATGCGTTGGACCACTTGCTTGAAGGTCAGGTGCGGGGGAAGAAAATCCTTATTGCACTGGACAACCAATCGGTGATCAGACGCATGCAGCAGACGAACATAAACTCTAAACTGGTACTAGAGTGTGTCCGGAAGCTCAACACGTGTGCCTCAGGAAATGAGGTTACGCTGATGTGGGTAAAAGGACACATAGGTACAACAGGAAATGAGGCGGCGGATGCCCTAGCAAAACAGGGATCTGCGGCAACTTTCATTGGCCCAGAACCCAGAGTTGCTCTGGGGAACGGCATGATTGGAGCGAAGGTTGGGAAGTGGATGGACTCCATGCATCAACAAAGATGGCAGGAGCTAGTCACTTGCAAACAAGCTCGGAATGCAATAACCAGCCCTTTAGGCAGGGAAGCGAGAAAGGTACTTAGTTATAAACGGAGTACCCTAAGCTGGATAACTGCCTTGGTCACAGGGCATGGTAATTTTAAGGCTCATCTGGCCAAGATGAAAATCGGGGAAGATGACGTTTGCAGGCTATGCCTGGAGGAGGCCGAGACAGCAGCACACATTGTGTGCGAATGTCCAGCACTGGCTAGCACGAGGTTGAGGATCACAGGCAGGCACACGATAAGTGTAGAAGCCATGAGTGAACTCAGCTTCAAACAAATGCTAGCAATAACACGGGACTCAGTGATGAAGAAAGAGGTCGATAATTATCAGTCGACATCTGGAAGCCACTGATGACCGGGAGGGGGCGAAAAGGGACCCAAACGTAAGTGGTCTGCTTCGGCTATCCCCCATAGTATATAATAATAATAACATAGATTTCAGAGCTATGGCTGATTCTCAGTTGTCAGATTCCGATTTACAGGAATTTTTAAATAATCCTAATTATTCCTTCAAAAATATATCTTTTCCGGGTACTGATTATCAAATTTATTGTGAGGTTTCAGACAAAAACGTCAGACCGTTTGTGCCTGAAGCTTTCCGCAAAACAGTTTTTTGTCGATACACAATTTGGCGCATCCTGGTATACGTTCCACAAGGCGTCTTGTTACTAGCAAGTATTTCTGGCCATCCATGAATGTAGATGTAAACATGTGGTCTCGCCAATGTATACCTTGTCAGAAATCTAAAATTTCTCGGCATATCAAAGCGCCTCTTGGTAACTTTGCTCAAGCTTCGGAACGTTTTCAAATCATTCATGTTGACATCATTGGTCCTTTGCCATCTTCCCAAGGTTTCTCATACTGTCTCACCATCATTGATCGTTTCATTCGATGGCCTGAGGCAATACCACTTTCTGGTATTACGGCTCAATCCTGTGCTGAAGCTTTAGTCAGAGAATGGATTTCCCGTTTTGGTGTGCCTCAGACTATCGTGACCGATCAAGGTAGACAGTTTGAATCCGAGTTATTTGCAGAATTAGGACGTTTGTTGGGGTTCAGCAGAAATCGGACTACCGCCAATCATCCACAATCCAATGGCATGGTTGAACGCTGGCATAGAACTCTAAAAGCTGCTATCATGGCATATAACAATCCATCATGGACTAAAGTGTTACTTCTTGTTCTCTTAGGCCTTAGGTCTATGTTCAAGGAAGACCTTTCAGCTTCTGCAGCACAATTAGTTTTTGGCCTAAATCCTCGTCTCCCATGTGATTTTTTTGATAATGCTTCTAAATTTAAGCCTCAAAGTGATTTCGTCGATGACTTAAAATCACATCTTTCTTTAGTTAAACCTACAAGTTCTTCCAATCACGCGTCCAACAAGTTTTTTGTTTTTAGGGATTTGAATTCTTGTTCTCATGCATTCGTTAGAACAGATGCAATACGTTCTCCGTTACAGACACCTTATGAAGGTCCATTTCCTATTATTAAACGTGATAAACACTTTTTCACTTTAAAAATTAAAGATCGGGAAATCAATGTATCTCTTAATAGGCTTAAACCTTGTTACTTGTCTTGTACAGAGGATTCTTGCAACAATGGTCAACAACAATCTTGTAAAAATGTTGTCAATAAATCTCCTCGTATTTCTCCAAAAAGCGTATCATTTAATTTAAAACGAAATTCCGTTCATACGAGTATTATACCTTCTCGTTCTGGTAGAGTTACGACTGTTCCATTTTCATATCGCGAAATTTAGCTTTCGCTGAGGGGGGAGTATTGTGGCGTCGTCTCTTGAAACACTTTACAAAAATACTTTGTAATTTTAAAATTTAAAAAAACAATTCTACCATCGATTTAAAATGTCAAAAAAATAAAATAAAATTTTGTTTAATTATAATTCAATTGTCGTTGATACATATTACTATTTAATCTAATAGAGATATTTAAATAAAATAATTATGTAGAGATATTTAAATAAAAATAATTATGTTAAATAACTATAACAAATAATATAGTTTTCATAATTTACTTTAAAAAATGATTAACATTTCTAACAAGTCCTTCCATCTATATAGAGGAGGCAGAGACGGATTCTTCTACCTAATAAGCCGCTGCACAGTTGTCCAAATACTCAAAGTTCCTGGCCAAAAATGGAAAAACCGAAAAATAATAAATTACATATTTGACAGTTAGGTTTTATTCTACAGTTACTAGGCTAAGGCCGGCTTTCTCAATGTCTGGTTAGACTGCCAGTTAGCTATCCGAGAAAATAAATTATGTAAACCTTAGCGTATGCAACGCTCAAAATAGGATAATGCAGAGGGAAAATCTGATTTCTTGGCGTAATTCTATCGCCTGTTCCATTCTATTCTACTTCTGTACCGTGTCGCAGCATTAATTTGCGGCTGAGTTGGTTTCAAATCCTCTTCCATCTGTTTTCTGTGACCAGTTTAAGGCTGAGCGCATGTTGGTCCTGTTGCGTGTTTTATGTCAAACGGAATGAATCTTTGCCAGAATGACACTCTGTCAGTTTAACAAATACTTGGGCATAATCGTATAAGAAAATTGGGTTGATTGCTGTCCTTTACAACAGATAATTATGCAAGAAATGCGCGACAGAACAAAAGACCTATTTGCTCATTCAAAAACACAAGAGTTAACACAATTGGTGAAACGAAAACCGCCGAGTCAATGGGTGGTATGCATAATAATGAGGATATACTCAAGAGTGAAGTCTATTGAGGACATTCCTGAGTCTGCTATGTTCGGTGAATCGAGTGAAAAATTTGTATGCATAAACCTACTTTCCGCTCCACAGTGAAAATTGAGTGGAATTCTGTCAACTCAGCTTTACTCCACTCGACTCACTTTATGCATACCACCCAATGACTGCGTTCCTAAAACGCCAGCGCCTGGAAGCGATTAGTGCTGCATGGTGATTTGTCGTAGAAACCCTTGGGCTGAGTTAAGCACTGAGACTAAATGCTTTCACTTTTGGTCAGCATAAAATTTTCTCGCTTTTCTGGGTCAGCGCAATATTTGACATTTGCGACAATTGTCAAACTTCGATTCTAACCTCGGCTGTGTTCTGTATGGTTGATAATCGTGTTTTTAACGTTATTATTAAACCTTATTGTGGGAGAGAAAGTTGTAACTGTATCTTGTATATCACCTGGGACTCATCAAAGCAAGAAATTTTGAGTTTTCTGTTAAATGCCAAACTGAACATGGCATTGACAAATGAGGCAGCTGGCATGCCGTTTCTAAAACACGAAAATAATCACAATGTCCTGGTCAGCTGTTGAGAAGCGCTGACTAAGCGCCGACTCAAGCCATTTCTTTTTAGGAACGTAACTTTTATCAAACTGACGGAGTGTCATTTTAGCAAAGATTCAACCCGTTTGACAGAAAACACGCGAACGCGCCACATGAACGCGAACAACGTCCGCTCAGCCTAATTTTCTTATTTGAATGTGCAAACGTAAACAGTTCTAGCCATCAAAATTTCAGCAGTCCGTATCACCTGTTTTAAATCCGTTCCTGTGGCCGCCGGGTATATGTACCGTAACAGACCCATTTTTACAACGGCCAAGAGCTGCCAAACCCTTTCAATGCAGAAGGAAAGTGTGCATGGCAACATCATCAGCCCACGCGTCAACGGTAACTAACAAAATGAGAAGCAGGAACAAGGTCCGTCATCAAAAACTTTAAAACATTAACGTTTCGATCATTTTTTAAATTTTATTTACAAAATGTCTATTATAATAATTACAATCTTGTAAGTTTACATTATTTAAACCTAAATGTACACATTTGCTGTTATGTAAGTGTTGCCATTTTAACTGAAATAGAAAAACCAACTCTCGTGAAAATGTCCTGAAATACATTTTAAATAAAAAAAAAAAACACAAAATGAATCACTATTATTTATCTCTGAATTCTTAACAAATTTCGCGATCAATTATTCTCACAAAAACATTTTCTAAGTATACTTTTCGCACATTCTATAAATAAAAATTCGTTTCTCGCAAAATACAATTAGACGTACATTTAGCGCAATTCTGTTGGAAGTTAGTAGTGGTACATTTATTTGCCTTACTGCGTCATACGTTTTCGCACATGTCATATTCTTATTAGAAATATGAAGAAGGAACTTGGGAGTACATTTTCAGAATGTTATTAACGAACGGAAAATTTACTGTAGTGGATTCACTCTTCGAAAAAATGAACAAGGCAACAATTTGTAATGTAATTCGATAGAGGCCTTTCGACAAGATCCTTTAAATTGTATAAATTCATGTTTTCTTCTTTTTTCTTTGTTAGGTTTTGTTCTTTATTTCATCAAATTTGTTTATAATTTGCAAATTCTATTTATAATTATAACTTTTCAAGTTTATATTAAAACATTTGTTTTTTTTTTATTATTATATTTGTCTCTTATCTATAATACAATACATTTCTTCTTTATCTTTTGTGAATACAATTCAGTACTAAGAATTCAGACATTGGTTTTATATCAATAAAAACGAAATTTTAAATTATGTTTCTTTTTTCTTTATTTGGTGTATCTTAAAAACTAAAACCCAAATTAGTTGAAAGCTCTTAAGATGTTAAGCTTTCAATCGGTTGATTTGAATAAGCAGCAGATAAAGCTAACAGCCTATAGTCGTCTGGGTCAATGCAGGAATTGCGGCCAATTGTGCCCCTGTGCTTTTTGAATTGTTGATGAGCATTTCGCATCTTACTTCGCCGTTTTCAAACCTAATCTGTAAAGATAAATGGAGAAGACAATTAAGTGAAGTTAATATATAGAAGTCGACTCCTTATGAATACTAAACTAACGTTTCCAAATTAAAATTGGCTGCGTTTTGGCGAGCGGATCAGGATCAGACTTTTCCTCCATATGCTTTCCCCTCCGGTAAAATAAGTACGGACAACTGTCAATATTTGGATCTGAAAATGTTCTGAAAAGTATTCTGATCCATTTAGTTAACGTATTTTCCCTTCCATCCTTCCTATAGAGTAGTTTTTCCTTTTAGATTCAGTTTAGCAAGGCAGTCCTGGCTTTGTGTTCGTCTTTTCTGGTTTAGCCACGTATTTATTCGGTGACCGGACGAAGCGCGGAGGAGCCCTGGATATCTTTTTGCTTATCAGAATAGTCTTTTTAAGTAACTAAAAAAATTTCTTTACCCAGTATTGCACTTTTCTGTTATTCATGTGCTCAGCAGCTAACAGAGTTATGAGTGAATTACGACAAAAAAATGCAGTGTTGCGCCTCTGCTGGCCTCAGGATTCTCTGTAACCAGTTGATCATCTGAATCAGAAATGTTTTTTTATTTCTTTGATAATTTTCCGCTTTTAAAGTGGTTGCCGGTTGACTCCAGTGCCTAGTCCGCTTCGATTTTTTTTTGCAGCACACTTTGTCCTCAGCTTCTACTTCTTGGCAGGCCTGGAAGTTGAAGCTGCCCTGTAATGTACCTTACCCTAGCAGTGTTGCTTCCACCGGCAGATCAGAGATCAAAGGCAGCACCTGATGAGTACTGATCTGTCGGTGGTACGAAACCAGAGACCGGAGCCCCCATTACACCCGGACCGCGATGCGAACGCGAGGCCATCCCCACGGGTATCTTCGGATGTCCGCCAACGTTACATAGCGCTATACATTTTTCCCACGGAGCGCTTCACATTTTAGGCACGGAGCGCTATATATTTTTCCCGATCAGCGGAGCACTCGGTCCATCCACGCCCGTGTAGTACTCTTTATTCTCTTTATTTTATTAAACTCTATTGCAACCACGTTTTGAAAATTTAATAGGCCTAATACCTTAGACACACACAGCAACCGAATGATCATTCGGTGAATGATGAATTGCTGGCAATGACGAATTAGACACACACACTTTAATGTGAACGTCGTTCCAACTGTCACTAAAAAATCGACTTAGCACTGATTTTTCGAATAAATATTGTTTATTTCGTTTAGCAACGAACATTTTGCTTAGCAACGAGTGGATATTATTTCTATTGTATATCAACGGGTGCATATTTTTAATACTCAATGATAATTTGTCGGATAGGTGGCACTGCATACACAAAGAAGGAATTATGTTTACTATGCCAATTGTAATTCACGGATTATCATGCGGACGATGTTCGAATGGTCATGCGCAAGACACACATGAAATCGAATTATCATTCGATTGGGAATGATCATTCGTGTGCGTCGTCTGTCTAAGGTATTAGTTACTTGCTTATGCTGTTATGTTTCGCGTCATTTATCCTTCGTTCGTTCCACGTTCAGTCCGGTTAGCCATATAACGAATTCAAATCGCCTAGCCGGCCGACACTTAAATAAGGATATGATGATATTTTTCCTTTAAGCTAGGTACTAAAATCATCTTTTCGTGCGAAATCTCATACAAAAATTGTCAAAAGTTGCGTTCACACGAAAAATATTCCCTCTCTCAGTGCTATCCTATTTCATTCGAAGAAAAAAGTCTCCACATAATTATGAGCAATTTTCACGCGAAAACAAAAACCTTGCACTTTATTTCGCTTGGAAACTAGTCTTTCGAGTAGAAGGGAAAATCTTGTGTCGTGTAAAGCGCTGGGGTAATGTGCTGTGTGCAAGCATAGGCATTCTAAAAATGGGCCGTGCTAAGACTTTTAGAAAAGTGGATAATTATAGGACAAGCGCAATTCAAGTATTCTATAAAATTTTTGTGTGCAAGTCTACACTGTTACTTTTTCGTGGGAGTACCGAGAAAAGCGAATATTTTCGTGTGAACTGGATTTTTGAGAGTTTTTTTTATGAGATTTCGCACGAAAACGGAGGACGGTACCAACGTCCTTTATGTGGAAAAATAGTTTTTGAATTGGGGAAGCCGAAAATAAAATATTTTTTTGTTTAATATTGTTTGTAGTTTTTTGTTAATAAAATTGGGGAACGTATTTTTTGTGCGACCCTCGTATCTTTAAATTCATTGCCTGCATTCACAAATGGTAGCGGTATCTGAACGCCCCCATTTTTGTTGTTGTAATTCAGTGCAAAATTAGGACAGAAATGAGAGCGCTCCAATAGCGCTACCAATTTGTGAATGCGGGCATTGCATGCATTCACAAATCGTGGCGCTCCCTGAGCGCTCCCATTTTTGTTGTTGTAATTCAATGCAAAATTGGGACAAAAATGGGACAAAAATGGGAGCGCTCTGGTAGCGCTACCAGTTTGTGAATGCAGGCATTGACAATCACAGCAACCGTTTGAGTTTTGAAAGCTACATATTTTCGTCCATTTACTAATTTACATTCAAAATCCCTAGTATCAATTCAACGCGTATCTATTGGTTAATTTCTTTTATTTTATTCAAATTACCATTATGCCCGCTAAACAGACGTCTCCACCTCTTGTCGAAAGTCAACCATCAAGGCAAAGCGTATCGCAAGTTGAAGAATCAAATGATGTGGCAAATTTGACCGAATTTCGAAATTTGTATATTCCAAGCATCAACATCCCCGAAGAAGAAGAGCCGGTTCATGAAGAAAGCCATCGTCTCTCGCGACAGACGTACCAACAAGTGGATTTGGACGATGAAAATGCCGCCAAATTTGCTGATACTACACATGTTGGGTGGAAAGGTCGCGTCGACTATGCCGTAAATGCATATCAAACGCAACGACGAAAGGCTGAAGCTACAGGACATGAAATTACACGTGATCCAAATGCATTACTTAACGTGACGATCACAACAGTTATCCTCCTGGCCAGTGGCATCTATGACATTCCCATGGAGTACTATCTTTACACCGAGCTCTATCTATTGTCCGTCAAAGATGAATTTAACGATAGTCCGCGGAATATAAAAAATCTTATAAGGCATATACGATTTATTCGACAGAGTAACGATATATCGTGGAAAGAGCCAATTGGCGAAGAACCACCGCCAGGACTTATTGTTAGCAAAATTCGAAATCGAAGTAGAATTCCCTTGTCCGTGTATTCAAAAAGTCAAAAAACCGGTCACAGTACCACATTCGCAACAAATACGCCACAGAGTGAAACGGACGGCGACGAAACCCAAACCGAGAAGTCTCAAAAGTAGCCGCACTGAATAGTAGTCAAATGGAGCATAAAAGCTTGAAGAAAGTTTTAATGTAACAGCAAAATTAAACGTAATAAATTGCCGAAAAATAGTAAACATGTTTTTTTATATGCTTGCCAGTAAACTTAATAGTTCTGAAACTGGAAATTTGGCTTTTGGATGATCCTAAGTCTAGACATTTCACGAACGGTCCAAATGCAAATTTTCTCTGGTCCAAGCCAAAATGTCCCTGTCAAATCCATAGTACGACCGGGAAAATTTTGGCTTCGATCAGAAGAATTTGGCTTTTGAACGCCCGTAAATGTCCCATAACCCACCCATAAGCCAGATGACCATCCATGAATGTCCAGCATAAGTCTAGGCTTTCACGGACGGTCCAAATTCAAATTTTCCCTGGTCGAAGCCAAATTTCTATGTCAAATCCATTGTGCGACTGGGAAATTTTGGCTTCGACCAGGTAAAATTTGAATTTAGATACTACTACTGATTTGTACACAGTAGTAGTAGTAACCCGGAATTTAGTTATAATTTTTGAAATCCTTATTTATTCTTAAAAATCTATTTCATCGCCTTCGAAGTAATCCCCCTCGCCTGCAATGCACTTATGCCAGCTAATTTTCCACTCGTCAAAACACTTTGAAAAGTCCTGTTTCGGTATGGCCTTCAGCACCTTCTTCGATTCGGCTTGAATCTCTTCTATCGTGTCAAAACGATGTCCCCGGAGCGGTCTTTTCATTTTGTTGAATAGCCGGAAATCACATGGAGCTAAATCAGGCGGTTGCGGAACAATACGAGTGGAAGTTTTGGCGAAATGGTCACGAATAACGAGTGCACAAATCCGGCCTGTTGAGGCGAATAGCTTCACTCAAATAATATTCCTTGTTTGGCCCAGTGGAAAGAATTCGTAATGCACAACACCACGCTAATCGAAGAAAACCGTCAACATGACTTTAATTTTTGAGTGACTTTGGCGCGATTTTTTCGGTCTTGGCTCACCTTTGGCACTTTATTCACTTGATTGATCGGTTGTTTCAGGGTCGTAAACATAAATCCAAGTTTCATCGCCCGTAAGGCGATATTCACATTAGCTACATTTTCAGCTCCGACGCAGCCACGCACAATAGCCAAGCATAGTCGATCGTATCGCATGCTGAGCGATGAGTGTGAATCCGCCCATTTGATGCTGTGTATCTCGACTGAAATTTCAAGCAGTCGTGCAGCGCGGTGTCGTGTGTGTGAATTTCGCCTTATAGCCGCCATACATTATCCGATCCGTCGTCCGATCGATCGGCCGATGGATCGCCACAAAATATCTGCCGATCTCCACTGCACACACACTGAGCGATTTTCGTGCGATGCGATAACGAATGACAATTCAAAAAATAGGTTATGATTCACTCCCAATCCAACCTAGATTCATTTTTGTTAACTATTTGGATGTGTGTGGTATTTTCGTATACCACATATTTGATATTTCAATTGCAGTGCCATTTAAGTCATTAGAATCCTTGAACTTTCATCATTTAATAATTTGGTAATTTGACATTCACTTGCGATAATCACATACACTACCCAATCGATCGTCACCGATCGATCGCACGAAAATCGCACTAAAATATCGGCAGATCAAAATTGATCGCCCGATCGGTGCGATTTCCACATACACACGCCAATCCGTCGGCCGATATTGATTTCGCGCGACGGATCGGCCGATCGATCGGTGTGTGTATGGCACGTTTAATAATGCGTTTTATCTTGTCCTGATAGTCGGAAAGCATTGTTTCACACATCAATGCGACGCTGTTTTTCCAAAAAACGAGGGTTTATGGAACCAAACGAGATTTGACTTTTTTGAGGCACAAAACTTCCTTCAAAATGGTGTTGACTGATCCATTTGAAATGCCAACGATATCAGTAAGCTCTCTAGTTGTCAATCAACGATTTTGGAGCACCAATTCCTTAATTTTCGCGACGTGCTGTTCGTCAGTTGATGTTCTTAGCCGTCTTTGATGTGGTTCGTCTTCAACGCCTTCACGACCCTCTTTCAACATTTTATGCCATTCGTATACTTGTGTTTTAGACATAGCCTGTTCACCGAAGGCTTTTTGTAACATTCTGAGCGTTTCCGCAGCACAAATATCATTTCTAACACAAAATTTAATCGAACTTCTTGTTGAATATTTTCTGACATGGTAAAAATCGAAAAAGTTAATTTTGGTCGTTTACGAAAATGAGCGTCACTCTTCAACTAATTAAGATATTAACCTAAAATTTAACACAGATGGCAGTAACAGTCCTACCAACTTAAAAATAAAAAGATTTGGATGTGTATGCCAGCAACTTGCACTATCCGAAATCTTTATATGCTAACGAAACGTCAACTATGCCTCGGATAAGGACTGACTCAACGGTTACGACTTTTAGCTATCGTACAATGACAAAGATTGGATTCTGGAATGTGCGTACTCTCCTGGACAATGGATCAGAAGGTCCCCAGAACGCACGATTTCTTCAATTAGAGAGTGAATTTCTGAGGTACAAATTAAATATCTTAGGAGTTAGTGAGATAAGATGGTGGAACAGCGGAGAATTCATCTCTCCAACGGGCAGCACTGTAATGTTGTACTCCGGTAAAGCTACCGGTAGTCGTCGTGAGTCAGGTGTGGGGCTCCTTTTAACCAGACGGGCGAAACTGTCCCTTATCCTGGGAACCGGTCTCTGACAGGGTCTTGACCGCCAGGTTCCGGACCAAAATGAGGAACATCTCAATAATACAATGTTATGCCCCTACTGAACCCGACAATGTCTTGGCAAAAGACTCCTTCTACGAAGAACTAAACGCCGTTCAGAGCAGAACACCTAAAGGTGACATTATAATGGTTATGGGTGATTTGAATGCGAAAGTTGGCGCTGATAACTATGGGCTCAGACATGTGATGGGGAGACACGGTCTTGGTGATCGTAATGACAACGGTGAAAGATTTGTAGAGTTCTGCAACTTTCACAGTCTCTTCATCGGTGGTACTATGTTTGAGCATAAGGACCACCACAAAATCAGTTGGTCCTCTGTTGATCGGCGCAGAACACAAAATCAGATCGACCATTTTGCCATTAGTAAAAGATTCAAGAGTTGCCTCCTGGACGTGCGAAACAAGAAGGGTGCCGATATTGGGATGGGAAGAGACCATTATCTTATGATCGCTAATGTTCGATTGCGTGTGCTTCCTGCCGTTGCCAAGATAATAGCTAAAATCGTCCTGGAAAGACTAAAGGCCCACTTAGAAAGCACAATTGATGAAGAGCAGGCTGGTTTTCGATCCGGATTCTCCTGTGTCGATCACATTAACACCTTGCGAATCATCATCGAGCAATGCGCTGAATACGATTCTCCGCTTCACTTGCTTTTCATCGATTTCGAAAAGGCTTTCGATAGTGTGAACCGGGATTCTATATGGGCGGCCTTGCGCAGGAGAGGCATCACTGAGAAGCTTGTGTTTATTATTAAGGCAACCTATGACGGCGCGAAATGTCGCGTTCTGCATAAAGGTAAGGTGTCGGGGGACTTTGAGATTCGCAGTGGAGTTCGGCAGGGGTGCATCCTCCCACCGATCCTATTCCTCATTGTGATCGGCGATGTGTTACATGCAGCCCTATCCGGACTCGACAGAGGAATTCAATGGACTTTGACATCTTATCTACAACATCTTGACTACGCTGACGACATATGCCTAGTCTCCCACAAAATCATGGATCTGTCCGCAATGGCGTTAGATCTCGAGAGGGAGGCAAGCAAGGTTGGGCTAAAGATTAATACCAACAAGACCAAGGTTCTTAGCCCGCCGTTGCGAAAAAGAAATCCGACACCTATTGCCATCAATATTAATGGGCAGCCTGTGGAGAAGGTGGACAACTTCGTCTACCTGGGTAGCATTGTTGCCGAAAATGGTGGTACGGAGCAGGACATCGCTCGTCGTATCAACCAGGCTAAACGCGCATACGGCATGCTGTCCAAAATCTGGCAGAGCAGTTATCTCAGCATCAAGACCAAGCTGGGCCTGTTTCGCTCCCTGGTACTATCAGTGCTTTTGTATGGGAGCAGTACATGGAAAGTTTCCGTAGGAGTTACCAGAAAGCTGCAAGTTTTCGTCAACTCATGTCTTCGTCGAATTTTAAGAATTTTCTGGCCCGAAACAATATCAAATGAAGAGCTAAGTTGGCGTACGGGTCAGATGCCAATCGACGAATTGATACGCAGGCGAAAATGGCAGTGGATAGGTCACACATTGCGGAAGAGTGATAACTGCATTGCTATGCATGCCATGAAATGGAACCCCATTTCCAACCAAGGCCGACCAAGAGGGGGTCCTCGAATCACATGGCGTCGATCTGTGGCAAAGGAGTGTCAGGTACTGGGTAAGTCTTTTGGGGAGTTGCGCCCCATTGCCCAGAACAGAGTACGATGGCGCGCAGGAGTAGTTGACGCGCTATGCCCCGCTAGGGGTTAAGGCAAAGTAGTATTTTAGTATGTATATATATTTGTACACAGTAGTATGATAAATACCGGAAGGAAGTAAAGCGAAAGGTGGCTCATGCAAAGGCGATTGCAACCGAGGAGTTCTATCAAGAACTAGAAGATCTGACTGCGGATAAGCGATCGTCATTGCAAGAGAAACCTAAAGACAATGCCAGAATTTATAAGGTCGCAGCCCAAAGGAGAAGAAACGCTCGAGAGATTCAGGCGCCAAAGTACGTTGAAGACTCACAAGGAGTGCTGTTGGTTGAAGACACAGCAATCTGTAGCAGAATGCGTGAGTACTTTGACGAACTTTTGACCGAAGCATTTCCGCGTGAAGCTTTTCAAGCTGTGGAGCCAAACACCAATGATATCGGTGATTTTTCAGTGGAGAAGGTGATGAAAGCAATGATGCAGATGAAACGCGGAAAGGCAGTTGGACCGGGCCAAATACCCTTGAAATTTTGGTTGAAGATGAATCATGTCGGGCTTAGATGGCTCACTGTTCTTTTCGACAAAATTAAAAGAGGGCAACCGATCCCTGACGCTTTCAGGAAAAGCTTCCTTCTCCCATTTTATAAGAACAAGGGTGACTCACGCAAGCTCAACAACTATAGGGCAATCAAGTTAACATCTCACACATTGAAGACTTACGAGCGGGTTGTCTGCAATCGATTGAAAGAGATTGTACGGTTGGATGACAATCAATGCGGCTTTGTAGAGGGTCGATCCACAGTCGACGCTATTCAGTGCTTGCGTGTTACGATGGAAAAACATTGTGATGCACGGACGGACTTCCACTTTGTGTTCATTGATTTGGAAAAAGCCTTCGACAGAGTTCCTCGCGATCTGATATGGGTGGCCCTAAGAGCAGTTAAGGTCCCCGAGGCATATGTTAAGAAGATACAAGACATGTATGATGGAGCAACTACTAAAGTGAGATGCACAAGTGGTGAGTCTGAGGAGTTTCCAGTTAAAGTCGGAGTTCACCAAGGCAGTGTACTGAGTCTCTTGCTCTTCAACATCATCAACACTAATTTCTGACGACCTAGAAATATCCCTTCTCTTCGCCGATGACGTTGTCCTGGGTAACAAAGACATCGTTGCTTTGCAGGCTGCACTGACCAAGTGGTGTAAGATACTGGAGGATCATGGACTAAGGATTAGCATACCAAAGAGTATCTTTGCTGTCCTTTCTCAGATCCAGAGAGACCGATACCGGATATCTACATTAAAGGAGAGCAGCTGAAGTCCTGTACAAGGTTCAAATAACAAGGAAGCTACCTGCGATGACGACATCAAACATCGCATCAGTGTCAGTTGAATGAAGTGGCGAGAAAACTCTGGAGTTTTCTGCGACAAGAAGATGCCACGAAAGCTTAACGGCAAGTTGTACAAAACGGTCGTACGTCCCCCACTCATGTATGCGTCTGAGTGCTGGACTATGTACAAGACATACGAAAGTAAAATGACTGCGACCGAGATGAAAATGCTACGGATGTCAGCCGGTGTGACCAAAAAGGATCGCATGAAAAGTACCTACATCCGAGGTAGCTTGTTTATTGAGCAACCGATTACTGATTACGCTCGAAGATCGTCGTATGGGTTGGTATTGCCATGTTCTAAGGCGTCCACCTGAGAACCCAGGCATGAAGGCACTACCAATGAATGTCGCGCTCGGTGGCCGTGATCGTTCGGTCACCGCTCTACGATACTAATCTAGAGCTCGGAGATCAAATCTCGGCGTGATCAATTGCCTGTGAGTACTAATAGAACTCTCACAGTGCTCCGGGCTTGTCAGTATAAAGACGGCGCGGATAGGGGGTGCATGCTAGCAACCGCACTTCCGAAAAAGTAGATATGCTATTGAAACGTCAACAAGGTATAGAAATACTAGAGCTGTTGACGCGCCCATGCCCCTGGAGGGGTCAAGGCAATTAGAGATTTGCTGGACCCAAACCCCGAGGCAGACGGAAACACACATGGATCGATCAGATGAAAAAGCAACAACAACGCGTTAATCTTGGCGATGATACGATCCAAGACCGTGCTGCCTGCAGAAGGAAGCTGAGATTATACCGAAGTGCCAACACCACAGGCAGAGCAGCGCAAAGCCGCAGAGTGGTATGAAAGGGCAAGGAAGAAGAACTCCACTTCAACCTTCGTCTTCGTCCAATTCCGCCCGAAGGCTGAAGTTGAGGCCGTATATGTATTTTGTCAATTCGTTTCCTTTCTTTTCCTCTTCTCACGAGTAAAGACAAACACAAAAGAAAATCATACAAATCGAACCAACCAACCAAACTTAATATTAAAATAAAATAAAATTTTCATTCGCTTGAATCACCAATTTATTATTTTATATATGTATATTTTTTTGTTCTCCTATTAAAGTAGTAATGTCCATTCAAATATTTTTACTTAATTTCATTCAAATACTATCCTGTAAAATTATTTTGTGTAAATATATTTTTTGGACATTAAATAAAATGATTCTAAATAATATTAAAACATAACTGTTACAAAATATTTATATTTTACAGAGACATCAAATTAAATACAAAATAATAATTTTAATCATTATTTTAAGCAGTACTTGAAACTGTTGCGGAAAAAATGGGAGTTTCTAACCTAAATATAAGAAGGGAACATTACAGAAATTCGAATGAGAGTTTTCTTCCGTACAAAAAAGAATAAGCGAAAAAAAACGGGGCAAACAGCTGACCGTGTAGAGCAACACTGTGCATTTGCATCTAATTTGTGGGATGTATTTAATATGATAACACACTTATAATTACAGTACACGCGTACTAAGCGTGTACGTCGTATCGTGGATACCACTTTCTCAATGTGATTATTAATTTCATTATTTCATTTATATATATATTTATAAATTACTGTTTTACATTTCTATGCCATAAGAAACTTAAAAACTGCCTATAGCCTATGTTCCGAAAGACGTATCGTAATTTGTAGATGTTTTTTGTTTTTTTTTTATTCTGTACATATTTTTTATTTTTTGTCTAATTAGCTAAAGTGGATTTCTTTTTTATTTTGGAAAATCAACGATTGCCGATGTACGATTCAATAAATTATTATTTGATATATTTCAGTGTTGGAAATTAATAGGAGATTAGTAGAGACCGTTTATTTTTGTTCTGCGCAGAGATTGCCCAAGCGCACATGCTCAATTTTCATTCATTTTCGATAGGCGACGTTTACGTCTATAGAAACGACAGCGATAGTGAATGATGCTTTATTTGAAAGTGACAGAATAGAGTCGCCCAAGTATGGAAGGAAAACACCAGAGTGTCGCTTAAAATCGAACGGGGGATAAAAATCCGAAAGGATTCCCTTAATTGCGACATTTTTCATTGTTTTCTTTCCAAACAAAAACTTTCAAGATTTATTTTCCATACACTAAACTATTCATAGAAAAAAAACATACAAACTGAATTCAAGACAAAATAATTTGTGTTTGTGTGAAATGAAAATTATCCTAACAAAAAAATCATTTAAACAGAAAAATAAAACTTTTTGTTTTAGGAGTGAGAATTCCTAGTCCAGGCATCACATCACCGAGGACCGACTGCGTCCTTGTGCTGTCCTGTCCTTTATCTCTTGCTTGACTTACCAATTAAGTGACTTTCATAATTATTTACTAGTGATGCTCGCGATTTCGATGCCGGCTGTGGTATAATTGTGATCTCATCATTGATCTTGAGCGGCTTCAACAGCGAATCATTACTAGCCGAAATTGACATACCACCGCTGCCATGATTTGATTTTGACGAACCGCTAACATTACTGATACTGATACTACCACTACTGCTACCGCCTGCCATTGAACTATGGCTGTTACTACCGCTGTTGTTCTTTTTGCCGTCCATTGCTTTTTTCGCTACCGTGCTATGAGCTGTATAGACATGGTTTTCAAATTGCTTGTACATTCCAAATGTGGCTGTACACACGGTGCATTTATATGATAAATGTGCAGGTTTTAGGGTCATGTGATGGTCGCGTGACACGTGGTTTAGCAGTTTCCATTGATACATCTGTAAGGAAAGATAACACATCGATTAGTTTCAATTGGATACGGTGATAAAAGTCGTAGAGTAGATAGCCAGCGATTGGAGTGAGGCGATTGACTTGTGGAGCATGTCTTCAAGGAAAGGGTCCAAAACATAGGAATTATGTGCAACAAAGTAAAGGAACAGATCCATGAGAAAAAGAAGCAGCGAAACCCGAATCACCCCAAGCAATTCAAGGATGGAAAACCAAAACGCAAATCGAACATCTCGAAAGACATAAATTATGATAGCCGACAGGTTAAAGCGTAAATGAGTACCCATTTATGGGGTAAATATCCCGGTTGAGCGTGTTGCTGATCACACGCCGTCACGATCTAGTGAATGAGATGGTGCTAACTCATCTCGAGGCATTGGTCCAAAATTGGACTGCTGTGCCAAAATATTTATTTTTTATCTGGACTCCCAATCCCAACACCACCGGTTGGACTCCAGATGTTGTTGTTGTAGTAGCGACGCGCTGATATCCGATGAGTGTGTGTGTCGCAAAGCTTGGTTGTTCATGTTTTCCTCAGTGTCCAGGTGTAGAAACGCAGCTGCCTCAATAGGATTACCCCATAGCGCAGTAGGTGTTAGGCGCGGGCGAGCTGCAGGATAGTTAAAGATGTGCTCATCATGTGGAGTGAGGCCACAGGCTGGGCAGGAGTTCTGTATGTCATTATCAATGCGGCATAGGTACGAGTTCAGACGTGAGGACCAACCAACACGAAGTTGGGCTAGTGTAGTACTGGTTGCTCTAGGAAATCGTAGTTCATCTGAAGATATAGCAGGTGGTTGCACATTTGGTACCCTGTTTGGTTTCATGTCCGCGATTGAGGATAGCACTTCTTCCCTATGCAGTGTTGTGATGGTCGATCTGTAGCTGGCGTTATCGAAGATAACTCTTTTCAACCTTCGGATCTCCCGCTCGCGGTCCCTCCTATTACATCTTACATGACGTGGCGGTGGGGTTCTGTCCATAAGGTTAGAGTTTAGGGTGGTCACTCCGATAACAGCCAACCAAATGTGTTGTGACTTTTTAGGGGAATCATTCTGGTTTCTTGGTGAATGTGGTCCTGCGGCGACATCAGTAGGCAGCCTGTGACAGTTTTAAAAGCCGCATTTTGGCAGATCTGGACGTTCCTCCATTGAGTGTCGCATAAGTTTTCTGACCAGATGGGAGCCGCATAATTGGTCACAGATCTCCCGATAGACTTGTAAGTCGTTAGTAGAGTCTCCTTGTCTTTCCCCCAGGAACTGCCAGCTAGAGCTTTGAGGACTTTGTTCCTGCTTCTCATCTTGTCACAAATGGTTGACGCATGGGCCGAGAAGGTAGCCATGCTGTCAAGGGTGACACCGAGAATTTTAGAGTGATTAATGGTGGGGATAGTTTGACCGTCTACTGTAATATCCAGTTGTTGTCCCACTTCTTTGGTCCATGTGGTAAACATGGACCGCTAGTAAACTTCGGCGCAGATGAGTGAGATTTTTGCTGACGAAGGTGTTCAGTTCGTCGAGATACCCATTTATCTGTTCGCAGATTTGAGTGATGTCGTTGCCGGTTGCTAAAATCGTGCAGTCATCAGCATAACTGACAATTTCGAGTCCGTCAGGTGGCGTAGGGAGTCCTGACACGTAAAGGTTAAACGGGTATAATGAACCACCTGTAATGAACCATATTATGGTCTGGTAGTGCTGCTCCCACCGGCAGATTGAAGCAGCACCTGATGAGTAGTGATCTGTTGGTGGTACGAAACTAGAGACCGAGAGTCCCATTACACCCGGACCCAGGTGCGACCGCGTGGGCGTCTGATCCGTCCGCCAACCATTCCATCCTTATCGACTATTTTTTTAAATTCCCCATTTTTACCTCCCCTGTTTGTGTTGTCTTCCCCGGGCCTATGTATTTTTGCTAATACGTAAAGGACAGGGGGCAACGAGCGGCGAAAACCCCGCCCACATCTCCCGAACTGAGCTACAGCAAAGCAAGCATAGGCCGCTGCTTAGCTCGTTGAGGGGCCTTTTTCTTCGCCAGATGGCATGGCCCGACCTTCACGGTCACTATGCTACCTAAGCTCCGTTCCCACGGGCATCTTCGGATGCCCAACAAACCGTCCGTTACACGGGGTGGCAGATAAGACTCCTCCTTGGGAAACACCCTGTTTAATTCGTCTTACTTTAGATTTCCTAGATCTAAATTCTGTGTAGGACTGTCTACCGGCAAGATAGTTAGCGATCCACTTTATAATATACGACAGAAGCGATGTACTGCAGATGTCAGACAGGAGAAACGAGTGGCTGACAGTGTTAAAAGCCTTTGACAAGTCTAAAGCCACCAGAATCGTTCGTTGACAAGGACGTGCTTGGTTGAGGCCCATTAAGTATTTTTGATGTAATGACATCCAAAGCCGTCGTGGTGCTGTGTATCCTTGGTGGTCGGCCATCTGAATGTGAGTCGCAATTATAGGGTGGAGCAGCGCTTCTAGGGTCTTGGCTAAGGGAGACAAAAGTGTGATGGGACGGTATGATTCGCATAGTGTTGGTTTTTTTTCCGGTTTTAGAATATGGATCACCTTTCCTTTCTTCCAATATCCGGGAATGATAGACCATGAGATGGAGAGGTTGATCGTGGCCGTTATGTATTCAATTGCTCGTGTGTCAAGATGTTTGAGTATGACCATCGATATACCGTCTAGTCCAAGGGCTTTGGAACTCTTCGCTCTTTTTATCGCTGCTGCAACTTCCTAAGATGTAAATTAAAGTTCCTGGTCAGCTGGACGGTTACGAATGCTCCTAGTAATGATGCGCTTTAGTCTATCAGGAGGTGGATGTTCGATAAACTGTTTATTAAAGTTGTTGGCGCATTTTGTTGGGTCGTTAACCGTAATGTTGCCGAATTGGATTGCAACATACCCTTTGTGTATGGTTGGGTTTGTAAGGGCCCTAATCGTTGACCAGAGCTTATTCACGTCCATCATTGTCAAGTTGCAATTGTCGAGGTGAGAGTTCCATTTCCTTCTCCTGTAATCTGCTACCTGTTTAAAGATATCAAGATTTAACTCCTTGATCCTTGGATCGACCGGGTTAGTGCTATGTGTGCGATCTCTATTATCTGCCAATCTAGCTGCTGAAGTAGGGAAATTTGGACGAATTTTGGGTATTCGACCTGCTGGGATGAACTTTGTAATCGCTTTCTGGAGTATGTGCCTTACATTTCGTTCGGCCGTGTGCACGTCAGTTGAAGTTGGTAAGGCAGCGAAGGCCGTATTGGCGTATGATTTCAAGCCATCCCAATCCGCTTTATTTTGGTTGGTGAACGTGCGGTGATCAGCAAACTGAGTATTAGATGGCATTGAAAATGTTCACCCTACTGGGCTTAATACTAAAATAGTATTATTTTAATTTTTAGAATTGCATTGATTGAAACAGAGGCCACTATTTTGGCATGCTCCTTAGTCACTTTATAAGCTGACTACTTAACTGTATACTGGTTTCGTCGCCAATGGACCTACACTCTTCAGGTGTTGCCTTTAGATTCATTGGCGAGGTAACACGACCAGTTCAGCCACAGTCCGATCAATGCGAGTAACTCGTACCCTTGACGTATAATGTGGCCTATTTATAGCCAAACATCATACTCATTAGTCGCAGTCTGATCAATTGATCGGACTGTGGCTGAACTGGTCGTGTTGCCTCGCCAATGAATCTAAAGGCAACACCTGAAGAGTGTAGGTCCATTGGCGACGAAACCAGTATACAGTCAAGTAGTCAGCTTATAAAGTGACTAAAGAGCATGCCCAAATAGTGGCCTCTGTTCCACTCAATGCAATTCTGAGTATTGTCCAATTTTATTAGGATTGGCAGATGATCCGAGGATAGCGTCAGTACTGGTTTCCATTGTGCATCATTGATAAGTCCAGCGCTGGCAATTGAGATATCGGGCGAGCTGCAGCATGTTCCAACGATACGAGTGGGCGTGTGACCGTTAAGTGGACAGCAGTCTGACGCGTCAAGTTGATTAGCTATGGGAACCGCTCTGGCATCGTTGTCGAGGTTAGAGTGCCACAGTTCGTGATGTTTTCCTAGATAGCGTTGGTTGCGAACGAATTCACGGCGCCAATACGCGACAGCCGTCAGGTAGCGATGGGGCCAATTCATGACGGCCGTCAGAGTGTTGTCGTCATTTTCAAAACGACCGCCAAGCTAAATGTTTTTTTTTAACGGCGAATTGTGTTTATTTTTCAATCAATAATATGGTCCACTGGAATTGACGTCTTTTACGCCACCGCTAAATGACGGTCGTCTTTTTAAGCCAGCGCTACATGACGGCCGTCAACGTTTCTCTTGGAAAACCCGGCTCAAGGGAATGACGACAGCAGCACAGAATTAAAAAGGGATTCGAAAGGACGAGAATCGCGATCAAAAGGTCGACCTTTTTAAATGATATCACACTTACCCTTCCACACACCGGACACCGGCCAGCGTCCTTTCCTTTGTTCGCTGCTTCTTGCATAGAACTCGTCACCAACCCATGTGATCCAAGCAAATGCCGCTCCAAACCTTGATCGGTGAAAAATCGGAATTGACATTTCTGGCAATTTAACGGCGGTCGATTGTGAATCATCTTCGGGTGAATCTGCAAATGAATGAACAGCAAAACGCAGTAAAGTAACATTCCTCTTCCACAGCGCCGCCATCACACGTCGCACTTACCTTGACCTTATGCATCCATTGCATATGATTTCGCAATTGTTCCAAGTCTTTGATGTAACCATCACAAATTTCACAAATAACAAATGATGCTTTGCCACCGGTCGGCGCCTGTCCTGGCTTCATACCGGCCGCCCCTGCGGGCGGTTTTGAAGGCATTGCTGCCGCAGCTGATAGGCCGGCCGCAGTCGAAGCATTAGCAGATTGTCGGGGGAGAGGCGTAATTGATATACTTGGCTGTTGTCCGGAACTTTTCTTTGCATTTTGCGACTGTTGCTGTTGTTGTGCTGAGGCTTGTTGCTGCTGCTGTTGTTGTTGTAAAAATTGGGGGGGGGGGAAAATAAATGAATAAATCGAAATGACGATGGCGAAATATTTTACACTTCACATATTGTGTCATAGGGACGAATAACTTGAAAAATACAAATACAATTTACAAACAAAATTCACGTAAAGCATGATTTCTATTTTCACTTTGTCACACCTACCTGTAGGGCTAGGGTATGAGGGTTGGGCAGAACGGCCAAGTTCGAACCCGTTATCTAAACAGCGAAGAAAACAGAAAAAGAATACGAAACGTTACGTCTTCTTCTGAACATGTAATATTCTTTAACTCGCGGGAAATGTGTTTGTTAGTGTCCAAATGGAAACCAAAAGCGAAGTAAAAAGAGAAGTTAAAATCATCATGCACTTAGAAAAGAGACCCAAGTCACCGTTTGGTGATGATGGAACCATGCAAAAAAGGGGAAACCTAATATGGTTGTTAGGTTGTACGCGAGTCTATTCTATAAACTCGAATGATTGATTTAAAATCGTCGCTTGGAAATTGGCTCTCGAATAGCGAGTGAATCGTGGACGTGTCAATGGACTCGCTTAACTATACTAACTGGAAGAGTTTCGAGTAGAAAATAAATACGTTGCTTCGCCAAAGTGAGCGCAAAATGTCCGAGTCGATTTGAATATAGTTAAGCAATTTCCCTTTTTTGTGGATCCGACAGGATATTAATACGAATCGCGGCACGTGTTTTGGACGCTTGCTCTCATTTTAATGTTAATCTCTCTGAATACTGAGTTGTACTATGTAAAGTAAAAAAAGGGGTTTGGGATCGATTCTAGCAGTGAATAGGATAGGAGTAGGTACTGATGTTTTGTTTCGTCAGTACGCAAATTTGAAGCGACATATCGGGAATGATTAATCAAATTCTAGTTCTAGAAGTATAGTTGCTTGAGTTAATGTTGTTGTTAACTGCCTTGACTCCTCCAGGGGCAACCGAGCGCGTCAAGCAAGGGATTGAGTTAATAGAGTGCACCAATTGGAAACGAATCACTCAACCACCACCGAAACATAAAACCACCAATGAATTATTGAATTTTAGTATGACAGCTAAAACGAGAGACAATTTCGCTCTCTTACCTGTATAATTTGTCCGCCGGGGGCTATTTGATAGCCAGCTGGCAATACGACGGGAATTTGTGGCCGTAGAGGCGTATTTCCGCGGATACCGGCTACAACATTTGTCGGCATGCGAGGTGTATTTGGTGGCCGACCGCCACGATTCTTTGGCGGCGGATTGGTGATGGGTGCTGTTGCTCGTGCCGCCATAGCCGCCAGCTGTGCTTTTTGAGCTGCTGCTTGAGCCGCCATCGCCTAAATTACATAAAAAAAAAGTGAAAACGTATTTAGATCTCCGTCTTTAATTCGCCACGCCAAAAAAAAACACAAACCTGATAGGCAGTTGCCGTGCCCACAAGACCGTGTCGTGGCTTGATCCGTGGAATTTTCGCGGGCGCTTCCCAATCGTGCGGCGGCTGCAAATTCACTTCGGGACGGAACTTTTTCGCACAGACCGGTATGTGTCGGGCAAACTTTGCTTTGCCATTCTCCTCGAACGGACAGTTCGGACACTGGTTATAGCCCAGCGCCTTTTCCAAGCGACCCTTGGTATTGTGCACGGCCTCCATGTGGAAGAGAATGTCATGTGCCGGACGCGTTTCATAGTTGCAGTAGTTGCACTTGTACAGATACTGACGCATATGAGGCGTTTCGTAATGATGTGCCATGGCTAACAAAGATTCCGTCTTGAAATTACAATACTCGCAGCGTTTCAACTCAAATCGGTACGGTTCGTTACGTTTCTTGCTGGCTTCAATGTTCTTTTGCAGATTATGTATGGCCAGTTCAGTTTCAGCACTTGCCGATTTCAGAGATTTGGCCAGTTTGCGCTTTTGAACTTTCAGCAAATCGGTTTGAACGTATTCCTGCACTAGATTCACACCAATGTCCATGAAGAACTTGCCCAGTGGACTCTCGAAGTAATTCTCATTTTTCGGGTCGTTTTTCTTGTCATCGCCCGTAGTACTTGGTGTGGTGGGAGCACTAATAGTTTTGCTGGGATCTGTATTCAGCACAGCATTGATTGTGTCCAAGTCGGACTTAGCATCCTTAATAAGCACTTTGGTGCGTGGCTCTCCATCGGACGCTTCATCATCAGTCGAGGCATCGAGCTCATCCCACGAGTCATCCTGGCTCATATCACCCCTTTTCTTCTTCTTCTTCTTGCTTTTATCATCCTCCTCCTTCTTCGAGTCTTGGCTGGATTCGTCGTCCGGCTTCGATGCTGCAGCCAGCGCATCGCCACTCTCCTTCTTCTTCATCTCTTCTTTGTTCGATGGCTTGATTTCAGCCTTAACCTTTGCCAATTCCGTTCCCAGCTTTGTGACAATCTCTTTTAAACTATCAGACGGAGGTTTTTCGTATATATAGGGAACGATAAACGAAGGAGCCTCTAAAACGAACATGTCGTCAGTCAACGCAGGCAATAGAGTGGGATTCGTTACAGGCAACGTGGATGCAATAGAAGCGATCGGAGACGTAGGTACAAGTTTCGGTGGCATTGAAAGTGGCGCCAGAGTTGGTCTGATATTATTCGCTAAAATACCTTGTGGCGTGGCTACGTTGCCGGTCAGACTGCCAGCAATAGCTTTTGCGGCTGTTGCAGCGACGAGACCTGTTCGAAACAAAAACAAAACACCAAATCCCATTATTTCTGTACAAACACACAATTACCAAGTATCCTTCTTACCAACTGACTGAGCAAACTGTTGTTGAAATGTTTTGTTGATGGAAGCGGGATCCGAGAAATGCTGCATTAGACTACGAGGATCTTTGATCGTTATTTGACCCATCTGTAGATACGCCGATTGGGCAGCCACGCCAGGCGTTGTGGTGCGAGCTTTTTTCGTCGGTGGCAATTCGTCTTCTGTAGTATCGGCGCCATCCAGTCTCGGTCGAACAGTGCTTTTCCTTTGACGAGTTCCTGTTTGCTCGGGGGATTCCTTCTTGTCGTCGTCCTCGATTACCACACAATCATCGCCACTCATATCCTCATCTACCTGATGCTTTGCCGTGGATGAAGTGGCCGAATTATTCTGCTTGACAGCATCATCTTCACTCTCGGAATCGGACGGAATTATCACCGGTGCATCGTCGTCCAGGGCAGCTTTTTTGTCGTTTCCTTTGGAATTATTTGGTAAGCCAGTCACCGCCTGAGGCGCATTGGATTGAACTTTAGTAATAGAAAAACCAGAAGCAGGCGGATTGGCATTTGACTGTACTGGGTTAATTTGGATAGCGTCCTCCTCGTCGGATTCAATTATGGTGACATCTTCCGAATCGTTTGCACCCTTCGTCACATTAGATCCATTCAATCCTCCATTTTCTTTGGCAATGTGTTCGCTCGATGAATTTTTACATTCGGAACTCTGCGAGTCCTCGTCATCCTCTGTACCAGATTTTCTCGACTCATTCGACTCTTTTGCGTTCACTCCATTTGCCTTCAAGTCGCTTGTACTATTCCCACTATTCTGACTACTTTGTGAGTTCTCCTCTTCCAGCGGGTTTTGTTGTGTTGAATTGTCGTTTGTCGTCTCATCGCCGTCCGTATCCACGGTGGTGGCATCATGATTGTCGCGAGAACTCAAGTCTTCTTTCGGATCATCATCCGCTGCGCCGCCGTCCCGCGAGTTTTCATCGTTGGTAGTTGTGCCGCCTTGTGAATTTTCGGCTTCCGTCTCCGGATCATTGTTACTCGGTCGATCATGCGACATGTCGTCTTCCGTTTCCATATTGTGCCTAGAGTTCTCCTCTTCCTCCTCCTCCTCCGAATGCACAGACCGCGATTTGTCGTCGTCGTTCTTGTTGTTCGCCTCCAAAGCATTAATGTTCAAAGATTCTGCTTTCGATATCATCGGAAGTTTGGAATTTAAACTGTTATGATTTTCGGAAACGTCCGAGACACCATTCTCAGATGACACTTGCGAGTCGTCCTCCGTGTCCACGTCCATTGGTTCATTTATCTCGCTAGACTTTGTGGTAGATATTTTATGGAGGCCGTTCACGTCCCCATTCACGGCAGTTATTACTGGAGTTTCAGGTATGACTGCATCAACTTCTCCCATGTTCCTGGATGCACAGTTAGATGATTAATTTTAGGACCGACCTTGTTGCACAGAAACGAAAAAAGAATCTGAAATTAAAAAGATGGGGGAGAGTCATGAGAAGCAGTTTAACGAGTGAATATAGCAAAAAAAAACGTTGGACATGTTTGGGCATCAAAATATGCCTCCAACTGCCCCTTTGGGGATCTGAATACTTTTTGGGTCAATTTTCGGAAACAGAATTCGGTAGCAATTTTACAGTTTACAGATGATGAAAAGCAGAGCTTCGTCCATTGAAAACAATTTGTGACAAATTGTTGTGATTGGAAGGTAGCTTGGCCATCTTGGCAAACAGAATACGCTTTGACAAAACAGCTGAACAGGCCGTTTGTAAGAACGAAAATGTTTCAGGAATAAGGAGCCCAATAAAGAGATCATCGTTTCCAGATCTACCAAATCATAGTGTTCACCAAAATGCGGACAATGCCAAAATATTGTCAAAAATCTTTTGGCAGATGACTGAAGTGTTAGGAATGAATGCTAAATGATAATTTAACGTGTTAAAATTGTACGGTGAAATGCCAAAAACCAATTATTGTTGTAGCAATTTGAGTATTCGTTTGAACGTGTGCGCTACTTAATTCTTTCGTCTTCTATGCTCTCGGTGTTAAGACCAAGGAACATGGCCACCTCGATAGGGTCTTCCCAGAGCGCTGTAGATGACAGTTGTGTAGATGCTGGTGGACAGTTGAAAATACGTGCCACATTTAAGGGGGGGGGGGGGGGGTGTACCGTCATACGCTGGGCAATTGTTACGAACTTTAAAGTCGATTTGGGCCAGGTACGAGTTTAGGCGCGACCACCAAACAGACCGGAGTTGAGCAATAATCTTTATTCATCCGATGATATAGTCGGTGGTTGTGCGAGTACTGGATTTAGTTTAACTTCCTTTCTATCGGCGCTTGTACCTCCTCTCTATGTAGGACGGATTACATTCTCGAGTGGACGAGGCGAGCATATTCGGCGAGAATGCTCGATGCAAACAGCCTGGGCGTGGTGCGCGTCCACATTCTCACCCGAGTACGAGTCACGGGTACTTTGCCGAAAGTCCCCAGTTGGTACAGCGTACTGTGTTCTTGGCCATGACTGACGTCGCAATAGCAGCTGCCGTCTTAATAAGAATGTGCTGCTTTTTGGACAATGCTGGGTCTCATCCAAAAATGTGAACCTGTCTAATACGAAAGTCCTATTCTTACCACCTAACACAATCTGTGCATGTCAACCGTTGCACCAAGGTTTTAAAAAGAATTTTAAGTTCGAATATCGGTCCATAATCGTAAAACTCATGCTAACCAACATTGTTGCGTGTCATTCGTCGGTGGAATTTTTCAAGAAAATTAATATTTTGGATGCAGTTTATTACAAAAAGGCGGCTTGGGAAAAAGTTACATCCGCAACCGCCATAAACTGCTTCTGTAAAGAAGATTTTGCAGATCAGAGTCGTGACGACATATACGATGACGAGGATGACATTCCGTGAGCTGCAAATGCATATTTCGAATGAGTCTCCAATAAGGGAAAAGCAGAATACGATAACAGATTACTTTTCTTGAATGAAATTAATAATTCGATTCGCTCGGATCTCATTGGATCTTCATACAAATTTGCAGACCGGTCTTTAATCCAGGTCTGTTGTTGGATCTCGTTGGATTTGTGCTGCTGGGTCGTGCCTTTACATCCACAAAGCTGTCGCCCTGATATCAATCTAACAGTTCTCGAACGTTAATTGGCTGTCATAGGTAGTACGGCAGTAGTCACTGACCATTGCCAACCAACGTCAAGCCGCCAGTGATGGCGGTGCGATGATTTGATTGAGGTACCCCTGTGGTGTGGGGTGTGAAAAAAATACCACGGCCTTTCCCTTTGAGGGCCTGTCGTTAAAACCGACAATCAAAGGACAGGATGTGTATGCCAGCAACTTGCACTATCCGAAATCTTTATATGCTAACGAAACGTCAACTATGCCTCGGATAAGGACTGACTCAACGGTTACGACTTTTAGCTATCGTACAATGACAAAGATTGGATTCTGGAATGTGCGTACTCTCCTGGACAATGGATCAGAAGGTCCCCAGAACGCACGATTTCTTCAATTAGAGAGTGAATTTCTGAGGTACAAATTAAATATCTTAGGAGTTAGTGAGATAAGATGGTGGAACATCGGAGAATTCATCTCTCCAACGGGCAGCACTGTAATGTTGTACTCCGGTAAAGCTACCGGTAGTCGTCGTGAGTCAGGTGTGGGGCTCCTTTTAACCAGAGCCGCGCGAAACTGTCTCTTATCCTGGGAACCGGTCTCTGACAGGGTCTTGACCGCCAGGTTCCGGACCAAAATGAGGAACATCTCAATAATACAATGTTATGCCCCTACTGAACCCGACAATGTCTTGGCAAAAGACTCCTTCTACGAAGAACTAAACGCCGTTCAGAGCAGAACACCTAAAGGTGACATTATAATGGTTATGGGTGATTTGAATGCGAAAGTTGGCGCTGATAACTATGGGCACAGACATGTGATGGGGAGACACGGTCTTGGTGATCGTAATGACAACGGTGAAAGATTTGTAGAGTTCTGCAACTTTCACAGTCTCTTCATCGGTGGTACTATGTTTGAGCATAAGGACCACCACAAAATCAGTTGGTCCTCTGTTGATCGGCGCAGAACACAAAATCAGATCGACCATTTTGCCATTAGTAAAAGATTCAAGAGTTGCCTCCTGGACGTGCGAAACAAGAAGGGTGCCGATATTGGGATGGGAAGAGACCATTATCTTATGATCGCTAATGTTCGATTGCGTATTGCAGCCGTGCGCCGCCCCAGCGACGAAAGATCCAGGCCCCGCAAATTCAACACCGCTCGACTAAAAAATCCAGCTGTCTTACAACAATATAATGACCATCTTGCGCAAAAAGCGGCTGAGATAACTAGTCACCCAGATAGTGACATAAACGAAAACTGGGATGCCATAAAAAATGCGTACATTGATAGCGCAAATACCATCCTTGGCCCAAACCCGGATTGCCGGAATAAGCCCTGGATGTCCGACGCTTCATGGCAGCAGATTGTTGAAAGAAAGGAGCTGAAAGTTCGTTTGGCTGCAGCATCAGACGACAATCGAAGCAGCATCGAACTCCTTTACCGTCAGAAAGCTCGAGAAGTTCAGCGTAGTGTGCGACGCGATAAAAGAGTTTATGCCAATTCTCTTTTAGCGTCAGCAGAAGAAGCCGCTAGAAGTAACAACTTATACGCCGTATACGGTGTCATCAAGGAGTTTACAGGTGGTCGTAACTCCTGCCAACATCCGGTGAAAGATAGTGATGGAAAGCTACTTATCTTGGAAGAAGATCAAATGAGGCGGTGGAAAGAACACTTCGCCGCGGTCTTGAACCGTGTAACCTCTGGTGAAGTTCCCCCTCATATAGATAATTTAGCTAACCATCAAAATGTGCGTATACGGTCCACTGCCCCGACTAAAGAGGAAATAGTCACTGCAATTATTGCACTAAAACGAAGAAAGGCCGCCGGACTTGACAGCATCCCTGCCGAACTTTATCAAGCAGCACCAAGCGTAACTGCCGATTTGCTGCACCCACTTGTTGATAAAGCGTGGAATACAGAGACCTTTCCCACTGAGTGGAAGGAAGGTTTGATCATCAAACTTCCAAAGAAGGGTAGCCTCACAGACTGTAATAATTGGAGAGGCATTTGTGTGCTTCCTGCCGTTGCCAAGATAATAGCTAAAATCGTCCTGGAAAGACTAAAGGCCCACTTAGAAAGCACAATTGATGAAGAGCAGGCTGGCTTTCGATCCGGATTCTCCTGTGCCGATCACATTAACACCTTGCGAATCATCATCGAGCAATGCGCTGAATACGATTCTCCGCTTCACTTGCTTTTCATCGATTTCGAAAAGGCTTTCGATAGTGTGAACCAGGATTCTATATGGGCGGCCTTGCGCAGGAGAGGCATCCCTGAGAAGCTTGTGGCTATTATTAAGGCAACCTATGACGGCGCGAAATGTCGCGTTCTGCATAAAGGTAAGGTGTCGGGGGACTTTGAGATTCGCAGTGGAGTTCGGCAGGGGTGCATCCTCTCACCGATCCTATTCCTCATTGTGATCGGCGATGTGTTGCATGCAGCCCTATCCGGACTCGACAGAGGAATTCAATGGACTTTGACATCTTATCTACAACATCTTGACTACGCTGACGACATATGCCTACTCTCCCACAAAATCATGGATCTGTCCGCAATGGCGTTAGATCTCGAGAGCGAGGCAAGCAAGGTTGGGCTAAAGATTAATACCAACAAGACCAAGGTTCTTAGCCCGCCGTTGCGAAAAAGAAATCCGACACCTATTGCCATCAATATTAATGGGCAGCCTGTGGAGAAGGTGGACAACTTCGTCTACCTGGGTAGCATCGTTGCCGAAAATGGTGGTACGGAGCAGGACATCACTCGTCGTATCAACCAGGCTAAACGCGCATACGGCATGCTGTCCAAAATCTGGCAGGGCAGTTATCTCAGCATCAAGACCAAGCTGGGAATGTTTCGCTCCCTGGTACTATCAGTGCTTTTGTATGGGAGCAGTACATGGAAAGTTTCCGTAGGAGTTACCAGAAAGCTGCAAGTTTTCGTCAACTCATGTCTTCGTCGAATTTTAAGAATTTTCTGGCCCGAAACAATATCAGATGTGAGAGCTAAGTCGGCGTACGGGTCAGATGCCAATCGACGAATTAATACGCAGGCGAAAATGGCAGTGGATAGGTCACACATTGCGGAAGAGTGATAACTGCATTGCTTTGCATGCCATGAAATGGAACCCCATTTCCAACCAAGGCCGACCAAGAGGGGGTCCTCAAATCACATGGCGTCGATCTGTGGCAAAGGAGTGTCAGGTATTGGGTAAGTCTTTTGGGGAGTTGCGCCCCATTGCCCAGAACAGAGTACGATGGCGCGCAGGAGTAGTTGACGCGCTATGCCCCGCTAGGGGTTAAGGCAAAGTAGTATATGAGAAAATGGAGGAGGGTGTATGCTGGCAACTGCAGCATACACCCTACATACACCAGATTATGCCGACGAAACGTCAACTGGGCCACATGGAACAGTTGACGCGCTATGCCCCCCAAGGGGTTAGGGCAATTGAGTATATGAGAAAATGGGGGAGGTCCTTCTTCTCCAAAGGGTCTAGGACAATATGCAGTAATTATGGTCTGTTAGGAGCATGGAGAAGAGAAACGAGCGTTTTCTACCCTGTGCCCTTCCATCAACATTAGCATTTGACGGCTGATGAATCATGGTGTGGGAAGCAACCTCCTTGTAATCTGCTGTCGGGCGATTCGGGGCCTTGTGGTCAATAGCAGTAATTTTACCGGACATCTGCAAAATAAGTATCATTACCTCAACTAGTAGCTTGAGTCGAAGTCACGATCATTTTTGACAGTAAGTGATTTGTTTTCACGATTTTTGAAGGCTTAGGCCCTAACCAGATTGAACGCAGAATGCAGCAGCAGCGGCAGAAGCAACAACAACAGGTAGATCTGTCATCGCCGCTGTGTCACCGCGACAGATCTACCTGTTGTTGTTGCTTCTGCCGCTGCTGCTGCATTCTGCGTTCAATCTGGTTACTAGGGCCTTATAGCCGCATAAATTGGTCACTACTTATTAATACTCTTTTGACCGGCCTTGTCCTAGCCTTGTAGGTGAGATCTCATACTGGTTTTTCGCGGGTTCTAATTCCGCTGTGGCATGGAAATTTTTTTTTCCCGGGCGTTACAATAAGTAATTTTCAACTTTCCGCGAAAAGCAATGAATAGGCAGGTGTATGCTAGCAACATGCGTGATGCATCGTATATTGCACTATACCATTTACTAAAAAAAACGACTTTAATTTAACATTGCCGTTATGATTTCACTTGTTTTCTTAAGTGACCAATAAATTAAAAAATAGGGACTGTATACAGAAAAACAAGTTCAAGTATCATTCAAATTCAATTATGTATAGCAGGACCCTCTATAGCTTCACTCTCCGTCCATAATAAAAACGCCAGCAACAATCCAATCGACAACAATGTTCGTGACGTAATCACTCCCTCGCCCCTTGCCAAGAACAGTGCTCCCCTCCGACCCAGGGCACCGTTCCAATTTTTCAGCCAAAAACCAAATTTGAATTTAACATTTTTTTATTCGCACAAACATCTCAAGTGGAGGTTGTTTATTTTGTCTTCTATTCCGTTAGCATAACTATCATCCGCCAATGTTGAATAACAAAAAAAAAAATTAAAAGTTCGTTGCCGATGACCCCGAGCCCCAGACGCCATCTTGAAAACATACAGCCGCGGCTCAATCGAAAGGTACCACCACTACGAGTTGAGGCTACGCGATGCGGCCCTGTTGAGGCGGTGGCGGCGACTTCCACACAGTGGGCCCCGGGAATCACGCCAATTTGGCGTGAAAATACTTCATCGCCAATTACAACGGTTCCTAACAACTCGAATTCAGGAGCTCTGCAAAGGGGACGCAATAGACGCCACCAGAATATTGGCACAAAGAACCACTCATCTCCGAATTGAGGTTATGATTTGGTGGCGAAGGGGGCGCACATCGTTGGCATCGTTTCGAGTCCAGCCAACTGACTCGCAATCCCCGTGGCACTTGAACATCACATTTCCACGCCGGAACGGGATCGCATCCATTCAAATGCAACGAAAACACCAAGCAACGAAACATCAGCTCGCACTTTGACAGTTGCGACGGTGGATTGTCACACACAAGCGGTTTTTATCCACGAAACATGAATGGATCGTGAAAGGGATGAATGAGTCAGGGCCGCCTTGACCTATTCCCGCACGAATCCCACGCAATCGGGGCGCCGCGGTCGCGGACAGACACTCCAAATCGACAAATTCCTCGTTGCAAATTGGCAATTTGAGCATCACAACAGCTGATGCAGCAAACAACACATGAAAACAAAAATATTTCGCGGCGAGTACACACAACATGAATGCAAAAGAGATGCTCACCACCGCCGCATTCACCACAGTCACACACAACAGCACGGCACAAAACAAACCGCCAGCGAACGGGCGAGAGTTTACGCAAAACACGTGTCCCGCTCAACAGTGCGCCACACAAACGGACAAGACGTCAACACAATTGTCGCCAATTTACGCGAAAATCACTTTAAATCGCTCCAAATTGCCGCAAAACAATTTCAAATCAACTAATTTCGGGACACTATGCCCATCGCGGCCGCCATATTGGAAATTATTTTATGTGCCCGCACGACGGGTTATGTACTGTACTCAACACCGGACCCGTCGCCCGTCACTTGTACATAATATACACGACGTCGCTCGCTATAGTGCACCGTGTTGTTGTTCTTGTTATTGTCGTTGATGGTTATGTACACCGGCCGGGTGGCGGCGTACGGAGGGCATGCATTGTACATAGGTGAACATCTATGTATATAGTGTTGCCAAGGCGAAGTTAGATAAATGACAGGACAACGGAACGTCACCGGAAGTTACATAGGGTCACCCTGTTTGCATACGGAAGCAGTAGTGGCGCCAATCGGATTAATGTGCAGGCCCTCGTTTTCGTAGAAATTGCAAACGTAATCTCTCTCGTCCGCTTTCTAACGATTCCCAACGGGGCCAATTGTTGTTGCGGATCTCGCGTCAGTTCCGTTACCCAATTCATGGCTGAATTATAGTCTGCGCGAACAACGCGGCTTCTGCTGTCAAATAAAGTTGAACCAATGCATTTCATATGGCGATAAGTATACTGTGCGCGAACAACACGTCGCTCACGTCGCGAAAGTTGAGACGAGTTCAACTTTGTCGCAATCAACGAGCCGCGAAATATCAATTCACAATAGGAATGTGGTTTAAAACTGTGGGTGATCATTTGCTTTGTTGTAAGTGACTGTTATGCGCTAGGAAGTGCATGTTTCTATTCTTAATTCAAAAAAGTGTTTCAAGTTTGTTAGGAAGCCAGTTTTTCACAGCTCGAATGTGTCAAAAGAACGCGAACAAGAGATTTGATTATAACTGGCTGAACAGCTGATTTTTGTTGGCTGCGACTTGGGGACGTAATTCGCGCACAGTATAATTCCGAGGTCAAGTTGTAACGATCATTGCACCTGCATTCGATGACCCAAATACATTTAAATGGTTTTCATGAATAGAATAAAAAAATTGGACTGAGTTGTGTTTGTCGTGACTATTTTTCGAAGTAGAGAGAAGGCTTCAACCAGATCCTGGTTCAGATCTTTTGAATCTTGACTTGTACTTCAAAAATCGGATATAATTTTCATCCGGTTTAGGGCCGGTTGACACGTTCAAAGTACACTTTGGCAAAGTACGTTGACAACCTACTTTGAGGTTACTTTGAACGTGTCAACCCCCTTCAAAGTGCTTTGAAGTCTCTAGCGTCCTATCAAAGCAAAGTAGGATGGTGCTCAACTTTCCATCAAAGAATTGACTGTAAATCGACAAATTCACAGAAAAAAGTTGTTGGGGCGGGAAATAGTGAGTTGGTGTTTTTTATTCAATTTACGGTGGTCTGAACAATGTGTTTTGGTATAAATTCCCTAGAAATGCTAAATCCAGCGTTTTTTGCAAGTGGCAAAGTGGTAATTCACAATGGTGGATATTCTGGCCAAGTCATACTTTGCCAAAGTGCACTTTGAACGTGTCAACCGGCCCTTATCTGTAATGTTAATGGTCGCGGTCCTGAAAGCGTCTGATCTGGATTAAATGGATCTTGGACTTGGAACAATCCTACTTGACCGGGCGAATCATAGTGGTTCGCGTCTTTGACCAATAGTGGGTATTAAGAGCGCGTTGACACGATCAAACTGCGGTTTGACAAACCACCAACTTGAACGTGTCACCCCCTTGTCAAACTGGTTTGATGTCTATTGTGCTTCTGTCAAACCGTAGTTGGACGGTGCTCAACTTTTCATCAAATGCTAGTTCGTCAAATCGTAGTTTGATCATGTCAACGCGCTCTAATTTGGATGGATTTCTCACTCCCCGTGCGTGGGCTCCGACTTAAGGGATTGCAACCCGCAGTAAACTGCCCTAGAAAGCTCGCTATATATCCCACAGCGGTAAACTCACTGTTAGCCAAGGCGCGAACCACAATGCGTCGCGCAATGAAATAAGACTATAGGGGGAGGATTCATACTCACGTCGTAACCATCGTATTTGTCGTAAAGTTGTAAACTTCTGTCATTTGACTATGGGGATGACAGAAGTTTACGACGAATACGACACTGAGCGTGAATCATTTAATCCGAGATTTAACCTCACTTTCTGAAACTACATAAAATGTCATATTAAACATATACAATTTCCCGATTTCCAAATTCACCGTTACTTCAAAGATACAACTGTTCCAACTTTCAAAACCGATTTTTCATCGAAAATTCAAATGATAATTTTACAACGGTACTTTGAACTGACAGATTTGCAAATTTGACAAAAGTTGTCCCAATGTGTTGACTTTCCAACAGTATGTTTCTTTGGTATGTTTGGATTTGAAAAGTATATTCTAACAGGACACCTATGTGCCCTTTTAAAATGTACTGTTTGATCGGATGTCATCGACCTCGCTTTGTGATATGATAGACAAGCGGGTAGCGATACTCGTTCTCCCTCCGACATCCAAGTCGAGTTTTATGCAAACGGAGAATTCCGTTCCATGGAACTCGATTGACGAGAAATTTCAGCCGATGCTGTGCTGAATCGAAGGTCGCGACCTTTCGAGAGGGAGAACACTTGAGAGTCGACCTTTAGCCACCGCCCGAGCCACATCGACGCAACTGCGGAACAAAACTTTTTCCTTTCGATCCTCACTCCTATTTGAAGCACCCGTCCCGGCAATGATGATACCGAATGCCCCGCCATGGCGGATCAAATATCACCGAAAACAGAAGAAAATCACCCTTTTGGGCACTTTATTAATATAACACGTCCCGGCGATGGCAGTACCGATGCGACGGCTTTCACGGGTGAGAAAGATCCGGATAAATATTGTAGAGTATCTGATTACGGTATTTTGGTACATACCGAGTCGTTCGACAGTTTTTATGACGATCTGATGGAACTACTTGTAGTTGATCGACTTGAACGACCAATAGCAGAGCCTGATCTCCTAGAGATACTGAGACATAATCACTGCTTCAGCCTTCGGCGACGACTTTTACATTTTCCAATCGAAACCCATAAATCAACTTAGGACTTATGTGCATCAAGAGGAAAATTTAGAGGCGAAGCTGAAGATTCAGCCAATTGAATCCGAAAATCTCTCTGAGCTTGTGAAGGTTAGGTTTACGAACTGTCGTGACAACCCTCGACACACATAGACCACGAGTGGGTCCGTTGTGAATTTGGACTACTATATAATATAGCTGTCATAGGAACAACCGTTCCGAAAGCAACTTTTTGTTAGAAAAACTTTTTTCTATCTGAAGATATCGCCTGCATTCATGTGAAAAATTTTCGCTACAGAACGCTACATCCCCTCCACGACACATTTGAGGAGACGCTACCTGTCAACATTTCTTTCGTGATTGAACCGCTACATATGAAATGTCTGACAAACAGGTGACAACGCAAATATTTGACAATTGCCAATTTTCCATCGCAAAACATTTCTTTGGCACATCACGAAACAAGGAAATATCAAATCGAAGACGAGAAGACAGTGAATTTACATAGACGGGGATTCTATTTGCGCTTTTGATGTACACAAACGTCACAACACACATACCAGCTGCGAATTGTCAAATGTAGCGCTACATGCCCAGAGAGCGTAAAAAATTTCTGCTACCAAGGGGAAGTAACCGCTCCGGAGCGGATGGAAGGAGCGGTTGCAATCACGACCGGGAGGGGTTGTAGCGCTACGGAGCGCTCCGTAGCGATCCGGATAAAACGAGCGTGGTGAATGCACTCATCTTTACCAAATTTCATATTATTCACTGCTAAACCACGTTCCGAAACTTGGTTGAAATCGGTCCACTATTTCATATATCTCTCATAGGAACAGTGAAATCGGAACAAGTTTAACTACTAATTTCAAAGTGGCAAATGCACCATAAAACAAAATGAAGGGTATCATACCTTCGGCAAATAAAAAATTGTTATGGGGTTTAGTGAGAAATCGGCGATCCGATTTGACTGAACCAACGGAATTGGACTACTAAATCATAAAGCTGTCATAGGTACGACCGATCCAAAAGACTTTTTGTGAGAAAACTTTTTTCTTTCTAAAGATATCTTTACCAAATTTCATATTACTCAATCGTATCTGTTGTCCTAACCACATTCCCGAATTTCGCTGAAATTGGATTACTCTATCATATGGCTGTCACAGGAACAACCGGCCCAAAAGTAAGTTTTTGTTAGAGGAACTTCTTTATTTCTAAAGATATCTTTACAAAATTTCATATTAGTCGATTATATTTACGGTCAAACCATATTCCTAAGTTTAGTTGAAATCGGCAATATTGAGTGCGTTCAGAAGGTGGCAAAAGAGCAGAAACCGCTCGCGAGCAGATCCGCAACTGCTCGCGAGCAGCTCCGGAGCTGCTCGGTTTGGAGTCTGCACCTGCTGAACGCTACTTCACCAGCTGACAAATCGACCAGCTGAAAGCTGACGATGACAATTTTAGACGTCAAGTGCCGAAAAGTGGAAAATACATGAATCCCACGCTGTCCATTACAAAAATCACGAACAACGAAGAAACAAATTCAAAAGCACCCGAAAACCAAAGAACTAGAAGCCGAAACGGCGAAAACACAACAACCAATTTGATAACTGTCAAAACTCGAAACTCGCAACATGAGCGTGAGGTTGAAAAAGAAGAAGAAGAACCTGAGCACTGATCAGTGAGCAGAAATATTTCTTGCTCAGTGAAATTTGATCATGCTCACCCGAGCAGAAGTTGCTCAGTCACTTCTGAGCCCGCTCGTTCTGAACATGTTCGCTGAGCGGAAGTTGCTCAGTTCCTTCTGAACGCACACATTATTTCAAATATCTCTCATAGGGACAGTGGAATCGGAACAAGTCTTACGGCCAATTTCAAAGTGGCAACTGCTGAATGGTTCAAAATGGCCGCAACACGATCTACTACCCTTCACGCGAAGCATAAGCGAACAGTGGAATCGGGGGCGACCGGTAGCGCAGTGTGTTGAGGCACAAGTCTCATGTTTGACTTCCGGCGTTTCGGGTTCGAATCCCGTCCTAACCCCTTGTGGGGCATTGCGCGTCAACTGTTCCATGTGGTCCAGTTGACGTTTCGACGGCATAAATTGGTTTCGGAGAATGCAGTTGCCAGCATGCACCTCCTGCACATATGTACATGGCCACGAACATAGTCGTGGACGGAATTCGAACCCGAAACGCCGGTAGTCAAACATGAGACTGATGCCTCAACACACTGCGCTACCGATCGTCCCTAATTTAGATCCCGCTACTAAGAAAATATAGGTTCTGAACCAGTGTACCAGTTTTAGACCTGTTCGGTCTTACGATTTCATCACCTGGAACCGGCTTTTTATTCGTTTTTTTTTGGTAATTATGCAGGTTAATATAATATTAAGATTTAAAATTTCAGGAAAATCGGAGGTGAAGTAGTTAATGTGTAGAGTTTTGTAGTAAAAACAAAACCCTTATGAAATCAGTCAAATGTCTGTCTGTCTGTCCATAGAATATCTCACGAACAGCTGAAGCTACATATATTAATTTTTGTAGTAATGTGTAGAATTATTATAATTCGCCGGAGAAAGCGATGCATCGTAATAGGCTAACTTTAAGGGGAGGTTCTCATAGAGGGGAAATGAAAATCAATTTTTTTTTTCATCTGGTATAGGCAAGAGGGTTATCACAAGAAAGGTACCACCGAGTACATTCCATTTTTGGCATTTTCATCAAATTTGAAAAAAGGGAGCAAGAGGTAGAGGGGAAAATATGAGATCATAATTAATAATAGTACATTCATTTATTTGGACATTTTGATATCATCCATACAAAAAATGCACATAACGAGTACTACCGACTTGCCTATTGTTTTTCGTAGAGCGAATTTGAGTTATTAAAAGGGTAAAGATTGGTGGGAGAGGAGTGAGGGGGAGGGGGGGGGGGGGAGAAAAGGTAGGCAGATCGCTGACTCTACTTTCTATAATTATTCAAACAATTTATTTTTAATATTTTTTACGCAATCTTGCAATTTTCAATGTCGTCTTAACATGAATGGTTGAGCATCTCAGTTTTTTTTTTGCAACCGATACTTATGAATATCGATCCCAGTATTAACAAAAGAAAAACGGTGTACCGGTTTTTGAAGCAAGCATACACGTAGATACTGAGGCATCGTTGGCACTCAGCGGAACCGCAAAATTTTGAAGGTATGTATCTCTGAGGGGGGCAAAGACCTTTTCCATAGTCCTCCGCGTGGGCGCCCCCTGGTAACGGCAGTGTATCAATTCGCTGACGGCCAATGTCTTAGCGATAAGACAGTTTGGAAAAGGCAGATAGCTGTAGCCTGAATGGCTGACGAACACCTAAGCGTCTCAGGTCTAGTAGGATGGAATGACTTGCGTAGTTGGACCTGCTACATAGTTGTGTGGGCTCCAGCACGTTTATTAAACCATCTGAAGCAGCTATCTCCGAGGCCATCCCCCGAATGGGGTTAAGCGACGTGCTGACAACTCGTCCTTGTAAAAACCACTCCATGTCAAGAAACCTGGAACAAAAGCCTCGGATTGGACGGATCAACAACGACGACCACGCAAACGAATCAAGGATTATTCTTTCGGATCCTGGAATGTACGCTCCCTGAACAAACCGGGGGCCGAGAAGGCCCTCCTTCAACAGGTCGAAAAGTACAAACTGAGCATTACTGCAGTCCAGGAAACAAATTGGCTTGGCAGCGAGATTAATGACAAGAAATCGCACACAATTTTTACAAGTGGCAAACCATCGGGCCGCAAGGAGTTTGGAGTAGCATTTATAGTGGACAATCACCTCAAACCGCATATTACTGACTTCAAACCCATAAATGAACGGCTGTGTGCGATTCGCATCAAGACTCGATTCTTCAATCTCTGGCTCATCAATGTGCATGCCCCCACTGAAGTTAAAGAAGACGCAGTAAAAGACGAGTTCTACGCCCGCCTTGAAACTCTCTTCGACTCACTTCCAACAAACGACGTCAAATTGCTGCTGGGAGACTTTAACGCGAAAGTCGGGAATGAAAGTTGGCATCGGGGGACCTCTGGAGGCCACAGCCTCCATGAAGAATGTAACGATAACGGCCAGCGACTTATCGACTTCGCCTGCAGCAGGAATCTAGTCGTAAGCTCTACGTGTTTCCCGCATCGACGCATTCACAAGCAGACCTGGAAGTCTCCAGACGCACATACCGTCAACCAAATTGACCACGTCCTCATTTGCAGGAGATGGGCGTCTAGTGTCATGGATGTCCGCTCCTATCGAGGAGCAAACTGCGACTCAGATCATCACTTGGTGAAGACGACCTACAGATGTAGAATCTCCTCAGTGCACCAGTCAAGAATCAGCCCTCCCAAAATCTTTGCGGTTGATAAGCTCTTGAGTGATGCTACAGCGGTGGCGTATACTACCGCCCTTGAGGAAAAACTATCACCTATGCTACACAACATCAGCAACACAGGCGTCCATGGGTTCTGGGAAGAACTCAATGGTACCATCAAGGATGTCGCAGAGAAGGTCGTGGGATATAAAGCCCGGCGAGCGCGAAATGACTGGTTCGACGAAGAATGCAAAAATTCACTTGACGCGAAAAACGAGGCCTGCAGACAATGGATTCAACGAGGAACCAGAGCCAGAAGAGAAAAATATGACGAGCTACGGCGAATATCGAATAGAATAATTAGACGTAAGAAACGTAAATACTTTGACGAGCAGTTGCTGAACATAAACGAAAACTTAGCTAATAGGAACACCAGACAAGCGTACAAACTAGTAAATACAATTAAGAACGGCTACCAACCCAGGACTAGCCTTTGTAAGGACAAGGATGGAAACATCATCAGCGACACCGATGGTATTAACAAACGATGGGCCTCTTATTTTGAAGAGCTTCTAAACCGACCATCTAACATCCCCACACAGGAAGCTCTCGATGATATTGTTGATCTAGGCCCACCCATTCAACCCCCGACAGTAGAGGAAGTTGATCTCGCGTTGCGGTCACTAAAACGAAATAAAGCGCCGGGCGCTGACGAGATCCCAGCTGAACTGCTAAGATTCGGTGGAGCGAGTCTAGTTGATGCCTTACATCAATTACTCCTGCGAGTATGGGAGAACGAGGAGATCCCAGACGATTGGCGCAGAAGCATCATCTGTCCAATCCATAAAAAGGGAGATAAATTGCGGTGTGAGAATTACAGGGGCATCTCACTAGTTTGTACGTCCTATAAAATTTTGACGAAAATTCTGGAAAATAGAATAAAACCGTACGCAGAACGAGTCATTGGCGAATATCAAAGCGGTTTCAGACCTGGTCGCTCCACAACCGATCAGCTCTTCTCAGTCAAACTGATACTCCAGAGGTGCTGGGAATACAACGTAAACGCATACCAAATCTTTGTCGACTTCAAGCAGGCATACGACAGTATCGATCGTGGAGTACTGTACAACATCATGCTGCAATTTGGTATACCAGCAAAATTAGTGCGACTGACAAAGATGACGATGACCAACTCCGTCTCACAAGTCAGGATCCAGAATAGACTTACTGATCTATTTGAAACACGCACTGGTTTGAAACAGGGCGATGGACTGGCACCGACGCTCTTCAACCTAGCACTGGAATACGTTATTCGGGCCATGAATATGGACAACAGCAAGACGCTGCTCATCAAGTCGACACAATTAGCAGCGTACGCCGACGACATCAACATCATGTCCCGAAGATTGGCTGACGCAGAAGAACTTCTGCATACGCTCGATACCGCTGCAAAGGAAGTTGGATTACGTATTAACGAGGGTAAAACTATAATAATGATGCAATCGGTGACAAGGACACCTGCACAACCGAGCATCAACGTGGGGGACCTCAACATCGAGTTCGTGAACAACTTCATCTACCTGGGTTGCAACCTGTCAAGGGACGCCAACGAAACTGACGAAATCAAGCGACGGATACAGTTAGCTAATAAGACTTTTTTCTCGGTTCTCCCCATAATGAAATCGAAACATGTGCACAGAAACACGAAGCTCCGCGTGTACAAAACCAGTGCTATGCTATGGCTGCGAAGCATGGACCCTAACTCAAGCCTCCGAAAACATGCTAGACACTTTCGAACGTAAGGTTCTACGGCGAATTTTCGGGGCTGTTTGCGATCGAGATGGATGGCGCATCCGGTACAACCATGAGTTGTATGAAATGTACGATGAGCTGCAAGTCTCGAAAATCGTCAAACTACAACGACTTCAATGGGCAGGGCATGTACAAAGAATGGACGATGATCGCATGCCTAAGAGAGTAATGAATGCAGAACGAGTCGACGGAGCGAGACTGCGAGGACGACCGAGATCTCGTTGGGAGAGCTCAGTAGGTGTGGACGCCGCGCAGCTGCTGGGCTCCCAAAATTGGAGGACGCGGTCACGTGACCGAGATAATTGGAGGACAATGATCCAGGCGGCCAAGGCCCGACGTCGGGCTGTCGCGCCACGATGATGATGATGTATCTCTGAACTTGGGGTTGTTGCATAAAAAATGTACAATGTATACATATTTGTGTGTATGTACATACGAGTATATAATCCATAATTAGATCCCGCACTTTCAATGATAACCTCAGTGCTTGAAGTGTATAAGCTACTAATATTGGAAGTTATACCTATATTTATGATTTCAGTTGCAATGTTGATTTCACGGGTAAAAACAATTCCGCAATTTCATATATTACATACTCAAATATACTATGTACATATTTGTATGTAGGTATGTCCCTTTATGTTCAAAACCATGTACATCAGCCGTCGATCGATAAAATATACATAATTTCAGGAATTGGGTTTGCCAGTACCAGAGCTATGTACAATACATACAAACTTGGTATAATTATGTTATGTCGCTTTCCATCTGCAGGATGAGTCACTAGGAGTCTGCGGTCCACGTCCCGTTTTCGTTAATTTCCCACAACCCATCAAGTAGTTATCAGTATCACCTACAATATAATAATATCAAATAATAGTGACATGGAAATTACAAAAAAAATCGCACTTGGATCCAATCATTTTCTCCTCGCCCCTAAACCTTCTCTCGCCTTCAATTGCCTGCTGCTGAAATGCTGTTTTTTTCTGGCGACGCAGTTACCACCTCAAAATACCGATCTCCCCTCGAGTACCTCACCTCACCCAAATCCAAAACGTTCTACACGAGTTGGTCACGGGAAAGGCACGGGATAAAAGAGGTCAAACGTCATCATTGCCAGCGTCATAGCATAGAAAGCGAGCGTGTTGGCTGGCACCGCCGACGACTAGGAAAATCCACACCCTGTTGTAAACCAGAAAAAAAAAATAAAAATAAATTCATGCGGCAAATGGCGGAGTTGCAGAAACCATGAAAGGCACGACGAACAAGCGAGCGTGGAAGCAACCTCGAAAGTTGATGTGATACCGTACCGTACCATCCATTTTGCAGGTTTTCCGGAGGGCAAAATGACGCATATCCATTTCAACGTAATATTATTAAGAATTTTTTTTTAGGAACATAAATTTAATTTAGAAGATTTAAATCCAGAGCATGGTAATTAGTGTAATTTCTAGGCCAATTATGATAGGGGTGGGCTAAAAGCATCATCGATCAAATAAATTGATTAGATAGAATACAAAACTGCGTATGCTCGTACGTATCAATGACGATTGTTCAGAATTATTAGGTTGAATTAACATTGATATGCATCTGTAATTTCTGTAATTTCTAAACAAGTGTTAAGTCCAGTGTGACGTATCCAGATGATAAAGTGTCACACAAAAATAAGTGGACACGCGTTCGAACTGTAATTCTAGGAATGATACTGATAAAGTGATAATTTCGCCACCACACGCAATTCATATATGTACTCGTGCTTACTCATTTTTAGATTATGTCATTGTGTGCGTTCAGAAGGAACTGAGCAACTTCCGGTCAGCGAACATGTTCAGAACGAGCGGGTTCAGAAGTGACTGAGCAACTTCTGCTCGGGTGAGCATGATCAAATTTCACCGAGCAAGAAATATTTCTGCTCACTGATCAGTGCTCAGTGCTCAGGTTCTTCTTCTTCTTTTCAACCTCACGCTCATGTTGCGAGTTTCGAGTTTTGACAGTTATCAAATTGGTTGTTGTGTTTTCGCCGTTTTCGGCTTCTAGTTCTTTGGTTTTCGGGTGCTTTTAAATTTGTTTTCTCGTTGTTCGTGATTTTTGTAATGGACAGCGTGGGATTCATGTATGTTCCACTTTTCGGCACTTGACGTCTAAAATTGTCATCGTCAGCTTTCAGCTGGTCGATTTTTCAGCTGGTGAAGTAGCGTTCAGCAGGTGCAGACTCCAAACCGAGCAGCTCTGGAGCTACTCGCGAGCAGTTGCGGAGCAACTCGCGAGCGGTTTCTGCTCTTTTGCCACCTTCTGAACGCACTCATTAATAAATTAATTTAGAATCAAAATATAGTCCATAATTATACAGGGTGGCAAACGAGAACTGGACGTTTTTAAAAAAAATCTTAAAAATTTGAAAATTCGTGTTAAAAAAATTGTATTGCCATAAAAACACTCGGTACAAGTAAGCATTTATCGACATGTGACATATCGCGAGATGGAAGCATCATTGGGGATCCCAAAGACCCCAACTCAATAAATTTTGCATGAAGAATTGTGTGTAAAAAAATAGTTTCCTGTTGGATACTGCATCTATTGACCGAAGAACAGCAGCTCGCGTCACATGGTGTCAAATCAAATTTCTATACCGCTTCAACACAGGAAACTCTTACAACGTGTACAGGATCATCAGTGGTGATGAATCGTGGATTTACTCTTATAAACCTATTAATAAACCCCAGTCGTCTGTTTGGGTGTTCCGAAATGTAGAAAAGCCGACAAAAGTCGTCCGTTCTCGAACGTTCCTGCGGCAGCCGGTTCTTCGTACCGGAACGACCCGTTTTTCAACGGCCAAAAGCTGCTAAACCCCCTCGATGCAAGAAGAATTGCAGTATTTGAAGCATCGCTACCACAACAACAACATCCGCTCTCGAAGTGTATCCAAAAAGATGATCGCGACATTTGTCTCAAAAGCAGGTCATGTAGCAACAATTCCTCTGCAAGATCAAAGAACAGTTACTGCCGATTGCTATATGTACAACCATTTGTTTGCCAGAAGTCATCACTGAGCTTCTTCGAAAAACTAGCCCCGAACGATGCATCGTCCTCCACCAAGACAATGCAAGTTCGCACACAGCTCGCAAGACAATTGAATTTTTAAAGCAACAAAACGTGGAATTGTTAGACCATCCTCCGTACAGTCCCGACTTATGCCCGGTTCACATTATTCCAGTCCAGTAATCCAGTCCAGCAATCCAGTCCAGTGCTGGACTGGATCATATCGTCTACATGATTCCAGTCCAGTAGTCCGGCGAGTGTGTTGTTGATTCGGTAACTATAGTGACAATGATTTCTAGGCGAGCTGGAATGGAAAAGTAGACCAACAATCCAGTCACTGGACTGGATTACTGGACTGGATTGGTTACTGGAATAATGTGAACCGGGCATTAAGGCCCAAACCAGATTGAACGCAGCAGCAGCGGCAGCAGTGGCGGCAACAACAGGAAGATCTGTCGCGATGACACAGCGGCGATGACAGATCGCTGTGTCATCGCGACAGATCTACTTGTTGTTGTTGTTGCTGCTGCCGCTACTGCTGCGTTCAATCTGGTTAGGGCCTAAGCCCCAACGATTTCTTTACCTTTCCGAAAATTAAGAACAGACTGCGTGGTCAAAGGGTCCAGTCGCCAGAAGAAGCAGTTGACGCCTTCAAAAACGCAATTTTGACTGTACCAACAAACGAGTGGAGTAGTCCGGATGGCGCAACGGTTAGCACGTTCGCCTTCTATGCACTGGGCCCCGGTTCGATTCCTACTGAATGCGGAAGTTTTCGATAAAAAAGGGGATTTACGTGTCCGACTATGAGCCCACTCAGCTGTTAAATGAGTACCCATTTATGGGGTAAATAACTCGGTTGAGCGTGTTGCTGATCACACACCTCTGCACAAGACCGTCACGATCTAAAAAATGAGATGATGCTAACTCATCTCAAGGCCATGGTTCAAATTGGACTGTTGCGCCAGTTATTTTTTTTAACAAACGAGCGGAATAACTGCTTCCAGAGTTGGTTCGAGCGCATGCAAAAGTGCATTAATCTTCGTGGAAAATACGTAAAAAAAACAATAAAGTCTTTAAAAACTATATACTGTTTTCATTCAGCCCTATATGCAAAACTTTAAAGACAACCCTCGTACTCCAGAGAATGTCGCTCGAGTGAGAGCAGCCCTCATCAGAAGCCCTCGTCGTTCTGCTCAAAGTCATGCAGTGGAGCTCGGATTGAACAGAACTTCCGTTAGACGAATTTTGCGAGGAGACTTACATTTCCATCCTTACAAATCAGGCGTTGCCCTTTTTCAAGGAAATGAGAATGTGGTGGTCTTGATGAGCGACCAAGCCCATTTTCATCTGTGCGGCTTCGTCAATAAGGAAAATTGCCGTTATTGGGGTGCAGCGAACCCACGTGAACTTCACCAGCGACCGCTGCATAGCCAAAAGGTGACAGTGTGACGCGCAGTCGGAACTTTCGGCGTCATTGGCCCATATTGTTTTGAACATAATGGAGTTGCTGTTACCGTAACATCCGACCGTTACATTGAAATAATCAATTCGTTTTTCATCCCTAAGTTGGAAAACCGAGGAATTGCTCTTGAGAATGTGTCTTTTTAAGCAAGATGGGGCCACAGCACACACTGCCAGAGCCTCGATGGCAGCCCTCCGCAACTTGTTTCCTGGCAGGCTCATATCGAGATTCGGCCCCCTCGGTCCCCCGACTTGACCAGCTGTGATTTCATTCTCTGGGGCTTCTTGAAATCACGAGTTTATGAAAATAAACCACGCACGTTGGAACAACTGAAGGAATCCATCCGTGAACATATCGGGCGAATTGAAGTGGATCTGCTGCGAAAAGTGGAGGGCTCCGCCAACGGCTCCAACAGTGCACTGATGAAAACGGACACCATCTCTCGGATGTAATTTTTCACAGATGTGTCTTCTTAAATGCTTACTTGTACCGAGTGTTTTTATGTCATTAAAAAATGAAACCGGAATATAGAGGGCTACGCCCGCAATCCGAGGGTTTTGTAGCAAGCGCTTATTTTGGTATATAAATATCGGCTCGTTGCTCTTCTTGATACCACGCAGATGGACAAAAAAAAACATAATTAAAATGTCTTACCCACTTACATTTTACATGCCAATTCATATTACGTGATTGTAACGAAACTTAGAACATATTATTGCCTAAGGTGTTGCTTATCGTTGGCCATCAGTACTTTTGACCTCGAACGTGTTTAAGGCATGCAGAGGTGTGCTAACTGTAACTACAGAAATAAACTATTACTTATGCAGATTCCATTATTTTCCATTTTAAATGCTATTCGGAACCCACCTTCCTGTAAGTTTTCATAATTCTAACAGTCTCGAGATGCCAGGGGGGGGGGGGGGCAAATTACGAACTAATATTTTTTCCTCCCCCACTGTTCCCCTTTCTACAAATTTCAAGAAAATGCGAAAAAATGGAATGTACTCAACATTACCTTTCTCACGACACCTCACTTGCCTATACCAGTCGATAAAAAAAAATGTGAGCTTAATTTCGCCTCTATGTGGACCCCTCCCCCCTTCCACTCGGTAAAGTTTGCCAATTACGACGCAGCGCCCCCAACTAATCTTTACCCTTTCAAAAATGATTAAAAATAACTGCAATTCGCACTACGAAAAACAACATGAAAGTAGTACTCACACCTACATATGAGGCCGGTAGGTGTAATTTTTGTGTGGATAGTGTCAAAATGCCTAACTTTAAATGAATGTACTATTATTAAATATTATGTGATTGTAATGAAACTTAAAGATATTATTGCCAATGATGTTGGTTATCATTGGCCATCAATATTTTTGACCTTGGCTGTGCTTAAGGCGTGCAGGGGTATGCTAACTGCAACTATAGAAATGTACTATTATTAACCTTTTTTGTTGAGATATCAAAATTCTACGATTTTTGGTTTTCTACACTAGTAAAATGCCGCCTTTCTCCAAATTTTCATATTTCTAAGTATAACGGTATCGAAATGCAAGGGGGGGGGGGACAAACTCGGATCACATATTTTCCCCTCTATCTCTTTTCCCCTTTTTTCAAATTTGATGAAAATACCGGAAATGAAATGTACTCGATGTTACCTTTCTCATGATACCCCACTTGCCTATACCAGATGAAAAAAAAATTTTCACCTTCATTTCCCCTCTATGGGGACATCCCCTTAAAGTCAGCCTATTACAACGAATCGCTTTCTCCGGCGAATTATAATAATTCTACATACTCCCACAAAATTTCATGTATGTAGCTTCAGCCGTTCGTGAGATATTTCATGGACAGATGGACAGACGGACAGACGGACAGACGGACAGACATTTGACCGATTTCATAAGGGTTTTGTTTTTAATACAAAACCCTAAAAATTAACATGAATTTTCGAATTTTTATGATTTTTTTTAAAACGTCCGGTTCCCGTGTGCCACCCTGTAGGACTAGACTCTCATGGTGTTAAGATGGTCTGATCAAAAAATAACGGTGCTCTTCTAATTACATGTCGATGGATTGTGTTGTGGCGACGGGCTGAACCTTCCGTGTAGTTAACTGTTTATAGATTGTTTATATCTCGTTTAGTTTTTCAGTTATTGCTATTTCAGTGCAACGTGTTTTGGTTATCTTTGCGATTTTCGCAATGTCCAATTTACGAGAGCAACGACGCAACGTGAAAGTTTGTGTGAAATTGTTAAAAATGTTCACGAATCATCACAGGGAACGAGAGTTGGGTAACAGATACGACGTTGAGACAAAAGTCCAATCATCAGCGTGGGTTATCGGCGCTCGGTGGCCGTGGTCGTTCGTTCACCGCTCTACGATACTAATCTAGAGCTCCGAGTTCAAATCTCGGCGCGACCAAAAACTGCCTGTGAGTACTAATAGAACTCTCACAGTGCTCCGAGCTTGTCAGTATATAGAAGGCGCGGATAGGAGGTACATGCTAGCAACTGCACTTTGAAAAGTAGATATGCTATCGAAACGTCAACAAGGCAACAAAGTTTCGTGACTGGTCCATCGAAGACCATTGTTTGGATGAAGAACTTTTTATGCTAACGCTAAAGCTTAGGGGATACCCTTTGATGCAATAGCATAGCCTTGTCAGGTAAGGAAAATTAAGGTGAGAGGGGAGGGAAGGGTTGAGTTAGACCAGAAGAAACTAAATGTCGACGAACGTTCAGTCTGAATTTCTCTAGGTGGTAACTGCAGGGGAACAACCAGTTAAAGTCAAAGTCAGAATTAGAGTTCAGTATAAGTCAGAGTTTAGAATCAGAGTTCAGTTTTAAGTTAAAGTTCAGTTATAAATAATTTAAAATTTGTAAAGTGAAAGAAATTATTGTGTGAAGAAAAGTGTTCAAATAAACTGTATAAAACTAAAGCTTAAAATTGTTTGACTTGTGAACAAGTGCTATCGCTCGATGAATTTAAGGGATCCTCTTGTCCCGTAACAAGAGATACAATTTAATAAGGGATCCTCTTGTCCCATAACAACACCTATGTGTTAAAGCTTCCTCAGTAGGACCATAGGTGACGCGCGGTAGATTAGCTAGCTCGGCTATCGGTACAGGAGCCGGCTAGATAACTAGCTCGCCTATCGGTAGTGTGAGCGGGGTTTTAGGTGAAATATTCGCACATCGGCCCGAGTGCCTAGCCAAAACGGAGGATAGCAGATTATACAAAAAACAAGTGACCGTCCTTGGACTAGGTGCAAGGTCCAAGGTCGCGCGAATATTTCACCTGAAACCCCGCTCACACTACCGATAGGCGAGCTAGTTTTCTAGCGCTATTCTATTGGTTATCCCTTGCACCTCAGCTTTTTTCAATTTACATTTGATAATTTGCAAACTAGACGCCCTTTATTGATAAAACAAACAAATTTCAGATAATTTAAAAAGAACAAGCAAGAAGCTTGTTCCGCTCTTATAAAGATTAGATAACTCCAATTATGTAAAGACATTACATGCATACAAGCACATTACATCATTTTGACCATTCATTATCAAATCCTGTGCATCGAGTTAAAATTCCCCAATTATTTTAACAATTGACATAATCTCAAGAATTTGTCAAAAAACTTTCACAAGAAAGTGTTATATACTTCTCATCCTATAAATCGCACATTTAAACTCGTCCAACTTATATGTACGTACAAGTATATAGTAGTATCGCCCATAACTTTCTGCTACTTTATATAGGAAAAAACAACAACAATTATGTTAAAACCTGACATGCCATATCATCTATATACATATATACAGCGCAAGCAATCTTATATACACTGTATTAGTGAGACAGTACACACTGCGGCGTGTCGTACTTTATCCCGCCCGCGTGCCCGTGCCTTGCCTTCCTCACTGCAATACCTACGTACATATTCCTACATACCACATTATACCAACCATACATACTCTACTCTACAAAACAGACTCTGCCACACAACTTGTATATCTCCACATCTGTACTATGAGCGATAGATATGTGCAGAAGTGGCTCAACGCCACCTAGCAACAACAAAAAACCCGCTAACAGCTATGACGATGGTCAAGAGGATCCAAAAACATGAATCTGCAAATGGCAATAACAAAAGAGGCGGAAAAACGAACTCTCGATTGAGAAACTGAAACTGTTCAAGGATAAGGTTGCGGATAATGGACAGCTGCAAGTCACATGAATGCGAGATCCTGCGAACCTCTTCCCACTTCCCACATTCCAGGATAATATGAAGGTTCGTTGATCCCGAAGTATGATTTTTTGGGTGAAAATGTAGGCGAGATTTTCAAGAAATTTCTAGGATTTTCTTGGCAAAAGAGAAAGGTCGACAGACTTAATGGCCTTCTCTGCAGGATACGCAGAAGTCAATTTCTGTAAATAACATTACATATGGAAAGATGACGAATGAAATGAGGTGTTAGAATTAATCACCCACATTTCTGGGAATACTGATGGAAGCTTATCGCGAATCTCTTTCGACAATTTTGTTCGCATATCCAAAGGACCTGTACATATTTTCCTGGTCTAGAATACAAGCTATCCGTATCCTATAGTGATAGTAATATGTAGTACTTTTTTAATGGTCCTATTTTGGTTCTGTCAATATAACTTTAGTGAATGCCTTCTAGTGAACAAAATTAGGGAAAAGGCAAGCTTCCTAAAATAAATGTTCTTTCTTTGGAAGACATTTTTATCCTTTTGAATATGTCTTCTCTAATTTATTATTCATATCCATACAATACGATTAGGTTACCACTTTCGGAACATTATTGACCGGGCGCCGCATAGTGGTTCGCGTCTTTGGCCAATAGGGAATTTTAAATTTAGATGATTTCGCACTCCTTTTGCGTGTGGGCTCCGCTCGCTTCGTGAGCTCCGCGACTCAAGATGCTGCAGCCTTCAGTACACCGCCCTGGAACGCTCGCCCTATACACTACAATTATCTAAATCCCTTATTTTTCAGGGAAAGTCTTTTAACCCATCACCCCCATTGCTAGCTAATCAACAACATACCGCCCTAGAACGCTCGATTGGCGCGCTTTATACGCTACTGCGGTAAAACCACTATTATTCAAGAAGCGAACCACGATGCGTCGCCCACTAAAATAGAAATATACTGCCCTTCCTTACTTGATTATACTCGAGTTTTTCATTTCATTTAGTACAATAGAAAAAATAAATAAATAAATAAAATAAATAACTGGCGCAACAGTCCAATTTGAACCACGGCCTCGAGATGAGTTAGCATCATCTCATTTTCTAGATCGTGACGGTTTTTGTGCAGAGGTATGTGATCAGCAACACGCTCAACCGAGTTATTTACCCCATAATGAGTACTCATTTAACAGCTGAGTGGGCTCATAGTCCAACACGTGAATCCCCGGAATCGAACCGGGGCCCAGTGCATTGAAGGCGAACGTGCTAACCGTTGCGCCATCCGGACACTTAAAAAATAAGTTATTATTCCTATTTCACCGGGCGACGCGACGCATCGTGGTTCGTGTCTTGGCTAGTAATATCTTTACAGCTGTAGCGTATAAAGCGAATGAAGCGAGCGTTTTAGGGTAGTATACTGAGGGTAGCAGCCCCTTAAGCCACAGAGCTCGAGTAGCGAGCAGGGGGAGTGCGAAATCATCTCAATTTAAAACCCACTATGATTCAAAGATGCGAACCACTGTGCGTCGCCCGGTGAACTAGGGATATTCCAAAAATTCATTAAAAAACGGGTTAAATACTAGTCCTACAAAGAAAATCATAAGGATCGATGGTATAATCCTATTTTACCGGGCGACACATAGTGGTTCGCGCCTTGGCTAATAGTGGGTTTACCACTGTGGGATATAGAGCGAGCGCATCGAGCGTTCTAGTGCGCAATACTGAGGATTGCAACCACTTAAGCCGAAAGGGTAGTCAGAAACCCATTCAAATTAAAACCCAGTATTGGTCAAACACGATCCTGTTAATTGATTGCATTGAACAATAACAGGCGAATATTACTCCAAATTTCTTGATCAGCGGGATGCCAAAATTCGCGAGAAGAGGTCTGGCTTGAAGAAAAAAAAATCATCTATCACCAGGACAACGCACCTGTACACAAGTGTGCGTTGGCGATGGGAAAACTGCGGGATTTGGGGTACGATTTGCTCAAGCATCCCCCCCTCCTATTCTCCTGATTTGGCACCCTCAGACTTCCATCTGTTCACAAACTTAAAGAAATTTTTGTTTCTGGGAAGCGCTTCGCATCCAATGAAAAAGTAGAGGGCCGTAGATGAATATTTCCACAGCCTTCCAGACTCTCACTTCCGGGAAGGAATACTGAGGTTGTAGAAACGCTGGACCAAGCGTGTTGAAGTCAAGGGAGATTATGTAGAAAAACAAAATCATTTTTTAACTGAAAATCGAAGTCTTTTATTTTCAAGCCGAGAACTTTTCACCTTACCCTCGTATATATGATAGTTGTGGCCTTATTATAAGTTTTCGACCTCCCCGGTGGACTGAAAGTCCTTGAGGGAGGGGTTAAAGGGGAGTTTTTTTTGTCGCTTTCATCCAAAATTAAACATCACAAAAAAAAAATACGTAAAAAATGTTATAACCATTTTTCCCTCTATCTATCTAGTTTTTGAGATAATCTCATTTGAAAAATTTGGAAAAATATACGAAATGAAATCAGCTGTTCAAAGTTGTTATTGGCTGCGTTGGCAGACACGCGATAACGACTGGGTTGTGCTGGCTTCAATATGCGTGGGCGTAGGGCCGTGGATTGAGAGCAATATGCGTCAGACCTACTCTTGTGTTTCAAACACGTATGCGCTGTGTGTGAAAGCCATCATTCTATCTTTATCTTCTAGTTCTTTGGGTCAGCATCTAAAGACTTTTTTCTCTTTTCTCGAATGACTGAATTAATATATTTTTATACTCTAGACTTTTAGTATAGGGTATATTGTTTTTGTCACGACGAAAATATGTAACACCTTAAAGGAGGCTCCGGAGGTATAGCAATGTGTATATATAAATGATCAGGATCACCTCCTGATTCGATTTAGCCATGTCTGTCTGTCTGTCTGTCTGTCTGTCTGTCCGTCTGTCTGTCTGTCTGTCCGTTCGCACGATAACTTTCGATAGAATGAAGCTAGAGACTTGAAATTTTGGTCAAATGTTGGAAGTATAATCTACTTGGTTGGTATTGAAAATGGGCATGATCAGGCCAAGAGAACGCCTACCTCCCCTATATATGTAAAATAATTAAATGTATCTATAACTCCCGATTAAATAAACATAAAAAGCTCTAGCTTTGGCAGGTTGCTCGTGAGGATAATCTTCTACTCCCCTAAAAAAATAAAATCGATCAGATGAAAACTAACGGTAATTTTCTTACAAAGAGCCCCGTACTGCCCTACTTTTCGGGTTTTTTGTCTATAACTCTTGAACCAATTGATGTAGACACCTGATTTTTGGCATGTGACCCTGGGATAGGAAGATGCTTAAGTTCTGGTAAGTTGGGCATAATTGGATAAAAGGAACGCCTACCTACCCTATAAATATCAAAAAAATTAAATATTCTTTTAATTACGATAACTTTCGATAGAATAACACTAGCGAGTTGAAAATTTGACAAAATATTGCTAGTAGGATCTACTTGATTGGCATTGAAAATGGGTAAGATCCGACCCCTACCTCCCCTACAAATGCAACTTCAAATAAGCGATAACTTTTGACAGAATCAAGCCAGCGACTTGAAATTTTGGTCAAATGTTTGAAGTGAGATTGGGTTAGTTGGTATTCAATATGGGTGAGATCCGACTTAAGAAACCCCTACCTCCCCTAGAAATGAAACTTAAAATAAGCAATAACTTAAGACAAAATAATGCTAGCGACTTAAAATTTTGGTCAAATGTTTGTAATAGGATCCGGTTGGCTAATATTGAAAATACGTTAAATCCGACCAACGAAACCCCTACTTCCCCTACAAATTAAACTTCAAATAAGCGATAACTTTCGATAGAGTGAAGCTAGAGACTTGAAATTTTGTTTAAATGTTTGTAGCATGATCTTATTTGTTGGTGGCAATGATGAGCAAGATCCGACCCAAGGAACCCCTACCTCCCCTACAAGTGAAACTTCAAATAAGCAATAACTTTCGATAGAATGAAGCTAGCGACTTGAAAAATTCGACAAATATTTGCAGAATGGGTTAGTCAATTGATTTTGATAATGGTCAAGATCCTCCTGAATGATTGCTGCAACCTCCCCTATAAATTGGCCATACTGGAAACTCAATTTTAATGCATATGGTTGTTACCAATTGGTACTTTTGGTATCACCACTAGGTCTGTACAAGCTTCGGCCTGGTTTTTAAGTAGTCTTAATATGTAGTCTCTCCACAGTTAACAATGTCACGAGTGAAACCGCCACCGCCTTTAGATGAACAAACCCAAATGAAACTCGTACCGATATGTGTCAGATTGTCGCAGGACACATACTCTAAAAATGCTGATTTTGCATTCCGCATCGACACTGAACGATATGCCCCATATTCAAAATAGAGGTGTATGCTAGCAACTACACTTCCGAAAAGTAGATATGCTTTCGAAATGTCAACAAGGCGTAGAAATGCTTGAGATGTTGATGCGCCCATGCCCCTGGAGGGATCAAGGTAATTAATTATACTCAAAATAGCCCGCCCCAGAATGGAAACCCTGCTTTAATGATATAAAGTGCAATCGGGCCGGTTCGAACTAAAAGATAATTTTGGGTCCCTGATTTCGAATCTGAAGTAAAAAAAAAAGAAACAAATTTTGGGTTTGCCCACCTCGTAATGGCAGTCCTTTTTTTACGAGAAATACTCGTCCAGTCGAGCTGGTTCGAGCAACAAGGTTGTTGTTGTAGCAATGGTCAGAATTCGGTGTGTTTGTTGGTTACATGCCTGCGGATTCGTCTTCATCCCCGGTGTTGAGGGATAGAAAGTTAGCTGCCTCTATTGGGTTCTCCCACAAGGTAATTTTAGGTAGCTGATTCCGAATCTGAAGTCAAAAAAAAAATGTTGGGGTTGCCCACCCCAGAATGGAAGAGAAGAGAAATACACCCCCGATCGGACTGGTTCGAACTACAAGGTAATTTTGGGTTGCTGATTCCGAGTCTGAAATAAAAAAAAAATGGGTGGCCCATCCAGAATAGCAACCCTGTTTTCACGCAGTACGCGAGCTTTTTCGCGCATTAACGTCTAGGTAAATTAGTTATGTATCATAATTGATTTAATAGGTGAAGAAATTAAGTGTACAAGCGGCAGAAGGCCTGGGTAGATAGTAACCCATGATTTGAAAGAACAGAAGATCAGGGGTAGATCTGCACTGCCGGTCTGGTTAAATTAAATTTGTTTTTGATTTAATAGGCGAAGGGAATACATATTAACAGATTTCCTTGAAGGAAATCTACGATCAATTTTGCTAGACACTAGAAGGCGGCCTTTGGGTCCCTGATTTCGAATGTGGGCAGTCTTTGGGTCGCTGATTGCGAATACGAAGTGAAAATTGCGATAAAAAAAATCCAAACATGAAATGAATTGATAGTTAAAGTTATTTTATAATTCAATTTCAATGCAGATACAGTAGACTCCCGGTTATATGACATTCGATTAACCGAGCTCCGCATTATCCGAGCAACCATAGACCAGACATTTTTAGAAGAAGCAGCCTTATTTCAGCTACCTTGCGGTCGTGCATTTTTATGCAGTTTTCTATTGATGTCTATAATGTTGGTCAACAAACGTAAAACATTTGAAACGAATGCGAATCGAAAAATTTGTTATCTATGTGCGGACAAAAATTTTTTCGATTTACAGTTAATAAATACAATTTAATAACTTAGAATAGTGTATATTAAATGAACCTTTTCTTTTAACATCGCATTAACCTAGTTTTTGATTATCCGAGTTGCCCCCCTCCCCCTCTAAACTAGCTCGAATAAAATGTTTAAATTGTTGCCCATTGAACAGGTGCGGTACCCCTCAATTTTGAATACTCTCTGGAATCTGGGAACGACTCTTTTTGAACTATTTAGTGAAAAGAGTCGAAGGTTATGTCATTGTGCTCATCACTACACCCGTCACGTCGTTCGAAAAAAGTCAAAAGAGCTAGTTTGAGTATGTCGCCCGTCGTACGAAATGATACGTTTTTAAGGGACTCGTCCGATGTGGCTGGCTCGAACTAAAGGGCATTGGGGGTCGCTGACTCCGAATCTGGGATAAAAAAAAGGGGAAAAAAAAAATTAGGGTTGACCACCCTAGATTGGCAACACCGTTTTCATGAGAAATAATAGTCCGATCTGGCTAGCTTGAAATAAAGGGCATTGGGGGGTCGCTGTCTGCAAATCTGGGGTAAAAAAAGAAAACCAGGCCGAAGCTTCGATTCGGCCCGGAGTCCGAAGCGTATATACCCTAGACTTGTACAGACCTAGTGGTGATACCAAAAGTACCAATTGGTAACGACCATATGCATTAAAAGTGAGTTTCCCATACGGCCAGTTTATATATATCATTATTACCACCAACAAATAAGATCATGCTTCAAAGATTTAAACAAAATTTCAAGCCTCTAGCTTCACTCTATCGGAAGTTATCGCTTATTTGAAGTTTCATTTGTAGGGGAGGTAGGGGTTCCTTAGGTTTGATCTAACCCATCTTAAATACCAACTAACCCGATCTCACTTCAAACATATGACCAAAACTTCAAGTCACTGGCTTGATTCTGTCAAAAGTTATCGCTTATTGAAGTTGCATTTGTAGGGGAGGTAGGGGTTGCTTTGGTCGGATCTTACCCATTTTCAATACCAACCAAGTAGATCCTACTAACAACATTTTGTCAAATTTTCAACTCGCTAGTGTAATTTTATCGAAAGTTATCGTAATTAAAAGAATATTTAATTTTTTGAAATTTGTAGGGGAGGTAGGCGTTCCCTTGATTTGATTATGCCCAACTTACTAGAACTTAAGCATCTTCTTACTTCAGCGTTACATGCCAAAAATCAGGTGTCTACGTCAATTTGTTCAAGAGTTATAGACAAAAAACCCGAAAAGTAGGGTAGTACGGGGTTCTTTGTAAGAAAATTACCGTTAGTTTTCAGCTGATCGATTTTATTTTTTTAGGGAAGTAGAAGATTATCCTCACGAGCAATCTGCCAAAGCTAGAGCTTTTTATGTTTATTTAATCGGGAGTTATAGATACATTTAATTATTTTACATTTATAGGGGAGGTAGGTGTTCTCTTGGCCTGATCATGCCCATTTTCAATACCAACCAAGAAGATTATACTACCAACATTTGACCAAAATTTCAAGTCTCTAGCTTCATTCTATCGAAAGTTATCGTGCGAACGGACAGACAGACAGACGGACAGACAGACAGACAGACATGGCTAAATCGAATCAGGAGGTGATCCTGATCATTTATATATATACATTGCTATACCTCCGGAGCCTCCTTTAAGGTGTTACATATTTTCGTCGTGACAAAAACAATATACCCTATACTAAAAGTCTAGGGTATAAAAAAAACTTGTGTTGGTCATCCCAGATTGGTAACCCCGTTTTCATGGAAAATAGTGGACCGATTTGGCTGGCCCGAACTAAACGGCATTAGGGGGTCACTAACTCCGAGTCTTTGGTCAAAAAATGGAAAAAACAAATTGGTGGTTCCCATCCCAGATTGGCAACCCCGTTTTCTTGGGAAATAGTGGTCCGATCTGGCTGGCTCGAACTAAAGGGCATTGGGTGGTCGGTGACTCCGAATCTGGGGTAAAAAAAAAGAAAAAAAAAAATTTATATTATCCATCCCAGTTTGTCAACCCCGTTTTCATGGGAAATAATGGACCGATCTAAGCATTTCGCATTCAACATTTTTCAGTTCTATCTCATTTTTCTCTAGTTTTTTTTAGTATGCACTACCTGAATTGCATTGACTCCTCCAGTGGGGAACGGGTGCATCAACATTTTTAGCAACACTTTGTTTACGTTTCCTTAGCATATCAATTCCGGATGGTGCAGTTGAATACAACGGAATACAACGCTTGATGCCAGGCTAGCATACTCTTCCCATTCGTATAACGGTCTTTTACTGACAATCTTGGAACGCTGTGGAAGTTCTATTGTATTTGTTTTATTAACTCGCCGGGGAATTGAACCCGATCTCTCTAGAGCAGCATCGTAGAGTGGCGACCGAGACAAATGCTTAAATGAATATTGAAAAAACGCAAGAACGGAGCAAGGCTGCGAGGAAGACCGAGAGCTCGTTTGGTTCACTCAGTAGTTGCTGATGCAGAACAACTGCTGGGCTTCCAAAACTGGAGAGCGCGGTGACTTGACCAAGATAATCGGAGGACCATGATCCAGACGGCCACCAAGGCCCGACGTCAGACTGTAGCACCAAATTGACGATGATGGCATCCTATCGGTCTAATTTTTTAGGCCAGTCTTACGAGCATTTGTGGCTCAATCTTACGCGTTTTGCCCCACTAGGAGAGTTGGGACAAATAGTATGTAGTATAGGGCAAGTGTGGTCCAAGTACTAGAATGTTTTCATAATACCTGTTAAGGAGCCGGTAGACGATCAAGCCGCTTGATCAAACGGTTGCAGTCCCGTCACCTCCTACACTGCCAATCAACTCTTCAATCTTTTGATCAAAACTCATTCTCAGTTTCCTACTCGAAAAGAGTGTGAAGTGTCGCAATGGTTTCCAATGCAAATGTGACCTTTCCCGCCATGACACTGGTTGCCCTCAAGCGGAAAAAACTAGTTAAGAGGAAAGGACGTAAGTCCAAGGAGTGGAGAGTGACAAACCGCTTCACTCATGAACATTTACCAACGTTCTCCGCGATACGGAACCAGAAGACAACACGATCTTCATTAGATTGGACCAAGAGAGTTTTGATTTATTACTGAGGTTAATACGGCCCCAAATAGAGAAGGATACAAATATGCGTGAAGCGATTCCTGCAACACAGAGACTTTCTATCACATTGAGGTACCTAGTTTCTGGCATGGCTTTGGAAGACTCTATAACGCATCATAATGGGAACTTGCTCAACAATTATCGAGTGACTGACGCAATGCTTGATCAAAATTGGCCTAGACGGTCAAGCACCCTCGTCAACCGCTTGAGTCAATCAAACTTTCTATCAATCACCGTCAACGCTTGGCTCAAGCGTCAAAACGGTCCCTAGACGGTCAATCACGCTTGATTCAATCGATTGACGCTAGATTCTGATCAAGCGGCTTGATCGTCTAGGGGCTCCTTTAGAAGTTCTCCCAAGCTTAAAAAAAAAGAAATACCCTTTATAATGAGCAGTTCAATGAAGACCGTACATAGTTGGCTATTGACACTGATCTCAGTGTAAACCTTTAGGACTTGGGTACGTGGGACAAGTCTACCACCCAGAGTCGCAGCCTTAGGTGAGAAATAGAAAGGATTCCTTCGTTATTCATTGAAAAACATTCTCAAAATTTTTTAGAGAGAGGTTTGGCCACTGTCTTAAGTCATTAAGACCAGCGAGGTGAACTAGTCTGCGTCACTGTCGTGCAGAACCAATAGGGATGATTGTAGCAAGACTTGCTAATACCCATAAATAGTAGAGCTGACTTCCTACAAATGATAACGCCCCAAATATTTTTACGTCCTGCAATATAAAGCTGAACCCAAGGAAACGGAACTGGACTGAACTTTCTGAATATTGCCTGGACCAAAACCAGATACAACAGATAACTAAAAAAAATTCCAAAGTGACCTACAGAGAACTAAGAAAAAAACGAGTGGCTGCACTGACCTTTGTGTATGAGGTTACTAATACTCCTCCGCTTCGTCGTCGTCCTGATTGAAAGACAATTTTGCAGCCGTTGGTGTATGTTTTGACTTCTTATTCCTCTTCTGCTTTTCTTCCCCCCTTTCCGTTTCAGTCGTCTTTTCCTTATTCTCGATGGAACTTTTCACCGAGCCGGAGCCACTCTCTATATCCTTTGTGGGTTTGTGCTTCGCCTTGAAGATAATCCGCTGGTTCAGGTCAGCCGGTTTTTCACGTTCCTCTGCAACAAAAATTGCAAAATTGTAGTGCAGCTGTAAAGGACAGTCACATCAGAGCCACATGTGCAGGCTCGAGGGAGGGAAGTGCTAGTGGTGCGAAAATTTTGGCGCAAAGTTCGACCCAACATAAGAATGGGAGAATTCCCAAGAGACAACGACCGGAAATGCCAGAATCGGGACAAGAACCGTTATTTTGCCAAAACTTTTCTAATCAAATTTTGAAAAACTTATAAAATTAAGTGATTCTCAGTTATCGGCGAGTCTGTTTTCGGCTCTTCTTCTTTCGTCGGAAACAGTCTTCCCGCCCGCCCCTGCCGTGTTGTCGTTTCCCGCCCTAGCCTTAGTCGTCGTCTCCCGGCACGTTTCTTTCGTCTTCTCCTTCGTTTCGCACTTTCGTCGCGCCCTCTTCGTTGTCAGCTTTATTCTGGCTATGCTTTGCGCTCGCCGTTTGTCGACGACCGCTTGCCTGCGGTGTCCGTTGCGTCTCGCGTCTCCACCGCACCCCGGGCATCCACCACCTACGGACTTTCCTCTTTTCCGTCAGTTACGGGCGATTTTCACCGCGTTTGCGTACAACTTTAGCCGTGCGTCCGTTTCGATGACGCGCTGCGAATGTTTCGAGCAAAAACGGCCCTGGCGGGCCCCACGATGATGACGCGAAGACTTTTTTTGGGGCTCCAGCAAGGGGTCTTTCGTGGGGTGCTCCGCGGAGAATCTCGCGTGTGGTTCTTTTTTTTTGCGAATGCAAGTGAGTAACGAATGCAATTATGCAGACAGGGAACGTTCACCTGGCATCTGGAAATCCCCCAATTGGATATTTGAAAGATTTTCTCGAGACGCGTCCCTACCCTTCGGGGAAAAATCGCCGGAAAATGACAATGGTGACGGGGGGAAATACGGAAAATGAAAACTCACATCGGGCGCTGTCGCAATCTGATAAAATCCGCCTAAATAGACACCACCGACAACTCGCTCGACATTATTTTCGCACTCGCGGTAACTTTTTCTCAATTTTTGCACTGCACTTTTTTTCGGGGAAAATCCAACGAAATTCTCTGTGCTGTGACACCGAGGGCGACGTAAAAGAATCCGACGACGTACAAAGTGACTGCGGACACGGACCGAAAGCGCACACAGAGAGACGAGGCGCAGACAAGAAAAGAAGGTTAGAAAAGCCAACAAGAATCGAAAAACGAACGAGCCACAAAGAGTGGACAGCAACTGAGTTGGTGGACGAGAGCGGGCGGACATACACGCGGCGCGCGGGGAAACTCTTCGACTCTACGCTTTGTGGTCGTCGTTCGTATTTGGCATTCCGTTTTGGTTCGCGCTTCGCACCACTTCGCTCGATTCGCACTTGGCTTGGGCTTACCTGGCAGCCTTTGGACCACTTACCTTTCGCAAGGCGAACCTTCTCTGCGTCTGCCTGCTCGGCTGTAAGGTCCCCTTCGCTAAGCACCACGACCTGTGGTTTCTCGTCCTCCCGCTCGCCGACAGCGACTTTGCGAGGATCCGCCACCCCCTCGTAATCGGAATCGTTGTCCGAGCCTGAGAGGTCCTCAAGCTTTTGGCGCTGAAATGTTCACAGAAAAAAAATTGGTCCACTGTTGACACTCTACGACCCACTGACCGCGACACACTTTCTCATTTCAACTGCTCACCTTGGTGTCAACTGTTGGTCCTTCGCGATAGCCGATTTGCTCTTTCATGCGCCGCAGGAAACTCGGTTCTTGGGGCTTCATATACGTAACGTTCCGCTTGGACATTTTCCACTCATCGGCCAAAGGATCCCGGCACAAAACTCACAACACGTGTCACGCACTGCTCGGTCGCGGCCAAATGGCAATGAATGATCAAAACAAAAACCTCAAAAATCGCCGGTTGACATTTTCGCGTTTTATTTACAACCCACACACAAAAAACACTTGGCCTGGAGCACGTGCGTTTGTTTTGTTTACATTCGCTGTTTGCTGCACAATTCAGTGATGTCAATCGGAAAAAATGCCGAGTTTTTCGCGTGAAATACCGGGCGTGAAAATTATCCGTCCCGACCGGAGTGTCCTCGGTGTTTTGCAGAACAGAGCAAACAACGAAATAAACACAAAGAATGAATAAAGAAGGGAGGAAGAAGAAAGCGCAGAGACGGCGATGACAGACCAAATGTCAGTGAATAACAGTAGAATGAGCAAGAATGTCAAAAACATCTGACCGGCAGACTATCTTGTTGTCTCGTTCTAGAGTTGGGAAATAGCACTGGTGGGAAAGAGGTGAGTGAACATGTGCTCAGTTGGATACAGTCTACGGGGGAAATTTATTTAAAATGCCCAGTATCTGTAGATAATTGCTCAAAAATTATAAAATATGAGAAAAACGTTCATTAGGGTTTTGTAGTAAAAACAAAACCGGTCAAACGTCCATTTATCTGTCTGTCTGCCTACCCATGAAATCTCATGAAACCGGTGAAGTACAATAGTATTCAATTCACGAAATTTAATTGATTGATTAATGCGTCTTGGCGGCCAACTTTAGGGGGGAGGGGGGGGGGGGGGGCGGTTAGATGGGAAATGAAGGACAATGGGGAAACCTGGTTCAAATTTCCACCACTGATAAAACCTATATATCTGAATTGTGCACTAAATATGCTTATGGAGTAACTTTTACTATGGCAGCTAAAAAAAATAAACTAACTGTAGAAAGTGATAGCTGAAAGAATTTCCTGGAACATTCCTGTTTCGCAAAAATTATTAGAATTGTGTGGAAGGTAAAATTTCATTTCACCACGCGATCTGTGTACTCTTGAGTCAAATGTCAAGTTTATGGATTTCACAAGGATGAAATTTTTTCTCGTGTCAAATGTACGAGAAAAATTTTCACTGACAGCTCAGATGTTTCTGTCAGTGTCATTCAGGTTGTGTTGTGTTTTCTCGGTGTTTTCAATAGTTGAACGATAGATTATAGTAAACAAAGTAATCGGTGTGAATGTTTCTTGCGGTACTAATATTTTATTTCATCGGTACACAGATCGGGTGGAAAGTGAAAAAATGATATGTTTCACACAATCTTTTCCACGAGCCATTTCGCCGATGAAAAGTGCTGCTGTCATTTTTTCATTTCACGCGATCTGAATACCAGCCTTTAGGACCTGCAAATCCTCCAGCATGGGTTCTAGGTTCTTACCACCTAAACAAAGGCTGGTATACAGATCGAACGATCACAAGATCGTCAAATCGATCTGACGATGAATCGCTTTGAAGAGAGAATCAGAGGAAATGAAAAAGAGAGGGAGAAACGAAGTAATTCGGCGCAAGTGAGGAAGTAGGAAGGGGGGGTGAAAATTTGACATCTCTTTTGCTTCTATATGGACCGGGCGGGTGTTCCGCGGCAGAGAGACAAAATGGAATGTTATTGTTCAAAAGGGGGAAGTAGGAGAGGGGATGACATCCCATTTGCTTTATGTACTTCTATATAGATTGCGCGGGTGTTGCGCAGTAGAGGGCGTGTGTCTCTCTATTTACTTTTTACTAGTTCGTATGTGGTTGAATTACGTCCAGAATTTAGTGTACAGTAAATGGCGCTTTCATCTCCTTCTATATGTCTCTGTGATGGTTCGCCACAAAATATCTGACGATCGAAATTATATGGAACTGTCAAAAAAAATCGTCAACGATAGTCACATACACTGTGCGATCGATCTGACGATCACAGTATCGTCAGATCGATCTGACGACGGATTGCATCGTATATCGGGGCTATAACGATCAAATTTTATCTGCCGATTTTTTGGTGCCATTTACATACTTCAATCCGTCGGTCTGACGATCGAATGGTCCGGTGTATGTGATTATCGCAAGTGAATGTCAAATTATGAAATTATTTAATTATGAAATTTGACGGATTCTGATGATTTCAATGGCTCTGTAATGCAAATATAAAATATGTAGTATACGAAAGTGCCTCACAAATCCAAGTAGTTAACAAAAATGGATCTAGGTTGACTTGACAAAACCTATATTTTTTGACTTGTCATTCGTTGTCGCATCGCATGAAAATCGTGCAGTGTGTGTGCAGCGGAGATCATCAGATATTTTGGGGCGATCCAACGTCAGATCGATCTGACGACGGATCGCACAGTCTATGGCGGGTCTTATGAGGAGAAATCGATAAAGTTTGTTCCAAATCCGCGTTCAGGACCGCGACAATTATGGCAAGATGTTAAACATCCCAGCGGGGGAAAAAAAAACAAAATAGTGAGCTATCACGATGTGTGCGTCCGTAATGCTCGCCCCGAGAAGCAACGTGGAAGCAATGCGTAAGCTCCGAAGTTACACATAGCTTTCCAGGCGAGCATCAAGGATTCATTCTAGAATCATTCAATGAGTGCGTTCAGAAGGTGGCAAAAGAGCAGAAACCGCTCGCGAGCAGCTCCGCAACTGCTCGCGAGCAGCTCCGGAGCTGCTCGGTTTGGAGTCTACACCTGCTGAACGCTACTTCACCAGCTGACAAATCGACCAGCTGAAACCTGACGATGACAATTTTAGACTTCAAGCGCCGAAAAGTGGAAAATACATGAATCTCACGCTGTCCATTACAAAAATCACGAACAACGAGAAAACAAATTCAAAAGCACCCGAAAACCAAAGAACTAGAAGCCGAAAACGGCGAAAACACAACAACCAATTTGATAACTGTCAAAACTCGGAAACTTGCAACATGAGCGTGAGGTTGAAAAGAAGAAGAAGAACCTGAGCACTGATCAGTGAGCAGAAATATTTCTTGCTCGGTGAAATTTGATCATGCTCACCCGAGCAGAAGTTGCTCAGTCACTTCTGAACCCGCTCGTTCTGAACATGTTCGCTGAGCGGAAGTTGCTCAGTTCCTTCTGAACGCACACAATGTGATGTCTACTAGATCGCTTCTTGGGAATCTAGGAGGAATCAACTAAAGCTTTGGAGGAAAGTTTTTACTGCTGCCTCATAAGGACATGTAATGTTAAAAAGAAGTGAAGGCGGTAAGGACAGAGCATGCACCCACACCTTCCAAGGCAGCAGTCAATCTTTAATCTTCGATGTCTCCGTTTCCCGCTGGGATTTTACGATACATATTTTAAAATCCACCTGGTATCGGAATCAATTCTACGATACCTTCTTCCTAATGCATTTCCACCATTTGTTTTGCCTCTAGTTGATGTCGTTTGATAATAATAATTAACAAGCGCGAATCTCGTCCAACATGACAATCAAGAACTCACAGAGTTTCAGGTTTTATCTATTATCACTTCATATTCGACTGTTAAATACTGAAGAAGAATGAATAAAAATACTATACAATTGAGTAACAGCCACGTTTTTCTCATCAGCCCGATTGAATTATCTTTGAAAACATAAAAATGCTTCAATTGAATCTTGTAGATTTAAAGGAAATAGGAAATTAATTTCAATTTTGCATTTTCTTATTTTTTTTTTTCATCTGCAACAGACAATTACAAATCGACTTCTTCATGATTGATTTCTTCCATTTCTTAATTTTACGTTTCTTTCTCGTCTCAATCTTAAATGAAGAATACATTGCAACATTATTATAAAAGAAGTGCGTTTGCAAGAAAAAAAAAGATTCAAATTCATATGCATTCAGATACGTGCTGTTGAAATTTCAAAGAAGTAGGTGAAAATGGCTATCTATAAAAAACCTTTGGCTACCATGAAAGACAGTCAGTTTTAAAGTTGCAATTTTCCTGCTCTAATGCAGATAGTTCCAGTCTAGACTGTTAGGATCAAAAGAACAAAGAATATGTTTCTGGTGAGGATAACGTTTGGTTAATTAAGAAAAGTTGGTGAACGTGAATTGTCCCCATTTTTAGTTACAAGTTGCAACATTTCTGGCGGTTACGGTTGCGGCTCAAAGTGCCGGTTATCCTCCCCGAAATGGTGGACAGGATGGTCCTGGAGGCGGCGGTGGAGGCAGCGGAGCGCCAGCTGTGCCCATTATTAAACTGGAAGCTGAATTGAAAGTGGATGGGTCATATCAAGTAATGTCTACTTAAGTGAAATTTAAACTAAACTCTAAAGATCTTTTGGACATATTTTTAAATTGGAAATGTGTGATAAGTTTGTTTGAATCGCCTAGTAACAAACAAAACTAAAAACAAAACTAAAAAAACTCCAAAATTTTACAAACGAAAACAAACCCACAAAAAAAAACTAAAGAAAGCTTAACAACTAAAAAAAACTCAAAAACTAAAAAAAAAAATTAAAAATTCGTAGTTCACTGAGCGACTAATAGTGGGTTTTAAATTGAGACGATTTCCCACTCCCCTTTCGGGGGCTCCGTGGCTTAACGGGTTGCAATCCTCCCTAGAACACTCGCTTCGCCCGATCTATACGCTACAGCGGTAAAGCCACTATTAGCTAGCTTGACTCTACCGAAAGTTACCTTAGTTTTAGGAATATGTATCTCGTTTTTTGACATTTGTAGGGAAGGTAGGTGTTCTCTTGGTTGAATCATGAACATCTGTCTAAAATTGAAAAAGTTTTTCATCCTAAGCTTATATGCCAACAAATAGTTCTCCATGTGAATTCGTTGAAGAGTTATAGGCAAAAACAAGAAATTTAGCGTAATACGGGGCATTTTGTAAGCACAGGGCCCTTGATTTCCAACTGATCGATCTCATTTGGACAGTACAATTACAATCATCTACCAAAGTCTGAAAAATAGGAACGGCGAGCGGATGTATCCCTGCCGAACTTCAGGACATGAAAAGTCTCCGTTAAGGTTACCAGAAAGCTACAAGTTTTCGTTAGCTCGTGTCTTAGTCGAATTTTAAGAATTTTCTTGCCCGAAACAATACCAAATGAAAAGCTTAGTCGGCGTATGGGTCAGATATCAATCGACGAATTGATACGCAGGGCAGTGGATGGGTCACACATTGCGGAAGAGTGATAACTGCATTGCTGGAAATACCATGAAATGGGACCCCATTCCCAATGAAGGCCGACCAAGGGGTTAGATAGATGGTCCGTGGCCTATAAAACAGCCATAATCACTATGACAATAAGTCTATTGTGTTATGCCCAGATCTTGGACAGCAGCGCGAAATCTGCTGATCCAATCTTAATTTCATCTCGATAAATCGACCGAGTTTGATCGAGGTTACGTCCTCGGCCATGGGGTAGGCAATGCCGAAGCAAAAAGTTTACATTCACAAAGGATGTGTTTTGGGATTTCGTCATCGGTCCCACAGAAACGACAGCTTGCATCCGAAAGGATGCGCATTATTTTGAGGTGACCTCGAAGACGGAAGTGACTTGTGGGAAATCCACATTTAATTCTAACCCTTTTTCTGCTCAGGCTGAGTAGATCGAAGGACCAGTTACAAGAGTAGCCCAAAATGAACAATTTTGATTGTCTCATACCGGGGAGAGGCCCAATCCGCTGCCTGACAAGGCAGATAGGTATACCGCAGAAAGGGTTTGGGCCAATGTAGGCGGCCTCAAATGCCCGTCTAGCAAGCTTGTCTGCTTGTCCATTACCTACAATATTGGAGTACCCAGGACCCAGTAGATTGTGAGGTTATGGGAGGCCCCAACGATGTTAAGGATATCTTGGCAAGACTTCACTAGCCTTGAGTAAACCGATGTACTAGTCAGCGCCATGATGGCCACCTGACTATTGGTAAAGATTACTATGTTTTTGTTAGTGTAAATATCCCAAAAAAATGCTCAAAAACTAAAATAAAAACTAAAAAAAAAGACTGAAAAGACTCGACTCGTCGGATCATGCTCTCATCGCTGGTTAAAGCAGCATAAGAAAATTAGCATTTTTTTTCTTCATTTTCAGTATGAATACGAAACCGGCGACGGTATTCAAGCACAAGAAACGGGCTACATCAAAAATCAAGGAATGAAGGACAATGAAATCAAAGTTGCCGAAGGATCCTACTCGTACATCAGTCCGGAAGGGAAGGAAATCCAAATTCAATACATAGCCGATGAGAATGGTTTTCAACCGCAGGGTGAACATTTGCCCACACCGCCACCTATTCCTCCGGAAATTCAAGAGGCACTTCTAAAAGGCTGCGATCAGGATGAAGAAAAGCCTGGAGGATCACCCACTCCTGGTTACTACTATTAGCATGGTAATGTGCATTGTTTATAGTGTGTCGTATAGAATTATCTTTTATTTGTGCTAAATAAATGGATTTCTGAAACTTAAGGATTTTTCCTGTGATGTTACTTATGAGGCTGTGGTTATATGTATGTTTTGTCCCTATTTAATATCAATGGGTGCGTTTTTTTATACAACGGGTTAGGATCTGGTAACTCGTGGAGCAAAAAAAAACCGATAATAACATAGTCTGCGTATGCAACCACTTTAACCCCTTCTCCGTCAAGCTTAGCTAGGATTTTATTGATGACAACTAGCCACAGTAACGGGCAAATGACGCCTCCCTGAGGTGTCCCTCCGCACACAAATCTGGTTAGGTGGCTGTTTTCTAAATCCGCATGAATTATTCTAGATCTTAGCAGTGTTGCTATCCAGCTACCGATCCCTGCCTCGACTTCCAAGTCTGATGTGGTTTGGTGAATAGATTCGATGCGAACATTATTGAATGCACCCTCTATGTCCATAGGAAAGCAGATAATGTATATTGCTTATATGGAAGGCTATGTTCGATGGCGCATATCACCTCGTGGCCGTTTCTATTGCTCTACCCTTGAGGTAGGCGTGCTGCGCCTTTGAAAGCGATGAGCCCTCTAGGCTAGGGTTTGTCGGATGTGGAAGTCTATGATACCTTCTAGCTTTAATACTTTAATACTAAAGAGAATAAGCTTAAGTTAAGGTTGACACACATGATCGCGCACAACCACGACCGAATTTCCATCGAACCATCAGATATCATATAACGATGGAAATGAGGCGATTTTTTTCTAGACTCTTACGTGGTCCGATGCATCATCATCATCGTGGCGCGACAGCCCGACGTCGGGCCTTGGCCGCCTGGATCATTGTCCTCCAATTATCTCGGTCACGTGACCGCGTCCTCCAATTTTGGGAGCCCAGCAGCTGCGCGGCATCCACACCTACTGAGCTCTCCCAACGAGATCTCGGTCGTCCTCGCAGTCTCGCTCCGTCGACTCGTTCTGCATTCATTACTCTCTTAGGCATGCGATCATCGTCCATTCTTTGTACATGCCCTGCCCATTGAAGTCGTTGTAGTTTGACGATTTTCGAGACTTGCAGCTCATCGTACATTTCATACAACTCATGGTTGTACCGGATGCGCCATCCATCTCGATCGCAAACAGCCCCGAAAATTCGCCGTATAACCTTACGTTCAAAAGTGTCTAGCATGTTTTCGGAGGCTTGAGTTAGGGTCCATGCTTCGCAGCCATAGCATAGCACTGGTCGTATAATGGTTTTGTACACGCGGAGCTTCGTGTTTCTGTGCACATGCTTCGATTTCATTATGGGGAGAACCGAGAAAAAAGTCTTATTAGCTAACTGTATCCGTCGCTTGATTTCGTCAGTTTCGTTGGCGTCCCTTGACAAGTTGCAACCCAGGTAAATGAAGTTGTTCACGAACTCGATGTGGAGGTCCCCCACATTGATGCTTGGTTGTGCAGGTGTCCTTGTCACCGATTGCATCATTATTTTAGTTTTATCCTCGTTAATACGTAATCCAACTTCCTTTGCAGCGGTATCGAGCGTATGCAGAAGTTCTTCTGCGTCAGCCAATCTTCGGGACATGATGTTGATGTCGTCGGCGTACGCTGCTAATTGTGTCGACTTGATGAGTAGCGTCTTGCTGTTGTCCATATTCATGGCCCGAATAACGTGTTCCAGTGCTAGGTTGAAGAGCGTCGGTGCCAGTCCATCGCCCTGTTTCAAACCAGTGCGTGTTTCAAATAGATCAGTAAGTCTATTTTGGATCCTGACTTGTGAGACGGAGTTGGTCATCGTCATCTTTGTCAGTCGCACTAATTTTGCTGGTATACCAAATTGCAGCATGATGTTGTACAGTACTCCACGATCGATACTGTCGTATGCCTGCTTGAAGTCGACAAAGATTTGGTATACGTTTACGTTGTATTCCCAACACCTCTGGAGTATCAGTTTGACTGAGAAGAACTGATCGGTTGTGGAGCGACCAGGTCTGAAACCGCTTTGATATTCGCCAATGACTCGTTCTGCGTACGGTTTTATTCTATTTTCCAGAATCTTCGTCAAAATTTTATAGGACGTACAAACTAGTGAGATGCCCCTGTAGTTCTCACATTGCAGTTTATCTCCCTTTTTATGAATTGGACAGATGATGCTTCTGCGCCAATCGTCTGGGATCTCCTCGTTCTCCCATACTCGCAGGAGTAATTGATGTATCGCATCAACTAGACTCGTTCCACCGAATCTTAGCAATTCAGCTGGGATCTCGTCAGCGCCCGGCGCTTTATTTCGTTTTAGTGACCGCAACGCGAGATCAACTTCCTCTACTGTTGGGGGTTGAATGGGTGGGCCTAGATCAACAATATCGTCGAGAGCTTCCTGTGTGGGGATGTTAGATGGTCGGTTTAGAAGCTCTTCAAAATAAGAGGCCCATCGTTTGTTAATACCATCGGTGTCGCTGATGATGTTTCCATCCTTGTCCTTACAAAGGCTAGTCCTGGGTTGGTAGCCGTTCTTAATTGTATTTACTAGTTTGTACGCTTGTCTGGTGTTCCTATTAGCTAAGTTTTCATTTATGTTCAGCAACTGCTCGTCAAAGTATTTACGTTTCTTACGTCTAATTATTCTATTCGATATTCGCCGTAGCTCGTCATATTTTTCTCTTCTGGCTCTGGTTCCTCGTTGAATCCATTGTCTGTAGGCCTCGTTTTTCGCGTCAAGTAAATTTTTGCATTCTTCGTCGAACCAGTCATTTCGCGCTCGCCGGGCTTTATATCCCACGACCTTCTCTGCGACATCCTTGATGGTACCCTTGAGTTCTTCCCAGAACCCATGGACGCCTGTGTTGCTGATGTTGTGTAGCATAGGTGATAGTTTTTCCTCAAGGGCGGTAGTATACGCCACCGCTGTAGCATCACTTAAAAGCTCATCAACCGCAAAGATTTTGGGAGGGCTGATTCTTGATTGGTGCACTGAGGAAATTCTACATCTGTAGGTCGTCTTCACCAAGTGATGATCTGAATCGCAGTTTGCTCCTCGATAGGAGCGGACATCCATGACACTAGACGCCCATCTCCTGCAAATGAGGACGTGGTCAATTTGGTTGACGGTATATGCGTCTGGAGACTTCCAGGTCTGCTTGTGAATGCGTCGATGCGGGAAACACGTAGAGCTTACGACTAGATTCCTGCTGCAGGCAAAGTCGATAAGTCGGTGGCCGTTATCGTTACATTCTTCATGAAGGCTGTGGCCTCCAGTGGTCCCCCGGTGCCAACTTTCATTTCCGACTTTCGCGTTAAAGTCTCCCAGCAGCAATTTGACGTCGTTTGTTGGAAGTGAGTCGAAGAGAGTTTCAAGGCGGGCGTAGAACTCGTCTTTTACTGCGTCTCCTTTAACTTCAGTGGGGGCGTGCACATTGATGAGCCAGAGATTGAAGAATCGAGTATTGATGCGAATCGCACACAGCCGTTCATTTATGGGTTTGAAGTCAGTAATATGCGGTTTGAGGCGATTGTTCACTATAAATGCTACTCCAAACTCCTTGCGGCCCGATGGTTTGTCCGATGCATGCTCGCGACTAAAATGCTTGTCGTGCATGTCGACCTTTACACACAAGTCGAACCAAATGGCTCGTCTTCGGGACCACGGGAACGGTGGAAACGAAGAGAGTTTTTTCTTTCAAAATTATATGAAGTTGACGTGGTTACGTGGTAGTTGCGAACCGTTTGGTTTGATCGTCTGTGCCGACCATTATGGTCGCAACACACGATCGCGCACAACCACGGCCGAACTTCCATCGAACCATCAATTTCATAGAACAGTTGAAATGAGGAGATTTTTTTCCGCTCGTTCCATGAAATTGATGTGTTGTGCACGATCGTGTGTGGCGACCATTAGGATGACTATAATTGGGCCGAGTGTCTCGATATACATACTGCTTTGCCCATCTGACATGACACGCCAAAGGGTTACCCAATCGAAACCCCTTCAGTATGCTTCCAAACTCAAAAAAGTCGTTTTACGGGATTCCACCGAATGTTAAATTATAAACAAAATGTTGTCATACTTTAAAACAGAAAACTGTTATTTATGATGTGTTTATCTACTGATATCAGATTAACAATTAAGTATTTATTGTGTGATGATCATCATTTCTAGACATATTTACACTTATTTACATTTTTTTATTCTAAAATCAAATTCAGTTTGACTGATACTATCTCAATGAATAAATCGTGTCGTCTTCAATCACGTCACGTAACATTGAAATATTTCGATGACGAGTCAATGATAAAACGACTAAAGTGATAAACCGGTAACACACTTCGCTGGTGATTTCACATCATCTATGAATCTGGTTCTGACCCATTCTGAATCATTAAAGACGGAATATATTTTCCCAAAGTTTTATCTTGCATCACTGAACAATTGGTCATCATTTTGACTGATTAGACGGAATAAATTAATAAATTATATTAATTAATTATTTAAATAAATTAGGATATTTATTTACTAGGCATACATCACCAACTCAAAAATAAACCATATTTTACTACGGAATTTTAAAAGTGCATAAATGTATTTTTTTTACGACAGTTTTTTCACATATTTGTATAAATTCGTATGATGTTTATTAAAGCATTTTATTCGCTGTTTACTGCAAAAAAAAAGAAAAATGAGGTGCAAGTTCACCTTTGATGACAATACAATTATTGCAAAGTCGCAATTTTTGGCGACAATAAGAAAGAAAGAAAAACACGTTTTTCGATTAGGAGTTTTATAAATAGTATAGAAACAAGGTTTTGTGTTTTATTGATATGTTGTTTTCAACTGAGATCCATATTCGTTGGCATGTCTCCTATCCTACCACTCGAACAATAGCCTTTCAGCTTTTCAAAGTATAAAAATGTTCATTATCGTTATCATTATCTTCATTATTGTTGGGTATAGATATCGACGATTTAGAAAATAAAATGATGCTAACTCATCTCGAGGCCATGGTCCAGATTGGAATGTTGCACCAGTTATTGATTTTTTTATACTCGTATTATAGGTATCGGCGGATTGCAAACACCAAGGAACTTGAAAGAGAGATTAGGCTTGAAACATTTGGTTTTCCAATTTAAGATAATTTTCAATCAATTAGTACTTAGTTATCAAAAGTTTACCTCTATTACGAACGAACAAGATATTGTCAAATATGGACCTTGATCAGCAAATTGGTTTTTCGACATAAGCCCACTAGATGTTACCTGCAGATATAGAGAGTTAGGTACCTTCGTCACCCATGTCGGCTTAGTCACTAAAATGCAGGCTGAGATAATAATAGCCGTGTTCGTTTCACCCGATTTCAGATACCGAGAAATCGAACGCCGCGGATCAACATCGAGCGAATTTAACAGCTCACACACTAAGGACCACTTAATGTGGGAATAAGCCATGGCATTATATCAAAACCCATACTAACTACACTAACCCCTTCAGTGGCTAGTGGGCATGGGCGCGTCAGGATATCTACCTATATACCATACATATGGTTGGTTGGTTAGTTAGTTATAATGGCTGTTTACTACATAGTAGAAAAACACAAGTAGCGCTAAGGTGTGCGCCGTTTTGATGCCACAAGCCTCATAAGAGGAATAAGTCATTCTGAAGTATTCGTCCTCATATCCATCCTGTGAATACCTTCGATACACTTTGAGGAGATATTTTGGAAGAAAGCACTGCCCAACTTTTGATGCCTGATTCTTGCACTTGCACAATAAATGGATCAGTGTTTGTGATGAATCACTGCTGATTCCACCGGCAGATGATGAGTACTGATCTTTCGGTGGTACGAAACCAGAGGCCTAAGGTCCTCTTACACCCGGACGTTGATGCAAACGTGAGTACATCGGAGCCGTCCGTCAATCATTCCATACTTATCATCATCATAGTGGCGCTACAGCCCGACGTCGGGCCTTGGCCACCTCACCCAATTTTTTTATTATCACCCATTTTTGCTTCCCCTGCTTGTGTCGTTTTCCCCAGGCCTATGGATTTTTGTTAATACGGAAATAACAGGGGCAACGAGCGGCGAAAACCCCGCCCTCGTCTTCCGAACCGAGCTGTAGCAAGCATGGGCCTCTGCTTAGCTCGTAGAGGGGCCTTTTCCTCGCCAGATGGCACCGTTCCACCTCCACGGTCATTATGGTAACCTTAGGCTCCGTCCCCACGGGCATCTTCTGATGCCCACCAACCGTCCATTACAAGTTTGTGACGGAAGGTTTGGTGGGCATGACAAGAAGAAAAAGCTGAGGAGAGAGTGTGCTGCTAAAAGTAGAAAAAGAAAATACAACAAAAGCGAACTGGGCACTGGAGTCAGTCGGCAACCATTGTAGAGGGGAAAATTAGCAAAGAGAAAAAAATACAATATTTCCCAATTATTCAGATGATCAACAGGTTACAGAGAATTCTGAGGCCAGCGGCGGCGCAACATTGCATTCCTTCCCGTAATTCACTCATAAACTCTGTAAGCTGCTGAGCAGACGAATAATAGAAAAATGCAATACTGCGTAAAGAATTTTTCTTACTTAGTTACTTAGAAAGACAATCCTGGCAAACAAAAAGGTATCCACGGCTCCTCCGCGCTCCGGTCACCGAAGAGGCTCCCAATGCCGGCAATTCGAAGCCTTTATGGAGGTTTAAAATACGTGGCTAAACCATAAAAGACGAACACAAAGCCAGGACTAACTTGTTAAAATGAATCTAAAAGGAAAAACTACTCTATAGGAAGAATGGGGATGCTACAGAGGAAAGCACAGCTACTTGAAGGGAGAATACGTGAAGTAAAGTGGCTAAGTCCTAAGACTTAGAGCAAGTAGCCTTAATGTGCTTGTGGGGATACAAATCAGTGGAAGGACCAAAAAGAAACCCAATGAGGTCCTTTTTAATCCTGTTCTTGACCAGAAATAGGCCCCATGTTGGGAGCCAAATATGTAACGGATGGATTGGTGGGCTCCGAAGATGTCCGTAGGGACGGAGCCTTAAGTAGCATAATTACCGTGAAGGTCGGGCTGTATCATGTGGCGAAGAAAAAGGACCCTCAACGAGCTAAGCAATGTGCATCATCTTTCACTAGCCCGTGCCATCAAATTTATATGAATCTTCCTCTTTGCGGCACTAAACGGCGGGTGGACAATCACGCGTCATTGGGTGCCTTGTTACGAAGTGCTTGTCAAAGTCTACTTCAGTGACGATGTAGTCTGTGGGCAACATAGGTATTTCGCACTCCGCCAGGCCGAGACTCCAGTATATTACTCATTAGCTCTAACTCATAGTAGGATATAGCGCGTCAACTATTCCATTTGGCCTAGCTGACGTTTTGTTGGCATAAACCAGTCTGACAGCGCTGCACGCGGCGTTAAATTTTATTTGTAGGGTTAAAGGGAGTACAGTTAGTGTGGTCCAAAGCCATATTTTCCCTGGTCGAAGCCAACATTTCTCTGTCAAATCTATAGTGCGATCGGGAAAATTTTGTCTTCGACCAGGGGAAATTTGGCTTTAGTACGTCTGCTGGATATAAACGCATAGCTCCCGTGACTGCGATAAACGCTTAAATGATATCTAACTTAGTGGTCTCCTGTGAAGTAACCAAAGATTAACCTCAAGTCCGCTATATCCAGGTTAGTTTCTTTGAGACTGTAGGAATTGATAAGATCTTTTGATTGCCACAGTCCTGGGAGATTATTCCTGCACCATAGCCTTTCATTCACCAGACCATTCCCTCACCAGCACTTTGGCTGTGTTCCAGCTCAGACCGCAGTCGGGATCAGGTCCGAAACTTTTTCCGATGAACCTTGTCTAGCAAGTTCATCCACAGCTTCGTTGACATGAATGCCCCGATGCCCTGGTCGCCAACATAGAGTGAACCGATTGGTGTTTGTGAGACTCTGAAGGGTACCAAAATACTCTTTCACTAGTTTCGATGAAAACTTATGTGAAGAAAGAGCCGTGATGACTGCCTGACTGTCAGTGCTGCAGATAGAGATGTTGCGCCATTGAGTTTCTTGTGTAGAATTTCCCTAGAGTAGGCCTCTATGGCATGGATCATGACTTGGAAAACACTGAACCAAATGCCCATGGCGACTGAGATCCTGGTGCTCGGTCCAAAGATCCCATCACCAAAAACCAAAGTTTTTCTAAAGAGAGACCTGGAAGCCCACATGATCCGAGTGGCTTTAGTAATGACACTCTTGACGTGTTTGCTCCAGTTGAACCTCCAGTCCAACGTGATGGACACGTCGGTGGAGAACTTGAGTGCCATCCTGTCTAGGCTGGCCGAGCTTAAGCTATGATTTTTCCGCAAGTGAATGAAACTAGTTTTTCGAGAATTAACGCTCAGATTTTTGTTCAGTGCACCTCCATGACGGTTGTTTGAAACTTTCCCCTTATTATTATGGTGATATAATAGGCATATCCGATAGTATGATAACCACAATCACAGAGCCTAGCGAGTAACTCATCTACGTGAAGTTACCAGAGAAGTAGAGAAAGAACCCCACCCTGAGGGCAACCATTAGCAGCGTTACCACAAATTGAGGTGCCACCCAACGACCAGTAGATTTCCACATGATCCACATGATTGTGGGCGTAGGTATATCCCTGAGCTCAAGTGCTCTGGATATGCTGCTGTAGCCAGTATTGGCGAAATCAATGTCAATGAAGGCGCATAGAGCGATTACTTGTCGTTAAGGGTTTTTTCCAATCGCTCCCCCGAGATTGTGTAAGGCAACCACAGTCGGTTTACCTTTCACATAGGCGAACTGAGTACGATGCAAGGGTCGCGTGTATTTGTTTGTCTAGATCCAACAACCCCTCAATAGGGTTTAGGAGAAACGATGAGAGGCTTATCGCCCTATAAGATTTCGGTAGCTCCTCCGGCTTGTTTCCAATTTTCGGAGTGAACACCACGTTCACCGCCCTTTATAAACCTGGTATAAAGCTCAAGGAGTAGCTGGCTTTGAACAGGGCAATCCAGGGGTGTTAATAAAATCAAGGCTGTATTGCAATAGAACAGGAAAAATACCATCGGCACCATAGATGCCTTGGGTTCAAAGAAGGCCACGGCCGATTTGACCTTTTTTTTTATCGAAAATGACCCCCGAGAGGCTACTTAATCGGCTAAACGCAACCCGATAGACGATAGCCAACTGATGCAATAAACACTCAGGGTTCAGCTTGAACGGAACCCGGAAAGTGGGTCTGTAGGAGGAACTCCAGAGTTTCCTTTGGACCCTCAGTGAAGGATCCGTCCTGATTCTTAAACTGTCCGATACCGTTAGTATGTTCCTTAGACAGGGCTTTGTGGATGCGTGCCGCTTCAAGTAGCGACTGAATGCTCTCACAATTAGAACTACATCGATGACCAGTTTTTTTTTCCTAAAATGGGGTAATAATTTCTTTTTCTTTCAAGCCATTTGATGGAATTTCTAATAAACACGTTCAACTATTCTCGAACTATAAAAGGTTGGTCAAGCAAACTTATCAAGCGTGCTTGAACCTTTGCAGTGACCTTGAATGACATTTTTTGCGTTTTTAATCAGTGATTTCATTTATTTTCGATAATTTTATCAATCTTTCCCATCGGCAATAACGTCCGTTGAAAACAGGTACTTTTGTTGAGGAAGGAACTAACGATGTTTTCGTCGACTATATGTAATTTGAGCTTAAAATGACCATATCACAGCACACACCGGCGACCGATGGGTCACACAGAAAGCAAAAGTAACAAATCCATCGCGAATAATTTTTATTTTTTCTGAAGACGAACTGGTTTCTTTTATTAATTTAATAAAATGACCACGATGCCGCTGCACACATACTCGTTTATATACATACGTTATATTGTTCACACTTATGTATTGTATATTGCTTTTATATTAGCTTTTGTGGTTGTTCTTTTGTGCTAATGATGCTCCTGATGGTTTCATCATGGCTGGTCCGTCGCGGCTCAATTAGTTTAAAAATAGCTGGATTTGTCATGATATAACACCTTTTGAATTCCGTACAAGTGTATAAAAGACGTTGTGATGTAATTATTTTGATAAGAACGACTGAAGATTCGCCATCGACAACATTGTGAGACGTTTTGCAGTCTAGAACTTAGAATTCAGTATGAAGTCCATTGTAAGTATTAAAAGCAATCGGATAAATATGTAGAGTGAAGTGATTGGTGATAATTTACTAATATTGTGCTTTGTGTTTTAGATAATTTTTGTGATAGTGGCATTGTTAAGTGCAACACGAGCGGATGAAACGACAACAGTGCCAGGTGTTAAAGAAAGCGATATTACTACACAAAAAGATATTGTCGCCGAGATCGAAACTGAAGCCACATTATTGACGGAGCAACCAACGGTTACTACTGTTGTCATTAGTACGACTATACCCACAACTATTGCTGCAAGTACGAGCACTGCTTCTCCGCCAACCACAACCACAACAACTGAAAGGATTCCAACCACAACGACCGAAAGGATTCAGCCCCCAACAACAGTGCCAACAACTACTACAACCATTCGTCAAACAACCCCTAAACCAATTTCTACCACGAGCATACCACCCACGATCCGGTCCAGGTCTCGTGTTGCTAAAGCTCGTCTGACTGATGAATCCACCTCGAAACCAGACTTGTTAACCATCAAACTATTAAAATCAGACACGATTGATAGCAGGAGCAGAGGTAGACCTTCAGTAACAGCAGCACCTAGAATTATTCCCATTAATGTTATCCGCTCGGAACCAACTCCGTCATGGCGTCGCTTCCAAAGTTACGCAGCACCTACGTCTGCGCCGAGTGAAAATGAGATACTTGTTGAAAAGGAAGATAAATCAGCAAGACGTGGTAAATTGCGCTATTTGAGTGGAAAGGAATTGGGTCGGGACGCTCCTCCAATAAACTTTGAGAGCAAATATGAAGCTGACAGATATAAATTCAAGTAAGTACAGTATTTGATGCACTCGTATCAGCCTCTACACAAAATCTAAAAAAAAAGATCGAAACGACTTCTTGTCTATTGATAGCAAGTCTACTATGTTCGGCCTTGAAACGTGTTCTCGCCATTCAAGTTTCATTGACTGATTATAGTTGATCAACAAAAGAAAAAATCTTTTCAAATTTTGCTTTTCAAACTTATCAGTCACGGTAAATGTCAGAACTCTATCTTCTTTGTCCATTTGACTAGATCAAACTTTTCATGATCCATTAAAAAATTGTTATATTCTTATTTCACCGTTCGACGCATCGTTTCGCGTCTTTTGGCTAATAGTGGCTTTTGCCGCAGTTCCGATCTGGTCAAATTACTTGATCCAAAACTGCCAGACACATACAGATCAAGTGCTTTGGCGCAGGTGCGAACCTTATATTTCTGAATATACTAGTATTTATTTATTTTTTAACAATTTTTCTTTATTTAAAATAGATACGAAACTAAAGACGGACAGACCCGTGCTGAAAATGGAATTTTCGAAAATATGGGAACCGAAGAGCAAAACTACATTGTCAAAGGATCCTACAGCTATTTTGATACGGATGGCATTGAGTACATTGTCAACTACACAGCAGATAACCGGGGATTCCATCCAGTTATCACAGTGAATAATCCAAACAGGAAATCGGCTACTTGAAGAACTAAGTACAATAACTTTCTTTCATACCTCTTAATTTATTATATATACTCGTATACACGTTTCTCATTTACAAATTAAATATTCGTTGTATACTTGACTGATAGAATGCAATCACATACTATACGTATATTTAGAATTGACTTTAAGTTCGCCACACACGACAGTCATTTTGACCACGAGCAACTATCGAGCCACGTCAAAATCAATAGAATAGTAAAAATGAGTCTCCGCACGTTCTATTGATTTTGACGTGGTTCGATGGTGGCTCGATGATCAAAATGGTTGTCGTGTGTGTCGAGCCTTACAATAAAGAAGTTATTAATTTTAATTAATTTAGTATCCTTTAAATAAAATACAAATATATTTTAAGTGTATTCTTAATAAATCTCTTTCCAACATGTAATGTCAATCATTTTGAATTGGGCAGCTTAAATTATTTAGACTGGCTCTACGGACTATCCCCGAAATTCAAGGAATTGATTTCTTTTAATAAATTTCCCCCCTCTCCAAATTGGGGGATAATTCGCAAGATTCCCCCAAAAATTCGATTTTAGTCTGACGGGAAAAATCATCTTGAGAAAATACCTCAAAATTCTTTAATTTGGTTGATGAATTATCAAATTACCAAATTTGTAAATATAGAGGAGGCAACGCCCATGCGAATTTCTTTGCTTTAAGCAGTATGTACCTACGTTTTTTAGAGTGAAACTATTGATACGATGCATTCACAGAACTTTATGGTCGCCAAACACGATCGCGCACAACCACAACGCCCAACTCCAACTTCTCGTTGAGTTCACGATCAATGCAACTTTTTCAACGCGTTGGAGAGCATTGCGGTAGACATGGGCTCCGGCTATGGGATGTGGGGGGGGGGGGGGGGGGGTCATGATCCTTTTAGCCCCCTTAATCCAAATACTGGGAGGGGGCAGCGACCCTCCAATATTTTAGGCACAAACATCGCTATTAATCGTTTCAATCGACTTACTTATGCAAACAATTAAACATTTATTTAACCATTCATTTATTTTATTTTAATCAATGTCCTATTAAAATCTGTCTTTGGAATAGAGTGCCTGTTAGCACAATTTCATTTTATCAATGTTTGTTTGGCGTTTAACCGATCGAAAACGCTAAAGGAACCTTGTCTGCCTTTTTAAATTTATAAGAAAGGTAAGCTTCATAAGCCTGCTTATATTACGTTTACACTATCCCCAGATTACTTCATCTGCAGCGTAATATTACGTTTACACTATCCCCAGATTACTTCATCTGCGCCGGCTGAGATAATCTGCGACTGTCAAATACATACAATTTTGAACTCACCACACCCAGATTACGCTGCAGATGAAGTAATCTGGGGATAGTGTAAACGTAATATAATCAGAGTGTGGTGAGTTCAAAATTGTATGTATTTGACAGTCGCAGATTATCTCAGCTGGTGCAGATGAAGTAATCTGAGGATAGTGTAAACGTAATATTATACTCGTATTACGTTTACACTATCCCCAGATTACTTCATCTGCGCCGGCTGATTTAATCTGGAACTGTCAAATACATACAATTTTAAACTCACCATACCCAGATTACGCCGCTGATGAAGTAATCTGGGAATAGTGTAAACGTAATATTATTAATCGTTTATCCAAAACAAAATCTCAATACCTTGCAATCGCTTAAAAGTTTATCCAAAACAAAATCCCAACACCTAGAAATCGGTTAAAAGTTTATTGAAATTGATACTTTTGTGGTGTAGTTTGCACAACAATTGCTCGAAGAACTTGACAATAGCCGTTGTTCAGCTGTCGGTCTGTATATGAGCCGCTTTATATTACGTTCACACTATCCCCAGATTATATTACGTTTAGGCTGCGCGCAAGTTGACACACGTTCGTGTGTCGCGTTCACGTGTTTTATGTCAAACGGTGTGAGTCTATGGTTTTCAACCAAAGATGCGAATCTGTCAATATGGCAAATGCTCGGCTATTGTCGTATCAACAAATTGAGTTCATTATTGTACTTTAAAATGGATAATTAGATAACAATTGAGTGGCAGAACAAACGACTGGGTAGTAGTAGGATGTGCATAAACACACATTTCATACTAAATTATTGGCGTTAATGCACAATAATGAATCCAATTTGGTGATACGACAACAGCCGAGCGTCTATCAAATTGACAGATTCGCATCTTTGGTTGCAAACCATAGACTCAAACCGTTTGACATAAAACACGTGAACGCGACACGCGAACGTGAGCCAACGTGCGCGCAGCCTTACACTATGCCCAGATTACTTCATCTGCAGCGTAATCTGCGTGTGGTGAGTTCAAAATTGTATGTATTTGACAGTCGCAGATTATCTCAGCTGGCGCAGATGAAGTAATCTGGGGATAGTGTAAACGTAATATAAACGGTTATGAATTCGCCGAAAAGGACTACAGATTCGTCTATTTCAGACCAAATTCGATTGAAACCCATCATTAAAATTTGGCGCCTCAGATATGGAAGTCGCCCCTCGGATTTCCTCTTGGCGGCCCTGCTCAAATTCAATTACCTTCGTACTCTCAACCGTTTTGAAAATTTTCCCACCACTCAAGTGCTAATTCTTATCATCGGATATTCTAGTACAACATTTCACATCCGTCAGCAGATGTCCAGCGCCCGCTCCACACATCGTACAATTTCATTATGTATATCTGGCAACTTCACTTTGATGGCGGCTTGATAAATTTTCACACCGCCGAAAGTTTCTTCCTTCGGTACATTTAAAAGTGAATTACCGGCCAAATCGTTCAGTACGGAGCAGCTAATAAGTTTTAGTGCGTACACAAGTGTCGTGTATGCAACATAGTGATGAAAAATTTCGCGTAGAACGGCGAGAAATTAGTGAAAATTGATAATACCGGTCACCCCCGTGAGCCCACTTTGCCCCCTGTGTTTCTTGTTGTAAGTACGTGTGTGTGGTGTGCAGAAGAGAGTCGTCGTTGTCTCGCCCCGGTTCCGAGTGGTGGCGAGTGTTCGCGCGCGGCGACACCGAAACCGAGTGTGTGTGTCAAATGAAAATGGCTGACGGCGTGGATATTGATTTGTATGCCGACGATCTGGAGCAGGATTTTGTCGTCAAGGTATGCAAATTTGAATGGCAATGAAGTGCCCGCAACGTTCTAATGACCGGCAACGGGTTTTTCTCTTCGCAGGATGAGTTTGGCGGCGACGGTGTCGATTTGTATGACGATGTGATTGCTGCTCCCGCGGACGGATCAAGGCAGTCGGAGACATCGACGACAACCACTTCCCAGGCGGAACGTTCTGAAAGTGTCGAAGCGAACGGCGGCTATCATCATATTGGCAATAATTTGGCGCCCAATCATATTGGACGACGGCATCAACTCTACGTGGGAAATTTGACTTGGGTAAGAGGTTAAGAAGGCGGCCGGATTCTTCCACCGCCCACAGGGTGGTGCATCCAGGTCTCCGTTTGTTTCATTTATACTTAACAATAATGGGAATAGCACCTGTGGGTGTGAAGTTAGTAGTCCACAGTATCCCAATTTTGTCATAGAAGGCAACTAAATGCATACTGTGTATACCAGTGGGGCGACCGGTAGCGCAGTGTGTTGAGGCATCAGTCCCATGTTTGACTACCGGCGTTTCGGGTTCGAATCCCGTCCACGACGACGTTCGTGGCCATGGATGTGCAGGAGGTGTATGCTGGCAACTGCATTCTCCGAAACCAGATTATGCCAACGAAACGTCAACTGGGCCACATGGAACAGTTGACGCGCTATGCCCCACAAGGGGTTAGGGCAATTGAGTAGTAGTAACTTGCATTATCCGAAATTTTGTATATGCTAACGAAACATCGGCGATACTTCGTGTAGGAGTGGTTAAACCGCTATGCCCACAAGAGCCATTATAGTAAAAACCGCGTTCGAGACAACCGAACAGAGATCATCTCTGAAACGAACGGCCTGGATCAAGTGAAGGGCGAATTCAAACAGCCACCATACATATTCGCCGCATGGGGGCGAATTGCGGTTCTGGAATTCAAATGTACAGAGCGAATTACCGATAAACAAGTTGACGTTTGAATGTTATCCGACAAGACCTGGATCAAGGCCGGTCAGTAGTTTTGTATGAAAATTGATCTGATCCAAATAAATCGAACGGGGCTATAATCATTCATGCGTAACGAGATGAGAGATTATGACCAACTCCCTGTCGTTGCAATGATTTGAACAGTGGAATCTGCCCAGCAATTTCTAGGTTATAGCCCCCATATACTTTGCGATCCGTCGTAAGATCGATCTGACGATATTTTGATCGTAAGATCGATCTGACGATATTGTGATCGTCAGATCGATCGCACAGTGTATACGCATATCGTTGACAGTTCCATGTAATTTTGATCGTCAGATATTTAGTGGCGATCTGTCAGATTGATCTGACGATGAATCGCACAGTCTATGGCGGGTCTTTGTCGACCGGCTTTCGATTTTTGAAATCCGGATTGGAGTTCGACAGGGCTGCATTCTCTCATCAATCCTGTTGCTATTCTCAAATCACTAATTAGCGATGTGTTGCATTCAGCTCTATCCGGTGGATGCAGGGGACTTCGATGGACCTTAACATCTTCACTACGCTGACGACATATACCTACTCTCTCATAAAATCATGGATTTTAGCGGAATGACGCTAGATCTTGAAAAGGAGAAAAGCACGGCACTAAGGATTAACACCAACAAGACCAAGATTCTTATGCCGTTGTTGCAAAGAAGAAGTAAAAAATTCAACTCGTCCAATTGCCAGCATTCTAAATGAACAGCTTGTGGAGAAGGTGTACCAATTTGTCAACCTAGGAAGCATTAGCTTCGTTCGTTTCACTGGATTTCAGACATAAAAGAACGCCATGAATCTACGACGAGTGAACTTAAACAGCCAGCATACGGTGTGCGCTCTCTGTACGGACTCTGTAATTACATACCTTAAGATCATCTTAAGGCATTCTCAAGCTTTCCTAACGCTATCTTAAGTTTCGTTAAGGTTACTTTAAGACTTTTTCTGTGTCCTATGTCAGCGAAAATACTAGAAATTATGTATTAAATGCAGCTTATTTGCACCGACTGTGTCAAATAACATCATCGACTATAAGGAAAATTGTTTTTCTTCAAAATGGAACTAGAAATTAGTCAAAAACAATTCTAAAAAACCGGCGCTCAATCTGAGATCATTGTGATTTTATTTGGCCGACGAAACTGAAATACCGAATACCGTTAGTCTCAAGACGCATAAACCGAAACCTTCTCAGACCCTACCTTAAGGTTATCTTATGGCTTTTTGTGATTCCATATCGATGAAAATTTACAATAGAAAATAGTTGAAAAATTGTAGAAAATATCCGAAGATATTTAGCGTCCAATGTGGGGTCGGTGGGATTTTATCCAGTCAATTAAAGCAAAATAGGCAATGAAATTGTCACCTTAAGGCTGTCTTAGGGATACTGTTGCACTATACTCGTGCAAGAAGGCCATAGGTAAGAAATGGGGCTTACAACCGAGGGTAGTGTACTGGCTTTATTTATCGGTTTTGCGCCCTATTCTGCTACATGAGATTGTCGTCTGGTGGACGGCGCTTAGGGTTGTATCCTATAGAACCCTGCTGGAGAAGGTCCAAAGATTGGCATGCATTGCCATTACGGGGGCTCTAAGGACTACACCAACCGCTGCCTTGAACGCCCTGTTGAATCTGCTTCCTTTGGACATTCTTGCAGAGCAGATGGCGGCGATCACGGCTGTTCGCCTCCGTGAAACCGGTTTTTGGGCGGCGTCAACCACAGGTCACTCGGCCATATTGATCAACCTTGATATTCCCGAGGAGACGGACTATACCCCTCCCCTGAAATACTTGTTCGAAATGGGCTTTACAGGCCTTATTCCCTCTAGGAATGATTGGCCTGCAATTGCTTTTCAGGAATCAGATGCCATTACGATTTTCACTGATGGTTCTAAGACTGACGAAGGAGTGGGGGCTGGCGTATATTCGGAAGAGTTAGATATTAGCTTGTCGTTCCGACTCCCGAACTTTAGTAGTGTTTTTCAGGCGGAAGTTACAGCAATATCTGAAGCTCTAGCCTGGTTGTCGCAAAACGATATATCTGGTAGGGACATTGTAATCTACACGGATAGCCAACCGGCGATTAAATCGCTTAGTTCTGTCTTGGTAAATTCGAAGACAGTACTGGATTGTCGCAACTCCCTTATAGAGATGGGAAGGCTCTGCAATATTTCTCTGTGCTGGGTGCCAGGACATAGTGGTTATGTTGGTAACTGCAAGGCTGACGAACGAACTGGAGGATGCCGTTGGCTGCGTGTAAACTGGCCATCAAAGATGCGGCGTATGATAGGGCCTGCATCAGATGGAGCAATGGCAGTACAGGTCATGTGGCTAGACAGATATGGCCCAAACTGGATCCCAAACGTTCTTCTGGATTGCTAATGCTAAACAGAGACAATCTAAGAACTGTCGTAGGAGTGCTAACTGGACACTGCCTAATTGGGGAGCACGCCAGGAGACTTCGTCTTCCATATAATGATTTTTGCAGGAGCTGTGGGGACGAGGAAGAGGAGGAAAGTACGTCTCATTTTCTGTGTACCTGTCCGGCCCTGGCAAGTTTTAGGAAAGACCACCTTGGTTCCTACTTCTTCACCGATCTGGATGACCTGAAAAAGGTAAATGTTGGTCGGCTACATCGCTTCATTGTGAGCTCAGGCTGGTTTAACGAGTGAGTTTGGTCTCAGTTGCTGAGTCCAGGGGTATCACAACGGACCCAATAGCGGTCTAAGTGTGCTTTTTAAGCAACCCTTTTAACCTAATCTAACCTAGGGATTTTTAAGCTTTTCTAAAGCTATCTTAAACTACGTTATGGGTTTTTTCAGTCCTACGTAATTGAAAACAGTAGAAATTAGTCGAAAATACTTAGCGATCAATTATATCTCGTCGACGAAACAAAAAACAAACAAAGAAAACCAAACCTTTTTAGGCCTTTACCTTCAGGCTATGCCAAGGCTTTCTTTTATCTTATATCCATGAAAATTAACGGTAGAAAATAGTCGAAAATGGAAAATCCCAAGATATTCGGCGTCCAATGTGGGGTCGGTACATTTTTTCATTAAAACCGAAATGACAATCGAATAAACGCGTGGTGCAGTTAGTTGTACGACACAAATACCGAAACCTTTTTAAATCTAACCTTAAGGCTAGCGTATGATTTTTGAAATGTAAAGCCGGTCATATACGTACAGGTACAACTGAACAGGTCTGGACGCCTGTGTAGCGAGACAACACACACTACGGTAATAATAATTGTATTCCGGGGGATACCCGAAGTTCGCCGCCTCCCGGTCATCAGTGATTTCCAGAAGTCGGCTGATAATTGTCGACCTCTCTCTTCATCACTGAGTCCCGTGTTATTGGTAGCATTTCTTTAAGGCTGAGTTTATTCATGGCCCTCACACTTATCGTGTGGTTGGCTGTGATCCTCAACCTCGTGCTAGCCTGTGCTGGAAATTCGCACACAATGTGTGCTGCCGTCTCAGCCTCCTCCAGACATATGTAGTCTCCAAAAGCGTCATCTTCCTCGATTTCCATCTTGCCCAGATGAGCCTTAAAATTACCATGCCCTATAACCAAGGCAGTTATCCAGCTTAGGGTATTCCGTTTATAACTGAGTACCTTTTTCCCTTCCCTGCCTAAGGGGCTGGTCATTGCATTCCGAGCTTATTTGCAAGTGACTAACTCCTGCCATCTTCGTTGATGCTTGGAGTCCATCCACTTTCCGACCTTCGCTCTAATCATGCCGTTCCCCAGAGGAACTTTGGGTTCTGGCCCAATGAAAGTCACCGCAGATCTTTGTTTTGCTAGGGCATCCGCCGCCTCATTTCCTGTACTTATGTGTCCTTTCACCCACATCAGTGTAAGCTCATTTTTCGAGGCACACGTGTTGAGTTTTTGAACACACTCTTGTACCAATTTTATGTTCGTCTGCTGCATGTGTCGTGATCACCGATTGGTTGTTCAGTGCAACAGGATTTTTTCCCCCGCACCTGACCTTCCAGCAGGTGGTCCAACGCATGCAACAAGCCAAGCATCTCTGCCTAGTATACGGACACATACTCTCCTAGACTAAACGCACAGGCTAGGTTTAACTCTTCAGTCTAAACACACTACGGTAGATTAGTCATGGCATGCTCCTCTTGCGGATCAGGTCGATCTACTCCGTAAATGGAACGAATTTGTCGTTCGTCAAGGAGTTGCAGATGAAGTGAAAGAACAGAAGAGTGGGTGAACTAGGTTCGTCAAAGTCTGAGTAGTAATTATAAATAAGAGCCATTCTCTTAACTACTGTTTGAACGATACTGAGGGTTGTGATTCCTTAATCGCGGAGCGAGCGTAGTGAGAGGAACCCCACACCAGGGACTGCTGATTCACAGCCCGCAGTATCGCCCAAAGTGTGCATGGACAATTTCGGTTTGAAACGAGCTGAGCTAGCTCCGTCCCTAGGGGGGTTGCGACCCCCCGCATATAGCCCTAGGTCGCCCGTTGACTCCTTCTATATGTACCTGCATCCGTTTCGTCTTAGCATATTTTGTATTTTTTTTTTGGTCTATGCACAATTTCAGTTTCAAATCGAAATCAGGTATGCGAAGGAAATCGAAAATAGCCATGTACAAACTAAATTTCGTTTTAAAACTAAAACCGGTCTTTGAAATCTTATGTGCCGTAATTTGAGTCGTTCCCATCTCTTGCATTTATTAATTATAGTAGTACCTAAGTTAATTCCCAATCCCGGATCCTTATCATCTTATCTTCTATCATTTGCATCGCAAAGCAACGCAACACCTATTCTAAGTTGAACAATTCATATAAGTACGAATGTGCGTGCATCCAATTCAATACCATATTTTTATCCAATCCATCATCGGCCACGACCACCCACAACACAATAAAAGACGAAAAGCTTCACTCCACCCAACATCAATGAAATCCAATTGAAAATTTACTCCACTTCATTCTACACCACAATATAGCGTAGCGACATCGTATATACAAATGTATGTCAAATGTCACATCATCTAATCTAATCAATAGTTCAGTTCTCTTATCTACTTTTCTATGCCCCCCAGATTAAAACGATCTGATCTGATCATGCTCCGATACCGACAGACGGGACTATTAAACCTACTCCCTGTTCATTTTTCAAATGCTCCGACTCCCACCTGAACTTATAGGAACCACATGATCTGGGCTCGTTTTCATGCTCCGACCTGATCATTTTTCGATTGCGAAGTAGGTCGACCTAGTCCGGTGTACTGATCACTTTTCGACCTGATCATTTTTTGATTGCGGAGTAGGTCGACCTAGTCCGGTGTACGGAGTAGGTTAACAAGAGTAGGTTCGTGAATTGGCAACCATATACCTACACAGACACACCACAAGGTATACCTGCACATAAATGGCCGACTTAACATTTTGTTTCACTAGGCAGGAGATCTCAGTCTGCACATATTGTAGGGCGGGCCTGGGTAGTGACATTCAATAACCAAATGAGTATAAGATGGGGTAATAAGAAAGTGTTGCTATTTCTTGATATCGCTGGTTCGCAACCAGAAAGTTTGAAACTATCCATCATCGCCATTATGTTTTTTTTAAATATGTACAACCAGTGAGTATCATCTTTTGGAGCAGGGTGCGATTAAAAATTTTAAAAGTCATTTTTGGTTATTTTATTCCTTAAAAAAATTGGAAGGTTGCCTGAAAAAAATGTTGGTTATCTTTTATGCGGACACTCCCCATAACTGGACAAAATTGTTGGTCCCAATGGTGTCCGGTTATGAGAGCGTACACTGTACGCTGCGTGGGAGCGAATTGAGGACTCAGTAGAATGAAATAAAAAAATAAAAATAATAATTTCCCTCACATACGTCATGAGGATGACGTCCGATCCCGACTAGGACTTCCCAAATAGCTATCAACTCCGCTTGTACTAGTAGTACAAATACACACTTTCTTCTTGCATCGAAACGGGTTTAGCAGCTCTTGGCCGTTCTGATGAACGGGTCGCTCCGGTACGTAGAACCGGCTGCCGCAGGAACGTCATTTTTTGTGTATACTTCTTTTTTTTTTCTGCAATAAATTTCTCAATCAAATACTTACCTTCTCTCTCTCTCTCTTTCAGTGGACAACCGATCAAGATATAACCAGTGCCGTGCATGAAATCGGTGTACCCGACTTTCAAGAAGTCAAATTCTTCGAGAATCGTTCAAATGGACAATCAAAAGGTTTTTGTGTTATATCGCTCGGTTCCGAGTCGAGTATGCGTCTTTGCATGGAGCGTCTGTCGAAAAAAGATTTGCACGGACAAACGCCGGTCGTGACGTTGCCCACGAAACAAGCACTGAATCAGTTCGAGAGTCAACAGAAAACACGTCCGGTTCCGCCACAACAGAATGGTCCGCATGGACCGCGCGGTCCCATGCCAAATATGGGCGGTATGCAACAGCATCCTGGCGGTCCGCCGCCCGGTCATCAGCCCCGTATGATGAATCCTAATATGCCACCCGGACAATTTCGACCACAACATATGCCGCAGAATATGCAAGGACCGCCCGGACCCAATTCGGTTCCGCCCCGTATGCAGGTATGTGCCGTTTGGCAGCTCTCATTGTTATCATTTTGCTTTAATGTGTTCTTTTTGAAATACTTGAAATTATTCGTTGATGTACGCAATATTTATTTTAATACGCTTCGGTTATTTCTTTCTTGTTCGTTGAATAAATAAAAAAATAAAGATAATGCGTAATTCGGATAAAATCAAACTATTAGTTAGAGATCTTCATTGTATTTGGATATTGATTGATACACGTTAAGCTATCCGGTCAAATGACCATAAAGAACACAGTAATATTGTTGGTTTTTAAGGTAAGCGATATTTATTTCTTAGCACAATAAGTTTGCTTTATGCTGTGATAAGATGCTACTGCATATAGAATTATTCATTAATGAAATGCGGCTGTAAAACTTTGTTGAACAAATTGAGGTCGAATATATTAGTCGGTATCAACTTAATTACATTTTCGATTGTAAATATCTAAACCAAACGAAAATCTTGGATAATTTTTAAAGGATTCAAAATCCGCAATCTAGTTGTAAACATAAATACGTCCGATACGAGCATAATTGTCACGAAATAGAAGAACTCGTTCTATCTTTGGCTTGGAAAGAAAAGTGTTAAACAAATTTGTCCCTTTTTCATGTGAATAACTGAAATTTCTACTCAAGAGAAACGAGAATTAAAACTCAGTTTAGATTCGATTTTTGTAAATGCAGTTCTGTTACACTGCAAATCTAATCGCTGTGAGATTATTGTGATACTTTTGTAATTTTGATCGTATACTGGGCCACTAGTACATACTTGCTAAGATGTATTTTGACATACATGTACTTACGTTTATGAATTTTCATGTTTTACACAATCTCGAGGAATTGAAAAATAATGTATAGGAATAAATATTTTCTTAATTTAAATAACTTTCTATTCACACATTAAAATTCTGATCATTGAAAAGTTTTTCATTGTTAAATTTATTAAAAAAGAGAAAAAAAAAAGTAATTTGTTGATTTTTCTTAATTCGGGCTACTTTTTGTAAATGAATTTAGTAAAATAGTCACCCGCACGGATCTAACTATGGAGCTCTGTAGGAGGACGTTGTGATCAATAGATGAAAGCAGAAATTCACTAATATTTTGTATTGTCAAAGACCCTCGGCATCCATTAAAAAGGTTGATAAAATTTTGAATGATTTTCGGTTCATAGGCCTACTCTTCGTATAATAAAAGACCCAACCGGAGTCTTCAAACTACGAAAAGAGTTCAGTAGTATGCCATTAACTCCCTCCATCCAAAACATCGCTAACTGGCTCTACTGCTTAGGTTTTTTTCAGCTGCAGTCAGTCCCTCAAAAACAAAAATTTGGTTGGAAAACTAACAACGGTTGAATCGTTTCGTTGGATGATTGTCGGATCGTTTAGTGATGAGCGTTACGAGCGACAATTTTGGATTTTAAGAAGAAAGCCAACTTAACGTCGTCGTGGACGGGATTCTAACCCGAAATGCAGGTAGTCAGACATGAGACTGATGCCTCTACGCACTGAGCTACCGGTCGCCATCGACATGCGTGAATTCGATTCAGTTCACTCGCTCACTAAACTCATTTTTCTTCAAAAACCTTTGCATTTGTATACAATCGACGCGACGGAGAGATGAAGCATTGCATGGTGCGAATTGTTTAATGTGCTCATTTTTATTACCCATAAGATGATGAGAGACTCGCAATCGCTACTGTTAGATTGTTTAATGATTACTAACTACAGACAATGGCCCATCGCTGTCAGTTGGAAGGCATTGCTATCGTGAATCTGGATAGCGGTTTGTGGCTGCCAGAAATTTGTTGATAATGGCTTTCAAAGACATTTTCCACCAGCCACCATGGCCACTAACCGCTATCCACGTAGATACACGATAGCAGTGGCTTCTAATTGCCAGTTATGGACCATTGTCTGTAACAGGCATAAGATTGTCATTTAATTGCGAAAAGCAATGGATTTTGAAAACGTACTTGCACTAGCCGTTTTCATTCCACCTTCTCCACACAGGGTTAATAGGTTCTACTGGACCAGCGTGATGAGATTATTTTAAACCTACTATAATACCGAAGACCTCTCGACTTCGCCAAGTTTGTAATGGACCAATTACCCTAGTTTGTTGGCTCGCCCGACGGCTTGGCAGCTCTTGGCCGTTGAAAAACGTGTCGTTCCGGTGCGAAGAATCGGCTGCCGCAAGAACGAACTGCACGCCTTAAGCCATACACCATCCGGAATTCCTGTCCGGGCAAACTGATCAGGCCCGGCCTTAAGGAATTCCGGATCGTGTATGGCCGTTTCAGGCCGCCTTCAGGTGGCCGGAAGGAAAATCCACCTCCACCACACACGTTCCGGAGTTTTTCTCCGGAAAAACTGATCAGGCCCGGCCTTGAGGAATTCCGGATCGTGAATGGTCTGGTTTCGTACCACTGACAGATCATTACTCATCAGGTGCTGCCACCGATCTGCTGGTGGACACGACTAGAATATCGATGGCAAAAGTGTGGTAGCTCGTAAGTTCATGAGAGCTCTGCTCGCCAGAAAAAATCGAGTAGAATGGTTTAAGTATTTAGTCGAGAAGTTTAGCCACTGACTAAACGACTCGACTAAAATGTTGTTCAGACAAAAATCTGGCGATCAAAATTATATGGAACTGCCGAAAAAATCGCCAACGTGTAATGGACGGTTTGGTGGGCATCCAAAGATGCCCGTGGGGACGGAGCCTAAGGTAGCTTAATGACTATGAAGGTCAGGTTGTGCCATCTGGCGAGGAAAAAGGTCCCTCAACGAGCTAAGCAGCGGCCTATGCTGCTGGAAGACGTGGACGGGGTTTTCGCCGCTTGTTTCCCCTGTCCTTTACGTATTAATAAAAATGCATAGGCTTGGGTTAGACAATATCAACAGGGGAGGCAAAAACAGTGGTTGGCGAACGAACCAGGTGCCCTTGCACCCGCATTGGGGCCCAGGTGTAATCGCCAACGTGTAATGGACGATTTGCTGCGCATCCGAAGATACCCGTGATGACAGAGCCTAAGGTAGCGTAATGACCGTGCCATCTGGCGATAAAAAAGGGTCCTTCAACGACCTAACCAGCGGTCTATGCTTGGTGTAGCTCAGTTCGGGAGACGTGGGCGGGGTTTTCGCCGCTCGTTGCCCCTGTCCTTTACGTATTAGCAAATAATTCATATAGGCATGGGGAGGACAACACAAACAGGGAAGATAAAAATGAGGCGATAAGGATGTAATGGTGAGCGGATGGCTCACCTGCCTTCGCGCTCGCATCGTGGTCCAGGTGTAATGGGACCCTCGGCCTCTGGTTTTGTAGCACCGACAGATCACTACTCATCAGGTGCTGCCTTCGATCTGCCGGTGGAAGCAGCACGACCAGACCTGAATATGGTTCATTACAAACGATAGGCGCATATACGGTGCAATCGATCTGACGATCACAATATCGTCAGATCGATCTGGCGACGGATCGCATAGTATATGGGGGATATAAGAGCACTTAAGTGCATGTGCACAAATGCTTCAGTATAATTTTTACCTGAATGGCATGGAATACAAAGAGGCATTTACCACTTCACGCATGCATTTTAATGTACTGGTAAATTCACCACATCATCATCGTGGCGCGACAGCCCGACGTCGGGCCTTGGCCGCCTTGAATGGGGTTAAGCGATGTGCTGACAACTCATCCTTGTAAAAACCACTCCACGTCAAGAAACCTGGTAAATTCATCTGCGCTTGCTCTAGTTTTATAATTTACTGTTATGACTTGTGCAAAGTCCTAAAAATTGCCACAATTTCTTGATCGAAAAAAGAGTTCCATAATATTTCGCTGTAAATCGACGAGGTGTGAATGCTTAATTTTCACCTGTATTGTAGTTTAATTGATTTATTAAATCATGTTAAACAAAAGGCACATTTTATAAACGAATTGTTTCATTCTAAAATGGATGTGATAATTCGCAACAGCTACTTACGTTCTGTCAGCCTTTGCTTGATTGGACATTCAGCGAGTTGTTTCATTCTTAAATGTACTGTGATAACTCGTAACTGCTACTTACATGTTGTCACTCTTTATTTATATAAATTGTGGAAAGAAGAGTTTCTTGTGATAATATGTATCGTCTGTCACGAATTGTCACGTTTATTTTTATCATCATTTGATGTTACAAAGTATCACTAAAATTGTTTCATCGTGGAAAGGGGACAAAGTGGAGATGGAAAAATTTTAGGAATAACGTAAATCATATTAATGCATCATTTAATGCAAAAAACAAATTTTCGATAAAAATGTCAGTTACGAGGTGTTAAGAGAAATAAAGTCTATTTCCGATTTTGGAACAAAATAATAAGTTTATTCAGAATGAGATACGTCCGCACTCGACGAGATCTGAAGCAAGAGAGGCGCAAGATCAGTTTGCAATATAAAAAAATTTGGACGCGTGCGAACGTATTTGTGTTTTACAGTGGTGCTATACATTAACAAAATATTGAGAGGCGTTTTACACTGACAATCTCTAACACTCCCTCTCGACTCACAATATTAAAAAAAAAATGATTCAAACAAAAAATAAAAATGATTAATTCAGAAAATACCAAACCGTAATGAAAACATTTTAAATTTATCTCTAGATAATGCCTTTGTCAGGGTATCGGCTAACTGATTGTGAGTTGAAATATATTTTACATCGATTTCACCTTTTTCTTGTATTTCGCAAGTATAGAAAAATTGCACCTCAATATGCTTAGTGCTCTTAATCGATTCCGGAGTTTGAACAATAGTTATCGCTCGTTGATTATCACAGTACAGCACTGTGGGTTGAAATTGTCTGTGTTGAAGATCTTGTAATAAGTTTCTCAGCCAAACTATCTCCTTCGTCGCCGTACACAAGGCTACAAATTCGGCTTCGGTTGTCGATGTTGCGGTGACTGACTGCTTCTTTGAGCCCCAAGCTATAGGCCCTGAATTTAGAAAACAAACCCAGCCTGTAGTGCTGCGTCTTGTATCGATGTCACCGGCATAGTCAGCATCACTATATGCTGTAAGAATAGAATTTTGTGAATTAATATCAAAACTTATTCCGTAATTGCTTGTCGCCTTCAAATATTTAAAAATTCGTTTGACTCCTTGCCAATGCTCCAAAGAAGGGTTTTCCATATATCTGCTTAAAACTCCAACGATGAATGCGATATCAGGTCTTGTAGCAATCATCAGGTACATCAGGGATCCTATCGCTTGTCTGTATGGAAAATTATTCCTCTCTTTGGAATGCTCGGATAACTTTGAAAATTTAACTCCTGGATCAGCAGGAGTAGATACAGGTGTACAGCTTTCATGATTGAATCGTCTTAGAACTTCCTTGGTGTATGATTCTTGATGAATTTTCAATTTTCCTTGATTCCTCTCGATTTGCAGACCAACGAAAAATTCTGCTACACAGTGCGTAATCTGGAACTCAGTGTGTAGCTCACTCAACAGGTCTGCCATTTCAGCTTCATTCTCTCCAATAATTAGGCCATCGTCAACGTAAATCGCTATGTAAAGTATCTTACCTTTATTGATGAATACGCACGGATCTGCTTGAGATTGTTCGAAATCTCGTTTTAGTAAAAAAATTCGCAATTCTTTTATTCCACTGTCGTGAAGCCTGTTTAAGTCCGTATAGACTTTTATTTAATAAACATACTCTGTTGTCTTTCTTGAAACCGCTGGGTTGCTCCATAAATATCTGCTCCTCTAAGTTCCCATGTAAAAACGCTGTCTTTACGTCGAATTGATGAACTGCCACGTTCTCTGCTGCTGCTATAGATAGTAGAGTACGGACTGAACTAAACTTGACCACTGGAGCAAAAGTCTCAGCGTAGTCAATTCCTTCCTTTTGAGAACATCCTCTGGCTACGAGTCTCGCTTTGTATTTATCAATTTGTCCATTTGCTTTCAATTTCTTCTTGAAAACCCATTTATTTGTTACGATGTTTGTGTTTTGTGGCCGTTCAACAAGTAACCAGGTCTCATTGTCTTCAAGTGATCGGAGCTCAGTATGAATAGCTTCCAACCAGTTGTCTGCATCGTCAGCCTGCAGAGCTTCTTCTAGGTTAACTGATTCTGTATTAACCATCAAAGTTTCCGCAATTGTTGCATCGCTTGCGTCTGGCTCAGCGGTTGATTTCGTTCGCTTTGGATATGGTGATCTCGGAATGGGAAGTCGCGGGTTCCTACACTTCGTATGTGGTGTCGATGATTTCTCAGCGTCTTGAGAAATTTCTTCTGCCTCTTGCTGTGTTGGATTCACTGATGCTTGAATCGTTTGCTGTCCATGTGATTCTGTCACAATCTGTGGCTCCGAGATTTCGTCGAAAATCACGTCTCTACGCACGTAAACCTTGCGTCTTTCGGGGTCATACACTCTGTACGCCTTGTTGCCTTCACTGTATCCAATCATGATACATTTCACAGAGTTAACGTCCCACTTGACCCAAATTGACCACGTCCTCATTTGCAGGAGATGGGCGTCTAGTGTCATGGATGTCCGCTCCTATCGAGGAGCAAACTGCGACTCAGATCATCACTTGGTGAAGACGACCTACAGATGTAGAATTTCCTCAGTGCACCAGTCAAGAATCAGCCCTCCCAAAATCTTTGCGGTTGATAAGCTCTTGAGTGATGCTACAGCGATGGCGTATACTACCGCCCTTGAAGAAAAACTATCACCTATGCTACACAACATCAGCAACACAGGCGTCCATGGGTTCTGGGAAGAACTCAAGGGTACCATCAAGGATGTCGCAGAGAAGGTCGTGGGATATAAAGCCCGGCGAGCGCGAAATGACTGGTTCGACGAAGAATGCAAAAATTCACTTGACGCGAAAAACGAGGCCTACAGACAATGGATTCAACGAGGAACCAGAGCCAGAAGAGAAAAATATGACGAGCTACGGCGAATATCGAATAGAATAATTAGACGTAAGAAACGTAAATACTTTGACGAGCAGTTGCTGAACATAAACGAAAACTTAGCTAATAGGAACACCAGACAAGCGTACAAACTAGTAAATACAATTAAGAACGGCTACCAACCCAGGACTAGCCTTTGTAAGGACAAGGATGGAAACATCATCAGCGACACCGATGGTATTAACAAACGATGGGCCTCTTATTTTGAAGAGCTTCTAAACCGACCATCTAACATCCCCACACAGGAAGCTCTCGACGATATTGTTGATCTAGGCCCACCCATTCAACCCCCGACAGTAGAGGAAGTTGATCTCGCGTTGCGGTCACTAAAACGAAATAAAGCGCCGGGCGCTGACGAGATTCCAGCTGAACTGCTAAGATTCGGTGGAACGAGTCTAGTTGATGCCATACATCAATTACTCCTGCGAGTATGGGAGAACGAGGAGATCCCAGACGATTGGCGCAGAAGCATCATCTGTCCAATTCATAAAAAGGGAGATAAACTGCGGTGTGAGAATTACAGGGGCATCTCACTAGTTTGTACGTCCTATAAAATTTTGACGAAAATTCTGGAAAATAGAATAAAACCGTACGCAGAACGAGTCATTGGCGAATACCAAAGCGGTTTCAGACCTGGTCGCTCCACAACCGATCAGCTCTTCTCAGTCAAACTGATACTCCAGAGGTGCTGGGAATACAACGTAAACGTATACCAAATCTTTGTCGACTTCAAGCAGGCATACGACAGTATCGATCGTGGAGTACTGTACAACATCATGCTGCAATTTGGTATACCAGCAAAATTAGTGCGACTGACAAAGATGACGATGACCAACTCCGTCTCACAAGTCAGGATCCAGAATAGACTTACTGATCTATTTGAAACACGCACTGGTTTGAAACAGGGCGATGGACTGGCACCGACGCTCTTCAACCTAGCACTGGAATACGTTATTCGGGCCATGAATATGGACAACAGCAAGACGCTACTCATCAAGTCGACACAATTAGCAGCGTACGCCGACGACATCAACATCATGTCCCGAAGATTGGCTGACGCAGAAGAACTTCTGCATACGCTCGATACCGCTGCAAAGGAAGTTGGATTACGTATTAACGAGGGTAAAACTAAAATAATGATGCAATCGGTGACAAGGACACCTGCACAACCGAGCATCAATGTGGGAGACCTCAACATCGAGTTCGTGAACAACTTCATTTACCTGGGTTGCAACCTGTCAAGGGACGCCAACGAAACTGACGAAATCAAACGACGGATACAGTTAGCTAATAAGACTTTTTTCTCGGTTCTCCCCATAATGAAATCGAAACATGTGCACAGAAACACGAAGCTCCGCGTGTACAAAACCATTATACGACCAGTGCTATGCTATGGCTGCGAAGCATGGACCCTAACTCAAGCTTCCGAAAACATGCTAGACACTTTTGAACGTAAGGTTCTACGGCGAATTTTCGGGGCTGTTTGCGATCGAGATGGATGGCGCATCCGGTACAACCATGAGTTGTGTGAAATGTACGATAAGCTGCAAGTCTCGAAAATCGTCAAACTACAACGACTTCAATGGGCAGGGCATGTACAAAGAATGGACGATGATCGCATGCCTAAGAGAGTAATGAATGCAGAACGAGTCGACGGAGCGAGACTGCGAGGACGACCGAGATCTCGTTGGGAGAGCTCAGTAGGTGTGGACGCCGCGCAGCTGCTGGGCTCCCAAAATTGGAGGACGCGGTCACGTGACCGAGATAATTGGAGGACAATGATCCAGGCGGCCAAGGCCCGACGTCGGGCTGTCGCGCCACGATGATGATGATGAACGTCCCACTTTGTTCGTTGATCCTTTGGGATATGCACATAACAGTCACAGCCAAAAATTTTCAGATGACTCACTGAAGGTTTTTCTTGAAACCACTTCTCGAAGGGTGTCGAACCTTGAAGAGTCTCAGATGCCGTTCGATTCTTGAGATAGACTGCTGTATTTACCGCTTCTGCCCACAAATGTCGGGGTAAATCTCGCATGTGTAACATCGATTTCGCTGGCTCTATGATTGTCCTATTTTGACGCTCGATATATTCATTTTGCTCAGGAGCTCGTGGGGTTGTCACTTCATGCTTGATTCCAGAGGATAGTAACAACCGATTAACTGCTGCATTGCAGAACTCCTTACCACCATCTGTCCGCAACTTCTTGACATTTCGTCCATCAGCCCGAACATCCACTATAAACCTTTTTATATTTTCGAGAACGTCCGATTTTTCCTTCATAAAATATACAAAACAATATCTTGAAAAATCGTCTTTTAGTAATAAGAAATAATTTGCACCTCCCAGCGAAGGAGTGCTCATTTTTCCGCACAAATCTGCATGAAAAACTTCACCCGGCTTGACAGCTCTTCTTGCACCGGACTTTGGAAACGAATGTCTATGTTGTTTACCGAACACACAACCCACGCAAAAAGGGTCGTTTCCCTTTGGATCGAATTTTAAACCAGTCACTGTTTCGCGATCTCTCATTTGTCTTAATGTTTTGTAGTTCACATGTCCGAGCCTTTCATGCCACAGTTTTATTGATTCAGAATTCACAATGTTCGTTTCTGCATCGCCGCGAACTGTCACTAAATTCAACATATATAGGCTGTCTCTTTTCTCACCATCTAGCACAAACTCATTGTCTTTATAGAACACTATTCGTTTTCCTCCCCGCTCGAAAATCACTGTCATTCCCTTCTGAGTTGATTTTGATACAGATAAAAGGTTTTTCTGTATCTCCGGCACAAAAAGAACATCGACGATTGTGTGTGTAATTCTTACGCCATTTGAGTTTATTGTTTGAATATTCACGTCGCCTCTCCCTCTGGCATCAATCAAAGCTCCGTCTCCCACTCGTACAGAGTAACTTTGCTCAGGAAATAGCTTCAAATTTTTAAGCCATTCCTTGCGAAAAGTCATGTGCTCTGTCGCACCTGAATCGGCATACCATTCGTCGTCTGGGTTTGTGTGATTCTTCTGTTGTGTGTCCACGTTGAGTAGATGAGCTCCAGCGTTGTTCTCTGATTGTGTGCGCTGGAGGTTTTGGTTTTGTGTGCGTAACCCTTGAGCGGTGTTAGACTGCATACTGTCTCGATTTTGCTGGTCGCGCGATTTTTTTTACACTCTCTCGCCCAATGTCCAGCAATTTCGCAATAGTTACAGTTGCCTTTTCGTATGCTCCCTTTGGTTTTGTTGTTGCTTGTTGTAGACTTGTTTTGGTGACCGAATCTCTTATTTCCTTTTGCTTGGTATGCTTCCGAACTATGACTGTGCTCTTCACTCGAACGTGATGATAATAGTGCCTCTTCGTTTACCAAATGATCCGTTAATCTTTCGATTGTCTGATCGCGCTTGGAAACTGCATACCATGCGGTCCTCACGTGATCAAATTTTGCGGGGAGGCTGCCCATAATTTTCGCAATTATAACTGCAGCTTGCTGTTCTAGATCCATTTCCTTAAGTCGTTGAGCTAATGACGTCACTCTTGCCACGTAGTCGCTTACCTTTTCGTCAGTATCCATTTTTGCATTTATGAATCGATCAAGCAAAACTTGCACCGACTGGTCACTTCTCTCCGCATGAACAGTTTGGAGTCTAGCCCACATTTGGGAAGATGTAGTACAGTCTGACATGTATTTCAGCTGTTCTAACTCAAGACCACGCATGAGGAAAGCCTGCGCCTCAGCGTCTTTTTCTTCCCAACTAGCGGCATTCTCCTCACTCCGAACTAATGTGCCTAGAATGTAGGGCTTCAATTTATTTTCAGCCATGAAAATTTCCATCTGTCTCCTCCACAATTGATAATTGGATCCATTGAACCTTTGGATGTGGTATGTGCGCGTCTCTGCCATTCTGACTTGAATTGTTTTTGGCTCAGCCTGTGTCTTAATTCACCAGAGTCACTCGAACTTTCAGCAAAAATTTTCCCGAGAAAAATCACTTGTTCGTCTTTGTTATCAGCCATTTAGTAAAAAAAACATTATTTAATTTTTAAATCACAATTTGGGCAGTCGCGACTCTGGGCCCATAACCTGTTAAGAGAAATAAAGTCTATTTCCGATTTTGGAACAAAATAATAAGTTTATTCAGAATGAGATACGTCCGCACTCGACGAGATCTGAAGCAAGAGAGGCGCAAGATCAGTTTGCAATATAAAAAAATTTGGACGCGTGCGAACGTATTTGTGTTTTACAGTGGTGCTATACATTAACAAAATATTGAGAGGCGTTTTACACTGACAATCTCTAACACGAGGTATCACACTTTTGCCATCGATATGGTTTATTACATATTTGAAGATATTCGGCCTTCAATCATCGTATCATAAAAAAGAGCCAAAAGAGCTACTTTGAGTATGGCACCCCTCGTTCAAGAAGAGTCAAAAGGAGCTAGTTTGAATATGGCATCGTACGAAATGATACGTTTTTATGGGAAATACTTATCCGATGTGGCTGGCTCGAATTAAAGGGCATTGGGGGGTCGTTGACTCCGAATTTGGGGTAAAAAAAAAAGAATTGGGGCTGCCCATCCCGGATTGGCAACCCCGTGGGGGGGGGGGGGGGGGGGTGTCCAGCGACTTCGAATCGGGGGTCGAAAAAGAAAGAAAAAATTGAATTTCTTTAAAACGACGACTTTTATTGAATATGTAATTAACCAATTTCTGACTCTTTTTGAACGACTCAATGGAAAAAGGGCTGAGTTCATGTGCCGACATAGTAAAAGAGTTATTGTACCCATCACTAGCCGGCACAAAATATTCAATGCTTGCTGCGTTTGTTGGTGATATTTCTGAGCTGGCGCTTTTGGTTTGCACTGATTGGTGTACTTTAATAGAATATTGTTTTGCGAGACCTTCGATTTGTTCTTGTAAACCTTTTGTGGAATTTCTCGATATCACTCATATGCAGCTTTGAGCATTTAAGAATCGATTTGGCTGGATTGGTGATATACGGAGAACTGAGATGATTAATGAGCCATATACTTTAAGAAACACACAAGATAATTGTTTCTCGAGAAATACTTTATGCGAGCAATCATATCGACCGCAAATATTTCTCTTTTTCCCTCTTCCAACTACTGGAAGTCGGAATTCTCTTCCTGCCTTTTCACTTCTCGCACTGCTGTACTACGCGTCCCATTGTTAGGAAATAATACTTGTATACTGTTGAATTAATCACTTCTTAAAGCACAACATCCAACATCATCTGACTGACTCACTCCCTGACCTTATGACGAAATCACAACTTGTCAAATCATATAATAAAAATAGCGAGTTCTGCAACTGGATCATATAAAACCCAAAAGAGTTACGAAGTTTTGACAACAATATAGGTCATGATATTGAGCAGTTTTCCAACAGAACATACGAACATATTACGGAGTTTACAAACTAATTGATGTTTTTCAGTTTAAACTTTACGAAAATGGGAGAGATAAGGTGCAATATTAATAAACCCGGTCACAAACTTCGTTTTGGATAGCAATTCTGTCCAGTTAGCTCAAATAAAGAAAATGTAATTAGAGAGTTTTGCAACTGAGCTCCTCAATTATTTTTGTATACAGGTCTTAAGGTGATCCCTACATATAATGACTATTAACGACTGAGTTTAAATTTATTTTTAATTCGTAATTACATATTTTTACAAAATAACCATACCACTGTATCACTGTGCAAATTATTATGATGGCAATAAAAGCGTATATTGAAATGAAAGCTCATGCATATCACTTCTTTTTAACATTCAAAACAATTAGGAATTATCACAATTACATGGAAACACACAGAGGTTTCCAATCACTTGCTGACTCTGACCTATTTGTAACTGTCACTCTACTTTGGACAACCTACAAAAACGAAACGGCATTTTTATGACGTTACATAAACTTACACTGTATTCATGTATTCCTAGGAAACGTAATCATAGTATTATCAAGTAAATACACATATAGAAAATTAACAAAATTAAAAAAAAAAAATAAGCACAAGATTACGAATATTTATATTTAAATGTCAATACTTCGATATTATTACTGCTTCTTTAGCCCCCACCAATGCATCAAGGAGGTGGAGGACCAATGGGACCGCAGCAACCGCCACAAGGCCCACCACGATATCAAAATCAAGGACAATGGAACGGTCCGCCGCGACCAAATGGTCCGCGTCCCGGTCCACCCAACGGACCGCCAATGCAACATAGGCCACAAATGGTAAAAACACAATATAAATTCAAATTACATAGACACGTAACGATATATTATATATAAATTGTTCTTATTATTTATGTAACATAACTTAGTGTAACTTAGAATGTAATAGAAACATATAAGTAATAGTGGAGAGTGAGAAGATGTTTTTTTGTTGGCTAAAAATAGTGCAAAGAAATTTGTTTCGTTAGGCGACGATGAAATCTTGAAATTTTTTTTATTCGTATTGCCGTTATTCCGTATCTTTTTGGCAGTTTATTGTTTTTATGTTTGATTCATTTTTTTTCTTGTGAAATTGTGAAAAAAAAAACTATTAATACTTATAACCCAACGAAACGATTTTGATAGTCCAAAAACGATTTTCCTGAATCGATAATATTTGTAACTGTTGGGGTTATCCCATCCGTTTTCGTTTGAAGTTTCTTAAAATTGAAATTCCATTAAATGGAAAAACCATTAAGTTTATATTTTGATTCTCTTCTTTTAATTTGATGCATGGTAGTAACTTAAAACTTTCCACTTTATTTTTTTTTTTAATAATAACATAATTCTAATATTTTTCATTAGTGCATATTTTCAACAATTACAAAATTCTGTTTATCAAAATTCGTATCGCGATTTTTTAACGCAATAATTCTTCATGGGAAGAAGAAAGTTGTTGTACGATTGAGTGGCGTGAAATGTATCGTAGAAATGTCGATATCTCAACTTATACTGTAATTGTACATTTTCAGTTGAATGATACCATTGTAATTTACCCACCAGCTACAAATTTCGCCAGATGGATAGACAAAGATATTCTAAAACGAATTTATGGAATACGCCCATGTAAAAGTGTATACAAAAATATTTTCTATTTCTTAAACAGAAGAAAGTATGTAATCAAAAAGAAAAAAAAACGAAATTTTTCTATAAATCCCAAAACATATTTTGTAAATCGACTGGCGCGAATTTCAAGTCAACTCGTGTTTTCCCCTAACAACTCACACACACCGTTTTTGTAACTGAAAATGCACTCGTTTACCACATTTCCATTCCATTTTTAATAGTACAATGAATTTTGCATTTTTATTGCGGCCATTGTCACGCTGCCTTACTCTTAATGTCTATTTGTTGATTCAGTTTCAGGGTCCACCCGGACCGGGAGGTATGCCTCCACGAGGACCACGACCAGACTGGAGTCGACCGCCCATGCATGGTGGTGGCTTTCCACAAGGACCGCCCGGACCTCAAGGTCCGCCACACATGCAAGGACCACCACGTGGTCCACCGCCACCACAAATGGGAGGACCCGGTGGCCCGCCAATGGGGCCGGGTGGTCCAGCACCGCATGTGAATCCGGCATTTTTCAATCAAGGTGGCGGACCACCACAACATAGTGGCGGCCCGCCAATTGGACCACCACATGGACCGCAAGGACCCCAACAAGGTATGAATATTTCACAACATGGACCACCACCGCCACATTTTAATCAACAAGGTGCTCCCCGAGGACCATGGACAGGAGGACCACAATCCAAAACGCCCGGCTCATTTTCCGAACCACCTGTTACACCGGCACTCACTGAAGTGGAATTTGAAGAGATTATGAGTAGAAATAGAACAGTAAGCAGTTCAGCGATAGCAAGGTACGTAGTGTTTCTTTTTATAGGTTTTGTAGTAAAAATAACCCCTTTATAAAATCGGTGAAATGTCTGTCTGTCCACGAAATATCATCTCACGAACCGCTGAATGCTCTGGCATGAAATTTGGTGGAAATATTATAATTCATTGGCCAAGTTTAGGAAGGGGGGGGGGGGGCATTTTCTTCAAATTTGAACACAGGAGAAATGAGGGAGAGGGGAGAATATGAGATCATAATGATGAATTTAACTATAATTATCGGGTGATTTTGAAGTTACATACTTAAAATCACACTCTGCTCGCGAGCGGTTCCGCAATCGCTCAGTTATGCCTGCTGAACGCCACTCTCGTTGTCACACTATACAAAAGTCAAGGAGAAGAGTGTCAACGATGAGCAGAAATATTTCTTGCTCAGTGATCATTTGATCATGTTCACCTGAATGGACGTTACTTCTAAATCCACTCATTCACACACTCTCTTTTTTTTAATGCAAGCTTGTAATTTCGTCTTAACATGGGGCGACCGGTAGCGCAGTGTGTTGAGGCATCAGTCTCATGTTTGACTACCGGCGTTTCGGGTTCGAATCTCGTCCATGACGACGTTCGTGGTCATGGATGTGCAGGAGGTGCATGCTGGCAGCTGCATTCTCCGAGGCCAGTTTATGCCAACGAAACGTCAACTGGGCCACATGGAACAATTGACGCGCTATGTCCCACAAGGGGTTAGGGCAAATTGAGTATTTTATCCAGAGCAGCTCAGATCAAAATGTTAGTGTAATTATATGTGGTCTGAACCTGCTCTGGTTTGCATGGCTGTTAAAAAAAAACACCTATAAAGCAATTAAGCCCGACACACTTGCGTCCAAAGTCTGAATTTTCCCCGGGCGAATCCAAAATTTCCATGTCAAATCCATACGTCGACCGGGGGATTTTGAGCGCATGTGTGTGTCCACCTTTAGATTCACCATGTTTGAGTCGTTGTTTCTATCTCATGACCAATTTTTAGTTCCTTGCTTTAATAAGTAATATTCGAGAATTTTAAAATCTAAGTCATTGAAATTTATTTGCCGTTCGAAAGCTAACACATTGTGAACTCAACAGAAAAGTTTAAACATTAGCACTTTGGTGGTTCAAGAGTTATAAAAGCAGCAACATATGCACCAACGTTTTCATATATATTAAGATGACAAATATTTTAAGAAAAATATTTGACAATTAACAATCCGAATAGACCACCAGAATGTGATTCGTTAGAACAGTCTCTTGTGTGGGTTTCGCTCGCTACGCTTGTAATGTGCACCGTTACATATGTAGATACATGGATGGATACATGCATGCATACATTTGTCTATATGCGTAGTATACGTTATTAGATGCAGGTGTATCTATATGCATATTTCCTTATTCTTATGCATGCATTTAATATCGATATATTCCAGGGATATACCGACATATTTATGCATATATGTGTCCATCTGTGCATCTACGTAGGTACCGAGAAAGTATTCGCGCGCATCAGATTGGTGTCATAATTTTCTGCCGCCTGTCCATTTACTTTCGCGAGTCACTGTACCCGACTGCAGCGGGTCAGCGATAACTGATAAGAAATGGTCAGGATGCAGGAAATTATGATAACAAGCTATGCAAACGACACTATGCACTATGCAGGTATACTGATGAAACCGGTTTGGAAAAAAATAAATCCGTTGCGCAAATGCATTGTGCACTTTTTCGAGAGTTCGGATTTAAACATCGAGGTGGCGATTTCGCAGTCCAGAGCTGGGCTGTTGTTTTTTTTTTGGAGGGGTTGGGAGTTGACCGGCAGTGTGATCACCACGATAACGAAGCTTCTTAAGACTCTTCTCCCTTTTGGAAAGGTGGATTAAAACTTCGGATGATGAAAATTTTCCGTCTTAACGGCCAACGGTGGTAACACGGTGTGAAACTTTCGTGAAGTCAAACGCGGTTGTAATTTTTTTTTGTTTTCTTCGTTTTTACAACGGAAAGTGTACGGGAGTTTTATAGAAAAAACCACCAGGTTATGAAACGATTGTTCGGTTAAGAATTCAGGCGCGTGTTACCGAGCTGAGCAAGGCACCGCAAAAATCAAAATATTCGCGAGTGCGATTTGTGCCTTTGGGTCGCGAATTTGACGAAAGTGACGAGTGCTAAATTCCCCGAAACCGTCAACCAAGGAAGACAGCCTACAATCGCCCCGAAATATTGCATTTTTGCGCGAGTTAATCATTTATTATTTGTCCACGGCCCACAAAAATCTTGTCCGTTGAACATTCCAAAGAGAAATTGCGCGTTATTCCCATCTCGGAGGGCGAAAATTGAAATTTGGAGAACATTACACCAACATTCAGCAGGCTCAGGCAGTAATCCAAAAGGAAGGTGAAGTAGTGGCCGAGGAAGACAACGAGAAAAATTGATCGTTGCGGGGGTTGGGATTTTTCGTCGCTTGACATCACAGAGCGGTGAGGTTCGCTCGTCATCGTGATTGAAATCGTAATCGGCAACTCTTCGTTCGTCGCCCCGTGACGACCGAAAAAAAAGAATCTCGAGGAGATTCGGAAAAACGGAGAAGTGTTTAGGCGGAGAGTGTATTGTGAACGAAAAAAAAAAAAGCTCGTTAAATGGGTGACTGCGCGCGCTGAACACCGTGGTTCGTGCGATTTTTTATGTGATCGCGAAAGTGTCTCGTGCTAAATAGCGATGATGGACTGTTTTCGTATTTGCAAATGCTGTGCATACAAGTGCTAAAAATGCCGTGTCGCGCGAGCCCCACGTGGAAGCAGTAGCCTTACTCTGCATGTGGTGGAGATTCCCCACGCCCTTGAGAACACGCAGTACTACCATATTCGGATTGCCGTCGCCTACCAACGAGCACGTTACTCGTGCTAGAAAAAAAAAAGAGAAGTATCCTTACACTTAGCATGCGTATGTCAGAAGGAAACATTTTTTGTTTTTTTTTTAAGGGGCGCCTCCGAACTGCGCCGCCTATTATTAGAATTCGGCCACTCTTATCTAGCCGAGCCAAACCGAATTACCACGTGCTTATTAGAATTCGGCCGCTCTTGTCTAGCCGAGCCACGCACCTAATTACCACGCTCTTAGTAGAATTCGGCTACTCTCATCTAGTCGATAGTCCATACACATACCGAAAACGACCGCTTCGCGTAGATTAGAATCCGGCTAGAGTAGCCGACCCATATCCATCGAAAGAGTTGAGACCTGTCGTGACATAGTGTACCTTTTCGGACGTGGTAATTTAGATGCTGAGAGACTTTCCAACCGAATGGAATTGGGCTCCTGGAATCGTTATCACCTTATTTTTCCTTTTTTTTTCTCTTTCGCTCAATTCTAGCGACTCGTTCTTAGTTCTTGATAACGCTTCATTTTTAGTTAGCTCCACAAGAAGTGACGTTGGCAGTTTTTCTACGTGGACAGTGGCAAATGAATCGATGCGTTCATAACAAATCAGCAGATAGAGCTGCAGAAATGGCATAAGCGCCATTTTCTTTAGAAATCAGTTAGGAGCAAATTTTGGGTCAATAGGAGACCGGTTTCATAAATACATATGTTATTTGGCAGGGTTATTGCAAATTGATGTGCCAATCCCCGGGTTAGATGAGGAAGCCATGGATTCTGTTTTCTCTAAAGATGCTGTTGGGAGATCCGTCGAGAGTTGTCTTCAGTAAATTTATTTTTTTTTCTTTGCCTTAGTGGGCTTCCCGAGACGGTGCCAGATAAAGCTTAAAAGTTATACCGACGGTTGGCCAACATACGAGTGTGAAACACTTCTTCGTTTTATGTAAATTTTGATTGCAGCTGAAACGACTTACTCAGTTGCACCTAGACCTTGCAAAATATTGTCAGGTGCGCAGTCGGGATACTTGAATGTACTAGCGTTATCTGATATTTCGGTATTAACATATATCCCTAAATTATTGAATGAATACGACCCCTCATGAAGCAATGGGAAAATAATTGCCTTGCGAATACTCTTTCGTAATTTCATCTTTTATTGCTTACTATTTACTTTAGGGGTGGCTCCTTTTTTTTCGACCTCTTTTGATCTTAACGCGTCTATTTTATTTTGAATTCACCGCGTTTAAAAATGCATTGGTCATTTTTTTTATTTAAACTCGTATATAATAAATACAAAATATATATATACATATATCTAATTTAATTATAAGAATTTGTAGGATAAATATACTTTGCCTCCAGAATTTGTAGGCTATGAAGCAATAAGCTAAGGTCCAACTTCCTTCCTCTCTCTCATCTTGAACTCTTAATTTTAATTGGGGGATTTCCAAAATATGCGCCCGAAATCCCACGGTCGGGAGGGCTAGGTCGCGCAGGGCCCATAACAACTGGGGCCCATAAGGAGCCATTTTCCATCTTGAGGCTCAGATGACCTGAGAGGGAAAAGGATCTGTCCTGATTGGACGGTTTTCCCCGTTATGAATATCTTTTTTTTGGCCTTCGTGCCTTGTTAGTTTGGCTGATGCAGCCCCATGTCCCTGCACGGGGCTTTGCGGATTTTTTTGAGTCTTTGGGAGTTTGGTGCAAAGGCACCACCAGTAGTTTTTCTGTTTTGAGTATATTTGATTGCGGGTTGTAGTAGTTTTTCGATTTTTATATTTTTTGAGTTTTTTTTTGATCGGGCAGACGTGCGATACCTCCTTGTACGTTGATGGAGGAGGCCGATGACTGCCGTGTTGAACCACCCCGCCACTCCCGACAGCTGAGCTGGTCTGCCAGCGCACGTCACGGGTGGTCATCGGAGAGGGTCCTTTGCCCCTCTTGAGGTTTCTGGCCTTTACGGCCATCTCAACCCTCGTCCTCCGGTCTCTATCATTACAAATGGCGCCCAACGTGGCGCCCAACGTGGCGCCCAACGTGGGGCCCCATTTGTAATGATAGAGACCGGAGGACGAGGGTTGAGATGGCCGTAAAGGCCAGAAACATCGGAGAGGGTCCTTTGCCCCTCTTGAGGTTTCTCTATCATTACACGCTCACTCCGCGATTTAGAGATCACAACCCTCAGTAACGAACAAATATGAACTCTCACTTCACTTGCTCTGGGTGCAAAGTCTCTTGTGTGGGCTACACTCGCTCCGCGCTTAAGGGATCACAACTCTCAGTATTCTTTGTGCAATACTGAGAGTGTGATCCTTCACTTAGTTCGCTCTGGGTGCAAAGGCGGCAATGCACACAATTGTCAATTTGGCATTTCTACCATGGACACTGCATGGCTGCATTTGCATTTTATTTCGCATGCTCTATTTCGATTTGAAACCAATATTCGTTCATGGTTCATTCCGTTTATTTTCCGATGGACACTTTCGGTTCAAAACGTAAGTATCTACATGGATTATTTAGGATGGGCATTTTTGCCATGGCTAATTTCAGTGGCCCGCCCCGGTGGAGAAAGGTCGAGGAGTTGAGATATTTGGTCCTGCCTATATATTACCTAGTCTAGCCATAAATACTGTTACAAACTTTTTGAAGCACTGTTCAATAAAAGAGGTGTTATATGTTAAGAAATCATTGTTTATTTATTAAATGCATTGTCAACAACGGAAATTGCAACAAGTTATTCGAAGTGATTGCCTTTTGCCTTTACACAAGCCTTTAATCGAGCTGGCCACTTATCTATGGAAGCACGCACGACTTCAATCGGAAAGTTGGCGACTGCATGTGTAAGAGACTTCTTTAAGGATTCGATATTAGAATGTCTTTTAGAGCACATCATTTGCTCTAAGACAGACCATAATTCGTAATCCAGCGGATTCAGGTCTGGACTAGAGGAAGGCCAATCTTCAGCTTTAATAAAATCTGGAACATTTTCTTCAAGCCATTTTTGGGTTGACTTCGCCTTATGACCTGGTGCAGAATCTTGCTGGAAACTCCAAGGCTGATTTTTGAATAATGACGTGTTGAGAGGTTTCACAACACTTTCAAGGACACTTTCTTGATAAATTTTGGCAGACTTTTGACGCCCTTCTCACAAAAATGCAACTTTGTCACCCCGTTGTAGCTAACACCCCACCAAACCATTACTGAGGCTGGATGATGACCTCTTTGAACCTTTTGGGCAACTTGAGAAGCTTCTCTGGCACTGCGAGCATAAACCCTATCGTTTTGTTTATTAAATGTTTCTTCGACAGTAAAAATTTTTTCGTCTGTAAACAAAATTTTACGGTGTTCTTGGTTTGCGTACCGGCAAAGTAATCGTTTTGATTTTTCCACTCTATTTTTTTTAACGAATCTGTTAGTAAATGCCCGGTAGATCTACGATAAGCACCCAACCCCAAGTCACTTTTGATGATACGTGAAATTGTTCTTTGGGGTATTTTCATCTCACGCGATAAATTTTTTTGTTTTAGGAGAGGATTACGGCGAATTCTCTCGCGCACGGCTTTAACCGCTTGAGGTGTTCGAGTAGTTCGCGGACGGCCACTTCTTTCACGGTCACTTACTCCAGACGTATCATTAAATCTTTCAATAGCCCGATATACAAACATTCGGCTTATACCAAGGGTATGCAGAGTCTTAAAAATATCACTTGGTTGCATTCCTACTTTATGAAGTGCAATCACAGCAATTCTATTTTCTTGGTCACCCCAATCCATGTTCACTACACTAAAAATTAAACTCAAATGATGACAAATGCATCAAGCACAAGCGTACTATAGCGATTAGCTCAATTTTTAAGAAATGCAATATAACGGTTCCTTTCTGCAGGGTTGCCAAACCTTGTAACAATATTTATGGCTAGACTATAAACTCAGTAGATGCGGACGCTGAACAACTGCTAGCTTCCGGTCATTTGACTGTGACAGTTGGAAGACAACGATCCAGACGACCAAGATCCGGCGTCAGGCTGTCAAGCCACAATGCTGATGATTTTGAATAATACATTAATTGTCTCCTCTCTCCTGTGTAGTGACTAATAGAGACGTGATTGATCAATCTTTCAAGAAGAGCGATTGATAAGGTCCGTTCGTACAGCGACGACGATCAATCGCTTTGTGCTGAATTCTAACTCTCGGCTCATTAAGAATCGGCAATATTTCCGCTTTGCGTTTTTTTCGGTTTATAAATTGGACTAATTTGAAAATATAGGATTCACTTAATTCGACATTTTCACTAAAGTCTCTTTAAATTCCGCACTTTTACAGGGCCGTTTCCGATGCAGCCGCCGGCGAATATTCCAGTGCTATTGAAACTCTCGTAACAGCAATTTCGCTTATCAAACAGTCCAAGGTTGCGCACGATGAACGATGCAAAATTCTAATCAGTTCACTGCAGGATACTCTACACGGCATCGAAGCTAAAAGCTACAGCCGAAGAGAACGTTCACGTTCTAGGGATCGTTCTCATCGATCGCGACCGAGACGCGAACGATCGTCATCGCGTTATCGCGAACGATCACGAGAACGTGAACGAGAGCGTGAGCGTGATCGCGAAGCAGGGTAAGTCGTTTTTCTTTTCTTTCTTTAATTCGACTGTCGTAATTTCCATTGGATGGCCGTGTTTCAATGTTTCTTTCTTTTCTTTGGATTCAAATATCATATTTTTTCTTTTTTTTATTATATTGATTAGTTTGTATGAAAGACGAAAGAGTGTGTGTATTTTGTTTTATTGAAAATGGGAATTTGTTTTGATATTAGGCAAAAATATTCCAACAGTTATCGGGATAGTGGACGCGACAGATCGAGAAGCCGAGAGCGTGATCGTGGTGCTGCCAACGATCATTATCGGGAGGAAAGGTAAGTTTTATTTTTTAAATTTGGAAGATTTTTTCTTTAAACACAATTGTATGTTTTTTCTCACTCTCGCTCTCTGTCTTTCGCAAATTCTAGTAGTCGATCGGGACGTCCGCGCAAATCGCCCGAGCCAGTCGCCGAGCCGGCCAGCGAACCATCGAAACGTGGTTGCTACTATGAGGAGCGCTATCGATCGTCGGATCGTGATAGGGATCGTGAACGCGATCGTGACCGTCGCGAAGAGCATCGTTCGCGTCACTGAAACAAACCAACTAAATTAAACTAAATCTAAATCTTATCATAAAAGCAAATTTTTCAATTTTCGTTTCTTAACCAATAATCACTTATTATTTCTCCCTATAATTTTTTTTATATAAATTAACGTCACTATGAGTTAATAATATCGCAACATAAGAGCCCACACACATATATACTTTTTTTTTAAACGGAACAATTCACTGCTGATGAGTCTTTCACGAAGCAGAGCAAATGAAACTGATTACCCAAACGAAATTCGGGTATAACATAAAAAGTATCAACAAAAAGAAACTGAGAAAATCTATGATTTTTTAACGTAAGATGATAATACTTAATTGTACAGTGTAATCGAATGAAATTTCGCTACGGTTTCTTGATTTTTGATGTCCTTACTGTTTCTTTCGTTCGCCGATGAATTAATAATCGACTATTTAATGGAAAAGTTACACTATTATATAATAATATAACATTAATTTAAAAACAAAATGCTAATACAAACAAAAACATCATGATAACGATTATTCGCTGATGAAACACGAGTGAGCTGTATGCTGTCAAGTTGCCGGTGTCGTTGTTGCCGTTGCTGTTGCTCCTGCTGCGGCTGCTGTTGAGCCTGATCAATTATTTCGGTGCCGCGTGGGGACGAAGTGTACACGAGATATGCAGTCATAACAATATTCGGCCGTTTTCGATAGCTTTTTAGTACTCGAACGCTACAATCAACCGGTGAAAACATCCCAACAATGCACACACACACACGACGCGTGGATTCCATGAATTTAGTAACGGCTTCAGCAGAATTGAAAGAAGAAGAAGAAGATGAATGTATTGAATATTCGTAAATGAAAAAAAAAAAAAGAAAATTTAAATATATTAAAAAGAAAAAACTGTATTTTGTTATTTGTGTATTTGTGTCTCTCTTATTTATTTGAATTTTTATTTTTTTATCCTTTTTCATTTTTTTCCTTAGAATACGATTTTTTCTATTTATTCTTTCTACGATCTCTTATTGTAAATAAAAACGAGAGATTCAAGAAGATTTCTGTGTTTGTTTTGAGATCTTCTTGAATCGCTGAAAATTCGTTGTAGAATAGATATTTTTAAATTGAAAAAAAAAAATATTAATTTTGTATATGATAACAAACGATAAAAAAAAAGTCCTAAAAAGCGATGAACAAAACATTTCGAATTTTTACAACACCCAAAAAAAGATAAAGTAAATTTTTAACGCTCGTTAAGTGGCTAAAGAAAAATTTCTATTCTTGTAGATTTTCTTTTTATTTAGGAAAATGGCTGTGAACACAAACCTAAAAACTAAAAGACTGAATTATTTGTATCGTATAAGAACTCGTTCTTTTTTATTTTGTTTTCAAAATCACTGCTCTTATTGGTATAATCGATTTTGTAAATTATTGTTGTTTATTTTCAATTTTCTGTTTTAATATTTAACGAGAAAAATTTTCAATTTCCGTTTTTATGTAAATTACCATAGAATTTGGCCAGACACACACACACACACATGATGAATTGTATGTAATGATAATGAGATATCGGGCGACGACCAAATTTTGTTGGTGCGCTTTATAGTTAAATTTTTTTTTCAAATGTCTGGCATTTTGTGGTTTACTGTGTGTTAATAGGTGCACGTTCGTTTCATTTCGATCCGAATCAAGTCTCATACCAAATAACTGACCGGTCTTTGATCCAGCGGCGGATATGGAATCTCGTCGGCTCAAAGGAGGGCCGGCCGTTGGTGTCTTTGCTAAATGTATACTATGAGAGTCATATCACTTGACATTTGAAACCCATGTCGTTCGATCCATTCATGATCCAGATCCAAACGAAACGAACATACCTACTAATTTTAGTTTATTTTTTTTTTACATTTTTTCTTTAGTTATATATTTATATGTGTCTACTCCCTGTTATTGAATATCAAGTTGTTTGATATTGGTCCAAAAAAAAAAAAAACCAAAACGTATTCGTTGCTCCGTTGTCATGTCACGCGCAACTACTGAATTGTCATGTGTTTAATGGTTTTGTAATTTGACCTTTTAATGTAGTTAGCCCCGTGGAAAAAGAAAGAAATACCTAATGCATTTTGTAAAAGATTGATTCAAGTTTTGAGTATGAAAACAATCTTAGCCCAGGGAAATAAGAATTTAAGTTCGGAATGTAAGATAATAAGCTGAATTTTTGCATACATGTTCCTTTTGATTTTCCAAACATAGGGTAAGGTCACGTGTACGTGTCTTAAGTTATTTAACGGTAAAGTAAAGAAAAATCGGATTTCAACTGATTTTTGAAAAGAAATCGGTAACGAAAGAAGCTATAAAGCGTGCCATACACGCAGCGATCGGCCGATCCATCGTCCGATATCGATATCGGCCGATGGGTCGGCCTGTGTATGCGAGGTCTGTGAAGTTGGCACCTCGAGAAAATTTTGTTTCCATGCAAACCAGGTAAATCGCTTGCCAATCATTGGCCCATGTTTGCCCAGGAAAAATTTTCGTTTGCCCACCTTTAGAAAAAAAATTTATTAACAAATGTATTTTGTAAAGGTTGGGAGCCACTGAAAATCCAAATTTCGTTTTTTTTTGCGATTTTATACGCTATTTCGTTTGCCCATCGTTAGCCCAGGTTTGCCCAACCGTTACTTTCATTTGCCCACCTTTCAATTTTTTTTATTCGCACATCAAAATACTTGTAAAAAAATAAAAAACGCAAACATAAATTTTTTTCGCGCAATTTCTGCAATTCGTTTGTCCATCGGAGGCCCATGTTTGCCCAAGAAGTCTCGTTTGCCCACCCTTAGAAAAAAGTTATTAACAAAACAATTCTTCCGGGGCGAGTCGCTAACAACAAATTTTCCATATTTATGCGCCATTTCACGCTATTTCGTGTGATCATCGTTAACACAAGATTGGCCAACCTTTAGTTTCGTTTGCCCCAACCCCCAATTTAAATTTTATTCGTGCAATTCGTTTGCCCATCGTAGGCCCATGTTTGCCCAAGAAAAAGTTTCGTTTGTTCACCCTTAGAATAAAAGTTATTAACTAAACAAGTTTTCTGGGCGAGTCGCTAAAAACAAATTTTCCATATTTATGCGCCATTTCACGCTATTTCGGTTGCCCATTCCCCCCTCCCCCCCCCCCCCCCCCCCCCCCCCCCCAACGGGCAAACGAAAGTAACGGTTGGGCAAACCTGGGCTAACGATGGGCAAACAAAATAGCGAATAAAATCGCAAAAAAAATCGAAATTTGGATTTTCAGTCGCTCCCAACCTTTAAACAAATTCATTTGTTAATAACTTTTTTTTCTAAAGGTGGGCAAATGAAAAATTTTCTAGGCTAACGATGGGCAAACGATTTAGATAGTTTGCCTGAAAAAAAAATCATCTCGAGGTGCCAACTTCACAGACCGCTTATCGTTGAAGATTTTTTTTTGTCAGTTCCACATAATTTCGATCAGCTGATATTTTGTGGTGATCCATCGGTCGACGGATCGCTCCGTGTATGTGGGGTATTAGGATGAAACTTGCCAAATTGTTGGGCGTTAGTAAGGATAAGGCCCGTATTCAACTTCAGCCAAATCCATCAATTTGCTCAATAGTTACAGCTATCTAACAGCAGAATTTTATTAGCAAAATACAGTACTCTCCCGGTAACGTGAACAGAATTAAACCGGAAGCGTTCACACTAGCGGTAGTGTTCGCGTTAGTGGAAGCATAAAATCAAACGCAATTTTAGACAGTAAAAGACTTCAGATTGAATTTTAAGTGTAAGTTTTTATTTGTTCTTTTGCATTTATACTTTTTATATATAACTTGTCACTACATTTAACAAAACGCATTCATTTTCCGGTATTGATCAATGGAATCTATACTTGTTAATTGCCTTGACTCCTCCAGGGGCATGGGCGCCTCAACATCTCTAGCATTTCTATGCCTTGTTGACGTTTCGATAGCACATCTACTTTTCGGAAATGCAGTTGCTAGCATGCACCTCCTGTCCGCGCTGTCTTTATATTGACAAGCCCGAAGCACTGGGAGTTTTTATAGTACCCACAGGTAGTTTTTGATCGCGCCGAGATTTGAACTCCGAGCTCTAGATTAGTATCGTAGAGCGGTGACCGAACGACCACGACCAGCGCGACACATTGTCACGTTTTAGATTAGTCAATAAAAAATATTTGCTGTTCACAGTAGCGGCATGTTCACGTTATCGGAAGACTACTGTATTTCTATAACGGAAGAAGCTAGCTAATTGAAACTTGTCCAACTGGTAGGAGTACTCGTGCCTAAATGCAGTAAAATTCATCAACCCATTCAAAAGTTACAGCTGTATAACTGCAAAATGTTGTGAGCTAAATATCTAAATAACGGAAGAAGTTAGCCGGTGGTGGGCACTAGTAAGGGCTAGGTCCTTATTTAATTTTAGCAAAATCCATCAAACGGTTTAAAAGTCACATGCATTTAATCTGCTTCATTTCGGCACCAAGGTTTCTGGTCACTCGTCAAATCTGTGAAGAATAACTTCACCTCCTCTTCTATTCCACCACTGGTATATGATGGCAAAATATACAGTGAACCGCAAGACAAGGCCAACCTGTTGGCCGAAACTTTTGTTGCAAACTCTTGCCTACTACCCACTACTCAGAGTCCACCAGCCATACCCTTATGTGATTCACACCAGAGACCTTTGCATTTCCGCACTAGGGAAGTATTTAAAGTACTCTCAAAACTCGATGTATCAAAATCGGCTGGACCTGATGGCATCTCCTCCTTAGTTCTCAGACACTGCGCTTCCTCGCTAGCCAAACCTCTCCGAAAACTCTTTTACCTGTTCTACGCAACAGGAGTGTTCCCATCATCGTGGAAACTAGCTCATATCCAACCAATCCCCAAGAAAGGAGAAGCATGTGATCCATCTAACTACCGACCAATAGCACTAACTTCGACCCTATCAAAAGTCTTCGAAACCCTGGTTAACAACCAACTAATGAGCTACCTTGACTCACATCATCTCATCAATGATCGGCAATATGGTTTCCGGTCTTCGCGCTCCACCGGCGACCTAATGACATACCTCACCGAAAGATGGAATCGCTGTATCCACCAATTTGGCGAAACTAAAATCATTGCCCTCGACATTTCGAAAGCTTTTGATAGAGTCTGGCATCCGGCTCTTCTAGCTAAGCTCCAGGCTTTTGGCTTGGACCCAAAATTAGTTAAATGGATCGAAAGTTTCCTTCACGACCGTTCGCTTCAGGTCGTCCTTGATGGAGTTAAATCAAATTGCCATACCACCAACGCAGGGGTCCCCCAAGGTACTGTCCTTTCACCAACACTCTTCCTTCTCTTCATCAACGATCTTCTCAGCGTGACTTCCAACTCAATCCATAGCTTTGCAGACGATAGCACCCTTGACTACACTTACTCTTTCAACTCTGTAGCTGACTCTCGCCGCAATTCAACATCTATCAACAGAGATCGCATGTTTGACTCACTAAATGAAGACATTTCAAAAATTATTGCATGGGGGAAAGCGAATCGAGTAGAGTTTAACGCCTCAAAAACTCAATGTTGTCTACTTTCCAATAAGCGATGTGCTCCACCTACCGCCCAACCCATTCTTGTCGATGGGGTCAGCATTCCTGATTCGCCCATACTGAACATACTAGGCATTAACATCTCCAGTAAACTAAATTGGTCCGACCACATTTTTTGCGTTGCAAAAAACGCAATGAAGTGTCTGGGCTTTCTGAATCGCTGTAAAAGATACTTTTCACCATCTGATCTGGCTCAAATTTACAAGGCTCATATAAGACCGAGACTTGAATTTAATTCCCACATATCCCGCATTATCCGCGTTAGACAAAGTTCAACGGAAAGCCTTCAAGCTTATTGGCGAGGAACCCATAACATCTAAAATCGAACCGCTTGAACACCGGCGAAGTGTCGGCTGTCTCTCACTCTTCTATCGCTACTACAACCGCCGTTGCTCTGATGAAATAGCCAACCTCATTCCTGAGCGTTCTTTTCCTTTACGTAACACCCGACTAGCCAGTCGTGTCCATCCTCATCTTCTAGAACTCAGCAATAGTCGCACCGCCAAATTCCATGACTCGTTTGTATCTAGAACAACACGAATGTGGAACGATCTACCATCTTTTGTTTTCCCCCGCAACTATGACCTACAAAAATTTAAACGGAATGTACACCGTCACCTTATCCAAACTCAACCCATCTCCCCACTACCTTAATCCCTTACCGCCAACGCTGTGCTCTCGCATCAAAGGGTTACCCCCTAAGCTTTGGTATAAACATAAAAAAAAAAAAAAAAAAAACCTTGAATTTTCCTGGAATTGAGTAAGAGCCTACTCACTAACAACCACAAATTAGACAAGTTTCACTTAGCTTGCTTCTTCCATTATAGAAATATTTTGCTAATAAAGTGCTGCTGTTATAAAACGCTGAAAATTTTGAACAAATTGCTGGATTTTGCTAAAATTGAATATGAGCCTTGCCCACGTCTACCAATTTGCAAGTTTTACCCTTATCGCTTCTTCCGTAACCGATTTCTTTTCAAAAATCAGTTAAAAAGCGTTTTTTTTTTTACTTTACCGTTAAATAGCTTAAGATGCGTACACGTGATTTTTATGTGACTTTTTACCCTATGTTTAGAATGTCAAAAAGAATGTGTATGCAAAACTTCATCTTTCATTCCGAGGTTTACCCATTTTTAGGACTTATTTTCCTAGACTATTCCAGTGTCAACTAACGATTCGAAATTAATTAACAACAGGGGCCCTACCATGTAATTCGAATCGAATGGATGATAATGGGACCATGTAACTCGAAAACGAATTGCTAAATACTCGATGACTATTGAAATGAGGAATATCGTTTTCGTATTACATGGTACCATTATCATCGTTTCGAAAGCATTTCGATTCAAATCGAATTACATGATAGGACCCAAACACACATTCAGAGGTCAATTTCGCTTCGATTTACAAATTATAGTCAATATTCCTGACCTTTGTGGCATTGCAATCTGTTAAGTGTAAGCGCGCGCACCAATTTTTTGAGAGCGCCATTCCGCTATTGTAAGAATGCTGCCAATATTGTTGAGAGCAGTATGTAAGACAAAATGTATACATACACACAATGTAAAAAGAGTAAGTATATAAATATTGTATTTTTAAATATGATTGACCTATTCTAGTATCGTTTAAATGTATATTTTATTTTATTTTTGGCGTTTACTGTAACTTTTACGGTTACGATAAATGTTATCCGTTCCTATATACACCTTCATTATTTATAATATTGTCTTAAGGATGTATACACACACACGCAAATGTGACAATATTAACATCATAGCAGAAAGCAAAAGAAACTATTTTATCTTCCTCAATTTTGTATTTTCATGATCATCGTCATCATTATCCTGCTGTCATGTTAAAAAAAAAGAGACAATGCTTTTTTCTCATATACCCTTCTCCTTGCTATAACACATTGATCAATTGTATGATTTCAAGAAAATGTTTACAAAAAACATTTTGATACATTTAAACGAAACATATTGTAAAGAATATTTTTATTTACCCTTTTTAGTACAGAAAATTCTAGTATGTTAGTTGAATTCAATGTCAGAGACTACTACTTACTACGTTAAGATGAAACTTTTGTGAGATTCAATGTAAAAACATCGGAGATATATCTATTTGATTCTAAAAATCTGTCAAATTGCCTCGTATATCGACACATAATTTCTTTTCTTCTTGTTTTTTTAATTGCATGGGCATTTTCTTTGCACATATTGTAATAATCTGATGTCGCCATGGAAAACAAAAAAAAAAAATCTGTTGAAAGTAGACTAATTTGCTTATAAATTCTTCAATATAAATTCTTTTTCTTGCATGATTCTGTATAAAAATTTGTAAACATGTTTTCGATGTGTTGAATACGGGTTGGTCGGTTAAGAAAGTTTATCTTGAGAATAAACAGTGGATATTGTAGAAATGTCGCAGATATCTTTGAGTAGTGCTAATTGATTGACTATTTTTATCACATCTAAATGAGGTCTTATTTAAAGACCGTACCTATATCGAAAATAGCTCTCTTCGTTATTTGGTCAAAAAATAAATAACTGGCGCAACAGTCCAATTTGAACCATGGCCTCAAGATGAGTTAGCATCATCTCATTTCCTAGATCGTGACGGTCTTGTGCAGAGGTGTGTGATCAGCAACACGCTCAACCGAGTTATTTACCCCATAAATGGGTACTCATTTAGCGGCTGAGTGGGCTCATAGTCCGACACGTAAATCCCCTTTTTTTATCGAAAACTACCGCATTCAGTAGGAATCGAACCGGGGCCCAGTGCTTAGAAGGCGAACGTGCTAACCGTTGCGCCATCCGGACTACAAGAATTCTGTTAAAAAAAAACTTGGAAGTTGATGTAATATGACGGACAGTTGTCATTTTGACAAGCGCTTAACTAAGAATTGCATTTGCCAATATAGGAGGTGCATGCTGGCAACTGCATTCTCCGAAACCAGTTTATGCCATCGAAGCGTCAACTGGGCCACATGGAACAGTTGGCGCGCGCTATGCCCCACAAGGGGTTAGGGCAATTGAGAGAAGTGTATTTTTTTTTTTTCAAGTTTAGTGCAAATCTGGGGCCTATTCCACGGTACAAATTTGCAACTCCGAACTTTGCACTTTACATATCCTTTTCTTTTCCACCAATTTATTTTTGATTTGCAAATGCAAAGTACGAAATTATGGAATTGCAAAGGAATTATTGATTTATGTTCCACCAAAGTTAGTTACTTAGAAAAGCACACCTCAAATTACAGAAGTTATTTATCAGGAATATTTGTTAAGACTGCCAAAGCTGCTTGTCATTTCGAACATTGATAATTTTTTTTATATATTTTAGTGAATTTCAAAGCTCTAGCTTCATTCTATCGAAAATTATCGTGTGAATGGACAGACAGGCATGGCTAAATCGAATCAGGAGGTGACCCTGATCATTTATGTACATATATACATTGTTATACCTCCGAAGCCTCCTTTAAAGTGTTACATATTTTCGTCGTGACAAAAACAATATACCCTATACTAAAAGTGTAGGGTGTAAAAATGCACAATGGTAAAGATTATACGATTGATATAAACTTGGTATGATGTTGTCTATGATGTTGTTAATGGATTGGCAATGCTTTCCGCTTAGGCTCACTTATAGGGGGTGTATGAGGTACCAACTGAAATCTTAGAAATCGACTATAATCGACTGTTTCTTTGATCATCATCGTGGCGCTACAGCCCGACGTCGGGCCTTAGTCGCCTGGATCATTGTCCTCCAATTATCTCGGTCACGTGACCTGCGTCCTCCAATTTTGGAAGCCCAGCAGCTGCGCGGCGTCCACACCTACTGAGCTCTCCCAACGAGATCTCGGTCGTCCTCGCAGTCTCGCTCCGTCGACTCGTTCTGAATTCATTACTCTCTTAGGCATGCGATCATCGTCCATTCTTTGTACATGCCCTGCCCATTGAAGTCGTTATAGTTTGACGATTTTCGGGACTTGCAGCTCATCGTACATTTCATACAACTCATGGTTGTACCGGATGCGCCATCCATCTCGATCGCAAACAGCCCCGAAAATTCGCCGTAGAACCTTACGTTCAAAAGTGTCTAGGTCCATGCTTCGCAGCCATAGCATAGCACTGGTCGTATAATGGTTTTGTACAACGCGGAGCTTCGTGTTTCTGTGCACATGCTTCGATTTCATTATGGGGAGAACCGAGAAAAAAGTCTTATTAGCTATGTAACTGTATCCGTCGCTTGATTTCGTTCGTTTCGGTTGGCGTCCCTTGACAAGTTGCAACCCAGGTAATAATAATAACAAGGGCAGGCTAAGATACCCAAGGGTGGGCACTGCGACCATGAGATCTATTGTGCCATAGCCTTAATTAATCCAAAGACCCTCAACCAGCCTAATGAAGGCTAGTAGATCCTTTGTAGGGGTGCTTCTTACGACCGCTGAGCTCACGAAGGAGTCTCCAAGAAACAAGAACCTGGAACGGGCTACCGCCGAACATTCGCAGAGAAGATGTTTAGTGGACTCTGTGTCCTCCAGGCAAAGCCTGCACTCCGTATCAGTGGATAGACCCATTTTGTTGAGGTGATATCTCACCCAGTGGTGCCCCGTGAGGTAACCCACGATTAGTCTCAGGTCCGCTCTACCCAGGCGGCTGGTTTCTTTGAGACCGTAGGGTTTTATAAGATCTTTGGACTGCCGTAGTCCTGGAAGACAATCCCAGTGACGCAGTCTTTCATTGGCAGACCACTCCCTCACTAGTGATTTTGTTTTAGCCCAACTCAGACCACAGTAAGGATTAGGCCCGAAAAATATATCCGAAGAACCTTGTCTAGCAAGTTCATCGGCAGCTTCGTTACCAGGGATGCCCTGATGGCCAGGTACCCAACATAAAGTAACCCGATTGGTGTTTGTGAGACACTGAAGGGTATAAAAACACTCTTTCACTAATTTCGATGAGAAACTATGTGAAGAAAGAGCCTTAATGGCTGCCTGACTAGCAGTGCAGATAGCGATGTTAGCGCCTTTGAGTTTCTTGTCCAGAATGTCTCTGGCGCAGGCCTCAATGGCATGGATTTCAGCTTGAAAAACGCTAGGCCAGACGCCCATAGCAATGGAGATCCTGGTGTCCGGTCCATAGACTCCAGCACCAACACCCCGCTCCGTTTTAGATCCGTCGGTAAACCACATGGTGTACCGGGAGACAGAGCCAAGAATGCCACTGTCCCATTCCCCGCGAGTGGGGATGGAGACCGAGAATTTCCTACCAAAACATATTTCCCGAGTCATATAATCAGATCTCGAGCAGATCTGCATGCCAGGGATCCGCTCTAGAATGCTCATTGTGTCCCTGGTTGGACACACCGCCATCGTATGTTAGACGCATTCTAAGAGCGCTCAGAGCCGCAGACTCTTGTATGAAAATATGCAGCGGAGTAAGTCCAACAATCGCCTCAATAGCCGATGTCGGACAAGTATGGATGGATCCTGCCATACCAAGGCATGCAAGGCGCTGTAACTTACTACAAAGCTGTATGGTGCAACGCTGATTCGTTTTGGGCCACCAAACTAGCGCCGCGTAAGTCACAACTGGACGTACGACCATCAAATATAGCCACTCGATCATTTTCGGGTCGAGTCCCCAAGTTTTGCCAAACAGAGACCTGCAACCCCACATGATCCGAGTGGCCTTACTGATAACAGCCTCGACGTGATTGCTCCAATTAAGCCGCCAGTCCAGCAAAATGCAACCCAGGTAAATGAAGTTGTTCACGAACTCGATGTTGAGGTCCCCCACATTGATGCTCGGTTGTGCAGGTGTCCTTGTCGTCGATTGCATCATTATTTTAGTTTTACCCTCGTTAATACGTAGTCCAACTTCCTTTGCAGCGGTATCGGGCGTATGCAGAAGTTTCTTTGATGATATAGGTATTATCTATGCCTTCTTTCTGCAAATTTTCATATCTGTGGCTTTAGCGGTTTCGAAAAAGGAATAAGGGACAAACAAAATATTTGTGCCCCTCACTGCGTTATGGTACTTCAAATTGGGTAAAAAAACACCAGAAATGGAATGTGCTAATTGTGCTCTTTTATATGACACTCCTCATGCCCATACCCGATGAAAAAAATGTCCCCCAACGGAAACCTGTAAGCAATCCTCAATCCTTCACGGTTAAAAATTTTGGTTTAAAACGTAATAAAAATTTGGGTTACATACGAGTATACATATGTCCGTACCAAATTTGAATTGAATTTTCAGTGTTGCAGATTATTAAACATCGTTTATTAAGCCAATCCGAATTACCATTTAATCCGAATAATATTGAAACAGTTTCAATAAATTATAATTGAAACTTAGAAGTTTTTACTTAAATATTGTAAATAAATAACTGGCGCAACAGCCTAAATTTGAACAACGGCCTCGAGATAAGTTAGCATCATCTCATTTACTAGATCGTGATCATTTTACAGCTGAGTGGGCTCATAGTTTTTTATTAGACTATTGCATTCAGTAGGAATCGAAACGGGGCCAAGTGCGTTGAAGGCGAACGTGCTGACCGTTGCGCCATCCGGACTACCATAAATTCACAAACAATATGAAGAGAATAAGGGAAATATTCCTTTCATTATGCGGGTCGAAATGGATTACATGGTGCGGTAATGTAATATGAATAGAATTACTTTCTAATTTCGTTTGTATTGGAACATCGAACTTGACTTAGATTTTAATTCCAAGCGACTTAAATATAATACGTATTATTTTATTGAAATATATTTTCAGTAAGTGAATATTGGAAGATTTCGGATATCTTAAAATCTAATAATAAAATAAAAGCAACCGATCAGTAGGGGCACTTCTCTCCCCCTGCAGTAATCGATGAGCCTCCGTAGCTTCGAAGTGCTTTACAGCCAGCCACTGGTCGAACCAATAGCTGCAATCTGCTCAAGAGTTATGGTTATACACTTGGAAAGTAGTGGGGAAAGCACCCTTTGTTTCTAATCGATCGATCTCATTTTTAAAGGTCGCCACACACGACAACCATTTCTATCGCGAGCATATATCGAACCACGTCAAACGAGAAAAAAATCCCCTCATTTCCACCATTCTATTTATTATATTTGATGGTTCGATAGAGGTTCGATCGTGGCTCTACGCGTTAAGGGAGAGTATAATATGATTCCAAGCATTCATCTATCCTTGATTAGGGGTTTTCACGGTTATTCGATCAAAAGTTATAGATCCATTTTAATCATTTGAGATTTATAGGGGAGGTAGGAGTTTCTTCAGTTAGATCATGCCACTGATCTGTATTGGATTGGAATTGGAAGATTGCGATAAATTTTTCTAATTTTCCGCCACTAGAAACTTTTTACCACTGGCGGTCTGCCAACGGACCAAACATGACGGCGTTCAATTATTAACCCCCACTTCATGACTTTCAGATTTAGGGGCCTTTTATGATTTTCAGATAACTTTTAGCCCCATTTACAATGCGGTACTAGGCTGAAAATTTGGGAGTAGGCTGACGGATGTTCTGTTCAGTGTTTGTTTTGCCAGAGTCGAGGGTATAAAAGCGCTATTATAAAGAAGCTACTGGCTCTGCTATTTCAAAAATACTGTTCAAACCGAAGTGACAAACTAATATCAAAGTGTCACCACACACTGTCGAACACGAACCGGTACAAGTGGACCAGTTTTCTTCACATTTATGTGAAGTGTGTGTGTGTGTGTCAGAGGGCATTTGTACCAGGTTCGTGTTCGAGCTCGACAGTGTCTGGCGACAGTAACATTTGCCATATTTAGTATCGGTCGGTATAAACACACAACGAATTAGTACTAACCCTAATAGAGCTAATTCACTGGCGTAGCTGCAGACTCACACTGCTGCTAGTCAAGTCGTTTGCGGTTGCATGTTGAGACGCTCCATATTTTGCAATCGACTTGCCTTATACCCCACATAGAGGGAGCGATCCGTCGCCCGATCGATCGGCCGATGGATCGCCACAAAATATCAGATGATTAAAATTATATGGAACTGCCAAAAAATCGTCAACGATAGGCGCATACATAGGCCGATCCATCGGGCGATGTAGTTACGCTTCCTCAAACGAGCAAAAACTTGCACAAATCAAAATCACTGTGGTTCAGAACTCTGTCAGTGGTTTGGAAATTTGCTTTACCGTAAACCCATAAAAACTGCATACAGACAGAATGCATCATATGGAACTTCACTCGCAAAATTGTGAAATAGTCGGCAGAACTTTGAAAAAAAAATGTTCAAAGCCATTTGAAAATGGCACTCATCTAATCTGTCAGTTCATAGTTTTGAGGGGTTCACGGTCAAGCAAATTTCCAAACCACTGGCAAAGTTCTACTACTTTGCCTTAACCCCTAGCGGGGCATAGCGCGTCAACTACTCCTGCGCGCCATCGTACTCTGTTCTGGGCAATGGGGCGCAACTCCCCAAGAGACTTACCCAATACCTGACACTCCTTTGCCACAGATCGACGCCATGTGATTCGAGGACCCCCTCTTGGTCGGCCTTGGTTGGAAATGGGGTTCCATTTCATGGCATGCAAAGCAATGCAGTTATCACTCTTCCGCAATGTGTGACCTATCCACTGCCATTTTCGCCTGCGTATCAATTCGTCGATTGGCATCTGACCCGTACGCCGACTTAGCTCTTCATTTGATATTGTTTCGGGCCAGAAAATTCTTAAAATTCGACGAAGACATGAGTTGACGAAAACTTGCAGCCTTCTGGTAACTCCTACGGAAACTTTCCATGTACTGCTCCCATACAAAAGCACTGACAGTACCAGGGAGCGAAACATTCCCAGCTTGGTCTTGATGCTGAGATAACTGCCCTGCCAGATTTTGGACAGCATGCCGTATGCGCGTTTAGCCTGGTTGATACGACGAGTGATGTCCTGCTCCGTACCACCATTTTCGGCAACGATGCTACCCAGGTAGACGAAGTTGTCCACCTTCTCCACAGGCTGCCCATTAATATTGATGGCAATAGGTGTCGGATTTCTTTTTCGCAACGGCGGGCTAAGAACCTTGGTCTTGTTGGTATTAATCTTTAGCCCAACCTTGCTTGCCTCCCTCTCGAGATCTAACGCCATTGCGGACAGATCCATGATTTTGTGGGAGAGTAGGCATATGTCGTCAGCGTAGTCAAGATGTTGTAGATAAGATGTCAAAGTCCATTGAATTCCTCTGTCGAGTCCGGATAGGGCTGCATGCAACACATCGCCGATCACAATGAGGAATAGGATCGGTGAGAGGATGCACCCCTGCCGAACTCCACTGCGAATCTCAAAGTCCCCCGACACCTTACCTTTATGCAGAACGCGACATTTCGCGCCGTCATAGGTTGCCTTAATAATAGCCACAAGCTTCTCAGGGATGCCTCTCCTGCGCAAGGCCGCCCATATAGAATCCCGGTTCACACTATCGAAAGCCTTTTCGAAATCGATGAAAAGCAAGTGAAGCGGAGAATCGTATTCAGCGCATTGCTCGATGATGATTCGCAAGGTGTTAATGTGATCGACACAGGAGAATCCGGATCGAAAGCCAGCCTGCTCTTCATCAATTGTGCTTTCTAAGTGGGCCTTTAGTCTTTCCAGGACGATTTTAGCTATTATCTTGGCAACGGCAGGAAGCACACAAATGCCTCTCCAATTATTACAGTCTGTGAGGCTACCCTTCTTTAGAAGTTTGATGATCAAACCTTCCTTCCACTCAGTTGGAAAGGTCTCTGTATTCCACGCTTTATCAACAAGTGGGTGCAGCAAATCGGCAGTTACGCTTGGCGCTGCTTGATAAAGTTCGGCAGGGATGCCGTCAAGTCCGGCGGCCTTTCCTCGTTTCAGTGCAATAATTGCAGTGACTATTTCCTCTTTAGTCGGGGCAGTGGACCGTATACGCACATTTTGATGGCTAGCTAAATTATCTATATGAGGGGGAACTTCACCAGAGGTTACACGGTTCAAGACCGCGGTGAAGTGTTCTTTCCACCGCCTCATTTGATCTTCTTCCAAGATAAGTAGCTTTCCATCACTATCTTTCACCGGATGTTGGCAGGAGTTACGACCACCTGTAAACTCCTTGATGACACCGTATACGGCGTTTAAGTTGTTACTTCTAGCGGCTTCTTCTGCTGACGCTAAAAGAGAATTGGCATAAACTCTTTTATCGCGTCGCACACTACGCTGAACTTCTCGAGCTTTCTGACGGTAAAGGAGTTCGATGCTGCTTCGATTGTCGTCTGATGCTGCAGCCAAACGAACTTTCAGCTCCTTTCTTTCAACCATCCGCTGCCATGAAGCGTCGGACATCCAGGGCTTATTCCGGCAATCCGGGTTTGGGCCAAGGATGGTATTTGCGCTATCAATGTACGCATTTTTTATGGCATCCCAGTTTCCGTTTATGTCACTATCTGGGTGACTAGTTATCTCAGCCGCTTTTTGCGCAAGATGGTCATTATATTGTTGTAAGACAGCTGGATTTTTTAGTCGAGCGGTGTTGAATTTGCGGGGCCTGGATCTTTCGTCGCTGGGGCGGCGCACGGCTGCAATACGCAATCGAACATTAGCGATCATAAGATAATGGTCTCTTCCCATCCCAATATCGGCACCCTTCTTGTTTCGCACGTCCAGGAGGCAACTCTTGAATCTTTTACTAATGGCAAAATGGTCGATCTGATTTTGTGTTCTGCGCCGATCAACAGAGGACCAACTGATTTTGTGGTGGTCCTTATGCTCAAACATAGTACCACCGATGAAGAGACTGTGAAAGTTGCAGAACTCTACAAATCTTTCACCGTTGCCATTACGATCACCAAGACCGTGTCTCCCCATCACATGTCTGAGCCCATAGTTATCAGCGCCAACTTTCGCATTCAAATCACCCATAACCATTATAATGTCAACTTTAGGTGTTCTGCTCTGAACGGCGTTTAGTTCTTCGTAGAAGGAGTCTTTTGCCAAGACATTGTCGGGTTCAGTAGGGGCATAACATTGTATTATTGAGATGTTCCTCATTTTGGTCCGGAACCTGGCGGTCAAGACCCTGTCAGAGACCGGTTCCCAGGATAAGAGACAGTTTCGCGCGGCTCTGGTTAAAAGGAGCCCCACACCTGACTCACGGCGACTACCGGTAGCTTTACCGGAGTACAACATTACAGTGCTGCCCGTTGGAGAGATGAATTCTCCGCTGTTCCACCATCTTATCTCACTAACTCCTAAGATATTTAATTTGTACCTCAGAAATTCACTCTCTAATTGAAGAAATCGTGCGTTCTGGGGACCTTCTGATCCATTGTCCAGGAGAGTACGCACATTCCAGAATCCAATCTTTGTCATTGTACGATAGCTAAAAGTCGGAACCGTTGAGTCAGTCCTTATCCGAGGCATAGTTGACGTTTCGTTAGCATATAAAGATTTCGGATAGTGCTGGCATACACATCCTGTCCTTTGATTGTCGGTTTTAACGACAGGCCCTCAAAGGGAAAGGCCGTGGTATTTTTTTCACACCCCACACCACAGGGGTACCTCAATCAAATCATCGCACCGCCATCACTGGCGGCTTGACGTTGGTTAGCAATGGTCAGTGACCACTGCCGTTCCAGGGGGCTCCCACGCGGAGGACTATGGAAGAGGAGTTTTTGCCCCCCTCAAAGTCCTAAACCACAGAGATTTTTGTACAGAAACTTGTGAAAATTTTTCCTAGTCTGATGAGCTATACTGGACATTCACGGATGGTCGAAGCCAAATTTTCCTTGGTCGAAGCCAAAATTTCCCCGGTCGCACTGTTGAGAGAGAAATTTTGGCTTCGACCAAGAAAAATTTGGACTTGGACCGTCCGTGAATGTTCAGCATTAGGCAGTTGAAATTTTCAAATGTATACATTTTCTTTTCCTTTTTTACTTAATGATAATAATTTATTGTTGCTAGAGAGGAAATCAATCCAGATTTTAATCTTCAACATATTTTTATTCTTTTCTTCTACATACGTATAAGAATTAGCTGAGAAGGTTGATGAAGTTATTGTAAAAGATTCTATTTACTTGCATAATTTTTGAATTGGAGTTGATGGTAATTTGATATTATAAGCCCAATGTTGTATTTTTGCAAATCTTTATGTTTTAATTTTCAGGCTGTTAAATAAGATATATTAAAGTATGACAATTTACGTTAATAATTTATATCCAATCCAGAAAGTAAAAGAAAATGATTATTGTCACTTTTTATGTATATATTTATGAAAGAGAATAAAAAATTGAATTTTGATACATTTTAAGTGGATTTAAAAAAATATCTACTATCTAACAACAACAAAAAAAGGCAATTCACATTAAGTTGAGCGGTCTAAATGCGGTCAATGTTTGAAGAATATATTCCCAGAAAAAACTGACAATTTAAAATTTTATGGAATTTAATTTACATTCAAGAAAACTTCGCCTACCCTAAAATGACGTCTGCGGAAGCTGTGAATATGCTGACGAGGTGGATACTTTTCTTTTTAGGGTTTTGTATAAAAACAAAACCCTTATGAAATCGGTCATGCGTCCGTCTGTCCGTCTGTCCGTCTGTCTGTCTGTCCATGAAATATCTCACGAACCGCTGAAGCTACATGCATGAAATTTGGTGGAAATATGTAGAAATACTATAATTCTCTGGAGAAAGCGATGCGTCGTAATAAGTCAACTTTAAGGGGGGGTCCCCATAGAGGGGAAATGAAGGTCGAAATTTTTTTTTCATTTGGTATAGGCAAGTGGGGTATCGTAAGAAAGGTACCATCGAGTACATTCCATTTTTGGAATTTTTTTCAAATTTGAAGAAAGGAGAAAAGAGGGAGAGGGGATAATATGTGGTCCGAGTTTGTCCCCCCCCCCCTTGCATTTCGAGACCGTTATAGCTAGACATATGAAAATTTACAGA